>CM059612.1:9437500-11937500 GCA_030412105.1 Cyclura pinguis
CAACAACAACAACAACATTTCTTACCCACCTCTCCCCAAGGATGAGGCAGGGAACAACAACTGATTAACACATAACATATAACATCATAGAATCATAGAGCTGGTAGAGACCCCAGGGGGCATCCAGTCCAACCCCATTCCACCATGCAGGAATTCAGCACCAAAGCATTCCCAATAGATGGCCATCTCACTTCTGTTTAAAAATCTCCAAAGAAAGAGACTCCGCCACACTCCAAGGTAGCATATTCCACTCTTGGCCTGCTCTTATAATCAGGAAGTTCTTCCTAATATTTAGGTGGAATCTTTTTCCCATAGTTTGAAGCCATTGCTCCATGTCTCTGTAGTCTCTGGAGCAGTGGAAAACAAACTTGGTCCATCCTCCATGTTACATCCCTTCAAATATTTAAAAATAGCTTTCATGACATCTCCAAGCTAAACATACCCAGCTCCCTAAGCTGTTCCTCATATG
Organism: Cyclura pinguis; assembly: GCA_030412105.1. Lineage (NCBI taxonomy): Eukaryota > Metazoa > Chordata > Lepidosauria > Squamata > Iguanidae > Cyclura > Cyclura pinguis. The sequence goes on from CM059612.1 coordinate 9,437,970, forward strand.
GCATGGTTTCCAGGCCTTTTACCATTTTGGTGGACCTCTTCTGGACATGTTCCAGCTTGTCAATATCCTTCTTCAACTGTGGTGCCCAGAACTGGACACAGTATTTCAGGTGAGGTTTGACCAAAGCAGAACAGAGTGGTGCTATCACTTCCCTTGACCTAGACACTATGCTCCTGTTGATGCAGCCCAGAATCACATTGGCTTTTTTAAACTGCCACATCACAGTCATGTTCAATTTGTGGTCTACTAAGACTCCTAGATCCCTTTCACATGGACTGTGATCAAGCCAGGTGTCCCCCATCCTACATCTGTGCATTTCATCTTTTCCTGCCCTAGTTACTTGCACTTCTCCTTGTTGAAATTCATTTTGTTAGTTCTGGCCCAGTTCTCTAATCTCTTAAGGTCATTTTCAATTCTGATACTGTTGTCTGGGGTGTTAGCAACCCTTACTAATTGGTTATCATCTGCAAATTTGAGAAGAGTGCCCTCTATTACTTCATCCAAATTGTTGTTAAAAATATTGAGTAGCACTGGACTCAGGACAGCACCCTGTGGCACTCCACTAGTCATTTCTGTCTAAGATGGACAGGCCATTGGTGAGCACCCTTTGTGCTTGACTGGTCAGCCAATTACAAATCCACCTAACTGTAGCATTGGCTAGCCCATATTTTACAACCTTCTTTGCAAGAATATCATGGGGGACCTTGTCAAAGGTCTTACTGAAATCAAGACATACTACATCCACAGCATTCCTTTCATCCACAAAGCTTGTAACTGTATCAAAGAAAGAGATCAGATTAGTCTGGCATGACTTGTTTTTGAGAAACTTTTAGTGATCATATCATTCCTTTCTAAGAGCTTATGGATTGTCTGTTTAATAATCTGCTTCAGAATCTTTCCTGGTATTGATGTCAGGCTGACTGGGCAGTAATTGTTTGGGTCTTCTTTTTTTTTTTCCATTTTGAAGTTGGGGACAACACAACCCTCCCTCCATATTCACAGGTTTGACCTTCGTGAATTTGATTATTTGCAAGGCACATGCTTGCCCCCCTCATTTTCCTCCTCCCATCTGTTGCCTTCCTCACCCCAGGCTTGCAAGGCCTGCATTTTAAGTGGATATTTTTTTTCCTTTTGGGTGAGCAAAGACCCCTCCCACTGCTGAAGGGATGGCCTCTCTGCCGTGTGGTTGCACATTCTGCTGTGTAATGGCGGCTGATTGGTCAGGTGCTCATTTCTCAAGATGGCCATTGGAAGTAATTAGAACTCCAGAACTCCCCTCTTCTCTCTCTGAGGGGAAAGTACTGGTAACCCTTCTAGGTTGTCTTTTTCCCCACTTCCCCACACAGAGGGGGAAGCCCCGAACCCTGATAAATGTGGAGGGGCTACCGTATTTGCCCTCCTCCAGTCTGCCAGGACTTCTCCTGTGCTCCAGGAATTCTCAAAGATTATTGCCAGTGATTCTGAGACTACTTTTGCCAGTTCTTTTACTACCCTTGGATATAGTTCATCTGGCCCTGGAGACTTGAATTCATTTAGAGTAGCCAGGCATTCCTGTACTACCTCTTTACGTATACTGGGCTGCATTGCCCGTACCCACCCTCTTCCCCAGGGTAGAGCATTGTTTTTCTTTTGGGAGAAAACTGAGGCAAAGAAGACGTTGAGTAGTTCTGTCTTTTCTTTGTCCCCTGTTAAGCATTTCACCATCTTCTCTGCGCAGAAGAGTTGTTGTTCTTGTTCTTCCTTTTGCTACAGACATACCCCAAAAAGCCTGCCACCTCCATCCCCATTAACCAGGTTGTCAGTGAGGATCAGATCACCTCTTCTACCTTCTGGACTATGAAATTGTTTGCAAGACACGTGAGAAATTTGTTGGACCTCATACTGTTGGCAGAGTTTGGCTCCCAATAAATATCAGGATATTCGAAAGCTCTCATTATTACTGTACATCTCCTTTCTGAATATTTGGTCATCTGTTACAGGAAGGCATCATCCAAGTCCTCAGTCTGGCTTGGGGGCCTGTTGTTTCTCTCCCCCTTAATTTTTACCCACATGCTTTCAACCTGGCTTCCAGGATTTAAGTGATGGATCTCTTCACAGGTGTAAGGGTCCCTGACATATAGTGCTATTCCTCCTCCTTTCCAGTTCGGTCTATTGCTCTGAAATAGGTTATACCACTCTACTGCTACATTGCTGCATTCCAATCACGAGATGCAACCCACCAGGTTTCAGTGGTGCCTGTCATATCATGCTTATTTTGCTGTGCTACAAGTTCCTCCTGTTTATTCGCCATGCTCTGAGCATTAATGGAGAGGCACCTGAGGCCATGGGTCACTCTCACTAGTTGCTTATTTATATTTCTTTCTCTCCCACTATTGGATTCTTGTACTGTTTGCCTCATTCTCCCTGTAAGATTTAGACTATTGTCTCCAGCACTTGAAGAACTCCTGATTTCAAGAATACTGTCTTCCTCTCCCCCATATAACTCAGTTTAAAGCCCTCTTGATTAGGTTTGTGAGACTCTTAGCAAAAGCATTCCTGCCAACTGCTGTGAGATACAACCCATCACTTGCCAGAAGTACATCTTCATGAAACCGCAGTCCAAGAAGCCAAACTGTTCCTGGTGGCACCGTTGTGTTCACCTCCACTATTTTTCCCTCCCTTCCTGGTCCCTGTCCTTCAACTGGGAGAACAGATGAAATGACAACCTGTGCATTAAGGTCCTTCGGCTTCCTAGCCAGAGCCTTGTAATCCCTTATGACCTCTTGAAGGCTGTGCCTTGCGGTGTCATTAGTTCCCTCACAGACCAAAAGCCAGGGATAACAGTCAGTGGGCTTGACCAGTTTTGTCAGCCACTGTGTTGCATTACGGATTCTTGCCCCCAGGAGGCAGCACTCTTCACGAGACATTGCATCAGGCCCACAAGCCACTGCTTCTGTCCCTATCAGCAGCGAGTCCCCTACCACCACCACATGCCTCCTTTGGGGATCGATGAGGGCCAGTCCTTGCATTGAATCTTCCAAGGTCCCCTGCATGTCCTCTGAGGACTGACGTTGTTGCTCCTGCCCCTCATCCTCATTGCTCAGAGTAAGAGAGCTTCAAATTGATTCTGTAGCTCCAAACTCACAGAAAGATCCCCGGTCCTTTCCTTTCTATGTCTCACATTCCTCCAAATGTCTGCCTTCTGTGTTTGGTAACTGATCTCCTCTTCAGAGACATCCTCTGTGTGTTCCTCCTCCAGGAGATTCTGCTCTGCTCTGTCCAAGAAGACCTCCTGCTCCCTAATATGCTGAAGAGGGGATGCATGGGTGTTACCCTGATCCCTCCCCAGGTCCCGGGAGGGACGCCTAAACGCGCTCTCAATTTAAGTTGGGGAAATTAGTCAAGAGCACTGCCTAGCAATACGAGAGGCAGGGTAACATGGCGAGATCTTGAACCCTATGTTTACGGGGTCAGGTCGAATCAAGGAGCACACAGAAGTTGAAACAATAAATGATGTTTTATTAAAACACAAGCAAACAGTGTATGCAGCACACTCACACAGATAACTAAAGAAATAAAGGTTGGAGTGGGATAGAGGGATTTTTAGAGGAGTTGCTGGTTTGGGTGATACTTCACCTGTCCTGAAGCCCGGTTGGAAGCGGAGAAGCTGGGGAGCGTGAATCTCAGCACGTGGGGCTGAGGGGAAGGCTCGCTGGACAGAGCGACAGCAAGGAGGGATGGAAGCCAAGAGCGATCCGAGGAAGCGCTCAAAGCCAGGGGTTTTTGTAAGGAGAATTGTGACCGCAGGCTAGTTCGGACTTGGGGAAAACAATGGATTTGGGGCTGGAGACAAAGCCTCCGAAAGGTCAGAATTTGAATGATTGAATTATAGCCAAATTGTCAGTAGGATAGCCGGTATGCAAACGCGGAGTGCTTGAGCGTTGTATAGTCCGATCGTCAAGCTGCCAGCGCGGGGCAGAGGATCTTTTGAAAGTTGCGTGCATACTTAATGAAGGTACTTGCCTTTGAGGTCTCCTGAAGCTGCGAGTCGTCTATTTCTGGCCTGCCTGTATTGTGTGGGATATTACGGCGATTATCGGTTGAGCCTGTATGCGTGCTTGTCCGGGGGCCTCGCAAGCACGTGGAGGGGAATGGGTATGTGAGGCCGAATTAGTGATATCAAGAGATATCTTTTTATATCCCCCAAGCTCAGGCTAGCCAGGGCAGTAACATGGGCCTCAAAGTGCTGGACCTTCTCTTCCAACAGGGCAACCAACTTGCACTTGCTGCAGGTGTAGCTACCCACATCCTCTGGCAAGAACACAAACATACCCCAGCTGTTGCAGGGTGACTACAACAGCTTCCTCAGCATCCACGTTTGGTAGTCCTAAGCAGACGCTGAAGCAGAAGTCTGAGCCTCCCCCTCAAAAATCCCCTGCTAAATGCTCGTGCAAAACACCTGTTGGCCTTGCTGCCTGTCAGTCAAACTCCTGTTCACCAAGTTCCAGGACTGGGGCTGCAGTTGCATGGACAGCTAGTGGCTGCTAGCACCCCCCCCCCCACCAAATCTCTGGCCATTTCCACACTACACTGTTATAGTGCTATTATTCCACTTTCAACCTCCTATGAAATTCTGGAGTTTGCAGTTTAGGGAGGGGCATTTAGAATTCTCAGCCCAAGAGCTCTTTGGCCTCAGGAAACTACAAACCCCAGGATTCCACAGGAGGTTGAAAGTGGAATAATAGCACTATAACGGTGTAGCGCAGAAATGGTCTACGACTCACTTCTCCTGGCTGTACAAACAATAGAACAAAAGAGTGCTAGCAAGCACACAAGCAAGCCTGCCTCAGGTCACACAATCAGTCTTAACGCAACAGACATAATCTCACCAAAACACAATAGAATAACAGAGCCTTAATCAGCACAGAAGCAAGCAGACAAAGGCATACTTTTTGCTGCCTCTTCCACCCCAGCCATGCAAAATGTCTATTGGCCTTGCTGCCTTTTCTGTTAAAATCAGAACGTCAGTTAAAAAACAACAATGCATAATATCAATTTAAAAGAAGAAATAGTGTAAATGCCCGTTAAAGCAGTCAATAAATACTTAAAATTCATAATTAAAATTCACAATTTAAAATAATCTAGATAGGTTGGCCAGAAGAAACTTGTCTTTAATGCTTTGTTAAATTCAGACAGCGTACTCAGCTGTCAAATCTCTTCCAGCAGGTCATTCCACAGTCTAGGGGCGGCTGAAGACAAAGGCCATTTCCGCACTACACTCTTACAGTGCGATTATTCCATTTTCAACATCCTATGGAATCCTGGGGTTTGTAGTTTTGGGAGGGGCCTAAACTGCAAACCGCAGGATTCCATACGATGTTGAAAGTGGAATAATTGTGCTATAAGAGTGTAGCGCGGAAATGGCCAAAGTTCTCTAGGTGAACGTTGCCAGTCTAGTCTTGGCTGATCAAAGTAAATGTCCCCTGGAGGACTTAAATGTGCAGGACAGATTATACAGGAGGAGGCAATCTCATAGGTAACCTGGGCCCAAACTATGTAGTGCTTCAAAGGCAATAACTAACACTTGGTGTTTTACTCAGAAACTAATTGGCAGCCAGTGGAGTGACTAATATCGGTGTGATATTTTCTCTCCTAGATGTACCAGTAACCTGACTGACATGTTTTGAACCAATTAAAGTTTCCAAACTTGATATAGAGGTAGCCCAGCATACTGTGCATTCCAAAGTCCAGCCTGGAGGTTACCAGAACATGCACTACCATCTTTAGTTCCTCAAGTTCTAGGAAGGGGTACAGCCAAAGTTGATGGTAAGCATTCCTGGCTGTTGCATGTGCCTTGAGCTGTCATTTGGAGTGACCAATCCAGAAGCACTTCTAGGCTGTGAACACAGTCTTTCAGAGGGCGTGTAACCCCATCCAGGACTGGTTGATACATCTAGAAACCCAGGTTAGGAGGAGGCTTGACAATAAGCACTTCCATCTTATCTGCTTTCAGTTTGTTTTTCCTCATCCTACCCATTAACTCCTTCAGACATTTATTCAGAGGAGACACACTATTCTCAGCTGAAGCGGTTCCTGAAGGTATGGAGAAATATACTTGGTTGTCATCAGCATACCGAAAGCACCCGCCCCATCCCTCCAGATGGTCTCTCCCAGCAGTTTCATGTAGATGCTGAATAGCACTGGGGACAGCATGGCACCTTGTGGCATGCCATATAGCAGCTCCTTTTTTGGGGAGCAGCTATCCCCAAGCAGCACCATCTGGAATCTCCCTGAGAGGTAGGACTGGAACCACGGAAGCACAGTGCCTCTGGTTCGCACACCCTGCAGGTATTCCAGAAGGGTGCTATGATTGATGGTACTGGATGCCACTGAGAGATCCAAAAGCACTAGCAGGGACACTCTCCCCCGTCAGTGCTCAGGTGAAGATCATCCACTAAGGCGACCGTTGTAGTTTCAGCTCTGTATTCTGCTGTGAAGCTGATTTGAAATGGGTCTCAATAATTTGTATCATCTAAGGCCGCCTGGAGTTGGGAGGCAGCTGACCTCTCAAGCACCTTGCCCATAAAAAGAAGATTTGATACTGGTCTATAGCTGTTTCAGTCCAGAGGGTCCAAGGAGGCTTTCCTAAAAAGAAGTGGTTGAACTATGCTTAATGCACCCAGAATTCTGAGCTATCGTAAATCAGTTTCCTCAGATTCTGTTGTTCCTTATCAGTCCTCCCCCCTCCCCACCTCTTAGTAGTGGGTGGTGGCTCCAGTGGCAGTAGGATGGTGAATCCGCTTCTGGTTTCCGCCTGAACTTTAAAGGAGCTGGTGAAGATGCTGAACCTAATCCCGAGAACAGATTTAGCACCTTCAGAGTTCACCAGCACACTGAGATCAGAGCCACCAGCTGTTCCAGCCTTTTGCCGATGGGGTCCAGCTTCCTCTCACAGACAGAACTGGGCTCCCAAACAACTACAGTGGCCTTTCCTTACCATGACCTCCACACGCACAAATGCATGGTTGCATGAAACGTCATGTCGACTAATAGTCAGTGGATGCAGTGGGCACGCACCCAGGCTGCCACAGGGATGTGCACGTCATGTCTATTGACTATAATGGGATGGGATCCTTCACGTTTTTTGTTTTACAAAGGAAGTGCTGAAACAGGAGCCCTGCATACACAGAGGGCACACTGTACAGGCTGCCCTCTGCATTCACTATGGCTAGGGGTGCAGAATCAGAAAAAGTGGAAAAACCAGAAATATCAAAATATGTGTCTGTCTGTGAGAAGGGGGCTGAGACATGGTGGGGAGAGTGGGGACTCAGGGTCCAAAGCAGATCAGGGAAAGGAGAGAGAGGAGGGGTGGGCCAGCATGGTGGCCCTGTGCTTTCTCTCTTGCCCATTTCCTTCCTTGGATGAGGGGGTAACAGGAGAAACCCACCTGCGAGCTGTCCTTAGCTGGCCAGGCAGTGGCTGGTGGAGGAGAAAGAGAAGAAGGACCAGAGGTGGGTTGTTAAAAGCTGTGTGGCCTGATCAAAGCTACTGGGGAGGAAGGTTCCTCTGGAGAAGAAGCACTTGGGGGACAGATGTTGAAGAACTCATAATTAAATCTGTGAAAGTTAAACCCACAAATGTGGGGGGGTGATTGTAATTCTATCCAGACTATCCCTTGACTGGCAATCATATTCCCTATCACTGGATTTATTGGGCAACTGGGCTGGGGTGCACCCGCCAGCCAAACCAATGAGAGATGGGATCCCAAAGACTACATAGTGCAGAGGCATACAAAGAACATCAGAGTGCACAGATGTGGCCCTTTCCTCCCATAGCTATGGGAACTGTAGAAGCAGGCTAGCTCGCTCAGTCCGTTCCCAGTTTTCTTGTCTTTCCCATCAAACTGGCGAGCTAATGGGAAAAAATATCAAACAATTAATTAATACAAATTAAACTTCACCACTGTAAAGCTGTTAACATTTGGTTGTAATGCTAACTCCCAAACCTGTTGGCCTAACGGCAGAGGCCTGGCTCGCTGCACAGGCTATTTTAGGGGTATAGGAGAGGCCCCAAAGGTACACACAGCTCTGTCCTCTGAGAGGGGATGGTTGGTTGCCTGCCACTGCTGCCTCGTGGAGATGGCTGCCTGACTCTGCCTAATGGTAGGGCTGGACCTGCCAGTATTTAAAGGCATCTTCTGTCCAGCTTTAGAGAGAAAGAGACACAAGAAGGGAGAGTCCAAGGGCTTGTAAATAGCCAACTGTTAGAAGCACCTGGGCAGCAGAACAAGCAAGCACACCAATAAAGAGCTTGAAAAAGTTACTTTTTTGGACTGCTTTCCCAGAATCCTCCAGCAAGCCCTCCTAGAACATCTAGTAACCCCTTTTCCCACAATGGAAAGGTACATTGCATTTTCTCCCTAAATTATAGTCTGTGTTTCCAAATTTTCATCTATACCCAGAATCATAGCATCACAGAATCATAGAACTGTAGAGCTGGAGGAGACCACAAGGGCCATCGAGTCAAACCCCCTGCCATGTAGGAATATTCCATCAAAGCATTCCTGACAGATGGCCATCTAGCTTCTGTTTAAAAACCTCCAAAATAAAAGGAGACTCCGCCACATTCCAAGGCAGCATATTCCACTGTCAAACTGCTCTTACCATCAGGATGTTCTTCTTGATGTTTAGATGGAATCTCTTTTCCTGAAGTTTGAAGCTGTTGCTCCATATCCTAGTCTCTGGAGCAGCAGAAAATAGGCTTGCTCCATCCTCCATATGACATCCCGTCCAATTTTTAAATATATCTATCACATTGCCTCTTAACCTTCTCTTCTCCTGGCTAAACATACGAGGCAGGGGGAAGCCTTGCTACCAGATGAGTATGTTGTGATTCCTGAACACTCCTCCCAACTGACTTGTATCTCCTGAGGCCCTTTCATGCTACAGTTTCAGCACTTTGATTCCATTTAATTGCCATGGCAACATCCAATGGAATCTTGGGATTTGTAGTACAGAGAGGCATTAGAGCTCTCTGGCTTGGAATTTAAATACCCCATGAAACTACAAATCCTAGGATTCCATAGGGTAAAACCTTGGCAATTAAAGTAGAATCAAAGTGCTATAGTTGTGTAGTGTGAAAGAGTCTCAGGAGAGGCCGATCATCTTTTAAATAGGCTGAAGGGCCTCTCTTTAATGTTGACAATATATACGTTTCCAAATCAGAATTGGTCTTTTGTTCTCTTTTGATCACATTATTTTGGCAATGTCTGTAATCCTTGAGGCCCCTGAAAAATCCCATGGGCCAAAAATTGGCGTCTGTATCCACTGCAGTTGACAAACCTAGTCTATGCCTGTTAATTCTCATATGCAGATTTATGGAAAACCATATCATCTTTTCATCTGGATGATGCATTTCCTTTTTTTGGGATGGAGGAAGCAATGTTTAAGTGCCCCCTCCCCGTCCAAAAGGCAGTTACCTTCTCTGTCTGTGTCTTAACTTTTGGTTTCCTTCTGCAAGAAATTCATTTTGTTCCTGTCTGTCAATTCTTCTTTGCTTTTGCAGCCTGAAGCAAAACAATAAAAGTTGGGTTTTAAAGCAAAAAGAGAATAAATAAAGGCACTCAAACTGAGTTATCTCATTAATAATGGCTCTCTGTGTTGAAGAGAGACGGGGAGAGAAACCCAACCCCCGGCAGTTGGATGATGGCGCTGACTCACAGGATGAGCAGACCTCCATCGAAATGCAACATCTTCAAACAAATAGAGTTCAGACGACCTTATTTGGCAGGAAATAGGCTTGCTGAGCTTACAAAATGAGCCAATTTGTCAGCGTAGGCATCAAGGTGCCCTAGAAATGAAAGAAATCGCCTCCAGGGAATTTAGAGCTATCTTTTTTTAAAGAAAGAAAAGAAACATATAGAAAAGGCAAGGAAGAAAGACGTGGGTTGCCAGGCTGTTGCTTGAGTTTCAGGGCCCGAACCTGAGACCGGGAGGTGGGCTCTTGTGAGGGCACTGCGGGTGGGTCCTCGTGGTTTAACTTGGAAGTAGATAAGCGAGTAGACAATTGCAATGATAAATGATTATGACAATCAATAGTTATAGCATAAAAGAATGGATTTAATACTTAGGTGTAATCATTCAAGTAATACGGGCTGTTTGCAATTGGACAGGCACCAACATTTACTTATGTTATGTTGTGCTATGTTGTGTCATATACCATTAGTATTGTTAATATTGCTGGTTTTCATTCGAGCTATGTGTATATTGTATGCTTGTTAGTTTGTGTTTGTTATAGTTATGTTCGTATTTAGTAAAATAAAGATTTATTAAAGAAAAATACCCTGATACATTGGGTGACTCCCTTGCAACGTTGCAGGAAGGAAGCCTTGGTGACGTTGCAAGGGTGATGTTACAATAGACAGGGCCTGGGGATAGAATCATCAAACTGGAAGGGACTCCAGGATGTCATTAAGCATGATGGATTTAGAGAGTACACCATTCAAGTCTAACAAGTAAGGATAACACACACACACACACACACACACACTTCCTTCAAGACAACGCTCTCCCCCTGAGATTCATTCCAAAGGGTCCGAAGGGAATCTAGAGAAATAGGCCCAGAATCCAGGTAAAACTCAATTCAGGAAGTAAGAGAGTTAGGGGAGGAGATAAAGGGCATATTGGTGGTTTTACAGGCATGAAACAATGCCCAGAAGCAACAGTGGTTGCTGCCATTCCTGTTCCTTGTATCTTTGACAGCATTATCTATAGTGTGTGTGGCAAATGGGGAGTTTTCCAGGTTGTGTGCTGCTGCTAGGGCTCGTGGGAGGCTCACTGTCGCCAGGCCCTTCACTGTTGCTGCGTGGGATTGTACAACAAGAAGGCTCACAAGCCACCATAATAATAGTTCATTTCCTTCCTTAGTCCAACAGATTAGCATCCTGCTTGTGACATATGCAGATATAAATTGTACTGTGTATGCAGAATGATTTTTTTTTTTTGGCTGATATACAATTGTCATATCCAGCTGGCGGTGAGGTAAGTAGAGTTGAGCGTATGGAGCTGTTGCATGTGTGGTACCGCATTAAAGTACGTAGACTAATTGCCTCTATGTGTTGCCTTTCTGCATTGCAATTGCACAGCTAATTGTCAGACCTGTGCATTGACGATCGAGGTACATTGCACTACTTTGGTAGTCAGTCTAGGGGTTGTGTCATGTAACTACCTGCCCTGGTGGATATTTACACTCTGCTGATGTGACGATGGATCTTGGCCAATGTGCCCAAGTACATAGGCTCTCTCCGTAGTCCCTTCCCATTCCTCCTGGCTTCCTAGTGCTCTGAGGTTGCACTTGCAGAACACAAGGACAAACAACCACAAGCTGAGCCAAAAAGCCCTGATGTCAGGTGGGAATGATGGAAGATTGGTTTTAAAGCCACTATGGTCCAGTCATACCAGTCCCAGTGGAAACATAGCAACTTCAGAAGACTTTAGTCAGTGCCCTAAGACCTGGCAACTCTTAGGTGGGAGAGCCTCTTCCACTGTACTTGGACATGCCTGGCTAGCTTAAGAGGTGCAGGACAGACTATGTGGCACAAGCAAATCCATCTTCCAGCATCTTGCTGCCATTCCCTACTCTACCCCAGTATTAGTCACCTGATGCAGCTGCCTTAATATGTCTAACAGTAGGTCTGGCTTTACTTGTACCCAATCTACTCTTTGGCCAAGAGAAGAATAAGGACTTAAGGGATCAAATGAGAAGTGGCTCACAGTGTATATATGGGTGTGGGGAATGAGTCTGGCAAATGTATGGATGCTGAAAGCTGTACTACAAAAACAAGTGGTAGCTGGGGAGTCCCATGTCAGTAGAGCAAAGACTCTACTTCAGGTTTTAGCCCACGTGTTAAAGGAGTTGTCCATGGTGTTGAACTCTTCCCCTCCAAATACACTCAGCACCTTGGATAGTTCCCTTGAAGATCTCCCAACCCTGAAGTGAATTCACTATCACCCAGATATGGTAGCCACCACCTGCCACTGCCCCTCACATCCTGCTGGCGGGGGCTTCCAAGAGGCATCTGATTGCCTACTGAAGGAAACAGGATGCTTGACCTGGTAGGCCTGTGTTCTGGTCCAGCAAAGTTACTCTTATGTACTTAAGTTATATTCTTTTGTGAATTCCACCTTGTCTCAAGCCCTTGCAAAAATCAAAATGTAGTCTCATTTCTGCAATTTTAAAATGGGCAAATAACAATTCTCACACATACTTTCTATCACCATCACTATTAGTGAGAAGCAATATGATAGTGGTTTTTAATAATGCTTTTTCTGAGAGGGAAAGAAGGTCTGAGGAGGGCAGGAATAATCTCGATAGCACTGAGTGCCTGTATTCATTACTGCAGTCGTCTCCTGCGCGCTGTTGGCTTTTGAATGTTTGCCTGCCCCCCCCACATTTCTGGTTGTTGCCCGAGTGATTGATGCTCCATTAGGAAGTCAGAAAATATTCACGGAGCTAGACAGCATAATGGAATAGCAGCTATCATTGTGCTGTTTATGAAGGGCATAAGCCACTGAGAGTGATGAGTAGGTTTCCATTTGTTACCTCTTACGCTTGAGGTTTGGTGAGTTTTGTAAGTCATTTACAACTCTTGAGTCGCTCTCTCAGTTCAAGCTGCATTGTATCTTCTTCAGTCAATTGATGGATTAGTTAATAGTTAAATCTGCCTGCGAGACAGAAGAAAATAGTCCAAGTGGTGTAGAGAAGTCTACTTTGCTTTTAAATCAAGGGATGAGGGATCTTCTTTCTCGGGGCGGGCGTCATTTATTTGGGGGCAGGCTATAGGTGGGCAAAACCAGAGCCAAAACGGGGAAGATTTTCCAATATGGAAGGATGATATATAAGAATGGGTGAGGATTTAATTTGATTCCTTATCTTTAATCAGAATTTTTCAGAATTTACAAAATTCTTCATAAATTTCATTGAAAGGATATTACTTTCTTTAAAAAAAATAAAATAAAACACTGAATATTGGAGAAAGTGAAACTTAGATATCTGCCCATCCAGCCAGAGAGCTTTGAATGCTCTTAAGAATTTAGCTTTGGATGCCTTGACAGCCAACCATCTTTGCAAACCCAAAACAGAGGTGTTATCTCAGCAGACTCCTCTTTATTTATTTATTTCTTGGATTTATACCTTGTCTTTCTCTGAGGCTGAGAGCCAAGGCAGCTATTTTAAACACCTACGTGAAAGGGGGTGCATTGTTCTCCTGATGGCTGGGAAGAGCTGCACCTACGCGATCGAGAGGAAATTGGTTGAAAATTTTACTTGGCTTGTTTTTCTTAAGGCCTTTTTTAAAAGAGCAAATTTCTTCTTAAAGTGATTAGAATTTTCTTTTAACTGCATGTAGGAGAAAGAAGAACTGATAAACTCACTCGCCTGATTCATCCCCTTACTGAGGTTGCTAGCTGCCTGAAGCACTATTCTTAGTGGAAAGGAAGAATAAAACTGCAATGAATTAACTGTTCTTCTCCTCTACATTTGGGTGACTTTCTCTGTCCCTCTCTCTTCCTCCGCCCCTCCTCATCTCTCCTTCTCCCTGCTCTTTCTGTCAGCTCTTATCCCATATGAAATCAAGCTAGGATTTCCAGAGAACATGTCCAGTAGAAGGAAACCAAGTTTGTATGAGATCTGTGCCCTCCAGCATTTCACAGATGAAAATGGGGACATTTGTGGCCAAGCAACATCAGAGTGTGGTCAAGAAGGCAAAGAACACACAAGCTAGGAGAGGCTGCAGCAGTTTGCATTTGCCTGAACCTACTGGGAAGAGCAAGACCCCACCACCACCCCTGTCCCTGCTCACCCTCTGGCTTTTGCACTTTGAACTCAGTCTGCAGCAACCGAGGAAAGGTGAGGACAGAGGAGAAAGGGGGAATTCTAGGGGGGATCAAAGAGATTCTGACTAAATGCTAGGAAGAACTTAATGGCAATAAGGGCTGTTTGACAATGAATCAGCCTGGCTTTGAAGGTGGCAGGTTCTCCTCCATCCAGAGTTTTTAAGCAGAAGTTAGATGGCCACCTGTTAGAGATTCTTTAGCATGGAATTTCTGCACTGGCCTCGGATAAGCACTAGAGGACTCTTGCCATCTCTTCTAACTGCGTGAGTCTAAGAAAGTTAGACTAGGAACGAAAGGTCACCATGCATGTTCAACACCAAGCCAGAATGCTCCTGTTGAGGGTCCCTTTGAGCTACACATACATGTGTCCAGCAGTGACAGTTGGTGGCCTCCATGTCAGTGAGGTATGGATTTTAGCCTGAAATTTAAAGGCACCATCTTAAATGTCAGACAAGATTCATTACCTTGGATAGCTCATTAAAGTTCAGAGAAAAAATCCAAAGTGTGTTCAGTGCCCCACTGTCCCTGGGAGCCATCAGCTGCCACTGTCCCCTAGGATACTGTGATGAGCTGGAATGAGTTTAAGCTGGACTCTCAGGCCCTCTTTCACCACCTTCAGCCACTACCTCATTTTCTCTCTTTCCATCCACCTAGGGAAATGTTGTGCAAGGAGTATATCAGCCTCATTTCTCTGGGAAGGGAGTTCCAAAGGCTGGGAGCAGCCACCAAAATGGCCATCTTCTATCTTCCCACCAGATGTGACTGTGAGGGTGGTGGGACAGAGAGATTAGCCTTCTCAAAAGATCCTAAAACATGGACAGGATCATATGGGAGACTACAATCCTTCAGAAGAAAAAAAAATACACATTTTTGGTTCTTTTGCACAGAAATGTTTAATTGAAAGACAGAAAATTTAATAAATTTTCTCCTCACTGTCAAATGTCTTTGAAAACTGCCATTTTTGAAGACATCTTACATGAAGAGAAAATCTCCAGTTTTGCAGGCAGAGATCCCTCTGGCCTGACTCTACACAAGATCAAGTTGGAGGAAGGCAGCTGTGGATCTAGAAGGCTGTAACCATCGAGGTCCTTGGCTGTCTCTCTCCCTGCCCACCCCATAAGACATTGGGGAGAGGGCGGGCAGCCAAGGATCTGTAGCTATAGCCTTCTAGGATCCTTTTCTGGCTCCCGTGCACCCCCTTGCTGTGTGACATCAGGATACGCATCAATTCAAGGATGGGGTGTGGAAAGAGAAAAGAAAGGGATTCTCCTCACTGGGATATTCAGACACTTGAACAGCCTTTTTCTCAGCTTTCTTCCTTGAGCATCCAAATATTCTTTCCCTCCTTTTGCAAACCTTGGGATCCCCCAATCATCCTGATACATCCCTTGTTTTTTCCTGTGACCCTGTTTTGGCTCTGCTTATCTCAGCATTCATCATCTGAATTTGCTGTTAAACAGAGTGAGGACAGTCAACAGAGCTAGAAAAGATTTTTTTAAACATAACCACAATAAATGATACCCGGAATTCCTTTCACCAGCATGTTGTCTAGGGGATTCTGGGAGCTGTAGTACAAAAGAGGAACTTTTGGAAGTTCTGTGCTTAGCATTCACCACATTATAGGCATTCTCCCACCTTTCCTTCTCTCTCTTCCTCCCCCTCCTCACACTCACAGACATATAGACACACACACACACACACACACACACACACACACACAATTTTGCATCCTGAAATTTGGGAAATAGAGCATGGTAACAATGTTGATGTGGCCAATGAGAGAGAGAAAAAGAATTATTTCCATTCCTAGGTTGCTTTTTCCCTAAGCTTTGCCAAGCTCTTTTGCATGCCTCAAGGAATCTCTGGAACTCTGTGAATGTCATCAGATATAGAAGGGACCATTTTTCAAACTGAACATACTTGCCATGTTGGGCTTGATTGTTTGCTTTTGTTTTCATTTCAATGACAAATGAAGGAGATACACAAGCTGTTTTAAGTGTCACTTCAGCAATGGGCCTTATTAAGTTGGTGTAGATTTTATCTGCATTTTTTTTTAAAAAAATGCTAAGATAATTTTGAGAAGGCTTCTCTTCTCCCATTTTGGTGCAGTGGAGAGGTTCGAGAAGTTGCTATTTTAGACTATAACTCACAGAATCCACAGTGTCTCCTAAGTCTTAAAAGCTTCATAGAATCGTAGAAATGTAGAGTTGGAAGAGACCACACGGGCCATCCAGTCCAACCCCCTGCCGTGCAGGAACACCCTCAAAGCACTCCCGACAGATGGCCATCCAGCCTCTGCTTAAAAACCTCCAAAGAAGGAGACTCCACCACACTCCATTGAGGCAGCACATTCCACTGCCGGACAGCCCTGACTGTCAGGAAGTTCTTCCTGAGGTTCAGGTGGAATCTCCTTTCCTGCAGCTTGAATCCATTGCTCCTTGTCCTGGTCTCTGGAGCGGCAGAAAACAAGCCCCCTCCCTCCTCTACATGGCATCCCTTCAAATATTTAAACATAGCTATCATGTCCCCTCTTAATCTTCTCTTCTGCAGACTAAACATACCCAGCTCTCTAAGTCTATCCTCATAGGGCTTGGCTTCCAGGCCCTTCACCATTTTGGTCGCCCTCCTCTAGACCTGCTCCAGCTTGACCGTGTCCTTCTTGAATTGGGGTGCCCAGAACTGGACACAGGATTCAAGATGAGGTCTAACCAAAGCAGAGTAGAGTGGTACCAGTACCTCCCTCGATCTAGACACCATACCCCTATTGATGCAGCCGAGAATTGCGTTGGCTTTCTTGGCTGCCGCATCACACTGCTGACTCATTTTCAGCTTGTGGTCTATTAAGACTCCTAGGTCCCTTTCACACGTACTGCCATCCAGCCACGTGTCCCCCATCCTATATTTCTGCATTCCATTTTTTCTACCTAAGTGTAGGACCTTACACTTCTCTCTGTTGAATTTCATCTTGTTAGCCTTGGCCCAGCTCTCCAATCTATCCAGGTCATTTTGAATTTTGATCGTGTCCTCTGGCGTATTAGCAACCCCTCCCAATTTGGTGTCATCTGCAAATTTGATGAGCATGCCCTCTATTCCTTCATCCAAGTCATTGATGAAAATATTGAACAGCACTGGGCCGAGGACAGAATCCTGTGGCACCCCGCTAGTCACTTCTCTCCAGGATGAAAAGCAGCCATTGGTGAGCACCCTTTGGGAACGGTCAGTCAACCAGTTACAGATCCACCTGACAGTAGCTCTGTCCAGCCCACATTTTACTAGCTTCTTTGCAAGAATGTCATGGGGAACTTTGTCAAAGGCCTTACTGAAATCGAGAAATGCTACATACACAGCATTCCCTTCATCTATCAAGCTAGTAACTCTATCATAAAAAGAGATAAGATTAGTCTGGCATGACTTATTTTTGAGAAATCCATGTTGACTTCTCGTGATTATCGCGTTGCTTTCTAAGTGATTAGAAACTGATTGCTTAATGATCTGTTCCAGGATCTTTCCGGGTACTGGCGTCAGGCTGACTAGGCGATAATTATTTGGGTCTTCTTTTTTTCCCTTCTTGAAGATGGGGACAACATTTGCCCTCTTCCAGTCTGCTGGAACTTCTCTTGTCCTCCAAGATTTCTCAAAGATTAGAGCAAGCGGTTCCGAAATGACCTCTGCCAGTTCTTTTAATATCCTAGGATGCAATTCATCTGGCCCTGGAGACTTGAATTCATCCAGTGTGGCCAGGTGTCCCTGTACCACCTCTCTACCTATTATGTGCCGCATTTCCCCTGCTTCCTCCCCTGCTCCCCAACCACCAGGTTGAGTGCTTGTATCCTTCTGGGAAAAAACTGAGGCAAAGAAGGTGTTAAGTAGTTCTGCCTTTTCTCTTCCCCCTGTTAGTAATTCGCCATCTTCTCTGCGCAGCGACCCTATCGCCTCTGTCTTTTTCCTTTTGCTGCGGACATATTTAAAAAAGCCCTTTTTATTGTTTTTAATGTCTCTGGCAAGCCTAAGTTCGTTCTGTGCTTTAGCCTTTCTGACCTCCTCCCTACATCTCCTGGCTACTTTCTTAAATTCTTCTTTGGTGGTTTCCCCCCTCTTCCATTTCCTGTACACGTTTCTCTTAACGCTTAGCTCAGCTGAGAGTTCTTTAGTCAACCATTCTGGTTTCTTCAGATGCCTTCCATTTTTCCTCCTTATTGGCACAGTTTTAGACTGTGCCTTCAGTATCTCCCTTTTAAGGAACTCCTATGCCTCCTGAACTCCTTTTCCTTTCACTGTTCTTGACCACAGAATTCCAACCAGCAGCTCCCTAAGTTTACAGAAGTCCGCTTTTTTAAAATCTAAGACGAGTGTCTGGCTACACTTATCTTCTCCTTCCCACTGAATGCCAAATTCCAATAGGGCATGGTCACTCCCCCCTAAAGATCCAACCACTTCTACCTTGTTAACATGGTCATCCCTGTTGGTCAGGATCAGATCTAGAATATTTGATCCCCTTGTGGCCTCTTCCACCTTCTGGACCATGAAATTGTCTGCAAGACAAGCAAGAAACTTGCTGGACCTTGCTGTCTTGGCAGAGTTTGACTGCCAACATATATCCGGGTAATTGAAATCTCCTATTATTACTGTATCTCTCCTTTTTGAATGCGCGGTCATTTGTTTGAGGAAGGCGTCATCAAGGTCCTCAGTCTGGGTTGGAGATCTGTAGTAAACCCCCACCAGAATATCCCTATTGTTTCTCGCTCCCTTAATTCTTACCCAGATGCTCTCGACCTGGGTTTAAGTCATGGATCTCTTCACAGGTGAAAACATCCTTGACATACAAGGCTACTCCTCCTCCTTTCTTGTTTGGTCTATTTTTACAAAATAGGCTATACCCCTCTATTCCTACATTCCAATCCTGAGACTCATCCCACCAGGTCTCAGTGATGCCTATCAAATCGTATTTATTTTGTTGTACTAGGAGTTCAAGTTCATCTTGGTTGTTTCCCATACTCTGCGCGTTAGTGTAGAGACACTTAAATCCCCGGGCCCTTCCTGCAAGTCCTGTACTATAGTTTTTACTCCTCCCACCATTGGACGCTTGTACTACTTGGTCAATATCATTTGGGCCTTTTCCCCCTGCACTCGCCAAGTCTTTGCCCTGAATAATATTGTCTCCCTCCCCAGCAGAACTTAGTTTAAAGACCTCTTAATCCTCCGTGCAAGACTGTTTGCAAAAACATTCTTGCCAAGTTTCATGAGGTGCAGCCCATCCCTTGCCAGAAGCCCACGTTCATGGAAATTCAGGCCGTGTTCCAAAAACCCAAACCGTTGCCGGCGGCACCATGTGCGGAACCAGTTGTTGACCTCTGCTATTGCCCTTTCCCTTTGTGCGCCATATCCTTGAACAGGGAGGAGAGATGAAATGACCACCTGCGCACCAAGGTCCTTAAGCTTTGTCCCCATAAGCTCGTAGTCCTTTGCGATGTGGTAAAAGCTGCGCCTCGCAGTGTCATTGGTTCCGACATGAACCACAATGAGAGGCTTATGATCAGTGGGCTTGACCAGCCTGGTTAGCCTCTCCGTTATGTGGTTGATCTTGGCCCCAGGAAGACAGCAGACTTCTCGATTGAACTTGTCGGGTTTGCAAATTGCCGATTCAGTTCCTCTGAGCAAGGAGTCCCCAACACCCAGAACTCGCCTCCTCTGAGGCTTGTCCGGGGCTCCTCGATGAGCAGGTTCTTCTAGGACTGCCTGGGCACTCTGTTGAGGCTGGGAGTGTTGCTCTAGTTCCTGTTGCTGAAGTTGGATTCCTTCCTGTTGATATTCTGTTCCCTCCTCCTGGTGCTCCTCATCGTTCATAAGGCCAAGAACTTTGAAGCGATTGTGTAGGTTGAGAGTCTCTGTTTCCTTCCTGGTCCTCCTACTCCTCCATGTGACATTCCTCCTAGCATCCGTTTCTTGGCCCAGTGTGCTGACTTCCTGATCTGGCAGCTCACCCACGCATTCGGTCTTCAGGAAGGTCTTCTCTGCCCTATCCAAAAACTCCTCACCTTCCCTAATAAGATGAAGATTAGAAACTCATGCCTCCAGCTGGCAAACCTTCTCCTCCAAGAAGGTCACCAGCTTGCACTTGGTGCAGGTGTACCCGACAACATCTTGTGGCAAGAAAAGGAACATCCCACAAGTGCTACAGGTGACCGCGGCAGCTCCCTCACCTTCCATCCTTGATACTACAGAGAGTAGTACAGGGAGTAGGTCTAGAAAGAATAACAGGGCTTTCTTTCTAAAATTCAACTGAATCAACTATGTCTCCTCTACTGATTGCCAAGGGATGAATTGGAAGGGTTGAAGAAGAGGGCTTCAACTGCGCGCGCCTTTGGCGCGTGCCGTTGGGAGCTCCTAATAAGACTCCTCCCCCCTAGCTGGCTCCTCCCCCTCGTTAGTCAGACCGTGTGCTCGGGGAGAGCAGACGGCCAGCACAAGGAGACCTAAGAAAAACAAGCAAACAATTTCTTTTCTCTTCTTTTAAATGTTGGCTACTGGCAGTAAGAGTTTCAGACACATGCTAATATTTTTGGCCCCACCCTTAGTGCCTTTGACCCAGAGGTAAACAGCATCTAGGGCAAGTGTAGAAGTTGTGCTCCACCTCTACCCTGCTATGGTGGTATGCCCGTGCTGGTTAAGAGGAAAAAGCTGGCCAAACATGTGCATTGTGAATTAGGTCAGAAACAACCTCCGGGCATTTCCAGGTCATAGTCAGGCAATCACCAGGAAACTCCAGAGATAATAAGCTTGTAGTTAGCCTTAATGACTCAACTTCTTAGACAATAGCATCAGGAAGATTCCCACAAGATGGCTGATTGTCTTAACTCCTTTCCCTCTGACCAAGCAAGCTTCCCTTTTTGTCCCTACACCTGTCTGACAAGTACTGAGCTATCAGGACATCCATTATCTCTTTGTCACCTAACGTTAAGACCATTAGCCCATTCTGGACCACATTGTCCACTCCGCGAACTCCATTGTTTACTCTGCTGGAGAGCCATTAGAACCTTTGCCCTCCAGGCACAAACAGGGTATTTAAACCCCAGTTTTTGGCCAATTGCTGGTTGCCACGGCTGCTGCAATTCCTGATTGTGTACTGTCTTTAGGCTTGTGTCTAAGCCACATTGCTGCCTCTTTGCTGCTCTTCTGGATCAGCAAGTACCATCCCCTTTGCCCTGAAATCTTGCTGTCCAAAACTTTCTTCCCTTTTTGTTCAGTTAGCCTTGTATGATTGCATGACTGCTTTGATCTTATGTGTGTGATTGCCACTCCCTCAATAAAACACAATTAAGTTTACTTTTAGATCTCTGACTGGTTCTTCTCTGCACTAGTACTGGGAAACACAGGTGTAAAAGATTTCGTAAGCTTACCCCACTCTTGCAGACCTCTTTGAGCTAGTATTCCCTACTGTTTCACAAAGGGCATTGGGGGTGGACCCCTGAGTCACCCACATTTTGGGGCAATAAGTTTACTGAAGATACCTCAGTTCCAATGTTAGATCATTGACTGGAATGGACGTACCTTCAATTCTACATGAAAATCAGGTCAACTTACTTGGAGAGGCTTGTTTGCTAAAGTCATGATTCTAAATGTTCAAAAGGCAATACCAATACTGTACAGCTTCTTCTGAAGTAACACAAGAATTGCCAGGAAAGGGTTTTTTGTGTGTGAGAGAGCTCTGCTTTCTCTCGGCATAATTGCTTCCTCTTCTGCACAAAGCAGCAGTGGTTAACAATGCAGAACACGAATGCCTGATGCTAAATGCAGGTGATTTCAACCTTGTGACTGATCTTGCTCAGAGACTTTTTATGCCTTCTTCTTTCGCAACATCCTGAAAAATTCTTGATACATCTGAGGTCTTCTGGGAGTTTGGACAGCTCTTGATAATTTGTAGGAGTTCATAAAGGCCTCCAAAAAAAATACTGGTTTGTTTTCTGGTACCCTTTCCCTTTCTAGCTGACTGATGAAAATAAGAAGAGCACTTCTGAATGAGAGCAAAGAGCTCTCTAATTACAGTTGAATGTCCACATTTGCTAAGGTTAGGGGTGCAGGACTCACAAAAGTCGGAAAATCGCCAATATTAAAATCTGTATATGTCTGTGAGAAGTGGGGAGGCATGGTGTGCGGAACAGGCACCCAGAATTCAAACCAGATCAGGTAAAAGAGAGAAAAAGAGGGGTGGGTCAGCATGGTGGCCCTATACTTCTTCTTTCTCACCCGTCTCCTTCCTTGGGTGTGGGGGGCATTGGGAGAGGTTTGCGGTGCTGAGAAATCAGACTGTGAGCTGTCTTTAACTCACCAGGCTGAAGATGGTGGAGGAAGAGGAGAAGGAACAGAGGCGAGTTTGTATGGTTCTTCCCAATGTTTAGATGGAACCTTTTTTTTATTGTGGTATGATGAGCCATTGTTCAGTGTCCTAGTCTCTAGAGCAACAGAAAACAGGCTTACTCCATCCTCCATATGACATCCCTGCAAATATTTAAAAATAGTTGTCGTGTCACCTCTTAGCCTTCCTTTCGTCAGGCTAAACATACCTAGCTCCCTAAGGTGCTCCTCATAGGGCTTCATGGTTTCCAGGCCTTTGGCTTGGACACTGGACACAGTATTCCAGGTGGGGTCTGACCAAAAAAGAATAGAGTGGTGCTATCACTTCCTTCGACCTAGACACTATACTTCTATTGATGCAGCCCAGAATCATATCGAAGGGTTTGGCATCATCAGACGTAACTAGAAGGATGGCGCTCCATCATTGTAGTTGCGCAGATGATGCAGAATTGGGGATGATGATGATGATGATGATGATGATGATGATGATGATGCAGACATCAAGGTGAATCCTGAGGGACTCTGAAGCAGAAACATCAAGGAACTGAGCAAAAGTCCTTAGTGTCCCCTCTTCGGAAACCAGCCAACCATGAATATATATTTTTTATTCTACTTACAGTGGGCAACAACCATTTCTAGAGAAGAAACCGAGCCAGACAGAAACAGCTAGGGAAAGCTGATGGACCACCAGGGCCACAGAATTAATGTCAGCCAACCATTCTCCCCTTTCATTTTTTCAGTGTAATAAACACAAAAGTGCCAGCAGGGCCCCCTTATAAGCTTACAATATGTTGTTCAGCACTGCAGTCAGAAAACAGATTGTTTTGTTGGGGGATTTCTCCTCCCGCCTTCTCTTTTTACTGATTGCTTTTTCCCACTTACAAATGACCTCCTGTTTGTGACAATAGTAAATCCCCTTGGTTTTGAAGCAGGCTGCTTTGTAAACCCATTAACTGTGTCAATGAGACATCTGTGACATTTTTCCTAATGCTTACCTGCAAAATAATTTTATTTAGAAATATTTGGGCAAGGGGAGAGAATCAGCAAACATACCAGCCTTAAAAAATGAAATATGAGTTAAAAAAATGCTTACAAATAAAATTTGTAATTCTAGTTCTATGATTCAGTGAGTCAAAATCCAGACAAGACAGTCATTCAAAATGTAGATCATGGAACAGGGCTTCAGCCTGGGTTGGATGGGGTTATACTGTCCCTGAAAATGCAGGTTTGCAGCTTCGGTGCACTCCTGGATTCAGCCCTGAGACTGGAAACTCAGGTTTCTTTGGTGGCCAGGAATATATTAACACAGTTGTGTACGAGTTGTGTACTAGTTGCACACATTCCTTAAGAACCTGGACCTGGCTACAGTGACACAGGCTTACGTAATTCTGTTCGAATACCAATATATATATTCATTTGAAAGGGGTGCTGGAGAAGAAAGACAAATGGGTCCAAGAGCAAATCAAGCCTGAACTCTCCCTAGGAGCCAAGATGGCTAAACTGAGGCTGTTGTGTTTTGGCCATATTGTGAGAAGACCGGACTCACTAGAAAAAGACAATAACACTTGGTAAAGTAGAGAGCACAAGGAAAAGAGGAAGGCTGCATTAACAGTTGGATAGTGTCAAGTACTGCTACTTTGTGTTGCTCAAGAAAACACATAAATGGTTTTCATGTTGTTTATTGGAAACACAACAGGGCAGTAACACAAACGTTGCCGGAGTTAAAACCATGCTTCAACAGCTATGTTATATAGCAAAATACATGAATCCATCAGCATCTCTTCTTGACGCTCAGTGGTGGTTCTTCCAGGTTTACAGCCCGCTTCCCATAATTGCCAGATGGGTTTTCTATGGTTAAGGCAACTCCTGTTGCAGCCACTTTGATCCTTAGAAATTCTTCCCCGGCCTGTGAGACTATAATTCTCAAAAAAACAAAAAAAAAACAAAAAAAAAACATTGCATTCCGCAGCCTAATCTTCGTAAATCACCCTCTGATTGCTATCATTTAAGCACAAAACCAAATGTTATTTACCTAAGCTGGCCAGTTGTTATTTATTGTTCCAGCCAATTAACAGTCCTGACCATTTGGTCTCTAACACACCGGTCTACACTAATTCTCAATTACGTCCCCACTGCTCTCTTTACCCTCAGCATTTTTACACAGCTACAGGTGCTCCCTCCCGTGTTCCACAGATCTCTACATGTCTAGGAGAAATAACGACATGACAGATAGACTCAAATGAGGAAGGCACATCCCTGAATCTGAAAGACCTGAGCAGGGCAGCTGAGGATAGGGTGGCTATGGATGAAGTCTCTCATCCATAGGGTCGCCATAAGTTGGCATTTAACAACAATACTTAGGCAAGGAGACCACAGCCCTGAGTTTGCAAGACTTGAGAAGGGCTGCTGATGACACCCGACTTGGAGGTTTTTAACTCATAGCGTCACTATAAGTTGATGTTGACTTGACAGCAGTTAACAACAAAGCATGCTTTGTAACACAGACACCAGAAAAAGGGAAGGCGGAGGGGGGGGTGAGCCCCTACTGAAATGATCTGGCAGAATTGGGCCACCAAGACTCCTATACAATTGCCTCTCCTTAGGAATTACCAATCAGAAGTGTAGTAAACAATCCAGCACTAAGAGATATTAAGAGATTGCTGTCGAGCTGTCCTAGGAATAATAAAGGTGGCCTGCCATCTGCCTTGTGCATTTGAAACTAAGCTACACTAAACACTTGTACATGTTGTGCTCCTAAGAGTCTTCATGTCTAACAACGTTTTAATGGAAATGGATGGGAATTAATTTACCCTCTCTTTTCCAGCAATGAGCACAAGTAACCACAGCCTGCCGGCCAATATTAAGCGGGATCCCTGCTTTGTCTTAGGTCTGTCTCAGGTTTTTGGTTACAGGCTTCTCCCACTTATCTGACAGGGGAACTGGAGCACTGTCAGACAGCAGAATTGGTTGAAAAGCAGAACCCATGTACTGTACCGTACTGTAGGGAACATGAAGGACTTACAGAGGCTCACTTGAGACTGATCACACACACGCTGCTTGCAAATTCTCTCAGCTGGCTTGTCACCTTTTGCCTCCCTCGGCTTGCCTGGCAAGCAGTACGCACACCTGGGTGGTCCCAGGCAGACCGCTATAGGCAAGGAGAACTGATGAAAGAGCAGACTCCCCATCTAATTAATGGAACTTGTCCTTAATTTGGAAGCATCAAAAGAGAGAGTCATCAAATAACAGGTGTTGAAAGGTGGGTACTTCCTATACTGGCTTCCACTGGATGTTGCCAGTAGGATAACATGTGTATGGGTGGTTGGTTGGAAGTGACATAGAGAGAGATGGAGTGAGAGAGAGAAAGAAAGAGAGAAGTATTCCACCAAGGGCATGCCTGCATGGTCTTTGGAAATGCTTCAAGCCAACAGTAGCTCAGCTTCTTTCTTTTCTTGTAAAGCCCACTCTTCTAGCTCAGTGCTGCTGCAGAGAGCTTGGAAATGTTACCTTTGGAGTACAACTCCCAGAATCACCAGTTGGGGGATTTTGTGGCTGTGATCCAAAACTACTTTTGACACTTCTGGTACTGCAAGTGACACTATGCTATGCCACTGGGAGGCCCTGCTTTCATATTCACCATTTCATATTCAACATTTCATAAATGAAAACCAGAACTTGTGTGGCCAAGCAACAAAAGAGTGAAATCAAATTGGCAAAAGCGAGGGAGAACTTACAAGCTAGGTGAGGCTGTAGCAGTGGGCTTTTGCCTGAAGCTACTGGGAAGGGCAAGATTCTTTCCATCTTCTGCCCTGGCTGTTTTGGAACTTGGAACTGTTTCGCACTTACAACTCAATTCATAATAACGGAGTAAAGTATGTACACACTTCCCTGCACATTTGCGGGTTTGATCTTTGCGAATTTGATTGTTCATGAGGTGTGTGCCTGCCTTCCCCTGCCATTCTCCTCCTCCCAGTCCCTTGCAATTTGCTGAGTGCAGAAAAGGAAAGGGAGTACCTGGACAAAAGGCAAGGAAGTTGCGGGGGGAGGCATGCGTGTGCCTTCCTTCTTCCCTCTGGAGCTCACTGTCCATTACTTGCCTCTGGCTCCGGCATGCAAAAGGCAAGGGAATGGGAGGGGGAAGCCCCAGAAGGGAATAGAAGGAGTTATTTGCAGTATTTCCACTTTTGCGAGGGTTCTGCACCCCGAACCCTAGTGAAAATAAAGGGGCCACTGTAAGGGGGAAAGTAGGAGGAGAAGAAAGAACATTTTAAAAGCAGCTGAAAAAGTGGGATGATAGAGATTAATCAGGACTGTCTTTCCAAACTGGTGTTACCCTGTGTACTGGGGGTCCTGGGAGGGACACCAAAATGTGCTCAACTCAAGGTGGGGAAAATTAGCTCAGAGCACTGCTTAGCGTTACGAGAGGCAGGGTAACGTAGCGAGATCTTGAACCCTATGTCTACGGGGTCGGGTCGAGTCAAGGAGAACACAAAAGTTGAAATAATAAATGGTGTTTTATTAAACACAAGCAAAACAGTGTATGCGACACACTCACACAAGATAACTAAAGAAAATAAAGGTTGGAGTGGTATAGAGGGATTTTTAGAGGGATCGCTGGTTTGGGTGATACTTCACCTGTCCTGAAGCCCAGAAAAATAGAGAGCGAGGCTGGGGTGCGATGTAGCTCAGCACGTGGAGCTGAGGGGAGGCTCGCCAAGCAAGGCGGCAGCAAGGCGTGATGAAACTCGGGAGCGTTCCGAGGAAGGTCTCGGAATCAAGAGTTTTCATAAGGAGAATTGTGACTGCAGGCTATGCCGTACTTGGGGGAGAACAATAGATTTGGAGTTGGAGACAAAGCCTCCGAAAGGTCAGAATCTGAATGATTGAGTTATCGTAGCGGTTCTCAAGAGAGTAGCCAGTATGCAGACGCAGAGTACTTGGGCATTGTATAGTTAACCCATCAAGCTACCATCGCGGGGCAGAGGCTCTTTTGTAAGTGGCGTGCGTACTTAATTAGAGTACTTGCCTGGCGGTCTCCTAAAGCAGTGAGTCAGCTATTTCTGGCCTGCCTGTATTGTATTTTGAATATTACGGCTATTAACGGCCGAGCTTGTTTATGTGCTTGTCTGGCGGTCTCGCAAGCACGTGGAAGGGAATAGAGAAGTGAGCCGAATTATGATATCAAGAGGATATCTTTTAATATCCCCAAAGCTTGGACTAGCCAGGGCAGTAACACTGGGACAGATGGAGGGTATATTTCTTTCTGTTTGACCTTCTTCTCTGAGTGTTGAAGGGGACACAAGGTCAGGCCTTCTCAGTGGCTGCCCCTAGGCTCTGCATGTCCCTCCCCAGGGACATGTTTCCCTTTTGTCTGCAGATGAAGACTCTTTTTTGCTGACAGGCTTTTACAGCTGAAGGTTTTCAGGAGAACTCTTTTTAAGTAGGTGCTGTACTGTTTCGATCTGTGCAATATTTTAACAGTTTTTAATGATTTTTAATTGCATGTTTTTAATTTTAATTTCATTGTAACTGTTTTAATTTGTAAGTGAGTCCCAATCTTGGGGAAAAGGTGATGATGATGATGATGTTTGTCCATATTTCCTTTATGCCCAAGCCTAGATCATTCATAGAATCATAGAGTTGGAAGAGACCCCAGGGGCCAGCCCCCGTGCTATGCAGGAACAAACATGCAAAGCATTCCCAACAGATGGCCATCCATCCTTTGTTTAAAAACCTCCAAACAAGGAGACTCCATCACACTCCCAGGCAGCAGATTCCACTGCTGGACAGCTCTGAGTATCAGGAAGTTCTTCGTGAAGTTCAAGTGGAATCTCCTCTCCTGCAGCTTGAATCCAGTGCTCCTTGTCCTAGTCTCTGGAGTGGCAGAGAACAAGCCCACTCCCTCCTCAACATGACATCCCTTCAAATATTTAAACATGGCTATCATGTCCCCTCTTAACCTTCTCTTCTGCAGACTAAACACCCCCAGCTCCCTAAGCCGTTCCTCACAGGGCTTCATGGCTTCCAGACCCTTCACTATTTTGGTCGCCCTCCTCCGGACATGCTTCAGCTTGTCGATATCCTTCTTGAATTGAGGTGCCCAGAACTGGACACAGTATTCCAAATGAGGCCTAACCAGTGCAGAATAGAGCAGTACCATTACCTCCCTCGATCTAGACACCATGATCCTATTGATGCAACCAAGAATCACATTGGCTTTCTTGGCTGCCTCATCGCACCGCTGACTCATGTTCAGCTTGTGATCTACCGAGACTCCTAGATCCCTTTCACATGTACTGCTATCCAGCCACATGTACTGCTATCCCATCCTATATTTGTGCATTCCATTTTTTCTGCCAAAGTGTAGGGCCTTACATTTCTTTCCGTTGAAATTCATTTTGTTAGCTTTGGCCTGGCTCTCGAATCTGTCAAGGTCATTTTGAAACTTGATCCTGTCCTCTGGGATATTAGCAACCCCTTCTAATTTGGTGTCATCTGCAAATTTGATCAGCCTTCCCTCTACTCCTTCATCCAAGTCATTGATGAAGATGTTGAATAGCACTGGGCCCCGGACAGAACCCTGAACATGTGGTTGGGTATGGTGGTGGGGGACACGTGGTCTATCCTTGTGCATACCCACATGTATATCAGCAGAACATATTTCTGCAAAGTGGACTTTTTTTCCCAGAGAAAGATTTGAAAGGAAAAGAAACATCTCTTAACTTTTCTCAGGAGTTGGGGGAAATTCTCATAAAACAACATTGCAAGATTGCCTGAGAACTGGCACACATCTTCGTCTCTGTCACATGGCTATGCACACACCACACACACACACCTGAACAGTTACAGCCTGGCCATGGTGAAAACTAAGCTAAATGTGCCTTGGATTGTCTCACGTTGAACACCCTCAGTCTCATTTGATTTTGCTCCATTGCCACTTAGATGGGAAATGAGAGATTTTAGTATATCTCTCAAGCAGAATAATTAGTGTGCTAGGCAGAAATTAGAATAGTTTACCAGCCACCCCAACAAGAAAATCTAGCAGAGAAAGAAGTCAAACTTACTCTTTCTCCATAAAATATATAAAGATAGTTTTACTCAGGAGTACCTGTGCATAATAAACACAGGTTCATTCTTGAGGAAAATAAGGAAATAGAGAGGGTTACGTAGTTTCAGAAGGGTTAGAGTATCTCATCCAGAAAGAGCTCAAAAAAGCACATGCTTCATGGTTGGCAAGCAGGGAGGAAGACAGTGAGCAGATGAGACCCTGAGAACAAAAGCTGTCTATGTGGTGCAGGAAGGGTGGGTGCGGACAAACAAGAAGTAGCCATAAACATGCTAGAGAGTAGGCTAAACTCCTAGTAAGTATCATGCAACCTAACTCTGGTGAGCTCAAGATATGCAAAAGTTGCAGCCTTCAATACCAACAGGGGTCAGAAGGGATCTTCAGGTAGGTCTAGAGAGCCATCTTCTCAGAAGCCCCGGACTGCTGCCGCCAGTGGCCACCGGTGGGCCCCGTGTCAGTGGAATGGGGAAACAGCTGCAGGGTTCAGCCCGAACTTTCTAGGAGCTCTCTAAGGGGCTGAACATGTTTTAGGGATGGGGCTAAACATCTTGGGTAACTCTTTCAATTTTTAGACTAAAATCCCTCTGATATGGAAGGCACAAGCTGGCTCTGGTTGCTACCAGTCAGAGTTTATAATACTGGGCTAGATGAACCATGGGCCTGGCTAGTGGAGTTACTACAGAGTGGAGGGCAGAAAATGAGGGCATTGCCCTCAAATAAGAAATCTGACTCCCAGATGAAAGTATCCTTCAGTCCCCAAATTTCTAGCACTGCATAGAGTGAGACACTGAAAATCATTCCCTCTTAGACCTATTTGCCATTTTTGCATTCCCGTTGCCTGACGTTTTTCCTTTGAATGCTGAAATTGTGTTTCAGCATCCAAAAATGTTTAATAGAAATTTTACTCCTCTTGTAGCTTCAGCCTGACATCTGACTCAAAATAAGGCAGTTTCCTGCATTTTTTTTTATTTTACAAATAAGGATCTAGTGGTGAGTTGCAGCCTATGATGTTTCCTGCAATTTAATGACTTCTTTCTCCTTTGGCACATTATAATGGCATGCGTGTTTGGAACAGAAACTAAAGACCTACTTAGAGAGATGAAAGGGCTCTTGCTAGATGCTCACATACATCTCTTGCATATCTTTTTTCTCTTTTCCCTTTCCCTCAATTTCCCCAGTGTCAGGTCAAAATTTGCAAAATCATTAACTTCTCTCAGTGCAGATTATCTGTATTCTTTTGCTTACCTGGCAAGAGCTAGTGAGACTGTCATTAATAATACCAATGCCAAACCATTGACCTATTTATCGATTTTAATAATTTATAAACTTACACCTTCATCCAAAAATGGATTTTACAGCAGTGCAAGTTAAAAAAAAAATAGAAATCATACAATATTAAGATCACATGAAACATTGAACAGCACAGCAATCTAATGAAGAGGGAGCAAAACTTGATTGAAGCAGCCAAATATGCAATGACTGAAACTGTCTGGGCAAGGAAAAGGTCTTAACCTGACATAGAAAGGCATTTTGTGCCAGTGCCAGGTGTAGTTACCTCCACAGAGCGTTCTAAAATCAAGGGGCCGTCACAGAAAAGGCCTTCTCTTTGGTACCTCAACGTTCTGATATTTTACAGAAGGCCATGCCTCTTTCCCCTTTACGCCGTCCCTTGATGGCTTCCCAGAATTCTTTTCCCACTCTAAAATGGTGACGTTTCTTTCCTAAGACTTAAGCCCTTTCCACATGGCATTTGCCATGCGAAAGGGCGCTGGGAGCGTTGCGCGATTGTGAGGAGCAATCTGCATGATGCGCTCACAATCGCATGATGCTCCAGGGACCAGCAGGCGCTGGAAGCCGGGGTTGGCTGAAAGCCAAAAATGTGTGTGATCGCACATTGCTCCCGGGCCCCGTGCACACTCACGTGGCGTGCGGAGCCTCCGGAGCCGTGCCGGTCGTACTTCCTGCCCCAGCACAGCCTGGGAAACTCCCAGGCTGTGCTGCGGAAGGAAGAGGCGGGGCTCTCGCACAAGCAGGCAGCTTGTGTGGAGCTGAAGCAGCAGGGACGCAAGAGCGTTTCGCCGGAGGCTGCTCCCACCATCCCTGCACCCCAGCGCCAGAAAAAGGTAAGGTGCAGAAAGGGCCTTAGGGACTGCAGTGAGAACTTTACACTGGACTTTCTCAACTGGAGTAGACCTACTAGATCAAGGACAATTATCTATGTGATGACTCACTGTTCAACAATTGATGCAGTGGAGCTATTCTAGTTTGGACTAGATTCAGGCAATTATAAAATGCTGGCAGCATTTGCCCCCAACCGTGGCTGGAAGGAGGCCTCTGAGAACATCTCAGATTGCATTGGACTCTCCTGCTGAAATCATGGCAGCTGGCTGCTTTTGGGTCAGTGGAGAGTTCATTTTGATACAATTTGTATGTTGTTCCTCAATCTGAAGCTATCTGAGTTGCTCAACCCTGTTCCTGAAATAAATTCAGCACCTTGGGCAACTCCAAACCCAGAGCAGATTCGCTGCCAAACCAACATGCTCCTAGCTGCCATTTGTTTCATGGCGTATGGTGCACTTCTATAGATGGAATACTAGTAGCGAACTCATGCTTGAAGCATGGAATGGATCTTTATGCAGCTAAGAACCTGAAGAAAACCTTATGGAGAGGGAAGTGAAGCCTAAACAACCCAGTGAAGACTGTGCCTCTGGGATAAGTGGCTACAGGATGATCATTTCCTTGGGAGACACCTTCTGCACATCAGCAGGAGTGTCAGCAGGCACGGGGGATTTGCAGAAGGAGCCCCTCCCGCCCCGCCCCCCCATGCAAGGGAATTGAGAAACTCCAGTAGTTCAATGGGGAATGAATAGTTCTCTGTGAACACAGTATGTTAGCTTATTCTTGGACACGATGGAAAATGGTGGCCAAGATGCCGCATTATCAGATAAAGCTGCGTCAAAGGAGTTCAGCCATTGTGGCTACTTCTGCCATTTTCACCTGTCAAAAACCTACCCCTTAAGCCAGGCAGTGCCCCACCCAAAGGCTTCTGAGGCCCCAAACATTGGGGCATAGGGGAACGATGGCTGTAGTGCTCTCCCAGTCACAAGGTGCTTTGAGATGGGCAGCTGGGTCCTGTCACAACTGTTTCTCTAAACACACCCTGTGACTGGGCGTATGCTGCAATCATTGTTTCCCCAATCTGCAGCGCCTTGGAGGTCCTTCACCTGAGGTGCTGCCTGGCTTAAGGGAGAGGTTTTTGGGGTCATTTTCAGTCCTTGATGATGGTAAATGTGAATCTCCAAAGTTATGAGATGCAGTCAGTCTTATGATCTCATAAATATTGAACAGAATGCTAGCTGTGGTGTTGCAATGGAACATTCAGCTAAAGAGTTTGCATTGCTGCTATCCCAAACAGAAGCTTTCTACCCATGGCAGCTGGTGGCTCCTATGTTAGTGTGGTGGTGAATTCAAGGTAGGTTTTAATCTGAACTTCGAAGAGCTATCCAAAGTGCTAAATGTACTTTGGGCACAGAGTTGAGCTCCCTGGAGAGTTCCTTAAGTTCACGCTAAATCCCAGAGTAAATCCACTACCTCTGTGACATGGGAGCCACCAGCTGGTGCGGCACTTTTTGCTGCAACATTTTGCTGCAGTTCCCATTTGTATTAACCGAAACACAGGGGGGAAGGGAGCTCCATTTACTACACTATGCTGTTCATTCTCTTCCATCGTCTTGGAAGTCAAAGCTGAAAACCTGTTTGAAAACCGTTTCGTTATCTCTTCACCTAGTCACTTTTGTAGCTAACCTTTGTGTCCATCCAAGCAGATGCCTGGCCCTGACGCCTTTTCAGCTTAGCCTAATCATCAGGGGTGCAGTGTGCTCCTTCCCACTTTCTCCATCTTAAGATGGGGATAATTTCATCTCCGTCAACCAGCAACATTTGCTTCTCAACTCTGGTGGATAAATGTTTCATAAGGTAGGAGAAGGTTTCCATGCAGGCTGCCCACAGCAATCGTGAAATATTTAACATCATTGCTTGAAAACCTCGAGTTGCATAAGAGACTCTTGGTATGTCTAGATTTTTGTTTTCTTTAAATATTGCCACCATTTAGAAGCCCTACCTGATTGATTGTTCTTGTTCTTTTTTAAAAAGGTAAAGGACAGTTCATTTCATTCCAACAGCCCTTTTCTTTCAGGATCATTGATTCTCCCTCATCCTGGTTCCTCTCCCTTATGAATACCTCTCATCCCTATTGGGTCCTGGGGTCCTCTGACAGCACATAATTGTAGTGCTGTGATTCTGAGCAAAACAGAATGGAGCGATACTAGCCTTGACTTAGATATATATTGTTATTGATGCAGCCTAGAATTGAATTGGGTTTTTTAGCTGCTGCATCACACTGCTGGCTCGTGTTCAGCTTGTGGTCTACTAAGACTCCTAGGTCCCTTTCATATAAACTGTGGTCAAGCCAGGTGTCACCCATCTGATATCTGCATTTTATTTTATATGCCTAAATATAGTGACTTACATTTCTCCCTGCTGAAATACATTTTGTTTGTGGGCTAGAGCTGGTGAAGTTGTGACCCAACCATGTCTAGGAGGCCTAACGTAAGGGCTCAGTTGGAGATGAGTCTCCATAAGAGCAAGGGCACAGACTTCTGTGATCTCTCTGGAGTCCTCAGAACATTGTCTCTGCCTGTATGAGTCTCTTTAGCCTTTTCTGGAGCAATCCTAGCCATGCCCTATGGGGGCTGCATGGATTACCAGAAATGCCCCACAACATGAAACTAGCTGAAAATCCACTGCTGGTTTCAAAAAAAGGGATTAAAAAATTTAATAGTGCTAGAAGGCTGCAATCTATTTAGAAGGCGAATCCCAACTCCTGCAGGCTTTCAGGAAAGGTGAATCACCTCAGGAGGGTTGAAAAAGAGTCTGTGGAGTCTGGAGGGATTAAGGGCTGCCAAAACAGCCTTGGGGAGGCACAGTGTAAAGAAAGTAGAAGGAAATGTAAGGTATTTATAAAAATACACCACCTACTGTATGATTGTGAAAGCTGGACAGTGAAGAAAACTAATAGGAAGAGAATCAATGCATTTGGACCATGGCGCTGGAGAAGAGTTTCTGCAGATACAACAGACTGACAGAAAGACAAACAAATGGGTCCTACAGCAAATCCATCTGGAACTCTTACTAGAAGCCAAAATAACCAAACTGAGGCCATTGTACATTGGACATATCATGAGAAGACATGACTCAGTTCAATCTTATCTCTTTTTATGATAGAGTTACTAGCTTGATAGATGAAGGGAATGCTGTGGATGTAGCGTATCTCGATTTCAGTAAGGCCTTTGACAAAGTTCCCCATGACA
Source organism: Cyclura pinguis (assembly GCA_030412105.1). NCBI lineage: Eukaryota > Metazoa > Chordata > Lepidosauria > Squamata > Iguanidae > Cyclura > Cyclura pinguis. The sequence goes on from CM059612.1 coordinate 9,472,628, forward strand.
TTCTTGCAAAGAAGCTAGTAAAATGTGGGCTGGACAGGGCTACTGTCAGGTGGATCTGTAACTGGTTGACTGACCGTTCCCAAAGGGTGCTCACCAATGGCTTGCTTTTCATCCTGGAGAGGAGTGACTAGCGGGGTGCCACAGGGTTCTGTCCTGGGCCCAGTGCTCTTCAATATCTTCATCAGTGACTTGGGTGAAGGAATAGAGGGCATGCTCATCAAATTTGCCGATGACACCAAATTGGGAGGGGTTGCTAATACGCCAGAGGACAGGATCAAAATTCAAAATGACCTGGATAGATTGGAGAGCTGGGCCAAGGCTAACAAGATGAAATTCAACAGAGAGAAGTGTAAGGTCGTACACTTAGGTAGAAAAAATGGAATCCAGAAATATAGGATGGGGGACACATGGCTGGATGGCAGTACGTGTGAAAGGGATCTAGGAGTCTTAATAGACCACAAGCTGAAAATGAGTCAGCAGTGTGATGCGGCAGCCAAGAAAGCCCATGCAATTCTCGGCTGCATCAATAGGAGTATGGCGTCTAGATCGAGGGAGGTACTGGTACCACTCTACTCTGCTTTGGTTAGACCTCATCTTGAATCCTGTGTCCAGTTCTGGGCACCCCAATTCAAGAAGGACATGGTCAAGCTGGAGCAGGTCCAGAGGAGGGCGACCAAAATGGTGAAGGGCCTGGAAGCCAAGCCCTATGAGGATAGACTTAGAGAGCTGGGTATGTTCAGTCTGTAGAAGAGAAGGTTAAGAGGGGACATGATAGTCATGTTTAAATATTTGAAGGGCTGCCATGTAGAGGAAGGAGAGGGCTTGTTTTCTGCCTCTCCAGAGACCAGGACAAGGAGCAATGGATTCAAGCTGCAGGAAAGGAGATTCCACCTGAACCTCAGGAAGAACTCTCTGACAGTCAGGGCTGTCCGGCAGTGGAATGTGCTGCCTCGGAGTGTGGTGGAGTCTCCTTCCTTGGAGGTTTTTAAGCAGAGGCTGGATGGCCATCTGTCGGGAGTTCTTTGAGGGTGTTCCTGCATGGTAGGGGGTTGGACTGGATGGCCCCTGTGGTCTCTTCCAACTCTACATTTCTATGATTCTATGATTCAAAATAGAGACAGTAGGAAATAGAGCTGCCAGGCTGAAAATACGAGATGGCTCCTGGAGCTTTAATAGCTGTGTAGAAGAAGGCATTTCAATAGATGTCACCTGCTTGCATGATGAGCAGCATCTGGTGAACTTTCGACTCCTACACGTCCATTAAAGGTACAGCATCTATCTCCGGTTTCTACTCTGGCAGTCCTGGTAGGAAAAGAGGAAAACTGCATAACGAGAGAGTAGAATCAATCAAGGCAACCAAGGCCCTGAGTTTGCAAGACCCGAGGGGAGCTGTTGATGACAGGGGGACTTGGGGATCTCTCCTTCACAGGCTCACCATATATCAAAGCCAACTTGAAAGCTGCTAACAACAGCTGCCTCACAGGCACCTGATGGGTTGTTGGGAAAGGCAGCCCCGACATCTCTTAATGCCTCAAAGCAGACCATGTTCTTCCTTTGAGGTCACAGGACAGTTTTAATTTCCAAGGGAAGGCTGGTTGAAAATTTAATTTTAATATATCTAGATTCCTTTGCAATTATTCTGTTCCTTTTGCAATTATTCCCACACCTTGCTCCTCCCTACTTGGCATTCAGGACCTAAAGCTCAATAAATGTCTGTTTGCACTAAATTTGCACAAGGGTCAGTGCTGGAGAAATTCTATTGTCCCACTTTCCCAAAAAATAGAAACAGCACCTCCTGAAAGGGTAGAAATGCTTAGCTCGGCGCTATGGAAAATCATGAACTGGAAAGTGAGCAAATGAGATCTCTGCATTTTTGAATGATTTCTGTTTTCTTTGAAAGCTGAGCGGAATGTCTACATCTAAAAATGAAGAGCTTTAGAGAATCAGCTCTGAGTGAAAGAAGTTTAATGACATTTTCGCTTTGTACTAGCTAAATGGATTTGCTTAGATGATTTTAATTCTTTGGGTAGCTTAATTGCATTTTAACAATAACCTTTTGCATGTTTTCACTCATGTTCTTGTTAGTGCTTTTACCTGCATTTGAGTCCCTATGTTGAGAGAAGATGAGATATAAAATAATAATAACAAGCAGGATTCAGAATTGCTTATTTTTCTGATCTGCAGAGTTGAGGCATCTTTTAAAAAAAACCCATAAGTGTCTGCTTTAAGTGATCCTAACTAAATAGGGCTCACTTAGACATCATAGTGATGTCATGTCATCATGCAGCCAAAGAGATCTGGTGATATGATGATGTCACAAAATCCAGCTCAGAGAGAAGGCAAAAGCGCATTATTAGCTTCTTGGGCCAGGCCTGCCAGTGGCAGCTACTTCAGCTTGAGACCCACCACCATCCTGGGCAGATCGTTCTGCCCTGTTGTATTCCTCCCTACCCACAAACTTTATAGGAGTGTTTTTGACAGAAGACTTTGGCCAACATCAAGGACCTGGCTTTTCTGCCTGCTCGGCTCACCATAACTTCCTGGAGGGCCTTTTGGCAGAAACTGTTTCAGGGACAGAGACCCAGCATGGTGTAGAGGTTTGACTGTGACTCTTGAGAGCAGGGTTTGATTCCCTTCTTGGCCGTGGAAACCCACTGGGTGGCCTTGGGTGTGTCACAGACTCTCAACCCCAGAAAACACTGTGCTAGGTTTGCCTTAGGGTTGCCCATAAGTCAGAAATGACTTGAAAGCACGCAATAACAACAGTTTCAGGGAGAGCTGTGAAGGCCACTCCCATTGGGTTTTTGTCTGCTTATTTCTTTGGTTAATTTTAAGCTGTTGTGTATGTAACTCTTATGGGTCAGGCATATATATATAGTTAGTATAGATGGGCAGATTTAGCATCTGGATGTTCTGTGGTTGATAGACGGAAATTGCCAAGGGGTTGGCTGGGTGTATTTGTTGCAGCAAAAACAGCAAAGCAGTGTGGCATAGCTTGAAAATAAGCAAGGGTTATTTGGCATTAACTGCCAAGTTTCTGATGAAGAAGGCTGCTGTCCAGGAAGGTTTATGCTAAAGAAGACTTGTTAGTCTTTAAGGTGCCACAGAAATTTGTCATGTGCTGGCTAACTAGCTTCCCCAAGAAACACCCAGAATTTAGCAGCAGAACTTAGGAGCATATACTTTGGCTTTCCTATGCCCCTCTTGCTGCAATGTAAGCACAAGCCCAAATGCACTCTCCTCGCCCTTTTGCCACTAGGCTCTTGGGGTACTCCTTGCTGGTGTTCTTTTGGCCTTTTGGTATAGTAGGGGGGCTCTGCTTTTGGAAAGCAGTCTTGACCCACTGATGCAGGGTTTCCACCTCACCCACCAACAGCATCCATCCCATCAGTGTTTCATGGTTGTCATGCAGTATGGCCTATTCCAAGATTTCTGGCTTCAGCCCCTCTTGGAAATACTGGATTTTGGTGGCCTCTGACTAATCAGGCACTTGGGGGCCCAAGCGCTGAAACTCCTCTGTACACTCAGCCATCAAGTGGTTGCCCTGCTTGAGTGACATCAGGCATGCCCTGGCTTTCGCATGGCAGGAGGGGTCTTCAAATCTAGCTCTCAGCCGGTTCATGAACAGGCAGAAGTTCCCTAGATCTAGGGCCCTTGTACCATACAAACCCATCGGCCAGCCATATGCTCTCCCCTCCAGCCGGACCCCCACTCAGACTCTTCAGAGAGGAAAGCGTATTCCCACTTGGCCATAAAGCTGGCTACCTGGGCAGATGCTCTCTTTGCCCGTTGAACATAGACTTGTCATCACCTGTCAGGCACGTGGAACATCTGAATCAGTCTCACTGATTCACTGAGGCACCCCTCTGCCTGCTGTCAGGTGCCGGACTCTTGCCTGTAGGGCTCCATCTCCCATGGCCAATGGAGCTTGATCCACTTGATCAGGGTCCCACTGATGCTCCTGCCCTGGCCGGTCTTTCTCTGGTCTTGAGTTGCATTGCTGCCTACATGTGTTGGATCATGTCCTGGATTTCATCCAGCTTTCCTTGCAGCCTTGGGACTTCTACTTCTAGGCTCAGGTCCTTGCTTCTCTGTATCATAGCATGCCTAATCCTCACATCCCACTTGGAGAAACATTTGGGCCTGCCATCGATGATGAATGCTGTTTCCCTCCAGGGAGCCAGGGGCTACATTCTTTAAAAAGTAACTTTTCCAGGCTCTAATATGTCACAGATGTTTCCCCCAAACACATAGTCTCTTAACTGGATCAGTTTCCAGGAGCTGTAGTCTGAGTAAAATAGCTTCTCGAAGCTGTAGTCATTTGTCTCTGCTCCAATACACAACCCCTAAATTGGATCAGTTTGTTCCTAAGAACAAATTTAAAATGCTAAGAGTATAAGGTTCATTTTAAAGCGTTCATATAAATGGAACTTTTTTTTTTACTTTAAAGCTTTTAAAAGTCCATGCATCTCTTGTCCTTGGGGAAAAAAAATCAATATCCCTAAACCTTGCTTGATGAGCATTTTATTACCTGTTTCTCTCAAAAGCTCAGATATATTGTCTCTTTTCCTCATAAAATACGGGCAGGTACTCTCAGCATCTGACATCTGCTCATGCAGCTTTTGTGAAGTTCCAGCTAGGAAAAATATATTGATGAAGGTCTTAAGTCCTACCTTGTAGGAAAGGTGCTGGATATTTATGTCGCAACCGGACACTTACAGAATATTTATGGAGCCTCCAACCAATAATGTAGGAGCATCAGCACCTCATACTTCTTTTTTAAAGGCGAACTTGAAGATTACATACTGCAGTGCCTGCAAAGTTGTTCCATTCATCTTCAGCAAAGGAGAGCAGTTGCATGACAAAGCAGAGGCCAAGTCCTGTTTAGGTGTAGATGGTGGCAAGTTGGATGCAGCATATCTTGGATGAACAGTATCTTTACCTGCGGCAATGAATCCATGCCAGGTTTTGACTGGCTTTTAGTGAGCTCTGAAAGGAATTTCTGAATAGGGTTCAGAACCTTGGAGAGCTCCTTTGAAGTCTATTAAACCCTGGAGTGGATTCTCCACCCCTCTGACCTGGAAACTACCAGCTGCCACTGTTCCAGACACAACCATGGCTTGATTTTTAAAATAAAAGGGATCAGGTTTTTGCACATGCTCAGGGGATGTGACAGCCTCTTATTGTAATTGTTTTATAATGTGAATTTAGTTTTGATCTTGTACATCATAGGTGGGCAAAGTGCAGCTTGGGGGCCACCTGTGGGCCAAGGGGAAATTTAGTAAAAAAATTTAGTTAAAAAAAATGAACAGAAGACAATATTTTTTCTGTACAGAAAAATGCTGTTTCCTGCACATGAAATACTCTTTTATACACAAAATGACCATATGTGAATTTTGCACAGAATGTCTCAGAGCATGAATGTTCTCATCAGTCCAAGAGTCTTCTTGTCATGGTTTCACAACAATAGAAAATCAAGGTTTTTGACCATTTTTTGAATGTTTTCTAATATTCTTTCTATCCTTATCATATATGCTTCTCGGGACATAAGCACTTTTTAACTCAGTTGAACTTACTTCCAGAAAAGACATACATTGTGTAGTTTACCTTGGAAGCATTGTCACAGGGGAAGATATGAAACATTGAATTACAAGCATACTTCCGTTTCACAACATCACGTTTTAAAGGAGCCCAGCCCAGTGTTTCCTTTTTGTTGTCTTTTGTCCAGATGTCCAGCCAGCATTGGCATTGGAGAATTATAAAAGAGAGAAGGAGAAGGAAAGACTTCCAGTGCTGGGTTGCAGCAACTTGTTTGCAGTAAACAATGCAAGACAAATTGACCTGGGAAAGAATGGGGATTCTCCTCTAACTGATCCTACTGCAGCTGTGTGTGTTTATATACAACAGACAAGATAAACAGCTACCTCCAGATTCGCTTATTGAGCACGTGTGAAAAGCAACACATGAAGAAAATGCAGAAGGAGACTAGCTTGTTTCACCAACATAGAAGTAATCAAAATACAAACCAAAAGAAAAGTGAAGGTTATTGGCAGGAAAAAAATTTCCATAATATGTTTTGGAAGAAATTTTCAAGTACTGTAGTTTCAAGGAGATTCATAATATTTTTGTCCATGCAAAGCTTAAGTGAGCTGGTTGTTTCATTTCACATGCGCACAATGGTGGTTTTGAATTAAAAATTCTTTCTGTGGTGTAAGAATCTATCCCTGTTCTTTGCATTTCTTTCTTTCCATGTTTTTTTTTAATCTTTGGCGCCAAAGTTTCTGTTAAAGAAGTAAAGCTTCGGAGCTCTTCTACTGTGTTAACAGAGGTATACCTTTAATTGGTTGATAGTGTAATATACTTAAAGTCATGATTTATATTTTAGATTCATTAGTCAGTTGTTGTTGTTGTGTTGTTTCCGACTTATAGTGACCCTAAGGCAAACCTATTACAGGGTTTTCTGGGACTAAAATTGTGTGATATGCCCAAGGTCACCAATGGGTTTCCATGGCTGAGCAAGGAATCGAACCCTGGTGTCCAACGCTCAAACAGTCACCATGCTGGCTCTCTAATCAATTATACTGGGTCATCTAGTAATAAAAAGGAAAATAATATGAATTTGGAATTTCATGAATGTTACTCCAGATGATTAAATGCTGACATTGGCAGACTGTTAGTCCCAGCAATGCAGAGATGTAAAGGGGGACTTGGAAAAGTTAGTCTTTTTTTTTTTTTCCAAAGATGATGGTTCCCCAAATCCCACAGTTTATGGGCAAAATATAATGCTTCCAGCTCTGAATAGAGATCATAAAAAGGTAAAGCACTCATCAAGTCATTAGACTCTTCATACCCAACGTGAATGGCATCCAATTTGATTTCACCCCAGAAAGGCTCTGTTCTGCCATGAAAGGTTAACAACCGTGCTGTGGCAATTTCATTTTCCTCAATGATATTAATATTTCTCATCAGAAAATAAAGAGAGCAAATCAAATCTTAGCCAGAGTGATTAATGGAGCTGATTACTGAAGGAGGCCTCATTTTTACTGTGCTGCCAAAGGAAAACTAATTGTATCTCTTTGGGTTTGAGAACCTTGCCTTGTGTACCTGCTCTTTATACAGCAGTTGCGTGTGGAACAAGTCATTGAGCCACCAAATTCTGAACCAGGTTCTGGAATTGCTGAGCATGTCTTGTAACAGAGAGAGACACACTGATTTGTTTTGGTGTTCTAGAAAAAATCAAGGCATTGCTTGTTTATTTCCTGCCTTTGTTCCAATAGAGAACCCAAGGTGGCTAACAATTTGAATTAAAACCAAATCAGCTAAAACAATAGATAATATAAATTGTTTGAAATAAACATGAAATATTTGAAATATTAGAAATATGAAGCAAGATCATTAGATGTAACTACAATGATGGAGCACCATTGCCATAGTTCAGTCTGATGATGCCGCACAAAAAACTCCAACTCTTTCTAACCAGTCAGTACCCCAGCTGAAGGGTTTCCAAGGCACTGTGGCACTGGGAAATGATTTCTGCAGCCCTAAATAATGAGGTGTATTGAGAACAAGCAGCTGGAAAGAGCCCTCAAAGTCCTTTCACATGGGCATCTCTACATTGGAGACAAGGATAGAAATTGTCTGGCTTCCAGGGCACTCAGCTCCAGGCATGAGGTAAGGGCTGTGTGCAAATCTGGAGTTCAGTTAGTAGATCACCTGTCCTGAGCACAAGTCAGCAGGTGCCCAGGCAGCAGGCTGGGGTACAGGAGTGGTCAAGCAGTTGGTCCAGTCATGGTCAGTCAGCTTTGGTTAGCTGAACAAGAGGCAGGGAGAAGCACAAGGGTGATCTTTACCCAGTCCAAAAATTGTATCAGCAGGTTAGAAGGCCAGGGGTGTAAGCTATCAGAGTAAGCAGAATAGTCCAAAATGAAGTCTATCCAAAGTCAAGACAGAACAAGAATGGGAGAGAGAACTGCTAGGCAACCAGATGAGACGGTTGTCAGCACTAAGCCTGGGAAGCAACTGCCTTGATATTTATGAGCAGCTTGATTGAGTTCACAGGTGTCTCATTAGTGCTAATTGGGTCAGCACTGATCATTTAACCAGGAGATCTGGTGTTTCCATCTACCAATGAAGGAGAGGGGTGTGATTGTCTCTTCAGTGTCTGTAGCCTCTGTCACATCCTGCTGGGGAGTAGGATCTTCTACTGCATTATGCCCCATTTTCTCAGACTCAGAGGGAGCTACAGCCTCTTGGAAATCTGCCTCTGCCTCATCTGAATCCTCCAATGAGTGAGTTATGTCAGCACCAGTTTGCTACAGTTTGCAAAGATGATGTATTTGTTGAAGCACCTTGCAAATACTTGGGAGGGGGTGGTCTGTGTAGTTTTTCCTTCCCTCCCAGTCACTGTGGTGGCAGGGCTCACACTCTGCTCTGTCCTGCATCCACTTTCTGGCTAGAAACAAGTAAGCAAGTTCCTTATTCTGTTCTTATCCTGTCCCCCAAGTAAGTGAGGAGCAGCTTAGGGAGTTAGGTATGTTTAGCCTAGAGAAGAAAAAGTTAAGAGGGGACATGATAGCCATATTTCAATATTTGAAAGGATGTCATATTGGTGAGGGAACAAGGTTGTTTTCCACTGCTCCAGAGACTAGGAAAAGGATCAATGGATTCAAACTACAGGAAAAGAGATTCCACCTGAACCTCAGGAAGAGCTTCCTGATGGTCAGAGCTGTTTGGCAGTGGAATATGCTGCCTGGGAGTGTGGTAAAGTCTCCTTCTTTGAAGGTTTTTAAGCAGAGGCTGGATGGCCATCTATTGAGAGTGCTTTGATGTGTGTTCCTGCATGGCAGGGGGTTGGAGTTGATGGGGCCTGTGGTTTCTTCCAACTCTATCATTCTATGATTCTGTGAGAAGGAATAATCCCCTCATTTCACCAAGATCTGGGAACAGGCCCTTTAGCTAAGATTTCTGGCTGGCATCTTGTTGAGCAGTTATGAATGCCCAAGCTAGACTTACACATTCATTTGTTACCGCTGTTTCTAGCCCGAGCTTGTGGGATATTAAGATATCATTTTGATATCAATAATTTGGCCTTCTGTACCCATTCTTCTCCACGTGCTTGCGAGGCTCCCGGACAAGCACGCACGCAGGCGCGGCCGACAACAGCCGAACCATTCACATCCCGATCCAGGCAGGCCAGTCATTGCCGAATGCAGCTTCAGGAGACCTCAAGGCAAGTACCACATTATGTATGCACGCTACTTACAAAAGGTCCCCTGCCCCGCACAGGCAGCTTGATGAGCGGACTATACAACGCTCAAGCACTCCACGTTTGCATACTGGCTACTCTATTGACAATTTGGCTATAACTCAATCATCTAAAGTACTGACCTTTCGGAGGCTTTGTCTCCAGCCCCAAACTCATTGTTTTCCCCAAGTACAGACTAGCCTGCGGCCACAATTTTCCCTATAAGAACCCCTGACTTTGAGCGCTTCCTCGGATCACTCTGGGCTTCCATCCCGCCTTGCTGTCGCTTTGTCCAGCGAGCCTTCCCCTCGGCCCCACGTGCTGAGAATCCACGCTCCCCAGCTTCTTTGCTTCTTACCGGGCTTCAGGACAGGTATAGTATTTCCCATACCAAACCTCCTCTCAAAATCCCTCTATCCCACTCCTACCTTTATTTCTATAGTTCCTTGTGTGAGTGTGTTGCATACACTTGTTTGATTGTGCTTAAATAAAACAATTATTAATTTCAACATCTGCCTTATTCTTGACTCGGCCTGACCCCGTAGACATAGGGTTCAAGGTCTCGCTACGTTACCCTGCCTCTCACATTGCCAACTTGTGCTCTGTGCTAATTCCCTCCCCATTGTTTGAGCACATTTAGGTGTCCCTCCCGGGACCCCCAGAAATCAGGGTAACACATAACTGCTCCATATTCATATTTACGATGAATTACATCTGCTCTTCTGGTGATCAGGGCAGTGCAGGATAACACTTCAGCAGAAATAACCTCCTTTACTCAGAGTGGCTCTTAAGGTAGGTTTGGGCAGTCAGGTCTGGAAATAATACATGATTATGCATTCATAACTACTCTGCGGTGCAGGAACTCAGTCTCTGTCTTAATTTCTAAATGGGAAAATATGGTGTGTGGCTGTCTGGGTGTGGGTGTGTTTGAATGACAAGCTGTGTGCAACTGTGGTAAGTCCTTCACGCATAATGCTTCACGATATCACCAGAAACCACCCCTAGATTTCAGGGTTTAATCTCAGAAATCTCAGGGCCTGGACTAGTCTTGAACTGATAACCCTAGATATAGGCTTGCGCTTAGCCGGATAGAGGTATTCTGTAGGGCTCCTGAACATGCATGCATTCATGTTCCGAAAATACAAGAAGAACATCCTTACTATCACACCTTCAGACCTTTCCACTCCACATCGGGTAGCTGGTAACTTAGTAGACAGAGCAGGAGTGTTGCAGGTGGGACCTACATGCAGATATGCCCACATATTCTCCCCATTTTTGGCCTGTGCAGACCCCTTTATAGTACAAGGTATGGCTCACAGAACAGTACGTAAATGGCCTTGACCCATGACACCATTTTGCAGTTTGCTCTGCTGTCCACTTCTGGCAACTGTTTTGCATTTGGGTCCACTCACCTAAGCATGCATTTAGACGGTTCTTTGTATCCCAAACACCGTTTTATGTGACTTAAGTTTGCAAGATGGCCATCTTTCTACGTTTTATTTACATGAAAGGTAAAGATAATGAATGAACACCGATGGCTAATGGCCACTAGCTATATTGCAAGTTCCCCTCCACTTTCGCAAGGATGTAGTTCAGTTGCTCCTTGATCTTAGCCTGCAAAAGAAATGGAATATTTTTTCTTCTGGCTAATGAAGAAGCTGGGGAGGGTCATTTGCTTTGGCGAACAGACGTTTCTTCCAACCAGCTGTGTCTTGTGTATGGGCCTTAATTTTTTCCACAATAAAGAAGATTGTATGAAGTGTATTGGAAGAGAAGGAGGGATTGCATGTGTTGGGTGGGAGAACAAGGCATATGTAAATACACATATTATAAAAAAGCATCATCTTTAATATACAGCTAGTGGGTGGAAGAACATCAGGCATCACATGTAAATTATACAGCTAGAACCCATGACCCCCCAAAGAGGTATATATAGCAGCAACAACAGCTGGAGGAGTTGCACAGAATGAGGTGGCAGAACAGCACAGAGCAGACAACTTCAAGGACTGGGTGTCGGCTGCAGGACAGGAAGTCCTTCTTAGTATAGTGATCAAACTTGTCAGAAATACATATACAGTGGAAATGAGCACGACAAGATCCACAAGCACCCAACTCCCATTTTAAGGGCCCTCCTATAATGGGGGTCTGAGGTCAGCATCTGCCATTTCTTAGGGCACGTTGATGGCAACCAACAGATTTTTGATGGCTCACCATTGAAAGAATAGCCACACACTCTTCAGCTCAGCAGCATTAAGCAAACTCTAATGCACCTTAGACAAAAGACAAGATGGCTACAAAGCCAAGAAGTGATGAGTTCAAAGTTATGGAAGAATGGATGTGGTGTTTTTGTTTAAAGTTAGTTTTAAAAAAAACACCTTTATGGTTGCCACAGAGGCCCTTTCCGCATGAGATGGCAGAAACGCCTCATGGCGTTGTAGGAGCGGGGTTTATGGCTGCGTTTCTGTGACGTTTCTGTGACGCGGCATTCCGCACCGTCCTCTGTTTGAGGCGGCAAACACCGCTTTCTTGTTCCACGCCACAGTATTTGTCACTGCTCCCCTGCTCCACCTATGGCCCGCCCCAGCCCATTTCATTGGATCCTTTTTTTAAAAAATCTTGGGAAGGATGTCCCTACGCAGACACGATGTCACGTGTGCCAAGCTGGGCCCACCCTGAGCCTGCCCGTTCCTGCGAGAATGCACTTCGACAGTTCCGTATGTAGTTGTAGAAATGTCGTAGAAGCGGTCTCAGGAAGTGAAAACCCATTTTTTTCTGTTGCTCAAATATGACGCTTTAGCAACACGCAAAGGCAAGCCAGCAACCTAACATCAACTTAATAGTGACGACATCGTGCGGACTCACGCCTCCTCAAGCCGTTGCAGCTACACAGTGACTACACCGTGCGGAAAGGGCCAGAGACTACAGCACGCTAGTGACCCATAAGAATAACTACACTTTGCATACACAGCCATCCTAATGAGGTCAAAGAAATGTACTCTAAAGGCTGTAAGCATCTGTGGGTGACAAGAAAGACAAATCATGGAATGCAGCCATCAGATTTACTACTTCCACAGACAGCATAAGGATGGAGGAATAAATTGCCTAGCTGGATGTACTGGTAGCCCCACCAAGAATTTCTTTTGCTTTGTTGCTCTTTGCCTTGTTGTTATTTCCAACTTGTGGCAACCGTAAGGTGAACCTATCAGCAAGATTTGTTCAGCGGGGGCCTGCCTTGCCTTCTGAGGCTGAGAGAATGTGACTTGCCCAAGGTCACCCCGTGGGTTTCCATAGCTGAGCAGGGATCCAAACCCTGGACTCCAGGGTCAAAGTCCAACACTCAAACCACTGCACTCGTTGAATCTGCTTTTGCTGCTCTTTTTTTTTTTTTGGCCTTATTCTGCCCCAGTTGTCTTTGCAAACTTTGCAAACAGACACCCTGAGACATTTTAGTCACGGAGGCATAAAGTCAAAATGGCGGTCTCCCTACCACTACTTGAAATATTTTGATAATAGACTGCCTTTGGCCAGGTCACCTCACCCTGCCCTTTGGTCAGAGCAGTGGTGGTGGGGATTAATTTTTGGACTGCAGCCTCCAGAATCCTCCAGTCAGCATCCTCTTCCCACTGCTCAGTTACATATGGCTTCAAACTGTCATTATATTTGTTTTTCTCAAAATAACTTTCCAAGCTCTGCCCTCAGGTGTGGCAGAAGACAGTTTCCTGTTGATGGTGTTGAAGCAAATCTCAGTTGTTTTGTTATCTCCTGTATGTGGACGCTTGCATGAGTTTGGATTCTCTCTTTAACTGAGTGTGGGAAGATGATGCTCGAGGACCCAGCGCTTCATCAGTGTTCAGTTATAGATGAGAGCTTGTATTCATATCCATTCCTTTCAAAAGTAACTTTCCAAATGCCATTGAAAGGCAACAGGCTAACCTAAGGGGTGCAGGGTAAGCCACTTGGGGCACACGTCTCTGTCATTCAAGACCATGCAACTGTGCTCACTGACTGTTCTGCCCAGTCTGCCCAGCTGCTGCCAGCGCTCACAGCCGTACCCCCCGTTTCTGCCCTTGAGGAGTCGGTTCATTTTGCCTTGCTGTAACATAGCAGCTTCAAAGAACCAGTTTCTGCTAGCTGTGAAGAGTCAATAAATTGTATACTTGTGTCTGCCTTATGTTTCTGCACTGAGGGAAGTTAACATTTCATACTGTCATAATCAGTTTCTGTTATTATCAAAGTTTCAAACTGTGTTCCAAAGACCAGCGCCCAAGATTTCTCAAAAGTTTCTCAAGAGGTCCTTGAGGACAAGATCAACAATGGCAGATGAATTTCTGTCAAAAGGTATTGGTGCGCATGGAGTGTGTTCCTAAGAACTATGTCTGCAGGGTCTCCGGCCATGCCCAGGGGTTCTGCATCAGTCATGAAGCAGGACATGTGAGCACAGGAAAAAATTCTCTCAAAGTAATGGTGACTGAAAACCACAGCGGTCTTGGACTATTGTCTTCAGCTCTTGTCGAGTTCAAGAACTATACCTTCAACTTTGGTTTATCAAATCCCATCCTCACAACTGTTATGAGTTTTTGCTCTCCCGCAACAACAGCCCTGTTGAGACACAGTGTAATGAACAACAATGGAAGCGGAGCTCATTTTGTGGAGAATCCATTGGAGAATCAAAATGCTTCCTTTCGCACCATGGTAATTTCAAATCCTGAGGCTAAAACTCTCCCTGGCTGCAGTAGGCAGCTTTACACCAAGCGGCCATTGCCCCCCTCAGACATCAATCAAGGACAACTCCTGTCAGTTCTAGCCAACATAAGGAAAGGACAGGGTGATGGGAGTTGTAATCCATCAACTAATTTGATGGGCCACAGCTTCCCCAACCCAGCTTTACACTTTGGACTGTTCTAATCACGCACAAAAAAGGTGGAAGGAAGTGAAATTCACCTTATATTTCCCATGTCCTTTCCTAGAGCCCCCCTCTCCACATGCTCTGTTTAAGTTACTTCTGGTGCAAGAGCTCAGAGCTGATGAGAAAAATTAAAAAAAAAACATCTGGGAAGGGTTAGACTTTATGGAGTTAAGGTGTGGCTAAGAAAATAGTTTAGCATCCCTTGCCAATGTCCCATTTGCCCCCCAAAATGGGAATCTTAGCTTTTACACCATTTTATCTGTGCTGAAATTGAAATAGTAGCTGAAACATCCAACAGATAAAGCTATCATTTGGACACCTAGTTCGAGGTCATGGGGGGGGGCACACTTGAACTTTGAACTCCTGACATAAATATCTTTTTATAAAAGCAACTGCAGCTGCAGGATGGAGAAATGGGGTTGCCAGATCTCAGGGTCAGTCCTTGAGTCTCTGCACCTGACCCTTCTCTTCTTCTGGTTTCAGTGCAAGGGGGAAATACTTTGGGGTGAGAAAGCTGTCTTGAAAGGCTTGTTGTTCATGGCCATTGTGATGAACCCTGAAGGGGGCTTGGTAATGGAGGCACCATGGCAACTCTGGCGGGTTCAAAATGATTGGCTATTCAGGGTTCTATTTATTCCAAAGAGAGGGGCTAGATGGTGGAGAGGAATAATGGAAATTTAACTGAAAACAGAGAGTAGAGATTGAGAACAGACTTGGTGTAGAGAACAGAGAGAGTGGATGGGGAGAGCTGAGTGCTGGATTTGAGAGAGAAAAGTGTTGTGCTGGTTTCTGAATCCTTGATTACAAAATACGTTCTACCTTGACAGTGTATTTAATAAAGATCTGTTTATCTCTTTTTCTAAAAGCTGCTTCAAGAGAGTGTCCCTTTAAGCTGCACTGGGTTACACATGCTACCATTAGTACCACATTCACTGAAGAGATATATCACTGCTTGTTTTTATATCTGAAAAGGGGCAGATTTAGGGAAAGCAGGAGAGGGAGATCACCCTGGGAGGAGAAGCCAGTGGGGGACAAGAGTGAGAAGGGTGCTGCATTCTTAGGGAGGGAGAACAGGAGTAGACCTGTTTGTCATGGCCCTGGTTTGGCCCAAGAGATCCCCCTAACTGTCCAGACCTGGACAGAAAGAGGTGTCAGGCTGGACAGGACTTGGGTCTTCACAGCCATCTAGCCCAGTGGTCCTTACCAGGGACCCCCTTTAAATATATTTTGTTGTCATGGACCCCCCCCCCAAGACTTAAGATTTAAAACCTTAAAGTGCATCAAATATTTATTTAAAATTGCTTCTCAAACATCTTCAAATTAGGAGGGAAAAGAGAAATAAATAAATGCACAGATCGCTGAGAGGCACTGAAGGGGGAGGGAAGACTTTTCTCCTGCTTCTTCCCACAAATTTAAGGTTGGAGTGGATTGCACAGCAATATGCAGGCCCAGCCAGTCAGTGAGCATTTGCCCTTCTCTCTTTCTCTCCCTTCCTCCCCTATTTTCCAGCCATGCAGTCCCTCAGAAACACTCAACCCCCCCACTTTCTTTTTGACCTTCTTCACCAGGAGGAGAGGAGAGGAGGAAGAGAAGAAGGGGGGGGGAGAGGGTTGGAGGAACCACTGAGCGTGCCACTCTGAGGAGGATCCACAATGCATCATAGTGGCCAACTCTGAAAAAAGATAGCAGTGAGGAGTGGGGCCAAACGAGAAGAGGGGGTGCTGCTGCAACAAGTGCCATCCCTGGCAAGACACCGGAAGTTGGAGTGAGAGATCACCACTGGCAAAATAAGCTGCCACTTGATTAAGACAAAAGCATGCATGCTCATGAATGGAAATGAGGAGGTGCACTTGGGGTCTTTTATAGTGGGCTTCCTTCAACCATCCACCTTTTTTTTGCCTTTTCCCCTTCCTTCCTGCTTTGCCCATCTCAGTCTCCTCTCCTGGTGAAGAAGGCAAAAAAGGGGGGGAATGTTTGAGCATTTCTGATAGTAGATTGGACTTCTCTCTGCTAGAAAGGAGGGGAGAGAGAAGGAGAGAAGGGCAAATGCTGACTGGCTGACTGTCAGCTCTGCTATCACTCAGCAGGTGAGCTCACCTCTGCCCTGCTGTGGAGCAGCCACATGACAGGCAACGTGCAGACCCAGCCAGCATGGCTGCCTGCCTCCTTTTGCCTTGGTTTTTGTCACATTGCCACTCACCCTAAAAGCCTTTCGTTGACTCTCTATGAGGGCATCACGGTCCCCTGGGGGGCCACAGACCCCAAGTGAAGATCCACTGATCTAGTCAACTTTGACTGATGGTGACTCTACCCATGAGAGACCTCCAAGTCAGCCGGTTATCAACAGCCCTGCTCAGGTAAACTCAGGGATGTGGCTTCTGTCACTGAGCCATTGTTGAGTGCCTTCAAGTTGTTTCTGACTTATGGCGACCTGAGAACCTATCGTCAGGTTTTCTGGGCTGAGACTGTGTGACATGCCCAAAGTCACTCAGCAGGTTCCCATGGCTGCATCGGGAATTGAACGCTAGTTTCTAGATTTGTAGTCCAACATTCAGATTGCTACGTCATGAGCCTATCCACCTTTTATTAGAAAAAGACAGTAATGTTTGATAAGGTAGAAAGCAGTAGGAAAACAGGATGAGAGCACTGCAGGTGGATTTGAAAGGTGTGTACGACTGTGCATATATATTTTCGTCACTTCTTAAAAATGTGAATGGTGTGCTCTATGCAACTGCAAACTGATCTATCATGATCAATGACAACACCAGGGGTTATCCCTTGTGGCATCACTGAGGGTCATCCAAATGTCTCAGGTTTGCACCCTGAAATCTCTGGATTTGAGATCATTAGAGTGATCTGATTCAGGACCAGGTGGAATCTGGGAGTGTGGGCCTTGGGACTGATAAGGAGCAGTAGCTGTTATGTTCTTCTGTGCTTTCAAGTTGACTGACTTATGGTGGCCCTATCTGAGGATTTTCTTGACAAGATTTTTTCAAAGGAGGTTTGCCCTTGCCTTCCTCTAAAGTCAGGGACAGTGTGACTTACCCAAGAATACCCAGTGGGTTTCCATGGCTGAGTCGGTATTTGAACCCTGGTCTCCTGGAGTCTAGTCCAGCACTCAAACCACTAAACCATGCTTCAGAAAAGGTTTGTCATTGCCTTCCTGTAAGGCTGAGAAAGTGTGACTTACCCAAGGTCTCTCAGTGGATTTCTGTGGCTAAGTGGGGGTTTGAACTCTGGTCTCTAGTAAAGAGTAACATTGTTTCTTATAAAAATTATTTTTTGTCTTTTGGGAGCAAGGGTCTAACAAAGCTGTATTTTGAAAGTAAATCAGAATTATACCAAACTATTTTGGGACACAGTAGCTTTAGAAATTACTTTCAAAAAGTATTTTGGAGCCATTTGAGTGCTTAATGAAAACAAGTTATAAAACATCCTTGTAGCAGTTTTGTAACATAAATGGCAATAAATAGTTCTATAATGAACAATATGAATTATTTTTAAAATAATGAGTTCCCAGGCTCTGTTATTAGATACAGAAAGGAAATCTGTGGGGCTTAAGTTTAAGTCCATAAATTTTCTGCCCGTGACTAACAACAGTATGGATGGAGATATGTTCTGGATCAAGCTATGGCAGAAAATGAAAGTGTGGCTTGCATTTTACTGCTAGTTCCAAGTAGAATAGGCATATTAAATCTATGAGATATACTTATGTGTTGAGTAACTATTCAATAATGGACCTACTGGCTCTATTCTCGTTAGGATTAACAAACGGGACTTGGGCCTGTGAGACCATCAATGCATTTTTACAAAAGGGAATTTATATTGGGAATTCCAAACAGCTCAACATGATGTCTGATTTGGCCTGAGAATGAGGCCAGAGTCTTCCTTGTTTTCCTACTTAAGTGGGAGTGGGGAGATATTTCCTGAGTAGTTATTCTACTCCTCAAAGCTACATTTAAGAGAGAGAGAGAGAGAGAGAGAACTGATAAGGACCTGTACCGTTCTCACCCTAGGGGATGACAGTGTCAGGAACTAGTGCAGACCTCTGCTTCTTCCAACATGTAACCATCTAAGAGGACGCTTTTAAAAAGCCATTGTGCTGAGAAGACAAAAGCCCCATTAATTGTAGCCAGATGAATGAAGGATAGCACTAGAATGAAGGGTAGCACTGATAGGCCAGCATCCTGCTGGTGACCTGCACAAGTCCACCTTACACCTACGTACGTCGTTTTTTGGGTGGGGGTTGCTGTGGAGGTTTGCATTCTCTTCCACCCACCCACCCCCAATTCATGGTTTTGGTGTGATAGCTCCCTAAACAGTCATTCCATAGATGGTGGAGAGCAGAGGGTGGATCTCAGAAGTATGTCTCTGTCCCATAGCTTGGTGCGTACTGATGAAATCATCCACTGAGACCCCAGTAGATCTCAGCAGAAGACGTCATTGGTCTGCATCTGGCCATGGAGCATAGATGGATGCCTCTCTGAGTCCCCCCTCTCTTCACCAGCCATGAGAAGGTCATCTGGGAGGCATGGTAGCAAAACCGAGAGTCTTGGGGGTAAGAAGTGGGGAGCCATAGCGGAGTTTTGACTGTGGAATTCTTCCATCACAACAGGCAATGTAAGATGGTGGCTGCAGAGTGCATTTTCCAGAGTGCTTCATGTGGATTCAAACTTCACAGAAAGAGATTCCATCTAAATGTCAGGTTGAACTTCTTGACAGTAAGAGCTTTTTGATAATGGAATAGACCATCTGGAAGGACAGAAGTCTCTCCTTTTTTAGAAATCTTTAAGCAGAGGATGAACAGGCTTCTTTCAGGGGTGCTTCAGTTGCCTATTCTGGCACAGCAGGGATTGGATTAGGTGGCCCTCAGGCTCCCCTCCAACATTATGATTCTGTGTCTGTTCTTTCAGAAACCGTTAGAATAGCCCTGAAAGGTAGGGCAGCCACCATGTTATTCTTGTCAAACTGCAGATGTTGCGTCTAAAGCTAAGCATAGTGGCGAGGGTAATGGTTACCATGGTTTTAAAGGAACTGGGAAGAGAGGAATCCCCCAGCTCACAGAAATAAATTGGAACTGGCATACAAAGTGAGGCCCATCCACAGGGAAAAAGAGAAGGTTCTCTCTGCAGTTTCTTTCTTTGCTACCTTTTCTTTGTGCTTCACCACAACGAGATTAGGTGACCAGGAGACAGGGGCACGCTGACACGGAGGCTGAAGCTGAAGCGCTTAGACCCAGGCCTTGACTTGGCTGTTCCACCCCCTCATGCACGCGCGCAGCCCTCCTTCTTCATACCATCGCCACTTCACGCCCTTGTACACTGCCCGGGTGCACGGCTGGAAACACACAAAGAGGCGGAGGCGCCGCGCCAGGCTGCAGTAGACGGCCATCGCCACCACAATGAGAGGGGACATGATGACGAAGCCGAGGATGATCAAGGCGGAGGAGCTGTTGTCGTCCAGGATGCTCTTGCAGTAGTAGGCGGTGGAGTGGAGCACCTGTGAACAAAGACAGAGACAGTGAATTGGGGAGCAAAGAGACAGGTGGCAGCAGGGCTTTGGGGGTTTAAAAGGGGACGGATGTTCCTTGCCCTAATGGTTCCTTTTTTTCCCTCTTAAAATCTTGATTGCTGTTCAGAGCTGGGCGACGATTATTATATTGTTCACCTCTGCCCAAAATTGGGCCTCAGGGTGGCATCCAGAGGTGGCCAATATAGATAAAAACATGTTGTTTTGTGCTTTCAAGTCATTTCTGACTTCTGGTGACCTTAAAGTGAACCTATTGCAGGGTTTCCTTGGAAGAACTTGTTCAGAGGAAGTTTACTCTTGCCTGAAGGAGAAGCAGGCATGGGTCCATCGTAGCTAAGCCCAGAAGCAGATGAAAAAGCCCTCCCTCCATCTCAACTGCCGCTGCCCTGGCCTTGGAAGGAGAGAAGAACCAGCAGTATCTCCTGGGTTTAACACCCCCCCAGCCATTCCCCTTTCCTTGTGTGTCTTGTCTTATTTGGATTATAAGCCTGAGGCAGGAAACTGTTAAATTAGCAATTTGTAAACTGCTCTGGGGAGCTGGCATAGCGTAATGTTTTGGCGTTGGACTATGATCCTGGAGACCAGGGTTTGATTCCCTGCTTGGCCATGGAAACCCACTGGGTGACCTTGGATATGTCCATACTCTCAGCCCCAGAAACCTGAGGTTTGCCTCAGGGTCACTATAAGTCAGAAATGACTTGAAGGCACACAGCAGCAGCAGCAGCAGCAACAACCTGCTTTGAAAGCCTTTCTGGCTAAGGAACAAGGTATAAATAAATATATAATTACTTTTAATTATAACAAGGTATAATTAAATAACTATATAAATATCTACTATATAAAAATCAAAGTTTGTCGTGAGTTTGTCTGTTTGTGTCAGGCAGGCCAAGACCTCATGTGGCTGTGTCAGGTGAGACGACCTCATATGATTGGCTGACTGTGAAGATTCCATGGAATCCTGGGGTTGGCAGTTCAGAGAGGGGCCTTTAGCTTTCTCAGCCAGAGAGCTTAGGCCGGTTGCTATGGAGATGATGCCTAGCAGCACAGAGGGGGACAGTGTATTCCCTCAGCAACCCAACCTCTGTATGTTAACAACTACAAATGCAGACTGGATTGGGGAATATGGGGATAAGTTACAGGTACTGGAATAGGCCAGTTGCTATGGAGATAAAGCCTAGCAGCAAGGAGGAGGACAGGGTATTCCCTCAGCAACCCAAACTGTGTATCTAAATAACTTGGAATACAGATTGCATTGGGAAATATGGAGCAAAGTTAGAGGAAATGGAAAAGACAGTTTGGTGAGTTCTTAAGAGGAAAATAAAGACCCTCGGCAGCGGCGAGTAAATGTGCTAGCATGTTTTAAAATAAAAATGCAGTGAGACTTCCAGGTTGCATGGAGCCGCAGAGACAGCTCGGTGAAAGAGCTCCACTGTGAGCTCCTAGCCAAGCTACCACCTCACGTGGATGAGGCAAGGTTTTTCTTTTTGTTTTGTTTTTTTCATCTCAGGTCAGCTGACACCGGTAAAGGGGGTACAGTAGGGACTCGCAGGGGGTCGGATCCCGGCTCCAGGCTTCCCCCTAATTACCCTGGGGGAGGAACGTCTGGAACGGGAGAGACCGAAGAGCCACCACACCCATGTGGAGGTAGCCAGCTCAGACAATAGCGTCACCGTTGACAGTTTTACATGAAAAATACTTTTGGTAAGCCTGCAAGGGTTTGGGAAGGCTTCTCCCGCTTAACTCCAGAGTGAGGAGTGCTGTTAAGACTTTTCCATTTTTTTGGAACCCTCCAGTCATGCTTAGCAATTTGGTTTGGTGGATATGAGGAGGAGTTAGCTGCTTGGTTAGATTTTTGTTGCTTAAAACACTAAAGCTAGTGTTGGATTTAACATTGCTTACAAACCGGGACTATAAAGGACTGTGGCTCACTGTAAGCTTGGGAACTTGTTTGGGAAGTTTGTGGACTTGCAGACTGGAAAAAAAAACAAAAGAAAAAACAAAGCAAAACAACTATAACTTTACAGTAAAGAGAACTGGAATCCTGGCAGAAGCGCTGCATGAACACAGTCGATGTATTCATTCTGACAGAGAGAAAGAGGGAGTAACTGTGGCATCAGTGGTGTGGTCGAGACTAAGTCCGTGTGATAGAGACTTTTTAGAGTGCCAATGACATCTTCACATACTCTAAAGCGAAACGGTGGAGAATCTCGAAAAGAAAAGCTGCCTGTGAAGACACTTGGTTTGAAGCCAGGTTGAAGCTTATCTAGCTCGACACACCGCCTCCAAAAGGAAGGTTAGGACTCCCTTTACTGTGGGCATCAAGATTACCAGACCATAGACACTGTTTGATCATAGTCTGAGTACTACTGATATTGATGGATACCTACAGTTGACGAAATTTAATAGGGAAGTTAATATTATTTGCTAGTTAATATTAGTAAAAAATACTTGGATAGAAGAACTAGAAGGTGGACAATAATACGAGTCCTTGGAATTTTAGAAGCAGACGTGGAAGTATAGTTGAACTGGAAACATCATTGTGATAAGTTTACTAGGAATAGGAATAATATTGATATTTGGGAAATAACTTGGGGTATCTTAAATGGTGTAATAGTAACTGAAGTAATTGAATAGTAACAGAAGTATATAAATGAATTATTTCTGTTCAGACTTATATTGAATGAATTGAATGAATTACTCTTGAGTTACTCTTGATGGTCTGACTTACTTGGATCATTTTGGCTTCCTTTATATTGATCATTAATCATCTCTTATATTGATTGTCATTAAGCATTGAATTAATTAACAGTACTGTGAAATAGTGCAAAGAAGGGTGGGAAGAAAACTACAGCAGCTACACTAATAATTAGAATACTAGTGACTGAGGATATGGATACCAGGTTGAAAACTAAAACAAAAGCAACGGTAAGAAGATCCTCAGTTGACTTACCCACTAAAACAACTAGTGACGTTGACACAAAGCAGTTAGATATGGCTCAACAAATTCAACATTTACTGGAAGAGTTTAAGACCTTCAAATGAGAAATAAGACAAGAGCTGAAAACTAATCGTGTAGAGATAGGATTGGACATGAAGAAAGAGTTGGAAACTTTTGGTCATAAACTGGATTCTTTCTCAAAAGATATTTCAAAACTGAAGGACGAAGTAAAAGAGTTGAGGGAACAAAATAAAAAATTAGAAAAAGTGATGGATAGCTTAGCAAGACAACAAAGTGAGGAGCGGACTCAAATTAACCTTCTAGAACTCCGTTATAGGGATAAGTGCATCAAACTTAGAGGCCTTCCTGAAACAACGGATGAGAATCTTTATGAGCTGCTTGTCCCTATTTTAGCAGATTATATTGGGACTTGAGAAATTCGAATTGAGTATTCATAAAATCTTTAGACTCAACTCTCATGTAGCATGAGAACGAGGTCTCCCCAGAGATATAGTTTTCAGTTTAAATAGATCTGTAATGAAAGAATGGATCTTGCAAACCAGTTACAGTATGCAACTTCTGATTAATGAAAAAGAGATAAAAGTCTTTAAGGACATTCCATTCCAAATTCTTAAAAGAAGACAGGATTACAAACCTATTTCCCCACTTCTCTTGAAAAAGCATATAAGTTATAGGTAGAAAAAAGTGGAAGGATTATCTTTTTCATATAATCAAAGAAGATACAAAATCAACTCATTGCCAAAACTTAAAGAGATTATGATCAGACTCAAGAAGGAATTTGAGAAAGCTAAACCTAATGAGAAAACAGACGAGAATAGAAATGATACCCAAGATTTGACTGATGCTGAAGCTTTAATGAGTGTGACCAAAAGTAAGCTTAAAAAAGCAGAGAAACTAGAAAAGGCTGCCGTGGCAACAGAGACAGTTGCATGTGATCGAGAGAAAGGAGGAGCTGATGTGTTAGGAGAAGAAGAAGGCACTGATGAGGAAACAGGACTTTCTGTAGGATATGATGTATCAGAATCTGATTCCGAGGGAGAAAGGCAAGAAGGAGCCGATGAGGAATTTGAGGAAGAATTAACAAATCCACAGATGTTGAGTAAGGGACCCTCTCAACACGAATAATTTAGTAATAATCTAATTAATGAAAGGGATCATGAATATCAAAATACAGTCATGGAATGTGAAAGGTATTAACTCAGAGTATAAAGGGACACAGATTTTTCATATTTTAGAAAAAGCTCACCTGGATATAATAAGCCTTCAAGAAGTTCGTCTAAGAGCACAAGATTTAAAATTTATGAGGAATCCAAAGCTAGGTTACCGTTTTGCTTCAACTAATGAAAAAAAGAAGAAAGGAGTGATTATCTACATTAACTCAAAATGTAATCTAGGTCATTATATTGGTGTAGAAGTTTGCATACAGAGTACATCCATACTAATTGTGGCAATCTACGCCCCAATAGGAAGCAAGGGTGACTTCTTAAAAAAAAATCCATAATGAAATATCAAATTATGCTGAGAAAAAACATCAGGAAAATGTAATAATGATGCGAGACATGAATGGAGTCATGAACCCCACATTTGACAGATCATCCCACAACAAGAACAAAAATAAACACAATCAAGGTAAACTGCCTAAGAGCTTTTTCTCAATGATGGAAAATTTAACACTTGTCAACATTTGGAGGTTCAAAGAAGGCAACTCACAAGGATATACTTTCTACTCAGACCATCACCATTCGATGTCCAGAATTGATTACATTTTTACTTCCAAATCTCTTCTCCAAATAAATAAGACTGACATAATTCCAAAACAGATCTCTGATCACAATCCACTATGTATGGAATTAATTGTGAGAGGACCAATGAGAAATTGGAAACTGAATGACGCTTTTCTCCGTGACCAGCGTTTTGTTTTGAAAATTAGAGAAATAATTTCATCTTACTTTAAAGAAACCATTAATGGTGAGGTCCCAATGAGAACAGTCTGGGATGCCTTTAAAGCTGTCTTAAGAGGCTACTTTATAAAGTGGGGTATAGAGGCAAAGAAGAAGAAGGTAGGAAAGTCTCATAAAATTCTGGAAGAGATGAATAAGGTTGAAAAAGCAATAAGACATAATCCTTTAGATGGAAATTTAAACATGAAACTTAGATCTCCCCTCAAAGCCAAATAGAAGAGAGATGTGCAAGAGCAAACCAACAAGGCAAACAGTTGCCAGCACCCTGCTGAGGACTCTACAGTGTTTCAAAGCTAGACTGGATCAATAGGTAGGTGAAGCTTACTGAATCATAGAATCATAGAATCATAGAGTTGGAAGAGACCCCAGAGGCCATCGAGTCCAATCGTCTGCTATGCAGGAACACCCATCAAAGCACTCCCAACAGATGGCTATACAGCCTCCACTCAAAAACCTCCAAAGAAGGAGACTCTACCACACTCCATTGAGGCAACATATTCCACTGCTGGACAGCTCTGACCATCAGGAAGTTCTTCTTGAGGTTCAAGTGGAATCTCCTTTCCTGCAGCTTGAATCCATTGCTCCTTGTCCTAGTCTCTGGAGTGACTGAAGTCCATGAAAGATCACCACCAGCTGTTAGAAACAGACAGGGCTCCAATGTTGTTTTCATTTCTCTTTTAGAACAACCATTTGTATGAAGGCACTGATTTGGCTTATATCTTTGTTTCACAAGATACTTTGCTTATATTTCTCTTGCTTCTGTCCAGTGGCAGCTGGTGGCTCCTGTGCCAGTGGGGCGGTTAATCCTTGCCAAGGTTTGGCTGCCTTTCAAAGGAACTATCTAAGGTGGTCTACTTAGTTAGCTATAGAATTCAGCTCTTTGGCGAGTTCCTTTGAATGCTTAATTAAAATAGTGAGCAGATTCACTGCCCCACAGACATGGGAACCACCAACCTGCACTGTTCCCTTGCTGTTCCCAGGCTTTTCTAGATAACTGCCATTCATGGCCTCCTGGTGGAGTTGCCCAGCATCTCATTTACAGTAGGGTGGCTGGGTAATTTTAGAGTGCATCTCCACTACACAGAGCAGTTTGTACCACTTCAGATTGTCATAGTTCTATCCAACAGATTCCTGGGATTTGTACTTTGGTGAGGCATTTAGAATTCTCTGCTAGCAGATTCTACTGCTGTTGTTTGTGGGAATGGCGTAAAGCAGTGGTCCTCAAGCATGGGTCTTCCAAAATCTGTGAGCAGTGGTCAAGCTGGCTGGGGCTTCTGGTAGCAGAAGTCCAGAAAACCTGAATGACCGGAGTTTAAGAACTACTGGACTAGAGGTCTGTAGCAGGAATGTTACTGCAAAACGTGGGTGACTCAGGGGTTCACCCGTGATTCCAGTACCTCTGTGAAAAGGTGGGGAATATTAGCTCAAAGAGGAGGACTATGAGAGCGGGGGTAACCTCACAAGATCTTTTAGACCCATGTTTACCAGTACTGGTGCAGGGAAGAACCAGCTTGAGATCCAAAAGTCAGCTTATTTGTTTTATTGGGGGAATTGCAATGACACGGACACACAAGCTCCAAACAGTCAACCAATCACACAAGGCTAGTTGAAGGAAAAAGGAGGAAAGTTTTGGATAGTGAGATTTTCAGAGCAAAGTGGGTGATATTTATCAATCCAGAAGAGCAGAGAAGAAGAACCATGGTTTAGATAAGTCTAAGGACAGTACACAAATGGAAATCGGAGTGGCAGAGTGGAGACCAGCAATTGGTATACTGTGAGTTGACTGGGCAAAAACTGGGGTTTAAATATTCTTTTTCTGCCTGGAGGACAAAGGTGCCAATGGCTCTCTGGCAGAGTAAACAATGGAGATTGGAGAGTGGACAATGGAGTCTGGAATGAGCTAATGATCTTAGCATTTGGTGACAAAGGGCTAATGGCAGTCTTGATATCTCTGTAATTGCTGGACAGGTGTGGAGATAAAAAGGAAACTTGCTTGGTCAGAGGGAAAGGAGTAAGACAGTCAGCCATCTAGTGGGAATCTCCCAGACACAATTGTCTCTTAAAGGTTGAGTCATTGGAGGCTAACTGCAAGTCCGTTATCGCTAGAGTTTCCTGGTGATTGCCTGACTGTGACCTGGCTATGTCTTGAGGTCTTTCCTGACCTTATTTTGCAATGCATTTGTGTGGCCACCTTCTTCCTCTCAGTCAGCATGGCCATGCAGCCATAGCAGGGTGTATTTTATATTTATGCCAATTAATATAGTCTTCCAATTAGATCATATTTCATCAATTAAACCATATCAAAGCGTGGAGGTGTTCAGCCTTCTAACAGGAATTCCTAAGTCCACAGCATGAAGCCAGGACAGTTAAAGGGGGGGGGGGGGTTAAAGTGTGTTACAGATGCAATGTAGATACACTTATTTTCTGGTCTTAATGTCTTATCCTTTCAAATATTTAATCCAATTAGGGGTGCAAACTATCTCGAACATTTAACAGTCCCCAAATACCAGATGGCATTTAGTAAAGCTAGATTTAACGTTATTCCATCCGTTGTATTAGAGGGACGTTTTCAGCAAATTGAGTACAGGGATCGTGTATGCCCCTGCGGGGAGGGACTAGTAGAATCCTTATCTCATGTACTCTTTTATTGCACCTTCTATAATGATGATAGGCTAAGGTTCATAGTGCCTCTCCTAAGTAAGTTCCCTGGAAGATCTTTGGGATAGTATTTAATACATCTATTAGAGGATACTGAAAAAAGAGTAACTGAGGAGGTAGCAAAGTTTCTCTTCAGTGCTATTAAAACTCGAAGGTCTATGGTACACAATGGTAACATTTGAATAATCTTTTCTGTAGTAATCACCTGAGATGGGGCCATATCTCTAAGAACTGTAGGGCTACCAAGAATTCTATACGAGGAAAAAAGGTTACATGAGTTTTAATAGAAATTTTTACATATGACATGTTTTAAATTTTATAGTTTCCTATCTAATCTTAAACTTTACTTATTAAGCTGTTTTTAAAATGTATTACATCTAATTAATTACATACTGTGTCTTATCTTATTATAAATATTCTATATTTCTATGTTTTTATCCCCATGTAGAATGTAGAATGTATATAGAAATTATACATTGTCTGTAATCAAGTGTTTTGCCTCATGGTTTGTTGACCGCAATAAAGGCTTGACTGACTGACCGGCCTTTCAAATATTTCTATCAAATCTGTGAAGAAACGTGAACATTTGCACAAATCTATATAAAAACAAAAAACAAAAATTCTCTAAGGAACTCCCTTTGTGGTTTAATAGATGTTAACTTCAAAAGAGCCATCAAGGGAGAAAATTCATCTGTCATCCTGTAGGCAGCTCCTGAACAAATTATACAAAGTGTTTTTCAGTCTCTTGGAGACAATTGCTTAATTTTGCTGCCTCATGAGGGATGGAGGCACATGCCTGTGCCCACCCAAAGTTCATGCCAATGCCAACGAAAGAGACCAATGCAGGGCCTCCCTCACTGGTGCCATGTCTTGAAGAGCACTGTGCAGTCCTTCCACAGGTGTTTTAAACATTTGGGATTCTGATGTTTGGTGCCATCTGCAGGAATGTCTTCTGCTCAAGGCCAAAGCTGATAAGACAGGTTTGATGAGAGTCATGAAACTGATCCAATAATGTAATGATATCATGAAATAATTCACCACCCCTTCCCATGTTTTTTATATTGAATCATTTCACTGGTTCATCAGTGCGTTACTTGATGCTATATCCCACTGGGTTTTCAGTGTAATTTAACTTCTGATTAGACATATACAGGTTGAATTTTAAGTGGTGAACCCCAGGACCACATCATGACAGTTTGCATAGACACTCTACCCAGAAGAATCCCAAAACGCAGTCCCAAGGGATTCTCTGGCTCTCTTCGCTGGTAGTCTTCTACACACATATGAATGAAAGTTTAAAGCCTTGTTATCACTTCACTTCATTCACTGGCCAGAGCAAGGAGGATCTGTCTGTTATCCTGGCAAAAGATGTCACCATGCCTCCTCCTCTGCACCAATGTAAACTTGCACTATTAATCTCCCTTTCACCCACCCATCCTCTATAAAAATATTTCATTGGGTATCTTTCAAATTATTCATTTACTATTGAGTAATGAAAATATTTATACCTACCCTCTAACAGGAGATGTCAGGGCAGCTTGCAAGTAATGTTGAAACAGGTTAAATTTTTATAAATCTACTTTTGAATAAAATTTCTTTGATTTCCCACCAGACATTCTTTTTCTTTTGCTCCAAAAGTGACAAATTGAAGCAAGTCATTTTGATATGAGAGAAACAATTGAAAACCATCATTTGGAATTTTGAGCTAGTTTTGCAGGTGGCCCATTAAAGATAAAAGATGCTGAGCCTGTTCTTACTGAGCTCACTGGCCTGGTTCTGGGTGGCCTCATGGATCACAAGATAAAACACTGTCGCTGCGGCACCGCCTTATTCCATATCAAACAGTCTCGCAAGGAGGATTGAGAGGTCTTTAAACTAAGTTCTGCTGGGGAGGGAGACAATATTATTCAAGGCCAGGACTCGGCGAGCACAGGGGGAAAAGGCCCAAATGATATTGGACAAGTAGTACAAGCAGCCAGTGGCGGGAGGAGTAGAAACTATAGTACAGGACTTGCAGGAAGGGCCCGGGGACTTAAGTGTCTCTACACTAATGCACGGAGTATGGGAACAAGCAAGATGAACTTGAACTCCTAGTACAACAAAATAAATACGATTTGATAGGCATCACTGAGAGCTGGTGGGATGAGTCTCAGGATTGGAACGTAGGAATAGAGGGGTATAGCCTATTTTGTAAAAATAGACCAAACAAGAAAGGAGGAGGAGTAGCCTTGTATGTCAAGGATGTTTTGACCTGTGAAGAGATCCGTGACTTAAACCCAGAAAGCCAGGTCGAGAGCATCTGGGTAAGAATTAAGGGAGCGAGAATCAATAGGGATATTCTGGTGGGGGTTTACTACAGACCTCCAACCCAGACTGAGGACTTTGATGATGCCTTCCTCAACCAAATGACCGCACATTCAAAAAGGAGAGATACAGTAATAATAGGAGATTTCAATTACCCGGATAAATGTTGGCAGTCAAACTCTGCCAAGACAGCAAGGTCCAGCAAGTTTCTTGCTTGCCTTGCAGACAATTTCATGGTCCAGAAGGTGGAAGAGGCCACAAGGGGATAAAATATTCTAGATCTGATCCTGACCAACAGGGATGACCTTGTCAATGAGGTAGAAGTGGTTGGATCTTTAGGGGGGAGTGACCATGCCCTATTGGAATTTGGCATTCAGTGGGAAGGAGAAGATAAGTGTAGCCAGACACTCATCTTAGATTTTAAAAAAGTGGACTTCTGTAAACTTAGGGAGCTGCTGGCTGGAATTCAGTGGTCAAGAATAGTGAAGGGGAAAGGAGTTCAGGAGTCATGGGAGTTCCTTAAAAGGGAGATACTGAAGGCACAGTCTAAAACTGTGCCAATAAGGAGGAAAAATGGAAGGCATCTGAAGAAACCAGAATGGTTGACTAAAGACCTCTCAGTGTTAAGAGCTAAGTGTTAAGAGAAACATGTACAGGAAATAGAAGAAGGGGGAAACCACCAAAGAAGAATTTAAGCAAGTAGCCAGGAGATGTAGGGAGGAGGTCAGAAAGGCTAAAGCACAGAACGAACTTAGGCTGGCCGGAGACATCAAAAACAATAAAACGGGCTTTTTAAAATATGTCTGCAGCAAAACGAAAAAGAAGGAGACGATAGGGTCGCTGTGCAGAGAAGATGGCGAATTACTAACAGGGGGAAGAGAAAAGGCAGAACTACTTAACACCTTCTTTGCCTCAGTTTTTTCCCAGAAGGATACAAGCACTCAACCTGGCGGTTGGGGAGCAGGGGAGGAAGCAGGGGAAATGAGGCACAGAATAGGTAGAGAGGTGGTACAGGAATACCTGGCCACACTGGATGAATTCAAGTCTCCAGGGCCAGATGAATTGTATCCTAGGATATTAAAAGAACTGGCAGAGGTCATTTCGGAACCGCTTGCTCTAATCTTTGAGAAATCTTGGAGGACAGGAGAAGCTCCAGCAGTCTGGAAGAGGGCAAATGTTGTCCCCATCTTCAAGAAGGGAAAAAAAGAGGACCCAAATAATTATCGCCCAGTCAGCCTGACGCCAGTACCCGGAAAGATTCTGGAGCAGATCATTAAGCAGTCAGTTTCTAATCACTTAGAAAGCAACGCGGTAATCACGAGAAGTCAACATGGATTTCTCAAAAATAAGTCATGCCAGACTAATCTTATCTCTTTTTATGATAGAGTTACTAGCTGATAGATGAAGGGAATGCTGTGGATGTAGCATTTCTCGATTTCAGTAAGGCCTTTGACAAAGTTCCCCATGACATTCTTGCAAAGAAGCTAGTAAAATGCGGGCTGGACAGGGCTACTGTTAGTTGGATTTGTAATTGGTTGACCGACCGAACCCAAAGGGTGCTCACCAATGGCTGCTTTTCATCCTGGAGAGAAGTGGCTAGCGGCGTGCCACAGGGTTCTGTCCTGGGCCCAGTGCTGTTCAACATCTTCATCAACGACTTGGATGAAGGAATAGAGGGCATGCTCATCAAATTTGCAGATGACACCAAATTGGGAGGGGTTGCTAATACGCCAGAGGACAGGATCAAAATTCAAAATGACCTGGACAGATTGGAGAGCTGGGCCAAAGCTAACAAAATGAAATTCAACAGAGAGAAGTGTAAGGTCCTACACTTAGGTAGAAAAAATGGAATCCAGAAATATAGGATGGGGGACACGTGGCTGGATAGCAGTACGTGTGAAAGGGATCTAGGAGTCTTAATAGACTACAAGCTGAACATGAGTCAGCAGTGTGATGCGGCAGCCAAGAAAGCCAATGCAATTCTTGGCTGCATCAATAGGAGTATGGTGTCTAGATCAAGGGAGGTACTGGTACCACTCTACTCTGCTTTGGTTAGACCTCATCTTGAATCCTGTGTCCAGTTCTGGGCACCCCAATTCAAGAAGGACATGGTCAGGCTGGAGCAGGTCCAGAGGAGGGCAACCAAAATGGTGAGAGGCCTGGAAGCCATGCCCTATGAGGATAGACTTAGAGAGCTGGGTATGTTCAGTCTGCAGAAGAGAAGGTTAAGAGGGGACGTGATAGCCATGTTTAAATATTTGAAGGGATGCCATGTAGAGGAAGGAGAGGGCTTGTTTTCTGCCACTCCAGAGACCAGGACAAGGAGCAATGGATTCAAGCTGCAGGAAAGGAGATTCCACCTGAACCTCAGGAAGAACTTCCTGACAGTCAGGGCTGTCCGGCAGTGGAATATGCTGCCTCGGAGTGTGGTGGAGTCTCCTTCTTTGGAGGTTTTTAAGCAGAGGCTGGATGGCCATCTGTCGGGAGTGCTTTGAGGGTGTTCCTGCATGGCAGGGGGTTGGACTGGATGGCCCGTGTGGTCTCTTCCAGCTCTACATTTCTATGATTCTATGATTCTATGAAACCACTTTGCTCATATTGCCACAGGACCTTTATGCCACATGTTCCAAAACTAGGAAGGCCACCACTGTTGTCTTGTTTGCCTAAGTAAGGGGCAGGAAGACTGCATCCCTCCAGATATTATCAGACTGCAACTTCTATCATCCTTAGCCAGCATAGGCACTAGCAAAGAAAGCTGGGAGTTGCAGTATAACAGTATCTGCAAGGATATTGTTATCCACCTTTATATTCAGGCCAGTTATTGCCAAGGAAGCCCTTGTTGAATAAGGGTGTGTCCACACTGCACTATTACAGCAGTTTGATTCTGCTTTAGTTGTCATGGCTCTATCCTATGGGATCCTGGGATCTGTAGTTTAGTGAGTGTGATAGAGTATAGGGGGAGTGGTGTCCTGAGTAGTAGAAAAGCTGCCCAGCAATGGCCAGTCAAGAGGGAAGCCCAGCGTTTTTACTGGGAAGGAGGGTGGAGGCCTGAGTGTGTGTGTGTGTGTGTGAGAGAGAGAGAGAGAGAGAGTGTATGAATGAATATTTGCAGGCACACTGGAGAAAGTGAGAGTTCCAAAAGAAGGGAAAGCCAGTTATTCAGTAAAAGAGGTTTCCAGTCAACCAAGGGGGATTGGAGGAAAGGTGTTTTCTCAAAGAAAGCCCAGAGAAGGGGCAGAAGAGAAACCCCACTGTTAAATCTGGCCAGAGAGAGTAGCCTAGATTTGGGAACACAGCCTCAGCAAGAAGCGAAGCCAGGGAGCTCTGTGTGTGTGCATGCGGGAGAGAGAGATCTATGCCTTTATGCTGTTATAAAGAAATAAGAATCCGGTTAAACACATTCTAAAGATCTGTTTGAACTTAGACACCTTTATAAAATCAATACTTTATTCTGTTTGTTGTTTTAATAAAGATTATGTTATATTTTCTTATAAAGTTGGTCTCAACTGAATGGTTCTCAGTAGTATTACATCCACAACTACGCTACCATAAATTTGTAAAGGGGATTTAATTAATAATTGAAAGGCTCTGCCCTGGTTACCCAAGACTGGTGTTTGAGGGACGCCAAAGTTGTGGGGGAGAAGCTGCCATCCTAATCTGAGGGAAGAAAAGCAAGGCCAGGCATTGTCTGTATGTGGCCTCCACAGCGAGGAACTTAGAATTCTTTGCTAAGAGTTTCTGAGTCCTCTCCCCAGATGTACGGCAATAGAGCTCCATAATAGAGAAATCTTGCTACCTCATCACACCAAACTAACAAATTGGAGGATTATGTAGGCAGCAGCCAGGACAGTTAAACTGATACCAAACTGCTATAAATGAGTAGTATGGATGCACCTTCAGAGGCTTTTAATGGGTGAGTTCTGTGTTTTATTTGCATGTTTTAAAATTGCTTTTCAACATGAAAATAATAATTTCTTCAACTGACTTTTAATATTATAACAAATGTATGCTTTTTATCTCTAGCTTTTATGTTCATCTTAGGCTATTTCCACACTAGACTATTATAGTGCTATTATTCTGCTTTCAACATCCTATGCAATCCTGAGGTTTGCAGTCACTGGCCCCTCCCAAAACTGCTAAGCCCAGGATTCCATAGGATGTTGAAAGGGGAATAATAGCACTATAACAGTCTAGAGTGGAAATGGCCCCAGTGTTCGTTGCCTTGACTTCTAGTTTTGTGGGAAAGCCAGGGTATAAATCAAAGCCATTTCTGCACTCCACTGTTACGGTGCTATTATTCCACTTTCAACATCCTGTGGAATGCTGGGGTTCGTAGTTTACTGAGGCCAAAGAGCTCTCCAGCTGAGATTTCTAAATGCCCCTCCCTAAACTGCAAACCCCAGGATTCCATAGGATGCTAAACATGGAATAATATCACTATAGCAGTGTAGTGCAGAAATGGCCCAAGTAAACAAATCCATGGCCAAGACTGTGTATCATCGCACGTAACTATGATGATGGACAATGCCACCCTTCAAAAGCCCATCTTTTCAGCCTGGCAGTGCTCCAACCTGAAGGGTTTCTCAGGGACTAGAGATCACGGAGCTAGGAAATGAGGACTGCAGCAGTCTCCTGGTTGTGGGTGCCATCAAGAACAAGCAGCTGGAGCACAAATCTCTGATTAGAGTTTTTCTTAATTAACACAGCTTTTTAAACATAAAACTTCTCCAAACATAGGAAATTGTCGATCTTACTCAATGATTTCTTAATAGATCAACATAGAAAAAGTTTGCATGTCAGAGAGGAAGATTCTGAGCTAGGCCTTCCAGATGCACTAATTTTCTGTAGGCAAGGAATTGGGATGGTTTTATTTTATTATTGTGTTTGGTATGGAAGTGTAATCGGTGCTGTGGTCTGAATTGAAGGTAATGGCACTCAAAGCCCTAAATGGTTTGGGATCTTGATGCTTGAATGAGTGCCTCTTCCTAGATATGCCTGCCCTAAGGTTGGGTTGGGAGCCAGTGTGGTCTGTGGTTTCAGGCAGTGGGCTACAACTCTGGGAGAGCAGGATTTGAATCCCCACAGCCATGGAAACCCACTGAGTGACTTTAAGAAAGTCATACTCTCTCAACCTCAGAGGAAGACAAAGACAAACTTCCTCTGAGCAGTTCTTGAAAAAAAACAAGCCACTTTGCCTTTGGCCTCCTCTGGAGCTGAGAGAGTGTGATTTGACCAAGGTCATCCAGTGAGGTTCCATGACTGAGTGGGGATTCAAGCCCTGGTCTCCCAGTGTCCTAGGCCAACACTCAAACCATTATACTATGTTGGCCCTCATTATAACAAGAGATCTTCTGCTATAACCTTTGATTATCCAGGTTGTTGGACTTCAACTCACAGGATCTCTGACCATTGCCCACGCTGCTGAGACTTCTGGGATCTGAGGTCTGAAACTTCTAGAGGGCAGGAAATTAAGAACCACAGCTTTGTAAGTTTTCAGCTGGCTTTGAGCCCTACTGAAGCTATTTAGGGGGAAGAAGTTTCAGCCAGTGCTCTGTCCAGCACCCAGATTGGCTCAGCTAAGTTGTAGCCTGAGTTCTAGCAAGGTTAGGTGGTGCCATCTCAGCTTTTTCTCTGTGCATGCCTCCCTCTGTGTTGTGTTTGGGTGCTTATGAGATATGTGCACATCTGCATCTCTGACCCATCCTGTTAATGGTCCAAAAGATTGCTTGTCCAGGTGTGTTGCCCAGCTCTGCTTTACCTACCAGGTAACATGATTAATATAATTCTATACCCACTTCATTATACAGCAAGAAGAGACCATCACTACACTATCCAGTTATAAGCAACTGCTACTACTGCCTACTATTGCATCGTTCAGCATTAAGGGCACTGCACCATCCAACTATAATAGACTACACTGCTTTGCCTGGCACTGCACCATCCAGCAAGAAGGGACTGCTGCTGTGCCATCTGCTAGTACTACCATCCAGCTACAAGGGACAGCAACCACAATGTGGGTCCCTGGGACCTCACAGCCTAGCTATCACTTCCGCCACTTCCCCCTGCCTTCTGATGTGGTTAAAATTCAGACTAGGGGGGAGAAAGAGGGGGAAAAGGGAGTAGCCCACCCTTTTAAGTTCTGCCAGCTTCAGCCCTGTGTCTTGCCAAAGGCGACTGGCCAATTTACCAAGGCAAGGGAGATCTTTTTAGATGATCTGGAGGCAACAAAAGGCACCAGTTGCAGGTGAAAAAGTCTCAGATTTATTCAACAGCAAGCACTTTAAACAACATAAGCATGTGAGCAGCAACCAGCTTCAGATGGAATCCATTCAAGCCTATCATGCCTAGATAACATAAAGATGGATGTTAACACCCAAAGATTTCTTCAATCAGCTGCTTCAAGAGCCCAAACAGAAGCAGCAAAGAAAACCCCCTCTGGTAGCCAACATGCATGGCACTGCAGCTGATAGCCTATGCTGAGCTCCCCGCCCCCAAGAGCACAGTGCAGGGCGTATTTATACCCTCTGGCCTGGGAGACTTGATCTTCTTCCACAGAATGTTCAAAAGTTGTCATACATATAGGAAAAGCTAAATTCTATCAACTGTCTTTCAACTGCGCAGAGAAGATGGCCAATTACTAACAGGGAGAAGAGAGAAGGCAGAACTACTCAGCACCTTCTTTGCCTCAGTTTTCTCCCAAAAGGATAGAGGTACTCAGCCTGGGGGGTGGGAAGCAGGTGATGAAGTGGGGGAAATAAAACACAGAATAGGTAGAGGAATATCTGGCTAAACTAGATGAATTCAAGTTGCCAGGGCCAGATGAATTACATCCAAGGATGTTAAAAGAACTGGCAGAAGTCATTTCAAAACCACTTGCAATCATCCGTGAGAACTCTTGGAGAACAGGAGAAGTGCCAGCAGACTGGAGGAGGGGAAATGTCATCCCCATCTTCAAGAAGGGAAAAAAAAAGAGGTCCCAAATAATTATTGCTCGATCAGCCTGACATCAATACCAGGAAAGATCCTAGAGCAGATTCTAGAGTCAGTTTGTAATTATTTAGAAAGCAATGCTGTAATCATTAAAAGTCAACATGGACTTCTGAGAAATAAGTCATGCCAGACTAATCTTATCTCTTTTTACAATAGAGTTACAAGCTTGATAGATGAAGGGAATGCTGTAGACGTAGCATATCTTGAACTCAGTAAGGCCTTTGACAAAGTTCCCCATGACATTCTTGCAGAGAAGCTAGTAAAATGCAGGCTGGACAGGGCTACTTTTAGGTTGATTTGTAATTGGTTGACCAACCAAACCCAAAGGGTACTCACCAATGGCTGCTTTTCATCCTGGAGAGAAGTGACTAGTGGGGTGCCACAGGGTTCTGTCCTGGGCCCAGTGCTATTCAACATCTTCATCAATGACTTGGATGAAGGAATAGAGGGCATGCTGATCAAATTTGCAGATGATACCAAATTGGGAGGGGTTGCTAATACACCAGAGGACAGAATCAAATTTCAAATTGGCCTTGATGGATTGGAGAGCTCAGCTAAAGCTCATAAAATGAATTTCAACAGTGAGAAATGTAAGGTTCTACACTTAGGCAGAAAAATTGGGATGCACAAATATAGGATGGGGGACACATGGCTGGATAACAGTACGTGTGAAAGGTATCTAGGAGACTTGGTAGATCACAAGCTGAACATGATTCAGCAGTGTGATGCAGCAGCCAAGAAAGACAATGCAATTCTTGATTGCATCAATAGGAGTATGGTATCTAGATTGAGGGAGGTAATGGTACCACTCTATTCTGCACTGGTTAGACCTCATTTGGAATACTGTGTCCAGTTCTGGGCACCTCATTTCAGGAAGGATATTGACAAGCTGCAGCATGTCCGGAGGAGGGTGACCAAAATGGTGAAGGGTCTGGAAGCCATGAAGCCGTATGAGGAATGGCTTAGGGAGCTGGGTATGTTTAGTTTGCAGAAGAGAAGGTTAAGAGGGGACATGATAGCCGTGTTTAAATATTTGAAGGGATGTCATGTCGAGGAAGGAGCGGTCTTGTTTTCTTCTGCTCCAGAGACTAGGACAAGGAGCAATGGATTCAAGCTGCAGGAAAGGAGATTCCACCTGAACCTCAGGAAGAACTTCCTGACGGTCAGAGCTGTTTGGCAGTGGAATCTGCTGCCTCAATGGAGTGTGGTGGAGTCTGTTACCCTGATTTCTGGGGTCCCTTGGGGGATACCTCAATGTGTTCCAAATAATGGGGAATGGGAATTAGCCAGAGCACAAGCTATAGCACTACAAGAGTCAGGGTAACCTAGCAAGATCTTTTACCCAATGTTTACGGGGTCAGGCTGAGTCAAGAGCACAACACAATAAAGTTCTAATTTGATTCTTTCATTGGTAAAGTCACAGCGCACTTGCATACTCACACACACAAAACTAAGAAATACTGTGCACTTGTGTACTCACACACACAAAACTAAGAAATACTGCGTACTTGCGTACTCACACACACAGACCTAAGAAAATAAAGGGAGGAAAGTAGATAGGGGATTTTAAGAAGGAGTTTTTTGAGGAAATACGACACCTGATCCTGTAGCCTGGTTGGTCTGAAGAAGGTCGGTAGGAGCAGAGGTTCTCAGCACGTGGAAGCTGAGGGGAAGGCTCGGTGAACGGAGCGGCAGCAAGGCGGTATGGAAGCCAAGAGCGATCCGAAGAAACGCTCAAAATCAGGGGTTCTTATAGGGGAAAATGTGCCTGTAGGGTAGTCCCTTCCCGGGGAAAACAATGGGTTTCGGGTTGGAGACAAAGCTTCCGAAAGGTCAGTATTTAGCATGATTGGATTTTGACTGCGCTGTCAATAGCGCAGGCAGTATGTAAATGGATAGTGCTTGACAGTTAAGCGCTAATCTCATCAAGTTGCCTGTTCGGGGCAGAGAATCCTTTGTATGCCTCATGCATACTTACTGTAGTTTTAAAGTGTACTTGCCTGGAGGTCTCCTGAAGCTGCGTGCTGGAAAATTACTGGCCTGCCTGGGTTTGTTTTGTATTTTTCAGCTTGTTCGGCCGTGTCCATGTGCATGCTTGTCTGGGGGCCTCGCAAGCACATGGCGGGGAGCAATTTTGAATGGCCAATTCTTTGATATAAAATCATATTTGATAGACCTCAGGCTCGGACTAGGCACTACAGTAACAGAGTCTCCTTCTTTGGAGATTTTTAAGCAGAGGCTGGATGGTCATCTGTTGGGAATGCTTTGATGCACGTTCCTGCATAGCAGGGGGTTGGACTGGATGGCCCCTGTAGTCTCTTCCAATTCTGTGATCAATCAGATAGACACCCAGAATGATCTAGATTCCTTTTAACAGTGATCATCTTTTGGATTTGTCCCTGTGCCCACTGTCTAGTGCACAGGTGTCAAACACAAGGCCCGCAGGCCAAATCTGGCCCACCAGGCCATTTCATGTGGCCCTTGCACCTTTGCTGCAGCAGTGGCACTCCCCCCGCCTGGCGAGCCTGGGGGCAGAAAGAGGCACACCTTGGATATACTGACCAATTCTATGTTACTTTACAGAGGTACAGGGACCATAAACTATGATGAAATAGTCCCCAAATGTCCAAGACAAATAAAGTTTATGCAGAGGGAAGACAGTTTAAAAACCAGTAATAATCGAATGCAGAGGCAATTATTTAATATGATGAAAGAGTAGATACATTTATATAGTCTTACAGATACGACTGGCCCTTTGAGGGCAGCCATAATGCTGATGCGGCCCAAGATGAAATTGAGTTTGACATCCCTGGTCTAGTGCTACTTGGCTGTTGATCTCAAGCCAAAGGCAGGTGCCAATTCACAAGTATCATCTGCAATGTATGT
Source organism: Cyclura pinguis (assembly GCA_030412105.1). Taxonomy (NCBI): domain Eukaryota; kingdom Metazoa; phylum Chordata; class Lepidosauria; order Squamata; family Iguanidae; genus Cyclura; species Cyclura pinguis. Next base: position 9,512,065 of record CM059612.1, read on the forward strand.
TTTGTCTACATTCCAAGCTAATAAGCATACAAGACACAAGCAAAGCAAGAATACAGGGGTAAAGGCAAGTTTACTGTGCCCAATTAAGTAAAATTCTTAGCAGTAGCAGACAGAACCTTAAAATATGGAGAGACAAACTGGGGTCAGGACATTCCTACACCTCTTTGAGATTACAATGGTCTTCCGGTTATTTCCCATATACCCAGCCTGCCACCATCATGCTGCTCCTGACAGAATACTACTGTGCGTGGCTTGGCAGGAAGCAAAAAAAAAAAATGTTCTGTGCTCCTTAAAATGTTCTGTGCTCAGAGGAAGAGTTAGGCAGTAGGTTTCTGCACCAGCAGGTAGGACTAGCTAGCATTTGGGCTCCCTTCCAACTCTATCTTTTTAGGAATACACATTCCTCTTTATCTGTTTGCATGTGTGAGTCAGCCTGACCACCCCCTCAAATCCCCCCCCCTTTTCTAAACTAGAGAGAATTGAAGTGGGGGAACAAGAATCTCAGAAAGGACCTTAGCTCAGACCAAACTATTGGCCCATTTAGCCCAGTGTCGCCTGCTGTGACCAGCAAGAGGTCTTTGGAATTTGTCATGTTGATCTCCATTTGGTTCCAAATCTTCATTGCTTCTTGCAGCCCCCTTGACAGCAAAACACAGCTTCTCCAATGACACTATGAAACACTTGAGCAGGTTCAGTATGCTGTTTACATCTCCGGGCCTTCCCCTCCTCTTGTAATTAAGGGGTCAAAGGATCAGAACAATATGAGTTGCCTGACATTTCATCGGCTGTGCTGGAAAGAAGCCAGCTCATTGCAGAACACTTAGTCTGCAGAACCACTTAATGGTTTCTCAGTGCTGAACAGCTCTTTGGCCACAGGCAGATTTTGCTATTAGAAACCTCATCCCATTTGCCATCATAGAGGATTGATAGTTTGCATTTATGGCTGATGAAATCAAGATGCTGAAAAAGAAAACAGAACCAGATGCTCTTTTCCTAATTTCAGCCCACTGCTGTCTGCCTCTCACTGATTGATCAGACATGTGGAAATAAATAATGGCTGGAATCCAATTGCCAGTCCCAATTACAATTAGACCCACCAAATGGAATTTATGAAAGTGTTGACCTATGGAGTGACCATTGATTTAGTGGCGGCAGATGGTGGCTCTGCTTTCAGTGAAGCAGTGAATCCACTCCAGGTTTCATTCTGAACTTTAAATTAGTTATCCATGGTACCAAAGGGTAGAATTACAGAGTTGGAAGAGACCTCAAGGGCCATCGAGTCCAACCCCATTCTGTCATGCAGGAACATATACTCAAAGCACCCCCAGCAAATGACCGTCTTGCCTCTATTTAAAAAGCTCCTAAGAAAGAGGCTCCACCACACTCCGAGGCAGCATAGTCCACTGTCAAATGTCTCTTACAATCAGGAAGTTCTTCCTGACATTTAGGTAAAATCTCTTCTCCTGTCATTTGAATCCATTGCTCCATGTCCTGGTCTCCAAAGCAGCAGAAAACATGCTTGCTCCCTTCAAATATTTAAACATGGCTATCATGTCACCTCTTAATTTTCTTTTCATCAGGCTAAATATACCTAGCTCCCTAAGCCGCTCCTCCTAGGGCATGGTTTCCAGACCCTTCACCATGTTGGTCTCCCTCCTCTGGACACATTCCAGCTTGTCAATATTCTTCTTGAACTGTGGTGCCAAGAACTGGGCACAGTATTCCAGGTGAGGTCTCACCAAAGCAGAACAGAGAGGCACTACTGCTGAACACTAAATCAGTCACTGTGCAAAGTACAGCCTGAAGAACATCCCTTTAGAATGTAAAGAAAAGGTAAAGAATAGATTTCCATTATTTAGTCTAATTGACCAGGAGCCAGAAGAACTCTGGACTGAAGCCGTGCAATCTGTGAATGAAAAAAATCAAGAAGATGATATCTCTGGCTAAAAAGAAAGAAAAGGCCCACTGGGTTTCAGATGACAGATGAAACTCTTCAAGCAGGTAAGGATAGAGGAGAAGCAAAAGTAAAAGGAGAGAGAAATAGGTTCAGACCCCTGAATGCAAGTTTTCAGCAACTTGTGTGCAGGGACAAAGAAAAACTACTATAACAATCAATGTAGAGTAATAGAAGAAGACAGAAAAGGGTAGAACAAGAGACCTCCTCTTCAAGTTCTGAGAATTCAAAGGGAAAATTTAAACCGAGAGTGGGGATGTTCTGCAACCACTGACGGAATACAAGGCATGATCAAGAAGAAATAAAAAGCCAAGGGAAACAATACACTCCCACTCCTATTCCCTTGCCTCTGCTCCTGGCACTGCAAACTTGTGCCAAGGCAATAGGCAAAGGAATGGGGGGGGGGAGGCTCCCGTGAGCCCTTCTTCTCCTCTCTAGCACTCCCCCTCCCTTTCCCTTGCCTCTGGCTCCAGCGCTGAGAAATCACATCTAAGGAACAGGCAAGGGAATGGGGGGAAGGCTCGTGCGAGACTTTCTTCTCCTTCTGGAGCTCTCCGCTCCCATTCCCTTGCCCCTGGCCCTGCCGCAGAGAACTCACACTGAGGCAAAAGGCAAGTTTTCCTTCTCCGCTCCAGAGCTGCCCCTCCCATTCCCTTGCCTCTGGCTCTGGAATGCAAAAAGCAAGGGAATTGGAGGGGGAAACCCCAGAAAGGAATGGGAGGGGGATCATGGGGGGAGTTATTCATGGTTTTTCACCCAAACGCTCACAAAAGTGGAGGGACCACTGTACATCATGAAAAACTATGGATTGTTCTGAGAAAATGGGTCTGCCACAACATTTTATTGTCCTAGTGGCAGAGCTCGGAGTGTGTGAGGGGGCACGGCCGTGGCATGTGGGGGCATGGCTACGACCCCGGACACCCCAAAAATATTGCCACTGGGGGCGAACCGCCACCATTGCCCCCCTGTCGCTGTGCAGCTGGATTGTCCTGACGTGTAATCTTTATGCAGGATAAGAGGGTTGTGTTAGGAGAGAATATGGAGAAACGGAATGGCTTCCCATTGGCAAAGGGGTCAGGCGAAGCTGTATTTTATCACATCTATTTAACTTGTACGCTGAACATATCATATATAAAGCAGGATTAGACCTGGAGAAAGGATTGTGAAAATTGGAGGAAGGAGCATCAACTCAAATATGCAAATAACACCATAGTACAAGCAGAAAACAGCAAAGGCTTGGAACGATTATGAGAGAAAGTCAAGGCAGAAAGTGTAGAGTCAGGTTTACAGTTGAACATTGAGAAAAGAAAAATAATGACCACGGATGTCATTCCCATCATCCACTGACTGATCCTCTTAAATGAAGATTTATTCCTATCATGCCAATTAAAGTAGATGTTACTTTATGAGATGAGCTAATAGTCCAGCATTGTAGAATCATAGAGTTGGAAGAGACCACAAGGACTATAGAGTCCAGCTCCCTGCCATGCAAGAATAGATTGTGAAAGCATTCCCGACAGATGGCCACCCAACCTCTGTTTAAAAATTTCCAAAGAAGGAGACTCCACCACACGCCAAGGCAGTGTGTTCCGTGGTTGAACTGCTCTTACTGTCAAGAAGTTCTTCCTAATGTTTAGATGGATGGAATCTCTCTTCCTGAAGTTGGAAGCCACTGTTCCATATCCTAATCTCTGGAGCATCAGAAAACAAGTTTGCTCCATCCTCCCTACAACATCCCTTCATTCAAATAGTTAAACATAGCTATCATGTCACCTCTTAACCTTCTTGTCATCAGGTTAAACATTCCCAGCTCCCTAAGCTGGTCCTCATAGGGCTTCATGGCTTCCAGACCCTCCACCATTTTGGTCACCCTCCTTTGGACACGTTCCAGCTTGTCAATATCCTTCTTGAATTGTGGTGCCCAGAGATTTTGACACAGCATTCTAGGGGAGGTCTTATCAAATCAGAAGAGAGTGATATTCCAGGTGAGGTCTAACACAATATCCAGTGTGTTGCTGGGGAAGCCATGGAATCTCAGTGTGGAGAAGATGCTTCTCTATGTTAGTACTTTCTCTGGTGATCCCTTAGGACCAGTGGGGAACAGCCAGCATCACCCCATGCTCAGATCTGTTTCTCACACATACCCGCACTTGCACTAGCCAGCCAGCCTGCCTGCCCAACAGCTGATTTTTTATGGATTCAAACTCCAAGAAAAAAAAATCTACCTAAACATTTGAAAGAATATCTTTACTATAAGAGCTGTTCAACAGCCTCGGAGGGTGAGGAATGCTACTTCTTTGGGCATCTTTAAACAAAAGCTGGATGGGTGACTTTGGAGTGGACCAGATGGCCCTTGTGCTGCTTTCAGGCTCTAAGATTGTATGATCCCTTGACTCCATGTACAATCAATTTATTGGATGACAACAATAAATTGTCATCCAATAACTCTCAGAAAAGAAACAAGGTGGGTACTGAGGAAGCCTAACTAAGCCAACATAAGAGGCAATTTTTCAGTGCAGTGCAATGTTAAATGCTCAGGGTGTGAACAGCAGTGTCATTGCAAGAGAAGCAGAAGGGAACAATAGCAAGAACAATTTCACACCACTGACTGTCAGCTTTGATTTTATCTTCTGACAGCCATTCTGGCCTCCCAGTTTTGATGGGCATTCCCTGCCACTGACTTCGTGTATATAATTACGATGTTGTTGCTGATTACCACACTGGCTGGGTAATACTAAGAACTATGTTCCCAAAACTTGACTTTTCTCCACATTTCCCAGCTCTCGGCTGTCCTTTCTGGGATGTGCTGAGATGGAGGATGCAAGATCCTTCACTGGCATGACAGGTAATTAGAGTCTATAAAAAGCTGGTGGCTCCACTTGTTCTTTGGAGTGCTGACAGTAAACAATTCTGCCGTTTGCACAGAGCTCCATGCCTGCCCACGTTAGGACGGCCTGTGCAAAAAAAGCCAGCTGCAGCCAGAAACTTATTTGAGAGGGAGGGAGAAGCCACTGCAGAGATGGGATGGATCAGCATTCCATCAGCTGGAGACACCCAATGGTTCATAAGAAAACATCTTCTGTTTGCTGAGAGACACCTCTTCCCACCCTGTCCACACACGACTCTCATGGTCCATTTCTATTCCTGGTTGAACAAAGGCAGTGGCTGCTGCTGGCTTCCACGCTGGCAATGAACCTGGGGTTTAGTCTCAACTTCAAAAGAAGTATCCCAGGTACTTAACCTATTTTGTGGATAAAGTCCAGAGCTCTAAATTAGGTATTAAAACCCAGGGCAGATCCACCACCCCACTGACACAGAAGCCACCAGCTGCCACTGGCTGAGGAAGTTTTTGAAACAATCCAAAAAATTATTTCTGAACCTGTTCAGCCAGAGACAAATGTGTATGTGATGGGGGGATCTTGTTATTCTTATAGATATAGGCTGGACTCCATATATAGGTAGTGTAGGAGGAAGGAAAAAGCTGTAGGCCCAGGAATTTTAAAGGAAGTAAGAGCCTGTTGGGGATATACATAAATTAAAAAACTTGGCTGCAAGGCCCAAACCAAGAGGTTCCTAAATTCAACTAGCCACAATTAGTGTTAAATAAACCAATAGTCCCTTTAATACATTAATATATGGCTATAATCCATGTGGTGCTGCAATTTACTAATATCTTATATTTGTAGCCCTTTACACAGACAACTTAATTGAAATCTTTTACAATCTTAAATTGGGGTAGTTTAAGTTATCAATAAAATAACAACATTGTGTATACACACTTGAAATAAGTAAGACATGCAAGTTATATGAGGATTCACAGAACTTGAATAAGAGTGCTTGAACAGGAACAACTGAATGGCAAACAAATTTGAAATAAATGAAATATAAACAAAATATACATGAAGATTCCAAGAACTTAAATGAGAACAGCACTTGAATGAAAAGAAGCTTTTGAGTAAGAACAAATAATTGAATTACAAGTCACAAGACTGAAATAAAAGAAACACAATGATAAATACATCATACAGCCTATATAAAAATTCACAAGACTTGAAATAAATGACATTTACTGGCTATATGAAGATTCCCAGAACTTAAATGAGAACATCACTCGAACAAGAAGCAGCACTTGAGCAAGAAGAGACAGTTATTCCTATAACTTTTTAGAAGCATTTCATAAAGCTTCTAGATTTGTTTCTTTGGTTAATATGCTTTACAATATGTCATGCAGCGTCCTCTACGGTGTGCTATGTGATTCTCTCTCTCCATGACAGCTTCAACAATATCCGTTGTTTCCAATTATCTATAAAATTAATGATGTGTCTCAGAAAAATGGTTTTTATCTAAAAAGTTCTTGCAAAAATTTCTTTCCAATAACTGGCTAGATACCTGTTAATGTAAAGCTAAAATAAATTGCTGTTCAACCCTTTAAGCTGGTGTGTGTGTTCTTCTCTCTCCACACTGTAAATTCAATTCTTTCCAGCAAGAGTTTCAGTGGCTAATGATTTCACTTTTTCTATTTAAAGGATATGTAATTGAGGTGACCTATACACAGACATACTATCACATAGGCCATTTCCGCACTAGACTGTTATAGCGCTATTATTCCACTTTCAACATCCTACGGAATTCTGGGGTTTGCAGTTTAGGGAGGGGCCTCAAAGGCAAACCCCAGGATTCCATAGGATGCTGAAAGTGGAATAATAGCGCTATAACAGTCTAGTGTGGGAATGGCCATAAATAACATTTCTAGAAATACAATTAATGAAATATTTTAAGGGAAACTTCTCCTGAGTAAGGGGTTGAGTAAAGACGTTAAGATTCAAACTTTGCTGACAACCGCTACATTTACCACAGTGATAAATAAACTGGTAAAAAACCTCTGGTGGATTATGTGATAGCATGTCTGTGAAATCTTTTATATGTTGGTCAAAGCAGTAGAAAATTTTAGTTGCATCTAACAAGACACAAAAGTTGCATTAGAAGCAATAATGCAGTCCCCCTTTTAGGAGAACATTTCTTTAAACATAATCACAGCCCAGATACTTTAAGATTCTTCATCACTGAATCAATTCAACAGCGCCGGGTTTCACAATTTAGATCTTTATACTAAGTTGTCTCAAATCGAGGGTTGGTGTTTTCTTTTTGGATATTTTTTTTTTGAAAATTTTTTAATCAAAGATTTTAATTAAAAATAAAAAATCCCCCTCCCCACTTCCAGGCTTATTTTCCAGTTGGATCTGCATGTTTACATTCCATTCATACATAGTTACTACTTGCTCAAAGAATTTGTTTCATCTTACATCGTTACACAGTTCCTTTGCTGCATTGCCTTGCTACCTTGTTACATTACTTTGTCACATTATTTTGCTACATTGTTACATTAGATCACTTACAAAACTACTTTAATACTTTTTTCTTTTCTTGTACTGTATCTTTATCCAATCCAAAACTTTTCTCCATTCCCTTTCAAAGTTCTGGATAGGTTTATTTCTCAAAGAAAATGTTAACTTTTCTGTCTCTACATATTCAGGACTTTTGGTTTCCATTCTTCTATGTCAACATATTTCCTTTCTTTCCAATATTGCGCATATATCAACCTTGCAGCAGTTATCAATTTTTATTTTTTTTTGGATATTTAGACTAAATGCAAGTTTTCCTAATGGCTTGGATATGCAAATAAACTACAGTAGTTATTTGTAAAACGTACTTGGAGAACCCAGTTGTAACATTTATGAATTCATCCTGTTCAACTTTAAAAGCACCTTCTAGTATATACAATTGCCACCTATGGTCTCTAATTAGGGAAGTAGGTCACCTAAATTACATATTAAATACAGAAAAAGAAACCATTAGCCACTGAAGCTTGTGCTGGAAGGAACTGAGATTACAGTGTGGAAAGAGAAGAACACAGACACCAGTTTAAAGGGTTAAGCAGCAATTTATTTTAGCTTTAACAGCTATGTAGCCAATTATTAGAAATTTTTGCAAGAACTTTTTAGATGAAAACCATTTTTCTGAGACATATGGCTTATTTTATAGATAATTGGAAACAACGCATTATTTTGTTGAAGGTGTCACAGAAAGTGAATGACACATAAAACACCACAGAAATATTAACCAAATAGCGTAGAGAAACTTAATATACATGAGAAGATTTAATGAGAAGCAAGATTGGAGGGGAGAAAGGAATGGGGGGAGGATTTATAAAATTTTATTGGAAAGCCAATTTAAACCAGAAGAGGGTTTATTAAAATTATGGGAAAGAGATATTAAAATAAGTAGTAAACAAATTCAGGAGTGATGAAGTGAAATCATCGAAATTAAAAATACTAAAATAAAGGCACAACAGTTAAAATTAATTGGAAGATGATACAGAACACCACAGCAGTTATCATATATAATAAAAAATTATGCCATCTAATTGTTGGCAGGGATGTGGAAATGGAAGTCAAGGCACATATATACATATGTGGTGGAAATGTTTAAGATGCAGAGATTTTGGCAGGAAATAATTAATGAGATAAATGGAATAATAAGGAAAAAGCTGGAATTAAATAAAAAAAAGTGTGACTCTAAATGTAAAGGATTTGGGACTGGATGGAAATGAAGAATACTTGCTGAAACAAATGTTGGGGGCACCTCGGGTGGTTTTTGCATATGGTGAGAAAGACGAAGGAAAATGGAGTGGAGAGATAGCAACATTATATTTCAGAATATATAATGTTTGATTTTATATTAGAAGAATGAGGTATTTGGGTCAATCGAATGAAGGTGATTAGTCAAGGAAGTAGAATAAACTAATAGAAACATTTAAAGAAAGGAATGCATACAAAACTATGGGAGATACAATTAATACGATTCTCCACATCAAAGGAATGGGGTTTTAAATAAAAATTGTCTTTGTTCTCAGCTGGGTGAGAGAGAGAGAAGGATAAAAGCAGTATTATATTTATTGGGAACATTAATTTGTTGGCTGGGGATGGACACTTGCATTAATTGTATTAATCACTGGAAAAATTATATCAGTGTTAATATGTATATCGTATGATTAATGAGTGCTAATCACATAATAATAATAATAATAATAATAATAATAATAATAATAATAATAATAAATTTAAAAAGCTTTAGCCAAAGAGATAAATTTACAGACTGAGGAAAGCTTTACAAAACAGTTCTAAAAGCTTCTGGGAATAACAGTCTCTTCTTGTTCAAGTGCTGCTTCTTGTTCAAGTGCTGTTCTCATTTAAGTTCTGTTTGCCATTCAACTGTTGTTCTTGTTCAAGTGTTCCCATTCAGGTTCTATGAATCCTCATACAGCTTGCATGTCTTATCTCAAGTCTGTATACACAGCGTTATTATTTTGTTGGTAACAAACCACACCACTTTAAGATTCTAAAATATTTCAGTTAAATTATATCTGTAAATGACTGCATATATAAGATACTAAAGATATTACGTAATTGTAGCACCACATTGATTATAGTCATATATTCATGTATTAGAAGGGACTATTGACTTCTCCAGCACTAATTGTAGTTAGCTGGACATACATTGTGCATAAGCTGATATTAGATGTGTACATGTCCTTTATAGACATTGGAGAGGGAGATATGATACCTCCTTGCACAACAGCCACCTCCAGAAGCTTCCGAGCACCTGCACCCGGACTGCACAACTGCAGTTTTGTAGCTGAGAAAAGACAGTTGATGTCACTCACTTTTCCCAGCTGCCGGCCTGCAGCCAGGTGCTGTGTTGTCCCCTCCTGCCCTCCCTCTCCTCCCCAGTCAAAGAAGGACGACAGCAGTGCATCCAGGTGATTAGAAGGCGACTTCTGGATCTGGAGGTTAGCAGAACTGTGTGGACAGAGCATTGCACTCTCTCTGCGTGATGTAAACCTTTGTGTCATTTCCCTTTCCACCACTCTACGACGCTGGAAAAAAGTGCAAACTCAGTACACCAACAGTATTCTGAAGCCCTTTCGCACTACACTATTGTAGTGCTATGATTCCAATTTAACTACCACGGCCATATCCTATGGGATTCTGGGATTTTGTTTAGAATTCTCAGCCAGATTGCTCCAGTGCACCGCCAAACCACAAACCCCAGGATTCCGTAGTATGCAGCCATGATGTTAAAGTAGAACCATAGTGCTATAATTGTTGAGTGCTGTGACTGTGGCCCCTGGCCGTGGCTTCCAAGTCAGGGGAAGGAAAACTTTCCCTTTATTTTTCACTAGAAGCCAGACGTCATCCACAGTAGCTTGTCCAGTTGTAACTGGTGCACGAGAAGAATCTACGGAAATTGGTATGGGTTCCAGGAAGGGGAATAAAGAAGGCGAGGTACAGAAAACAGGTCCTGTGTGAGGAGAGGTTTAAGGAGGGGGCTGGATATTCCGGCCTGGAGAAGGACATGAGGGAGGACGCAAGGCCTGTCGCCAGATATCCAAAGGCCCATCACAGAGAAGAATGCAAAGACTTGGGCCATTTCGGCACTAGACTGTTACAGTGCTATTATTCCACTTCCATAGGATATTGAAAGTGGAATGCTAGTACTATAACAGTCTAGTGTCGAAACGGCCTTGTTCTCTCGCATGCCAGAGAACAAGACTAGATCTCACGGGCTGAAGTTACAAGAGGACAGATTTGGGCTGGGCATGAGGAGAAACTTATTGGGGGTAAGAGCAATTCAGCAATGGAATCTTATAAGTAATAGACTACAAATAGCACCTCTACCCATAAGAAGTTGTTTTTCATAATCAGGGCTTAATGAAGTAACGTGTTAAAAAGAACATAAGGAGTGGGAACACAGTTAGTTTAATAGTGTAACGAGCAGTATTTCTAGCAGTTATTCTCAATCTCTCTGTTTCTCTCTGACTCTTTCTCTTGTCTGATTCGTGTACGAGGAATCAAATACAGACCGCCCAGCTACGTAGGGTTTTATTTCTATTTCTTCTATCCTTTTAACAGCCTTGAATTTTAAGCTTGGAGGAAGGGTGGTGTACAGATAAATATATAAGCAGGTCAAGAACCGGTGTGGTCCAGTGGTTAGAGCACCGGACTAGGACCTTGGAGAGCAGGGTTCAGTTCTCCGCTCGGCCATGGAAACCCATTGGGTAACCTTGGGCATGCCACATACTCTCAGCCGCAGAAAACCCCATTATGGGTTCACCTTAGAGTGGCTATAAATTGGGAATGACCTGAAGCCACACAGCCACAGCAACAAGGTAGGTACGTAGGTAGCCAGCCAGCTTGCATTCTATTTTGGCATATACATTTAATAAATGAATGAATGAATGAATGTAATCTAAACCACTAGTTACTTTTACAGGGAGGTTTTAGATATTTTAAGAGGCTTTTTGGCAGGAAATTTCTTTTATTCTATAGTTTCTTATATCAATGCTTCAAGTCATGTGTACTTTTTAAAAAAGCAACAAAAAATAAAGGAAAATTTCCGAGTAATGCAATGTACAATGCAATAAGTTACCTTCCAAAAGCACTACAATAAATGGCGAAAAATAACTTTTAAATCATATTAACCAATTATGGGAATGATTTGCTTTTTAAAATTAGCTTCTCGAGCTTTGCCAAATGACCAGGAAAAGCAGCATCTTTCTTTTGCTGGAGTTCTTTAAGCCCAAGCTGGACAGCTATTTCTTGGGGTTATTCTGCCTTTGGAGTTCATGCATCCAATAATGGTTAGACTGACCTCAGTTCAACTCTATGATCCTATCAACCTAAGAAATAAATATAATAAACTAGTGTATTTACCCAGCGTTGCCCGAGGTTTTTATTTTCCTTTTAAGAACTCACCAAACTGTCTTCTCCATTTCCTGTAACTTTGCTCCATATTTCCCAATGCAAAAGAACATAAGGAGTGGAGTACACTGAACATAAGGAGGGAGTACACTGTCTTTCTCCTTGCTGCTAGGCCTCGTCTCTACAGCAACTGGCCTATTCTAGTACCTGTAACTTTTCCCCATAATTCCCAATCTAATCTGTGTTGTCTGGTGATGTCGATGGAATCAATAGCTTTTGATTTTTTTGCCTTCTGTTGAAGTTGTGCAATGGCATTATGTTTTTCTGGAAGCATTTTTTGTTTTGAATTTCAACTTTAAGATTCCTCACATATGGAACCCATACAATCTACTGTGTGAGGTGAGACGAGCTCGTAACTATGTTGTGTATGTCACTTTAATTTTTCTCACATATGCCTCTCAAGTTTCCTTGGAAAGGACGGAGCCACGCAGCAGAGCAGTAGATGGGGCAGAAGAGACCATCCTGTCTGCAAAGGCAAGTTTAGCCCTCAGCCCCTGGAGCTGCAGCTACTCCATCGACTGTCTCTCCCGGGGCCTTCTGCGTGGTTTCCACGTGCCTCTTTGCCTCCGAAGCTGCAGCCGCTCCAGTAACTACTTCTTCTGGGGCCTTCTGGATGGCCTCTCACTGCTTCTCTGCAGTCTCAGGCCCAGACCCCCAGTAAGGAAAATTTAAGAATTGCTATTTAATAGACAGTTGATAACCTGGGCCTGATTATAAGTTGGGGTTAATTTATTTTCCTTGCAACCAATTTTTTTTTTTTTTTTTTTTTTGGTTATAGCGTGAGGGAACGAGGGCTAGCCACTGTTCTGGGAATGGATCTTTTGTAAAAATGGCACTGCAGGTTGGTAGCTTATTTATTTAGTTTTAACCTTCAAACATTTAGTTTGTTTCAATTGGGGGATCCCCCCAGTGCCGGTGTTTTATTCATTTATTTAGTTCATTCCCTCCTTTTGTTTGTGTGTGGGTTAAAATTCTGTAGTTCCACCCTAATTGGTTGAAGTTACCAACTTAAGGGAAGTTTTAAGAAGTAATTTAGCAAAATGCTTAAGCCTCTAGTGTCCGAGGCCAGGATATATCCCTTGTTTGCTAAGTTCAGTCCCTGAGTGGGTGTAGCTGCCCTCCAGATTTCAATATATTTTTGGTACAATTACCAGTTGAGGGATGGTTGTGACCAGGGCCCCGTGTAGATTAAAGGGAGTCGACCCAGAGCAGAGTTCACCCCCCAGATATGAACAGCTCCATATAGATGATTTTTTAAACTCTTGTGCTACAACAGCCACTAATGGAGCAACCCAGGATACATCGCTGATAGAGGAACTGTCACCCCGATCTAAGTTACATTTTTGATGTTTCAGCTACATTTGCAGCCTACGATCTGTTTAATGCAGACAACGGAAGCCCGAGTTCGAACGGCAGAACTGATTTCTATAGCCCTGAAGGGGCCTTAAATTTACAGGAGAAGTTGACAGAGAAAACTCCCCCCCCCCCCAATCTTGGATGGTTCCCTCAGTAACTATTCCCTGGATATACTTTCCAAACACTGTTTTCTGACCTCTAAGTCGGTCTCTAAAATTCTCCAAGAGATCCATGGCTTAAAACGAAGGGTCCCAGGCTTCAAAGCAGGACTTGGGCTGGTGGCGGAATTAGTTAGTCAAGGAATACTAGGGGTAAACGAAGGACTGGCAGCCGCAGAAGTAGCAGATAATATCACTCCTCCCGAGCTCGGAACAGATGAACCGTCTGCGTGTTTCAAAGAGATTACTCCTCTGTTACCTCACCTGAGGCCTTTGGTCGGGGAGACTGGTCTGTTAGATAACAAGGAGCCTATGAATGAGGCTCCCATGCCCATCCGAAATTATAAGAAGCCCCAAAAGAAGAGATCAGGTACCAGAAAGAAATATGTAAAGGGAAAGGAAAAAATAGAAAGAATCGATAAATTTAGTGTAACATCTGTTGCAAAAGCTGAGAAATTGCCTGGGAAATATGTAAACATAAGAAAGAAGGTCAAAGGATTGAACTTTAAACCCCTTTTGACTTTATTGGTTAAGGAACAGAAGCCTAAGAGCAGGAGGAAAGTGGTCAATCAGGCTAAGGACTACAAAAATAATAGAAAACTCACTCAGGTTCCCAGTGCACATGCCAAGCTCACTCAGGATAATAGTTCCCAGACAGTTTCGATAGATCTCGCCGGAGCTGGAAAGCACGCATTCGGCTGCAAGAGATCTCCATCCCAAGTAAGTATTCAGTCCTCTTTAATTCTAATGAGAAAACATCTAGTCCTTTCTATTTTCTCCAAGACCTGGGCAAATTTTCCAAAAGTAAATAAAATTAGTCCTATGCCTCTCAAATGTTTTCTGGCATCCTAATTGATGGTAGGTCTCGTCTCCATAGCGACCGGCCTGAGGCCCAAGAGCCCCCCCACTGAGAATGCTCAAGGCCCCTCCCTGAACTGCCAACCCCAGGATTCCATAGCATCTGCACAGGTCTTCGCCCGCCTGACGCAGACAAACAGACAAACTCACAAACAGACAAACATTGACTTTTACGTAGTAGATGACTCGGATATCTGTTGAGGAATCTGGAAGGGGAGACTTTGGGATGTATTCTCAGGAGCCACAGAGAATGAAACCGAATATGGCAGTAAAGATATTTGATGGCTTTGTATTCACTGTGTCCAGTCACTTGCAAGAGCCAGCTATGTGTAATCTACCACAAAAGTTCCACTTGCAGGAAAACAAACAATGCACACCCTCTCTGAAGGGCCTGACAGCAGCACAGGCTTTCTGATTTGTGTGCATTATTAGATAGTGATTGCCTTGAATGCCCAATTTAGCAATTTTTCCCCTTCATCAGGCCAGTTGAAACCACAGAAGAGAAATCACAGCAACCATCTCCCTGGTGTAGTATGACCAGGAAGGAATCCATTGGCAACTAGTCTCTTCCTCAATGCAGATTGTGCTTCTGCCATTGGAAGAGCTGTTTTTAAGATACTTGAGGGCACACAAAGGGTTCTGTTCTTTCCTTCCACGTTTGCTTCATTGATTCCAGAGTAGTCATTCATTGGGCAAAGCTGCAAACTGGGACTGGTTTAATACTTGAACAAACTACTTTAATTAAATTGGTTCAAACATCTTTCAGTGCAGAACCATTTAAGAGCAACTGAAAACCGAAAATTTTGATGAACCGCAGCCAGCTCTGGGAACAGAATATCTGGTGAACGTGTGGAGAGCAAGCTTGGAAAAGTTCCAATTTTAGACTACAACTCTCAAAGCCATCTAGCTTCTGGGAGCTGCCATCCAAAAAACAGAAACTTTTCCAATCTGAGGGAGGACTAGGGAAGAGTTATGCTCCAACCTTGGTTATGTTCTCCTTTTCCAGCCATGTAGAGAATGCCCCAGAAAGCCAGAGATGGACAAAATTGTCCACATTGTAAATGTCACATTGTAAAATTGCTGTATGAAATTTGCTGCCCTGAGCTGGTACAACAACACATAGCTGTCCTTTAAAAGGAATAAGATAAAATCCATGAAGGTGGCTGAAATGAATTTTTAACAAATGGTTTCAAAATGCAAAAAATTCTCTGCATACTTGACCATTTTTCAAAAAACAAAACAGTGGGTCTGTTTTGAGACAAAGACAAAGGTCATTTCCACACTAGACTGTCATAGTGTTATAGTTATGTAGTATAACAGTCTAGCATGGAAATGGCCAAAGTCATCTCAACAAAAACAATGACATCTTCTTGTAGAATCCTAGAATCACAGAGCTGGGAAGGCTCACAAAGGCCACGTAGTCCAGCCTCCTGCCATGCTGGTGTTCCCTTTGTATCCCCACTTTTGTGGGAAGGCCCATTATTTAAAAACATTTTAAAATACAAAAAATGACCCCAAAGCCTCCCATTTTGGCCAATTGTTTGCATTTTCTTTTTTGTAATTAAAGTAACATGTTAATAATGTGGAGAACATAACATATTGCTCTTTGCTAGTAACTGAGGACTATTGTCAATACATTATCTTTTACAACGTGACACTAACATATTAGTTTCCCCAGTTCTCACCTCAAGAAGAAACATTTTCAGGCTCTGAACTTCTGAACTTACCATACTGCAAGCTGAGAAGACAATAGTAGTAGTAGTAGTAGTAATATTATTACTACTATATTATTATTATTATTATTATTATTATTATTATTATTATTATTATTTCTATCCCTTCTTTTCCCCATTCAGGATTTAAAGTGACATTGTTGTTGTTGTTGCTGTTGCTGTGCTAGTCATTCCCAACTTATGGTGACCCTATCACAGAGTTCTCTGGGGCTGAGAATGTGTCACCCAGTGGGTTTCCATGGCCAAGGGGACCTGGTCTCCATTGGTTGTAGTCTAATGTTCAAACCACTACGCCATGCTGGCTCTCTAAAAGTGGCTTACAACAAATTAAAAACACAAGTTAAAATTTATAAAATATTGACATTAAAAAGAGATTAAACAAACAACAATTAAAACCAGATTAAAATATGCACATACACATGCACACACAAAACACCAGTGAACAATTAGTGAGATCCAGTGTATTTCTTAGGCAAGGCAGGTGATGCTGCCCTGTCAGGAACTGATTCTATACAACTAGGGTTGCTGTAAAGAGTAGGGAACCATGGGCCATTCTTGCTTGCAGGTTTTGTTACAAAGCACCCTGTGTGTTAGGAAGTTAGAAGATGCTCGTGCCCAATCAGACTCAGAGGAAGGAGGTGTGACAATCGGAGGAAGGAATATGAACAATTTAAGATATGCAGATGACACCGTACTAATAGCTGAAAATAGCAAAGACCTGGAACCATTACTGAAAAAAGTCGAGGCACAAAGTGCAAAGGCAGGTTTACAGATGAATAGTAAGAATGCAAAAATAATGACTACAGAGGATTAACATAACCTTAAAGCAGACAATGAAAATAGTTGAAAGCAGACAATGGAAATCTCAAAAAAAATTGAAATAGTTCAAGATTTTCCATACCTCAGTCATTAATCAGAATGGAAACTGCAGTCGAGAAATCGGAAGAACACTAGGACTTGGAATGGCAGGTGTGAAGGAACTAGAAAAGATCCTCAAGTATAAAAGTATATCGTTGAATCCTGAAGTTAGCGTTGTCCATGCCATTGTATTTCCAGTTTTCATGTATGGCTGTGAAAGCTGGACAGTGAAGAAAGCTAATATGAAAAATATCAACTCATTCAAAATGTGGTGTTGGAGAAGAGTTCAGTGGATACCCTGGACTGCTAAAAAGACAGCTGAGTGGGTCCTGGAGCAGATCAAGCCTGAACTCTCCCTAGAAGCCAAGATGAGTAAGCTGAGGCTGTCCTGCTTTGGCCACATGAGAAGACGTTCACTAGAAAAGACAATAACACTTGGTAAGGTAGAAGACATCAGGAAAAGAGGAAGACCACACTACAGATTATTCAATCAAGGATGATGCGTCCATGCATCTGCAAGACCTGAGCAGGGCAGTTGATGACAGGGTGATTTGGAGGTCTCTCATCTATGGGGTTGCCATAGGTCGAAGGCAGCTTGATGGCATTTAACAAGAACAACAATGGCAAATATATATACATGCAGGCCTACTAACTTTTCTCAGTACAGGTGACTTGTTTCTAGGAGAGGCTGTCAGGAACCATCTGGGAGAGAACCAGTAATACTTCACTTTTCATGGCTTCCAGCCCAACAGAGGGCTGTTTAGCTCTGGGCTTTTCTCAGCAGTGTTTCTTCTACCCTACCGTCCCCTCTCCCGGCAGCTCCCAATAGTGGTCTCTTCGAGACTACACTGTGATAAGCTTTTCATACCACTTTAACTGCACCTCAAGGGATCCTGGGATTTGTAGTTTGGTGAGGCACTACAGAGCCAGTGTGATGAAGCGGCCTGAGTGTTAGACTAAGACCTTGGAGCCCAAGGCCTCATTCCCTGGTGGACCATGGAAACCCACTGGGTGACCTTGGGTGTGTCACATACTCTCAGTCCCAGAAAACTCCATGATAGGGTTGCCTTAGGGTTGCCATTATGTAAAAAAAAGACTCGAAGGCATACAGCAGCAACAACAAGGCACTGGAGCTCTCTGGCTGTGAATTCTAAATGTGCTGGTTGTTGTTAATTCCTGCCAAATCAGCTTTGACTTATTGTGACTCAACAAATGAGAGACCATGAAGACTACCTGTTATTAACAGCCCCGTTAAGGTCTTGCAGACTTTGGACCATGACCTCCTTGGCTGCGTTTACTCACTTCTAATCATGTTCTCGTTGTTTCCTCCTGCCTTCTACTTTGCTGAGCATTATAATCTTTTCTAATGAGTCATGTTGTCTTGTTATGAAACTACAAATCTCAGGATTCCATAAGATGGAGACTGGCAGTTTAAGGTGACATCAAAGTACTATAACTGTGTGGTGTTAAAGAGATCTCAGCTTTCTCTATCTCCCCAACCTATCACACAGGGTTCCTGTGAAAATAATCATTTTTGCTGCTTTGATTTCCCTGGATGAAAGGAATTAAATGCAAACAAAATAAGTGTGTATTATTTAAAATTTCAGAAATTGTTTGTTGGTTAAGCCATGCCTTGCATACATACTGGTCCAGAAAAAATGGAATGCACAAATAGAGGATGGGGGACACATGGCTGGATAACAGTACATGTGAAAGAGATCTAGGAGTCTTGGTGAACCACAAGCTGAACATGAGCCAGCAGTGTGATGTGGCAGCCAAGAAAGCCAATGCGATTCTTGGTTGCATCAACAGGAGTATGGTGTCTAGATCAAGGGAGGTAATGGTACCACTCTATTCTGCTTTGGTCAGACCTCATCTGGAATACTGTGTCCAGTTCTGGGCACCTCATTTCAAGAAGGACATCGACAAGCTAGAGCGTGTCCCGAGGAGGGCAACCAAAACGGTGAAGGGTCTGGAAGTCATGCCCTATGAGGAACGTCTTAGGGAGCCGGGTCTGTTTAGTCTGCAGAAGAAAAGGTTAAGAGGGGACATGATAGCCATGTTTAAATATTTGAAGAGATGTCATGCTGAGGAGGGAGCGGGCTTGTTTTCCGCTGCTTCAGAGACTAGGACAAGGAGCAATGGGTTCAAACTACAGGAAAAGAGATTCCACCTAAACCTTAGGAAGAACTTCCTGACGGTCAGAGCTGTCCAGCAGTGGAATATCTTGCCTGCGAGTGTGGTGGGGACTCCTTCTTTGGAGGCTTTTAAACAAAGGCTGGATGGCCGTCTGTCAGGAGTGCTTTGATGTGCGTTCCTCCATAGCAGGGGGTTGGACTCAATGGCCCCTGGGGTCTCTTCCCACTCTGATTCTATGGTAGGCTATCATACTGTCCTTAGTGATTTTCTGTTCTTTTCCTCTCCTCTTCCCTAACTTTTCTCCATTCTAAATATGTGCCCAGAAAACTACATCTCATTCCCTCTTACTGGGAAGCACCCCCTTCATTCTCCTGTACAATTCTTTTTTCAATTAGACTTCTGCAGGAGAACCTGCTGGAAGATCATGCCCTCTGTGTACTTTCTAGAAAAATCTGAACACTGAATCAAACTTGAGTTCAGAAGGCACGAGCTTCAAAGGAACCCAGGGAAGAAAGATAATGAAGACACCTTTTTGTCATCTCCTCTTAACAGAGCTGACCAGGAGCAGAGCATCCACGCATGGCCTATCTTGCAGAATCCTTAATGAGAACAAAATGAGTTTGTCAATGTGAATAAATCCAGGGAGGTCCAGGGGTGATGGGGAAGTGAGCCCACGCAGCGTCTTGGGACCTACATGCCAAATTCACGAATGTAGTATTGATTCAATTTCTGTTATTGCTGCTGTTCGTTCAGGACTTTTTCCCCTCTCTTGATCGCTCTCTCCCTTTCTCTGTTTAATTTAATAGACAAATGGCAGAGACTGAGTTTAGCAGGCAGCAGCTTTAATTAAAATGAAATTAAACAGATTTCATTCTGTGTAGGCACATACAGACAAAAGCTAGGGAGCAGAGGGATGCCGGGGTAGAGACAAATATTGTGACAATAGAATAAAAAGTGACGAGAGAGAGAATGACACTGGGAAGAATCTTCTGTCAGTCAAGATGCTGCATTTATTCAGCATGTTACAGGGGTTTAGTAATTACTTCAAAGTAATTTGGGGTGGCGTCTTTTTTCCTCACTGGAAAAAAGCACAATAACTCAGTTCTTGCTCGCATCTCCTGGTCTGTTTATGCAACCCTGATGACTCCGAGCTTCCTCGTTAGTAACACTGGCAGAATTAAATTATTCCTATGAGGACTGAAATGAACCCGGATACAAACCGCTTTGCAGCCAGTGGTATAGAGGAACCGGGGTTTACAGGGTAGAAATGCCAGCATGTTTTGATTATTAGGAATGATATCACTATCTGCCACCCCCATCATGCTTCCCTGTCCCCTCCTGTGAGGTTTAACTCCATTCCACATATTTGCTGGGGAGTGGAGCTTAGTTTTTCCAAGCAATTAAAGATTGTTTTTGTAATTCAAAGTGTTTTGGGAATGGCTTGATTCTTCACTGGGCAATTAAGACCCTTTAGCTGTACAAAAGACCTGCTCTCAATGGAGATGTAGACTGGAATCCTGTGTGGCTCAGTATAACATAGCAGTTCTTCATGGCGAACTATGATACAGTTGGCTGTTCATCACTCCTAGACTTTGGCCATTTCCGCCCTACACTGTTACGGTGCTATTACTGCACTTTCAACCTTCTGTGGAATTCTGGGGTTTGTAGTTTACTGAGGCCAAAGACCTCTCGGGATGAGAATTTTAAATGCTCTTCCCTAAACTGCAAACCCCAGGATTCCACAGGATGTTGAAAGTTCAATAATAGCAACATAGCAGTGTAGTGCAGACATGGCCTTTCTGTAGAGCTGCTGGAGCCCCACTCAGCCATCCTGTGCCTGCTGAGCAGAGTGGATGAGAAGAGCATCTAGCTGTACCCCCACTGAGGTCCACCAAAGTCATCTGAAATTCTCAGCAGACGATATAATTATTTCACAGTTTGCTATGGGGTCATAATCAGACACTTCTCCAGTCCCCACCGCAACTCTCCACCAGGAATGGAATGTCCATGGGGGACCTGTAGTAGCTCTACAGTAAATTCAGAGTGTGGTTTTTGTTGTTGCAGAGAAAATAAGAGAATATCACTCTCCACAATAACACCAACAAGACTTACACAGGTATAAGATCTCTACCCTATTCACAGAATTTTATAAGGTGACCCAAAGGCACTTTAATTCATTGTGTGCGTGTGTGCGTGTGTGCGCGCGCGTGCCTCAAAGAAGCAATCCTTAATGGAATGCTGATGTATTTGGTAAAAGAGCATCTGGCATTGCTTGGAAAAGTTACCTTTTTGATGACAACTCCCAGAATCCCACAACCAGCATGGCCAAAGGAATTCTGAGAGCTCTGGTCCAAAAGGGTAGACTTTCCCAAAATCTGCACCTTCACTACAAAGAGAATGCCCCAGGTTCAAGACTCAAGGGGGAGTCATTACAATGGACCTGGATATCCTCCAGCCTTTCACAGATGAAAAATGGGACACACTTGGCTAAGAAACTTCAGAGTGGGCAACAAGAGGGCAGAAGTTGTTAATGAGAACAAAACCTACTATTTTAAACATCTTAAAGTGCTGCTGCATTTCTTTCTCTTTTTTTTTAAAATCTACCTTCCTTCCACTTTTTTATTTTATGGTACAGATTATGGGATTATAGTACAGAGGAAGAATTAATCGAAGACAGGGATGAGCACAAGGTGGCCTTGGACCTCACGAAGGCCCCAAGATTGTTTCTATAATCTTACCAGACTCCCTAAACTGTCTTTGCTCAGGCTGAAGAAAGGGTGAATGGCAAGAGATATTTTATCTTTTACATAACTTGGGGGGGCAGCTCACTTGAACATTAAAATGTTGTTTTTAACTGCTGTCAAGTCTGCTTTGACTTATGGTAACCCTATGAATAAGAGATCTCCAAGTCACTCTATCCTCAACTGCCCTGCTCAAGTCTTGGGGATTCATGCACGTGTTTCCCTCAATTAAGTCTACCCATTTCTAATGTGGCCTTCCTCTTTTCCTCCTGCTTTCTACTTTACCAAGCATTATTGTCCTTTCCAGTGAGTCAGGTCTTCTCATGATATGGCTAAAGTAGGACAGTCTCAGTTAGTCATCTTGACTTCTAAGGAGAGTTCAGGCTTGATTTGCTCTAGGATCCATTCATTTGTCTTTTTTAGTACAGTCCTCCCTCCAGATTTGCAGGTTTGGCTTTTGATAATTTGATTATTCACAAGGCAGGTACTTACACCCTACCTCCTTCTCCCATTCCCTTGCATTCCTCACCCCAGGCTTGACAGGCTTGTGTGTAAAATGGAGGTTTTATCCTTTGGGGTGAGCAAAGCTCCCCCACTTCTGGAGGTGTGTCCTCTCTGTCATTGGCTGTACATTCTGCTGTTTAATGGCTGCTGATTGGTCAGGTGCCCTCTTTGCTCTTACTTGTCCTTTTTCAAGATGGCTACTGGAAGTAATAGAGGGCAGGGACTCTGCTCCTCTCCCTCTGAGGGAAAAATACAAGTAAGCCCTTTATTTTTCCCTGCCCGTACCACCTCCAATGCTGGGACCAGACGCAAAGGAATGAGAGCGGGTGGTCTGGAGGGGAATCCTGAGAAGAGGGGAGTTATTCACAGTTTTTCCACTTTTGCCAGGGTTTTGTGCTCCAAACCCTTGTGAATGTAGAGGGGCTACTATAGTCCTCTTTTCAAAACAAAAAAGTGGTCTGTGTGGCTCTTGAAGCAGCCCGAGAGCAGAAAATCAGCCCTCAGAGCAGCTGCAGTTGCCCATGTGAGGTAAGCAAGGCCATTTCTGCAGTAGACTGTTATAGTGCTATTATTTCATTTTCAACCTGCTGTGGAATCCTGGGGTTTGCAGTTTAGGGAGGGCCTCAAAGGCCTTTGCTTCCTCCTCTCCTCAAAGGCTCCTCCCCAAACTGCAAACCCCAGGATTCCGTAGGATGTTGAAAGTGGAACAGTAGCATTATAACGGACTAATGCAGAAATGGCCCAAATTTCCTGTTGCTCAAGAGAAAAGCATTAGAATTTGGGAACAGAATAAACTTCTATGGGCTCTGACACGTAATATTGGATTGAAGCAGAGGCCGGTTGGAGTGAAGTGGTTGCATTCTACATTGAAGTTCCTGCTATGTGATCTCCAAAGAGCCCTTCCGCTCCTTGCACCTGAAGCAAGTGAGAGATCAAAGATTTGGGCAACTGAGGCTGCAACGCCCCCTTCCCCCAAAACCATAACCATATATGTATGGCTCAGTTCCAGGCTATGTGAAGAACTATATGAGCCTCTGTGAGCTCTGTGATCCTATGGAGAGGTCCTTCTCTCTATCCCACCATCTCCTGGAGCTCATTTGGTTGGACGAGAGAGAGGGCCTTCTCTGTGGCTGCCAGTAAACTTTGGAACTGCCTTCCTAGGGAAACCAGAATGTTCCCTCCTTGTTCTCTTTCTCTCAGCAGGTGAAGACTTTCCTATTCTGTCTGGCTTGTAGGAACTGACTGAGATGGGCTTTTACTGGTGTGCTGTTTTGTTGACTTTTTATATTTTGCCCTTTAATGAATTTTAAATGGCTTTAATATTGTCAACTGTTTAGATGTTTTGTGTGTTTTCGATCTGTACATGTTTTAATAATTTGTGAGCAAGCGTGGTGTAGTGGTTTGAGCACTGAACTACAACCTTGGAGACCAGAGTCCAATTCCCTCCTTGGCCATGGAAACTCACTGGGTGACCTTGGGAGGATCATATACTCTCAGCCCTAGAAAATCCCATGATAAGTTTGCCTTAGAGTCACCATAATTCACAAACAACTTGAAGGCCCGTGAGAACAAATACAGTCAGCCCTCCACATTTGCAGGTTTCACTTTTGTCAATTTGATTATTCACAGATTATTTGCTACCAGTCCTGCTGCCTCCCTGTGCCATTTTTAATAGGGATTGCAAACCTCATGAGACTGAGAAACTGCGAACGAGGCTTGTAAGTCCCTATTAAAAATGGTGTGGGGCAGCAGTGGAGGTGGCAGTCAGCCCCACCAGCCCCCCACTTCTGCCTTGTGAAGGAACCCTGGTGCCTCAAAGGAATCCACAGTGGGCTGAATACGGTGGTCATGCTTTTTTGTGTGTTAAACATGGTTTGGGAGGGTGTAGAGTTATGCACGGTTTTTCCACATTTGGGAGGGTGTAGAGTTATGCACGGTTTTTCCACATTTGGGAGGGTGTAGAGTTATGCACGGTTTTTCCACTTTCATGGGGATCCTGTGCCCCTAACCCTAACAGATGTGGAGGGATGACTTGTACTGGTTTGAGCCTTATTCTATGACCCTGGAGACCAGGGTTTGATTCCCCGCTAGGCCATGGAATCCAAGCAGGTGACCTTGGGTATATCACACATTCTCAGCCCCAGAAAGTTCCATAGCTTCACGTTGGGGTAGCTATAAGTCGGAAATGACTTGAAGGCACACCACCACCACAACAACAACAACAACAAGCCACCATGGGTCCCAGTATTGGTGGAGAAGTGGGATACAAATGAATTAGTAATAATGATGATAATAATACCCATGTCCATGAGAGTAAGACATACTGAAATCAATGGGGACTTAACTTCTGACGAGACATGTACGGGATGCTTCTGAACTGATAAATGGGACTCCCTTTCTTCTGTTGATGTCCCGTCGATGTTGGTGGAATTGCATTCCAATTGGGCAGGGCAGGTAACTTCATGATGCGTGAGGGAGGCACACCCTGCCTCCCCCTGCCAAGCTTTCCCCCTCCCATTGCCACAGTTCTCCCCCAAATTGGACAGCAAGTTTTATGGTCTATGGAGGTCCACCTGTTCTATGGTGCAGAAAGTGACAGAGTGTCCTCCTGTACTATAGAGTCTCACAGGGATCTGCTGTTAATAGAAACATCAGAAAGTGGTAAAGGTAGGCAAAACCAATGCAGTTTTCATAAGGTGGCTTCTATATGTGGCCAATTCAATGACAAAAGGGACTGAGGGGTCGCAAGAGAGGAATCAAGGGTTGCATTTGGCCTATGGTTGTGTGTTGCGCACCCCTATACCAGCATAAAAAAGCAGGATTCTGCTCGTCTTTCTTCATGGCTTGGTTAAGGTTTCTTCCTCCCTAGCCAGATGCATGTTGTCCTGGCCAGATTTCAGTCTAATTGCCCAGCTGTCTGAACAGAAGGACACAAAGCCGCAAAAAATGGAAAAAAGGGTGTTCCATTTCTTTTCTGCAACAATAGGAAACAAAAGCAAGGAGAATGGAGGAGGATAATTTTTCTTGTGTACGGCATTCTCGTGTGCTTCCAAGTCGTATCTCAAGACACGTTGTCCCTGAGCATGCACAGAGAATCTTTCCCCCTCCTTTTATGTAACTGTTGGTTACATGTTGGTTGCAGAGTGGAAGTTCTGCATGTAGGAAACGCATCCTTAGTCAGGCCAAAAGCTGGTTGTTCAAAATATGTTTAGAATGCTTGCAGGATTTCCGGAGGATATATATGGGATATTAATTTTTCATGTAATTTGTATGGTCCCCCCACCCTCCCCCCATCTCTCAGGGAATCAAATGAAAAGATGAATGCTGCTCTAGCTTCTTGCCTCTGCATGTTTAATAGCCATAATGGCTGGTGGCTACTAGCTAGCGGAGATAACGTGTACATGCCATCTTTTTCATGCAAGAAAGGTAACAATTGGGCGTTTCGAACTGGGCAGTATTGCTTCCACAGAATGGAGAAACATGTTCCAAAGAGGGTTGTGTCTGTATGTTTCCATAAACAAGCAGTTTGGCCTTTTCAAGAGCATGCCACTGGCTTTGGAAGGTACTGTTGTTACAGCGTGGTTGTAGTGGTTTGAGCCTTGGACTAAGACCCAGGAGACCAGGGTTCGATTCCCTGCCTGGCTGTGGAAACCCACTGAGTGACCTCAGACATGTCATACACTCTCAGCCACATAAAACCCCGTGATAGCTTTACGTTAGGGTTGCCATAAGTCAGAAATTACTTGAGGGCACGCAAGAACAAGAACAACAAGTGTTACTTTCAGGCTGGCACCTGAGGGCAAACCGATTTCCTCTTCTCCTACTGGGTCTGAATACTTGTAGGTTTATTGGTATATTTATTTCAAACGCTTGCATACTGTTTTTCAGATGTAAACAACCCTTTCCAAACAGCTTGTCGCAATATTGAGGTAAATACACATACATATACCTATGCATACCTATATTAAATGTGATTGCCAGGACAGACACTAAAACAGGGATGTATGTGAGGTGAAAGAATTGAAATAACTGAAAGTAATTAAACTAAATCTTAAAAAAGAGATCTCTGTCTTGTTCTCTCTCACACCCACCAGTACAACCACTATCATTGCAATCTGCTTATTCGTCCTCCCTTGCAAGAAAATAGGCTTTGTCACTGGAAATCCCTGTCAGTTTAATATTAATTTATTTGTTAGTTTCATTTATATCCAATCTTTGCTCCAATCACCTCAAGGCAGAGCATGTATGATTTATTTTTTCCTCACTTTAATCTTTACAGCAACCCTCTGTGGTGGTCAAGCTGAAAGAATGTGAAAGGCCCAAAGATGACTAATGAATTCATGTTTTAGGTTTGGATCCCCAAAGTCCCAGTCCTACACTCTAACCACTACATTGTTTCGTTGTGGCTCTTCGAAAAGTTATGCTTATGAGTCCCTTTTTCATTGCCAAGACTCAATCCAGGAACATGTGGAAGATACAATAAAGAGGAAAATACTTCTGAGAATGTGCAGAGTGCACATTTCCTCCAATTCAATAATGAAATCACTCACCCACCCACCACCTGTTGTAAGAGGTAAGGCTTCCTGACAAGGAGAGCCTCTGATTTGCCTCTCACTTACCCGAGAGTGGCACTGGAATCCAAAGTAGACCACCACGATGGTGGGCAGGAGGACAATGGCAAAGATGGTGGCCATCAGAAGGAAGTTCAAGAGCAAGACCAAAGAGTTCATAGCTGCCACAAGGAAAGCCCATGCCCAACAAGCACAGATGCCACGTCGCTCCATGGGCAGGAGCTGGTCCTCCATGTTGTACGGTGGGAGCCCTGGGATCATTCGAGATGTGTCTGACAGGCTGTCTGCATCAAAATCCTCAATTTGATCAGCCATGGTTCAAAGAAGCATAAAGGAGGCTTCTCCCTCCTTTTATTTCCCTTTCTAAAGTTCTCTTTTTTTCTAGTGACCCCTCTCTTTTCTGCCCTCCAATATGGAGTCCTCCAGACCCAGTTAAGAATTCATCTCAGTCAAGGAGATGTGGTTTAAGGGGCACTTTCAAAGCTGACTGCTGCTTAGACGCAGGATACCTGGTTAGATACTCTGATCCAGCCTGACTACTTTCAGAGCTTCTCTATAAAGCAGTTGGCCATCAAGCAAACCAGGAGATGACTGGAGAAGAAGACACCCACCAAGACTTCTCCACTGGTAGGCTATTCCCCAGGCAATACTTTTCTTCCACCTGCCCAGCTGGATCTGGTCTTCCAGCAGAAAGGGACCAGCTGGAAGTTTGAAAAGCAGGGAAGTAGCAGTCACAGAAATCACTGAGCTTCTGGTGGGCACAGTTCCTGGTGGGAGGTGGGGCTGCCCAGCACTTCCCACTCCAGTCTCTTCCTACCCACAATGTTCTGCCAGGCTCTTTGATTTCCAGCACAAACAGAAGGAATCTTTCCTTCAGTCCTTCGGAGAAGGCTAAAGCCTTGAACTTCAAGTGCTCTGCTTGTTGTTTTCAGCAATTCCGGAAGGCAGAAATTCTCCCTGGCAAAGTTTAAGGCAGAACGAGATGGATCCTTTGGCTCATCTTCCTAACATCCCAGCTCTGCTGCACCACGGCAGGAGATGCAAAAGGAGGCACATAAGCTGGCTTGAGTGGGAGGGTGCTGTTGCATATTGGTACCTAAAATCCAGATTCAGTGCTTCTCCTCTCCCGCTCCTAGGCTGCTCTGATCACTGTGTGGTGTTGCAGCCCTCACAGGCGGTTTCATTGCGTTTCTCCCCTGCATCCAGCCAATCCTTGGCAACTGCTTCTCTCCCTCCCTCCGTGTCCTATTCTCCATCCCTCCTCACCCCTTCAAGTCACTTACTACACAGAGCCAGCAGCTTGAATACCGTGGTGGTTCATCTGGGGGTTAAAACCTATAGAAAACATTTAATTGGGTCTCCAGCAGTTCCGGAGGACGGTGAAGAGGACTGTGGAAGAAAAACAGATGACAAGAGGAGTTGCAAGAGAGCAAAACGGAGGGTGGAGGTGGGCTTTTAAAATCACAGTTCCTTGCATTTGTTTATGAGTAGCACATACTGAGCACCTTCAGGAGCTACCGTGTGCTTTGGGGACTGGGCAGGAAAGCAAAATTGAAACAAATCATTGCTCCCTTTAATACTAAACACAGTGCTGCTGGGCCAGCAGGACTAGAGACAAAATGGGCCAGCTGAGAAACAAAGTCAGAGCTGCTGACATGCTCAGCATGAAATTTTTTTAAAAAACTGAAACTAAACTAAGGGGCCACATTTGCCTCCCCCTCCACTCTGAACAGCTCAGTAAAGAGAGAACTGAGAACATGATTGTTGTTGCAGTGTGCCTTCAAGTTATTTCTGAGTTACGGCAACCCTAAGGCAAACCTATCATGGGGTTTTCTGGGGCTGAGAGTGTGTGATATGCCCTAGGTCACCCAGTGGGTTTCCACAGCTGAGCAGGAAATCAAACCCTGGTCTGCAGAGTCATAGGCCACTTCCGCACTATCCACTTTCAACATCTATGGAATCCTGGGATTCGCAGTTTCTGGCCCCTCCCTAAACTGCAAACCCCAGGATTCCATAGATGTTGAAAGTGGAATAATCGCGCTATAAGAGTGTAGTGCGGAAATGGCCATAATCCAACATTCAAACCACCACACTATGCTGGCTGTGACAGCCATCTTTAAATATATTGTATAATTTTAATACAGCCTTTGCTCATCTTGTCATCTATCAGTCTCAGGAGAAAAAATTCTGGTGTTGGTTTAATGTTTATTTTCAAAATCTACTCCATCATCTGGTATATCATCAGCCAATACCACTTCGCCTTGTCACAAGACCACCACATATGAAAAAAGGACCATTTGAGTTGACCATGTCCAACATCTAGCTGAAAAAGCTTCATACATTTTAAAACATTTTTCTGGCATTTTGAGTCCATTTAGTCATGCATTTTTTTACTTGTTCTTCCTCTAAGTCAAATTTCAACATCTTGTACACTTTTGCTGTCAGATGATTATCATCTTTACACAGTTGATTTCCAAAATCCATTTTTCTGGTGTCAAGACCAGACAATTTTTTATCCATTTGAAATCTTTCTAAAAGTTTGGAGCGCTTTGATTATGTCTTCCTGCGTGGCAGGGGGTTGGATTGGATGACCTTGTCTCTTTCAGCTCTATGATTCTATACTTACATCAAGTGTCATGAATCCTCTACCACTGAAAACAGTCATGACCAATGGACTTTCACACTTGTTAGGTATTTAGTGTTATCAAGCTATCAAGCATCATATGGAGTAACTGAAAACTGTCCTTTTAAATTTATTTATGGTATATACAATTTATTTATGGTATACACATAGAGATATATCTCACTTAACAGAGTAGTTGTGTTTCTCTGTATTTCTTCTTTAACACATAATTTGATGCCAGAGGCAGAAATAACATGGAAAAAACAGGGTGCTCAAACAACACAGAAAAGAAGAGCAGTTCAGTGTGTTTCAGCAAACTTTTTGTTCAAAACAGCCTGGTCAGGTAAGGTTTACATACATGAGGCTTACCTGACTTCCTTGAATGTTCCAAAGACTGCTTAAAGGCTAGATTCCGCTTTTTGTGTGATTTCCATTTTGATGGTTAGATCTACACTTTTAAAAAAATGTGTTGGGGATAACTGATAAGGAAGGCTTATCTGCTCTTTCCCATTTTTTAAAAGTTATGCTGTTCCTTGCATACTCAATAAGAGATTCTGGAGGAAGCCACCGTATGCTTCCCGTGTTGAAGGCAGGCACACACAGCTACCGTACAATTGGCTAGCATCTTGCACTGTTTACTGCAGACACACTGTGGCAACCAACACAAAAGTCTGTGTTTTCTAGCCCTCCTTCATTATTTTCCCATTGTCCATGCTGCTAAAAAACTTTCAGCTAGACAGAGGACAAGGAAGAAAAGAGGGATAGACTGGCATAGAAAGACTTTGTAAAAAAGAGCTTCTTTGCCAGACTTTCCTGTATATAATTTTACTTATTTATTTCCTCACTCTGTTAATTTGTTACTTAACAATTTTTTGAGTTCAGGACCTATATTTCCCTTTTTCTTTCATTGTGCTTTGACTGGAGCCCAAATCAGAAGAGTCTCCTGTTAGAGAGTGACAGTACATTGCAACATACTGTTGGAAGTCTCAGACATTTGTAGATTTATTTCTCCTAAGAAATCATGGCTGTCTTGAAAACGTCTCTCCCCCATTCCGATCAATGTTGCAATGAGTTAGGATTACTGTGTCAAGAAGGAAAGGAAAGGCACTCTGTACATTCTCAAAAACATTTTCTCTTCTGTTTCATATAGTCCAAAACTAGACTGCTTTCTGATGGGCTATGAGAAGCCAGTTCCTAGCCCTGTTCAATTTAGTTAAAGGGTAAAAAGAAAATATTTTTTCCATGTATTTTTAAAAAAGATATTTTTGTACTGACTTCAGCTAAATCCAACAAAGCTATTCTTCTGTGTAAATAAAGGGATAGAAATATTCACAGGGGATAGGTCTATAAGCAGCAATTATCCATGATAGATCGGTGGGATGCAGTCACTACAAAAAGGAATGGAGAATAATACTTCTTCAGGGGGGAAAAATCAATAGAAAATAGCAAGTGGGTCTGTAACAAAATGTTGCAGTGTCTTCTAACATCACAATAGAATCGATCCTGTTCAGTGTTCCTGCCTGCCTGCCTTCTCTTACTCCAGGACATGAGGGAGAAACATCTGGCCCTTCAGATGTTTTTACCCTACAGCCCCCACAAGCCCTAACTGTTACTCCAAAATGTGGGTGATTCGGGGGTCCACCTGCAAAGCCAGTGCCTCTGTGAAAAGGTGGGGAATGTTAGCTCAAAGAGGAGGTCTGCAAAGCGGCTGAGGTAACCTTACGAGATCCTTTGCCCCTATGTCTACGGGCACTAGTGCAAGGAAGACCTAGCTGGAGATCCAAAAGTAAGCTTATTTGTTTTATTGGGGGAATTGCAATCACACACACAAGATCCAACTAATCACTCAATCACACAAGGCTAACTGAAGAAAAAGGGAGGAAAGTTTTAGATAGCAAGATTTTAGGGTGAAGTGGGTGATACTTACCGATCCAGTAGAGAAATGAAGAGTGATGTGGCTTAGACTAGGAGTCCAAGAACAGTATGCAAATAGGAATTGGAACAGCAGAGTAACAACCAGCAATCAGTGTACTGCAAGTTGGTTGGCCAAAAACGGGGGTTTAAATAGTCTTTTTCTGCCTGGAGGGTGAAGATACTAATGGCTCTGGCAGAGTAAACAATGGAGTGTAGAAAGTGGACAATGGGATCTGGAATGGACTTAGCGTTGGGTGACAAAGGGCTAATTGTAGCCTTGATGACTCTGCAATTGTCGGACAGGTGTGGGGACAAAAGAGAAGTTTGCTGGTCAGAGGGAGAGGACTTAAGACAATCAACTGTAACATCTTGGACAATATTGTCTCTTAAAGGTTGGATCATCGAAGGGTAACTGCAAGTCCATCATCACTGGAGTTTCCTGGTGATTTTCAGACTGTGACCGGGCCATGCCTTGAGGTCTATCCTGACCTGATTTTGCAATGCATGTGTGCTGCCAGCTTTTCCTCTTAGCCAGCATGGCCATGCAGCCATAGCAGAGTATAATTTATATTTATGTCAATTAATATTTGCCAATAAAACCATATGAAAGTGTGGGAGTGCACGGCCTACTAACATAGCCAGCATAGGCAATGGTGGGAGTTGCAGTCCACAAGCATCTTGAAAACCACAGTTGCCCACTACTGCTTTAGATTATGACAACCAGCTGCAAGTTGGTGGGCTTCCAGTTGCAGGAAGGTCCAGCTGTAGTTGTTTGTTGCAAGCAAAGTTTATTTGGTAGCCAACTTTGAGGCCTGGGAATGAGCCTATGAAGTACAGGGTGTAACCTTATAGAATCATAGAGTTGGAAGAGATCACAATGCCCATCAAGTCCAACCCCTGCCATGCAGAAACACATACTCAAAAGACCCCCAGGAAATGGCTATCTAGCCTCTGTTTAAGACCTTCAAAGAAAGAGATTCCACCACACCGTGAGGCAGCATATTTTACTGTTGAATGGCTCTAACCACTAGGAAGCTCTTCCTGATGTTTTGGTGAAATCTCTTTTCCTGTAGGTTGAATCCACTGCTCCGTCTTAGTCTCTGGAGCAGCCGAAAATAGGCTTGCTCCGTCTTCAACATGGTATCCCTTCAAATATTTAAACATAGCTATCATGTCACCTCTTAACCTTCTTTGCATCAGGCTAAACATACCTAACTCCCTAACATCTCTCTGTGTTTATCCTAATGCATTCACATATGTGTAATAAAAAAACCCCTCTTTTAATGCAATTGCCATTACCAGTATTTCATACTGATTTCTTGTCAGAATCTGACTTCCAACAAATATCAGGATAGTTGAAATCTCCCACTATAACTATCTTTCTTTTTTCTGAATGTGGAGTCATCTGTTTTACAGAGGCCTCACCTAAGTCCTCAGTTTGGCTTAGACCTATAGTAGACCTCCAAAATGATATCTCTATTGTTTTTCTCCCCATTAATTTTATCCAGATCTCTCAACCTGGCTTCCAGGATTTAAATCATGGATCTCTTCACAGGCATAAACATCTTTAACATATAATGCTACTCCTCCTCCCATCCTGTTTGGTCTATTTTTCTGAAATAGATCATATCCCTCTATTATTACATTCCAGTCATGAGACTCATCCCAACCAGTTTCAGTGATGCCTATTATATCATATCTGCTTTGCTATGTTGAGAGTTCAAGTTCATCATCTTTATTTCTCATGCTCTGTGCATTAGTGTAGAGACATCTAAGCTGCTGGCTCATTCCCCGCTGCTTATTTAAGGTTTTTTTCCTCCTACAGTTGGGCTCTTGGACTCAGTTCCCTCAATAGTATTTGGATTATTATCTCTAGCACTTGATGAACTCCTGCCCTTATGAATACTGTCACCCTTCCCCACATAACTCAGCTTAAAGCCCTCCTGATCAGGTTTGTGAGCCCCTTAGCAAAAATGTTCCTACCAACTGCTGTGAGGTGCAACCCATCACTTGGAAGTAGTCCATGAAATTGCAGACCACGATCCAAGAAGCCAAATTGTTCCTGGCAGCACCATCTGCGGAGCCAGTTGTTCACCTCCACTATTGTTCCCTCCCTTCCTGGGCATGTTCTTTAACTGGTAGGATAGGTGAAATGGCAACCTATGTGTCAATTTCGTTCAATTTCCTACCCAGAGACTTGTACCCCCTTGTAATATGATGCAGGCTACACCTTGCCATGTCACTGGTTCCCACATGGACCAAAAGGAAGGGGTAACAGTCACTGGGCTCACAAGTCTTGTCAGCCTCTCTGTGGCATCACCGATTTTTGCCCCAGGGAGACAGCACGCCTCTGAAGTCACACCACCACCTACTTCTGTTCCCCGCAGCAGGGAGTCCTCTGCCACCACCGTCCGTCTCTTCTGAGGATTGGCGGGGCCATTCCATGTGCTGAGTTTTCCAAGGACATCTGCACATTCTCTGAGGACTGACACTGCTGCTCTTGTTGCTGCTCTTCACCATCTCTGATAAGAGAAAGAGCTTCAAATTAATTCTGTAGCTCCAAACTCACTGAATGATTCCTGGTCCTTCTACTT
Organism: Cyclura pinguis; assembly: GCA_030412105.1. Lineage (NCBI taxonomy): Eukaryota > Metazoa > Chordata > Lepidosauria > Squamata > Iguanidae > Cyclura > Cyclura pinguis. The sequence continues at coordinate 9,545,889 of CM059612.1, forward strand.
GTCACATACCTCTAAAAACCAGTCTCTATGTGTACCTTAGCATATCGGGTACAAGATATAACGCAGAAAGCTGGATTATTAAAGTGTGTATGTGTGTTATTGAGAACCTGGCGGCAGCTTAAGTCTGGGCAAAATGCTTACTCAAATGTTAATGAGATAAGGAATGAGAACACTTGCAGTTCTAACATGATGAGATGTGAGCAGATGTGACCAATAATAATGTCCTGGCAAGTGTAATGGCTGAGGCAATGAGGATGGCAGGCAGCCAAAGACACAAACTGTAGTGCGAGAGCTGTCATATATTAAGATCTTTGTTAGATTGGATATCATAAATGAGGAACAGTCAGCACCTTTGTTTTGAATTATTTTGACTGGACGGCTGATAGCCTGGACGATGCTAGAGAGAGTGATGAGTGAGCTAGCAATTAGACTGCTTTTGGCTGTCTTTTGGCATCGTATGAATAGAGGGCTATAATGAAGCCCTTACGCTGGAATGTTGATAAATTGTCTAAACATGATGAGAGATAATACTGGTAAGAGAAACATCTATGCTATGCTAAAATAGATGCATGACCTGTTCTGATTGTAATGAATGCCTATTAAGATGCTTATGAATATCACAGATGCTGTATCATTCAACAGTGCTCAAGAATACTAGCTCCTTGGCTGCCTGTGGATTCACAGGTGGCTGTTTAGAAATGTTTAGTTCCTCAAACAGAAAAGAGGATATAAATGGTTGAATTATATTAAGATGGTAATGTTTTTCTACGTAACTATAAAAAAGCTGGTTAAGGAGATGAAGAGAGATAAAGATCCAGTTTTTATGGAAGTGTAACATCTTACTTGCCATATCTTATAATTTAATGAATGTATGGTGCCTAACATGCAAAGCAATGTTAATGATGAAAGCAAGCACCCAGACGTTGACATGTCTGTGTTTTTCCCTAAGTGGAATGTGTATGTTTCTATATCTGTGAGTGCATACAAATAGCCTAAAAGGTTACCAAAGACCCTGCTCATTATCCCATAGAAATATTTTGTCTGTCTGATTTTAACTACCATCGTGAATTGGGCACCCAGGTGGCCAGCAGCTGACAAAGGAACCCCAGAGAGAATCCAGGTTAGCTTACAAGTGGCAAAGACCCCCAATCCTTCAGTCTAAAGAAACAGGGGTGGGGAACCACACCTGCTCTGTGAGCTTTTTCTGTAGGGCCCCAAGCTCCATTGTCTGAAGCAAGGTACAGAAACAGCCACTTCAATGCAGGGACCTACAATAATTCATATATTTATGATTATTTCTTCCACAAAGTCAACCTCTTTTTCCTTTTGTTGTTACATGCGATCAGGTCAGCTCCCACAGCTCAGGTTTCACAAGCTAAGCATTCTTAAATAAATAAATCCACCTGCAACATGATATTCCTGTTTTCTTGCTGTCTTGCACTTTACCAAGCATTATTATCTTTTCCAACGAGCCACGTCATCTCATGATATGTCCAAAGTATGACAGCCCTTGTTTAGTCACTTGGGATAGTAAGCAGAGTTCAGGTTTGATTTGTTCTTGGATGCATTTATTTGTGTTTTTGGTAGCCCATGGTATCTGTAGCACTCTCCTCCAGCGACACGCTTCAGCTGAGTTAATCTTCTTCCTGTCAGCGTTTGTCACTGCCCAGATTTCATGACCATACAAAGAAACTGGAAGTACCATGGCATGTATGATTCTGACTTTGGTATCTAATGATCTACCTTTACACCCAGGGGTTTTGTCTCATTCCTTCATAGCTGCCCTTCCAAGTCTCTGTCTTTTTTCTGATTTCTTAATTACAGTCTCCATTTTGATTAATGACTGAAGTATTATACCTTCTGAAAAGCATCCCCCCATAGTTCTCCATGGTGATATAAGGGGGGGTGTCTCATTTCAAAGAACTGCTCATAGCCATCATCATACTGGTTTACTATATGCTGATAGATAAGATACACAGATACAGAGATATAGAATATAGGGCATTTCAGCTCATGTGGATGCTGAAAAACCTATCACCATACGTGAGTACTTTATGCAGAGAGAGAGAGAGCACTCTTCCGTCTTCATCAGCATGCTGTCCACCACCAGCTTTGAGACAGATAACAGAGCTCCTGGAACCAGATTATGATCATTCAGATCATAATCTGAATTATGTAGATGCCAAGAGGCTGCTGTGATAGTTTAAGAGGTTACTTGGCGGAGGAAGACCCAATTTTTTTTCTTTCCTACAAGCCAGTCTTAGCTCCCCAGGGATGTCAGCTGCACAATAGCATTTAATGAGCTCTCAGGCCTGGCAGAGGTGTCTCAGAGAGGCCCCGTGAATAGCTCGCTAATGGGCAGCAAGCTGCAAAAGCCACTTGCAGAGCTCGCTGCTACAAAGTTACTGTGCTCCAGAACCATAGGCCATGGCAAAGCCAAAAAACAAAGATGAGAAATACCTTTTATTAGGAGTGCTAAAAATTAAATGGTACAACTTTCAAAGGCATAACTGTGTTTGTATCAGTATGCAAACAGATCTTGTAGCAGCTTTAAGAGATGCCATAGATTGGGTATACTTCATCAGATGAAGAAGATCCAGTCGATGACATATATGCGACAAACTTCTTTTTCTTACTTAGTTTTAAAGGTGCTGCAAGATCCCTTTGCATACAGCTACAAATGTATAATTTATTTGTCTGGTGGTATCAATATACACTGAGAGCCAGAGTGGTTATAGTGGTTTGAGTGTTGGACTAAGACCCTGAGACCAGGGTTCAGTTTTTCGCTCAGCCATGAAAACCCACTGGGCAACCTTGGGTGCATCACACACTCTCAGCCCCAGAAAACCCAATGATAGGTTGGCATTAGAGTCACCATAAGTCTGAAATGACTGTCAGGGTGCCTAGGTACACACCCCAGAGCATGTTGTTACCACCATTGCTAGCCCGAGCTTGTGGGATATTAAGATATCATTTTGATATCAATAATTCGGCCTTCTCTACCCATTCTTCTCCACGTGCTTGCGAGGCCCCCGGACAAGCACGCACACAGGCGTGGCCGACAACAGCCGAACCATTCACATCCCGATCCAGGCAGGCCAGTCATTGCCGAATGCAGCTTCAGGAGACCTCAAGGCAAGTACCACATTATGTACGCACGCTACTTTCAAAAGATCCCCTGCCCCGCGCAGGCAGCTTGATGAGCGGACTATACAACGCTCAAGCACTCTGCGTTTGCATACTGGCTGCTCTATTGACAATCTGGTTATAACTCAATCATTCAAATACTGACCTTTCGGAGGCTTTGTCTCCAGCCCCAAACTCATTGTTTTCCCCAAGTACGGACTAGCCTGCGGCCACAATTTTCCCTATAAGAACCCCTGACTTTGAGCGCTTCCTCAGATTGCTCTTGGCTTCCATCCCGCCTTGCTGTCGCTTTGTCCAGCGAGCCTTCCCCTCAGCCCCACGTGCTGAGAATCCATGCTCCCCAGCTTCTCTGCTTCTAACCGGGCTTCAGGACAGGTATAGTATTTCCCATACTAAACCTCCTCGAAAAATCACTCTATCCGCTCCTCTCTTTATTTCTGTAGTTTCTTGTGTGAGTGAGTTGCATACATTTGTTTGATTGTGTTTCAATAAAACAATGATTAATTTCAGTATCTGCCTCATCCTTGACTCGGCCTGACCCCGTAGACATAGGGTTCAAGATCTCGCTACGTTACCCTGCCTCTCGCATTGCCAACTTGTGCTCTGTGCTAATTCCCTCCCCATTGTTTGAGCACATTTAGGTGTCCCTCCCGGGACCCCCAGAAATCAGGGTGACAATGTGCAGAGCGCAAAAATAAGAAGCAGTGCTAAAGCATTGCCAGTTGCCCTGGACTGGAAAAAACAGCCACGCAAACTCATTGTGTCTAGGCTAAGTGCAGTTTATTAAAGCAAAGCACAAGATAAGCATAGTGCTCCAGACAGCATGCCTAGAAAAAGGTACAAAATACAAGAGGCATGGTGCACGGAAGACAGGCGAGGGCTGGGACAAAGACCAGGGGAAGGACAACGGTTCCTGGCACCTTATAGAGCATGATCTAAGCCTTTTAAGGGCTTGGCCATTCCCAGATATACACCAGGTGATCCAAGACATCCATTATATACATTCCCCCCAAGCTTAATGTTTTCTCATGTGACAAGACCTTGCGAGGTAAGATGGACATAACAAACCTTACAGCTGTGCTGCAAAGGTCAAGATGATTTCATCTCTCCATCCACCAGAAAAACCACCTTGGACATACCACACAAACATTCTGAATACCCTGACAATGATTTGAAGGCACGCAGCGGCAAGACATCAGTATACAATGCCTAGAACCTCCACTTGCACAGTATTCTTACTTTCTGACAGGGAGTTGTCTGGGTCTAATTTTCCCTCAACTGCGCCTTCTTCCAGAATGGTATGGCAGGAGTTCCAGGATTCGGTGTTTGATCCTGCTTCTTCAGCCAGAGCTGGTGGAATCCCCTTTCCTCCTGCAGCCTCCTTTGCCATACACCCCAAAAACCAGCTGTGGGGGGTGGTCTCTAAATGGTGTGAGCTTCTGAATTCCTCAGAACTTTCCATTTGGCATAACAGTACAAGGGAAACCACAAACTGTGTACCCAGGCAGGCTGAAAGATTATTCTTAACACCTCTTCTCTCCACTGAGTCTTCAGTAACCATCGTGTACCTGCAGAAACGGCCCTGCCACCAGATGTGATTTTTGCACTCTTTCTTTAAGTGCGTATTAAAGACGGAAAGAGTCCAAAAGTTCGAGCATATCCCACCCCTGCTCAGTACACGGAAATACCTCTTGCAGTCTCCCCCGGGAATCATGGTGAGATGCTTCAGCCTGGTGGCTCTCTGCTCCAGGTTCTCTTCCAAGGCACTGGGTGGAAAGAAGGATTGGGTTGGGATGGGAACTGTTTGATTGATTACAGCACCGCCTCCCCCATATCAACCCCATTCTTACTCCCATCCAGTACCTTATAAGAAAATCTGGAGCAGAAAGACAGTAATAGATCAATTAAATAGCAGTTGACTGGAATTGCTATTCCACCTGTCTCCCATGTTATGTTATATCTCCTATGTTAGTTCATAACGACATGAAAAAAGTACATGGATCAAAACCTAATAATAGTCATTAAAAAGGAATTAAATAAAACTAAAAATTAAAAATTAAAAGGCATTAAATAAAGGTATTAAAAGACCAATACTTTAGAATAATATCACATCCTTTAAAAACATGATGCTGTGAGGCCACTTTTGTTTCATCAGGCCACAATGGATGCTGCTGTAGAAGGAAAAGATATCAATGAATTTAGCTCTTGATGCTGGGAGGCAAAGTACTTCTTTTGAAGAAAAGGAAATTAAAATAAATGAGAAGTTTCTCTGGAGGAGGAATAACTTTCAAAGCCCTTCAGCAAGCCCACCACTCCAGCTCCTTTTTGTAATGAGGAACTCAGTGCCTACTGGGAAGTTTAAATTCTGCCCCCTCCTCTCTCTTCCCCTCCCTGTTGAGTTAGCATAGTCAGCATAGTCTGTAACTGGGTACAAACTACTTTTGCAATTTGAATTCACTTTGCATCAACTGAAGTGAGCTGATAACAAAGGGGGGAAGTAGGAGGAGAAGAGAAAAACAGACAATTTAAAAGAAGTTGAAAAAGTGGGATGACAGAGAATTAATTGGTACTGTCCCTGCAAAATCCAGATAGTTTGAGGGTACGGACATTCCCTGGCCATTTCTGCACTAGGCTGCTATAGCGCTATTATTCCACTTTCCAACGTCGTATGGAATCCTGAGGTTTGTTGCAAACCCCAGGATTCCATAGGATGTTGAAAGTGGAATAATAGCGCTATTGTGGAAATAGTGTGGCTAGTGTGGAAATAGCCCCTCTGAGCCCAGAGTGGGCAATTCAGAGGATGAGGGGGTCAATATTCCACCCCAGGACATACTGTAGGCAGCGCCTGACCCTAAAAGGTGGGGACATAGTGACAAATCCAAACCAGAAGCTCACCTAACCAGAAGTCCACTTCAGTTTATATACTGGGGGACATACATCCCATTTTATTACAAAATTGACATCCCCGGTGGTCACTCGGAATGGGAGTGACTTTCTTTGCCCTTCCTCAAATTTCAGAGGGGGCACTGAGGGGTCTGTCAGCCATAAAACTCACTAGAAGTGGCTTTCATGAATGTACTCACAGCCCACACTTTCCTCACTGTTGGCTTACATTACTTAAATTATTTCGTTTCTGTCACTGAAATCTTGTTGGTGTCTTAATCCAATTCCCCCACAACTAGGCCCACATGTGGGCTGCACTTCCACCACAGCCAAGTCCAAATCGGTTTTAACCTCTGCAGTCCTTCTCAAAGGGTGACAGGAACTGAAATGACTGCAAAGGGACTGCAGAAGAAAGCTAATGTATTTTGGGGCAGGACAGGGCTTTAGAATGCTTGTGTGCATAAGGCTGTTTTCACATGTTTTCACACATATTTTGGGCTGTGTGTGTCAGTGGCTACATAAGCAGGGGCCAGTGGCCACGTGCGATCTACAGGTTCTACTATGCCCACCCCTACCATTGCTGTTGCACAATGGCTGCATACTTCCATGAGTGTAATGTTACACACCATCTCCTCAGTCAGTCAGTCAAACTTTCCTTGGTTGCGGTGCATGAGGAGATGCGCCTCCCAGCATTATACAACTCCCATGCGGAATATCCAAGTGACACAATACATGACTGAATGCCATTGTGCAGTGCACGACCATGATGCACAGTCTAAACCACAAGGCACAATCAGAATATGCAACTCCAATCACAGTGCACAACTGAAATACACAAAGGGAAAGTGCAGTGCAGAATCACAACGTGGAGTGTAGCTGGATGCTCGACTCCACTTCCACAGGTTGTGTCCATTGCACTGGAATTAATAATTCACTCTGTACCTGTATGTCACTAACAGGATGGCGGCCCTTACGTGGGCTAGGCTATTGTGGTCCAATTCATGTTTCTATGCACAAACAGTGATTCTCTCTAACTGAGAATTCATCAAATTCATTCCACAAAAATAGGTCCCATAGTCAAATAGTAACCACCCACTTTCCATTCACCTCTGGAAGCAGGTGATGAGGAAGATTTTTTTTCTCCATATCTGGTATGCTTGACAGCCACAGCCAGCCAGAGGGAAGCGAGGCTGCAAGAAAGAGACATTCACGGAGGCGGATACACGGGGTGCCTGCATAACCTCGTTCTGCTTGCATCTTAATGTTGTTTATCCTCGCCGTCAAGTTATCTTAGAGCTGACGGTAATTGCAGCAAAGGGGTGAGAGTACTGTGGAAGTGTGGCATGTAAAAATAAAAGAAGGTGCAAAACCTGCCAAGAGGCATCTTAAAAATAGACACTTAACGGCTGGCAGGGTAAAGCATTGCTGCTGAAGTGTGTGAGAAGGAGAACAATAAAGCACGCATTTGTAGCCTCAGATCAGAGAGGCTTTCAGAGCTTTCTTTGACATGTTAAAGTGGCCAGGGAGGCCCTTTCGATATTGCCGAAAAAGAGAAATGTACAGCTGAAGAGAGCCAGTGTGGTGTAGCTGTTTGAGTGTTGTATTACAACCCTGGAAACCAGAGTTCAATTCCCTGCTCATCCATGGAAACCCACCTGGGGCACATCACACACTCTCAGCCCCAGAAAACCCCATTATAGGTTCACCTTAGGATCACCCTAAGTCAGAAACAACTTGAAGGCACAGAAAAACAACAGCAACAACAACAACAAAAAAAAACCTGGAGAAAACTGTGCCTAAACACCCAAAGGGCACAAATCAAGGCACACAACTGGCTTTCAAAATCCTTGTATTAGAAAAGCCCTTGTGCGAGTTTGATCCAAATATAAACAAAGTTGTTTTTCCTAAGACATTACTAACTACCTCTCTGCAGAAAGCTTTTTTCAAGAAAGAATGGATTAAAAACTGAAAATGTTTCTATTGCAGACTTAAACAGGGTAAGAGGGATCTAGTTAAAGAACCTGGAGAAAATGATTTTACTTAGAATTGTATAAGGATGATGTTCACATAATCAAAAGAGTGTACAAATGTCTTTTGAAATCAGAGACAGAAGATGAGCCTGTAAAAAAGTATATGATAAGGTGGTCTCAAAACATTTATTATGCACAAAAGCATGATGTACAAATGGAGATATGCGGGAAAATGTGGATTAGAGACATAAAATTTGCTATGTACAGCAACTTAAAAAAATATGTACAAAGTGAGGTGTAAATGCTATTTAACTCTGGAAGAGTTGTCAAAACACCCTCAAGACACCAGATCTTGTCTAATCTTGGAAGGGTCAGTGCTGGTTACTACTTGGATGGAATTCCACTGTTATCCTGTGTACTGAGGGTCCCGGGAGGGACACCAAAATGTGCTCAACTAAAGGTGGGGAAAATTAGCTCAGAGCACTGCTTAGTGTTACGAGAGGCAGGGTAACGTAGCGAGATCTTGAACCCTATGTCTACGGGGTCGGGTCGAGTCAAGGAGAACACAGAAGTTGAAATAATAACTGATGGTTATTAAATACAAGCAAAACAGTGTATGCGACACACTCATACAAGATAACTAAAGAAAATAAAGGTTGGAGCGGTATAGAGGGATTTTTAGAGGGATTGCCGGTTTGGGTGATACTTCACCTGTCCTGAAGCCCAGAAAAATAGAGAGCGAGGCTGGGGTGCGATGTAGCTCAGCACGTGGAGCTGAGGGGAGGCTCGCCAAGCAAAGCGGCAGCAAGGCGGGATGAAACTCAGGAGCGATCCGAGGAAGGTCTCGGAATCAAGGGTTTTTATAAGGAGAATTGTGACTGCAGGCTATGCCGTACTTGGGGGAAAACAATAGATTTGGAGTTGGAGACAAAGCCTCCGAAAGGTCGGAATCCGAATGATTGAGTTATCGCAGCAGTTCTCAATAGAGTAGCCAGTATGCAAACACAGAGTACTTGGGTATTGTATAGTTCACCCATCAAGCTGCCATCGCGGGGCAGAGGCTCTTTTGTAAGTTGCGTGCATACTAATTAGAGTACTTGCCTGGAGGTCTCCTAAAGCAGTGAGTCAGCTATTTCTGGCCTGCCTGTATTGTAGTTTGAATATTACGGCTGTTAACGGCCGAGCTTGTTTACGTGCTTGTCCGGTGGCCTCGCAAGCACGTGGAGAGGAATAGAGAAGTGCAGCCGAATTATGATATCAAGAGGATATCTTTTAATATCCCCAAAGCTCGGACTAGCCAGGGCAGTAACACCACCAATGAATACCAGGTGCTGTAGTAGGCTATATTTCAGAGGAAGGAACTGGCAAAACCATCCCTGACTACTCCTTGCCCAAGAAAATTCTAGGGAATTCATGGGATAAGGCTGAAGAAAAAGCACGAGGAGCATATTTATTCTTTCACATACCCAGCCTCTCCTTTTAAAAAGAAAATCCATTAACATCACATTTTAAAACAATGGCAAAATGCTACACAGGTTGCAGGACAGGGTACCACTGAGGTGGCACAGCTACTAGCCAGTCAGTGCTGTCCACAGCTTTCAATATTATCCTGAAAGTCCCTCACCCTTTGGGGCAAATAGCATCTATTTGTCTTAGGAAGAGAGTTGCCTTTGGCACAAATTACAACCTCCTTCACAGGATGAAAAGTATCTTCAGGAGCAGAGCCTTAAGTTCTGCATCCAGAATCCCCCCAGCCATGTCCACATGGGTGGTCTCACCTTTTAATTCTGTAAAAATCACAGTGAGCCTCTTTTAACTATGCTGTTCACAGTACTACAGGTGCATACTCCTATAGTACTAAGCGCAGTACAAACATAAATGTAACAAACTGCCTAATCAATATTATTAAACTAGTGTGTTTATCCAATGTTGCCTGGGATTTTATTTTCCTCTTAAAAACTTACCAAACTGTCTTGTCCAGTGCTTGTAACTTTTCCCCATATTTCCCAATGCAAACTGTATTCAGAGTTATTTACATCCCCATTTCGGTTCCTGAGGGAATACACTGTCTTCCTCCTTGCTGCTAGGCCTCATTTCTATAGCAACTGGCCTGTTCTTATATAAGTTTGGTTGTACGCCTTATACATAACACCTGTAACTTATCCCCATATTCCCCAGTCCAATCTGTATTCAGAGTTGTTAACATAACAGGGGTTTGGTTTCTGAGGCAATAGACTGCCCTTCTTCTTGCTGCTAGGCCTCATCTCCATAACAACTGGCCTGAGCTCTCTGGCTGAGAATTCTAAAGGCCCCTCCCTAAACTGCCAACCCCAGGATTCCATAGAATCTTCATAGCCAGCCAATCATATGAGGTCTTCTCACCTCACACAGCCAATCGTATGAGGTCTTGGCCTGCCTGATGCAGACAAACAAACTCACAAACTTTGACTTTTATATAGTAGATATAACTCAGATACATCCAAACATATTACAGAATCCAATCAACAATATCAATCTTATACATCACAAATCTCATCCATCACCTTTAATTGCCCTCCTCTCAGAGCTGGAGCTTCAGTGGGTGAAGCATTCATCCTCATTCACCCCCAGAACTCTCATGTTTGCTGTGTTTGTATTTCCTTGGCCACTATGTCCGTTTTGGTTGTACGCCTAAACTCTAAATGCGTAACTGAAGTTTTAAGTTACTGCAACGATAGAAATTTGGAAACTGATTTGGGGAAGGACAGAAATTCTTGTTTGGGAAGACAACATCCTCATTCCCAACCCCCGGTAGCTATACCCCTGCCTCCTCTACCGCAACTTTTTTTTTAAGGGGACACAAACCCACCTAGAATGCATTTACTCATAAGTACAGCTGAACTAAAACAGCCGAGGCATGTCCCTTGCTGACTGCAAAGCATGATGAAGTGAATTGTATGTCCGTCCATACTATCTGCGACCTCTGCGCCACTTTATAAAGTTAGTGTTTGGAATACAAGTCCCCAAATGTCTCAGCCAGTAGGGCCATTCTGAGTCTCGGGAGCTGCAGTTCAAAAAAGGAACTTTCCCAAACTCTGCCACAGTCTAGCTAAGAAGGACAAAGCACGGCAAGGACTCCAAGGGGATGCCTTTGGATCTGTTTACGGCTCCCCTGTGTGGCAAGCCGCAGAACCACAACTTCGATTTCTGGCCTGAGACTCATGCTTTAGATTGGTTGTGCCTAACCGAATTTGTCATAGGGCTTCTCTGGACAGAAGGAGCACAAAAAGGTTTCCTGTTTGGGGCGGGACTTTGTCAGGGCCCTTGGGGTCTTTCTGGCTCTGGTGTGATCATTTTTAGATATTACTCTTTTGCTCCATCTTTGGACCTGGCCTAAGGATTTGTCTCACAGCTCTGAATTCTGGCTTGTTCCCTGGTTGCAGGTTAGTTCAAAAGTAGTCCCACCCAAGCTTCTGAACCAATGAAGGCCAGCCTTGGAAGGTAAGGTTTTCTAATATCATAACCTCAGTCCAGTAACCTGCACACAGACTCGGAAGCTGAGGTATCCACAGTGCCTAAAGACACACAGATCAAAATTCACTCTGGGATTAGAAACCCTCAAGCGTGAGGTGCTAGGGATCTCCGAGCCAGAGACCCATGGACCAAGAGCAGGGGTGTGCAAAGCGCAGCCCAGAAGCCGCACACAGCCCTTCTGAAGCCCTCAAAGCTACCAGACATCCTCTAATTTTTTAAAAAAATGCACTAATGCGGGGCTTTTGCCCCCAAACTGGCCAAAAGTATCAAAAACTAGCCACTAATACCCCCACTTCCCCACTGACAGGCCTCCTCAAAACTCTGCTGAAAACCAGCCAAAATGGTGGAAGTGATGTTATTTTTCTGGAGCTCTAAAAAAATGGAAGGACATGAAAGGGAGAATGCCCCCCTCCTCAGTTGATCGCCCCTGGCCTAAACCTAACCACTGTGTCCTTTAGGCCTAGCTGCAGCCCAGGGCCATGAGCTTTCCTCAGTCTATGAGGCCAGTGCACTTTGGGAATGCTCTTGGAGACATGGAGGTGTGATGGTGTCCAGGGTGGGAGCACATCTTTTAAGGCAGACTTTTTCAGCCTGTTTGCCGCATTCCATTTCAGAGATGTTCTTGTAAGGGGCACCTTCCAGTGCTGAACTGAGCAAAAGGTGAATGGGATGAGATGGGAGCTAGAAGCTTGTAGTACCCATCGCTGAGATTAGGGAGAACCCTTTAAACCTTTTAGAACTGGGAACCACCTTGGACAAAATCTGAGAAAGCACCAGGTGAAGGGGGTGTGGGCTTCCAAGGAACCAAGAGGAATGGATTCTGCTGCCAGGCTTGAGGTGCCCTTGCCTTGCGTGGTTTAAGGCTTTCCTCCTTGTAGTAGGGAACAGCATTTTAGAGTGAGCCACTGCCCTGAAGCACAAAGAGCTTCAGTCTAACTCCAGACCTTGTCAGAACTGCCTCCCTGTCAGGGGGGCAGAGAATCCACTGCAGGTTTTAATCCAGGTCCTAAATGGGCAATCCCAAGGTGTGGAATCCTGTTTCTAAATAGATTCAGAACCTTCGATAGCTTCTCGAAAGGCAAGTACTAGAATGGATCAACCGCCCTACTGCCACGGTCACAACGTAGTTGCTCAGAGGTTGTTGCTCTCTTAGAGTTTTCCTTGTACCCCCATGAGCCCCAGCTTTGGACCAAATGCCACACCCATGTTCTTTTCAAGGGTACATACACAGCCCTGGTTATAATCCAGCCTTGGTTATAACCCAAACAACCCCAATCCATTTAATCCTTAGCCCAAATGAGGAGCTGCCATCCTTTCCTTCTTTTCATCTGACAAATATCAGAGGCCCGCGTACAGCCCGGTTTCAAGAGCCAGAGCCAATGATGATGCAGGGCAGCAATGTACTCTCTCCAGCTACATGCTTTGAAGTTGGTCTTTTTACACTCCCCTCCCTCTCCAAGCCTCCGAAGGGAAAGTACTTTGTTGCTTTTATCCACTGCCATCATGCTGAATATGGGGTTGGAGTAATAGCATATGATCCAGATGGTATCTGGGGTGCGATAAACATGATAGATGGCACAAAATGTTCCTGAGAGATGCCCAGTGCTTGGTTCTTATTTTCTCTCTACTTTCCGCTCCTCTTTCAGGGCGGGTTAATATGTTGCAGCCATCGTTTCCAAGGGACAGCCACCCTGATTTTTATAGTTCAGAATGTTGGGCTGTTGGTTCTATTGTTTGCCCTCAACAGTCTCAAATAAAAAACAAAGTCAAGTGAAGGAATAGGATCTAAAGATTGTGTTTTTTTTTCAAAGCAAGCATGGAAGAAGAGAGATGCTGTGGATGAGGACTTTGTCCAGGTGGCACTGCAGTGCAAACTTACCAGATTCTCTTGTCATAAATCAATACATAAATTGGAATTCTGTTCACCTTTGATATTCATGCTTCTCTGGACTTTGTAATATATTTCTCCAAATGAGAGAAGCAATGAGCACATATGAGAAGTACTATAGAAGCAAACAGAGATCCGTGTGCTGATTGATGGTCATTTGCTTTAATTATTTTTAAAAAGCCCGACATGTTTCGGTCTGTTATTAAAGTTGGCCTTCCTCAGGGGCTACACTAAAAATACTAATTATAATTCTATTTATTACATTAAGAAAGACAACACCAGATTAATTATAATCTCTTAAAAGTATAGATTACATTACTCTGCAGATCGAAAAGTGTATATACATACCTTTATACAGAAATTTCTGGAGTTGTATAATACACTTTCCAAAGAAATGGACCATTAAACAAAAGCAACTTTAGATTTTAGCTTTGTGTATTTATACATGGATTCAGGTAATCAGGAGAAAAGAAAAAACAATGGTTACTCTAAGATCGGCTGCTGGGAAAACTGGTGCAATTGTCCTAAATGTTACCTTGGTTTATCTTTTCCAATCATCCTCATATTAAAGATTTTAAATTCCAATCTTCATTTAGACCTGTAGGCTCTTGTAGTGCAGCCCCTGAGGAAGACCAGCTTCTGTCTCCTGTTTCTGTATTCCTCCAAACAACCAGAAAATGCATACAAAAATTGTGCATACTAGGGAAAAGTACAAAGCAAAATATCTGTACATTAGGGCAAAGGCTTGTTACTGTGGTCTATAGTCCGAGCCCAAGGTTTGCCAAATATAATTTGATACAAAAAGATTGGCCACTCCAAACTGCTCCTCTCCATGTGCCCCCAGATAAGCATGCCGAACGGCTGAAAAATACAAGAAAAATCCGAAGTCAGGCCAATAATTTTCCAGCATACAGCTTCAGGAGACCTCCAGGCAAGTACACTTTCACCTTTAAGTTATGTATGCATCAAGCATACAAAAGATTCTCTGCCCCGAACTGTCAGCTTGACGAGATTAGCACTTCTGACGAAGCACTCCCCATTTGCATACTGTCTGCGCTATTGACAACTCCGTCAAAATCCAATCATCTCAAGTACTGACCTTTCAGAGGCTTTGTCTCCAACCCGAAACCCATTGTTTTCCCCGGGAACGGACTACCCTACAGGCATATTTCTCCCTATAAGAACCCCTGATTTTGAGTGCTTCTTCTGATCGCTCACGGTTGTCATCCCGCCTTGCTGCCGCTCTGTTTGCCGAGCCTTCCCCTCAGCTTACGCATGCTGAGAATCTCCGCTTCAGACTTGCTGATTTCCTCTGGCTACCCGGGCTACAGGATCAGATGTAGTATTTCCCCTGAAACCCTTCTTGAAATCCCCTATCAAATTTCCTCCCTTTATTTTCTTAGGTCTGTGTGAGTGAGTACGTAAGTGCACAGTGACTGTCTTTTAAATAAAGAAAACAATTATAACTTAATCCTGCTTGGTTTTTGACTTGGCCTGACCCCGTAAACACTGGGTTTAAGATCTCGCTAGGTTACCCTGCCTCTCGTAGTGCTACAGCTTGTGCTCTGGCTAATTCCCATTCCCCATTATTTGGAGCACGTTGAGGTGTCCCCCACGGGACCCCAGAAATCCGGGCAACAGGCTGCATTAATACATATAATTAGTTTCCAGAAGTTTAAAAAGCATCATGCAAGGGCAAAAATGCTTGCAAGATTGTTTATTTCACTTTTATTCAGATCCCACATTTCTCACCAGCATAGGATCCAAGGTGGCTTCTAACAAATTAAAAACAAAGTACCCTAAAAACTTGTTCATGCAAGTGTTTTAAAATATGAAATAAACAGTTACATTGAAAGTGTTTTTGTTTTTTTAATTACACATAGGTGAATGCATTAGGACAAACATAGGCCATTTCTGCACCTTACCTAATCTCGTTGTCCTCTTGTTGTGAGATCCCAGCAGCACCTTTGCTGGAAGGGAATGCAACAGGAATGCTCCCTTCTGCAACCACCCAGCTCCCTGCAGAAGGGAGCGTGAGCGACACGTGCCTGCCTTCCTCAGTGCAGCCGGACTCTTTCCCATGCTATGCTGGGGAGGGAAGCACCTCCATCATGCTTCCTGCCCTTCCGCATGGGAAGGATGGGAGCACTGCACGATCGCGGGTGCTTAACGAATTTATTCCATTAAGCAAATATCCTGCAGTTGCAACAGGTGGGGGACAGGATGACAGTGGGACTGTGACAACATTGTGCAAAAGCACAACTTGCAGACCGCTGCCATTCCGTCCCCATGGTGGGACAGCCCCATCAAGCGGAAATGGCCATAGGGAAATGTTAGGGAGCTAGGTATGTTTAGCCTGATGAAAAGAAGGTTAAGAGGTAACATGATAGCCATGTTTAAATATTTGAAGGGATGTCATGTTGAAGATGGAGCAAGCTTGTTTTCTGCTGATCCAAAGACTAGGACATGGAACAATGGATTCAAACGACAGGAAAAGACATTTCACCTAAACATCAGGAAGAACTTTCTCATGTAAGAGCAGCTTGACAGTGGAATCTACTGCCTTGGAGTGTGGTGAAGTCACCTTCTTTGGTCATTTTTAAAGAGAAGCTGGATGGCCATTTGCTGGGGTTGCTCTGAATGCGTGTTCCTGCATGGCAGAATGGAGTTGGAGTCGATGGCTGTTATGGTCTCTTCCAGCTCTATGATTCTATGCCTACAAATTTCCTTACAGACTTTAAAACAGTCTGCAGACTGTTGGAGAAAGGGCCCAGAATGAACTGAGTGCTGGAAACAGAGAGAAGCCAGACTTAAATAACGTTTGGGAGGTGTGGGAACTATTCAGAAGCTCCTGTGTTTCAGTGTAGCTTTCTTTTCCTGCACAGGATTATGCTCTGGGAGTGGGATTGTAAAATAGCTTTGCAAGTTCTTAGCCTTAGCCACTGCTTGTGCTTTCATCAGGACACTTCCTTTCAATCTCCTGAGCGAGTTTGCAAATTAAAACAAGTGGGACCGGCGACAAAGTATTGCAGTGTAGAATGCTCCTATTTACCATCGTAGTCTGCCAGCCATGCCTTTTCCCAGGTTACTCCGGTCCTTTCTCCTTCTCAGAAAGCTTTCTCTCATTTCCACCTCAAAAGAGCAAGTCAGCTCTCATTCCATGGCCACAGAGCATGCTTGGTCTTCATTGGGTTCCCCTTGCACCTTAGGTTTTTTAATCCTTAAAGAATCTTCTTACTTTTGCCTGTTTATGCCACCGTCTCATGCATGGCTGATACTGTCTAGTCTACATCAGCAGTGGCACTGACAGCCTAACATAACAGGAGTGAGTAAAATATGACCTTCTCTATGTTGCTGGACTGCAATTCCCACCAGCCATAACCAATGGTGGGAAATGCTGGGAGCTGTACCCCTATTCATCTTCAGGGCTGCACTTTGTCTACTTCTAAACTATAATAATAAAAGAGAATGCATATCCATGTGTTTGTGTTACTACGGTAAACTAGCCCAAGCCCAAGGTCTACAATTTAATAGGAATAAAATCAGATATAAAAATATATTGATATTTCCATGTGGTTAATAATAAAAATCATTCCACATGTCTGACAGGGTAGCTGAAAGCGCACATAGGCAGGCACAGCCGAACGGCCGCAATTAGGTAATCTAGGTCTGGCCAGTAAAATTAATCTCTCACGTAGCCATAGGCACCCTCCAGACACACATAGTCATCAAACACACAAAAGGATTCTCAGCCCCGAACAGTCATCTTGACAGGATTAAGGCTTCTGACTACACGACTGTCAAGCGCTCCGCATTTGCATACTGTCTGCGCTATTGACAACCCAGACGAAAACCCATCAAGTCAAGCACTGACCTTTCGGAAGCTTTGTCTCCGCTTGAGAATCTATTGTTCTCCCCGGGAGAGGGCTAGCCTCCAGGTACATTTTCCCCTATAAAAACCCCTGATTTTGAGCACTTCTTCAGATCGCTCTCAGCTGTCATCCCGCCTTGCTGCCGTTCCATTCACCAAGCCTTCCCCTCAGCCTCCACGTGCTGAGAACCTCCGCTCCTGACTTTCTGGCCCTTTTTCGGCTGCCCAGACTGCAGGATCAGGTGCAGTATTTCCCCAGAAAATCCTTCTTAAAATCCCCTATCTATTTTCTTCCCTTTATTTTCTTAGGTCCGTGTGCATGAGTGCGTAAGTGCGTAGTGACTTAGGTTTTAAAGAAAGAAAATAAATATACATTCATTTTGTCTGGGTTTTGATTAGGCCTGACCCCGTAGAAGCTGGGTACAAGGTCCCGCTAGGTTACCCTACCTTTCGTGTGTGCTAGGCGTGTGCTTGGTGCAACTTTGAAACCCCCTTTAGATCGGGGTCAGACTAGGTGTCCTTTGAGGGAACCGCTGGGAGCTTATCTGGTGACCGGGACTCCCGTAAACCCCGGTAACCCACCTGGTGACCAGGACCTCCAGAATGTGGTGACTGGGACCTCCCTGGATTCAAATTCATTGATCTTGTGACTGGGGACCTCTGGAGTCTCAAAATCATTGATTAGGCTACTGGGACCCCCAGGACCCCCAGAAAATTAGGGTAACATCTGTCTCTGCCAGAACCTCTACATAACCTTCTTGTTCTGTCTCTTTAGGCCAACACTGAGTTTTGGTGAGCGTATCTCCTGTATCATTCCTTGGCAAGATTTATTCAGAGGAGATGAGCCTATCTTCTTGGCAAGATTTATTCAAAGGAGGTTAGCCATGCCTTCTTCTGTGGCTGAGAGAGTGTGATGTGCCCACTGAGTTCCCATAGCTGAGTAGGGATTTAAATCCTGCTTTCCTAGAATCCTAGTCCAGCACTCAAATCACTATACTGTGTTCATTCTCCTATGCAGCTTGGACACCTACAATTTGAAATGAATGCTACAATAAGAAATGATTATTTTGTTTTTAAATTATATTTTTAAAATATAGTTTGTGATTTTTTATATATATAATTTTGAATGGCTCAATTGATTTTGGTCACAGACCAGAATATTTAAAATTTTTAAAACTGTAAATGGACTCTGCAATACCATCTTTAGTCACTAGGCAGCAAGCATCCCTAACTATCCTTAGAGACAAAGCTGGCGTCAGGCCTGAGAAAACTATTCCACAGAGAATTGCAGGGGGCCTATAAGTACAGTGATAGCAGTACATAAATACATGATGATGATGATAACAATCAGATTGTCTAAGTACCCTAAAGGCGCCAGATCCAGTCTGATCTTGGAAGCTAAGCAGGGTCAGCCGTGGTTAGTAGTTGGATGGTGTAGGCTACAGTTCAGAGGAAGGACCTGGCAAAACCATTTCTGAGTATTACTTACCTATGAAATTTATGGGGTTGCCATAAGTTGACAGGTGATTTGAAAGCACATGCACACATATATGCAATTCCATGTGTTTTTTCCCTTTAGCAGTCTCCTCCCCAAATTCTACAACCAGTTAAAAGGGGCGGGGGGGCAAGAGAGCAGATGGGAAGGCTGAACAAGTACCAGGGTGGAGCAAGATAAATGCCAGGGACAAAGAAAAAGAGGGAGAAGGAAGAGCTGTGTTATTGTAGTGGTGGGGGTGTGATCTTTCCAACTCCAGAGAAGCTGGGTGTGTCTGCTGTACAGAAATCAGCAGAATGATGCCTCTGCTTTAATAAGCTGGAAGTATCAATGTACTTGCAGCAGTATTTAAAAAAACAAAAACAAACTAAAAGTGTGGCTAGAGTAATGGTTGTCACTGGGCCAGTTTTTAGCTTAGAAGAAATATGTCAGTTTTCTGTTGTGAAAATTCCAAAGCTGGAAGAAAGATGGGATTGTAGTGTGTGTGTGTGTGTGTGTGTGTGTGTGACGGGCGGAGAAGAGTCTGCTCCTCTAAACCCTGCTACAGAGCCCCCCTCCTTCTCTTTGTGGTGGGAAATTCAAGCAATGACACCCCTGGGTTTAATTTCCACTCCAAAGAACACTGGAAACCTGAGGCATCTCTGAAATATTTGTTTTGGTTGCAACTATACAAGCAGAGCATAAATGAAGACAAACAGGTGCTCCAATGAAGCCAATTATCTCCCACAGCTACAATAGTGAAGAACGTTCAGGCTTCTTTATCATTTATTGCTTCTGTTGATTTTTTGTCTTTTTCATAGAAAAGATACAGCAATTTTCCTTGGTCTCGTGCACAAAGCTGCCTCCTCTTAGCTCAGAAGTGCAGAAAGTGAGTCCTCTTTGCATCCCAGTAACTATCTGAAGCCTCCAATTCTTTGAAAGAAAGTTTCCAAAGATTTTGGCCAAAAAAGAAAAAAAAAAGTAAAAGTAAAAAGAAAGTTCCAAGTGTCAGTTTCTGCTCCTGGAGGCCTCTCTGAGGTGTCCAATCACATCATGGCATTATCAAGTGAAAGGGACTGCAGGGCCATCTAGTCCAGCCCCTGCCGTGTAGGAATACACAGCTAAAGTACTCCTGAAAGATGCTCGGCCAACCTTTGGTTAAAGAACTCCAAAGATGGACATCCTGCCACCCTCGCAAACATCTCTTACAGTAAAGTTCTTCCTAATGTTTAGGTGAAATCTCTCTTCTTGTAAATTGAATCCATCGATTTGTATTCTAGCCCCTGTAACAGCAGACAACAAGATCACTGTATCTGTTACCTGACATCCCTTCAGGTATTAAAAGTGGCAGTCAGGCCATTTCTGTCATGGGGAGGAGTCGGCTTTTCCAGGTAAACAGCAGCCTCAAAGGAGGACAAGGAGACGCAGGCGCATGAGGAGCTAATCAGGCTGGGATGAGAGCCAGCTGGCTCCAGCCTTTTTAAGGAAGGCAGAGGGCGATGGCCTGATACCAGAAACAACTTGTGTGTTTGCCAGCCCTTGCCTTGTGTGCTATAGACTCCTTGGTTGCTGTCCACCTGGTTTCTCTGACCTTGGACTATCTGACCATGTGGCCCACTGGGTTCCTGTACTTTTGGGTTGACCCTTTATGACGCTTCTGCTCCATCATGAATAGGCAAGCTGTACTCACTGTTAGTGTCGCTGTTTGACTGCAAATGGCCTTCTACTAGCCCTGCACTCTGTTGCTTGGCAATGGGCAGCTGGCGCCTACAACAATTTCTTAATCTCTTCTGAGGTAAACATTGTTGTTGTTGTTTCTGCTGTGTGCCTTCATGCTATTTCTACCTTATTGCTGTCCTAAGATGAACCTATCAAGGGGTTTTCTTAGCAAGATTTTTTCAGAAGTTTGCTTTTGCCTTCTTCAGAAGCTGAGAGAGTGCGATTTGCCTAACGTCACTCAATGGTTTCCTTGGCCCAGCAGGGATTCAAATCAGAATCACAATCAGAATGATAGAGTTGGAAGAGACCATAGGAGCCATCCAATCTAACCCCCTGCCATGCAGAAACCCACATCAAAGCATTCCCAACAGATGGCCATCTAGCCTCTGCTTAAAAACCTCCAAGGATGGAGACTCCATCACACTCCGAAGCAGCATATTCCACTGCTGAACAGCTCTGACTGTCAGGAAGTTCTCCTTGAAGTTTAAGTGGAATCTTTTTTCCCATATTTTGAATCCGTTGCTCCTTATCCTAGTCTCTGGAGTGGTGGAAAACAAGCCTGCTCCCTCCTCGACATGACATCCCTTCAAATATTTAAACATGGCTATCATGTCCCCTCTTAACCTTTTCTTCTGCAGACTAAACATACCCAGCTCCCTAAGCTGTTCCTCACAGGGCTTTATGGCTTCCAGACCCTTCACCATTTTGGTCACTCTCCTCTGGACACGCTCCAGCTTGTCGATATCCTTCTTGAAATGAGGTGCCTAGAACTGGACACAGTATTCCGGATAAGGTCTAATCAAAGCAGAATTTAGTGGTACCATTTCCTCCCTTGATCTAGACACCATACTCCTATTGATGCAACCAAGAATCGCATTGGCTTTCTTGGCTGCCGCATCACACTGCTGACTCATGCTCAGCTTGTGGTCTACCAAGACTCTTAGATCCCTTTCACATGTACTGCTATCCAGCCATACGTCCCCCATGCTATATTTGTGCCTTCCATTTTTTCTGCCTAAGTGTAAGACCGTACATTTCTCTCTGTTGAAATTCATTTTGTTAGCTTTAGGCTAGTTCTCCAATCTGTTAAGGTCATTTTGAATGTTGATCCTGTCCTCTGGGGTATTAGTGACCCCTCTCAATTTGGTATCATCCGCAAATTTGATCATCATGCCCTCTATTTCTTCATCCAAGTCATTGATGAAGATATTGAATAGCACTGGGCCCAGGACAGAACCCTGTGGCCTGTAAAGTCTTAAGCTAAGCATACCCCAAGCCATTTTTCATTTATTCATTTAACCTCAATCTCAACTCCCTTGAAAGGTCAGCATATGTTGGCTAATGGAACACACTAAGAATTTCAGAAGAAAAATTAATCTGTGCTTTATAGACTACAAAGCCTTTAACTGTGTTGGTCATGAGAAATTATGATTTGCTCTAAAAGAAATGAGAGGGTGACAAAATTGGCTTGTCCTGTTCAGTACTGGGGACCTTGGAGATCTCTCATTCATAGGAACACCATAAGTCAAAGTCAGCTAGATGGCAAATAAGAAAAAACAACAATCACATACACGAAGATACCTTCCTTCAGGCATTACTTAGGAGTAGTTACCAAAACAAAAGAAGAACAAAAATGTGATATTGTATTCAGTCTTGATTGGACAGAAAATATAGCCCTAACACAACTAGCCAACCATTCCTCTTTTATTCACATTACAAATGGTATTTTGGGTCTTCAGATGCTCATGGGAAATAGATATCTGGAGCTTCTTGTCCAGCCTGTGATGAGACTTTCCTAGGGATGGGGAGGTAGGCAGCATCTCTCCTACATCTGAGTCAGTCCCAAAAGTCTCTCTCATGCCTCATGTTTGATAACTTCCCACCTTGAAGTGTCTAGAAGCTTTCACACTTTTCACAAGCTGATCATCCCTACTTAGTGATTGTCTCTTTTGATTTCTTGGAATCCTAAATGATGGTGACCCAATAAATGTAACCCAATGTAATTCAATGGCCATTTCCTCTCTACACGGTTATAGTGCTATTATTCAACTTTCAACATCATTGGGGGAATTCTGGGGTTGTAGTTTCCTGAGGCCAGAGAGCTCCCTGACTGAGAATTCTAAAGGCCCTGTTACCTCACTGGTAAACCCTGTCCCAGGGTCTACAATTTTTGATATCAAATATGATTCAACATGCCAGAGAGATCACCCGGATGACCACGTAGGCAGCAACGGTCGAACGATCGAAAACCAGATCAGGCCAGTAAAATCCCCGGTCACGTAGCCCCTGGAGACGTCAAACTGTGCAAACGCACAGTAGACAAAGTGTCCTCAGCCTCTGAGAAGCCAACTTGAGGAGATTAGCGTGTTTTCCCCAAGCTGAGCACTGATAGCAGTAAAATCATATCAGGCAAGGACCATCTACATAAATTCACACCACTGCCCAACACAACCAAAGATCCTGAAACTCTGGCAACATCTCGTAATCCCATCATGCAAAGGAAGTTGCCATTGTGGAGCTTCTTTTCCATTGCAACACCCATTGTTCTCCCCGGGAAAAGATTAGCCCTCCAGGTACGTTTTCCCCTACAAATAGCTCTCATTTTGAGCACTTCTTTGGATAACTCCCGGTCATACCAGCAGACCATTTCTCCGTCCATCGAGTAATCCCCTCAGCCCTCTCCGTGCTGAGCTCTACTTCATTCACTGTTTTTCCTGGACCAAGGACTCCAGGAAAAGGTGCAGTATCACCCCATCTACAATCCCTCTAATATTTCCCCTATCCAGTTTCCACTCTTTGCTTCTTAAATAGGTCTTGAGTGAGTATGTGCATGATTGCATTGGTGCATGAGACTTTCATTCAATAAAATCATTTATTGGACATCTTTGTTTGGTTTTTGGCTTGGTCTGACCCCGTAAAAACTGAGTAAAAAGACCCCGCTAGGTTACCCTGCCTCTTGCATTGCTATTGCTTGCGCTCTGTCGAGTTTCCATTCCCTATCACGTGGAGCACATTGGAGTGTCCCCCACGGGACCCCAAAAATCACGGTAACAGCCCCTCCCTAAACTGTCACCCCAGGATTCCATAAGAGGTTGAAAGTGGAATAATAGCACTATAACAGTGTAGTGTGGAAATGGCCAATACTTCTCAGGCTGTTTTGGGGGACCAGCAATTATTTTTTTCCCCAGTGTCCTATGGACTGACACCATATTTTTTCCCATTGGCTACAACTCTTTCATAGGATACTTAGTCAAGGAATATTCAGAGTTGGTTTGCCATTGCTTTCCTTCAGAACCACTGAGTGGTCCTGGGGTGTAGGGGGGAGTGAGGCAAAATGAGGACTTTGGCCCCCAAATAAGAATTCTCTCTGTGTATATGTGTGTGCTCCTTCAAGTTACCTATCCACTTACAGCAATCCTCTTAATTTCATTGGGTTTTCTCAGGCAAAGCATACTCTGAGGTGGTTTTGCCAGTTCCTTCCTCTGAAATATAGCCTGCAGCTCCCAGTATTCGTTGGCAGGCTCCCATCTATGTGCTAACCAGGGCTGACCTTGTTTAGCTTCCAAGATAAGACAGGATCTGTGCCTTTAGGGTATTTAGGCCATTAAGACTTCTGCACTCCCTATGAATTTTTCTTTCAGTCTCCAAATTTTTAGCATTCCAGAAACTTAAAACTTCTTTTGAATACAGTTTAGGTATCCAAAGAAAAGAGACAGGTTAAATTACCAAAGAAGTGCACAGACAGCAAATTGAAGAGATCTTGGTATGGATGATTTTCATTGTTTCATTCTGTGTGTGTGGGTTATGGCAATCTCATGAATTTCACAGCGTTTTCTTAAGCAAGGAATCCTTGGAGGTAGTTTTTGCCAGTTCCTTCCTCTGAATTATAGCCTGAAGCACCTGGTAATCGTTGGTGGGCTCCCATCCAAATAGTAACTAGAACTTACCCTGCTTAGCTTCCATGATCATTGCGATGATAGAAATTTGGGGACTGAAGGAATGTCCTTATTCCTCACCCCTTGGTTAACTATACCCTTGCTACCCTGTGTACCCGGGAGGGACACCAAAATGTGCTCAACTAAAGGTGGGGAAAATTAGCTCAGAGCACTGCTTAGCGTTATGAGAGGCAGGGTAATGTAGCGAGATCTTGAACCCTATGTCTACCGGGTCGGATCGAGTCAAGGAGCACACAAAAGTTGAAGCAATAAATGATGTTTTATTAAATACACAAGCAAAACAGTGTATGCGACACATTCACACAAGATAACTAAAGAAAATAAAGGTTGGAGTGATATAGAGGGATTTTTAGAGGGATCGCTGGTTTGGGTGATACTTCACCTGTCCTGAAGCCCAGAAAAATAGAGAGCAAGGCTGGGGTGCGATGTAGCTCAGCACGTGGAGCTGAGGGGAGGCTCACCAAGCAAAGCGGCAGCAAGGCGGGATGAAACTCGGGAGCGTTCCGAGGAAGGTCTTGGAATCAAGGGTTTTTATAAGGAGAATTGTGACTGCAGACTATGCCGTACTTGGGGGAGAACAATAGATTTGGAGTTGGAGACAAAGCCTCCGAAAGGTCAGAATCTGAATGATTGAGTTATCATAGCAGTTCTCAATAGAGTAGCCAGTTTACAAATGCAGAGTACTTGGGTATTGTATAGTTTACCCATCAAGCTGCCATCGCGGGGCAGAGGCTCTTTTGTAAGTTGCGTGCATACCTAATTAGAGTACTTGCCTGGAGGTCTCCTAAAGCAGTGAGTCAGCTATTTTCTGGCCTGCCTGAATTATCCAGGAATATTACGGCAATTAATGGCCGAGCTTGTTTACGTGCTTGTCCAGTGGCCTCGCAAGCACGTGGAAGGGAATAGAGAAGTGAAGTCGAATTATGATATCAAGGGGATATCTTTTGATATCCCCAAAGCTCGGACTAGCCAGAGCAGTAACACCCCCCCCCGAAAATGGGCGATGTTGGGGACAATATAGGATATTTTCCAATTAAAAAGCAAAAATCAATTTAGAGCCAAATAGGGGCTTGCAGGTTGGCCCCCACATCATTCCTCAGGAAAGGGAGTTCCAGGAAGAGCAGAGGATTACTATCTTATAAAGACATTCCTAACTAAAACCTAACCCTAAACACACACACACCAATGTCAATAAAGCAACCACAATGTCCAATGTCCTGTCAATAGGGAACTGTTGAAGAATGAGCAATGGCAGTAAATAGCAAATGCAATTAATGAAATAATCAATGAAATACGGTAAGTCCAATGCATGGTCTGGTAATGAAGGCAATCCAAGGAGTAACACAGTTCAATGTGGAATGAAAGTTCGTAGTCCAGGGGAGGGGAGGTGCAAGCAAAAGTCTTGGCGCACCCCCCTCACA
Source organism: Cyclura pinguis (assembly GCA_030412105.1). NCBI lineage: Eukaryota > Metazoa > Chordata > Lepidosauria > Squamata > Iguanidae > Cyclura > Cyclura pinguis. The sequence continues at coordinate 9,571,731 of CM059612.1, forward strand.
ACAGGAAAAGTCTTGTAGCTGGAGCGGGTGAGCAAAGCATAAGTCCGTCCAGGCAACGGAGCAGGACCAAGTCGGTGCAGCCTGGCTTGCTGCAAGTTCAGGAGCAAAGAGTTTTTGCAGAATTTGGAGCCTGAAATTTTCCATAGGTTTTCTCGGGTCAGCAAACGGTAGTAAGAATGGCAAAAAGTTTGTCGTGGCATGCGAAAGACTGCGGGGCCACCTTCCCTCACAGTCACGGGTGTGGTTGAAGAACCAGGAATCTCCAAGTATCGGCCATCAGATGGAGCAGCAACTTTCTTCGTCACCCCCCCCCCACGGTACTCGGGGGCGATGTTATGACCTCGGGATCTTCCCAGTCTTCTGGATCAATTGACCTATTAGAGTTTTAACAGAAGAACTGACATGATTAGTAGCCAATGTATACCATAAATGCAAATGGCCAGCTCAAAGCCTACTGGGAATTCGAATTGAAACTGGGTCATCATGACTGAAAAGACTAAGAGTCCACGGGGACATTTAATTCAAAAACAATCCACAACGAAAATAACACCACTATTACAACTATTTACATGGCAGAACTATTTACAATAGCTGGGAATCCAGAGGGGTCGCCACTCCACCTCTATTCCCTTCAGACATGGGTCGTTCACCCATTGTCGAACGCCTCGTAAAGTGAGATAAACGTCTCGGACAAATTAACGGTTGGTACTTCCTTGTGACTTAAGGAAGTCAGCCAAATTATGGAGCTCACATTGGGTCTTTGGGCACTGGGATCTTCTGGCTCGGGGATGACCACCGATGCAGGATCAACCGGCTGACCCTTCCGTTCTTTTTGCAGGGTCTCCGGAATTGCCGGCAGGAGTGGCAGCGCCCGCTCCTGGTTTGGGACCCCTTTCTCCAAGTCATGGAGGAGGCTGGTCTTGGACTCATATGCCTCCTGGAAAACTGCCTCTCCAGGTATGATGGTGACCATGATGGAGCCATAAACTAGCTTGGCCCCGCTCAAGATCACCAGAGTTACAATCAATTGGGTGCCTCGAAGCGTGAAGACACACTGGCACCAAAGCAGCCGTGCGGAGGGGACGGCAGTAGCCATGTCCACCTCCGTGTGGCATTTAGAACTCTCCGTTATCGAAATCTCCCCTGCTGGACTGCGGTTAATGAGAGTGCGTAATATCAACACAGGGTGTGCCAGGGTGAGTGTCTGTGCTAGCCCGTGTTCTGGTTGGGCGGGAGCCTTTTGGTGTTTGAATCCCCAGTCCCACGTGGAATTCCCTTGAAAGATGGCATGGAGAGGAAGGACTCTCTTTGCCAAGGTTTCAAGAAAATCTCGGGGGAAACTGCAGGTCTCTAACAGGGGGCTCAAAGAGGGAACAATGGCAAGTTCTGGAAGCTTGGGGCTGACTTCCACTTGCGGTGAGTTCTCCTTTTCCTGGCTCTCACACATGCTGGCAATGTCTTTATCAGATTTGGTGGGGACTTTCTCCTGAACCTTAGCCTGGTGCAATCCTTCTAGGTGCTCTGAAAGTACTATGGTCTCGGAGGTGATAGGATTCGCACTCAGGTTTGAGTCAGGGGGAGGTGCAATCTGTCTTGCTCTGGTGTGCCTGGGGCTCTTGGGTTTTCTCCAGGGCTTGAATTGGGTCCCCCCCCCCGCCATATCCAGGCAAACGGATAGCATCAGGGGTGGGTTCACCCTGTCTCATTAGGTTAGGGAGCAGCACTTTTGGCGCTGCTCTGGAGTCTGCAGGAGGGGTGGCAGGGGTCTTTTCCCTATCGGTCCTAGTGCCTGCCTTCACCCTAGATCTACCCCATCTGTTGGGCTTCAGCTGAGCCACAACCCTTTGGGGAAAATCCCGGGACCGAGGGCACCCCTATCCTGACAGCTCTAAGTCAGGGCAGTATCCAGCCGGAGGGGGACCGCTGGTCACCACATTCACAGGCTGGCTATTTCCCAGTGGGAGATGCCTGTCTAGCACATCAAGGAGCTCGCTCGTGGGTCTCCCATCGAACTGGCTCATGTCCAGCCCGAACCTTCTGAGCATGCCCCAGACCCTTACTCTATCCGAGGAGTGCGTCTGGGCCATGGGATCGTACCCGCCAGACGTTTCCCGAGGAGAGCCCAAGTCAGAGAGCTGTTTGGGGGCAGTTGGCTGCTGTGGGGGACTTCCTGCCTTGCCGGGCTGGCTACGGAAATCTCTTCCCTGCCACTGCCTGTTGTCCTGTCTGGGTGGCGATCGCGAGTTCCAATTCTCTCGCGGAATGGAATTCGAAGCCGTTTTCCTATGCTGGGAATGGGGCCCATAGTTCGAGTAGGTAACCTCGGCTATAGGTTCCCAATTCCCGGTGTCCTTCCTATGCATCTTGGGGGGAGGTCTTAGGGATCCTGCCTTGCGGAGCAGGTCGGAGACCCGCCGGAGGTTGTTCCCAAACTCTTACTAGTTGGTGGTGGCTGGATCCACCAAACCTAAACCCATCTTGGTCTCGTGGTTAAGACCTCCATACAAAAGCATCTTAAATTCGAGGCCGTTAAAGTCATACCCACAGGGCGTCAAGGGAATCTTCTCGGCCAGAATGGCGAGGAGCTGCTTCCGTGCCACATAAGCCTCAGGGTTCTCACGAGGACCCTGTTGCTCCATGACATAGAGCACACCTGCACTCTGTCCGGGCCACAAAATCCTCACTACCTCTCTCATCCAGTCGTGGGCCTCGAGCCTAACCAAGCCTCGAGCCACCACGGCCGATTCAAGAGTAGGGAGCTCGGAGGGGGACATGCAAAGCCAAGCCAGTTGAGTCAGGTCCTGACCATTGGCTGTCGGGTGAGAATGGATCACCGCGTTTAGCCACATGATGCCGGTGGACCGATTTAAAGGACCCAGTTGGTCTGCAATAGCTTTGGCCTCAGTAGCACTCCAGGGGACCCTAGTCTCGGTGTCCTGCATCTCCTGCGTTTCTTGCCTCTCAGAACTGCCTTCTCCAAGGGGGGTGGTCCATCTAGTCATGGACTGTGTCTCTACAGGGTTGACTGGGACCTTAGGGTCGCTCCAGTCTGGATTGTGGGGAATGGTTGCCTGAGCATCCTCTGGCGGTGTCTCCCCAGAAAAGTCCTCCGCAAACATTGGGAGCAGCTCCGGGCACACTGCCGAAATTAAGGCTTTGCACGTTTGGAGCTGGCTCTCCAGCACAGCAATCTGTTTCTGGCAAGCTACATGGCTAACAGCCTCCTGCTGTTCTCTTACTTGCCCTACCATGAACTTGGCCGCAAACCGGGCATGATCCAGCTCTGCCTCTAAGGCGTGGGCTTTCCCCTCCCATGTTTGCGCCACTACTGTGATGTTATTCAGTTTCTGTGTGGACGCCTGCTCTACGGACACAAAAGTTACCTTGTCCGCACGCAGCATCTCGACCTCGGCCTGAAGCTGGGCATTCTCCTTTTCTACACTCGCTAATTGCTCTCTGGTTTCTACCAGGGCACTACTAGCATCTCTGGCTGTAAGCCAAAGTCCCCAAGCGGCCAAAGCGGCCTTAGATGGCCCGAATGGGTTCTTTGATTTACGTGCCAGGGTGTACACTTCCTGGAGTGTGGTAAAGGGATCGGCCGTCTGGAAGATGGTGTCCTTCCAGGGGCATTTCCCCTTACTCAACACCCATCTCTCTAGTTTACCTCGGACCTCTTCCTCCAACATGAGGTCCTTGATGGTGACCTTACTACTCTCTGCCATTTTCCACACAAACCACAACTATCTCCAACACTACCTACAAGCTACAACCTACAAACCACAAACTACAAACGGGACCAGGAACTGGAGGGCCGGAAGGATCACCTAGACCCCTGGGGGACTGTAGGGAAACAAACTCTGCGGAACTTCTCTAGGAAAGAGGGACGGGAACCTATCTCCAGCCTGCCCAAACAAAAGTCACTTTGGTACTCCCAAGCCCGGTTTTCCACCTCGACAGCACTGGGGACCAAAGGATGAGGAAACGGTTCAGGGACAGGGAGGTCACGTAGACCCAGGGAACCCTCAGGAGTACTCCGCCTGCCTGAAGGGGGGAAACGAACACTAAGGAACTTACTACGCTGCCTGGCCAAGCAGCGGGGAAAAAGGGGCAAAGAACCACAACCGAACCGTCCCTAACTGGTTTTCTGGGTGAGGGGTACCTTCCTCTACCACGGGTTAAACCTCTAAATCCTAGGCTAGGTCGGGAATCACCACCCGCACCTAGTCGGCTAGCCACTCGGGACGCACCCAAAATTACACAGCGGGACGCACCCGCGCTTTTCACAACTACTAGCGGGATGCACTCGCGTTCTCTCAAAGCTACCCAACAACAACAACTGACAGGATGCACCCGTATACTACTCTGACGGAGGGAATTTCTTCCCTAAGTGCTATTTCTGCCTTACTGCTATGGTGTTGGATGAGTGTAGACTGTTCCTACCTTGCTAACACTCTTAACACTTCAGATCCCAGCCCACGATAGACCCCAAGTTGGGGATGTGATTCCCAGGACAGCTTGTGCACACCCCTTGCTATCGGACAATGGTTCACTGCCTACTGCTAGTGAACACGCTGGGGCGGCTGACAAACACAAACCAAGCAAGAATGGGGAACAGATTTCCACCCAGATAGAATAGCTCTAGAGCTCAAACTTACAGAATTCTCACACACACGTGTTCCTGCCTGACTGCGCTCTAACAACTTGACCGACCGTCACCTAAGTCAGTACCAGCCTGATTTGAGGAGGGTCGCGACTCCTTCTCAAATTAGGGGTACCGGGGCTGCCCGCGTTACTCCACCACTCTGTTACCCTGTGTACTGGGGGTCCCGGGAGGCACACCAAAATGTGCTCAACTAAAGGTAGGGAAATTAGCTCAGAGCACTGCTTAGCGTTACGAGAGGCAGGGTAACGTAGCGAGATCTTGAACCCTATGTCTACGCGGTCGGGTCGAGTCAAGGAGCACACAAAAGCTGAAGCAATAAATGATGTTTTATTAAATACACAAGCAAAACAGTGTATGCGACACATTGACACAAGATAACTAAAGAAAATGAAGGTTGGAGTGGTATAGAGGGATTTTTAGAGGGATTGCTGGTTTGGGTGGTACTTCACCTGTCCTGAAGCCCGGAAAAATAGAGAGCGAAGCTGGGGTGCGATGTAACTCAGCACGTGGAGCTGAGGGGAGGCTTGCCAAGCAAAGCGGCAGCAAGGCAGGATGAAACTCGGGAGCGTTCCGAGGAAGGTCTCGGAATCAAGGGTTTTTATAAGGAGAATTGTGACTGCAGGCTGTGCCGTACTTGGGGGAGAACAATAGATTTGGAGTTGGAGACAAAGCCTCCGAAAGGTCAGAATCTGAATGATTGAGTTATCGTAGCGATTCTCGATAGAGTAGCCAGTATGCAAACTCAGAGTACTTGGGTATTGCATAGTTTACCCATCAAGCTGCCAGCATGGGGCAGAAGCTCTTTTGTAAGTTGCGTGCATACTAATTAGAGTACTTGCCTGGAGGTGTCCTAAAGCAGTGAGTCAGCTATTTTCTGGCCTACCTGAATTATCCAGGAATATTACGGCAATTAACGGCTGAGCTTGTTTACGTGCTTGTCCGGTGGCCTCGCAAGCACGTGGAAGGGAATAGAGAAGTGAAGCCGAATTATGATATCAAGGGGATATCTTTTAATATCCCCAAAGCTCGGACTAGCCAGGGCAGTAACACCCTTGCTTTAGACAAGTCATACTGTCTCAGAAGAAGGCAGTGGGAAATCTCCTTTGGATAAATCTTGCCAAGAAAACCCTGTGAAAGGGTCTCCACAAGTCAGAGATGATTTGCAAGCACATAATACCCAACAACAAAAATTAACGCTCTCCCAGATGCTTCTAGGCAACTTTTTGCCTTCCATACAAATGGGAACTCATTCAGTCTGTGCACTTTCATCCCATAATTTGCTCTGGGCTGCAATCTTTTAACTCCAATCACTGTTGCTCTGTTACAAGGAACTATGAATTATGCATGAACCACCGGCTTTCCATAAAACACTCCCTCGCAACTCCTTCTTTCTCCCCACTCTCCCAGCCTGCTCTGGCTTCCACCTTCCCCTGAGCAACATGATCGGTTGCCTTGACGGAAATGAAATGCAGAATGGCTGGATCAAAGCACTTTATTAGGTTTCATTCTTTTGGCTCTTCCTTAGGCTCAGCTCTGGGTGGCCATAAATACAGCGCAAGAAGGAGCCAAGAGAGACTTATTAAAAACCCAGCATTGCCCTAGAGGGCCACTTGCCATCACCATCACTCCCCATCAGGCCTCAGCATATTGTCTGTTTCAGGGCAGGTGGGGGAGAGCTTGGAGTTGTATCTGCCATCCTGGACAGATTCTGGAGTTGCCGTCTCAAAGAAGTATTTCCCTGAACTTTGTATGTGCGGTAAATCTGAAAAAGTGTCAGCTCAGCATCTAGGGCTGCCAGATCGGGACTGTTCTGGGCCCCTGAAATGTCACAGCCAAAATCTTAGACTTAGAGCTTGTCATGGGTAGTGCACAGAGGCCGTGCTGATGCTATAAGGGTGATGTTGCAAAGGTCAAGTTGTTGAGGGACATCTGCAAGTCCATTGTCTGGGAGTTTCCCTGGCCAGCCATGCCTTGAAGTCTCATCCTGACCCTTTTGCAACCCACATGTGCAGGCAGTTTCCTCTTTGCCAGCCAGTTCCCAGTCATAGCAGGATATCATTTATATATTCTGCTATTAATATGTGCTTTGCCAATCAAACCATATCATGGAGAAGGAGTGTACAGCCTGGGAACACATAGGAAAGTCATTTTTTTGTGTTACAAATCCTAGAGTTCCCCCAAGTAACATGGCCATTCTTGGGGGCTGCAGTCCAAAAAAGCAGCTTCCCCAGCTCTTACCTTAACAGAGTAATCCCCCATCTTTAATACTCCACAGTTTTCTCTACTTCTAAGTAAAGCTAGTTCTAATTGGTGTCTCAGTGAAGTCTCTTTCAAGACTCTGGCAACTGCAAGCATTTGAAGAAGGTGTGGGCGGCATGTGTTCTTTCAGGTGCTGTTGGGCTGCAAGTCCCATCATTCATCACCTCACACTGGCTAGGGCTGATGGGAGTTGCGATCCAACAATACAAGTTGATTTAAAATAGAAATCCCAGGATTTTTTGAATTTGAAAGACAAAACCTCATGCTCCCTGGCAACTAGAATATGTTTTCCCATGGTGGCAGTGGAATTGTACCAGCTCATACTGATTCCCCATTTTATTGGATTATCTTTAAAAAGAACACAAGCCTGCAGAGCATTGATGCTTGCAACATTTCAAGACAGGTAGCTGCAAATGCTGTTCCAGGAGAGACTGTGTGTCCATGTAATGCTGGTTTCAATTCTGTGGACCTTTGATATATGTACCCATGTTACTCATTTGTATCTGAAGCATCACACAATTTTAATTCTTTTGATTAGTTAAGTGATGAGAAGTTGGCTATATACTATTTAGCAAAGTAATGGGCAACTGTGGCAGTCTGTGGGAGCACATTAGCCCCAAAGGAGACCTTGGAGAGTTGCACCCCCAAGCGGCCAACCCCAGCAAAAATAAGTTGTCCCCAAATGCCCCCAAACTCCTTCTAGAGAGGTGTGGGGAGCATTATTGCCATGCTTTTAGCCTGGTATTCCCAGTGGAAGAGGACTGTTAAAGCCATTCTGCCCTGAGTTCCACAAAGAGTCAGAGGATGCTGGGGCAAATGAACACTGGTTTACTCTGAATGTACTTCATCCTTTCCCCAACCCCAGTTGCACCATTGGGTACAGGTAAGTTTCAGTCTGGTTCAGGGAAGAATAAGTCCAAACACAATCAAGGGAGAAAGATCTTTTTCTGTCCTAACCTAAGGGGCCCTCACCCAGGTCAAGGTGCCCAGTACCCAAATCTAGCAGTAATAACAATAACATGTCTTCTCATGCTTGATAGTAAAAAATACAGTGATAAGAGGTTAACTTACAATTTACTAACTTTTCATAGTGTGTCAGATCTGCTACTTGAGGTATCTTTTTCATTCTGCCCCAGTAGTTGGGCTGGGCCTGGCTTTCTTTGTTGTCCAAAATGTTGCTTGGAAGAGAGAGTGAGCTGGTCTGTGGGCGATACCAACATCACATACCCTTCAGCTGTCCCAGTTTGGCAGGGACAGGCCCAGTTGATCTTCTTGTATCCCATTTATTCAGCTGTTTTTAAACTTGATTTTTTCCCCATCTCCTTTCCCCTTTTGTCCTTCAAAGTGCAGAAGTAGTTTGCAGTCAAATAACAAAACGGGGTGGAGAGGAAGGGCAGAATCTCGCCCTTCCTAGTAGGCTCAGGAAAAAACAGACTGCTGCAACCTCTCCTAGCACTTTGTGGGTGTTTCCTCTCTAATAATTTTTTCCCATCCTGACCATACTCTGATGTTCCCTGGCTACACATGTCCCAGTTTACAGCTGTGAAATGTGGAAGGGGATGTCCTTAGCGTGGAAGACCAGGCACAGGTGATTAGTGAGCTGTACAAACAGTTTGTTCTCCCTCCAGTAGCCACAGGTGCAGGGAGCCGTACATGGCTACAAACTGTAGCCGTCTGGTATTTGTCAGGATGGTGTTCTTGCTGAGCTGCTCTAGGAAGAATGGCAAGGAAAAGTCTCTGTATGGCTGACAGCCAAGCCCCCCTCCTCACTGTTCCCTCTCTTTCATCCCACGTCTGCCACTGGCAGCCATTCCTTCTCTCAATCTTGTCTCTCTCAACTTCCTGGCTTTCTCTTTTGGTCCTCCTCGGCCTTCTTCAAGCCGTACTGTGGCATCACAGCATCTCAGCCCAGGCCATTTCCACACTAGAGTGTTATAGCGCTATGATTCCACTTTCAACATCCTATGGAATCCTGGGGTTTGCAGTTTTGGGAGGGGCCGGCCACTGCAAACCCCAGGATTCCATAGGATGTTGAAAGTGGAATCATAGCGCTATAATACTCTAGTGCGGAAATGGGCCCAGCCTTGTTGAGATAAAGCAGCAGCTCAGCCGATCACTGGGGGATGCAAAAATCTGTCAATTTCATCCCCACTGTGGTTTTTAAGAATCGCACTGGTACTCACATTCTGTCCTGATTCCATTGCAGATTGGGAGAAATTCTAAAAATCCCCATGTGGAAATTGTGCATATTTTTGTGTGCATTTTCTCCAAATACATCAAATTTTGGTACATGTTTGGCAAATGTACACTTCTGCATGGAGATTTGAGGCATTCCTTCCTAAAATGGATCACATGTCTCTGAAAGCTCCAGATTGGTATGAGATTGTCCTGTGAGGACGAAGCATTCACCGGTTGTTTTTGTTTTTTAAACAGCACCATTGCCGATGTCTAATGTAGAACCATATGCTCTTCTGAGGAGCCCTGGTGGCACAGTGGCTCAGTGTAGGCACTGCAGCCACAAGGTTGTGAGTTCGATCCTGCTGGGCTCCAGGTTGACTCAGCCTTCCATCCTTCTGCAAGTCAGTAAAATGAGTACCCAGCTTGTTGGGGGCAATTAACTAACACATTGTAAATGGCTTAGGGAGCATTTAGCTGATAAGCGGTATAGCAATGCACATGCTATTGCTAGTCTGCATAGAAAATGGTTGATTTGTCCTGAGTAGAAGGAGTGTGTTCATGTCTAACTTCTATTTTGTACTAAGTTCCATTTTGAAATGAAGGAAACCCAAGTATTTGGAGTACAGGCTAGATACAGGCTGTGCCAGGGGCTTTTGACCTACTATTCCTAGTTGCCAGGTCAACAGAGCCCATTTATTTATCAAGCCGCGCTTCCTCATTCTTCTCTTCTTTTTGTGCCTTTTCAACAAACAGACTCAGGCATTTGTACAGTACACAGTGATTGCCAAATGTTCGCTGAAATTCTCCACGGTCGCAGGGGCCTGTCAGGGCAATACTACAACAACAGAGTATATAACACGAAGGATTAAGAGAATGCTGTAAAGGTATCTCTCTTCCTCCTGCTTTGTATGTATGTGCACTTCTCCTTGATCAAATGCTTGATGGTTTTGATGACTGCTGGCTAGTAGCTGCAGTAAATTTTGTGGGGCCACATAGGAGTGTAGCTGTAGAACGAGGGTGATTTCTGCCTTCCCCTTTTCCCCATCAAATTTTCCTTCAGTCTTCAGATGTCTAGCATTTGCAGTCACTGGAAACATCAGTTGAGCATTTAGAAATACAGTTTAAACACTGAAAGGAAAGGCAAAGTTAACAAGGGAATGTGAACACAGCAAATATAGAAATTCTGGGTGAGAACAGTTTTCAATGTCTCACTTTCTGCAAAGGTAGACCTTTAGGAACATTTCATCAGAGGGACAGAATTCTTATTGTACAGTCCAGTAATGGACTGGATGAGGAAAAACAGACTGAAGCCGAATCCAGATAAGACGGAGGTACTCGCCGTTAGGGGCCCTAGCCCAGACATGGAGATTTGTCAGCCAGTCCTAGACGGGGTCACACTTCCCCTGAAAGACTGTGTTTGCAGCTTGGGGGTACTCCTGGACTCGCCACTTCAGATAACAGCTCAAATAGATGCGGCGGCCAGAAGTGCCTGCTATCAGCTTTGGCTGATACTCCAGCTGCGCCCCTTTCTGGAGCTGGAGCACCTAAAAACAGCGGTGCATGCGCTGGTAACTTCACGGCTCGACTTCTGCAATGCGCTGTACATAGGGCTACCCTTGTGCTTAGTCCGGAAACTTCAGTTAGTTCAGAATATGGCAGCCAGGTTGGGTCACTAGTAGACCTAAAACTGACCATATAACACCAATTTTAAAATCTCTTCATTGGCTGCCTATTAGTTTCCGGGCACAGTACAGGTGTTGGTTATTACCTTTAAAGCCCTTCATGGCTTGGGGCCAGCCTACCTGCGGGATCGCCTTCTCCCATATAATCCACCACGCACACTAAGGTCCTCTGGGAGGAATTTACTGCAGCCAGTCAGAACTAGGTTGGCTGCAGTTACCCAGAGGACCTTCTCTTCTATCGCTCCCAAGTTATGGAATGGCCTGCCGGAGGAGACCCGGCATATTACCAGTCTAGACTGCTTTAAAAAAGCAGTCAAGACTGATCTCTTCCGACAGGCCTTCCAAGACTAGCATTTCCATCACCTCCCATCAGTTGTCTTCTTGTTTTGTTAATAGTCAACTGATTGACTGTTAATTGTTCTGTGTTTTAAGGGGTTGGTTTAGGTGGGTTGGTGGATGGTGAGGACTGGGTTTGTTTTTAATCTCTTTTAATGTATTTAATGTATTTTATGTTGTTCGCCGCCTGGATCCTTGTGGAGAGGCGGGATAGAAATAATTTATTATTATTATTATTATTATTACTACTACTACTACTACTACTACTACTACTACCACTACTACTATTTGAAGGGGCAATGCCCTCATTTCCTTTATGCCCCCCCAGCTATACCCCTGGCGCAACACCACCTGCTTGGAAGGAATCAGAGAGATACAGACTGAATGAAGAAGTACAGTCTGAATGCTGTGCAGCTAGTTTGTAAAAAGCACCCTCCATATTGTTGGCTTTCACAGGAACAGCTGCTTGGCAGCCTGCTGTTCAGGACTGCACTTGAACATGTCTATTTGTGCATGTCTGTGTGTATTGTGCCTTCAAGATTCCTGTTGACATAGGGTGACCTCATGAATTTCCTAGGGTCCTCTTAGGCAAGGAATACTCAGAGATGATTTTGCCAAGTTCCTTCCTCTGAATTATATCCTACAACACCTGGCATTCATTGGTGGTCTCCTGTCCAAGTACTACCCAGGGATGACCCTGCTTAGCTTCCACGAGTGGAAGGCACCAGATGTTCCACGAACATCTGGTGCTTTTAGGATATTTAGGCATATGTGTGTGTGCCTTTAAGACCTAGCCTCAATCCATGGAATTATGGGGCACTGCTGGGGTGGGGAGGAGGAGATTGTTGGCACAAATCAATAATGGTGGACATTATCTGGAGAAAATTCTGAAAAGTGGTATAGTCTTTTCCAAGGCTGTGTGTTTGAGAGACAGAGAGAGAGTGAGAAATATCAGGAGAAAAAATATTACTTTTTTGTCCTAAAATACACTAATACAATGCAAACAAGAAACTTCTGAGACATGTTTATTTCATTCTAGGATAGACTGCAGTTTAAGTGCTATTGGATACAAAACAGAGCAAACTCAAGAGGATAAAAAAGTATAGTGAGACATATTTGCTTGCCCACCTTCTTGGTAGTGAAAAACACTGAGCTAAATTGCTTAGCTCTGTATGGGAGAAAGCATTGCATAGTTCTCTGAGTGTTTAAGTTGCCTGTCAACTTATGGCAATCCAATAAAATTTCATAGGATTTTCTTCATCAAGGCATACTAAGAGGTGGTTTTGCCGGTTCCTACCTCTGAAATATAGCCTACAGCACCTGGTATCCATTGGGAATCTGCCACCCAAGTACTAACCAGGGCAGATCTTTCTTAGTTTCCAAGATCAGATGGGGCCTGGTGTCTTGAGGGTATTTGTGCTTGTATGTATATTTGCAGATAAGCAGAGTGTTGTGGTGGTTTGGGTGCCGGACTTCCTGTTCGGCCATGGAGACCCATTGGGTGAGCTTGGGCATGCCACATACTCTCAGCTCCAGAAAACGCTGTAATATACCTTAGGGTCATCATAAAATGGAAACGACTTGAAGGCACACAAAAGGAACAACAGTGTATATTTGTACACAGAGACATAATATAAGAACACTCAAAGGATGCTTCGAGATTGGAAGGGCTTCTATTGTTACCAGGCGTGCTATTCGTCTTTTGCTATTGTAGTATTCTACCTGTTCACTTTTTTCCTCAGATCTTTGCAGATGACACCAAATTAAGAGGAGTGGCTAATATTCCAAAGGACAGTATCAGAATTCAAAATTACCTTAACAGATTAGAGAGAGCGGCCAAAACTAACAAAATGAATTTCAACAGGGAGAAGTGTAAGGTACTACACTTAGGCAGAAAAGATGAAATGAACAGATATGATGAGTGACTCCTGCCTGTACAGGTGAAAGAGATCTAGGGGGTCTTAAAGCTGAACAGGAGTCAGCAGCGTGATGTGGCAGCAAAAGTAGCCAAAGCGATTCTAGGCAGCATCAATAGGAGTATAGTCAGCCCTCCACTTTTCACTTTTGTGGATTTGATTATTCACAGATTATTTGCTGTCACCTCTGCTGCATCCGTATGCCATATCTCCGTATTAAAATGGTGTGGGGCAGTGGCAGAGGTGGTAGTGAGTCCCACCAGCCATCCACTTCTGCCTTGTGAAGAAACCCTGATGCCTCAAAGGAATCCATGGTGGCTTGAATATGATAGTCATACTTCTTTATGTGTTAAATATGGTTTGGGAGGCCTAGAGTTATTCACTGTTTTTCCACTTCCACGGGGGTCCTGTGCCCCTAACCCTAGCGAATGTGGAGGGATGACTGTGTAGTCTCCAAGTCAAGGAAAGTAATAATACCACTCTATTCTGCTGTGGTCATATCTGACCTGAAATAATGTGTTCAGAGGAGGACAACCAACATGGTAAAAAAAGGGGGGGGCTTGGAAACCATGCCCTATGAGGACTGGCTTAAGGAGCTGGGTATGTTTAGCCTGGAGAAGAGAAGGTTAAGAGGCTACATGATAGATACATTTAAATATTGGAAAGGATGTCATATGGAGAATGGAGAAAGCCTGTTTTCTGTTGCTCCAGAGACTAGGACACAGAGCAATGGCTTCAAACTTCAGGAAGAGATTCCATATAAACATTAGAAAGAACTTCCCAATGGTAAGGGCAGCTCAACGTGGAATACGCTGCCTGGGAGCGTGGTAGAGTCTCCTTCATTGGAGATGTTTAAACAGAGGCTGGATGGCCATCTGCTAGGAGTGCTTTGAGTGTGTATTCCTGCATGGCAGAGTGAGGTTGGACTTGATGGCCGTTGTGGTCCTTCCAACTCTAGGATTCTATGATTCCATGAAATGAAGAGTATTCCACATAAAATCAGTGAACCCAGCAAAAGGAACAATGAAATAATTAATTATCCGTCTCAGACTGCCTTTTTCCTTCTGACTGTAATTGTACATCTCAGAATAGCTGGAGGGAAAACACTTACATCTCTCTTTTATTGAAGATCTCAGGACAGCTTACAATAAAATAAGTTTAAAACAATAAATAGCAGCAACAACAATAATTTTGAAAAACAGTTAAATCAATTAATCATGCCACTCATTGCCCAGGCACTTGTTACTGCCCTGGCTAGCCCGAGCTTGGGGGATATAAAAAGATATCTCTTGATATCAATAAGTCGGCCTCACATACCCATTCCCCTCCACGTGCTTGCGAGGCCCCAGACAAGCACGCATACAGGCTCGGCCGATAATCGCCGTAATATTTCAAAACAATACAGGCAGACCAGAAATAGCCGACTCGCAGCTTCAGGAGACCTCAAAGGCAAGTATCTTCATTAAGTATGCACGCAACTTTCAAAAGATCCTCTGCCAGCTTGATGATCTGACTATACAATGCTCAAGTACTTCGTGTTTGCATACTGGCTACCCTATTGATAATTTGGCTATAACTCAGTCATTCAAATTCTGACCTTTCGGAGGCTTTGTCTCCAGCCCCAAATCCATTGTTTTCCCCACGTCCGAACTAGCCTGCGGTCACAATTCTCCTTATAAAAACCCCTGACTTTGAGTGCTTCCTCGGATCGCTCTCGGCTTCCATCCCGCCTTGCTGTCGCTTTGTCCAGCGAGCCTTCCCCTCAGCCCCACCTGCTGAGCTCCACGCTCCCCGGCTTCTCCGCTTCCAACCGGGCTTCAGGACAGGTGAAGTATCACCCAAACCAACAACTCCTCTAAAAATCCCTCTATCCCACTCCAACCTTTATTTCTTTAGTTATCTGTGTGAGTGTGCCGCATACACTGTTTGATTGTGTTTTTAATAAAACCACATTTATTATTCCAACTTCTGTGTGCTCCTTGACTCGGCCTGACTCCGTAAACATAGGGTTCAAGATCTCACTACGTTACCCTGCCTCTCGCATTGCTAGGCTGTGCTCTTGTCTAATTTCCCCAACTTATAAAATTGAGAGCGCATTTAGGTGTGCCTCCCGGGACCCCCAGGAATCAGGGTAACACACTAACTGGACAGAATCAACAGGCCTGAATGCTTAAATAATAAGACATTTTTTGATTTGGCACCAAAAGAATGACAGCATTGGCAATAATTGGGTGTCCAAGGGGAGGGTGTTCCAGAACTGGGGCACCACCATAGAGAAGGCCCCCTCTTATGTCTTCTGACAGTGTATTACCTCCGCCTTTGGGCCACACAGAAATATTCTCAACTCAGAGGGCTGGAGTGGATGGCCCTTGTGGTCTATTCCATATGAGTCTATGTAAAGTTCCTTTATTGGCCTAAGGTCCCAGATAGCCCCAGTCAGCAGGTTGGGGTATTCAGAGAGCTAGGGTCAAAACATTTAATTGTGTGTGTATGTGTGTGTGTGTGTGTGTGTGTGTAGAAAAAAATGTCAGAAGCATTCAGAAAACATGGGAAGATTGCAATTAAAGATGACTTTTGGTGGTTCCCTGCAAAATTCTACAAGTGAGACAAGAGTATAAGCCCAATAAGAATGTCTAGGAGCAGCCCAAGACATTTTGCTGCCTAAGGTGAAAGATAATAAGCAGGGAGATAGCTATCGAGGGAGAGGGGCAAAATGGGGACATCACCCTCCAAACAGGAGTTCTGCCCTACCATGAAATTCAGTCTCAAAATTTCTAGCTTTGTAGTAACGTAAAACTTCAGTTGAGCATTTAGAAATAGAGTTTCAGCATCCAAAGATACAGTGCAAGTAAAGCAACCATGGGAATGTGAACACAGCAAGTATAGAGAGTTCCAGGTGTGAATACTTTTCAGTGCCTCACTGTCTGCATAGCTAGAAATTTGGGGACTGAAGGAAAAATTAATGGGTGGCAAAATTATAATTTGGGGAGCACATAGCTAAACCCCTGACAAGAAGGCTGAATGGCTCACCCATTCCTGTGCCTGACCAGACTGCCAGCTGAATTCCAGCAATTGAAATAGCATCCTCCAAAATGGCTGATGGCAGCAAGCAGGTGCAGAACTTGGGGGAAAAAAAGTTGGATTACATTTCCCAAGTCTGCCATACACCACAACCAGTGACCACTGGCTATGTTGGCTGAGAGTTCTCAGAGCTGTTGTAAAAAAGTAAGTTTTCCAAGCTCTGGTTAAAGGTATAGGATGATGCATGTGGCACACATAAATCTGTGTTCCAATAGAGGAAAATGGCTGATGTGCTCAAGAGAAACAGTGAAGGAAATGCCATTTGTGCCCACTCACCAGCTTCTGCTGCCTGAGGTAACTGCCTCCTCACTCTGACTCATCATAGGGATGGGCCCCAGAAGTGTACTCTCTGCTTAGAAGGGAACTCACTTTGATTATAACAACGTGAGCTGCCAGCTTTAAGACCTTGTTGCTTTTAGCTCTGTGACCTCAATATGGTTGATTAATGCAGTTAGAAAGCTGCATAAGCAGTTGAAAGATCCTTCTGTCATACATGTGAATAAAGCAAAGGACCTTTCATTCACTCCAGCCTCTAAGTTTGAGCTTGAGCAACAACAAGGCATGGGAAAAGCTCCCAAGACTCCGCTGTCTTAGGTAGAATCTTGTGTTCCTCCAGTTTTCACCTTATTTTCTTCTGGTCTTTTTGGAGAATCAGGTTGCAAAACCATGACTTAACTTTGTCATTACAGTCATGCCATTCTCCATCGCCCAAGCACTTGTACCTTTTCAAAGCTTGGGCAAGTGTAGGTGGCAAGTGCTGTGTTTTCTGTGCTAGCGGGGCACAGCTCTGCCCCTCACAAGCCAAGATGGTCACTGATTGTCCAACGGAGGGATGCAATGACAGGCAGCTTCCCATGGGTTCTGTTGAATTCAGAACAGCCTACCTGCTATTCCTGCTGCCACTGGACACTTCCAAGCCCGCAATCCAGCATAATCATGCTGGTAGTGCTTTTCACTCTGCTGGAACTGCGTGAGATCAGTGTTGCATTAGCAACCCCGTTTTCTGTGCTGGGAGAAAGGCAGGATATAAATGGAATGAACCGAATACATGAATACTAGATTTCAGCCATGTGTGTACTTGCACACTTGTTTTACTACATGGAAGTTCAGGTACAATTTGGTTCAAACTTTTCCTAACAAGTACACTTTCCCTGTGCATTTTTGTTTGCCTTTTCTCCAATGATTACAAACCATCTGTTTCCATTTTGCCAAATTATATATTTTCAGTTTTGGGTGTATGTTGATATGTAATTTTTAAAGGAAGAAATAGTCCCACAGATCCCAAATTGGATTAATTTTGTTTTGAAAGATGGATTTGTGTCGTCCCTTAGCAACAACCACGGTTTTTCTCAACTGCAGTATTTCAGACTTAGCCTAATCCTCTCTTCTTTGCCTTGGCTTCTAACCTTGAGGATGAAAAATCCCAGTGACGTGCTTCATTTTTCATTGTGGATAGATTGCTCTCTCTCTGTCTCTTTCTTGTTTTTAAACAAAAGTGGGGGAGATAAAAATTCACGGCAGTTCTGATCTGCACAGCTGAGCACGCCAGCTGCAGTTGGCTATTGCAAAGAACTGATGTTGTTGTCTCCTGGCACCTTGTGTGATCTCTCCCCACGTGACTGGCATCCATGCTTTGTTCCATAAGTAGCCTGGACTTTGGGTTGTTGCCTCATGGTGATTCCAACATTTAGTTTGCAAGCTGATATTGTCAGAATATGGAATCATAGAGCTGGAACGAGACTGTAGAGGTTATTTGGCCCAAGTCCCTCCTCGGTGAAGGGTCCATACCCTCAACTGTCCGGGTTTGTCAGGGACAACTCTGATTAGTCCTCTGTCATCTCAGTTTTTCTGCTGTTTTTAAAATGTCCCAGTTTCTCTCCCTTCCAACCACTTCGTGGCTGTTGTTCTGTGCCTTCAAGTCATTTCCATAGAATCATAAGAGACCATGGGGGCCATTCCTGCTATGCAGGAACCCGCATCAAAGCACACCTGACAGATGGCCATCCAGCCTCTGCTTGAAAACCTCCAAAGAAGGAGACTCCACCACATTCCTAGGCAGCATATTCCACTGCTGGACAGCTCTGACCATCAGGAAATTCTCCTTGAGGTTTAAATGGAATCTCTTTTCCTGCAGTTTGACTCCATTTCTCCTTGTCCTAGTCTCTGGAGCAGCAGAAAACAAGCCTGCTCCCTCCTCAACATAACATCCTTTTAAATATTTAAACTTGGCTATCATGTCCCCTCTTAACCTTCTCTTCTGCAGACTAAACATAACCAGCTCCCTAAGCCATTCCTCGTAGAGCACGGCTTCCAGACCCTTCACTATTTTGGTCGCCGTCCTCTGGACATGCTTCAGTTTGTCGATATCCTTCTTGAACTGAGGTCCCCAGAACTGGACCCAGGATTCCAGATGAGGTCTAATCAGAGCAGAATAGAGTGGTACCGTTACCTCCCCTGATCTAGACACCATACTCCTATTGATGCAATCAAGAATTGTGTTGGCTTTCTTGGCTGCTGCATCACACTGCTGTCTCACATTCAGCTTGTGGTCCACCAAGACTCCTAGATCCCTTTCACACGTACTGTTATCCAGCCACGTGTCCCCCATCCTGTATTTGTGCATTCCATTTTTTCCTGCCTAAGTGTAGGACTGTACATTTCTCTCTGTTGAAATTCATTTTGTTAGCTTTGGCCCAGTCCTCCAATCTGTTCAGGTCATTTTGAATTTTTATCCTGTCCTCTGGGGTATTAGCGACCCTTCCCAATTTGGTGTCATCTGCAAATTTGATGAGCATGCCCTCTGTTTCTTCATCCAAGTCATTGATGAAGATGTTGAATAGCACTGGGCCCAGGACAGAATCTTATGGCCCTCTGTGGCACCCAACTTATGGTAAACTTAAGATGCTCCTATCATGGGGTTTTCAGGGGCTGAAAGTATGTGATGCACTGAAGGTCACCCAGTGGATTTCCGTGGCTGAATGAGGAATCGATGCCTGGTCTCCAGGGTCAAAGTTCAGTGCTCAAATGACCACACCACACTGGCTCACGCCACCCACTTTAGCCTTGGCTTAGTTCTGTTGGTGCAAACTGTGTTCAAAGGCAAAAGCAAACTGCTACAGTCTTTCCCAGCTTGTGTGTTCTTCCTCCTTAACAACCTTTGCCATCTTGTATAGTCTGGAAGGGTCCCAGGATTTGAGTTTTGACATGTTGCGTGTCTCTTTTGTCTGCCTCTTGCCATTTTGGCTGCAACTCTGATAGCCTAGACATCAGAAAATAGAAAGACTGATTTCATTACAATGAAGAGAAAAGAATATAAGATTTTCAACAGTCATGCATTTTTTTTCTGTAGTATTCAAAGACTGACACATTTCCAACAAATTCAATAAGCAAATTACCTTTTTTCTAACCAGAAATTAGATTATCTTATTATAAAACCATAATTTTAATTATATTATTGTTATATAGTCATAATGTAATATCATCTTTTTCTTGTTAGAGGTCAGATTCCCTGATTAGATTTAGAATTAGACTTCAAAACCTTACTGAGGATGTTTGCGTATTTTTCCTCAGTCCAATAAATATTGTATTATATTATATTCTTGAACTATGGATTTTGAATGTTTCCTCTTAACGCAAAAGCAATTTGTATATTTTGAGACTGTTGTGCATTTGTTCGTTTTAGTTTCGTAATCAGCCATCTAGGGCGAGTTACTGAAATCTTCAAATATCCTCAATATCACATCCATACCATTACAGTTGTAAACAATATCAATTCACAACACATTGTGTGTATATGTACCAGTTTAGTTATAATGAATCTTTACACTGATGTATCTTTCCTGTTGTTCTTATTTGTTCAGTGGCCATCACACAGGAGTGCTTTGAGTATCCTTGCATGACAATGAATCATAGCATCATACAGTTGGAAGAGACCCCAGGGGCCATCCAGTCCAACCCCGTGCCATGCAGGAACACACATCAAAGCATTCCCAACAGATGGCCATCCAGCCTCTGCTTAAAAACCTCCAAAAAGAGAGACTCCACTACACTCCTAGGCAGCATATTCCACTGCCAGACAGCTCTGATCATCAGGAAGTTCTTCCTGAGTTTCAGCTAGAATCTCCTTTCCTGCAGCTTGAATCCATTGCTCCTTGTCCTAGTCTCTGGAGTGGCAGAGAACAAGCCTGCTCCTTCCTCAACATGACATCCCTTCAAATATTTAAACATGGCTATCATGTCCCCTCTTAACCTTCTCTTCTGCAGACTTAACATACCCAGCTCCCTAAGCCGTCCTTCATAGTGTTGTAGCTCACCAAGAACAAAGACCGGCAGATTAGAAAGCAGAACAAGTTTATTTTAACTGCGCAGGGTCTCAGTGGAAATGAAATCCCCAAAGGTCTGAGACCCTGAGCTCAGAATTCAGTGTCCTTAAATACATTCTAGCAAGCGAGCACAAGAATAACACAAAGAACAATTACAAATCAGCAGTTGACAGGTTACAGAGGTTACAGACCGGTTACAGAGACCTTGGATTCCAGCTTTCAGAGTGATGGATCTCGTGCCAAGGGAGTACCTTCACCGGGTTACATCAACTTAGAACTCCCTCAAGTGCCTGTATAGCTAGGCGCATACCTAAGCCTCCAGATAAGATAAAGACCGCATCTGCTTACCCTTATTTTCTTCTATTTTCTACTAAAGCAACTGCAGTTCTAAAGCCTTAACCCTTTCATTAGGGCTTCATGGCTTCCAGATGCTTCACCATTTTGGTCACCCTCCTCTGGACATGTTCCAGCTTGTCAATATCCTTCTTGAATTGAGGTGCCCAGAACTGGACACAATATTCCAAGTGAGACCTAACCAGTGCAGAATAGAGTGGTACCATTACCTCCCTCGATCTAGACATCATACTCCTATTAATGAATTGGATGCCAGTGAGGCGTAGCAGTTTGAGCATTGGACAATGACCCTGAAGACCAGGGTTTGATTCCTATGTGGCCATGGAAGCCCACTTGGTGACCTTGGGTGCATCACACATCTCAGCCCAGAAAACCCGTGATACATTTGTCTTAGGGTCACCATAAGTCAGAAACAACTGAAGGGTACACAACAGCAACAAGTGAGTTGGACTAGATGGCCTTTGCATTCCCTCCCAACTCTATAATTGTACTGTTGGTTAGCAAAATGTTTCTTACCTAAATGTGTGCTTATCTCTGTATCGATTTTCTTTTTTATGGGTCGATTTGTCTTTCTGTTTCTACGTATTCAGATACTGACATTTTGGTAGTGAACCAACATGGATAGAATGTTATAATGTATAGATTTGTGCCTGTGTTTTACCATTCTGCTGACCTTAGCATCGGCACTCATGCCTAAAGGCTGGAAAAACAGAGTATAATTATAATTTGTGCCCATATAAATACAAAGTGCTTTTCCTTCCAGTCACGCAAAGGATCTGGCAATGCAGGACGGGGCCATATTAAGGTTTTCTTGTATTTGACTCCACACTTCACCTCAATGTACCACTAGGAATGTGTTCAGAGGCTCAAAAATGGTTTTCGCAGGCCCTAAAACTTTCATAGGCCCTAGACATTGTGCCCAAAGTGCCTAATGGATAAGGCAGCCCTGATGCAGGAGGTGAGGATGACTGCCAGTCTGAGAGGGGGGCACTTGCTTTCCTTTACACCCCTCTTTCAGCTCCTCATGACAGCGTAGCCAACTGTTCCCATTTATCAGGAACAGTCCCAGTCCCAGTCAATCCTCTGTCATCCCACTTTTTCAGCTGCTTTTAAAATATTCCGGCTTCTTTTTTCTCTTCCAACTTTTCTCCTCTTACCATACCCTACCACCTCTCCTGTGAGATATGCAATTTTCATAAATTGAACTTATTAATGACTGGAGAACAGAATAGGGGTAATGTGGGCCAGAGAACATGTTCAGGGCTCGTGTCATGTCCTGCCTTGGAGACGGTGGCAGTGAGGAGGAGGATTCTGACTCTGAGGCAGAGGCTTCCCCAGAGGCTGAAGTGTCCCCAGAAGCTGGCCCAGAGGGAGATAATACACAACAACAACAACAACAACAACAACAACAGGGGCCTGAGCCAGGAGAACAAATAGAGGAAGATATAGCTGACACACCTACCTTGCAGCAGAGACGCTGTGAAGGGGAGGGCTTGTGTCGCTCGACCCGTATATAAAATATGTAAAAGCAATGAGGGAACACATATGGTGACAGCAGCCATTGATAAAAGAGGGCTCCAGCTGGCCTTTCCTCCCAGGGTCAGCTACTGGTCTCTTTGGCCCTGAAACCCTGTGCTGTGCTCTTGGATCTGGTCATCCTGGAACTCTGGATTTGTTTGCTCTGGGCTTCCTTTCTGTTTGGACATTCTTTGACTCTCGCCTCATAAGTAGGAGCTGTGCTGCTTGTGATTTACTGCCTACTATGCTGCAGACATAGAATCATAGAAATGTAGAGTTGGAAGAGACCACACGGGCCATCCAGTCCAACCCCCTGCCATGCAGGAACACCCTCAAAGCACTCCCGACAGATGGCCATCCAGCCTCTGCTTAAAAACCTCCAAAGAAGGAGACTCCACCACACTCCGAGGCAGCAGATTCCACTGCCGGACAGCCCTGACTGTCAGGAAGTTCTTCCTGAGGTTCAGGTAGAATCTCCTTTCCTGCAGCTTGAATCCATTGCTCCTTGTCCTGGTCTCTGGAGCAGCAGAAAACAAGCCCTCTCCTTCCTCTACATGGCATCCCTTCAAATATTTAAACATGGCTATCATGTCCCCTCTTAACCTTCTCTTCTGCAGATTAAACATATCCAGCTCTCTAAGTCTATCCTCAGAGGGCATGGCTTCCAGGCCTCCCACCATTTTGGTTGCCCTCCTCTGGACCTGCTCCAGCCTGACCATGTCCTTCTTGAATTAGGGTGCCCAGAACTGGACACAGTATTCAAGATGAGGTCTAACCAAAGCAGAGTAGAGTGGTACCAGTACCTCCCTCGATCTAGACACCATACTCCTATTGATGCAGCCGAGAATTGTGTTGGCTTTCTTGGCTGCCGCATCACACTGCTGACTCATGTTCAGCTTGTGGTCTATTAAGACTCCTAGATCCCTTTCCCATGTACTGCTATCCAGCCACGTGTCCCCCATCCTATATTTCTGGATTCCATTTTTTCTACCTAAGTGTAGGACCTTACACTTCTCTCTGTTGAATTTCATTTTGTTAGCTTTGGCCCAGCTCTCCAATCTATCCAGGTCATTTTGAATTTTGATCCTGTCCTCTGGTGTATTAGCAACCCCTCCCAATTTGGTGTCATCTGCAAATTTGATGAGCATGCCCTCTATTCCTTCATCCAAGTCGTTGATGAAGATATTGAACAGCACCGGGCCCAGGACAGAACCCTGTGGCACCCCGCTAGTCACTCCTCTCCAGGATGAAAAGCAGCCATTGGTGAGCACCCTTTGGGTTCGGTCGGTCAACCAATTACAAATCCAACTAACAGTAGCCCTGTCCAGCCCGCATTTTACTAGCTTCTTTGCAAGAATGTCATGGGGAACTTTGTCAAAGTCCTTACTGAAATCGAGAAATGCTACATCCACAGCATTCCCTTCATCTATCGAGCTAGTAACTCTATCATGGAAAGAGAAAAGATTAGTCTGGCATGACTTATTTTTGAGAAATCCATGTTGACTTCTCGTGATTACCGCGTTGCTTTCTAAGTGATTAGAAACTGACTGCTTAATGATCTGCTCCAGAATCTTTCCGGGTACTGATGTCAGGCTGACTGGGCAATAATTATTTGGGTCCTCTTTTTTTCCCTTCTTGAAGATGGGGACAACATTTGCCCTCTTCCAGTCTGCTGGAACTTCTCTTGTCCTCCAAGATTTCTCAAAGATTAGAGCAAGCGGTTCCGAAATGACCTCTGCCAGTTCTTTTAATATCCTAGGATGCAATTCATCTGGCCCTGGAGACTTGAATTCATCCAGTGTGGCCGGGTATTCCTGTACCACCTCTCTACCTATTCTGTGCCTCATTTCCCCTGCTTCCTCACCTGCTCCCCAACCGCCAGGTTGAGTGCTTGTATCCTTCTGGGAAAAAACTGAGGCAAAGAAGGTGTGAAGTAGTTCTGCCTTTTCTCTTCCCTCTGTTAGTAATTCGCCATCTTCTCTGCGCAGCGACCCTATCGTCTCCTTCTTTTTCCTTTTGCTGCGGACATATTTAAAAAAGCCCTTTTTATTGTTTTTGATGCCTCTGGCCAGCCTAAGTTCGTTCTGTGCTTTAGCTTTCTCACCTCCTCCCTACATCTCCTAGCTACTTGCTTAAATTCTTCTTTGGTGGTTTCCCCCCTCTTCCATTTCCTGTACATGTTTCTCTTAACGCTTAGCTCAGCTGAGAGTTCTTTAGTCAACCATTCTGGTTTCTTCAGATGCCTTCCATTTTTTCTCTTTATTGGCACAGTTTTAGACTGTGCCTTCAGTATCTCCCTCTTAAGTAACTCCCCTGCCTCCTGAACTCCTTTCCCTTCCACTATTCTTGACCACTGAATTCCAGCCAGCAGCTCCTTAGGTTTACAGAAGTCCGCTTTTTTAAAATCTAAGATGGGTGTCTGGCTACACTTATCTTCTCCTTCCCACTGAATGCCAAATTCCAATAGGGCATGGTCACTCCCCCCTAAAGATCCAACCACTTCTACCTCGTTAACAAGGTCATCCCTGTTGGTTAGGATCAGATCTAGAATATTTTATCCCCTTGTGGCCTCTTCCACCTTCTGGACCATGAAATTGTCTGCAAGGTAAGCAAGAAACTTGCTGGACCTTGCTGTCTTGGCAGAGTTTGACTGCCAACATATATCCGGGTAATTGAAATCTCCTATTATTACTGTATCTCTCCTTTTTGAATGTGCAGTCATTTGGTTGAGGAAGGCATCATCAGAGTCCTCAGTCTGGGTTGGAGGTCTGTAGTAAACCCCCACCAGAATATCCCTATTGTTTCTCGCTCCCTTAATTCTTACCCAGATGCTCTCGACCTGGCTTTCTGGGTTTAAGTCACGGATCTCTTCACAGGTGAAAACATCCTTGACATACAAGGCTACTCCTCCTCCTTTCTTGTTTGGTCTATTTTTACAAAATAGGCTATACCCCTCTATTCCTACATTCCAATCCTAAGACTCATCCCACCAGGTCTCAGTGATGCCTATCAAATCGTATTTATTTTGTTGTGCTAGGAGTTCAAGTTCATCTTGCTTGTTCCCATACTCCGTGCATTAGTGTAGAGACACTTAAGTCCTCGGGCCCTTCCTGCAAGTCCTGTTCTGTGGTTTCTACTCCTCCCGCCACTGGCCGCTTGTACTACTTGTCCAATATCATTTGGGCCTTTTCCCCCTGTGCTCACCGAGACCTGGCCTTGAATAATATTGTCTCTCTCCCCAGTGGAACTTAGTTTAAAGACCTCTGAATCCTCCTTGCAAGATTGTTTGCAAAAACATTCCTGCCAAGTTTCGTGAGGTGCAGCCCATCCCTTGCCAGAAGCCCACGTTCATGGAAATTCAGGCCATGTTCCGAAAACCCAAACCGTTGCCGGCGGCACCATGTGCGGAACCAGTTGTTGACCTCTGCTATTGCCCTTTCCCTACGTGCTCCATATCCTTGAACAGGGAGGAGAGACGAAATAACCACCTGCGCACCAAGGTCCTTAAGCTTCGTCCCCATAAGCTCGTAGTCCTTTGCAATGTGGTAAAAGCTGCTCCTCGCAATGTCATTGGTTCCGACATGAACCAAAATGAGGGGTTTATGGTCAGTGAGCTTGACCAGCCTGGTTAGCCTCTCCGTTATGTGCTTGATCTTGGCCCCAGGAAGACAGCAGACCTCTCGATTGAGCTTGTCGGGTTTGCAAATTGCCGTTTCAGTTCCTCTGAGCAAGGAGTCCCCAACAACCAGAACTCGCCTCCTCTGAGGCTTCTCCAGGGCTCCTCGGTGAACATGTTCTTCTAGGACTGCCTGGGCATTCTGTTGAGACTGGGAGCGTTGATCTAGTTACCATTGCCAAAGTTGGATTCCTTCTCACTGACATTCTGTTCCCTCCTCCTGGTGCTCCTCAATGTTCGTAAGACCAAGAACTTTGAAGCGATTGTGTAGGTTGAGAGTCTCTGTTACCTTCCTGGACCTTCTGCTCCTACGTGTGACATTCCTCCAAGCCTCCGTTTCCTGGCACAGTGTGTTGACTTCCTGATCTGGCAGCTTCTCTGCACATTCGGTCTTCTGGTACGTCTTCACTGCCCTATCCAAAAACTCCTCCCCTTCCCTAATAAGATGAAGATTAGAAACTCGTGCCTCCAGCTGGCAAACCCCCTCCTCAAAGAAGGTCACCAGCTTGCACTTGGCGCAGGGGTACCCGACAACATCTTGTGGAAAGAAAAGGAACATCTCACAAGTGTTACAGGTGACCGCGGCAGGTCCCTCGCCTTCCATCCTAGATACTACAGAGAGTAGTACAGGAAGTAGTTCTAGAAAGAATAACTGGGCTTTCTTTCTGAAATTCAGCTGTATAAGCTACGTCTGCTCTACTGATTGTGAAGGGTTAAACTTGAAGGATTGAAGGACTGAAGTAGAGGACTTCAACAGTGCGCACCAAAGGCATGCACCGTTGGGAGCTCCTAATAAGACCCCTCCCCCCTAGCTGGCTCCTCCCCCTCGTTAGTCAGACCACGTGCTCAGGGAGAGCGCACGACCAGCACAAGGAGACTAAACAAAAACAAGCAAAAAGACAAACAAGCACTGCCCCACAAGCCTGTAAGCACACCTGGTCTAGGATGTCTTCACAGACCCAGCTCCCCCTCTGCTCGCCCCTCTGGGGAATGTGCTAGAGGGCCGTTGGGAGCTCCTAATAAGAACCCTCCCCCCCCAGCTGGCTCCTCCCCCTCGTTAGTCAGACTGTGTGCTCAGGGAGAGTGCACGGCCAGCACAAGGAGACTAAACAAAAACAAGCAAACAAAGACATGACACTATGCTGACCTGAGATGTGTTCTGGGTCATGAAATTTCACATAGGATTATGCAGAAAATCCATTGTTGATGGGTTTGTGCTAATTCCTTCACCATTTCACGCTCTTTTGCACTTTTGAATACAATGGAGGAAGAAATGTCCAGATAAAGCAGTCAGAGACTATCCCTCAATCTTATCCTACAGAGATCCTCCCTATACACCCTGACTGACTGAGACTGTCATGAATCCCATCAATGTTTAGTCACTCCAGAGTTAAAGCAATCAGCCCATTCTGGAACCCCTTGTCAGTCCTGTGGGAAAGCCATTATGGCTTTGTTAATGCACCCCCTTCAGGGTATGAAATAGGATATAAAAACCCTAGCATCAACCCCAGCCAATTGTAATAGGTAGTACATAGTATGTCCCAGACTGCCATTCCTCCGTGCTACTGTCAGACATTGTCTGAGCCCTTCCACTGTGACCTCCTTCTTCAAGACTGGCAACCATCACCCTTTGTACCCATAATCTCTCACTATCCAACCTTTTTCACCTCACTTTCCAATAGCCTTGTATAGTTCCTAAGAGTGTCTCGTTCCTTGTATGTTTGTCAATTCAGATAAAATACTTTGTTTAACTTTGCTGGAGTCCTCCTTACAGTTAGTACTGGTATACATAGGTGGAATATCCTGCCATTACTCCCCTCTCGAAGGCCTCCTTTGAGCTATAATTCCCCCAGATTCTAAGGAGACGGTGGTATTGCAGGAGCGTCCTCTACCTTTTAAGGAAACACTTCATCCTCAGACTGCTTCAGTTGCTACAAACTCTAGTTTGCACTCCAAAAGCATTTCATGGTCAGTTAACTGAGAAGAGGGGGTTGTCTTGCCCTTCCCAGTAGGGTGGTTTGATTCTTTTTCTTCCAGGCTTTCCTAAACTGAGAATATAAATTCCAAGGTTTGTCTGCTTAAAATAGCAGTTTTGTGTGTATTTTCCCTCCAGTAATAATTTTGGAGCTCTTGTTACCAGGCTGCACTCCTTTTAGCACACTCTGATGTTTCTTGACTGCCTGTACCCTGGTTTTCACCTGTCAAATGTTGGAGGGTACACAGAGAGCCATCGTGGCGCAATGGTTTAAGCACTGGACTATGAACCTGTAGACCAGGATTCGATTCCCCACTCAGCCAAGGAAACCCACTGAGTGACCTTGGGCACCTCACACTCTCTCAGCCCCGGAAAAACCCATGATAGGTTTGCCTTAGGGTCGCCATAAATCAGAAACAACTTGAAGGCAGTCACACCAAGAAGAATGTGGCAGTGGTGGACCCTCCAGGACCTTTGATATTCCTCATGCTGAGAAAAAGATGGGAAATGGTCATTCTGGATTATGTTATTGGCTGTTTAAAAGTAATTTTTGCCTACATGGTCATGTTGTAGTCCTAAAATTGCCTTTTTTTTAAGGGTCACACTTGGTTTTGAAAAATGGGTGGGTATCATCTTCCAAGGTCCAAGAGAAAACTGGCCCTCAGATGTCCCTGAAGTAGCCTACTCATGGCCCATGGCCACTTCTGCAACTCCATAATAAAGAAACATAATAGAAACTCTGAGCCATCATCACACAAATAAAGGAATCGCTTAGAGCTGAATGCTGTTAGTGGCAGAGGCAAGGGGAATGAGCCACCAGCTTGTGTAATAATAGCAATTGTCATTTCCCTTGGTAATTTTCATGGAGGGAAAAGATAAGTGTAATGAACCTTGTCTAGTGTTTAGATAGAGAGCAACTTCAGCTCAGTTTTGATAGATCAGTTTTGCTTCAGCTCACTCTTCTGTCCTAGAACAGCAGCTGAGAGCTGAAGAACACAAATGTATATGGTAGACTACTAATATTTACTGCACTATTCTTCCATGAGTTATCCAGGGAATATCGCACAGACTGCTTGGAGTATCTCCTGGGGCCCTTTCACAATGCAAAATTATAGCGCTTTGATTCCACTTCAACTGCCATGGTAATATCCTGTGGAATCCTGGGATGTGCATTTTAGAGAAGCGTATTTAGAATTCGCAGCCAGAGAACTCAAGTGCCTCACCAAACTACAGATGCTAGGATTTCATAGGGTGTTGCCACTGCAATTAAAGTGGATCATAATGCTACATTTGTATGGTGCGAAAGGGCCCCAGGACTTGACTGCACCTATTGAAGGCTGCATCCAATTCTAGTGTGCCATCTGAGACTCTGTGAGTTGAAGTGTCAGTACCTTCTTTAGACCCCAAAGGGAACAATAAGTCTGTAGGTGGTATATTTGTGTGTGTATGGAATCACCTGTTGATTTATTGAGACCCCATTAATTCCTTAGGGTTTTCTTGGCCAAGGAGTACTCAAGGATGGTTTTCCTTCCTCTGAAATATAGCCTATAGCACCTGGTAGTCATTGGTTGTCTCCCATTCAAGTAGTAACCAGGGCTGGCCCTGCTTAGCTTCCAAGATCAAACAAGATATGGTGCCTTCAGGGTATTTAGGCCATGTGTACATGCATGTGCCTTGAAATCGTCTGTTGATATATGGCCATCCCATGAGTTTCATAGGGTTCTTTTGGGCAGGAAATACTCAGAACTTGTTTTGCCAGTTCCTTCCCCTGAAATATAACTCGCAGCACCTTGTAATTATTGGCTGTCTCCCATCCAGGCCTGACCCTGCTTAGCCTCCCAGATCATACATGATCTGGTGCCTTTAGGGTATGACCTAAAGATTTCTGAAATTTTAGCTGCTGGAAAGATAATGTTTTTTAAAACTAGTAGACTTTTTCTTTCCTCGGATATGCATTATGTTTTGTTATCTTTTTTATTGAAATGTATGTACTTGGATGGGAGACTGCCAATGAATACCAGGAGCTGTAGGCCATATTTTAGGGGAAGGATCTGGGAAAACCACCTCTGAGTATTCCTTGCCTCAGAAAACCTGATGAGATTCATAGGTCAAAATAAATTGACAGATGACTTGAAGGAATATGCACACATGTACTCGGAACATGTTAATTTCGTGCTTCAGATTTTTGTACCACGTTCATTAATTTGCAGTGCAATTCTACACATGTCTTCCACTCTGTTTTTGGGAGCTTCAAATGTGAGTTGTTGTTGGTTTTTTAAAAATATTTTTTATTAAAGATTTAATTGCATAAGAAACAGAGTGGATATACACCGTTAACAGATATATCCCACTCTCCCCCTACACTTCCATGCTTATATTCTACAGTTGAATCTACTTCGTTTCCATTTACAAAACAGAACAGTTACATTTCCATTTACAAAAAAGAAAAACAGTTACATTTGTTTCTTTCTTTAGTGTCTTATACATTTATGTTTTTATCCAATCCAAAACTCCTTTCCATTCCCTTTCAAAGTTCTGGATGGGTTTGTTTTTCAAAGAGAATGCTAATTTTTTTGTCTCTACCATATCCAGAACTTTTAATTTCCACTCTCCTAAGTCAATATCTTTCTTTTCTTTCCAATATTGTGCATATATCAACCTTGCAGCTGTTATCAAATACAACAATATCTTCTGGTGTCTTCTTATCTCCCTTTGTTGCCCTAACATATTTAATAAGTAAAATTCCAGTGTCATTTCAAAATTTACTTTACAAATTCTCTGAGTTTCATCATGTATTCCCTTCCAGAATTTTTTGCCCTCCTGCAAGTCCACCACATGTGAAAAAAGGACGCTATTTTTTCTTCACACTTCCAACACTTTGCATTCCCATTTTTAGTTATTTTTTGTAGTCTTTCTGGGGTCATATACCATCTATGACGCATTTTATAAAAATTTTCTCTTACATTTAAGTTTGGTGTAAACTTTATATCAATTTTCCATACTCTCTCCCAAACTTCTAATTCAATTGGATGTCCCACATTCTGGACCCATCTGACCATTGTGTCTTTGACTGCGTCTGGTTCCATTTCTCTTTTCAGCAATAGTTTATACATTTTAGATATTCTCTTCTTTTGATTTCCCTTCATCAGTGAATCTAATTCATTCTCTTTTCTCTCAAATCCATACAGTTTTTGATCCATTTTAAATCTTTCTTTGAGTTGTTGCCATGGACAAATATGAGTTTTGAGGTGAAAGTGGAATATAAATCAAGCTCATCATCATCATCATCATCATCATGACGTCCCACTGGGTTTAAGGGAGTTAATCTCATTTAATTGTGTATGCATGCTGTCCAACTGTCCTGATCTGGCAGGGGCAGGCTTCATGAATGCTTAGTAGTCACACAGTTTCAGCCGCTTTAAAATCTCTCAGTTTCTCTTTCCTCTTCTTTCTTTTTCAGCTTAGTTCAGTTGCTGCAAACTGAGGTCGTGGTTTTGAGCATTGTACTCCAGAGACCAGGGATTGAATCCCTGCTTGGCCACAGAAACCCGCCAGGTGATGCTGGGCAAGTCACAGTCTTTCAGCCTCAGAGGAGGGCAAAGGTAAGCTCCTTCTGAACAAATCATGGCAATGAAACCCACGATATGTTAACCTTAGGGTTGCCATAAGTCAGAAATAACTTGAAGGAACACAACAAGAAGATTTCACTCAGTTAACTCAAGACAGGAAGGGGAAGAAGAGAGGAAGGGGTAGAGTCTTGTCCTACCCAGTAGGCTCAGGAAAAAGCAAACTGCTACAGCCTTTCCTAGCTTTTGTGTTTTTTATCATTAATAACTTTTGCCATCTTTAACCTACTCTGATGTTGCTTGGCCACAGGCGTCCCAGTTTTCCTCTGTGACCTGTTGGAGGGTATGTATATAGGAGTACAACTTCTCTTGTTGTTGTTTTTTCCTTCTTCCTTCTCTTTGCAAATTTATGCAAACTGAGGTCACATTCCAACCTCCCTCATTTTTTGACTATGGGTTTCCTCTTATTGGTGAGTCATAAGTGAACACTGGATGTCAGGGAATCATTTATGCATCACCAGAAAAGAACACAGAAGAGAGCACAGATGTGCCTGAAATGTGTCTGTGCTAATTTATAACATATAGATGCAAATTTAGGGGAAATGAATACAGTTTAACTAGAAATGCAGTGCAGCTTATCACAGATGTGATCTCCTAGGCCATTTCTGCAGTAGACTGTTATAGCGCTATTATTCCACTTGCAACATCCTATGGAATCCTAGGGTTTGCAGTTTCAGGAGGGGCTGGCTGGCCCCAGGATTCCATAGCGCAATAATAGTGCTATAACAGTCTACTGCGGAAATGGCCCTAGTCATTCAGTCTTCTTTTCAAATGCTCATTGCGTACCGGAAGGGCCTAGCTGTTTTCTCTTTGTATCACTCTTTATCTGTTGATTGGAATTTGAATCAATATCCCTTTCGAAGGAGGACGGTTTCAAAGAGAGGGCTGTCCTCTGGACACGTGATCATCCTAATGATATGTAAAGACAATTTAAAAATTTGCCCCAAATTCAGTATAACTAATTGCAAAGTGCACACCCATTTGGTAATGTACTGGTTGCCCCACCTATGGGGGAAGGAATGCTGTCAACGACCCTTCCTGCAGCTGAGAGGGTGAGTCCACAACCTAACAGACCTGAACTCGTGAGGACTAAAAAAGATATACACATATATTTTTTAAAAAAACTATTTCCTCTCTTCAAACCTGACATTACCCCCCTCTGCCTGCGAATATTGATTCATCTCTGAAAGAGATAGATCACTTCATTACACTCCTAGCTGTCTCTTAGCATTGCAAATGAAGCCGGAAGAGTAGCAGAGAATACCATGGAGTCTGCCTTCCCCTGAAGACTTCATGGATTCTTTGTTTTCAAAGGTGATCATTAACTCCGATAAGCTGCCCTGGAATAAATTACTGAAAGCTGCAGTTCAGAGTGATGGGATCCATCCGTCATTAGCATTCCTGAGAGGAGAGTCGGTGTGTGGATGGGCAGCTTTGGCCTTCACTTTCCAGAGCTTCTAATAATAGGGTGGGAAGTGGCCATCTTTTTCAAGCTGTACCAAATAGTGATGGGGGGCGGGGGAACGGGGACAGCCGTACTTTGTATGGCAAATGCTTGGGGTGGGGGGAACAATAGTTGTTACTCCTTCTCCCCAAATTTCCTCCTTAGTCCCCTCCTGAACCTCCTCCTGAGCCCTCCTTGTGCTCGGTCATGCTGTATAGTTTGTCCTGAATCCACTAGCCTAGCCTCCAGGGGTTGTGGCGTTGTGGTGAGCTGGCCCTGAGAAAAGATTTATTACATTGGCTTCCATGGAATAGCCATGTCAGTCTCATGCAGCAAAACCAAGACAGAGTCTTGCAGCTTCTTAAGAAATAACAAGGAAGTCTCTGGACCAAAACCTGAGACCTAAGGATGGTCCGTGGTGGTGTCATTAAGTGTTATGTATTCAATACCAAGCACAGCTGCTCACAGCTTGTCATTCGCACACACACAGACACACACAAAATAATTTCCTGGTGTTGCTTGCCACATGTGTCCCACTTTTCGTCTGTGAAACGTTGAAGCATATGGAAATCTGCTTTTTGATTTTTGTGCCATTTGATCTCAGTGATTACCTTCCCCCAAACCAGGGCCAGGTTATCAATGGTGCAATTAGTAAACCATCACGGGAGGGGCCTGGTGCTGAAAGGAAAGCAGGTTGCTTTCTTCCCCTTCTTTGCCAGTCAATTCTTGCCTCTAAATCTGGGTTGTTTGGTGCCTTTTTCTCTTCCTCCTCCCACTGCCTTGTCCCTTTTTATACTGAAACAGACAACCACAGTTCTCTCGTTGGAAATTCTGGTAATTAATTAAATTCCTCACTTGCCTTGCAGAAAATTTCATTGACGAGAAGATGGAAGAGGCAACAAGGCGAACAGCTATTTTGGATCTCATTCTAACCAACAATGACCTAGTTAATAGGGTGGAGATGGCAAGGACCTTAGGTGGAAGTGGCTATGTTCTCCTGGAGTTTGTTCCGTACACAGAAAAGGGGAAGCCAGGCATAGACGAGAATTCTACACTTTAAGAAAGCTGACTGCAGTAAATTTAGAGCAACCCTAGGTGTGATCTCATGGTCAGGAATACTAAAAGAGGAGGGCGTTCGAGATAGATGAGAGTTTTCTAAAAGTGAGAGGTTGAAGGCACAATTTCAAACAGTTCCAGTGAGGAGAAAAAAAAAGGGAAGTGTCTAAAGCATCCAGGATGGATGTCTAAAGAACTTTCAATGGAATTCAGATTTAAAAGGGACATGCACAAGAAATGGAAAAAGGGGAAAATCACCAAGATGGAGCAAGTTTGTTTCCTACTGCTGTAGAGACTAAGACACAGAACAGTGGCTTGAAACTTAGGAAAAGAGATTCCACACAAACGTTAGGAAGAACTTCTGATGCTAAGAGCTGTTAACAGTGGAGTGCACTGCCTCAGAGTGTGATGGAATCTCCTTCTTTGGAGGTTTATAAACAGAGGTTGGATGGCCATCTGCTTTGATGGTGTATTCCTGCATGGCAGAAGAGGGTTGGACTCAATGCCCCTTGTAGTCTCTCCCAATTCTTATGATTCTATGAATTGTTTGCATTCATGTTCTGCCTTTCTTCCATTGTGAGAACCAAGGTGGCTTAAAACACAGATATTAACATTTATGTGTTATGTAAGTAACTGGGAAAAAATGTGAGGGATCAGGCTAAGAGGTCTGAAAAATGGGTTCACGCATGAAGATTTTTATGCTGAAGTCTACTGTATGCTTTATTCCATTTAGTATTCTTCCAAGAGTTTGCTAAGCCACCATTTCAGAAATAGCACACATCTGTGCATAAAGGGGGCCTCATTTTGGAACTGTGCCAGGGCTCCAGCCTTGCATACACTCATATGGATTTTTCAAATTTAGGATAACTTTTCACATACTGTCCAAAATTTTACGGATAAAAACCAGGACGCATGTGACCAAGCAACATCAGAGTGTGGTCAAGATGCCAAAAGTTATTAATGAAGAAGATCATAAAGCTAGGAGAGGCTATAGCAGTTTGCTTTTGTCTTAGCCTACTGGGAAGGGCAAGATTACATTTTCTCCTGGCCTCTCCCTGTTGCCACGTTAACTGAGTAGAGCTATTTTTGTTGTTGATCTCAGTTTGTGGGAACCAAAGTAAGCTGAGCACAAAGGGGGGAAGTAGGGGGAAGAGAGAGGCAACTGGGACATTTTGAAAGCAGCCAAAAAGAGGGATGACAGAGGGTTAATCAGGACTGTTCCAGACAAATTAGCACAGTTGGAAGATATGTCTTCATGCAAACTGATGGTGGGCTGCAACACACAATACGTCATAGGAAATGTGTCTTTCAGATGTCACAAGTTGGTTGTTTTTGTTGCAAAATATTAATAGAGCTGCCTCATCTCAGGAAAAATTTTCTTAAGGCAGGTTCTCCTCTCTTCTACTATACTTGTATTTTTCATTTTTCTTGTGCCTATGATGCCATCTTGTGGGCAGTCATAAAACTCGTTTTTCTTTTCATAATCTGACTGTATGTGGTGACCTGAGTCAGAGAACAAGTAGGATGGCCATATGCTCCAATTTACAAAAGGCAGTTCAGTCCACTGTTTTAAGATGTCCTCTGTTTCAGTGCAACTCAGAGTAGTAGTCCATGGATCAGCACCAGTCCACAAGCCATCAGGTGTCGATCTATGGCAAGTTTCCAGGAAAGAAATGCAACAGTTGTAGCGAACGAGTACAAAGGCATACTGGAGGGGAGAAGCCTGCAGGTCTGCCACCTCAGAGAGCATGAGAAGCACTGGTTTCTTTGCGAGGGCTGTCCTGTACAAGTCCAGCTTAAAAAGGAAGGGAGAAGCAGGAGCAGTCTGTCCAGCAGGTAGCGCCAGAGAAAAGTGATGGGATAAGCACAGCAGTTGCACCAGCTGTGTGGAAAGACTGTGGCTATTTCTGCACCACGCTGTTATAGTGCTGTTGTTGCACTTTTAACATCCCATAGAATCCTGGGGCTTGCATTTTAGGGAGGGGCCTTGAGGTTTTAGGTCTTTGAGGCCCCTCCCTAAACTGCAAACCCCAGGATTCCATAGGATGTTGAAAGTGGAATAATAGCGCTATAACTGGCTAGTGCGGAAATGGCCGAGGTCAAGGGCTGGGCCAACCTGGGTAGGGAATCCATCACACTTTTGCTTTTTTTCTTCTTCCCTTCCTTTTTTCCTTTTGTGTCATGATTAGATCTCAGTGTTTGTTTGGTTGGTTTGGTTTTGTTTAACTAGTTGTACGTACACTATTTCCAGGGATTTTAGGGTTGAGGAACAGGAAAAAAAATGTTTAAGACAAAGAACAGTATTAATAGGAAGGGAGAAGAGGGGTTTGGGAACAAACCAATAGTCCTTCCTAACCTGACCTCTCCCTTTATTAATCCTTATGTTTACTTAATTGTCTATTTCAAGTTTATTTAAGTACTTAAAAGTTTTCTGGGTCCTGTGCCAATAAAACAAAACAACCTTTGCCTGCAGACATACAGTCTAATAGATACAATGCAAAAGGAATCAAGAAGGCAGGAAGGACAGGAAAACTAAACAAATCATTTGTTTTGTGTTTTTTGTGTTTTTGTTTTAAAAAATATGATTGTATCTACTTATTCAACCGTTACATCCTGTCTCTTTCATGAAATATGCCAGGTTTCTGTCACTGCTTCCCCCACTTGTCTCTTTCTCCCTCCGATTGATCATGGTACACATCCAGCCTCATACAACATTTCATAGAATCATAGACCTGGCAGAGACCCCAAAGGCCATCCAGTCCAATCCCCCTCGCATCATGTGGAAACACAAAATCAAAGCATTCCTGAGAGATGGCTATCCAGCCTCTATTTAAAAACCTCCAAAGAAGGAGACTCCACCACACTCTATTGAGGCAACAGCATATTCCACTGCTGAACTGCTCGTATTATCAGGAAGTTCTTCCTAATGTTTAGATGGAATCTCTCTTCCTGTAGTTTGAAGTCATTGCTCCGTGTCCTAGTCTCTGGAGTAGTAGAAAAAGGCTTGCTCCACCCTCCATATGACATCCCTTCAAATATTTCAAAATAGCTGTCATGTCCCCACCTAACCTTCTCTTCTGCAGACTAAACATACCCAGTTCCCTAAGCTGCTCCTCACAGGGCATGGCTTCCGGGCCCTTCACCACTTTGGTCGCCCTCCTCTGGACACGTTCCAGCTTGTCAATATCCTTCTTGAACTGTGGTGCCCAGAATAGGACACAGTATTCCAGGCTGGGTCTGACAAAGCAGAATAGAGTGGTATTATTGCTTTTCCTGATCTAGACACTATGTCCTATTGATGCAGCCTAGAACTGCATTGGCTTTTTTAGCTGCCATATCACATCCCTCACTAAAGGGTAGGAATAAAATGTTGCAGCTGGTGCCAGGACTTGCAAGAAAATTGTCTGGGACAACAGAAATATTGTTTGTATGTATGTGTGTGTGTGTGTGTGCGTGTGTGTTTAACAAGGGTGAATTACAGCAACAAATGCTGGAATCTCCCAACACATTTACCCTGTCTGGTTCTTTCAAAGTCAGTGTCTCTCTGGGGCATTGTCATCTACACAGATTATTTTTTCCACATGCAGAGCTGGCTGCTAAACCAAAGCAGGAGCTGTCGCAAGAGTGGTTCTATAGTTAGCCGTTCCATTAACGCAGGTATACTTGGCCCATATGGAAGCATGTGGACAGGGAGAACACGGCAAGTTGCTATAGTCCAGTTCAGACCCCGAGTTCGTCCAACACAGTCATGTCAGCTTTGATTGACAGTGTTAGGGTTACATCTGAACCCTCAAAAAACATGTGGGGCCAGACCTAAAATTTTAGGTCCTCATGGACTACCCCAAGTAGTCTACGTGATTGGGGGTGAGCTCTGAATCAGCCTGGAAAGACCCCCAACTTTGGGCAAAGGGACTTCCCCCCGTCAGGAAGAATGCAGTCAAAACCACTTCTTACATGAGCAAAGAGAAGGATTCCTGTATTGTAAAAAAGAAAGAGGGTTTTTTATAGTTCTGGGATGAATCTTACAAAGCATACAGTGCATGTGCAAGAATATTTGCTTTCTCAGGACTAAAGTTCTGATACATGGTTGATAATAAAGCGACTTCTGGATAACAATCAACCCTGAATCACACCTGTATTCACTCAGCAGTGAAGTATAAGAAATATTGCTACAGAGAGCACTGGGGACTCAGGCACTGACTTTGCCAATTAGCGTCAGCATAATTTTAAGTAGGATAAGAGGCTGACAACAGGAACAACCTTTAAAGTTGACTAGAATTCAAAATGGAGGAACTTTAGTTGAGCAAATGCAGAGAGAGAGTTCCTTTAACTTGGACATTCAAGCAGACAGTATCCTCTGTGAATTGGACTGCCCAGGGAGCTGAATCTCTTGCAGCCCTGCAGAATAGACCAGGGGAAAAGCTGGGAAATACTATGTTGTCTGTAGTCTTTTACTGCTTGCAGCAGCTCTCCAGGGTTTCAGGCAAGATTTTCCTTTCCTATCCCAAACTGGACACCCTGGGCGGTCTCCCATCCAAGCCTAAGCCTGCTTAGCTTCTGAAACTGGACAAAATCAACAGTGTATAGAGACGGCCCTGAAATATGACCTCAAGAGTGGTACAGGTATCTGAGCACACTGTCTGGGCATTAAGGCAGCTCCATCTTCCCCAGGCACAAAATTGGCAGAGTCCTACTCAGTCCTACTCTTGTTATCACCCACTGTGGATGTCAGACTGAGCTTTAAAAGAGGCAGAGACTTTTCTGTTGTGACCCCAGAATGTCTTTCCCTTGGAAGTCACTCTCTTTCAAAGGGGTTGAAAATTTATCAGCAAGTAGATTATGCAAATTGTTTATGGGAGGGCTCGCACAGTTGCTAGAAACCTGTAGCAACTTTATACAATTTACATCAGAATAATGGTGTGCCAAGGAGTATAACTGAAGCCACGCCAGCTTTAAAGTAAGTTGGGAAAGCTTGCTTGCTTATTCACATGTAACATCTGTCACAGCCTTTGCATTACATTGCACCCTACTTTTTTAAAAAGTCAATATGCCACTGCTGAGAATCACTACGTGCTCATCAACATTTCAGCAACCTCCATCTTCTATGGCCCTCCATATGTTTAGATTTAGGCCTTTTCCGCACTGCACTGTTACAGTGCTCTTATTCCACTTTCAACTTCTGTGGAATTCTGGGGTGTGTAGTTTCCTGAGGCCAAAGAGCTTTGTGACTGAGAATTCCAGATGTCCCTCCCTAAACGGCAAAGCCCAGGATTCCGTAGAAGGTTGAAAGTGGAATAATGGCACTATGACAGTGTAGTGCAGAAATGGCCTTGGAGTTTCCAGGTCTCAGGGCCTGGATTCTTTTCTTTTCTTTTCTTTTCTTTTCTTTTCTTTTCTTTTCTTTTCTTTCCCTGTAGCTAAGGAGGAAGAACCTCAGAGCAAGAGACTGGAAAAGGATGGTGTGTGTGTGTGTGTGTGTGTGTGTTATCCCCATTGGTCTTTTAATTTGAACAACACATTCTATGTAACTGTTCCTGCATGGCAGAAGGGGGTTGGACTCTATGGCTGTTGTGGACTCTTCCAACTCTATGATTTTGCCACCATCCCAATCTGGCTGAGAATGATATAAATTGTAGCCCAGCACCTCTGATAGGCACCTGAGTTCTATGGTGATTGAATGTCAACTCAGGAACTTCCATCTCTCTCTCTCTCTCTGTGTGTGTGTGCTTAAGGGAGGAGAGCAGAGAGAACCAACAGGCCATATCCTATTAACCATTAGCAGCCAAGCGGCCCTCCCTCTTTGAGTCCATTTAGTCATTAAGTAAACAGCTCTTAGCACATTCAAATGTGCACAGATCACAGGAAAACAATGACACAGAGGGAGCTTGCTGGCTCCACTTCTGAGCTGCCTGATATTAACGGGACAAGTATTGTCAGGGTAAAAATACAGTCTGCTCACTGATTTCTTTTGCCTGACTGCTTTGGGAATTTTTCTTTGTGGGAAAGAAATGTCTTCTGCCAACCAGAGCTGAGTCATAGCTTTCTGTGGTTGTTGTAGTCGCCATCATCTTTGGCACTGTGGCTTTCTTGTGTGCCAACAAATTACTTTGCAGAGTTGTTCCACCAAGGACAACCTTGTGTGGTTTTATGAGAGAAGGATTAACA
The DNA here is from genome assembly GCA_030412105.1 of Cyclura pinguis. Lineage (NCBI taxonomy): Eukaryota > Metazoa > Chordata > Lepidosauria > Squamata > Iguanidae > Cyclura > Cyclura pinguis. The sequence goes on from CM059612.1 coordinate 9,611,982, forward strand.
AAAGGTGGGCCAGAAGATCAGGAGCAGAGGCCCAAGCAGGAACAGCAGAGGGCCCAAACTCCAGAGCAAACACACATTTCCAGAGCAAGCCAACACTCAGGAGCAACGGTGTTAACAGACCACATTTTTGTTCACGGACAGGCTTGCAGTAAATAGAGCTCCAATCAACAGTGGAAGAGAAATGACTGGTAAGAAAAATATAACCCTATCCCCAACAAAACCCAGAATGTTCGTAGAAGAGAGAGACAACCTAGAAATGAACCATGTTGTATTGTCAACTATAATGTATGCAAATTATGGCTTAGATTCAGGGTCTTCTTTCCATGGAAATGAGGGCTCCTTTATCCTCAGATGTTTTCCAAACCAGCAGAGCACTTGCTAAAATGAAGAAGGAAAGAAGCAATCTGTGTTGATTCTTCTCCTCCTCCAAATCTGTTTCTGAGGTTTTTAGGAAACTCCATCACAGGGGAAGACGATGTGCTGAGGGAAGGAGAGGGAAAGGGAAGTGGCAAATATCCTTGCCACTGGTGAAAATTTTCTGAGGGGATGCTCCACCAGCCTCAAACCAGGAAGGTATTATCTGCATTGCTCAACTGTAATAGTTTCATACAACTTTAACTGCCATGATTCCATTGTATAGATTCCTGGGATTTGTAGTTTGGGGAGAGACCACAAATCTTAAGCTCCAGCACTAGACCCTTCTAGCAGAGAATTGAACGTTCTTCATAAAACTATAGGTCCCAAGATTCCTTAGGATGCAGCCGGGACAGCTAAAGTAGTATCAACCTGCTATGGCTGTGCCCTGAGGATGTTCCCCCAGATTTAGCTCTGTGCACCAAATGAATTGCTTTCTGTTGGGGTGAGCCACTGGTCCTTCCAATCTAGCCCTCTCGTCTCTGACCAGCAGCCCACCCACAGGGAAAGAAAGGGGTCCTTCCTGTTCACCTGCTACTTAAGCCTTCAAAATGGGGGTCCCAGGGATTGGGACTGGGATGTCACGCATGACAGTCATGCAGGCTTGGTGCCCTTACTCTGGCATCGGATACCCTTGTGTAGGTGGTTGTGCTTTTTATGTTGTTGTGCAAGGGCTGTGTCTGACTCAGGCAGTGTTGTACCAGGTTAACCACTGTACAAGCGTTGGTGCTGTTTAAGTTACCTTAGAAGGGCAATCTCTAACACAGAAGAACACGCCACCTCGACACAGTGCTGAAAGTACCTGACAAATTTTTGTACAATGGTGAAGTCTAGCATCACTCTAGTGTAGTTATGCAGCTGTAATTCTATGCCTGACAACCAGTGAACAGGGTTTCAGCATATAAGTGAGCTATTCCCCTATCCACAAACAGCCTGGAGTGTGGAATAGACCTTTTTAAAAGTACTTAGTCACACATATAGACCATTTCTGCACTTAACTGTTATAGTGCGATTATTCCACTTTCAACATCCTATGGAGTCCTGGGGTTTGCAGTTTCGGGAGGGGCCAGAAACTGCAAATCCCAGGATTCCATAGGATGTTGAAAGTGGAATAATCGCGCTATAACTGTCTAGTGGGAAACGGCTATAGAGATCGAGCATGGTGTAGTGGTTTGGTTTGACTGGGACCTCGGAGACCAGGGTTCATTTCCCTGCTTGGTGGAAACCCCACTGGCTGGGTGACCTCGGATGCATCACATACTCTCAGCCCCCAAAAAATCCCATGACAGGGTTGCTATTAGTCAGAAACAAATTGAAGACACACAACAACAGCAACAAGAAGTCACAGTGATAGTCCCAAGATGCCCCGAAGCAAGATTTTTTTTGTTATTTTAAAATAACTGTTTTAAAGGCAGCTTCTAGTTTCCTGTTTCTCGAGAGAAATTACTTATTTATTTATTAAAATGTTTCTGTCCGATCCTTTATCATGAAATCTTAGGGCAGCGTGTAATTATAGCAATATAAATAGCTTTAAAACAATTTCAGATAAAAACAAAATGAATAGAATTAAAGCATATTAAATAAATCATCAGGTTAAAAGAGCAGAAAAGGCTGAAGCATTTAAAACTATATACATGTACGCTTTAGAAAGTAATCAGATAAAGCCGCAAAGGCTTTATTAAAAAGCTAGGTTTGACCTTGGGTTCAAGAAGAGAGCACTGTTTATACCAAGTGGGCCTCCTAGAGAGGGCACTCCTTGCACAGGGTGCCACACCAGAGAAGGCTGTGTCCCATTTTCCCTGCCTGCTGTGTTGTTCCAACTAGTCAGAAAACTCATTAGCTTGTTGTGTTTTGCCTTCAAGTCAACTCCAACATACGGCACTCCTCTCTTACAGCTTTCTTGGCAAGATTAGGGGCAATGTTTTATCCTGGATATTGGAAAGGCCGCTAGGATTCTCTCTGGCCGTATCAATCTGCTTACACTGGCCTATGCTAAAGATGTTGTATGGAGAAAAATCATAACTTACATTAGTGTTGTTTGTTTATTTATTTATTTAATTTATACCCCCTTCTCCCATAGAGACTTGCAACAATTTAAAACAAAATGAGGTGAAAAACTTATTTCCCCCCCAAAAAAAGAACAATTGAGCAGTTCTGTTTAAAATGCACGTAGTTAAAAACACCTTGAAATGCATTCTAAGCATCATTAAAAGATAAAAGATAAAGATGGAAATTTCTGGTCGCAAGGTGCCATGTGAGCAACTCAGCAGGCTTGCGCCGAGCTGAGCTACCACCCTGGTTAGCTTAGCTGGAGAATAGAAATGTCCAACTCCAGCCAAATACCTCCTCCCCCCAGTAAAGGGGGTCCAGAGGGAGTTTGAAGGGGGTCTGGATACTGATTTTTGGTAGCGAGGCACTGAGTCAAGAATGTATGGAGATCAAGGGGACCAAAGCGTTACCACAGCTGTGTGGAGAATGCTGCTTAAGCAGCACAAGTGTCTCTGGTAGTTTTTTTTTAAGAGAGACTCTATTAAAGACAATTATTTAATTTGAAAACTTGGACCTGACCAAATTTGGACAAGATTTGTACTTCGCCAGTTACGGTACTGCAGATAACAAGCAATCAAGAATCAAGTAAGTCCATCTGTCTCCCTTTCTTGTCAAAAGAGCGGCGATCCAGGGTGCAAGGTACAGAAGCCCAACTGGGGAAAGTTAAGCCGAGAGAGAGTTCAGAAAGGGGCTTGGAAAATGGAGAATGGAGCATGTAAATATATAATTAGTTGTTTTAATCCGTTATTGTAATGAAAATCAATTTTTATTAGTATTTAGGAATGAAACGTATGTAAATTTTGGTTCATATATATATGAACCAGGTGGCCCCTCCCTACACTGCAAACCCCAGGATTCCATCGGATGTTGAAAATGGAATCATGGCGCTATAACAGGCTAGTGCCGAAATGGCCCAAGAGAAAGCCCCTGCCACTAGAAGATCTGAACTCAAGCTATGTAGGGCTTTAAAGGTTATAACCAGCACTTTGAATTCTGCCTGCAAACAGACTGGCAGCCAGTGGAGCCATGACAAGAAGGGAGTTATGTGCTCCCTGTAGCCAGCCCCAGTCGGCACCCTGGCTGTAGCATTTTCAGCTTGCTGGCATTTCCAGAACAGTTTCCACGAGCAGCCACATGTTGATCATTATTTTATGAGTAACAGGTTAATCATTTGTTTGTTACTGATGTGTAAAATTTCAGTTAATTCAACTTATTATTAACTAGCCTATTTACCTGGCATTGCCTGGGACTTTATTTTCTCATAGGCAATACTTGTTAGAAATACCCTAGGAATTACCTTACCTCACCTTAGGAATTAGATGCGATTGAAATACACAGATTTGAGATCTTGTGTCTCTAATTCCCCAAACTGTGTTGTCCAGTACCTGTAACTTTTCCCCATATCCTCCAATCCAATCTGTACTCAGAGTTTTTAACATACAGAGGTTGGGTTCCTGAGGGAATACACTGTCCTCCTCCTCCTTGCTGCTAGGCCTCATCTCCATAGCAACCGGCCAGGCCCAAGAGCTCTCTGACTAAGAATCCTAAAGGCCCCTCCCTAAACTGCCAACCCCAGGATTCCACAGAATCTTCACAGGCAGCCAATCGTAGGAGGTCTTCGCCTGCCTGACACAGACAAACTCACAAGCTCACAAACTTTGACTTTTATATATTAGGTAAGATTACTATTAATCTTATTAATCATAAACAAAATAGAAAAACACTTCTAAAAATACAAAAGCTCTTCTATATGCTCTAGCTCTGATTCTGTTAAGAGCACGATTATTTAACTTGCACTGTGGGGCTATTGGACTTTTTTAGCAGCCTGGGAGGTTTGTTCCTTCATTTCCTATAAAAAGATGATAAGCCAGCCCTGCTGCGTTTGGGGCCCCTCCTGCTTATTCAGCTGAGTATTCAGCCCGGTTGACTTCCTTGCCAACAACCTGTCTCTTCATTGTCAACTTAGAGAAAAACAGATGGGATTTATGGGACCAGATTGCAAATTTTATGGCCAATAAAGCTCTATGTGGTTTAGGTCCATACCCTCCCATATCTCACAGATGAAAATTAGGTGGTGTGGCTAAACAACATCAGAGTGTGATCAAGTAGACAAAGGTTATTAGTGAGGAAGAACACACAAGCTAAGAGAGACTGCAGCAGCTTGCTTTGCCTGAGCAAAAGGCCAAGATTCTGCCCCCTCCTCTCCCCTCTGATTTATCAATTGACTGAAACCATTTTTGAACTTTGAATTCAGTTTGCAGCAATTGACATAAACTGAGGACGAAAGGAAGATGTGGGATGAGGAAAGAGAAACTGGAACATTTTAAAAGCAGCTAACAAAGAGGGACAAAGAATGATTATTCTGCCAACTTGGGATAGTTGGAGCATACGCGGGTCCAGCCTACTGGCAAAGTGTGTCTCCCCGCGTGAGCCTATCTGGGGCTCTGAGATCTTCAGACAAGGCCCCTTGTGCATTCCCATTACCTTTACAGCTATGGTGGGTGGGACTGCAAGAGAAGGCGTCTGAGCGTCTGTCCATAGACTTGGAACTCGCCCTCTCCGGGAGCTAGAATGGTTCTCTCTTTGCTATACTTCCTTTGGCAGACAAATACATTTTTATTCAGACAGACAGTTAGAACTTAAAGCTGTTAAAGAAAAGGCTGTGTTGTCTTAAAACTGAATTGTTTTTAATTGCTTTTTATCTTTTTTCATTGTATGCTTAAATTGTTTCTATATTATGAATAAAATTTCATTTTAATATTCATTTTTTTTAGGTATATTGTTCTGGTTTTAAATTGTAAGCCACCTAAAGTCCTGATTTGGGAAATAGGGTAGTAGTAGTAGTAGTAGCAGTAGTAGCAGTAGTAGTAGTAATAATAACAATAATAATAATAGAAAAAAAATTAGAAATCTTGACCCCAGTGGGCTTGCAGCCACAAAACTGGTAGTGGGGTCACACTTTACACACACCTGCCTTAGGCCGAGGGGGTGGCTACTTCAGTGAGCAGCTCTTGGATGTCATGAACAGGCACAGATGGTGGTGACAACAACCATGATGATTATTCTAACAGGATTCTAGCCTATATACTTACAATTATATTAGGTGGAATGCTGTTGATGGCATATGTATGTGTGTAGGAGACAGCCTAAAATATTAGATCCATCACATATCACCCTGAGGGGACATGCGATCTGCTGGTGAGCTCTGGATCAGTTTGGAAAGGGTCCCAGACTTTGATCAAAGTATTCCTTCACCCACCTCAAGAAGAACATAGCCAGACCACTTCTTTCACGGCCATTTCCATAGAGCGACCTCTCACGGAGGTCTTCTACACCATAGAGTGGACTGGCATGGACTACTTTTTGTAGTTCCACACCAGAATCCACTCAGGAGCGGCCGGAACTAGCCGCGCTGCATGTTTTTTAAAAACCTCTTTTTCGAGGTTTTTAAAAAGCATGGAGCACGCAGCCCCGCGCCGCTCCGTCGCCCGCCTCCGAAGCGGATTTGCAGGCACGCACAAGTGCGTGCCTGCAGATCTACTGGGGCCGGGCTTCCGGCTGGCGAGCTTCTCCGGTTGGTGGAGAGCCTCCACCAACCGGAAGCCGCCATTTGGGACGCCGGAGGACCGTGGAGCAGCGAGCTCGCGCTGCTCCACGTGGCGACGGACTTACCCGGCTTCAGATAAGCTCCGTTTTTGGGCGTTTTCGCCCGTTCCCCCCCCCACATGTGGAAAGGGCCCATGAGTCAAGAGGAACCCTTTATTGTTAAAAGGACAGATTTTTATAAGCTTGGAGATCAATGATCTCATAAAGCATACACTTTATGAGATCAAGGAAGAATCATCATTTTTCCCAGGACCAGAATTCTTATACATTGCTGCTAACTATATCCCTTGGTTAACAATCGACATTGGCTTGAGCACATATGTTGCATTTGCTCACCAGTGAAGTATAATAATATAATAATATTATAATAATCTAATAATAATGATAGACTTTGGAAGCAAAAGTAGCTGCATTTGACAGGGTCAGCAAAACTGAGGTAGCACAAAGATTCAAGATGGAGAGATTTTGGTTAAGGGAAGTGCAGAGAGATTTTTGTTAAGGATCCCAGGCAGCTTGGACATTTGAAGAGGGAGCGCCTCCAGGACCTGTCTAGGGTGCTGAACCTCATTCAGCCCCACAGAGGGGGCTGGGGAAAGTGCTGTCCAGGGTCCTAAATCTTTTTACTGCTTACATGTGCAATCTGGGACTGTGTGTGTGTGTGTGTGTGTACATTTGTGTCAGTGATTGGACATTGTGCAAGGAGATATCCTCTAGGTCCTTGCACAAGGCTCAGAAACAATTCCCCTTCCAGCAACCATAAGGCCCCAAGGGCACCAGAGTGGGGAAAGTAACTGGGCAGCACCCATCCTGGCTGCTATTCTGCAGCAGAGGAGAGAGAAATGATGTAACCCTCCACACTTGTTCAACTAAGACCATGATCGTTGTATTATATTCTTACTACCAAATAAGGAGGAAGAAAAGATGCTTGTGGGGTTTTCTACCTCAAGTGCTCAAATCGTGTGCCTGGTTCTAGTTTCTCTGAGTGAACGTGGGGGGGGGGCTCTTTTTGCTGCTCTGCTTCAGGCAGCACAATGTCTTGGGCGAGGTTTGAGGGATTCATAACGATTCTCATAATTCCTTCAAAAGGCACAAGAATCAAGGCTGAGTTGGTGAGGAGGTGGATGGTGCTGAGCGAGGAGACCACCAGAAAAGGAAACGTGACCATGGAGGACGGTGAATTCATTGCCAAGCCCTCGGAGGGTAATTTCCATCCGGCTGCTGTGCAACAGGGCTGGAGGGAGCTCCACCAGGCAGCCAGGGATGGGGACACACGCCTGGTGAAGCAGCTGTTGAAGCAAGGGGCAGCCACGGAGTGCAGGTGAGGTGCCGGCGGGTGGCAGGGGAGGCTTCTCTCTGCTGCCCCCTTTGGGCAACCTGGTAACTGGGAAAGTGACTATAAAGTTCCAGCTGCATCCTAAATGGAGAGAAAATTGGGTCTCTCCAGGGAGGAGAAAAGGCCTCTGGAAGTATTGAGAGTTTCCAGTTCTTTTTTAAAATTTTGCTTTTTTATTTTAATTTTCTTCAACCATTACATCCTGTCTCTTTCTTGCAATATGCTGGGTTCCTCTCACTGCTTCCCCCACTTGGCTCCTTCTCCCTCCCACTGATCATGAGACACACCAGTCTTTTGCCCTGATTTCTGGGGGTCCTGGGAGGGACGCCTTGATCTGCTCAAAACAATGGGGAGGGAATTAGCAAAGAGCACTAGTTAGCAATGCGAGAGGCAGGCAACGTAGCGAGATCTTGGACCCTATGTCTGCGGGGTCAGGCCGAGTCAATGATCAAGCAGAAGTTAATAATAATGAATGTTTTGTTGAGATAGGAGAAGCTGTCGGCTAAGAGAGGATATTATGAGACTGTAGAAGGAGTTTCCAAATCTTGTTTTCTACAAGAGATTACTTTGCTCCAGTTTGAAGAAACAATACAGCTGTAATGGTAAGGAGCCTTAGTGCATGCTTTTGCTGAAAGTGAGCAACCAACAGCCCCACATGGTGAAATTTAGTTGATATAATAGACAAAGAGATTACTGCTAAATTAGGGGGAAACAAGATGGTACCGGCACAATAGGTGGTGTTTTAACTGACTCTGTTACCATTTATTTACTTTTTAGCTTTTAGTCTTTTATCTTGAATTTTAATTCCTCCACTGTGTCTTCCCTGGAATGTAATGTTTTTCAGTTGACCGCTACCGTATCGCGGTGCAGCATTGCTTATCTTTATTTGCTTTGTTTTGGGAAACTTCTGTACTCCCATTATCTCCTCCTCCGGGCCTATTATTAGATGCTTTGCTCTACTAGCACTTTTTCTAGTTTGAAATGAAAGCCAAGAACTACTATTTTTTGGGAATTTAACACTTTATGGGCTTTGAGCTCATTCAGGCTTTTGTTTATTTTTGTAATAAGCCACGACAGTTTTAAATGGGAAAGAAAAAACGTTCCAGAACAAGCCCAGAGACAGTCAAGCACAGCAAGGCTTCTAAACAACTTAAGATAGATGAATTGCATGCCTGTGAGAGAAATGTGAGTATCTCAGATTCTACAAATCCCATTACCAATAGTTTTTCAGCTTTGGGTAATGAGGATGAGTTTTTGTCTGCGTCTTTCAAAAATCTTGGCAATGACTTGTCAGTCTATCAGGAGGGAGTGTCCGCAGAGCCAAAAGAGGCAGGCGAGCCTGTCCTTGAGGAATTGCTCGCTACCGAGAACGAACAACCCACAGAACATCATTTTATTGAGATACGGTCAAACACGTGTATGCAACACACTCACACGAAGAACTAAAGAAATAAAAGGTAGGAGTTGGATAGAGGGATTTTGAGAGGAGGTTTGGTATGGGAAATACTACACCTGTCCTGAAGCCCGGTAAAGGCAAAGAAGCTGGGGAGCGTGGATTCTCAGCACGGGGGGCTGAGGGGAGGCTCGTCAAACGGAGCGGCGGCAAGTCGGGAGGCAAGGCACGAGCGATCCGACGAGACGCTCAAAGTCAGGGGTTCTTATAGGGAAAATTGTGGCCGCAGGCTAGTCCGTTCTTGGGGATAACAATGAGTTTGAGGCTGGAGACAAAGCCTCCGAAGGGTCAGTACTTTAGATGATTGAATTATGACAGAGTTGTCAATAGAGTGGCCAGTATGCAAAGCGAAGTGCTTGAGAGTTGTGTAGTCCGCTCATCAAGCTGCCTGCGCGGGGCAGGGGATCTTTTGTAAGTAGCGTGCATACATAATGTGGTACTTGCCTTGAGGTCTCCTAAAGCTGCATTCGGCAATGACTGGCCTGCCTGGATCGGGATTTGAATGGTTCGGCTATTGTCGGCCGCGGCGGTGTGCGTGCCTGTCCGGGGGCCTCGCAAGCACGTGGAGAGGAATGGGTGGAGAAGGCCAAATTATTGATATCAAATATCTAATATCCCACAAGCTCGGGCTAGAAACAGCGGTAACAAGTCTGATACAACATTTCATAGAACCATAGAACTGGAAGAAACTACAAGGGCCATCTAGTCCACCCCCCCATATGTGAACACACTAGCAAAGCATTCCTGACAGATGGCCATCCAGCTGTATTTAAAAAACTCCAGAGAAGGAGACTCCACCACACTCCAAGGCAGCATATTCCACTGTTGAACTGCTCTTATCATCAGAAAGTTCTTCCTAACGTTTAGATTGAAACTCTTTTCCTAAAGTTTGAATCCATTGCTCTGTGTCCTAATCTCTGGAGCAACAGCAAACAGGCTTGCTCCACCTGCCATGACATCCCTTCAAATATTTAAACCTAGCTATCACGTCACCTCTTAACCTTCTCTTTTCTGGGCTAAACTTGCCCAGCTTTCTAAGCCAATCCTCATAGGGCTTCGTGGTTTCCAGGCCTTCTAACATTCTGGTCGCCCTACTCTGGACATGTTCTAGCTTATCAATAGCCTTCCTGAACTGTGGTGTCCACAGTACTCCGGGGGGGGGGGGCGTCTGACCGAAGCAGAACAGAGTGGGACTATTACTTCCCTTGACCTAGACACTATACTTCCATTGATGCAGCCCAGAATCACATTGGCCTTTTTTTGCTGCCACATCACCTTGCTGACTCAAGTTCATCTTGTGATCTACTAAAACTTCTAGATTTCTTTCATATGTACTGTGGTCAAGCCATGTGTCACACATCTTATATCTGTCCATTTTATTTTTTCTGCCCAAGCGTAGTACCTTACCCCTTTCCCCGCTGACATTCATTTTTTAAATTGTGGCCCAGCTCTCTAATCTATTAAAATAAATTTGAATTCTGATCCTGGCTTCTCGGGTATTAACTATCCCTCCTAATTTAATATCATCTGCAAATTTGATAAGAATTCCCTCTATTCCTTCATCCAAATCATTAATAAAGATGTGTGTGAGTGGCGTTGGGCTCAGGACAGAACCTTGTGACACCCCACCACCATTTTCCAGTGAACCTTTTTTATTGTTAATCAGGAATAATAATCAAAGTGCTAAAATGCTTTAGCATTAATACACTAGTTAAGCATTAGGATCCTTTTGTCTGAGTGCTAAAATTCCTCTTTGCCTTGCTTGATCTCTGTTGGATCTGTGTCTTGGAAATAATGCTGTTTTATTTAGTGGAGGCCATCTTTGCTGAGTCAGAGACAGTGAAAACACATGGGCAAGTAAAGATACTTTTCATCTCGGAAAGTTTGTTGTTGTGTGCCTTCAAGTCTTTCCTGACTTACGGCAACCCTAATGAGAACCCGTCACGAGGTTTTGGGGGGCTGAGAGTGTGTGACGCACTCATGCTCACCCTGTGGGTTCGCCTGGGCGAGCAGGAAATTAACCATGTTCTCTCTTGGTGGAGCAAAGTGATACCAGCCACCACAAGTTGGGAATGGTTTGAATATTTTTGTACCAATTTTGTTCAAAAAATGGGATGGATTTTTTTAAAATAGAAGGGGGAGAAAAGTTTTACGGGTTTCCTACTGAGAGTATTTGGGGCCCCAAAGAGGGGTTCAGGGCAACATTTTCCTCACCCAGCTTTACCACGGGTGTCTTTAGGAAGAGAGGGTATGTCTATTTAGGCCTAAATTGTAGGGAGATTCTTAGATGCTGTTAAGACTCATAGAACCATCGAAACAGATTTGGAAGCGGCTGTAAAGGCTATCTAGTCCAACCACCTGCCTATGAGAACGCACAATTAAAGACACACTATTGAAAGATGTCCATCCAACCTCTGTTTAAAGTATACAAAAAAAAGGAAAGTATACTGCCCTTTAAGGCAGTCTGTTCCACTGCCAAACAGCTCTTACTGTCTTGAAAGTCTTCCTCATATTTAGCTGGAATTGCTTTTCTTGTAATTTGCATCTGTTGGTTTGTGTCCTCCTCTCTAGGGCAGCAGAAAGCAAACTCACTCCATCTTCTACATGGCCTCCCCAGATATTTAGAGTCTTAAATCACACCATGGTATTATATTGTCATAGCAAAGGATTAGTCTTGCTTTTGCCTCAGCCTTATCGCACAGCATCGTTATGTCACATTGAAAATGTATTTAATTTTTTGCGGTGGAAATCATCCATTAATAACCCGCTTTCATGCAACAATTCAGTAACAATTCAGTTTGGTGCAGATATCTCACAGTGCAGTGGTTGTTAACCTTTTCTTTACCGAGACCCCCTGTAAATATAATTTCTTGCCAGAAACTCCCAAGACTTAACTCAAGATTTTAATATTTAAATTTAGATTTAGGTTTAAATTTAAATATTTAAATATAGATTTAAATATTCAAATCTTTCTTTCTTTCTTTCTTTCTTTCTTTCTTTCTTTCTTTCTTTCTTTCTTTCTGGCTTCTAGAGACTAGGATTCAAATCCCCACTCAGACACTAGCTGACTTTGGGCAAGAGACATTCTCTCTGCCTCAGAGGAAGGCAAAGGCAAACCCTCTCTGAACAAATCTTGTCTCCCCCCTAAACAAAACCCCCATAAATGAGAAGTGACTTGAAGGCACACAATGACAAAGTATCACTGAAAAGGAAAGTTCTTTCTAGCGATCGTGTCTCTCCCATTTGAAAACTGACTTATGGTGACCTAAGGCAAACCTATCATGGGGATTTTCTTGGCAGGATTTGTTGGCTTTGCCTTTCTCTGAGGCTGACAGAATGTGACTTGCCTGAGGTCACCCAGTGGGTTTCCATGGTTGAGTGTGGATTCAGACCCTGGCCTCCAGAGTCATAGTTTGGATATGTGCACATACCTGCCACCATGTCTCTTTTGTCAGGTACACAGCAGCGTGTGTGTGTGTGTGTGTGTGTGTGCGCGCGCGCGCAGATGCTGAAACTGCTCCCTCTTTTGCAAATGAGGGAGCGGTTTGGGCACATGCACATGCCTGCTGTGGTGTCCCTCAGCACCCACCCACCCCTGCTGCCATGTCCCTGATGAAGGGGACATGTGCGTCTGCCCAAGCTGCTCCCTTACTTGCAAACTAGGGAACAGTTTTGGTGCCCACACACATACCCTGTTGCTGCGTTGTCCCTGTTGCTGCCACTGATGTTAACATCTAGCAACAGGGCTTCACAGGCCCCCTGTTGGGGTCCGCAGACCCCAGGTTAAGAACTACTGTCATGGTGCTTTCTTCCGTCAGAGTGTCATGATGTCATGGTGCAATTACAGCTACAGGAACCAGTCACAGAAATGATAGCCAAAGTGTAGGAGTCTGTAACGACACCTTAATGCAGATGAACAAACCATGCAAATACTGCTATTAAAGTGCAAATGTGGAAGGGGTGTGATAGAGAGCATCAACAATCAGCAACCCTCACAAGAATGGCTGGAGTGGAATTCAAGTGGAATAATGCGGCATAAGGGAGTGGTGTGATGAGGCTCTGCATTTTAAATATCTTTGTTTCTGATCCTTGGTTTGTTTTCCTCTTGTAGAGATGAGAATGGGTGGACACCCTTACATGCTGCATCACTGAACGGCCATGCATTGTTGGTGAAGTTTCTTGTCCAGCGTGGAGCCATGACCTGTGCCAGCGATAGTGCCGGCTACACTCCCCTGCACCATGCCGCTTGGAGTGGGCATACTCAGGTGGCGGAGTTTCTCCTGGCTCGGGGCGCCCCCGTAACAGCATCGAGCCAAGGAGGCCTGACCCCCCTTCACTGTGCCGCAGCCAACGGACACATCCTGATGACACAGTTACTTTTACAGCATGGCTCAGATCCAGCCACTGTGGACCATAACCGTTGGGCTGCCTTGCACTGGGCGACAGCCAACAACCAGCTGCATATTATGGACCTTCTCATTTCCCAGCACAGCAGCCCAGATCTAAGAAGCCAAGGGGGCATCACACCACTACACATAGCAGCCGAGGTTGGAAGAACTGAAGCACTACATCTCTTACTTGAGAAGGGGGCTAATGTGAACCTCCAGGATGATCTGGGAAGGACGCCACTTGCCATTGCTTCTAACAGTGGCAAGCGTGAGGTTGGCCTTTTAAGAAATTACTACTACTAGCAGGAACAGGAGTAGGTGTTTGCTTCTGAGCAGAAGTAGCAAAATTAATTTTTAAAAGAGATTCATTCCTGTTACCCTTTTTTTTTTAAAGAAAAGTAATTTGTTCTTGTTACGTACTATCCAATGGTCCCAATTTGGCAGGGACAGTCCTGATTAGTCCTCTGTCCTCCTACTTTTCCAGCTGTTTTTGAAATGTCTCAATTTGTCTCTCCTCTCCTCCCATTCTCTCCAAATCAGAGAAACTGGAGGATGTAATGCTACCTTTCTTCTCTCCCTCTGTAGATTGTGGAGCAGCTCCTCAGTGCTCAAGCAGATGTGAACCTGGCTGACCATTACGGCTGCACCCCACTCCACAAGGCCGCAACTGCCGGACACCTGCTTGCTGTCCACCTCTTGGTAGGAGAAAGTGCTGTGAGTGTAAATGCAAGGGACAGTCTCCATCTCACCCCACTTCACAGAGCTGCCAGTCAGAGCCACAGCGACATAGCCAGTTACCTCGTGGACCACGGAGCCCACGTCAACGCAGTGGGGTGGCTCAGTAGAACCCCCTTGCACCTGGCCTCAGAAAAAAGAGTCTTCCCTTTGATAGAACTTTTGTTGGCAAAAGGTGCAGACCTCACAATGAGAACTCAGTGGAAGGAGACAGCTGAAGATCTGGTGTCAGAGCCATGCCTGGGCCTAGGCCATCTCGGTCACCCCACGAGAGCACATCCCCCGTCTCCTGACCGCTTCCAAGCTAAGGTTTAAAATGTCCCATCTTTTAAAACTGAAATGGAGAATTGTGAGCCTCCAGATATTTGGGGACTACAGCTCCAATAATCCCTTACCTGCAGCAATGTTGGCTAGAGTTGATGGGATTTGCAGGCCAAAAAAGAAAGAAAAAACCTGGAAGGCACAAGGTACTGGCTGAAATCTCAGGAACCTGTTGCACTCTCTGGACCTCCAAACTGTAAGACATATCCATACCTGTCAATATTTCAGAGATGAAAACCGAGAGACATATGGCCAAACATCAGAGTGTTGTCAAGACAGGGAAAATTATTAACGGGGAACAGCAGACAAGCTAGGAGAGGCTGCAGCAGTTTGCTTTTGCCTGAGCCTGCAAAAAAGGGCAAGATTCTACCCATTCTTCTCCTCTTCCCTCTGCCAAGTACAAACTACTGTTGTCCTTTGCACTCAATTTGCAGCAGTTGAAGTAATCTGTGGACAAAGAGGGAAGGTGGGAGGAGAAGAGAGAAATTGGGACATTTTAAAAGCAGCTTAAAAAGTGGGATGACGGAAGATTACCATACATACTTGTGTATAAGTTGATCTCATGTATAAATTGAGGGCAGGTTTTGCGGCCAAAGTTGTGGATTTTGATACGGCCCATGGATAACTGCATTCTGTAGAGAGGGGAAAGCGCCAGCACTGCCGCAGGGAGCCAGCCACCCCCAGCCACCCCCATTCCCCCCAGCCCGGAGAATTCAAAAAGGCCTTTTGCCACTCCACTCAGAGAAGGGGATGGCTCCTTTTTTGAGAAGAGTTAAGGTACAGTACTTACACTGACCTGTGGATAAGTTGACCCAGTGTTTCAGGTCAATTTTTTTACTAAATTTTTTGGACTTATACATGAATATATGAACAGTAATTGGGATTGTCCCTGCCAGTTCTGGGCAGGTGAGAGTATGAGGGGAGGGGCACTGGAGGAAGATGGAGTTTGTTTTTTATATGTGAAGTGACCTTAAAAATAGGGAAAAGACCATTTCCCTGTCATCATGAACTCCATAGACTGCACTGGCATTTCTGGTAACCAGAACTGAGGTCACATCTGCTAAAACTTTACAAACTGTTTACGCTGGGAAAGACTGCAATCCACCATGGTTTTGTGGCAGCTTGGTTAAATTATTTTTGTGTGTTTTGCAGATGCAGAACATCCTAGGAAATGCATACGGCCCATTCATTCCCTGCTTTTGCTTTAAGAGAACTGGGCAACTGCCTGGGGGCCCAATTTTCCCTCCCCAGAATCCCACAGGCTGCCCCCGTTACCACAAAATGTGAGTGACTCAGAGGTCCACCCACAATGCCAGTACCTCTACACAAAGGTGGGGAATTATTAGCTCAAATTAGGAGGCCTGGTACCAGTGCAGGGAAAAACCAACCAGAGATCCAAAGTAAACTTAATTGTGTTTTATCGAGGGACTTAATCACATACACAAGATCAAAGCAGTCATGCGACCACACAAGGCTGACTAAAGGAAAAGGGAAGAAAGTTTTAGATAGCAAGACCTCAGGGCATAGTGGATGATATTTAGCAATCTAGAAGAGCAGCAAAAAATCAGTGATGTAGCTTAGACTCATGGCTGACAGTACACAATCGGGAATTGTAGTAGCAGTGCACTGTGAGTTGACTGGCCAAACCTAGGGATTTACATTCTCAATTTCTGCCTGGAGGGCAAGGGTGTGAATGGCTCCCTGACTGAGCAAACAATGAAGTTCTGCAGAGTAGACAGTGAGATCCAGAATGGGCTAATGATCTTAGCAACAGGTGACAAAGTGCTAACGGTCTCCCGGATAGCTTGGTGCTTGTCAGACGGGTTTTAGGACAAAGAAGAGGTTTCGTGATCAGAGGAAGAGGAGTTAAGACAATCAGTAGTTGGGTGGGAATCTCCCAGTTAGTATTGTCCAAAAGGCAGAGTCGTTAAGGCCTGTGGCAAGCCTATTATCTCTGGAGTTTCTGATGACTTCCTGTGACCTGGCTAGGCCTGGAGGTGTTTTCTGACCCAATTCGCAACACGTGTGCTCAGTCAGTCTTTTGCTCTTGTTCAGCTTGGCCAGCCATAGCAGGGCATGTTTTGTATCAATGCCAATACATTTTGCCAATTAAATCATATTTTGCCAATTAAAGCATATCAAAGTGTGGGGCGTATGGCCTGGTAACACCCCCCTCACAGCAACCCAAATACCCCCATTTCTATTACAGTCCCTCTCAAAATGATGATGAAAGGAGATGTGAATCCAAATGGGAATGGTGGCAACTTCTGCAGCTGTTGGCCACATTCTTCTATCCACATGGCCGTTGAAAAATAAATATTTTTAATTTATTAGTTTTGGTTTTGGCCTGGCTTTGGGTTCTCACATTACCACATTAGCCATGTTTAGCCAGATTTTGCTTAAATTTTCCCACTTCCATAATCAGGTGATCTAGTAGCAGTTCCACCTCGCTTCCCAAGTGTTGTCTGCCCTGATTTTGATTAAATTTTCCCACTTCCATAATCAGGTGATCCAGTAGCAGTTCCACCTTGCTTCCCAGGCATTGTCTGCCCTGTCTCTGTGACATCATAAAGACCCTCTCCTATGACATCAAAGAGCCTGCCTCAATGACTTCATACCAACCCACTTCCTGGTTTCAGGTTTTTGGTTGGAAATTTCAGGAAATATGCTGCTACTAACATGACAGACCTGTGGGCTACTGTTGTCCGCCCCCATTTAAAATATGTAACTTTATGAGTTTATCATATCTAGTAGGTCAACTGTAATATCAATACAATTTGTGTGTGAGAGAGAGAGAGAGAAACAGAGAGAAAGGTGGAAACATAGTTTAATAGTTGACCACTTACAGGAGGTTCCAGTTTCACTTTTGGCTTCTCCAGGTAAGACTAGGAGCCTTCTTGTGCCGTGTTGTTATGCCATCATAGCTATGCATTGTCCTGCTTTTAATTCAGCCTTACTGCATGATGTCATTCCATTCTAGGCACCATTGCATTGCAGAGTTGTTGCGTTTATTTTCCACAGTGGAAATAATCTGTTCATGACCTCATTTCATGCAACCATTCAGTAACCAGTTCAGGTGCGGATGTCTCATAGCACTTTCTTCCACCCATGAACAATTAGTGGGTATGGTGTCGGTGTGTCGTAGCTTCATGATGCTGTAATGCTAATGGTACTCTTACAGCTACAGGAACCGATCATGAAGCAAGGGGCAGGAGTCTGTAACGATGCCTTAATGCTGATGAAAATAACGAATTAATGACACTATTGAAGCGCTAATGCGGTAAGGGTGTGATAAGAGCATCAACAATCAGCTACCCTCACAAGACTGTCTGGAATGGGTTTCAAACAGAGTAATGTGGCATAAGGAGAGATGTGATAAGGCCCTAGGAAAGAACCCTTTCTGAAACTGTGCAGAGTCATCGCTGTTAGTATAGGCCATACTGAATAATGCGTGGTCTAATTCAGTAGAAGGCAGTATTCTACAATTATCTTACAGGAAAGACCATGCCTCGGGGTACCTGCTTGGTATGCCGAAGGTTCCAGGTTCAGTCCTTGGCACATCCTATTACAATGGCAGAAGTAGCAGGCGATGGGAAAGGCCTCTTCCAACACCCTGGAGCGCCACTGCCAGCCAGAGTGGGTAATATTAGGCTAAATAGACAATAAGTCTAAGCTAGGCTAAGGCAGTTCACTGCATTTCTGAGTTGCCACCAAAGAATTATAAATCATAAATGACTGTTAATTCTATTTATCAACCAGTAGTTGGATCCTCCAGCTGCATCATTAATAAATGGCAAGAGGCTAAAATTCACACATAGATATTAATTTTTCTTGTTAGTATTTCACTTTAGTTCAACCTAGGTGAGCAATATTTAGATGGATGCATTCTGATGAAAATGTGTATTCCCTAGAGAATTTAAACCACTTCTTTTTTCCTGAGATGCTCTAGTCTTATGTAATCTTGCCCTATCCCTGAACCTGGATTTACTTCCAAGTAATCATGCATAGGACTGACCTACATCTCTCTCTCTCTCTCTCTCTCTCTCTCTCTCTCCTTTCCCACCACTCCTCAAGCAGAGCAGTTCATCATTCTTACTTATACTAGCGAGCTTAATTCTCCCTTGAGTAGAATATTTGTGTGGTATAGAATGTTAAGCTCCAGAGATAAGTGGACAAAAGGTAGATCTAGATCTTTTGGTAGATCCCCAAGGTGAATTGTAGTGTACCTCTGACTCCCAAATACTTAACAATAGGAGCAAAGAAATGAAACTTCCTCAAAATTGTATTGCTGAAATAGGGAAAGTTCAGGGTACTCAGGAGAAGAATTCTTTTGTAGAAAGACTGTGAGCTCCCCCATTCAGTGCTGGTACTCAGAACAAGTTCCTGAGTTTATTACAGTTATTTAATTCTAAGTCAAAAGAAAGCAAAGTATGGTCTCCAGATATTGTTGGACTATAGCTCCCAGTAGCCCTAACCAGCATTGTCAGGGGTGAGGAATGCTGGGAGCTGTAATCTAACTACATGGAGAGGTGTCTGCAGTGCACTTTGCTGGCTTCTTTTCTCCATGCTGGACTCTGGTGCCAGGCTCCAGTTGGTGGGATCTTGGGACACGGGGGGGGGGGGTGTTTGTAAAGCTTACCCATCTCTGCTGAATCCCATTACTGCTAAACAGATGGTACAGCTTAACCCTAATCCTTTTACTGAGAAAAGCCTAGAAATATTAGGTTTTGGACTACTTCTTTCAGAATACCGTAGCCATGGACATGTGGCTCATCTGCAGAACATGGAAATGTGATTTTTCCTCCCACAGCTGACATGCCCAGAATCTCTAGTTGTTGCATTGGTTGATGGATTCTGGGAGTTGTAACTCCGTCAGATAACTTTTCTGAGCTCTGGAAAAAAATGGAAACAATTACAAGTATGCCTCAGTTAACAAAGCCTTGAATCTTGTAGAGACTACTTGAAAGCTTCTTCTAAACTTCATTCTAGGATTATCTTTTTCTTTCAACAGCCCCTACTTTTCTTATGATTTCCATTTTGGTGGTGAAAATTACAGATCTGTGCTTTTTCAACACACCAGGTTAGCTGGTGAAGTAAACAAATCTATTTCCCCCTGTCTTGCTCTTTTGTTCAAACACATGCTCAATAAGTGATTCTGGAGGCAGTTGTTTACCTTGCCTGTTGTATGTAAGCACATGTACCTACAAGGTAATTGCCTAAAGCAGAATCCCATTCTTCCCCAGGTCAAGCTTTATTATTGCACATGCAGCTGCAACCAGCACTGAAAACTGTTTTTCTTTGGCCGTCCTTCACTATGCTCCCCATGCCAATGCTGGGGGAAAAAACATTCAGCTAGACAGAAGACAAGAAAAGTGTGTGTGGTGGGGGTAATGGGTTCCCATAAAAAGATTTTGTAAATAGGAACTGTGGATCTTGTCTAGTTCTTTCATGGCTGTCCTTCCAAATCTAAGTTTTCTTCCGATTTCTTGGCTACAATCTACATTTTGATTAATGACTGAGACAAGTTATAGAAAATCTTTATTTCTATGTCTTCATTGCCCTCTTTAAAGTTATGTAAATCATTTGTGGTCATTATTTTTGCTCTCTAAATGTTCAGCTGTAATCTTGCTTTTGCACTTTCTTTCTCAACTTTCCTTAGTAGTCATTCCAAGGCCCTTTCCACACTACACTGTTATAGTGCTATTATTCCACTTTCAACATCCTGTGGAATCCTGGGGTTTGCAGTTTAGGGAGGGGCATTTAGAATTCTCACCCAGAGAGCTCTTTGGCCTCAGGAAACTACAAACCCCAGAATTCCACAGGATGCTGAAAGTGGAATAATAGTACTATAACAGTATAGTGTGGAAATGGCTCAAGTCTTTTCCATTTTCTGTAAGTGATACGGCCTCACCTGTCTATCTTAAATTGTTGGTGTCCCCACAGTTTTCATGCCTGCTTCTTCTGAATATAATCCTGCTTTCCATGATATTTTCTGCATATAAATTAAACATATAGGGTGATAAAATGCAGCCTTTGCCAATGGGAAATTATTCTTTTTCTCCAGACTGTGTCTTGATGTTGGACTTTTATCAACTGTTCATTTTTTCATTATCCATACTTTCCTTGCTCATATTGGTCATACATTTTGTTCCCATCTCTTTTTTGACCATATGTTATTAACTTCTATGTTTTTATTAGAATCTAAAGTTCTCTCCACTTTCAGGACCTCCTCTCCAGCTGCATACCTGCCTCAATATCTACACCATTCACCTAACTGAAAAAAATACATTTTCTAATATCTGTGTTTTTCATTACCCATGGTAATTGGGAATGCATCACCCATCAATACAAGGCTCTACTGCACTTTTGATTTCTGTATATCGTTGTGAAAGCTGGGTAGTGAAAAAAGTTTGGGGAACAATATCAACTCAGTTGAAAGGTGGTACTAGAGAAAAGTTCTAGAGATACCATGGACCTCAAGAAAGAACAGTGAAGGGACCCTAGAGCAAATCAGGCCTGAACTCTCACTAGAAGCCAAGGTGACTAAATGCAGGCTTTCATTCTTTGGACATGAGATCACATGACTCACTGGAAGAGATGATGATGCTCAATAAAATGGAAGGCAATAGGAAATGAGAAAGACTGTACTACAGGTAGATTGATTTAATCAAGGAAGGCAAGACCTGAGTAGGGCAGTTGATGACTTGACTTTTTGGAGATTTCTTATTCACAGGCTCACCATAAGTTGAAGCTGACTTGATTGCATATAACAACAACAAGAAGGACACACTGAATACAAATAATGGCACCTGTGTTTTTAGTAACGCAATCAAGAGCAACCACCAGTGGCCCTAAAATCTGCAAGCTTTCAAATTCTCCAGAACTCCTTCTCATCCTAAGTGGTGCAAAAATTGGGGATGGAAGAATGAACAGGAAAGTCCAAAAATAGGTGATATGTTGAATGTTTGAATTTACAGATGGGCTTAGAGGGCTCCCATCGCTTTATTGGTTACATAGAAGAGGGGATTTCAGCAAGTGATGCTTGTTACCTGCTTGTATAAGATGCAACACAACTGCTGAAACTCTCTTTTCTGAACAAGTTTGAAAAGTACGGGAGCCGTTCCAGACTTCAGTTTGACAACCCTAGACTGGGCAATATCTTTCCAAGCAAGACATTCATAGGATGGTGCTTTGAATCTACTTAAACTATCACCCTACTCCCTTCCCTGAGTTTGTGGTGGTGCTCCATTCTCACTTGCCCAAGGCATGCAGATATTTGCAATATACTGAATAAGTCAACAGATCATATCAAAACCAGACAAACCATACGTTAAAAATTGTATTCCATTTGAAAGAAAAGAAAATGTGTGATGAAAGTAGTAATATTGTTACTGCAGTTTTCTAGTCCGAACTTCTGGGATATTAGATATCATTTGATATCAAGAATTTGGCCTTCTCTACCCATTCGTCCCCACGTGCTTGCGAGGCCCCCGGACAAGCACGCACACAGGCGTGGCCGAAAATAGCTGAACCATTCAAATCACAATCCAGGCAGGCCAGTAATTGCCGACTGCAGCTTTAGGAGACCTCAAGGCAAGTACCTTTTAAGATCACATTATGTATGCACGCTGTTTACAAAAGATCCCCTGCCCCGAGCAGGCAGCTTGATGAGCGGACTAGACAACTCTCAAGCACTCCGTGTTTGCATACTGTCTACGGTATTGACAACGGTATCATAATTCAATAATCTAAAGTACTGACCTTTCGGAGGCTTTGTCTCCAGCCCCAAATCCATTGTTTTCCCCGAGAACGGACTAGCCTGTGGGAACATTTTCCCCTATAAGAACAGCTGACTTTGACCGTCTCGTTGGATCGCTCGTGACTTGCCTCCCAACTTGCTGCCGCTCCGTTTGATGAGCCTCCCCTCAGCCTCCACGTGCTGAGAACCTACGCTCCCCAGCTTCTTTCCTTTTACCGGGCTACAGGACCAGGTGTAGTATTTCCCTACAAACTCCTTCTGAAAATCCCCTATCCATTTTCCTCTCTTTATTTCTTTAGGACTGTGTGCGTGGCTGCGCAATTGTGCAGTATTTCTTAATTTTCTGAGTGAGTGCGTACGTTTGCTGTGATTTTATAAATAAACACAATTATTCTTAACTTCTGTTTGATTATTGACTCGACCTGACCCCGTAGACATTGGGTTCAAGATCCCGCTACGTTGCCCTGCCTCTCGCATTGCTAACTGGTGCTCTAAGCTAATTCCCATTCCCCATTATATTGAGCACATTAAGGTGTCCCTCTCGGGACCCCCAGAAATCAGGGTAACAATATTATAGGTTTCATATTATATATACATCTCACACAGAGCAGATACATACACACTGGTGGTGCAGTGGTTAAATGCCACTACTGCAGCCACAACGTTGTGAGTTCGATCCTGCCGGGCTCCGTCCTTCCATAGGTCAGTAAAATGAGTACCCAGCTTGGTGGGGGGCAATTAGCGAAACACGTTGTAAACTGCTTAGGGAGTGCTTTGCACTGATAAGCAGTATAGAAATCTAGCTGCTAACTGCTACTGTATTAAAATTGGATGAAAATAAAATAAAACCTATTTGTCACGTAAGGGATAACTCCAAGGAACACTCTCTGAAGTTTATAGAAGTTTACTCAAGGAAGTTTCAAGAGTACCATTTGCACATTTCAGCAAATTGCCAGAGCTGAAGGCTTACCGGCATTGCCTTTTCTTATCAGCAGAATATCCACAAGTTGTACTGTGCTAAATTGCCATTTGCCAGTTAAACAAAACAGTACCTTTTCACTGGCTGGCTTCCTTCCTAACTTTCCCAACCTTGTGTTGCCTTTGATCTCTCTCTTTTAACAAGGACTGTATCTACATTCACTCCTTCCTAAAACACTGTTTTACCTTTACCACATACGGTTTCCAGCCTTCCTCCCAGCCTCTTCTAAAGCAGAGATATTACAGAAATATTGCATACATTATCAGGCAGTGTGTAACATGTTACAGGCATGATCAGGCAGTATATGATATGTAGCAAATAGCATACTATTGCTCTGTTGGTGAAATACAAAGTAAGCAAACTTGAAACCTCAAGCCACTAGTTTAAAATACATTAAACATATATGATATCATGGCAGGGAAGCAAAGCGACCTGACACCTGTGATGTTGCTATTTTCATCAGACATTTTATTTTCTTTCAAATTTAATACACTTTGCATGCACTTTGCAATTTATACACATCTAATATATAAAAGTCAAAGTTTGTCTGTGTCAGGCAAGAAGACTTGGCTGCCTGTGAAGATTCCATGGAATCCTGGGGTTTGCAGTTTAGGGAGGAGCCTTTAGAATTCTCAGCCAGAGAGCTATTAGGCCTGGCTGGTTGCTATGGAGACGAGGCCTAGCAGCAAGGAAAAGGGCAGTGTATTCACTCAGAAACCCAACCTCTGTATGTTAATAACATAATGTATGTTAAAAACATAATGAATTGGTGAATATGGGGAAAAGTTACAGGTACTGGACAAGAAAGTTTGGGGAATTAGAGACACAAGATGTCAAATCTATCTAACAAGTATAACCTGTGAGAAAATAAAATCCCGAGCAACACTGAGTATATATGCTAGTACATATATGGGTTTTTTATTTGGCCTATTGACTTAATAGTTATCTATCTATCTGCTTTAGGATTGCCAGACTGAAAACTACGGCCATTTCCGCCCTACACTATTGTAGTGGTATTATTCCACTTTCAACGTCCTGTGGAATTCTGGGGTTTGTAGTCTGGTGAGGCACTGGAGCTCTTTGGCTGAGAATTCTAAATGTCTCTTCCTAATCTACAAACCCCTAGGATTCCACAGGATGTTGAAAGTGGAATAATCCAGATGTGGACCAATGAATGATTTATTAGAAATGAAGTCCCATGATATCTTGACTTCTCAAGTCAAAGGAAAACCTGTTGACAGAATTCAAGAGGAATGGAATCCACTTATGAATTTTTTAAGAGAAAAATCAAAAATTGGCCCAACAGTTATACAACAGTCACTCCTTAAAATCCATGGAGAAAAGCACAATTAATCATGTGGGAAATCCAGGTAATTGTATTTTCTTGAAGTTAATGTGATAGATAAAGAGCAGATCAGTACATAGATGGAGGCAGTGATGGAGATTTGGATAATCTGACATAAACTATAGACCAAGCTCTGGGTAAGAGGAGATCAAATAGGGAATGTAAGTATATTACATTATTTTCTATTCACACTATTTACACAGTGCAAAACCAACTCATTAAGAGGTGTTTGTTTGGAAATCCCAGTTTCCCATATTTCTTGGTGTTTATTTATGTACATATATAAAAAGAAAAAGTGAAATTGTATAAATCTTATTTATGATACTATTTACGTAGTGCAAAACCAACTCATCAAGAGGTGTTTGGAAATTCCAATTTTCCATATTTCTTGGGTGTTTATATATTAAAAAAAAAGAAAAAGTTAAATTGTATAAATCTTATTTATACGTTATTTTCGTGTCTTGTTCACAGTTCAGTTGAATAAAGAAATAAAATGTAAAAAAAAAAAAAGTGGAATAATAGCACTATAACAGCGTAGGGCAGAAATGGCCCGTAAATGGTTCCTGTCCCTTTAACGGTTGCGTGGAAGTGGGAACTTCAGCGGGCGTTGCCTGTCTGCAAACCCTGTGAGAAGCCTCACCTCTCGTAGGCAGGCGCCCGGTGGTTTGTCCACTCAAATGGAGTTGGCCGAATGGTACCGGAAGCCGGGGGGCGCGCACTCCGCCCCCATTCGTTCTCTCTGCCTCGCGGGCTGGGGCGGCGCTCTGACTCCCGGAAAGGCGGCGTTGTCCGCTGCACCGCGTGGCCCTAGAGCCCAGCCCTGGCTTTGCGCGTCCTTCCTTTTCTCCTCCGCGACGCCGAGAGGGGAGCGGGATGGTGCTCCTGACCGCCAGTCTTTGGATCCGGTCCCGGCTGACCGATCGCTTCTGGCGCAAGCAAGAGGTGCTCCGGCATGCACAGGTAAGGGTTTAGGATGGGGACCCCCCGCGTCCCAGGCACCCCGCCTCCCTCCAGCCCTCCTCTCTTGCGTTTCCCTGCCGCTCTCCCCTCCCGTGCCGTCTTGCAGCTCTTTGGAAGGCCCGCTTGCACCTCTGTTCATTTCTTGCATTTATTTATTGCACGGGTCAAGAACCTAAGAATCTGTATTTATATTGCATTGTGGCCGCTTCCTAAACAGTATGGGGACATCGGGTCATTTTACAGGGTTGTCTGTAGGCAAAAGTAACATGCTAGAAACATTTTGGACATTCCTAAAGTACTTTTCTCAATACACTGGGTGCAGTGGTAAACTCTGAAATGCAGCCTCTCATCATGACAGTCCCTATAGGGATGCAAAGAAGAAATGTCCAAAAATACAGGTACCTGGGTTGATCCAGATCAACAAGCCCCTTGTTTAACAGTTGTTTCTATTAGGAGCAGGTCTTCTGTAAAGCTAAGGGGCCTTCCTTGTGCATCCAAGCCACTCCCCAAGCAAGATTATAACAAAGCCCATTTCCACACTAGCCTGTTACAGTGTTATAATTCCACTTTCAACATCCTATTGACGCCTGGGGTCTCTCAAAGGCCTCTCCCTAAACTGCAAAACCCAGGACTCCATCGGATGTTGAAAGTGAAATAATAGCACTATAACAGGCTAGTGTGGAAATGGCCAAAGATAGCTCATAGCAATACATGGTAATAATCACAGAATAACAGAATAGACCCCAAGAGCCATCCAGGCCACCCTTCTGGGTTGAGAATACTTATTTCTCTGTGACCCACGGGTGGGAATAATACATTATGAGAAAACACGAAAGAAGGTCTTCTCTGCCGTGGCACCCAAGTTGTATACCCAGTTATTGCCCCTTGGACACCCAGTTATTGCCAATGTTGTCGTTCTTTTGGTACCAAGTAAAATAAAGAATAAACATTCAGGCCTGTTGAGCTTGTCCAGTTTGGACTGTGGTTGGCCTGATTTTAAACTGTTTTAACTGGTTTTTAAAATTATTGGCATTGTTGTTATTAATTATTTTAAATTTATTTAACTGTAAGCTGCCCTCAGTAAGGACAAGATATAAATGTTTTCTCTCAAGCTAGCTACAGGTTTACAACCACACTCAGAAGGAAAAGAGCAGTCTGAGGTGGGTAGTAAATGATTTCATTGGCCTTTTTCCGCACTACACTCTTATAGCGCGATGATTCCACTTTCAACATCCTGTGGAATCCTGGGATTTGCAGCCGGCCCCTCCCGAAACTGCAAACCCCAGGATTCCATAGGATGTTGAAAGTGGAATCATCGCACTATAAGAGTGTAGTGCGGAAAAGGCCATTGTCCCTGCAAATCAAATCATCTTGGGGTTACAACCCTGGAAGCCCTGAGTTCACTAATTATGTGGAATACTCTTCCCTGTTTTAGCTTAGTCATCCCCAAACAATTCTTATTTTTGACGTGTTTTGAAGCATTCCTGTTTTTGCAAGCCTTATTGCTTTAACTTAGCCCATCATGTATTTCACACCTATAGATAAAATAGAATGTGTTGACTGAAGTTACATATTGTTGACATTGGATTTTTTACTCTACTCTGCTGTACTGCCCGACACCCTTGGGGAGGAATTTCATCCTAAAAGACACACTTTTGTGCTGCCATGCTCTTCAGGCGATACAACTAACCACTGGACTTCATGCTTCACATGTACCTGCAGGGAGGCATTTTTCCCCAAAAACCAGAAGTATTGGTGTATACTGTTTATAACTTCCATAAATAAATATAAATTGCTAAAATAGGAAGTGCTTTGCCAGCAGGGGAAGATGGAAGGTGGATGTGGTGAAAATATTGCCATGTTTCAAGTGTGAGAGATGGAGTTTTCAAACCAAGAGGTTCCCAGCACAAATCTCTCTGCTTCCCTTTCCCCCCAAATCCTCAGTATGGAGCCAATCTGCCCTAATTTTTTAAAATTCTAACCTAGAAGGAGAGTTATGGAAAGTTAACCTTTTGAACTGCAGCTTCCAGAATCCCACACCCAGGAATTCAGGCAACTGAATTCCTAAAACTGAATTCCTAAAAAATAACTGTTCCAAGCTGTGTCTACAATGATGAGCAGGAATTGCATCCAGAGCAAACGGACAGAGAGGAGATGCAAAGGCCTGTCTTCTGGTTTCTTTCATTCACTGTAGAAACAAGAGCCCTCGTCTACTACACAGTTACAGTGCTATAGGTCCACTAACAGCCACGGCTGTGTCCTGCGGAATTCTGAACTTAACCATTCAGGGAGACCCAAGAGCTCTCTGCCTGAGAAACCCGTTCCCAAACTACAAACCCCAAAATTTCATAGAAAGGAGCCATGTCAATGAAAGTGGAATAGTAGTACTAAACATCTTTTGTTGCCATGGACCACCAGGGCTTAACTCAAGATTTAAAACCCTAAAGTGCACCAAAAAATTATTTAAAGTTGTTCATCAAGGGTCTTCAAATTGGGAGATAAGGGAGAAATAAGTAAATGCATACTCTCCAATTACAAAATTTTGTTGGAATGATTCTGTACAAATTTAAAACATTTCTTCAAGCCTTCACAGACCACTTGTGAGGACACTGTGCCCCTGTGGCGGTTTATGGACCACAGATTAAGAACCACTGCCATAAAATATTCATTTTTACTTACTTATTAAAATGTTTTTATCCTGCCCTTTTATATTGAGGTTGCAGGGCAGCAAACACGTAAAACGATATAAACAATTCCAAATTGAAATCAAATAACTTAAACAAGATAAAGACATATTGAATAATCCAAGCAAATCAAAAGAGCTTAAGCTTAAAAGAGTGAAAACCATGTACATACCAAGTAAATTAGGCCCAGCAGCTTTAATAAAAGGCCATGTCTTGACCTGGTGTCCAAAAGAAACAGCACTGGCCCCAACCAGGCTTCCAGGGGGAGGGCATTCCATGCCACAGCTAAGAAGGCTCTCTCCCATGGTGCTGCCCCCATTGAAGGGACAAAGATGAAGGTTCCTCCTGCAGATCTCAATCATTAGGGGCTCTTTCAAGTATCAAGGCCCCAAGCCCAAAGTGCAGGTTAAAAATTACAACCTTACTGAAATCTCTCCTGTCACAGAATATGCAAGGATCTGTGACGCAGTATGTGTGGGAGAAGAACCCCTTTATGTATTACAGAAGGTGACTGCCACTCATCTATTGTTAATGGAAATAGACTTGCTTTCATGTTTTCCCACCCTGTTCTTTTCCCTTCTAGCATTTCCGTGGACGAAAAAACCGCTGCTACGGCTTGGCTGTCCGTGCTGTCCGGAGGGCGTTCGTGTTTGCGACAAATGCGAGAAGTCAAAAAAAGAGAGACATGCGAACGGTAAAGAAAGGAGCAGATGCGTTGCCTGTGTTTGTGATGGTTATGTGCTTTCACGTGGCACCCTGTGGATCTTGGTGCACCCTTGATGCGGTGGGGCCTGAGTTGATCCAGTATAGCAAGGGTGGCAAATGTGTAGAAGGCAGGTACCATTGCTCACTCTGCAGCCTCCCAGCAGAGGCATGCTGGCACACCTAACGCAAAGGGAAAATCATTTCCAGTTCCATTTTTAGTTGACATTCCACTATTTGTTTTTTCACTTTAAAAAAATTAAGAAAGGTTTTTCGGTGTAAGTGGAGGCAAAATTGCCGCAAGTGACCTATTTGGAGCGTTTTGCTGGGTGAGAGATTGCCAGTTTTTGAAAGAATTTTAAAAATTCTTTTTTAAAAAACATTTTAAACATTTTTTTAAAAGAGGCTTTGTGGGCAGGGGTGCACTATGTCCCTGCCTGTGGTAGAAGATGGATGTTTTATTTATTTTGTGAGCAGAAAGTCCCAGTTTTTATCTCTAGTGTCTCTAACATTTGGAAGGTTCAAGTAATGAGAACAAATTCTGCACTAGAATCTGAAGGGCAGCTGACAATTGGAGTAGATAATCCTGGGCTAGATATACAAAAGGGAGCCAGCATGATGTAGTGGTGTGAATGTTGGGCTATGAACCTGGAGATCAGGGTTCACTTCCTCGCTCAGCTGTGGAAACCCACTGGATAACCTTGGGCCGATCACACACTTTTAGTCCCAGAAACCCCATGACAGAGTCACCTTAAGGTTGCCATGGGTCAGAAATGACTTGAAGGCATGCAACAAGAAGATAGACAAATAGTGTATCTTGGTATTAGACAGCTCGTTAGGTCCCTGTTTCTAACTGTCAGCATAATATATGCCTGAGTTATGGACAGCCACTGTGGACTAGCAGAAAGACCAACTGATCATGCTATAGATAAAAAAATTAAACCATTAGTGATCTCCCTCAAGAAGTGAATTCAGAAGTCAGACCAGATGAGAGCTATCTTTCAGTGGACAAGCTCTTTGTTCAGACATTTCTTTCCCATCTCAGTTTCGTGGCACAGTGAAGAGGAATGGCAAGAGCACATAACAAGAAAGAGGGAGAGCAGCATGTGCATGGACAGCAGAGCTGCACCTCAGTGATAGTGCATGTGCTTGGCAGGTGCAAGGTCCCATGTTCAACCCCCTGCATCTCCTGGTACTTCTGAGAACAACAGCTGCTATTAAATCCTGGAAAACCATTGGCAAAATGTGTAGACCAGGAGTGGGCAGAAATTAGATGTGGCTCATTGTAGTGTACCTCTGAGGGTTGTTTTTTTTTAAGAGTGAAAAATACCCTGCAGAATACAGTAGATCTAATCTTGGTATGCCTTTTGTTAGATGGGAATGTGAGAAAGCTCAACAAAAGTCACCCTTGCCATGCCCCTCCTTGTATGACCTCAGAACAGAGTCTGTTCTGCTACCCTGCAGCTTTCCTTCTCTGAATGCTAAGGGCTACTCAGATGTGTAAGAATATGGGAAGCTGTCATGCCAAGTTGGAGTATTTGTTCATCTAGTTTGGTGTTGTCAGCACGGATTGGTAGCACATTTCCAAAATGTCAGGCAGAGATATATCTTCCCAGTTACTTCCTACCAGATCCTTTTACACTAGGGCTGCAAGGGACTGAACCTAGTACTTTCTGTGTGATTACAGTAGGGGACCATCTTAGAAGAGGCATCTTCCTCTCTAAGAGGCAGAGGAATGCCTCTTTTCTAAGATAGAATCCATTACAGTTATCCCTCCACATTCACTAGGGTTAGGGGCACAGGACCCCTGTGAAAGTAAAAAAAACGTGAATAACTCTGGGCCCTCCCAAACCATATTTAACACATCTTCACAAGGCAGAAGCGGGAGGCTGGTGGGGATTACTGCCACCTCCACTGCTGCCCCACACCATTTTTAATAGGAACTTACAAGCCTCGTTCACAGTTTCTCAGTCTCATGAGGCTTGCAGTCCCTATTAAAAATGGCATAGGAAGGCAGCAAAGGTAACAGCAAATAATCTGTGAATAATCAAATCTGCAAAAGTGAAACCTGCAAATGTGGAGGGTTGACTCTATTTACTGGTAGTGCAATCAGTTACACTTAAAAAAGAGTATACTGAAGTTTGGTACACTTGTGCTAAAATACAGGAAGCCCTCACCTGCCGATGACCCACTATCTGATGACTCGTTCTTTTGACACTCCCAAATTAAGGACAACTTATATTAATCTGAGTTGAGAGGGGAAAAAATGCACCAAGCTGTCTCAGAATCTTTGCAAGCAGCGTGTGCACAGTCAGTAACAAATGAGCCTCTGAAAGTCTTTCATGCTTCCTACAGTACAGTCCACGGGTTCCATTTTCAAACAGTTCTGTTTTATGACAGTGCCCCAGTCCCTAGCCTCTCAGGTCAGGAAGCCTGTATAATTTGTTTGGTGCATTTTTTAAATTAAATTGTTAACCATAGATTCATCCTCCTGAGTGTGGTAGAGTCAGCTTCTTTGGAGGTTTTTAAACAGAGGCTGGATGGCCATTTGCTGGGGGTGCTTTAAGTGTGTGTTCCGGCATGGCAGAATGGGGTTGGACTCGATGACCGTTGTGGTCTCTTCCAACTCTATGATTCTATGTTGTTGGACTCTGGCTCCTATCATTCCTGATGGTTGACCATGTTGGCCAAGGCTGATTGGAGTTGGAGTCCCCACTGTTGTCACAGACCACGTGAACACTCCAGCCTGAATAAACACCTCTGTGCATTCTCCATTTCTGCTTTCAGCTTTGGGAAACCAGGGTTGAAGCTGCATCTCTCGAACATGGTGTGAAGTACCACGTTTTCATGAGTGGTCTTTATAAGGTAAACTGCTTTCCTTCTTCTTCAAGACTGTTCCCATTTTTTCTCCAATAGCCTGGCCCTACAATTATGCAGAGAGCACTTAATGCCTCAGGTAATGTATATGAGTGGTGACAAAAGGCTAGCAAATAGTTACTAATTGGATTTTTTGTCTTCTGTTTACTGCCAGGTATGGAGAGACAGGTGCTGGGGATTTTCTGCCTCATGTGCCAAAATAATTTGAATGGTTTGGGATACAAGGGGTTGCTCTTTTTATGAATCCTCATGTAGTGAAATTCATTTGTAAAATGGTTTGGGCTGAGCTTCCTTTCCAGTGTGGCTTCTTCTCAATGTCTGGCCTATATGGAATGTTACGTCTGAGAATTAATTATTTGATGTTGGTTTTTAAAAATGGGGAAATGTATTGTACTGATGACTGAATGTACTGATGACTGAAAAAGTTTAATTTGTTGAATTGACTTGATTAACCTATTAGTTAAGATGCTATCTAAATAGACTTGAAGGGATGTCATGTAGGTTGGGGCTACTCATAGTGATGATCCTTGGAGCAGTGCAACCTTGATGAGTTTCCTGGAGAGAAAGAAACATTTGTTAACAATAGGCACAAATACTTTGCCAGTCCCTGGCACAGTGGTGGGAGGATTGCCAGTCCCCCACATCAGATAGCCTGAGAAACACTGGAGTAGACAGTGGACCAAGTTTGTTTTCTGCTGCTTCAGCAACTAGAACATGAACCAGTGGACTCAAATTACAAGAAAAGAGATTCCCCTTAAACATTAGAAAGAACTTCCTGACTGTAAGAGCTGTTTGACAGCGGAACAGACTGCGTCAGAGAATTGTGGACTCTCCACCTTCAGAGTCTTTAAACAGGTTGGATGAGCATCTTCCAGGAGTGTTTTAGTTGTGCCTTCCTGCATGGCAGGGGGTTGGACTAGAAGGCCCTTGTGGTCACTTGCAATTCTGTGGTTTACATAGCATGGTATGGAGGCTGTCCTTGTTGACAGCTAGGCCATAGTTTGTTATTGTCTCCTTCAAATGTACTTTTTCGTTGTTGTTTTATGTTCGCTTTCCCAAGCCTGGCACTTCTTCCAGATGGACTACAAATCTCTGAGGATGACTATTGGGTGGGAATGGTGGGAGTCAAAAACATCTGGAAACTGTCAGTTTTGCAAAAATTATCCCAAAGCATGGAATCTCGTCTTACAAGCTGTTCAGTTTCAGAACCTCTCCTGGGTTCTGAGTTAGTGCTGTTTTTGTCCCAAATTGTCAGGATTCTGCCCCCCCGCCTCGCCATGTTTTCAAGGAATAGAATTTGTTTGTGAATCACTATCCCAAAATAAGTAAATTGCTAAATATTTGAGATGATTTGGCACCAAATGCTGCTACTGCTGTTCCTGACAACCTTTAACGTCTGTCTTTTCCCTTTTGCATTTCAGTGTCAAGTGGAACTGAACAGGAAAGTGCTGGCTGACCTGGCAATTTATGAGCCAAAGACTTTCAAGTCCTTAGCTGCTTTATCCAAAAGGAGAGGAGAGGAGGGCCTGCTTGCAGCCAAAGGAGATGGAAAGGAACCTAATGGGATATTTTCACGTCTTTTGAAATATGCTTGATGATACTGCTTGCTCACTAAGCTATGCTAAAATTAAAAAGGGACAGTTTGAAAAAAAGTTTGCCTCCATTTGTGAACCAAGATATTTTTCATCATCTCATAATCAGCTTTTTTATCTGTGACTTGCTGAAGTGATGGGTAGATCTACCTTTTCTACTTGTCTTTGAAGATGTGTGGATTTTAACCCACATTGTGTAAGATTTTTGGATCTGACTCTTGTTTGGCAACCGATTTTTTAAAGCTGAATCACGTTGGCTCCATCTACGGACAGTCTGATATGTGTTCTACCGCATGCTTTGGCTCCCATTGGTGATGGCTTGATCAGAGTTCTTTTTATGATACTTCTGTCCTGTATTCTCTGCCTTGTCTTCACATGAAAATGGGGCACCGAGGCATGGAAGAAGAAAATTCTCCATAAGTCCGAAACAACATGATGGCAGGCAACAACATTCTAAGTGCAAAGTATATATTGTGCATGATTTGTTTATGAATAAAGTGAGCAAACAGTGGGCCTTCAGTATCTGTTGGGGTTTGTTTCCAGAACCGCTTGTGGATACCAAAATCTGTGGCTGGTCAAGTTCCATTATGTACAATGTCATAGCAAAATGGTGCCGCTTATATAAATGGCAAACAAATCAAACGAGTACTGGAGAGAGCCTCATGGTCTGTGAAATGGTGAGAGGCCACAGCAGGGCGTACCTACGCATTAGTGTAGTGCTCAGCACACAGCAAAATCAAGATTTGCTTTTTGGATTTTTTAAAAAATATTTTTGAGCCACGGTTGGTTGAACCTGTGGATGCGGAGGGCCAACCGTGTCACCATTTATATTTTAAGCTGATCCGATGAGTGTTGCTTGTCACTGTGTGACTTCAAATCGTTTCTGACTTATGGCCACACTATCATGGGGTTTTCTTGAAAAGATTTGTTCTATGGAGGGTTGCCTTTGCCTTCTGGGGCTGAGAGAGTGTGACTTGCCCAAAGCCACCTGGTGGATTTCCGTGGCTGAGCGAGGATTCATACCCTGGTCTCCAGAGTCGTATGTAATCCAATGCTCAAACCACTTCACCATGCTGGGTCTTATTGTGGACACTACTTGGTTCCTTTAGGAAATCTTGCTTGATTTCTTCAGCAACAACAAATCCTTGTGAGGGCAAGGTGCTTCAGTATGCAGTAAGAATCCAGTTTTGTGTTAGCTTGTTACATCTAAAGGCTAGAATTCAGTGGGCCAGAGCCAGTACATTGAGCGAGCAGTTAATTAAAATCCTTCAGATACCCTAAAAAATAGACTTTTTGGGTTAGATTTCAAATTGAGGCGATCCCTCTTTGTCTGGGGATGTACGAAGTAAAGATGGGAGGGTCTTTCTCTCTATTTAAAATTGACTGATTCCCTATTTTTTTTAGAAAAATATATAAACCAAACTGCCAATGTTTTTGGGGTACATACAAGTAAATAAATATGTGGAGGGCTAAAAAGCATTTTTTATTTATTTATTAGGGCAGTCAGTTATCATCAATCTCCCCTTCGCTATGTAGTGGTACATCCCCAAGCGCTGAAAGGATTTCGCGCGTGTTGCATGCTGGGAAATGTGTCTCCACCGCCTTCTCGCCTCTTTCAACGAATCTTCACCCGTTTTCCAACCTCCCTTTCGTTCGAAACCTGAGGGGAAAAAAAAAATCTTACGTCACAACTCAGGGCGAGCACGTTTGTCCAATAAGAGAGAGTTCCTGGTCGGAGTTAGCCAATGGGATATAAGGGTCGGGCTGACGGGGAGACAAAAGCCTTGCGCGAGACGGAAGCGGGGGTGGGGAGACGGGAAGAGGCCAGGGAGTCGGTCGGAGGAGGTTGCGACGTCGAGACAAAATGGCGGCGGCGATGGCGGCGGCCGCGGGCGGCGTAGCGGTGGCGGCAACGGGCTTTGGCTCGGGCTTGTCGACGCCCTCGTCCTCCAGCGGCTGTCCCACGGCAGTTCTCCCCCCGGCCGCCCTTCCTCCGCCTCCCGGCGCGGTTCGCATCGGCGACCGGCTCTACTCGGGGGTTCTGATCACGCTGGAGAACTGCCTCCTTTCCGAAGACGCCCTGCGCTTCACCCCCTCCATGGGTAGCGGCCTGGACGCCGAGACCGAAGCTCAGCTTCGAATCACCGGCTGTGAGCTCATCCAGGCCGCCGGTATCCTGCTCCGACTCCCTCAGGTACGGCGGGCCGCGAAGGCCTCACTCGGCCTCCGGACTAGGCCTCGGCCGCCTCGGGGTGGGGTGAGACGAGGCCCAAATGGGGTGGAGGCGTGGAGAGTGTGACGAGAGGCGTTGTGTGAGGACAATCAACGCAGTCGGGGGGGGGCGAGGCCGGAGAGAACCTTGGAAAGAGAGAGGCCGTTGAAAGGGGCTCAGAAGCGTTGGGAAAGCTAGAAGCTTGCGAGGAAACGTTAGGAAACACGTTCCCTTCTTTGCTCGTTGTTTTTTTCTAGTACTTGAGGGGAAGATAAAAACGTTAGAGTGATTCGCTTAAAAGTTCTTTTGGTTAGGGCTGGATTATTAAAACTTACTTTAATTGCGCATAGATGTGTGTGTGTGTGTGTATACACACACATACATACATCCATGCACAGTAAAATAAGTAAAGTAAAATAAGTACTGTAAATATACAGTAAAATTTTCAATAATCGAAATTTAACCGAATCTATAGCAGACGGTGGTATATTTCACTGTGCGTGTGTGTGTGTATACATACATACATATGTGTGTGTGTGTGAATGAAAAATACCCACGTCTGCTTTGGGCTTTTAAAAAAAAAATCCCTCCCTTCCGCATTTTAAAACATCAGTACGTTTTTAAAACCAGAACGCAAATACCACAGTCAAACAGGCCAAACAGACTCCTTCACCAGATTGTGTTAAATTTAGTAGAACAAATGTGCCTACTTTACCTTCCTTGAGAACAAGAGTGATAGGGCTTCCTTGAGAGGGAATTCCACAGTTTGGGATGCTGCTTTATATTGGATTTTATCAAATACTTATTTTGAAATAAATGCAGGTATTTTAAAAGGAAAAAATAAGGATATGTGTTTGGAAATATAAGCTATTTATACAATATGCAATCTATATATACAGTAATACGCGCATGAGTTTGGCAACTGTGGTTACTAAATAACATCAGTAAAAAAAAAATTCCCAAAAGACTGAAGTTTACAGTAGTCATAGTTCTTGTGTTGAGGGCTTTGGCTGAGGATAGATGGGTAAGAAGTTGTTGTATTTAAAGAGACAGGAACAGAGAAAGGGAATTTGAGATGGTCTTGGAAAGAATGAAAAACAGCTTGGTGGAGTCATCAGTGAGAGTGGCTCTACTGGGTTTAATATTTATTCTGCCCATGGGGACTCTGGTTTGTAGTAAATATTGGGGAACTAAAAGGGAGTTGATATGTGAGTGTACATGCCACAAGGTTAACTTTTGTTTATGGGGGATGCCAGGACCTTTGTTCTTTTTTCTGAACAAAGCATTGCAGTTGAATCCTGGAACAGAATATACTGGGCTCCCAAATATACTAGAACCGCCCAGAAGATTTTCAGAGTTTCTCTGATAGAAGCAGAGAGGAAAATGTTGCTTAAGTGGAGATTCCAAAGC
Organism: Cyclura pinguis; assembly: GCA_030412105.1. Classification (NCBI taxonomy): domain Eukaryota; kingdom Metazoa; phylum Chordata; class Lepidosauria; order Squamata; family Iguanidae; genus Cyclura; species Cyclura pinguis. The sequence goes on from CM059612.1 coordinate 9,648,801, forward strand.
AATGCTGCCAGCATTCAGTTCCAGGAAGTGAGTGATGCAAGAGGCTGTGCCGGAAATTACGCTGTCCCCTGCCCTGCTAGTCCTGTATGTTTGCCAAGTTCTTCCTGGAAGGTCTACTGATTACTACTCCTTTGAAAAGAACATAATTTTCTTGGGGTGTGTGTGAGTGAGTGAGCGGGGGGGAGGGAGAATTAGAACAGTTTCTGTCTCTCTGCTGAAGCAGTGGCTTGCTCATTGTGTCTGAGTCATCCTGTCTTTGTTCAAAACATTTTATTCTATTTTTAGAGGATTTTTTTCTCATTTTTTCTTCAGAACTGCCTTAATGTTTGATGTAGCATTTTGTACTCTGAAATTATTGTTTTAAAGGCCTGCATTAGTGCCTGTACACCGTTGGTCTTATTTCAGGACCTACTAGCTCTTTCATTTTCTGTCTTTAAAGAGTAGAATGATGGATCTAGATATTTGGGGGATATGATTTGGCAAGACTTAAAGTTTAGTGTCAGTAACAAACATTTCGCATCATTGCAATTGTTAGAAGTTGATATGGTAGGGTTGCCTTTTGCCACAATTTAAATCTCTTAGTATACAAAGAGGTAGTGTGGCTTTGTATTCCTATTTCAAATCTCTGCGTCCTCATTCCTTTATATTTGAGGGACAGAGTTCTTTTTCATGTCTTCAGAAAGTCTCCACCACGTGTATGTGCAAGCTGGGTTTTACAGTATGCTGAACTTGAGAGAGGCACGCAAACCAGGTTGTCTGAAAGTGTAACATGTACAAATAACAAATTTGGTGTGGATAAAAACAATTAGTTTTAAGGTTTTTTTGTTAAAATTAGATACCATTTTAAAAATAATAAATGCAGTCCAGTTCCTGGTCCAAACTAGAGTTTTGTCCCATTGAATTGGTAAAATTACATAATGCTTTGCTTATCAGTCAGTCACCAGTTGAGTTGGTAGCTGCATTTTAATTGGAAGCACAAATTGCATTTAGACCAGATGTGTGCAGATATTGTGGGCCATTATTTTTTTCTGGAACCTTCTGGGGTCTGCATGAACTCACAAAAATGCCCCCAAATGGAGAAAGGAATGTCCACTGTTTCCTGGTTTTTCAAAAACTGTATTGTAGACAATGCGAGCTGGGCCAATGACTTATTTGAAAGGTAAATCCCTGCTCCTCCTGGAGGTTTCCAGAAAAGGCCATTCACCTTACAGCCCTCCCTCCACATTACACAGGTTTGGCCTTTGCGAAGTTGGTTGATGGTTTGGTATGCACGTGCTCCCCACCAATTTTCCTCCCATTCTCGTGTTTTGCCGGGTGTGGAGAAGGTAGGCAAGCACACTCGAGCAAAAGGCAAGGGAATTGGGGCATGGGGGGGCATGCATTCATATGTTCCCCCCTCTGGAGCTCCCCCCTCCCATTCCCATGCATTTGGCCCCAGCGGTAGCAAAAGAATGGGGGAGGCATGTGCTTGCCTTCCTTTTCCGCTTTAGGGTTCCTGCTTTGCATTTCCATGCATTTTGTCCTGGTGTGGAGAACATGCACCAAGGCAAAAGGCAAGGGAATTGGGAGCGGGCAGCCCTGGGGGGGGGTATTCACGTTTTTTCTACTTTTGTGACCCTAAACCCTTGTTGAGTGGAGGGCCACTGAGTTTTGCCGGGAAGAGGGTGGCCTGGGGAGTCATAATGAGTTGGATCCACCAAAACTTGAGAGCCCACTTTGCCCACTCATAAATCCAGCTTTTAGTCCAACTAGACTAGACCACGTGAATCAGTGAGACTTAAACACTGTAAATGTTGACTGAATAAGTCTCTTTCATTTATGTCTCTGTTGTTGGCTGGAACTGACAATTGGATTTAGTTCAGAGTTTCTCTTTAATATCTAGGTTGTGTGAACTTCAGGTGAGTTTTAAACTGAATTGGTGCCTTTACCAAATACATTAGTGAGACTTTTATCTAAAGATGGATAACTAGTTAGATCATTTTTCAGTTATAAACAATTGGCTTCCAGATATAAGCATCTGTTTTTGTGTCTGCATAAAATAAATTCCTCCAGCCTAGTAGCTGTCAGACTTTAGTTTTATCTATTAGATTCTGGCATTTAATTTTTGTTCATTTCTGGGTTATTTTGAGAATGAGGTTGAATCATGGCAGAGAGAAGCAGAAAGGAACGGAAAGGAAAGGAGCAGAAAGAAGCAGTAAAAAAAAGAAGGTGAAATTATCCAAGGTGCAGATATTATATTCCCTCCACCTGTTGTCACTGTTCTTAAGATGTAAGGTACTGGTCATCATGGTGGAAATCGTTCCACTGGGAAAAGTTCCCCGTTCCTTGAGGCGGTTAGTGTGGCCGCTGTATTAGTGCTGAAGTAAGGGGATAGAAGGCAGATGTGGTCCTCATGCTCTGTGTAAGTTCTGAATGATCTGTTTATTTGTTTGTAGTTCCTTTGACCATCTCTCTTACAGGAGCATTAAAGTATGTTTTGCTTGTTTTTCCTAGGTGGCCATGGCTACTGGGCAGGTGCTGTTCCAGCGTTTCTTTTACACAAAATCATTCGTGAAGCATTCCATGGAGGTATGGTAATTATTTCAGAAAATTAATTGGTGCATGTCTAGATTCCATGATAGAGCACCCTGATCATTGAGCTTTTTGCTTGGTAGTCCTGTTTTTAATCATGTTGAGTTGCAAATAATTTCCACAGATCTCAGTTGCTTTTTTCAAATAAGTTTGCCTTTGATAAGCATTTCAAAAGCTCGATCTTGAATTTGGTCAATGAGCTCTAAAATTTGTTTGTTTACATTTTAAAATGTATTTCTGCCTTTCTATGATAGTGTGCACATAAGACAATTTTACAAAGGTCAAAATAACAATATAATAAACATTTTAAAAGGCCAGAAATTTGGAGCTTAAACAGTTATATGTAATCAGAGGAAGAACAAACAGACCTTTGGCAGCTGACATCATTTGCTCGAGAAGGGGCTTCTCTCTGTATGGGTGCTGTACTTTCTTTTGATGTATAATAATTTTTATGCTTTTATTCATTTTATGTTTTAATTCTCTACTTACTATTTAATTTATTATCACACATATGTGGGATATTCTATTTCCAGGAGAAAGGCCAGATATAAATTAGATTAAGAATTTTACTTAATATGTCTATCCAGCTTTACTTTCAGCATGGGGCATATGATTTAGGGTTCTTAATGCTCTCCTATTTGTATATCACATCTAAACATGCTTACCTTTATCAAGGTGATTATGGCATTTTTTCAGAACATGCCAAGGGGCCACATGTTAGATCAGCAGATTTCTCCCCACCCCCTGAAATCTAGCAAAAATACAGCAAATCAAGTGTCTCTCCAAGAGTCTAAATAAACATGAACAGGAAATAGGATCTCTTTTAAGATGGAGTACCACATTTGGTGGTCAATTATCAAAAATCCAAACAGGAATAGGCAGGCAAATTCAAACAAAATAGGTGTTATTTCAGCTGTCCTCACCTCAGACTGTTGAGAGCTCTAAAGATCAAAAATCGCACTTTGAATTAGGACTAGAGACAGACATACACAGAAAGAAGTTCTTTAAGAATAACGTAATATGGCTCATACTGGCCTGGCTGCCACCTGTAGAAGATGGCTTATGATAAATCAGAATAAAATGTCTGTTACATTTCATGTGCTTATTTTGCAGCATGTGTCTATGGCCTGTGTTCATTTGGCGTCAAAAATTGAAGAAGCACCCAGGCGTATCAGGGACGTAATTAATGTATTCCACAGACTCCGATACCTGCGAGAAAAGAAGTAAGTAGAATACAGGGGAGTTGAATTACCAGTCACAAATTTTGCAAAAACAGTTTCAAGCCATTTCAATCCCACCCAACTGTGCCTTTGCATTAATGCTATGTTATGCCACTGCCATTCTTAATGCTATACTCCCGTCCTAAATGTAAAGTTGCATGAGGATCTGTGCACCATATATAGTGTGCAGTGTGGATTAGCCTTCTGTAGTTCAGCAAATAGCTTATTTTCTCCTCTCAGCTTATAAGCAAAATGGTGCTAGAGATCCTTTAGCTCTGTCCACAGGACAAGGTCAATTTAGCTCTGATCACCAACCAGAGAAAGAGGCCTTCTGAAAAATCCTGCCCCCTCCATAGCAAGAAGATGACTTGGAGGCCTGGTGGGCTTTCTTTAAAAGTCCAGTTATACCTGTTGAGATACCTACACATTTTATGATGCAATGGGCTGCAATCCAAGTAAAATAAATGAATCCATTTGTTTTGTTTGCCTTCATAGTCTACCCATAGACCAAGCCATTGCATGCTCAGCGTCTACAAATGCCCTGTACAGACAAAGGAGAAACTGATTGGGAGTTAGGATCCCAGGAGAGGCAGGGACGTATATGGGAACTTCAGTTTAAGACCTCATGAACAGTCTGGGTTAAGGCTGGTACCCTGACCAGGAGAGCAGTAGAATGCCCTCCCATTACCATGCAGAATGAAATACAGTTTTTTCAGGATGTTCAGGCATCATTTAAAGGCACTTTGCATGAAGGACTCTGCTTGAAGTGACCTTAAAGTCTGTTTTTTCTTGTTGCTTTGTTACTTCATGTTGTTTCCAATTTAAAGTGACCCTGAGGTGAACCGGTCATGGGGTTTTCTGGAGCTGAGTGTGTGTCATTCAGTGGGTTTCCATGGACAAGCAAGGAATCAAGCTGGTCTCCAGGGTTGTAGTTGCTTGAATCATTTCACCACCAAATTTGTTCTTTTAACTGATACAGCTTGAACTAGTGGTCATGCTGTATGAATTGGTTGAGAAAACATGTAAAGCACTTGGAGGAAGCTTTGCATTTCAGTGGGCTAAATAGTTATGCTTAAGGAAGTGTTTCCTCAGTTCTGTGGACTGAAGGGACTGGGGGAGATTCCTCCCAGGAGGAGCTGTATTTGTTGCCCAGAAGCATTTCCTTTGCTAAAGGCAATAAGGAGGACAGTGCTATAACACATGCCCACTGTTGGATTATGCTTCAGGCATCAGATCAAAATTTTCCCTTTTACCTCTCTTTCCCCTCAACAGGAAGCCAGTACCTCTAATATTGGATCAGGACTATGTTAACTTGAAGAACCAAATTATAAAGGCTGAGAGGAGAGTTCTGAAGGAATTGGGTTTTTGTGTACATGTGAAGCATCCTCACAAGGTTTGTTTTTCTTTTTCATATTGAAACAGTGCATCTGAGTAACTGTTGGATGGAATAGACAATAGATTAGCCTGTGCTTAATGTAGCTGAGCTGTAGTTAATAGCATTTGCTGTCTTTGTTTCTCATTTCAAGAAATGCCTACTAGTTGGTCCTGTGTCTCATGTGGTGAGTGAAGACTGGTGGCTTCAGATTTTAAGTGCTGATTAGACTTAGCTATACTTGGATTCCCCTCTCCAAGTCCTTAGCATGAAAGGAGATTATTCTTGTGCATGCAGGTAACACCGTTGTGTAACTGTTGGATAGTATTTGATAAGTTTCTTGAATTCATCATAAAATGAGTGTCATACACAACAGCACTAATCTTGCAAAGATGCCGTTAGTTCATAGGTGGACTAATGGCAATATAGGGAGCCATGCTCTTTTTTTTCCTTCTAGCCTTTTCTTTGCTCTGTATGCTTTACTGTAGATTCATTTTGCCTAAAAAAAAAATAGGAGACAGAAGCGCTATTCCTTTTAGCATTCAAGCAAGCCAATATTTGAAGAAGAAAGAACATAGTTTAGTTGGCCACATTCACTTACCATCTCTTGGAACTATCATTAGATAGCACTGTGGTAATCGGTTTCTTCAGCGAGTATGCCACAAATTTTATCCAGCATCAATAACACTGACACTTAGGTTTATGCTACAATGTGTATGCAACTCAGGGTAGATGTATTTCTTAACAAGGAGGCCAGAAGGCAGGCAGCCCTGGAGAAATATTCGGAAGCACAGATTGTAGCCAGGCCTAGAAGTTGTTCTCTTTCTGTTCATTCCCCCACAAAACCACTGTGCTTCCTTTTGTTCCCACGCAATAAACTGGTAACTAGTATTACAACGACTTCAGCATTAACTGCGAAGGCGCTGGCTTCCCAGGATGCTTAAACTAGAATGGTGTGTTGGGTACAGTGACTTAGGTTTGAGTTGCTTCATGCCAGCCACTCTCCATGACCTAAACCTAACTCATAAGATTTTAGGACCATATGTGTTGTTCTGAACTGCTTACAAGGAAGGGTGGTATGGAAAGTTGGATTAAATCTATAGCTGTGATCAGCTATGGAAATCTAAACTTTCAGCAGTAGGTAGGGATATCTTGAACAATAGTGGTTGATAACTCAGTAGTGCAGCTCTTGACTCTTCCACAGCTTTTCAGTCTTTGTATTTATTTATTTTTTTTAATTTGCTTGGTCTTCCATCATGATCTTTCAAATTCACCTCTATTTGTCCTGGGAACTCTGGCTTTTATATCGGAAATGCACATTAACTTCCATTTTGCTTCCTTGCCCCCACACTGTGATCTGTCTTGCACTTTGTTAGTAGTGTATTGCGTTAAACCTCCTTCAGGTGGGCACTGAAGGAGGAAGGCATCCTAATTTTCAACAGTCTTTCGGTACATAAGGAGACACTTGAAAGCAGGTTAGAAAACCATACATTTATGATACTGTCCTGTATGCAAAGGAAAAAAAGATTCTGCTGTGCAGCCGTCTTTTGAATAGCACATCTCTACCTCCCTAAAGCATGCTCTTGGCGTTCTGTAGATACCATGGAATTTTACAAGTGCATTGGTCCAGATCAAAGCATCCTGGATTGCTTGGGCCACCCTCCTATCTAATTTAAAACCTCTCTCTACAACATGGTCACCTGTATAATTCAATCACCCATATCTTCCAGATTATCGTTATGTACCTTCAGGTATTAGAATGTGAACGTAACCAACACCTGGTCCAGACCTCATGGTAAGTAGATGTTTCTTGTTTCTATTGAGGCCAGCGGGGCAGTGGCAGAAATATGTCATGTTTGGGGGCAGTCCGTGTTTGCTCCGCTGCCAAGTTTGTGGTGTTCCAGTAGTAACCTGGAATGCTACTTCTACCCCTTGAAGTTGACGGGACCTCTTTATTAAAGGTTCAGAAACTGTGTCCTAATGGTAAGAGAGGTTGAAACCCTCATAGATATACCCCATGCTCTTTCTTTCTCTACTCCTGCCCTTCCAGTTGCACTTAAATGAAAGTGCCTCTGTGTGAGAGAACGTGAGAATCTGGTGACTTTTCTGGATCAACCAAAGGCCCTTGTAGGTCAGGGCTGCATTTCCTACAGTGGTCAGTTGGTTGACCTTTAGGTGCTTAGAAGCAGGTGTGATGATGACAGTCCTCCCTTGCTTACAGCTGTTGTCCAAAAGTGTATTGCCTCTGAAACTGATAATTTTACTTTGTTATCCTTAATATTTTAATGTGGATGGAGCAGTGTTTTCTTTTGACATTCAGTCATTTTACATGAAAGGTGATGGATAAACAACCCTTTTCACACCTACTTATTATATCCAGGAGCAACACAAGTTTTCTGCTACTCAGCGTCAATGTTACAGTGTCTTGCTTTCCTTTATTAGCTGCCTCTCCTGATTTTTATTTTCATTCTTTTGGCTAGGAAGGATATTTAATGGGTCATATTAAATTTTATCATCCCCCCTGCCCCCAAAAGGTTGTACTTTACCAGTGGATAACCTGTGAAACTGACATGATTTAAAATTGATCTATACGCAATTTATGAACTGTCTGGTGCTATTTTGAAGGAGAACCTCTTTTGACTCTTCTTTTCTGTACTCTTTTGATCAAAGGGTAGCCTCTGAGGGTAAGTGACTAAGACTTCTCCTCTGCTGCCCAAGCGCTATGGTGCAGGGATAACTGCCGTCTTCAGTCAAACCCAAGCAGGCTCCACAGAGAGAAGGCTGACTCTAGACAGGTGGTATGCGTACACTAGTAGAGTTAAAAACTGGCCGACTACTGCTTGTAATTTTTTTTCCAATTTGTTGAAATGTTATCTGTTCATTTGTACAGATGAAGTGCTACTGTTTTACTACCAAGATATTCTGATTGCATCTTTTCAGTGAAAATACATAACAGATTTGGTGTGGTGGGAATTATACTTGGGTTTAAAATCTTACTGGGTTATGGGGAGGGAGTTGAACTCTATAACCTCATGTCATTTGTAAGACACTTTCTGTGTTTTTAAGAATGAAACTTGAGTCTTGCAATAAAAGAATGTGTTAACTTGCTGTAGCCCACATATTACACACCAGCACAATGCCTTCTGTTGAAGCTGAAAAATTGGCTCCTGCCTGTAGCTACTTCTGTGGAGCTTCATTATTAGCTGCTCTGTGCAGCATAACAAATAAACTTGAAATCTGCGGGATTCTGAAAATTAGTTTGATTATATTTTTATAATCAGCTGTTTAGTGGGTAAAAATGAATTCAAGACCCCACTGAGCATAATTAAATCTTTTGGCTCCTTCCATGGTGATTATTTCTCTTCCGTTTATCTCCTCCATGTGTAGCAGTTTGTACTGATGCAAGAAAAACTCCAATTAAACCTTCTCTATTGATTGGGCATTGACAGCAGTCCCAGCAGAAATAGTTTTGCATTCTGTGTAGCACGCTAGGTTGGATAGTGTGACGCTTACATATTTGTAGCAGCTATCCAAACCAGCAGCAAGTAAAGGAGAGGCCCAGTTTATTTGCAAGTCAGGCATACCTTTTTTGTCACTAAGCTACAAAAGTGACAGTAGTTTAGATGCCATTAGATTCACATGGTTACTGCCATTTGGATTCAGAGGATAGCAAGTATTTGAGCTGCATTGTACACCTCCGAAATTGTGCCAGTTTCTGAAAGGCTGGTCTGCTATTCCACATCCCAACTGATTGGCTTAGGATACCATCAGTGAAATTTTGGATCCAGTTAATTTGAGGTTTTGGAAGTTATAAGACATTGTCCCAGTCCCTCTTCTCTGCAGAAAGTTTCCTCATAGATCTATCTTGAAAACAAAACTGGAAATAAAAATTTCAAGTTCTATTGCTTTCTCTTACTGGAAGAGCAGAATTTTCAGATTCACAGAACTGGTGATCCTCATTCTTCAGCAGAGTGCATTTTAATAAAAACAGCAATTCTGTGCAAAGTTTGACATGGGACATAGAGTAGGCCCTCTGGCATCATTCACCCTGTGTGAAATCTGTTTCTTCTTCTTACTACTGACAGCGTGTGATTGCCAAATCCAGGATAAAACTGTAGAAGCATTTGGGGGGAAAAAATGATCACTGCTCTTCAGAGTTGCAAAAAAAAAAGTGTTTTCTTCAGATTTTGCTTAAATTCACATAAATGCAGTATGTAAAATGTACTGACTGTGGGTCATGTGCAATGTTTTTACAGTGGCCTCCATTCTGTGAACATTTATTTTGAGAAACCTTGTTACAGTGAGGGCAGTTCTGGAGGTGGCCCAGGGACAAACCATTGAAGAAACTCCTTGAACATAAGTCTGCTGGCAGCAATAGTGCTGAACATCAGGACTGAACTACTGAAGCTTTGTTTTGCTGTCTAAAAGAAACATATATGTCACATTCTTTTCCTGAGTGGACACGTCTCCTTCCAAAAGAAGACTACAGCAGAAGAGACTAAAAGGCTGGAAGAAATCCTTATTGCTCTCAAGGAAACTCCGCTGGATCTGCAACCTCAGACTGTCTGTTTTTTTTGAATTTGCATGTTGCTCTATGTAAAGGGATTAAGCCTAGATCTTTTTGAGAATTCTAACTACACTACAAGTTGTACCCATCTCTCCAAGTAAAATAAAGGTGGCGCTTTGAATGAGAGTAGGCCAGTATGTGGTAGCCAACAGAAAAGTGAAGTTAAAATTGGTTCTCTTTCATAAAACGCAAAGATCCAGTTCATTAATTTCTGTTGGACACCCTTCTTTGGGAGGCAGTTGTCCATCTTGTCAGGTTTCACAGGGTTATCTAGCTTTCAAGCCTAGGTGTAGAGTACCTAGAGAGCTAGCCACAGTAGCCACTTAAAAAAGATAGCACAAGAAAGGGATATGGTAGGGCTCTGCAATTTTCCTTCTTCTTTGTCTTCTCAGGAATTATATGAATGACAGCCTGCGGACAGATGTCTTTGTAAGATTCCACCCTGAAAGTATTGCTTGCGCCTGTATTTATCTTGCTGCTAGAACTCTTGAGGTTTGTAGAAATTGTGTCTCATGCCATGTAGAATATTCTTGTTTCCCAGTGTCCTGTTTCTGTAATGGGAAATGTCAATAACTGTCAAGCCAGGGGAGGGTTAGCCTTATGTTACACATCAGGGCACCATGCTGATCAACTTTGGAAGGCAAGGGGGCAATATCGAGAATGCTGTTTCTCTTGTATCTGCTGTGATTCCCAAAAAACAAGCATTACTTAAACTGTGTACAGGTTTAGCTAATGAGAACATGTTTCCAAAATGGCAGTTAGCCTTCTGTAAGAGACTTGTACTACTGAGGAATTTCTGACTCATATGTAGTGTTATCAGCCTGCTTTCAAAACTTCTTTCAGTTTTGAAGACAGTTTCTCACAGCATGTGTGGTGCCCTTTGGATAGAAAGAAGTTGATTGGTTCTTTGCATCTTTATCTGTCTCATGTAAATTGTGCAGAATACACAGAGAGGACTAGATAATTATCTTTGTTATGCAAGCCTGAAGGCACATCTTAGAAACAGAAAGCTGCCTTACAATGAGTTTTGACCGTTGTTCCTATTGTCACTGATTGGCAGCAGCTCTCCAGGGTCTCACGCAGGGATTGTTCTACTTGGTGCCAGTGAGTTAATATGGAGTCTTCTGTGATCAGACTATTCTGCTGGCCAAGCACTTGCAGAAATTAAGGGAGCCTGATCAGTAGCTGGAACCATGTCAGTCTAATAAACAGCATCTTGATTTATGTCTCAGAAGAAAGATGTGATATACATATAAGAAATTATTTGTATTGAACATAAATGCTTTGAACATATCACTACCATTTTTTTTCCTTAGTTGTAGATATAAAAGCAAATAGAGGGATGGTATCTTAATTCTGTGAGTGGTTGTTGAATTAGTTTGAAATAAGTTTTTCTCCCTATTGAACGATTGTAAGCCATGCACTGTTATTTACAGATTCCGCTTCCGAATCGTCCTCACTGGTTTCTCCTTTTTGGAACTACAGAGGAAGAAATTCAGGAGATCTGCATTAAAATTTTACAGCTATATACACGGAAAAAGGTTTGCTTCCACTTATTTTGTGATCTCTTCCAAAAATGAGATTAGAGTGTTGAGGGGTTGGGTGCATTTAAGGCTTCAATGCACAGGTTCAAGGTGAAACCAAAATTCAAATTTCATGTCATAAGTCATAAGATTTTGTCCCATGTTCCTTGTCACACGGACATGTTGCTTTGGCTGAAAAGCGTGTGAGCACGGAGTTAGACATAACCTCGTTCATCATCCTATCTTGTAAATCTTATCCCTCACCCTTCATAAGTGTGTCTTCTCACATTGTCTTGCATAGTAGAACTTCAGGAAGGGCTGTCTTTATATACAGTGTTTACATGTAGGTGCCATATAAACAAACACTAAAGTCTCCTTTCTTTTGATTTCTAGGTTGACCTTGCTGTTTTGGAAAGCCGAGTTGAGAAGAAGAAGTTGGCCATAGAAGAGGCAAAAGCACATGCAAAAGGCCTTTTACCTGATGGGGCAGCTAATTTGGATACTGTGTCAGGATTTTCTCCTGTCCCCAAAACTGGTTGGTATTCTGGATCCTCTTCATGGGTTTCTACCCCATTGATAGCCAGGAGGCCTAGATAAAGAATGTGGTAGAGTACCAAGGCAACAGAATAAATGGTTGTATTTCAGAGTCTCTTTTGAAGTGAAAATATAACTTCTAAAATACTTCCTAACACAATCTTTGATGAGAAAACATCCTACAAATGGAAACAGAGTGCATTGGGAATGTCTGTTCTAGCCCTTTGAGTGTTGTACCAGTTTCTTCTTCTTTTTTAAATGTTTTTTAGTTCCAGTTTCTTCTGATAAGGAATTCTTGGGGTAAAAAATATTCAAAATTTTGACTCTTACCTCCCCTTCCTCACAGTCTGAATAAATGGAATTCATTCATTCTGCATGTTTGCCCCACTTCATGTGTAGGCTAATCCAAACTCTTTAGAAGTGGGCCAGATTTCCCTATCTTTACTGAATTCAGATCTGATATTAAATATGGAGAGAGCCAGTGTGGTGTAGTGTTGACACCCATTTAACTTGTGTTGCTGGATTTGTGAGGAATTGGTACAGCATTCCATTTGGCTGGTGTCTCATTTAGGTCTGACTCTTAGCTACCGCACATGCCACATGGATTACCTGTTTCAGCTAGAGCATTCCAACAAAGAAAATATGGGCGAAATGACTTACTTTGCAGAAGCCACCAACCACAGAGAATGTCACTTGGGGAAATTAGCCTTTTGTACATCTTTGTCATCACAGTTTAAATTGTGCCTAACTCCGCTTGATTGTTGTCAAATGGGATGCTTGTGTCTGAATATTTAGACAGATTGGATTGATTAGTTTGCATTCATGTGTTGCCTAACAAAACTACTTGAAGGTACTTAAGTTTAGAATTCAAAATTGAAGAATACTCATTCTTGTCTTTCAGTTTCCTAAAATATGCTGTGTGTAGAATGTGGCATCTTGGCCTTCTTTTTATAATGATTATACCTAGTGTTTTATAAAACACAATTGTCGTTACTAAAGACTGCTTGATTGGGATTCTTTTTTCTGTTTCTTCAGAGTCTCCAAAAGAAACTAAAGGTACCAAGCCTTCCCCACTTGCTGTGCAGGTGGTAAAAAATGCCAAGAGGAAAATGGAAGGAACAAAGAGGGTGAAATCAAATAGTCCCATCAATGGGTAAGAGCCTTGCACAGCATCTGTTGTGGTTGTTTAGATGTTTTCGATGTTTTCTTAGTAATGTGGCCACTGCTGGACAGAACCTGTAGGGTCTGTGGACTTGACTTTGACAGCATCATGCCTGCTCTCCTTTTTGCCTATTTGAAGAGGTACTTCCTCTCCAACTTTAACATTCTGTCAAAATGTCTCCAAGCCATGGCAGAGGAGGGCTAAATAAGTGCACACAAGAGAAGCATTAAAGGCTTGAAAGACATTTTCTAAAAAGCAGGGTCGACACAACTATAAATTATACTGCATTCAAAAAATAGATCATTGGAACCAGCTTCTGATACTTCTGTCCGAGCTTCATAATATAATATTGTCATGAATATCAGCTGCATTGGTAGTTGATGTCTGTTGCTACCTTCTTTAGACACGTGGGGGAGTATATTTGTAATAAGTCCAACTGCACACTTAAAAGCTAAGCTCTCCTGCACTGAAATCAGTGGAACTTAGCTAAGCACCATATCTGGAAAGGACATTATTACCAAACTAAATCGATACATTGTTCTTTTTTTTTTTTTTTAATTTCCTCACACCTCCTTACACTAGATAAATCTTTGTGCATTATAAATTTTAAGAAATTTATTCTTTATTTATATTCTTTTTTGAGATAGCTTTACATTTGGTTTCTCAAAAGATCAGTGGAACAAGTTGATAAAAAATAAATCTCAGGCACTTCGCAGATGGCCAGTGGTTGGCAGTATCAGGACTTAAGACAGCATGCCATGTTTTATACAGATACAGTCCTCCCTCCACATTCACGGGTTTGACCTTTGCGAATTTGTTATTTGCGAAGCATGCGTGTGTATCCCCTTATTCTCCTCCAACCATTCCCTTGCATTTTCTGGGTGTGCAGAAGGAAGGCATGCACACCTGGCCAAAAGACAAAGAAAAGGGTGGGGGAGGTACAATCTTCCATCTCTTCCCACCTCCTCCGAAGCTCTCCTCTTACATTCCCTTTCCTCTGGCCCAGGTGCTGAGAGGTTGTGCCAAGGTAATAGACAAGAGAATTGGGAGAGGGAGGCTCGTGCAAGCCTTCCTCCCCTCCAGAGCTCCCCCTCCAATTCCCTTGACTCTGGCCCTGGTATGCAGAAGGCATGAGAATGGGAGGGGGATCATGGGGGGAGTTATCACAGTTTTTCTACTTTTGTGAGAGTTCTGCGCCCTGAACCCTCATGAAAGCTGTAGTTCCAGTTCTGTTCCAGGATAGTCAGGATATGACTGCTTGGGAAGTGTAGCACACACCCTTTCTCCTACACTTTAGATTTGCTGTTCATCTTGCAACACTGGAACTTATTCAACTGCTCCTCTTTCTTCCAGGTTTGCAGGTGTCATTTCCCTGCATTGCATCAGGTCTTCAAAACCAATCAAGCCAGAAATACCCAATTTTTAAAAACAAAACTACAGCAGAAAATCTGTGGAATTTGGATCTTCCACTGAGTCTGCTCTGTAGAATCTCTTGTCAACACACAGCCATACTGTAGCCTATATCAGCCATAGAATTTCCATTGAGGAGATTACCATACAGTATTGAATGTTTCTTTGTGTGGACAGGGTGGTTGCCTCCTGTATATCTGTGTGCAGATTGGAAGTGGTGGTAGGAATAAGTAGGCAGTTGTTTCCATGTTTGACACCTAATTTTCTTTCTTAACTTGACAGCATTCAGAAAGGCAGGGAGAGCAGGAGTCGGAGTGGAAGTAGAGACCAGAGCTATTCCAGGTCACCCTCAAGATCACCCTCTCCAAAACAGAGGTACATAATTGTTTTGTGTAGGAAAGACTATGATTTTGATGGGACAGAAATGTGAACTAAAAAGAGAGAAGTCATGGGCCATCTATGTACTTTTTGAGGTGAAAATGAGACTGTTTCCTGTCTTTTAACCCCAGTTAATGTCATGGTAGTAACAAACTAAGAGCCAATGTGGTGAAGTGGTGTGAGTGACCATGGGAACTGTCCACTAGTTGGGATCTTTCAGTAAGTAGGACCTACTTCTCACACACTTAACCTAGGTCAGTGGAAGAGCTTCTAGCCTAAATTCTCCCTGATACGCTAGATTTCTTTGGGTAGAAATCTTCTCTCTAACCCCTCTCCAGAAACCAGGCTAGGTTTCTTGTTAGCAATTAGTGCTGTCACAACCTAAAATTATTTTAATGCTGCACTTGTGGGTGATCACAGGCAGCAAACTTAACATTGCCTTCTCATTTTACCCACTAGGAAAAGTGAAAGCTACTCTCCATCAAGTGGCTCCAAATCCCATAGCCGCTCGAGGAGCCGCAGTGATTCTCCCCCACGGCAGTTCAATCACAGCAGTTCCAGTTACAAAGGGTCCAAGATCAGGAGTTATAAAAAAGCCAAGGGGTACAAGTATGCCTCCCCTAAACAGCGGAAATCCCGCAGCCGGAGCTCATCTCGGTCCAGGAGCCGCTCACGAGAACGTTCAGATCACTCGGGGAAGTACAAGAAGAAAACCCACTACTACCGGGATCAGAGGCCTGAACGGCCCCACTCCTACGAAAGGCCAAGCCATCGCTATGAGAGAGACCATCCTGGCCACAGTCGGCATAGGAGATGAAACTGTACCAAAGTCAAGGATTTGGTGTTCAATATGGTGCCTGTTTCAATCTAGGCTGATACGTGAGAGCTCAAAAACTTATCTCTGACACCTGCTTGGATACGTGATTACCAGGCGCTGACTTTAAGGAAGAATGTTGGGAAGCTTAGCTGGGTTTTGACTCTGTCTCCTCATAATGTAGGAGAGCCACTCTCCCTAGTTCTTCTGTCAATACTGATGCTCCTTTGTGCTGCGGGAGCAGGACTGTCCAGGTAAACCTTTGGATTCTGTGGAGGGAATTGCCTGCTGAGGTTGTTCCAGGTGTTCAAAGATTGCTTCCTCCTGTTTTTCCCCCAAAGAATCGTGGAAGCTCAAACCCTACAGCATTGCTTGGTGCTAACAGCAGTCTTTGTTTTTGCTTTCTGTAATGGATTTGATTGCATTGTATAACACACTTGGTAATTTTTTTAAAATTTTTTAGGATCAATGCCTATATTAGGCAGCCTTTTTTCTGTATATAGTATTGCCGCAGTTAAGGACACGGGAAGGCCTTAACCCTTCAAAAAGCGCATATGTGTTTCTTTAAATTTGAGGGACTTTCAGCCTGCGTACTGGTTATGGAAAACTTTAAAATTCCTCAAAGACATCTTCTTTTACGCCCCCTTTTTGACTAAAGAACTTGGAAATGTGAAAAAGTATTTAGATTTCTTGTGTTGAAAGTGGTCTATTTTTTAAAATGGTGGAATGCCTGGTGCTGGCCACCAGCTCAGGACTTGTGATGCTTTCATATACTATAACGTTTTAAGTGGTTTAGATAAATTCTTTACTCAGGATCTTTAAAAAAAATGCTGAAGAACTAATAGTTTGTCCATCCCTTGCTTGCTTAAGAGAAGGTGTTTCTATTAAGAGAAAAATGTATGCAGCACAGGAATATCCGTTTTAGTGGTATATCTGAGCTATCTTCTTGTTCCCTGATTTCATTAAAGTATTTGATTTTGTATTTAAACATTCTGCCTCAGTCCTCAAGCTGTGTAGAAGAGCTGTTTACTTGAAAAATGTTGAGATGGACTTCTGTTCTGAACATGGGCTTTGCTCCATGTTTTTTTCCCTAACACCAAACTTTAGCCTATGCTACAGCTTAGGAAAACAACTTCTTTGGACTACATCTCCCATAATTGCCCCAACCAGCAGGATCAGCAGCCCTGCTGGCTTTGAGATTCAGACATCTCAAGTGCAAAAATAACTTCTTAAACCTGTCCATAATTGTGGCTTTTCAAACCTCTCCAGGAATACTCATTTGCCAGCCAACAACATAGAGCTAGCTGGGGATTTGGGATGTTAGAGTCCAGTGCATCTGGAGGACATGAGCTTGGGTCTGGTTGGCATAGTAGAACGTGTGTCTTGAGTGCAGTGTTAGCTGGGTTGAATGCGTTACAGTACAGGTGCAGAATGTAGTATAATGAACCCTCTAGATCTGTGGGGGTTTGGTTCCAGGACTCTACAGCAGATGCCAAAAAACATGAATGATCATGTCCCATAAATGTTAAATGATGGCAACATGTACATGGATGCTTCAGTGTATTTGCATTCATGTTGCCACCATTTTAGGATATGACAGTCCACGTTCGGTCCAGTCCACAGATCTGGAGGATCCACTCTGCTGAGTATGATATTTTCACTTTTGAGGAACCTAACTTTCCTATTTTTAAAAAATACAGTAACAAGTATGTGGCACCACAGAGTTGCAATAGGCAGAACACTCTTCAGTTGTTTATATCCTACCTTTCTAGCAAAAATGCTGCTTAAAGTGGCAGCTGCAGTTTGCAGGACTTGGATGGATTGTGTGGGAATGTGGTGACCCCACAATTTGGGGATTAGTCCTAGACATAGTATTGGGAAAATGCCATGTTTTTGAGAGCAGGAATTCACCTTTTTACAAACTGTAATTTAATATCTATGGTATTGCCATGTGGGGCCTGGATGTGTAAAGTAAAAGCTTGTTTGGGGCAGTTCATCAGAGGTACCATTCATACCCAGCTGCCAAGAGCTCAGTCTCTTCTCCCTGACATAATATCTTAAAGCTTGTTGGATGGGAATTATGGGGATAAGCAAAAGTTCCTACAGCAGGAGTCAAGAAGGTGTTTTCTGTGGTCATTTTGAGGCTCTGAGA
This sequence comes from Cyclura pinguis, assembly GCA_030412105.1. NCBI lineage: Eukaryota > Metazoa > Chordata > Lepidosauria > Squamata > Iguanidae > Cyclura > Cyclura pinguis. Next base: position 9,666,504 of record CM059612.1, read on the forward strand.
GCTCTCCAAAAATATTTTTCTAAAACATTGGTCCCAAATGGCCTCCATGCACCCTAGAGGATTAGAGGGACAATTTTTCCATATTGGAAGGAATGGTTTTTTTAATCCCAGGAGAAGCCCTTTTTAAGAAGCATGAAAATGGTCAGTGGTAAAATTACCACACCCGTCAAACCAATGCCCATCGAAAGGGTTGGGGTCATTTGGGGGCAAAACTTTTTTTCAAAAGGGGAGGGAAATTGGGAGGGGCACAGCAGAGTCTGCAGACCTCCAAGGTGCCTTGGAAAACCAGTGCAGTCTTCTCTGCCAGGTGCCTACCTTTGCCATGCCAAAAAAGATGGTCTTGGAGGGGGGCAGGAGTTACAGGAAAGAAATCCACAGCTAGAGAGCAGCAGGAGAGAAAGTGCAGGATTCTACAAGGAGATTAGGAGACCCACGAAGACTGTAACACAAAGCAAGGCCTGCTTCAAGGTGTCCTGAGCATGTTTTCTAGCAGTGGTGGCCATTTAAACACATACTCCCTTGCTCGTCGTCTTCAGTAGCGAAATCAAAATAAACCTTGCTATGTGCACCAGCTGCCATTCTTTAGGAGTTGCTCTGGTTTCTTTCCTGCACTGTTTGGGTCACCAGGAAAAACTAACATACCTGGTCTGAAGGCTGAAGCAATTTCCTCTCTTATGTATTTATGAGAGTTTCCAGGGGAGGGGAGATTCCAGTTTCAGCATTTCTTTTAAAATTACCATTAAAGGAGACTTTCTTCAGTTGAGTTTCCATTGTTTTGGATGCAAGTTCCATGATTCCATTCGGATCTCGCGAAAGTTTTGCTCTGTCATGCCTTAAGGCCCATTCTTCCCCATGCCAAGCTGCTGGATTTTTGTTTTGTTTTGTTTGTAGAAAAAAACTAATTCTGGCGTTAATTACAAAGAAAGCAGACTGTTTTTATTTGAGGTGAATATTCTGCAAATAACATTTCCAGTTTGTATAGATCAGGAAGCCATGAACAGAAAACTCCTTTGGGTTGGATGATGAATGTTCACAGTACAGTCCCGTTGTGCCAAGATGACTAGGTTTCAAATTTTTTTCTTAGAAGAAGCAGGGTTACACATCTGTACTGCCAACTTCCAAACAATGGCAAGTCAAGGGAATTATCACTAGAGGCTGCTGTTCGGCTTGTAAACTGCTTCTGCAGGACCTTGCTAAATGCCATTGGAATAAGACTGAAAGGAGGAATTTGGCAAAACAAGCTGGTAGAGATACGATCCCTTGAGGACAAGGGTCAAAGGTCAGGATTTGAAATACTTAAAAATATTTCTAATCTGCTTTTCAATTGACATTCGTTTCTATGCTGTGTTTTAATGGTTTTACCTTGGAAGCTAACTATTTTCATTCATGGTCCTCAGGTTGAGAATTGCTGGCGTCCAACTTCAACCAGAAGAGATATTTTCAGTCCTAAATAGTCTTCATAGACTGTCACATGTGCTGGGTTTCAACATTTATCACTTTGGATTGCTGTCTCTGGAGGATGTGTTTGAGTGTATTAGGATTTCAGAAGAGACATGGCATATTGGGAAAAGAAACATTCAGTATTTCTGTTTGGACAGTTATAGTGATTAATGAGAACCAGTGTCATGTAGTCATTTGAGTGCTGGGCTAGGACTCTAGGAAACTAGGGTTCAAAGTCCTGCTCATACATGGAGACCCAGTGACTCAAGAGTCATATTGTCAGCCTCAGAAGAAGGCAATTGCAAACCCACTTTCAGTATATCTTTCCAGGAAAACCCTGGAAGAGAGCTGCAATAACTCAAGAGTCAACTTTGAAAGCATCCAAGAACAACAACCACCAGTTAGGGTGCACCTTATTTCTTCTATGATATTAAAGTGAGCAATCAATGTAGGATAGAAATGTAAAGTTTCTCTGAAGACCCCACTTACCTCTGATTATTAAAAATGCAAAGTATTGATGTACATTCTTTCATTCTTCGAGCCAGCTTGGTCTACTGCAGTCACTTTTTTTGTCTCTGGTGGCGGTGTTAATTGTTGTCAAGTCGGCTTTGACTCTAAGAATGAGAGATCATAGAATCATAGAGTTGGAAGAGACCCCGGGGCCATTGAGTCCAACCCCCTGCTATGTAGGAACACCCATCAAAGCATTCCCAACAGATGGCCATCCAGCCTCTGCTTAAAAACCTCCAAAGGAGGAGACTCTACCACAGTCTGAGGCAGCATATTCTACTGCCGGACAGCCCTAACCGTCAGGAAGTTCTTCCTGAGGTTCAGGTGGAATCTCCACTGTTCCTTGTCCTAGTCTCTGGAGCAGCAGAAAACAAGCCTACTCCCTCCTTGACATGACATCCCTTCAAATATTTAAACATGGCTATCATATCCCTTTTTAACCTCCTCTTCTGCAGACTAAACGTACTCCCTAAGCCGCTCCTCATACGGCTTCATGGCTTCCAGACCTTTCACCATTTTGGTCACCCTCCTCTGGGCACATTCCAGCTTGTCGATATCCTTCTTGAATTGAGGTGCCCAGAACTGCACACAATATTCCAAATGAGGCCTAACCAATGGAGAATATAGTGGTACCATTACCTCCCTTGATCTAGATACCATATTCCTATTGATGCAACCAAGAATTGCGTTGGCTTTCTTGGCTGCCGCATCACACTGCTGACTCATGTTCAGCTTGTGATCTGCCAAGACTCCTAGATCCCTTTCACACGTACTGCTATCCAGCCATGCGTCCCCCATCCTATATTTCTGCATTCCATTTTTTCTGCCTAGGTGTAGGACCTTACATTTCTCTCTGTTGAAATTCGTTTTGTTAGCTTTGACCCAGCTCTCCAATCTGTCAAGGTCATTTCGAAATTTGATCCTGTCCTCTGGGGTATTAGCAACCCCTCCCAAGATCTCCGATCTCTGAGGCAAACTGTTACTGTAGCCCTGCTATGGACCTTGAAACTCCTCAGAGCTGTGGCTTCTTTGACTGAGTCTCTTCATTTGTAATTGCACCTTCCTCTTTTCTTACTGCCTTCCACTTTAATGAGCATTATTGCCTTTTCTAATGAGTCACGTCATGTCATGATAGCCTCAGTTCTGTCATCTAGGCCACTAATTCAGGCTTGAACTGATTGCTCTAAGACCCATTCATAGAATCAAAGGGAGTAAAATGGCCATTGAGTCCAACCTCCTGTCACACAGGAACACATACTTGAAGCACCCCCAGGACATGGCCATCCAGGCTCTAGAATTTGTCCTGTGGAGTTGATGAGAATTTTATTCAATTGTTACTTTCCAAAATTGCAAATTTACTCCATACATTGGAAATTAAGAAGCAGAGAAAAAGCGGTGAGGTGCGAAATGGGTTTGTCTCCCAAGTTACAACTTATAGAAGCTTTTGTGAGAGTTTGAATGTAATAAATTATACATTTAACCTGGATTGAGTTATCTCTTGCCCCCCCGCCCCCCCATCAGCATCATGGCCAAAAAGTTAACAGCTGTCCGGTGGCATTAAAGAAGAGTTATTTTGTGTTCTGTAGCTTCTGCTAGATATTTTTGTTATTGGCTGACAGTTCAAAGCAGGAGAGAGAGACCAAATTCTGGGAATGGTCATATACCGTCAGGGACAAGGACAATAGACGAAACACTATAGCAGCACACAGAATAAAATCCCCAACACCATACCAGTCACTAGTTCCAAAAGTACAGTGGACGGGAATCCTACCTCACCAGAAGTTGTTAGGAGTGTTAACTTCCGTTAGCTCTAGCCAACATAGCCAGTAGTGGAGAGTTATGGGAGTTACAGTCCAGCAACATCCGGAGGTCCACATGATTCTTATCCATGAGTTAAAGGTATACTTTTTCTTGATCACTGGGTTGCATGTTAGACTGGGATTGGGAGATCCAAGTTCAAGCATCTACTCGCTAGAAGACCTTGGGTCTGTCATTCTCTATCAGCGTGACACACCTCGCTGGGTTATTGTGAAGATAAAACTGGGGAGGAGGAAAGCTACATATGCCACCTCAAGCTCATTGGAGGAAAGATGAGATATAAATAGTATTGCTGTGTGCTTCAAATTGTTTCCAACTTAGGGTTACCCGAAGGTGAGCCTATCATGGGGTTTTCTGAGGCTGAGCGAGTGTGACCTGCCCAAGGTTACCCAGAGGTTTTCCATGGCTGAACCAGAAGTCGAACCCTGCTCTCCAGGGTCGTATTCCAATGCTCAGACCACTACATCTAGACAGATAGACTTTTATTGTGCGGCCACAGACCCAGTAAAACAAGCAAAACAATAACAACGTAGATGGTACAAAAGTTAAAAACATAATTGTTAAAACCAAAATCAGTTAAACATATGGATCTTAAAAGAAAACACACATAAAGCATGGGGTGCGTGTTATGATTGAGACAGTCATTCAAGCATTCTTAATTAGGGAGTCATGGACCATTAAAAGCATGTGAAATCCATTGTAAAAAATGTTTAAAACAGAGCAGAGAATAGACAAATCAAAAGGAAGCATATAATCACAGACTCAACGTATTACGTATGTGTCTTAATCATATGTTTACCAATATTAGCAGCAAGAAGAAAATTTGCAACAGTTTCTGTTACAGATTTCTTTATGTCTCCTAACAGATAAGCCAAATACCATTCAGGGGATCTGCCAGCTAATTTATTTAAGAGAGGTGAAATTAATCTGAGTCTATCATCTTGGTAAAAGTTACAAAAGAGAATTACATGGGATAAGGACTCTACTGAGTCATCACCACAGGGACAAAACCATTCTTTATAAAGAATTCCCTGAAAACAACCTTCTAGAAGGTCTGATGGTATAACGTTAAAACGGGCTTTGGCAAAAACACTACAGTATTTGATGACAGTCAAGTTATCCAAATAATTTGCTCCCTTCTCACTATTAAATGACAGTCCCAGGTGGATTGGAGAACAGGAAGTACAAGCAACAGATACTGAGTATTGTATATCCAAATCTTTAATACAGCGATTGAGGATCGTTTTAGCTTTGACCAAATCTTGGGTAGAAAGAAAGGCGTTGGAAAAGCCTAATCTTTGTACTTTATCAGTGATGGCTTTGGACCACTGGCTTTGATAATTGTCTGCTGGCAAAAGGTGTATATAGCCAAATTCAGGGTTTGAATAAAAAAAATTTAAGCCAGTATCTTAATGCCCATAGCCAAGCTGTTCATTCCACAGATAAAATACCTCCTTCAAGGCGTGCTGCTGATAGCCTTTTAGGAAAAGCCTAAAATCCAGATAGAGATGCTGAATAACAATTGGGGAAATACTTTGGCCTTAAAATACCCTAAGGCCAGCAGGAATAAATTGCCCATCTTTAGTATAGTAAAAACGGACTATAGCTTTGGCGCTATTAGATGCAGATTGAAAGGCAGAAGTTCGATGAGATGCCCAAGTACCAGTAGACTGAAAAAGTAACACCTAAATATCTAAACCGTCTAACCTGTTCAATCTCGTGTCCTTCTATAATCCATTCAGATAAGAGAGTGACTTTTAGAAAAAAACATAATTTTAGTTTTGCTAAAGTTGATGGTTAGTAGATTACAGTAATCCACAAAAACTCTCAGCATACGCTTAAGACCCACTTTTCTAAAAGAGAGCAGAGCAGCAGCATCTGCGTACAGGAGTAAGGGGATTTTAGCAGCAGCCAGGTTTGGAGCATGGAAGGACTCTGAGTCAAAGATTGTGGAAAGATCACTGAGGTACAAATTAAAGAGAGTAGGTGCCAAATGCAGCCCTGATGGACTCCTTTTTGAACAGGAATAGCTTTAGTTAGATTCCCCTGTATGCCACATCTAATTTGTATGGTGGTATTGTGGTATAGGGACATAATTAACAAAAGAAGTCTTATCCATAGAAGACGAAGAAAGTGTAGCCCACAGTCGATCTCTGGATATTGAATCAAAGGCTTATTTTAAATCTATAAAGGCCACATATAATTTGGAACTAAATGATCTTGTATACTTTTCGGACAGGTGGCTTAAAATTAAACAATGGTCAAGTGTCGACCTGTTGTTTCTAAAGCCAGCCTGCTCGTCTCCTAGAATGTTTTAATCCTCAATCCAGCTGATAAGTCAATTATTAAGGTATTGGGCATAAATTTTACCCACTACTGAAAGTAGACTAATGCACCGATAGCTGGAGGGATCATTCCTGTCCTCTTTTTATAAATAGGAATTATAATAGCCTGAGTCCAGTTATTGGGTAATTGAGCAAATTAAATCTTGTTAATTTGGCTGAACAGGGCTGCTAATAATGGTGCCCACCATGTTATATTGACTTTCAGGAGCTCAGGTATTATGGAATTGGGTCCTGGGGGTTTACTGGATATGAGCTGTGTAATTCGTATCTTTATTGCAGCTTGGGTCACAGGTGCCCAGCATGGATAATCCACAAAGTTCAAGGAATGGAAATCAATCTCTGTGGAGATCTGTTCTCCATGGTCTCCAAATAAGGTGGAAAAATAAGATCCCCACACCTGGGCAGGAATATTACACTGAATTGGGCCCTAGGTTCCCTAACATGCCTGATACTATAGATCAATACATCAATGTCACCAGACAACTGGATTGGACTGGGGACTATGGGGAAAAGTTACAGGTACTGGAATAGGTGGGTTGCTATGGAGATGATACCTAGCAGCAAGGAGGAGGACAGTGTATTCCCGCAGGAACCCAACCTCTGTATGTTAACAACTACGAATACAGATTGGATTGGGGAATATGGGGATAAGTTATAGGTACTGGAACAGGCCGGTTGCTGTGGAGATGAGGCCTAGCAGCAAGGAGGAGGACAGTGTACTCCCTCAGGAACCCAAATTGTGTATGTAAATAACTCTGAATATAGATTGTATTGGGAAATATGGAGCAAAGTTACAGGAAACGGAGAAGATAGTTTGGTGAGTTCTTAGAAGGAAACAAAAACCCCGGGCAATGCGGGGTAAATACACTAGTATAAATAAACAAATAAACTAGCCTTAGCTGGTAGGCGGGCGTGGAAGGAGACGTTTACATTCTAGTAAAGAATCAGACTTTCTGGTTTGGTCCTCCTATAATTCTGAGACTGCAGTGGGTCAGAGATCAATCTTGGCAGCTACTAAACTTTACCAGGCACCCTTGCCAGCCTCCTAACTAGATGCTTAAAATGGAAGCTTAAAGCCCAAACCCGGGGAATACACATAATTGCTGGGTGCTTTGATAGGCAGAAGCTTTCTTTCAGCAGCAGCTGTGTGGCAACTGTGGCTCGGCCTTGTATTCCTCTCCTTTCTGCGGGCCTGTTTGATTCGGAAGAACAAAAGCGGTGTGGAATCTCAGGCATTGTATCCAACAAAGAAAGGCAGGTCGGCAAGCCCAGAAGGGTGGCTTGTATGCATCTAGGAACTAGTTGCACACAAAATAAAAGGATTACATGTGTTTGAATTAAAGAACATCTTGTTCCAGAAGAGAGATCTCTTCTTTCTCCTCAAACCTGCCTCCTCCATCAAAGATTACTCTAAAAACAGTGCAGCCCCTTTGTTGAGGTTTGTTGTGGAGGGAGGTGAGGCTGGTAAAGAAAAGCATCTATGCTAGATTGGAGCCACAGGCAGACTTGATATTTTCTGTCTATAGGCCAGAAAATTGCTTATTTTATTCTCTGTGAATACCATGAATATCATGCACTCTGTGAAAATATCATACACAAAAAATCAGTCTGGAAGCTGGCTAGTTTTGCCTCCTGTCCATGTGGTTTGCAAAGTTGGCACCAACGATGAAGAAGTGTGCAATTTTGACTTCTGGATGAACTGATATTGCACTTTGCTGAGTTGTGTGCAGAGTCTGTCCCTAGAGCCTGAGTAGAACAGAAGTGGGCCTTTAAATCACCCATTGACTTCTGGCAACCCCATGAATATCATATGGCTTTCTTAAGCAAGGAAAACTAAGAGGTGGTTTGCCGTGGCACTCCTCTGAAATACAGCCTAAAGCACCTGGTATTTGTTTGTGGTCTCCCATCCAATTATTAACAATGGCTGATCCTTCGTAGCTTCCAAGATCAGATGGGCTCTGGTGCCTTTAGGGTATTTAGTCCTCTTAGCTTGAGGTAATAAGAGATGGATGGATAGATCGACAGACAGACAGAGGTAGATATATAGATATACACATATATATCGAGAGAGGGAGGATTTTATATATAAAAAAATAATAAAAATGTCTACCTACCTACCTACCTACCTACCTACCTACCTATCTATCTATCTATCTATCTATCTATCTATCTATCTATCTATCTATCTAGGGCCCTGGGTGTCTTCTGGCTTCCCAATTTTTTAAAAAACTTAATAGTGCTCTGAGCTATACTGGGTGACTAGGCTTATCTGCCATGGTTAATTCTGTTGTAAAATTTTGTGAGAAATTTAAAATGTCATCCCCATTTAGCCACCCGATGCTGCTTCTTGTACTGATGCTCCCAGTTCTGTTGTCCCCTTCTTCCAAGTAAACCCAAGGGGCCTCGTGAGAGGGCAGTCTGCCAAGGGAGAATTCATGGCCCTTAAGTTTGCCCAAAGCCTTACCAGTGCCCAGGTCTCCATTTTAGGCAGAATGGACCAACTGTGGGGAGACCAAGTGAGTCTTTGCTCCCTCACCTGTCGAGTATCTGTTGGCATCAGTGCTCGGGCAGAGCTTACAAGTTATAATTACGTGGGTTTTAAAAGCAACTGCTTTAATAAAAATCTTAAAAAGCATTTCCTTTACAAAAGAAAACCTCTAAAAATCTGAAAGCAACAAGCCATTGGCCTGTGGCACCAAAGATACCCATCTCCCATCTGCTTCCCTGTTGCAAAACACCCATAACACAACAAATGACGCCATTTCAATTCTGAACTGTTCTGAACCTCTATTAACTGAGCCTATAGCTATGTAACTATAAAAAAAATGACAAGAGTGTAGTGTTACACTGCAAAAGGACTAACATTATATTATGTTCAGTCACCCTCGTAAAGCAGTGTAAGTAAACATTAGTTTTAGGTAAGAGGGGATTGCTCACCAGTAACAAGTTTGAAACTAGTTAATGTGAACCAGTGTAGTGTAGTAGTCTGAGTGTTGGACTATGATTCTAGAGACCAGGGTTTGATTCCCTGCTGGGCCATGGAAAACCATTAGGTGACCTTGGGCTTCTTCCACGCTCTCAGGTCCAGAAAACCCCAAGATAGGTTCACCTTAGGGTGGAAATGACTTGGAGGCACACAAGAGCAACATGTATTTGGCTACTGCTGCATGTGTTTAATTTGAGATCCAGGGTGGTGTAGGGATGTTGAGTGTTGGACTACAGTCCTGGAGACCAGCAGTTCCCTGCTCAGCCAGAGAAGCCCACTGAAAGACCTTGGGTGAAGCACACACTTGCATAGAATCATAGAGCTGGAAGAGACCCCAGGGGCCATCCAGTCCAACTCCCTGCCAATTGCAGGAACCCACATCAAAGCACTCCCAACAGATGGCCATCCAGCCTCTGCTTAAAAACCTCCAAAGAAGGAGACTCCACCACACTCCATTGAGGCAGCAGATTCCACTGCCAGACAGCTCTGACTGTCAGGAAGTTCTTCCTGAGGTTCAGGCGGAATCTTCTTCCTCTGAAGCAGCAGAAAATAAGCCCACTCTCTCCTCGATATGACATCCCTTCAAATATTTAAACATGGCTATCATGTCCCCTCTTAATCTTCTCTTCTGCAGACTAAACATTCCCAGCTCCATAAGCGACTCCTCATAGGGCATGGCTTCCAGACCCTTCACCATTTTGGTTGCCCTCCTCTGGGCATGCTCCAGCTTGTCGATATCCTTCTGGAATTGAGGTGCCCAGAACTGGACACGGTATTCCAGATGAGGTATGACCAAAGCAGAATAGAGTGGCACTATTACTTCCCTTGATCTAGACACCATACTCCTATTGATGCCAATGGCATCAATAGACCCAGATAAGTTTGTCTTAGGGTCACCATAAGTCAGAAACGACTCGATGGCATAAAATAACAATATGGATAACTGCCTTTGGGGAACTGCTAGGGCTCCAACAGGGCCCCCCAGCTTCTGAGTCTCTTCTGGGGTCTTCTGGTTAGGGACTTCGTGACAGCAGTTTTATACCTGCAATAAGCAGCTGCTTCAGTTTTCCACCTGCCCCTGGTGTAATGCTTCCTAGGTATGTACTGGGAAATTAAAATGGCCGCTTCCTGCAGTCACGACCTGAGAAGAACCTGCCAAGGGGCCTATTGTTGAAGCGACTTCTGTCTACCCTGAAACTGGTCAAGTCTTGTTCTCTCTCTTCCTGTCATTACCAGTTAACAAAAGGCCCTCAGAAAACTTCATCTGGAGGATTACATAGTCATGACTCAGGAAAATCCACCGTGTTCTTTGTTTTTGTAACAGGACAACCAAGGATCATTATATTAATGCTTTAATTCAACCCATCTTGTGGGCATGCCAGGTGCCTGCTTTAAATGTTTCATGGTACCAGCGGCACGCTCCCTTGTGAGATGGCGTCAGATGGGTGTGAGGAGTGGAGGGGAGTCATCTTGGGTTGAGAACAATGGAATCTGCCACCAAATAATGCTGGAGATATGTCAGGGAAAATTCTACAGAGGGGCTATCTTTTTCAAGGGAAAAAAGATATTTTGTCAGAAATATGTCTTCTGAAAATTTGGGGTCACTTCTAAACGCGCTTTCTTCTATTTTAGGAAAGATGTCACTAAGGTGAATGTTCTATAAGATCAGCTTGGGTACAACTTCTTGTACTCCGCTTTCATTGCTATGTTTTACATATTGGGATCTTTATACTCTGTCTTTCCCTTCCATGGGATGGAATAGTTTTGAACTTAAGACTCATGGATTTCAGTGAAACTTAAGAAACTAGGCAGTAATCTTATGTATACCTGGGACACCAAGGGTGGCCAGAGGGAAAACCCGAGTTGGTTCCTATTGTGTTTCTGTAGGAGAGAGAATTTCATCAGATGTTGCTTTTTGCCTGGTTGTATGACAAGCAACACCTGTTAAAATTTCCTCTTCTATACAACCATTAAAGGTACAGGAGCTCTTGCTGGTTTTCAGTCTGGCAGCTCTAAGGGCCCACTGGATACACTGAAAGGAATTTCTGAGAAAACCAAGCAGTCAGTCTGGATCCTTGGCCAACATGATCAGAGCAAGAACTAACAATAAAACAACAGCAACAAAAGAAATGAAAACAAATCTATCACAATTAAATGAATCTAAAAGACAGGAGAGCTAGTGTGGTGTACTGGTACACCAGTGTGGTCATTCATAAGTTCCTCACAGATGCTGACATTTTATCTCCCATTTTCTTCTATTAGCATCCCACAGCCAAGAAACTGCACAAAATTCCTCACTCTCCTAGCATACCAGTTGTGAATTTGATGATGAAAAAAAAGTTGTGATCTCTGTCTCTAGAAAGGCCCACATCAGAAGAATAGGATATCAACAAGCTGAAAGATCTTCAGAAGACAACCAAGATGACCAAAAGCCTGGAAACCAAGCCTTGTGAGAAGTGACTTAGGGAGCTGGCTATATTTATTTTGAGAAGCCTGTGAGATGACGTGACAGCAATCTTTAAATATCTGAAGGGATGCTGCATAGAAGATGGAGCAACCTAATTTTCTACTTCTCCAGAGGCTAGAACACAAACATAATGGATTCAAATTGTAAGAAAAGAGATTCTGTTTCAACATGATAAAGAACGTCATATGTCTTTACTGGAAGAACTGTTCGACAGTGGAATAGACCGCCATCTAGTAGTACTTGACTTTCTTCTAGTAGTAGTAGATCGTCTCTGGAGATCTTTAAATGGACATTTTTCAGTTCTTCAGTTATGTATTTCTCTATGGTAGGGGGTTGGACTAGATGGTCCTTGTGACTTCTTCCAGCTGTAGATGTATGATTCTGTGTTGGAGGACCCACATCTGAAGCAAAAGCTGCAGGTTGTCCTGCCAGGAAGGTGTTGGGGTGCTATCCTGCCACTGGCTTTCACCATCAGCACCCTCCCAGATGCTTCAGCCAGATGACAGAAACATTCATGTGCTTCCTTCCAAATAGTTGCATATTCCCCCTCCTCAAAAAAAAAAAAGATATCTGTGATGCTCATGTGCTTTGAAATGTTTATGCACTCTGAGAACTGGCCTTAGGCACCCAGATCTATCTGTGCCAGGTACTAATTCTCCTCTGGAGATAGTTTAGACAAGTCTCTGTAGAAGGATTCCTGAAGACACTAGACTGAATTCCTGTAGGGAAGCCATTGCCAGGCTTTTGAATGCTTTTAAAGAGATTATCTGAAGGAATGCTTTAAGTGCTTTATCCTGGCTGTTGTTTCAAGCCCTGGAGACCACAGAACTCTTTCTCTCGAACTTTTTGGGAGCTGAGTCAGGCCCTTTAGGTTTACCATTCTAAACAAAAATGAGAAGAATGCTTCACCAGCTCCCTTTTGCAGTGCTCAAGGCAAGACTAATTTCACCTTTTGTGAGGAAGCCCGGCTCCTGCACGGAGTTTGGGGGGAACAAGTTACAGGTGACACAGCTACCTGTAAAGGACTGCTTAAACTGCTTAAAATAAATGAAAATAAAATGAGGAGGTAACAAGGTTATGAGACCCAGTATTGTTTCCTGATATATGGCGACCCTAAAGTGTGTGTTGCGTCCAAGGTCACCTAGTGGGTTTCCACGGCTGAGTGAGGAACTGAATCCTGACGTCCAGGGTCATAGTCCAACACTCAGAGCACTACACCGTGCTGGACAGAGTCATAAAAGAATTGATTCTGGTGCAGAAACTGCCACTTGCACAGTGTATAAGCAAGGAGTTTTCTGTCTGTCTGGCTTCCCCCTGTATTTTTTAGCTCGAAGGAATTTGTGCAGTTGGAAAATATACCTTTTTTGAGAAATCATGCCAGAACTAAGTACTTTTATATGCAAGTTCCCAAGCTCTTTTTAACATTCACAAGAGTAACTCCCCTTTTTGAAGAAGCCCAAGTGGTATTAGGAACGAGCCCTGCTGGATCAGGTCAAAAATCCACCTCATGCTGTCTCCTGCGTTTCATAGTCGCCAGCGACATGCTTGCAGCCAAACTTCCTCTGCGGTTTGTCCTCAATAAGTGGGATTCAGAGACAAACTGTGTCTCAACACAGAGGTTCCACTTTGCCATGAAAGTGCTGGTTATGACCTATAAATCAGCTAAAGTCAGCTAAGGTCAAGACTATTTGAAAGGCCATATTTCCCTATATAAGCCTGCCCCCGTTTTATGATCCTTGGAGAAGGGCTTTCTTTCAGGCCATTTCCACACTAGCCTGGTATAGCGCGATGATTCCACTTGCAACATCCTAGGGAATCCTGGGTTTGCAGTTTCGGGAGGGGCTGGCCGGCCCCTCCCGAAACTGCAAACCCCAGGATTTCATAGGATGTTGCAAGTGGAATCATCGAGCTATAACAGGCTAGTGCAGAAATGGCCTCAGTTTCACTCCCATTGCAGGCTGTGGAATTCTCTCCAATGGGAAGATAGGTAGTTCTCCTCCCATCCTTTCTCTTCTGCTGGTAGGTAAACATCTTATATGAAGAGCATTTTGTGGCTAACCTGCCATGCAAAAGGGTCTTTTAATGAAATTTCAGTGCTGTGCTTTTTTTTTTCTATTGTGATGTTTTAAAATGTTTAACATTTGTTGTTTAAATGTTTAAAATGTGATGTTTTTAATAATTTAAACTGTACTGTTTTTAAGTTCTGTGCTTTAATATCTTAATTCTTCTAACTGGTTTAAATCTTTTGCTCATTAGGTTTTAGATGTACCTTGCTTTATTCTGTACCAAAAGAAAGGTGGGATAGAAATTATACAAATAAATAAACCATTATAGCAGGAGAAGGGGGAAAAGGCAATATCAAACAGTGGCCAGATTAATTAAGGTAAATTTTCAGTCTTACAGTAATGCATTTGATTAATTAATCAAATGCATTACTTTAAGACTGGTAATTTACCTTAGTTTACTCTTTTTGCGCATGATAATATTGTATCAGTGTGCATTTGAAGTATGAAAACACTCTGAAAAATCGAATCACGTTGCTTAGAAGGCAGATGGGTTTTGTCTTCCATTGTAGAGAGTTCATCATCATGGAAGGAGATGCTAACTTTGGACTTAGACCAATGTTTTACCAAGTTTTTTACTTCTATATAAAATTTAATAGGGATCTTGATTCTGCTTTAATGTTGTAAAAATGTACTCTGTTCTCTGGCCTATTAAGAAACATTGTTTGAACATCACTTCCAAGTGTACAGACAATTCAGGTGATTGAGATGATTGGGATAGTTAGTAGCTGCTAAGAGGACATCTTGATTACTTTCATTTTTTTCTGGAGTGAAATTATCCTCCTGATTATTTTGATATGATGTTATCTTATCTCCCTTCCACTTCCATCTCAAAATTATAGCTGAGCATATATGAAACTAGAGTAAAATTGAACAACATCTTCATGGTAGAAAAATCCTGCAACTCAAGATTCTTGTAACAATATTTCTTTACACCTGTTAAGGGCCATTTCTGCACTAGACTGTTATAGCAAGATTATTCCGCTTTCAACATCCTATGGAATCCTGGGGTTTGCAGTTTAGGGAGGGGCCAGCTGTTTTAAATGGGACCGGACTTTCTCATCTTTCCCTTCATTTGGTGAAACAGAGCACTTTGGACATCTTTTCACCATTGGTTAGTTGTTAGAATCGTAGAATCATAGAAACATAGAATTGGAAGAGACCACAACAACCATTGAGTCCAACCCCATTCTGCCATGCAGGACCACACACTCAAACCACTCCTGACAGATGGCCATCCAGCCTCTGCTGAAAAACCTCCAAAGAAGGAGACTCCACCACCCTCCACGGAGGCAGCAGATTCCACTGTTGAACGGCTCCGACTGTCAGGAAGTTCTTCCTGAGGTTTAGGTGAAATCTCTTTTCCTGTAGTTTGAATCTATTGCTCCACGTTCTAGTTTCTGGAGCTGTTTCAACAATAGACAGTGGTTAAACAGGAAAAAAAAATAGAAATCTGTATTTCATGTATTTTTCCCTTTTGTTTGAAATTCCTCCCCATATCTGCAGGAAAAAAAATACCCCAAACAACCCTCCCAAAGGCATACAGACTAACACACACATGGAAGGATAGTACTGTTACTGCCCTGGCTAGCCCGAGCTTTGGGGGATATAAAAAGTTATCTATTGGTATCACTAATTCGGCCTCACAGACCCATTCCCCTCCACGTGCTTGCAAGACCCCCGGACAAGCACGCGCACAGGCTCGGCCGATAATCGCCGTAATTTTCCGAAACAATACAGGCAGGCCAGAAATAGCCGACTCGCAGCTTTAGGAGACCTCAAGGCAAGTACCTCCATCAGGTATGCACTCAGCTTTCAAAAGATCCTCTGCCCCGCGATGGCAGCTTGATGATCTGACTATACAACGTCCTATTGACAATTTGGCTGTAACTCAATCATTCAAATTCTGACCTTTCGGAGGCTTTGTCTCCAGCCCCAAATCTATTGTTTTCCCCAAGTCCAACCTAGCCTGCGGTCACAATTCTCCTTATAAAAACCCCTGACTTTGAGCGCTTCCTCGGATCGCGCTTGGCTTCCATCCTGCCTTGCTGTGGCTTTGTCCAGCGAGCCTTCCCCTCGGCCCCACGTGCTGAGATCCACGCTCCCCAGCATCTTGTGTGAGTGTGCCACATACACTGTTTGATTGTGTTTTTAATAAAACCACATTTATTATTTCAACTTCTGTGTGCTCCTTGACTCAGCCTGACCCTGTAGACATAGGGTTGAAGATCCTGCTACGTTACCCTGCCTCTCGTAACGCTAAAGCGGTGCTCAGAGCTAATCTTCCCCACCTTTTGTTGAGCACATTTTGGTGTCCCTCACGGGACTCCCAGTAAACAGATAACAGTACAAATATAAAACCAGTACAGTGCAATTGGGAAAGCCGCTTGCAAACTCTTCCAGCCAGCTTGGTGCCTTATTTTGCCCCTTCAGCTTGCTCTGTCAGCAGCACGTATGTGTGAGCACGCAGTCCCAAGTGAGTCTCTGTAGGCAAGAAGAACTGGTGTAAGAGCAGAACCTCAGTCAAATTAAGTTGAGTTACTCTTGTTCTTAATTTGGAAACACTGAAAGAGCGAGTTGTCAGATTTTGGGGCATTTGGGGTTTCCAATAGATAGATGGATGGATGGATCGATGGATGGATGGATAGATAGATAGATAGATATAATATATATACTATTTTTCTTCTTTCTTAACTCTTAATTCTCTGCCTCTTTTGTTCACCAGAAAACAATATTTTAATAAAATAAACAAACAAATAAATAAAATAAAATTATCTTTGGCCTACACCAAACAATAACGCCAACTGGAACGTTATCATTGTTGCTGGCCTGGCTTTCCAAACAAGAAAGCATGTTTTCCCTTGCATTTAAAAATAAAGTTTCATGTGCTAAGATACTTTCCAAAATAGTGCCTTAAGATAAGAAGGTAAAACAAAGCCACAATATGAAATATAAAACATAAAAAATGCTGAAGCAGAGGCAGATGGCAAACTCTCACAATCAAGTTTATCACTCTAGATATCCTAACTAGAGGGAAGAGAGGGAGAGAGAGAGAGCAAAACTTGGGATTTGTGTGTTTATAGATGATGAAAATTGTTAGAGAGTCTTTCAATAACTTATTTATGTCCATGAAAAGATATACCAGGACAACCTCTTCTGCGTGCATGTGTAAACATCTGATCCTCTCAAAGCAATCAATACTGCCAGAATTTATAATTTTTTTATATGCATCATTGTATTCCTGTGTATATTTTGTAATGAATTGTTAATCAATGTATGCACGAATAATTGTTTTTTTTTTAAAAAAAAAAAAGAAGAGTGATGCCCTGCCCATGGCATTCGAAGAAGCAAAGCAACAGTGGTGGGGCGATCCCATCCATCTGCTTCCATAGCCAACCAGGATCATCTCTTAAAAGAAAAGCAGTAACATGTCCACCCAGAAACCTGATGGGCAGAAGGGTGGTGCCTGTTAGGCAGCATGTCGGAAGACCTTGAGTGCTTCTTGGAAGGAGAAAGAATTAACTGGACCGGACCCCCAGAAAGGGGTGGAGCAACAACATCCCTTATTAACAGCATCCCTTATTTATTTGTTTGTTCAGTGTCCTGTCTTTCACTCAATATAGGATCCAAGGTGATTTGCATTGGCTGCAATCCTATATGATTCTGTGTAGCACAGTAATTCTAGCATGGAGACCTATGCCAGGTTTAGCCATATGCCATCACTACCACCCCTGGCTCACTGTACAGCCTCTGAAATCCCCTGGCTATGTCCTTGTAACCAAATATAAAATGATATCAGCAGCACTCAGATCTGTGAGGCTGCTCTGGAGGTCTCAGTGACGTGGTAATGATTTCACGCCTGGCTACCAGGACATAGCCAGATGATTCTTCAATCCTACCCACTCCCCAGAAAGCATGGAGTGGCTATACAGACACAGTACAGTAAGTCCTGGACTTCGGGCATGGCAGAGGGAGGAAGGAGGCTTGTTCTCTACCGCTCCAGAGACCAGGACAAGGAGCAATGGATTCAAGCTGCAGGAAAGGAGATTCCACCTGAACCTCAGGAAGAACTTCCTGATGGTCAGAGCTGTCCGGCAGTGGAATCTGCTACCTTGGAGTGTGGTGGAGTCTCCTCCTTTGGACCTTTTTAAGCAGAGGGTGGATGGTCATCTGTCAGAAGTGATTTGATGTGGGTTCCTGCATGGCAGAATGGGGTTGGACTGGATGGCCCCTGTGGTATCTTCCAGCTCTATGATTCTATGATTCTATGAAGCCTCTACAGGTGTCCAGAAATGATATATGCAGACATATAGGAAGTCTGTGTGTGTGACTAACAAGATGCCAGCTGGTATGAGTCAAAACAATGGATAATAAAAAGTTTAAAATATAAATAAGCAGTCATATTAAAATATTAATTTAGAACAGTTCTTAAAAGGCTGTCAGAATACTATAATAATGATGACTGTACGGTATGACACACCCCAACAAAAAGACCTCCTGCAACAGACAGGGGCTGGGTAAACAAAAAGATCTATTTCATCTGCCAGCAGAGAGAGCACAGAGAGGAGACCAAGCTAGATGGAAAGGAGTTCCACAGGCTGAGATCAGTCACCAAGAAGGCTCGTTCTCATGTCCTCGCCAAACATATCCATGACAGTGGTGGCATCGAGAGAAAGCCGTCCCCAGAGGATCATAAAACACAGGCAGGCTCATACTAAAGACAGGGGCCATTTCCGCACTAGCCTGTTATAGCACTATTATTCCACTTTCAACATCCTATGGTATCCTGAGGTTTGCAGTTTAGGGAGGGGCCTCAAAGGCCTCTGCTTCCTCCTCTCCTCAAAGGCAGACATCGGGACCGATAGGGACAAATCCTCTTACCCTTTTAGTTGACTCTGGGGCAGCGCTGAATGTACCGCACCCCAAATTGGTGAAGGATGGTGAGCCCACTCCCAACTCTATCCGTTTGACTGGGTATGGCGGGGGGGACACCAGGCCAAGGTATCAGATTCGCCTTTTGGGCATCGGCTTCCCCCAAGGCAATGGACTCACAGTGAACTACGCGAACGGTCTCCTGTGGAAGCTAGATCATAGCCCCCGCTGAGATTTCGGCTGTCCGTCACTGTGCAGCCATCAAGGCGCCAGCCCCCATCCAGAATGTAGCCAGTGACCTCTAGGTACAGGATGTCCCAGAGGTCTGGATCCAGCACAGGGTTGAGTACGGGAAGGTGAAGGACACCCGTGTGTTAATTGAGGGCAGGGATCCGCCCCCCAAAAACAGTATAGGTATCCTGCTGAACCCGAGGAAGGGATAGGAAAGACCATAGAGAGACTCCTTAAGTGGGATGTGATCACTCCCATGCGGTCTATCTGCAAAGCTCCCTTATGGCCTGTCCTGAAGGCAGACGGAAAGACAGAGAGGATGATGGTGGTTTTCAGGGCTCTGAACACCATCACTCCCCCAGTGGCTCCAGTAGTCGTGAAATATAATGAAATCGTGGCAGCCATTGCTGCCAGTGCCAGATGTTACAACATAGTGGATTTGGCCAACACGTTCCACTCCATACCGCTGCGTGAAGCGTGCCGGTACAAATTTGCCGTCATGTTTAGAAGGCAACAGTACGTCTTCAAGTGGACCCCCTAGGGATTCCATTCGAGTCCCAGCATCTGCCATGTGCATGTGGTCAAAATGTGGGATAGGCTGCAGCCAGCCCCGCAACCACATATCTTGTCCTACGTGGACGACATCTTAGTACATTCTGACTCTGAATAAAAGACTAGGGATGTCACCCGAGAGGTTTTGGGACTCCTGAGGGATACGGGTTTCAAGGCCAACTGCGAGAAGGCTCAGCTAGTCTCCACTGAGGTTAAATACCTAGGCTTCTGCTTGGGAGTGGAGGGTTGTACCCCAGATTCCCAATGAGTCAAGGTAATCTCAAAATTGCTGGCACCTACTAATGTGCATTCTCTGTGTTCCCTCTTGGGTACGTTCAACTTTTCCTGAGACTTCATTGAGTCTTTTGCCACCAAAGCCAGGCCTTTGTACACTCTCTTGAAAGAGAACGCCCAGCTGGAGTGGGGTCCTGCACAGCGACAGTTGTGCAGTTAAAAGAGGATCTGATGAAGGCACTTGCCTTAGCTCACCCGAACACGACAAAGCCCTTCCTCATCCAGTTAGCCGCCTCTGACAGGAGTATTGGGGCAGTTGTCTCACAACCTTTGAATGGCACTCAGTGTATTATCGCTTATGCCTCCAGGAATCTGAGTCCACAGGAAATGACATTCAGTCTGTGCGAGAGAATGTGCCTCGCACTGATCTGGGCATTAACACACCGGGAATTTATTATCGGAGGTGCCTGTGTGATCATTCAGACGCTCCATACACCGCTTAAGTATATCCTGTCGGGGAAGGTCCAGAATGGCCAGGTATCCAACTCCAGGATAGCCAAATGGACTCTTTCCGTGGTGTCACGTGGGGTGGACTTCGAAAAACAGCCACAAGAACCACCGGTTCCATATGGCTTAATTGTTGCCGGAACATGAGTGCCCTCTACCACCTATAAAGGCCAGTTGTTGGGGGGAGCCTCTCTTGAAGAGGCACAGTTGCAAGGGTTCATCTGCTGGTTTTGCAACAGATCCTCCATGTACGTGGATGGGAGCCCTAGGACTGGCTTTGGAGCAATCTGCATGACTGACTCCTTCTCCCTTCAAGGGAAAGCCAGACCCCACTCCAGCCAAGTGGCCGAAGTAGAAGCTCTACATGCTATACTGGAGCACGAGCCGCTTGACTGCCCCCTAGCTATCTACACCGATTCGGACTAGATGGCCAAAGCTGTGAGTGTATGGCTCTCAATTTGGCTCCAAAATGACCTAAAAACTTCAGATGGGAAGCCCATCGCCCATCTGGAGAAATGGATCCGAATCGCTGCACAAATTCAAGACCGAATTGCTCTGACATGGGTTGCTAATGTCAAAGGACAAACAGAACAACAGGGCAGAAGCACTGGCCAAGGAAGCCGCTCTACAGGATGATGATGTTCCCCTAGCCCTTATCAATGTGAACTCCAAGCAACCCCTTATTCCTCCCACTTTTGATTTAGCCATGCTACAGAAGGGAGACCCTGAAATAGCTGAGTTGGGTAGGAAGGGAACCGACGACTCTGGTCAGTTCAAGATAGAACAACATGAGGGAGTGTTTTGGGCTGTAGATACAAATGGTCAGCGTCATTGGATCCTACGGACGGACTTCTGTGAGGATGTGATCCAATTCGTACAAGAGCAAGGGCATTGTGCACGAGAGATCACATTGGAGAGGGTCTGAGAGACAAGCTGGTGGCCCCAGATCAAGCAGGATGTCAACCAGTGGGTGGACAACTGCTTGGCTTGCGCCATGGTAAACAGAGAGCCCTCGGGGCCCAGGGTCTCCAATTCAACACCAGAGAATCGAGGGTCTTTGGTCTCATATTCAGATAGATTTATTGGACCACTCCTGCCAACACCAAGGGGAAACAAATGCTGCCTGACAGTAATTGATCCCTTCAGCAAGTGGATTGAGGCTTTTCCATGCTGCAACAATACTGCCGCCACCACAGTGCGCTTGTTATTTAACAACGTTTGGTCACATTGGGGTATATCACATGACCTTGACTACAACATGGGCCCTCATTTCACCAGAGAAGTCACCCAAGAACGCGCAAAGCCTTGGGGATAAGGCGGCGATTCCATATCGCACATCATCCTCAGAGCTCTGGTCAGATAGAAAGGACTAACCGATCATTGGAGGAAGCACCTCGTAAGATGATACATGCTTCCGGGAAGGATTGGGACACTAAGCTGCCCATAATCCTGATGGCATTTAGGGGCACCATGGCGTCCCATGGCTTCATGCCACACATGGTGATGACTGGGCGGAAAATGCTATTACCAGAGGCATTCTGGATCGACACTAGCCTCCCCTCTGACTTGGAGCCCATTGTCCAAAACAACGAGTGGGTGAGGAGTCTGATCCAGCACATAGGTCAGATCCACTGGCAAGTTGCTCTCCAGCTGGGAAAGAACTTGCAGAAAATGGACAGGAGATTACAATGGGTGCAGCACCCCTACCAGTGAGAAGAGGGACAGCTAGTCTTGTATGGAAACTTCTATAAAGACAAGCATTCCCTGGCAGTGAAATGGTTAGGACCCGTCCCTTTTGAAAAGAGAATTTCACCGGCAGTATATCAAGTGTGGATCCTGCACAAGAAGGGAGATTGGTTTAAATTTTTCCGTGTCTCCCAACTGAAAGAGTGGAAAGGAGGATCAGTCAACCCTAGGAAAATGAACACCCGCAAGCCTCTGGAGGAGCCCGTGGGAAAACCCAAGGTGGATGTTCTGACACCTCAGATGTCATTGAATTATTGGGGAGTGCCTGAAATCAACTTGTATGAGACATTTGCATCCATCCACTCTGCCTTTGACACTGATTAAGTGCTAGGAAGGATAGTGGGAGACACAAGTCCCCTGCACTCCCCTTTCCCCCCTCCTTTTCCATAACTGGCCGCTTGAGTTTTGATTATAAGCCCTATGTTCTGTGTTCCCCACAGGGAAACAGGATGGGCATCCTACTGTGGATCTGGTTACTATTGGGATGTGTCGCCAAAGCCTCACGGAGTAGAACTTACACTACCCAGTTCATCACTAACTGGGAACATAACATTCGAGCTACATGTCAGTGGAATTCTTATGATGGGATAGAGAAGAATCTGAGGGAAACTGGAATGCTGTCGTGGTAGGTACCTGGTGGAAATGTATACCCGTATCTATATACACCCTAGTGGTCGAACTAGTTCGGCTGTAAATATGAATGTGCCTAGCCTCATAAAGCAAATTCGCACTTTCCCAGATAGGTTCCACCATCCAATAGCATTCTGCAATTTGTGGAAATAAGCGAAAAGGAGCCTTCGGTAGTGGCGAGAGTCACTTACAATTAATGTCGCCCCTCGGGGGTATGGAAGATAGCTTTTCTCATATGCCCAAATATCACCCAAACCCCCACCGGTTGCGATGTCTCATGTCATAGCCTCAGCTGTCGTTTCTTCCTGCTCACTAAGCCACCGCCAGTAGACTCACCTTCCATGTATCTGGGCGGTACAGTAATCTGGAAAGATGTCTAAGTATTTGCCTATTCTCGAACCCAGCCCATTAGCACGTCAATCGTGCTTAATTTGATAGTAGTGAATATATCAAGGGTGCTACCTATATATGAACCATTCCTTAAATTAGCATGTGGGAAAAACATTGAGAAAAGCGATGGCTCTCCTTTCCTCACCCACACACCTGCAGGAAATGAGGCATTTTAAGTACACTTTTAGGAGGCGTTGGGACTGGCAAAGCAATACTTAATGCCATAGACACAGAAATTTTAGCCAATAAGTTGGGAGTTATTGGAACCAAAACCAAAGATATAGGAGTCTCGTCGGCCATAGGGCTCACTAACCTAGTGCAGGGAATAGATTTAATTGGGCAGTTGATGCCTCAGTGGGTAGGAGCAGAAAAGGATATTATAGAGGACCTTGGGAAAACCCTTGTATGAGATACTCATAACTTGTCAGTAGCAATTCAATGCACACAATTGCAGAGTAATATTATTGCCTTCTCTGCTCAAGTAATCCAGTCCAGCCTCATGGGTCATTTACATACAGAAATGTTAAGTCTCCTCCGGGAGAGATGTCCAGAATCCTTGCAGCACCCCTCTGTGTTGGCGAGAATCGGACAAGCCTTGTGGGAGAATTTAACTCTTCATGTGAAAATCCTCCATGAAAGGGTTTTGGACCCCATTAAGTTGCACTCAGTATCCTACCTTGGACTCCCCCTAGCACAGGCAAATGCCACTCTCCTCCCAGACTGACATTTTCATTGGTCAAACGTTACACACTTCTTTGACTTAACAGGTTGCGTATTTACTAGACAATGGGTTCACTGCTTTAATGATCTAAAAAGGATAGGCCAATCAAAAGCAACTGACTACCATATCATTCCTGTAAATATCTTGGTGTTGGTTCAGCTTAGCTAAAACTATTTTTGCCTGAGGACTTCATGTCCCACAGTGCACGTAATGCCCAGAGATCACCCCATTGCCATCAATAGAACCGCAGGGAATCTGTGCTTTTGTGAACAACATGTTAGGGATTGTTTTGGTCAGGAGTTCTTTGTGAAGGAGGCGATCAAAGACTACATTTTGGAAGCCACTTACATACCGCAGCCATCGGAGCTAGAAGGGTTTCATTTAGAAGATGAGTTACGTTTATCCATGTGGCTTCACAATCTAACTATCTTAAATAAAAAGGTCCAAGAGCTCTCACATAGGCTGCATACTATTGCAATCACGGTAAACCATACTGCCCAACAAATCATTAGAACTTCCAAAGAGATCACAGAAGTATCACATGGATCTTGGTGCAATGCCTTGCATAGTCCTCCACCAGCAAAGCCATTGCGCACTTGGCACTGCACCCTCTAGTAGTCCTCTTAGTTTTCCAGATCATACTAGCAATATGTCTTTTTATTCTAGCCTGCTGGGCTAGAAAACAGATTCTTCTGCTCCAGGCGAGACAATTAGGAAGAAATCCCATGCTTTAATTCTTTTCTTTACTTACGAGTAGGGGAAGGGTTGTCGGGGAGATTAAGGGCCCAGGCAAAGCCTGGACCAGCTAAAAACCCAGGGCTCAATTAGGGTTAGAGCCCCAGGTGCTCTGAGGTAGATTGGGCCTCCAGAGTTGGGCTTGATACCCAGAGAGTGGAGGTCTAACCATGGCATCAGGACCCCCGGAGCTGGAGAGACTGTGTGCAATGACGCCCTGGGACAAGCAGGAGAGGACTTTGGGATGCCTCTCTGGCAGATCAGACCCAACTCTGGAGCACTGGTTTGCCCACTGAAGCCAAACTCCCAGGAACCACCTAGCCCAGCTGCCCAAACCCCCCTTTCAAGTTATGGCAAGTGCTACGCAAAGCCTTGGACCTAGATCATCGTTGAAGGCTAAGTGAGGAGCAACACTTCCCCATTTCCCCTATTGTAAATAGTCCTCTAAGTAATTAGAATGTTTAGAATTATTAGTTTTGTTTGTGTGAATGGTGGGAAGAATTTGCATATGCCCTTAAGGCAGTGCGAGGATTTGCTGGCCAAAAATTAGGAAAAGACTGCAATTCACTCCACCCCTGTAGACATGCTGGTGCTGACGAGCTCTAGCTCAGCTCGACCGAGAGCCTGCATGGTCCAAACTTCCTCGGAATTGTATTTCTTTCTTTGCAACTGGAAAAAGTAGCTTCCACTCTCCAGAGCAAGGAGCTCAAAGCCAGAGTTGAGTCCGATCAGGGCCGAGACAGTCACTACCGCCATTGCATCACCTTAAGACTATAAGTGCATGCAATACATGGAAATGCTGAAGGGGCAGTAGCGCTCGGAACCCATGGAGATGCTGAAAAAATACCAGGTTGGTCCACTTGACCCAGGCATCTGCAGACCTGATCTATGCCCAGAAGCATTGCCTGTCTCACCCATGCCACTGTCCAGGTATTGGCTGTAGTAAAGATATCTTATAGTGACCAATTCTCGGCATGAAACATCCATTCTATCAAACATATTCTGGCTGTTACAGAAAATTCACCCGTTGCAAGGACGATGCTTCACTTTCCGGGCTGCCGAGCATGTCCGTCCCCAATTAAAATCCATTTTCCCAAAGTACACTTCTTCAGATCCCTTGTCGCTGGTTGGTTTGAAATTTAAATCGTTGCTACTAATCAGTTTGTTTAGTTTGCAACCCAAAAACAGGTCCTGCACCAACCACGGGAGCAGAGCCAGTGGAAAATAGCTGCAGAGCAATAGATCTGACAGCCTTCACGAATACCCGACACAGCCACCAGTGTGTTCGGAACCGGTGACGGAGCCATCTCCTGTGATGGGTGAGTGGGTGGAAGACACACGTGCTGCCTCCCCGCACCGATTGCTGCTGACCAGAACACTCCTGCTGCTCCCAAACAGACTTTGGCTTCCTGCCCCTGCTGGGACACTTGTTGCCGCTTACCAAAACTTTTTGGACACAAGGGATGTGTGTGTGCAACGATTAGCATCTGCCTCCGAATTGCTATTCCGGACATTTACATTGAACTACTGCTTCCTCATTGCTCAATCCGGTTGCTTTTCTACCAGCCATCTGTTGCTGTTTCTCAATTGTTCGGAACGATTTCTGTGTCTTGCTTTCCGTTTATGTAGATGTGAGTGTGATTAGAAACTGTAGCAGTGTAAATAGTAGGTTTTTCTCCTTCAATGACAAAGCAATTTTCTTTCTTCATAAACACCCCACCTCTTTATGGCAGTCTTACTGTAGCCTTGGTCAACTCCCTTGTTTGTTAAGTTAGGTTCCCACTCCAGATTTGGCTCTAAAACTTTTTTTGTTGTCTAATTGGAAAATGTATGATATTGTACACTCATCGTCCATTTTGGTGGGGGGGGGGAATTGTTAGCCCACTGGCATACCCTATCCTGGGAACTATAAATTTGATGTTAAATGTGCCCGCCATGCCAGAGAGGTTGCCCAAATGGGTACGTAGACAAAGAGGTTGAATGACCGAAAATAGGTCAGGCCAGGAAAATCGCCAGTCACGTTCCCCGAGGGGACCTCAGGCTAAACACATCCACACAGACAAAAGACTTTCAGCCAACCTGAGTGGATTATTGGGTTTTCCACAGGTTCAGCAACTTTGACTTTAGAAAAGTCCTATGCTGCAAGGTCCATCTGCATAAGCCAATCATGCAAACTACCAATTGTAGGTTTATCTTCCAACGGTTGTTCCTTGAATGAATCTGTCATCTTTTCATCTCTTTTGTGTAATTGTCCAGTGTGTTGTTTCCATCATCTTTTTTATTTGTACTTTGTCATGTAGTGTGTTCCCCTGCTGGTCATACAGCTTCCTCATTCTTGGTTTAAATTTCCCTTTGATTTCTTGGATCTTGTGGAAGAGGTCTCTTGCTCTTCCTTTTTCATTGTCACCTTTTATTTCTCTGCATTGTTTATTATTGTGGTTCTCCTTGTCCCTGCATGCAAGTAGCTGAGCAGCTGCATTCAGGGTTCTGTCTCTTATTTCTGTCCCCTTTTACTTTTGCTTCTCTCTGTTCTTAACTGCTCGAAGAGTTTCATCTGTCATCCGTTGAGGCTTTTCTTTCTGTTTAACTGGAGATAGTGTCTTTTTCTATTCCTCCCTGACAATGTCTCGACCTTCAGACCAGGGTTCTTCTGGCTCCCAGTCAATTAGGCTTAATAGTGCAAATCCATTTTTTATATTATCTTTAAACTCCACAGAAATGTTGTTCAGGTTGTATTATGGCACACTGGCTGGTTTAGTTTTTGTTATCAGCTGTTCATGATCTATGCCACAGTCTTCCCCTTTTTGCGGATAGAATGGAGCTTCTCTCTCTTCCGCTGTCAATTATGTAGTCTATTGGATTTCTATATTGGTCATCAACTGATGTCTATGTACTTAGTTGCCTCTTTGATTGTTTGAAGAATGTGTTTGCGATGAACAAACTGTTGGCCTCACAACATTCAGTCAGGTACTCTCCTGTTTCCTTTATTGGTCCTATGCCAAATTTTCCTACAATCTTTATTTTTGCTTTATTTATATGCTTTATCCTACTTTTGCATTCCAATCCCCTAAGATTAACAAGAAGTCCTATTTTGGTGTGTGATCAATTTCCTCCTAGACTCCAGCACAGAATCTTTCAGTTTCTTCTTCTTCTTCCTCTGTAGTTGGAGCATATGCTTGGATTAAGATTATATTGATGGGTTTTCCCCTGAGTCTTATTGATATTATTCAGTCAGACTTTGCATTATATACTTTGAATGCTTTTGCTACATCTCTCCTCCCTATAAATGCCACCTCATTTCTTCTTCCATTTCCTGAGCAAAACACTATGTAATTATCTGACCGAAAATGTCCCACTCCTGTCCGTTTTAGCTGGCTCACTCCAAACATTGCAATGGTTATATGTTCCATTTCTTGTTCTACTATGTCTAGTGTGCCCTAATTCATGCTTCTCACATTCCATGTCCCTATAGCATGTGTTGTGCAGCTTCAGACTTTCCTTTCACCCCTAAACATGTCAACAGCTTAACATCCTCAAAGAAGAGATGGTGGCCACTACCTCACTTCCCAATTTAAAGATATCCCCACCTGAATCATAGAGTTAATGCAGGTAAGTGAGCAAAAATGCTGGGCTTAGAAATCTCAGGAAGTCCCAGTTTGGGGAGAAGGGCTTGACATAAAATCAATCAATCAATCAATCAATCAATCAATCAATCTGTCAAACAAATAAATACATTTCTTTAAGTAGAGTTTGGCCAAGGTTATGGACTCTGAGTTATGGGGAGCACTGGCCCTGTTTTGTCCCAATCAGGGCCTCTAGAGTTCCCCAGATGGCCACTGCTCCTCCCACATTACCTGTACAACTGGGTGGCTTCTAGTAAACATATCTTATTTTTCCTCCATCAGAAAAGATGATATGTCTTTCCCAAGGCTTAGCTACTGACAGTAACAGCACACAGCTAAAATATACTTGCATTTTAGCCCTGTTCTTTTGCCAAGAACAATTCTGCAATAGAATTCATTCCTCAAAGAAAAAGATGTTCCCTCTCTCTGCTGTTGTTGTTGTGTACCTTTCTGGCCATTTCCACACTAGACTGTTATAGCGCTATGATTCCACTTGCAACATCCTATGGAATCCTGGGGCTTGCAGTTTCAGGAGAGGCCAGCCAGCCCCTCCCAAAACTGCAAACCCCAGGACTCCATAGGATGTTGCAAGTGGAATCATAGCGCTATAACAGTCTAGTGCGGAAATGGCCTCTGACTTAGGGTGACCCTAAGGCGAACCTATCCCAGGGTTTTATGGGGCTGAGATACCCAAGATCAACCAGTGGGTTTCCATATCTGAGCGGGGAACTGAACTCTAGCCTCCAGGGTGATAATTCAATGCCTAGACTACATTAAAACAGTGTCCCGCCATGACCACCATCCTCAGCTCTGCCTCTTCTGGGCTGAGCTTCAGCACACATTAACATCTGTGTTGGCAGACACACCCAGTGCAAGCAGTACACGTCCAGGCTTTCCTGGAACATATACCTGATGCACCAACGTGCTTCTGCACAATCACAGCAAAGCTGCCTGGCACCAGCGAACTGTCTGACGTGCTGACAGATGGGATTAAGTGAAGTTGCAACTCAAAGGCAACTTAAACTACAACGGAGCTTGTTTTCTTTATCCAATGAACTCTGAAGTTAATAAACCAGTGAGACTTTCTCCCGGAAATAAGTTAACACAGGGAATAAAATAATTTCCTTATTTACTTAGGGACAATATGACTCTCTGTTGTCATTCTAGACAGTCTAGTTAGAATAGTGATCACCTTAAGGAATTTTTCCAGATTGAAAGCCAACAGCATCAATCCCAGCTTCCCACCTGTAATTTTGGATTAGCTTCATGAATTGCCAGAAATTGCCAAGGAGGGTGGAAAGATACCAGCAAGTCTTTGTTACATCTGAGTAAATTTCCAGTAGTCTCAGCCACAGTCAATGTCTCTTTGCTTTGGATCCATTTACAAAATCTCATTTCCACCGTCAACTGTCTGGTTGTCTAGGCGGTCTTTGTTAATTTTGCCTACTTTTAATGAACTAATCTATCATGTTATCATTACTTGATAATTTTATTATTCTGCTTTTACTGTATTCTGTTAGTTTTTACTATTGTAAATTGCTCTAAGATTTATTTTTTGAAATGAGAAGGGATGTAAAATATCTCATAAACAAGTAAAATACATTTTTAAGAAATCAACACACCACAAGAGTTTGGAGCAAGAAATTTAGAAGTAGGGGATAATCAAGTCACGATCATGGATATAAAAAGCTCTTATTGATTTCTGATAGAGGAAAATTCCTAGCCCATTCCTAAACTCAGTAGCATGAGTGGCCACCCGCCTATCTTAAGTGCTCTGGAAGATTGGTAGGTTTTTCCTCCCCAGAGTGCAAGGGATGGTGCCAGCAGATGGGTTTTAAAAAAATCCCAGAAAATGTTGAGCATTCCCAATTATTTTTGTACCTGTATATTCATGACTTTGCACCCAATCTATTTCTCTAAATTATATGGGCCTCTTTCCCTCTCTCCCTTCCCCTTCCCCCCTCCCGATTATCATATTTCACTTCCAGTCTCATGCAATATTTGAGAAATTGATTTTCAGAAATTTCCACTGAGCCTTTATTATTGTTCCACCAAGCATTACTGTCAAGGTGCTAAAGTGCTTTATCAGTGTCCACTAGTTAAGCATTAGGAACATTTTGTTACAATGCTGACGTTCCTCTTTCTACTCTTAATCTTGGGCCATTTCCACACTAGGGTGTTATAGTGCTATTATCCCACTTACAACATCCTATCAAATCCTAGGGTTTGCAGTTTAGGGAGGGGCCTCAAAGGCTCCTTTGGGCTTCCTCCCTAAACTGCAAACCCCAGGATTCCATAGGATGTTGTAAGTGGAATAATTAGCACTATAACACTCTAGTGCGGAAATGGCCAAAGTTACTGGATTTCCTAAACTTTGCTGTGGTGGTCTGAAATTTAGCAGTCTATATCACAGTATGCCAGAATTCCTCTAAGCTTTGAAGCGAGTTGCTGAGTAACCTTTTACTTTCCTGCATCATGCAAGCTGAGGAGGACCAGTGGCTGGAAGAACAAATACAAGAGCGAAGCCATTTCTGCACTAGCCGGTTATAGTGTGATTATTGCCTTTTCAACATCCTATGGAGTCCTGGGGTTTGCAGTTTAGGGAGGGGCCTTTGAGGAAACCCCAGGATTCCATAGAATGTTGAAAGGGGAATGATTGCACTATCACGGGCTAGTGCGGAAATGGCCCAAGCTGCCTGTGTGAAAACTTCCTCGGGTAGGGAGTTTCACAGTCAAGGCCCTGCTACAGGGAAAGCCCTGTTAATGAGTAATGTGAGAAACAGCTGAAAAGACTCATAAAACAATTTAGCACAGGATTGGCTGAAGCATTAATGTTTATTAAAAGTACGTTTCTGCAGAAGTGGGTGCTCCTCAGAGAGAAGGACACACCCCAGTATTGAATACATCATATTTCATCCCCTGTCCCCGTCGTAGGTTTCCCCTCCCCTGGGATCCCATTGGGTAGGACCCCAAAGGTTACAGCCTATCAGGATCGCCTAAGAAGTTACATTTCCCCTTCCCCATATTTACAGTATGAGTGATCACGCACTGATCATGCATTTTGTTACTGTAGTTTCTAGTCCGAACTTGAGGTATATCAGATATCATTTGATATCAAGAATTTGGCCTTCACTACCCATTACTCTCCATGTGCTCGCGAGGCCCCCAGACAAGCACGCACACAGGCACGGCCAAAAATAGCTGAATATTCAAAAGTAATTGCCAGACTGCAGCTTTAGGAGACCTCCAGGCAAGTACCCCCTTAATATCACATTACGTATGCACGCTGTTTACAAAAGATCCGCTGCCCCGAGCAGGCAGCTTGACGAGCAGACTATCCAACTCTCAAGCACTCCGTGTTTGCATACTGTCTACGCTATTGACAACGCTGTCATAATTCAGTCATCTAAAGTACTGACCTTTCGGAGGCTTTGTCTCCAGCCTGAAACCCATTGTTTTCCCCGGGAACGGACTAACCTACAGGCACATTTTCCCCTATAAGAACCCCTGAGTTTGAGCGTCTCATCGGATCGCTCGTGACTTGCCTCCCGACTTGCTGCCGCTCTGCTGGACGAGCCTCCCCTCGGCCTCCACGTGCTGAGAATCTACGCTCCCAAGCTTCTTTCCTTCTACCGGGCTACAGGATCAGGTGTAGTATTTCCCCGAAAATCCTCCTGAAAATCCCCTATTTTCCTCTCTTTATTTTCCTAGGACTGTGTGCGTGACTGCACAATTGTGCAGTATTTCTTAATTCCGAGTGAGTGAGTGCGTAAGTTTGCTGTGACTTCATAAATAAAAGAACATAATTTGAGCTTTCTTGTGTCTTGGTCCTGACTCGGCCTGACCCCGTAAACATTGGGTAAAAGATTTCGCTACGTTGCCCTGCCTTTCACCTTGCTAACTAGTGCTCTTGCTAATTCCCATTCCCCATTATTTTGAGCACTTTGAGGTGTCCCTCCCAGGACCCCAGAAATCAGGGTAACAATTTCACTCGTGTATCCTTAATTCTCATTAGCAGTTTCAAAATGCCCCTTGGTGTAATCACCCTAACAGTTTCTAACCACCCCTACTTCTAAACAATGCCAACCTTTTTCTTATATTTCTTATCAACCAGTTTACTCCTTACAGACGGCCTTGTCCTGTCAGGTGTGTTGTTATCTGAAACACATCAGCCACCTTAAAGATCCAAGGTCTTGGGAGGCCCTCTTTTGTTCAGCTGCTAATTTTAGGAAGCTGTTTTCTTAGACTTAGTGTATTACAGAAGCTAAAATATAAAATATACTGAAATATATGTGTAAATATATCTAAAATATGTGTTATACATATAAGCTAACATATATGTTTCTAATACATGTTATTAATACTGTATACCCAGTGCAGAAGCTAAAATAGATTTCATTTCTCTCAAGTAATAAGAACCAAACTACTCTGAAATGGAGACTTTCTCAGCTCTGAGCCTTGGTGCTTGCCCACTGTTACGGAGTCCTCAGGCTTAGCCTAGCACCGTTCCTAGATAACTCCGGGATTCCGGCCTCACAGTCACAGTTGATTTGTGGATGATATTGCCTTCACAGGCTGAAAGTGTTCACAAGCAAGGTTACAGGCTTGGACTCATGCCTGCATGCGTGCGAGCAAACTGCCCTTTCCACATGGGAGCACAAAGCCATGATGTGTGAAGCCAGGCAGTTATTAGCAAGTTGGCCTGACCTGGGTTTTAATGACCATCAGTCAGTCAGCCGTTTGCTCCCTGGGGCAATTCCAATTTCCTGGACCGGCGACCCTTGATGAAATTGGAAGTTGCCTGGAATTGAGTCAGTAGGTCACCATGGCTGTGCTGGGAAAGTAGGCTTGCAACAAGCACGTCAATGAGGAAAAGGAAATCCAAATGCCCTCCCCACTGGCCCTGCTCCAAGGGGTTTGGAGTTGCCTGTGAGGTGAGGAGTCAGCTCTTTATCTGGAGATCGCAGACAGAGCACACACTTTGCATGTCGAAGATCCCAGTTTCACTCTCCAGTTAAAGAGGGAGGAGATGGGTGTGCTAAGGTCCATGGTCCCCTGGAAGTCATCCACTGCGGGAGGCATGTACAGGCAGTGGGGGGAGGCAGGCCCAAAGCCATGGAGCTCCCCTTCTCCCCACTATTAATTCGCTTTTCTGGGTCTTCTCTGTGCCACCCCTTCTCTCTTCCTTTCCCCTTCTCTCCCTCTGCCACTCTCTTCTGTCTCTCTTTTCCACCTCCTTCTCTCTGCTATCCTGCTTCTCCTTCTTTCTTATTTCCTTCTCTCCTCTGATGCCTTCCCCCATCTCTCTCTGCACCACCACTCCCAACAATTCTTTCCCCCCAGGGATCTGCCAAAGACCACTCTTGAAAAAGGTCTGAACCTGCCTTCTGCAGACGTCTAAGGATTGTTAAGTTGCCCCTCCACAGAAGTAAAAGATCTCAGCTGACTTGAAAGCCTCCTATCCAGAGATCTGCTCCTGTACATTTGGAACCAACACATTTGTGAGGCAGGGACTGCTTTATTTCGGGTCGGACTACCTAATTGTTGTTGTCTGCCTTCAAGTCATTTCCAACTCATGGCAACCCTAAGGTGAACCTATCACGGGGTTTATTAAAAATGGCATAGGGAGGCAGCAGAGGGGACAGCAAATAATCCGTGAATAATCAAGTCCACAAAAGTGAAACCCACTAATGTGGAAGGCTGACTGTTCATAACTTCCTTGGCAGCTACAGCAAACTGCCAGAGAGCTCATAAAATGTTGGCTGTCTTCCAATAATTCCACCACTATATGCAGTAGAATTTTTTTCTGAATAGTCCAGGAGAATATATGCTAGAATGGTTTTCCTGCATACAAGGCAGAGAGTAATAACTGATATACAAGATCTTTGACCTGAATGCAGCCAGAAAGACATATTCTTTTTTGTCTATTGAAAGGATGCCCAAGTGTTTCTTGCTGAGATAAGCAAAAAGCATTGCCTACAACTTAAAGGTCTTAGAGTATGAATGTGAAGCAGGAGGAGCCCAGGTTTGAAAATAACAGCCTGAATCCAATTAGAGTACACCCATTGAATACTTATTTATTTATTTATTTGATTTATATTCTGTCTTTCTTCCAATATGGGACCCAAAGCAGCTTATGATGTAAGTTAAAATAGTTAAAACAGCATGTGGTTTGTTGCTAATTGTTGTCAAGTTAACTTCAACTTATGGCAACCCCATGAATGGGAGACTTCCAAGCCATTCTATCTTTAACCACTCTGCTCAAATCTTGCATATTCAGGGATGTGTCTTCCTTAATTGAGACCATCCACCTGTAATGCAGTCTTCCTCTTTTCCCATTGCTTCTACCTTACCAAGAGTGATTGTTTTTTCTACTGAATCATGTTTTCTCGTGATATGTCCAATGTATGACAGTCTCAGTTTACTTATCTTGGCTTCTAGGGGTTCAGGCCTGAATTGCTCTAGGACCCATTTATTGGTTTTTTTAGCAGTCCAGGATGCCCATAGAACTCTTCTCCAGCACATTTCAAAGGAGCTGATTCATTCCCTACTGACTTTCCTCAGTGTCCAGCTCCATGACCATACAAAGAAACCAGAAATACAGTGGCCTGGACAATCCTGACTTTGGTATTCAATAATATATCTTTACACTTGAGGATCTTGTTCAGTTCCATCACAGCTGTTGGAACTGACAAGACTCACAACTTTAGTCATTATGGGGTTAACTGGTTTATTGGTGTTATAGAGGACCTTCACCTGCTACTGTTATTGCAAGCAGTTGTAAAGGCTCTATAAGAGTAGCATTCTCTTAGTGAACGTCACTTTTTGATTTGCTGTTGCTGCAGTTTGTATTTATGTCCTGCTTCATTGTGGTATTGTATTATAGTTTCTGATATATTTTGTATTTTAACTTGCCAAACTTGCTGATGTTCTCTTTTAACCTTTTGTATATTAAGAACCTATATGCTATTTTTATCTTTTAACTAGAATATATAAAAGACTATTTCTCTTATCCTATTTTGTCTTCTGAATTTTCTTTTATTTACCCCAAATGTTGGTAGCAGAGGATGGTTGCCTAAATAGTTGTTTTGAACAGAAGACAAGAGAAAGGGTTTGTTGTTGGTTTTTTTGAGGTTTGGGGGGTTTGGAATTTAATGGTGGTATATTCCTGTATAGAAGGCTATGAGAGCCTTTCAGTAATTAAGTACAAGACAGCTAAAGAATTATATAGTGCCCTTAAGAAAAAGTATTTCAACAGATCAAATAAGAATGTGGTATTTCTGGAAGAGAAACTATACAGTAAGAGGATGAAAGAAGGAACTAGTATAGATATGCATTTAGATGAAATGTTAAGAATCCTTTCAGAGCTTCAATCTGTAGGAGCAGAGATATCTGACTCTAAGATTCACACCTGCATATTGCTTAGTTTACCACCACCTTTTGCAAATCAAAAGGCCATGCTTGAGTGTCTTGCAGAAGTTGATACAGATTATACAATTGCTTATTTAAGAGACTCTGGACTTAAAGGGACAGTGGACAATGTTACCCTGCTTGCTTGGGGCTCCCTTAGGGGCTTCCCAACAGCTGTCAAAATCATCTCTTGTGGGGAAAATTAGCTCTGGGCACTGCTTTAGCAATGCAAAGAGGGCAGGGTAATTAAGGATCTTTTAACCCAATGTTTACGGGCCCAGGCCAAGTCAGAAATCACACGAACTGTTCAAATTTAAGTATTTTATTGGCATAGATGTTAAAATCCATAGTCACTCAGCTGCACTCACTTCAACAAGCATACAAGACTGTAGAAATTTAGAAAGAGGTGAAAATTGAGAGAGAGAGAGAGAGAGAGAGAGAGAGAGAGAGAGAGAGAGAGACATAAGGTTTTGGGTTAATACTGTACCAATCCAGAAGTCTTCAGCTGGGAAAAAAACGATCTCAGCCACACCTTTTGAGGCTGAGGGGAGCTTAGCAGCCTCATCGTTTGCGGATCTGGGAGAACTCCGAAATGGAGGAGGAAAAGGGCCTAATTATAGAGCTGACCCATGTCCTGGGGAACAGATGGTTGCAGTCTTACGAAGATGGATTTCAGCTTCGTAGTTCAAAGAAAATACTGCCAAAACATCCTTGTAGTTTCCTGCAAGGTGAGTATCTCATCCGGGGATGCATACCTCAAGGTGTCACATTCCAGGCTGTTTGCATTGTTTATTTGCTCCCAGAGAGTTATTGTCTCCTGATCACTGCTGAAAATCCATTCAAGTGGCCTTTGTGCCATTTGCAAGATTACCCAGGATGCGTGACAGAAAACCGCCTACTCTTTTGATCTGTCTCCATAGCTCTACTGCCTACGTGTCCGCCCAGTATATCAATAACATGGCTCACTATGTTTGATATAAAATAATTAGGACCCTCAGGACATAGTTTTTAGGTTGGTTAGGGGGCTTACAACAATATGCCTGAGAAAATGTCGGTGTTGAGGGCAAGACCTGACTACAGCGCAGTATTAAACCTACAGTATTTGGCAATATGCCCCACCCTTGAACATATGTAGCATTTCCTTTACAAAAAAAAAAAAGGAAATTTTACATATGTTCAAGGGTGGGGCGTATTGCCAAATACTGTAGGCTTAAAGTTGTCGAAAATCAAAAGCCCAGAGGAGTAAATGTTTCCACAGGAAGAACATCTTTTAGTAGACAGACACCCCAATGGTCATGGAAACTTTAAATCAAATGGTGAAAGATCAAATGAAAGGTATAAGCAATGGTTTAACAACAGTATAAATCCTCATAAGAATAATCAAACATTTCAGATATCTGATCGTCAAGGGGTAAATGATAAAAGACATTTTCTTCTAGATCATGGTAGCTTTATTCATATCTGTCGATTTAGAGAAGGCTTTAGTGAACTTGCTACACAAAACAGACCAGAGATATTACAAACAAACCAACAAAGACTAAATGTGCCAGGAACTGGAACTAGTTCCACCTCCTAGACTTCTTCTGATTTCTTGACTGCAGTCTCCATTTTGATTAATGACTGAGCCAAGGTATAGTAAAGTCTTTCACTATCTCAATGCCTTCATTGTCTGCTTTAAAGTTATATGAGTCATCTGTGTTCATAATCTTTTTCTTTGCATTTTTCCTTCACTTTCTTCAGTAGTCATTCCAAGTCTTCTCTGATAGTGGTATGATGTCCATTGTCTATCTTAAATTGTTGATGTTCCTTCCTCCAATTTTCACATCTTCCTCAAGAGTCTAATCCAGCTTTTGCATATTATACATCAGCATACAGATTGTATAGACAGGGTGATAAAAATGTAGCTTTTCCCAATTGGAAACCATTCCATTTCTCCACATTCTGTCCTGACGGTAGCCTCTGGTCTTGTGTAGGATGCAGAAAACCCCATGACAAGTCTGCCTTATGATCACCATCAGTTGGAGACAACTTGAAGGCACACAACAACAGGTACAACAACAAAAAGACCATCAGTGGCTGCTTGTCAATATGGCTCTACATCACCTCCAATATAAATCACAGGTTTATTGTACTTCTCCCCTTTCTACAGCCAGTTTGCTCTTTGTGAATCACGGACTTTGTTCTTTTAGCCAGTTTCACAATTTCTAAGGAAGATGGTAAGCATAGTGTGTCACAATTTCTAAGGAAGATGGTAAGCATAGTGTGTCACAATTTCTAAGGAAGATGGTAAGCATATTGTAGATATATAGCAAGCATGCATTTTTTAAAAAGATTGCTTTTACTCTATTTCCCCTGATGAATGAGCCTGCGTTATGTATGGCCATGCTGGATAGGGATGATAGATGTTGTAGTCAAACACCATATAGAGATTTGACTCAATGTACAGCAGGTTCATTCACGTTCATTGGCATTTCTCACCTTCTTTATTGGTGTATTAAATTTATTTTTATTGAATTTTTAAATGTTATATGATATTCAAAGTTATCTTTTGCATGAAAAATCCATTAAAAAACTGAGGTGCAGTACCCAACAGGGTTACTATGAGGCTCAAACAAACCATTCAGACTATGCAGGTACAAAGTTGAAATACGAGTATAGGAAAGTCAATAGAATTTTATTTTAATATTTCTGATTTTTTTTTGGTCCAAACACCCTGTTATTCCCCTAATAATAGAATTTAGACCATTATCTTTATGGAAAAACAAGGCTAAATTGCTTTTTTAATAATAATAATAATAATAATAATAATAATAATAATAATAATAATAGTAGTAGTAGTAGTAGTAGTAAAATTTTGCAAAGTGTTGATGTTAATTTTTTATTTTATTGAAAACACAGTGTGTGTGTCTGTAAGCATTTTGCTTTGTATTCATTGTTTGCATGTTTGTGTGTTTATCATAATCCAGAGTACAAGACGTCCAGTCAGGTTAATAAAGGTTCAATGAAGGTTTAAATGAGGCCATTTTCAGGAACCAGCATGAAATATTCAGCACCGGACCTACCACGAGGCAGAATGAAGCAGTTGCCCGAGGCAGAAGAATTGGGAGTTCCTGGAAGCACACAGTTCTTGTGGCATTCTTCACACAAGCTTAGGTTGATTGTGGGGCTTTCTGCCTTGGGGACCAAAGCCATTTTGGGGCCATTAACATCCCGCAGGACCTTCTGAAGAGGCCTGATTACTTGAAATTTGAAGATTTTTGTTTTAATCAACTCTTTTAGTGATAAACTTTCTTTTGTTTCCATGTTAAGATCTTCCAACCCTTGTAAACTGTTTTCATGTAGCGGTGTGGATTTATCTTCACGGTTTGTTGAAAGTTTGTGATATTCACATTATTTTATTATTTTTGTAAACGATTTTTGCGCAGACCCTTTGCGGTTTGTCTGAGTTGTGGCCTTTTGTTCTGCTTTTACTTATTTTTAAACTGCTTTTGTGGACTTTTTCCTTTATCAGTTTCATGTTCTAAACCTGCACATTTTTCAAAAAACTCCTTTGATCACTAGCCGCCTTCAGGCATCTTTTTTGGAAGAAAGGCAAAGTATAAACCTAATAAACGGATTGTGAAAACTTTCCTCCTTTGGTTATAATGAAGGCATCTTGTCCTGGGTGCCATCTGAGGCAAAATCAAACATTGTGGAGAACAGCTTTGGAAATGACAAGAGAAAAGAGGAGGAGGGAAATACAGTCTGCACTCCACATTTGCTGCGGTTGGGGGGCAGGTCCCCTGCAAAAGCAGAAAGCCCCCAAATATGAAAATGTGTGACTGTGTCTGTGGGAAGGGGGCTGAGGCAGGGTGGGGAAAATGGGTGGACCAGAGGTGGGATGAGAGCCTTTCCCCTGGAAAGAAAGTGCCTGAAGTTGGGGGGCAGAGGTTTGAGAAACTCACAAATAATCAAATCCATGACAGTTAAACCTGCAAACGCAGAGGGCCAACTGTAGACAACTGTTACAAGGTGCAATTGTTACAAGATGCATCTATTTTTTAAAAAAATTCAACTTTCCAAATACACAGAGAGAAAGGGAACAAATAAACAAACAAGACAATAAATTCAGAGAAAGGCCAGATCTCACTGAAATGGTATTGAAATCTAATTGCTTACTGACAGGGGGCAATGCACTTCAAACAGGTTTCCCTTTCACTTTCCAAGTATGCACTCAGACTTTGTGGTTTAGAAATCATTATTTTTCAGATCGCTATTTTCATTTTTTTCCATAGTTCGAGGAACGTCTATTTTACGTCTATTTTGATAGACGTAAAATTCCTTTTCAGTTTGTAAATACAGTGGAGACAAAGGCTATCTTGTTATTTAAAAAACACTAATTTTAGCTTTACTTTCAGCTATTCTTTTTGGAAACATGTCTTTTCCTCCCTTTGTCCCTTATTTTTTTCTTCAAAACAATTCGTAGTTTAGGTGTCTTCTCTTTCATTTTTGTTTTTTCTTTATCTTTAGTTGTTTATAGTTGTTTAGTTGTTGTATAAAATTTTATAAGTGTTTGTATATTTCAAAGTAATAAAGATTATTAAAAAAAATCGTAGTTTATTTTTCCTGAGGGTTGTTATCTCAGAAGCAACCACGGGGTTGCAACTGTGTCCTTGGCCTTTCTAACAATAAGTCCTACTGAACCCCTTTGCTTCCGAGTAGATAGGGCCTGGAGGAGAAAGGCAGCCCTCGCTTCCCCAAATGAGACGTGGATGTTTTGTGTCGCTGGTCCCCTCATCCCCGGGCCATGTCTCTCTCTTCAGCAAGGATCCGTGTCTCCAGTGCATGTGTGAATGTGACTGTGAGAAAGGTCGCATCAGGAGGAACGGGGGCGGGGAGTAAAGGCTCCCAAATCTTTTCCATCTCATCCTAAAAACAAAAAAATATAAGCCACTGGGGGAGAAGCCTAGGCTTTCCGCACTAGACTGTTCTAGTGTTATTATTCCACTTTCAGCATCCTATGGAATCCTGGGGTTTGCAGTTTAGGGAGGGGCCTCAAAGGTCCCCAGGATTCCATAGAATGTTGAAAGTGGAATAATAGCACTGTAATAGTCTAGTGCGGAAATACCCCGAGAACAGATGCAGGCCATCTAATCAGTCTTCCCCTCTGCGAGTTTTAAAAAAACACAATGCAATTATTTCGTATCTTTTTGTGACCATACACATCTTGGCATATAAATATATATGCATATATATACGCACACATCTCATGCAAATCTCTCCTCTTTTCTGAAAACACGCAGCCGGAACTGCAGTAAGGATGGGCACTCATTCGCCAAACACCGCTAATCAAAGGGAATCGTGAGGCATCACGAAGGGATTGCGCTGTGGCAGAGCCCCATTAAAAGAGGGGACATTTTTACTTTACCAACCTGATTTCCACCCATACCAGTTTGGATCCCACCTGGATGCATTTGGGGCGGTGGGCTCAGAGCGCTATAAGAGTCTAGCGCAAAAATGGCCACTGAGCTTTAGATACTGGCCCTTTCAAAGCCCCCCCCCAAACTGCTAAGCCCAGGATTCCATAGGATGTTGAAAGTGGAATCATAGCGCTATAACCGTCTAATGCAGAAGTGGCCCTAGTGACCACCGCCACCTCCACATACAGCGCCCCAACCTACGCGCAGGAAAGAGGCAACCGGGTCCCCCCTCTCTCTCCCCGCTTCCCAGGGGAAGGAGGAGTCTTGAAGGGG
The DNA here is from genome assembly GCA_030412105.1 of Cyclura pinguis. NCBI lineage: Eukaryota > Metazoa > Chordata > Lepidosauria > Squamata > Iguanidae > Cyclura > Cyclura pinguis. Next base: position 9,707,516 of record CM059612.1, read on the forward strand.
GCGTGGCCGAGGGGGCGTGGCTTCGGCGCCAGCCGAGGGCGGGGCTCCCCCAGACCCTTTAAAAGCGGCGCGCCGGGGGTGTCCTTCCCGGGGGATGGCGGGGTGCCAGGCGGGCGCGGGGTCCGCGGCCATGGCGCAGGCGGCGCTGCGGTGTCGCTCGGTGCTCATCACGGGTTGCAGCCGGGGGATCGGGTTGGGGCTGGTCCGGGGGCTGCTGGCCGCCCCCCCGTCCCCGGAGCTGGTCATCGCGACCTGTCGATACCCGGAGAAGGCGCAGGTAAAGCGGAGAAGGGAAGCCCCCAGAGCCCTTCTCCACCTCGGAGCGTCCTCTTAGCCAGCCCGGTGCCCAGAGATCGGGTGGGCAGGACCTGCCTCTTCCCCCCGGCTTTTGGGCAGAGTGATGGGAGGGGGTGCCTCCCAGGATAGGCAAGGAGTCCGGGGTCCCTCTAGGTCTCCCCCGTGCAGTTTGAGGGCTGCAACTGGCTTCCCAGCTTCAGCCGGCTCCTCCAAAATCAGCGTCGTTGGAGAGGCAGGGTTGTTTTTCTAGCCCTCGCTTCCTTTTACCTTTTAGACACTGGCCGTTTCCCGACTAGACTGTTCTGGTGCTATTATTCCACTTCCAACATCCTATGCAATCCTGGGGTTTGCATTTGGTGGGGGGGGGGGCTCAAAGCGCTATGACAGTCTAGTATAGAACTGGCCACTGAGCTTTAGATACTGGTCATTTCAAAGGCACCTCCCTAAACTGCAAAGCCCAGGATTCCATAGGACGTTGAAAGTGGAATAATAGTGCTATAAGAGTCTAGTGCAGAAATGGTCACTGAGCGTGGTGATTCTCTTAAGGAAAAGTTGGGAAGTACCACTGCTAGAATCCTGCCAAAAGTGGGAGACCCAAAGGGAACTTTTCGAAGCTGGGCATTCAAATGTCCTCCATTCAAGGTCTCTTGACGATTAAACCATAGCTTGTGTTTGGTTTGGAAACGGGAGCGATGACCAGGTTTTGTGGGTTATCATGAAAGGGCAGAGAATTGTAAATTTGCTCTTGGTTTTTAATTTTAGTTTTAGTCTCAGGGGCTGGTCTAGTTCCTTTATCTTTAACTTAGTCTGGCTCTTCCTCCTCCAGCAGCAAAATGTCTGCATGTTTTTTCATCTTACCTGCTCAGAACTTGGAAGTAATTAGATCAAAACTTGCAATTTAATAATTACTTGTAATTCCTTTTTACAGCAAGGCATAATTTATTGTAATGAAATGTATCTCTAGTGTAACCAGGGATAACCTTACTTCTCATGTGACAAATTGTAACTGGCTTTAATGAGTTTTACTGTGTAGGTGTATGACTTCTCTAGTTATGTGACAGATATTAATGTAAAACTACGGAAGTGTCTGTTGTGTCTCAGGTCAGCAGTTCTAGTAATCTGATTTTCTTTTAAAGTAACTGTTACTTTTGCATAATAATGAGTTACTGTTTAAAAACCAATCAATTGTAATGGTAACTATTTTAGGGTGGGCATGGACTGTAACTCATTACTCTTAGAAGTAAATTTCCAAGCTTTCCTCAGGCTTATGCTTCTGCAGCCCACTTGCGTCAATCTGTATTTGACCCAGAATGGCATTTGCCATTTCTCCTTCCCATGCCCCATGGTAGCCCTGGACAGCTTTCATCTTCAGACGGTCAGCACTGGCTGTATTTTGGTGCTGGCCCAAGACATTTTGCTGCCTGAGACAGAATACAAGATGGTACCCACCCCACCCTACTCAGTCCCATTTGCAAAAATGGATTCTGCCTCACAATGCGTTTGGCACTGGTTCCATCGGTGGTATCTTTGGAGTGTGAACATGCATGTAAACGTGTATATACTTTTTACGTTTGAAATGGCTGGAAGGTGTTTGACTTGGCTGCATGAGAGCCAGCATGGTGTTGTATTCTGAAAACTGGATTAGACCTCTGAGACCAGGGTTCAAATACCCACCTAGCCATGGAAACTCACTGGAAACCTTGGGCACGTAACACTGTCTCTCAGCCTTTGTTATTTTTTGGGTGTGTGTGCGTGTTCAAATCATTTCCAACTTACACCAACCTTAAGGTGAAACTATCATGGGCTTTTCTTGGCCAGATTTGTTTGCAGGGGTGCCTTGGCCTTCCTCTGAGGCTGAGAGGGTGTGACTTGCCTAAGGTCACCCAGTTTTTGTGGTGACAACATCATCAACAACAGTAAAGCTCTGGAGCCAGAGCCTGAGAAACATCACTACATTGCACTAGATGGCTGTGCTATATTGGGGAATTTGAGAGTTATAGTCCTAAAATAACATATTCCAAGCTATGGCTCTGGGTTGGCTGCATACCATCAGGCCAAGTGAGGGGTTTCTTTAGGCAGTAGTTTGGTGGTGGTGGGAAGCAGCAAGGTGTTTATGTCATGAAGGCAGTCCCTTGTCCCTGTGCTGCCTAGGGAAATTATAGATAATAATGTCCATTGCTAGTGGGAACTCACCCGCCAAACTGTTTAGGGTCTGTTCACGGAAGGGATATGCAACCTTATTGTTCAACTCAGGCGGCAAAATATCTTGGGCAGGCACTGGTGATACAGCAAACTCATACCTTTGGACACCTTGTTATCTGATGACTCACTCTTTTGATGCTTCCAAATTAAGGACAAGTTCCATTAATTTGATGAGAATTCCACTCTTTCATTAGTTCTTCTTGCCTGTGGAGGCTTGCTTGGAACTGCTTGTGTGTGCACCCTGCTTGCAAAGCAAGCCGAGGGTGGGGGAAAGCACCATGCCAGCTGAGAGACTTTGCAAGCAGCATGCGCATGTGGTTGGTCCCAGGTGTGCTTCCGTAAGTCCTGCATGCTCCCTACATGGGTTCTGCTGGGTTCTGCTTTTCAACCAATTCTGTTTTCTGGTAGTCCTCTGGTCCCTAACCTGTCGATAAGTAGAGGAAGCTTGAACCTTTTTCTTCCCTCCAATATCACTGTAGTTACCTCAGTGGTATGTAAAGTCCGCTGTCAGATGCTCTCAGGGAAGAAAATATGAGCTATTAACTCTCCCAACACAACTCCTGGTCTTTCTTCTCCCCCTCCTTCCTTTCCAGGAGCTGAAGCAGCTTTGCAAACAATACAACAATGTCAAGATCCTTCAGCTTGGTAAGCCAAAGGCCATAAGAGGTAGTAAGAACAAACTGATGGCAGCAGCTGCTTCTTCTTCTTTCTTTTTCTTTTTTTAATGAAATAAATGTCCAGATAAAACTGTGCTGACTAGAGTAGTGATAGTAAAAGGGTGCTGAAAAACTGCCAGAAAAATATCTTTGCAATGTCAAAATGGTGCAAAAGTTGCTATAAGGCAAGTTACACCTGCGGGGGTGGCACCCGGGTCCCATTTCCCCCTTCCTTTTGAGAGAAGGTCAGATTTTGTGAGCTCCCAAAAGAACACAGGCAGTTGCCTCATGCTGAGTGATTTCTCTGGCTCTCCTCAGGCTTGTGCTTATGCAGCCCACTCTGGTCAACCCTCGTCTGCTCCGGAACGGCATTTGCCAATCTCCCTGCCAGCTTCCCTGCCTTGAGTCCTAGTTTTGGGAGAAAGCAGGGATATTCAAAAAAGTGGCAGAGGGGGGTTTGAAGATGATGATAGCAGCAGCTGCAGTGGCTCTCTGCAATTTCAGGCAGGATTCTTTCCTAGCCCCATTTAGAGATACCAGAAATTAGACCTGAAATATTCTGCACATAAAACAATGCCTTTACTACTAAAGTATGACCATTTTCTAGAAGCTGCTGCCAGTTCTCATGGTTGTAAAAAAAAAAAAAAGGGCTGTTTTAAGTAGCAGCATAGGAAGCTGTCTGACAGTGACTCAGAACAGTGTTCCACATGGCTTAGTGTTGTCTGTGAGGGTGGAGGACTGTGGCTGTCCGGACGTTTTTGACCATGATTTTGGTAATTGTTCACCATTGACTAAGCTGGCTGATGGAAATTGAACGCCAAAGAGAATAAAGTTGGGATGCCAGCTTCATGCAGGCCATTTCCACCCTACACTGTTATAGGGCTATTATTCCACTTTCAGCATCCTGTGGAATTATGGGCTTTGTAGTTTACTGAGGCCCAAGAGCTCCCTGACTGAGAATTCTAAATGGCCCTCCCTAAACTGTGAACCCCAGGATTCCATAGGAGTTGAAAGGGAAGTAACAGTGGTATAACAGCATAGGATAGAAATGGCCTAAGTGCATAAAAAGGAGGTTAATTCAAGAAAAGATTCCTAAGGTGGAAGCAATCCAAGGATCAGGCTGCTGTCAAACATGGTAGAGAGGGGGCTTGATCAGAGTTTACAAAGGTTTCCCTTTCTGTCTGTATTAGAATTCCCAGAATTCTGTAGCCATCATGGCTGGTGGTGAATTCTGGGAGCTGTAGTACAAAGACGTAAAGTTTCCAAGCTCTAAGCTAGACAGAGCAGACCTCCAAGGCACAGTCCATCAGCAATATTTGCTGACAGAATGGAGGAGGAGGTAGTGCAGGTTTTACAATGCAGCTGCAAAGCCACAGCTCTCTTCCTCCTTGGTGGTAACTGCTCTCTCCCCTCTCCTTTCTCTCCCTAGATGTGGTGTCTGAAAACAGCATCAAGCAAGCTGTCAAAGAGGTGGAAGTTATTGTTGGAGATCAAGGGTTGAACTGCCTGATCAACAATGCTGGCATCAATGTCTCTGCTTCACTGGACGAAGTCACCACGGAAACGATGCTCAAAACCTATGAGACCAACACCGTTGCTCAGCTGATGGTCACCAAAGTAAGAAGGGTTATTCAAGCTGACATTAGGTGGTGCAGTATGGTGTGATGGTTACAGATTGTTGAGTGGACTTGGGAGATGAAACTTCAGAGTCACTGCTGAGCTGTGCAACTCGCTGGGTGACCTTGGACTAATTGTACCTTACAGGGTGGTTGTTGGCGAATTAAAGGAATTGCTGTGATGTACCTCTTGACTTTATACACCAAGGTTTGAGAGCAGTAATACCTGCCCTGGAAACCAGTTTGCTGAACAGCTTCTAGTTTAGTTGAGATGTCTTGATATACTTAAGTGTTTGGACAGGGAGTAGATAAAGAATTCTAAGGATATTTACATATCATTTGATATAGATCTTATAGTTCTTAACCTGGGGTCTGTGGAGGCTTGAAGAAATGTTACGAGCTTTTACAGCTAAGAAAGAAATTTTAAAAAAAGAAAGAAACATGGTTATACATTGATCTCAAATAATTGGAGATTTTGCCAGTGATAGACATGATTTGCACAAAGTTTCATTACACTATCTCAAACCATTCAAAAGTTACGAAAACAACTGTTTGATAGGAAAAAAGGTACTCAGCATTTACTATCTCTGCCCAAGATGAGAACATGCAAGTGAATGATGTTGAATGGCTCCAAATTTAAAGAACTGAGCAACTTTGAATAAATATTTGATGTACTTTAGGGTTGTAAATCCTTGGGGGTCCACAACAAAAAAAAGATATTTAGAGGGAGTCTATGGTAAAGAAGTTAAGAAGCACTGGTATAGATTATAACAGCTCAGAAATTCATTTTTTAGATTTTAAAGAAGAGTGGAGCAGGACAGGTTACCACCTCCCTGTATATATAACACTTGCAGATATCAACGCTATGTAAAGTTGTCCCTCCGCTTTTGCTCGGGTTTGGGTCACAGAATCCAGCTCCACTGAAGCATGTGATTCTCCCAGAGCCTCGGTACCTGCACTGGCTGCTCCATTCCCAAGCGGACATGTTATCAGTTCCAATCTTGGCTCAATGGAGCCTTTGGACTCCCTGTGAGTTGGGGAATCCACCCCCGGTCAGGTATGATGCTTTTGGAGACCACAATTTAGTGCAGCTCACTAGAATTTATCTGCCACTGATGCAACTGGCTGCCGGAACCTGAAAATGGGGCTCGATGTTCATGTAGAACTTGTGTTAGCAAGATTTGTTCCCCTCTTCTTTCCTTTTAAATTTTTTTGCTTTAGGCTTTTCTCCCCCTGCTAAGGAAAGCTGCCCAACAGAAAACCGGCATGGGATGCCATCGCGCTGCTATCATCAACATGTCCTCCTCCTCAGCCTCCATGCAACTTGTTGAGGACAACAAGCTGTGCCTCAAAGTCTATCCTTACAGGATAGCTAAGGTAGGTGTTCTTAGTAAGCAGCAAGCTTGTGATGATGGGTGGACAGAGGAGAGGGGCAGCCCATAGCTTGCCATCTGAATCCTATAGCAGGCGCAGGCCAACTTCAAGCCTGTGAAATCCACTTGCATGGAATCAGCAATGGTAGGTACCTTAAGAATCAGCCAGTCCAGCTGGTGCAGGAATACTCTCTTCTCTCTCTCTTTTTTTATTTTTGAAAAGAATTGACAAGCATCTACCAACATTAGACAAAAGCTTGAGAGTCACTGTCTTGGATAACAGTTTCCCAAATTCCAACAGGTGTGAGGGACACTGAGAACTGTAGTCCGAAGAATTAACTTTCCCAAACTCTGATGAACATCCTGTGTAAACAGGACAAAGCTAAAAACCTAGTGTACACATGACGCCATGGGTCAGTGTGGTGTATTGGTTTGGACGTTGGCCTATGACTCTACAGACCAGGGTTCGAATCCCTGCTTGACCCTACTGTATGACTTTGGGCTGATCATATATGCTCAGCCCCAGAAAACTCCATGATAGGGTAACTTTAAGGTCACCACAAGTCAGAAATGACCTGAAGGCACACAACAACAACAACACATGACCTCTCTAATATGAAGATTTATGTATACATCTAATTTAGTACAGATCCAGGATGTGATATTTTTTGTGTGGGGGAAGACAGGCAATAAACTTATGGGTTTTTAAAAACATTTATTTATTTATTATACTGTTTTAAACCACTTTTCATCTATGTGGATACCAGGGCAATGTACAAGTACAATTAAAAGCAGCACAGTAATTAAGGCAGTTTTAAACATCTACAAATATGTCATCAAGGCATAGCAGCAAAATTCATAAAGTACACAAATAATTTAAAATATTTTGGATTTGTTGTAGCTGTAGTTAAACAAGTAGCACGCTGTTGAGGAAGAAGAAATCTAATGGTGCACTAATTTGTGGCTGTAGTTACTAGTAGCCTTAGTTAGATTGCTTGGTTGGATCTATAATGGTAGAATAATTTTGTTCTGATTTTTTTTCCTCTTTCATTACAGTTTGGATTGGGGCAGGAGCCCTTTGTGTTTTAGTAGGTTAGAGTTTAGTTAGCACATTAGTATTTTATTGAGTTAGTGTTTAGTGTTTTTAGTTTATTGTTTTAGCATTGTGATTTAATTTTAGTTTATGGTTATGTTAAAAATGTCAGTTGGTGTTTATATTATTTTGTGTTAAAATTACGTGTACAAACACCAGCACCTGGAAGTCCTTGGTGCTGTTCAGATGAGTATCTAATTCTCAGTTTTTTAACTGAGCTGAAATTCAAAACAGAGTTCTGTCAATCAACTACGTACGGGCCTAAAGTAAGTTTTGTAATTATGTGGCCCCAGAGGCTGCGTGTGGACTGCCATAATTGCCAGTGTGCTTCAAGGTACTCATGATTCCCACTTGTGGGGGGAAAAATTGATTCAAGAATTGAAAGATTGCATTTCCAGAAGTCTCCAGGGGTTCAGTTCTCTATTTTAGGTCTATGGGAGGGCTACCTCCATTGAGTAGCCTGAAACAGCTTTTGCCCCCAGAATTAGAAGTGATGTGGCTGGGCCTCCCAAGGTCCAGAGGGGTTAGAATCATATAATCTTATAGAGTTAGAAGAGACCACAGGGACCATCCAGCCAAACTCTCATCTGCCATTCAGGAACCCACATCAAAGCATTCCCGACAGATGGCCATCCAGCCTCTGCTTGAAAATGTCCAAAGAAGGAGACTCCACCACACTCCGAGGCAGCATCTTCCACTGCTCTGACCGTCAGGAAGTTCTTCCTAAGGTTTAGGTGGAATCTCTTTTCCTGTAGTTTGAATCTATTGCTCCTTCTCCTGGTCTTGGAGGAGCGGAAAACAAGCCCTCTGCTTCCTTGACATGACATTCCTTCAAATATTTATACATGGCTATCATGTCCCCTCTTAACCTTCTCTTCTGCAGACTAAACATTCCCAGCTCCCTAAGCTGCTCCACATAATGCATGGCTTCCAGACCCTTCACCATTTTGGTTGCCCTCCTCTGGACACGTTCCGGCTTGTCAGTATCCTTCTTGAATTGAAGTGCCCAGAACTGGACACAGGATTTCAGATGAGGTCTAACCAATACAGAATAGAGTGGTACTGTTACCTCCCTTGATCTAGACACCATGCTCCCATTGATACAACCAAGAATCGCATTGGCTTTCTTGGCTGCCGCATCACACTGCTGACTCATGTTCAGCTTGTGATCCACCAAGATTCCTAGATCCCTTTCACACGTACTGTTATCCAGCCACGTGTCCCCATCCTGTATTTATGCATTCCATTTTTTCTGCCTAAGTGCAGGACCTTACATTTCTCTCTGTTGAAATTTATTTTGTTATCTTTGGCTTGTTAGTGTTAGCTCTCCAATCTGTTCAGGTCATTTTGAATTTTGATCCTGTCCTCTGGGGTATTAGCAACCCCTCCCAATTTGGTGTCATCTGCAAATTTGATCAGCGTGCCCTCTGTTCCTTCATCCAAGTCACTGATGAAGATATTGGGCACAGGGCACAGGAGAGAACCCTGTGGCACCCCACCAGTCACTTCTCTCCAGGATGAAAAGCAGCCATTGGTGAGCACCCTTTGGGTTCGGTCAGTCAACCAATTACAAATCCACCTACCAGTAGCCCTGCCCAGCCTGCATTTTACTAGCTTCTTTGCAAGGATGTCATTGGGAACTTTGTCAAAGGCCTTGCTGAAATCAAGATATGCTACATCCACAGCATTCTGTTCATCTAGCATATGTGTGACTCCATCTTAAAAAGAGATAAAATTAGTCTGGCATGACTTGTTTTTAGTGATTACGGCATTGCTTTCTAAGTGATTACAAACTGACAGGGTTGAAAGTAGGGTTGTGTGAAAGTGTGCATCCTGATCCCTCCACAGTTGCCCACACTGTCCTAAAATGTAAGTATACTTCTACATTTCCATTCCTTGCCCCACCAAATGATTTGGGCCCTGTGGTTGCCCCTTGGCCTAAGCCTACTTCACAAGATGGTTGTTCGTGATAAAAGGAGAGCAGCGTCAGCTTCTTGAAGGAAGCCTCAGATAGAAATATGATGCAAAATATACATCAGATATTAAATATATATCCAATTAGAGAGCCATTTTGAAGTAGTAGGAATGCAACTTCAGGTCTTTCATAAACCACGAAAGCCGACTGAACAACCTGGAGGCTGCCCCCAATCCCAGCCTGACCTACCTCACAGGGTTGTTGTAAAGATAAAGTAGGGAAGAGGGGAAAGTGGACAATGCTTTAAGCTGTCATTAGAAGGTAGACAGGATATGAATGTAACAAACATCTCATTGTTAGTGCTCTGTCCTTGGAACTAGATACACAAAGAACTGTCACTGCACAGCAAGATATCAAGGATGATCAGTCTGAAACAGAGTAAGAGGGGGAGCTGTGCAAGCTGACTCCCAATACATTTTCATCTTGTTCCCAAATGGCTACAACCTTTCTTGTTTTGGTATGCTCACGTACCAAAAATGTTCTTATCTTCCTTCTTCTGTCATGGCCTTCCCCCCAAAGACGGCGCTAAACATGGTGACCAGATGTCTTGCAACGGATCTGAAATCTGATGGAATCCTTTGCATCTCTTTGCATCCAGGTTGGATCCAAACTGATATGGGTGGAAGCCAGGTTAGTAAAGTAAAATATCCCCTCTTTTAATGGGGCTTTCCCAGAGCACAGCCCCTTCATGATGCATCATAATTCCCTTTTATTAGCCATGTTTGAAGGATGCATGCTAATCCTTACTACAGTTCCTGCATATGTGTTTTCAGAAAAGAGGACAGATTTGCTTGAAATGTATATAAGCCAAGATGTGTATGGTGAAAGAAAGAAAGGAAGGCAGGAAGGAAGGAAAGCAGGAAGGCATGGCATGGCATGGCATGGCATGGCACTGCACTGCACTGCACTGCACTGCACTGCACTGCACTGCACTGCATTATGTGGTGTGGCCATAAAGGTGTAAAGAAGTTTTGGCTTATGATCAGATCCAAAATTCAAAGTATTCCAAAGGTAAAGATTGATTTAGATCCAGAGTTTTTCCTACTAGCTCTGCCTAAACTTGGTCAAAAAGAAAATAATAAAATTGGTAGATTATTGTGGCCAGAACCCCTACAGAACAAGAGTGGATAAAAAAAATTGGTTGAAATTGCAGCGATGGATAAACTTACTTATATTTTAGATGCAAAACGAATAGCAGATTCTACAAAGATTGAGAACCACTTCAAGTATATTTACAATCACAAATGGAGACAAGTGTTGATGCATGTTCTATTTGATTGTCCAACAAATCTTTTATGGTTAGGGTAGCCAGAGGGTCCCCTGACCTATTTCAGATAAAAACTATTCTTCTAAGTGAGTTGACAGTGAGTCTGTAGTAACTATATCAAATAATTTAATAGTGTTTTCCCTTCATTCCTCTTATTTACATATTTGTATTCCCGCTTATCATTCAGAGTCAATTATTTGAAGTATACTGGTCAAACTGAGGTTAATTTAACAAGATGTGGGAAGAGAAGGTATCTCCCTATCAATCATGGTTCTTCTTGTGGAAATCAATTTAGAGGAAAATAAGAGGGGGAATAAACATTCAGTTACCAATGTGAGAGTATTCCAAATATCTATAGTATAAATCTTTATTTTTTCTCTTTTTATGTTCTCCCCCCCCCCCCCGCAAGAAGGTTGACATACTATTTGAATTATTTGAACCTATCAGCTCACCATATGGGGAAGTTCACATCTCTCTCTCTTCTATTCTTTCTTTCTTTCCTTCCTTCCTTCTTTCCTTCTTCCTTCCTTCCTTTTCTTCTTCTCTTTTCCTTTCGTCCCTTTCCATTTCTTTTCTCTTCTTGCCTATTTCTTTCTTCATTTCTTTTACTCTACCAGTTTCTTAATAAAGTATATGTTTATCAAGTTGATTGGTATAAGTAGTTGTGGGGTTTTTTCCGCCTTTGCTGTTGCTCACTCTACATTTTGCCTATGCTATGTATTATCTTATACCCAGATAGGTGCTTATGTAATCTCCCAAGAACTGACCTTTAATAAAAATATTTTTTTTAAAAAATCACAGAGGGGAAGACTGATTAGGTGGCCTATATGAATTCTCATGCCATTTACACACTCGACTCTTATAGTACTATTATTCTACTTCCAACATCCTATGGAATCCTGGGGTTTGCAGGTTAGCGAGCCCCTCTCTAAACTGCAAACTCCAGGATTCCATAGGCTATTGAAAGTGGAATAATAGCACTATAACTGTCTAGTGCAGAAATGGCCTCAGTTGGTTGTTCAGAGGCTAACTTTCAATGAGCAATTTCAAAATCTCTGCTCTCCATTCCAATTTTAAAGTAGAGATGGATGGGACAGACCTTCTAAAAGAGCAGTTCTTTGGCTCTTCCATGTTTTGGACTTCAACTCCCAGGAATGAGCAGGGTTGGCTGGGATTTCTTGGTTTTTAAATCTAAAATTTTACAACACCAGAGATAGAGATCACTGTAACACAGACATCTTGAAATAGAAGACTGTCTAATATAAGACAGGACACAGGGCCAAAGCAATCTTTCTGTACCCAAAGTTTGCAAAAACACAGTGGGGCATAAATATATACATAGATGTATCTGCAGTTGAATGCTCAGGAATTCCAATATGAAATGCTAAAGTGAGCCAGCAGAGCTGCATGTATGAAGACCTGGTCAGAACAACCAATTTATACTCTCTTTTAGCCATTAGGTTACACTGAGGTAGAAAGAAAAGTAATTAGCACAAGGCCAACCATGTCATGGTATTCTTTTAAAATGCAATTTTGCTTTCTAGTCAGACAACTGAGAGCTGGAAATTCTTTCCATTCAACTACAAAATGTCGGAAATTCCCCAGTAGGTCTCAGTTGGTGTTCTGTCCATTCCTAGTTACAGCTAGTGGTAAACATAATTGAGAGTTGACTTGGGATGGAAGATACTTTCCAGTACAATAGATCTCAAACATTTCTGGATGTTCTCAAATGTTCTGGACTTAAGCTCTCAGAAGACAAAGATAGCACTGTTTGGATTTCTGGTAACTGAAGTCCAAAAGATACCAAAGAGCAAAGTATGGGGGTGTCACCTTGGTTTTTGCATGAGGAGCAGTTTTGATGTAACTCATTTGTATTCCTTCTTTGGTCCTACTAGGCACCCTTGAAGATACAAGATGCAATCCCAGGTATCCTCTCTGTTTTGGCCTGTCTCAGTGAAAAGGATACTGGAGCCTTCCTGGATTGGCAAGGAAAAAATGTACCATGGTAGCCCAAGGGGACCTGGACCCCAGAAGCCTCAAGCACTAAATGGCATCTGAGTTTTAATACATTGACTGCTAGCTAGAATTCATCCCCTTTGTATAGCTTTTTAAATATCTTTGCAAGGATAACTGCATTTTAATACATTTTGAAAATCCAATTTATTCTTTTCCCCAGTGGTCTCCTGAAGTACAAATTTTCCTCAGAGTTTTTTCAAGTGGTTTCTAAACCATCTATCTCTTACCTTGTGTCTCAAAAATAAAAAACAAAAAGCCACCATTGAACTCTTTATTCCCCAGCTAGAATTTATTTAGGATTGGTTGGGACTGTGACAGCCCTCAATTGTTGCAGATTCAGTTTAGGTCAAAAGAAGAACAGGTGTTCAAGATGTACATCTTCAAAAACCTGTCTCCATGGCTTTCTGAGTGGTTGCTCTGGATGCTATACATCCCTACGGAAATAACACATTTGTCAATAAGAGTTCCTAAGATATCTTGTAATTAGAGAGGATTTGGCTCCTGCCTGCACAAATTATGTTCAGCTCTGTGATGGTAGCCCACCAGAAGGATAATAAACCTGTTTTTGCCATCTGCCAGAAACTGAAAGATCAGTTGCTGAATAACAGTGGATGTTGCCAAAAAAGCCAGCCTGCAGTCATGATTTGTTTGGGGTGAGAACCTCAGAGGCCCAGATTCAAGTCACCATTGAGCAAAGAAACTCATTAGGTGACCTTGGGCCAGTAACTTGCTCAGCAAGACCTATTTCACAGGGCTGGTGAGAGGATAAAATTGGGAAGGAAAAAAGCTCATTGAAAGAGAGGCAATAAAAATGGACGGAGTCCAGTGTATAGCAAATTATGTCTAGGTTAGTGGAATTCATATCAGGTGCAGAAGAGAGGCAGCATGAGCCACCACTGGGTGACCATGGGTGTGTCACACACTCTCAGCCCTAGATAATCCTGTGAGAAGTTCACCTTAACTAGTGAGGAAGGTTCTACTTAATCATCATGGAAGATAGACATAAGCTATGATGCTGAATTGTTTTCAAATTAATTTTCAGATCACTGAAAATGGGATCTCTTGCATTTATAGCCTAATTCCTTCTCCAGATCTATTCCAGCTCCCCAAATTCACGGGCTTCTCCATCTTTGCCCTTAGAGAGAAGCAGGGCCTTGAGAGAAAAATGGCATGTGCCCTTCTTGTTTACTGTGAGGACTTTGGATGTCTGACTCCTGCCAGCAAAGTTCGTGCCTTTGGCCCCACTGAGTATTGGGAAATGTGAGAAATTTTAGTGGATCTCTCAAGCAGAGTACCTGAAAGTGCTAGGCAGAGGTTGAAGCAGCAACCAGCTCACTCCCCTCCACAGACAGTAATTAACAGAGAAAGAAATCAAACATAGTCTTCTTCATAAGGTACATAAAAGTGCTTTTCCTCAGAAATACTCGTGTGTAATCAACACAAGTTCATCTTCTGGAGGAAAGGAATTAAAACGGAAGGTACTGTTTTGTATCAGGAAGCTGGAGCATCTCAGTGTGAGAGAGCTCTTGGAAGCACATGCTTCATGGAGGGCAGGAAGGGGGAGAGAGGCAATTTCCGCACTAGACTGTTATAGCGCTATTATTCCTCTTTCAACATCCTACGGAACCCTGGCGTTTCCAGTTTAGGGAGGCCCCTCTCTAAACTGCAAACCCCAGGATTCTCTAGGATGTTGAAAGAGGAATAATAGCGCTATAACAGTCTAGTGCGGAAATGACCAGAATGAGAGGTGAGGGCAGATGGGATCCCAGAGAACAAAGGGAAGCCTACATGATGCAAGAAAGGAGTGGGTGTGAACAAACACACAAACAGGAAGTAACCATAAACATGCTGTGCCTAAACTAGAGGATAACATACCCTCTAACTACCAGTGAGTATAGGCATGCAAAGGTTGCAAATATCAACACTGAGACCCCAACCTTGGCCACCAAATGCCATAGGTTCTGCTTCCCGTGGGCTGTGAGGTGTATTTGTCCCGTTTTATTTGTGCACAGTATACAGTACCAGGCAAAGAGGGACCTTGATTCGTGTCCTTTTCTCTCTATTCCTTGCTTAACCAATAGGCCACTACAGCGCTGATGCTTTCCTTCAGTCTTAGGGTTCTGAGGCACGACACAGAAATCCCTCAGTGCCCCTGTGATACTCTCTCTTTAGAAATTTATAGTCATGACCTGTTAAGTGCCTTCAAGTCAGCTCTTGATGCATGCTGACCCTTGCCTTAGGGTTTGCTCAGCAAGATTTATCTAGGTGAGGTTTGCCATTGCCTTCCTCTTAAGGCTGAGAAAGTGTGATTGCCCAAGGTTCACCAATGGGTTTAAAGGGCAGACTGGGGAGTCTCCTCCAACACACACATTCCTCTACTGGTAGTCATGAGCTGAGTACCCAGTAAACAAGTTCACCCCTAATATTTTTTGCCATCACAGACATGCCTGAATTTATATCCCCCACTAATGTAGTCTGTCAAGGGGGAGCACTGTGCATAAGACTGGGTTAAAACAAGATGCACTTTCATAATTTTTACTGTTAATGAAGTATTCCTGCTCTGTTGAGCCTGCCACAGACATCCTGAAAATGCATACCCAGCTCTCACATCCCCTCGCCACAAACTCTCTAACCAAAAGCTCATTCCAGCTTTTAAAATGTCTTTCAAACTCTCAGCCAATCACCCTTCATTGCCAACATTTGATCCTATCTCCCTCCCCTGATTAAGACCTTAAACTATATGATACACGGATTCATCAACAATATATCACTACTTTGCTATAATACTGGTGTTTGTGTGCCTTCAAGTTGTTTCCGGCTTATGGCCATCCTAAGGTGAACCTACCACAGGGTTTTCTGGGACTGAGAGTGTGTGATGTGCCCAAAGTCACCCAGTGGGTTTCCACGGTTGTGCATGGAGCTGAACCCTGGTTCCAGGATTGTAGTCTGAGCAGGAAATCAGACCCTGGTCTTCAGGGTAACAGTCTATAACACTCAAACGTCTATACCTCGCTGGCTCATATACCACCCAAGAATGCCTATCAGTAATCTGCCAGCTGAATTAACGCTCCATGCATCTGATGAACTGGACTGTGGTTGATCAAGAAGATGGCAGCAGGAGTGATGTGCACTCATATCACAAGGCTGATGCTTACTCTGTTTGTTTATACTGTGGGCACAATAATAGGTAACAACTGCAAAAGAAGCATGGTTAACTGATCGAGAGCTTTAGGAATATCATAAGGCAGAATATAAAATTAAACCAAGTGAGAAACTAAGAGGAATACGGCTCTCAGTGGTTTTCTTATTTACAAATGTGTGAAAGATTAAAGATGGATAAAAGGAGATATGGCTTTGAAAAAAATAAATCTGAATTTGAATTACAGTTATGTGCAGATGATGAACATTTGATTAGTAAAATATATAAATTGTTAAAATTGGATATGAAAGAAGAACAAGTTAGAGAGTATGTGATAAAATGGGCTCCAAATGGATTTAACATACAAATGGGAAAATGGGGAAAGATGCAGTCAAATGGGTTGAAATTTGCCTTATGTTATGATCATCAGGAGAATTTTTATAAAATGATCTATGGTTGGTATGATCCCAGAGAAATTAGCTAAAATGTTTAAAGGTGTGCCAAAAGTATGTTGGAAGCGTGAACTGCACGAAGGGACATTATGACTGAACGTGGTGCACTTGTGAAAAAGCTAAAAATTTCTGGGTCCATACACATACTTGAATTTACAGGATTTTAAAGGTGAATATTCAGCTAAAACTAGAATTTTTTATTTGAGGAAGAGTGGATCCCAGCGTCCTCCAACCAAACATTGTAGTCTAATAAGGAACTTTTCCACATTTTGCTGTTAACCTCTCTTGACAATTAAAAGAGGAACTCATTCCTAATAAGGAACAGATGTACAAGGTTTTGAAGGGATGCCAAAGTAGAATTTCGACTGGTGTTACTTGTTATTTGGTCACGTGACAAGCAATGCTTGCTGAAATTCTCTCTTCTGCACCACCACTGGGGCTGTTGGCAGTAAACTTTGGAGAAAATGTTAGGGCACCAACCCTGGAGACTGAGCGACAACCCAGAAAATGATCAGGGCACTAGCCCTGAGAACTGTTTAGGAAACAACCCAGAAAACTGATCAGAGCACCAACCCTGAAAACTGTTAGGAAAAAAACAAGCATAGGGCCAGACCTAAAATATTAGGTCCACATGGACTACCTCAAGTAATCAACGCCATTGCGGGTGAGCTCCAAGTGGGCCTGGAAAGATTCCCAACTTTGCCCAAAGGGAGTGCCCCCCCCCCGCAAGAAAGCAGTCCAACCTACTTCCTACATGAGCAAAGGGAAAAAAGACGCTTTATTGAAGAAAGGAGAGTTTTTTATAAGCTGGGGAACAATGATCTCATAAAGCATATAGTGCATGTGCAAGAATATTCACTTTCCCAAGGTTAAATGCTGTTACATTGTTTATTGGCTAAGTCCCTGTTTGACAATTAACAATGCCCTATTCATAACCCTCAGGCGGAATGGGTTACATTTCTTCAACAGCCATGACCCTGAAATGGTTACATGTAACAGAAGGATGAGGGCAAAGCGCTTGGGAACGCGGCAGTATTGTGAAGTTAGCAAAATCAGCACAGTTTGAATAAGACACTGTAAACTGGCTTAGCAGTGAGTTGATCCCTAACATTGGTAAGATCTAAAATGGAGGAACTTTGGCTAGGAAGCATTCAGGGGAACTCTTTTACTGCTTACAGGGCCATTTCTGCACTACACTGTTATAGTGCTATTATTGCACTTTCAACCTCCTATGGAATCCTGGGTTTTGCACTGTAGGGAGGCGCATTCAGAATTCTCAGCCAGAGAGCTCTTTGGCATCAGGAAACTACAAACCCCAGAATTCCCACAGGATGTTGAAAGTGGAATGAGAGCACTAGAACAGTCTAGTGCGGAAAGGCCCACATACCGCATCCTCCCTCCCTCTCCTCGCCACGCTATTTCATCTGCTACCGCTAGAGAGAAGCAGAGACGACAGAAAAGCTAAGGAAGAGTAGGAACTTCCTGTAGGCGGAACTTAAGGAGCGGGTGCGAGTTGCCGGGAGGGATACTGAGCCAGCCGGACTGATGCGCTCAACCGGAAGCTACGCGTTAAGCCTCGCCGGGGTCCTAAGGGCGATGGTAAGTGAGTGGCTAAATGGCGGTATAAGGGCAATATTTCGGAGCCCCCAACCGGAAGTGGGGGTGTAACTTTGATAGAAAACCTGCCGTGTGTTTAGAAGCCGCGTTAGTGAATGATTTACGGTAAAAGGACTTTTGGGAAGGGGGGGCTCATATATTATACTAATGTTCCCCTGTTAAGGCCACGGACCACGAAGCGGGGAGCCTTGGGTCAGATTATTATAAGCCATGAACCCCAATGAGGAGCGGCTGAGGGAGCTGGAGATACTTAGTCTGCAGAAGAGGGGTTAAGAGGGGACAGGGTAGCCGTGTAGCCGTGTGTCAATATTTGAAGGGATGTCGTGTCGAGGAGGGAGCGGGCTTGTTTTCTGCTGCTCCAGAGACAAGGAGAAGGAGCAATGGATTCAACCTGCAGGAAAGGAGATTCCACCAGAACCCGACGGTCAGAGCTGTCCGGCAATGGAATCTGCTGCCCCAGTGGAGTGTGGTGGAGTCTCCTTCTTTGGAGGTTTGTAAACAGAGGCTGGAGGGCCATCTGTTGGGAATGCTTTGAGTGTGTGTTCCTGCATGACGGATGGCCCCTGGGGTCTCTTCCAACTCCGTGATTCTGTTAGGCCGGGAGTACTGAGTCTCGTTGAAACGCTCTGGCAGAACTGAACCACGACAGGGATTCCCAGTCATAAGTGTACCAAATGGCCAGGGAATAAGAAATATTAAGGCGACGACTGTTGTTGGGCCCTTCCAAGAAGAGTAAAGGCTGCCCGCAGTCTGCCCTGGGTACATTTACTTGGGAGTAAGCTACCTTGGACACAAAAGGAGGGCACTTCTGAGTAGACACTGGCTATAAGAGTCTTCGTAGGTATTTGAGGGAGAACGGGTGGAAAAAGGAATTTGCCTTCCCACTGAAAGTAGGCTGAATCAATAACCTACCTGCCCGTGTTGAGCCCAACCCACCTCAGAAACAGTTCCGGGGTGCCTGGCTAAGGCAACAATTTTGGTAAGGGTTTGATGTAGGAAGGTGAAAAGGTTTATAACTATTGAGTAGCCTCTAGTGCGTGAAGGATGGGTGTTCTTGGGGTGGGAGGGGTTGTCGGCAAGGGACCCATGATGTTAGGGGATGAGATGAGATTATTGACAGCCTCTCCCAAGTTGTCTTCTGCTTCAAGTGTGTTGGATGGGGACGATGGGCTGGTTTTGTGGTCTACCTGAGATCAGAAGTTGTCAGCAATGTATAGTTTACAGCAGTTCTGTGCTATGAAGGTGGAGTGAAAGGAACCTTTGCTATTGCAGGAACACATTTATACATAGGGCAGGGCTTTCCTTTAGAACTGAATAGAAGGGATCTTGGGATTGTCACAGTGCATTGGTTAGAGTGCTGCACTAGGATTGGGTTGATCCAAATTTGTGTAACCTTTTACTCTGATTTGGACCCCCTAGAGGAGTGTCTAGTGATGCCCAGAATTATGTCCAGTTTTGGGAACCACAGTTCAAGAAAGATATTGACAAGCTGGAACGTGTCCAGAGGAGGGTGACCTAAATGGTGAAGGGTCTGGAAGCCATGCCCTATGAGGAACAGTTTAGGGAGCTGGCTGTGTTTAGTCTGCAGAAGAGAAGGTTGAGAGGGGACATGACAGCCATATGTAAATATTTGAAGGGATGTCATGTTGAAGATGGAGCAAGGTTGTTTTCTGCTGCTGCAGAGACTAGGATACAGAGCAATGAATTCAAACTGCAAGAAAAGAGATTTCACCTAAACATCACAGTCAGAGCCATTCAACAGTGGAATATGCTGCTTTGGAGTGTGACGGAGTCACCTTCTTTGGAGGTTTTTAAACAGAGACTGGATGGCCATTTGCTGGAGGTGCTTTGAATGTTTGTTCCTGCATGGCAGGGGTTGAACTCGATGGCCATTGTGGTCTCTTCCAACTCTATGTTTCTGTGATTCTATAATTCTAAGTGGTTAGCAGTATCATAAGTAATACGGTGGGGGGTTCCCAGTCATCTGTTACTTGCAGCAAGAGGGAAGGAGAGCATTAATATTAGTCATGTACTAATAATAATTTATGGAAAATCTCCCATTTCAGAGAGAAATTAAATCAAAATGGAATTGCGTATATTTTAAAGGAATAGCAGTAGTTGATTAGAATTGCCTTTTTCACTTCATAAAATATTTGAAAATATGTGAGTGACTTATGGATCCCAATGATACATAGTTCTAAATGTTACAGGCAAAAGTACTTTGGAGATTGGGGGTGGGATTGGAACCTTACAACAATACTTGAGGGCTATGTTTTTACGTATGTTTCCATTTTTGGTAGAACGATCCAATATGCTGATATCACGGCTGACACTTCAGATAGCGCGGGCTGCACAATGTACAGGTGAGTGAAGCCATTTTTAGAACACAGAACACTGACATAGGGTAGCTCAGGTGTGCTTTGACTGGTTTTCAGCTGCCAAAATGCATTTGCAAACTTTAAAAGAGAGACTGACTTGCATTTCAACAGTTTTTGCTTTTTGACAGTGCTCTCATCTCTAACCTGTTGAATAAGTGGGGAACTCCTGTATTTAGATTAATGAAATTTTTGAAGATCAGTTTTCCATCTGATGAGGTGCACTGGAGTCCATGGAGGCGCCTGCTAAATAAAGAAGTATTTGTCTTTAAGATTCTGGATTTTTTGCTGCACATCAGTGAATCTCCAGAAATTTACAAACTTTAATCTCACTTCCTCACAGCACGTTTTGTGTCAAGATCAGCAGCTTCCTTTTTGACTCCTAGACCAGCTGTTTCTGCACATTACAGCACACATCCCTCCAGTAAAAATGGAGCCCACCCCCAGCGGTGGTATGCACTAGACCCTGAACTGGAAGAAATGCTGGTGCCCCGCAAGATGTCCATCTCCCCACTGGAAAGCTGGCTGACAGTCCGGTATGTATTCCCAAAAGATGGGGGCTTCGTCAATGTTCATGAAAGGCTCAGTTATGAACCTGCTCAGCAGTACGACCTACCACCTCGTTCTCGGGGTACAGAGGAGGATGAAGAGATGGAGGATATTGGAGGAGATGAGCTGAATCGGGGCGCAATGCAATGCAAGAGGATTCTGAAGATCCGAAGGAGGAAAATGAATAAGCACAAGTACAAGAAGCTGATGAAACGGACAAAGTTTTTGCGGAAGAAGATTAAGGAAGGCCGACGGAGGAGAAAACAGGTGAGTCAGGAACAAGGTATCTGGCAATGATTGATGTACTTTGGTTTTGTTTCTCCTAGGCCAGTGAAATATAGAGTAATAGATTAGCACTGTCATCAGAGTCTAGAAGCCACGCCCTATGAGGAGCGGCTTAGGGAGCTGGGTATGTTTAGTCTGCAGAAGAGAGGGTTAAGAGGGGACATGATAGCCATGTTTAAATATTTGAAAGAATGTCATGTTGAGGAGGGAGCAGGCTTGTTTTCTGCTGCTCCAGAGACTACGACAAGGAGCAATGGATTCAAACTACAGGAAAAGAGATTCCATCTCAACCTCAAGAAGAACTTCCTGATGGTCAGAGCTGTCCGGCAGTGGAATATGCTACCTTGGAGTGTGGTGGAGTCTCCTCCTTTGGACGTTTTTAAGCAGAGGGTGGATGACCATCTGTCAGAAGTGATTTGATGTGGGTTCCTGCATGGCAGAATTGGGCTGGACTGGATGGCCCCTGTGGTATCTTCCAGCTCTATGATTCTATAACACAGACCTGTGTTTAAAGCTCAGAATGCCATGTAACTCTCTTTGTGAATCCTAGGGAGGAACTTCCTTCGATCCTTCTTTCCTTTCTAGTATTTATACCCTCTTCATCCAGAAGTGTTCCCAAGGCAGCTTACAAATCATTAACTTGACAGTTCCCTGCCATCAGGCTTACAGTCTAAATAAGACATGACTCCTAAGGAAATGACAGTGGAGTAAGTCCAACAGAGGCTAGCTTCCCTTTTCACCCCTCAGAGGCCAGAGTGATGGCAGTTGGAGTGTGGTGGGAGGAGTTCTCACCATCCACTGGGCCAAGGCACAGTGGAGCTGTGCTTGACTGCTCTTCTCTCCTTCTGAGGCCAGTGAAACTTGCCTTAACAAACTTTACAGGAGTAAAATAAATCTGAGTAAGAAACCTGCCATTTTGAGTAATTTGAATAGGAGTGGATTTTAAATCAGCCCTGGGTCACACCCAGTCACCTTTAAGAGGACAGTGGCTGGGAGGAGTTCATATATTAATCGGAACATCACTTGCAAGTCTTGCCATTGGGTTGTGTCCTAAGTACAGACAGCCTAGATGTTATCTACAGTACATGGACAAAATAACCAACCTACATACATTCTTCAGGTGCCACTAATCAGCCATGTTGAACATGAAATTAGAAGCACCAGTGCCTAGACATTTTAGTCCTGAAGTTCACTGATTGATTGGTGATCAGAACAGAAACACCCTTGCATGCAAGAATATTAGAAAAAATTGAGAACGTCTGGATTTATAAACTTAGCATTCTAGCACTTTGTGCTTTCAACCCAGAGTGGTGTTGGGCAAAATATAACTCTTCCAGGGCTGTTTTTGTGGCCTTAATCTTCCAGACTTCCTAGACTGCCCTTTGGCCAAGAAAATCAGAGAGAGAACAGCAGTCAGGCACAGCACCCTTGTGCCTTGATTCCAGCATCTGAGGAAAGGCATTTTGCTCCTTACCAACTGCCTTTACTCTGGCCTTGGAGGGAGAGAGCAGCAGCCAGCATTTGCTGGACTTAATGCCCTCCTCCATTGCCATCTCCTTTTCCTTGTGTTTCATATCTTTTTAGATTATAAGCCTGAAGGCAGGGAATGATCAAATTCACAATTTGTAAGATGCTCTGGGAATCTTTTTGGCTGAAGGTTTGGGTATAAATACTCTAAATAAATTAAATAAATAAAAAAGTGAACTGCCTTTCCTAGTTGCATCCAGGAGCAGCAGTCGTCTTCTCAATAAGTTATAGCCCCCCCCTTTAAAAGATTTTTAGAACTATAAGTGGATTCCCATCTAGAAACATAACAGTCATATTTGAAACTTGGTTTTCCCTGGAGAGTCTTCGGCAGAAAATTGGCCTTTGGGCCTGTTACCTCCTGCTGACTTGCAAGATGAAAAGGTGGCACAGTGCATTCTTCTCAGCCATGTATACTTAGTCCTTCCATTGAACATCCTGGTCCTACTTGTTCTGGCTTCTTTGTTCCTCTTGATTTGGCCTGTAGACCAGGGCTGAGGAACCTGAGACCCTGAGGGTGATTCCAGCCTTCCTGGAGGCTGAATCAGATCCTCTGGGATGGTTCTTCATGACCTCATCACTGGGTAATCTTCTATCTCATCACATATTTACTGTCAAGAAGAGCTATAAACTGTATTATGCTGTTGTTTGTGGTCCCATCTTTTGCTTTTGTTTCCATCTACCACCAGAACATACTGCCCTGCAACAAATTCTCTGAAATGAACCAAGGTTAGGAAGTCTGTACTCTTTCCCCAGTTGTTGCGCTGTGGTTTCCATCATCCGTTATTCTTTGGCCATGCTGCGTAGGGTTAATGGAAGCAAGTAGTCCAGCAACATGTGAAGAGTTCTTCACTCCTGTCAAAAACCAGTTTCCCCTGGTTTAGGGCTCTCTGAGAACAAGCAAGGCCTCTATAACACAGTGGAGCTTGGGTGGTTCAGCAATCTCAGTGTTCATGCAGGGAGGTCTCTAAGACCTCTTTGCTCAAGCAGAACAGCTCCAGCTGCAGCAGCGGCAGTGATAATACCAAGACGCTATGGAGCCTGAAAAATAGCTATGTTACAGGCCATTTCTCAAACCATTCCTCCCATAGTGCTCTGACGAGCGTTTATGGCCAGGCATTCAACAAATAGAACTGGATCCTAGAGAATGTAGGCAGTTGTTTCTAATTCTGCTGCAGTCTTTTTCTTTTGTGTTGGTGTCACACACCTCCACTGCCATCTCCACCTCCTACATAACTTTACTGATGGATCTGTCCACTCCACAGAATTTGATAGGATAGTCATCAAATCATGCTGCCTGATGGGAATTGTAGTCTGAAACATCCAAAGGTGCCAGGTTAGGCAAAGTTGCTATAGACACGTGGTACCTGATCTTCAGTAACCTACAGAAATCTGTATTTCCCAATTTGGCACAGGTATAGATCCTATCAGACTCCCACTGTAGAGAATGAAATCTCTTGTGGCTATATCATACTTGCTGCTAAAGTAGACCTTGATTTTTCTTTTTCTTCTCTTCTAGAAAAGGTTTGAACGTGACCTGGAACGGATTTGGAGGAAAGCTGGATTGAGGAAGCCTCCAGAGGGATGGGTGGCCCCCAAGATTTATCTCAAGAATGTGAAATCTGATTGACATTGTTTTCAGCAACGTTTCCTTGTTTGTAATTAAAGAGTATTTAAACAGAATATTAGCTTCTTCCATTCTATCCTGCCTCCCCTGGCAATGGTAAAACATTTGTGTCACTGTTTTAAAGTGAGTGTTGACAACCTTGTCAGCATCATTGTTCCAATTGTACATCTAGGATGAGAAAATGGCTTCCCTAAAGCGACAAAAATGAGTTCTGGAGAGCCAGCAGAATAGCTAGACACAGTGAGCAAGGGTAGGCAAAGCATGGTGGACTGCAACCCAAGTGATTCCTCACCATTGGCTATGCTGACAAAGGCTGATGGGATTGTACTCCCAACATCAGCTAGAGACGTACTCCCTCCCCATAAAAACTTCTGACGTGCCACAAATCCCATTGTGTGACCCTGGGTAGCCAGTTGATTTTTCTCAGCCTAATATCTGTGTAAGGAAAAGAGGAATTATTTCACATCAGGGCAAGCAATTGTGTCTTCCCACATGCTTTGGACTTAACCACTCCAGGCACCATCCAGCATAGCCAGTGGTGAAAGGCTATGGGACTTACAGTCCAAAAACATCTGGAAGGCCACAGTTGCCTGCCCCCAGTGTAGGCCTAAGTCATATGGTTATTGCCAGCTAGAGCAGAACCACTGAATTATTTGGATTTATCTATGTGTTGGCTCAGCACTTGGCAATGGTCTACTTTAGTTAGAACCAGCCACCAAAATTCATGGTATAATGTTACCTTTGCTTCTCATGTGTGGACATTTGCCAGATTTTATGTAGGGATGGGCAACTGGGAGGTGAGGGGGCTGCATTAGCCTGCCCCCCAGAGATCTTGGAGGGCTTCCTAGAATCATAGAGTTGGAAGACACCACAGGAGCCATCCAGTCCAACCCCCTGCCATGCAGGAACACACATCAAAGCTTCAATCCTACCATCACAAAAAAATCGGTCCTCCCACTCCAAATGCCCTCTAGGCATTTTTACCATTTTTTGAAAGGCCCCAAGGCCATTGTAAGCCTGGAAGAAGCCTTTTTAACAACTGGAAGCAACCTGTTCACTTTCTGTTTTTCAAAAAGGTGTTCCCTGGACCTTAAATGGCACAGAGGGAAGAGCAAAAGCGCCCCAACACCTAGAAGGCATTTTGGGGAAGTTTTTAAAAAAGTTATCCCCATGGGGAGGTCTCCGGTCCAAAAAATGGCCCTGGGAGCTGGAGTTTGTCCATCCCTGGTGGAACGATATCAGCACCACTCACACGTAAGAGTGAAAATATGAGCAGGCCTGATGGAACCTCAAGGGAAAAAAAATTACTGAGTAAACAAGATCCAGAATAATGAAATGAAGACTGAACCTGCTTAATGTCCATAGAGTGCTGGCTGATTTGGGATAAGGAACCGAACCTCAGTGAAGAGGGAACGCAGTAGATTGTCTTGCAAGAATACCGCACACCGAAGTGAAAAAGAGAATTGCACAGTGCAATGTGTTCTTTCAAATTCCACTTGGAGTTAATTGGATGCAAGAAGGGAGACTTGAATCTGAATTTTCAAAAATTCATGACTTGCCTTTTGGGCTATGAGACAAGGTAAAACTTGGTGTCGTACGGCTGCGGTGGGAGCAGGCATATAAAAAAGGCAAAAGACTGAAAAGGAAACAAAAGTTTGAAAGCCTCACTGAAATAGACATAATCTCAAAATACTACGAGAAAAAAAAACTAATAGGAACTTAAAATGCCTGGTACATTTCAGTGAAGTTCTTTTTCAGGAACACTGAAAGTTTAAGCATATACAGGCAGCCCTGCACTTTCACGGGTTCAGCATTTGCAGATTTGATTATTGCGGGGTTATTTATCTATTTAAAAAAATTCTTACTGAGTTTGCCCCTGCCGTGGAAAAAATACGCCCTCTCTCTAGGTCTTCCAGTGTGATTCTGTGGCCCACTTCTGCTGGAAATGAACCATAGAGTTGTGCTGGAGGACCTAAGGATTCCTAGAGAGGACACTTCTTCAGGCATTGTTAGGTTCTCTAGCCTGACACCAGCACAGAATTGTGCTGAAGGACCTAGAGATTCCTAGCTAAGTCTTCCCAGGTTAACAAAAAACATTCACAATTTTTATTCGTGATTTTTTCAACTTTTATGAGGGTCTTACGTCCCTAACCCCCAGAAAAGTGGAGGGCTGACTGTATAAGTAATCCATGCTACAGATTATTACCTGCAATAGATTGGATCCAGAATTATACCCCCACCTGTCAACAGAGGCCGGACGTTTTAACAGCAACCAATTAGCCAAAAGAACCAGGAAATAATAAATCATAAAAATTGAGACTTTTGTGTATATTCTTTACAGTATGAAGACAGACTTACGAATCTAAAAAAGCTTAGCCACTGCAAAACAAGTTTTTTTGAAAGTAGATTATCCACATGGTTTGCTGTGAGTACAGAAATATTTGATTCAGGTGGTATCCAGCTCTGTACAAGTGAATGTGAATTGTGAATTAATTTCAGCAGTACTAGAAGACAAAGAAAAGGATAAGCCGATGCTTTGAAAGAGGCAGAGACATTGCAACGTTTGCTATTGTTGCCAGTGGCCAATACAGGCAAACCATCAGTCTCAGATTTCTCTTGATGGGTTGAGTTCTGATGGATTTGGCTGGCAATTGTGAGTACTGTAAATACATTCCTAACCAACAACGATGACCTGGATAATGGGGTTTAAGTGGCAAGGACTTTAGGTGGAAGTGACCGTGTTCTCCTGGGGCTTCTCGTACAGCGGAAAAGGGAAGCCAAGTATAGTCAGACACCTGTTCTAGACTTTAAGAAAGCTGAGTTCAGTAAATTTAGGGAAATACTGGGAGTGATCCCATGGTCAGGAATACTAAAAGAGAAGGGAATTTATCATAGGTGGGAGTTTCTTAAAGTGACATTGAAGGCACAATTTCTAACAATTCCAATGAGGAGGAAAAATGGGAGGTATCTTTAAAAAAATCCTGGAGGGATGCCTAAAGAACTCTCAACTGAGCTAAAATTTAAAAGGGCCATGTTCAAGAAATGGAAAAAGTGGGAGATCACCAAAGAGGAATTCAAACAAATAGCCAGCATGTGTAGGGAAAAAGTCAGAAAAGCTAAAGTGCAGAATGAGCTGAGGCTTGTTTGAGAGGTCAAAAACAGTTAAAGCTTTTTCTGCTTATGCCCTTAGCAAAAGGAAGGACAAAGAAATAGTAGGGCTTCTGCATTTCTCTCAGAAGGAAGACAGTGCTCTACCTGGGGAAAAATGGAGCAGATGATATGGTAGGGGAAATGCAGCACAATATAGGTGAAGAGATAGTACAGAAATAGCTGGCTACCCTAAATGAATACAAGTCTCCAGGACCTTGAACTACAAGGGTATTAAAAGAAATGGCAAAAGTAATCTCAGAGCCCTTTGCAAAGCCTGACAACAATATCAGGAAAGGGAGAGAGAGAGAAAGGAAGGAAGAGATGAAAGAATGTGGATGGTGAGGTGAGGGAGCAAGGCTATTTGAAGTTTGATGTGGCATTTTGAATGGTAAGAAAAAATTGGTTCACTTTTCCATGCTTAGGCTGTGGAAATGGAGAGGGGGAGAAAGCAACTACAGCCTTGGCATTGCTGGAAGGAAGGGGTTCCCTTCACCCTTTTCTAAAAGGGGTGCTTGAAAGGGAGGAAGTGCTCTCATCCGAAGAAAGGGCTTTCCTTTGCCAGCTTAGAAGAAGGTCATGAGAGAACGAAGAAACAGGAAACTTTGGCTTTTGGTGTGGCTAGAATGGGTTTCCTTTGTTAGTGGCTAAGCAATGAGTCTGCTTTCTTTACCTGGCAAGTCTGTTGAAGTTGGCAGATCAGAGGTCCCCATGAAACTGACTCTCCCGTCTGTATCAGTCTAAATTTACTTTGTTGAGTCCAGGAACACACCTTGATGTAAATGAAGATCCATCCTTATGTTTCCTGGAGTAGACAACTGCGGTCCTTCCGGTGGTGTGGGTCTACAGCTCTCAGCAATCCTTTCCAACCTACCTCATGGTGATGAGTTATGGGATGGTCCAAAGCAACCTTTGGGAGGACCACACCTTGCCTATTCCCGATATAGTTTCTTTGCCTCTTAGAAGGACAGCTAGGTAGAGTGGAATAGTGTTTCCTTTCTTACTGATGTTTGAAGGTGAGTTTAATCTTGTTAAATAACCTGGAAAATAAAACTCAAAGAAGAAAACAAGTAGACAAAGACCAAAAAGAGCATGAGGACTATCCACAAAATGCTGATAGACTGGCCCCCAATTCACTAGGTGGCTTACGCTGGCATAACGTCTGGTTCTGACGATGAAATACTTTTTAGCCCAGTACCTCCAGATGCAATGCTTTTACAGTATTTTCCCTGTATCTGTGTGACTGTTAGATGTGTTTTTACTTGTTGTTGTGTGCATTCCAGTGGTTTCTGATTTATGGCAACCCTCAGGTGAATCCAAGGGGTTTCTGGGGCTGTGTGCGTGAGATGCACCCAAGGTCACCCAGTGGGTTTCTGTGGCTGAGCGAGGAACCAAATGCTGGTCTCCAGAGTCCGAGGTCCAACACTCAAACCGCTACAGCATGCTGGCTGTCAATTTCACTTATTTAAGTGTGGTCTGTAAACATTAAATTTGTTAATTTTTATGTTTTTATCAGTTATGCGCTAGCTTTGAATTGCGAATAATGGCTACAAAGCCTTTTTCCTCTTAGAGTCTAAAGTTCTGTCCAGTTTCCTCCTCTCCAAGCTGCATACTTGTCTCAACCTCTACATTGTTCATTTCGCTGAAAAAAAAAGCATTTGCTATTATCATCATTTTTCATTATCCATGGTAAGTCCAAGAATGTATCCCCCCATGGATACGGGGGACCTGCTGTATTCACAGATGAAGCTCTGTTCGCCCCCAGCAATTCATTGGCTCTCCTCCTCACCCTCCGTGTGCGAGGGCAACCAGACAACCTCTGGAGGCACCCCTAGGGCCAGTAAGTGGCCAGCGGGCACATCTGCACCTAGCAGCCTCTGGCTGCATTTGAGTGACCAGGGAGGAAGAGAATCTACCTCCCCCACCCTCCAAATAAAGCACCAGCATAGCTTTGCTTCGATCTCGACACTGGGAAACCATAGTTCAGTATTTTGTTGCAGGTTCCACTTGGAATAAAGAATATGCATGAGGTGAGACTTGCTCAGCTTACTGAGTTTACAACTTGCTTCTTTGGCTGTTGTGTGGCACCAGCTCCATAGTGAACTTGGAAGTAGAAAAAGGGGGACGAGGCAGCATCTAGTCTGTTATAGAGTGAGCCAGCATATTACAAAAATGGAAGGGACTGAAAAGGAAAAAGAAGTCTCCATTCCAAGATGCAAAGTCTCAAAACAATATTAGAAATCTATCAAATCTAATAAAATACTACCGGCCCTCTACATTCATGGATTTGATTATTTGCTAGTTTCTTCAACTCTTGTGTTACCATGCCATGCACCCCCCATTCCATGGTACAGAATAATTGGTAAGAAATATCATTTAATTGGTGAGAGATATAATTTCTAATATAAAAATCATACACTTAGGGCTGGAAGGCCTGTGGACAAGGACTCTAGTTGACAGCCACTTGCTAAGACAGATAACCTCAGTACGGCCAGGTCATAAGTTCGAGAGGATTAGACGGAAAGCCTCAGCGCGGTTGGGCTTGTGATAATCCTCCCAATGACCCAACTTTCAAATACAATAGGAAATGAGACTGCCACAGTGAAACAACCAATGGTTATCATCCTGTAACCTCCTCCCATGGAAACACTCATTTTCCCCTCACCTGTCCAGACATTAAGAGACTATCATGACTCCCATCAATGTTTTGTTGCCTGAAGTTAAGACCATCAGGCCATTCTGGGTCCCTGTTGTTGCTCTGCCAGAGAGCAATTAACACATTCCTGTGACCCCATTGGCATACCCTCTCCCAGGGACTATAAATTTGATATTAAATATGCCCACCATGCCAGAGAGGTTGCCTGAATGGGTATGTAGATAAGGAGATCGAATGACCGAAAATAGGTCAGGCCAGGAAAATCCCTAGTCATGTTCCCCTAGGAGACCTCAGGCTAAACATGTCCACACGGATAAAGGGTCTTCAACCAAGGAATAGTCAACTTGAAGGGATTATAGGGTTTTCTCCAGGTTGAGCAACTCCGACATTAGTAAACCCTGCACTGCATCTGCATAAGCCAATCATGCAAACGACCAAGTTGCTATTGTGCAGCATTTCTCCCTTTGTTTTGGCCATTGTTCTTCCCGGGAGAGGGCCTGCCCTCGAGGTACATTCTGCCCTATAAGTAGTCCCAGTTTTTAAGGGTCTCTTTGGAGAACTCCCCACCGCACTAGCAGACTGGCGCTCTATTAGTTGAGTGATTCCCCTCAGCCGCTTCTCTTTGCTGAGCTCTGTTCTTCTTGCCGCTTCCTGGACTGAAGACTTCAGGATAGGTGCAGTATCAACACCTTTACACCCTCTCTGCTGAATCCCCTATCAATTTTCACCTCTTTCATTTCTCAATAGGCCTTGTGTGTGAGTGCATTGGTGAGAACACATTTGTTAATAAAATCTAGTTATTGGTATGTTTGTCTGGTTTTTCGCTTGGTTGGACTCCTTGGGTAAAAGATTCTGCTAGGTTACCCTGCCCCTCGTTTTGCTATTGCCAGTGCTCCGCTAATTTCTCCAATCTTTGCATTTTTGGAGTGAATCATGGTGTTCCCCAAGGGGTCCCCAGAAGTCAGGGTAACATTCCCCTTCAGGGTGAGAAACAGGTTACTTAAACCTGACGAGCTTGACAATTAGTAGTACCTTGGACGCATGTAGACATGTCACTCTGTCCACGGGGTCCCAGGATCTCTTGCTCTCTGCTACCCTCAAACTCTTGTTTGAGTCATCTTGCTTTGATCTTCTGTTTCTGGAATGCTACTTATCACCAACTTTGCCCCCAAATCTCCTGCTATCCAACCTTTTTCTCCTTTCCTTTCACTAGCCTTGTATGTTTTGTGAGATTGCTTGACTTCTCATGTATGTCTGTGAATCTCCCAATAAAAGCATTCTTTTGACTCTCAACCGGTGTCTCACAGTTAGTACTGGTATACATGGTGACATAGTCCTGTGGTTATCCGCTCCTCACAGACTTCCTTTGGAACTTTACTTCCCCACCTTTCTAAGGAGATGCTGGCAG
Source organism: Cyclura pinguis (assembly GCA_030412105.1). Classification (NCBI taxonomy): domain Eukaryota; kingdom Metazoa; phylum Chordata; class Lepidosauria; order Squamata; family Iguanidae; genus Cyclura; species Cyclura pinguis. The sequence continues at coordinate 9,738,790 of CM059612.1, forward strand.
TGCTGGAGGACCTCAAAGTCCTCCATCTTTTGGGGTAACACTTGTCCCTCTACCTCAGGCGCTTTTATTCCAGGGGAACTTTCCCTCTTGGTGGCTCTGATCAGACAACACAGCCCTTTAAAAACCTACCTCTGGTTCTCTTCCTCTTCTTCCTGTCATTGCCTGACCAGCAATTTATCAGCCCCACGAGCCCTGTCCTGATGCTCCCCACACCAAAGAAGCAGATGGGTGAGAGAGTGGAAGTATAAGACCACCATGCTGGCTCACCCACTTTCCCTTTCCTTTTCTTGCCTTCTACCTGCCATGCCTTGGTCTGCTTCCCACAGATACACACACATACTCATTTTGGTATTTGTGATTTTTCCACTTTTGTGAGGATCCGACACCCCTAACCCTAACAAATGTGAAGGACCAACTGTTTGTAAAGAACTTAGTGCATTTCAGTGAAGTTCTTTGGGGCACTGAAATAATAACATCATATAAACAAACCATGCTATGCAGTATTATGTACAATAGGCATGATTCTGACATCACTTTCTGCGAACAAACGGGATCTCCTTTGGCCAATTTTGATCCAGTGAAGGGATCACAAAGTCTAAAGGCAAGGGGCAGTGCCTCTCTAACACCATTCCAGAACGTCCCCCAGTTGCCACTCAAGAAGACTTTTCAAGGGCGCAAAGGGAATTGTTAAATGCTTTCCATTAAATTCTTCCATCTATAAGTAGGGCTACTTCCTGAGTGGAACGTTTCTCTGGAGATGCTCCCCTGGGAGAAGCAACGTTTGGATCAAAGCCACATTGAGAAGTGGCATGCAATTAGGCCAAAGGGTTTTATGTCATTTTGTGGCATTTCAAACACCTGGCTTCCACGGATTCTCATCCGGAGAACTGCTAGGTCCTTTTGCTCTTCTCACTGGGCACTCCCACTGGACAGCAAGTGAAAGTAATCAGAACTAGAGTAAAATCCAAGCTGAGAAATTTTATTTCAAACAAGCAAATTTTATTTTATAGTCCACAGGCCCAACATAAGGAACCATCTGATTATACAGTATATGAAAAGTACACCTATTAAAAATAGCATATAAAGATATAGATAGGATAGGATATAAACAGGATATAAATGCATAAAATAAAATTATAATTGGTATGGATTATTAGATTAAAATATAGATAGGTGTTCATTAATTCAATTTCATTAACATAATACAATTGCGTTGAACTTATAGTGCATTATCAAGTATCCTAGAATAAATAAATTTTATTTGGAAAATACAGAGTAAAACAATGGAAATATAAAATAGCAAACATTTAACCTTATCAGCAATAACTTAAAAATGATTAGCAACCTCTAAATTCCCCACTTGAAACCTCTCCCAACATGCTAAATAGTTCCAGCTATTTTAGCCATATAAACGGTTTGTCTATAATAAAAAGCTAAGAAAGGGATTGTATATGCTCCACCACACTCCATTGAGGCAGCAGAGTCCACTGCCGGACAGCTCTGACTGTCAGGAAGTTCTTCTTGAGGTTCAGGTGGAATCTGCTTTCCTGTAGTTTGAATCCACTGCTCCTTGTCCTAGTCTCTGGAGCAGTGGAAAACAAAGCTGCTCCCTCCTTGATATGACATCCTTTCAAATATTTAAACTTGGCTATCATGTCCCCTCATAGGCAGTTGGTGTGACAGGGTGGAGTCTCCTTTTTTTGGAAGTTTTTAAACAGAGGCTGGATGGTCATCTGTTGGGAGTGCTTTGATGTGTGTTCCTGCATGGCAGAATGGGTTTGGACAGGATGGCCCCTGGGGTCTCTTCCAACTCTATGATTCTATGCCTTCCATTCCAAGCTGACACAAGAAAAAAGCTACCCTCGCATTATGCAGTCGAACCAGTTTGAACCAAGCTTTGACTTCTAGAAGTATTCAGGCTTCACTGGGCCTTTTCTTCCCTGACAATCCCAAAATAGGTCTCCATATTTAAACACTCAGTTTCTTTCAGCCAAGACGGGCAGAAACAGTGGGAGATGATGTCAATACAACTGGTGGCCTGGCTGGCAATAACAATAATAATAACAATAACAACAACAACAATAATAATATTTAAATAATAACAATAAGTAGTTAATATTGCACCATCACTATACCTGGTGCTTTACAAGGAAAAGAGCTACAACACAGTTCTCCGCCCTCAGGCTTACAAACCAATTAAGACAGTTCACAACAAAAAGAGGGAAGGGCAGTGTGGGAGGGAATTAAGTCCAGCTTCTTCCCCTCTCCCTGTGAGGCTACAGCAGTGGCAGTCGGGATGGACAGAGGGTCCTTCATCTGCTCCTGGGCCTATGCATGATGAAGCTGTGCCTGCCTCTTCTTTCCTCCCTCCGAGGCCAGGAAATATTTAAAAAGTATGCAAAAAATCAATAAATAAAAGTCATGACAATAATGATCTTCCAGTCCAGGCCTCTGACTGATTTTTTACAGATTTGGCTAGTGATTCTTGGTGGTTGCTTTCATCTCTGTTCAGAAATTCCAGAAGGACATCTATGCTCATTCTTTTGGAGGGTTCTTCTGAAAGCAGCTGCTTAATTACGGATGCCTGTCAATACATACAAATAAGACTTTACTACTGCTGTTAGAAAAAGATTAACACTGCAGAGAGAATGGGTATGACAAACCAAACGGTAACAGAACAGTCTCTGCAGCTTACCTCTGCTGGGAATTGCTTAACAAATTCTGGTGGAAATTTACATCCTCGGACGTTTTCCCATTTCTGAGGAAAGAAAAGAATTCTATGAAATCTAAAAACACGGTTAATTGACGAAATGATTGTTACTGGTTACATTCAAAGGTGTTAATGTAGATTTAAGTGCCCCCTCCCGGTCTGTATGGCTGTTGTGTGCCTTCAAGTTATTTCCAACTTATGGAGACTACAAGTTGAACCCGTCATGGGGTTTTTTGGGGCTGAGAATGTGTGATGTGCCCAAGGTCACCCAGTGGGCTTCCATGGCTGAGCAGGGAATCAAACCCTGGTCTCCAGGGTTGTAGTGCAACACTCAAAACATTACAGCATATTGGCTCTGTTCATAAGCAGGATAGAAAAACAGGGTGTGCATGTTTTGCTAATGCAAGTCTGCTACTGCTGGTTCCTACTGGGTACTTCCAGTGCATCTCAATGCTGCTTTGAGAACTGGCAAGTTTCCAGCCTCCTGCGGCCCCTCCACCTCCAGTCAACCTAAAAACCTCCTTAGAATGGCTGGGAAATCCTCTGGAGCAGTTTTTTTTTTTTATCAAATCGTATACTGGAGGGAGAGGAAAGCCAGCAACTCTGACAGCAGCTCTGTGATCGAGCCAAAATACATAAAAGGATCCAAAACTCAAAGAGAGATGGAGCAAGACTTTTTATACCTGGAGTAGAAGGTGGGCAAATGAGCCTCTTTTCACAGTAAAGTTGAGCACAGAACAAGCCCAGCTCCACAGATGTAAGAATGTAAGTCTTGAGTGAACTGCCCAAAGAGATAATGTCATTCTACCTGCTCAAGTTTTTTAGTGGGCACAAGACCACTGTGAAATGGTAACTAAGTTTATCACCCTCAGAAGAGTAGGCAAACCCTGCTGGATCAGGCCAGAGGTCTGTGTCTTTTGGTGTTCTGCTCCCACATAGAAAGAACAGAGAACACAGGTGCTGAAAATCTTGTTTTTGCCAATACTGCCAGCACCCCAATCAAAACATGGAGCATCAACACCCTCCCTTTTACTTTGTGAAAAAGGGGGGAAATTCATCCCCATCCTCAACGCCAATCAGTTTTTCTGTGCCTGGCAGGACTGGGCCTGCTAAAGAGGTCTAGGGAAGGAACAGGTTGTGTGGTTACACACTAGAGAATGGGAATGCAGCCTGTATGTTAAACATGGCTCCAAATCCCACTGACTATGCAGGAGAGAGTCAATGGGAGTTATTTTTTGGCCTACATTTGCAGGGCCAGAAAGGGCCTCCTCTCTCACACACATCCTGCAGACTATGCAAAGTTATGCCATGTTTCAAAAGGTGGTAGTACCAGTGTTAACATCTTAGTGTTACCTTGTTAAAGAAAATAATTTAATGGTATGACATTGAAGAAAAAAAGATAGAAAATTAATTTGGTAATGGTTAAATCATTGCCAAAAATACTACATTGTTAAAAAAAGCCATTTACTTACATCAGCCAAAATTAACTTGCAATTCTTACTTTAACACAGTATTGTTGGCATTTAGCGATCAACCTAACAAATTTTAAAATTTTTAAACTAGGGGTGAAGAATTCATAATATGCAGAAGAGCTGAAATAGTCACTTCCTATGTTTGATGCTCATGGTTCCTGGAGGATTCTAAGAGTTGTTGTTAAAAAACTTAATCTGCCAGGATCTGGGACCATTTGGGTTTTTGCCTAGGAAGGGGCTAACAAAGGAAAAGTGGAGCCCTCGCCCCTTCATCCAAAATTGCAGACAGATTAGGATTGGATACATACTTCTTAAGAAGTCCTTAACATGTTGGCAAAGGTTTTTTAAAACGCTATTACGTACCTGGCTCCTTTCGTGTCTACTTCGAAATCTATAAAGCATTTCAAACCAAATCAATCCTAATGGAAAGATATCAACCTCTTTTCCATACGTGGTCTCCATCTGTAGAGAAGATAATACAAGTATGTTAGGTGGGCATTTGTGCATCTTGAGAACTCATGCCAAAAGGTTTTAAGACCTTAATCAAAAAAGACTGACTGTTCTGCAGCAACCATTTTGTTTAAAGCAGGGTGGCGAGTGTTCTTCATTCCAAGTGCCAAATTACAATGGGGGAGGCATCTTGGGCACCATGAGGCATTAATCAACAGAAAGCAGGACTATACCAAAACAAAGTGTTGTGGAGCCAGAGATAATTCTTACCAATTTGAACAATTTCCCAACAAGCACATAAAAGCATAGCTCAATTCCAAGGATGTCAGCTCAGTAGTAAGCTCTGGCACATATTTTCAGGCAAGCAAAACACAGCTGAGTTCCACACGCATTTACCAGGAATAAGCCTCAGTGCAACAGTTTTCGGAAATAGAAAGCACAGCCCCATTCTGTACATACCTAATTAGCTTCTGAAGTGTTTTAAAGAACAGCTCTGCAAAAGAACACATTACAGTAACGCAGCCTGGAGGTTACCAGACTGTGGATCACTGTGGATGTTCTAGATTACCTGTTCAGGGGCCATGTATGTTCTTGTTCCTGTGCTTTTTGTTCTTTTCACTGAAAGATCATCTACACCAGAAGCTGCTAGTCCAAAATCACCTATCTTTATTATATCTTGAGAAGATATGAATATATTTGAAGGCTGCACAGGAAAAAAGAAAAGGGGGAAAAAGGACAAAGCAGTCATTCCACCAATAACATGGCTAGTATGACATTTCTGTTCACTTTCAAAATATCATTCCGACTGAGGTCTACTTACTTTGAGATCTCTGTGAATTATGTTTTGAGAATGTATGTAGGCCACTCCTTCTATGATTTGCTGGAATTTCAAGAAAACGTCATCCTCATGTATTTCCATGTCATTTTTTTGATCGATCCAACATTCTAATGTTCCCTTCTCGCAAAATTCCATTTGTATGAACCAATGGTCGTGTGTATAAACTTCCTCTACACTGTGAAAAATTTAAGAACAACTGATTCAGTTTTATACCATGATGAGTACCTTATAACAAAGAAATGACAAAGAAGTGGGGAACTTGGGGACCTTTAGATGCTGTTGGGAATTATGAACTAAGACACGCATTTCCCAACCACTTCTTATGCCAGTTGGGGTGGGCACTGGGAGAGTGTTCGTGCTGCTGAGAATCTGAACTGTGAGCCGTCTTCAGCTGGCCAGGTAGTGGCTGGTAGTGCTGGTGGTGGAGGAGGAAGACCATCAGAGGCTGGTTTTTAAAGGGCTGTGCAGTCTGATTGCAGAGGGAAAACTTCTCCAGAAAAGAGGTGCTTGAGGTAGAGGGGCAGGGGTTGGAGAAACTCGCATATAATCAAATCCGTGAATGTTAAACTCATGAATGTGGAGTGCTGACTGTAATAGAAAACATCAAATCTTGTAAACACTGAAACATCCAGCAGCGAAAGAACTTCCCAATAATAGCCAAGGCTGGCTCAACCACCAGCAAGTGCAGTTGCCACTTCAAACTCATGCTGGACTCCTCCGAGTGACGTCTGCTGACATAACCTGGGCTTGCTTAAGTGTGGCTGCAATCCGGCACAGCTGAGCCCCGCACTCCCTCCTGCATATGACAGCCATTCTTTGCTTTGTGAGGAACAAGCAGGATGGCAGAAATGTCTGGCTATATCTAGCACTGAGTCTCCCAAAGGGCCCTGGCAGATGTCAGTGCCGATGTCACCCTTTTGCATCTGGCTGCAGCAGTGGTTCTCAAGCATTTTCCTGTGACCCCTTTTACATCTACACGTGGATGTTGCACCCCCCTGTTCAACATCGTGCCCCCTGAGTCCGATCCTACAGCTCTTCTCCCGCTCTCCCACAGGCCCCTTGGGCTGCAAATGCTCTCTGTCTTCATGCTGAGCTCTCACACTCTCCACCTCCTCTGTTTATTTCCCTCTCTCCCCCCTGAGAAACTGCATCATGTTCATTAGGGGGCACGCGCCTGCTGTGCCAATGGCAGAGCGTTCAGAGCAGCTGAATGGGAAAAGCATAAAAAAGGTGAGCCCGTTTTCGCAGTGTCTGAGGTAGGAGGAAGGCATGAAGAAGACACTTTGCATTGCTCTTTTTCAGAGACCAGACACAGAGGCTTGCCTTTTCCCCCCACATTTACTGTTCTTGCAGGCTGCCTTTTCTTGCACCCTCCCCCTTGAGCAACTGCTGCATCCCTTCTTAGGGCCCCATCCCACAGTTTGAGAACTACTGAGCTATGGGGAAAGACTTCCGCAATCCTCCCTGTTCCCCACAAGCAGGGAATGGCCATGCAGGGGGATCCAGAGGCTGTTTAGTAAGGGGTGGGATTGCATTGGATCTTAATTGGAAGGGACCACAAGGGCCATCTAGTCCCACACCTGCTATGGAGGAACACACAACCAAAGCACTCCTGAAGGCTGCCCATCCATTGGGGCGTTGCAGGGGGAGGAAGGAAATACCAACCCCCACAGTACCTTTAAAAAAGACATACGCAAGTGTAAGGAATACTTACATGTATGTATGTCCATAACAAGTGGCCTAAGTACCCTGAAAGCACCAGATCCCCACCTGATCTTGGAAGCTAAAGAGGCTCAGGCCTGATCAGTACTTAGATGGAGAATGACCAAGGAAGACCCGGTCCTGTAGGCTAAATTTCAGAGGAAAGTAATGGCAAACTTCCTCTGAATATTCCTTGCCCAAGAAAACCCTATGAAATTCATGAGGTCGTAGTTAGTCAACAGCTGACTTGAATGTGTGCACAGCGTGCGGGCACGCACATGCACACACACACACACACACACACACACACACACACCCCTAACTAGATGTCAGCCCATATCTCCTTTTCAGGATGTTATGAAAGGGAAGTATTCAATATCTTCTCATATAAAAGCCTACCACCAGCAGACAGTTTAAGAGAGAGCACTTCACCAGATACTGACCAGCTGCACTTCTGCAGCTGAGAGAAGAAAATCTAACATCACCCTCCTGGATCTCCACTGCATGTGAGAACATGCACTGAGATCTGGGACAGTGACCTCACTGCTCTTCTGCAGCTGGCTACTGTCCCATTGCCTCTCATCCTCAACCTGCCCACTAAACAGCTGGAGTGGCATGCGCCAGTCCCTTGAAGCGTAGAGTGATTGGCTCACAGTAATCCAATGAGCCTGACAGCTCAGGGCCGACTAGAACCTTAATATCTCGAACCCCAGTCCAGTCCTCTAATTGCTATACCGTATTGTCTCTCAATCTGAGTTTAAACACATCAAGGCTAGTGTTGTTTCATCAGTTTCACAGAGGTGGAGATTTGATGCCTTGAAGTACTTGAGCAATACTGTTCTAGGCAAAGGAGAGCGGTGTTTGGCACCTTGGAGACTGACTGGCCATACCTGCTATTGTTTGAGCTGTCCTCCGATTCGTCAATATGTTTTCCCATCCAACAAGTATAGTACCGGACAATATATTTGTGATTGAGTTTTACCATAGCTTGTACTTCACGCTTTCCTTCTTTATCACTGATTGAGGACAACAAAAACAAAAAACAAAATTCTGAACATTCATAAAGATTTACTGGGCAGAAATGGAGCTTCCAGGACTTTGTTTATGTAGAGTTATTATTTCAGATTAGCAAATATTAGAGGTAGGGAAAATATATTGTTGGACTGCTACTCTCATTAGCCTTAGCCACCATAAACAAATGACCTTGACAGATTGGAGAGCTGGGCCAAAGCTAACAAAATGAATTTCAAGAGAGACAAATGTAATGTTCTACACTTAGGCAGAAAAAATGGAATGCACAAATAGAGGATGGTGGACACGTGGCTGGATAGCAGTATCACAGAATCATAGAAATGTAGAGTTGGAAGAGACCACACGGGCCATCCAGTCCAACCCCCTGCCATGCAGGAACACCCTCAAAGCACTCCTGACAGAAGGCCATCCAGCCTCTGCTTAAAAACCTCCAAAGAAGGAGACTCCACCACACTCCGAGGCAGCAGATTCCACTGCCGGACAGCCCTGACTGTCAGGAAGTTCTTCCTGAGGTTCAGGTGGAATCTCCTTTCCTGCAGCTTGAATCCATTGCTCCTTGTTCTGGTCTCTGGAGCGGCAGAAAACAAGCCCTCTCCCTCCTCTATATGGCATCCCTTCAAATATTTAAACATGGCTATCACGTCCCCTCTTAACCTTCTCTTCTGCAGACTGAACATACCCAGCTCTCTAAGTCTATCCTCATAGGGCATGGCTTCCAGGCCTCTCACCATTTTGGTGGCCCTCCTCTGGACCTGCTCCAGCCTGACCATGTCCTTCTTGGAGTGCCCAGAACTGGACACAGTATTCAAGATGAGGTCTAACCAAAGCAGAGTAGAGTGGTACCAGTACCTCCCTCGATCTAGACACCATACTCCTATTGATGCAGCTGAGAATTGCGTTGGCTTTCTTGGCTGCCGCATCACACTGCTGACTCACGTTCAGCTTGTGGTCTATTAAGACTCCTAGATCCCTTTCACACGTACTGCCATCCAGCCACGTGTCCCCCATCCTATATTTCTGCATTCCATTTTTTCTACCTAAGTGTAGGACCTTACACTTCTCTCTGTTGAATTTCATTTTGTTAGCTTTGGCCCAGCTCTCCAATCTGTCCAGGTCATTTTGAATTTTGATCCTGTCCTCTGGCGTATTAGCAACCCCTCCCAATTTGGTGTCATCTGCAAATTTGATGAGCATGCCCTCTATTCTTTCATCCAAGTCACTGATGAAAATATTGAACAGCACTGGGCCCAGGATGTGTGAGAGGGATCTAGGAGTCTTGGTAGATCACAAGTTGAACATGAGTCAGAAGTGTGAAGCCAACGCGATTCTTGGTTGCATCAATAGGAATATTGTGTCTAGATCGAGGGAGGTAATGGTACCACTTTATTCTGCATTGGTTAGGCCTCATTTGGAATACTGTGTCCAGTTCTGGGCACCTCAATTCAAGAAGGATATCGACAAGCTGGAACATGTCCAGAGGAGGGCAATCAAAATGGTGAAGGGTCTGGAAGCCATAAAGCCCTAGGAGGAATGGCTTAGGGAGCTGGGTATGTTTAGCCTGCAGAAGAGAAGGTTAAGAAGGGACATGATAGCCATGTATAAATATTTGAAGGGATGTCGTGTTGAGGAGGGAGCGGCCTTGTTTTCCACTACTCCAGTGACCAGGACAAGGAGCAATGGATTCAAGCTGCAGGAAAGGAGATTCCACCTGAACCTCAGGAGGAACTTCCTGACAGTCAGGGCTGTCCAGCAGTGGAATATGCTGCCTCGGAGCATGGTCGAGTCTCCTTCTTTGAAGGTTTTTAAGCAGAGGCTGGATGGCCATCTGCTGGGAATGCTTTGATGTGGGTTCCTGCATGGCACGGGGTTGGACTGGATGGCCCCTAGGGGTCTTTTCCAACTCTATGATTCCATGATTCTATAAACAGGAGTGAGGGATAATGAGAAATGCAGTCCAATATTTGGAGGGCCATATTCTTCTGAGGATTGGATTCTGACCATGGTGACCAGGGTTTGATTCCCCTCTCGGCCATGGAAACTCACTGGGTGACCCTGGGCACATCACACCCTCTTAGCCCCACAAAACCCTGTGATAAGGTCGCCTTAGGGTTGCTGTAAGTCCGAAATGACTTGAAGACACACAAAAATGCTCCTGATCTCTGGCATGCATGTTCCTGTTTAGGAAGAACGGAGGCATTATCATTTTTAAGCGAAGCTCTCAGTTTGAAACCCTGTTAACATGATGTCCAGAAATGACATGGACAAGATCATGAAAAAGGAAAGCCAAAAGGACAAAAATCTGAAGTCATTTGAATAGGTTTGTATACTCAAGTTGATGCCTGAAAACACCTTTCCTCCAAGAAGGAATTCTGGATGTAATGGGAACAGCAACAAAATGTTATAATGGGGTGTGCTCTTATTCAAGGCTCCAATTGGATATCCAGTCATATCCATTCTGTTCCCTCCCTCCTCAGGTATTACATATTAATACAAAATATAGAAGCTTAATACCAAGTACTGGATACCTACTCAGTCACACATTTGATAGCATACACTTTTCTATCAAGATGATGTGTAGCCTTGAATACAGTTCCACATCCACCGCTACCAATTTCTTTTATATCTTCAAATTCCTCAAGAAGCCTTTTTCAAAAGACCATAAACAAATAGTAGCATTAGAAAAGAACCAAACATCCCAAACAAAAGAAGAAAATTCATGTATTAACACAGTGATATAGTCACACAATTATAAATTTAACTGTGTATAGGTCACAATAAATAAAATAGCCAAGGTAATAAATCGGACAATATACAATAAAATAGCCAAGGTAATAAGTTGGGTGTGTTTAGTCTACAGAAGAGAAGGTTAAGAGGGGACATGATGGCCATGTTTAAATATTTGAAAAGATATCATATAGAAGAGGGAATGGGCTTGTTTTCTGCTGCTCCAGAGACTAGGACAAGGAGCAATGGTTTCAAAACAGGAAAAGCGATTCTAGCTGAACCTCAGGAAGAACGTCCTGATGGTCAGAGCTGTTCAGCAGTGGAATCTGCTGCCTCCGTGGAGGGTGGTGGAGCCTCCTTCTTTGGAGGTTTTTAAGCAGAGGCTGGATGGCCATCTGTTGGGAGTGCTTTGATGTGGGTTCCTGCATGGCAGGGGGTTGGACTGGATGGCCCCTGAGGTCTCACCCAACTCTATGATTCTATGACTATCCTAATCCATATAAAATTAAATAGTTAAAGATAAATGCTATTTATACTAAGCAAGATTGGCTTGCCTAAAAATAAGAATTACACTACAGTGAGCCTTCTGCTTTTGCAGAAGTTAGGGGTGCAAATACTCCCTGTCAAAGTGGAGAAAACACAAATACCTGAGAACACTTCCCTAGGAATCTGTAGGTCCTCTCAAGTGATTCTATGGTCAACTTCCAGCTCAAGTGGGCCATACAGTCACACTGGAAGACCTAGAGATTCCTGGAGAGAACATATTTTTTCCATGGCAGAGGCAAATTAGGATAAGAATTTTTTTAAAGATAAACACATTAAATAAATAAAATAACCCACGAATAATCAAATCTACAAGTGCTGAACCCATGAAAGTGGAAGGCCCACTGTATTTTTCCACAGGAAATCTAAACAATTTCACACTACTTTTATCATTTAGTGGATGTTAAAATTGTAACTTATTTTCCTGTAATGGAGGGATGTGTCCCAGCAGTGTCACAATCTCGCTGTCCCAAAGTTTCCTATATAATACAAAATCTAATCCATTAATACTGTGCGCCAAAGGAGTCCTACTGCATTCAAAATGTTTGTTTGTTTTTTACCTGTTATTTTCTGTTTTGGATACTGGTGATGTTTTTTCCCTTGAGAAGAAGAATAAAAAAAGACAAGTCACAAAAGAATTGAAATGTATACCAATCAAGGGGATGCATACAAATAAAGATCATAAAGACAAATAAAGACAAGTTCCATTAATTTGATGGGGGTTCTGCTCTTTCACCGGTTCTTGCTTATGGAGGCTTGCCTGGGAGTGCTCACGTACATGGGCTGCTTGCAAACCAAGCTGAGAGGGGGAAAAAGGGCGCTAAGGGCTGAGACTTTGCAAGCAGTGCGTGTGCGGTCAGTCCCAAGTGAGCTGTTACCAGGCTGTGCACCTCCATGCTTTGATATGGTCTAATTGGCAAAATATATTAATTGGTAGATGTGTTGGCACAAAATATAAATTATATACCCTTTTGGCTGGAAAGGCCATGTGGAAAGGGACACTAGCTAGGAGTAGGTCAGAGGTGACCTCAACTTGGCCAGGCCATAAAAATTAGCCAAGAAAGCCTGACTTAATAGTTCTGAGCTAATCCTATCAACTGCCAACCTCAGAAAACAATAAAGTGCCCAGGTGCAGAGGCAAGGACCCCTGCCATGTGCATATCCTACCAAAGCCTTGACCAGAACTTCATCGAACCAGTGCATTGAAACAATCAGTCCATTACAGACCTCTTTTGTTTACCGTGCCAGAAAGCAATTAACTCAAACCTCTTCAGGGAGAGAAATAGAATATATAAACCCTTGGTTTTGAAAAGTCAGATGCAGTCAGATGAAATGCTGGAGCCCACTATGTTGCCCTGAATCCTAATCTGGTCTGCCCTCAGACACAAGTCTAGGCCACATTTCAATTTCTTCACTACTCTTCTGGACTGGGAACTATAACCCTCAGCATCTCTATCCATATTTTTTTCCTTCAGCTGGCTCTTGTGTGAATGTTTGACTGTTTGTATCTTGTATGCATGCATGAGTGAATTCCCCTCAATAAAACACATTTTTAGCTTACTTTTGAATCTCTGGCTGGTTCTTTTCCTGCATGAGCCCATAAACATTGGTAGAAGGGTCTCGCTAAGTTGCCCCCCTCTCGTTAGCTTCCTGATTTTGAGCTAATTAATTCCTCACTTTTGCAAGGAGGTACTGGCATTGCAGGATGGCCCTCGTGGCACCTACATTTTGTGGTAGCAAGACTGGTGGAGTAACATGGGCACTACCCTGCATCCTTGGCCCGGGAGTCAACACGCATGGCTCAGGAAGTGCAGACATAGGTAACTGTAGGAATCCCAGCCAGCTAGGAACACATGTGAGTGAGAATCTGTGTGTGTGAGAGCCAAAGGGCTACTGCTGGGTTGGGAATCTTTCCCTCTTCTGTCTTGGTTTGTGTACTGGCAGCCACACTACTTGGTCATTAGCTCTGGCAGTGAATCAAGGCAGGACGCAAGGGCTGTGCACAAACTGTCCTGGGAATCACTCCCTAATTTGAGTCTGTTGGTGTGGGAACCACAGAGTTAGGGCAGAACGCGTGGTTAGGAACACACATGTCAAATTCCCAAGCACTTGGGGTTACGGAGGGAAGTAAAGAGGAGAACCTCCTAACCTCCATTTTGTGTGGGCTCTGTGCCATTTCTAGGTCAGTGTACCTTTTGAAGTTCTGTTAGGGTGGGTAGGAAGCCCCAATCCCTTTTGTAGTCATTCCTTGCAGAGCAGCTTCCTGAGAGACTTCCTGTTACTGCAGTTTGTGTCCGTGTGTGTGCAAGCATGTTAGAAACACCCTCACTTCTCTCACTAGTTGATTGGCTGTTCAATTGGCATTTCAATTTGGCACCATGTTCAAAGAACAGGGCAAAATAGATAAATTGGAGAAATGGGTTGTAAAAAAGGGAAGCAACCCCTTGGAAGGAGGGATTTTTTAAGACTTCTGATCCCTTTGGTACCCTGTGTGAAGCCTATCGCACACAGTATAAGGAGAGGTCACTTTTTGGCCCCTCCAAAGATGCAATGGTGGCTTGGGGATTCTGGATGGGCTTAAGTGAAGCCACGTGTACTATCCAGGAACTCAGTAAAACGGCCGAGAGGCAGGCCAAGGAATTAGACTCATTTCGGGTGCAAAATAGTTCACTTTTGGCAGACAAATTGGCATTTTCATCTGCAGCACTGCTAGCAACTAGCCACCAGGGAGGCTGTAATTGCTCCAGTCTGTCCTAAGGTTCTGCCCCCATTCCCTGTGCCCTCTAGAAGAGTCCCTGCCAGAGGACAGATTTCCCCATTCTCCTTACCACCCAGATTAGAAGAAGCCAGTCCTGTTCAGCCAGTCAAGACCAGTTCTATCACGACTAGGAAACGGAATTCAAGTAGAATAGTGACAGGAAACCCAGGAGGTAAAGGAAAGAGTCTTCTGGACAGCTACAGAGGTGAAGGCCATCTCAGAACAATTTGGTCCCCTCAACAAGGACACGAGCATCATGTGGCTCAATGCCATTGCCCGCTCCTATCCTACAGCAAATGGACAAAACCTCCCACAACTGGCTAGGCTGTGCATGGCCTTTGGCCAGGTCAGACAGTCAAAGCACTGCATGTAGTGGAGTGCCAAGCTCCAGGGGAGAATCCAGAGGCCTACGTGGCCAGGAAAAAGCTCTTTGCTATATAGGCTAAGGAGGTCCAATTATCAGTCACACAGAGGACACATGATTTTGACACTGTGGAATTCAAAATGCTCCTTTATGGAGGTTTAAATTCCCAAACCAAAATGGCTCTGGGTCCTGTGGATATTGGCACACTCATATGGGCCACCTTATCAAAACAAACACGTTGGGTGGCAGATCTCCTCAGAGAATCGGGCAATAATTAGGAATCCCAAGGTCCCCCACATGAACACAGAAACCAGGTCTTGGGAGCCTGTTCAGTCAGTAACATACAGTAATCATGGCTCCCATACACAGCACAGCAGAGCAGGCAGTGAAGGAAACACAGCTTCTTGTGGTAGCTTGTGGGGGGGAGGACAAATGCCCCGGTGGTGGTGCCAGTAGTCAGAACTAGAGAGACCAGCGTGGTAACTCCATTCCTGGCAACGGCTGTGGCTGAGGCAACATGTCTTCTGCCTGTATGCAACGGCAAGGACGGCAAAACCTGAGCCAGACCTTAAACCCTAGGCAGCAGTCTGGAGGTTACGATCCTCAGCAGTTGGTTTACAGTGAGGCATGAAGACGTGTATGGGAGCTGCTAAAGAGAGCAGAAGCCGACATGTCCCAGTTCCACATGAAGTCAACAACAGAGTTGATCAATCCACTCCTGAAACTGCAGGGAGGCTCTGTTGGAAGCACACAGCCAGTGAACACAGTCCTACCAAGCTACACATAGAACACAGACATGACACATTAGGGACAACTAAGGTCTAAAGTGCTTCCCCAAAGAGTTGCGACTCAGATGAAGCCCAACAGCCGGGGAAGGCAGATGGTTAGAGCAAGCATCCAGACTTCACGGGCAAAATCCCCCACTAAGTTCTCAGTAGACACTGGGGCAAATCAAATGAAATGCCAGAATGACACTCTGATGTTCAAGGTTGGAGCCACGTTGCCTTTGTCGCAAAAGAGGAAGAAGTTCAAAATCTATAATCACAACTAATCACTACCACAAACAATATACACAGAAAAGGGGAAAACTTTGTTGGGGTGTGTCTCTTCAAGGTGGCTACTATCCCATGAAGGAAATGAGAGCAGTTGTTTCACTCCTCTGCTGCTCCCCAAAAGAGGGGGTTGCCCAGTCTGGGGGCTTTCCTTCCCAGTCCTTTGGAGTTGCCATTCAGTGTGCTTCTGAAATTGCCAGTATGACTGGCCATGCCCACTCTTTTGCCTTCATTGAAACCTTGTTAGCCAGATCACTGCCCTTAATTGTGGATGTATTTGCCTTCAATTGTTGCTATATGTATGTGATATATAATTTTAGTAATTTCTGCTTCAATTGCTGGAATGGAACACCCATGTGTGAGTGTAATGTATGTATGTATTTAGAAGATGCCCTGTACTCCCTCTCTCTCTCTCTCAATCCCCTTTTCATTTTTGCTCACATTTTTAGTTTAATACCAGCTCTACAGGATTTGTGCAAATGTGGCAGACCTATAACCTGAAAAATTTGAACTCAGAACCAACAGACTTTGCTAAGTTGAACTTTTTTTTTCTGTGCCTTTATTGAGGAAGTGTTTGCACCTGGACATTGCTACTCCCCTGAGTTATTGTATATTTGTATACTGATGTGCCTGTACTACATTTGAATTTGAGGTTCTAATTGCTAGTGAGATTTGTATATTGTATCTTTATCACGAAATGTGTGTTGTTAGATTTTCTTTCTTTAATCTTTCTCCTTCTTTCCTCCTCCCCGGAAACATTTTTTTGGCCCTTGTGGCACCTATGTTTTAGGGTAACAGAGCCTCCATAAATCCTTCATGCTCCCTACAGTGCCGCCCACAGGTTCCACTTTTCAACCATTTTCTGACAGTGCTTCAGTCCCCACACTGTGAGATAAGTGGGTGAAGCTTGTATTTGGGGGTCCCTAATTCATCACATCCACCAAGTCCTTTGGGAAAGGCTTACAGAGGTAGATATGTTTCACCTCAAGCATTGTTTTATTTACTGAAAACTATTCTAAAAGCCAGTTTTAAAAAGCCAAAGGCACACATGCTTTGGCCACTGAATCAACACAGGTGGAGCCAGCCTGAATTCCCTTGGGATCTCAAGAATAAGAATAATTTTGAAGCAATATGGTATTGAGAGGGCTATCCCACAGAACATAGGCAAGCAAAAGATAAGATTGGGATCTTCCGGCAGATCTCTATGTGATTTGCAATACCAAGGCTTTCCAGCTCCCAACAGTGCAACAATAGTGACAACATACAGACTTCTTTCCTCTTCAAATTAGGCCTCCTCTAAGCAGATGTGCATGGAAAAGGATTTATTCAGTTGTTACACTCAACCAAATTTTTGGGCTGAGCCATGCTCAGAGGCAGGGAGCTTGTTCCACAATTCTCTGTTCAGCCTGTTAAACCGTTCCTTTGAACTTGGTAAAACCAGTTGATGGATTGAGGGGTCCTAGTGGAAAACAAGGTTTTGTAGGTCTAAAACCTGTCTATTTGTGAGGTAACAGACGGAGCAAACTGCAGCTCACCAACAGGTTCAAAATAAAAAGGGTTTCAGCTAAACATTAGGAAGACCTAAATGAAAGCATGAAGTATGTGGCAGTGGAATACAGTGGGCCCTCAGTATCCACTAGGATTTGGTTCCAGAACACCTCACCCAATGGATACCAAAATTTGTGGATGTCCCATTATGCACAATGGTGTACTAAAATATATAAATTTATATATTTATAATGTACCCTTATATAAAATGGCAAAATCAGTTTGCTTTTGGATTTTTTAAATAATATTTTCAAGCTGTGGTTGGTTGAATCCATGGATACAGAATTCTCAGATATGGAAGGCTGACTACAGATATGACTTCTAAGAAGTGGGAAGAAAGCAGTGGAGATTCTAAACACAGCCTTCATAAGCACCTAGGAGTGGGGGGCTATAGTGGATTTTCTGCCTTGGCAGGCAGTGGAGTAGATGACCCATTTCAACACCACATTTGCCTTAGTTCAACTTTTTCCCTTTGTAATAAAGAGATTTCAGGGTTTGTGGTCCAAAAGACTGCATACAAGACCCCTGAGAAAGTAGAAAAACCACAAATGCAAATGCCTTTTTTTTTTTTTTACCTGAGAGAACACTTCTCTCAGAAGCTGACCACAGGACTGTACTGGAGGACCTAGAAATTCCTATAGAGAACATATTAATCAAATCTGCGAAAGGGAAACCAGCAAACGTGGAGGGTGGACTGAACAACACCACTGCACGTGCAACCTATTATTAACTGCTAACTTAATTTGTAGCCTGGGTTTTCCTCAAAACTTACTCCACTACAGGCTTCTCCGGCAACTCTGGGGAATCGGTATGCCACTCTCCTGTAGAGGCTGTATCTGGTGATTCTTCCTAGAAAAGAAAGCACACGAATTCAGGATCTCAATGCTTTCACACAACAATTTATACAACGGCAAGAAATTGTGGTACTGCTTTCTCCAACATGGTGCACCTCCAGATTTGTGGCACTACAGCCCTCATCATCCCCAGCTGTACAATATCACATGGGAAAGTAATCAAGAGAAGGAACACCACTTCGTACAGAAGGGAGGCTAAAGAAAAGTAGAGTGCTGCCCTCCAGCTTCTCTTAGAGGTGGCACTGTGCCTTTTTATGATGTAATGGCATCCCTATTGGAAGCCTGATGGGCAATGCCCCCCTCCCAAGCTGGAGGAAATGCAGTGCAGGTTAATGCTTTACTGCCTGCCATGGTCGTACCACAAAGTAGAATGAGGCAGTCAGTTCAGACAGGTGATGCTAAGAGACAGCAAGGGAAGATCAACTAGAATTACAAGGCTTGGTCTCCTTACTAATATTATGGCAGCTCCGTCTTTTTTCAACCAACACCAAGGAAGCTGCAGAAGACCTGAATCACTATCTGGATGCAGTCAGGGGTAGCACACAGGTGAACAAACTGAAGCTCAGTCCAGATGAAAAAGAGGTTCTGCAGAGGGACCAACCTAGAAATGGGAGGTGGGTATCCAACCTCTGAAAGACTAGGTTTGCAGCCTGGGAGTGATCTTAGACCATGCACTGCTCCTGGAGATCCACACAGCAGAGGTAGCAAGGGGCATCTTCGGCCAGCTTCTGCTATACCTCATCTTAGAAAACATGGATTTATCCATGCTTAAAATGACCTTTTAATTAGACTACTGAAATGTGCTCTACAGGGGGCTGCCCTTGAAAAGGGTTCAGAAGCTACAGCTAGTGCAGAACAGGGCAGCCAAACATCTTTCTCCTATCTGGTTTAAAGACTGGTCCTGAACCAACTGCACTGGCTTCCCATTTGCCTCTAGGTTCATCCAACGTGCTGGGTTTTGATCTAAAAAGCTTGAGGTCATGATATGTTAAGGTCCCTGATATCTATCATATAGAACAAGCTAGCCTTTCCAGATATAATTACCTCAAGCTTTGCAGACCAAAACCAGCACTTTAGATAAGCCACCTCAAGAGAGATGAGCAGCCCCATGGGGAGTTCAACAATGGAAGGACAAGTTAGGGCTCCACTCAAAGAACTCAAATTCCAGAGCAGCTCATACAGCTGGTCTGGAACAAGCTGATATAGAATCGGAGTTCTTTGAGTGGAGACCGAACATGTCCTTCCATTGTCAGTCTGGTGAACCCATGAGACAGGGCTTTCTCTGTAGCAGCTCCCTGGGGTTGAATTCGCTTCCCAGTCAACTTCCCAGTCAACATGAGCCAAGTCAGGTTGCCTCAAAACCTGGTGAGCTTCAGGAAGATAGTCACAATTATATTAGTTGCCATACATTATCAGTCTTCAAAACTCATGTTAATATTGGCTTTTGAAATTCTTTACTTTGTTTTTAAATCATGTACATATCTGTTTTATTGTACATCAGTCTGAAAGCCCTGGTGGGTAGAAAAGCAATAAACAGTTTTAATTAATAAATCCTTCTGCCCCAAGAGCAAGGATCTTCCATAAAGTACCCATTCATGCTCACCAAGAGTATTCCCACCCACCAACACTCCATTTTTAAAATTCCACTTTAAAAATTGGGTATCTGGAAAGAGAAAATATAGTGTGCCCTCTGTATATGCAGAGGTTCTGTTCCTGGAAACCCCCCCCCCCATAAAATAAAAAATGCAAAATGTCACATCTCATTATAATCATGGATGTGATGGGTGTGCACCCATGGCAGTGCAGATATGTCCCCGCTGTGTTTGTGGATTATAATGGGGCTTAACACTTCACAGAACCTCGTGTTTGTGCCATGATAAGGGAGGACCCACTATAACTAGCTTGCATTTCCCTATCATTGTCATTTTCCTCCCCTTGTTTTCTTAAGAAGATGACAGGTGGGTACAGTTCAGCTCAGAGTGCACCTGGCCACCTACTGAACCCTCATTAAAAAAAAAGAAAAGTGAAAAGCCCCCACTAGTTACCTTCCAGTTGAGCCTGGGAGAAGAGCTGCAGAGGGGAAGGGAAAGATAAAGAGCTTAGCAGAGATCCAAAAGTGGGGAAGAGGTGGTGGTAGTGTGCAAACCAGAGAGGGAGGGAAAGGCAACTCTTGTGTGTGATTTGGAGAAATACATTCAGTGGTGATTTTGGAGAAATATCTGTCTTGTTGTTCTGCAAAATGGGTGGCCTGTTTGAGCAGAAAACAGTTGACTGCAAGATTCATTTGTGTCCTAAGGCACACCCCTGCATTGTATTCTTCTTGAATCATATTTTCTCCGCTCTAGTTTGCCTTTCTTCCTGTGTTGTGTGTGGCTGCACCCACAAAAGCTTCCATCTTGTGAATGGCAACCCCGTTCCCTCCAGGGCAGCCACATCTCAACATTCCAAGTCCACCTACCCATTCAGAAAAGATCGAAGATCTCTGCACTGGACTTGATGTTTGACCTTATTCTGTCTTAGAACAGAAGGATACTTACTTGAGACGCCATCTCAACAGTTGAATTCCCACAGTCATCTTCAGGCTGGAATAAGGCCCTTCTGACACTTTTTTCTGTAGGTGACTCAGCTGGCTTACCTAGAGCTGGAGGAAGGGGTAGGTGAAGTGTAAATACCCTCTTCTCCCCCCCCACCTTTCTTTGCTTCTTAATATATTTATAATTAATCAATTATAATTAATAAGTTTATAATTTCTAAAACACATATAAGCAAGAAAATACCAACAAATTACAGCAAAGGAAGCCTTCCATATTCACTGGGATTAGGGGCTCAGGACTCCTGCAAAAGTGGAACGACTGCAAATATTAAAATGTGAGTGTGAGAAGGCAGTTGAGGCATGGTGGGGACAGCGGACACCCAGGGCCCAAAGCAGGCCAGGCAAAGGAGAGGGAAAGGGGGTAGGTCAGCTCTTTCCATCTCTTTCCTTGGGTGTTTGGAAGGGAGTGTCAGGAGGAGGTTTGTGGAGTTGAGAAATCAAGGTGTGATCTGTCCTTAGCTGGTCAAGTAGTGGCTAGTGGAGGAAGAGGAAGACGACCAGAGGCAGATTTTTAAAGGGCTGCATGCCCTGGTTAGAGCCACTGAGAGGGAAGGTTACTCCTGAAAAGCAGTGCTAGAGGTGGCAAGTGATGGGCTGTACCTCACAGCAGTTGGCAGGAATGTTTTTGTTGAGAATCTCAGAAACCTAATTAGAAGGGCTTTAAACTGAGGTATGGGGAAGGGGAAGGAAACAGTATTCTGGAGGGCAGGAATTCATCAAGGAACTAACAGTCTGAATCTTATAGGGAAAAAACAGCACAAACAATACAGGGACCCAACAGAGGGAAGGAAAGATACTTAAATGAGAAGCTAGAGGGAGTGACCCGTGGTCTGAGATGCCTCTACACTAATTCATAGAGCACGGGAAATAAACAGGAGGAACCTGAACTCGCAGCACAGCAAAATAAATACGATATGAAAGTCATCACTGAAACCTGGTGGGAAGAGTCTCATGATTGGAATGTAGCAATAAAGGGGAAGAAACCTATTTCAGAGAAACAGACCAAGCAGGAAAGGGGTAGTAGCACAATATGTCAGGGACATTTCCACCTGTGACGAGACCTATGACTTAAATCCTGGAAGCCGGATGGAAAGGATCTGGGTAAAAGTTAAAGGGAGGGAAACAAACCTGCAAGCTGGGCTGAGGACTTGAATTCATAGAATCATAGAGTTGGAAGAGACCACAGGAGCCATCCAGTCCAACCCCCTGCCATGCAGGAACACACATCAGAGTACTCTAAACAGATGGCCATCCAGCCTCTGTTTAGAAACCACCAAAGAAGGAGACTCCATCACACTCTGAGCAGCATATTCCACTGCTGGATAGTTCTGACCGTCAAGAAGTTTTTCCTGAGGTTCAGGTGGAATCTCTTTTCCTGTATTTTGAATCCATCGCTCCTTATCCTTGTCTCTTGAGCTGCAGAAAACAATCCAGTTCTCCCTTCGATATGAAATCCTATTTAAACATGGCTATCATGTCCTCTCTTAACCTTCTCTTCTGCAGACTAAACATACCCAGCTCCCCAAGCCATGCCTTATACAGCATGGCTTCCAGACCTTTCCCCATTTTCGTTGCTGTCCTCGCCTTCCTGGAACAGATGATCAAACATTCAGAAAGGAGATAGTGGTAATGGGAGGTATTTGTTGGAAGTCAAACTCTTCCAAAAATATCACGCCCAACAAATTTCTTACTTGCCTTACAGACAAATTTCATAGTCCAAAAGGTGGAGGAGGGAACAAGGGGAACAGCTAATTAGATTTGATCATAACCAGCAATGATGACCTGGTTAATGGGCTGGAGGTGGTCAGATCCTGAGGTGTTCTCCTGGAGTTTATTATCCAGCAGAAAGGGGAAGTCAAGCATACACATTCTAGACTTTAAAAAAAGTTGACTTTGGTAAACATAGGGAAATACTGGGAGTGATCCCACAGTCAGGAATATTAAAAGAGAAGGGAATTTCTTAAAAATGAGATATTGAAGGCACAACTTCTAACAATTCCAACGAGGAGGAAAAATGGGAGGTGTCTAAAGAACTTTCAACGGATCTAAGATTTAAAAGAATCATGTACAAGAGACGGAAAAAGGGAAAATCAGCAAAGAGGAATTCAAACAAATGACTAGCAAGTGTAGGGAGAAAGTAAGAAAAGCTCAAGCACAGAATGAGCTCAGGCTTGCTAGAGAAATTAAAAACAGTAAGTAATTCTAACATGGTGTTACCTATGCAGTCAGCTTTTCACATTCACGGGTTTCACTTTCACAGATTTGATTATTTGCTAGTTTCTCACAATTTTTTGGTTATGTCTGTAGCAAAGGGAAGAACAAGGAAATGATAGGGCCTCTGTATGGAAAGGATGGTAAAATGCTAGCAGGGGACAGAGAAAAGGCCAAACCATTGAACACCTTCTTTTCCTCGGCTTTCTCTCAAAAGGAAAACAATTGCTCTACCTGAGGAAAATGGAACAGATGATAGGTAAAGAGGTAGTACAGGAATACCTGGCTACTCTAAATGAATTCAACCCAGAAGGTATTAAAAGAACCCCTGGCAGTAATCTGAGAATTTCTGGAGAACAGAAGAAGTCCCAGCGGACTGGAGATGGCCAAATATTGTCTCCATCTTCAAAAAGGGGAGAAAAAAGAAGACCCAAACAATTACCATGAAATCAGCCTGACACCAATACTGGGAAAAATTCTAGAGCAGATCATTAAACAGAGAGTTTGCAAACACTTAGGAATGAATGCTGTGGTCACTAAAAGTCTACACGGGTTTCTCAGAAACAAGTCATGCCAGACTAGTCTTATCTCTTTTTTTCCATATAGTTACTAGCTTGGTAGATGAATTGAATGCTGTGGACATAGTGTATCTTCACTTCAGTAAGATCACAAGCTGAACACGAGTCAATAGTGTGATGCGGCAGCTAAAAAAGACAATGTGATTCTGGGCTGCATCAATAAGAGTATAGTGTCTAGATCAAAGGAATTCTATTTTGCTTTATTCAGATCCCACCTGGAATACTGTGTCCAGTTCTGGGTATCAGAGTTCAGGAAAGATACTGACAAGCTGGAACATGTCCAGAGGAGGACCACGAAACTGGTAGAAGGCCTGGAAACCATGCAATCCTATCAGGAGTGTTTTAGGGAGCTAGGCATGTTTAGCCTGAAGAAGAGAAGGTTAAGAGGCAACATGATAGCTATGTTTAAATATTTGAAGGAATGTCATATGCAGGATGGAGCAAGCTTCTTTTCTGCTGTTCCAGAGACTAGGACATGGAGCGATGGCTTCAAACTTCAGGAAAAGAGGTTCCATTTAAATGTTAGAAAGAACTTCCTGATGCTAAGAGCAGTTTGACAGTGGAATATGCTGCCTTGGAGTGTGGTGGAGTCTCCTCCTTTGGAGGTTTTTAAACAGAGGCTGGATGGCCGTCTATCAGAAATGCTTTGATGGTGTATTCCTGCATGGCAGAAGGGGGTTGGACTTAATGGCTCTTGTAGCCTTTTCCACCTCTATCATTCTATGGGAATGGCAGGAGGTGGAGAAACTTGCAAGTAATCAGATCCATGAAAGTGAAACCCATGAATGTGAAGGGCTGACTGTATAGATACCATGTTAAAAATTACTCCCTGCTTTAAAATACATATATGAAGAAGTTTGAGTTGAAAGGGTAGAAGGCATGGAATGAATCACACACAAGCTGCATGTTGCTGCTGGGCATTTCTGCAGTCTCCACTGCCAGCATTCGAGAAGCTGTCTCTCTGCCTGGCAGTTTTTAGATTTCCAGGCTGTTGCGAGGGCAAGCGAATTTCAGCAGTAAGGATGGGAAAAACGAATTTCTGAAAAGCTGATGCAACCTTCCCTGCCGGGCCTGAGGGCACAGCAAGGCTCTCATCGCTGCCCACATCGCTGTCAGTGCAGTTGTTGCTACAATTTGGCAACACCTACAGCAGCCATCAGAGCCAACATGGTGGAGTAGTTTGAGTGTGGAGACCAGCGTTCAGTTTCCCACTCAGCCACGGAAACCCACTGGATGTCCTTGAGTGCATCACACGCTTTCAGCCCCAGCAAACCCCACGACAGGTTCACCTTAGGGTCTCCGTACTTCAGAAACGACCTGATGGCACCCAACAACATCAAGCAAGCAGCCAGACTTACAGTGGCAAACTTGCAGTGGCATGTTCTGCCCATACTTCGTTTTATTAACTGACTAATTTTATTTATATTTCTCCTTTCTCTCAAACTTGGACTAAAAGCAACTCATAACAGTGTGTTTTTTTTAAAACACAGAAAAAAATACATGTTATAATATTAACCCAATTAATATACAGTCAAATCAAAAACAATACAGCAACATTCCCCGGCTGTTAAAAGCCCATTCCTAAGCTGCCAGTTGTGAAAATCCACCCAAATAAAAAGAACAAAATGACAGCCTGAAGGGAGACAACTGAACCTTCTCTGTTAGGGAGTTCCACAGCAGTCACCAAGAAAGACCTTGGAAAGGCTTTCAGAAAAACTAGTGAAAGGGTGATTAATTTGTGACCCTTCCAAGGACGGACACGAGATCCCATCAGCTCTCCAAAGCCTGGCCAGCGGCTGGGGGCGATGGAAGTTGCAGTTTGACAAGCTTGGGAGGCACTGGGTCCCCACCCATGGCTTAAGAGAGATGGGGTTCCTTTCTGTGTCCTCACATTTAGATTCCGTGCTAATATCAGGAGTCATAAAGTTCTCATCTTGATTGCTTTCACAGGATGTCAAGCAAGCCGGGTTGAAGATGCTGGACTCGTCTTGGAATTGACCCGGAAAATCTCCATCTTTGTGCACTTGCATCACTTTGCCAATCTGTCCCAGAGTCTGCAACAGAAAGAGAAGCATGGCTCCAGGTTATTAAGGATATAGTCCTACGCACACCTTCCTGGGAGTAAGTCCATTGCGAACGCAATAGGATCTTCCTCTGGATTAGCATGCAGGAAGGGTAAGAACACCCAGATCTGGAGAATTCAAAACATTTTTTTAAGGAAGAAAACCCTACAGTAGGAGCCAATGCAGAAACATGTTGGGCAATGTATCACTTACGCAGCCTTTTGACTAGGGCCCCAGTGACACCACACAATTATAGCACAATTATTCCACTTTAACCGCTATGGTTCCATCCTATGGAATCCTGGGATTTGTAGTCTGGTGAGACACAAGAGCTTTCTAGCTGAGAATTCCAAATGCTCTTCCTTAAACTGCCAATCCCAGGATTCCATGGGATATTGTTATCACATTTAAAGTGGAATCATACACTCTTAATTGTTTAATACGAAAGAGCTCATCATCTCAGCTCTGAAGAATGCAGGCAAGGCATATCACAAGGCAATAATGTATTTTGCCAACCCGTTTGTTCCCGTTCACGTAGGGTAACATAAAATAAGGATTGTTTTGCCTTCTTCTTGATTTGAAAAAAGTTGACTTTTCTTGATTTAAAAGGAAGATGCCAAGGTACACAACACAGCAAAGTGTTCTGCCCTACAATTTGGGCAAGAAAGGAACTTTGAGAGCCCTTCATCTTGGTTCTTTAAAAAAACAAACAAGAGCAGATAATATGGCAACATGATTGTGCCAAAAAATAAATTCCCATTCATACTGGGCACCATTACTAAAAAGTCACCAAGACACAGCTTGTATGGACGTGAATTAAGTAGACAAAGCCAGTGGTGCTCACTTAACAGCCCAGTCCAAAATATAACTCTCTGATAAGGGAGGAAAAGATGCTGACCTAAGGAACAGAGTAAAAACATGGGAGGAGGGGAGCTGATCTTTTAAGTTATGCACTGTCTTAGAACTTTTGGTCTATAATCAAAGGCACAATGATTTAAACTCTGGCTTATCATTAAAATAGTAACAAGGTTAAGTTAGGATAAATCAGACAAGTTCAGGAATAGCCATACTAAGGTGCTTCCCTCTGTAGAAGAACTTAGTTATTAAGATGTTCTTATTTGATACTATTTATCCAGCAAAGAAAGAAAGGAAGTTTGATTTCATAATCACAACTTATTCAGTGAGAATTACAGTACATTCTACAGAGCTTAAATTCAAGATACATTTTCTATTTTAGTTTTTGAATGAACTTTAGTATTAAACATTCACTTATTTACTAAGAAATGGATTTTGTCCTATACTGATTGCTGCAATAAGTACAATGTTTCCTTTGTTTCTTGTTTGTTTTTGTTTTCTGTATTTATGGTAATTAAAAAGAAAAAAAAAGACCAGAAATATACTCATTACATGCCATTTCCTCTTTCCAGTTGCCATGATCAGTTTGCAATTTCCTGACTGTTTCAATATGATCTATCACTTGGACAACATCATCATCCCAAAAGGTTCTGAGCTCCAAGAAAAAGAAAACCAGAAGTGATTTTTGGGGATGGAAGAATGTGTGTGCACAGGAAATAATAAGGAAACAAAAGGAAATCCGTAAGGAAAACGAAATTCTAATACATGAACTTGGAAAAGCTGGGCGTGAAAGAAGGAGAGCCTTTCAGCATTCAGAAGTTACATAGAAGTGGGGAACCTTTTGAGAACGAGAAGTCAGATGCCAACCCCACACTCGCAGGATATATATAGGCTAGCAGTCAGTAAGTGGTCAGTAGACCACAGATTGCACACAGTTCCCCTCCACTGTGAAACTGTTTTGGGGAAAAAATGCTGAAAAAGTCCCCCTCATGCACTCGGTGTTCAAGGGGGACTCCTGACCTTCTTTTTAGGCTGAGGGGCACTAGGACTGACTTCCTAGTTAGAAAAAAAGACCACCCTTAAACTTGATATTCCCTTTGGTTGCTTTAAAATATGACAAAATTGGCCCCCAGAGCCCTGAGGACTTTTCCAGAGTTCTCTTTTAATTAAAAAGAGAGAGGTGGAGATTGGGGGAAGGTCCAGGGGTGTGTATGTGTGTTGTGGATCTGAGTAGCTGCCTATCCTTATATAGGCCAAACCTGGGCTAAATTTTAACCCACTGGCAATACAGCCAGCCCTCCACATTTGCAGGTTTAACTTTTGTGGATTTGATTATTCAGAAACCCGCAACCTTTCCTCTCAGCAATTCTGATACGCAGCCCTTTAAAATCCTATCTCTGGACCTCGACCACGTCCTCCTCCTCCACCACCACCGCCGCCGCCGCCGCCGCCGCCGCCGCCGCCTGGCCAGCTCAGGACAGCTCAGAGGCCAATTCCTCAGCACCACAATCCCCCTCCTGCTGTCCCCTCCCCAAGGAATGAGATGGGTGAGAGAGAAGAAATATAGGGCTGCCATGTCAACCCATCTCCCCTCACTCTCCTTTCCCTGACCTGGTTTGGTGTTTGTTCTCCCTACCAGGCCTCAGCTCCATTTCACAAGCCCCCCTCCTTGTTACTTGCAGTTTTTCCACTTTTGTGAGAATCCTGCACCCCTAATCCTAGTGAATATGGAAGGCCAACTGTACTTCCATCCCCTCTCCCTGCCATCTTTTCTCAAGTTGTTGAAAAGTGTATAGTGCAGTTCTATGCCTTTCTACTCCAAACCATCTGCTGTTTATTTCCACAGAATCTAATCCCAGGGACTAATCTAATCCCAGTCAGGGTTAGGCATGAAATCAAGACACAGAAATCCCATTTGTGGAAGAAGGAAGTTGTCCACCTTGGTCAGAGCTCCTGGGTGGAATGTCCAGATGATGTTTCCACTGAAACAGACTTGCACGTCCCCTTGGCTGGTCATTCCGCACACAATTCCTGTTTTGCCAGTGAACTTCAGAGATGTGCAGAGACAGCAAACAGAGAAAAGGGAAGCAATAAACCATTGTTCCCAATGCTCCCTTGTTTCAACAGACCACAGTTAAGATTAATCCAAGGATCTCTCCATCCCAATTACTGTATATACTTATATGTAAGTTTAGAAATTTTAGTCAAAAAAATTGACCCAAAAAAGCTGGGTCGACTTATCCACAAGTCAGTATAAGCACTGTACCTTGATTCTTATCAAAAAAGGAACCACTCCCTTCTCTGAATGTGGCAAAAGATGGGAGCTTAGCCTATCCTGGAAGAACTTATAGGAAGCAGCAATCCCCTCTACTCTCTCTGCCATGGCATTGCTTCTGGCCTTTCTGTATAGCTGGGCAGGAAAATGGCATTGATGGTTCTTTGGTGCTTCCCCTCAAAGGAGTGCGCACTACAGTATGCTGGCTCTCAGCTGACTGGATTGAATTGAAGGGCTATCTTCCCTCCATTAGGTCATCCAAATTCCTTTTAAGTCATTGAACCTGGTAGCCAGCACTACATCTTGTAGCATATTTTAATCATGAATTCTGTGAAAGACTTCTTATCATCTCTAGTCCCTTTCCTGCTATTTGTTGTTGTCCCAGATCTACCATGGACACCTCAGGAACAAGACCAGTTGACAACTCTCCTCAAAGCAGCAGCAAAAGACTGGGCTCATACCTTGGCTATTTTAGAATTCCAGCACCCAGAATATTCTTGTATCCTACGCGAGCAGTCAATTTCCTTGAGGCACATCACCTCGTCCCCATACGAGAATGGACTTTCATTCTTGAGCACCTTTGGTGGTGAACCTGAGAGCGAGACAGGACTTCTTTGAGAAGTTGTGCAGTAAATAAGAGCATATCTGTTTGTGTTTCTGTTTTTACCCTTTCTCCCTCATTCCACTTCTTTCTTCCTTGTTATTATTTTAACTGTATTGTGATGGCTGTACAGTTCTTTGTGTTTGGATTTACCTGTTTCTTTATTCACTTGAACAGTTTATAAAATTGAATTTTGTTTTTTTTTAATTGTGCAGTGTTGCAGCTAGAAGTAAGCTAGACCCAGTGCCAGATTTTTTCCTCCAAGGGCCACATTAGGGCCCCCCCCCAAAAGGAAAACTAAAAATCAAAACTGGGAGCAACCAGAACTTGCTAAAAGGAGCAGAATGTTTATTCTCTCAAAAACAGCAACAAAGATCCAACTGGTTCTTTAAAGACATTTTATAAAGCATTAATTTTCATTGACTCCAGCCCACTTTGGCAGCTGTGTGGCTTGGAGTCCACCAAACCTTATGCCAGATAGTCTTCAAGGTGTCTCTGCATTGTTCGTTCTTTCTTCTGCAACCAGTAACATGACTACAGTACTACCCTAGAAATTGATTTGCTCACCTCCACCCCAGCCCAGTCCTTGCCATTCACAAATCATTAGTGAAAAGAAAATCACTTACCAACCTGAATCCCATCTTCCCAGTAAGGGAGCTGCCTTGCCTTTGTTTTTCGGAGTGTTTTCTTCTTGGTGCTCATGTTGATCCTACAAAGAAACATGAGATAAAGCACAAGCTACCTGTTTTAAGTGTTGAAACCAATAATTTAAACCAGGCGTGTGGGGAAGCTGTCTTGTCCTTTCCTCCTGGCTAGACCTACCCCACAGGGTTGCTGTGAGGATAAAACAGGGAGAAGATGTTGCTACAGATGGGATATAGAAACATTCAATGAGATATTGCACTCCAATTATAGAGACTGCCAGCTGGCCTCCTACAGGTTGGGGATATTCCAGGATGATGCACTGCTAGTGGGAGGTCACATATACCCTGTGAGATGCTCCTGGAAAAAAAAACAGTTCACCAGCACTACTGGTGCAAATTTATCCCAGGTAGGCACATATGTGCCCTATGGAATCCAAAAATGCCCCCTTCCTCCAAAGTAGACTGTGGAAAACTTTATTTATTGTACAGTCACCCCTCCACATTCGCTAAGGTTGGCCATAGGAGCCCTGTAAAAGTGGAAAACTGCAATATCAAAATGTGTGTGCCTGTGGAAGGGGGGCTGAGGCATGCTGGGGAGAATGGGCACCCAGGGTCCAAACCAGGTCAGGGAAAGGGGAGGGAAGGGTGGGTGGGTTGGCATGGTGGCCCTATACTTCCTCTCTCTTGCCCATATCCTTCCTTGGGAGTGTGTGGGCGGTGCTGAGAAATTGTGCTGTGAGCTATCCTTAGCTGTTCAGGCAGCAGCTGGTGGAGGAGGACCACAGGGTGGGTTTTTCAAGGGCTGCATGGCCTGATCGGAGCTGCTGAGAGGGAAGGTTTCCCCCTGAAAAGAAGCACCTGAAGTGGGGGGAGCATGGGTTGGAGAAACTCACAAATAATAAAATCCATGAAAGTGAAACCTGAAAATGTGGAAAGTGCAACCGTTTTTATAAGCCACCTTTCTCCCAGAATGAGACCCAAGGTGGCTTCCAGAACAGTTACAAACATTTACAATAACATTTCAAAACAATCAAAATCAACCACATAAAACAGCATAAAAACATTATAAAAATATACAAAAGTTAATAAAATAATTAGAACATCCTAATAAAGACAAAAAGCTGTCCTTGCTGCCACATTAGAAGCCTGCTTGCACACCTACTGGCCAAAGGAAAGCAGGGAGGGGGCCACCCCAGCCTTCCATGAAAGAGAGATCCAGAGACCTGGGTTCGATTCCTCGCTGGGCGAGGGAAACCCACTGCCTGACTTTGGGTGAGTCACACACTCTCAGCCCCCAGACCCCTCCCCACATAGGTTTCTGTTTGAGTCCTCTGGAAGGCATGCAACAAAAACAACACCACTCAGGCAGTGTTGGTTCCCCTGCCAAATATTTCCATCCCCTCCACAGAATCGCGCCGTTAAAACATCCTCTACGTAAAACAAGAATTTTGTGCCCTGTGGCTTGTTCTGCTACAGCTACCAGGAACATAATAACTCGTATTACGGTTGATGAATGCAGACCTCCATATAACTTCCTGATCCCCCTGACCGCCTTGATAGGAAAGCCCCGGTTTTAGAAAACTTTTTTTTTTTTCCTAATCAGATTCAACGGAGCTGCCCATAGAGAGCGAATCAATTCATGGAGAATCAATTCATTCCTCCCTCCTCCGAATAAAATTCTGACACTTGGCATGCTTGCTCCTTTAAAAAAAAAAAATCCTTTGTATTTGGTGTCACCCTGTCTTCCTCTTTTAAGGCCAGCCGAGACTCACTTCAGTAGCCCAATGTGCACACACTCCAGGGAAGATTCTGGAAAGTACTTTTTTAAAAAATAGGAAGTAACTTCCTCGAACGCTTCCTGACTGTCTTGTTATAGACGGAGAGCTCCATTGAACCTGATCAGAACGCACTTTGCTCCAAAAAGGTACAAAAAGGGGAGCGTTTGGGGGCTGTTCTTAAAACTAACAAGCTTTTCTTCTTTTTTTTAAGTATGAATTTTCATAAGTATAAGCCAGGAGCCTTTCCGCACTAGAGTGTGATAGCGCGATTATTCCACTTTCAACCTCCTATGGAATCCTGGGGTTTGCAGTTTCGGGAGGGGCCGGACGGCCCCTCCCGAAACTGCAAACCCCAGGATTCCATAGGAGGTTGAAAGTGGAATAATCGCGCTATCACACTCTAGTGCAGAAATGGCCCCGGTAACGAGCGCTGAGGAGACAAGCCCAGGCTTTCCCCAGAAACCTCGACCAAAAGGCAAAAAGACCCTACAGAGCTTCATAAAAATTAATAGTTAAAAAAAATTAGCCCCCTCGCCCTCCCCTCTCTCTCTCAAGTCAGTTTAACCCCGACGCGTTTACTTTTTTCCCTCCTTCCGCTCTCGCCTCCGCGCGTCTCCTGATTCGCGGCCTCTGCCGCACGGCGATCTTGAGCGGAGGCCGGAGCCCTCCCGGCATGCACCGCGCCCCCCGCTAGGCCCCGCCCCCGTGGCCGCCTGAGGCGCCGCCGGCGTCGGTGCGGCTCTGAGGAGAGAGCCGGCCGCGGGTTCTGGGACTTTCCCGCGCTGTCCTCTCCCCTCCCCCACCCCGTCTTCCGTGGGTCGGGTGTGTGAGAGACACCCAGAGAAACCCTGGCAAGTAACTCTTGCTCGATCCCGGTGAAGTTGTCTTTAGGGCTCTCGTAATTAATTTTTAAAGAACTGTTGTGTTTTTTTAACTGTGGAAAGCGGTCCTGCTGCGCATGCTCAGTGAAAAGGAGGCTGTTGTGTTGAGGCTTGGGCCGCAGGGCGTTCGCGCGCGGCAGAGCTTCCCAGACTTTTGATGCGGGCGATACGCTTTTTTAGACACGCATCAGTTCGCGACACGGTAGTTCAGTTTTACTAGCAAGCCGGAGGTTAAACTAGCCCCTTGAAAGAGATACAGGCACGTGCATAAATTGTAATAATGAAATGTATGGGACGCAACATATCTCATGAAGACCTTTCATATATTTTTAAAAATATATGATTTATAAATGGTGACACACTAATGTGTCCCGCGGCACACCCTTTGGAAAGCCCTGGCAGCCATAGTGATAAAAATCAAGAAATACAGTCTCAAGATAGACCAATAAAAACACAATATAAAACGGCAACATAAATTAGGTAACATATGAGCCTTACATATTATAAAAGGAAGAGGCAACCAATATGGCTAAGATATCTAATATATAAAAGTCAAGGTTTGTCTGTGCTAGGCAAAGACCTCATGTGATTCGCTGTGTCAGGTGAAGCCCTCGTATGATTGGCTGCCTAAGAAGATTCCGGGGAATCCTGGAGTTTGCAGTTTAGGGCCTTTAGAATTCTCAGCCAGAGAGCTCTGGGACCTCAGTCAAATGTGTCTGTCTGGAATAGGCCGGTTGCTGTGGAGATGAGGGCTAGGAGCAAGGAGGAGGAGGGCAGCATGTTCCCTCAGGAACCCAACCTTTGTATGTTAATAACTCTGAATGCAGGGTGGATTGGGGAATATGGGGAAAAGTAACAGGTTCTGGATAAGACAGTTTGGGGAATTAGAGACACAGGATCTCAGATCTTTCTAAATCTTTCTAACCAATGAGAAAATAAAATCCTGGGCAACACCGGGTATATACACTAATATTAAATATATATCCATTAGAATCAAAGAATCACAGAATCACAGAAATGTAGAGTTGGAAGAGACCACACGGGCCATCCAGTCCAACCCCCTGCCATGCAGGAACACCCTCAGAGCACTCCCGACAGATGGCTATCCAGCCTCTGCTTAAAAACCTCCAAAGAAGGAGATTCGACCACACTCCGAGGCAGCATATTCCACTGCCGGACAGCCCTGACCGTCAGGAAGTTCTTCCTGAGGTTCAGGTGGAATCTCCTTTCCCGCAGCTTGAGTCCATTGCTCCTTGTTCTGGTCTCTGGAGCAGCAGAAAACAAACCCTCTCCTTCTTCTACATGGCACCCCTTCAAATATTTAAACATAACTATCATGTCCCCTCCTAACCTTCTCTTCTGCAGACTGAACATACCCAGCTCTCTAAGTCTGTCCTCATAGGGCATGGCTTCCAGGCCCTTCACCGTTTTGGTCGCCCTCCTCTGGACCTGCTCCAGCTTGACCATGTCCTTCTTGAATTGGGGTGCCCAGAACTGGACACAGGATTCAAGATGAGGTCTAACCAAAGCAGAGTAGAGTGGTACCAGTACCTCCCTCGATCTAGACACCATACTCCTATTGATGCAGCCGAGAATTGCATTGGCTTTCTTGGCTACCGCATCACATTGCTGACTCATGTTCAGCTTGTGGTCTATTAAGACTCCTAGATCCCTTTCACACGTACTGCCATCCAGCCACATGTCCCCCATCCTATATTTCTGCATTCCATTTTTTCTACCTAAGTGTAGGACCTTACACTTCTCTCTGTTGAATTTCATTTTGTTAGCTTTGGCCCAGCTCTCCAATCTATCCAGGTCATTTTGAATTTTGATCCTGTCCTCTGGTGTATTAGCAACCCCTCCCAATTTGGTGTCATCTGCAAATTTGATGAGCATGCCCTCTATTCCTTCATCCAAGTCGTTGATGAAAATATTGAAGAGCACTGGGCCCAGGACAGAACCCTGTGGCACCCCGCTAGTCACTTTTCTCCAGGATGAAAAGCAGCCATTGGTGAGCACCCTCTCGGAACGGTCAGTCAACCAGTTACAGATCCACCTGACAGTAGCCCTGTCCAGCCCGCATTTTATTAGCTTCTTTGCAAGAATGTCATGTGGAACTTTGTCAAAGGCCTTACTGAAATCGAGATATGCTACATCTACAGCATTCCCTTCATCTATCAAGCTAGTAACTCTATCATAAAAAGAAATAAGATTAGTCTGGCATGACTTATTTTTGAGAAATCCATGTTGACTTCTCGTGATTACCGCGTTGCTTTCTAAGTGATTAGAAACTGACTGCTTAATGATCTGCTCCAGGATCTTTCCGGGTACTGACGTCAGGCTGACTGGGCGATAATTATTTGGGTCCTCTTTTTTTCCCTTCTTGAAGATGGGGACAACATTTGCCCTCTTCCAGTCTACTGGAACTTCTCCTGTCCTCCAAGATTTCTCAAAGATCATAGCAAGTGGTTCCGAAATGACTTCTGCCAGTTCTTTTAATATCCTAGGATGCAATTCATCTGGCCCTGGAGACTTGAATTCATCCAGTGTGGCCAGGTATTCTTGTACCACCTCTCTACCTATTATGTACCGCATTTCCCCTGCTTCCTCCCCTGCTCCCCAACCACCAGGTTGAGTGCTTGTATCCTTCTGGGAAAAAACTGAGGCAAAGAAGGTGTTAAGTAGTTCTGCCTTTTCTCTTCCCCCTGTTAGTAATTCGCCATCTTCTCTGCGCAGTGACCCTATCGCCTCTTTCTTTTTCCTTTTGCTGCGGACATATTTAAAAAAGCCCTTTTTATTGTGTTTAATGTCTCTGGCCAGCCTAAGTTCGTTCTGTGCTTTAGCCTTTCTGACCTTCTCCCTACATTTCCTGGCTACTTGCTTAAATTCTTCTTTGGTGGTTTCCCCCCTCTTCCATTTCCTGTACACGTTTCTCTTAACACTTAGCTCAGCTGAGAGTTCTTTACTCAACCATTCTGGTTTCTTCAGGTGCCTTCCATTTTCCCTCCTTATTGGCACAGTTTTAGACTGTGCCTTCAGTATCTGCCTTTTAAGGAACTTCCATGCCTCCTGAACTCCTTTCTCTTTCACTATTCCTGACCACGGAATTTCAGCCAGCAGCTCCTTAAGTTTACAGAAGTCCGCTTTTTTAAAATCTAAGATGACTGTCTGGCTACACGTATCTTCTCCTTCCCACTGAATGCCAAATTCCAATAGGGCATGGTCACTCCCCCCTAAAGATCCAACCACTTCTACCTCATTAACAAGGTCATCCCTGTTGGTCAGGATCAGATCTAGAATATTTGATCCCCTTGTGGCCTCTTCCACCTTCTGGACCATGAAATTGTCTGCAAGACAAGCAAGAAACTTGCTGGACCTTGCTGTCTTGGCAGAGTTTGACTGCCAACATATATCCGGGTAATTGAAATCTCCTATTATTACTGTATCTCTCCTTTTTGAATGCGCGGTCATTTGGTTGAGGAAGGCGTCATCACGGTCCTCAGTCTGGGCTGGAGGTCTGTAGTAAACCCCCACCAGAATATCCCTATTGTTTCTCGCTCCCTTAATTTTTACCCAGATGCTCTCGACCTGGCTTTCTGGGTTTAAGTCACGGATCTCTTCACAGGTGAAAACATCCTTGACATACAAGGCTACTCCTCCTCCTTTTTTGTTTGGTCTATTTCTACAAAATAGGCTATACCCCTCTATTCCTACATTCCAATCCTGAGACTCATCCCACCAGGTCTCAGTGATGCCTATCAAATCGTATTTTTTTTGTTGTACTAGGAGTTCAAGTTCATCTTGCTTGTTTCCCATACTCTGCGTGTTAGTGTAGAGACACTTAAATCCCCGGGCCCTTCCTGCAAGTCCTATACTATAGTTTCTACTCCTCCCACCATTGGACGCTTGTACTACTTGGTCAATATAATTTGGACCTTTCCCCCCTGCACTCACCGTGTCTTTGCCCTGAATAATATTGTCTCCCTCCCCAGCAGAACTTAGTTTAAAGACCTCTTAATCCTCCGTGCAAGACTGTTTGCAAAAACATTCTTGCCAAGTTTCATGAGGTGCAGCCCATCCCTTGCCAGAAGCCCACGTTCATGGAAATTCAGGCCGTGTTCCAAAAACCCAAACCGTTGCCGGCGGCACCATGTGCGGAGCCAGTTGTTGACCTCTGCTATTGCCCTTTCCCTTTGTGCGCCATATCCTTGAACAGGGAGGAGAGATGAAATGACCACCTGCGCACCGAGGTCCTTAAGCTTTGTCCCCATAAGCTCGTAGTCCTTTGCGATGTGGTAAAAGCTGCGCCTCGCAGTGTCATTGGTTCCGACATGAACCAAAATGAGGGGCTTATGGTCAGTGGGCTTGACTAGCCTGGTTAGCCTCTCCGTTATGTGGTTGATCTTGGCCCCAGGAAGACAGCAGACTTCTCGATTGAACTTGTCGGGTTTGCAAATTGCCGTTTCAGTTCCTCTGAGCAAGGAGTCCCCAACAACCAGAACTCGCCTCCTCTGAGGCTTGTCCGGGGCTCCTCGACCAGCAGGTTCTTCTAGGACTGCCTGGACACTCTGTTGAGGCTGGGAGTGTTGATCTAGTTCCTGTTGCCGATGTTGGATTCCTTCTTGTTGACATTCTGTTCCCTCCTCCTGGTGCTCCTCATCGTTCATAAGGCCAAGAACTTTGAAGCGATTGTGTGGGTTGAGAGTCTCTGTTTCCTTCCTGGTCCTCCTACTCCTCCATGTGACATTCCTCCAAGCATCCGTTTCTTGGCCCAGTGTGCTGACTTCCTGATCTGGCAGCTCCCCCGCGCATTCGGTCTTCAGGAAGGTCTTCTCTGCCCTATCCAAAAACTCCTCACCTTCCCTAATAAGACGAAGACTAGAAACTCGTGCCTCCAGCTGGCGAACCTTCTCCTCCAAGAAGGTCACCAGCTTGCACTTGCTGCAGGTGTACCCGACAACATCTTGTGGCAAGAAAAGGAACATCCCACAAAGAGTTGGAAGATATTACCCAGGGGCCATCCAGTCCAACCCCCTGCCATGCAAGAACCCACATCGAAGCCCTCCCTTGGACAGATGGCCGTCCAGCCTCTGCTTAAAAACCTCCAAAGAAGGACACTCCACCACACTCCCAGGCAGCATATTCCACTGCCAGACAGCTCTGACCGTCAGGAAGTTCATTAAATATAAATAACAACTTTAAAATTAGAGAAGAGAATCCCTGGAGCAATCAACTGCAATATCGGGAATGAATCTTGCCCTGATTTTCATTGCTGCCACGGCAAAGAGAGAAACCTTGCAGGTTACTGTAGAGTCAATGTCAGACAGAAGATAGAGGATCTTTTCTCAAACTGTATTTGCACGTAAGGAAAACAGAATAGCTCCCAAAAACTTGGCTCTCTGTTCAGAATATAGCGAACAACAGAACAAGTAGTGCGGCAAATCCTCAATTTCTGGTGCCCCACAAATACATAAAAAAAGGACCAATGGGATATGAAAATATGTGCCATCAGTCATGGCTGTAGGCATAGTTTTGAAAGCAAAGAGCTGTAAAAGCTTGCTTAAGTTTTAAGTATGTAGATTTTGTCAAGTAAACAGCCCTTTGGTGGTCAAATTTATACAGCCTATACCATTTGGAAAATTTAGAGTCGTTAAGATATTTGAACACCATGGACAAAAAGTAAAAAATATTCACAAAGTTTCTGTTTTGAATTCAAGATAGGTAACATGTCACATAAAGTAGGAAACAATTTTAACGACATATAATATCTTGAACTCCAAACTGTATAGTCTGCTGAAAACATAACTTGGGGAAAACCCTGACTGAGAAATCTTTTACAATTCTCAAGTAGTTAAATAAAATAAAGTAAATACAAGATTTAATGGGAGGCAAACTGACCTCAGATCAAACCAAAGCTGCAGGATGGAAAAGTAAGTCCCACTAAGTGGAACATACTCACATCCATCAGCTTCCACTTCACCTTCTTGCAACAATAAATTTTCTTGAAACAAAGTTGCTGTGGATTTTACAAGTGTATATAACATGTTTAGTTTCCTTTTCCCCCCTTTTATTAGAAATCACATACTTAATGGACATTGGTGTGTACTATATTACAATGTTATTACAAGGGGGGAAAATTAACAATTGCTTTTTCAACCTATCCAACCCCTCACCCCAAAAACAGCTGACAGAGGATCTAGATCCCATTTGTATTAAGAAGTCTTTTCAGAGATATGCGATATAACATTTATCTAATTTATCACGTCTTCATACCCCGAATTTCCTTTTACTTTCTCTATCACCGTTTTC
The DNA here is from genome assembly GCA_030412105.1 of Cyclura pinguis. Classification (NCBI taxonomy): domain Eukaryota; kingdom Metazoa; phylum Chordata; class Lepidosauria; order Squamata; family Iguanidae; genus Cyclura; species Cyclura pinguis. Next base: position 9,777,624 of record CM059612.1, read on the forward strand.
CAATTGTCACTCCATGGCCATTTCCGCACTTCACTGTTATAGTGCTATTATTACACTTTCAACATCTTGTGGGATTTTGGGGTTTGTAGTTTACTGAGGCCAAAGAGATCTCTGGCTGAGAATTCTCAGTGCCACTCTCTAAACGACAAACCCCTTTTCCACAGTGTAGTGCAGAAATGGCCCATAATTCTTTACTATATTGTCCACTATACTTTAACCTTCTTTCCCCAAGAAAATTAAATAATACTGCTTCTTTTATGTATTTAAACAGATAAATCTATACCACTTTGATTTCTTTTTCCATCTGAAAGCAATAACAGCATGAGCAGCTTTTAAAATGTGTTTTATTTTATAACTTTCATTCCTCTTTAAGCCTATTATCCCTAAGTTGAGGGTTAAACAATTTTCTTTACTTAACTGAACCTCTCTCCCTATTATTGTATTTATTAACTTAACTTCTTTCCAAAATTCCTGGCATCTTTAGTTTCCAGTATAGTTAAGATCATTGATGTTTTGGCTGTCTTCATTTTACTACTTTTGTTCTAATTTATTTGTTGTTGTTGTTGTTCAGTGGCACCCTGGCTCAGAATTAGAATTTGGAATAAGGTGGAAGAGAACTACCCGTTGTACCCAGCTTCCTGGAGGAAAGATGGGATACAAATGTAAGCTGTTTATGACTAATAAATAATCACCCCAACTGTTTTTTTATGGCAAAGTGATCTGAAAGTAGACAAGCAGGGCATTATAATTTTTCCTTACTTGTTGTTGTGTGCCTTCAAGTCGTTTCCAACTTGTGGCTACTCTAAGGCAAACTTGCCACGGGGTCTTCTTGACCTGGGTGTATGTGACACACCTACACTGGCTCTTAAAGCACTTGATAAGATCCCCCATAACTTTTTGATTAGCAAACTGATTGAATATGGAATGGCTATTAGATTGATCCGTAATTGATTGGAAAACCATGCTCAAAGATTCATTATCAATGACTGCACTGCAAACTGGAGCTTTTGAGGCCCCTCCCTAAACTCCATATCCCAGGATTCCATAGGATGTTGAACGTGGAATAATAGCACTATGATAGTCTAGTGTGGAAATGGCCTGGAAGGAGATCTTGAGTGGAGGGCTTCAGGGTTCTGTCCTAGGGTCATTACTTCTCAACATTTTTATCAATGAGTTAGGTGAAGGGGTGGGGGGAATCTTTATCAAGTTTGCAGATGATACAAAACTGGGACAGATGGCTAACACACTGGAAGATGGGAACAGACTTCAAAAGGACCTTGATAAACTAGAAAATTGCGCAGAAATTGATAAAATGAAATGCAGTAGAGACAAATGCAAAATTCTCCATTTAGGCCACAGTAGCCAAATGCACAGGTATAGGGTGAGAGATACATAGCTCAGCTGTTCTGTGCCCTGCCATATATACAGGAGTTTAATTCTAGGAACCCCTGTGTAAAACAAAAAATGTGAAGCGTTGCATCCCATTATAGTTGATGGACACAGTATGTGCGTACCCATGGCAGTGCAAGTGCATGACTATAATAGGACAGAGTGCTTTGCATGTCCTCACGTTCATGCATGCAGAGGTTGCACAAGAGGAGGGCCTACTGTACTGCATGTGAAAGGGACTTTGAGATTATTGTTGATCATAAGCTGAACATGAGCCAGTAGTTCATGTGCTGCATTAATAGGAATATAGTTTCCAAGTTGAGGAAAGTAGTGTTCCTGCTATATTCTGCATTAGTCAGGCCTCATCTGGAGTACTGCATTCAGTTCTGGGCACCTCATTTTAAGAAGAATATAGATAACTGGAGCAGGATCAGAGAAGGACAACAACGATGATAAGAGATATGGAGAGCAAAGCATATGAGAAAAGGCTGAAAGAGCTGGACTTGTTCAGCTTGGTGAAGAGAAGACTGAGGAGAGTGACACAGTTTTCCACCTCAAATTCCTCAGTGACTGTCACAGAGAATTTGTAAGCACTTAGGAGTGCCATGATCACTAAAAGTCCACATGGGTTTCACAAAAACAACTCATGTGAGGCTAATCTAATTTCTTTTTTTGATAGAGTTATAAGCTTGATGGATGAAGGGAATGCTTTGGATATAGTGTATCTTGATTTCAGTAAGGGCTTTAACAAAATCTCTCATGATATTCTTGCAAACAAGCTAGTAAAATGCGGGCTAAGCAATGCTACTGTTTGGTGGATTTGTAATTGGCTGATGGGCTGAACAAGAGTGGTCACCAATGGCTGCTTTTCATCCTGGGAAGAAGCGACTAGTGGGTGCCACAGGGTTCTGTCCTGGGCCCAGTGCTATTCAAGATCTTTATCAATGACTTGGATGATGGAATAGAGGGCATGGTCGTCAAATTTGCAGATGTCACCAGATTAGTAGGAGGGATAGCTAATATCCCAGAGGACAGGATCAGAATTCAAAATGACCTTGACAGATTAGAAAGCTTAGCCAAAACTAACAAAATGAATTTTAACAGGGAGAAATTTAAGGCACTACATTTAGGAAGAAAGAAGGATATGCATAGATGTGGCATGGGTGACACCTGGCTTGAAAATAGTCCGTGTGAAAGGGATCTAGGAATCTTAGTGGACCATAAGCTGAACATGAGTCAACAGTGTGAAGCGGCAGCTAAAAAAGCAAATGCAATTCTAGGCTACATCAATAGGAGTATAGTGTTGAGATCAAGAAAAGTAATAATACCACTTTATTCTGCTTTGGTTGGACCTCACCTGGAATCCTGTGTCTAGTCCTGGACACCAGAATTTGAGAAGGATATTGAAAAGCTGAAATATGCCCAGAGAAGGGTGACCAAAATGATGAAGAGTCTGGAAACCATGCCCCATGAGGAGTGGCTTGGGTAGCTAGGTATGTTTAGCCTGATGAAAAGAAGGTTAAGAGGTGATATGATAACCATGTATAAATATTTGAAGAGATCTCATGTTGAAGATGGAGCAAGCTTGTTTTCTGCTGCTGTGGAGACTAGGATGTGGAGCAATGGATTCAAAGTACAGGAAAAGAGACTTCACCTAAAGATCAGGAAGAACTTCCTGATGGTAAGAGCTGTTTGATGGCAGAATATGCTGCCTTGGAGCTTGGTGGAGTCACCTCCTTTGGAGGTTTTTAAACAGAGGCTGGATGGCCATTTGCTGGGTGTATTTTGAATGTGTGTTCCTGCATGTCAGAGTGGAGTTAGACTCAGTGGTTGTTGTGATCTCTTCCAACTCTATGATTATATGATTCTGTGACTGTAAGTCCAGTTCAGCAATGGAACCAATTGCCTAGGCAGGTGGTGGGATCTCTTTCTTTGGATATCTTCAGAAAGAGGCTGGATGACTACCTGCTGGGGATGCTCTAGCTGGAGATCCTGCACTGAGCTGTGGGTTGGACTTGATGGCCCATGAGGTTCTTTCAGCTCCGTGATTCTGTGAGCTCATGTAAGCCTTGGATGGGGAATAGGTTGCAAGGCTGTTTTTCAGTTGTTGTTGTTGTTTTTTTGCAAGGTTTGCTTTCATGGGGGGTAGTTGCGATATATGTTATCCAGCAGGTTTCCAAGCCTGAGCGGGAATCCAGACCCTGGTTTCTTAGAGCCCCAGTCCAACACTTAAGCTACTACGCTGTGCTGGCTGCTGTGGTAGCTTGCTGTATCCAGAAGTTTTCATTCAGTTAGTATTAATTTAGCTGCCTGTGCAGATAGCTTTTGAACATGGAATGGAAGTGCGACATCTTATATTTCACTTCGGGCAGCAAAATATCTGGTTCTCCCAACGCCTTCCCCCAGTAGTCTTGCCTTGGGGCAAAGTTGGAAGGACTCCCCAGTTTCCTTGCTCTGTTCGGCCATTCTAGGAACGAACTGCTGGACAGCCAGCAGGGGGAGCCCAAGTGCAAGGAATCAAGGGTTAAGGATCCCCGCAGTTACCCTGAAGGGAGCCAGTGGAAACTGAACTTGGAAGTAATTAGTTGAAGCTAACCTAGATATCTATAATTCATTAAAAAAATGCAGCAAATGTACATCTAAAAAGTAAGACAGTAAATGGAAGGACAAGTCCTGTTCTGGATGTAATTTTTTTCCAGTCATCTTTTAAAATTCCTCAGAAATTTTGTGGTCACTTTTAAACGTATATTCTGAGCCCTTACGTTATTCTATCCATCCTATATTTTTTTTAAGTAATTGAAAAATAACAAGTAAATTAATGAGTAATAACATAGCTAGTACAATTAAAAAAGAACAGCAACATGAGCAGCCAGTAATTGTTTAAATTATGTCATGTATTACTTTTTAAAAGTAATTTTCTAAACTCAGAGCACAAAGAAGTATAATGTATGCTGAAAGCGGAGACTGACTGCACTGCAGAAGTAACAAGAGAGCAGAAAAATAAGGAATATGATTTAAGGTGGGGTGGGAATTTCATTTAGTTTGGTTTGGATAGAAACTTCTTGGAAGTTATGTTTTTTTAAAAAAATAAATGAAAAGGATTTGATATTTTGAAGCAGAGGGAGGCCACTGTGCTGTGGGCGGGGCCATTTGGCACTCTCACCCCTGTCAGGGCCATACCACACTGGCATGCCAAACCTGCAAATGGCATAATGGCAATTTATTTTGTTGCTGTCAACCATTTAGGGGCCACGGAGAATAGTGGAGCAATGTTACTGCCCTGGCTAGTCCGAGCTTTGGGGATATTAAAAGATATCCCTTGATATCACAATTCGGCTGCACTTCTCTATCCCTCTCCATGTACTTGCGAGGCCACCGGACAAGCACGTAAAGAAGCTCGGCCGTTAATAATGGTAATATTCAAACTACAATACAGGCAGGCCAGAAATAGCTGACTCGCTGCTTTAGGAGACCTCCAGGCAAGTACTCTAAGTATGCACGCCACTTACAAAAGAGCCTCTGCCCCGCGATGGCAGCTTGATGTGTAAACTATGCAATACCCAAGTACTCTGCATCTGCATACTGGCTACTCTGTTGAGAATCGCTACGATAACTCAGTCATTCAGATTCTCACCTTTCGGAGGCTTTGTCTCCAACTCTAAATCTATTGTTTTCCCCCAAGTACGGCATAGCCTGCAGTCACAATTCTCCTTATAAAAACCCTTGATTCCGAGACCTTCCTCGGATCGCTCCCGAGTTTCATCGCGCCTTGCTGCCGCTTTGCTTGGCGAGCCTCCCCTCAGCTCCACGTGCTGAGCTACATCGCACCCCAGCTTCGCTCTCTATTTTTCCGGGCTTCAGGACAGGTGAAGTATCACCCAAACCAGCAGTTCCTCTAAAAATCCCTCTATACCACTCCAACCTTTATTTTCTTTAGTTATCTTGTGTGAGTGTGTCACATACACTGTTTTGCTTGTATTCAATAAACATCATTTATTATTTCAACTTCTGTGTTCTCCTTGACTCGACCCAACCCCGTAGACATAGGGTTCAAGATCTTGCTATGTTACCCTGCCTCTCGTAACGCTAAGCAGTGCTCTGAGCTAATTTTCCCCACCTTTAGTTGAGCACATTTTGGTGTCCCTCCTGGGACCCCCAGTTCACAGGGTAACAGCAAAGTACTGCATTTTGCTGAAAATCCTGCAAGCCCCTAGACTCCTCCCACCCCATTATCTCTGGGGACCAATTTTCAGCAAAAGGTAATGCTTTTGCTCTGAAAGAGATTGCTTGGTAACTGTATGCAGTCTGTGGGCTGCATTTTCCCCACTCCTATTTTAAAAACTCAGATATGGGAGGGAGCAGTAGGAGAAAGTCCACTAGTGAACAGTTCCCTATTTGTGTCTGTTGTCTACAGTTATTTCTTTCTTTCCGGGACACGCTGTGGACTGGCAGCCAACAGCTCACAAACTTACACCAGTCCACAGAGTATTGTTCTGAGTACAGGCTTCCCCCACTTACTTGATGGGTTAGGGAGCAAAACAGTGTCAGAAAATGGAATTGGTTGAAAAACAGAACCCATGCACTGTACTGTTGGGAGTATGGAGGATTTATGGAGGCTAAGTTGGGACTGACTGTCAGTGCTGCTTGCAAAGTCTCTCAGCTGGATTGGCAGCTTTCGCCCCCTTCTCATCTCACTTTGCAAGCAGCGCATGAGTGCAAGCAGTTCCAAGTGAGCAGAAGTGTATCTAGGATGGGGTAAGTAGGACATGTGCCCTGGGTGCCAATGCCAAGGGGGCGCAAAAAAGTCATGTCAGAAGATTTAGTGGCAGAGGAGGAGGAAGAGGAGGAGGCCGCGAAAGAGGGTTGCCTTAGGTGCTGTGTATGCTAGATATGCCACTGCAAGTGAGCCTCAGTAGGTAAGAACAGATGAAAGAATGGAACCCCTGTCAAACTTGTCCTTAATCTGGAAGCATAAGAAGCGTGGGTCATCAGATAACAGAGTGTCAAAAGGTGGGTGCCTCCTGTAGTAGTGTTCTATGTGACACCCCTCCAGATAGTTAAAGGTGGCTCTCTCAATCTTCTCTGCTCCAAAGTAAACATATCCGGCTCCCTAAGTCATTCCTCTTAGGTTTTGGTTTGCAAACCTGTTGCCATCTTGGTTGTTTTCTTGTAATCAGGTCTAACCCTCCTTACCTTCTGAAATCCTGTCAGGTATATTCTGGGAGGGGTGGTATGTGTAACCAGTGTGAATGCTTGCACATTCTGTTCATTTTGTTCTTGATAAGAATTTGGCAAATTTTGCAAAAACTTGACATTATAAAAAAACAAATGTTGGAGAATAAAGAACTGAGCTTATACCAAGCATTTTTTTTTCCTGAACTCAAATGATGATTCTGCCTCCTCTCCTCTACTGCTGCAAGGTGTTCATTTGGGAATCTTTGAGCCTTCAGTTTTTGCTCAGGATTCTGCTACAGCAGGGGTGGACAAGTGTGGTTTACCAGGTGTTTTTGGACTGCAAGTTCCATAGTGGGAGACTTCCAGACCCCTGTTGCTGTCCATTTCTTAGGATTCTTGAGCTGGACCTGAGCTTTTCAAAGAGTGGAGGCACTCGAGTGCAGAATCACACACCCTCTGACAACTCTTCAAATAAAGAATTGCCCTCTGTAAAGGAAGATCCATGGTGTGACAGTGGCTCTCCCGTTATCCGAGCAACATAGCTGAGAGAGATAGTCCCTTCTCTAGGTAAACAAAGGGTTCACCCTGGAAAGAAGCGACTAGTGGGTCACCAGACTAATCTAATCTCTGTTTTTGATAGAGTTACAAGCTTGGTAGATAGAGGGAATGCTGTGGATGTGGTGTATCTTGCTTTTAGTAAGGCTTTTGCAAAGGTTTCCCATGATATTCTGGCAAACAAGGTAATAAAATGTGGATTAGACAATGCTACTGTTAGGTAGATTTCTAATTGGCTCACTGGCTGAATACAAAGGGTGCTCACCAGTGGCTTCTCAATGGCTTCACAAAGGGTGCTCACCAGTGGCGACCAGTGGGGTGCCACAGGGTTCTGTCTTGGGCCAGTGCTGTTCAACATCTTTATCAGTTATTTGGATGATGGAATAAAGGGCATGCTCATGAAATTTGTAGCTGACACCAAATCAGGAGGGGCAGCTAACACTTGAGGGGACAGGGTCAGAATTCAAAATGACCTTGACAGATTAGAGAGCGGGGACAAAACTAATCACATGAATTTTAACAGGGAGAAATGTAGGGTACTACAGTTAGGAAGAAAGAATGAAATGCACAGATATAGGATGGGTGACACCTGGCTTGAAAACAGTATGTGTGAAAGGGATCTGAGAGCCTTAGTTGACCACAAGCTAAATATGAGTCAACAGCATGATGCGGCAGCTAAAAAAGCCAATGCAATTCTGGGCTGCATTGATGGGAGTATAGTGTCAAGATCAAGGAAAATAATAATACCACTCTATTCTGCTTTGGTCAGACCTTACCTGGAATCCTGTGTCCAGTTCTGGGCACCAGAATTTGAGAAGGATATTGACAAGCTGGAACGTATCCAGAGGAGGGCGACCAAAATGGTGAAGGGTCTGGAAACCATGCCCCATGAGGACAAAACAGAGCCCTGAAGGACTCTGCAGACCAATGTGGACTCCTAGGAAGCTTTTAGTACCACCTTCTGGGATTGCCCCTCCAGGAAGGGCATGGAAACCATTCCCTATGAAGAACAGCTTAGGGAGCTAGGTATGTTTAGCTTGATGAAAAGAAGTTTAAGAGGTGACATGAGAACCATGTTTAAATATTTGAAGGCATGTCATGTTGAAGATGGATCAAGCTTATTTTCTGCTGCTCCAGAAACTAGGACACAGAGCAATGGATTCAAGGTAAAGGAAAAGAGATTCCACCTAAACCACAGGAGGAACTTCCTGATGGTCAAGAGCTGTTCAACAGTGGAATATGCTGCCTCAGAGCATGGTGGAGTCTCCTTCTTTGGAGGTTTTTAAAGAGAGGCTGGATGGCCATGTGCTGGAGGTGCTTTGAGTGTCTGTTCCTGCATGACAGGGGCTGGACTCAGTGGCCATTGTGGTCTTTTCCAGCTTTATGATTCTGTGACAGCAAATAACAACAACAAGGAGAAAGCAGGAGAGGGGTTATGTTGAAGAAGCATAACACAGAAGGACTGCTAAGCCGGAGGCTGTGAGGAAAACAATGTGGATGGGTCAGACTGAACCACTAGGCCATGATTTGCCCTGTTTCATTTATTTAGAGATTTCTGAGAGAGAGAGAAAACTTCTTGACACAAGAATCTGATAGTTAACATTATGTCACATTTCAGCCGTCATACTGTCTGAGCTGTGCACGCACCAGCTGGCTATTTCAGTGACTGACTTCATGCACTGGTGTCTAACCTTGCTTCTTTTCGTTCCTCCTTCTTCCATTTTCCTTTTGTGATATGTCTCTTAGTTTGTAAGCCTGAGGGCAGTGACGTTCTTAATACTGAGCTAAAGGCGTCCTCTGCTTCTTGATATCTTGCTTTTTTTTTTTTTGATCACTCTGCTTTTTCAACTGTTGTAAATTATAGACGTGTCCCGTTCTTTCAGTGCAGGGGGGCCCACTCTTTCTTCCATTCTTCTCCTTTTGCCTTCTTCCTGTAGGGAACATGAAGGAATTATGGAGACTCGCTTGTTCCCTACAGGAAGAAGACAAGAGGAGAAGAACAGTTGAAAAATGGGGTTCTGCTTTTCAACCAAATCCACTTTCTGAGAGTGCTCCGGTCCTTAGTCCTTCAGATAAGTAGGGGACACCCATATTTAAAATGATCAGGGAGCCCTCGAAGGACTACACAGTGTGACTGCAATTCAACATGGCTCAGTATCGGTAGTTCTACGTGAGGACCTATGCTAAACTAAGCCTTATACTACGAGCACCACTCCTGGACGTACTGTACATTGTCTTCCATGGGCATTCTGTGCCTCATGGGGATCCAGTGGAATTTGAGAACTGTCTGTCTGTGTCCCCATAGCCAAATGTTAAATGGAGGACCCCCAGAACCTCTGCACTGATGTAATCATTTTGCGTCTGGCTGCGTGGACAGTTGCTTCTTCGATCTCACCTGCTCTCCGTGAGGCACAGGGTAGCTGCAGGTGGGGGCTTCAGAGCGTGGTAGGTCTGGAGGGAGCTTTGAGTGCTGCAGAGAGGGGAAGGGAGGAGCAACCTCCACAACACCCCCCCCCCCAAAAAAAGGCATATGCCTGTATAGAGGAAATGTTTGCGTGTGTATGCCACTAACAGGATGCCAGCTTGCATGCATGTGTGTGTATAAATCAATAATAAAAATAACCAGTAATAAAATCAATCATGTGTGAAAGGGATCTAGGAGTCTTAGTTGACCACAAGCTGAACATGAGTCAGCAGTGTGATGTGACAGCTAAAAAAGCCAATGCAATTCTGGGCTGCATCAACAGGACTATAGTGTCTCGTTTTATAGGAAGTAATAGTACCACTCTATTCTGCTTTGGTCAGATCTCGCCTGGAATACTGTGTCCAGTTCTGGGCACAAAATTCACTAAGGATATTGACAAGCTGATATGTGTCTAGAGGAGGACGACCAAAATGCTGAAGGTTCTGGAAACCATAAAGCTGTATGAGGAGTGGCTTAAGGAGCTAGGTTTGTTTAGCCTGACGAAAAGAAGATTAAGAAGTGACACGATAGCCATGTTTAATTATTTGAAGAGACGTCATGTTGAAGATGGAGCAAGCTTGTTTTCTGCTGCTTCAGAGACTAGGACTCAGAGCACTGAATTCAAACTACAGGAAAAGAGATTTCACCTAAACCTCAGGAGGAACTTCCTGACACTAAGAGCTATTCAACAGTGGAATACGCTGCCTTGGACTGTGGTGGAATCTCCTTCTTTGGAGGTCTTTAAACATAGGCTGAATGGGCATTTGCTGGGGGTGCTTTGAATGTGTGTATTCCTGCATGGCAGGGGGTTGGATTTGATGGCCCTTGTGGTCTCTTCCAACTCTATGCTTTTATTATTCTAATTTATTTTTACGTATCAAAGTTTAATAGAAAGAAGATCTGTCCCACGTGAGCGTGTGTCAGTGGGACTGCCCAAGTGATGAAAAGGGCCCACCAGCATCCCTCAAGAGCAGAGCACGCAAGCCTGTCTGTCTGCTATACGTATACATTGGCCAGCTCTCCTGCTTATGATCTCATATATGTTTGGATAGCAGGTTATTCCCAACCTGGTAAATGGAGCCGGAATAAAAGGAGTAGCCACCACCAACTCCTGTGTGTTGGCAATTTTGCAAGTCTGGGAAGTTCTGGCAGGTGATGGTAGGCTAAAAAAGGGGGAAGGGGAAACACGGTACCATAGACTTGGACATTTGGAGTATATTTTCCTTGCCACTTTGTTAATTTTGGTCCTGGGACAATTCCAGAGCAATGGTTGTATAGCAGGGTACTTTTCCTACTGTGCTTACCTGCTCTGGCTTTGCCAGCTTTCCTCACTTTCTCTCCCCCTGCTCTATTTTACAGGCATCTTTTGTACAAAGCAGCCTTTCACCAGAAACAGACAGGTTTGCCCTCTTGCCCCAGCTCCGCCAGACACTGCCTGCAAATTGGTGAGCGCCCCAGGAGTTCCAGCTGCTGCCCAGTAATCTGGATGGGAACAAAGGGGGCCTTTACATTTGAGAGCTAAAAGAACTTGCCTTCTTGAAATACACACACGCCACTGACTACTTACCTGTCAGCAGTGCTAAGTTTAACGGGGAGTAAAGAATTTGTCTTCTCTTAACTTGAAGCATCGTGCTGTCTCAGGCACAGTGTGCATAGTAACACATATTCATTCTGTGGGGAGAAAGCAGCAGGAGAAAGGGGAGTAGGAGCCATCCCTTCAGTTCTGATGAGAAACCGTGTCTGTCAAGCTCCCACTTTGAGTAGAGGCTGAAGCAGATTAAAAAGAAAACATTTAATGTTCACTGATGGAGCCTGACTGAAATCAGCAGTTATTCAACATCATAGTCCTGGGTGGACTCTAGCTTGGTAGGCCAGGGTTCCACACCAATCAAGGAATTAAACCAACTTTATACAGGTGTAGCTCAGTTAACAAAGCCTCAGACCAAAAATCTCATTTGTTCATAAAGATTTCTAATTCCTGCTCATTCGTTCTCCTCCTTATCCTCTGTCTAGCTGTAAGTGTTTTTAGCAGCATCTGCACTATGAAAATGGTGTAGGATGGCTGGAGGAACACAGACTTTTAATGTTGGATTGCAGCAGCGTACCTGCAGTAACTTATACAATGAACAAAGCTTAAGCTGGGAAAGAAGGGATTCAGCTCTAGCTGATCCTACTGTTACTGTGTGTGTCGGCCTACAATAGGCAAGGTAAAGAGCAACTGTTGCCCAAATCATGTATTGAGCATTGTGAGCAGCAAAACAGAGAGAAAAAGAGGAGAGCAAATGAGCCTGCATCACCAGGGAGCCTCAACATGTTAAGAAAGTGATCGATCTGACCACCAAAATAGGAATCATGAGAAAAGTGGAGGCTGGAGAAAGAAAGAAAAAATCATCCCTGGATGCATTTTGAAAAAAGCTTTCAAGCAGCCTCTAAAATGTTTTTGTTTACTGATACAAGGTTTCCCTGATCTGGTTGTTCCATTTCATGTGCATGTATCTTTAGGTTTGGGTAAAAAATTTGCTGAAACATTTTTGAATTGCTTCTTTTTGTGGTTTATAGCACGCTATTCCCTATACCCTATTCTTTTGGTGTTATTTCTGCCTCTGGTATAAAATATTTTTTTAAAGAAGTAATACCCAGGAATTCATCTACATTGTAATTTTTTTCCTGCATTCCAGCTGTTACCATAGCAGCAGAACATGTCAGAATATTTTGAAAGGTGGCTCAGAATGTTCGACTTATGTTTAGATGTGAGGGTGACTTGGGGATGTGAGGGTGATCTGGCTGTGACATCCGTCACCCCTTTGATCGCCAGGGTTGATTCGGCTGATCTGGCTGGCTAGGTGGGTGTCCTCTTCCTCTCACCGCTCCATGTGTGTCCCTCCTGAAACTGTGCACTCGGTAGAAGAGGACATCATCTCACACAGAAGGAGTGTACTGTTCTGTGGTCAAGGGTGTATGATATTTATATGTATGTGTGTGTGCGCGCATGTGTGCTCCTTCAAGTGGCCTGTCGACTTATGGCGACCCCATGAATCTCATAGAGTTTTCTTAAGGAGTACTGAGAGGAGGTTTTGCTAATTCCTTATTTTGAAATATAGTCTACAGCACCCTGTATTCCTTGGTGGTCTCCTATCCAAGTACTAACCAGGGCCGAGCCTCCTTAGCTTCTAAGATCGGATGGGATCCGGTGCCTTTGGGGTATCTCGGGCATTGTACATGTTTAATTAGAGAGCCAGTGTGGTGTAGTGATTTGAGCGTTAGCCTGTGATCCTGGAGACCAGGGTTTGATTCCCTGCTCAGCAACAGAAACCCACCGGATGACCTTGGGCACATCCCATACTCTCAGTTCAGAAAACCTCATGATAGGTTCGCCGTAGGGTTCTCATAAGTTGGAAATGATGCTGAAGTTGAAAGCCCACGACAACAATCCCCTCTCACAGAGTAGAGCTAAACCAGCCCCTCATTTTCTAGGGCGCTGGCAGCAATGAAACAAGTGAGACGGCAACTACGGTGACCTTGGCAAATCAGCGGAACACAGGCTAGAGCAGAGCTTTCCAGACTTTTCATGTTGGTGGCACATTTTTTAGACATGCATCATTTTGCAACATAGTAATCCAGTTTTACTAACAAATCAGAGGTTAAACTAACCCCTTGTAAGAGATACAGACATACATTGTAATAACAAAATGTATCGGGACACAACATATCTCATGAAAACCTTTCACATATTTTTTCTAAAAAATATGGTTTATAAACAATAACATACATTTCCAAGATTGTAGGCGACACAGCTACATACTTCAAGTGACACACTAATGTGTCGCGGCACACTGTTTGGAAAGCCCTGGGCTAGAGCCTACTTGAGGGCCTACACCATTGCAATTCAGGCAGCAGAAAAGTATTTTTCTCTGCCACCATTGTGTCTACAAAGAGCCATCAAGTGGAGGTTTTTTGTTTTTTTTTAGTCTTCAGGGACCTTTTACACCTTGGCCCACAAGAGCAGAGTCTAGACCACCGGATAGCCCACTGTGAACAATTTGCTGAGCACTTTGCAGAAGAAATCACTCAGACCTGGTCTGATGTGGATGCTGCAATTAATCTGATAAGTCCTGGTCTCAACCTGCCTGAAAGAGGCAGTTCTAAGGCCCTTATTTAAGGTCTCTCTGAATCCTACTCCCTTATGATAATTATCAGCTGGTATCCAATACTCCATTTTGAGGCAAGGTTCTGGAGCCTGTGATGGCCTTCCAGGTCCAGGGGGTTCTGGATGAGACTGATTATCTGGATCCATTTTGGTCTGGCCTCAGGCGTGTTTATGGCTCGGAGACAGCTTGAGTCTCCTTGGTGGATGACCTACACGGGAAACTAGATGGGGGGTATGTCCCTCTTGGTTCTGCTGGACCTCTATTGACCACGATATCCTTCTGAGCCTCTTCGATGGAATGGAGTTGGGAGCCTCTGTTTTGCAGTGGCTCTGTTCTTTATAGAATCACAGAGTGGAAAAGACTACAATGGCCATCAAATCCAACCCCCTGCCATGCAGGAACACGCACTGAAAGCACCCCAGCAAAATGGCTATCCAGCCTTTTTTTAAAAAAAACCTCCAAAGAAGGTGACTCTACCACAATCTGAGGCAGCTCTTAACCATCAAGAAGTTCTTCATGAGATTTAGGTGAAATCTCTTTTCCCTGTAGTTTGAATCCATTGCTCCTTGTCCTAGACTCTGGAGCAGCAGAAAACAAGCTTGCTCCATCTTCAATGTGACATCCCTTCAAATATTTAAACACGGCTCTCATGTCACCTCTTAAACTTCTTTTTGTCAAGCTAAACATATCTAGCTCCCTAAGCTGTTCTTCATAGGGAATGGTTTCCATGCCCTTCTTGGAGGGGCAATCCCAGAAGGTGGTACTAGAAGCTTCCTAGGAGTCCACATTGGTCTGTGGGGTCCTTCCGGGCTCTGTTTTGTCTCCTGTGCTATTTAGCATGTAAGTAAAGCCACTGGGAAAGGTTGTCTGGAATTTTGGGGTCAAATGTCACCAATATGCTAATGATGCCCAGCTCTCTCATTCCTTTTCATCTAATTCCAGTGAAGCTGTTTCTGTGCTAAACTAGTGCCTGGCAGCTGTAATGGACTGGATGAAGGCAAGCAAATTAAAGCTTAATCCAGACAAGAGAGAGGTGCTCCTTGTCAATCAAAAGGCAGATGGAGGAACAGAGGTTCAGTCTACGTTGGATGGAGTTATGCTCCCCCTGAAGACACAGATTCATGGTTTGGGGTACTCCTGGATTTACCCCTGACCCTGGATGCTCTGGTTTCTGCATCAGCCAGGAGTGTATTTGTGAAGTGATAGCCAGTGTGCTAACTGGGCCCTTTCCTTGGGACGTCTGACTTGGCTGTGGTGATGTGTGCCTTAGTTACCTCTTGATTGGATTACTGCAATGCAGTCTATGTAGGCTGCCTTTGAAAAGTGTTCAGAAACTTCAACTGGTCCAAAGAGCTGCAGCTAGATTGCTAACTGGGTTTAGCTATAGGGAGCATACAACTCCCTTTCTGCAACAGTTTCATTGGCTGCCAATCTGTTTCTGGGCACAATTCAAAATGCTGAAGTAGAATGTACCATAGTGTTAGGCAGAATAGCACAAAACTCTCCAGGCAGCTGGACAAGGAAGCAGAGAGAAGAGGAGTAAAGTGTCAGAAGGCAGACGCATGTGTACCGTTTAGCATTTACCCTGCCCTGTTGCCACCTCAGATGCATTGGAGCAGAGCTTGGAGTTGGAAAAGTTGCTGTTTTGGATGACAATTTTGGAGCAGAGCTTGATAAATTTACTGTTTTGGATGACAAACTGGCCATGCGGTTGGAAGGATTCTGGGAATTTTTCCAAGCTCTGCTGTGGAGGATGCTGTTTGTCCCATCACCAGAGTGGAAATCAGATTCAGTGGCTGTTCTGATTGATTTTTGCTTTCGGAAAGTAACAAAACTTAGGACTTCAGCTCCCAAAATTCCACAACCAAACTGACCACTGGCATTCTGAAAGCTGTAGTCCAAAAAGTAACTTTCCCACACCTCCAGAACATGCTGTGTGCATGAGTCCCCAGCCAGCCACCTTCACCTCAGCCAGCAGCCTGTCTCGAGCCAGTCCTGATGAACTGCAGCTGGAGGCTAGGACAGTGACTAGGCCTGATGGCCGTCAACTGACCTCTCCTCTCCAAACTTGTCTAATCCTTTCATGATCTTTTCCATCCCTCCAAGCCTGTGAGGCAATTCTTCCCAGCTCTTAAGGTATATCTTTGCAGGAAAGGGATGGTCTAGTAGAATGAACAGCTCTGAGATCACTAGGAGAGATCTCAAGAATGGGACTAGGGGGTTTTGGAACTTTGGCTCAACTTTTGGACCTGGACAGCAGCCTCGCTCCAGTCTGCATATATTTGGGGAGTGGGTGGGGGTTTGATGTGCAAGCCAAAAGCTGTACACTCACTGAGGATACAGATGTGGTTTCCAGGCCTTTTGCTTGCAACTTTCATGAGCATCTCTGAGTCAAATCCACTTCCTTTCCCGCCTGTGTGATTTCATCACAGGCAAAGCGCAAGATGTGCCAGCTCCAAGTGGGACTTCTTTCTCCAGAGCTGCTTAAGTAATTTTTATTTTTTTTAAAAAAGGCCCAGACTAGTCCAGTCATACTGGTGTCTCTCCAGGAACAAGACTGGCTCCTGTGTTGAGCTTCGCAGGAGTTGAACCCTAGAGGATTCTGGGACGTGACTCAGAGTTCAGAGCTGTAAGAAGCAGGTCAAGAATCAGAGAACCAAGAATCAAAGCCAAGCAGGAGTAAGAATAGCTGAGAATTTACAATTCTCCCAGCACAAATTGTTTATTTTAGTTAGCAAGCATTGTGTAGCAATTCTGGATTAAAATATTCCCTAGGTTCTGCTCAGTGCTTCCTTGTCGTATCTGTTCTTTAATTCAGATTTACTTCAGGACCTAAGAAACTGGCCATGCTCCATCTCTGTGGATCTAAATTTGGCACTAGGGTTGTTTGACTGACAGAAGTATAAATAGACCTTTTTTTTCTTATTCCAGAATTATATTTTCTCAGTTCTTCTTCTTTTTTATATAGCAAAGTGGTTTGGAAAGCCCTGGCAAGTGTTAGGAAAACAAGTCTGTGGACGTGGTGTGTCTGTGATCAGGAGAGATAATATGAAAGCTCTCTGTCGTTGTGGGTGTTTTCTGCCCTACTGTATCTGTGGTTCTGATTTGGGGCGGTGATTATGGAACAGGTCTGGAAGGTGGGGAGCAATTAAGGGAGGGAATAAATATTCCCCTTCAAAAGCGGTGGTGCCCCGGTGTGGTTTGTGGCTCAATTGGGCAGAGATGGTGCTGTTCAAAGAGGGAGGGCCTTGGGTTAGAAATGGCATCTTTCTCCCAGAGCCACATGGCTTTTGGGAAGATTTGCCTAATTTGGTACACTCCAGATTTGCTGGGGAGAAGCAGATCTGTGGCCCAGTCTATCTGGAGAGTGCCATTTTGGAGTGCACACTTAAAAATTCCCAAGTTGCATCTGCTTTCTTACTTTGTGTAGAAATCTACACTGTCACCTAACTTTCAAATGTGACATAGTTCTAGGAGAGGTTCATTTAAACCAGGACATCCTCAAAGTGCCAAACCAGACCATCCCTGTTAACATTTGCTGAATTAGATACTGGTTTATATGGAAATGAGTCCTCCTAATGCAACGGTCCGTTATCATCACTGCCACCTCCTGTTAGAAATATTCATTCAGATGCTTGAAGAAATAACATGTGATAACACGTTTGAAAAAACGACTTCTAATCTAAACCATTTTAAAAGCCAATTTTAAAAACCCAAAGCCAAGAAGAACAACATACAGTTGGCCTTCCATGTTCACTACAGTGAGGGTGCAGGACTTCTGCAAAAGTGGAAAAAATGCAAATATCAAAATGTGTGTGCGTGTTTGTGGGCGGGGGCTGAGGCATGGTGGAGAGAAAAGTCACCCAGGTTCCAAACCAGGTCAGGGAAAGGAGAGGGAAAGAGGGAAGGTCAGCATGGTGACCCTATACTTCCTCTTCTGTTCATCTCCTTCCCTGGGTATGTGTGGGGCACTGGGAGGAGTTAGGTTGCAATCCATCCCTAGCTGCCCAGGTAGCAGCAGCTGGTGGTGGTGGAAGAAGAGGAGGAGGAGAGGTGTTTCTTTATTTTTATTTTTTTTTTGAAATATTTTTATTAAAGATTTTAATTAAAAATAAAAAAAAACCCTCCTCACTTCCAAGCTTGTTTTCCAGTTGAATCTGCGTGTATCCATTGCATTCATACATAATTGTTGCTTACTCAAGGGATTTGTTACATCTTACATTGTTAGACAATTGCTTTGTTACCTTACTACCTTGTTACATTCTTATATTATTATTACATTCTTACATTATTATTTTACCTTGCTACATTATTACGTTGCATTACTTACGATCTTTTCTTATATTATGTCTTTATCCAATCCAAAACTTCTCTCCATTCCCTTTCAGAGTTCTGGATAGGTTTATTTCTCAAAGAAAATGTTTTCTGTCTCTACCATATCCAGGACTTTTAATTTCCATTCTTCTGTATCAACATATTTCCTTTCTTTCCAATATTGCGCATATATCAGCCTTGTAGCAGTTATCAGATATAACAGTGTCTTCTGATGACATCTTATTTCTCTTTGTTGCCCAAGCATATTTAACAGATAAAATTCTGGCTTCATATCAAAATTTACATTATAAATTCTTTGACTTTCATCATGTATTTCCTTCCAGAATGGAGTGGTGGTTTTTAAAAGGCCTGCTGAGAGGGAAAGTTCCCCTGGAAATGAGGCTCTTGAGGTGGGGGAGCAGCAGTAGGAGAAACTCGCAAATAATCAAATCTGTGAAAGTCAAACCCACAAATGTGGAAGGCTCACTGTAGTTTTGACTGCCCACTAGATGCACAGCAAGGATGAAGCCAGCCTGACTTTCCTTGAGAAATTCTATAATCAAGCAGTGGCAGACTGGTGGCTCCCGTGTCCCTGAGGTGGTGAGTCTGCTATGATAAGTAATTGCTGTAACAGTAGTAACTGTAAGCTCATTATTATAACTGTAATAACTGTTAAACACACACCAGGGGAGAGGGCAGAAAGAGAGAGATCAACCACATTCACAACTTGTTTGCTAAATATGCTATTAGATTCTAATTGTGAGAAAGATGGCTGCATTTAAATAAATACATGCAGGACAATTGTCTGAACTGCCAGGCTCTTCTGGAGTGTTGTCTCTCTTGCTGACCAACAGAGATGAGTAACAAAGCATGGAATGTCACTTTCTGGCTGTGGAACTGATTTTTGAGACCAAGTGGGCTGGCTACAGCATCATGAGAGGCTGATTCGATCTCTTTGTTATTTCCTCCTCTTTCTGGAGAAGACGATGACTTTTCCCCAGAAAAGTTTATCAGCTTAAGAAACTGCCGTTTACCAGATCAGACCAAGAGGCTGTCTACATCTGTGTTGTCTGCCCAGACAAGTAATGGCCCTCCAGGATTTTAGACATACCTTCAGGTTTTCAGAGAGAAAGCTTCCCCAGCTGTATCTGGAGTTCTTGTTGTTTAACCTGGCATAAAATCAGAAACATAGAATCGTAGAGTTGGAAGAGGCCACAAGGGCCACTGAGTCTAACCCCCTGCCATGCAGAAATACACCATTCAAACATTCCCGACAGATGGCCAGATGGCACTTTCTGTATGTCAAGGAAGTGCTCTTCCATGCACAATGGGTGGTCCTAATCCACATCAGTAGCGGGATTTTAGCAGATGAGTCTAACACATGGGGTGATTGTCACAGGTGTAGGTAGGAACTGGACAGGCTTAATTGTTACATGCACTGAGCTATGACCCCTTCGTTAAAACAAAGTTCTAGTCCTCGTGTTTTTGAATAAAAGACAGGTTTAAAGAAGAACATAGGAAGAAGCCTACGCCAAGACAGAATTTAAATTTAGAATTTAAATGGAAACATTACCCAGAGAGACTGGAGGATGAACCTGGGATTTCTGCATGCAGAGCAGTTGCTCTTCTGCTAGTCAAAATAGCAAACTGCCTCATATGGAGTCAGACTGTTGGTCCATCTGAGCTTAGTATTGACCATACTGGGGATGGGAAACTGCTGGCGTTCCAGATATTGTTGGATTCTAAATCCCATCAGCATTATGGGAGTGCAAGTTTGAGTGCAAGTTATGCCCTGGATAACTTGCACTCAAACTTCACTTCAATCAGCATTGTTTCTTTCCAGTAAAGCAAGCAACACAGCACAGTTAGTTAGAAGTTCCTGAGACTACAGCATACATGTGGTTACAGGTTTTGTGCCTTTCAGATACACATTTTGGCATGCAGAGCTGTGATTGAAGAGGATCATAAATCCACTATTATCCCACCATTCTAGATGTTTCCCAGACATGCAGTTGTTTACCCGTCTTTCATCCTTAAAGCTGGAACATGTTTTCTGCCTCCTTATCTCTGAACACTTCCAGTTCTCACATGATACGTTTTACTGATTTCTTTTCCCCTCTCCCCGATCTTCTCCCCCTCTACTGGGTAGCAGTGGACAGTAAAGCAGTTAACTGTTTGATTCACTGGAGTACAAAAACACGCTTCAGACAGATGCATAGTTAAAATCAACAATTAGTATTCAATACTTTGTAGCACTCTGCTAACTCTAACAATGCCCATGCTGGCTACCCTGTTTATTCTAGTGCTCATCCAGCAAAATCTTATGACAGGACCCACACATCCTGATGATCAGGCACAGTGGCTGTTACTTGGGCATGATAAAGATTGTCCTCCAGCAATATCTGCATAGTCATAGATTCCCTACTTCAGGCTTGTCCTAACTGGTAGTAGAACTCTTTAAACTCTAGATGGTCTTTCTAGACCTACCAAGAGGCATGAGGGATTGAATCAGAACTGTTAGTAGCCAAGGCAGATGCTCTGCCACTGAGCCATAGCTTCGAGACAAAGGAACGTGAAAAGGTGCCTTATGCTGAGTTGGAGCATTGCTCCATCTAGCTTAGCACACAGGCTAGCTGTGCTGATTGGAAGCAACTTTCCATTGTTTCACTCTACCTGGAGGTACCCAAGGTAGGATGAAACTATGTGGAACTTTCTGGATGCCCAGCAGTGCTCCTAACATTGAGCTGTGGCCTCCCTCAACAAGTCTTTCCTTGAAGGACTAGGTTGCAACGGTGGCTATGGTCCACCTCTTGTGCTAAGATAATGTTTCTTTCAGTTCACTTAAGTATGAAGAACCACCATGGAAGCATAAGATCTGTGCCTTCCTCTTAAATGCATGAGGCTACAGATTTTCTGTCATTACAGGGGAAGACATCCTATATGTGAGAGCAAGTGTGGTGTAGTGGTTTGAGTGTTTTGAGGCCCCTCTCTAAACTGCACCCCCAGGATTCCATATGAGGTTGAAAGTGGAATAATAGCACTATAACAGGTTAGTGCGGAAGTCTCTTTGTACTACAACTCTGGAGACGAGGGTTCGATTCCCCACATGGCCATAGAAAGGTGACCTTGGGCACATCACACACTCTCAGCCCCAGAAAACCCCATGATAGGTTTACCTTAGGGTTGGCGTAGGTTGAAAACAGCTTGAAGGCTCGCAACAACAACAATAACAGCTCTTCACATGCTCAGAGTTTGCTTTCTTATACTATAAAGTATTGGTTTGTAGCTCTTTGTTTAAAGACCATGCCCACAAAGGTAATGCTAATAGATCTGGTTAGAAGCAGAGGTGTGGGAGCTATGAGAGCCAGCGAGACCAACATTATCTTCAAGAAATCTCTCCCCGCACCAAAAAAAAAAAGGTCAGAGTCTGTCATGACTTCTGTGTCTGTGATACTTTTTTCTGTGGTTTATTGTTTGTCTGTGACTTTCACGTCAACAGGACAGTTCCTTTAGCCAGGGCTGGGGTTGAGGGTTAGAATTAGTGGGCACCTGCCATTCGCTTATACCTCAGCAAGGCCCCCTCTGTTCATCACCAGAGCCCCCTGGCCTTATTACTGCTCCTTCACCCTAGGTAGCCATTCACCCCCTTTGTCACACACACAAAAAAAAGTGTAGTGAGTTGTATCTTTGGAAGCTGGGAAAGGAGCATAGGCCCTTTTCACATGTGGGGGGGGGGGAACGGGCGAAAACGCCCAGAAACAGAGCTTACCTCCAGCCGGGTAAGTCCGTCGCCACGTGGAGCAGCGCGAGCTCGCTGCTCCACACTCCTCCGGCGTCGCGGATGGCAGCTTCCGGGTGGTGGAGGCTCTCCACCAACCGGAGAAGCTCGCCAGCCGGAAGCCCACCCCCGGCAGATCTGCAGGCACACACTTGCGCGCGCCTGCAGATCCACTTTGGAGCCGGGCGACGGAGCGGCACGGGGCTGCGCGCTCCATGCTTTTTAAAAACCTCTAAAAAGAGGTTTTTAAACAACACGCAGCCTGGCTAGTTCCGGCCGCTCCTGAGTGGATTCTGGTGTGGAACTACGAAAAGTAGTCCACGCCAGTCCACTCTACAGTGTAGACGACCTCCGTGAGAGGTCGCTCTACACCGTTTCCCCCACACACATGTGAAAAGGGCCATAGTGTGCTTCTAATCCATCTTGTACCATTGTTATGATGCATCTCATTTTCATTGTCCCCCCCATGCACGCGCGTGCGCACACACACGCACACACGCACACTCAAACACCTCACTTTCAATTTCTCCCTCTCAACCTCCGCCTCAGTCTCTGGGCTTCCCTAGACGGAATAAATGCGTCATGAGTTTACTAGAGTTTGCGGTGCTTGTTGCTGTAGTTCCATGTCTGTATGTGTAATATCCAAATACAGTGGACTTCCACTTTCGTGGGTTCAGCACTCACTTGATCTGATTATTCATAGGTTATTTTATTTTATTTAAAACTCTTGCCCTGTTTGCTGTGCCACAGAAAAAGTATGTTCTCTCTCAGAATCTGTAGGTCCTCCAACACAATTCTATAGTCGGCTTCTGCTGGAAGTTGACATAGAGTTGAGCTGGAGAATCCAGAGATTCCTAGAGAGAATATTTCTCTAGGCATCGCTAGGTCATCCAGCATGACTCTGTGGCCCACTTCCACCAGAAGTTAACCATAGAGTCTCAGTGGAGGACCTAGAGATTCCTAGATAACTGTTCTCAGGTATTTTAAAAAAGTGTTTATGATTTTTATTTGTGTTTTTTCCCACTTTCACAGGGGTCTTGCCCCCTAATCCTTGCAAATGTAAAGGGCTCCTATTAATGTTTGTCATCTCACACTATTTTCCGGCAATTGCTAGTACCAGTTTGCAATGTTTTACTCCCACCGTCAGTGGGTTTCTTTTTAATTCTGAAACAAAAAGTACCCTCCTCCTTTTGCTCTTTTAATTTTCTTTTACGAGTTATAGGGTGTCAGTAGAATATTAGTTTTGCACCATAGCAATATAACTCTGTGAAAAAAAAAATCAAGAATTCAGAGGGAGAAATTCTTCTTTTAAAACTGTAGAACCACATCAATAAACCATGCACTGTTTTAAAAAAATTGGAAGAGTCCTAGTGCAGATCCAAGAAACTAGTACAAAGAGCCCCCAAAAGAACAGAACAAGTGGACAAGGAGGTAACAACAGCTGAGAAAAACCGAACAAAACTTAAGGAGCTATATAGCAAGAAGTCATGCTTCCTCAGACCAGTCTGGAAGAGCTCACGAGTTGCTTATAGAGGCCTAGAAAGGCAGTTTTAGCAGGCCTTTTTCTCCCTGCCTGAATTCCTTGTTGTAACTCGTTTGTTAGGGGCCGTGTGGCAAACCGTGCAAGAGATAGTAATGTTTGCAACTTCCAGGGGATGTTTACAGGAAGGTCGCTCTGGAGGTTGCAAGAGATAAATAGCATAACTCAGACCTCTTTCCAGGCGGTACTTGCCCATGCTAGCCTTCCTACTGAGAAGAACCCTTTCCCCCTGAAAACTTGAAGCTTCCCTTCTCCCAGGCCGGGGGATCACTGGGAAGGGTCAAGTCTCTGCCTTCTAGTCCGTGACCATCACTGGACCTTCTAGAAAGCAATTCCTGGTGGCATACATAAACCCCTTCTGCCGGGCTGTCTCTCTGTTTCGTTTCTAGAAAGACATCTAGCGGAACCAGGAGCAGAGGCGTATCCTGGGTGGGGCAGGTAGGGCAGGTGCCCTGGGAGCCAGTGCTGGGGGGGGTGCAAAAAAGCCATGCCCCCGCCAGCCCAGTTGCTCAAGAAAGCTGGCCCAGCAGCACACCCTGAAAGCAACATTCCCCACCATTGTTGCCACTGTCCTTGCCAGGATCATTCTTGGTCTGGGGCGGTGGTGGCAGGAGAAGCAGCCCTCCATCCTGGCCTGGCCCACTCCCACCACCCTCGCCGGGGTCATTCTTGGCCCGAGGCGGCAGTGGCGGGAGAAGCAGCCCCTCCACCCGGGCCTGGCGCACAGCCACTGCCCTCACTGGGGTCATCCTCGGCCTGAGGCAGTGGCAGCAGCAGTGGGGGAAGAAGGACCTAGGGGCTCCACTTCCACGCTTGCCCTAGGCACGGTTGAAGCTAGATATGCCACTGCCGAGGGGTGTAAGGCGTCATGAGTAATTGTAGAGATCAGATAACACTGCAACTGCAACTGCTTTTGGATGAAGAAAGAAAAGAACTTTCTTTGTTTTTTACTTCTCTCTCTGCATCTTTCCTCATCTGTTTGTAATCCATAAAGCTATGCTGTGTATCATTGGTGGAGTTGTTTTATCTCAGTGTGAACCTGGCCTGGCTAGGGCCATTTCCGCACGAGACTCTTATAGCGTGATGATTCCACTTTCAACTTCCTATGGAATCCTGGGGTTTGCAGTTCCGGGAGGGGCTGGCCGGCCCCTCCCAGAACTGCAAACCCCAGGATTCCATAGGAGGTTGAAAGTGGAATCATCGCGCTATAAGAGTCTCGTGCGGAAATGTTCTAGGACTTGAGTGGATCAGCCCTCTTGAACCGTACAGGAGACCTCCAGCAAAAAAGGAACAGGGCCTGTCACAGTCTGCTTGCTGGTCTGACTTTTCTCTCTAGTTACGGTAGTTCCATGGATTATTACCATTCAGAAAGCAAGCAAACAGATGATGGCAAGGAAAGAGCAGAAAGGCCCATGGAAGAGATCTTGCTCAGGCGGTCTCCAAAACCAGCAGTGCTGTGATTGTGGGCAGGGATGCTATCATTCCCTTTAATATTTTGTCCCTGATTAAACTGCATTTCTTTCAGTGGGGTGCAGTAGGGATCTTGCAACTTTCTTCCCTTGCTGATATTTTTGGAAAGATTTTATAACAGCATGAAGAGGCATTTTTCTTTGAATCTTTAAGTGTGCACGCACACACACACAAATACATACCAGAAACAAGGGAGGGGGTGAGGAGAGAACAATTTCCTGAGCTAATCTAGATAATTTTTGGGAGGAGGAGTTAAAAATTGCTTTCCTAGGCAAACTGTCTGTTTTTTTAACTGGTTCCTATTAATGGTTTTGTTATGAATTCCAAGAATTCAGAAAAGAAGACTTTCCAAATGGGTAAAGCTAAGGCTGCATTTTGAGTGTGCTGTTCTTTCTTAAGGTGTAAAAAAAATTACTGGAGCCATAACAGTTCAGACTACATGGGATATGCTATTAATTGATGGTAGATAATGGCCAGTAGTTAATAAAGGCTCAAAATGTTACGACATTATGTTGGTCTGTTTGGATAGGCAGCTACTTGGAATATGCCCAAATGTAGCCATTCTCAACTGTTTTTTATCACTTTACAAACTCTTCTTAGATTCCAGGGACCCCCTATCAAACAGGATACAACACAGACAGAAAATCACTTATTATTGAACACCAAGAAAACTTGAACATTCTGACATACTGGACATCAAAAAAAAAAAAGACTATATGAAATTAAACATCTATCAGGCCTGGTGTGATCTTTGAGCTAGGTGCTTTTCTGCAAGTTTCATGATATCAGGCTCCAAATGAGACAATGGCAGTCGGAAGTCATCTCTTGTTACAATATCAATTCTCTTCACGGATTTTGTCAAGGAAACTGTCGAACAGTGTGTTGGAAAGATACTATAGACAGAAGGAAAACTACTGACTCCGATTAAGGTTGCTGCTTGGGGATTTCATTGGTTCTGTTACCAGGGCCTCCATAAACCCTTGGGGTTCCCCTTCTCACAGTTTTCATTCTGTGACCCCCTTCAGATGTGCCAAGGCCCCTGTTGAGAATGGCTGCTCTACAAGCCATTAGCAGTGGTAGCTGGAAAAGAAGGAGGGCCTTTCATAGGCCATTTCTGCACTACACTGTTATAGCACTATTATTCCACTTGCAACATCCTATGGAATCCTGGGGTTTGCAGTTTAGGGAGGGGCCTCAAAGTGCTATAACAGTCTAGTGCAGAAATGACGACTGAAGTTTAGATACTGGTCTAGTATCTAAGGCCCCTCTCTAAACTGCAAACCCCAGGATTCCATAGGATGTTGCAAGTGGAATAATAGCACTATAACAATCTAGTGCGGAAATGGCCATAGTGTAACATAAAAGTCTTCTTCTTACATAGTTTTTAGAACATGCTTGCTCCATCTTCCATGTGACATCCCTTCAGGGCTATCATGTCACCTCTTTACCTTTTCTTCTTCAGGCTAAATATACCCAGCTTCCTAACCTCACAGGTCTTCCTGGGTTTCTAGACCTTTTACCATTTTGGCCATCCTTCTTTGGACATATTCCAGCTTGTCAGTATCATTCTTGAAATACAGTGCCCAGAATTGGACATAGTATTCCAGATGAGGTCTGACCAATGCAGAATAGAGTGGTGCTATTACTTTGCTAGATCTAAACCTGCCATTCCCAACAGTTTTTTGGAGCTTAGGAGCTCTTCTCATGTTTCACCCCACATCCATCTAACAAAGATACAACATGAACATATAGACAGAAAATCATTTATTACCGAACACCAACAAATAAGATAAAATAAAATAATTAAAAAACTTGAACATTTTGACATCCTGGACAACTTGTATTTTTTAAAAAAGAATGTATGAAGTTAAACACCTATCAGGCCTAATGTGAAAAGCTTGATGCTTTTCTGCAAGTTTCACGATCTCTCCAAATTAGACAAGGACCGCTAGAGGTTACTTCTTGTCACGATACCAGTTCTGTTCTTGGATTTTTTCAAAGAAAGTGTCAAACAGTATATTAGAAAGATATTATAAAAAGGAGAGAAACTATTGACTCCAACTGAGGTTGCTGCATTTTCTTTTCTTCTTCATTGATTCAGTTGCCAGGGCCTCCATAAGCTCTTGGGGCTTCCTTTCCCACAATTTACAGCCTGGGACCCCTTTCCTGTGTGCCAGGGCTCCATATTGTTCCCATTGAGAATGGCTGCCTGAAAGCATTTCACACTATAAGTGTCAAACCTTCAGCTACTGACTGCCTGTTATGTCCAGAGGCTATGAAATGGAGGTACTGCACTTTTAAAATATTTTTTCTTCTCATAGATTATTACTGTATATTACAGTGGAATTTTTTAATTGTTTCAATTGGTGCTTTAATACTATAATTAATTTAATTTGGATTTTCACATGTATCATTGATTGTGTTTTTACTGGAACATATTTTAAAGATGTGGAGACTTTCCTTGAGTCCTAGGCTTGGGACAAAGGCAAGATGCAAACCAGATCAAAACTGTATCACTCTCTTGGTCCATCCTAAGCAAGAAACACTGGGAACTTTAAATCACTCAAAGGATGAGAGATTTCTTTAAAAAAACGAAAGTCTCGATATGTTCACAAAACTACCCTTCCCAAAATTCTTTGGATAAAAGCTATCAAGCAAATGGCAGGGATGTTTACTGATTGTGTAGTCAGGTTGTGAACCCATACCAAGAGGCATTATGGGATATCAAAGATAATGAGTGTGTTGCTGATCTGAATTCAGCGATGAGAATGTTGGAAATCATTAGACCTGCCCCCCCCCCCCGATACACCAAGTGATGGAGAAGATACTGAAGAGCAAAATTCAACTAATGCCAGAATTGTTTCTTTTTAGTTTGAGAAATGACCAAACAAAATAGGATTGTGATGGAGTCATACAATTTTTGCCTGTTGCAGCAAGAATATTATATGCACAGAAATGGGAAGATCCCATGATGCCATCACAAGAAGATTGTGTGCTGAAGCTATTAGATATATTAGAGATGGACAAGCTGACAACACTGTGAAGAGATTGTTCACTTATGGAATATAAAAAGCAGTGTGTTACCCTGATTTCTGGGAGTCCCGGGAAGGACACCTCAATGTGCTCAAAATAATGGGGAATGGGAATTAGCTAGAGCACTAGTTAGCAAGGCGAAAGACAGGGCAACGTAGCGAGATCTTTTACCCAATGTCTACGGGGTCAGGCCGAGTCAGGACCAAGACACAAGAAAGCTCAAATTATGTTCTTTTATTTATGAAGTCACAGCAAACTTACGCACTCACTCACTCGGAATTAAGAAATACTGCACAATTGCGCAGTCACGCACGCAGTCCTAAAAAAATAAAGAGAAGAAAATAGATAGGGGATTTTCAGGAGGATTTTTGGGGAAATACTACCCCTGATCCTGTAGCCGGGTAGAAGGAAAGAAGCTTGGGAGCATAGATTCTCAGCACGTGGAGGCCGAGGGGAGGCTCGTCCAACGGAGCGGCAGCAAGTCGGGAGGCAAGTCACAAGCGATCCGATGAGACGCTCAAAATCAGGGGTTCTCATAGGGGGAAATGTGCCTGTAGGCTAGTCCGTTCCCGGGGAAAACAATGGGTTTCAGGCTGGAGACAAAGCGTCCGAAAGGTCAGTACTTTAGATGATTGAATTATGACAGCGTTGTCAATAGCGTAGACAGTACGCAAACACGGAGTGCTTGAGAGTTGGATAGTCCGCTCGTCAAGCTGCCTGCTCAGGGCAGGGGATCTTTTGTAAACAGCGTGCATACGTAATGTGATATTAAGAGGGTACTTGCCTGGAGGTCTCCTAAAGCTGCAGTCTGGCAATTACTGGCCTGCCTGGATTGTGTTTTGGATATTCAGCTATTTTTGGCCGCACCTGTGTGTGTGCTTGTCTGGGGGCCTCGCAAGCACATGGAGAGGAATGGGTAGTGAAGGCCAAATTCTTGATATCAAATGATATCTAATATACCACAAGTTCGGACTAGAAACTACAGTAGCAAGTGGGAGAGGGTTATTCTGTTTTTAAAGATAAATGAGGCCGGACAAGCAACAAGAGGATCTGAGTAATAGATTTAGTGAGAGGAACTTACCCAGAACAGCACTCAACATGAACAGCATATAGATGACTGCATGCTCAGGAGCAAGTGGTGCAGCCCAGAAAAAAAACACACAAACACAAAAAACTGGAATCAAAAGGACAACTTTATTGATTACAGTTGCCCGATCTGGGCATCAATCAACCTACCTGTTGACTTATAAGCCCATCCTTCCAGCCTGCTGCCAGAACAAGCTGGGACAACAGCAGAGACGTATCTAGGGTGGGGCAAGTAGGGCACATGTTCTGGATACCAGTGCCAGGGGGTGCAAAAGAGCCATATATGTAAGAGTGGGGTAGGAGTAAAAAGGTAGGGGTGCAACTTCCACACTTGTCCTAGGCGCTGTTTTCACTAGATACACCACTGGACGACAAGGATGAGAATATTCCCTCCACCAGGGAGTGCAAGTGAGTTGTGCCCCACAGTTGTTGTGCACAGCCGCTTCTGTCCCACATCCCTGAATCCCCAAAAAGGGACCCCCATACCATACTGATGTCTGGGGGCATGTAGTAACCACAATCCCAAATCCAAGACTGAATACTGAACCAGACATACATAACACCCAACACAAGGACAAACAGAGATGGAGGATGGGCAGTGGGCATCCACCGACTATCTGGCTGGGAACTGCAAGCAGAAGGGAATATATTCCCCTTTGCCTGACCAGAGGGAAGACTGACCATCTGAGCAGCTCTGGGCAGGCCAAGCTCTGCCAGCCAATGAATTCAAACTAGGTGCTTTGAACTCTTTGGCTGCCAGAATTTCCTTCCCAAGAGGCTGCACGCAGCACACAGTCTCCTGGGGAGGAAAAGATATATTGCCGGCATGCCATGGCTTGAAAAATTCTTCTCTAACGGTGCTGGAGAGTTCCCTTGAAAACTAACTGTTTTAAAAAATGAGAAACTCATCAGCAGTAGTGGCTTTCATATCACTGGGGCAGTGGGGCCACTCCAGGTTTTTATCTGAACTTTAACGGAACAAGGTGGTGAACCCCAGAGCTGATTCATCAGTCCTGGTGAAATGGGATAACCAGCTGCCAGTTCTTACCACACCAATAAAATGGCTTTGTTCTCAACCTTGTTATTTTTTAAAATGTGGCTGCTGTACACCCCCTTTTAAAAAAGTACTTCATTAGTGGGGACTGTGTTCCTTGTAACTTATTACCTCCAAACTTTGGGCATGAGGCTAGCCTTTGTGGACCTTCATCTCCCCTCTTATATTCTTTTAATGAAGGGAGGGTGCAACGTGTATCATTAGAAAGCACCTTCCCAATGATATGAAATTATGGCTGATTGAAGATGAGGCCCTTTGAATGGTAGGCTATGCAGGAGTCTTTGTCATTTTGCTCCTATACAAAAGTTAGACAGAAGAGCTTTTTCTTTGAAGTGTTAGACTAAAGTGCTGGAGTAAATGTACAGACAACATGTTTGTTTGGTTTTAACACATGGGGAAGCCTTTAAACATGTAATCCTCCACCACTTCTTCAAAATGGTACAGCCACTTTCTCCTTGTGTTTGAATTAATACTGAGGACAGCTTTTCACTCCCAGAGTTTTCTCAAGAGTCAGATTCTGATCACCTGGTGGATGAAACATTTGTCGTTGGGGGCACATTAAAAGATGGGCACAAGAATTGGTTTGTGTCTCAGAATTAGAGGGTAATTTTTAATACATAGAAATTGGAACCACATTAGATTCTGCAAGCTGATTCTCAAGTTTGCGAAAAGCTTCAGTCAAGGATGGGAAACATGGCCCTTCAGAAGTTGTTGGACTACAACTCCCACCCACCCTAGCAAGTATAACAAGTGGTAAGGGACACTAGGAGATACAGTCCAATGTCACCTTGGAGGGCTGAATGATTTCCACCTATGAGCTAATAATTCAGCATTGCTGCTAGAGAAAGTTCTCATCTTTGTGCAGCACCAGATCACCCTTGTGTGAAACTTACATAGATGAAGCAGCCAAGTTTCTAGAGAGGAAAAGTTCCTTTTTGGGAATTCATGTGGGGCTTCTGTGCATGATTACCTGGGGGTAAATCCCACTGAACTTGGTGAGATCTTCTTCTATGTCCAATGTGCAAAGATCTGGAGTGTCATTTCTGTCATGTGACGTGTCCACGTAGTGAAGTGTCCCTTTAGACGGAGCCCCTGAGGTTTTCATTTGTGGGGTAGTAGGCAGTAATTAAAACACAGAAAGTCTGCTGTAACTTGGTGTCCTCCAGAGATGCTGGTGCTGCTGAAGTCATGAGAATAATAGGAGGTTACCTCTTGCAAGCTTGTAATTGTGGTTAGGGTTCAGTTTCTGCCTTCTCTGTGCAAGAAACCAGGTCCCCCTGTTGTGGATTGTGTGTCTGCCTTGCTAGCCGGTTTGAGCTTAGATGTTTCGCTGGTAGGTTGTGAAGCTAATAAGAGGTCCTGGCAGACTGGCACCAGAGGGACTCTAACTGGCCCTGTGGGTACCAGGTACCTGGTGTAGTGCTACCCTAACTTTGTCCTTGTGTGTTCTTTCCCAGAAATGCTGACTCCCTAGAATAAGAATGGACAGCTATGGCAAATCTGGGAGCCCTGGGGATCCTCAGGGTGTTGTGCTACTACTGCCAAAGGGAAAAGGAAAAGCAACTGGAAGTGTCCAGAAGTCCACTTCTGAGTATGAAAAATAAATTTTGTGTGTGTGTGTGTGTGTGTTAAAGAGTCTAGGTGTAGGAACTTCAAACATTTTGACTCATAACTGACTGCTTCTGGAGGTTTCCAGGAGAGGCAATTTTTTTGCTGGAAACAGGATAGTCTGGAGAAGTGTGTGTGTAGCTGCAGAAAGACCCATGGGGGACCATAGGATGATTTAAGGCTTCACTTTGTCCACTTCTGCCCTAAAGGTTAACTGTTTAAATACCACAAACATCTTGGAAGCAAAGCAGGGTCAAGCCTGGGTAGTACTTGGAAGGGTACTAATGGATCCCAGGTGCTGTAGGCCATGTTCTGAGGAAGGCAAAGGCAACCTCCTCTGAGTATATCTTGCCCAGAAAACCTTATCACTGGGTCCCCACAAGTTGGAATCAACTTGGAGGCTCCTAAGAACAACAACAACAATGTGGGTCTTGACTGTCATATGCATGCTGAGCAAATTGTGACCATAGACACAAAATGCCAACATGCTTCCTCTCTGTCTCCTGATGCTTCTGAGCAGGCCTTCTCCAAAACCACCTTTCTCTTGTACAGGAGTGGCCGTGTGCGGAGTGTGCTCCACATCCGTGCCTGTCTGTTTTTTGTGGTCCTAATTCTCCTGATACCACTGTCCTTGTTTGGTGGCAGTATTTGTGGTGAAACTTGAGAGAACTGATGATCATGTATGAGAAGTAGAAGCAAACAGGAGACAGAGCTCCACATGCTGATTGAC
This sequence comes from Cyclura pinguis, assembly GCA_030412105.1. Classification (NCBI taxonomy): domain Eukaryota; kingdom Metazoa; phylum Chordata; class Lepidosauria; order Squamata; family Iguanidae; genus Cyclura; species Cyclura pinguis. Next base: position 9,809,968 of record CM059612.1, read on the forward strand.
GGTCGCTTGCTTTATTTATTTTTAAAAAGCTCAGTGTGGCTTGGCCTCTATCAAAGTTGGCCCTCCTCAGAGGCTACACTAACAAGTACAAATATAATTCTGTTTAATATATTAAGAAAGACAACACCAAATTAATTACCTACTATATAAAAGTCAATGTTTGTCTGTCTGTTTGCCTGTGTCAGGCAGGCAAAGATCTCATATGATTGGCTGAGTGAGGCCAGAAGACCTCATATGATTGGCTGGCTATGAAGATTCTGTGGAAGCACATTACTTAAGCATTGTGTAACATAAGCCTGATGACATCATTTTGCATGAAGTGATGGCCTATTGCTAGCTTTGGTGTGTGTGTGTGTGTGTGTGTGTGTGATATGATGTGTTTAGTAGTTACTTCTAAATCCCTGGTGGGGAGATTGGGACCATTTGAGGGGATCTGGAGCCATTTTTCTACTTTTCAAAAGGTACATTCTTTTTTTTTTTAAGAAATGCATTAATAACATATTTCTAACACATTATTCTTAAAGTAAGTGTTAATATTCACTTAACGACATAGGTAACACCTAGCATCGGTGGGCTACTGTTTAAAAATATCACCCCAAGTTCTGCCTCCACAAGTGGAAGGAAGATTCTGGACCCAAAGCAATCTGTTTTAAGACAATTTGCTATAATAAAATGATTTTTTTAAAAAAAAAAATTAAAGTGTTTTACGTGCCTTCAAGTCACCTGTTAACTTATGGTGACTCCATGAATTTCACAGAGGTTTCTTAGGCAAGCAATACTCAGAGGTGGTTTTGCCGGTTCCTTCCTCTGAAATATAGCATACAACACCTGGTATTTGTTGGCCGTCTCCCCTTTAAGTACTAAGCAGGGCTTGCTTAGCTTAGTAGATCACATAGGATCTCGTGCCTTTAGGGTGTTTAAGAAAGTTTATGTGCCTTACCTTGGTCTAATCTTTTGACTTTCCTATATGGTAGGCTATGACTCCTGTTCCACATTGCAGATGAAAGAGGGTGGCCGTTAACCCTATGCCCACGTATCTAGGAGCAAGTCCCACTTACATCTGAGTAATCAGGCATAAGACCAGTGAAGTATTTAAGTCTCCTACCTTCAAGTCTCGGGTTGAGTCTCAGGTCCTTGCAAGATACTTTCAAGTCGAGTCTCAAGTCTGGGAGCCAACTTTATACCTCAACCTATATTCCAGACAGTCGCATAGGGATAGGGCGGTGAAGTAGGCGGTTCACCCCGGGCGGCAATGTTTTTGGGGTGTCCTGGCTCATGGCCACGCCCCTGCACACTCTGGCCACACCCCATGGATCATGGCCACACACCACACAGTGGCCCCGCCCCTGTGCTCTAGCCCCGCCCCCTCCCGCCCCTTCCGTGCGCTCCAGGCTCCGCCACTGATTCCAGAATTTTTTTGACAGAGTCAAATAAAGTCAGTTTTAACCATTTAAGTAGAGTTGGTCCTCCGTGTTTGCGATTTTGCCATCTGCAGCTTCAGAAGTAGGGAATAAGATCTTTCTTACTCCTCTTCCTGAAGCTGGAAGCTTTTGTGTCAATGGGCATACAAGAGTCTGCAGCTTTGGGAGTAGGGAATAGGATCCTTCTTAACTTCCCATTTCTGAAGCTGGAGACTTTTTCTAAAGTGGGCAATAGGATCCTTCTTACTCCCCATTACTGAAGTTTCAAAGGCTTTAGAAGGAAGGATCCTTCCTGCTCAAGCCCACTGCCTGACACATTTGCTATTTCCTGTTGAGAAACATGCCCTTGTACTCTGGGGGCAAGTCTTGCCTCCTGCTCTTAGGAGAAGTCTTAGAAGGCTCCTCTGATACGCAGTGAGGATAGGCTGCTGAGCAGACCTCAAGCCGGCCTCAAGGCCATTGCCTGACCTGTTTGCTGTTCTGGTCTGAGAAATTCACCCACACTTTTGGACGTGAGACAGATCATGTGACCAGGAGGCAAAAAGGGATGGAGGCATTGTTCAAAGTCGTAAGGTTTCTGGATGAATGCGTTATGTTACCAAGAGCAGCAAGTCCGTCACTAAAACTGTACAAGTCTTGAGTCAGTGAGTCATTTATTGTTGAGTCAAGTCCAAGTCGAATCACTGAAGTGACTTAAGTCCGACTTGAGTCTGAGTCAATTGACTTGAGTCTGCATCACTGCACAAGACTGCACTGTCTAAGGCACACCTCATTTCTTAGTTACAAGTTGTTTTGTGTTTGGCTTACTCAGAACTGACTCTGGACTTGATGGTCCTTTAATATGATCCAACAGTACAGCTTAGTTCACAAGAACTGTGGTGAAAGACAACAGGAGTCATAATGATCTTTTTTTAAAATTTTAACCGGAAGTCCAACTAGTGCCATTTCCACACTAGACTGAGATAGCGCTATTATTCCACTTTCAAAATCCTGTGGAATCCTCAGAGGCCCTTCCCTAAACTGGAAACCCCACGATTCCATAGGATGTTGAAAGTGGAATGATAACACTATAACAGTCTAGTGCAGAAATAGCCTAGGTTTGCTTTATGTTTAAATCTGTCACCCAATTCATCTCAAAGAATCCACATATTCCACAGCTGAGGTGGGCTCATAGATCCTGAAAACACTGGTGGATCACATATTTATTTCTTTGAAGAGTATATTATACTATTCCAGAAACTTCTTTGTAAAGGTAAGGATATACACTTTGGTGTGCAGAATAACGTAATTTTTATGTTTTTAGAGATTAGTAGCATATTTACCTAGTGTTGTTTGGGATTTTATTTTCCTCTTAAGAACTCTCCAAACTGTCTTCTCCAGTACCTGAAACTTTCCCTCATATTCTCCAATCCAATCTGTATTCAGAGTTGTTAACATACAGAGATTGGGTTCCTGCGGGAATACACTATCTTCCTCCTTGCTGCTAGGCATCATCTCCACAGCAACCGGCTATTCCAGGACCTGAAACTTTTCCACATAGTCCCCAGTCCAATCTGTGTTGTCTGGTGACATTGATGTACTGGCTTTTTATTTTATTTTATTTTATTTTATTTTGTGCTTTCTATTGAATTTGTGCGATGGCTTTATGTTTTTCTAGAAGCATTTTTTTGTTTTGAATTTCAACTTTAAGATTCCTCACATATGGAACCCATACAATCTACTGTGAGAGGCGAGAAGACCTAAAAATCATTACTTGCAGCATGTTACTTCCAAGCTCTCTGTGGATGGTCTTTGCACCCAGATTTGGGTGATTCCCCTCACCTTCCACACACACCACAGTTTATTCCATTCAACAATGTACTCTGATCTTCTGTATAGCATTTTCAGGCAGCTGCCATAGAAAAGGGGGCTGGGAAGTTCACATGTTATCCCAAAAGGTAGGGGAACCCTTGAGGTCTTCCAGATGTACTTGCAAGTCTGTGCAAAAATGGGGAATTTGGCTGATAAATACCAATCCAGAAGAATAGTGCAGAAACAGCGATGTGGCTTAGATTTATGTCTAAGGACAGTACACATCAGGGTTCAAAGTGACATAGTGGCATTCAGTATCTGATGTACTGCAACCAACTGGTCAAAATGAAGGATGTTTATACCCAAAATCTGCCTGGAGGGCAAGGGTGTAAATGGCTCTCTGTCCAAGTAAACAAAAGAGTTTGCAACAGACATAATAGGGTCCAGAGTGAGTTGATGGTCTTACTTTTAGGTGAAAGGACTTAATAGGTGTCATGATAGCTCTCTAATAGTGGACAGGCTTGGGTACAATGAGGGAAATTTCCAGATTGATGAGAAGAAGGTTGAAACCATCAATCACTATTGTCTGATAGCAGAACTGTTACAGCTTAGAGTCATAGAGTCATAGAATCATAGAGTTGGAAGAGACCCCAGCGGCCATCCAGTCCAACCCCCTGCCATGCCTACATCAAAGCACTCCCGACAGACGGCCATCCAGCCTCTGCTTAAAATCCTCCGAAGAAGGAGACTCTACCACACTCTGAGGCAGCGTATGCCACTGCCGGACAGCTCTGACCATCAGGAAGTTCTTCCTGAGGTTTAAAAGGAATCTCTTTTCCTGCAGCTTGAATCCATTGCTCCTTGTCCTAGTCTCTGGAGCAGCGGAAAACAAGCCGGCTTCCTTCTCAACATGACATCCCCTCAAATATGTAAACATGGTTATCACGTCCGCTCTTAACCTTCCCTTCTGCAGACTAAACATCCCCAGCTCCCTAAGCCTCTCCTCATAGGGCTTCATGGCTTCCAGACCCTTCACCATTTTGGTCACCCTCCTCTGGACGCGTTCCAGCTTCTCAATATCCTTCTTGAAATTAGGTGCCCAGCTTAGCTTAAGCCTATCACCTCTGCAGCTACCTGGTGACTTCCTGACATGGACCTGGCTGCCTGGAGGGGATCTCTGACCTACCTTTGCAGTGCACGTGTTCAGCCCATGTCTTCCTCTTGTCCGGGTGAGCTCTACAGTCACATCGGGGAACATTTTTATATCAAACCCAGTTAATGTATCTTGCCATTTAAATCATATTTTGCCAATTAAACCATATCAAAATTGGGGGGTGTATGGCTACTAACACACAAGTATTGCTCCGACCTACACAAAGTTGCAAGATCTAAGGGCAGGAGCACTACCTTAAAAAGTCTCAGTGTGTGCGCACATATTTCTCTCATTTGTTAGATTTGGTCCTTTTTATTTGTGCTTTGTATGCAAGGCGTCGTGCTTAATGACATCACTGGAGGTTTCCCCTTGTGACACCACCAGGGCCTGCTCTGTGACATCACAAGGCTGTGTGTGTCATCCCTAGGTCTCAGAATTTATCCCTGAAATCTCAATGCATAGAATAGTCCCAGCTTGGCATCCCTAACCTGGCTCTATATGTAGACTTTCTAAATATGTAACTGTTATTTTGTTTCCAGTTTCATCCTGAATATATAGAAAAATGAGGCCTTTTTAAACCTTGTAGTGCACATGTGTCAAACACAAGGCCTGCGGGCCGAATCTGGCCCACCAGGCCATTTCATGTGGTCCTCAGACCTCTCCTGCAGCTGCTGCACACACCCCCCCCCGGCAAGCCCAATCCCCACATTGCTGGCCCCCGGCTGCTGGTATTCTGAAGAGGGATCCAGCAGCCAGCACTTGTGATCTACTTCTACTTCTGACTGCTCCTTTGTCCAAGTCCCGCGGTCAGAACGTTGCTGCAGTTACCATGGCAACTCTTTGTGCGGCTTGCAAGAGTTGGACAGAGGAGCAGTCAGAAGTAGAAGTAGATTACAAGTGCTGGCAGCTGGACCCCTCTTCAGAATACCAGCAGCCAAGGGCCCGCAATGTGGGGATTGGGCTCACCAGGTACGGAGAGGGGCAGGGGGCCAGAAAGAGCTACAGGGAAAGGGGCAGCAGAAAGCGGTATAGGTAATATTTGTGTGATGATTAAAAAAAAACTTTGTTTTCAAAGCTCATTTTTCAATAAATTGTACAATAGTAGTACACTTGAATATCTGCTTGCCATTGTTTTTCCTAGACGTCTAGTTTCAGAGCTAGTTACTACTAAAACCAGTAATAATCAAATGCAGAGGCAATTATTTTATATGATAAAAGAGTAGATACATTTATATAGTCTTACAGATACAACCGGCCCTTTGAGGGCAGCCATAATGCTGATGCGGCCAAAGAAGAAATTGAGTTTGACACCCCTGTTGTGGTGCATCTTAGGCCCTCTCCTAATAAGATTACAGTGTTCCTGCCTGTCTGGACTGAAATCCAAAATGGCGATCCCTGACCAAAAACGTACGACAGCAATGAAGCAGAGCGTGAGACTTTGGCTCACAATAGAGCGCTTATGGATTCCAGAGCTCAGCCTGGTGTTACTTCCGCCTCTCTGCCTTTTATTCCCCTCCGGGGAGAATTACCCAGCCTTCTGGAAACCAAGAGAGCTCGCTGCTGGTGTGCTTCCTACACTAGCTGCCTTTTTCTGGCTCTGTTGGGCCTCTTGTTATCAGAGGCAGAGAGGTGGAAGGGATGGCTTAGTAGAGGAATGCTTGAGTGTTTCTGGAGAATGTGACCCTAAAGTGGAACTGTTCATAGTGGATTTGCAAACTTAATTTTTTTCCAGAACCCTCCTGAACTAGAGAATAAAGCATGGCCAAGATTCGACAGATAACACCTTTTGTCTTGTTCCAGCAGTATTCTGGCTTGGATCTGATTGCTGAGAACAGAGAACCAGATGCTGGAGACAGAACCAAATTCTCTTGTTTCTTCATCTGTTCTCATTCAAGCCTGATTAATCTTTGCAAAAGAAACTTAACCCTTTGACAGCCTCTGGTTAAAAATAAAATAAAGCATCTCCCATTTTACAGGGAAGGCCAGAATTACAAAGCAAAACATAAGTGGCCTGTACTTTGCCCCTGCCTGATTTCTGGAGAAATCTTACGTGTTATTTTTTAAAAAATATTCTGAGTACAGGCATGAGAGGAATCTTCTATGAAAAATGCAAAAGATTGCAATTTTTGTCATTGGGCTGTGTTGATGATAGAAGTAAATTTAGTGTGGTAGTGCATCTATTTTTGGGTTACTTTGCCTAACTGTGCAGGAGTTCTGCAAATGGCAGCTGGCACTCGGGTGGTTTAACCTGGCTCCTCTGAATGCAGTTGCTTTTCCTAATTGCTCCCCCACCAGCTGCCAGCAGTACTGCTTCTGATCTCAAGGTTCCTTTCCTCTTTGTACACCTGGACAGCTTTCTAGTGGGCAAAATTACTCTTTAAGCCCTTCTCCTCTAGTCTGAAGAGAAATGGAGGCCTTGGCAGAGTCCTTTGCTTCATTTTGTACTTTGACTGTTCCAGAAGAGAGCAACCAAAATGGTGAAGAATCTGGAAACCTGGCCTGTGAGGAGTGGCTTAGGGAGCTAGGTCTTTTTAACCTGATGAAAAGAAGGTCAAGAGGTGACACGGTAGCCACATGTAAATATTTGCATGGATGTTAAGTTGAAGATGGAGCAAGCTTATTTGCTCCTGCTCCAGAGACTAGGACATGGAGCAATGGATTCAAACTACAGGAAAAGAGATTTCACCTAACCATCAGGAAGAACTTCCTGTCGGTAAGAGCTGTTCAACAGTGGAATAAGCTATCTGGGAGTGTGGTAGAGTTCCCTTCTTTGGAGGTTTTTAAACAGATGCTGGATGGCCATTTGCTGGCGGTGCTTTGAGTGTGTGTTTCCACATTGCTCGGGGTTGGACTCAGTGGCTGTCATGGTCTCTTCCAACTCTATGATTCTATGATTCTCAAGCAGAGGAGCCCAGTCATCTATTTAAAACATAAATGGCTGCTTCAACAGGCTTCCAGAAATTCAGAAATTCACCATCACAATTCACCTTCACCCTTTTTTTTGCTAGAGAAACACAAACTTTTGGTGCCAAGTTTCAGCAGCATGTCAGCAATAAATAGTGAGAGAATGTTTTTGTTGGGAAAGAGTAGAATTCTCTATTAGGAGATCCTTCTGTAGCTGTTTTCAAAGAAGTAGCCATGTTAGTCTGTTGCAGTATAAAAAGGAGGAAGGGAGGGGGGAAAAATGAAATGTGGCAGCACCTTTAAGACTAACTAGTTTTTATTTCAGTGTGAGCTTTCATGAATATAAAACAGCTTCTTCAGATGCAGTACAGAGTTATATTAAAGCCTCAGGTATAAGCAGGTTTATGTCCATGAAAGCTCATGCTAAAATAAAAACCAGTTAGTTTTAAAGGTGCTGCCATATTCTGTTTTTTCTCTCTCCATTCCTATTGTAGAAGTGTGTACCTACCTACTACAAGCTTATCTGCTGTCCCCCTTTCTTTCTGTTTGCTGTTTGCACATGCTCAATAAGCCATTCTGGCAGCAGTTATTCACGTTTTTTCGATTTTCGCAAGGTTTCTGCACCATGAACCCTCACAAAAGTGGAGGGGCCACTGTAGTGTCCAGGAACACATCTGCTTTGCTAACTAAGGTATACATGTACTCTTTTTTCCAAAATAGGTAGATTAGACAGGCTTGTGGATTTAGACATCAGGCTAATTTTTAGTGGAATCATGAGATTCATCAGCTGTTGTAAAAGCATGCAGCTGGAATTCAAGAATTTTGAGCCATGAAATTTGTTTTCAGGACTAGAATTGCACTAAAACTAAAAAGAGTTTATTGCTCTTCTGCACAAAAATCCACTCAAGGTTGCCTCAAGCTTTCCTTTGTTGGAAAAATATAATCGGGAACATAGGTGGGATTGTGTGACCCTCTAGAGGCTGTAGGATTGCAACTCCCAGCATTCCTTACTACTTGCTTTGCTGGCCAAGGCTCCTGGCAGTTGCAGCTCAGCATTTGGAGGGCCACGTGATTGCCACCCATGATTTAGGGCATGACAAGAGTTGGTTTGTTATTGTTATTCTTAAAACAACTGGGAGTCAGGAATCCTGGTGGGTGATCTACTGCAAATGAAGCAGAGAACTTTGATGGGTCGAGATCAATTTCTGCACAACTGGGAGTCAGAAGTCCTAGTTGATCTAGTGCACAAATATTAGTAGATCCAACTCTAGAGTTAGAAACAGCTAGGAGACAGACATAGTTGCTGATCCACTGCAAATCATCAAGAGATCCATATGTAGATCCAGATGTACTTTTAGATCTAGATGTACTTTCTGGCCACCCATGTTCTAAGACAGGGTTCTTGCAGATTGCAAAAGTTACAGCAAAGCTGAGTGAAAAAGGGGAGAAAAAAGAGAACAAGGATGGGAGAAAAAGAAAACACAGAAGGCACAGAGAGGATCAGAGAGAGAGAGAAACAACCCAGGCAGACATCTGGCGGAATGTCAGTGTAATGAAAGAACAGCTGGATTTTGTAAATGCCCAAGAAAATTAATACCATACCCAGAAGGGAGGCGGGGAGGGTGGAAGTTGTTTTTGAAACTCAAAGCTTTATGAGGCCAACAAAAACTGACTGGCTCTTTTTTTAAAAAAAAAAAGCAACAGTTGCATCAAAGGAAACTTGGGAGTGAATGGTCAGATAGGATTTATGTTATGTAGGAGCTGAGCAGCAAAGTGTAGGGGAGAGGAAGAGGGAGATGGGAGGAGACGGGGAGAAAGAGAGAAGGTGAGGAGTTAATCACTTGTAGCTGGGAGCAGGATCGCTGTATGTCCATGTTTTGAGGGCTTGTAAACTGATGAGATCATAAGGATTTTCAAGCAAGGAAGGCAAACAGGGGGGAAAACAACCTGAAGAAAGTTGACTTTGGGGGAGAAAGGAAGAAGGAACTGAGAACTATACAGGAGCCATGGAGGAAGTTACCAAGTGCCTCTTGGTGCTGCTGTTGTTTCTGCAAGGTAATATTTTTTTTATGGGGGGGAGATTAGATTTCTCTTCTTCCTCTCCCCCTTTCTCTTCTTGTTTTAAGCAAAAAGTGGGATGGGGAGGACATTTGGAAGGAGCCACATCAAATATAGTGCTGATTTGCAGTATTGTGCCGGGCTTGGAGAGTGGGGAATTCCTCTTTCAAGGACTCTGAAGGGACATTCCACGGGAACAAGAGCATGTTATGTAAGGTTCCCAGTATGGGACTTTAAAAACAAAAGAAAACATGGCTTTACTTAGGCTGTTTTTTTAATATCTGGGAGTTGGAAGGATCCTGAATGGGAAAAATCTGATGCTCTGATTTCGATTTTATGGAGTACAGTCCAAATAATTTATGGCTCTGTGATGCATGACAGGCTGAAATCTCACAGGTAGAGCTTCACCACTGCCTCTCCATGCTTGGGCGGGTTGTGCTGTTCAATTATCTTCTTTGTGAGGCTGTCGAAAACAGAGAAACTGAATTAGGGAAGATAGTGTCTAGTAGAGTTTTACCTGGCTTCTTTTTACTGTTTCTGCATTTTTATTACCTGTACTTCTGCACCTTTAACAACATGGAGAGCAAAAAATAGTAGATATAGGCTTTCTCAGCACTCCAATAAATGAAAAATAGTTTCTTATAGAGAGACTCTTTGTCAGCTTGCGAAAAAAGGTGGCAACCTTACTTGTACAATGCGTCTACCACCAAGCTGAGAGTCAGTGTGGAGGATTCGTCTCACAGTCTCTAACCTTTCTAACAATGATACAATAGAGAACTGTAGTCTCAGCTTCTTGTCTGTAATATGGAACTGTCTATAATCTATATCATGAATTTGGAAGGAAATATCACTGAAGTTCTTCCGAAGGAATTTTGGAGATTGCCAAAGAATTGTTGTTGTTGCGTGCCTTCAACTTCTTTCTGACTTACGGAACTCTAAGACAAACCTACCACTGAGTTTTCTTTGGCAAGATTTGTTCAGAGGGCGTTTGCCTTTGCCTGAAGCTGAGAGAGAATATGTGACCCACCCATGGCCACCAAGGGGGTTGCGATGGCCGAGCAGGGAATTGAGCTCCGGTCTCCAGAATCGTAGTCCGATGCTCAGACCACTACACTACGCTGACTTTCAAGGAATACTGTGTGTTTTTAGGCCACATTCAAAGAAAGGCAATAGCAAATCTCCTCTGAATAAATCTTGCCAAGAAAACCTTATGGCAGGATCGCCAAAAATCAGAGTCAACCCGAAGACATGTGATAGCAACATTATACTGTGTTTATTGCACTCAGTTGGGATTTCTCCCTCTTTGGTCAGCTACGTGGAAGACAGGTACAACATGGTCCTCTCCTTGCTTGGAATCGTACGATATCTTAGGAGTTTTGCACGGTAGATAGACAGTTCAGGAATGGGGAGCAGAAGTTGCAGATTGGTGTGGCATAAGGAAGAGTCATGTGGCATAACAAAACCACTGAAACTTGAGTGGATGAGGACATAAAAAGTGTGGGGGGGTGGTAGGTAGCAATCTGCCAGTGCAAAAGATGTGAGCTTTCAAATTACACCAGATCCTTTGTCATGTGAGTGAAGAATTCTGTGTACCCTAAAACACTGGTTTGAATTGAGCCCTTGGCATTTCCCCAAAACTGAACTGCAAAACACTCGCAAAAACAATTTTTCTGTGTTCTTTTTATTAATTTCATGTATATCTAGTTTTCCTCCAGTAAGCTTAGCAGAGCACCCATAGCTGGCCTCCTCATTTGATCCATCTAACATAGTTGTGAGTTAGGACAGGCTGGGGTCGGGGGGGGGGAGAGAATGACAAACCCAGGCGACTTAGTGATTTCATGGCTCACTGGAGACTTGAACTTGGATCTCCCACATTCTAGTTGAGCAGCCTGCCTTATCTGCACCTCTGAGAAATTTCCTAGGACCCATCTTACAGCAGCAGGAGGAAAAGGGGTCAGGACTTGGATAATCTGAAATAGTTCAGTAAATCATTTCTCTTTACTGGTTACTTAATAATGGCAGCAACAAAATGACACACAACATAATACCTCCTTGCCAAGATTATATTCTTGAAGTGAAGAAGGCTTTTGAGGGAAGGAATAATCAGGAGTAGGGGGTTATGTGTCAGACCTCTTTTAATTCTGGTAATTAAAGCCAAATCCTGGGCTCAGAGTTCTTTTAAGTTTAAATGTATGTATTTCATACCAGGCTACTGTTGGTGAATCTCTGGGTTTTAGTGAAAAACAAAGTAGATCTAGCTAGCCAGCAATTCCTCTCCTCTCTCCTTTTTCTCTCATGAGCTGGATGAGCAACTAGGGATTTGAATCTTTCACAAGTCAACAAGAGCTTTCTGTACCAAGCTGCAAATACTGTTTATCCTCCTCTCAGTATTTTCTGCTGCAAACTGTTGTGTTTTGTTGCTGTTTTTAAATGAGGTTTTGCAAAGGGATCCAAAGCAAAGAGACTCTACCTGGGGGGGACTGTAGTGGAAAATTACTGGGAAATGCAAAACTCTTGGCTGCTGTCTGTTTACAGACACACCCCACTCTTTTCTTCTAACATGTTCAACTAATCTGTAGTTTAGTTTGCTAAAGCTGTGGCAAATTTGGTGCAATTACTTGGATTTCAGTTGAGGAGTAACCTCCAGGGTAGCTCATCAAAGAAATGCCCTTTCACTTCAGCTACGTCTTCAGCTTCATCTCTTCAGCTGCTTCAGCTACATCTCATCAGATACCAACCATTTCCGCACTAGACTGTTATAGTACTATTATTCCACTTTCAACATCCTATGGAATCCTGGGGTTTGCAGTTTAGGGAAGGACCTCAGAGGCCCCCCCCTAAACTGTAAAGCCCAGGATTCCATAGGCTATTGAAAGAGGAATAATAGCGCTATAGCAGTCTAGTGTGGAGATGGCCTCCAATGGAAAAACAAGGCTAGCCTTGTCATTAAGCTGAGTGAGATATTTGCCTCAGGCATCAAATGACTGGAGGCAACAGCAGAAGTAGTTTCCTGACTGTTTTCCCTGAACCCCTTGGCTGTTGTCCTCGTTGAAAGACAGAACTGTATGTGCTACACAACTGGTTCTCACCTCTTACTGATGTGCTACCTTCAGTTGGCCTATAAAGGATTCTCTCCCGTTGTGCTGTTGTTGTGTGCCCTCAAGTAATTTCCAACTTACGGTGACCCTAATGCAAACCTATCATGGAGCTTTCTGGGACTAAGTGGGTTTCCATGGCCAAGTGGGGAATCAAATCCTGTCTCCAGAGTTGTCGTCCAGTGCTCAAATCCCTACACCATGCCAGCTTGTCCTAAATTATGATTCAGCAGGCAGCCTAGTCACCCTCTGTGCACAGGGTGGATGGCTGCCATCTTGTTGTTTTGTTTCCTAATCTCCTGAGAGGAGATTGCAGACAATCAGATGTAATCTTATCCTGGAGATGTGTAGGCTGGAAGGTTTCTGTGAAGAGCAGAAGTACTGTTCTGCCAGGAGGGGCACATCTTCAATAGAGCTCCTCCCTCTATGAAAAGCTCTGCACGTATAGATCTATCACTGAAGTCATTGCCACACTGAATAGGTCACAGGAATCAGCATTCCAGGCCCTGCAAAATGGGATGATATGCTGATTACAAATTCCTTTGTCATTCCCGCCCCCAAGGTGTCCAGATCAAGGCTGTCAGGCTGCAGTTGGCATAGTTACTGCCCACAGGATTCAAAACAGCCAGGCAATCAACGTCTGTTTTCAGATGACTTCATTCTTGTGTGCTTTCATTTCTGACTTATGGCGACCCTAAGGCAAACCTATCGCAGGGTTTTCTGGGGCTGAGAGTCTGTGATGTGCTTAAGGTCACCGGTGAGTTTCTGTGGTTGAGTGGGGAACTGAACCCTGGTCTCCAGAGTCACAATCCAGTGCTCAAAACACTGCATCACGCTGGCTCTCTTTCAGACAATTGCCCACCTTAAAGTTGACTCCCTTTGGCCACCACTCTCAGACCCCTTTGGGCTTTGAATAGGGTGGATGATTGGCCAGTTCCCTTGCCATCTGTACCTAGGATTGTTCTGCTCACTGCAGATCTACCATTTACTTGGGATTAAGCTTGCTTGGCCTCTTTCAGGCTAATTTCCAAGTAGATATGGAGAGAGTTGTATTGTCTTGTAAATAACATTGTCATGGGAGGTTATCCTATATACTCACAGTGGTCAACATAAAGGACTATGGGACAATTTGTACCCCTTCAGATATCTATGTCATGTCATAAACACACGTACACATACCATTTTACTTTTAAAATCTGCTCTTTTCCCCCTCTTAAAACAAAGTACATACCTCCTGCTGTCCCAGTTGATTATAGTCAACCCTCCACTTTCACAGGGGTTAGGAGTGCAAGATCCCAGTAAAAGTGGAAAAATTGCAAATAAAAATAAAAAGCATAAACACTTTTTATAAATCTGAGAATACTTCTCTAGGAATTTTTAGGTCCTCCAGCATGATTCTATAGTCTCCTTCCAGTAGAAGTGACTCGTAGGCCATTTCCACAGTACACTGTTACAGTGCTATTATTCCACTTTCAACATCCCGTGGAATCCTGGGGTTTGCAGTTTAGGGAGGGGCCTTTAGAATTCTCAGCTGGAGAGCTCTTTGGCCTCAGTAAAATACAAACCCCAGAATTCCCCCAGGGATGTTGAAAGTGGAGTAATAGCACTATAACAGTGTTAGGCGGAAATGGCCATAGACTCACCCTAGAAGACCTAGGAATGTCTAGAGAATTGTTCTCTCTAGGAATCTCTACATCCTCCAGTACGACTCTATAGAATTGCACTGGAGGACCTAGAGATTGCTAGAGAGAACTTATTTTTTCTGTCGCAGGGGCAGATAATGTACAAAAAAATAAAATAGACTAAAATAGCCTACAAATAAATCCACAAATGCAGAACCCGCAAAAGCGGAAGGCTCACTGTAATCCTCTGTCATCCTACTTTTTCAGCCGCTTTTACAATGTCCAAGGCTCTTTTCGCATGGCATTTGCCATGCGAAAGGGCCCCTGGAGCGTCACACAACTGTGAGGAGCGGTCCACATGACGCACTCGCAATCGCGCGACGCTCCAGGGCCTGGCTATTTCATTTTCAGCTTTGAGCCAAAAATGGTGCGTGATTGCGCATCGCTCGGGGGCCCTGTGTGCACTTGCCATGCGTGTGGAGCTCCGGAGCCGCGGCACGCGCGCTTCCTGCCCCAGCGCAGCCTGGGAAAATCCCACGCTGCGCGGCGGAAGGAAGAGGAGGGGCTCTCGCGCTACCTGCTCGCGAGCAGGCAGCAGCTGCGGAGCTGAAGCAACGGGGAAGCGAGAGCCTCTCACGAGAGGCTGTTCGCGCGATCCCCGCACCCCAGCTCCGCAAAAAGGTGAGTTGTGGAAAGGGTCCAAGTTTCTCCTCCTCCCACTTTCCCCACTTGTCCTCAGCTTAGTTCAGTTGCTGCAAACTAAGTTCAAAGTGCAAAAGCAGTTTGTGCTCAATTAACTGAGCAGGGTGTGGAGGAGAGGAGGGGCAGAACATACTAGATTCAAGCCAAACCAAACTGCTGCCATTTCTCCTAGCTTGAATGTTCTTCCTCATTAATAACCTTTGGCCACAGTCTGATGTTGCTTGGCCACACTTGTCCTGATTTTAATCTGTGAAATGTTGGAGGGTATCATTAAGCACACATTTGCACATTCTTTACAAACAGAGAATTTGGGTGAATGTTAAATATGGGGGGCGGTGTGTCTGGCCCATGACAAGTCACTGAGGCAAAAACTTCCACCAGACCTGCCAGAGTTCAGTCAGTCAATCATTTTATTTATGTCCTGCCTTTCCCCCCAAGAATTGTGACTCAAGATGGCTTGCAGAATAATCCCCCTCCAAATACTTTCTGCAGACAGTACCAAGCTAGATAGACTGTGGCCTTATTTGATGTAAGGCAGCTTCCTATGAAATAATGGGAATTACAGAAGAGCTGTTAAGTGCATAATAAGCTAGATAGGCCAAAGGGAATACTCAGTATAAAGCAGCATTTATAACAGAACATAACATAACATTATAACACTATCTAACACAATACTACAAAACTACATATCTACACGTCTACCTCACTGCAACCCCCCATAACAAAACAATAAAACAACGAAAAAAGGAAAATACAGTGTGCCTTATGAGGACATGACCTCAGCATACATACATATGAGGTCATGCAAAGCCTTGTGTCTAATTATTGTCAATGACTGTACTGGGTGCACTTGCACCAACATATGTGCATGCATGTTGTATCCACTGACTATATTGGGATGCAAAAATGTGCAGTCATAAGTTCTAATACCAACAAACCACGTAAACTCAAATATTGATTTCCAACTGCCCCAACCTACCTTCTACATCATGATATTAAGTCAACTTCTGTTACTCAAATACCTTCTAAAAATAACCTCCAATGCTGATTTTAGAATACATTTATATTAAAAATCAATAGTTGATTTTTAAATCAAACATTCCGTCACCAATGGTTTTTCTCTCCACATAATTGTTAATTTTCCATCTCTTATTGCTGTGTGCCTTCAAGTTGTTTCTGACTTGTGGTGACCCTAAGGTGAACCTACCATGGGGTTTTCTGAGGTTGAGAGTATGTGACGTGCCCAAAGTCACCCAGTGGGTTTCTGTGGCTGAGCGGGGAATCAGACCCTGCCTTCCGGGGTCATAGTCCAATGCTCAAATCACTACACCATGCTGGTCCTCATTAACTTAAGCAGCCAGTCTTCTATAGTTGTAATCTCGTTGCTGTTCTACTTCTGCACATATATTAATGTCGCTGCTGACGTTTCTCAAGAATTGTGCCAAATTTCTTATCCAAAGAAATCCGCTAGTGCTAGTAAATAAAGTTCCAGTCCTTTCTGAAAGTGTAGTTTTAAGATCTTCTTCAGCATTAGATGGACTTGGTTCCAGAGGGGCAGTGAATGTTCCAGTGAGGCCTAAGCCTCACCAAGCTGGCCCTTGCTATCAGAGATGTCACAAGCAGGATGCTGCATCCCCAGCATACCTCAGGTCTCTTCTGTGACAGGGACAGCCGGACAACCCCCGTTTCTCCTCTGCCATCACACTTTCACATCTGCTTTTAATGATCCAGTTTCTCTGTCTTTCCCTCACTTTCCTTTTTTTGTCCTTGGCTTACTTCGGTTGCTGAAAAATGTTCAAAGTGCAGATGTAGTTTGCACTCAAATAACTCAGCAGGAAAGGAGAGGAGAGGGCAGGGCAACCTTGCCCTTCCTAAACCCAGAAAATAAAATTCCAGAACTTCTCTGCTTAAAACTGCAGTTTTGTGTGTTCTTCCTCACCAATAACTTTTGTCCTTTTGTTGCCTGGCCACACCCTTTTGTTCGCACTGTAATGTATCTCAGCCGTGCATGTCCCAGTTTTCATCTGTGAAATGTTAGAGGGTATGCAATCAGCCAGTGTAGTTTGAGTGCTGGACTACAACTACAACTTTTCTGGTGCATGGAAACCTTAGATTTCTTAGCCTTGGGTTTGGTGACCTTGGCTTTGTTACATACTCTCAGCCCCAGAAAACCCTGTGATAGGTTCGCCTTAGGGTTGCCGTAAGTTGGAAATGACTTGAAGGCATACAACGACAACAGCAATGCAATGATTCTACTCACCTATGGCTACGAGCCTGTGGGCCTTTAGATATAGCTGAACTGCATTCCCATCAGCCTTAGCCAGCATTGTCAACGGTGATGGGAGAGGCAATCCAGCCACCTCTTGAGTGCTGCATGCTCCCCATGCTTGTGCAAGTCATTTTATTAAGGAAATAAATAAACATGCCTTGGAGCTTGGAAAACTTCTTTTTGGATTATAACTCGCAGAATTCCCCAACCAGGGTGGGCAGGAGCCATGCTGATGAGAGATTCTGGGAGCTGTAGTCCACAAAGTAACTTTCCTAAGCATTGAGCTTGCTTAGGTTTTGTCTAGTCCAGCTTCCTGTTCCCAAGGAGAGATACTTTCAGGAAGTCCAAAAGGAACAGTGCTCCCTTGTCAATTGGCTCTTTCCAGCAACAGATGTTTAGAGGCAGACTGCCTCTGCAGCCGGAAGCTCCAGTGCATGAATAGCAACTGAGATTGGATGGGTGGGAATGGAATCTGCTGAAGAGCTCAGTGGATCTGTCTAGACAAATTGGATGTGCGCTGAGGACACACACTTGATCCAGCTTGACAGCCGAGAGGGCAGCTGCTCTGGAAAAGAAGATGAGCAGGGAATGAGATGAGTCCCCCCAACGCCCAGCTCAGAGGCAGCAGCTGCTGAACCTGCAACAATTTCCTTTGGCCTCGGACTTCCTAGATATTTGGTTGTCTTGAAGGGATAGGCAGCCCTGCTTAACTTGGAAAAATTACTTTTGGACTACAACTCCCAGAATCCCCCAAGCAGCATGATCACTGATGGAATCTGGAAGTTGCCACCCCCAAGGTGTAGCTCTCCCAAGCTGCTACATGAGTGAAGTTGAAGTGGGACTAGAGACGGACCAGCCTGTAAGTTTCAGTTCATCCCAAGCTTTTTTTTTTTCTTTTCCCTCCACATTTACCAATCCTAGTAAGTGTTAATGAAAAAGCTAGCAGAATAAAATTCTCATGAAATTTATTCATGAGCTCTGGCCAAATGCAATAGATGCAGCTATTCCCAGCACACAGAGGCCCCTGTTGTTGCTGCCTGATAGGTAGTTGCTAGAGATGAGGAGCCTCTCAGAAGAAAAGGTGGCGACTTTATTCAGCAGTAGCATAGAACTGAATATGCAGTGCTTCAAAGGCAAACTCCAAGCCCTTTGCACTGACTGGCTGTTTTCTTTCATTTTTGTTTTCTTCCATGTCTACAGTTCTTAAGTCTCAAGTGCTTCCCATCCAGTTTGTGATAAAAGGCTGGACCAACTAACCAACCCAAACTCTTAGCTGTTTCTTCCTGTTTATTAGGTAGCCACTGAGTCACGGCCTCTTACTATAACACAGGTATGGAGAAGCTGTGGCCCTTCAGGTTCCATTGTCCCTGACTACTGGACAAGGCTGATGGGTATTAGGGTCCAACAACAATTGGATTGCCACAGCTAGAACCCCTGCCATCTTTATAAAAAACAACCCATCCAAATCAGTTGACTGAAGTTGGTCCGTCTTTGGGCTGTAATTCTTCACTCAGTTTCTTCTCAAAGGATAGAAGAGGTGCGTTTTAGCAATATTCTTCCCATTGCGAGAAAGTCTTCAGAATTTACTTTTCAAAGCCTGTTTATAATTCAAAACTTATTCTGTGCAAAATTTGTACATGGTTGTTTTACACAGAAAATAGCATTTTCTGCACAGAAAATAATATTTCTCTGCAGAATTATTACTGTGTGCACGAAAAGCTGTTTCCTGCAGAGAAAATACTATTACTATTACTAAAATAGTATTTTCTCTGCAGAGCAACCACATGCAAATTTTGTGCAAAATAAGTCCCAAACCGTGAAGATTTCTGTCAGTCTAGGATTTGTCTTGGGGCTTCTTGACCCTCAAACACCGTGTTTTTGACCATTTTTAAAATATTGTTTCCATCTCTAGTCCATCTGGCCTTTAATCTGTACATCTGTCTTTCTGTCTGTCTATCCAACTAATCATCATAAGTATGTGTCATGCTGCACTTTGTTCATATGTCCAGAGTGGCTGAAGAAAAGACGAAAACAATTAAAATGAGAATACAAAATTAAATGAGATGAAAGACACATCCAAATATAAAGGAAATCTTCCACTAGAACACCGTGATTTCTTCCCTTTTTTAAAATACCTGTCCTCTGTTCTTTAATCACTATTCCTTTGTCAATATAGGACAGCATAGTTTTCACAAAAGCACTAGCACACAGTCAGAGAACCCCTTGTGTTTCTCGTGTCTTCACATGCTTCAGGACTTAAGTCCTAGCTATAAAAATGGCTGTTGGGATTGTGCCCTGGTGAAATCAGTCCGCAAAGCATTAGCGAGGGCAGCAGGGCGAAGAGAGTGGGAGTGTTGCATGTTCTCATTGGCTTTGGGCTCACAGCCTAATGCAGTAAAGCATATTAGTGAAAAGGGACAGTATCCACTGTTAGCCCTCCACATTCTCTAGAGTTAGGGGTGCAGGACCCCTGCAAAAGTGGAAAAACTGCAAATATCAAAATGTGTGTGTATATGTGTCTATGGGAAGGCAGCTGAGACATGGTGGGGGAGTGGGTACCCAGGATCCAAACCAGGTCAGGGAAAGGTGTTACTGTAGTTTCTAGTCCGAACTTGTGGTATATTAGATACCATTTGATATCAAAAATTTGGCCTTCACTATCCATTCCTCTCCATATGCTTGCGAGGCCCCCAGACAAGCACGCACACGGGCACGGCCGAAAATAGCTGAACTATTCAAAACAAATCCAGGCACGCCAGTAATTGCTGGACTGCAGCTTTAGGAGACCTCCAGGCAAGTACCTTCTTAAGATCATATTATGTATGCATGCTGTTTACAAAAGATACCCAGCCCTGGGCAGGCAGCTTGATGAGCCGAATATCCAACCGTCAAGCACTCCGCGTTTGCATACTGACTACGCTATTGGCAACACTGTCATAATTCAATCATCTAAAGTACTGACCTTTTGGAGGCTTTGTCTCCAGCCCAAAACCCATTGTTTTCCCTGGGAACGGACTAGCCTACAGGCACATTTCCCCCTATAAGACCCCCTGATTTTGAGCGTCTCATCGGATCGCTCTGACTTCCATCCCGCCTTGCTGTCGCTCCATTCGATGAGCCTTCCCCTCAGCTCCTACATGCTGAGAATCTCCGATACAATGGACTTTTCTTCCGATAAACCGGGCTTCAGGATCAGGTGTAGTATTTCCCCCGAAAAATCCCTCTTAAACTCCTCTATCCAACTCCTACCTTTCTTTCATTAGGTCTGTGTGAGTGGTTGCATACATACATATTGACTGTGTTTCAAAATAAAGGAAAACAATTATTTTTTACTCCTGTTTGATTATTGACTCGGCCTGACCCCGTAAACATTGGGTTCAAGATCTCACTAGGTTGCCCTGCCTCTTGCATTGCTTAGCTTGTGCTCTCGCTAATTCCCATTCCCCATTATTTGGAGCACATAGAGGTGTCCCTCATGGGACCCCAGAAATCAGGGTAACAAAGGGGTGGGTTGGCATGGTAGCCCTATACTTCCGTTGTCTCATCCATCCCCTCCCTTGGGTGTAGGGGGGACATCAGGAGAGGGTCTATGATGCTGGGAAATTGGGCTGTGAGCTGTCCTTCGCTGGCCAAGCAATGGCTAGGGGCGGAAGGAGGACCAGAGGCAGGTTTTTAAAGGGCTGCACGGCTTGATCAAAGTTGCCAAGAGGGAAAGTTCCCCCAGAAAATAAGTGCTTGCGGTGGAGGAGGCAGGGGTTGGAGAAACTGTCAAATCCACAAAAGTGAAACCTGAAAATGTGGAGGGCCAACTGTACTTATTACAACCATGTCTGACATAACCAGAGATTGGGAGAGTTCCTTTTTTGGACTGCAACTCCCAGAACCCACTGGAAACCTATGCTGCTGAGAGAATTCTGGGGGCTGTAATCCAAAAATAGCTTTCCCAAGTTCTGTTGTCAGCACTTGAAGGAGATCTGAGAACTGGGTGGTCTTTGTTATGCTAGCAGGTAAAACCGGCACCATGAAAGAATCCAAAAACAGTGTTTAATGCTATTCATAGTTTGGGGAACATACAGTTCTGAGCAAATGGCACATCTGGTGAGTTTCCTGCTTCAGAGGAGCACGGCCAAACTTTTGTTTTTTTAATGGATTTGTCAGAAGTTTAATGCATGGAGTCTGAAAGGAAAGCCATGTTCTTTGCTTTAACCCTGAAGGCCAAAAAATGGCAGGCATGTTTTCATACATACAGTGCCAGAAGAACCTTGGCATTTCTGGTACCTGGAATTCCATCATGCTTTGTCATTTGCTCAAAATGGTAATGAGAGCCAGCATGCATGTCTAATTGACTGGAATTAGGTAGACATTTATTAGGTTCTGTCCTGGGCCCAGTGCTGTTCAATATTTTCATCAATGACTTGGATGAAGGAATAGAGGGCATGCTCATCAAATTTGCAGATGACACCAAATTGGGAGGGGTTGCTAATACGCCAGAGGACAGGATCAAAATTCAAAATGACCTGGACAGATTGGAGAGCTGGGCCAAGGCTAACAAAATGAAATTCAACAGAGAGAAGTGTAAGGTCCTACACTTAGGTAGAAAAAATGGAATGAAGAAATATAGGATGGGGGACACGTGGCTGGATGGCAGTACGTGTGAAAGGGATCTAGGAGTCTTAATAGACCATAAGCTGAACATGAGTCAGCAGTGTGATGCGGCAGCCAAGAAAGCCAATGCAATTCTCGGCTGCATCAATAGGAGTATGGTGTCTAGATCGAGGGAGGTACTGGTACCACTCTACTCTGCTTTGGTTAGACCTCATCTTGAATCCTGTGTCCAGTTCTGGGCACCCCAGTTCAAGAAGGACATGGTCAAGCTGGAGCAGGTCCAGAGGAGGGCGACCAAAATGGTGAAGGGCCTGGAAGCCAAGCCCTATGAGGATAGACTTAGAGAGCTGGGTATGTTCAGTCTGCAGAAGAGAAGGTTAAGAGGGGACATGATAGCTATGTTTAAATATTTGAAGGGATGCCATGTAGAGGAGGGAGAGGACTTGTTTTCTGCCGCTCCAGAGACCAGGACAAGGAGCAATGGATTCAAGCTGCAGGAAAGGAGATTCCACCTGAACCTCAGGAAGAACTTCCTGACAGTCAGGGCTGTCCAGCAGTGGAATATGCTGCCTCGGAGTGTAGTGGAGTCTCCTTCCTTGGAGGTTTTTAAGCAGAGGCTGGATGGCCATCTGTCGGGAGTACTTTGAGGGTATTCCTGCATGGTAGGGGGTTGGACTGGATGACCCGTGTGGTCTCTTCCAACTCTACATTTCTATGATTGTATGATTCTAGGTAATTATAAGTGCTCTAGTAGCTAATTCCTCAGCCTCTCAAGAGGAAACCTGAAGTCCCTTCAGTTGCCAAAACCTCAAGATCATCCAAGCTCCTGTGAATGTAGCCAGCCCTACCTTGAGGCACCAAGAAAACATTTGCACAGTGCAGGGGTGGGCAACTCTCAGGGATTAGGGGGCTGCATTAGCCCTCCCCTGGACCTGCAGGGTTACACCCCACAAAAAAAATCATGTTATTTTTGTTCCCCAAGTCTTCCTCCAACTTATAGAATAACCTGGATTTCAGCCTTCAACCTGCAGAATTCAGTGGTTCTTAATCTTTGACATACTCTCCAACTGTTCCCATTTGGCAGCGACAGTCCCAATTAATCCTCTGTCATCCCACTTTTTCTCTTTGTTTTGAATGTCACAATTTCTCTCCCCTCCTCTCACTTTCCCTCTTTGTTCACAGCTTAATTCAGTTGCCAAAAACGGAGTTCAAAGTGCAGAGGCCCCCACTTTTGGATGCCCTGTTATCTGATGACTTGTTCTTTTGATCCTTTCAAATTAAGGGCAGGTTCCACTAATTCAACAACAGTGCCACTCTTTCATCAGTTCTTGCCTGTAAGAGGCTCACTTGGAACTGCTTTCACGTGCATGCTGCTTGCAAAGTGACCTGACAGAGGGAAAAGGCACTGAGCCAGCTGAGAGACTTTGCGAGTAGCACACATGCAGTTGCCCCCAAGTAAGTCCTCTGTAAGTCCTTCATGCTCCCGACAGTACAGGACATTGGCTCTGCTTCTCCAGCTGTTCAACCAGTTCTGTTTCCTGACAGTGCTCCGGTCCCTAACCTCAAAAAACAAACAAACAAACAAACAAGCCCAACCCCCACCCCCACTGTCTTCATATTCCATGGAATCGTAGAAACACAGAGTCGGAAAAGACCACAATGGCCATGCAGGAACAAACATTCAAACCACCCACACCAAATGGGCATCCAGCCTCTGCCTAAAAACCTCCAAAGAAGGAGACTCCACCATACTCTGAGGCAGCATATTCCACTGTTGAACAGCTCTGTCAGGAAGTTCTTCCTGATATTTAGATGAAATCTCTTTTCCTGTCGTTTGAATCCATTGCTCTGTATCCTAGTTTCTGGAGCAGCAGAAAACAAGCTTGATCCATCTTCAACATGACATCCCCCCAGATATTTAAACATGGCTCTCATGTCACCTCATAAACTTCTTTTTGTCAAGCTAAACATACCTAGCTCCCTAAGCTGCTCTTCATAGGGAATGGTTTCCATGCCCTTCTTGGAGGGGCAATCCCAGAAGATGGTACTAGGAGCTTCCTAGGAATCCACATTGGCCTGTGGAGTTCCTCAGGGCTCTGTTTTGTCGCCTGTGCCATTTAACATGTAAGTAAAGCCACTGGGAAAGGTTGTCTGGCTGCCTAAGCTGCTCCTTATAGGGAATGGTTTCCAGACCCTTTACCATTTTGGACGCCCTCCTCTGGACACGTTCCAGCTTGTCAATATACTTCTTGAACTGTGGTGTCCAGAAATGGACACAGTATTACAGGTAAGGTCTAACCAAAGTGAAATAAAGTGGAATATTACTTCCCTTGATCTCAATACTATACTCCTGTTGATTCAGCCCAGAATTGCATTGGCTTTTTGAGCTGCTACATCACACTGTTGACTTATATTCAACTTGTGGTTTACTAAGATTCATAGATCCCTTTCACACATACTGTTTTCAAGCCAGGTATCACCCATCCTATATCTGTGCATTTCATTCTTCCTATTTTTTAGTGCCTGATCATTTGGAACAGTTCTGATTGATATTTCTCAAGGGGGCTCAGCTACATACAGATCTTAATACTTCATTGTTTCAAAGCGAGCTCACCCACACCCAGTCTTGGGAGAGCTTGGACCGCCTGTCCCCACCGCCACCCCCCATTCCAGGGTCTCTCCTTAAAACAACAGCTTCAGTGGCTGAGCTGTATTTTTAAAGGAGGAGAAGAACCAAAGTATTACTCTTCTGCTGTTAGAAATTCATTGCCCCTGCTTCTCCAGTCTGCTCTTGCAAAATATGTGTTTCTTTTAAAATTTGAGTCATTATTTCTGTGCATGCAGAAATGTCTATGTCTATGTCTGTGACATAGTAGGTATGCCTTTTGGGCAAATCTCAGTCTCTCTAGTTTTTTTTCCTCTTTGCATAAAAAGTGGCCACTCTTGTGACAATTTGGAAAAGTTACTGTTTTGGACGACTTTTTTTGGACTTCCCAGCCATCATTGCCAGTGGTCAGGCTGCCTGGAGGATTCTGGGAGTTACAGTAATGCACCAAGTAGTGTTTCCAAACTCTATGGCTATGTGTTTTTTCCTTTTATGTTTTGTGTTTGAAATTTGGAGCTTGGCAGGGTGTCTGCAGAAAATAGCATGGTCAGAAAGGATCAAGGCCACCCTAATCCCCTGCATACTACAGTCCCAGTCTAGATAAGGCCAACCCACAACTTCTGTTTCTAAGCAGAACAAACACCTGAGACAGGGTTAAATGGTTAGTGTATTGTCAAGTCTTGGTCTTTAGCATGGTCCAGCTCCCAAAATTCCTAACTGTTGGCTAATCTGGCTAAAGTTTCTGAGACCTGAACACCCAGAGAACCAAAGCTTGTGAACTACTGGTCTTAAGGAGCAAGACAAGAACAGGACAAAACTGGATACTAACCTACATTGGTATGTCCAGCGCTGGCTGGAATTTTTTAAAAAAATTGCTGCAACAGCAAGATAATTGGGGCAAGGGGATGAAAATATGCAGTATTGGAGGAGCCTCTATAAAGCAGGCAGGCAGAAAATTCTCCATTATGCTGTGTTGCATTCCACCCATGCTTTCCTATAGCGCTTCTTCTTTGGCTCCCTCCCAGCAAAGCCAAGATTGCAGTTTGGCCTCCATGGAGCTGTAATTTAGCACTGTCTTTTGAGCTCTTGGACCACAAATGAGAGGGAAGGATCCTTGCTCGCAGTTGGTCTTTTCTCATTCAAAATGTCCACCATGACAGGAGTTGCACCAGGGAGAAAACAGCTGAAAACATGAAAGGTAAAATTTTGCTGGGAGATTGAGAAATGATGGGAACGGTGTTTGCAGGCCACAAGCAGTAGTCAAGCAGACCTGCAAGAAAATGTTGCAGTATGCGTCATGCAGAAGCGTCTTCACGGTGCCGCTCCTCTCCCATCCCCCTGTGGAGACAACAGTGTCCTGCAGAAAGGGCCTGAGTTAATGGAGTTCAAACTACTTTTGCACCCAGAACTCAGTTTGGAGCAATGGAAGTAAGCTGAGGATGAAGAGGGCAAGTGGAGGGAGGGGAAAAAAACTGGAACATTTTAAAAACAGTTGAGAAAATAAGAGAACAAAGGATTAGCCAGGATTGACCCCGCCAGATTGGAACAGTTGGATGGCATGCAGTTTGGCCCACTCCACCATAGAGATCCAGCAAGTTTGTCTGCTGCAGGTTTGCTAATATATCTTCAAGAGACTCTGTTTGCCTTATTTATTGATTATTACCTGTATTTATACCCCAGCTCTCTTCCAATAAGCTCAAGGGAACTCGTGTCCTCTCCACTCTCATAACTCTGTGAGGTAGGTAGGGCTAAGTTTGGCCCAGTGGGGCCCAGAACCTGGATGATTTAAATTCCAGTCCAACAACCCTTACAGCTCTGCTACAATTGCAGCGTAGGTGTCCTGGGAAGCGACAGCAAGGAGATCAGTAGCAAAACCAGTGATAAGACCAACCTCTTTTCTTTCTGTATGTACCTAAAATTTTTTGGCATTCAGTTCATTAAAAGGAGTTGACAGGCCTACTTGTGGGCCCAATAGAGATACCTCGTATGAATAAAGATATATACAGTTGTGAGTTTCACTTTCATGGATTTGATTGTTTGTGAGCTTCTCCAGCCCCTCCTTCCCCACACCTCAGGTGCTTCTTTTCTGGGGGAAACGTTCCCTCTTGGTGGCTCCAATCAGGCTGAATGACCATTTAAAAACTCACCTCTGGTCCTCCTCCTGCTCCTCCTCCTCCTCCTCCACCACTGCCATCACCATCACCACAAACTGTTGCCTGGCCAGCAAAGGACAGCTCACAGTCCAATTTCTCAGCACCACAAACCCTCTCCCAGTTTCCCTCCCGCATGCCCAAGGAAGAAGATGGGCAAGAGACCAGGAGCGTAGGGCCACCGTGCCAGCCAGCACTTCTTCCTCTCCTTTCTCTGACCTGACTTGGACCCTGGATGCCTGTTCCCCTCAGCCCCCTTCCCACAGACACACATTTTGATATTTGTGATTTCTCCACTTTTACAAGGGTCCTGTGCCCCTAACACTCGTGAATGTGGAGGGCCAAGTGTATAGCAATAGAAAGCCAACGTGATATAATGGTTTGAGCATTGGAGACCAGGGTTCAGTTCACCTCTCAGCCTCTGGGTGATCTTGAGTGCATCACACGTTCCCAGGCCCAGAAAATCCCATGAAAGTTTTGCCTTAGGGTTGTCATAAGTCAGAAACTACTTGAAGGCGCACAACAACAACACCACAATATATAGAGACAGCCTATATGGTGCTAGTGGCTATGGGATGCTGTTCTCATTGTGGATCTGTTGGCAACGAGGATGGAGAGCTACTTGCATTGGTGGCTTATGGATTAAATGTCAGTGGAGCAGTGAATCCAATCCAGGTTTTAGTTTGAACTTTAAAAGAGATATTTTGAGGATAAAGTTCAGAACCTCAGACAACTCCTTCCAACTTCAGACAAAACCCCATAGAGAAGTGGTTCTCAGCCTTTGGTCCTCCAGATGTTTTGGGCTTCAACTCCCAGAAGTCTCAGCCAGAATGGTAATTGTTCAGTAATTCTGGGAGTTGAACTTTCAGACATCTAGAGCACCAAAAGTTGAGAACCACAGCTATCGGAGATTCAGTAGCCCATGGACAATGCAAGCTGCCCCTACCTCTGATAGTCATGGGCTGGTGTGCCAACTTGGGAATTAGGGGCATGGCATACCCACTTATATATTTGATGTGGTCTGTTTCTTTTGCATCCAACAAGGTTAAAGTTAATGGAGAAGCAAAGAAATATTAAAGTTAATGGAGATTAAAATTCTGGAGATTAAATGGAGATTGGAGATTGAATTCTCCATTAAAGTTAATGGAGAAGCAAAGAAATATATTGTTTTAGTGGCTTATTATATGAACATTTCAAGTTTCTAATATTTTTACTTTGTTTTTCTCTTTCAGAGTCTGTTGTTCATCCTTATTCAGGTAATTAATTATAACCGAAATACATAACCTTTTCAAAATTTCTAATCTGTATTCCTCACAAAGCCTTCAGATGTAGGCCACTATCATTGTTATTGCTACTGTAATCTACTATTAGAGCCAGCGGCGGAGACCAGGGTTGGATTCCCAGCTCAGCCATGGAAGCCCACTGGGCGACCTTGGGTGTGTCACCCACTCTCAGCCTCAGAAATCCTCATGATAGGTTTGCCTTCATGTTGCCATAAGTGGGAAACAACTTGAAGGCATACAACAACAACAATAACAAACTCCACTATTGCCAGTGGTGGGTTTATCTGCACTTCTCTTATCCAGAACTTTCCACAGGTATAAGCCAGGTACACAGCAATGGAAAGTTTGCAGCATAAATCACAAACCCAAGAAAAGCAAAATGGTCAGAGGCCTTTTAGTTTTTCTCCACAATCTTTAAGAATTCTAGCATGCTGGGATATGTGTTAAAATACATTTGTAATTTCTTTTAATGTCTAAATTATATATGTTTTTGTGTTTATTTGCTATTATTTGTGTTTTTTTAAATTTATGTCCCACTTTTGTCCCAGCACAAGACTCAAGGTGGCTTACAACAATTTAAAACAAAGTTCAGCTTAAATCTTATTATTTGCTGTGTTCTTTAAGCTGACAGCCAGCTTAATGTACTGGTTGGTGTGCTGGAGTATGACTCTGGAGGCCAGGTTTCAAATCTCCACTCAGTCGTGGAAACCTGCCAGGTGACCTTGGGGTAGTCACACTCTCTCAGCCAAGGCAAAACTCCTCTTAACAAATCTTGCTAAGAAAACCTCATGATAGGGTTGCCTTAGGGTCACCATAAGATCGAAACAACTTGAAGGCATCCAACAACAGCAACCTTTAAGTCATTTCCAACTTATGGTGACCCTACAGTGACGCCGTCTTGGGGTTTCTTGGCAAGATTTATTCAGGAGAGGTTTTCCATTCCCTTCCTCTGAGGCTGAGAGAGTGTGCTTGCCTAGGGTGGGATTGCTATGGCTGAGCAGGGAATCAAACCCTGGTCTCCCATAATCCTAGTCCAGCACTCAAAGCACTACACACTAGCTCATTTAAAAAAGGATTATACAAAAGTTTTTTAAAAAATTAAATGATTCCATTGAAAAAGCACCTTGATTAAAATAATTTAAAGCACATTTAAAGCATAATTTAAAAAGATAAAAGCAAGGCACACCACCCTGAAAACACCCTTCTGCATTTATTCCTGTCTTGACTACCGTTTTGGCCAGGACGGCAGGATATCAACTGGGGATAGAAATGTGAAGGAACTAATCCGTTGGCTTCTAACAGGCGGCAAAATCTGCTTGGCAGTGCGGGGTTTGAGTTTTGGGCCCCTGTGCCTCCAATGTGGCTTTTCTCTCTCAGTCTCCTTTCTCACTATAGTTCCAGCAGATGCCTCTAATCCTGAGAGTGTAGTGGTGTCTGTCCAGAACATCACGGCCAAGGCAGGCTCTCGAACAGTCCTCTCTTGCAAGAGCTACCGAATGGTGTGGACCCAGGACCGCCTGAACGACCGCCAGCGTGTGGTCCACTGGGACCTCTACCGAAGCCAGGTGGGGGCAGAGAGACTATGCGACATGTATTCTGCAGGAGACCAGCGAGTCTACAGTGCCTACAACCAAGGGCGTATCTTCATGCCTGAAAACGCATTCATGGATGGCAACTTCTCATTGGTGGTCAAAGGTACAAGGAACTAAGAGTGATTTCAGAAGTCAGGGCTGGGGAAAGTTACTTGTTTGGACTAGAACTCCTAGAAACCTTAGCCAACATGACTGGTGGCCATGTAGACTATGGGACTTTGGGAACTGTAGGGCAAAAAAGTAACTTTTCAAAGCACTGGGACAGACAGACAATCTCACAGTTAGAAAACAAAGCATGTGTATTTATTTATTGAAATTATTTATTATCCTCCCTTAAAGATAAAAAAAAGTCTCCCTGCCAAAGAAATTTAACTAAGCCATGGTGTAATCTTTCAAGGATCAGTGAAGTGTGGTAGCTCTGCAAGTATGCTATTACACTCGTACAGTAATGATGGGCACTTATTGATCCCTGAGACCTACTGTAGAGCTACTGAAGTCTCCCACCCACAACCATTCATGCTTGGAGGAGGAACATGGGATCATAGAAGCATCTGGTTATGTCCCTGTAGACAGATGTGAAGCAATTACATCATCAACCAAGGTCTGACAGGGTCTTCTGAAGGGTCAGTGGCTCTGGGGCAATCACTTTTCACCTGGTCGCAGGGACATGGCTGAATGTTTCTGTGATTCCTCCATCTCGCTGTCCTCCAGGCACAAATGGCCTTGGGTGGAGAAAGCTTCCACAGTTCTGCAGAGGTCCAAGGAGGTGGTCCTTGGTCTTTGCGGAGGGAGGGAGGGAAATAGCAACCACCCCAGCAACGAAAATAAGACATATGCAGGTGTCAGGTTAGTTTATGCCTGCATATGCCACAAACAGGATGCAGTAACAGCTATGTTAACTATTAAAACACAGCCATGAAAACCAGTACACCAAATGAAGCATTTTCTTTAAAAAGGACAGCAGCATTTCCCAGTATCAGAAAAGCTGTGCCAGGTTGCCACTGGGTTAGACTACTGTAAATTAGCTCCTGAGGTCCTGTCCCATCTTCAGAATTTTATGATGATATTATCTGAAGGCCAACATTCTCTTCTGCCTTCCCTTTCTCCCACCTTGTTTCGTTTCAATCCAGACATTGCTGAAAGTGACCAAGGCATTTACTCTTGCAACCTCCATCACCATTACTGTCATCTGTACGAAACAGTGCAAATACAGCTCGACGTCACCAAAAAATGTAAGTAAACCTTTCTATGTGTTTGCATGCTTGCGCGCATAGTATTTTGCAGTATTTTCAGTTGTTTGTTTTCACTCTCCTACATGTTTCTCTTTTGTCAACTCAAAGGGACACATTTGAGGTGGCCTTTTTAGTGCACAGAGCAGAGCAAATGAAAGGCCGGGGAACTGTAATTAAGATGTTTGTGGGCAGAGGAGCATTTCCTGTCTTGAGACTGTAGAAAAGTCTCTCGGAGAGAAACAGCAGCCATTCTTGCACGGAAAACGAATATTTGAACTCCAGGCTTTTGCAGGAGAGCCTTTACTCATTCTGTGAGGGTGGATACAGAGTCTGGGAAATGTTACTTTTCGGGACTACAGTTCCCCAAATTCTTCATCCAGCATGCTCAGTGGCCATGCTGGCTGTGGGATTTGGGAAAATGTATTCCGAAAAGTAACGTTTCCAAGCTCTGAGTAGGCAGAGTGCATGATGACCGTCAGATTTTGTTGATTTTATGTATGTATGCATGTACCATCTTTTGTAAGACGGCAAGATTCAGTGACAGAGATGCACAGTCAGGCATGGACAGGTCTGCGTACTTACTTAACTTAACCGGAGGGATAGAAACAAATATTTTATCTCCCATATTCTTAGAACAGGAAATTGTAGTATGGTAAAGGAACCCAATTATGATAAAAGAGCTTGCCAAGCTAACAGTACAAATAACTATGTTTAAAGATTAGAGTCATAAATTGTATGGAAATCACCCATCAAGCTATAGATTGATTCATTTGAAATTGTTTTTTTCTCCCATTTTCTCTTGTAATGACTGAATATGTTTCTATTTCTACTGCTAATTGTGAGGCAATATGTAAAATGTTTCCTTTTTCTATTTTTTTTTTTTTTAGAAAACTGATAATAAATTTTTTTTAAAAAAAAATATTTTGTCGATTTGGTAGTTTGGCTTTGTCCACTGTTGAGTGGAATTACTTTGGAATAGCCATCTGAACAGCAATCTTTGCCCAGAAAGCATCAGTGAGGAGACAGAAATCGATAAGCTTGAGATTTGGATTTTGCGGAGGTTGATTTAGGAGATATACTGGTAAATAAAGCATACCAAAGAAACTGTCAGACATAGGGTGGCAAGGTGTTCTCATTTATTGGGAACAGTCCTCTGTGGCTACCAAGAAAGTGACATGTAGTTCAGAGATGGATACTTTGCAGAGGCAGCCATCACCCCCCTGTCATCACCCTGATTTAGGAATAAAGAAGCACAAGGAAGGAGATTAGGGACCTTACAGTTGCCTGTTCAGTTAGCACCTGAGTAGCAGCCTCAGTAGTTACACAGGTCTCCTGGTTACAGTCTTCTGCACTGGTGTGAGATGTAGTATAACTCCATTTAAAATCCTTAAAAAAACCCAAAACACTAATTCTGCATTGGTACCTATAAATCAGCACATGCAGTTTTATGCAAATAAGTGGCCCATTTTGCATGATACACACTTTCTTTTTGGTGATAGCGACCATGCTAACAGTACAGCTTTAGCACTTTCCTCTCTGCAGAAATATGACCCAGGACAGGTTTGCTTTGAATTTCTCAGTTCGACTGGTGCACATTGTGTGAAATGCCATCTCTTTTCTCATACTAAAGTTTACTTGTTTCTCTTGTGTGTCTGTGGTTTCTACAGCCAGAGAAGTGCAGAAGTATTGGGATGGGGAGAA
Organism: Cyclura pinguis; assembly: GCA_030412105.1. Taxonomy (NCBI): domain Eukaryota; kingdom Metazoa; phylum Chordata; class Lepidosauria; order Squamata; family Iguanidae; genus Cyclura; species Cyclura pinguis. Next base: position 9,842,151 of record CM059612.1, read on the forward strand.
ACCTGTGATCGTGGCCCTGAAAGGGAGCACCGTAGTACTCCCCTGTATCAACCGGAACCACATTTGGACGGAGCGGCATGATGAGGAGGATCAGCAAGTGGTCCACTGGGACCGGCAGCCACCAGGCGTGCCTCATGACCGGGCCGACCGCCTCATTGACCTGTATGCCTCTGGAGAAGGGCGCTCCTACGGGCCTCTCTTCATCCGTCAAAAGATGAATATCACTGAGAAAGCCTTTGCCCTGGGTGACTTTTCCCTGAAGATATCTGGTTTGGAGGTGGCGGATGAAGGCATCTACTCTTGCCATCTTCACCATCACTATTGCGGCCTTCATGAGCGCAGAATCTTCCATGTTTCTGTGGTGGAGCCAGAACCAGAGAGAAAGGTGGTGGTGAACCTCACACGCTCCAACCCACCGGTTGCAGGTATGTAGTTCATACAGTCAGAAAATCATAGGTCTTTTAGTTGAGTGGTATCTGGTGGACTCGTGGTGGCCCATGAGCTGTTGGCAGCTGGTTTGTGCAAAGTTTCCATGAAAGAAAGGAACCAGCAGGCATAAATATGGTGCTGGTCCTTGGGGAAAAAAACCCTGACATTCCCCGGTGCCAAATAGCTTAGGAAACACTGGTCTGGTCCAGTCTATTTCTAGTGCAGGAAACCCACAGCAAAAGCATCCCTCTTCAAGGTCATCCGCTTCTGTTTTAAAACTTCCAGCAAAGGAGCATCCAATACGTTGGTCCCTTTCACACTACACAGTTATAGCACTTTGATTACGCTTTAATTGCTGTGGCTGCATCCTGTGAAATCCTGGGAACTGTAGTTTGGGGAGGCCATACACTTCTCTGGGTGAAGATTAATCCAGATTGTCCCTTCCAAATCAGAACAGTTGGAGGGTATGTATGCATCAAATATTATCCATCCATCCATCCATCCATCCATCCATCCATCCATCCATCCATCTATCTATCTAAAATACATATGATTGGGGTGTCATTGTAAATAGTAAAATCAGGGAGAAATGAAATCCAGAGAGTACTGACATTAAAAATTGCATAATGAATGTTAGCTATCCACCAAACCTTTGCTGATAACACCAGACAAACAAAACAAAGCAAAACAAAACAAAAACTTTCCCAGAAGAAGCAAATCTGTCAGAAGATTGCAAGATTTGTTGCTGTAGTTTTTCAACATTCAAACAATGTTTTTGTTGTCCTGGATTATTTTCTAATAATACACAAGACCAGCTGCAGCATATTATCGTGAAATGGATTTCTTTTTAATTCTGAGAAATATTGAAACAATCTGTTCCTTCCGCTCCTGCTTCTTTCCTTCTCAATTTTCTTTTTCAGAGTTACAGTGCATAAGCAAAATAGCACTTTTGCATTGGAAACCTATAACTATTTAAAGAAAAATTTAGAGAGGATAAAATTTACCCTTCATATCATAGCAAATAATGCCCCAGGTTTTTTTAAAGCCTCCTTGAAGAGCCCTACTGCAGATCTAAGAAATCATTACAAACAGTCCCCTAAAAGAATGGGATGAGTGGGTATGGAGGTGACAACTGTCAAACCCAGCAAAATCCAATGAGGGAGACTGTGAAAACTCATTCTTCTTTAGACTAATCAGGAAGAATCTGGAGCAAATTGGCATAGGTAGTATGATAAGGAATTGTGAGACTGAGTCAAAGGACTGGGGGTGATAGCTCACTACATGCCTTTACTGCCTTATCTAATGCCAGGATGTCTGGGTTTCTCTTTGACTTGCTGTCTGCAAACACAGTCCCAGATATGGCTAGTGTATATATAGCTGAAATCAGTGGCATCACTAGTGGGGTGTGGGTGGCCCACACTGGGTTCCACCACTGTGTATGTGTGTGACACCAATCCTAGTGATGCAACTACCTAAAATTGTGGATAATGCTGCAGGCCTCTGGCTAGAGTCCACAAATGTTCTGTGATAATGTAGTCTCAAAGATGTCCCAGGACTCCTTGTTTCTTTGGCAATACACTCACAGAGCTAACTCTTCGGAAATTAAATGATAACAGTACATTTCCCATAATCCTCAGAAGTGGGGATTACACAACAAACATGTTGATATGGAAATCAGGTCCGTGAAGCTAGAAAGCTCCTTGGCCTTGCACATGTTAACCCCATTTCTGCTTTTTTCCATCTTCACCCTAATCATGAAACTGAAAAAATAAAGCCTGCAGTTGAAATCACAAACACTTGGATAAATACAGCCCTTCCTTTATCAATATTTTAAAATGTATAACGAGCTTTTAATATTTATTGGCTGCTTAATGTTGAACCTGAACGTGCTGCAATCAATTTTAAATAAGGGCTCTGCTGTCTTTCTACAGTCGCAGAGAACTGCCTGCGTTTATCTGCTGATGGCAGACTCACAGGTCCTTTCTGGCAACCTTCCCTAACCCTTCCATAAGTTGATCACCACCTACAACCGTGGATGCGTTGGTTCACCATCCTGAGTCATCAGAGGCCGTACTGGGCAGCCCAACACATTTGGAGGGTGCCAAGTTCATATCCCACAACATTTCTCAGATGAAATCTGGGAAAGCAACATTAGGACCACTGGTGGCGCAGTGGTTAAATGCTGGTACTGCAGCCACAAGGCTGTGAGTTCGATCCTGCCGGGCTCCAGGTTGACTCAGCTTTCCATCCTTCTGTAGGTCGGTAAAATGAGTACCCAGCTTGCTGCAGGCAATTAGCTAAACACGTTGTAAACCACTTAGGGAGTGGTTTGCACTGATAAGCAGTATGGAAATGTAACTGCTATTGCTATAGACTGTGGTCAAGGTGGCATGAGAACACATAAACTAGGAGAGGCTGCAGCAGTTTGTATTTGCCCGAGTCTGCAGGGAAGGCCAGGATACTGCTGTCTCTTCTCCTCTCCCCCTGCTTTGGGCCCTTTCTGCACGAGGGGGCTGTGCCACTATGAGATCACAATGGAGTGGTGGGTTGGTCGTGTTTCTGCATGATATCATTGCTGGCCTGCTACCATCTTGCCCCCGAGTGGTGTGTGTGCACAGTATTTGCAAAACGGAAAAAATGCATTTTACACCTGCCATTGCGCAGCGCTGCGGCCCTTCCCAGCCGTGCAGAAGGGTGGAAGCGCGCTGGCGATGCCTACCTCCCCAGTGCAGTAATGGCAAGTGCCCGGCTGCACTGCAGAAGGGAAGAGGGGGGCCAGTGTGCTCCCCTCCCCAGTGACCCAGCAAGATGAGTAGGGGAGCATCCCTGGCATGCTCCCCTCCCTGCTGGGGCTGCAATGGAAGGACATGCTGGAGCCCTGTAGTGTGGAAATGGCCTGAGTGAAGGCAAATGACCTTGCACTCTAAACTCAGTTTGCAGCAATTGATGTAAGCTGAAGGCAAAAGGAGGAAAGTGGGAGGAAGGATGAGAAACTGGGACATCTTAAAAGCAGCAGAAAAAGTGGGAAGGCAGAGGATTAATTGGGATTGTCCCTACCAAATCAGTTGGACGGTACACAGATTGGAAAACTCTCCTTGATGGTAGCTGCAGTCCTTATGGGAGTAAGTCAAATCTCAATTCAGCCGTTAACCCTGAAAGCAGAAAAAATGAACAAGAAGGATATGCACACACCAATATTCATTTCAGCTGTAACCATGAAATCGGACCATATTCTCAAGGAAACCTGATTCAAAGCAGTGAAAAATGGGGCGGGGGAGGCTACTGGACTGGTGTATATTTTTCCCACCGTGAGCTTAGGGAAGAGTTTGCTGTGGTGCAGAAACCAGGCCAAGGAGAACTTGCTGAATCAACGGAATGTTGTTCACTATACTTTTATCTTTTTCATTTCAGGGTGGGAGGCAAACTTCCCATTGGCCTGTTCCTCCCACCTTGAGGCCCCTATTAAAAAAAATATAATGGGAAATGGTTCTTTGTTTACTCTGCACTGAGTGAGGCTCCTGAGAAGATCTCCTCAGCCCTTGTGAGATTGTATAAACTCCTGCAGGGAGAGGACTTTTAGAAAAAGCCTCCGAAGACAAAGTGACACAGAGCTCGAAAGCCTCTCCCTAGGATCCTCTTAATCCTGGGCGCAGCTCCAAGGCTGGGACAGTTTTCAAGACAGGAAATTTTATTCTGCTTACAGTATCAGCAGAGCCTAATTCTATTTTAACTCACCCTGCCATCAGATTTGGAGTTAACTCTCTGGTTTTCAGCAGAAGGTTCTCTACACTGACAGCCATAAGCCATCTGTTCCTACGTATGAATTATTTGAGTTTTGAGAGCTCACTTCCTGAAGAAGTGGAAAGGAACATTTATGACAGATAGACGGAACTGTTGGTGTCACTGTTGTTATGATTATGCCATCAGAAACATATGTTGCAGTTTGCTTGTTGGCTTTATAGGTTGCCTTGTAGTTCTGAAAGCACCAGCACCTCACGATCCAAGTGGGGAGAGTGGGGGGCTCCAGATTATGTCCCTCCCCAGCCCCCCAGGGCACAGACTGCTGGTATTACAAGGAAAACACCTGGAACTGCCTTGTATTGTGTGGGGACTGATAAGTAAAGAATATAAGAAGTGTTCTCTTGGGGCTTTTCTGCACTAGGCTATTATAGTGCTATTATTCTACTTTCAACATCCTGTGGAATTCTGGGGTTTGTAGTTTACTGAAGCCAAAGAGCTCTCCAGCTGAGAATACTAAAAGCTCCTCCCTGAACAACGAACCCCAGAATTTAAGAGCACCATAACAGTGCAGTGTGGAAAGGCCCTTGGATCAAACTTATTTAGTCCTGCATCCTGTTTCCCACAGAGTTTGTGGGGGGAGGGAATTTCTTTTAAAGATTACCACTCCTAGAATTCTTCGGCTAGCTTAAGAAACTGTGGACCCTTCCACACAGCGGTGGAGCTTGGAGTCCGTGGGGGGGGGCATGGCGGAGGTGTGTGGAGGTGTGGCTGTGGTGGATGGAGGCATGGCCATGGCACACAGGGGTGTGGCCACAAGCTGGGACACCTCAAAAACATTGCCGCCAGGGGCGAACCGCCCCCATCGCCCCCCGCGTCCCTACGCAACTGCTTCCGCACTACGCAATTATAGCACTATGATTTCACTTTAACTGCCATGGCTGCATCCTGTGGAATTCTGGGGTCTGTCGTGGGGGGCGGGTGGGCACTGGAGCTCTCTGGCTGAGAATTGTAATGCCCTTGCTAAAGTGCAAATCCTAGGATTCTGTAGGATGCAGTAATGGCAGCTAAACTGGAATCATCGTGTGAAAGATCATACCCTCCAATATTTCACAGATAAAAACTGGGTCACATGTGGCCAAACAGATCAGACTGTAGTCAAGACAGCAAATATTATTACAGTCCTCCCTCCACATTCATGGATTTGACCTTTATGAATTTGATTATTCACAAGGCTCATGCGTGCTCCCCCCCATTTTCCTCCTCTCGTTCCCTTACATGTTGCTGGGTGCGGAGAAGGAAGGCAGGCGCGCCCAGGCAAAAGGCAAGGGAATGGGGAGCAGGCACAGCACACCTTCTTGTTCCCCTTCAAGCTCCCCCTCCCATGCCCTTGTGTCTGCCCCCAGCACTGAGAACTCATGCCGAGGCAAAAGACAAGGGAAGTGGGAGGGGGGAGACATGTACAAGCCTGCCTTCTTCTCTCCAGTGCTCCCCTTCCCATTCGCTTGCCTCTGGCCTTGGTGTGCAAAAGGCAAGGGAATGGGAGTGGGGAGCCCCAGAAGGGAATGGGAAAGGGGATTGCGGGGGCAGTTATCCACAGCTTTTCCACTTTTGCTAGGGTTTTATGCCCTGAACACGCGCGAAAGTGGAGGGGCCACTGTAATGCATTGTAATGCTGCCACAGAGTGTGGTGCAGTCTTCTCCTTTGGAGGTTTTTAAATAGAGGCTGGATGGCCATTCGCTGGGGGTGCTTTGAGTGCATGTTCCTGCATGGCAGGGGGTTGGACTGGGCGGCCACTGGGGTCTCTTCCAACTCTATGTTTCTATGATTCTAAGAGCACAGAAGCTAGGAAGTCTGCAGCAGTTTGATTTTGCTGGAGTCTACTGAGAAAAACTCCCTTTTGCTGAGTTGTTTGTACTTTTTGTACTGTGAACTCAGTTTGAAGTAAGCCAAAGACAAAGGGAAAAAGCGGGAGGAGGAGAGAACAGCTGGGACATTTTAAAAGCAGCTGAAAAAGTAGGATAACAGAGGATTACCTGGAACTGTCCCTGGCAAATAGGGACAGGTAGAGGGTATGGAAAGAGCCCTGCAGTCCTCCAAAGTGACCAGCTGATGGCCTTGCTGGGTGAGGAATTCTGGAAGTTGTAGTCCAAAAAACTCAAAACTTTTTACTAATCCTAGTTCTAAGAGAGTGAACATTTATTAAAAGTAAACTGTGGCTCCTTTCCAAAAAGACTAGCATCATAGCTCCCATGCCTCCCCATGGTCCCTTGCAGAGACTTATAGCAGGACTTCCTAATTACTCTTTTTGTTCAGGCTGAAGATTAAATGTAGGACCTTTTGCTCTGCCGCTGGGAAATTTGCTGTGCCGCTGGGAAATGGGTCCTGTCTGACACAGATGCAGCCTCATTCTTGTTCAGATGCTCAAAGAGGATCTGTGAGATCATACTCTCCAACTCTCCCAGTTTGGCAAGGACAGTCCCACTTAATCCCCTGTCATCTCATTTTTTCAGTTGGTTTTAAAATGTCCCAGCTTCTCTCTCCTCCTCTTACTTTCTTTGTCCTCAGCTTATTTCCATTGCTGCAAACTGACTTCAAAGTGCAAAAGTTGTTGGCACTCTGTTAATTCAGCAGAAAGGAGAGAAAAGAAGGGGGTAAAATCTTAGGCCATTTCCACACTACACTGTTATAGTGCTATTATTCCACTTTCTGTTGAATCTTGGGCTTTGCAGTTTAGGGAGGGGAATTTAGAATTCTCAGCCAGAGAGCTCTTGGGCCTCAGTAAGCCGCAAACCCCAGAATTCCACAGGGTTTTGAAAGTGGAATAATAGCACTATAACAGTGTAGAGGGGAAATGGCCTTACTTTTCCCTTCTCTATAGGGAAGCAAACTGCTGTAGTCTCTCCTAGCTTGTGTGTTCTTTCTCATTAATACGCTTTGCCATCTTCACCACACTTTGCTGTTTCTTCATCATATGTATCTCAGTTTTCATCTGTGAAATGTTGGGGTATGTGGAATTGAGAAGATCGTGTTCTTTAGGGTGCCCTCACCTGTAAGGACTGAGGCATGGAATGGATTTGTAACCTAATCACAGGTCAAAAAGACCTCCTATATATTGGTAAAGAAAATTATGCTGCCTCTACCATCCACTTCCTTTTCGCAAATGTGGGAATGAGTATATCCACCTTCATTTTTAATGTTTGAATTTTCTTGCCTTCCTCTTGCAGACTTCTGTATTGGTCTGGCTCCAAAGAGTCTCCCAATCTCTCAGAGCTATTTGGGGGGACATTTGGGGTCTGAACCAAGAAAGGGAACTGGGCTTCTCCAAGTTCTGCTGGATTCCACTCCACATCCAACCCATTGTTCCCACCTACTAATCACAAGATGTCTTTGGTTTGTTCTTTACGCTTGAGATGTGTTAATTGCTTGGCATGGAAACAGGTATGAGAAGTATGTGTGGATTGGTGAAGTGATTGGTCATGCAACATGGAGCTTACAGTTTCCTAAACTAGGGAAGGCCTGTGTTTGCAAAAACATATGATATGTGAAGTACACTCACTTTTCTCATATACCCCCAAAGCTGGCTTCCCTTTCCCCATAGTAAAAGAAAAGAAACCCACACTGTTGTTCTCAGCCCTTTATCTGGATTTGTCTAACCCCTTGAATATTTCACTGTTGTTCCAAGTCTCTCTTTTAACCTGACCTGCTCAGTCAAGATGTATAAAAGACACACATTCCACACCAGTGAGATGGTCTCAATTTCCCTTTGCTGGCTTGGCACACAAAGTTGCTCCGCCCTGCAAAGGAATGGAATCCTGGCTTCACTGGGTTTTTTGTGTGTCTATGTGAGCTAGTGTGGTTTTATTTTAGTTGGCATGGGCTTTGTTCTCCTACTATCAACATCTTTGCTTCTGGGTAGCTTCTCAGCATGAAGCTGTGGACAGGAGGGTGCATAGAATCCCCACACCTCGCTGGGTGCTGCACCCCACCGTGGTGAATTTTGACAGCATAACAAAAGCAGTGACAAAAAGGGAGCATTTTAGCTTGAAAACAAGGTGCAATGGGCTGGCACATCTTGTTTTAAATAAGCTGCATTGGTTCTAGGAATGCAATTATATGTTAACACAAGATTTGTCCTCCTTGTGTAGTTTGTTTTCAAAGGCAGTTGCAGGTAGTTTACCGCAACCACAACATAGCATCGAATAGGTGGTGGCAGAGGTTGATAAGGGCTGCAAAAATGGGTGGGTTATATATGGCCCACCAGTGACTCACCTCAGACATAGACCATTTCTGCACTATACTGTTATAGCGCTGTTATTCCTCTTTCAGCATCCTATGGAATCCTGGGCTTTGCAGTTTAGGGAGAGGCCTTTAGACTTCTCAGCTAGAGAGCTCTTTGGCCTCAGGAAACTACAAACCCCAGAATACCACAGGAGGTTGAAAGGGGAATAATAGCACTATAACAGTGTAGTGCAGAGATGGCCTATGAGTCACCTTTTATTTCAAAGAGCAGCAGACATTGGCTTGAAGAAAGATCTAACTAAATTAGTAGTGCAACATTCCCCCTTCCATTCTGGGAGGATGTGTGAGAACAACTAAGCTACCATGTGCCCAAATTCATGCTTGATCTTTGTTTTCTAGCCAAAGTAATATTTGCCCCTTTCAACATATTGCCCCAATATGTTGATTGATGGATGTGGAAATGAGCATGAAAAGAGGCATGCCTTGCTGAAATGCCTGATAATGTTACAAAAGCCCCAATGACTCTTGAAAGCAGTGTTTCCAAAACTGTGACATTTGCACCTCTACCCCACCCTTTTAGTTAAAACTGCAAAGACACATCTTTCCTATATGTGTAAAAGTTGGGCTTTAGAGAATGAAAAATTAGAAGTAGCTTGACTCTCAGATAATTTGGCCCTTCTGCCATAACCCTGGAACTGGGGCTCGTGTATTGAAACTGGTTGGAGGGAGATTCAAGAAAGTTAAAAGGAGGGTTCTATTCACTCAGTGCTGAATTATGGGATCAGGTTCCCTCCCAAGTGGATATGACACTGTGGTTGCTGCGTGGCTTTAAAAAGGGAGGAGAGAAGTTCACAGAGGAGGAGGAGGAGGAGGATCAGCCTATGAATGGGTATTCAGCTAAGCATTGAAAAGTCACTGTTTGGAGTGCAGCTCCCAGAATTCTCCATTTTGACTGGAGGTGGATTCTGGGAATTATAGTCCCAAAAAGTAACTTTCCCAAGCTCTGATACTAACTTTGGCAAAATAAATCCTCCATGTTCAAAGGCAGTATAGCTCAGAGCAGGCAATATTAAAAAAGAAAACTGTGAGGAAGAACTGTTTTACCTTCGTGCCCTGCTTCTGTGTTTGTAGTAATATCCCAGAGTGTCAGGGTGACATTCCATAAAACCAATCTGACGAATATAAAACAATGTGAATAATTAAATTTTGAAAGGCTGAAAACGTATTACATGCATGGTTGACCATCAGTTCAACCAGAGACCTTCTACTTGCAAAGCAAGTGAGGTATGGCCTCATTTGCTTCAGCACAATTATCCTATGTATAATATGTAAGACCCAATTAATTGTAGTGCAGGACTTATTCCCAGGTAAGTGCGAACACTACACAAACCTCATTTCCTCCTCTCCCCTGTCCCAAGAAGGACGGCCAAACAATTGTCTTGTTTTCTCTTTCCCACCTCTCACAATGCAGATCCAAACTCAGGACACAGCCACAATGTCATCAACGTCATCATTCCTGATAGCCGGGCTCATTTCTTCCACCAGCTGAGCTACATCCTGCCAACACTGTTGCTCTTCATCCTGCTTCTGCTCCTTGTGGTCCTCATCACTCACAAACACCGGAGGAGAGGTGGGCCTTTTGACAATCTTTGTTAGTTTCCTCTCCCAATCCTCTTTTTTTTGTTTGGTGGAGCACAATCCTAACCGACCCAGACAGCCAAGAAACAGCTGAACTGTGCTGAATTCCAAAATTTCTCAGCTAAGGGATGTTGGAAATTACTCACCCTTTTCAGTCTAACCTGACTTTCAGCTGGGATTGCAATTGAGTTCTTCCTTTTTCTGGATAATATTTCAGTCTGGTGTAACTCAAGTCCTTCCTCACCCTACTCCTTTTCCACCTCCACTTTTGACCTTTCTGCCAAAAGCTTATAAGCAGCAGAGCAGCTCTGCTGGCATATTGTTCTGCTGTCAGATCTCTGAAATCAGCTGGCAGAAGAGGCCTGTGCCCAATTATCAATTTAAATTGAAGACAATTTGCAACAAATTAAAGCAAATTACAGCTAAAATCCCACACAATTTTTTAAAAAAGATAAAAATAAATCCATACCACACACTCTACAGCTGGCTCATCTCTGAGTTTAGATTGCACTGCCTGGGGCAAATATATCCTGTCTTTTGTCCAGTGAGCTCAACGGCTGGTGGATAAAAGCAGTTCATATTTTGCAAACCTCAAGGCAGCCCACAAGGCTCCCCCATTCCCCACTTCTTGTCCACAACAGATCTGGAGGTAGGTCAGGTTGAGAAAGAGTGGCTTCTATGACTTCCAAACCACTGTCCAACACAAGACCAAACTAATGCCCCTTCTGTCCCTCACCCTCAGTTTCAAACAATGGGTTCTTTCCCAGACATATCTTCTACACCTGCCTACATTGTGGTGGATGAAAGAAAGATGGCCAGAAAATGTGCACATTTCAAAAATGCTTACAAGTGCTCCTTGGTTAATAGTTGGATGCTTGTGAACAATGAACACAATTTGAGGAAAAAGTGTGCAGAAAATTGCAAAAGCCCTGGTGGATTTTTCACAGATCATGCACTCACTCACTCACTGCATAAAAGTAGCACAGGCTGGGCACAGATGTAGGAAATGAAGTTTGCAGAAGTAGACTGGCCAGATGCATGCATTCCTAAGTGACAGCAGTGGGAAAATATGAGCTGGCAGGCATGCTTCTTGAAGTCTCATGAAAAAGATGAGTTTAGACTCAGGGAGGGGTTTAGAAGGGTTCTTGGTAAAGGCCCCATTTAGTGGCCACAAATATAGCATGTTTTGGTTAGTAATGAGTTAAAACGTTCATGTTCCATCTGGATCTCCACCTTTTTCAAGCAACAGTGCTGCCTCCAAGCTGTTTCTGTGTTATTTTCCGAGAGCGCCCAGCACTGATGGCATTTTTCTAGAGCAGGGGTGGGCAACTGCATGGGGGCCACGGACAAATTTCCCAATAAGAGCCTCCCACCCCAGCAAGCTCAAATAGGTGTTTTCATGTACAGTCCCTCTCAAAAAAGCGATAGGAAGTGACAGAAGAAAATGGAGGTATAGGGGATTCTGGAGTGCATGTTTGGGTATACCTGGAGTGCTTTGTGCGTGAATTTGGGCAAAAAATGCACCAAAATGGCACCAAAATTTTCTTTAAAAAGGATAAGGGTGGGGGACCTTCTGGCACCTGATGGCAGGCTTCAGAGCCACAAATCTAGGATATTCCAGTGGGGAAAAAGGCAGACCCACAAGTGGGTGTCCTCTGGGATGAAAAAAATGACCTCTGCCCAGAGGCAGTTGCTATGAATGATCGTCACTGTGTGCTAGCAACCAACGACCTGCAGCAAAGGCAACATAAAAAATTTAAAGGAAGAAACCCCTCCTTTGCATTAAGATTGAGAGATGGAAAACTGGAGAGAGCTCCTGCACCTCTAATGGTTGTGTAGAAGAGGGAATTTCAGCAGGTGGGGCTTGTCAGGAAACCTAGGAAGAAACCACACTTGCTGAAATTTCCTTGACCACACAACCACTAATGGTGCAGCAGCCCTCTCCAGTTTTAAATCTGGCAGTCCTACTTCTGCAGGCTAATTTAGACACATGTACATTCCCTGACCTGTTACCTCAGTCAACCACTCAGTTCACTACAAATAATGTGAATTGGTTTTATCAGAAAGTGTTTGATCAAAAGGTGTTGTTAAGACCCTGGTTTGTTGCGGCAGCTTATTCACACGTGCAACAATTCTCTGTGGGCACTGAAGTACCTAAGTGATGATGCAAGTGCTTATATCCTTCTTTTCTCTCCTTTCAAGGTTATGAATACAACGTGAAGAAATATGATGAGTAAGTAGGAACATATCGTGGGTGAAACATACTGTATGAGACCCTCTGTCAGGACTAGCCAGGTTTGAACTGGCTCTTTCTCTGAGGTTTGGTGACAGCCACAATTTGGCACTGGTTGTTTGGTTCTGCTGTTCCATTCTTCCGTACTTGTCTGTCTGCCTGTTTGTTTCTTCCATCCTGGCTAGAGTTCTATTTTTAGTTTCTAACAAAGGGCACATCCAAATTGATTAAAACGACCAGAAAGTCCCAGATTTTGTCCCAGTTCTTTCCAATTTGGAGAGCCATACTTTGTTTATCCCAGAATATTTTCTATCAGTTCCCAGTGCAATCAGAGATTTTTTATACCAGCTCCCTAGGTCAGTTTACTTTAACCCAGTATAAAATCGGAAAGAGCAGGAACGAAATCAAGACTTTTCAATCAGTTTGGCCTTTAGGGAGTCTGCTCTTCTTTATGAGTTTTCTTTGTTGCTTGGAATGGAAATAAGAATGAGATAAGGCCATGAAATGGCTGATAGTGCCAGTGATGGCTCCCTAGAGTGGAAGAAAGCAGTGTCTCTCAAACTTCTGATAGCTGATGCATACTCTCCCAGCCTGGATTAAAACTTGAAGAACAGTTTCATTCTTACGTGCTCAAAGATTGTCTTTTTAGAAATGGGAAGAAAAATTGAATTAACTGAATTAAGATGTTCTCTAGGACACCCACCCCACTGTATTTATTCATCAGAACTGTGGTCCATCTCACAAAGGTAGTAGGAACTAAAGTGTTTCATGACTGGATGTGCAGACTGAAGCAGTGTTGGAGAATGCCATCAGATTTAGAAATATTATCAAAACAGGTATTATATTTGAGCTTCTGAGATTCATGAAGAGCCAAGCTATACCAATTCTATTTAGCTCAGAGGGAAATTTTTCCGTCTTCTTTATAAGACAGTGTTTAGTGCATAGGGAGACTGGCGGGCTTGCTAAGTATCTTCTGATTTGAGCAGAATAATTAGTTTGACTCATTTCCAGATGAATCCAGTGCAATTGAGGAGTGAGCTTGCCCAACACTAATCAGAATATTGAAATCGATAGGCAGTTTCAGAATATTGAAAACTAGAAATGCATCTCACTACTCTGACCATTAAAAAAAAATAACTCCTCTTCTGCTTTTCCAGGAAAGATATCAATCTCAGAGAGTTTCCAGTTGATACAACAGATTTGCCCAACTATAAAAATGAAGATATTAGACTGGGTAAGTGATGGAGTCTGTTTTTGAGGGCAGGTAGACTAGGGCAGATAACCTAGCACCTTCCCAATGTTTTGAAGTATAAAAGCTGTTAGCTCCACACAGCATGGTCAATAATTAGGAATGATAGGAACTGTCAAATTTTTGGAGATCCCTTATGGTATAGTCAAATTGGAAAATAATGTTTAGCATATTTGGCAGAAGTTCCCCCGCAAGTGGTGAAAGATGTGTGTATCATTTTCTTCACCTGTGTACCTTGCATTTAGTGTGCTTTGTTTTGTGATTGCTTATTGGAGGGTAAACTTACTTAATTGGCAAGGTTGTTTTGATGAATTCTTGCTGTGGGAGATAAAATGGGCTGCTCATAGGGAGCAGAAATTCATTTCGACTTTTAATTTGCTCTGAAGGCACTCGGTGCAAGCTTGAAACATATTGTTACATGTGCCAGGTGTGAGTCAGGGAGCTCTTGTAATCAAAGCAGCTTTCTGAGTTCTTTTTTCCATCGCAGATTACAAGAACAATATTCTGAAGGAGAAGGCTGAACAAAGCAGGGTCCTTCCAGCCAAGAACATTGATCTAGATAAAGGTGAGAAGTCGTTGGGGATGGAGGGCTGATCCATTTCCCTCCCTAAATGTTCCATGATGGGAAAGGGTGTGTCATACTTTGGCATTAGCAAGGCCAAAGAGTTTGGATAGTTTAACAAAAAGAAATGTTTGCAATGCTGGTTCCATCCATAGTCTCTCATCACCCCACCACAATGTACTTCCAAAGGGGTTATTATGAGCTGTGATAGATTTTTTGCTGGCTTTTGAGTCACTGTTTCCCTCGGGGTGGAATCCAATCTGCTAGATTCCAGGATGCCAACAAACTCTTCTCAGCACAGACCTTCACAGGCTTTTGCTCAGTGTTGAAGTCTGTTTGTTTTGTTTTACAGTCTGATTGCCAGCTCTTTCATCCAGGTTAGATTTCTGGGAAAATCTACATTTGTTGTGGTGTGCCTTCAAATCATTTCTAGCGTGGTGAATGTAAAGTGAATTTATCACAGGGTTATCTTGGTAAGATTGGTCCAGAGGGGGTTTTGCTTTGCCTTCCTCTGAGGCTGAGAGAGTGTGACTTACCCAAGGTCACACAATGGCTTTCCATGGCTGAGTAGAGATTCAGACCCTGGTCTCCAGAATCCTAGTCTAACACTACATTGTCTCTACGCTGCAGAATTAAGAAGGCATACACTTTGTAGGAGGCTGTGCTAAGATGGGCTACTGCCAGTAGGCAGATAGATTTTTGAATCTTTGTTGGCATCATGCCAAATCTTCGCCATCACTGACAGCTGTCCACTGATAAAGACAGAACTAATTTGCATTACTGATCTTGTTTCATACTTTTTTGCATTAGCTTGGCGGTTTGAGGTTTTGGCAAAATACGAAGGCTGGGGACATGGGTGTCAGGGGGAGTGAATTTTCCTCTGTTACCAACCTGCTTGCACAGTTCTCATAGCTACTGGGGGAGAGAGGAGATCGATCATGCTTGCACACTTGTATTTTCTTTATTTCTGCACTATATAACTCTTGGAGCTCCTCTTCCCTTGGCCTTTGGGGGAGTGCATGCCAAAAGCAGGTGTCCCATATCCAGCACTGAGAATGGAATTTGGTTCCTGGCAGAGGGATAGTCTGGGTGGAATTTGTTGAGAGGCCCAATTATATCTTTCACTGTTAAAGAATGCTGGACCCCATCAACAAAAAGGCTGAAATACTTCTCCACTGGGCACCATCTGCTGCACCACTTACTACCAATACATCTTTTGCAGCAGCAGTAATGTGTGTCAGTGTTTGGCACCAAAAGATTTCTTAGGAAGGCCTGCAACTTCAGCCAGGTCTGGCATGAGACACCCTGAGGTTAACTCAGGTACTCCTGGGTTCTGTCCAGCTATACCTGATGCTTAATGACATCCCCAGGGACTACCGTTTATTTGCACAGGCCTCACCTCCTGAGTGGTTTTGGCCCTGAAGTCTCAGGGCCAGGGACAGATCTGGCCTAGCTATCCTAGACCCAGATCATACTTGTAGGTCTGTTCCATATCAAGACCTCCAGTATTTCACAGATGAAAACCAAGACGTGTCTGGCCAAACAACTAATGGGGAAAAACATAGAAGCTAGGAGAGGCTTTAAGAGTTTGCTTTTGTCTGAGCCTACAAGGTTTGCTTTTGTCTGAGCCTACTGGGAAAGACAGGATTCCTTCACTCCTGTCACCCTCGCTGATTTAATTGAGGGTAAAATGCTTTCTATTTTGAACTCAGTTTGCAGCAATTGAAGTAAGCCGAGGACAAAGGGGGTAGTGGTTGGAGGAGAGAGAAATTGGGACATTTTAAAACAGATGAAAAAGCAGGATGGCAGAGGTTGAACTGGGGCTGTCTTTGTCAGTTTGGGAGAGTTGGAGGGTATGAAAATGGTCTACACACATGCACCCCAGGGGGACATAGCACGCCCTGTATTCAGCCCTCCTGGTGACAGCCATTGTTGGACTTGGTAATGTGGGCACTCTAGTTTCTGCTGTGGACCCAAGACAACAGTATTTCCACTATGCATTGCAGGCATCCCTTGACAAACTGTCAGAACAAAGTCTTCCTTTGGCATATCCACCAGCAGAGATCCCCAACGGGTCCCTGCAAATGTTTTGAGAATGAAAGTTTGGGAGGGCCTCTGTGGTATAGTAACTTAAGTGCTGGGCTAGGACACTGGGAGACCAGAGTTTGTGTTCCTGCTCTGCTGTGGCGATCCTTGGGCAAGTCACATTCTCTCAGCCTCAGAAGAAAGCAAGGGCCCTCTGAATAGACTCTTAAAAAAATGTTCTCATTGACCAGTATAATAGGATAATGGGAATACTTGACTTCACATTTCCTATGTCACCGAAACTTTACTTACTAAATATGTTACATGAAGTAGACCAAGCACTTGTAAAAAAAAACATTGGAGAACACTGCTCTATGTGACCACAGCGACCAGACTAGCATTTGCCAAAAAATGGAAAAAGAACAATATGCTAAACACAGAAGAGTGGTATCAGGAACCACTTGAAATGAAATCCATGGACATAGTAACTTATATAATTAAAGGGGAAGATGAGAAGAAAGTGAAAGAGGAATGGGCTCCAGTGATAGAGAGCTTTTTAGGGTCAGAGGAATTAAGAAATGGTTAGATGAATTTAGTTATTTACTCAAACCAACACAGTATAATAAATGTCATAATAGACTAAGAGATCTTTAATGTGTTTACCACTTGAAATACATTTTCATAAGTACTCATTATATACATGTGCAAACATGTGCGAATACACATATATACATACGCTTTCTTAAAACTTGGTGGAACAAAACGTGTAATATTCGTTTGGGTTAAGTAACATCTAATCAATGCTTCAGGAGCAACAGAAACAATGTAATGCTACTTTGTTATTTAGAAGTGTGTGAACAAAGGGTATTAGAGCATGTTACTTAGGAATCCGAAAAAGTACTAGGAAGGATCGAAGAACTTTCTGTTAATTGATGAGATGTATACAGACCGATTGTTTTATTTATTTATCTATTTTATTTATTCATTTAACTTCTCTTGTTATAGTTGACAATCTCTGATAATACACTGATATTGTACAAATTGCAATATCACTATATGACTGTAAATAGGCAGATTTATTACTATTTCTGTATGTGTGTGTGTGTGTGTATACACATACACACATATATATTCTTTTTTTCCCCTTTTCTCTCTTTTTCTGATCAATAAAAAATATATTTAAAAAAATGTTCTCATTAGTGCTGCCATATGTGAAAAATAACTTGAGGGCACAGAACAACACTGAAAGTTTGGAGATTGACTCATTATAGACAGATGTGCCAGGACCCAGGCATGCCAAACAAGGGCTCCAGCTGTTACCCTGATTTCTGGGGGTCCCTTGGGGGACACCTTGATTTGCTCCAGGTTATAAAGGTTGGGGAAATTAACAAAGCACAGCGATGGCAAAACGAGAGGCAGGGTAACTTAGCAGGATCTTTTACCCAACTTTTACAGGGTCAGACCAAGCCAAAAACCAGACAAACTTATCAAATAGATGGTTTTTATTGAATGAAAATGTTCTCACGCACCAACGCACTCACTCACACAAGGCCTATTGAGAAACAAAAGAGTGGAAAAATGGATAGGGGATATAGCAAAGGGATTTTAGATGGAGTGATACTGCGCCTGTCCTGAAGTCCTCGGTCGGGGAAGTGGCAGGCGACACGGAACTCAGCTACGAAATGGCTGAAGAGATCACTCAACTAACAGAATACACGGTCCACTAGTGCGGCGGGGAGTGTTCCAGAGAAGTCTCAAAAACTAGGACTACTTGTAGGGCAGAACGTACCTTGAGGGCAAATCCTCTCCCGGGTGGGGCAATAGGCACAGCAAAGGAAAGGGTGTTTAACAAAGGCAACTTGGTTTGCATGATGGTTTTATGATGTGTTGCCAATGTTTCAGGATCTTCGGTTGGAGTGGGTCGCAGCGTAAATTTATGTAGATGGGCCTCGCCTTGTAGGATTTTTCCGGAGTCACAGGTGCTCAACCTGGGGAAACACGCTAAACCCCTCAAGCTGGCTCCTCTTTGGCTGAGGACCCTTTGCTTTTTGTGGGTATGCACAGCTTGAGGTCTCCTTGGGCTACGTGACGGGGGATTTTACTGGCCTGGCCTAGTTTGACTGTTTTTGCCTACGTGCCCATCCAGGCAACCTCGCTGGCATGGTGAGCACATCTGATATCAAAATTGTAGTCCCCAGGATAGGGTATGCCAGTAGGGTAACACAAGCTCAAGCTACGATTTCTTCCATTTTCTGCAGGTTAAGCAGGTGCATTTTAGTGACCGTTTTAGTTGGTTTTTGGGGTGTGTGGTATCTTTTCATCTAGCTGTTCTGTTTTTCTTTTGGGGGATGTTTATGCAATGTCTTTTAGATCAATTTTCCTTTCCCAACGTGATGCCCTCCAGATGTGGTGGACTCCATCTGCACACACCGTGCTAGCTGGGGACGATGAGACTTGTAGGACAACACACCTAGAGGGCACCAGGCTGAAGAAGATTGTCCAAAACGTAGTCTGTGTGTTGCTTTGGAGGCCTTTTTGGTGTGGAGTGTGGAGGGCAAAGAGGGTGGCAAAGACCTGCTCACGATATGTAATGTGCACATATGTGATTCAGTGGGATCTTGGTGTGAAGTTCCATCACAAAACACAAGTTTGACTCCAATAACTTTTTATCTCCCTTTTTGCTTTCAGAATTCCGGAAAGAATACTGTAAATGAAAACAACAACTCCAAGCTACTGGCTGGCCCAGAAGCTCCCATTGGAATTTAAATAAGCAAGAGAAAGCTTTGTTTTTCCTTTTTAAAATGTCATACCTCCAGTTACCGAAACTTCTCTGTAGACTTTCTTCCTGTCTCTTTGGGAGTAACAGAGACATAGGTGATGACACTTAGGTTACCTACAATCCTATACACCAGCCTCTCTTACAACCTTGTGCTTTCCAGATGTGCTGCACTACAAATCACATCATCCTCAGTCATATACTGCAGCACCTCTGGAGAGCGCCAGGTTGGAGAAAACAGCTATCTGTGGAAGTAAGTCCCATAGAAGTTGATAGGCCTTACTTCTGTGTAGACAAGTATAGGACTGCACTGTTAAACTTCCTCTTTATTATCCTATATGATGCTATTTTAAGGAGGGTGGGGTGTCCTTTTTTTCTTGGTGGGTTTGCTAAATCTCTTCCCTATCCTGACTCCTTTTGATTCTTTCTTCTTTGTTCACATAATTATTTGGTTTAATTTGCAATGATATTTTGAAGTTTTTAAAAAAGTTTTTAAAAATTTTTTTAAAAAAAAATATGCTGAAAATGTAGAGGCTTGACTTGCTGTTAAACTTAGAACAGAACCTGTAGTATTTTCCATTACACCAATGTTTGAAATATTTCTCTCCCATTGACCCCCAAAGGATAATTACCTTGACTTGGATCTGTGTCTGTACACATTGGAACCTCTTGGCTTTTGTGCTTTGTCAGAACTTTTGGGTGAAGAACCTGAACTAGTACATATTTTAGTCTCCTAAGGGAGAAGGCAGAGACCTCCAGTTCAAGGTTATTCAACAGCACCAGCAAAGAGCTGACCTCTTTAAATTCCTAAATAACACAACAGTGTGGAACAAGTGTGTAAAAAAGCACATGGCTGCAAAACATATAGTGTAGGTCAGTGCAATGGTAGAAACGTGATTGTGGAAAGAGAGCAGTGAACTGAAAGGCCAGGCCACAGAGAATCTAAATATATACAAAACATGGATGGATAGAAGGGTGTTAACATGAACTATGATACAAAGATTGTAAAGAGTAATCTGTATGTTATAAAAACATTGTATAGAATGTTGTACCGATCATGAAACACAAAGTCAGTGAAACATCAGAAGTCAACAAAAAAATTATAAACAGATTTCTAAATTATAGCCTGATTCAATGCATCTTCATCAGTAAACTTCCTGTTACATTGCTAATTCTAAGAAAAATGTGCCAGCTGTCTTGAAACATTAAGCATTATTGATATGACTTATTGTTAGTTCTAAGGATCTAAAAAAAAAAAAAAGAATAGTGAATCCACTGAAAACTGAATGACTTTATCTTCCAAACTGATTGGCCAGGCATTGCATAAATCATTTTTGTAATACAGGAAGCCCCCCGCCCCTTTTGATGTGCCATTATCTTACTCTTTTGACACTTCCAAATTACGGACAAGTTCTGTTAATTCAATGGGGGTTCCACTCTTCCGTTGATTCTTGCCTATGGAGGCTTCCTTTGGATTGCTCTTGCATGCGCAAAGCAAGCTGAGAGGAGCGGGGTAAGGCAGTAAGCTGGCTGAGGGATTTTGCAAGCAGCATGCGTGCGTGGTCAGTCCGAAGTGAGCCTCTGTAAGTCCTTCATGCTTCCTACAGGACAGCACGTGGGTTCTTCTTTTCATCCAATTCTGTTTTCTGACAGTGCTCCAGCCCCAGTTTGTACCAGGTACTGTAAGCTATATTTCAGAGGAAGCAACTAGTAAAACCACCTCTGAGTATTCCTTTCTCAAGAAAACCCTAGGAAATTCATGGCGTCATAGGTCAACAGGGTGACTTAAAGGCACATAAACACACAGTACATTGATTATTCCTTACAATGTTTGCATCATATTTCATGTTAACACCCTTATATCTATCTATCCATCCATTTGTATGTATTTTGATTCTCAGTGGCCTGAGTGTTTACCGGTTTTGGCCTATAATTGTGTTTTTCCCTTTAAATTCCCAGCAGCTTTTCTTGAGGTCTTGGTCTCTTTGGAGACACAAGGGGCCAGTTTGGCTTGAGATTCTGTCGGCCCCAAACAAGGCCATCTCTGGTAGCAGCTGCTGGGAAGTGGTAGCAAGATGTTGGAGGGGAGAGCGGTTTGCTGTGCCCCTTGCATCCCTTACATTAGCCTACTGCCTCCAGGTAAGGTGGCAGACACTGTCCCTCGGTAGCATCCTCTCTTCTTGTTCTTTGTCTCAGGCAGCAAAATGCCTTGGGCTGGTCCTAGATCCATAGCTGTCTTTCTGATGTGGCTGTCAAACAATTCCTGCACACTTTCCCATCTTTTAGGACAGCCTATGCTGTCATATCACTGTTTAATATCATTACCTCTTCTTGCTTCTGTAGCCCCCCGAGTCCACTATGGGCAGAGGCATATCTAGGGTGGGGCAAGTAGGGTACATGCCCCGGGCGCCAGTGCCAGGGGGTTGCAAAAAAGTCATACATGTAGGGGTGGGGGTGGAAGTAGGGGTAAGAAGGTAGGGGCGCAACTTCCACGCTTGCCCTAGGCGCTGTTTACACTAGATACGCCACTGACTATAGGTCAGTTTTTCCCCCCAATTTTTCTTTTCTTTTTCTGCCCCAAAATGCCCACTGCATGGTGTGAGGGCATATTGGCAATGTTTTTGTCCCCACCCCAGGCAGTTAAGCCTAAGAGATGCCTTTTTAAAAAGTAGGAAATAAACTTCTGCTCACTTCCTATTGTTAAAAAAAGGCCTCTTCTGAGCCTAAAAACATGCCAAAAATGACCCCACACATCCTAGTTTGGGGACAGAAATTGTGGGGTGGGGAGATGGCAGAGATGCAGCAGGGGTGTGGCCCTTTAAGGTCTCTGGGGAGGGGCTAATGTGGTCCCCCATCCTCCCCCAGTTACCCACCCCTACTTTATGTCAGTGGAATGGAACCTCTCCCAGTTTGAAGGCCAGGTTCAATTTCAGAGATGTTGTGGGGCGCACATTTCTGCGGTGGCAAGGGCCAAAGGCAAAATCGGTGTGACCCAAAATACCAGCATACTTGAGCTTAAACCTTCTTCATTTTATCAAGACTGTCCCTGCCAAATCTAGACAGTTGGTAGGTATGAAATGCTAATAAAAATACGTAAGAACTGACTGATGACAGTTTTTTGTACATGTTATGTTTAAGGGCTGGTAGCCCAGCAGATGAGATTGAAGCCTTGGAGAACGTTTCTGTGTTCTATAGGATTTGGCATTTTGCTCTGTTTCTGTTGAAAGCCAAATCTGCACTCTCACCACCAATGGTAATGGCAATGGTATTCTTAGAGGATCACTCAGGGCCTCACTCATCCCCCTTTTGTGCCAGTGAGTCAAAGATTAAATCTCGTAAGTTTACCCATTCCAAGTACCTCACGCTGGCCAAAAAACCCTAAAATTGGGTCACTTACTCATCCAGCTCCTGCCATGTTTAAATATTTCTTTCAGCTCACCCAGGGCTGCAAAACTGCTTAAAAGTAAAAAAAGGGAAATGAAGGCATTGCTGGACTGTGTTAATCTTTACGTGTACGATAACTTTTAGAAGAGGAAAATAACTTCTGCCCTCCTCTCCAAAACTTTATCCTTTTAAGGAATGCTTTTCAGGTCAATCTTTCTGCTAAATGGGTCTTGCCAATGGATCTGTTTATTACAAAGGATCCTAGGCAGTGTAAGTTTTCTGTTCCTTCCTGTAATCCAGTGGTTTATTGGAGGCAGGGCTCATAGGACAGGAGTACCATAACTTTGACAGCTGGAATGATGATACCTGCCAGTACCTCACCATTAGATTCCCCAGTCCAAACTGTTGCAAAAAAGTGAGACCTCTGATAACAGAAAGCTTCATTTATTACCATTTGGGACCTCCTGGAAATGCATTTTCAATCGACAGGTACCACTCCAGCTAGTAAGGAGGGGAGGCAAGACGAAGGAACCCGAGTAGGAAATTTGTTCAAGAAACATTCAGATATCATAATGCTGTAGGCAATTGGCTAAACATAGTTCTCTTCTGTATCTTCACCCATCTTTGATTCTGGAGACCTGGATCGGCATCCCTTCTTTTTTAAAGGCACAATATTCTGAAATTCTTATTCTGGTGTAAAGGCAAGCCAGCAAAGAAAAGAGGAATGTCTTTTAATCAAAACTAGACAACCACATGTCCTTTTCAATTGTTTTTTTCCCTGTGATAGATCCTGCAATTTTTTTTAAACAGCCTCTAGGTTGGATTAAAATGTTTCTCTTTTGTGTTGGAATATTTTTCTGGATGTTCCATTAAAAGGGGAATATCATATAATCAAAAAGAACCTGAAAGCTTTAAAAACAGAGCAAACAACAGGAACATTTCCTATCTCCCCCTTCCCCCCATACTTCTTGAGACTTTTTCTGGAGGCACCAAATATTTTGTAGGGACCTATTGTAATGAAAAGTTGGTTTGGTTTTGAATTGGCAGATATGATCTGTGAGCGTTAGAACAGACCCGCTGCTTGAGAATATGAAAACTGCTAGACCTGGTATGGGGTTATTTTGGATTCTCCTTAAAAATAACAGTGATTGGAGGCTGTCATATACCTTCCAACTGTCCTGGTTTGTCAGGGACAGTCCTGATTAATCCTCTGCCATGCTACTTTTTCTGCTGCTATTGAAATAGCCCAGTTTGTCTCTCCTTCCTCACTTACTCTTTTATGCTCAGCTTACTTCACTTACAGTAAACTGAGTTCAAAGTACAAAAGTAGTAGTGGAGAAAGCAGAGAAGGGGAGAGATTCATGCCCTTCCCAGTAGGCTCAAGAGAAAGCAAACTGCTGCAGCTTCTCCTAGCTTGTGTGTTCTTCTTCATCAGTGACTTTTGCATCCTGATCACACTCTGATGTTGTTTGGCCACGTGTGTCCTGGCTTCCATCAGTGAAATGCTGGAGGGCGGGAGCTCCTGTACTTCAAAATTTATCACAGCATCACTGAGAATACCCCCTGGAACACAGTTTGAAGAACAATGTTCTAAAAGGCCTCAGGGCTTAGCCGTCCTGTCCCGCAAAGTGTTTTAAAGTTGACAGAGGCCAAAAGACAGAGTTACAGAGGAGTGTCAGGTCTGCCTTCAGTTTTACCTCTGCTATCAGCCTTTTACTAGGCAACATTCTCTCTGCCTCTGATCCTCTGCTCCACATCTGCATTACAGAGATAATAATGCTGACTTACCTACCTTACAGGGTTGTAAGAATGCTATACAATGATGATGTGCTGGAAGTGTCTTTTGTTGTTTTTTAATCAAGCACTCAGTTTGTCAAATGAATAAATGTATGGAATTGCTTTGGATGTTCTAGAAAGATTGCTGTAAAACACTGAGTATGGTATAAAACCAAAACTCAACAGTTGTGCTTAAACATGGTGGCTTTCCAAATTCATTATTTACAAACAACTCTCCCTTCCTGTCGGCCTTTAAGTCTCACCCTCATCTTTGTTATGAGATCCTGTTTCTTGCAGAGAGTTCTGGGTATGTATTTGGTCTATCAGCAGTACTAATCTCAGGCCATTTCCGCACTAGACTGTTATAGTGCTATTATTCCACTTTTAACATCCTGTGGAATCCTGGGGTTTGCAATTTAGGGAAGGGCATTTAGGATTCTCAGCCAGAGAGCTCTTTGGCATCAGTAAACTTACAAGCCCAGAATTCCATAGGATGTTGAAAGTGGAATAATAGCACTATAACAGTCTAGTGCGGAAATGGCCTCAGTGTTGTCCTGTGGAAACAGAGAGTACCATGTAGAGTCTCTTATCTATTCTTTTGCAGTTATACACAGAGGAGGAAGATCAGCAGTGATAGGTTAACTCTGGAGAACAATGACCCAACTTTATGGATCTTGCTGGGGCCTGTCTCAAATTCTGAGAGGGTCCCTTGCCAAAATTTTCCCTGGCAGGCCTCATGGGAGGAACAGGTATAAAACAACATCATTTTAAAATTTTCCACCATGCCACTGGTGTAACACAGTGATTGAGGTACAAGACCAGCCTTATCAAAGGGCAGAGTGAGGCAGCTGCCTCAGGCAGCAGGTGCTTGGGGGGCAGCACTGGCCGCCTTCTGTCTGTTCCCCTTTAACTTTGTAGCTGTTCCCCCATCAATGGACAGAGCTGTGTATGACACACAACATGTCCTGTGCATCTTAAAATACCTGCTGCACCAGTGGAATGGAAGACACTGTCCCGTTAGCATCAGGCAAGCAAAATTCAACTACCAGTCCAGTCGCTTTCTGTCAGGATTTGTCTTTTGCCTTAGCAAAATATCTTGGGTCAGCTCTTCTCAGGAAGACACCAGTTAAAATTTCCACTGCATGGCAAAAGCAGTACTGAATGTTGCTTTAAACCTCACCAACTGGAATCAGGATCTTTTTGACACAAATTCTACAAGTAAATTTTTCAAAATGGTTGTCATTGTGAAAGAGTCAAATTCTGACATTTTACCACATCTGAAAGCTGTGACTTACTGATCACTTCCACCCATTATTGTCATAGGGGCACCGAAATAGTCTGTGTGAAGGATTTAAATATTAATATAAATGAACAAATGTGAAATAAAATGCATTATTTTTAGGCATAAATGAATGAATATATGATTAAGCTTATTCACATGATTAAACCTCAGGCCCCTCCCTAAACTACAAACCCCAGGATCCTATCAGATGTTGAAAGTGGAATAATAGCGCTATAGCAGTCTAATGCGGAAATGGTCCTGGACTCTGGGAGGCCACGGTTTGAATTCCCGCTTGGCCATGGAAACCCACCAAATGACCTTGGCCAAGTGACACTCTCTCAGCTTCAGAGGAAGGCCATGGCAAACCTCCAAACAATCTTGCCAAGAAAACCCTAGGAGAAAGTTGCCATAATTCAGATGCATCTTGAAAGCACACAAAGACAGCAAACTGTTTAATCAGCTTTTGATAGGTTTAAGCTCTAAATGTTGAAATGATCAAAATAGTGTGTGACTCAGCTGGAAGAAAATACAAAAAGAAGCATTTTCAGTGAATTTGGCGGGGCTTTCTCCCAGGTAAGCATTTATGGGTCAGTCACTTAACAGCAAAAGCTAGAATAGGCTATGTGATAGCCTGTGACAAGTGATACAGCAAAGCCAGATCTCACAGGGTTGGCGCACCAGGACTTTATGATCAGTAAGTCATTCTCATGTACAGGATAACTCCAGTTCCAGAGACTCAGATGTTTGCAAAAGCTTTGTTCAGGAATTTCAGAGTAATAGCAGCACATTCTGACAATTACCAAAACTAAAAGCTCTGTTGGATTTACATTGTCTTATAAACAGTAACATTACAAAGTTGTGTGCATGAGGCCCTTGTTTGCAATAATTAAAACAACGGCTTTCCCAGACTTAATTCCTGGCCTTGTATTTGCCTCTGTTTTCCCCCTTATGAAGTTCATTAGAACAACACACTTTCTTTTCCAAAAGACTGTTTTCTCATTCAGTTTTCCTCATCCCCATACAGCCCCTTTTTTCCAAGTTATTACATGACATCAAACAGCAAAGCACTACAAATATTAGATGGCATCAAGCAACAAATAACATGATATGAGAGTGCCTGGTGAATTACAGGGCATTATATGAGATCAGACATCAAAACACTATATGATGCTAGAATGACACTAGAATGCACAGCAGGGAAAGTGAAGCCGACCTGACAGACATTGTACCCCCAGACTCCCTTCTACATTCAGCCCTCCCAGCCTTTACTGAGGTTATGGGCATGAGACCCTTGCAAAAGTGGAAAAACAGCAAATAAAAATCACAAACACCATTTCTTTTTAAACTGAGAACACCTCTCAGGGAATCTCTAGGTCCGCCAGTGCAATTCTGTGATCTGCTTCCAGTGGAGGTGGGCCATGGAGTCACACTGGAGGACCTAGCAACGCTAGAAAAGTGTTCTTTCCGGAAATCTTTAGGTCCTACAGAGCTACACTATGGTCCACTTCTGGTGGAATTGCATTGGAAGACCTAGAGATTCCTAGAGGGAACATTTTTTCCATGACGGGCAAATAGAATCATAGAGTTGGAAGAGACCCCAGGGACCATCCAGTCCAACCCCCTGCCATGCAGGAACACACAGCTAAGCACTCCTAACAGATGGCCATCCAGCCTCTGCTTAAAAACCTCCAAAGAAGAAGACTGGACCACACTCCGAGGCAGCAGATTCCACTACCGGACAGCTCTGACAGTCAGGAAGTTCTTCCTGAGGTTCAGGTGGAATCTGCTTTCCTGCAGCTTGAATCCATTGCTCCTTGTCCTAGTCTCTGGAGCAGCAGAAAACAAGCCTGCTCCCTCCTTGACATGATGTCCCTTCAAATATTTAAACATAGCTGTCATATCCCCTCTCAACCTTCTCTTCTGCAGACTAAACATACCCAGCTCCTTAACCTGTTCTTCATAGGGCATGGTTTCCAGACACTTTACCATTTTGGTCGCCCTCCTCTGGACATGGTCCAGCTTGATATCCTTCTTGAACTGAGGTGCCCAGAACTGGACACAGTATTCCAAATGAGGCTTAACCAATGCAGAATAGAGTGGTACCACTACCTCCCTTGATCTAGACACCATACTCCTATTGATGTAACATAGAATTGCATTGGCTTTCTTACTTTAAGAACTTTTTAAATAAAGTAAAATAACCTACAAATAATCAAATCTACAAGGGCTGAACCCATTAAAGTAGACAGCGAAGCGTACTTCTGACCATAACTGTGATTTTTTCTGCAACTGGAGAGGAAATTGATTTTCCCAATAACAAGATATTGTTGTGAACAATCTCTGGTGTTATACAAAGTATTTTGTGGTGGTTTGTTCTTGGATGGGTAATTAGGTCCCTTTAACTTTACAAAACACTCATTCCTGGCTGAGAGGGAAACTGCTAGAAGTGGTTTATTTGTTGCGGAATTGAGAGGTTTTTAGTAATAGGTCTTCCAATCTGCAGAGTATTTTGCAATGCACAGACAGAAGTTGAACAAATTACCAGTCTCACTTTATCATCTCCACCCCAGATATACTTAATCTAGCTCAAAATAAACAGAAAATAAACACAAACAGTTTGGTTACAAGTATGTAAAAGTTTACTCACAAAATCTTGTGCATAATCTACATAGGTTCAATTCTTGAAGAAAGTAAGACGAAATCGAGCAGTCACATGCTTGTAGAAAATAATTCCTGTTAGGAGATCTCAGAGCATGCTTTATGGACAAAAGGCGAAGGCAAAAGAGAGAGGAGTAAACTGCAAGAGAACCTTTTAAGAACAAAGAATGTGTACGTGCTGGAGGAAGGGGTGTTGACCAAAATAAATAGGAAGTTTCATAGAATCATAGAGTTGGAAGAGACCCCAAGGGCCATCTAGTCCAACCCTATGCTATGTGGGAACCCACATCAAAGCACTCTCAACAGATGGCCATCCAGCCTCTGCTTAAAAACCTCCAAAGAAGGAGACTCCACCACACTCCGTTGAGGCAGCAGATTCCACTGCCGGACAGCTCTGACTGTCAGGAAATTCTTCCTGAGGTCCAGGTGGAATCTCCTTCCTGCAGCTTGAATCCATTGCTCCCAGTTTACTCTAGGCTATCTCTCTATGCCTACAATAAACATACAAACTAACTAGCCAGTTAATTAAGCATGCAAAGGTTGCCACTCCCAACATTATTGAGATGAATCTACCCAAATGCATGTATTTTTTGCAGTCTCTTTGGGGTGGCTATGGGGACTATCATAATGAGCACCTGCCACTACAAGTTTTACCACTGCCCTGACCCATATAAAGCTTGCTACTCCTAGGCTCTCCATTTTTGGGACTCTGGTCTTGCAAGAATTTTTGACTGGTAAATCAAGGGGGAAGCTTTCTTCTCTCATCTATATGTTAAAACACAGGATGGAGCCAAAACTCAAAGGCCACACTAGCCTGTTAAAGTGCTATGATTCCACTTTCAACATCCTATGGCATCCTGGGGTTTGTAGTTTCGGCCCCTCCCGAAACTGCAAACCCCAGGTTGCCATAGGATGTTGAAAGTGGAATCACAGCGCTTTAACAGTCTAGTGCGGAAATAGCCATAATCTAGACTAAGGGACCTTCTTGCTTCTAAGAAATGTACATTTCAAGACCCCTGGATTCAGATAGGAAAAGAAGGGAACTTTGAACTTCGTCACTCTCCTGCCTGAGAGTCCCATAATTCAGTGCCCTCAATAAAGCAGGCTTTGGGGACAGAGTTATTGTAAGATGTATTGAGATATTTAGTATTCTACATACTTTATTTTGCAAAAAGATGTATTTCCCTGGCAAGCAAGCCACATACTAATACAGTATACAGGAAACTAATAATTTCAGAGGGGAAAAAAAATACCCGCCAAGATTTTTACATATGGGCGGTTGCCCCTATTGCACTGCCAGCTGATGGGGAGGGAGAGGAACACATCTGCTGCAGTCATTACAATACTTCTGCAAAGTGATCTTTCTGTCTGGAAACAGGAGGGAAAAGGTTTATATCCTGCTGTGTCCTTAAAAAGGGTTATGTTGAATGTCACTGTAGCTCAGCTATCTGGAAAACATTATTTTCCAAAAAAGAAAAAAAGGAGGAGGAAAAAAAGTCTTTGGCACAGCAAGAGGAGATGTTTTTATTTCCCTATTTTTTTCTGTCTTTCTGGAATCTTGATTAGCTTGCGCGCTTATAGCCTTCTAAGAGTGGCGGGAAGGGGGGGAGAGGCAGTAACCGTGTTGCCTTGGTAACAGGCTTTTCCAGGCCTTTCGGACTGACTTCCTCTCCTCGACTGAGTCCTTCTTCTTGACCTTTTAACACGGAGTGGGTGTTTTTTCCATGTGAACTTTCAGAACAAGCAACCCTGCCGAGTGGTTGTTCACAGGCTATTTCGAAAAAGATGGGGGAGGCACTGGGGGATGAATAGGGTCTTTGTCGAGGCACTGTGGGCTCTGACTAGGGTCTCCGTCACCCCGCACGGCTAGAGCACCTCGTGGACACTTCAGCCAGCACAGCTGTCTGCCATGCAATCCTGGAATGTGCAGTTTGGGGATGTTCCTGGCAAAGAATTCTAAATACGTCATGGAACTACAGATCCCAGGATTCCATTGCAGGCGGCTGAGATAGCACATCTACTATGTCAAAGTTTGTCTGTCTGTCTGCATCAGGCAGGCAAAGACCTCATACGATTGGCTGAGTGAGGTGAGAAGACCTCACACGATTGGCTGGCTGTGAAGATTCTATGGAATCTTGGGGTTGACAGTATAGGGAGGGGCCTTTAGAATCTGCAGCTGAGAGCTATTGGGCCTCAGGCCAGTTGCTTTGGAGATGAGGCCTAGCAGCAAGAAGGATGCCAGAAAACATTGGGAGGCATATGTGAGAAAAATTAAAGTGACATACACAACATAGTTACAAGGTCTTTTCGCCTCACACAGGAGATTGTATGGGTTCCATATGTGAGGAATCTTAATGTTGAAATTCAAAACAAAAAATGCTTCCAGAAAAACATCAACCCATTGCAAAAAACAGAAAGTAAAAAATTCAAAAGCCAGTACATCAGCATGACCAAAGAACACAGATTTGATTGGGAACTATGGGGAAAAGTTACAGGTACTGGAATAGGCCAGTTGCTATGGAGATGAGACCTAGCAGCAAGGAAGAGGACAGTATATTCCCACAGGAACCCAACCTCTGTATGTTAACAACTACAAATATGGGGAATATTGGGGAATATGGGGTACTGGAATAGGCCAGTTGTGTCAAGGTCAGAGACCTGGGCGGCGAGCCAGCCCAGAGAAGGGAGTGTGAGAGCCAGCAAAGTCCAGCCGGGAGGAGACAAGCAAGCACTTTACACAAGGGAGTTCATTTACCAGAGCGTCAAGCAAAAGCCATAATCAGAGTTCCAAAAGCCAAGGGTCAAGCATCCAGAGATCAATTCAAGGTAGCAGGAACTGGGTGCAAAGAACAGGCGAGAGGAGGGCTTGAAAGAAGTTTGCCACAAGCAAAGGAAAGCTTCCAGGCAGGCAGTTATATAGCCCAAGACACAGGTGTGGCCAGTCACCGCTTCTTGGACTTCATCAAGGAAGCCTCCCTTTGCTCAGCTCTCTTGAGTCTCCGCCTTGTTTGTGGGCTGATGGACGCAGGCTCCAAGGCATCTTCAGAATCAGATCCCTGTTGCCCTAAAGGAGCAGGCAGAGGAACGTCCGCGCCTGCTCGGTCCATGGCAGCAGGGGGAGCTCCTGAACTGCAGGACTCCTCTCCAGCCAGAGCCACAGGGACCGACAGCTGCTGCTCGTCATCTCCACCCTGACCAACAGAGACCAACAGTCGCTGCTCGTCGTCAGCAGCTCTGACAGGGGCTTCAGTTATCACAAGTTGCTGGAGACGAGGCCTAGCAGCAAGGAGGACAGTATATTCCCTCAGGAAGCCAACCTTTGAATGTTAACAGCTCTAAATATAGATTGGATTGGGGAATATGAGGAAAAAGTTCAGGTACTGGGGTAGGCCAGTTGCTATGGAGACAAGGCCTAGCTGCAAGCAGGAAGACAGTGTATTCTCTCAGGAACTCAACCTCTGTATGTTAACAACTCTAAATACAGATTGGATTGGGGAATATGGGGAAAACTTTCAGATACTGGAAAAGGCCAGTTGCTATGAAGATGAGGCGTAGCAGCAAGGAGGAGGACACTGTATTCCCTCAGGAACCCAAACTCTGAATACAGAGTGCACTGGGAAACATGGAGAACAGTTACAGGTACTGGAGAAGACAGTTGGGTGAGTTCCTAGGAGGAAAATAAAATCCCGGGCAATGCCGCGTAAATATGCTAGTAGTGCTATAATTGCATGGCATGAATCTTGTCTGGCATGCAAAAGAATAGGGTGGCGGCACTTGCTTCAGTGATTGGCATGTGACGTGAAGCTTCTTCATTGGCCAGTTGTGTTGTGGCCCTTCAAGTCACCACACCCATTGTAGAGAACTGCTTCAGCAAAAGAGGGATGGATTCTGCCCTTAAGAAGCTTACAAAAGGCAAGGGAATGCAACAAAGATGAAAGATAAGAAGGGGAAAAGAGAAGGAAAATTGGGGCAGCGTGTCTGCAGTAAACAATGCAATAAAGCTTCAGTTGGGAAAGAATAGGATAGAACTCCAGCTCATTCTAGTTTAGCTGTGTGTGCCTGTTTACCATTTCTCTGTTAAATAAGTGAGCATGCCTATTAGGTTGACAGTGGTGCACTTGTACACCATTCAGATAAAAACTCCAGGTCTAACCAATGAGGAAAACATCATTCAAGCCAGTACTTGCCTTTTGAGATTCCTCCCCCTTAGGACTGGAGAGAGGTGCCCCATCTAGATCAGATCTATATGTCTGAAATTTATATTGCAAAATAGTGATCCATGTTGTTAATGAATTGTAGGGTTGAGAAGGGATAGCAAAGGAACCTGGTTTTTGCTGCAAAGTGGTGAGCACTCCGAGGCCTAATTTGCAAGCTGATCTTTAATTGGAGGCGTGGGGGGGACTTTCCTGCAGGTGCAGAAAGAACTGGAGTCACTGCCATTTATATGATGTCAAATTTTCAGTGTTGCTCCTTTCCTCCATTTGCACAGCTGTCACTTGTCAGTGGGACACTCTTGGTTCCTGTGGATGATTAAAAATGTGTTAATTGCGGCATCTTTCGATCTGAATGAGGCCTTTTGGGGGCAGAGAGTGTTTTCCCACTGGCGTCATGAGGAACGGCAGCAAAAGCAACCACAGAGTGAAGTGCTTGGTTGCCCACCGTAGGCAGAAAGAGGGAGATTATAAAAGAGGCTTTCAGCATGGGTATCAGAGTCAGGCACTGCAAACCCTGCCAAATCCTACTCTGCAGTTCTGTGGCTGATGCGTGTGATTTCTCAAGGCCTCTTTCTGTGAGCAATCATTGCAGACATCTGCTGCACCAGGAATGTTGTTGCTGTTGTGTGCCTTCAGTCATTTCCATCTTCTGGTGACCGTATGGCAACCTAAGGAGAACCTATCATGGAGATTTAAATACAATTAGGGATGGGCCAACCGAATCTGTGAATCCTCGAATCCTTCACAAAGATTCGAGATTCTCAAATCCGAATCCCTGTGCTAAAATAGGCAAACTGAATCTTTTGAATCCACCAACCAAATAGTTTGTTGGAGACCGGGATGCCTGAAAAAGCCTGACACCAGACACACAAAGGGTGATGGCAAGTAGGTGAGTTTTTCCCTTCAAGTAATAATGGCCTTTGCTAACCATTTCAGAAATTACAGCTGGGGCTGTATTCTAATATATTTAAGTTGAACATTTCACATTTAAGTTCAGCACTATTTTCTGCGCTGAAAATCAATGGCATGTAGAAATGCTGGGGTCAGCGGGCCTGACACCCATCGGAAGTAGTGGGGCAGAGGGCAAGGTCACACAATCTCATCCCGTGATTGTCACACGGAGGCCAGTGTACCTCCTTCCACAAGACCCGTGCCTGGTTGTAAGCCTAGAACTAGAATAGGATGAGAAATGAAATGTCTGTCGTGGTTTCTCATGATCCACATGACAAACCACATGTAGCAGAAAGGAAAAATTGTTTTTAAAAATTGGTGCCTCCGGAGACGGCCAAAGGCCTGATTGGCTGGAAGGTACAGTCTTCTTGAGATTTCAAGGACAGCTGAAAGATTCCTTTGCATTGCTCCCTTGCAAAACTCTTTCAGACACAATTCTGGGGTTTGTAGTTTTACAAGGTGTCACAGCCTTCTCTGCCAAAGTGTGCTGGTGCATCATCAAACTACAAACCTCAGGATGCCATAAGGAGCTATGCAAAGAAAATCCAGTTTTGACCTGGATTATCTCTCTACTGTAGTATGTGGCCCTGTTTACACAGGCAGGAAATTGTCGCATTAATCCACCTTTTCCTGCCTGTGTAGAAAGAGCCTTCATGTCATTTCAGTCTGGGGAGATCGTGAGGCAAAACTATGGTCAGATTTCTTCAGAGGGAGTTTTGCCTTAGCCCAGGCTTTTCCTAAGGCTGAGAGTGTGTGTCTTGCCCAAGATTATCCTTCTTTTCCTTGCTTTTTAAACCCTTTTTAAAAAAAAGAATTCAAAAGACTTGAGATTCGTGAGATTCATGGATTCCCAGAACCTTCCAGGGATTCGGATTCGAAAAATTCTGGATTTGTCCCATCCCTAAATGCAATACAATAAATTTTCTTAGCAAGATTTGTTCAGATGCGGGCTTGCCTTTGTCTTCCTCTGAGGCTGAGAGTGTGTGATGTGCCCAAGGTCATCCAGTGGGTTTCCATGGCTTGAGTGGGAATTTGAACCCTGGTCTCCAGAATCATAGGCCTTTGAGGCCCCTCCCTAAACTTCAAACCCCAGGATTCCATAGGATGTTGAAAGTGGAATAATAGCGCTATAACAGTCTAGTTTGGAGATGGCCCTAGTCCAATGTTCAAACCACTACACTATGCTGGGTCCCTAAGGAATATTGAAAACAGGAAGGGAGAGGGAGAAAGAAAAGAAATGTGGCAGCACTTTTAAGACTAACTGGTTTTTATTTTAGCAGGAGCTTTCATGGACATAAGCCCACTTCCTCAGTTGCAGCACTGAGTGCTGCCACATTTCCTTTTTCTCCTCACCCTACCATCCTCCTTTTCATATGGCAAGAGACTAATATGGCTACTCTTTTGAAACTAGGGCCCTTTTTGCAACGCACCTTTTCACAGAGCTCGGATGCGGGGATCGCGCCAGCAGCCTCCAGCGAGAGGCTCTCGCATCCTGGTTCCTTCAGCTCCACAGCTGCCACCACTCGCGCGAGAGTCTCGCCTCTTCCTTCTGCAATGCAGCCTGGGACTTTCCCAGGCTGCACTGGGGCAGGAAGTGTGAGTGTCGTGGCTCCAGAGCTCCGCACGCATGACAAGTGTGCACGGGGCCCCGGAGTGATGTGTGATTGCGTACCATTTTTGGCTCAAACCTGAAAATGAAAAAGTGCACGAGCGGCGCCTACCAGACCCTGGAGCGTTGCGCAATTGTGAGTGTGTCGTGTGGACCACTTCTCACATTTGTGCAATGCTCAAAGGGCCCTTTCACATGGCAAATGCCGTGCGAAAAGGGCCTAAGGAATATTGAGGGTGTCCCAATTTGACAGGGACAGTCTCAATTAATCCTCTGTCTTCCCACTTTTTCAGCTGTTTTTAAAATGCCCCAGTTTTTCTCACCTCCTTGCACTTTCCCTCTTTATCCTCAGCTTGCTTCAATTGCTTACCATTTCCATCCTACTTTGCTATAGTGCTCTCATTCCACTTTCAGCATCCTATGGAATCCTGAGGTTTGCAGTTTAGGGAAGGACATTTAGAATTCTCAACCTTGGCCTCAGTAAACCACAAACTCCAGAATTCTAGAGGAGGTTGAAAGTGGAATAATAACACCATAACAGTGTGGGGTGGAAATGGCCAGAGTTCAAAGTGCAAAAGTAGTTCTCACCCAATTAACTCAGTGTGGGAAGAGGGAAGGAGGAGGTAGAATCTCGCCCTTCTCAGGAGGCTCAGGCAAAAGCAAACCACTGCAGCCTCATCTAGTTTCTTTGTTCTTCCTCCTTTATATCTTTAGCCATCTTGACCACACTCTGAAGTGGCCTGGCCTCATGTTTTCCTCTTTTCATATATGAAATGTTGGAGGTATGAAGAGTTAAGGGAGAGGGGGGACAGAGAAAAGGTGGTTACAAACAGCAAGGGAGTAGAACAGCAAAGGCTTCAATCTAACCTTTTAATCAGTATTCATGAACCTGTAGCTGATTTGCTCACACTATTTTCCTTGGCCATATCCGCACTGGACTGTTATAGTGCTACTATCCCCCTCCCTAAACTGCAAACCCCAGGATTCCGTAGGATGTTGAAAGTGGAATAATAGCACTACAACAATCTAGTGTGGAAATGGTCCTTGTCTTTTCCTCTTCTTATCTTTCCTCTTTGTTGCATTCCCTTGCCCTTTGTAAGCTCCTTGGGGCCAGGATCCATCCCTCTTTTGCCAGAGCAGTTCTCTACAATGGGTGTGGTATAAATGGTGTGAGTGTTGGGCTAAGACCTGGGGAGCCCAAGGTTCAAATCCCTGCTCAGCCCTGGATCACCCACTGGATGATCTTGGTCAAGTCTCACTCTCTCAGCCAAACTAGTCCATTTTTAGAATGCTAAAATTCCACACACATGGAAGTGGTGTAAATACCCTGAGACCAAGTGAGCTGATGCCTGTACTTTCTGGAACAGGGGTACACCAAAGCAGCTGACCAACTGGACTGTTGTCCCTGCATTCTTGAGGATACAACCCAAGAATCCTCTGATTCCATGAGCTGCCCAGGGTGAAGCTGGAAGGGAGTCAAGCTCTTGGGCCTCAGTCAGCTATGTCTGTCTTGAATAGGTCAGTTGCTATGGAGATGAGGCCTAGCAGCAAGGAAGAAGGTAGTGTATTCCCTCAGGAACCCAACCTCTGTATGTTAATAACTCTGAATACAGATTGGAGTGGAGAATATGGGGAGACATGAAGCCCACATGCCGTATTTGAATAATTTTGGGAGGTTAAAGTATGGGAAAGTATGAAAGTATTGAGAGCCAGCATGGCGTGGTGTTTGACTATGATTCTAGAGACCAGGGTTCAATTCCCCACTCAGCCCTAGAAACCCACTGGGTGGACCTTGGGCATGTTACACCCTCTCAGTCCCAGAAAATCCCATGTTAGGTTTGCTTTAGGGTCACCATAGATTGGAAATGGCTCAAAACCACACAACAACAACAACAAAAGTATGGAGGACTGTTTTGTTGCGTTCCAGGAAGCATACTTTCTTCAGAAAGGGGCTGTTTTCCCAGTCTGAGGAAGAGTTCTGTGCAGCTCACAAAACCTGTATGCACGCCTAATATATAAAAGTCAAAGTTTATTTGTCTGTGTCAGGTGAAGATTTCATATGATTGGCTGCCTAAGAAGATTCTATGGAATTCTGGGGTTTGTCGTTTAGAGAGGGGCCTTTATAATTCTCAGCCAGAGAGCTCTTGGGCCTCAGTCAACTGTGTCTGTCTTGAATAGGCCAGTTGCTATGGAGATGAGGCCTAGCAGCAAGGAGGAGGGCAGTGTATTCCCTTAGGAACCCAGCCTCTGTATGTTAATAATTCTGGATACAGATTGGATTGGAGAACATGGGGAAAAGTTATAGGTTCTGGACAGGATAGTTTGGGGAATTAGAGACACAGGATCTCAAATCTTTCTTATAAGTATTGCCTATGAGAAAATAAAATCCCAGGCAATGCTGGGTATATATGCTAGTTTCTTATAAAAAGATGATCCCTGTCCTGAAAGTAGTTGACTTCTCAGCTTTGCTTCCCTCATTCGCTGTGCCTTACCTCTTAACAGTGTAGATTATGGAAAGACAAAAACAGTTAGGAACAGTCATGATGATTCTGTGATCCTGTTGGAATCATTTCTGAAAATCAGGATAAAAATGATTTTATAACCCTCTTTGTTTGGCTTCCAACCCACAATGCCTAGGTAAGTTTGATTTGCTTTTGCTTCCCCTTAGCGGACAATTGGTTTATTACAAGTTATCTGAACTGAATGCAGGGCTGAGGCATCCCTATTGCAGACTGAGACTTAATTTTTTCAGTGTCTCACTTAACCCTGAGGCTGTGAAAGAGTAGTAAAGAAGTTAGTGATTCTCAGCATAAGCAGAGTTCATTTTAGAAACATATAAAAATGGCCTTGAGCTTAACATGGTTACCTGGAAAGAATACAGAACTTTTGAACAGACTTAGGGGAAACATTTTTGAGAAAGTTGCCCCAAAGTTGAGAATGGTTGTATACATCTTCCTTCAAGTATTTTTTCTCATTTCCTTGGCCCCTTTTTCAATCTGTAAGACTGAGAAGCTGAGTTATTTTGACATCTGGAAAGATAATTCTAGTAGACTTAAAATAATAGCTCTACCCCATCATGGCACTACCTTTCCATGGTGGGACTGTAGGCCCCCTGTGAGGCAAGACGTTATGCTAATAGCAGTGGTACCGCTGGTGGGGTCTCCAGGATCAGGCTTTTACTGAGGAGCCAGGCTAAGGGTGCCAAACAGCTACTGGGTGACGCCGGCAAAGGATCTCTTAGCGACAACAACAGTGGCACCATAGCTAATACTTGTTACTAGTACTGTCAGACTACAGAGAAATGGAATACTTTCCAAATGGTAAGGGGACTGGACAAGGCTGCATTTTATCACCCAATCTGTTTAATGTGTATGCTGAACATATCACAGGTAAAGCAGGCTTAGATTCAGAGGAAAAAGTAGAGAAAGGAAGATCAACAATTTAAGATGCAGATGATACCATATTACTAGCAGAAAACAGCAAAGACTTAGAAGGGTTGCTGAAGAAAGTCAAGGCAGAAAGTGCCAGGGCAGGTTTACAGTTGAACGTTAAGAAAACAAAAAATAATGTCCACAGATGGTTTACATAATGTTAAAGTAGATGATGAAGACATTAAAATCAGACATTGATTTTCCATATATTGGCTCAGACATTAATCAGAATGGAGACTTCAGTCAAGAAATCAGAAGAAAACGAGGACTTGGACAGGGAGCTATGAAGGAACAAGGCAAGATCCTCAAGTGTCAAGATATACAATATATCACTGAACATTAAAGCTAGGGTTGTCCATGTCATCACATCTCCCATTTCTATAAGAAAAGCTGGACAATGAAGAAAGCTGATCAGAAGAAAATCAACTCATCTGAAATGCAGTACTGGAGAAGGATTCTATGGATACTGTGGACTGCTAAAAAAGTATGGGGGTGGTGGTGGTGGTGAATTAAGTGCGAACTCTCCCTAGAAGCCAAGATGACTAAACTAAGGCCATTTCTGCACTACACTCTTATAGCACGATTATTCCACTTTCAACATCCTATGGAATCCTGGGGTTTACAGTTTTGGGAGGGGCCAGAAACTGCAAACCCCAGGATTCCATAGGATGTTGAAAGTGGAATAATCGCGCTGTAAGAGTGTAGTGCAGAAATGGCCTAAGACTGTCAAACTTTGGGCATATCATGGGAAGACGTGACTCACTGGAGAAGACAGTAATGTTTGGGAGGCTGGAAGGCAGTAGGAAAGGAGGAAGACCATATCACGTTTGGATAGACTCAATCATGGAAGCCACGGCCCTGAGTCTGCAAGACCTGAGCAGGGCTCTCTTATCCGTCAGGGCCACCATAAGTCAAAGTCAACTTGATGGCAGTAACAATATCTCCTCAAATCCTCCTTGTCTGCCTCATTATGGCAGAGAGGTGGCCCTGAGCTCTTTAAGGCTATGATAGTGGAACACAAGCTGAAAGCACCAGGTTCAAGGAAAGCACGGCCCCGGTGGTGGAGTCTGTCGACTGTCATAGTGCTACTATCGCACTTTCAACATCCTGTGGAATTTTGGGGTTTGTCGTTTCCTGAGGCCAAAGAGCTCTCTGGCTGAGAATTCTAAATGTCCTTCCCTAAACTACAAACCCCAGGATTCCACAGGATGTTGGAAGTGGAATAATAGCACTATAACAGTGTAGTGCAGAAATGGCCTAAGTTTAATTTATTTAAATGCTGCCTTTCCTCAGGGAACTGGGCCCTAAAAGGCTTACCATCAATATGCATAGCACTAGCAGTGGGGGACTGGGGGACTCATTTGGTGAAAATTTTTTTAACAAATGTAACAATGAATTCAACATAGACAAAATGAACAATTCAGTAAGCAGAGTATAAATTCAATATTATGAAAAAAAAATCTAGACTGAATGCATTGGTAGAGAGCAGTACCAAATAATACTAACCCCTTGTGATACTATAACAAGAAAAGCAAAAAGGAGAGAACTTGGAGTATTTTCTTAAAAAAAAAAAAGTTTGTTGGGCAGTTGGGGAACAGGCAGTTGAGAGAATCAGTTATGAGAGTCAGGGGAATGAGTGTGCACTGGGTGTCTGGGCTGATTGAATGAAGAGTTCTGACATAACTCAGTTTGAATATTATTACACATTTGGAACTGAGCACTGGAATTTGATAAAGTAACCATTCTGCATGTTATGAAAATGAAGTTGAACTATTGGTCACTTTGTTAAACTTAACTCTGTCTGGCTTCATTAAGCTTGAACTACAGAGCATCACGCTTACCATTACAGGAAGCATCTTTAAAATAAATTGGTCCACACTAAGGTCACTGGAGTCCCATGTCTCAAATCCAAGAAGGGATTTAAGGAGGGATCTCAGGGCAAGGTGAGAGGGCAGGTTTCCAAGGCTAGGAACTGCCTTGGATGGGGGAATCCGTCACACTTTGTTCTGCTTTTTTTTAAAAAACAAAACAAAACAGTAGTCTGCTTAAATATAGTTGAAAGGGACTTCCCAGAGCTTGGAAGAGATACTCTTTTGGACTGTGTCTTCCATAGTCCTACAACCAGTGTGGTCGCCGGCCATACTGGCTGGAGGGTTATGGGAAATGTAGTCCCACTGTAACAAAGTGGTGTCACAAGGCCAGATGTTTCTCAGCTGGCTCCTTCATCTCAAACAGCAGCAGAAGGAAGATGCTAAACAGTTGTTCTCTATTTTGCCGTCTACTCTCCTAGCAGTTCCTGTTGACCAACTTGCTTCTCTTCTGCTCAGATTGCAGATAGGAGGGGAGTGGGACAGAAGCTGGGGGGTTTGCAGGATCTGGGTATGAAGGTGAGAAGATGTTAAATTCTCCTGTGATCTGGAGGAAAATCTAAACCATTGAAGAACTATGTGGTCTGTAGAACTCGCCAATGGTCTTGTCCCCTAAATGCCTCTAGAGGGCTTGAGGACACTTTTGCCATGTTTTTGCCTTTCCCTCCCCCTGCCACCAAAAACAGCCACTTTAGGCCTGAGAGAAGACTTTTTCTAATAAACAGAAACGTTTCAATTGCTAAAAAAGGACTCACCTGGGCTGAAATGACTCACGGGGCCCAAAAAATGGCAAAAATGCTCCAGCCCCCTAGAATAGAATTGTGGCATTTCAGTAGGCAATTTTTTAATATTTATTTTTCCTCCAAGGCCTCCCAGTGGGGTTTAGCTTCCCACAATTTCCCACCCCTGATCTTGAGTCTATACTTCCAGCTGATATTGCTGGATGACACTGAAATTGCACATGTGCAAGAGACAATTAACAACTTGCTGTTCCTCTTTAAAGGACTTTGACTGTTAACGGGGCTTTTATATGTTTCCTCTTATCTCTGTTGCAGAAGTGGCAATCTGCCATGGGTGGAAAAAGATCCTAAAAGCTTTTCACAAGGGAGCAATACATTTTTTATGTGCGCTATAAATGTAAGTTATGAGGCAAAGCATTCGATTTGTCTACAATCACAAAGAAGCTGCCTGCAGTCCCAGATGCTATATGGAGCAAACTCTTCAGAAC
This sequence comes from Cyclura pinguis, assembly GCA_030412105.1. NCBI lineage: Eukaryota > Metazoa > Chordata > Lepidosauria > Squamata > Iguanidae > Cyclura > Cyclura pinguis. The sequence continues at coordinate 9,883,445 of CM059612.1, forward strand.
CTTTAAACAGGGCTGCCTCTTTCTTTTCCATGGCATAGCTCCTGTGTTTTCCAGGACAGTTTGACAGTGAGACATTTACCACAGGTGTTTCTGTCCAGATTTAATTTTAAGCCATTTTCTATGGCCTTAAAGATCACTCTCAAGAAATTAAAAACTGGCAAATGAACACCGAGAAAGACAAGAGGGAGAAACAAAATGCTCCAATTTTGCTAGTCATGTCCTTTCCTAGGATACTCCCCCCTCCCCTAATTTTCCATTCCCTCCAGTCCTCTTTCCCTCACCTTTGCTGCACCCCCAAGTTTCTTTCCATAAATAGCCTTGGTCAGACCTCACCTGGAATATGTGTCTAGTTATGGGCACCACAAATCAAGAAGGGAATTGACAAGCTGAAATGTGCCCAGAGCAGAAATGTGCCCAAATGTGCCCAGACAATTTATAAATTGTAAAAGGCCTGGAAAACACGCTGTATGAGGAATGGCTTAGGGAGCAGGGTATGTTTAACCTGGAGAAGAGAAAGTTAACAGAGGATATGATAGCTGTGTTTATATTTGAAAGGATATCATCAGTGATGTAGACTCAAGTCAATTGACTTGGACTCAAGTTGGACTTAAGTCGCCTCAGTGACTTGACTCGGACTTGAGTCAGCAATAAATGACGCACTGACTTGACTCGAGACTTGTACATTTTTAGTGACTGACTTGCTGCCATTGGTTCACATTCACCCAGAAAACTTACAACTTTGAACAATGTTTCTATATCTTTTTGGCTACTGGTCACATGACAATCTGTCCCAAGTCCAAAATAGGGGTGCCTTTCTCAGAGGGGAACAGCAAAGAGGTTAGGCAATGGGCTTAAGCTGGGCTTGAGGTCTACTTGGCAGCCTGTCCTGCTGCATATCAGAGCAGCCTTCTAAAACTTTGACTAAGAGCAGGAGGCAAGACTCACCCCCAGATTGCAGGGTGCATTTCTCAGAGGATAACCGCAAATGTGTTAGGCAATGGGCTTGAGGAGGAAGGATCCTTCCTTCTAAAGCTTTTGAAGCTTCAGTAATGGGGAATAAGAAAGATCTTATTCCCCACTTCTGAAAACTCCTCCAGCTTCAGAAATAAGAAGTAAGAAGGATGCTATTCCCCATTTCTGAAGCTGCAGATGGCAAAATCACAAGTCTGTAGGGCTGACTCTGTTTAAATTGTTAGAACTGACTTTATTTGGCTCTGTCCAGAAATTCTGGAATATAGAATGGGGTATAAAGATGGCTCCCAGGCTTGAGACTTGACTTGAAAATATTTTCCAAGGACTTGAGATTTGAAAGGAGATACTTGACACTTGACATGAGACTTGGAGTAAAAGATTTAAATACATCACTGGATATCATATGGAAGATAAGGAAAGCTTGTTTTTTGTTGCTCCAGAAACTATGACACTGAGCAATGGCTTCGAGCTACAGGAAAAGAGGCTCCACCTAAACATTGTTTAGAAAGAACTTCCTGACTGTAAGAGCAGTTTGACAGTGGAATACTTGCGGTGTGATGGAGTCTCTTCTTTGGAGTTTTTTCAACAGAGGCTGGATGGCCATCTGTCGGGAGTTCTTTGATTGTGTATTTCTGCATGGCAGAATGGGGTTGGACTTGATGGTCATTGTGGTCCCTTCCAAGTCTATGATTCTATTGTTCTACTTCAGCCAATCTGAAATCCTCCCATGTCTGCTGATCCTTCCCTGAATTTCAGGGCTGACTACATTTGAGGAGATGTCAAGGGTGTCCAGAGAGCAGGTATTGGGCCAAAGAGGGATCTTGAGGTCCAACACCCATCCTGTAAGGTAGACAGCCACCACCCATTTAATTCAACTCCATTTGGATCAAGGGATGCCCAGATCTTACAGGATAGTGCTCAGACAAAGGTGGAAATCTTGTGCTTCTCCAGATGTTGTTGCACTTCAAATTCCAGCATTTTTCATCATTGGTTATTCTGACTATGGCTGCTGGAAGAGGTGTTTCATCGAAATCTATATGCCTTCCAACTGTCCCAATTTGGCAGAGACTATCCCAGTTAATCCTCTGTCACCTAACTTTTTCGGCAGGTTTTAGAATGGCCCAGTTTCTCTTTTCTCCATCCACTTTCCCCCTTTGTCTTCAGCTTACTTCTATTGCTGCAAACTGAGTTCAAACTGCAAAAGTAGTTTGCACTCAATTAACTCAGTGTGGAGAAAGGAACGGAAGTTTGGAGTCTTCCTCTTCCCAGTAGATTCAAGCAAAAGCAAACTGCTCCAGCCTCTCTCAGTTTGTGTGTTCTTTCTCATTAATACCTTTTGTTGTCTTGCCCACACTCTGATGTTGTTTGACTACATATGCCCCAGTTTTCCTCTGCAAAATGTTGGAGGGTATTTTGTCCAATGTAACCTTTCATTATAAGGGATCCTCTGGACATTTCCATTGATGGTGGCATTTTTGGCAGTCTGTGTGGTCCTGCAAGCGGAAATCACCCTCCCAGTTTGCCAGAGTTGTCCGTGGCTGAACTAAAAAGTTAAGTTCATCGCAAGAGGAGTTAAGTTAATCCTTGTTAAAATTGTATCGTGACACAGTTTGTAGTTGTTGTGTGTCTTCCAGTTGACTCCAACTTATGGTGACCCTCTCCTAGGGTTTTCTTCTCAGCAAGATTTGTTCAGAGGGGGTTTGCTGTAGCCTTCCTCTGAGGCTGAGAGAGTGTGATCTGCCCAAAGTCACCCAGTGGTCTCCACAGCTGAGCGGGCATTCATAAGCTGGTCTCCCAGAGTCCTAATTCAACTGTCAAAGCACAAGATGCTTCATACTATCATTGAGGAATAACAGTTATTTCTCAATAACAGTTATTGAGAAAACAGATAAATTATAGCTTTTTGTTCATAACTAGTTACGTCCAAACACAGAGGGAAAGGACACATGGCAAGCAGCCTCCTGTGGATTCCCTTTCCCAGAGTGATCAGGCATCTGTTTCTTGGGGAGCCACTGAAGCTGTCAGCCACACTGGAGAAGAAGGGTTTGGGGTGACTTTTGCTATACACCTCTTCTCCCAGGCCCACCAGGCTCCTGGCAGCCCATTGCCACTGGGAAGAAGGCAGAAATTGTCAGCAGTGAGTTCCAAACAAAGACCATTTCTGCACTACACTGGTCTATTGCTATTATTCTGCTTTCAACATCTTTGGGGGAATTCTGGGGTTTGTAGTTTATTGAGACAAAAGAGCTCTCTGGCTGAGAATTCTAAATGCCCCTCCTTAAACTGCAAACCCTAGGATTCCACAGGATGTTGAAAGTGGAATAACAGCACTATAACAGTGTAGTGCAGAAATGGGCGAAGACTTTGTGATAATCACCCTTTTTGCAGGGATGAAGGCATAACTAAGGCCCTTTCATGGCACACAGTTGTAGCGCTAGGATCCTGCTTTTAACTGCGATGGAATTGTCTTGTGGAATCCTGGAACTGGCAGTTTGGGGAGAGGCCTTTAGAGTTCTCAGCCAGAGAGCTCTAGTGCAGCAGTTTCTAAACTTTGGTCCTCTGATCATCTTAGACTTCAGCTCCCAGTATTCCTGACAGTTGGCCAAGCTGGCTGGGACTGCTGGAAGCTGAAGTTCAAAATACCTAGAGCAGAGCTTTCCAAACTTTTCATGTTGGTGACACACTTTTTCAACATGCATAATTTTGCAACACAGTAATTCAGTTTTACTAGCAAACTGGAGGTACCGAGAGGCATATCTAGGGTGGGGAAAGGCAGCCCCCTCCAATCTTGGCCCACTGCCATTCCCCTCACTAGGCAAGGCCTGAGCAAGAGTGGTGGCAGGGGGAAAGGCAGCCCCCTCTTGTTACCCTGATGACAGACCCCATCCCGAGGAATATAAATTTGATATCAAAAAAATGCCTGCCATGCCAGAGAGGTTGCCCAAGTGGATACATAGACAAAGAGGTCGAGTGATCGAAACTAGGTCAGGCCAGGAAAATCCCTAGTCATGTTCCCCTAGGAGGCCTCAAGCTAAACACATCAGCACAGACAAAGGGTTTCCAGCCGAAAACAGCCAACTTGCAGGGATTATTGGGTTTTCCCCAGGTTGAGCAACTCTGGCTTTAGAAAAGTCCTACACGGTGAGGTCCATCTGCATAAACCAATCATGCAGACTACCAAGTTGCTATTGCGTGGCATTTCTGCCTCTATTTTGGCCATTGTTCTTCCTGGGAGAGGGCCTGTTCTCGAGGTACGTTCTGCCCTATAAGTAGTCCTAGTTTTTGAGGGTCTCTTTGGAGAACTCCCCACTATGCTAGCAGACCAGCACTCTGTTAGTCGAGTGATCCCCTCAGCTGCTTCTCTTTGCTGAGCTCCATTCTTCTCATTGCTTCCCGGACTGAAGACTTCGGGATAGGTGCAGTATCACCGCCTTTACACCCTCTCTGCTGAATCCCCTATCAATTTTCACCTCTTTCCCTTCTCAATAGGCCTTGTGTGCATGAGTGAGTGAGTGCATTGGCACATGAGAATACATTTGTTAAGAAAATCCAGTTATTGGTACTTTTGTCTGGCTTTCCACTTGGTCTGACCCCATAAACATTGGGTAAAAGATTCTGCTGGGTTACCCTGATAGGGTTTTGCTACAGCCAGTACTCCACTAATTTCCCCAACTTTTGCATCTTGCAGCGAACCACGGTGTCCCCCGGAGACTCCCAGAAGTCAGGGTTACACTCCCACCTGGCCCTTGCCTGCTGTCATTGCTCTTGCTGGGGAAAGGCCCCAGTGAGAGTGATGACATAGGGCCAGGCTTGGGTAGGGGGGGTCTTTCTTGGCCCGGGAGGCGACACACCAACACACTACAAGCGACACACTAATGTGTCGTCACACATCATTTGGAAAGCCCTGACCTAGAGGAGCAAAGTTTGGGAACCACTATGAGTCTAGTGCCTCATCAAACTACATATCCCAAGATTCCACAGCCATAGCAGTTAAAGTGGAATCATAGCTCTGTAATGTGTACAGTGCACCCTCTTCTGCCCTGACCTTTGCATGCATGAATGTGACGTGATGTGAAGCATCACATCCCATTAGAGTCAATGGATGCTATGGGTGTGTTCCTGCATTGCCACAGAAGTGTTTACTTTGTGTCCACTGACCACAATGGAACACAAAGCTTGTGTTTTTTTGTTTTACACAAGGGTTCCTGGATTGAAATCTTCGCATTTAGGGCGGGTGCCCTGTAGTGTGAAAGATAGCCATGTTACACTTATTACTCAGCGAGGGAGTTACTTCATTTTTTTCTGTGGTGAACTGTAAGTTTTTACCTTAATGTAATTATTACGGGGTTGTGTGACCTCATTCCTTAGGTGTGTTTTGTTCCACATCTCAGTAGCATATAGCGTTTTTGTCTTTTTTCCCTGAAATAGTAATGAAAAGATTCTATTTTATTTACTGCTTATTAAGAACAAAGTGTTACTTTAAAAGTAGTACAGTCCTCCCTCCACTTTTGTGGGTTTCACCTTTGTGAATTTGTTTGTGAGGTACCTGCTCACCTCCCCCTCATTCTCCCCCTCCCATTCCTCTGTATTTTGCTGGGGTGTGTACGCCTTCCTTCCAGACACCTGGGCAAAAGGCAAGCAAATGGGAGGGGGCAGTCCCATGTGAATAGAACGTGCGCATGTGCCTTCTCTGGGCATGCCCCCTCCCATTTGGTTGCCTTTTGCCCAGGTGCCTGGAAGGAAGTCAGTGCACTCAAGAAAAACACAAACATATAGTGGGGGAAAGCATGCGTGCACCTCCTCCGGGCACATGCCTGCGCCCTCCCAATCACTAGGCATTTGCATGGGTGCATGGAAAGAAGGCAGTGCGCCCAGGCAAAATGCAAGTGAAGGGGGGCAAGTTTCACACTTGCCTTTTCCAGGTGCATGGCTGTTCCCTCCCAGTTGCTTTGCTTTTTCCCAGGCTTGTAGATGGAAAGCAGCATGCCCAGGCAAAATGCAAGTGAATGGGTGGAGAGGCATGTCTGCACTCTCTCCACGCATTGGGCTGCCTCTTCCTATTTGCTTGCCTTATGCCTGGGGTTTCTGGAAGGAAGGCAGCACACCCTGGCAAAAGGCAAATGAATGGGGGGGGGGAGCCCAGAAAGGGAATGGGATGGGGGGTGCTCCCTTGGGCAGAGGGGAGTTATTCGTATGTTTGTTTATTTGTTTTTCAACTTTCTGTAGAGTTCTGTGCCCTGAACCCTCATGAAAGTCAAGGTGCCGTTCAACCTCCTATGGAATCCTGGGGTTTGTAGTTCAGAGAGGGGCCTTTATAATTCTCAGCCAGAGAGCTCTTTGGCCTCAGTAAACTACAAACCCCAGAATTCCACAGGAGGTTGAAAGTAGAATAACAGCACTATAACAGTGTAGTGTAGAAATGGCCCAAGTCACTTTGCCTGGGCCTTTTCTTTGATTGCCTAAACTCTTCTAACTGCTCAGGTGAAGTGTTAAGTTAATGCAGAGTAGAAATTTGGGGACTGAAGAAAAATTTGGAATGGGGTCAGAATTCAGGTGGGGCAGAAATGTTTCTACCGCTAAACTGTTCTTGACAGTAAGAGCACTTTGGCAGTGGGACCAATTGCCTAGAGAGGTGGTGGGGATTCCCCTTGATGTCTTCAGTAACAGGCTGGACAGCCGCCTGCCGGGGATGGTCTAGCTGGAGATTCCACACGGAGCAGCGGGTTGGACTCAGTGGCTCATGAGGCCCCTTCCAACGCTGGCTGTTATGTAGGAATACCATCATTTTGCTCCTCCTATAGCCACAGCCTTGTTTGCAACTATAACAGTAACAGTAACAGTTGAGGAGGAAGCTCAGAACACTAAGTGCAACAAATTATTTTCCAAAAGCCAGCTCTGGAAACCACCTGCAACAATGACTCTCATTGGCTTCTTTTCCAGTGCTGAGAGAGATACAAAGTGAGCACTGCTCTCTCTTCTAAGCACTTGGGATGAAAATGCACGGCAAAAGAAAAGGGAGTGTGAAGAGGGTGCTTTGGTTAGCCCAGAGCTTCCCAGACTTTTTGTGTTGGTGACACACTTTTTAGACATGCATCATTTCACGACACAGAATTCAGTTTTACTAGTAAGCCAGAGGTTAAACTAACTGATTACGTATGTGCAGTACCCAGAAATGTATCTAGGGTGGGGAAAGGCAGCCCCCCGATCCTAGCCCACTGGCATCACCCTCGCCAGGAAGGACCCTGGCGAGAATGGTAGCAGTGGGAAAGGCAGCCCCCCCGGCTGATCTTGGCCTGCTGCCTTTGACCTTGACAAGGAAAGACCCCAGCAAGAGCATCAGCAGCAGGAATGGCTTGGGTGAGGAGAGTCTTTCTCAGCCCAGGAAGGGGACGCACCTACACACTTCAGATGACACACTAACGTGTCACGACACACCATTTGAAAAGCCCTGGGTTAGACCTTACCTGGAATCCTGGGTCGAGTTCTGGGCACCTCAATTCAAGAAGGATATTAACAAGCTGGAGCGTGTCCAGAGGAGGGCGACCCAAATGGTGGAGGGTCTGGAAGCCATGACACCCTATGAGGAGCGGCTGAGGGAGCTGGGGATGTTTAGTCTGCAGAAGAGAAGGTTAAGAGGGGATGTGATAGCCATGTTTAAATATTTGAAGGGATGTCATGTCGAGGAGGGAGCAGGCTTGTTTTCCACTGCTCCAGAGGCTAGGACAAGGAGCAATGGATTCAAATTACAGGGAAAGAGATTCTACTTGAACCTCAAGAAGAACTTCCTGACGGTCAGAACTGTCCGGCAGTGGAATATGCTGCCTCAGTGGAGAGTGGTGGAGTCTCCTTCTTTGGAGGTTTTTAAGCAGAGGCTGGATGGGCATTTTCTGCTTTGAGTGTGTGTCGCTGGACTTGATAACCATTGTGGTCTCTTCCAACCCCATGATTCTATGATTCCACAAGAGCTATTTTGTGGACTCTGCTTCCCAGAATCCCCCTACCAGCATGGCTATACTGACTGAAGCATTCTGGGAGAAGTAATGCAAAAAGAAGGACAATTCCAGACCCTGAGGGTGTGCACCCAGGTCTCTGAGTCCCCCAGCTCTATTTCATATGGTATTGGGACCCTGCTGTCTCCCCCAAAGTGGCTCAGCCCGGCACCAAAAAGGTACGGAAGGCCCCAGGATGCTTTTGCTCCTGGATCGCCCTCCAGAAAGGCAAAAAGAGATCTGGAAGGGGCAGCCGAAGAAATCCCACATGGGCTGGCGGTGGAGAGAGCCACCGAGCTGCTCCTTGATTTGTGAAGTTTGGGGGGGTGCAATGATCCCCCCTTTTTTTTTGCAAGACCCCTTCTTTAAAAAAAAAAATCCAGCCTCAGCGCGTGCGCAATGGCTCTGCTCCTCCAAGAGGCGTGTTTGGTGCGTTTTGGCTTGCAGAACCCGAGCCGCGTCCCTTTAAACTGCGTAGGCGGAGAGGCAAAAAGGACTTTGGGTAGCGGGGGGGGGGGAGGGAGAGAAAATCTTCATTTTTTTCGCCCCGTAATTGCTCTCCCTATATTGCTGGTGGCTGCAGAGGAGACCTTTTCTTCGCTGCTTTAAGGCAGGCCTTTCTTCCCAGAGCAACACGCTTCCCAAATCCCATCTTTCCCAGAAGAAAGTCGCCTGGGTCCGTTCCTCCGCGCTTGGCACCTCGGTCTGGTTGCAAAATTCTTTGCCATCTTGATCCCTTTGCAAAATGCCCCTTTTTGGCTGCTAGGTGCATTTTGTGATTTTTCATTTTCGGCAATCGGGGCCCGCCTTTTGCCCTCTCCCGCATTTATTCTCTCCTCCGAGGGAGGCGAACCCGGAGTTTTACCCTGGAGGAGGAGAAAGCCGCGCTGCTTGGATGCTGTCAGCCGTCGGCAGCCCCCTCCATGGGGGGAAAGGCGTTCGGGGGTGGCCGTGCCAGGGTGTCCTTCCTCGCCGCCGCCACTAGGGGGCACTGCGGCGCCTGTCTGCCTGCTCCGCCTGCATGGCTTTGCTGCGCTGACATTTCCCTTCCTGTTTGGAGGCGAACCTTAACGTTGTAACCAGAAGACTCCCAGGGACTGGCACCTTAAATCCTTTATTTTTCCCCCCTACCCCCTTTTTCCACCCCTTTCTTTCTTCCCCCCTTCCTGCCTGAGCCGGTCTCCCCCGCTTTCCCCACTTTCCCCCCCTCTTTTCCACTCCCTCCTCCCGCTTCCTTCTTCCATGGCGGAGACAAAAATAATCTATCACATCGATGAAGAGGAAACCCCGTATTTGGTGAAATTGCCCGTCTCCCCCGAAAAAGTCACTTTGGCGGATTTTAAAAATGTCCTCAGCAACCGGCCGGTGCATAGCTACAAATTTTTCTTCAAATCGATGGACCAGGATTTTGGGTAAGTTGGCATTTTGGGGGGCAGTATGCCCAGGGGCAAAGACGGGCTTGTTCTTCTGAACGGGAGGCACTGAGGAATCAGCCCCGCCTGGCTTAGAGGCTTCCTCGCGTGTCTGTGCCTTGACCGGAAGGGGATCGGGGTATTTTTTTCAAAATGTGGGGAGCATTCAGAGACGGGGGGGCATTTAAGCCCTTCCTTGTCCTGGCACCTGCTTTTCTGCTCCTTGGGAGAGGTTGGGTGCCCTCCTGCCTTTGCAGTCCACACGAGACTTTCCTGCCTGGCCTTTTGGAGAGACCAGGACATAGCTGGGGAAAAGGAGTTTATCTTATTGTTTGGGTGGCCAAAAAAAGCTGCAGGAGCAGCTGAAAGGAGGTGTGTTGCTCTTTCCTGCCCACCCCAGGGGTTATGACCGGATTGCAGGGCACTTTGTATGTTTGGGGGGGTGCGTAAGAGATTAACCACAAAACAAAACCCGGAAGGTTGGCACGGCACCTTTCTAGTGGGCAGCGCCAGGCAGCGAAAGTTAAAAGCTGGAGAGGGGGGTGGCAACCAGAATGGTTTTAAACTAGGGGTGTAAAAATGAACAGAATAGTGTCTGGAATTTCTCTGGGAAGAATAAAGGCATTTGTATGTCTCTGACCGTACAATAGCACAAAGGTTAGTAAAGTTCTGGAGGTGAAAGGTATACGTGTGTGCTTGGGTATGTGTGTGTTGGAGAAAGGTGGGGTCTGGCCCACCTCCTCACAAAGGTAATGCCAGGCTGAGGCTGGGCTTCCTGAAATCTTGCTTCTGCGGTCAGCCTTGGCTTCCCAAGTTCTGTGAAAGGAGAGGCGGCTGGGCCTGCTTTTGTGGGCCGTGCCCAGTTGCCAAAGAGAGTTTCAGTGGAGGCGTGGGTGCCCTTGGATCTGTGGGGTGAGCCAGTGGAATACAGTATGTGGTCATTCTTATTGTCTGAGAGGCGGTGTATGTTTTCTTCTTTTGGAAAGGGCAAGAATATTACACTTACGTAGGCATAAGGAGGCATCTTTCTCTCTTCTGCTTCGGCTGGTCAATGCCACACAGGCACAAGAGGAAAGGATTGCGATGGAGGGAGAGGAAGAAGGCTTCTCTATTATATTTTGGTTGTTAAGAAGAACCGGGGGTACATCTTCAGTTCAGTGCCCTCTCTGGAACGGGGAGATTTGAATGGTCTCAGAGGTCCCAAAGTTGTCTTTGGCCCTTTCCTCTTTTGCTGCCTTCTCTTCATCCCAAACCACTTTGTAAGCAGGAGGCCCCTGAAATGGGGATGCAGACAGTCCCTTTGCAAGACTTGGGGGGACCAGGCCTACTCAGGAAGAGGGAAAGTGTTTGATCACATTAGATAAGTCCGTCAGAATGAAGTCTCTTGTGAGGTTTCTTCTACAAGGCTGTGAGGCAGAGGTTGGCTCATGCCAGGAGGTGGAACAGAAGAGAAAGAAGAATGTAACTTAGAGAGGACTTGGGATTTCTAATATGTGATTGACCTGAAAAGGGAGGGACAGCTAGCATAGCAGAGGGTATCCAAGTATTTTCCTGACTGTGCCAGCTTGCAAATATATGAATTCTATATTTTTTTTAAAAAGTAAGTGGACAAATATGGGAACATTAAGGGAAAATAAAGATGATTAAGGCCATTTCTGCACTACACTGTTATAGTGCTATTATTCCACTTTCAACCTCCTATGGAATTCAGGGGTTTGTAGTTTACTGAGACCCAAGAGCTTTCTGGCTGAGAAGTCTAAATGCTCCTCCCTAAATCTCAAACCCAGGATTCCATAGGATGTTGAAAGTGGAATAATAGCACTATAACAGTGTAGGGTGGAAATGGCCTTAGTCTCTTTTGCAGTTTAGGGGACAAGTAGGGAAAACAGAAGTCGTGTCCTTGGGGACCACCTTGCCACCTGGGCCTCCTTCTTCCTCCTTCCTAATAGTTCACATTGGGTGGTGTGTTCCAAAGGCTCCCTTTGCTGTTTTCACTGCACTGCTTTGTGCATCTCAGCTTGGGAGAAGGTGGTCAAGGTACTTGTAGGGCAAAGGGCACTCTAAATTTGGAGAAAGTGTCTCAAAGAACTGTTTACCAGTCTCAAGCACTCTTTGGAAAAAGTGGTCAAGGACAAAGGGCTCTTCCAAAACATTCTTTGCTGTTCGAACTGTGGGAGGGAAGAAGATTAACAGCTCTCTGCCAGTCTCATCTTGGGAGAAAATGGTCAAGATACATAATAGGGCGAAAGGCTCTAGCAAGAGAGGAAGTTCCAAGAGCCCTTTGCCTGTCGGAGACGAACTTGGAAGAATGTGGTCAAGGCCAAAGAATCCTTCTGGAATCCCCCTTGCTGTTTCTACTACAGAGGAGAGCCTTAAAGAGCCCTTTGCATGTATCTCAGCTTGGAAGAAAATGGCAAAGGGGTAGATCAGTGGTTCTTAAACTCAGGCCTGGGAGCTCCTGAGGATCCACAGAGCCCTCGTAGGAAGTCTGCAAAGCCCTGCTGCCCAACACCAACAAGCAGCAGCAGCAACAGGGATGCGGCAATGGGGTGCATGCAGGTGCTGAAACTGCTCCCTCAGTGGGAAATGAGGGAGCAGTTCGGGTGCACATACCCCCCTACTGCTGTGTTCCTTTTGTCAGGGATGTGGCAACAGAGGATGTGGGCACCAAGGGGCATAGCCACAGGCATGTGTGCATGCCCAAATTGCTCCCTCGCTTGCCATCGAGGGAGCAATTTGGGTGCATGTACCCCCCACCCCACTGCTATGTCCCTTGCTTGCAAATGAGGGAGAAGTTTCAGGACCCGCACACACAGTCCCACTGCTGCGTTCCTGACGAAAGGGATACAGCAGCAGGCATGTGTGCATGCCCAGTGGGTGACCTCAGACAAGTCACATTCGCTCAGCCTCAGAGGAAGGCAAAGGCAACAAATCTTGCCAAGAAAACCCGCATGATAGGTTCACTTTAAGGTTGCCATAAGTCAGTTTTCAAAGAGGAAAGACAAGATGGCTAGAAAGAACCACCGTATATGTCTGTCAGTGGCACTTTGTTGTTGTGTGCCTTCAAGTCACTTCTGACTTATGGCAGCCCTAAGGTGCACCTATCCCAGTGTTTTATTTTTTTTATTTTTTTTTTGCAAGATTTGTTCAGAGAAGAAGCCTTGGGTAAGTATTTGAGTATTTAAATAAATATTTGAATATTTAAATCAAAATCTAAATGTTTAAATATGGAGTTAAGTCTTGGGGGACCCTGATAACAAATTATATTGACAGGAGGTCCCCAATAAAGAAAAACTTAAGAGTCCCTGTTGTAGATAATAGGGCAGAATTTTTCTCATTTCTACCCTACACTGTTCTAGTGCTATTATTCCACTTTCAACCTCCTATGGAATCCTGGGGTTTGCCGTTTAGGGAGGGGCATTTAGAATTCTCCGCCAGAGAGCTCTTTGGTCTCAGTAAACTACCAATCCCACAATTCCACAGGAGGTTGAAAGTGGAATAATAGCACTAGAACAGTGTAGTGTGGAAATGGCCTAAGGCTTTCCTTGCTCTTTACACTCAGAGAGACATTTAAGGAGCTCTTTGGCTTTGTCGCAACTCAGATTAAAGTAGTTAAAGAGCACATTTGTGTGCGTGTGTGTCTGCGCATACGCATGCACACTTATACATGACTGGTGTTGACTGTCAGCTGTGCCAAGCAAAGGGCAATTGGCCTCAACACTTTGCAGGGTTCGTAGAAAGCTTCGTAGAAAGAAAGACCTCCTCATTCCACTTGAGCTGGCCAGCCCCAGTCAGGAGTGTCCTACATCTGACTTATTGCCTGTACACCAGCAAAGGCGCCTCTCTAAACTGCAAACTTCAGGACTCCATATGATCTTGAAAGTGGAATAATAGCACTATAACAATCTAGTGTGGAAATGGCCTAGAAAATGGGGCTAGAATTCATGTGCCTTGATGCTAAAGGAATTTTTGTCTTGCTTGCTCTTTCTCTCTTGTGTAGAGAAAGTGTCAGTCATGTGAGAACCCATTTTTCTGTGTGGTGGGGTATAATTTGAATACAGGTTTACCATCTTGGCAAATTCTAGGCTTCTGTTTGTTTCTTGATGGGAAATTCCTTCCTTTATCCTACACCTTTTGTTTGTAGCAAAATGTTTCATATCCCGCTTCTTGTATTTCCCGCTTTCAATTGGATATAAACGAGGAATAGAAAAATCTTTGCATTTCAATTCCATATCCAGGCTTAGATTTCCTGTGACCTTCCCCATCCCGAAGCCAAATAGGAATTTCTTTCGTTGGGAGACGCCCCAGGGGTGTGGGTGAAAGTCTGCACTCGGGCTGTTTTAAAGTACAAATTAGCATACAATGGCATTGCACAGAATTTTCCAATTTCTGGGCATAGCATCTTGGATTCTTTGGCTTAAGCTATCATTAACTCATGGAATGTACCACAAGATGCAGTTATGATGGTCACGGGCTTAGTGGATGGAGGAGTGAAGAGTTTGGATTCGTTTTGCAGAGGCTAAATGCATCCAGGGTTATGGAAGTTACTTGATTAAAAGGATTTAAAATTGTTAATAAATTAACAACAGAATTCTCACAGTCAGAGATAGCATACAACACATGGAGCTTGGAAAATTTGCTTCTGTAAATCTCAGTATCAGCCTGATGCTGGGCTGGAGAATTCTGGAAGTTGCAGTCCAAAAATTAACTTTTTCATCCACTGACTTTAGAGTACTAATTGATGAAGATAAACAAGGGAAGAGCATTATTGTCATCCTGCCTGGAGGCCTGCAGTTGTCTGTTCTTGGAAATATACTAGATGAGATGGGCTGTTGGTCTGATAAGCAAGAAAAAGTATTTTATGATGTGATTTTTTTTGGTGAAGATACATGCATTCCTCATTTAATGGTAAAGAAGTTGCCTTTTACAAAGTCTTCATATGCCTGCCCAGCTCTTGACATTGCCTCCTTCTCCTCTGTTTAGCTGTAAGTTTTCTGGCAGTATTGACAGGATGGTGAAAGAGGGCTGGAGAAACACAGAGTTTTTGTATCAGGTTGAAGCATGCATCTGCAGAAAACAGTGCAGCAAAGCTAAAGGTGGGCAACAATGGGGTTCAGCTGAGACCAATCCTACTTGTAGCTGTGCGTGCCTGTCTGTAACAGGCAAGGTGAACAGCGTCTGCTCCAGAATCCCTTACTAAGCATACAGAAACAGCAAAACAGAGAATAGGAGAAAGCAGATAAGCTCCCCTCTGCAGGTTTTTAAAAAATCCTAGCTCTTTAAGTTTGGCCACCGAAATAGAAATAGTAACAAATGTATGGCATTTTGAAAAAAGCTTTCAAGAAGGTTTACATGTTTTTCTTTGCTTCTAAAAGGTTTTTCTGACCTGGTGGTTTCTTTTCACATATGTGTATTGTTCTTTTTGGGGGTTAAAAGGTTTGCTGAAACATGTCGATTGCTCTTCTTCTTTTTTGTGATGTAGTGACCCTTCCCTCTTCTTTTCCTGTTATTTCTGCTCTGGTACCAAATTTCCTGTCAAGAAGTACTGCCCAGGTACGCATCTCCTTCATTACATGAAGGATATTGTTGTTGTGTGCCTTCAAGTCATTGCTAACTTAATCACAGGGCTTTCTGGGGCTGAGAGTGTGTGACACACCCAGGGTCACCCAGTGGGTTTCCGTGGTCAAGCAGGAAATCGAACCCTGGTCTTCAAGACCATAATCTGACTCTCAAAGCACTGCACCACGCTGGCTCTCATACGAAATGTACCTGAAAGAAATTAAACCCTTGTAACGATTGAGCCCTCTGCTCTGATTTTTCCACCTTAAAGCACAGTTTGTGTTCCATTTAGCACACTGCAATCTGTTGGCATTTATATAATTGAAACAAACAAACCCGCCACCAGCTCCAGTTCTTTTCATGCTGCCATGAATCAGCTTTTGAAATGTAATAATCTCTTGGTAATAAAATCTCCCCTTCCTCCTGGGTCGGATTGCTTGTACCTGCATCTATTTTTGACACGATCAACTTGGTGTTGTGTATCACTAACGAAAGGTCAGAGCAAACAGAGTGGAAAAGAAAATGGGCATGCCGTTGGAATAGGGCTCATTGTGTGTTCTCCGTCAGCAGGTGTTAAGATTTGATGGGCAATTCTGCATCCAGGGATTCCACCGCTCCCGGCAAAATTTGTGCAGCAGGTTTCTAGCCCATAAGGATTGAAAGCTTGGTTTGCTAATAAAGCCAGCATTTCTAACAGTCCTGTCAGTGACATTGTAGATGCTCTCTATGCAAACGGTTACAGGTTCATTTTCTGGCATTTCCAGTTTGAAAGAATTGAGAAGCAGATGATGGGGGAAAAAATCATTGCATGAGACTCTGAAAATCCACTATCAGTCAAAGTGCAGTTGGCCATCCATTTTCATGAGTTCAGCATTCACAGATTTGATTATTGATGAGTTGTTTTATTTATTTTTAAAAATCCTTTCTGTACAATAATCTCTCCACATTCACTAGGGTTAGGGGCACGGGACCCCTATGAAAGTGGAAAAACCATAGCCCTCCTGAACCATATTTAACACGCAAAAAAAAAGTATGATCACCATGTTCAACCCACCATGGATTCCTTTGAGCACAAGGGAGAAGTTGGCCGCTGGTGGGGATTACCGCCACCTCCCCTGCTGCCCCACACCATTTTTAATAGGGTCTTACAAGCCTTGTTCGCAGTTTCTCAGTCTCACGAGACTTGCAGTCCCTGTTAAAAATGGCGTAGGGAGGCAGGAGAAGTGGCAGCAAATAATCCGTGAATAATCAAATCCGCAAAAGTGAAACCCTCAAATACCGAGGGCTGACTGTATTTGCCCCTAACATGGGGAAAAAAATGTTCTTTCTAGGAATCTCTAGGTTCTCCGGAGCAATTCTGCGGTCCACTTATGCCAGAACACTTAAGTTGATACGTATCATATTATGACAAGGGGTCATGATGAAAACAGAAGTCTTGAATGTTCTCGTGTGGTGATTAGTGTTTTTGGGGAAAATCCGCCTGATAGAATAATAATGGATAGTAGAATAATTCCTAGTGTCACTTCGTAGGAGATGGTTTGCACTACGGCTCGTAGGGCCCCGATGAGAGCATATTTTGAATTGGAGGCCCGCCCTGATCCTAAGGTTGAGTAGGCTGCGGTGCTAGATAGGGCTAGCACAGGCAGTAAGCTCGGGTTTATGTCGGTTAGTACTGTTGGTATTGGTATGGGGGCTCAGATTGAGAGCGCAATGAATACTGCTAGTGTTGGGGTTGGGATAAATAGTGTAGGGGATGAGGAGGATTGGTTCTTTGATAAGTAGTTCTACACCGTCTGCAATGGGTGGTAGGAGGCCATGGGGTCCAGTGATGTTTGGACCTTTTCGTAGTTGTATATAACCTAGGATTGTGCGTTCTGCTAGGGTTAAGAAGGCGACGGCTACTAGGATTGGGATAATATATGTCAGGGGTTTTATAATGTAGTTAAGTAAGTTTGGCATGATTAGAGAAGCGTTCTCAGGTTTTAAAAAAGTGTTTGTTATTTTAATTTTTTTTTGTGTTTTCTCAACTTTCACAGGGGTCTTCTGCCCCCGACCCCTGCAAACGTGGAGGGCTCGCTGTAGAACACCACAGAAAATTCTGGTCTGAATGAGTAAATTGGTTTAAAGCGACTTCCTATCTAATCACTGTTGTAATTTTGTCTACTACATAATGTGCATAATATAAAACTTTATATTTTCCTTACAAGTATACCTCAGTTAAAGAAGTAGGTTTGTTCCTGGGGGTTTCTTTTTTAACAGAAGATTTGATACCAGAGGCAGAGATTACTTGAGAAGAATACAGATAAGAGCAAAAAGATGATCAGTTCAACATGTTTCAGCAAACTTTTTGTTCAAAACAATCAATACGCATGTAGGGAAAGAAACAACTAGGTCAAGTAAGCCTTGCATAAGCAAAGAATATTTTTTTGAACTTTTCTGACAATTTCTGACAGTACTCTGGCCCCTAACCTGTCAGATAACCAGCGGATGCCTGTAGGACAATCAAATTTATTCAAGTATCAAAGATAATATCTGACATTCTCTTCTTCCCCTCCCCCAGTTCAGGCTTTCCAAAAAAGAAAAAATAACTTTCTTCTACCAAAGGTTAACATATCTAGCATGTTGTTTCAATATTGCTTTCTGTTATATTCCGTTACATGTTAACTTTTACGTGATAAATGACATTGTGTTTTTTAATTTTAATACTGAAGGTTACTTGCTAGGTTGATTAAAGGATATTTTCTCTGCTTAAAACTGTAGATCTGTTGCATGTTATATAACATCACTAAATCCAAATGTGTCTGTATCATTTTATAATGCAAAATTCTTTACACCATTGATTAACCAAGTCCAGTTTTCGTTGTCTTATACCTGTAACCATTTCATAACCTGCTTTCAATGAAATCTATTTCATTTGGAATTTAATTCCCTTTTCCCCTTGTAACCATCTAATCCATGAACTTTTACCCCTATGTCTTCTCAAATTCCCTTCCTTGTCCTTTATTGATATTTCCTGTACCTGCCCAATTAATATTTTAGGATAATTGTCCTGAAATAGAATGCTTTTTTTATTTCATCGTTCTCTCACCCCCTTTGGTCATACAGGCTAAATGAATTTGGTTTTATTCACGCATCAATGTAGTTTGATTACAGATCATAGAACCAAAGTGTTGGAAGAGACCCCCGGGGCCATCCAGTCCAACCCTCTGCTACGCAGGAACACCCGTCAAAGCACTCCCGAGAGATGGCCATCCAGCCTCCGCTTAAAAACCACCAAAGGAGACTCCACCACACTCCATTGAGGCAGCAGATTCCACTGCCGGACAGCTCTAAGTGCCAGGAAGTTCTTCCTGAGGTTCAGGTGGAATCTCTTTTCCTGTACTTTGAATCGATTGCTCCTTGTTCTAGTCTCTGGAGCCATGGAAAACAAGCCCGTTCGCTCTTTGATATGACATCCTTTCAGATATTCAAACATAGCTATCATGTCATGTTGAGAAAGGAGCGGGCTTGTTTTCCTGGGAGTCTTGGTAGGAGTCTAGGAGTCTTGGTAGAATCATAGAATCATACAGTTGGAAGAGACCCCAGGGGCCATGCAGTCCAACCCCCTGCTATGCAGGAACACCCGTCAAAGCATTCCCACCAGGTGGCCATTCAGCCTCTGCTTAAAAACCTCCAAAGAAGGAGACTCCACCACACTCCATTGAGGCAGCAGATTCTACTGCCAGACAGCTCTGACCATCAGGAAGTTCTTCCTGAGGTTCAAGTGGAATCTCCTTTCCTGCAGCTTGAATCCATTGCTCCTTGTCCTAGCCTCTGGAGCAGCAGAAAACAAGCCTGCTCCCTCCTCGACATGACATCCCTTCAAATATTTAAACATGGCTATCATGTCCCCTCTTAACCTTCTCTTCTGCAGACTAAACATACCCAGCTCCCTAAGGTGTTCCTCCTAGGGCTTTATGGCTTCCAGACCCTTCACCATTTTGGTCACCCTCCTCTGGACACGTTCCAGCTTGTCGACATCCTTCTTGAATTGAGGTGCCCAGAACTGAACACAGTATTCCAGATGAGGTCTAACCAAAGCAGAATAGAGTGGTACCATTACCTCCCTCGATCTAGACACTGTACTCCTATGGATGGAACTAAGAATTGCGTTGGCTTTCTTGGCTGCTGCATCACACTGCTGATTCATGTTCAGCTTGTGATCTACCAAGACTCCCAGATCTCTTTCACACATACTGTTATCCAGCCTGGTGTCCTCCATCCTATACTTGTGACTTTCATTTTTTCTGCCCGAGTGCAGGACCCCACATTTCTCTCTGTTGAAATTCATTTTGTTAGCTTTGGCGCAACTCTCCAATCTGTCAAGGTCGTATTGAAATTCGATCCTATCCTCTGGTGTGTTAGCAACCCCTCCCAGTTTGGTGTCATCTGCAAATTTGATCAGCATGCCCTCCACTCCCTCATCCAAATCACTGATGAAGATGTTGAACAGCACTGGGCCCAGGACAGAACCCTGTGGCTCCCCACTAGTCACTTCTCTCCAGGATAAAAAGCAGCCATTGGTGATCACCCTTTGGGTGCGGTCGGTCAACCAATTACAAATCCACCTAACAGTAGCCCTGTCCAGCCCGCATTTTACTAGCTTCTTTGCAAGAATGTCATGGGGAACTTTGTCAAAGGCCTTACTGAGGTCAAGATATGCTACATCTACAGCATTCCCTTCATCTATCAAGCTGGTAGATAACAAACTGGACATAAATCAGCAGTGTGATGTGGCAGCCAAGAAAGCCAGTGTGATTCTTGGTTGCATCAATAGGAGTATGGTGTCTAGATCAAGGGAAGTAATGGTATCACACTATTCGGCATTGGTTAGACCTCATTTGGAATACTGGATCCAGTTCTGGGCACCTCAATTCAAGAAGGATATTGACAAGCTGGCACATGTCCAGATGAGGGCAACCAAAATGGTGAAGGGTCTGGAAGCCATGAAGCCCTATGAGGAACGGCTTAGGGAGCTGGGTGTGTTTAGTCTGCAGAAGAGAAGGTTAAGAGGGGACATGATAACCATATTTAAATATTTGAAGGGATGTCATGTCGAGGAGGGAGCAGGCTTGTTTTCTGCTGCTCCAGAGATTAGGACAAGGAGCAATGGATTCAAGCTGGAGGAAAGGAGATTCCACCTGAACCTCAGGAAAAATTTCATGATGGTCAGAGCTGTCCAGCAGTGGAATATGCTGCCTCAATGGATTGTGTTGGAGTCTCCTTCTTTGGAGGTTTTTAAGCAGAGGCTGGATGGCCATCTGTTAGGAGTGCTTTGCTGTGTTTTCCTGCATAGCAGGAGGTTGGACTGGGTGGCCCCGTGGTCTCTTCTAACTCTATGATTCTGTGTCCTCTCTTAACCTTCTTTTGTCCAGGCTAAACATACTCAGCTCCCTCAGCTGCTCCTCACAGGGCATGGCTTCCAGAGCTTTCACCATTTTGGTCGCCGTCTTCTGGACATGTTCCAGCTTGTCAACATCCTTCTTGAAATGAGGTGCCCAGAACTGGACACAGTATTCCAGAGCATCACTTTCAGATTAGCCTCTCCTTTCTCCCAACCTTGAGCTGTAATCGCCATTTCACAAACCAAAGCTCCTTGGCCATTCATCTCCCCCAGTTCAGTAGCTAATCCCTCCATTTGGTCAACTTGAATTAGTCTCTCCATATGATTTTCAACATTCTTCACTTCATTATTGATAACTTCTATATTCCACTCTGTCTTTCATCTCTCCACAATTCTTCCTTGATCTCAGTGACCTCATTCCTCAGGGCCTCTATCATTCTCCTCTTCAAATTTAGGAGCTCCAGTTCTCTCAGAGACTGTAACTCCTCCATCATCCATTGTAAAACATCCTGAGAGAATTTCTGGGAAGGTTCCATCTTTCATTCGGTCCAGCAGATCAGAGTTAACAACTCTCTTCTTCTCTTGTCTAGCGGAAAACTGCCAGCAAGCCAGTCTTATCAACAGCAAATAGATGATGTAATTACTCCTTGTTAAAATCCAATTTAGTCTTACAAATAAGATGAAATTCTGTATATCTACAAAATATATGGACTTAGATCCTTAATTATTGTCTTTTAAACACATCAACCCCCAATTTTCTAATTTATTTATCCTGATCTTGTGGAGTGAACACATTTACTCGTCTTTTGATTACAGAAGGAACCGGTGGGAGGAGAGGCTCTATTGATTGGTTCTAGTCAGAAGAATTCTTCACTTTTGCAACTCCAAATATTTGTTTAAGAGTTTTCTTTTTTAAAAAGTAGGTTGCTGATCCTCAGATCAAAACGACTGTGTTTCACATCCAGGGCAAAAGATGTCACCTGCTTGATCCTTTCCACTCATAATTTATTTACTCAAAAGTAAAGGAAAGTAATAGACATTCCAGACCCCGATAGGTGTTCTCTTGTTCCCTCTTTAATCCAGGGGGAATTTCTGCAACCAAGGGGATCTCATATTTTTGCTGCTCTTTGAGATCAATGTATAACTGTCCACTTTCCTTCCCTCCTTCCTTCCCTCCTTCCTTCCCTCCTTCCTTCCCTCCTTCCTTCCCTCCTTCCTTCCCTCCTTCCCTCCTTCCCTCCTTCCCTCCTTCCCTCCTTCCTTCCTTCCTTCCTTCCTTCCTTCCTTCTCTCCTTCCTTCATTCCTTCCCTCCTTCCTATTTTAACTGTAAAAGCTCATAGTATTTCTTCAAAATTTGCGGCCCCTTGTGAGCACATTGTAACCCCCTGGGGGTCTGAGAACCACAGGTTCAGAACACTGCTTTGCAGTTGCAGCAACCATTCCTGCTGGAAGGTTAACATTTTAATGTCTGGAAGAACTGAGAGGAAGAAGAGACATCAAGCAGAAGTGACATTCTCCCTAAAATATGTGTTTGTATGGATAGTGTTTACAATCCAGGCAGCTGAAGAGCTGAGCAATCTGGTGTCCTTCAGATATTTCAGATTGTAGCTACCCTTGACTCCCACTAACATGATCATTATTCATGGACCATGGAGCTTGTAGTCTAACATCTGGAGGGTGCCAGGTTACCTACCCTTGCATCACAAAAACATGCTCTCATAATGGCCTTGCAAGTGTGTTCATGATGTTCCAGACACTGGCCAATAGGTGCTCTTCACAGCAGCATTACAATTTTCTCTCCAGACCTTGATCTTGCATCACTGAAGGCATGTTCTTATAGACTGCGGCCCTGCTATCCTTAAAATGTTATGTCTGTCTTTGGCCTAAACATTTGCATTTGTGTGGACTGTTGGCAATTGGAGTGCAATTGTTGACATTCTGTCCATGGAAAGAAAGATTTCCAATTTGTTTCTACCAGTCAGACTCTTAGTGATTTATCCCAGAGACCTGCTACCTACTCCTTCCTAACTGCAGATACACGGGGGTGAACTTTCTACGTGCAAAACCGTGGCTCTTCCACTGAACTGTGGTGGTTGGTTGTTGTTGTACGCCTTCAAGTATTTCTGACTTATAATGATGCTAAGACGAACATATCCCAGGTTCTTCCTGGCAAGGTTTATTTGGAAGGGGTTTGCCACTGCTTTTTCCTGAGGCTGAGAGAGTGTGACTTTCCCGGGATCACCCACTGAGTTTCCGTGGCTTTGCAGCAATTTGAATCCTGCTCTCTGAGAGTCCTAGTTCAGTACTCAGTCCATTATACCACTCTGTCTACCTGTACAAATATCTGGGAACTCACACATCCAAAGTGACGATTGTACCTTTCTGTCTCCAAATCCAGCATTTTCCAGATGTATTGGACTGCAGCTCCCATCACTCTAGCCAACCTGGCTGTAGTCCAGCACATCTGGAGGGTGCCAGGCTGGGGACAGCTGCCTTAGAATCCCAAGGCAAAGACCTTATAGAGCCCCATAAGCCAGACACCTTTTAAAGAACAATCTTGCAAAATGTAATCTAGACCCAAAGTGCTGTAAGTGATGGAGAACCAGTGTGCTGTAGTTGTTTACCCTTTGGACTAGGGCCATTTCTGCACTAGACTGTTAATAGCGCTATTATTCCGCTTTCAACATCCTATGGAATCCTGGGGTTTGCAGTTTGGGGAGGGGCCTCCTGCAAACCGCAGGATTCCATAGGATGTTGAAAGAGGAATAATAGCACTATAACAGGCTAGTGCTGAAATGGCCTAGGACTCTGGAGAACAGCGTTTGAATCCCTGCTCAAACCCACCAGTTGACCTTGAACAAGTCACACTCTCTCAGCCTCAGAGGAAGGCAAAGGCAAACTTCCCCTCCACATGTCTTGCCAAGAAAACCCCACGATCGCTTTGCCTTAGGGTTGCCATAAGTCAGAAACAACCTGAAGGCACACGTCAACAACAACAAAGAAAGGCTGTTGTGATATTTTCACCTGCCCTTATTCAGTGGCAGGCAGAGGAAGAAGGAAAGCTTGTGAGCACAGCTTGATCGGTGTGTTTCTTTCTGCACAGCGTGGCAGCTGTGCCAGCCCCCCTTCCCCCTCTTCTCTTTATCGGCAAGTGGAAGCTTGGAAAGACAGATTCACTTCAATTTCTAATTAGCTGCCAGATTATAGTCTTATATTTTACTCCCGACTTGGGAGCTACTGTAAAAAATTGGATTTACTGTGGCGCAGACACAGCCAGTGCTGGGTTTGCTGATGACCTCTGACTGGCTGCGGTGAGACAGAGGGAACAGGAAAGCAAAGCATCATTATCTTCTTGGAACAGGACTCGTGTCTGGCGTCTCCCTGATGGGATCTGGGGGGTTAGTTCCGCAGCTGTCGGAAAGATGTTCCACGTTCCTGTTGGCATCTGGTGATCGTTGTGAGTGTGGTGACCTTGAATCTCCGTTTGGCTTATTCTTGGCCAGAATTGACTGGCATTTCTTCTTCTGCCACCTCCATACATCTCGGATTGTCAGTGGTCCACGGGCTCAATTCCACACATATCAGTTTTGCCTGTGCATTTATATAGTATTCCTCAATTAACAAAACCGCTGACAAAGAAGCTCTTTTTTCCAAGTTTTTTTTTTTTCAACCCCACTCCCTTTCTTCCTTGTCTGTCTAGCTGGAGTATTTTTTTAGCATCGTTGTCCTTGGGAGGATGGTAAAATGCAGACTTTTGGTGCTGGGTTGCTGCAGTGAACAATGTAATAAAGCTTGAGCTGGGAAAGAGTGGGATTCTGCTCTACCAATCCTACCTTGACCACGCGTGCCTTCTTATGAAAGGCAAGGTAAACAGCAGCTGCCTCTAAAATCCATTAATTGAGTACACATCAACTGTAAAACAAAGAGAAAAGGGGAAAGCAGATAAGCCTGCCTCACCATATTAAAAAGAAATGTAAGTTTGGCCATAAGAAAATTGGAGGCTGGTGAAAGAAAGAAAATAATCACAGAATCATAGAGTTGGAAGAGATCACAATGGCCATGGAGTCCAGTCCCCTTCTGCCATGTAGGAACACACACTCAAGCCATCCCAAGCAAATGGCCATCCAGCCTAGAGATGTAAAATTTCCAGAAATTTCAAAGCTGTGGAAAAAAAACCTTTTTTTTTTCAGAACAGAATGGAAATTTTTGGAAAAATTGAAAAAAAAAAAAGCAACATTAGCACTTTTTACAGATTGGAGGTCACTCTGTTACTTTAGAATCATAGAAATGTAGAGTTGAAAGAGACCACAGGGGCCATCCAGTCCAACCCCCCTGCCATGCAGGAACACCCATCAAAGCACTCCCGACAGATGGCCATCCAGCCTCTGCTTGAAAACCTCCAAAGAAGGAGACTCCACTACATTCTGAGGCAGCATATTCCACTGCCGGACAGCCGTGACCGTCAGGAAGTTCTTCCTGAGGTTCAGGTGGAATCTGCTTTCCTGCAGCTTGAATCCAGTGCTCCTTGTTCTGGTCTCTGGAGCGGCAGAAAACAAGCCCTCTCCCTCCTCTACATGGCATCCCTTCAAATATTTAAACATGGCTATCATGTCCCCTCTTAACCTTCTCTTCTGCGGACTAAACATACCCAGCTCTCTAAGTCTATCCTCATAGGACATGGCTTCCAGGCCCCTCACCATTTTGGTCGCTCTCCTCTGGACTTGCTCCAGCTTGACCATGTCCTTCTTGAATTGGGATGCCCAGAACTGGACACAATATTCAAGATGAGGTCTAACCAAAGCAGAGTAGAGTGGTACCAGTACCTCCCGCGATCTAGACACCATACTGCTAGTGATGCAACCGAGAATTGCATTGGCTTTCTTCGCTGCCACATCACACTGCTGACTCATGTTCAGCTTGTAGTCTATCAAGACTCCAAGACCCCTTTCACACACACTGTTATACAGCCATGTGTCCCCCATCCTATATTTCTGTATTCCATTTTTGCTACCCAAGCGTAGGACCTTACATTTCTCTCTGTTGAAGCTCTGTTAGGAACATAAAATATGATTATGTACAATTTACTTTGGTGTAAAATTATGATAATTGGTATATTAAAAATACAGTGTATTCAAAAATTATTATAAATGGAATTTACTTTTTTTTTTAATATTTATTTGTAACAAATGGAGCAACAATCTCTTGAACTGTATGGAACTTCATTGGCTTTGCCAGTTTTTGTGGAGCAGGCAAAAAAACAATTTGAAAAAAACCAGAAGAAACCAGCATTAGTAACAAAGAAAATTATTTATATTTCCTCTCCACAGTATCAAATAAAGTACCCATTACCATAAAAAAAATGAGGGGAAAAAGTGTGTGGAAGGGAGGAGGGAGGGACTAAGATTCAATGAATAGGCATGAAATTTAATCAGACTCATTTTCTGAGCTATAGTTATCAGTATCAGTTTCATTCATAGTCTTTAGAAATGATTTGGAGAATATATGAACACCTTGTCTTAAAGATTTTATTTATCATGCTAAAATAAAACATTTCATAATTGATTTCCATCCTTTTTTCATTTTTTTCCAGTATTTTCGAAAAAAACAAAAAAGGCTTCAGGGGGGAAAAAATGACCCCTCCCTTTTTTCTGAATTTTTCTGTTTGTTTTTTTTCCCCTGAGCTTTCGCATCTCTAATCCAGCCTAGCTCCTTAAGCTCGGGCATGGCTTCCAGATCCTTCCCCATTTTGGTTGCCCTCCCCTGGAAACATCCTAGCTTATCAATATCCTTCTTGAATTGTGCTGCCCAGAACGGGACTGGATGCATTTTGGAAGAACCTTTCAAGTGCTCCTTAGAAATCTCTAAATGAAACTTCTCTTGAATTTCTGTGGTTTGGAGATTCTTATTCAAATGATCCTTTGTTCCTCTCTTGAGACTCACTGATTGCAATCTTGTACAAATCGGCGTAGCATGTAAGTTCTGCATGCCAGTCTATGCTAGGCTGAGGACATATGCCCCCCAAACTTACTGTACAGCCTCTGAAGGCCCCCTGCATGGTCGTTCTGTGCCTCAAGGAGATCATGCAGGAGAAGTATCTGTTGTGTCCCCACAGCCTGTTGTGACACGTCAGTGCTGAGATCCATCAAGGTCTTCCAAAGGTCTGAGCATGGCTATAATTATTTCATGCCTAGCTATGGCAACATAGCTGGATGGATCATGCCCATGAACCAGAGAATAAGTCATGCAAGGGCTTCAGTAAGTTGTGTGTGGGGTTGAGGGACTACAGAAGGACGAAGGGAACACCGGCTTCCACAATGTCCCCAAAAGATGCATGAATGCATAAGGGAAATGTATGTGTGCATATGTTGTTAGGATGGTGTAGTGATTTTAGCATTGGACTTTGACTTTGGAGACCCAGGGTTCAGTTCCTCACTTGACCACGGAAACTCACTGGGCGACCTTGGGTGCATCACAAACTCTCAGCCTCAGAAAACCCCATGACAGGTCTGCCTTAGGGTCACCATTCGTCGGAAAGGACTTGAAGGCACACAACAACATGTGCCGCTAACAGGGTTCTAGCCACTGTGAGCTGAAATGGCACTTTGTCTCAGATGCCTACGTTTGTGGGGTGTTCATACACATGACATCAGAAAGGTATCTTTAAAATGTGCAAGAGTAATTTTAGCTATAAAATATACAAAAACATACTTCAGTCAATAGATAAAATGTCCACGAAAATGGAAGATAAATGTGTGCATTAAATAAATGTATGCCTTCCGGAAAAATATGTATGGCCATTTCTGCCCTACACTGTTATAGTGCTACTGTTCCACTTTCAACATCCTATGGAATCCTGGATTCCATAGAATGTTGAAAGTGAAATAATAGCACTGTAAAAGTCTAGTGCGGAGATGGCCTATGAATTCTCATGCCTGAAGAGAAGACGAGAGTCTTGCAGGCTGATCCAAATCTAGAATCTGATGGCAAAGGAGGTGGGAGTTACCGAAGTACAACAAACGAGGGACTAGGACTTTTCCACATCTCTAGCTGTCACTTAACCTTTCCCTTGACCCTGCTTCTTACTCTAGCAAAATCTTTATTGCTTCCGTGTAAGTGCAGTTTGATTGTGGTCTAATTAAGCAACACCTTGGAAATTGCTGGTGAACTGGCCATGACAGCCAAGGTCTGTGGTCTTGCTGTGGCTGCCAGGCCTGGTCTGTCTGCTGTTGGTGCCACCACTTCTCTGCTTGTTTCCAGGTTGGACTCCTGGATTATGCTGCCCATGTTCATGATACCATTGGTAGCCCGCAAGTGTTCATGTTTGATGTGGCCTTTCCTGTCACATTTCCTACAGGGAGGTGAATTTGAGAACTGTAATACGCTGGCCCTTCCTACACAATATCACCATCAGTGGTGATGCATTGCTCCTGATCCATAAAGTGTGCTATCACACAACATTGTTGCTTATCAGGTGCTGTCGTGTCCCCAGCTGTCGCGATTGTGCTGTATACGGGAGAAAAATCTGGTAATGGACCTCTTTCCTGCAATGATCCTGTTGGCTGCAGGTGTGCGGTAAGGGTCAAAGTGCTAGCAAGTGCTTTCTTCTGAAGTACAGTGCAGGAAGAGGTGGGATGTACTATGGAAGGAAGGAGCGTATCCCTAATGCTGCCCATCCGCCTGGTGCAGTGGGGAGTGCTTGGGTCCCGATCCCATCCCAGCAATGGCACTGCCAGGACTGTGACAGACAGTGTCGGATCCATGTATCCACACCCAAACAGCAAAGCAATGAAAGCAGTATGGCAACAGGGCAGCTAAGCAATCTCACTAGCGTGGCAGAGGAGCCTAACGTGGTGACCCAAGTGGTGAGATTCTTTTATTTCTTACTTTTTAAGAAAAGTGAGGAGGGTGCCACCACATGAAGAGAAATGGGAGCTTCAGGCAGCAGGCCATTGGCTTGCTCATGCGCACGTGAGGAGAAATGTGTAGAGTCTCAGGGCCAGTTTCCTCAAATCAGCCCCCTTTGCCCCTTCAACAGTCCTTCCCAAATCTATATCTTTGTCAGAGTCCTCAAACTGGTGACCAGAAGTGATGTCACCATTTTGAGAAGGACTCTGAGAAAAATAGAAGTATGGAAGGAGGCAGGTTTCTGAGGTGCTTTCTGTAAGTAGCTGGGGTATTTTTATATGTTTTGTGAGCTTTCCACATATTTTTCAGGTGGTTGATGAGTGTCTTCAGGGCCTGCAGAATTGGCGTCCAGGGGCCGGGTGAGACCTCTGGGTTGGCTGCAGTGATGTATTTAAGGCTTTTACTCCAAGTCTCAACTTAAGTCTCAAGTCAAGTCTCAAGTCCTTGAAGATACTTTCAAGTCAAATCTCAAGTCTGGAAGCCAGGTTTATACCTCAACCAAAATTCCAGAAATATTAGACAGAGTCAAATAAAGTGAGTTTTAACAATTTAAGCAGAGTTGGCCCTCCACACTTGCAATTTTGCCATCTGCAACTTCGGACATGGGGAATAGGATCCTTCTCACTCCCCGTTATTGAAACTTCAAAAGCTTTAGAAGGAGGGACCCTTCTTCCTCAAGCCTGTTGCCTAAGACATTTGCCGTTCCCCTCTGAGAAATGAACCCTGCACTCCGGGGGCAAGTCTTGTCTTTTGCTCTTAGGAAAAATTTTAGAAGGCTCCTCTGATATGCAGCCGGGACAGGCTGCTGAGCAGACTTCAACCCTGTCTCAAGCCCATTGCTTAACCCATTTGCTGTTCCTCTCTGAGAAATGCACCCACACTTTGGGCATGAGATGGATTGCCATGTGACCAATAGGCAAAAAGAGATGGAGGCGTTGTTCAAAGTTGTAAGGCTTCTGGATGAATGTGTTATGCTACTGAACCAAGGACAGTGAGTCAGTCACTAAAAAAATACAAGTCTCGAGTCGAGTCAAGTCAGTGCGTCATTTATTGCGGAGTCAAGTCCAAGTCCAGTCACCGAGGCGACTTAAGTTCGACTTGAGTCCGAGTCTATCAACTTGAGTCTACATCCCTGGTTGGCCATATGGTCCTCATGTCTGAGGTAGGAGGCCTGAATGAACTTGGGGGCCTGTCACTTAAAGTGTGGACTTTTAACATCCTACTTAGCTTTTGCTTTGAGGAACCCCAGTGCTCCATTTGTCCATCTTCCTAGCTTTCCCTTGGCCTAAGGGTTGGAGAAAAGTCACTGCCACAGAGAAACTTGCAAGCAATTTCTCTGCTGGCAATAACGGCCCATCTGACAGTCCTGGAAAATATGTCTTTTAAAAGATGTTTTCCTCTTCTTCTCCCTCCCCCTCTATCCTGGCAAGTGGTAATTAGATGAATGTGGCAGTCTGAGAGGGAAAATGCCCGTTCTGGGTTCTTGTCCCTGGCGCTCTTAACAGGGTGGCTGCGCAAGGCTATAATTTGGCAAGTGGCTTCCAGCTTGGCAAGTTCTGCCTCTGCTGAGGAAGGAAAAAAAAGAAAAAGAAAAAGTGGTTCTCGCATCAGCAAAGTAAATGGTTTTCTCTCTCCCCACCACCATTTGGGAGTGGGCGGATAGATTTACAGCGAGGCAGCATGTCCAGAACTGACTTAGCAGTCATGTTCATGTTGTCACAAGGGCACAGCCTTTTCCTGGATACTCCTGAAACAATAACCCAGGGATGGAATAAATAAAGCCTGCAGCTTTAGAATGAGCTGCACAAGTTGAATTTGTTCCTGACCATGAATGATAGGAGCAGAAGGGTGTGGAGTGATGAACTGGAACTTGACCAGTGTCTGCATGATCTATGGCTATAGCCAGGAGTCAGTTTGCTGTTCATATATATATATATTTTTGAAAATGCTAAATACTTGGCTCTCACGCCACAGAGCCATGGTTCTCGCAGTGGACAAGATTGATTGCAAAACAGATCTGTTGTGATCTGCTAGAAAATTCCTAACACTGCAACCCTGTGCCTCAGAACTTGGAAAGATACCTTTTAAAAAGCTATTATTTATAGCTATAATCCCAAAGGATCCTAGCTGTAGCTCTTACTCTCTGGTTTAAATTAATTACTGTTACAGTTTTCTAAAGGTAGCACTTAACTTTCCCATTTCTTGAATGCTAACTAAAGAGTTACTCTTTGTGGCTTTTTAAAAAAAAACATGGGAATACCACAAGCTATTAGCCTATGTTAAAAACACAGAATCCACCCATCCACCCACAACAGAGCATTGGGGAGCAGCACAAGGCAACGCTTGATGCATGTGGTATTCCTCCTCTACCATATCATGAACCCATTCCCAATAACTGTGGACATAACTGATAGTTACATGTACAGTCCTCCATCCACATTTGCAGGTTTGACCTTTGTGAATTTGATTATTCGTGAGGTGTCTGCATGCCTTCCCTCCATTCTTCTCCTCCCATTCCCTTGTGTTTTGCTGGGCACTGAGAAGGAAGACAAATGCGCCCAGGAAAAAGGCAAGGGAATGGTGGGGAGGGGAGGCTTGTGTCAACCTTCCGTCTCCCCTCTCTCTCCAATTTCCTTGCCTCTGGTCCCAGGGAGCAAAAGGCAGAGGAATGGGAGAGGAATTGCAAGGGAGGGTTATTTGCAGTTTTTCCACTTTCACGAGGCTTCTGCCCAGCAAACCCTCATGAAAGTGGAGGGCCAGTGTGCTCTGCAAAAGGGGACAACTTTTCCTGTTAAATTACCTTTGTGATCTACCACAGTTTTAATTTTCACTACAACAGATAAGGAACTAATTACAGAAAAAGTCATTATCAATAACTAGTTGCTTTTATCCTCTGCCATGTCTGTCTACTCAGAAGGAAGTCCCACTTCCCTGGGTCTGTTGCTGGTGTGTGGCATCCATGGGCACTGCCGATGCCTGTCTCACTCGCCCCTCTCTCTAAATTATTCCCCCAGCTTTTTGAGTTAGTGCCCTTAGTGGCTGGGACCCTCAGTTTAGGCTTCCTACAATGCCACTGAAGTTGCATTGATCCAGGCGATTGTGGGAAGCTAAAGGGTTGGCTTTCAGTTATACAGTGATGTTTCAGAACACTGCTGGTATTCTTGCCTGATAAGCCTTCCAGAGCCCACCGGAGTGGAAAGAGGGTCACCCAGGAGCCATGTTGCCCAGTGGGCATTTTGCCCAGGAGCTCTCTCAGATCTCGAGTTGGCCCTGTCAAAAGCACCCAATTAAAACTTGTGTTTTACAAGCAAGGAGCACTAAAGCTGAACTATTTGGTACATTGTTAGCATGGAATAGAGCTTCCCTTGCAAACTGATTTAATGCTTGAGCCAGTCTAGTGTTGTGGTTAAGGTGTTTAGATGGCAAGTTTATGAGACAGAAGTTCAAATCCCTACCAAGCTGTGAAACTTGATCCTTTCCCTCCTTCCACTTCTCTGTTTCATCTTGGCCTACCTCACAGATTTGTTGTTGTTCTGAAGATAAAGTGAGCAGGAGATTTGAGTCACCCCTTTACATCTGTCCCCACCTGCCCTCATCCACCATTTTGACCCACCTAGCCATGGTTGCTGTGAGCAAGGCATGGGGAAGTGGGCAGCACCTCGGAAAGGTGAAGTTTGCCTATGTCTGCACTGGCTAATGCTCAGCAGATGCCCATCTGGGCACCGTGGTGCGCCTAGAAACATTCAGAAGCTGCAGAGTCATCTCAGAAGGAGTGAAACTCCAGGCCAAAACAGGCAGAATGGCAGTTCCCGGAATGGCATTTCTTCATAGAGAGCTGTGTGTTATAGTGATTAATGTGCCCAGCTGGGACTCACTGTCTCTCTTAATGTAAGTGCCTTTCTGCCCTATACTTTTATAGTGCTATTATTCTACTTTCAACATCCTGTGGA
Organism: Cyclura pinguis; assembly: GCA_030412105.1. Lineage (NCBI taxonomy): Eukaryota > Metazoa > Chordata > Lepidosauria > Squamata > Iguanidae > Cyclura > Cyclura pinguis. The sequence goes on from CM059612.1 coordinate 9,915,616, forward strand.
ATCCTAGGGTTTGCAGTTTAGGGAGGGCCTTTAGAATTCTCAGCCAGAGAACTCTTTGACCTCAGGGAACTACAAACCCCAGAATTCAACAGGATGTAGATAGTGGAATAATAGCATTATAACAGTGTAGTGCAGAAAGGCCCTAAAAGATTGTGATTGTTGGGGTGGAGGAGGGAGAACCATGGATGGTGTGGCACAGAGTGTTTTCCATGCTGTGAGATGAGAGGGACTGTTCCAGAGGGCCTGCTCCAGAGACCAGGACAAGGAGCAATGGATTCAAGCTGCAGGAAAGCAGATTCCACCTGAACTTCAGGAAGAACTTCCTGATGGTCAGAGCTGTCTGGCAGTGGAATCTGCTGCCTCAATGGAGTGTGGCGGAGTCTCCTTCTTTGGAGGTTTTTAAGCAGAGGCTGGGTGGCCATCTGTTGGGAGTGCTTTGATGGGTATTCCTGCATGCAGGGGGTTGGACTCGATGGCCCCTGATTCTAGGATTCTGTGGGACCAGTAGCAATGCATTTCCTTGTGTGCCGGACACCAGCAGCAATTTTGTGTCCATTGGCTGTAATTTTTTCTTTCTTTCCAGGAAGCTTACCAGAGACTGCTAGCTAATGGCTGGGGGACTGGCACTGGTCCCAGGACCACCACTTTCAGTAACACTGGTGTAGGTGAAAGGAGAGACTGTATATGAAAGCCATAACTAATATTTGTGTGATGCTGATAAGTGTTCAAAGCTCTTAGCAAATAGGATCAAACAGTGAGCCTTGCAGCAACTGCCTAATGTAAGCCACTGGGTGACCGATGCAAACCACTCCCTTTTAGCTTTATTCCTCTCAGCTGCAATACAGGGGAAAGAGGCTCAGAGAGAGTGGCTTGCCTAAGGTCACCCAATGAGTTCATGGCAGAGTAGAGATTTGAACCAGGGACCTCTGGATTCATAGCTCGGCTTCTGTACTAAACCTGCTGTCTTCCTATGGTTGGATAATTGTGAATTGTCGACAGCTGTTGATCTACTGCAGACTACCCTGGAGATCCTGATCAGCTCATTGGTGCAAAATACATGCATGTTTGTGCTAATGATATTGAAAGATTACAACCCCCCCTCCCCCGACAATATTCTGTGTGGAGATAAAAGGTTTGCTCTCCTAATGTAGCTGACACTGCATCAAGTCATGTACAAAAGGGAGGAATCAGCTGCCAGGGGATACTGAAAGACTCAAAAAGTTAGTCCAAATTAAATAAAAATAAAATCCTGATCTGTGTGGAAGAGCCTTCGATCTTCCCTATAGACCAGTGAGGACTTAGCGTGCTCTGTGGCCACAGAATTTGTGGGCTAGAAGGAATCAGGAAGAGGAGTGGAACAAGGCATTTTGGAAGGAGAAAGCCCCCTCCCTAAACTGTGCAAACCCCAGGATTCCATAGGATGTTGAAAGTGGAATAATAGCACTGTAACAGTCTAGTGTGGAAATGGCCTGAGTTTGGGGAGCTTTTGGTCACTGGGCGCTTGCAAACTCTTTTCAAGCATCTCTCTCCCTTTTTTTTCCTGAGTAGGCGGCAGAGCCCGAGAAACAATTGTGAAGCACTTTGGGTGGGGCAAGTTTTTTTATTACACGCCAGTGCTATGAAAACATACCAAAGGGATGCAGAAGGCTAGGCCCTTTTCCTGTAGTATGTCCTCTCAGAGGGTAGGCAACTCAGAAAAACTAATTATGGTGCTTTGGTCTGTAATGCCAGGCCTCCAAATGAGCCTGCAACTGACTTTTGCTTTTTTTTTTTTCTTTCGAAAGTGGAGTCCTGGATCGAAGCAAATTATCAGGGCTAGCATATCCTCCAACATTGCACAGATTAAAACTGGGACATGTATGGCCTAGCAGCATCAGAATGTGGCCAGGGTTAAATGGGGGGAGAGAGGCTGCACCAGTTTGTTTTGCCTGAGCCTAGTGGGAAGGGCAAGCTTCCACCCTTCTTCTCTTCTCATTTCTGCTGAGTTAAGTGAGTGCAAACTGCTTTTGCACCTTGAACTCAGGCTGTGTCCGCACCAAACTGTTACAGTGCTGTTATTTCACTTGCAACATCCTATGGCAGAGTTTTCCAAGCTTTTCACGCTGGTGACACATTTCTTAGAGACGCAACATTTTGCAATACAGTAATTCAGTTTTATTAGCAAACCGGAGGTTAAACTAACCCCTTATAAGAGATATGGGCACATACATAAATTGTAATAACAAAATGCATGGGGACACAACATATCTCATGAAAACCTTTAATATATTTTTAAAAATATATTATTTATAAATAATAACATACATTTCTAAGGCCATTTCCGCACAACGACACTCTTCCGTGTCGTCTCGCTGCAGTCCGGGGTCAGCAATGCTCCCCTCTGCACCTGCTCGGTCCTTGCAGAAGAGAATGCAATAGCGCCACGTCTTCCTTGCTTCCGTAGCACAGCTGGGCTTTTTCCATTGCTGCGCTATGGAAGGAAGCGTTGCCAGTGTGCTTTCCCATGGCCAGAAGTGAGGGGAGCACTGCGCGATCACAGATGCAAAACGAATTTTTTTCGTTTTGCGAAAACTGTGCAAGTACGACGCTCTGCGACAGGATGGCAGCGGGACAGTGACGACGTCGTATGGAAGCACGACCTGCCGACCACTGCCATCCTGTGGCAGAAACAAGACAGCGACGTCGTGCGGAAAGGGCCCAAGATTGTAGGCGACACACCTACACACTTCAGGCGACACACTAACATGTCACAGCACACTTTGGAAAGCCCTGTCCTATGGAATCCTCAGAGGCCCCTCCCTAAACTCCAAACCCCAGGATTCCATAGGATGTTGAAAGTAGAATAGTAGCACTATAACAGTCTAGTGTGGAAATGGCCTCAGTCTGCAGCCATGCTAGTAAGCTGAGGACAAAGGGGGAAAGTGGGAAGTAGGAGTAAGAACAACTGGGACATTTTAATAGGAGCTAGAAAGTGGGACAACTGAGGATTAATTGGGAATGTCCCTCCCAAATCGGGACCTGTGGAGGGTGGAGGCCAGTAAGCGGAGGAAGCAGATAGTAAACTCCCTTATTGCGTGTTTGGCTTCATACCTGTATTTGATGTGTCGTAAAACTCTTATCTCTTATTCTTCGGTATAGATATGCTGCTTAGCTTATCTCTATAAGCTCTTTGTGTTTGGCCCAGGACGAAACTGAGCACACTTCCACCTTCCAGAATCTTTTTCTTGTTGTTTGCTGTCAGGTTGGCTTTGACTTAAGGTGAGCCTATGAATGAGAGAACCCTGGACATCAACGACCCTTCTCAGGTCCAACAAATTCAGGGTTGTGGCTTCTTTGATTTAGTCTGTCCATCTGGAATGGGGTCTTCCTCTTTTTCTACTACCTTCCACTCATGATATGTCTAAACGACAGCAGTGTCGGTTTAGTTGTTTTGGTTTCTAGTGAGCGTTCAGTTTTCTTTTTCTTTTCGGAAACCCATTTCTTTCCTTTTTTCCTTTTTTTTTTTTTTAAAAAAAATCTTAGAAAGTTTTTAAATATAAACACAAATACCACAAACAGCGATCAAAATGATACATACCAATAAGAATAAAAAAGAAACAAAAAACATGATTTCTTAAGCAAATTACTTTATTTGCTGGTGCATAAGACTCACTTTTCCCCCCTGAAAAATACTATTTGAAAATGCGGTGCATCTTGATAAATGTATAAAATATACAGATTTGGTAGAAACGCAACATGCTCAGATAAAAATCAGGTCCCAGCAAGAACTTCATGAATTCAGAATTAAGTGCCATTGGCTTCTCTATAGACAGCTTGGAGAAAAATTAAAAGCAGATATTAAGTTAAATGGTTATCAAACAAAAGAGGGGGATATGACTATAATTCTGTGCTTTAAGAAAATATAAATCCATTTCCTTTATTTATAAAATTCTTTTGAAATGGGCCTCAGAGGACGAGCCTGTTAAATTATCTTTTTTAATTTTTTTAAAATTTTATTAATTATAACGAGAAAACAAACAAAACATAACACCACGTGATTACCATAAAAATGAAAAAGAAAAGCGAAAGAAAAGAAAAAGAAAAGTGAAAAATACTTACCTGGCAGAGGAGATTCCATGATCATGAGCCTGTTAAATTATCAATGAATAAATGGGCATAAAACATCTCTCATTCAATTCCTATGGAGCATGGGACAAAATTTGGACAGAGAGGCTAAGATACACTGCATGTAAGGATATTAAAGAAAATTTATACAAGATGTACTTTAGATGATACCTTACGCCTGCGAAATTATCAAAAATGCACCGAAATTACTCAAATAAGTGTTGGAAATGTGGCTATGAAATTGGCACTTTTTGTCATCAACCTGTAAAAATGTAAAAAAAATTTTGGAAGGCTATACATGTTCAAATAGAGAAAATGTTGGGTTTTTAGTTTGAAATGTCCTCAGAACAGTATATATTATCTACAATCAATGATGATTTGGAAAAAAAAGGCTGGAAATCAGCAATCAATTTTACGTGGCAGCTGCTGCTAGAATGCTACTAGCACAAAAATGGAAATTGGAAATTTTACCCTCAATAGAGAATTGGAAGATGAAGGTGTTTGATATGATAAGCTTACTCATACACTAAGAGGAGAGAAAACTGAAAAATTTATTAAAAATTGGAAAAATTGGAAAAATTGGAATTGGAAAATTGGAAAAATTGGAAGGTGTTTGATATGATAAGCTTACTCATACACTAAGAGGAGAGAAAACTGAAAAATTTATTAAAAATTGGAATAATGTGATAAACTATTTTAGGAATTTATGGAACAGTATTCGGATGGTGAATACTGACTTTTGAAAATACTCAGGAACAATAATTTTATTGGTTTATTGGGCAGACTATAAAATAGTGTGAAACTTATTGCTTTCCCCTAGTCGGAGGGGAAGTTATGGAAAATATAGTGTGATTTGTAAGATTGAAGTTTGCGAATCTATTTATGTCTAGATGGAATGTGTGTTAATGTTATCTTATTTTTTCTCTTTTTCTCTAATAAAGACTTAAGGGGGAAAAAAGAAAAAAGAAAATGAGGTGCATCTTATATACAAATAGTATTACTATATATCAATGTTGTTAGTCACTAGAATATATTTTTATTTAATTCCAGATACTGTTGATTAATCCTCAGTAAATCCGTTACCTCTTTTAAGCATACCATAGTATTAAAATTAAAATAGCAATAACCTATAATTTTATTTAATTTTCATCGTATCTTTCTCATGATAACAGTGAAGTAAAAAAAATCACAAGGAACAAAAGTATGCAAGTTCAGAACTCTAAAACCATCAATTCACCTTCACTTTCCCTTAAAGAAACTATTAAGAATCTCCATTCCAAAGTAAGCTCTTCATCAGAATTTCCCTTTAATTTAGCTGACAGCTTATCCATCTCTGTGATTGTCATCAATCTGTTAAACCATGCAGCCATTGTTGGGACCTCTAGTTTCTTCCAATACTTCACAAGTTGTGCGTCCAGTAGCATATATTGAAGCAGTTTCTCTTGTTATTTATCAATATTGGTGTCCTCTCTCCAAATTCCTAATAAGATTTTTAGCTACTTGACGTTTTAGAATTCTTTGAACCATATTGTGTATTTCCATCCAAACTTTTTAACCTTGTCACAGGTCCACCACATATGAAACAAAGATCCCATATGTTCTTGACCTTCCCAAAAAGCATCCTTCATATCATTATGCATCTTTGGCAATCTCTCATCTTCATCAGTGACTTGGATGAAGGAACAGAGGGCATGCTGACCAAATTTGCAGATGACACCACATTGGGAGGGGTCGCTAATACGCCAGAGGACAGGATCAGAATTCAAAATGAGCTTGACAGATTGGAGAGCTGGGCCAAGGCTAACAAAATGAGTTTCAACAGAGAGAAATGTAAGGTCCTACACTTAGGCAGAAGAAATGGAAGGCACAAATATAGGATGGGGGACACGTGGCTGGATGGCAGTACGTGTGAAAGGGATCTAGGAGTCTTAATAGACCACAAGCTGAACATGAGTCAGCAGGGAGATAAACTGGGCCCTTGGGCTCTTCCAATGCTATGATTCTTGCAGTTAGCCCATTGTGTTTTGCCCTAGCAATATTTAATGGCCTTCTTCAGGGGAATGCAACTTTAAAACCACGTGCAGGGATTCCAAAAAGAGTGTTGTTACTTTTGCCTGGCAAAGTAACAAAAATACCTAAAATGCTTTTCTCATTTGGGTGACGGTGTTACTAATGCCATTCCTTTTAAAAAATGTAATGGGTCATAACATTGTTTCCTTTTCTGGGAATGTGATGAATACTATTTACCAAACATCGGGGGAGGGATATGTGGCCATTTTTCTATCTTCAAGTGTTTTTGAGAAGTTAATTAAAAGTTAGTATATAGTAATCAGTTGTGAATATCTTACTTGTAGCTTACTGGATAATGGCTGGCAATTAATATGGATGCATTACTTTTTAAAAATAACATTCCAAGATCTGTGTGATCTGGCTGCCAGAGCTTGGCACAAATGGCACGCACTTAGGATGAAAGAATTTCAAGTCCTCAGATAGTTTTGAGGACCAGAATTGATCTGAGCTCACCGCTGTTCCGTTCAAGAACCCAATCTCTGTTACATTCAAGCATTCATCAGTGTAGTTCAGGGGAGAATGTGAGTTTTGTTGCAGCGTTCCATGACAGTTTAGGAAACTAGCTTACACTATGGCCCTTTCCGCACTTTTGAGTTGTATCTTGTCTTTCACTGTTGATGTCTGCGGCTTTTCTTGCCATTAATCCACTTTTTCCGCTTACCCCTCAATGTCCTGGTTTGCTCCCCTGGGGGTATGTGTGCCCAAAGTTGGGATCACTGAGCTAGGCCATTTTCTTTTATCCTGGCTGGCGTCTGCTTTTCAGGGTTTCACACAAGAGTCACTCTTTCAGCCCTCTCTTTAGGTGCTGAAGGTGGAATTTGGGACCCTCTCTGTGCAAAGCGGGTGTTCTGTATGATATTCTACAATTCTGCAGACATTACAGTGGTTTTATTATATATAATATGGCAGAGCTGTGTTATATCTTATGGTGTTGATGCACACATGAGTCGAAGCGGTGTGTTGGGAGAGGAGGAGAGTGTGTGCCGTGTTTGGTGATTAACAGTGATTGGCTGGGAGCCTGAAAGTGCTGGAAAAGCTGAGGTGTGATCAGTGGTGGAGCTTGCAGTGTGTGGAGGGGGTGGGGCTATGGTGCGAAGGGGTGTGGCCACTGTGGGGGGCGTGGCTGCAGTGCATGGGGACGTGGGCAGGGTGTGGCCAAGGCGCCAGGACGTCCCCGAAACATTGCCGCCTGGGGCGAATCGCTCCTTCCGCCTCCACGTTCCTACGTCACTGGGTGTGATTTGTTGGAAGAGTCTGTTAAGTCGGTTAGAGTAGCAAAGGCAGTTAGAGCAACTAGCAGTGAGAGGACTGGATGTGAGGGTTAGGACAGAGGTCGGCTAAGGGCGGGAGTGAGCAACAACGGAAGGCTAGGGGGCTGCATTTAGTCCCCCAGGAGGAAGTGGGGGGCTGCATCCACACTTCACCCCCCCCGAAAAATTACCCTCAAATGCTCCCAAATGCCCTATAGGGAGTGTGGGGGTGTTCCCCCCCCCTTTAAAGGTCCTCTTGGGTCATTTGAGACCCAGGAGAGGTCTTTTATTTTTAACAACAGGAAATGTGCAAAAGTCACTTTCGATTCTCTTCCTGTTTTTTTTTTTAAAAGGCTCCTCATGGTTCTAATTTGGAAGGGGGAAGGGAACATGGCAAAAATGCCCCCCACACTGCACAGAGGTTATGTGGGGACAAAAATTGACCCCTCAATGGTATTCAGAGGACAAAAATGGACAAAAATAGCCCTGGGACCTTGCACGAGACAGTAAAGCTGAAACTTGAGTGAAGTGTAGATTGAACATGCATTTGAGGGTAGGAATGCATGAGTAGGAACACATGAATATTAGTAATTATTAAAAATTTTGAAATTGCACATTTTGAAACCATATGCTTCCGTAAAATAAAGAGTCATAAATCTTTTGTTTATCTCCTCTTTGATAAAATCTTCCTCACATGCATGCCTCTTGTCTGGCTATGTTAATGATAATGATATTAGTGTTATTGGTGACAAAAATTCAGATAAATTTGTCCCTGTGGTGACAGCACTATAGTGAAAGTTTGAGATATCACATCTGGAGGCCAGCATGGGATTCTAGGGGAAGAGACCCATGTAAGAGATCCTAAAAGTGTTTGTCACGGGTAATGGAGTCAGTGGGATAGGCTGAGTTGTTGTCTTCAGCACTGCACTGTGACTCTGTTACAGCTGGCCCTGCACATTCACTAGGATCCCTGCAAAAGTGGAAAAATGGCAAATATCAAAATATGTGAGTGTGTCTGTGGGAAGGGGGCCAAGCCACAATGGGGAGAACATGCACCTAGGGAAAGAAAAGAGAAAGAGGGTGGGTTGGCGTGGTGGCCCTATACTTCCTTCTTCTCACCCATCTCCTTCCTTTGGTGTGTGGAGGGCATCAGGAGAGGGTTTGTGGTGCTGAGAAATTGGGCCATGAGCTGTCCTTAGCTGGCCGGACAGCGGCTGGTGGAGGAGGAGGAGGAGGAGGAGGACCAGAGGCAGGTTTTTAAAGGGCTGCAGAAAAGAAGTGCTTGAGGTGGGCTAGGGCCAGGGACTGCAGAAACTTGCAAATAATCAAATCCATCAAAGTGAAGCCTGCCAATGTGGAGGGTTGAATGTATTTTAAAGGAAACAAGATCCTAGTCCTCATAGTTCTGAATAAAGGATTGATTGAAGAAAGACATAGGAAGCTGACTTGCACAAACTAGATACTTGGTTTATTTAGCTTAACATTGTCTGTCGTGGCTGGTGGTGGCTCTTTCATGCCAGTAGCCGTGCTGCTTTGGGGAAAATCTGGGAATTGTAGTTCATGAATTTTTTTTTCCAGCCCAGTCATAGGAGAAACAGGGTGACCCCCTGTAGATGAACTCCTTCTGTAGCCTCCAGGGCTCTTCAGGCCGGGGGTGTGGACGGGACCACCTAGCAGGCTGGCCAGCTTTTGCTGTTTGTCTTTTCCAAAGTAATCTGGCACAAAGAAAGTGGGAAGACGCATCTGTTTTGAGTGTTTATGCTTGAAATATTTGCCTTTGGGGGACTGGCTGATCCCCTCAGGACCACTCCTCACCTTTTTCTCATGTATAAAATTGGGAGGGGAAGAACTCCCACATTCTTGCTCTCTTTATACACCCCCTCTTGTAACTTGGCTCCTGTGTTCATTTGACAGTGAGGCGAGGAGGAGGCAGGGGTCAGACACACCTTCTAGCAGGCAATGCACAGCTAGGAATCCACATCCTGCTCTTTCTGCAGGGAGGGAGCTTCATTTCCCCCCCAGCTGCAATGCTTTTTGAATTTCAGATGGCGTGGATGTTGGAATCTTCTAGTTGGTGCTTCTTAAGCTACTTGATGCTGGGAGACGGGCAGCATGTTTTTTCCTGTGTGCCGGGGTTGTTCTGGCAACCCTAAGGTGAACCTATCATGGGGTTTTCTGGGGTCTCAGAGTGTGTGAGATGCCCAAGGTCCCCAGTGGATTTCTGTGGCTGAGTGGGAACTGAACCTTGGCCTCCGGGGTCCATAGTTCAATACTCAAACCGCTACAACATGCTGGATCCCATGTGCCAGGGACTGCCAGCATATTTGCAGAGGGGTATCTGGCATAACAGCATCAAGGGCAAGCATGAAAGTTGCACCCGTGCCTCTGAGGCTGCTTTCTCCTTTTCCACCAAATTTTCCAGCACGACGTTTTTGCACCCTGCTGGCATTGGTGTCCAGGGCATGTACCTGCTTGCCCCACCCTAGATATACCTCTGCATATTTGTGCCCAGTGGCTTCCGCTGTATCTTTCCAGGAAATTTGATGACAGCCCAAAACTTATGGATGTGCATCTGTGCACGGACCACCACTTTGAGTAGCCCTGTTCTAGTCCCTGCACACACACACACACACGCACACCATCCCAGCTCAATGTGGGTTGTAGCTACAACAGAAGTGGGCAAGCTCCGGAGACTGAGAATCTGTTTCTCATCCTCAGAACTCACCAGAGAAAAAGGGAGAGAACTCAGAAGCATGCTGAAGTCCACTGCCAGTTTAATAGTTACATTTTAAAAGTGCACAATTTATGGAAGAAGGAAGAGGCTGTAACTTTTGATAGAAACTGAATTGCCATCCCAAAGAGGAGTAGCAGATCATCCTTTTCCTTATCGGGGTGTGTGGGGCTCTGCTGAAGTAGCCACCAAGAACCCCCCGTCACTGAAATACAGCTCTGCATCCTTTGCATAACTACCATATATCCTTGTGTATAAGTTGACCTCACATATAAGTAGAGGGTAGGTTTTGGCAACAAAATTATGGATTCTGATAACACCCATGGACAAGTTGAGGGCCATTCCATGGAGAGTGGAAAGCACCAGCATCATCTCAGGGGGCCAGCCCTGCAGCCCCCACTGTGGAGATGTGGCCATTCCTCCATTTTCTCACTCTGCTGCCATTTTCCCATCCAGGTATTCAGAAAGGCTTTTTGCCACTCTAATCAGAGAAGGAGATGGTTTCTGTTTTGATAAAAGTTAAGGTACGGTATTAACTCTTATTGAAGAAGGAACCATCCCTTTCTCTGTATGGTGAAAGGTGAGATCTTAGTCCATCCCAGGAGAACCTGAAAGAAACACTGACACCCTCTGCTCTCTCAGCACTCCTTCCAGGAGAGGTGCCAAAGAGCCGCTGCCGTTTTCCTACCCAAGAATTCAAAAACACCAGAAGCGGCACTGCGGCAGAGAGAGTAGAGGGGGTTGGTGATTCTTTTAGTTCCCTCAGGATGGGCTAAGCTCCCACCTTTTGCCAACCCACACAGAGTAGGAGATGCTTCCTTTTCTGATAAGAGTTAAGGTACAATTCTTACATTTCACAGAATCACAGAGTTGGAAGAGACCCCAGGGGCCATCCAGTCCAACCCCATTCTGCCATGCAGGAACACACGCTCAAAGCACCCCCAGCAAATGGCCATCCAGCCTCTGTTTAAAAACCTCCAAAGAAGGAGACTCCACCATGCTCTGAGGCAGCATATTCCACTGTCAAACAGCTCTGACTATCAGGAAGTTCTTCCTGAGGTTCAGGTGGAATCTCTTTTCCTGCAGCTTGAATCCATTGCTCCATGTCCTACTCTCTGTAGCAGCAGAAAACAAACTTGCTCCATCTTCAACATGACATCCCTTCAAGTATTTAAACATGGCTATCATGTCCCCCTTAACCTTGTCTTCTGCAGACTAAACATACCCAGCTCCCTAAGCTGCTCTTCATAAGGCATGGTTTCCAGACCCATCACCATTTTGGTGGCCCTCCTCTGGACACATTCCAGTTTTCAATATCCTTCTTGAATTGTGGTGCCTAGAACTGGCCACAGTACTCTGGGGGAGGTCTAACCAAGGCGGAATAGAGTGGTATTTACCCGTGGGTAAGTTGACCCAGGTTTTTTTTGTCTCAATTTTTTGACTAAACATGAGCACATACATGAGTATGTCAAGTCTAGGAGAGCCCAGCCCTTCTGCAAGTGGCCTCTTCCACTGTTGAACAGCTTGTATGGTTAATGATCCTCTTAACATTTCACCAGAATCTGCTTCCCATCAGTTCAAGTGCTGGATTGCATGCAGTAATCTTTGTGTCACAGAAATGGCTGGGAATTAGAATTGTTCCCCTTAGTGTGTCTGTAGAGTTGGCTTGAGGACGAATAGAGTCTCTCTGGAAGCACGGTCCTCTCTAACCCTTGTCCTTGATTGCCGGTTTTCGCTGTACAGCTTCTGTGAAAGAGCACGGTCATGCCAGCCCTGACCTGATGTCAGAAACAGCCACGAGCCTTGGGCCATTTCCGCACTAGACTGTTATAGTGTTGTTATTCCACTTTCAGCATCCTATGGAATCCTGGGGTTTGGGGAATCCTGGGGAATCCTCAACTGCAAACCCCAGGATTCCATAGGATGTTGAAAGTGGAATAATAGCGCTGTAACAGTCTGGTGCGGAATTGGCCTTGGCTAACACTAGCCCATAGAGTTAGGCCTCCATTGCTGATTTCTTTGCTGCTGCTTCTCTGCCTGTTTCCTGTCTGTCATTCAGACATACAGTTGGAAACGCCTTTCCATATTACAGCTTTTGAGGGAATTACTATTGATTGATTGATTTCCGCCCCCCCCCCCACTGTTACTGGAGTGGGCAATTTTCTAATGTCTCAAGGGCGTGGGGAGGTGCATCATGTATTCCTTTCTGAGCACTGGACTGTATTTTTTAAATCACCATGGTTTTCTCCCTAGTCATTCGTCTCTGCTGAAGTGTGAGAGAAATAACTAGCTGTCCGTCTCGTCTTTTCTTCCCCTGCCTTACCGGCTCCTGCTGCCTGACAGCAGCTGCTCTCTTCCTCTGGGCTTCATACACTCATCTTGCTCTTCCTTTCCTCTCTTCCTCTTTTGGATCTCCTCCTGTCAGGGTTTGTCATGGCAGAGATGATCGAGGACTCACCTTCTGTAGTTCAGAATCAAGGCTCCTTGAAAGATAGAATTTTTATTTAGTCCTGTTTCCTTAAATATGGAAAATGGCTTAAAGCTTCAGGCTTTGGTTAAGGTATCAGATGTAAGGGGGAACAGTCCTGTCTTGTATTTAGAGGGAAGGGGGATTAGTGTTTGCCCATGTTTGGAAAATGGGAGAAGGGAGGAGGCAAGGCAGAAACCAGGGATTCTCAACTGTTGGTCCTCTAGATGTTTTGAATGTCAGTGTCCAGAACCCTGGTGAGCACGAAGAATGGTCAGATATTGTAGGAGCTGGAAGCCCAAAACACGTGGAGGACCACAGGTTGAGAACCACTGGTCTAGTCTGTTAGGAATACAGGAACAGCTTACTTAGGCACGTTCTTTGCCCATTGACCCCCCAGGTTGTCTACTCTGACTGACAGCGCTCTCTTGGGCGGAGATTGGCATAGGCAGCCACCTTGGCCATTCCTGTACCCCCAACAGTTCTTCCAAATCTCTCCAAATAATTTTGCCAAATAATTTTTTTAAAAAAAATTTTAAATGGAGAACTATGGCCATTTCCGCACTAGCCTGTTATAACGCTATGATTCCACTTTCAACATCCTATGGATGTTGGAAATCATGGTGGAATCGTACCGCTATAACAGGCTAGTGCGGAATGGCCTATGTCTCATGGAGGTGTGATTCTCATACCTTCTTTTAACCCCCAGATGAGGTAATAATTGAACTGGGCACTTTCTGCATGCAGAACAGATGCTCCATCATGATGCACCTACTTGCAAGAAATATAATTTCCATTCCACACCATTCTTCAAGCAGACTGGAATGAGCAGTTATGACCGTCTCTCTTATTTACCCTAAGCAGAGCCTTGTCAGACTAGGCTATGAGGATGACAGAAATATGGCTATCCAGTTTGGCAAGTGAGGAGAACAGTAGCAAGCAGAAGAAAGAACCACACACAGTTTTTGCCATGGCTGTCCTTGTGCTAACCATTACTCCCTCTTTCCCAGTGGTCCTCACTTGCCAAAAAAGAGCATGGACTAGTTGCCTTTCATCAGCTCTGCTAGCCAATTCTAAACTTTTCTGTTCGATTAGCTGCTTTTTAGCAACATGGATTTGAATTTGCACTGCTGTAAATTTGAATTTGCACTGGTGCATGGTGTAGTGGTTTGAGGGCTGAACTACAACCCTAGAGACCAGGGTTCGATTCCCGCTTGGCCATGAAAACTCACTGAGTGATCTCGGGCATGTCACACAGTCTTAGCCCCAGAAAACCTCATGATAAGTTTGCCTTAGGCTCACCATAAGTTGGAAATGACTTGAAGGTACACAATAACAACCAGGCTGCCCTGATGCAAAGGCTGTAGTCCTCCATGTGATGTTGAACTCCAGATTCTTTCAGTCTTAACCGGGCTGATCAATGATGAGACATGATAGCAGCTGTTGTTCATCGATATTTGGAAAGTCAAAGCTTCTCCATTGCCATGCCATGCCAGTGTATATCTAACTGGGTGCAGCAGGTGATTGGTTCTGTCTCCTGAACTGCCTCACCCTGAACTGCCGTATTGCTTCTCAGTTGATTTCTGGCCGTAATTTTGTACCTGGTTTGGGCTGGTTGTTTCACAATAAGGAAATGGATCCCACAAGACTGAGCATGTCAGTTTGGTCTCTGTAGGACCCAGGACGTGAGAGCCAGTGTGGTGTAGCAGTTTGAATGTCAGATTAGAATCCTGGGAAACCAGAGATTTGAATCTCTGCTCAGCCACAGAAGCCCACTGGGTGACCTTGGGCAAATAACAGCCCTCAGGCTTGGAGAACAGTGGCAAATCTCATCTGAAGAAATCTTGCCAAAGAAACCCTAGTGGGAGGTTGCCGTAAATCATGGTTGACTTGTAGGCACATAAGAACAACAGCAATGAAGCAGAACAGCTCCTTGGCAAAACTGATGCTGTTCTTGGAGTTTGGATCTGACTGAGTCAGTGCCAGAGAGCATGACAGTAGTGGCTTAAGATCCATACTCGAGCAAGTACACTTAGACTCATAGAATCATAGAATAATAGAGTTGGAAGAGACCACAAGGCCATCCACAAGGCCATCCAGTCCAACCCCCTGTAATGCAGGAACCCACATCAGAGCACTCCTGACAAATGGCCATCCAGCCTCTGCTTAAAAACCTCCAAAGAAGGAGACTCCAACACACTCCATGGAGGCAGTAGATTCCACTGCCGGACAGCCCTGACCGTCAGGAAGTTCTTCCTGAGGTTCAGGTGGAATCTCCTTTCCTGCAGCTTGAATCCATTGCTCCTTGTCCTAGTCTCTGGAGCAGAAGAAAACAAGACTGCTCCCTCTTCAACATGACATCCCTTCAAATATTTGAACATGGCTATCATGTCCCCTCTTAACCTTGTCTTCTGCAGACTAAACATACCCAGCTCACTAAGCTGCTCTTCATAGGGCTTCATGGCTTCCAGACCCTCCACCATTTTGGTCGCCCTCCTCTGGACACAACTCTAGCTTGTTGATATCCTTCTTGAATTGAGGTGCCCAGAACTTAACACAGTATTCCAGATGAGGTCTAACCAAAGCAGAATAGAGTGGTACTATTACTTCCCTTGATCTAGACACCATACTCCTATGGATGCAACCAAGAATTGCGTTGTCCTTCTTGGCTGCCGCATCACACTGCTGATTCATGTTCAGCTTGTGGTCCACCAAGACTCCTAGATCTCTTTCACATGTACTGTTATCTGCCGTCCTCCATCCTATATTTGTGCATTCCATTTTTTCTGCCTAAATGTTAATGAACATTGGCTCCATTCTGTGGGAGAAGCAGGGTTTGGTGAGGCCATGGCATGGCCCTTTGGCTTGGCTTGCTATGTTGCAAATAACTTATTGCTACATAAGCATTTCTGTTCACAGTATGGGCACATCAGTATGTGTCTGCCTCTGTCAATTAATTGAACAGGACAAGCTGGTGAGCAAAGACAGAAGGCCTTGCAGCATTTGCAGAAGGCCTAAATGCTCGCCCTGAATTCAACTCATGTTAGACTGTGCAGAACTGCTGCCAGATCCCTGCTCTGAAGCTTATGAGTTGAACTTTGGGAGGGTTACGTTTCATGGGAAGGCTGCAGAAAAGAATGGTAATGGTTGTTGCTGTATTAAAGTTGATGAGACCCTAGTTTACATCTACCCTGTCAGCCTTCCCTGAAGAAACCACCAGGGCAATTTTGGGACAGTTGCCATAATTTCTTGGCCTAGCATTGCATTGCCACTGCAATGCCACTGCATTGTAGTGAGAATAAAAGACTGAGAGACAACTATGTGCCTTGCCTTGGGCTGTTTCATTATATTATCCAAGGAGTCTCATCATTGTATGCTTGTACCGATACTGCTATAATCGCTTTAGGCAATGTGTGCTGTTCTTTCTGATAGTCAGCCTTGAGCATGCTGATAGGAAGGGCAAGCTTTAATTGGCCATGCCAGCTGGGGGATTCTGGGAGTGGTAGTCAGAAAAAGAGGAACTTTTCCTAGCTCTGGGTCCAACCCCTGGTCAATATAAGGAATCCAGTGCTACAGCACACCTAAGCTTTGTCGAGCATGCCCTCCCCAATTGTTTAAACAGAGGGCCCTGTGTCTGTCTAGGCCAGAAAATGAAAATCAGTAGACACTCTGTAGATATCTTGCATTACAATTGCCATCAGCCACAGCCAGCATCATCCCCAGGCAAACTGTGGAAGGTACCAGTTCCCTTCCTTCTGCTTCAGAAATACGAAGGTGGGGGCGGGGGGGGGGACGGGAAAAACATGGGGGGCATTTTTCCTGAAGCCTCCTCCCAGAAAAAAAAACAACAGAAAAATGATGTTTAAAATGGTTTGTTGGTTTCTAGAATCACAGAATCAAAGAATCATAGAGTTGGAAGAAACCCCAAGGGCCATCCTGTCCAACCCGATTCTGCCATGCAAGCAGACACAGTCAAAGCACTCCTGACAGATGGCCATCCAGCACCAGAAAAACTCCAAAGAAGGAGACTCTACCACATTCCGAGGCAGTGTATTTCACTGTAGAACTGCTCTCACCACCAGGAAGTTCTTCCTACTGTTTAGGTAGAATCTCTTCTCCAGTAGTTTGAAGCTATTGCTCCATGTCCTAGTCTTTGGAGCAGCAGAAAACGGGCTTGCTCCATCTTCTATATGACATCCCTTCAAATATTTAAACACAGATATCATGTCGCCTCTTAACCTTCTCTTCTCCAGGCTAAACATACCAGCTCCCTAAGCCACTCCTCATAGGGCATGGTTTCCAGGCCTTCTATCATTTTGGTCGCCCTTCTCTGGACATGTTCCATCTTGTCAATATCCTTCCTGAACAATGGGGCCCAAAACTGGACCCACTATTCCAGGTGGAGTCTGACCAAAGCAGAATAGAGTGGTATTATTACTTCCCTTGACCTATACACTAGGGTCCTATAAATGCAGCCCAGAATTGCATTGGTTTTCTTAGCTTTTCACACTGCTGACTCCTCTTTATCTGAGCTCTCTTTTCACTCTGTGGTAATTGTCACGATGCCTAGATGTCATAAGAAATGTACACATCACGGGGTGGCCACTGGTAATCTTTTATGCTGTTATCCCAGCTAGCCATATTGTACCATTGTGTTCTGTTGAAATCCAGCGTGGTGCACCCCTGAAAAAGCAAGGAGACAGAAAACAGCTGGGTGGAAAATGGTACAAAGGTGTTGCTTTTAAAAATTCTGTGACAGTAGGCTGTTGTTGCTTCTGTTGTTGTTTGCCTTCAAGCCACTTTTGATTTATGGCAACCCTAAGGTGACTCTTTCATGGGCTTTTCTGGGGCTGAGGGTGTGTGACTTGTCCAAGGTCAAACAGTGGATTTGCATTGGGAATTGAACCTGCTCTGCAGGGCCATAGTCCAACACCGTACCATGCTGGCGCTCGACAGGAGGCTACTTCTGGTGAAATTCCTTCAATTGTTTGTATGTGTCCCGGAAAACGTTTGGCTGAGTCCTGACAAGTTTTTTTTGCATCATCATTTTATTTTTGGCATCTGGAGTGTTAAAAGTCATAAGGGGGTGTGTGTGGTGGGGAGAACAGCAGCTCTGCCACTCTTTCTTCTCTTTGAAACAGAAATTGGCAAAGCAACCTTAAAAATGTGGTTGAGCATTTAGAAATACGGTTTAGGCATCTGGAGAAAAGAAGCAAGCAAAGCGACTGAGGGAATTCAAACACAGCAAACAGAAGAGTGCTAGGTATGGACGGTTTTCAGTGCCTCATTCTCTGCAATGACAGAAGTTTGAAGAATGAGGGAATTTCATTTGGATGGCAGCATTCTTACGTGCAAGAACAATGGCCACATTTCGGCTCCCATTGGAACGACATCCCTGCCCCAGAAATCCCTTTTTTTCTGGCGAAAGAAAGGATAGAAGAAAAGAAAAACAAAAAGCAAATTGCTTATTTCAGTATTCCCCAGAATTTTTAAACAGGCTCCTGCTCCCTTCCTATTTAAGAATTTTTTTTTCCGTTTCAAAGTCAGAAGTGGATTTCCAGCTACATCTGCTTTTGTTATTTTATTCCCTGCTTGCCTGCCTGCCTGCCTGCCTTCCTCCTCCTCCTTGTCCTTTCTTTCTCATCCTCACTGCTCAGAGAGGGAGAGAGCGCTCCAAATTGATTCTGTAGCTCCAAACTCACAGAAAGATCCCTGGTCTTTTCTCTTCTATGTCTCACACCCTCCAAATGTCTGTCTTCTGTGTTTGGTAACTGACCTCTCTTCAGAGACATCCCTGTGTGTTCCTCCTCCAGGAGAGTCTGCTCTGCTCTGTCGAAGAAGACCTCCTGCTCCCTAATATGTTGAAGAGGGGATGCATGGGCCTCAAGTTACTGGACCTTCTCTTCCAACAGGGCAACCAACTTGCACTTGCCGCAGGTGTAGCTACCCACATCCTCTGGCAAGAACACAAACATACCCCAGCTGTTGCAGGGTGACTACAACAGGTCCCTCAGCATCCACGTTTGGTAGTCCTAAGCAGACGCTGAAGCAGAACTTTGGGCCTCCCCCTCAAATCTCCGTGTCCATGCAAAATGCCTGTTGGCCTTGCTGCCTGCCCTCTGCCAAAAAGAAGGACGAAGATGACAGAGTGGTCTTACTCAAGGAAGGGGGCACTGTTATGTCTACAGCCGTCAGGTGCATTGGGGCCGATGAAGTAATGAGCTTGTAACATAGCTGATTTTGACAAGCTTTGACAGGCTGACGAAAGGTGCTTCACAACGATGGCTTTTCCGATTCCATTGGTTTTGACAGCTTGGAGTCTTGCTGCCACCCCAAATGAGACCCCAGGACAGAGGCAAAGCAGGATTCCCACTTCTTCCTGCCATCTGCTTTAGGAATGCAGAGCCTTTTCACTCTGCAAGGCTTACCCCCTGTGTTTTTCCAGGGGCCAAGTGAATCTGCCTGGCTGGTCTGAGGTCTCCCTCAATTCATTGGCCAGAAGCTGCAAAGCGATGTCTCCTTGAGGTTGACTGCATGTTGGGCTGGTGTTTGGGTTGTTTTTGTCAAGCGCTTAATACCAAACACTACACCCCAGACCATAGTACAGTTGACCCTCCACTGTGACTGGTTCAGCATTTGAGGATTTGATTATTGGTGGATTATTTTATTTACTTCGTTAAAAAAATCTCATTGTATTTGCCCCTGCCATGGAAAAAATATGTTCTCTCTTGGTTCTCCAGAGTGATTTTATGGTCTACTTAAAAAATGTTCTCAGGTTTAAAAAAAAAAAAAACTTTCACAACTGTTATTTTTATTTGCAGTTTTTCTATTTTCTTGTGCCCCTAATCCCCACAAAAATGCTGGGCTGACTGTATTTCCAGTTACTCTGTATGGCTGTGAAAACTGGACAGTAAAGAAAACTGACAAGAAGAAATCCAAAGCAATTGAAGGAGGGTGCTGGAGGAGAGCTTTTTTTTTTAATTATAATTTTTATATCAAAATTTCCAACTAATGTAAATCAAATAAAATACAATAACGAACATACAGTTCCTTTTACAATTTGTACCACCATTTATATAATAGCCTTGTCCCCTTTAATTCCCCGTTATTCCTTGTTTTGCATTTTCCCCAACTTATATACTTTTTCTTGAATCTTTATCCGAACGTACTTTAAATGAAATATAAAGTTTTTTGCGCCACTTGTCACATTGTACTGTTTTGTATCCAATATATAAACAGACTTCGATCTTTTTTGCCTCTCCTCACCCTTAACATTAATGCTTATTTAAAATATCCTTTCTGTGTTATCTTTTGATCTGTTTGTCTTTCATTGCATTTAACCCAGTCCATTATCAATCTCCATTCTCATTCAAACTGCTGAGTTGAGTTCCTTTTATCAAGCTTGAAACTCCATTTCTATCACGTCCATGCTGGAGTTCCGTGGATGCTGTGGACTGGTAAAAAGACAAATGAAGGGGTCCTAGAGCAAACAGAGCCTGAACTCTCCTAGAATCCAAAATGACCAAATTGGGGCTGTCATGTTTTGGGCACATTGTGAGATGAAGTGGCTCAGTAGGAAGAGAGGGAGACCACACTACAAGTGGATTGACTCAGTCCAGGCAGCCAGGGCTCCATTTTGCAAGACCTGAGCTGTGGGCAGATCTTGGAGATCCCTCATTCATACAGTCGCCACAACTTGAAGTTGACTTAACGGTGAAGACCAACAACAATACCCCATTAGTGACACCTTGAGTCCCATTGTCCTGCTCTCCTTCTCATTGCCTGTCACCTCCAATCTCCAAAGCTATGAGTCAAGACAAAAACGCAGAGAAATGGCACCAATGTCTTTTGGGCTGTTTTTGTGGAAACTTGTGGATCGGGCCCAGAGAGCAAAGGGTGAGATGATGGTTGTGCTGATGATAGAAAAGGAGGGGAATTCACTCAGGGCGTCAAGGTAGTTAATAAAGCAAGGGCCTCCAACAATGCCCTCCCTTGCTGCCTGCATGCTGGAGAGGAAGGTCCAAAGGGATTTTTGTATGGCACCAGCCAAGGCCTATAATTGGGCAAAGCGATCTGACAAACTCTGCATTGCCATTTCAAGCTAGGCATGGAGATACCAACTCTTTCCAGGGGGTTTTGCTTTTCAGAGATACATCGCTCCTAAATACAGAGAATCTGTGTGGTTGCTGCATATCCTCCAATTGTCTCAATTTGGCATGAACAGTCCTGATTAAACCTTAGTCATCCTCTTTTCCTGTATTGGCTTTCTTGGCTGCCTCATCACACTGCTTGGCTGCCTCATCACACCTACATCCCTTTCACATGTGCTGCTATCCAGTCACGCATCCGCCATCCTTTATTTGTGCATTCCATTTTTTTCTGCCTGAGACAAATGTAAAGTCCTACACTTAGGCAGAAAAAATGGAATGCACAAATATAGGATGGGGGACACGTGGCTGGATAGCAGTACATGTGAAAGGGACCTAGGAGTCTTGGTAGATCACAAGCTGAACATGAGTCAGCAGTGTGATGAGGCAGCCAAGAAAGCCAACGCAATTCTTGGTTGCCTCAATAGGAACCTGGTGTCTAGATCAAGAGAGGTAATGGTACCACTCTATTGTGCATTGGTTAGGCCTCATTTGGGATACTGTGTCCAGTTCTGGGCACCTCAATTCAGGAAGGATATTGACAAGCTGGAGTGTGTCCAAAGGAGGGCAACCAAAATGGTGAAGGGTCTGGAAGCCATGAAGCCCTATGAGGAACGGCTTAGTGAGCTGGGTATGTTTAGTCTGCAGAAGAGAAGGTTAAGAGGGGACATGATAGCCATGTTCAAATATTTGAAGGGATCTCAAGGAGGGAGCGGGCTTGTTTTCTGCTGCTGCAGAGACTAGGACAAGGAGCAATGGATTCAAGCTGCAGGAGAGGAGATTTCACCTGAACCTCAGGAAGAACTTCCTGACGGTCAGGGCTGTCCGGCAGTGGAATCTACTGCCTCCATGGAGTGTGTTGGAGTCTCCTTCTTTGGAGGTTTTTAAACAGAGGCTGGATGGCCATCTGTTGGGAGTGCTCTGATATGGTTTGCTACATGGCAGAAGGGGGTTGGACTCAATAGTCCCTGGGCTCTCTTCCAACTCTATGATTCTCAGGTGCTTTAAAAATGTCCCAGTTTCTCTCTCCTCCTTCCATTCTCCCCCAGCCTTCATCCTTGGCTTCCTTTAATTGCTGCAAACTGAGTTCAAAGCAGAAAAGTAGCTTGCCCTCAACTCACTGAGGGGAGAGGAAAAGGAAGGAATGATTCTTGCCCTTCCCAGTAGGCTCAGGCAAAAGGAAACTGCTGCAACCTCTCCTGGCTTGTGTCTGTGTTTGCCGTCATTAAAAACTGATGTTGTTTGGCTGCACGTGTCCCAGTTTTTGCCTGTGAAATGTTGGAAGATACACTGTAATGGTTAATAGATGTGGACAGATCTGTTCTCTTGTCACGGTTCCTTTGACAGATGCACACACAGTTATTACTGACTGTGCAGACAAACTTTGTAAAACTTACCTGTTTTAGAGAGATTGAGCACCAAGAAGTGATCTCTCTCGCAACCCCAGTCAATCTATAGCTCTCTACAACTGCTTGGCTCTCAAGCTTGTCTGAAGATTTCTTCTTTTTTTTATTTGATTTTTTTATCTCTGCTCCCCATCCCGCTCCCATCGTTTTGGTGGGTTGGAGGAACTTCTTTGCAGGCTTGTCAAGCCGACCGACGCTGACTCTGCAACGTGCCTTGACAAGCACTGAGAACTGGCCAGCTTGTACGCTCTTGAACTTGGGAGAGCTGGTTCAGCTTTCCAGTGGGTGAGAGGCAAACAAAAATGCAGGCAGTGCTGTGTAAACAAAACTGGAAAGTTTGCGTGTGCGTGTGCGCATGTTTCTTTTCTTTTTTAACGAGAGCCTTGAACTCTCCGTGTTCCAGGAATCTTAAAGCGTTTGCTAACAGTGGCACGCACGTGTCGGTGACAGGACACAGAGTGAGTCTAGGAGAAAAGATGGAAGAGATTCTCCAAGAGATTCTCTCTCTCACACACACACACATAAACTGGTTAGATTTTGGAAAATCTGGCTAGATTTTGGAAGAATTCATTTTTGGGACTATAAGTCCCAGAATCTCTCAGCCACTTTGGTTTTTTAGGGGGGCGGATTATATCTTCCTGTATCCTCCAGCCAGCATGACCACTGGCTGTGCTGACTGGGGGATTCTGGAAGTTATAGTCCCCGAAGTACTTTTCCACTGCTGTCCCTGGTGTTGTCTGAAGCCCCAGTACCATTAGGACTAAAGTGAATGCTAAATTGCAGTTCACTTGTTGTTGTTAAATTGCCACCATGTTGTCTCCAAGCTTATGGTGCCCTATGAATGGGAGACAGCTTGGACAGCAGAGGACGGGCCTGCCCTCCCCTCTCTGTGATAGTCCTTGAGGTATTTTAAGAGTGTGACCATCTCGCTCCCTCTATCTTCTCTTCACCAGGCTGCACATGCCCAGGTTTTTCAACTTTTCCTCATATGTTTGGCTCTCCATATCTCTTAACATTCTTGTTGCTCTTCTCTGAATTACCACTTTTAATGGATAATACCTCTACTGTTATCCACTATTTTCTTTTCCATGCCAGATTAAGACTTCATTTTAAAAAAAAATCACTTATGCTTGTCAGAATGCTTAGCTTATTGCAATTAATTTTGCTGCATTGTATGAATATTTATTGTTATGTGGGACCCCCATATCTCTTTGTCCTCTGTCTTCCACATTCCCTGGCTACCGCTGCTTGCGGGAGAAATACTGGCGCACCTCTGGTGAGATTTTTCATGAGAGTCTTGTGAGAATCAGCAGGATGAGACTTGAGGGAATCCTTTACAAAGTCTACATGGCCCAGCCTTAATCTGTGGGTGGCTGGCTGGTGTTCAGCCTCGTCTACAGCTGCCCACTGGCCTAGCTGGTTGTCAGTAGCTGTGGAGCTTTTCCTCTGGGCAGTTACCAGAACACACTTTCTCTTTTTTTCATTTTTTTCCAAAACAGGGGTGAGGCCTCCAAGGTTTCATGGAAGGCTGATGGGTTCCCTAGTCTTCCACAGTTGTCACCCCTGCTTCAGGTGAATAGAAGAATGTTGTTACTCATGAGGTGTTCATGCAAAGGTAAAGTCTTGAGCATTCCAGTAGTGGGCATGGCCAAAAGCAAGAGGGTAGTACTCAAAACAACAGCATACTTTAGATCTCCAACTGCCAGTACTTAAGCCTTGGGAGAGACATTTCCATCTTTTCTGGATGAGGGAAAAGCTCACCCAGTGGCTGCCTTGTGGGAAAGGAGGCTTGGTGACTTGAGGGAGGTCTGGATTAGTTGCCCAAGAGGTCTGGATTCAGTTTCAGGGCTTGAGGTTCCTCAGTCCTTCCTTACAACTTTTGTCAAGAGTTAAGTTTCACCAGGGCTTCTGGGCTGCTGCTGTTGTAGCCAGATTGGGTGGATAGGCTTTGGCAAAAGGGTGCTTCAGCATGACAGTAGCAGTTATAGCAGATATCAGTGCAAAACACTCCCTAAGCAGTTTACAATGTGTTAGCTAATTGCCCCCAGCAAGCTGGGTACTCATTTTACTGATCTACAGAAGGATGGAAGGCTGAGTCAACCTGGAGCCCTGCGGGATCGAACTCACAACATTGTGGCTGCAGTACCGGCATTTAACCACTGCGTCACCAGGGGTCTCTGACAACCTCATTTGGGCCTCTCTGGCCTGGATGGAAAATATTAACCTGGTACTGCTGTCGTAGGCTGTATCTGATTTTCTTAGACAATTTGTACAAAGTGGAAATAGGGCCATTTCAAAGGCAGTGAGAACTCTGCTAAGTCTTGGAGACTTGGCAAAGCCTGGACCTTGCCTTATTCTGAAGCCAGGCCTGGAATGAGACTACAAAGGACAGACGTAGAGTTGATCTTTGGACTGGTAAACTTCTTAAGATGTTAACTGATTCTGTAGGGATTTAACGTGGGAACAGTGGATTTGCCTGTGACAGCACTTGAAATGTGCTTCTGCCTATGTTCAGGTCATGTATCTGTATATAGGCAAACATATTACAGAACACCAGTAAGTCGCCAAAGACCTGCAGCTTTATTAGGCTTGAGGCTCAGGGAATGCTGAACTTTGCCAGCCTCCAGAGCTAACATTGTGGCAAGGACTCTGGACAGAAGCGGGACTCAAATCTGACCTAGAGCCCTGAAAATTGTTATTAAATTTAGTGTGGTTTCATTAAAAAAAAAAAAAAACATTATTAATTGCCATCAAGTTGGCTTCAAGTCATGGTGACCCTGTTACCCTGATTTCTGGGGGTGCCAGGAGGGATACCTAAATGTGCTCAAGCAATGGGGAGGGAATTAGCACAGAGCACACGTTTGCAATGCGAGAGGCAGGGTAATGTAGCGAGATCTTGAACCATATGTCTACGGGGTCAGGCCGAGTCAATGATAAGGCAGATGTTGAAATAATAATAATGGTTTTATTGAAACACAATCAAACAAGTGTATGCAACACACTCACACAAGGAACTATAGAAATAAAGGTAGGAGTGGGATAGAAGGATTTTTCGAGGAGGTTTGGTATGGGAAATACTATACCTGTCCTGAAGCCCGGTTAGAAGCAAAGAAGCTGGGGAGCGTGGATTTTCAGCACGTGGAGCTGAGGGGAAGGCTCGCTGGACAAAGCGACCGCAAGGCGGGATGGAAGCCAAGAGCGATCCAAAGTAGCGCTCAAAGTCAGCGGTTCTCATAGGGAAAATTGTGGCCACAGGCTAGTCCGTACTTGGGGAAGACAATGAGTTTGGGGCTGGAGACAAAGCCTCCAAAAGGTCAGTACTTTAGCTGATTGAGTTATAGCCAGATTGTCAATAGAGTAGCCAGTATGCAAACGCGGAGTGCTTGAGCGTTGTATAGTCCGCTCATCAAGCTGCCTGCGCGGAGCAGAGGATTTTTTTGTAAGTTTCGTGCATACATAACATGGTACTTGCCTTGAGGTCTCCTGAAGCTGCATTCGGCAATGACTGGCCTGCCTAGATCGGGATGTGAATGGTTCGACTATTGTCGGCTGCACCTGTGTGCGTGCTTGTCCGGGAGCCTCGCAAGCACGTGGAGAGGAATGGGTACAGAAGGCCAAATTATTGATATCAAATGATAGCTTAATATCCCACAAGCTCAGGCTAGAAACAGCGGTGACAACCTTAGGAATGAGAGATCATTAAGACACCCGGACTAGAATTCACGATTGCCGTTTCAGATGCAGAATCTAAAATTACACATCTGTAACTGATTGATATTCATATGTTCATGATCATTTCACTGTAGAAATGATTCGTAAAACTTCCCCAATCCTGCTTTACTGGGCAGCAACTCTCTGAGCAAGAGAGGTCTGTTCTCCTATCAGTTAAAGTGCAGCATACTGCTGTTTTCACCCCTCTCCTGCCGGTGATCTCTGTTGAAAGGAGGAATTGCGACAGGGTTCCTGCTTCTGACACTGCATTGGGCATTGATGAAGGCAATGTGGTGGAAATACCAGCCTGTGGCACCCTGATCGATAGGAGAATAGACCTCAGTTGCTTGCCATGATGGCTGCCCAGTAAAGCGTGATGGAGCGGTATCAGGCCCGATGATTATACTTTTTCAAATTTTAGAATTTTTGGGAAGAGAGCCATGGTGGGAGGGATTATGCTGGCTAGTGGTGCCATTTCTTCTCCATGTTACTTTCATGCAGGTTCAACCATAAGCTTGTCTTGTTACCTGTCTGGGTTAACCTGGGAGTTGAAAAAAAATCTGCACAAAAATTCATGTGCAAACAAATATTCACAATATTTTACAGAATCGTTGGAGTCCAACCACCTGCCATGCAGGAATATACAACTAACGCACTCCTGAAAGCTGCCCATCCACAACCTCTGCTTAAGGACCTCCAAATAAAGAGACTTCACCACCCTCTGAGGGAATCTTTTCCACTGTCAAACAGCTCTTACAGTCAGGAAGTTCTTCCTAGTGTTTAGACAGATTCTCCTTTCTTATAGTTTGAATCCATTAGTTCCTGTCCTAGTTTCTGGAGCAATGGAAAATAAGCTGGCTATGTCTTCTACATGACAGAGAATCAGAGAGCTGGAAGGATCCCCGTAGGCTACCAAATCCAACCTCCTGCTCAATTTAGGAAATCCAGCTAGAGCTTCCACACTGGGTAGCTGTCTGGCCTCTTTTTGAAGACATCCAGATCCCTTCAGGTAGTTCAAGATGGCTATTACATCACTTTTATGCTTTCTCTTCTGCAAGCTAAACTATTTAAAGCTGTTTGGAAGTACATTTTTCTAAATAGTTGTGACATATTTTCTTGCACCACAACATCTGGGGAATTCGAAAACTTTGCGGAACCTAAACCTTTTCTATTGATTTATTTATTTTGCCTCGGGGGGTGGAGATCACATCAATTTGGAATCTGTGAAGATTAAGCATCTTTAGTGCCGAGACTGAGGAGCTAAGGTATCACGGTGCCCTCTGGATATTTCTGACTACAACATCTTCCATAATCACCAGCTTGCCTGGTCAGTTTAGAGGTGATGTCAGTGCTTATAGTCTAAATGCACCTGGTTGCCTGTGAGTGTGTGGGAAACAGTTATGAAAGATTTTAGAGTTAAGGGGAACCTCTGTGTCAAAAAATATCTGAGATCCTGCTAGATGCCACACAAAGCATCACAAGATGGCATATTTTGCGAGGTTGCTGTGATACGTTAACACACTGGCACTGGGAAAACTGGCTCTCTATCTTGAGTTTTGGAGTGGGAAAGAGAGTTTCTTGATTCTAGGAAAAAGAACTCACTGGGAATTGATACAGGTGAAAAAGAGGACTGATCTACCAGAAGCGAGAACAGACAATTGATTATTGATTGGAAAATATGTTGCAAAGGAGGATGGTGTAGTTTGGTTCTTTGGTTATTGTTCATTCTTGCAATCTGGCTGTTTTCTTGACAGTTCACATTTAACTGGGGGTTAAGAATTTTCCCACTTTCAATCACAGGTGTTGATCAGAAAAATGCAACACCCCTGTGTTGGGGTGGTGCCTGTGGTTTGAGATTATGTAACTGCTTCATTTAGTGAGGGCATGGCCTTCTGCCCCTGAGAAACTCAGGGCGCTCCCTGGCATAATGTGTGTGTGTGTGATGCAGATTGCTGCACAAGGTTGGCAGGCATCAAAGATACCTTAAATGACTCTTCTAAGGGAGAACGGCATCGACTCTGCACTGAACGGCCCGGTAGAACGAGGCGAGCGTGTTGCTCACTCGCTGTGAAGCGACCCACCCACAACCGTTTTGTTCGGCTGAATGCAAGCTACTGCTAACATGATCTTTCACAACTTTCACAGCACTGTTGTCTCAGGCCAGTTAGCAACTTAGTATATTCACTAAAGCAGGCAGACAGGCAGTGGGACTGGTGGACAGGAGACAGAAAGAAACTGTGGAGCTGCCCTAGAGAGGGCTTCTGTCCCATATATTTGATAGTCAGGATGGCCAATAGTCTAAAATTCTGGGAGCTGAAATTCCAAACATCTGGAGGTCCAAAATTTGCATGCTATAAACGTTCTCCATGATCACTTTCTACATTGCTAAAATGAGGTGTCTTTTATGCCAACATTCTGGCAGCCTGAAATGTGTGGGGGCCAGCAGGTAACAAAAATGTAGAAGAATGGAGGGGGAGTTGGAAGGAATATGTCTGCAAACTGGACATCGCTCTCATGAGGCCAGAAAAATCGCTGCTACAGGCAACAGTACTAGCCCAGTGGAGAGAAAAGGATAGAATTCCAAAACATTTATTTTTTGGACTACAACTCTCAGAATCCCCCAGTCGGAATTGCTGGATAGATTGCTTTTCTTCAGCCGAAAGGGGTGGGTTTGTGCAACTGAAAACTGAAATTGGTCACCAAAATGGAAAGGATCCAGGAGAGACTGAAGGGCACAGGCCGCGTGCCTATCTGTCTTTGTAGCAGAAAGGAACTGTTTTTATTTGTCGAAGGAGGAAAATATACTTGATCCCTTTAAATATTAATATGGCACATTAAAGCTTCCCTGGGCTCTTTGTCGCTCATAACACAATTTGAGGCCTGCTGCGTTTCCACCCTGTGAGCTTTGTTACTGCAGCCGAGGTGCCTGGGGGCAGTTCTGTTGTGGAAACCGATATGATGGATGGTGGGTTTCAAATTAAATGGCATTTTCCTAACTGGTGTCTGAAAGGCTTGCTTCCAAATCATTGCCCCACAACAATGCAGGGCTTTCAATTGTCTTACAGTGCCTATGAATTTGAGGTGCCATTTCTCACCTTTTCGTTGTACTTTTTTTGACCTTTGGATAGTACGTTCTAAAGCTGGGACAGGAAGCCTGCAGCCCGTAGAATCGTAGGCCATTTCTGCACTAGACTGTTACAGTGCTATTATTCTATTTTCAACATCCTATGGAATCCTGGGATTTGCAGTTTAGGGAGGGCCTCAGGATTCCATAGGATGTTGAAAGTGAAATAATAGCACTGTAGCAGTCTAGTGCAGAAATGGTCATAGAGTTGGAAGGGACCACAGGGGATATCTAGTCCAGCCCCTTGCCATACAGGAATACACAGTGAAAGCACTAAAAGACTTTCAAACCTCTTTTTAAAAATCTCTAAGGGAATATCCACCTCTCTCCAAGACAGGCTATCCCACTGTTGAAGAAGTTCTTACAATCAAGACACTCTTCCTAATGTTCACATGGAATCTCTTTTCTTGTAATTTGAACTTATTGCTCCATGTTCTAGTTTCTGACACGGTAGAAAACAAGCTCACTCCATCTTGTTAGGTATTTGACATATTTGAAGATGGCGGCCATATTGCCTTTCAATTTTCTCTTCTACAAGCTAAATATACGCAGCTCCCTAAGCTGTTTTTCATAAAGCTTTTTTTCCAGACCTTTGATCATCTTGGTCACTTACCTCTGGCCACATTCCAGCTTTCAGTATCTTTCTTCTGCTTTGATGCTCAGAACTGGACACAATATTCCAGGTGACGTCTGACCAAAGCAGAATGGAGTGGTGCTATTACTACCTTTGATCTTGATGCTATATGTCATGTTCTGTATATAGACCTCCTGGCATATTCTGTAAGCTTTTGGCTCCTTCTTGCACCCTCCTGTGCCAAAAGAGAAAGAAAGAGAGAAGAAACATTGATATTTCTGTTCCTAAATATCTTCAGGGAAGAACAATTTTGCCCTAAAATGATAGGCATATTCCTTGCACTTTGATTTGCCCCTTGGCTTCCCTGCCCTGAAGATTTACAAAAGCAGAAGTGGACTTCTAGCATCTTGCATTTTCTTGGGACTCATAGTGGCTGTCAAGATGCATGGCTCCTGTCATAAGTAATTGCTGGGTGGGTAATGGGCTATGTATTAGAATAGATCAGGCAGCTTATGAATGGGCATAGTCTGCTAGAGGGCTTCAAAGTATCAATTTGTAATTGTTGATTGCAACCATGTATCCAGTTGAAAGCGATCAGGGATTCCAGGCCGCCAAATGGTGAGTTGCTTTATTGTTCATTGCTACAATGTATCTGGGAAAGGGGGTGACAATCAGAGGAGAAGAACAAGGTGTTATGAGAACTGGCATTGCTCACAGATAAGAATACAGGAACTTGTGCCTGTTTCAGTGATGAAAGATATGTAAACAATGGAGGACCTGGGAAAATGCCTAAATTAGTGGGATGATGTGAAATTTATGGTCTTCACCAGTTACAGCTTTGTGCAGCTAAATTTGTATATCAAGGTATAAACTTGATAGGCTCAGCAACTTCTAAAGAAGTGTGCTGTGTTGCCTGCTTGCTGCAAATAAACACTGCTGTTAAACTCTGAGTGGGATTTGTGAAGGGCAAGTTATCCAGGGCAGAAGAGTGGCCCAGTGTTACATTCTGAAGGCTGAAAGTTGCTCGCTGAACCTCTGGAGCTTATCCATCTGTGAAGTAAAGGCAAGAGAGCTATTTGTTCCATCAGTCTCTCTAGAGCATGTATGAGGAAGCTGCTTATCCCACCCCTGAAGTTAGACTTGAGAAGTCAGCCCATCCCATCATTTTGATGTATAGTGTACTTTGACCTAGCATTTCTCTGGGACATGGTGGGAAATCAGTATGGTGGTGAGACCCAGATGGTAAGTGTTGGTTTGGAGTGCTGTCAGTGCAGCCAAATGAACCCTCCAGGACTCACTGACAAAGGAGGCCATATTCATCAGAGGACAATTTTCTTTGGGCAGCCTTAAGATCTGAAATTCACCCTTCCTACTGTACACCATCAGCTGCACACTGGACTAACTTGGTTATACTTCTGTACAACTACAGTCACCACTGAATAGAAATCCTAGTTTGTTTAGAGATTCCACCTAAACATTAGGAAGAACTTCTAAGAATCATAGAATCATAGAGTTGGAAGAGACCCCAGGGGCCATCGAGTCCAACCCCCTGCTATGCAGGAACACCCATCAAAGCATTCCCACCAGGTGGCCATTCAGCCTCTGCTTAAAAACCTCCAAAGAAGGAGACTCCAACACAATCCACTGAGGCAGCATATTCCACTGCCGGACAGCTCTCACCATCAGAAAGTTCTTCCTGAGGTTTAAGTGGAATCTCTTTTCCTGCAGCTTGAATCCATTGCTCCTTGTCCTAGTCTGTGGAGCAGTGGAAAACAAGCCTGCTCCCTCCTCGACATGAATCCCTTCCAATATTTAAACATGGCTATCATGTCCCCTCTTAACCTTCTCTTCTGCAGACTAAACATACCCAGCTCCCTAAGGCGTTCCTCATAGGGCTTCATGGCTTCCAGACCCTTCACCATTTTGGTCACCCTCCTCTGGAAAGAGCAGTTTGATAGTGGAATATGCTGCCTCATCGTGTGGTGGAATCTAATCCTTTGGAGGTTTTTAAGCAGAATCTGGATGGCTGTTAGGAGTGCATTGATTATGTATTCCTGCGTGGCAGGGGGTTGAACTAGATGGCCCTTGTGGTTTCTTCCAACTCTATGACTCAATGATTCTAGCAGAAGTGGGAAGAGTAGTCTTTTGTTACTGTTTGTTGTTGCTGTTAAACCATTGAGAGCTGAGAATTCTTGCTGACGGGGTGATGCCATCCAGTTATCAACCATCTTCTTTCCACCCCGAGGGAACAGTGAGTAAATCTTACGCAGGTCCAATGTTAAGCCTGATCCATGTTGTGGTTTATCTTCTAACTGGAAAGAAGTACATGTAGAACTGAGGCCTAATGCAGGGGTACGGCAGGAACCCTTTCTGTCCAGGCTGGTCCTACCGTGAAGCAGAGTAAGGCAGCTGCCACAGAATAGATGGAAGTATGTTTTCCATCTGTAGTAATGGTAAAGAAGTTTACATTAGCTGATTTTATAGATAGAGTGTGTAATAATACAAACATTAAGGAATACAGTCTGTTGAGAAATTGCAACCTAAATTATAAATTTGACTCTTGGGTTCCTTTCAGAAATTACGTCATTCCATAATTTAATGTATCACTGGGGTGAAAGAGCAAGTTCTGATGAATTATTAAAAAATTGAATAAATGGAAACCAAACGCTGATATGATTTCTCTTTGTGTGTTTCTATACCATGGATAGAGGAAGTTGGCTTTTCTGTTAAAGCAACATTCTATGTTTTCATTATGCACACAGCTGTTGAGAGATTATTCAGAGATTTCCATTGTAGGGCAATTTCAGGCAATTTGTGGCCTGCAAGGATATTAGCAAAAATACATATGAATTTTGGAGTTTCCTGTTTTTGAGAGGAAATTGTGAGTGGCAGATACTTTCCCCTCTCCTTTCTTCCTTTCCAGTTAGATTCAGATATGTGAACACAGCTAAAAATGTGTGTCTTTGAAATATAGGGACAAACTTTAATTAATTGGAAAATTGGGTATATTAAGAGGAATGTCTTAAAAGATGTGTTCACAATAAGTAAAGCAGATATCAAAATATACATAAAGTACCATACAAACCTCCTCCCCTATCTCCAAACAGGATATGAAATAAGGATGGGAAAAAAATGTGGGTAAGATTCATAGAAATACAACAAATTCAAAACTAAGGGCCTTTCTGCCCTACACTGTTGTAGTGCTATTATTCCACTTTCAACATCCTGTGGAATCCTGGGGTTTGTAGTTTACTGAGACAAAAAAAGCTCTCTGGCCAAGAATTCTAAAGGCCCCTCCCTAAACTGCAAACCCCAGGATTCCAGAGGATGTTGAAAGTGGAATAATAGCACTATAACAGTGTAGTGCGGAAAGGCCCTAAGATTTTTACAAAACGATTCAGCCTGTATTAGATAGGGTTACACTCCTCCCCAAGACACAAATGTGCAGCTTGGGTGTACTCCTGGACTCAGCTTTGAACCTGGAGTCACAGATTTCTGCTGTGGCCAGAAGTGCTTTTGCATATTTAAAGCTTGTATGTCAACTATGCCTCTTCCTTTAGACGCTAGATCTGGACATGGTGGTACATGCCTTAGTTACATCCCATTTGGACTACTGTAATGCACTCTACGTGGGACTGCCTTTGAAGGGTGTTTGGAAACTTCCGCTGGTCCAAAGATCTGCAGCCAGACTATTAACTGAGGCTGGTTACAGAGACTATACTATGCCTCGATTGCAACAGCTCCACTGGCTGCCAGTTTGTTTCTGAGCACAGTTCAAAGTGCTGGTTATGACGTATAAAGCTCTACATGGCTCAGGGCCAGACTGTTTGGCAGACTGTATGTCCCTGTATGAGCCAGCCCAGGCTCTGCGGAGATCAGGAGAGGCCCTCCTCTCAGTCCCACCACGGTCACAAGCGTGTTGGATTCTTCGTTGCATCAATAGGAGTATGATGTCTAGCTCAAGGGAGGTAATGGTACCGCTCTATTCTGCTTTGGTTAGACCTCATCTGGAATACTGTGTCCAGTTCTGAGCACCTTAATTCAAGAAGGATATTGACAAGCTGGAGCGTGTCCAGAGGATGGTGAATGGTGAAGGCTCTGAACCAACTTAGGGAGCTGGGTATGTTTAGTCTGCAGAAGAGAAGGTTTCGAAGGAACATGATAGCCAAATTTAAATATTTGAAGGGATGTCATGTCGAGGAGGAGGCTGGCCTGTTTTCTGCTGCTGCAGAAACTAGGACATGGAGCAAGAGATTCAAACTACAGGGAAAGATATTCCACCTGAATCTCAGGAAGAACTTCCTAATGGTCAGAGCTGTCCGGCAGTGGAATCTGCTGCCTCAATGGAGTGTGTTGGAGTCTCCTTCTTTGGAGGTTTTTAAGCAGAGGCTGAATGGCCATCTGTTGGGAATGCTTTGCGTGTTTGTTCCTGCATGGCAGGGGGTTGGACTGGATGGCCCCTGGGGTCTCTTCCAACACTTTGATTCTGTGGTTGTTGGAGATGGAAGAAGGGGCCCGTAGACTCTGGAACTCCCTTCCCAGGGAGGCCAGAATAGCCCCCTCCTTGTTGCCAGCGGGCTAAAACCTTTTTACAATTGCCCCTTCACATTTGCGGATTTTACTTTCATGGATCTGATTATTTGTGAGTTTCTTCAGCTCCTGCCCATTCCCCATCTCAGGTGCTTCTTTTCCAGGGGAGCCTTCCCTCTCAGCACCTCTGATCAGGCCGTGCAGCCCTTTAAAAACCCACCTCTAGTCCTCCTCCTCTTCCTCCTCCACCAGCCACTGCCTGGCCAGCTAAGGACGACTCTCGGCCAATTTCTCAGAACCACAAACCCTCTCTCGCTGTCCCCCATACACCCAAAGAAGGAGGTAGGCAAGAGAGAGGAAGTATAGGACTACCATGTCAACTCATCCCCTTTCCCTCTCCTTTCCCTGACCTGGTTTGGACCCCGGGTGTCTGTTCTTTCCAGTACGTCTCAGCCCCCTTCCAAGAGACACATGCACATTTCGATATTTGTGATTTTTCCACTTTTGTGAGGGTTCTGTGCCCCTTACCATAGCGAATGTAGAGGGCCAACTGTATTCAGGCAGGCTTTTTATACAGAACGTTTTTGAAGAATAGACTAGGGCATACAGTACTATTTTAATCATAATTGTTATTTTTTAAAAGGTCTTTTAACCTGTTGTTTTAATTCTTTTAATGTGCCCTATTTATACGTTTTTAAATTGTTTCGTTTTAAAGTTTGAGCCACTTTGAGACCCAATTTTGAGGGGAAAAGAGCTCGATATTGCTACCTCTACTGGTAGCAATGGTGGTGGTGATGATGATAATAATAATAATGATGATGATGATGATGATGATCATGTGATCTTCTCTGCATACACACACGTCCCCTGGTACTGTGCGGCCACCAGTTGCAATGGAAGACACTGTCACAAGTGTTACAATGAGAGGTAACTACTTGTCTGTGTGTGGTTTTGTATATGGAAAGGGAAAAGTGGCATCTTGTCCCTTCCTCAGGTAGCGGAGTGTTTGGCCTTGTCCTGTCCTGGTGCATAATTCTGCAGTTGAAATAACTGAGGACACCTGCAGAACTGCAGCAGGATTACTCATTCCTTGGCAGAGCCTGGATTGCATCTTCTGGATTGCATCTTCCGTCTGGCCCCTCCCTAAACTGCAAACCCCAGGATTCCATAGGATGTTGAAAGTGGAATAATAGCGCTATAACAGTCTCATACAGAAATAGCCCTAGTATCAGATCCATTGAAATTTAAAGGCATGCCATGGACCGATTTAAAATGGGGTCAGTTTAAAGACCTGCTACCTTTGCTGCCCTTTCTAGTTTTTGCATCTGCAGCTAAATTTTATGCAAATATCCATCCTTTGCCACTCCAAAACGTTTTCTCCCTTGGGGGCTTGCAGCTTGTAAATTTTCTCCAGATTACTCTTGCCACATGAAGTGGCCAGTAATGACCCTCTCTTTCCTTGCCTCCCCCTGCCTCAAAACTGCTCTAGCTGCTTAAAATATATCTGTGCATGCAAACACAAAACCACAAAGCTGTCATCTGGCTTCAGGCAAAGCGTGTTCCCTTTTACCATTTGGTGCATTTGAATAATAATCATAATAGACCTCTTGCTCATTAACTGTGCGGGGGCCTTGGGAACTGAATAGGAGCCCTGAAGACTGGCTTTAAGAATGCTCCATGTCTTTTGGGTGTCCTTTTCAGACAAAGCCTGTTCTTGTTGACTGGGCATGGAGAAAGTGGGGATAAAACTGACAGAGACAGCAGTGGTGTAGGCAGTATTACTGTTCTTCCCTAGGAAAGTGAATCCAATTCCCGATCTAGGAGATGCTGCCCTATGGCAAGGTTGAGTGCCCGGTGCCAAGTGCGTAATGAGAAAAAAGAAATACCTGCATTTGCAAGGATTGTATCTGGCCCCACCATTTTATTTTGGCTCTTCCCAGCTCTGTCCTGGGCCCCACCCTCTGCTGTTGGCCCCACCCATGGCTGGAATGGGGCCAACAGAACCCCTTCTAAATTGGAATTTGGCCCTTGGAGCAAAAAAGGATTCTTCGTCTCTGGATTAGATAAACCTTTGCAAGAGCTCTGTCAAACCAGATCAATTCCTGCACTGTGCAACAACATAATCATACAGGGGAAATGACTTCCTGCTTTAGCGGGCTTCGAAAGAACATTAAATAAATGGACAGAGAAAATAAACTATCAGTGAAGATTCGGATCTTTTCTAATTTTCTTCTCAAAGGACAGAACAAGTATAGAATCATAGAATCATGGAGTTGAAAGAAATCACAGGGGCCATCCGGTCCGACTCCCTACCATGCAGGAACACTTATCAAAGCACTCCCAACAGATGGCCATCCAGCCTCTGCTTAAAAACCTCCAAAGAAGGAGACTCCAACACACTCCCAGGCAGCATATTCCGCTGCCAGACAGCTCTGACCGTCAGGAAGTTCTTCGTGAGGTTCAGGCGGAATCTCTTTTCCTGCAGCTTGAATCCATTGCTCCTTGTCCTAGTCGCTGGAGCAGCAGAAAACAAACCCATTCCCTCCTCAACATGACATCTCTTCAAATATTTAAACATGGCTATCATGTTCCCCTCTTAACTTTCTCTTCTGCAGTCTAAACAAACGCAGCTCCCCAAGCCTCTCCTCATACGGCATGGCTTCCAGACCCTCCACCATTCCAGCTTGACAATATCTTTCTTGGAATGAATTGCCCAGAACTAGACACAGTATTCGAGATGAGGTCTAACCAAAGCAGAATAGAGTGGTGTCATTACCTCCCTCGATCTAGACACCGTACTCCTATTGATGCAACTAAGAATCGTTTTGGCTTTCTTGGCTGCCGCGTCACACTGCTGACTCATGTTCAGCTTGTGGTCCACCAAGACTCCTAGATCTCTTTCACACATACTGTTATCCAGCCACGTATCCCCCATCCTATATTTGTGCGTTCCATTTTTTCCTGCCCAAGTGTAGGACCTTAAATTTCTGTCTGTTGAAATTCATTTTGTTAGCTTTGGCCCAGCTCTTGCGTTTTAGCCACTTTCTTCCTACTGCAAGAAAGTTTTTGAAGACTATCTACAGTTTTCTCAGGCAATTCAGAGTGCAAAGCTAGTTGTTGTTGTGTGCCTTCAAGTCATTTGTGACTTACGGCAAGTCTAAAGCAACCCTATTATGAGATTTTCTGGGACTGAGAGTGTGTGATGTACCCAAGGTCACCCAGTGGGTTTCCATGGCCAAGCAGGGAATCGAACACTGATCTCTAGGGTCATAATCCAATGCTCAAACCACTACCCTATGCAGAGTCTTACCCCATACCTCTTCCCAAAGGCTAAATTTACAGGGCTTCAAAAAGAGAAAGTGAGATCACAAGGCCAAGAGCACCCAGTGAGTTTTCCATAGCTGAGTAGGCAATTGAACCCTGGTCTCCAGCATTGTAGTCCTGTGCTTACTCTTTGCAAAATTTTCACAGTATTATTTTTGTCTTTATTTGTATCTCACCTTTTTCCTCTGAAGGACTCGAAGCAGCTTACAGTACTTTTAAAAATGAAAATATAGGCCATTTCCACACTAGACTGTTATAGTGCTATTATTCCACTTTCAACAACCTATGGAATCCTGGGGTTTGCAGTTTAAGGAGGGGCCTAACTGCAAACCCTGGGATTCCATAGGATGTTGAAAGTGGAATAATAGCGCTATAACAGTCTAGTGCGGAAATGGTGATAGTTAAAAACCATAACATACAGAAGTTAAAATTTGGATTAAATAATGAAATAGTAATTAAAACAGAGTTAAAATACACATTTAAACATACAGACAAATTATAAATACTACATAAATTATGAATAGTCAGCACCTTTCATCAGCCAAGCAATGATCATATATTGATGAGATAAAAATGTCTTTGATTGTCTATGGAGGGAAGGAAGGGAAGGTGCTAATCTGACCTCTCTGGGAAGGGAATTCCAGAGCCTGGGGGCAGCCACTGAAAAGGCCCTTTCCCATATTCCCATCAGATGCCCCTGTGGAGGTGGTGGGATGGAGAGAACGGCCTCTCATGGCATTTTTGCATGGGAAAACAACATTTTCTGCACTTGAAACAGAACTTTTGCACAGAAAATACTTCAGTTGAGAACTTACTTTGCACAAAATGAACACATGGATTTTTTTGTACAGAAATATTTCTGCACAGAAGCATTATTCTCTCTAGAAGTATCTATCTGGGTTGGAGTAGACAGGCTGCAAGGGGCACATTAGCCCCCAGGAGGCCTTTGAGCACTGCACTTTGTCCTGAAAAACAACAACTTTTATTTTTGTCCCCAAAAGCCTCTTGGGGGGGGGGGTAATAGGGCATTTTTACCATGTTTGGCTTAAAAAAAAAAAAGCCTCTCCTTCATCCTGAGGGGTTGCAAAATGTGGAAATGTACCCCATGCCCTCTAGTGGACCTTTTGGGGATTAAAAAAAAATTGCAAAAATTGTTTTTGATCCTGGAGGCCCTGGGGAGTCTTCAAATGTGGTGGAAATGCTCTCCACAGTCCCCGGAGAGTGCATTTGATGGTATTCTGAAGAAGAAGAAAAAATTGCAGGCAAATTTTTTTTGACCCCAGAGGTCACAAAACTGGCTCTGGGGGCTGCATGCGCCCATGGGCTGAACTTTGCCTGCTCCTGATTTAGGCTGAAGTCCAGCTTATCTGAAGGACACCAGCTTGATGAGGGCTGCAGTAAACTCCATGTAAGGCACTGTTCAGTGCTAAGCTTTGCAATCCTTAAATGGGGTCTTCCCTTAAAATACAGGCCTTTTCTGCACTAGCCTGTTATAGCGCGATGATTCCACTTTCAACATCCTATGAAATCCTGGGGTTTGCAGTTTCGGGAGGGGCTGGCCCCTCCCGAAACTGCAAACCCCAGGATTCCATAGGATGTTGAAGGTGGAATCATCGCGCTATAACAGGCTAGTGCGGAGATGGTTACAGAAGACTTACTAGTCCTATAAAGGACAGGCTTTCTTTGGCCTCAAATAAGGGTCATCCCTTAAAGGGAAAGGTACCAGATCCCATCTGCTCTTAGAAGCTAAGTAGCATTGGCCCTGGCTAGTACTTGGATGGGACTCTGCCAGCAAGTCCCAGGTACTTTAGGCTATATTTCAGAGGAAGGAACTGACAAACTACCTCTGAGGATTCCTTGCCTAAGAAAACCCTATGAAACGAATGGGGTTGGCATAAGTCAAGAGGCACCTGAAAGGCACACACATGCAAAAGAGAGGCCGTGAACGGGTGCCGGCTTTTGCACAAGGTCATGGCCCAGGCTCGGCTCGGAGAGGCTGCAGTTTTGAACCGGCTCCTCTTCCTCCTTCCTGGAATCTCTGGGCACCCAAAGCAAGCAGCACAACAGAGAAGCTATTTTGAGAGCTGACCATTGGGCCGCTTGGCGTAATTGCTCCCAGGAGAGAATGGAAATGGAAGAGGACGTGGGGAGGGGGCAACCCTTGTGTTTCTGTCTGTCCCCCAGCCAGTTAATGAAACAAATGCTGAGAAGTGCTGTTTTCCTGCTGTAGAAACAACAGAGAAAAATACACCATGCTGGAGAAGTGACTGGGAAGTTTAGTAACTGGAGTGGGGCTCTTGTAATCGGCGTTACAGAAATCATGCTTAAAAACTCAATTAGTTTTACTTCAAACTCCCATCTGGTACTTGATTACCATCAGTGTTGCATCTTTTTACTTTTCCGTTTCTTGACAGTACCAAGACTAGTTACGTTTTTATTTTATTTTTTTATTAATTAAATCCTTCAAATTCACATCTTCAAAATTTTCCTTTTCCTAAAATTTAACATTCTTGTTTCCCCCGCCACCCCTTGATTTCCTTTTTTTTGCATTTTTCCCAAATTATACCCTCTTTTTGTTTTTTATCTTGCAACCTCCTTTATATATGTTATCCTTTTCTTATCAATTTACATTCATAATAATTTACACAATTAAACAAATATTAATTTAAACAGTGAAACAACTAAACATCCATTAATTGCAGTTTTTAAACTCTTGTCACCCACTTTCTTTGTGCTATTACTTCTATAAATCTCATCTCTCCTTACATTTAATCCACTCTGTGACACATTTCCTTTCTCTATCAAATTGTTGGATAGAGATATTTTTTAATAGACTAGAAAGCTTTTCTGGTTTTCTAGTTGTTGGGGCCAAGGAATTAATTGCACACTGCTTCCAAGCTCTAGACTATTGTCAAACTCCACCTCCCATCAGCTCCCCTCTTTGTGGCCAGGGATGATAGGAGTGGCAATCTCAACTATATCTAGAGGAGCACAGGTTTTCCATTCATGATTCAAAACTTCTATGCCCCCATTTTCCATTAAAAAGTTCAAGGCAGCTGACAAGAATGAGAATTAAAGATAGGAAATATTTGTTTTGTTCTGTCCTTCTGCCAAGGAACTTGGCCCAGTCCTGTCAGATATTAACTATGTAATTTAAGAACTGATGCTATTACATTATGCATGCAAAGTTCTATGAACAGTTGAATGTGCTATGTAAGAGTGTATTTATGTTACATGGGTAGTGTGGTTTGATACCATTTTGACTGCTGTGGTTCCATCCTGTGGAATCCTGGGATTTGTAGTTTGGTGAAGTTCTTAGAATTTTCTGCTCAAGAGCTCCATGGCTGTCGTTCAGGAGAGAGAAGTTAGAGCTCTCTGATGGAGAAGTTTCAGTCACTTAACAGACTGTGCTGAGCCAGCATTATGTGGTGAACTGAATGTCGGTGTAAGACCCCAAGAAATGAGGGTTTGAACCCTGGTTCAGCCATGGAAATGCTGAAGAAGGTTGGGCACTCTCAGACCATTTCCGCATGAGACTGTTATAGCACTATGATTCCACTTTCAACATCCTATGGAATCCTGGGGTTTGCAGTTTCGGGAGGGGCCGGCAGGCCCCTCCCGAAACTGCAAACCCCAGGATTCCATAGGATGTTGAAAGTGGAATCATAGTGCTATAACAGTCCCATGTGGAAATGGCCTCCATCTTGCTGAGATAAAGGCTATGGCAGTTTCCTCTTAGGGCCGCTGTGCATTGCAAAAGACGTGAAACCACACAACAACAGCAAATTACAAATCCCATAGGACAGAACCGTCACAGTTAACATGGTATTAAAAATATGGGTGTTGCTTTTTCTCTGTAGGAGGTAACTTGGTGGAATGTGGTGGCAACTGGTGTGGATTTGAGTGTTTTGGGGGTGCTGTCTTCCATATTTTTATCGGCAATGTTCACATTGGTCCTCCTTGGCCTGGAAGGAGGGAAGCGCAAGAGATAATTTAAGCTGCTGTGTTTCAAAGTCTTACTGCAGCAAATCTTCTTTTATTTAAGATGTGCCAAAACTTTTCACTCAAACAAAATTGGCTCTTTTGGGCTTTCTCCTTTTAATTGTGAGTGTTTTATACTTTAAAAACAAAAATTAATATTTTTGCTTAAAGATTCAGCATTTTTGAAGAGTTTTTTATGTGACAGATCTTTCATGCTCTCTACTTTGCCATAGGCATAATTTTTACATTTTATTTATATATTTAGCTGTTGAAACTTGAGGAAACTATTTATTTTATTACCTTTTCATGTAATTACAAAAAAAAAATATTTGAAGGGAGATTTCAGAGGAAAGACAGA
Organism: Cyclura pinguis; assembly: GCA_030412105.1. Lineage (NCBI taxonomy): Eukaryota > Metazoa > Chordata > Lepidosauria > Squamata > Iguanidae > Cyclura > Cyclura pinguis. The sequence goes on from CM059612.1 coordinate 9,957,393, forward strand.
CTGTTTCAATTATTTGTACATGTTTTTTCAAGAACCTCACTGAATCCTCATAGATTAGAAGTGTGAACATTGTCTTCTTAAATGTGTTTTGAAGCAGTTTGTTTTGTTCCTGGAGCCAACAATCAGCTTAATTTGTTTTCACCTTATATTTTTGTGTCTGTTGAGAGGCTGTGTTGGAATGGGGGCTTATGTGATCCATTTGAGTGTCAGAAGATCTTGCAAGCATATTATTTGGTACTCTTTTAAAAATTCAGAATTTCTGACTGTTTCAGTGCAGTGCAGGGTGAACATGAGATCTGAGAACTTGTCCTAATTTCAAAATCCATCTGTAGGTGATTTGTTCAGAAGTATCATGTCATTCTAATGAATAGGTGGGAAGGAAGGAAGGGGAGGAGAGGGAGAAAGAATCGAAGGATTTGTCATGTACTGGATAACCCACGCTCCACAAACTTCAGTAGTAGTTTTATTTGTAGAAATGTGAGTAAAACAGCATACTTTCTAAGAAGTTGCAGAGATTAAAGCATACATGGAGCTTACACCTTTTTATCCAACATATAAAAGTCAAAGTTTGTCTGCTTGTCTGTATCAGGTGAAAACCTCATGTGATTGGCTGCCTAAGAAGATTCTATGGGATCCTGGGGTTTTCAGTTTCGGGAGCGGCCTTTAGAATTCTCAACCAGAGAGCTCTTGAGCCTCAGTCAACTGTGTCTGGCTTGAATAGGCTGGTTGCTATGGAGACAAGGCCTAGCAGCAAGGAGGAAGACAGTGTATTCCTCAGGAATCCGACCTCTGCATGTTAATAACTCTGAATACAGATTGGAAAGCAACGCGGTAATCACGAGAAGTCAACATGGATTTCTCAAAAATAAGTCATGCCAGACTAATCTTTTCTCTTTTTATGATAGAGTTACTAGCTCGATAGATGAAGGGAATGCTGTAGACGTAGCATATCTTGAACTCAGTAAGGCCTTTGGCAAAGTTCCACATGACATTCTTACAAAGAAGCTAGTAAAATGCGGGCTGGACAGGGCTACTGCTAGTTGGATTTGTAATTGGTTGACCGACCGAACCCAAAGGGTGATCACGAACGGCTGCTTTTCATCCTGGAGAGAAGTGACTAGCGGGGCGCCACAGGGTTCTGTCCTGGGCCCAGTGCTGTTCAATATCTTCATCAACGACTTGGATGAAGGAACAGAGGGCATGCTCATCGAATTTGCTGATGACACCAAATTGGGAGGGGTTGCTAATACGCCAGAGGACAGGATCAAAATTCAAAATGACCTGGACGGATTGGAGAGCTGGGCCAAAGCTAACAAAATGAAATTCAACAGAGAGAAGTGTAAGGTCCTACACTTAGGTAGAAAAAATGGAATACAGAAGTATAGGATGGGGGACACATGGCTGGATGGCAGTACGTGTGAAAGGGATCTAGGAGTCTTAATAGACCACAAGCTGAACATGCCCGTGTGGTCTCTTCCAACTCTACATTTCTATGATTCTATGATTCTATGGATTGGGGAATATGGGGAAAAGTTACAGGTACTGGACAAGACAGTTTGGAGAATTACAGACACAGGATCTCGAATCTTTCTAATGACAAATGAAATCCTGGGCAATGCCAGGTATATATGCTAGTATGTAATAATTCCAGAAGTTAGGCATGCAAAACTGTGATTGGTGAAGGCCATAAATCCAAACATCACACTACTTCTCAGACAGTTCCCAGACCTGTGTCTGTTTCCCACTTCTTTCCATCTCTGACCAGTTTGACCCGATGACATATTTCCTGCCTCTTATCTTACAGGCATCAGGTTCCTGAAACATGAACCTCTTCTGACCACACTTCCATTTTCTCCCATTTCTGTTCTCTCTCCCACCATACATTGCAGCAATAGGCAATAAAGCAGTTAGCCACTGATACATTGTAACAATCCAGGCAGACTCCAGTATAGATAAATTGTTGCATTCATCAATTAACACTGGATACTTTGTAGCAGTTACAGATAAGCTTATTGGGGCTCTACAGCAAAACTTTCCAAACTTTTCATGTTGGTGACACACTTTTTTAGACGTGCATCATTTCGCGACACAGTAATTATTATTCCATTTTAACTGACTTGGTTTCATCTGTGGAATCCAGGAGTTTATAATCTGGGGAGGCCCTGGAATGCTCTGGCTGCAAATTCTAAATGCTCCTCCCTAAACAACTCGGTCCCAGGCTTCCGTAAGGAACCATGGCAGCTAAAGTAGAATAACAGCACTATAATTGTGTAGTATGACAAGACCCCCGGAAAAAGCAGGTTCTTAGCTATAATGCGCAGCGTGGGTGTTAATTACGATTTTGCTCTGTACTGTTGTCTACCCAGTCTCAGTCATTTCACAAGAGACCTTGAATTTATCCTGCCTGTGATGAATTGTTGGTGCCTTACTTGAATTAATCTCTTTTGTTAAACACTATTTCTTTTCTATTCCAGGGTGATGTATTTTGACAAGTTGATGTTTGTTGTGAGCTACCTTGAGCATGGCCTGTTGTGGAGAAGGGGCATGTAGTTAAACTGAATCAAATCTATGTTTAGTGGAATCAGACCATTGGCACATCTGGGCCTCATTTGTATACTTTGGCTAGCAGCCGCCCTCTGGGATTTCCCGCAGAAAAGGGGCTTTCTCTCTCACTAGCTGCCTGTCATTCAGTTATCTGGTGATGACAAGGATTGAACTTGGGACCTACTGCGTGGGAAGCAGGGGCTATACTACTGAGCTACAGTCTTCCCGTGGAGATGGGTGGCCCTATCGCACTGCACTGTCATGGCATTATTATCCCACTATAACTGCCATGGCAACATCATATCGGACCCTGGAATTTGCAGTGTAGGGAGGGGCATCAATAGGAGTACGGTGTCTAAATCAAGGGAGGTAATAGTCCCACTCTATTTTCCTTTGGTCAGACCTCATCTGGAATACTGTGTTCTGGGCACCACAGCTCAGGAAGGATATTGAGAAGATGGAACGTGTCCAGAGGAGGGCAACCAAAATGGTGAAGGGTCTGGAACCCATAAAGCCCTGTGAGGAACAGCTTAGGGAGCTGGGGATGTTTAGTCTGCAGAAGAGAAGGTTAAGAGGGGACGTGATAGCCATGCTTAAATATTTGAAGGGATGTCATGTCGAGGAGGAAGCGGGCTTGTTTCAGCTGCTCCAGAGACAAGGAGAAGGAGCAATGGATTCAAACTGCAGGGAAAGTAGATTCCACCTGAACCTCAGGAAGAACTTCCTGGTGGTCAGAGCTGTCTGGCAGTGGAATCTGCTGCCTCAATGGAGTGTGTTGGAATCTCCTTCTTTGGAAGCTTTTCAGCAGAGGCTGGACAGCCATCTGTTGGGAGTGCTTTGAGTGGCAGGGGGTTGGACTCGATGCCCCTGGGGTTTCTTCCAACTCTAGGTTTCTATGTAGAGATGGGCCAACCGAATCCTCGGGAAGGATTTGAGATTCGCAGATCCAAATCCCCAGAGCAAAATAGGCGAATGGAATCTTTCGAATCCGGAAGTGCCCATTACTCCCCCGTTCCTCCACCTCACATTCCAGCCCTCTGTGCAGGAGCAGTGTGCAGCGTACACCAGAGCCTGTGTTCACGTGAGCATCTGGGATCTGGCCCGCAGGGGCGAGTAGAGAAGACAGTGTATTTCCTCCCTCCTGACAGTGGCCGCGCTCCTGAAAGCCCTGAGGCCTGAGCTCGCACAAGTGCCTGGGATCAGGCCTGCAGAGGCAAGTAGGTTCCTGCATGCCCCAGAGACTGAGCTCGCTGCAGCAGGGGTGTGAAAAGAGGGCCGTCGCCCCTTCTCTACACCCCCCCACACACACTGGTGGCACTTTGGAGGCGGCCTGCAGGGATGTGCAGAGTGGATGATCGCTTTTTAAACCCTTTTTTAAAAAAGGATTTGAAAGTTTTGAGATTCATGAGATTTGTGGATTCCCAGAACCTTCCAGGGATTTGGATTCGGAAATTCTGGATTCGTCCCATCCCTAATTCTATGATTTCGAATTCTCAGCCAGAGCACTTTGGCAGAATTCCAGAAACTCCTTTCAGAGGAGAATAGAAGTCCAGTCCTCATGATATGGTTTGAAGGTGCTACTGGGATAACAGTGTTTTTGGTGGCTTAAACAGATGCGAGTGGAGAGAGACCCCAAGGGGAAGGGATGCCAGGAGGTTTCCCTTGAAATGCTAGCCCTCTCTTTGTGGAGTAGGGATATGACTTCAGGATCATACCAAGACCTGAAGTTTTTGGGCACAAACCTGAGATGTAGGCACAGCTGTTGGTGATGTCATTAGGCATTAAGTACTGACCAGTATTGCTTACAGCTTGTGTTTGGAATTTAAGTCAGAAATCTAAAGGGCCTGCTCATAGATTTAGGTGAAATAAGGTGACTACTGTGTATACTTGTCTATAAGTTGAACTCATGTATACGTCAATTAATGGATTTTGATATGGCCCGTGGATAAGTTGAGGGCCATTCTGTGGAGAGGGGAAAGCACCAGCACCACCCCAGGGGGGCATCGGCCCCAGCTGCGACCACCATTTTCATGCCCAGATATTCAAAAAGGCCTTTTGCCACTCAGAAATTGATTGTTCTTTTTCAAATAAAAGTTAAAGTATAGTATATGAAAAAAAATGAACTATCTCTTTCTCTGAGTAGAGTGGCAAAAGGCGAGAACTTAGTCAATCCTGGGAGAACCTAAAAGAAGCACCAATCCTTTTAATCTCTTGGTGCTCCTTTGAGGGGAAGTGCCATTTTCCCACCCAGACATTCAAAAAAGCCAGAAGTGGCATGATGGCAGAGATAATAGAGGGGGTCAGTGCTTCTTTTAGGTTCTCCCAGAATGGACTGAGTGCTCATCTGTTGCTGCTCTGTTCAGAGAAGGGGATGGTTCCCTTTTGGATAAGAGTTAAGATACAGTGCTTACATTGACCCGTGGATAAGTCAACCCAGGTTTTTTGGATCAATTTTTTAACTAAAGTTTCTAGACTTTTCTGTGAGTATATACAGCATTCCTTCTCTTTTGTTTAGGAAGATGGGATAAGGAATCTTCAACCTAACCTGTTTGTTTCTAGCCAGAAAATGGGTGCAGGGTAGAGGGTGAGCCCTGGCTCCACAACAACTGGGAGGGAACGGGGAAGCTAACTATTTAAACAGATATGTCTCCTGGATATTTTTTTACAAGTTGTAGCAACAAACCAGTAATCCTTGGAAATTGTAGCTAGCTGCTGCTCTCTCAGCTGAGATATAGACTTGCACAGAGGCCTTTCTTGTGGCCTGCAGCTCAGCCCTGCAAAACTAGAGTTTGTACCATCATTTCCCACCTGGAGATGACCTGTGAAAAATGGAGACTCAGGGACGGACCATGAGATCTGGCAGCCCTTTTTTTACGCTACACATTACAGGGGTATAGAATATAGAAGATGGTCTTACAGCAGGTTAGCCTGTTTGTCCATTCACCCCAGTATCACCTACTCTGGCTGGCAGAACCTTGGTAGGGTCTTGAGCGTTGCTGAGAAATGTTATTTTGAGAACTACAACTCTCAGAATCTCCCAGTCACAGGTCATACAGGTGTGGGAATTCTGGCAGTTTATATAGTCCCCAAGAAGGCAGGGAGAGGTTTTCCCCTGTCTCCTAAGTCTTTGAAACTAGAGATACGGGGATTGACCGGAGGACCTCAAGGCAATTACTGAGCTGTGGCCCAGCCTATTAGAGGCCCCGGAGAAATCTGTTGCTATTACTCAGTAGTGGTGGTGGCAGCAGTGAGCAAGATGCATGAATAGGCTGGTGCTTGCAATCAAACCAGATGTGTGTGTGTGTATGTGTGTCTTTCGGAGATGGGGCAGAGTTCTTGCCTCAGGCATCTATAAGCCTGGAGCTGGCTCTAGGTGTATCATTTTTTTAAAAGGAGATAGAGGCTGGGAAAGTATATTTAAATGCAGGCTACTCTCCAAATATGACAGTTATTAGATTTCCTGGCATGAAAACTTTGCTCCACGTGCACCTCCTGCTTGTGAATAAGGCACAGAGAAAGTGCTGGTGGTTGGCGTTGGTGTGTACCTGTTAAGACATATACTTCAATAGAGGCCTTCTGCCTTGCTATAGGTTCCTCCTTGCCTGTTTTTTCAGAGGATGTGACTGCAGTAGGAGGGGAAGACCATTAGGTTCTACCAGTTTGGGCTGTCTGTTTGGGGAGAGGTACAGATTGGACTGAGGGGGAATGGGTGGTGTTGAACCTCCCTGCCCCACCTGGAGCAGACATTGATAAGGCCTTTTCTCTGAACTGGGGCTGAGGGGGCCTTGCTTAGCAATCAAATATTTAAGTTTTGCCCTTGTGCAAGGAACCCATTTATACTTCCCTTTTGTGCCATGAAAGAGCAAACAAACCAAGAGGGCTTCCGTTCAAATCAGGGAGAAAAACCTGGTTTGCTTAACCGTTTACAAGCAAGGTGATAATAACTGAGAGATGAGGAACTTGTGGCTAGCATTGCCTGGCTTTCTGGAAATCACTATAGGATGTAGGAGGCAAGCCTGTATAAGGGCATCTTGAGCCTCATTAGAGGAGGGCCTCAAGAGAGGATGGGCTCAGGGATCCCATGAGATTTGGAATCATTTCATATTGCAACAGCTGGCTTGCCATCACAAGATTTGCATGAGTTTCCGAGTTCCCATGAGATTCTAAATCTCATGGGAACTCGGAAACTCATGCAGATCTTGTGATGGCAGGCCAGCTGTTGTGATGTGAAAATGTTACTCTGCCACTTGGAATCAGCCTGGCTGGACAGAGAGGAGGAAGCCCAGTGCCGTGCCACCTGCGATCACAGTAAAACAGGCCTGGTTTGCTGGAAGCATGGCCTCAGATACAGGATTTAGGACATCCCAAATCACTCCAGTATGGGGCAAGACTTTAGGATCCCACATATAGAAGTCCTGTAGAAAATGGGACACCTGGGAACCGTACTTGTGGACTTCCACATATTGCTGGATTATAACTCCCATCAGTCCTCAGCAGTATGGCCAGTGGTGAGGGATGATGGAATTGCAGCCCAACAACATCCAGAGGGTTACGTGTTCCCCATCCCTGGTTTAAGTGATTGGAGGGTTGATGTTGGTGCCAGTCAGGAGAAGCTTACTGGAACAGGAAGAGAGTTTCTCCTTTCATCCAGTTACCTAGAGGTGAAGCATCGGGCAGCTTGTCCTTCAGATGTGGTTGGACTGCAGCTCTCCTACGCCCAAGCCAGCAAAGCGAGGAATGATGGAAGCTGTAGTTGAACAATTTGGGAGGGCTGTAGTTGCTCACTCCTGCTGCAACTATAAGGCGTTTTAGAGGCCAGTGATGGGGAGGCCCACATAATCTTCTGTAATTTCCTCCTTTGCGTCATGTTTGGGTTTTCTTTGGTATCTTTTGATGAAGACTTGAAGACTCAGTCCTGACCTTGTGGTTTGTGCATCTTTTTTTTACAATAAAAAACATGGTTCAAAAATGTTTTAATCAAAACATAGAAGGGTGTATTTTGTGTGTGTGTGTGTGTGTGTGTGTACAGGCAAACAAGCAACCTATGCCAAAGCCAGAGGTTTGATTACATTTCCAGTCATTGGCATCCCTGGGGAGGAAAACAAACTACTGTAATCTGAAAAGAGAGAAGCAAACTTGCATTTTTGATTGCTTTGGGTAGGCTGGGGAGAGGACAAGCAGAAATCAAGTCAAGCCCGCTGATACTTTTCAGGCTGTGGGCAGGGACTACAACTTGGAAACATTCATTTTTGTGCACTACAGTTCCCAGAATCTGGCTGAGGTGTTCTGGAAGTTGTAATTCTTAATAACAATATTCATCCTAAGCAAGCTGTGAGAGGGTTACTAATGGGGCCTCAGGCCCCTCCCTAAATTGCAAACTCCAGGATTCCATAGGATGTTGAAAGCGGAATAATAGCACTATAACAGTCTAGTGTGGAAATGGCCTCTCTATTGAGAATTTGTGTGGAAGGGCTGAATCTCAGAGGTAGAAGACTGGCCCTGTGGGTGAAAGCCACAGAAAAAAGTCAAGTCAGATAACAGGTGAAACATGGCATCATAACTTTTTAGATCTGGTCTGGGACTTTGGAGTTCATCTTGCCCAGTCCACCTCCTTATTGCAGGCTAGAATTGCAGCATGCCTGACAGATAGCTGTCCAGCTGCTGCTTTAACACTTCTAGCAACCAAGAATCTGTCACCTCCTCAAGCAGTCTGATATATTGACAGACAATTCCTGCCACTAGGAAGTTTCAGTCACTACATTCTAGTCCTGTCTTATGGAGCAAAATAGAATAATTCTGTTCCGCGTTCTCCATGGAAACCTTTCAGCGATGATGTGATTTTTTTTTCCTAGGGAGAGTAGAACTGGCAAATTTGCCAGTGCTATAAATAAAGGCATATCTCAGTTAATAAGGAATCTGATCCAGAAGCTCCTTTCTTACAAAAACCGTTTCTGCACTGTATTGTTATAGTGCTATTTTTCCACTTTTAACCTCCTGTGGAATTCTGGGGTTTGTAGTTTACTAAGGCCAAAGAGCTCTCCAGCTGAGAATTCTAAATGTGCCTCCTTAAACTGCAAACCCCAGGATTCCATAGGATGTTGGAAGTAGAATAATAGCACTATAACAATGCAGTGCAGAAAGGCCCAAGGAGTCAACCCTGGATGTTAGATTCAGATGTTTCTGTTTACTTTTGTAAAGACTTAGCTGATTTGGGTTTTTTTACTTCACATGTTCATACTGTTGGTTTAAAAATTATATTCAAACACATTCAAAGCTTTTACTGAAATATTTGTAGTAATGTAAGGAAAACAGCATATACTGCCTTTATATTTAACAGAAAGAATGGTTATATCTGAAAGAATGCTATTTTAAGGTTGCATAACTAAGAGAGCTGTAGCTCATATATCAACTGTTTAACTTTCTTTTGCTTCTGTATAAGTGTAGAACTTTCAGCTTCATTGATTGCACTATTTTAGCAGCTCTGCTTCAAGTTTAGAAAAAACTGATACAGTACAACTGGTTAAACATTTTATTTCACTAAAGGACATCCATGCAAGTCTGTGGGCACAGGCAATTTATCACACTTGTCTTGACTATTTGTACTTGTGATTTATTTAGAATCAAGAGGTTTTGTGAAATACAAACAACCTTAGCAGTGTGTTCATTTGTTAGTCTTTTCCTCTGAGCGCTAGGGTTTGTCAGTCTTCTGTGTTGAGCCATCTAACACATTTGATTAGAACTGTCCAGATAACTACCTAGGTAACTGTTGATGGGCATTAATGCATCTATATATAGTGTATTTTTTTCCCCACAGAAAAATAGAGCATATACGCCACATCTTTACCTTTCAGTGTTAAACAAAAATAGATTCAGGGTCTCCCTTTGATATTTGTTTTCTTCCAGGCTAAAAATTCCCAGCTCTTTTGATTAGGATCTGGTTCTCACACTCCCTTCCCTTTCTGGTCCTTCTCTGGTTTCTTCCTGTCCTTCTGAAAATGTGGCACATAGAACTGGACATGCCCCTTCAAGTGATGGGAAAGTTTTTTGGAAACTTTGCAACCCACAACCTGGAAAGCTTACTTTGTTGGACTACAAGTTCTAGAATCCCCCAGCCAGCTAGACCAAACTGGCTGGAAACTTATGAGGGTTATAATCTCCCCAAATTATTTTTTTTAAGCTGCACTAAAAATTTAGAGCCGCTGCCAGCCAGAATGTGACAGTACTATCAATATGGCATTTTTCTTCCTCCATGCTGTCTCATTTGGTGTGTGTACATGTGTGTGGATGCACATGTGCCCCCTGCCTTTTGCTGGAGCAATCCCCTTTTAAAACTCCTTATCATTTTTGCCAGGTGTTACGATTGTCACAACCTCTGTCTCTTATCTATATACAACTCCCTTGTTATAACAGCTCTGTATGGCTCAGGTCCAGGTTCTCTGAAGGACAGTATTCTCTCTGTCCAAGCCTGCCCATGTCTTGAGATCTGCCGGGGAGGCCCTTTTCTCTGTCCCACCACCCTCACGGGCCAGTGATTCTCAACCTGGGATCTTTAAGATGTTTCAGACTCTGACTCCCAGAAGTCTCATCCAGAAGAACTAATTGTCAGGAATTCTGGGAACTAAAGTCCAAAGCAGCTGCAGAACCAAAAGTTGAGAATCACTGCTCCCAGGCCCATCTGGTAGAAGCACAAAAGAGGCCCTCCTTGGTGGCTGCTCCCAGGCTCTGGAACCATCTTCCCAGAAGGGTTAGATTAGGGCCCAACTCACTATTATTGCATAGACAGATGGACAACCTTTTTTGTTTCTGGGAGCTGACTGCCCAAGACGAAAGGGCATTTCATGTGCTTTGTTCTTGATATTTGTTTTTTTCTTGGTGGTTTGCCTTTAACTGCTTTTAATTTTATTGATAGATTAATTACATTACCTTAATTACATTTTTAACTTCCATAGGATGATATTTTTATAGCTGTTCTAACTTTTGTAAAGCTGCCCTGACTGGAAAAAGACAGGATATAAATACATGTAATGGTAATGATAATTATCTATCTATGCGTCTGTCTCACTCTCTCTCATTCTGGATCAGAGGAAGTGAATTGTATTCCGTGAATGCTTCTATTACAACCAATCTGTTAATCTTAAAGGCGCAACACAATTTTTTCTGTTGTTTTGCAGCTGCGAGAAACTATCAGGGCTGCTGCTCCTTTGAGAACAGCTTACATTGTAAGTGTTTACAGCGATAACAAAAGGCCCTTTTCCATCCATTGAACAATCCAGAAAAGCATGGGAGTTGCATCCTGATGAACTTCGTAAAACCTGAATTGTGGCTGAGGACAACTGGGAGCAATTAGTGGCTTCCTTCAAGCTGTGTGTTTGCGACACATCCCCAGTGCGGCCGCCTCTGGTTCCGCAAAAGAGTTACAGATGTCATCTGTTCAGGGACGACCTTTTAAACAGGCGGTTTTTACAGCTGTTAGCTGTAGGCTGTAGAAAGTTGTGGAAACGTTTTGCTGTTTTTTTACTTGTAAAGTACCACGTACAGTGATGGCACCATATAAATTATGATGATGATGATGATGGTGACAACAGTGATGATGATTTGCTACTGCTAAATCATGTGTGAATATTCTGTTGAAAGGAGCTTGATGGTGTCAACATCTCTTACTTCCACCATGTCCATGCATTGTTGCTGTTAACTGCTGTCGACTTGGAGCTGGAGTCCAAAAATAAGAACTTTTCCAAGAGCAGGCAGGTCATTCGAGTGTGGTGGAGTCTCCTTGTTTGGAGGTTTTTAAGCAGAGGCTGGATGGCCATCTGTCGGGAGTGATTTGATGTGGGTTCCTGCATGGCAGAATGGGGTTGGACTGGATGGCTCCTGGGGGTCTCTTCCAAGTCTATGATTCTCTGGTTCTCTGGTTCTATGACTTATGGTGACCCTATGGACGTGGGACCGCTGAGCCCCTTTATCACCAGCTGTCCTGCTCAGGTCTTGCAAATTCAAGGATGTGTCTTCTATTATTGTGTCTATCCATCTGTAATGCAGTCTTCCTCTTTTCCTCCTGCCTTCCACCTTGCCAAGCATTATTGTCTGTTCTACTGAGTCATGTCTTCTCATGATATGGCCAAAGTATGACAAGTTAGTCATCTTGGCTTGTAGGGAGAGTTCAGGCTTGATTTGCTGTAGGGCACATTCAGTTGTCTTTTTAGCAGTCCAGGGTATCCATCGAATGTTTCTCCAGCATCATATTTCAAATTAGTTGATTTTTTTTCCTGTCAGCTTGCATAGGGCTCTGAAAGAGTAGAGCTCCTATATTGTTATTCATTAGTTACATTTATGACCTGCCTTTCTCCTAGTGGGTCTAGTACAGCATACATGGCTCTCTTCGTCGCTCTGCCCTTACAACAACCCTATGAAGTAGGGCAGAGTGAAAAAGAGTGATTGGCCCAAAGTCAGCCAATGAGTTTTGTGGCTCCCAAGTTCTAGTCTACCTGCTCTAGCCATGCCACCACACCTTTTTTCCTTATAGGCCCAAGATCCCCTACAGTGGAAGAATGCTGCATGTCTGTAGTTCATGTGGCAAAACTGAGCACCTGCCTTCCCACCCTGCAAGGTGGAACAGATGCCGGGCAGCTGTTGTCTATCTTCCTCACAAATGGACTGCCATCCCTCTTATTTTTGATAATTTCCATGATCTAGATGCATGAAAAATCAGGTTTATATATTTAAGGAGAAGGGTGAACTCCTTTGGAGGGATTCCTTTAAGCTCTGTACCAACCAGGTTAGCACGGCTACCATACCAGACAAGAGAGTCATGTCCACGTGAGTTTGCAATTCAGTCTGTTTATTAGAAGACCAAGGAGTGAGCAAATACTAACTTTTAAAATAAAATGAACAAACAAGCCATTAGCTATCAAAAGTTGTTGTCGTTATTTTACTCTTTAACAAAATTGCAAGAAAAAACAAGCAGAAAAGAAAAAATCTAAAACAAATTAACAGTGTAACATTCAACTTAATCTCAAGATCTGTGCATCAACTCAATATCAGTGGGTTGAAATACACTAATTATATGTCTGTTCTCTAGTTATAAGTGGTTAAAATGGGTTAATCCCAAAAGTTCAGATGTTTTTTCCAGAGATTCAAATGATGTGGTTTCAAATTTTGTATATATGATAAGTAGGTACCAGTTTAAAGTACGTTTGTCTCCATCAGTTTGTCCCTTTGATGGTTTTATCTGCTTTCAAGGTGCTTTCCGCTAGAGTGATGTACTATACTCTCTTATTTTTATATTTCTTTGTATCCTGCTTTCTACCCAAAATTGGGCCGCAACTTAAAACAATAACATTTAAAAACATACAAACAGTGCATATTAAAATACAATCAAACTGTGTACAGAATTAAAAACAACACCTCAATAGGAATAAATATGCAATTAAAAGAGATGAAAAGGTCATAAAAACAACAGAACAGTACAGCACCCCCGCAAGCCTGTTCTTTAAAAACTTGCAGTATTAAAAGCCTAATACTGGAAGGACAACAAAGAGGGGGCTGCTCTGGTCTCCCTGGAAGGGGAGTTCGGAGTCTAGGGGCAGCCACCCAGAAGACCCTGCCTTGCATCCCCGACAACCTTGCTTGTGATAGTGGTGGTGGGACTGAGAGAAGGGCTTCTCTTGGTGAGCTCAGAGCCCAGGCCAGTTCATACAGGGAAATATAGTCTGCCTGGACCTGCGCCATAGAGAGCTTTATAGGGCATTATATTATATATTATTATGCCCAGAAACAAACAAGCAAGTTGTCAGGATCCTAGGAATAATTCACCAAATCACCTGTGAAGGGAAGAAAAGGGGTTGTCCTCCCAGGCGTATACATTAACTCAGTGCTACTTAAAGTTATAGTCTGTGGATGGATGCTTGTCTGGCTGCTTGTCCATGATGAGTTTTAAGGAAGGAAAGAAACAGCTGTAGCCAGCAGGCACAAAGTTGGTGCCAGTCCTTGGCACATTGGGAGAAAAAAAACCCTGTTAGTCTCCTATATCAGAACTGCTTTAGGCTGGTTGCTTCCACTGACCTGGGTGTTCCTCGCAGGGAAGGAAATTCAAATTGACCAGTCAGCATCTGAGGAGGACTTGGCCACGTGCTGTTCTGTTTCCCCTCCTCAAGGTGCTTTCGTAGGTATCTTTTAGGATGGAGGTATTTCTTTGTCCCTAGATCTCTGGATGTGTTCTTTGTTTGTGGAGCTGGAGGAGGTTGGATCTGTTGCGCATCTCCTTCGGATTGTCATATGAGGAAGAGGAGGATTGATGGGGTCCTTGTGGTTGAGACTCCTCCATGCAGCCCTCCCCATATATGCTTGCTGACCTCTGTTGGGGTTCACATGAAGCAAAGGTTGGAACCCACTAAACCTAAGGATGAAACTTCAATTCCAGAGAATTTTTGGAGGGTAGGCCAAAGGCATATTTGGGTGGTAGGAGGGGTTAAACTCCCTCTGCTTGTCCCTTCTTTGTCTGATGGTGAACGCTGCCCTGCCTTCGGTGTGATGTCTTTGGGAGTCAGAATGTGTTTGCTTTTTGACCTTCTGCAGCCATGGCTGGTACCTTCCATGTCACTGGGATTATGAAGTCATTCAAAGTTTTATTCTGAACTTTAAGGGAAGTCTACAAGATGCTGAACGTATGGGGTGGGGGATTAGCACCTTGGATAGGGCCTTTAGATTTGAGATGGGAACTTTTGAGGGAGAACATCACGGCTCCACTGACACACTACTATCAATCACTACTGCCTTCAGCTGATCCCATAAAGTAAGGATGTCAACCTCAATTTCATCTTGGGCTGCAGCAGCATTATGGTTGCCCTCAAAGGGCTGGTTGTATCTGTAAGACTATATAAATATAATGTAAGACTCTCTCTCTCTCTACACACACACACACACACACACACACACACACACCTCTTTCTGTCCCCCTGCCCCTTTATGTACCTGGCAAGTTCGTTGCCCACGTTGTGGGCCCCTGGTAGCCTGTATTCTGAGGAGGGGCCCAGCAGCCAGCACTCGTGATCTCCTTCTACTTCTGACTGCTCCTCTGTCCAACTCTTGCGAGCCACGCAGAGCGTTGCTGTGGTAACCATCAGCAATGCTCTGATGGCAAGACTTGGACAGAGGAGCAGTCAGAAGTAGAAGTAGATCGCGCGTGCTGGCTGCTGAGCCCCTGTTCAGAATACCTGCAGCTGGGAGCCCACAATGTGGGGATTGGGCTCGCCAGGTGGGGGGAGTGCCACAGCTGCAGGAGGGGTGCGAGGGCCACATGAAATGACCTGGTGGGCTGGATTTGGCCTGCAGGCCTCATGTTTGACACATGCGCCATAGAGGGCAGGATAGGAAGCAGCCAGTGCTCTATGCCTTAGTTCTGCATATGGAGAAGAAATGACATCCTCTACTTCCCTTTCTGTTGCCATTCAGTGGCAGAAAACCTCCCCACAGTCCTGCTGCCTGATATCCCTCCCTGTGCATATTTCCCTCTGCCCTCATAGTTTGTGGCCTGGCTCTCCTGTTTGAGCCGCCTGTTATTGAAAGACTGTGGAGTGAGTGCATTTTGCTGCTCTCATCTTGCACGACTTTGTGGTTTGGATTATGTAGGCAAATGGGTGAGAAGACAAAAAACCTGCATCAAATGATGGAACTTGTGATCCTGTTTTATGCACTGTGCTTCAATTTACCATACCTGATACTAATTCCTGATGTTTCCCCCTTCCTCTCTTCCCCCACAGGGTGGTAAAGGAAGAGATCTCCGATGATAATGCAAAGCTGCCTTGCTTCAATGGACGGGTCGTGTCCTGGGTATGTTGGATTTGTTCTTTTCCTTCGGCCTGCACATGGAGGTGCTCTGAGGCTGGCAGGCAGCATTGCTGGGCCCCAGGTGGTTCAGTCTCTTGTTTGGATCCCTGAGGATTTTGGTCACTACAACCTCTTTGCCTAACAGGTGCTACCCACCGACCTCTGCTCCCTCTCTGCCTCTCACACACAATGAGATACAGCTTTCTGTTCCACGTTTAATTAACACCCAGTGGAATGGAGAGATTCAGTTTGCTTTAGAAATCTCATTCCCAGCATTCAAATTCGGAATCCTAAACCTTTCATCTGAACAGCTCCATAGTAGACTATAGTCGGCCCTCCATTTTCGCAGATTCAGCACTCATGGATTTGTTTATTTCTCGGTGATTTTATTTTGTTTATTTAATGTATTTTTTTTTAAAAAAGTCTTATTCTATTTGCCCCTGCCACAGGAAAAAAAAAATGTTTTCTCTAGGAATTTCTAGGTGCTCCAGCATGATTGCATGGTCCACTTCCACTGGAAGAGCATAGGAATTGTGCTGGAGGACCTAGAGATCCTTAGAGAAGTGTTCTCAGGTAGGTAGGTAGGTAGGTAGGTAGGTAGGCAGGCAGGCAGGCAGGTAAATAAGTGGTAAGTAAGTAAGTTAGTTTTGTTCATGATTTTTATTTTTATTTGTGTTTTTTCCCACTGTCACAAGGATCTTGCACTCCTAACCCCAACAAAAATGAGGGGCTCACTGTACATCCCTTGCAAGATGGTAATTCATTTCTTGACATCTCCAGGTACAGCTGAGAAAGACTCTTGTCTGAAATTTTACAAGTTCATCCTGTGGAAGCTAGTTGCTCCATACAAGTGGAACGGTGATTCTTCTCTGGGCTGTAGTCTGAAATTCCAAGGTGCCAAACCTATTTTGGAGATCAGGTTCAGCACCTTGGTTAGCACTTTCAAAGTTCAGACTATAATCTGGAGCAGGTTTCCAGCCACGCTGATATGGCAGCCATTGCCATTCAGTGTCAGCGATACTGAGTTGAGTGAGCAATGAGCTGTCTTGTTATAAGGCAGCTTCTTCTGTTCCTTTGCTTCCTAGACACAGTGCTACTAAGTTCTCCTGTCCCTGCATGTTTCAAAATCTGATGAGATATTTTGCAAACAGCCTGCTGGTCTGCACAAATGCACACCGGTGTACTTATCTGTGGTAGTTAGCAGCAGGCTGGGAGAAAGAGAACGGTGGAGGGCTGAGAAGATTCTTGCCTTTGGGAACTTATAATCAATACTTTTTAAGACTACAGCTCCTAGAAACATTCAGCCAATACAACAAATGACTAACTGGGGCTAACTCTCTCCTCCCTCTCCCCCCCCCCCCGTGAGTGCACCTGCATATAAGATTTCCCCCCTCAATCCCTGTACCAAACATTCCCAGAGATGTGTTAATTTTTATTTCTAACTTCCTTAATTGATGGAAGGAAAGGGCTGTTAGTACAGGGCCCCCTCAACTTTCTTGAGAGTTTGGTATGCAGATCCCTTGCAAAAGTAAAACAACTGTGACTAGCTCCCACCCCCGCCTGAGCGAGCACTCCTTGTTCCATTCCCTTCCAGCACTCCCCCCAATTTGCTTGCCTTTTGCCCAGGCTCACTGTCTTTATTCCAGGTGCCTGGGCAAAAGGCAAGTGATTGGAAGGGGATGGCCACGTGGCTGGAGAATACATGTAGGGCTTCCCTCTCCCCCTGCTTTGCCACGTGTGGGCAAAAGCAAGGGAATGGGAGGGGGAGAATGGGGGGAAGCAAGCAGGTGTTTCACACAAGGGGAAGGAGGACTGTAACACTTCAGGTTGTCTTCAAAGAAGCTATTGTGAAGAAGGAGATAGATAGTGTATGAGTGTTCAAAAAGTTACACCAGTTCCCAAAACACCACAACTGGTTGTGTTACTCCTTGCATTGCTAGCAGGGTGTTTTTGCAATAACACCTATTTGGTATTTTGGCAGCAGATGAGAGTATGATAAATTCAGATAGAAAACATGCAAGCAAAGGTTGCGCGTGGAAGCCTTTTGGCCAAAACACCAAATAGGTGTTATTGCAAAAACACCCTGCTAGTAATGCAAGGAGTAACACAACCAGTTGTGGTGTTTTGGGAACTGGTGTAACTTTTTGCATTGCCTTCGTTCCTAATGGGCTTTGTCATGTAACTGGATCACATTCGTGTCAGGGATTCTAGGCACGGAACCCTGGGAGAATGATCATCCCACTGCAAAGATGTTGCATCATGCCCCAGCCGTGGGTAATTGCAAGGTTGCATAAGAAACGGGGGTCGTGTGCAGATGGTAGAGGGAGGTGTGCAAACCTCTACCTGATTGGTTGTAGATATGTATATGACAAAGCAACGCCAGTATGTATTTGTCTGTTGACCAAACCTGGTGCCTGGAGCAAGCTTTTGTCCGTCTGTCCTGTGTTTTGTATATAACGGACTTTTGCTGCAAGATAAAGTGCCTTCTGTTTTGGAAGAAACTCCTCCGTGTGTGAGTATCCTTACCGGGGAACAAGGCTGCTGCTGTTGGCTCGCTGAACTCTGGTTTTTCCGCTGTGTTTCCATGGGGCTGAAACTCCTATCATCCCCAACAATTTGGGCCATGGTATTGTGATGTCAGCGCATTGAGTAACACAGTTCCTCCAAATGACAAGCACTGACTATGTGGCCATTTGTCACAGCATGTATTAATAAAATAAGAAAGTTTTTTTTAAAGACTGAAATGGCCCTTTTAATGTTGAAAAGGTTGAAATGATTCTACAAAGGCTTAGTTACTGGCACAAAAAAAGTTCACACCAGGTGGGCAACATCATGTTCTAGGGGCCATGTTCCCCTCCTCCATTCCTTCATGCCCTGCATCCCCCTTGACACTGTTGCCTGATACATCTACCTTTGTTGGAATCCTTCCCAAAATGGCAACCAGAAGTGATGCCATGTCACTTCTTATTGCCATGTTGAGAAAATCTCCAAAGAGAGGTATTTGGAATTTATGGGAGGGGAGGGGATGTTTCTTAGAGCCTTCTGTGTGGGGCTGGGGGTGTTTTAGTATGCTTGGGAGCTTACCAGATGGTTTTGGTGTGAAAATGCCCCCCAAAAGTGCACCTTTTTTTTCCTGGTGGGGCAGGGAGGCTTTGAGGGACTGGTGAAGGGCATTGAGATGGCAAAAGTGAAGTCTGTGGATTATGTGTGCCCCAAAGGTTGCACCTTCCCCATGCCTGGTTTGTTGGTGTTTTTGATTCCACCCCATTTTGCCTTTGGCTCCTTCCTCTATTTGACTGACCCTCCAAGAACGATTCTGAAACTGAATCCGACCCTCGTGCTGGAAGAGGTTCCCCAACCTTGTTACTGTTTATCTCTGCATTTTTTTTAGCAAGAACTAGAATACTTGGATCACCCCTCTTTTGCATTCTCTTAAACCCTAAAGTGGGCCCTGTAGAATCAGGACCAAGCTCAGCTGTTCAATGCTCTTTTTTTCACAAGGCGTGGGGATTTGTGCGCCTCTGTGTGTGTGTGTGCGTGCGTGCGTGTGTGTGTGTAAATGTGAGCTCATTCACAAAAGATGCTCAGGATTCTGGCTGTCCTTCTGTGCTCATATGAGACTCCCTCATTTTCCTCTGACAGTCCAACCTCAGCCACCCTGCTGAGGTCAGCTCTTTTGCAGAAAGAATAAACCCGCGGTACATGCTGATTCTCAGACTGGCTGAGTCCTGACTAGTGACAGGTTGCTCGCAGTGGGTTGGCCATTGTCGTCAGGGGTTTTTTTTGTTCAAGAGAAGGATTGCAATAATGAAAGGTCTTTCTTTCTTTCTTTTTTTTTAATTTTATTTTTAAAAATCCAATTCATCACTTTGGGACCGGCATGGTTTCCTCATTGGCTCGTGGTGATGTCATGCTTCTTCTCTCCAACCGCAGTCCTCCTGTGCCCCAGCGTCAGGGCGGAAAAAGAGAGGCCATGATATTTACTTATTCCCCCTTTGTGTGTTTGTGGCCGTACACTTCCATGGCACAGTGCTTTCCGATTTCCACATTTTCATCGAGACCAATTTAACCCTGTCCCAGATTGCAAGGCACCCGGCGGAGAGGGCCAGCTAAATTTGCTTCGTAATCCACTATGGACTTGGGGGTGGGGGCACTGAGGGAATCTTTTTTTATTTGTATGAAACTGACCAGATCATGGAATTGCCAGGAACAAACTCAAATCGCTGGTCTGTGTAACCCGGCACAGGTCCTACTCTTACTGTGAACAACGAAAACAGAGAGTCATTCTCTGGGAGTGTGTGGCAGGAGCATTAAGACCAACAAAAGCAAGTGCTTGGTTACAGTAAAACACATAATCAGGGCCGGCTCCACCATTAAGGAGAAAGGGACAGCTGCCTCAGCTGGCAGATGTCAGGGCATGGGCGGCAGCTGTCTCCAGATATTCCCTTCTGTTGGAGGGTTGAGATATGAGTCCATCACACAGTCTCCCCTGAACTCACTAAATGAGCCTCAGGTATATTGTACATGGGTGTGAAGGTGTGCACAATATACCTGAGGGCAGGAGGCTCATTTAGAGGGTTCAGGAGAGAGTTTCTTGTGTACAGCCAAAGAACTGTGCAACCCAAATGAAGGATGCTATTGGAGCGTGAGCTTTTGAATGGCTGCCAGTCCTGCTCATTGCTGTTCCTCGAATGCGGTTAGAGAATTGTCCATTGCTTTGGATGATGAAAAGGAAGATGTTGTACTAGATAACACCTTCAGTCTCACTGAGTTGGACTCTTCTTATGTTTACAATTCTGTACTGAGGTCAGAAGCTAGGCATAACAGCTACCACCTACCCAGGCAAAATCCAGGCTCTCTGTCCTGGAAGTCTTTATTGCCTTTCCAGGTCAGATGGAGCCAATGGTTATTACGAGTGTCTGGCTTACTCTGAATCTGTGCTGGAAGCACAGTCACCTGTTTATTTCCATTTTAGTGCCCTCTCCCCACCCCGGCACTAGATCCCATCCACTTCTATGGAATTTCAGAACACACAGTCTGGAATTCTGTTAGTTAGATGGGAATGATGATGAAGAAGAAGATGATTTATATCCTGCCTTTCTCCCAACAGTGGGACTCAAGGCAGCTAACATCATTAAAATAGTACAAATTAAAACATCCACGAGAGTATAAATACAAAATTTATGTTATAATTATGATTTAGTTATGATGTAACTAAACCTGTACTGCTCATCTCTAGCCAGCTATCAGAATTTTGGATGTCCTCTGAGCATAACACTGGTTGAAGAAACTTTTAAAAATACAGCACAAGAAAAAACCCGTAGCACTGCATAGATAACGTTCAAATTATAGTTTGTTCAATGAATGCTGAAGCTACAGGGCGTATATAAGTTGTGCTATGTATGGAATATGAGTGAATTATTTGCCATAGCACAACGCAGGTAGTCTGCTGACAGTGGTGGAAGCAGAGTTGCTCATGTAGCAATATTATGCATTGCAGTTTCACATTGTGGTTGCACAATACAGTTGTGTTTGAGGTTGTGCACTGAGCATTACACATCACCAAGTCATTGACATGTATTGCACAGTGTTGCTGTTCTGTATGGGGGTTGTGTAGTGCTGGTCCAACATATCTCCCTGTGCAGATATTTATGCTGAACTAGGGGGATGTTGCGTTATAGTCACAAAGTGCTTGGATATTCCCAATTCAGAGTGGCTCTAATACCAGTGGAATAGTAAATATAGGTTTTAATCCAGACTTTAAAGAAGCTGTCTAGGCTGCTGGACTCTTGTACAAATAGGTTCATCACCTTTGACCGCTCCTTTAAACTTCAGGGTAAAACCTGGAGTGGATTCATGACCCTGCTGGCATAGAAGCCACCTGCCACCACTGGTATGGGGGCTGAAGAAGGAGGTCGCAGAGAATCTCTGCCATGTGGTTCTAGAGAATCCAAATCATGGATCCAGAACACCAGCAATAGGCTGTTATGTGCCTGGATAATGTCCTTCCCAGCTCTGTCAAATCACCTTGGCAGAAGAAAGAGCGCTGCTTATTTCTGATCTAATCCAAATTCCATTACTTAAGTCAAAATAAGAGAGAGATTGGTGGCTCCATTTGTTTTAATTAAGGGAGTTAACAAGGGATACCAGAGTGCACTAGAGCTCTCTATCAAATAATTCCAAATACTACGCTGAACTAGAAATCCCATTATTCCTTAGGATGTTTAAAGTGAGGTAAAACTGTTAAAGTGTAGGTATACCTTAATAGATGTACCAAACCTCCAAAGTTCATTTCCTGGCCCCTGAACTAATGAGCATCTTGAGCATGTGTTGTAAAATTCTATGCTGGGCCCTCTTGCTTCCCTCCTCATAGCAACAACATAGACTCAAGTTGATTGACTTGGACTCAAGTTGGACTCAAGTCACTTCAGTGACTCAACTTGGATTTGACTTGGCAATCAATGATGCACTGACTCGACTTGACTCGTGACCTGTATATTTTTAGTGACTGATTTGCTGCTCTTGGTTCAGTGACATAACGCATTCATCCAGAAACCTTACAACTTTGAAAACACTTCCATCTTTTTTTGCCTGCTGGTCATGACAGTCTGTCTCGAGCCCAAAGTGTGGATGCATTTCTCAGAGGGGAACAGCAAACGGGCTAGGCAGCAGGCTCGAGGCAGGCTTGAGGTCTGCTCAGCAGTCTGTCCCTGCTGCGTATTGGAGGAGACTTTTAAAACTTTGCCTCAGAGCAGAAAGCAAGACTCACATGGTGTGTTTCTTTGAGAGGAACAGCAAATGTGTTAGGCAGTGGGCTTGAGCAGGAAGGATCCTTCCTTCTAAAGCTCTTGAAGCTTTAGTAATGGAGAGTAAGAAGGATCCTATTCCCCACTTCAGAAGCTGCAGACTCTTTTATGCCCACTGACACAAAAGCCTCTATCCTGGGGAATGAGGAGTAAGAAGGATCCTATTCCCCACTTCTGAAGTTGGAGATGGCAAAATCGCAAAATGTGGAGGGCTGATTCTGCTTAAATGGTTAAAACTGACTTTACTCGACTCTGTCCAGAAACTCTGGAATATCAAAGTTGGATCCCTGACTTGAGACTTGACTTGAAGATATTTTGCAGGGACTTGAGGTTTGACTGAAGACTTTAAGGGAGAGACTTGAGACTTGACTTGAGACTTGGAGTAAAAGACTTAAATACATCACTGCCTCATAGCAGTCTTTACTCTGGAAACTTGTGGAAGGATCTTCTCTCTTCAAGGATTTTGGCAATGTTGTGAGCCTTGCCTTCTACCCAGTTAGAAATCCTATTTGCCTTGCTTCTGACATGTTTAGCAGGGAGTCCTTCTCACTTGCATTTGAGCTGATCTTTATGGTGGTAAGGACTTTAAAAAAAAAAAAGGCCTGAGACTGTCAGATGGTTGTATGACAGATCGCTGCCAGGCACACAGCTCAGATCCAAGTTACAGAGATTACTTTGACATCTGGAGGTAAGAAGAAAATGTCCTAGTCTAAAGTCCCCCTCCACCCCATGTCCCATTGCTACTTTTTCTTCTATTCCACTCTTCCCTGTCTCATCAGCCTCCTATTAATGTAGACAGATGTTTCCGTTAGCAGAAAAACACGCTTCAGTCTCTCTCTGAAAAGAAAACACCACTCAGTGCCCTGGGAAACTTTTTCCAATAGGAACCTAACAGGGGCAATTTCCGCACGAGTCTGGCCCCTCCCGAAACTGCAAACCCCAGGGTTCCATAGGAGGTTGAAAGTGGAATCATCACGCTATAGCTGTCTTGTGCGGAAATGGCCAGGGAGCAGAAAAACATGTTTAACATTTGCATCCTTTCCTTAATTTCTCCTCCCTCAATTTTTTTTTTTAAATCTCTAAATCTTTTTATCGGCAAAAATGATGCTTAAGGGAAGATATGATCTTTCTAGCTTTTTGTCTCTCCTGTTATACTGGTGTACTTTTCTTTTTAACACTTCCTCTGTGCAACAGCTATAAGAAAACCAAAGGTGGCCAACCAGGCTTTCACTGTGCTGAAGGATGATTTTATCGACTCTCTCTTTTTTTTTAATTATAAAGGAAAAGGAACAATGCATGAGGGAATAAAACAAAAACACCAAGTGAATAACATAAATGTGAAAAAGAGAAAAATTACAACACAAATAGCTTACATTACTATTTCTCCCCAGATCCTTTATCATCATATACTTATTCAACATATTATATATCATATTGATTATATATTTTTAGTTTATATATCTAAGTCTCATTCTCTTATACCTCATTATTGCTACAATAATTTCATTCTTAAATCTATTCTTTTCAACTATATTTAACCTATTGCTAATACTTCGTATGGTCCAGTTATTAACCGTAAACTCTAACCCTAAATGTGAGCCCATTCCCCGAGCCAATTATATTTCAGCTTACTCTGCTTTCCAAAATTGTAATTCTTCTTGTGGAGATGTGATACTTCCCTCTTTTGTTAAAGCCTTTTCCACAAATATCTACTCTTTTTTTAATCTACTCTTTTAGTTTTCCTAGTTGGCAGCTGTTTTCTGTGGTTGATTGTCTTCAATGAGACATGAATACTCATTTTTGCACATGTACAGCAATTCATATTTCCAATTTTTCTTTTTTGGTCTCCTGCCTGTGGTATATTGTCAAATACAGAACACACGTATGCTCACCCACAGGTTGTTGCTACGTTCTTACAAATTGAATAAGCTACTTTTGGGGGCTGCAACTCTGTTGTAGCCCAAGCCATCATTTCTACAAGCTCTGTTTACTCCCCTACAACCTTCTGCTTGTGCATTGGTAATTCAGTTGGTTGACAATTGAAGAAATAAGAAATACGGTATGTGTCCATCACCCTGTCCATCTTATTTTGGCTCAGAGGACAGTGGAAGTTGGCCTTGCTTTTTCTCTGTTAAAAAGAGCTCTTAATTCTGTTGTCTTAAAGCAAGAGTGGAAAACAGCACTGGGAACATGGGCCAGTTCCTCTTGGTGCACTTCTGGCAGGCAAAAATCATTATTTTGGGGCATTTTTTTTGTGGTTTTAGA
The DNA here is from genome assembly GCA_030412105.1 of Cyclura pinguis. Lineage (NCBI taxonomy): Eukaryota > Metazoa > Chordata > Lepidosauria > Squamata > Iguanidae > Cyclura > Cyclura pinguis. The sequence goes on from CM059612.1 coordinate 9,981,833, forward strand.
GGTGTGGGATGAGCAAATTGTTGGTTGCACCCTTTCTGAATGAAGAGTACTCCCAACAATTTGGGGAAGAGAGCCTGGGTGTTCAGGAGCAAACCTGGCCTGATTGTTTGAGTGTTGGACTAGGATTCTGGGAGACCAGAGTTTGAGTCTTTGGAGGTTTCTTAACAGGGGCTGGATGGCCATTTTCTGGGGGTGCTTTGAGTATGTGTTGCTACATGGCAGGCGGTTTGACTGGATGGCCCTTGTGGTCTCTTCCAACTCTAAGATTCTATGATTCTATGAATACTCTCTTGGCTATAGAAATTCAGTAGGTAACCTCGGGTAAGTCACACTCTGTCAATCCCAGGAGAAGGTAATGGCAAAACCCCTCTGATGAAATCTTGCCAAGAAAACCCTGTGATAGGTTCATCTTAGGTTTATCATTAAGTCAGAAGTGATCTGAAGAGACACAGCCACAAATCTGGGTGTTTGGGGAATGTCTGGGGGCCCACCAAGCACTCCAAGGGAGTCAGTATTAGTGTACGTATGAAGTGGGCAACTTCTAGAGGCCTGGACGTCACATTCACCCCAACAGGACCTGTGGGTCCCCCACCGCTACCCCTGGTGCTCTTCTTTCATTCTTGACATCTCCCCCCAAATTGGGGTGAGGATAGCTCCAAACAGGCAGTCACGCTATTGAGGCAGAATGTTTGGCCATTTCACTCTATTTCAATTGGAAGTGACTGAATAATCTTGATTTTTTCTAAAAAAAAAAAAAAAAAGACCCCTCTGGGGCTGGAAAAGTGATTCAGAAGACCCATCACCCTCCTGAAGAGATGCTGTTAGCCATTTACAGCCAATTTAGGTGGGGGTGCAAAGGGATCAGACGATGTGAAGGTTTTTCAGTCTACAGTGCATAACCTTGGGGGGACCTGCCTACAACCCAGTTATTGCTCTTTGCCCACCCCTTCTCCCCCCTCCCCTGTACTGAAGTCCTGTGAGTTCACATGATGGAATAGCTGGGATGTCCATTAAAAATGTGCTTGTGCTGTTACAAGTTTGATTGGGCCTGTGTGGCCGGTGTGGCCTTTGTCTAAAACAGAGCTGGGCAGATTTTGGGTTTGTGGAATCTGCTCCTCCTCTTATCAGAACATTGAAATCCACCAGCTGGAGTTTTGAGCAAGAGGTGGAGACACAGAATTAAAGAGCTCTTTCTCTAGGAATTTGTCCCATATACAGGAAACACCTGCCTTTTGATGCCCCATTGTCTGACAACTTACTGTTTTTTTGCTTGCAAATTAAGGAGAAGTTCCATTAATTTGATGGAGGTTCTATTCTTTCATCACTTCTTCTTGCCTATGGGGGCTCACTAGGGACTACTTGCACGCGCATGCTGCTTGCAAAGTGAGCTGAGAGGGACAAAAAAGGCGTCAAGGTGGCTGAGAGGCTTTGCAAGCAGTGTACGCACAGTGAGTCCCACGTGAACCTCTGGAAGTCCTTCATGCTCCCTACAGTGCAGTACATGGGTTCTGCTTTACACCCAATTCCATTTTCTGACAGTGCTCTGGTCCCTAACCTTCAGATAAGTGGGGGAAGTTTGTAGTAGGAAAAGAGGAAGACTGCATTACAGATGGATCGAGTCAATTAAGGAAGCCATGGTTGCCCTGAGTCTCCAAAACTTGAGCAGGACTATTGATACCTGGAGTTCTTGGAGGTCCAAGAAACCCCCTATAATCTCCATAGGTCTCATTCCTATGAGAATTCATAGGAATCCATGGGGGGGGGGGAGAGGAAACTAGTCTCCAAGTACTCTGTAGAAGGAATTTATTTATTATATGAAATAAGTCCAACACATTTTGGCCTATGTAATTGTTTCAATGGCCTTCTTCACAGACTGACCATCTGTAAAATAATTTAAAAAAAACTTCAAGCCTAGTTCTTTAGTTGTTTATTGGTCCAGCAAATAGAAAGAGATTTTTCAGGTCCAGAAATTTCTGCTACTAGTTGCATATATTAGTATGTATAGGCTTTTAAGCAATATATAGTACAAAAAATATTAGTATGTTTTGTAGATATTATCATAATTAATATCGTAAATATTATCGTAATTATGATTTTTAATTTGTCATTTGAAGGCCACTGAAAAACTTATATAGGCTGGAATCCATTGGGCTTATTTCCAATAATAAATAAAGATCATGTACAGAGATTTGTTGTCCCTTTTTCCCCTATGGATTCCACTATGTACTCTTCAGTATTTGTCTTTGCTTTCATTCATAGGACCACCACAAGTCAAAGCTACTTTGATGGCAAATAAGGCCACCAACAACTAGAACTGAATGGAGTTCATGTTTCCTGTGTACCCAAATACCTACCTGCTCACTCCAGGCTTTTTTCTTTATTCAGGCAGTGTAATTTAGGTTTGTAGAGGGACTTAGAGGGATTATATTATTGCTGCAATTGTTCTGCAAGTGCAAGTCAGAAATCCTTGCTGATGCTTTGCATCCAATTTGCTCAGAAACTAGAATCTCTCCACCGTGCTCTAGATCTGGGGTGGAGAATTCATGGTCCTCCAGAAATGGGACTGCAGGGTCTCTCAGTCCTACTTACCATTACGAAGGGTTATGTGTGCTAGAAATGTAATCCTTCACCAATTTTCTTCTTGTAGGAAGCAACAAGTAATTGTAGCAATTTTCTTCCCACTGCAAGAAAGTCTTTGAAAACCACATATAGAGTATTCACTATTCCGGACCTATTTTGCTCAAAAATTTCACAGGATATTTTTGCACAGAAAACAGCATTTCCAGTACAGAAATATTATTTTCTGCAGAAAATATTGTGTCCTATGCAGAAAATGCTATTTTCTATGGAAAACAACCATGTGCAAATTTTGTGCAGAATATGTCCCTAACTGCAACATTTTCTGCAGAGGAAACAGCTTCTCCTGCTTCAAAAATGCTGTTTTCTGCACAAAACAACCATCTGTGAATTTTGCATAGAATAAGTATTGAACTGTTCTCATTAGTCCAGGATTCTTCCCATCAGAGTTTCTCAGCACTTGAGAAACCTGTTTTTTTCAACCACTTTACAAATATTTTTGAATATTCTTTCTATCCCTAATGTATTCTGTGAGAATGTTAAAAGAATGTTTGGAAAGTCTTTGAAAAACTGGACTCTGCAACTCTTTCTTCTGCTTTGTTTACTTCTCCATGACTCTGTGCCATCCCCTCTTCTCACCTCTTTGCTTGCCTGCCTGCCTGCCTGCCTGCCTGCCTGCCTGCCTGCCTCCCTCCCTCCCTCCCTCCCTCCCTCCCTCTTGTGCCATCTTCCTTATGTGCCATCTATTTCTGTCTCTGCCACTCCATTTTCCTCTCTTTCCATCCCATTGATCTGCTGGAGGGAGGAATAGATTTCTCTTCCTGGAAGCCAGGACTGATGGCTTGCGGGAGGATTTGGAAAGTAAGCTTAAACAGAGGTATTCCTGGTGTGAAAGCCAGATCAAGAAATCGGGATACAGTCCGTGTTGGATGGTGTTACACCCATCTTGAATGTTCAGGTTCGTAGCTTGGGCACATTCTTGCGTTCAGCACTGAGCTCAAAGGACCAGATCTTGGTGCTGGCCAGGAGAGGATTTGCACAGTTAAAGCGAGTGAGCCAGTTGCCTCCCTCCTTGGAGATGTTAGGTCACAGTAACACTTTGGAAACTTTTTGGAAACCAAAATACTGCAACCAAAGTGCTGAGTGGGGTTCCTTATAGGGAACATAAAACTCACCTGTTCAAACAGCTTCAGTGGCTGCTGGTTCATTTGTAGGCACAATTCAAAGCGTTGGTTGTCACCTATAAAGCCTTATAGGACAAGCCATTTGAAAGGTTGTGCCTCCTATGATGAGCCTGCCTGAGTTTCAAGATCTTCTGAGCAGGGTTTTCTCTCAGTGCCACTGCCATCACAGATACATTTGGTGAAGATATAGAGTCATAGAATCATAGAGTTGGAAGAGACCCCAGGGGCCATCGAGTCCAACCCCCTGCCATGCAGGAACACACGTCAGAGCATTCCCAACAGATGGCCATCCAACCTCTGCTTAAAAACCTCCACAGAAAAAGACTCCACCACACTCTATTGAGGCAGCATATTCCACTGCTGGACAGCTCTGACCATCAGGAGGTTCTTCCTGAGGTTTAAGTGGAATCTCTTTTCCTGCAGCTTGAATCCATTGCTCCTTGTCCTAGTCTGTGGAGCAGTGGAAAATAGACCCACTCCCTCCTCAACATGACATCCCTTCAAATATTTGATTTTACAGCAAGATATTACAAGACTTTACAACATGAGATTTCAATCCCATTGCAAAGTACAATAAATGAGATCATAAAAGAAGGAGTACCAGATACCTGGAGAGAGGCAAATGTGGTGCTGATTCCTAGAGAAGGCAGAGATTTGACAGATGTCCAAAATTATAGACCAATCTCACTTTTGAACATAGACTATAAGTTTTTTGCCTCAATCCTTGCAACGAGACTTAAAAAGATTTTGCCTGAGCTTATTCATGAAGATCAGAATGGTTTTATACCAAAAAGATACTTAAGAAATAATATAAGAACACTACTGAACATAATTGAATATTACGAAAAGCATAATAAAAAGAAAATGGCCGTGATATTTGTAGACGCGGAGAAGGCGTTTGGTATGATTAGTTCGCCGTTTATGAAGACAGTTGTGAAGCAAATGCAAGCTGGAGATAAATTTGTCTCATGGATTGAAGCAATATACAACTGACAAAGAGCTCGATTGGTTATCAATGGAGATAGAACAAAGCAGATTGAATTGAACAGAGGGACAAGACAGGGATGTACTTTGTCCCCCCTGCTATTTATAATGACAATGGAGATATTAAATAATAATATAAGAGAAGACAATGTTATAAGAGGAGTCCAAATCAAGAAATATCAATACAAAGTTAAAGCTTTTGCTGATGATTTGGGACTGTTTCTTGAAGACCCTAAGAGAAGTATACAAAACTTGATTGGAATAATACAAGAATATGGAGAATTTTCAGGATTTAAGGTAAATAAAGAAAAAACAGTTCTGCTAATGAAAAACATGACAGATAAGAAGGAGAAGGAACTAGCACTTGCAGCTGGATTTAATAAAGTACAAAAAGTAAAATATCTAGGTGTCTGGATAGCAAAAAGGAACAATGAGCTATTTCAAAACAACTATGAGAAAAAATGGAAAGAGATAACTAAAGATTTGGAAAGGTGGACTTCCATGAAATTGTCAGTGATGGGGAAGATAGCGGCCGTTAAAATGAATGTACTTCCAAAGATGAATCTTTTGTTTCAAAACCTCCCCATAATAACAAACAGTGAACCCTTCATACAGTGGAAGAAAGACCTGACTAAATTTATATGGCAAGGGAAAAAACCAAGGATCAAATGGAATATTATGACGGATCAAATATCTCGAGGAGGAATGGGAGTACCAGATTTTCAATTATATTACAAAGCCGCGGCATTTACATGGTTAAAAGATTGGATTGACTTACAAGATACAAGAACGCTTGCACTGGAAGGAGCAGACTTGAGGATGGGTTGGCATGCCTATATGTTTTATGATAAAGCAAAAATCGATAAAGATTTTACGCATCACTATATCAGAAAATCGCTTCTGAAAATATGGAATGAATATAAGAGTACAAACATAAGGCAGTTACCCAAGAAGCTTTCTTTGGAAGATGGATGGAATCAGAGAAATGGCTGAGATACGAAGATATATTAGAGAAATCGACGACAAATGTTTATAAGATCAAATCAAGAGAAAAATTGGAACAGGAAGGATTATCATTAAGTTGGTTTCCGTATAGGCAGTTAAATGAGAGATTTCAGATGGACTTGAAAACGTTGGAATAGAACCAAAAGAAAAGACAGGAGTGATTAAATGGATCTTTGATAATCCACCTCACTTATTAGCCCATATATATCAAGAAACTTTAACACAGGAGAGACAGGAGGAGACTGTGAAATCTGCAGTGATTTTGTGGGTGCAGAATATTGGACATTCAATTCAATTAGACGATTGGGAGCAGAGCTGGAGAAGGACACAGAAATTTACAACGGCTCAGAACCTAAAAGAGAACTATTTTAAATTGTTTCATAGATGGTATATGACACCAGATAAATTAAAAAAGATTTACAGTACAGGTACTGCAGTATGTTGGAAATGTCAGAAAGAGGTGGGAACAATATTTCATATGTGGTGGTCATGTCCCAAGGCAAAGAAATATTGGAATGAAATACATAAAAAATGTGTGAAATATTGAAGGTTCAATTTGTAAAAAAACCTGAATTTTATCTGTTAAACATGACAAATGTTCTTGAGAATACCAGTATTAAGAGACATTGGAGATTAATACTGTATATGATAACGACAACTCGAATAGAATATGCCAAAATGTGGAAATCTCAGCAAATACCCACAATTGAACAATGGTGGGGGACGTTTATTGAAAACAGAAATGCAGATATTGTTTCTCAGAGACTAAAGGGGAAATTGGATGAACAGATAAAAGCAGAATGGCAAATTGTAATGGGTAATTGCTGGGAATTGCCAAGTGAAAATATCTGAATTATGGTTGAATTAAAAGAGGGATAACTGTAACATAACATGAGTGGATGAAGGAAATGCAAGATCAAACATGTAAGATGAACATAGTACTGTGATCCTTAAATGTAATAAGTGAATAGAAATTCAGAAAATGAAAACTAGATCAGAGTGGAAGAACAGAAATATTTCATGTAAAAGTACTATTTAAAATGATGTTTTTTATTTGTGAAACTTAAAAAAAACAAGTATTTGAACATGGCTATCATGTCCCCTCTTAACCTTCTCTTCTGCAGACTAAACCTACCCAGTTCCCTAAGCTGTTCCTCATAGGGCTTCATGGCTTCCAGACCCTCCACCATTTTGGTCGCCCTCCTCTGGACACGCTCCAGCTTGTCAATATCCTTCTTGAACTGAGGTGTCCAGAACTGGACACAGGATTCCAGATGAAATCTAACCAAAGCAGAATAGAGTGGTACCATTACTTCCCTTGATCTATAATCTTCTCTAGACTCTCTCTATGAGAAAGAGCCTTCTCAGTGACTGCCCCTAGGTTATGGAATTCCTTCCTGCAGGAGACTAGGTCACATGCATACACTTTGCTCTCTTTCTGCTGGCATGCAAATATGTTCTTGTTTACCCAGACCTTTGACTGTTAACTGGCTATTGTGGAAGGCATTTTAATTGGGGCATGCAGTATTTTTTATCATTATTATGATGTTTTAGCTGCCTTTTAAACTGTTTTAAATTAGCATGTTCAATGTGGTTGTTTATTGAATTGCTTTTGAATTTTTGTAATTATCCACTGTTTCAGGTTTTCCCTTATACTCTGGGATGCCTTGGGTCCCATATTGTAAGAAGGGGGAAATATAAATATAAAAAATTCAATGAATAAATCAGAGCTGCTGGTTGCCCACTGCTGCCCTGACTTCTGTCTCTAACTCCCTCTCCACTTTGACTCTTGCAGCTGGTCCTGGCAGAGAGCTCTCATTCGGACGCCGGTTCCCAGTGCACCGAAAGCCACACGGACCTTCCTCCTCCTCTTGAGAGAACTGGAGGCATTGGAGACTCCCGGCCCCCCTCCTTTCAGTAAGGCCCTTTTTAAGAATCCTATAACCAAAAAAAAGAAAAATTTACTTTATGCTGTTAGGAGATCATAGGCAGCTCGTGATTTGCTCCCCGTCTCAAAAATTCAGGGTGGGGTGCTCCTGCGCTTGGACCATGGCCATTTCCACACTAGACTGTTATAGTGCTACTATTCCACTTTCAACATCCTATGGAATCCGAAAGGCCCCTCCCTAAACTGCAAACTGCAAACCCCAGGATTCCATAGGATGTTGAAAGTGGAATAATAACGCTATAACAGTCTAGTGCAGAAATGGCTCATGAACCGTGAGCCACTACTCTTTGAAATACTTTTCCCTCTTGCCCCAAGAAGCACATGTTTCTTTCACTTACCTCCAACTTTTTAATTTAACCAAGAAGGGGTGCACATTTCCCACATCTAAAACTATGGCTTCCTTTTGCTTTCCAACCTGAGAAAAGGGGCAGGTGGGGAATTTTTGGGTCTCCCAATGTTTTTGGATTTTAATTGCCATCAGTCCCAGCTAGCATGGGCAGTGATCCAGGATGATGGGAGTTGGAGTCCACTGACATATCCAATCTCTTATGTTAATCTGAGCATGTAAACATAAAAACATCTTTCTACTGGAGGGAAACTATTGCTTTGTATTATTACTATTAGTCCCTGCCTTGTTCAGAGTTCCATGAAGGCTGAGTATTAATTCGCTTTAACCAGATTACTCAGCTACTTTTAATTCAGTGACAATTTTCCTTAGTAATCTTTGGTGAAGTCCCTTGATCCAGTGGCAGAGAGTTTTCTTTGCATGTTGGAAGGTAGCAGCTTCAGTTTGTGTCACCACCAGGTCTGTGTGGCACCTTGATAATACAGAGTTGGATGGATCAATGAACAGCTTGGTATAAGGCAGCTTTCTTTTCCCCAGAAGAATCCATCCCAAGCAGAGGTTGGTTAAATGGATTGCCCAGCCAGAGCAACAAGGCACCTGTAGAGGTGACAAGCAACCTCCACTCATGCAGCTTATTCTTCATCTTTGCTGCAAGGCTGTGAACGTGGACCTCATAGAGCAGTTGCATCCCCAATGGACAGAACGAGTTGCTCTCAGAAGATGCTTTCCATTCCAGACTTGGATGAGTTGTTGCTCTTTGATCTATTCTTCATTCGGTTACAGCTTCATGCAGCAGATTCCCTCCCCCTGCCTCCTCCAACAATGCAATGGGTAGATCTTCTCTGGAGTTCTCCTGGATAACAAGAGCTCCTTCCATATCTTAACATCTTAAATCCAGGATGTCAGTGCTTCTCTCAAAGTATGGGGTGGCTACTTAGCAGTGGCCAATGCCTGTTCCCCACTCTTTCAGTTGCCATCTCCATGACCGCTATGCTTCTCAGTGCTATCTTATTGAGTGCGTTAAGAAAATTTCCAGAACACTCTCAATAAGTGATCCCATCCCTCTCACAAACACAGGAAAGACACATAACACTGCTTTCTATTTAAATGTGAACTGAACTAATTTCTTTTCCATCCTCACTTTGTTTGCAAGCATATCTACACTTGTAAGCAACTGATATCCTTTTCAATAGCTACGGCCGGGATTTGTGGTCTCTTGAGATATTTAGAATTCTTTGCTAAAGAGCTGTAGTCCACTCTCCTGTTCTACAACCATTTTTCCCACCCAGGCACTCAAAAAAGTCTTTTTCCACTCTACTCAGAGAAGGAAATGGTTCCTTTTTTTGATAAAAGTTAAAATTCAGTATTAACTCCTATAAAAAAAGTAGAGTAGAGTGGTGAAAGGCAAGAAGTACCAGCTCTCTCTGTTCTCCTGGTGCTCCTTTGTGGAGAAGCGCCAATTTCCCGCCCAGGCATCAAAAAGGCCAGAAGTGGCATTGCAGTGAAGAAAGTACAGGGTGGTCAGTGTTCTTTTTAGGTTCTCCCAGCACAGATTAAACTCTTGCCTTTCACCACTCTACTCAGAGAATGGGATGGTTCCTTTTTTTGATAAGAATTATGAGTACAGTACTTACATTGACCCGTGGATAAATTGACCCAGGTTTTTTGGGTCAATTTTTTGTCTAAAATTTTTAGACTTACACATGAGTATATACAGTAAAACTTTAAAAAAATTACAGCACAGTAGGCAAGGGATGCTCTCTTTGGGTGATCAGTCTTCAGAGACTTGTGAAACAAAAAGTCTTCACTTGCCTGTGGGGAGAGAGCAAGGAGTGCAACGGTCTTGGGGGTGCAGTGGGGGCTGGAAGGGGGCGAATTTTGCTGGACATCTCACCCAGTATAGAGTAACTGATGGGAAACAGTTTTTCTTTTCAAGAAAATGTCCTAAGCTAGAAGTGATCCCTTGTCTAAGGCCATTTCCACCCTCCACTGTTATAGTGCTACCGTGTTTCCCCGAAAATAAGACATACCCATAAAATAAGCCGTAGCAGGATTTCTAAGCATTTGCGCAATATAAGCCATACCCCGAAAATAAGACATAGTGATAGGCATGGCTATGCAGCGTACCGGTGCGGGCAGCCCTATCAACAAGGTCGGCTCCCCCTGTCAGGTCCCGGTCGTTCTGTGCGTGCTGCAAGCTGAGGCATAGAGGGAGACAGGGTAGAAGCAGCAGGAGGAAGAAGGGGGAGCGGAAAACCAAAGGTTCCCAAGTTTCGCAAACTTTCTTTTTCTCCTCCCTCCAACCCCTCCCTCGCAGAATCCATCCTGGATATAGAATTCCTTTGGATGCTTTCCTTTAGTCACTCCCCCCCTCTTTCCACTGTACACTCCGGACCCCACCTCTCCCCTCCCACTTCCCTCCCCTTTACACAACTTTGTAAGACAATCCCCCCCCCCCCGGCGTTCCCCCCTTTGTGCTCTTGAATCTAGCGAAGGTTAAGGAAGGGGAGGGGAAAGCCCCAAAACAGATCCAGGAAAGGAGACCCAAAACAATGCACCAGCCCGCCCGATCCTCCCAACAATTGGAGGGGGCGAGGGAGGGATTACACCACCATGCTGAAGCCGAGAGTAAGGAGGTTTGGGGAGGGGAAGGGAATCCTGCTTGTTTGCAAACACGACGGTGGGCGGAGGTGGTCGAGACGAGTGGCGTTAAGGAGGAACTGCAAGGAAACGGGCTGCCAAGGGATCGAGGCGGAGGAGGGAAGGCTGGACTTAACTATATTTGAATAAATGTAGATTGTTGTTGTACCATACTTAATAAAAATAAGACATCCCCTGAAAATAAGCCATACTGTGTCTTCTTGAGGAAAAATAAATATAAGACAGTGTCTTATTTTCGGGGAAACACGGTATTATTCCACTTTCAACGTCCTGTGGAATTCTGGGGTTTGTAGTTCACTGAGGCCAAAGAGCTCTCTGGCTGAGAATTCAAAATGCCACTCCCTGCACTGCAAACCTAAGGAGTCCAGAAGATGTTGAAAGTGGAGTAATAGCGCTATAACAGTCTAGTGCAGAAATGGGCAAAGTGGCATATTTTTAATAAATAAATAAAATGAAGGGGATATAGTAATTTTACAGAGAATTAAAAAAAAAACCCACCCACCATTATTTTTGGTAATCCTACCACTGGCTAGGAAACCGACATTAAATATAATTAACTGAAAATAAAATATTTAGCAATTAAATAAATATAAAATCAAAAATTGGGACTCTGGGAGAGCAAATGAAAAGTTGTGTTGATTTGCCTCTAGTTGCTTCCTTGAGTGCCTCCCCCAGTTTGTTTGTGTTGCTTTTCCAGGAGCATGTCATGGAGGCATTCAGTGTATATTTTCCACCTGTGTTGGGGGGGGGGCAGGGAGAACCTGAGCTGCCGGGGCCTTGCCTCTGTGCTCAGATTTCTTGCCAAGGATTTGCTGCCCTCTTGCGGCTCTGCCACTATTCAGGTATCGTAGGGACTGCCATCACATGGCCTACTAGGCTAATTCAGTCTTTGTCTCCCCGGCTTGGAAAGGCTGATAGCCTAGTCCAGTGTCACTTACTCTAACTGGCAGTGGTCCTACCAGATCTTGGGCAGAGCAAGAAATCTTTCCCATCGCATCTGCTTTGTTGTTCTGCCTCCTAGTTGATTGCAACATAGGGCATCCTTTTTACAGAGGAATAGACTCAATCAAGACATATCCCTAAATCTGCAGGATCTAAGAAGGGCAGTTGAGGATAGGGTGACTCAACCCTAAGCAGAAGTCAACAACGACAGTCCTAGGGTTTTCTCGTAACGTCCTGCACTTAGGCAGAAAAAATGGAATGCACAAATATAGGATGGGGGATGCGTGGCTGGATAGCAGTACGGGTCAAAGGGATCTAGGAATCTTGGTAGATCACAAGCTGAACATGAGTCAGCAGTGTGATGTAGCAGCCAGGAAGCCAACGCGATTCTTGGTTGCATCAATAGGAGTATGGTGTCTAGATCAAAGGAGGTAATGGTACCACTCTATTCTGCATTGGATAGGCCTCATTTGGAATACTGTGTCCAGTTCTGGGCACCTCAATTCAAGGAGGATATCGACAAGCTGGAACATATCCAGAGGAGGGTGACCAAAATGGTGGAGGGTCTGGAAGCCATGAAGCCCTTTGAGGAGCGGCTGAGGGAGCTGGGTATGTTTAGTCTGCAGAGGAGAAGGTTAAGAGGGGACATGATAGCCATGTTCAAATATTTGAAGGGATGTCATGTTGAGGAGGGAGCAGGCTTGTTCTCTGCTGCTCCAGAGACTAGGACAAGGAGCAATGGATTCAAGCTGCAGGAAAGGAGATTCCACCTGAACCTCAGGAAGAACTTCCTGGCGGTCAGAGCTGTCTGGCAGTGGAATATGCTGCCTTGGAGTGTGTGGAGTCTCCTCCTACTTTGGAGGTTTTTAAGCAGAGGCTGGATGGCCATCTGTTGGGAGTGCTTTGATGGGTATTCCTGCATGGCAGAAGGGGGTTGGACTGGATGGCCCCTGGGGTCTCTTCCAATTCTATGATTCTGTGATTCTATGATTCTTGGCAAGATTTCTTCAGAGAGGGTTTGCTCTTGCCTTGTCCTGAAGGGGAGAGAGGGTGACTTGCCCAAGGTCACCTAGTTTCTATGCCTGAGCAAAGATTGGAACCCCGGTCTCCCAACATCCTAGTCTAACACTGTCCAACCACTTTTGTATAGCAGTTTGAGTGTTGGTCAAGGAGCCTGGGAGACCAGGGTTCGAATTCCCACATGGCCATGAAAACTACTGGGCAACACTGCACAAGTCACACTCCTCTCTCAGTGTTGGAGGCAACAGCAAAACCTGTGAGTAAATCTTGACAACCAGTGTTGTGTAGTGGGTTGAGTACTGCACTAGGATTCTGGAAGACAAGGGTTCGAATCCCAGCTCAGCCCTGGCCTTTGGGCAGAGTCTTTCGTTCTCAAGGGAATGAACAAGTGTTGCCAAGAAGACCCTGTTGACAGCTTCACCTTTGGGTTATCATAAGTCAAAACAACTTGGAGGCGCACAGCATGAAAGTCAGTACTCAAACCACTACACTGCACTGTTTCTTGTCACTTCTGCTACTTGATCCTTTTGTCTTACGGGGGTTGCTGGGATGGAACCTGGGGCCTTCTGTGTGAAGAGCAGGGGCTCTGCCACACTGCTGTAGTTCTTACCACTTACCTCAAAAACGGCGAAAGAATGATTTGGACCTCTCCAGGCTTGGCTTGTTTTGAGTGAGTCAGTCAGGCCAAAGAGGCTGCCCGACTCGAAAGGCTAAATCTAGGCAGAAGGTCTCAGATGACAGGTGCATTGAAAAGGAAGTCACAGACCATTTCCGCACTAGACTGTTATAGTGCTATTATTCCACTTTCAACATGGAATAGAATTCTGGAATCCTGGGGTTTGCAGTTTAGAGAGGGGCCTGAGGCTGAACTTAAGTCTTGTTGGGCTTTGTCTGACACTGGCTATCATATTAAAGTTGAATATGGATGAGTTGTTATGTGCCTTCAGGTTGACTCTGAGTTATTGTGACCCTCTCGGAGGATTGTCTTGGCAAGATTTGTTCAGAGGGGTTTGCCATTGCTTTCCTCCAATGCTGAGAGAGTGTGACTTGCCCAAAGTCATCCAGCATGCCTGAACTGGATTCAAACTCTGGTCTCCTGGAGTGCATCCTGGAAGGCTGAAGATAACTGCTGTACATCAGGGATGCTGTATTTTTGTTGACACTGTTAATGGCCGTCAGGTCAGCTTCAACTTATGGTGACACTGTGCGTGAGCGACATCCAATTTCCAAAATACCTTGTCATCAGTAGCCTTCTGATCAGGTCCTGCAGACTCAGGGCAGTGGCTTCTTTGGTGGAGCCTGGCCCCTGTCATTGCATTTTGTCTTCCCAGATGTCCTTGGCTCTGCCTTTGAGGCCCCTCCCTAAACTGGAAACCCCAGGATTCCATAGAATGTTGAAATTGGAATATTAGCACTATAACAGTCTAGTGCGGAAGCGGCCAGTGTAACAACTACCACTGATCACTTATGGTCACTAGATGGCAGTCCTGAAGCAAACTGCCATAGACCTTCATGGCATGTGTCTTTTCCCCCACTGGTTAAAATATCCAGTTAGGATGCATAATTTGGGAATTTTTCATTGTTTTAAACTACAAGATACAGATATCCACCAGCAAGAAAATGTTTACCCTTTATCAGGATTTGGAAAAGTTATTTTGGGAAAAGGAGTCACGCTTCTCTCTTAGCCTAGGAGGGGGACAATGGCAAACCCCCTCTGAATAAATCTTGCCCAGAAACCCCTGTGATAGGTTCACCAGCTTGAAGGCACACAACAAGAAATAACAACACATGTCCGGAATTTTCCAGCCAGTGGGATTCTGGGAGATACATGGTCTCTAAAAGTTACTTGATTAATTCCGGTCATATATAGGAAACAAACATGATGTAGCAGTTTGAATATTGGAGTAAAGACTCCATGAGATCAGAAAAACCCAAGCGGACTGTGGGTTTACACTCTCTCAGCCTCAGAGAAAAGCAATGGCAAACCCCCTCTGATGATTTTTTGCCAGAAAAACCCGCCATAGGGTCACCATAAGTCAGAGTCAACTTGAAGGCACAGAACAACAACAACAACAACAACGACACACACACACGTGTGTGTGTGTGCATGTATGGAACTTGGGGAGACTCAGGGCCATTTCCACACTACACTGCTATAGCGCTATTATTCCACTTTCAACCTCCTATGGAATCCTGGGTTTTGCAGTTTAGAGAGGGGCATTTAGACTTCTCAGCCAGAGAACTCTTTGGCCTCAGCAAACTACAAACCCCAGAATTCCACAGGATGTTGAAAGTGGAATAATAACACTATAACAGTACAGTGTGGAAAGGCCCTCCGGTTCTAATCCCTGCTGAATAATACTGCCATGTTTTTAAAACAGCAATAAGGGACAGCTGAAATCTATCAATCAAGAAGCAGCAGTTAAGAAGTCCATGTTCTACTTATGTACCCCATGAAATTATTGATTTCAGTTAACCAAACCACCTATTTCTCTACCCCTGAAGAAGGCCTTAAAAGGACACACAGGCCTAAACACATTGGGCTTTTTAACTAATAAAACAACCACCTTTTGAACCTCTTGAGACACATCTCTAGTTTCTTCTGTGTATTTCATTAGCTGCTTCTCAGTTTTTGCTGCTTCTGTGCTCAGTGTCAGCCAGTCCTACCTTCTAGGGCTGTTGTGTTGTGAGGATGAAATAAATACAAGAGAGAGCCAGGTACTCCTGCTTGAGCTCTTTCATGGAAATAAAAAGCCATTATCAGTTTTTTAAAAAGTAGCAGAAGTAACAATAGCAAACAAGCAAATCGGTGATGGTGGGCAGAATTTTGGACTACTGTTTTGAGGATGGGGAAGGCTATTCTGAGAGTCCAAAAAACAAAAAAATCAAATGTTGATGAAGAGAAATATTCTTTTGGGCTGCATGGTTGCAATTATGGAATTCCTTATGGGGAAATCCCTACTCTTTTAGAGGGAATCTAGCCTTTCTGGAACTGCAGTTTGAAACTGGCTGCATTAAAAATGCAGAATAGCTTTTTCTGCCTGAGCAGTTCAGGTGTATTTGAAATGTTAACCATTCGCCCCTCACAGTCCTCTTTCCCCACAGCCCAAATGCTGCAAGCAGCCGAGATGGGCTGGACAACGAAACAGGAACGGAGTCGGTTATCAGCCACAGGCGGGACAGGCACCGACGAAGGAACCGGGAAGGGCACGAAGATGGTAAGTGGACTCATTTTGCCTCCCTTTGAAGGGCCTTCTGGACCGATCCTTCTTCTGGGACAGAGACTAATCTCAAGAATTGGCCTGAGGTTTATGCACAATACAATCAAGGTATTTGGCACTCATGTGTCCTCTTAGCAATTCTGTGCTTATATTTTGTGATTTGTCCGTTGGTGAGATGAGATGAAATGTCACATGTTTTTCAGCTGCTTTGGGTTTTGGGTCCTGTGTTGATTGGCAAGATCTGGCAAGCACTGACTAAGAGCTTGGAAAAGTTGCTTTTTTGAACTGCTTCTCCCAGAATCACCCAGCCAATGTATCATGTTCTGGGAATTGCAGTCCACAAAGTAGCTTTTCCAGTTTCTTGACTGGCCACGTACTACAGTTTCAGGCTAGTAGTTCTGAAACTTCTGGATGCTCATGTTTCTACTGGGCATTCCAAAACGCACTCCCCCAAAAGGAACTGTAGATAAAGCAGTTTGACAGTTCTCCTGGTTTATAATTTTGTTAGGTCCTTAGAATTCTCTGTTTGTTCTTTCTGAGTTCAGAAGCATGGACTAGAGCTCTCTAACAGAAAATTCTACCTACGGTTGGCACTCCACATTTGCCAATTTCACGTTCATGAATTTTATTATTTGCGAATTTCTCCAACCCCTGCCCTCCACTTCAGGTGCTTCTTTTCCAGGGGAACTTTTCCACTCAGTGACTCTGATCAGGTTGTATGGCCCTTTAAAAACCAACCTTGGTCCTCCTCTTCCTCCACCAGCCTGGCCAGCTAAGGACTGCTCACAGCTCAATTTCTCAGTACCGCAAACCCTCTCCCGATGCCCCCGACACCCAAGGAAGGAGATGGGTGCTCGAGTGGAAGTATAGGACCACCATGCTAACTTTTCCCTGACCTGGTTTAGACCCCACCATCCCTCAGCCCCCTTCCAACAGACACACGCACACATTTTGATGTTTGTGATTTTCCACTTTTGTGGAGGTCCTGCACACCCAGTCCTAGCCAATATGGGGGGCCAAAAGTGCCAGGCTACAAATAGCTGGATACCATTGGATGGAGGTATGACAGTTAAAGGAGAATTGAACTACTTTAACAGCCAACATGCTGTAATGGTTTATGCGTTGGACTAGGACTCTGAATGGCCAGGGTATGAGCTCCTGCTTGGTGATGGAAACCCATGGGAACCCACTGTGTAACTGTACATGAGTCACATTCTTTCAAGAAAGGCAATGACACCCCTCCTCTAGCTGGCCAAGAAAACCCCATGACTGATTTACCTTTGGGTTGTGACACGTCAGAAATGACTTGGAGGCACACAACAACAACTGTGTGCTGTAGATGCACTCTTTGTTTGTGCATCTAAATTTGTGGAAGGACATTCCAAGAAGCATCAAGACCAAGGGCGAGAAGGGAAAGCTGGGAGAGAACCTTGGTTGGATCATGTGATCAGAGCTGGATTGGAGACTGTAGAAAAGTAAGCAAAACATTCTGTTTTGTTCTTGACACTCAAGACCAATTTGGTTATCAGCAAAGTTGGGTTTTGGGCCAATCAAAAGGCTTCATATAGCCAGCTAGTCATGACAGATGACATTTTACACTGCAGTTCTTATCTATACCTAAAGAGGGCAGTGGAGTTTTCATGGGGACAGCAGATCGGTAAGGTATGCCCAGAGCTTGAAAAGTTTTTTTGAACTACAATACCCAGAGTTCCCCAGAAAGTAGCTATGCTGGCTGAGTATTCTGGGATTCTTGTCATTATCCCACTCTTTTCAAAGCTCACTGAAAGTTCTTCATTCAGATTGTAGGGTACAAGTCACAGGTCTGCACAGGCACGACCACAGAGGACAATCCAGGGATCAGGTCAGTTGGCCAGGATAAAATGGAAGACTCCTTTCTGGAGAAATGGAAGCAGAAGCTCTAGGGCAGTGACTGAGAGAGATTTTAATGGGAGAATGAGCAAGTAAGTGGACACGTGAGGTTGAGTAAGCGGTTGTATGAAGAAGGTGGATATGGTACCTAGGCAGAAAAGGCTAGGAACTAGTTGTTACCCAGTTTTCATCCTCATCCTTGGGGACCAAGAACCAATGAGCTTCTGGGGGTGAAGGCAGGTAGAACTGCTATTCCAAACCTGATGTTGTCTGCATGTTTGGACTACAGCTCCCAGCAGCTCCAGCCAAGTGTGAGCAATGGCTTAGGGATGATGACAGTTGTAGAGGGTCTCAAATTGGGAAAAATCCAAGCTCTTGGTTCATATGTTCCATGTTTTGTCTTGTCTCAGCTTTGGAGAAACACCATACAGAGCTGAAGGTTCCCAATCTGAATCCAGCTGTGACGTTAAATCCGGGCTGATGTCCTTTTCATCTGACTAAAAGCCTTATTGTAATGGCTGAGGGTGTGGTCTGGGGTCAGACCATGGCTTAGCCACAAGTACTGTAGGTAAACGACAGTCTTGTGTATCCATCATAAGGTGACAATTACTAAAACTGACTCCACTCTACAGTTCTATTATATTTGGAAATGTGTAAGAAGCACTTTGAATGCAAGAATTTGTGCTACATATATGCTGCATACTGTTATTTCTGTTTATTATTAAGAAACACTTGGAATGCATCAATTTGTGCTAGATAAATGCTGAATACTGTTGTTTCTGCTTATTATTAATTTAACCATTTATGGTCATGAGCTCTTCTACAAAACACTGGGCCATCCTTACAATCTGTTCTGTTCTCCCCTGCTTTTTTTTACTACCACCTCCTGTTCAAAGATCTGTAGCTTTAATTTCATTTTGGAATATCCAACTCTGTCTCACTGACCACTGTATTTTCTTCCATCCTAAGATGTCCCATGAGGTACCAGAGCCATTTGCTGTTGTATGCTGTCCCACTTGGGGAAATATCGAGCATCGCATTGTATGGATGTGATTTCACCCTTCCTAAGAGCAGTCTTCCAAAATATACCAGACAGGTTGTCTGAAGGATCAGACCCTGCCCATGTTCTGAGATCTCCTAGGGATGCCTTTCTCTCTGTCCCACCCCACTCAGAAGCACATCTGCTGGAAACATAGGAGAGGACCTTATTAGTGGCTGCTCCCAGGCTCTGGAACTGCTGCACCAGAGAGGTTGAATTGGGGCCTATCTCACTATACTTTTGTAGACAGGTGACAACCTCTTTGTTTTGGCAGACCTCTGAGGGCTGACTGCCTAGAATGAAATGGCGTTTCATGTGCTTTGTTGTTTAGATTGTACTTCTTCTTTTTCATGGGTGGCTCTTAACTGCTTTTAATTTTATTGATAGTTTAATTGGATTTGTAAATTTTGGATGATGAAAATTTTTGGTTGTACCTTTAGAGACTGCGTTGAGTCTGACGGACTTCCGGGTTAATGGCGGAGCGAACGTCCACCTAGGACAAGCGTGGTCTCTAGGTTGTCGCCGCGAGGGGTTTATCTAGGCACAAAGTTTGACAGCAGCCCCGAGCTTGCGACTTGCGATTGGATTAAGATCACAGGTTTGTGGGTTCGGAAGACCTAGACAAGTACTTCCCCGGTAAAGGGAGTCCAGAGGGAGTTCGAAGGGGATCCAGTAGATCGCTAGCCCGCACGCCCGGGGTGGAAGCACCGAAGGCAGGCAGACGAAGGCGGAGGATCGTAGAACATCCACGTCCGCTCGTTGTGCTTGAAGAGTAAAAACTTCAAATAAGCGACGCCAAGACCCATTTTTAAAGACTATGTGAGTACAAAACAGAACTAAATTTGATAAAAAATTGCCAAAACTCTGAATTAAGAAAGTAATTTCATCGTAAAAGAACGGGTACGCTGCAAGGAAGAGAAGTGATGAAGGAAGCTTTCTCCGTAGTGCAGGATAGCTGCTCTAAGAGGAAAGACGTTTGGATATCTTCGGAACAAAGAGACAACGGTCAAAGAAAAATAGACTCTTCATAAAAGATATATCGAAAGAGTTTGGTTATAGCTGGCTTTTGACATGGACTGGACTGGCTAGGATTAAGACGTACGAGAGTAGAAACCATATAATAAAAAGACAAATCTGCCAAGGACAGTAACCTCTTATTTTCCTCTCCGAATTTATTGGAAGTTTTGCACGTAAAATTGTTGGAAAGGATCTAAAGTTATACGGGACACTTGAGTGGAAGGAAAGAATTAGAGATTGAACTGGTTAAAGAAAGAGATAGTTATAAATGGCTGGTAGAGCTCCTGAAGTAATAAAGATTGGGATTCTAGTGTGCTGAGGAGGAAAATAAATCCCTAAAGACACTAACAATTGCTAAAGCAAAAGTAGAAGAAGGAAAAAGGAATAAAGAGGAAAAAAGAAGTAGAAAGAAAGGAGCAGAGGCGCGGCAAAAGAAGCTGACAATCGACACGGTACGGAGACGACAGAGAAGTGGGCAGACGGGAAGAGAAGAAGGAGATAGACAACCAAGACAGGAAGGAATATCAGTGTGAGAAATTTATTGTACAATATCTATTACTGTGAGGTTAAGTATAAGATATTTAAGTATATAAGAAAACTTTAAAAGTTGATTTCTATAAAGGTTACAAAATTGATATATAAAGTGAATACAACTAGAAGAAATATATAAGTTAATCTAAGGGGAGAATTTTGAAAGTTTGTTGGGAATACCTAGAAGAAGAAGCTATTTAATTATTTAGAAACTCGTAATTGTGTGATAATTTAGAAAATATTATTTTAAATAATGTCATCTTAAATAACTGTCTAATATACTGTCGTGGTTATAATCAATGGTAAATTTAGCTTTCTGAATTGTTTTTTTTGCTATTGTGACTATGCGTTAACTGTTCTTGTTAAGTAAGTGACATTGAAGATACAAGAATCTAGATAACGGAACAAGCTACAGCTGTGCAAGCAGCAGAAAATATAAACTAAAAAGAAGCATGTTTAGTAGACTCAACAGTGACATCCAGTGGTCACTTAACAAAGTACACTTAAATAGTAAACTTATTGATAAAGACAATTAATATACAGCTTATTAATTTAAAAATTCCTGAATAAAGCTTCTACATTAAAATGGCTTCTGGAACAAGAAAAGCAACTACTAAGCAGACAGTGAACCAACCTGTAACACAACAAACAAGAAGAGCATCAATGGATATAACCTCAGCATCATTAGATACCAATTTGATTTTGGAAGAACTACGAAAATCAAGACTGGAAATAAGACGAGAAATACGACAAGACATGAAAGAAACGAGAACTGAAATAAAAGCAGAAATCAGAAAAGAAATAGATGGATTGGGAAAGAAAATGGACCAAATCTCTAAGGAAGTATCTATAATAAAAGAAGACATGGCAACACTTCAAGGAAGAACCAAACAAATAGAGGATACATTGCAACAAGTTAAAGAGAAACAGAAAATAGAAGAAATGAGATTCAACAGAACAGAAATGAGGTATAGAGAACGATGCTTGAAAGTGAGAGGGGTGATAGAAAAGGAAGCGGAAAACATATATGAAAGAATTACAGCGGCATTAATAGAGTATGTTCAACTACCAGAAGAGAGAATCCATGCCAGTATTGAGAGGATATTCAGAGTTAACTCAAGAGTGGCAAGAGATAGAAACCAACCAAGAGATATCGTAATTAGCTTCACAAATTTGAGGACGAAGGAATTGATATTACAAAAAAGCTATCAGGAGAAACTGATCATTGATTCACAAGAAGCAAAAATTTATAAAGATATACCTACACAAATCTTGAAGAAAAGACAGGAATACAGATTTCTAATGCAACTTCTGTTAAAAAATAATGTGAGTTATACATGGAACAGAACTGAGGGGATATTCTTCACCTTCCAGCAAAAAAGATATAGAATAAACAACATAGAAAAAGCAAAAGAAATTGCAGAAAATCTAAAAAAAGTCTTTGGGAAATTAAAGAAAAAACAAGAAATGAAGGGTGAAAAAGATTTGGAAATGGAAAATCAAGAAGAATCTGTAGGAGCGGTAGGAGGAGAACAACAATTAGAGGAGGTAGAAAAGTCGGTAGAAGATGAGGGATCTGAAAAAAGCATAGAAAAAGAAGAAGATGAGTGTCAGGAGAGCGAAACAGAGATCCAAGAAGACAACTAAAGAAACGAAAAGAACAAGTAGAAAAATTGTAGTAAAATGAACTTAAAAATTTTATCATGGAATACAAAAGGACTAAATTCACAATATAAACGTCGAAATATATTTCATTATCTGGAGAAAGCTAAACTGGATATTATTTGTCTACAAGAAACACACATAGCTGATAAAGATACAAAATATCTGAAAAATCCCAAGTTAGGGCAGTGTTTCACAGTGTCGTGGAAGAAAAAGAAGCGTGGGGTCGCGATGTACGTCAGCAATAATTTAGAAGCACGAGAAGCTTTCGCGGATCCAGCCAGTCACTATTTGGGATTAGAAGTAACTATCCAAGGAATAACAATGCTGTGTGTTGGGATACATTCCCCTATAGAAAACGAAGACAGATTCTATGCTAAAATCAATAAATTAGTGACGGAATATACCAGTGAAACATATCAAGAAAATATATTAATTTTAGGGGACATGAATGGTGTTTTGAACCCATTGGAAGATAGACAATCACCAAAACAAATAAAGAAAAACCAAGGGAAACTCCCACAGACTTTTTTTAAAATGATGGACGAATTGATTGATGTTTGGACTTTTAAACATGGCACGGAAAAGGGATATACATTTTATTCAGATCACCATAACTCCATGTCCAGGATAGATATGTTTTTGATATCGAAGACCCTTCATAAACATATCATGGACATGGAGATACTTCCTAAGGTAGCATCAGACCACAACCCAATTCTTTTACAATATAGTTATGGAAAGAAAAAAGAATATAATTGGAGACTTAACGATAATGTTCTGACAGATGAACAATACATTAAAGATATAAAAGAAAATATCCAAAGATATTTCGAAGAAAATATAAATCATGTAGTCCAGATGAAGACAGTATGGGAAGCAGGAAAGGCCGTGATAAGAGGCCATTTGATCAAGCTTGGAGCAATAAAAAAGAAGAAAAAATATCAACATTTACATAATTTATTGGATATGTTAAAAGAAAAAGAAAAAGAATTTAGACAAAATACAGCAAATCAAAAATTGAAGATAGAAATAAGACTATTGCAAGATCAAATAGCAGCTACCAACATGGAAGAGGTGGAAAAGAAAATGAAATACTGTCATTTGAAGCACTTTGAGCATTCAAATAAACCAGGAAAATGGTTGGCATATGAACTCAGGAAAGAAAGAGAGAAAAGAATAATAATAATAAAAATAAGAAAAGATCAAACAGAAATAACAGATCAACAACAAATCAAAAAAATTTTCGCTAAGTACTATACATATCTGTATGGAAGAGATACAGCAGTAGAAATAGAGAGAAAGAAAGCTAGAGCGTATTTGAGTGAGCAAAATATTGTGAGTCTATCAAAAGAACAGGAAGAAATATTAAATGCAACAATTACGTTGGCAGAAGTGTCAGAAGCAATTAGGAAACTAAAGATTGCCAAAGCACCGGGGCCAGACGGATATACAGCTTAATTTTACAAAACTTTTGAAGCAGAATTGTTAGAACCCTTGACAAAGACAATAAATCAAATTGGACAGGAAGGGCTACCAGAATCATGGAGACAAGCCAACATAGCACCGCTACCGAAGGAAGGAAAAGACCATACACAACCGGAAAACTACAGGCCTATCTCATTGTTAAATACGGACTATAAAATTTTTGCGTCGATATTAGCTGAAAGATTCAAGAAGATATTACAACAAACCATTCAGATCAAAATGGGTTTTTACCCAATCGACACTTAAGGAACAACACAAGGATCCTATTAAACATGATAGAGCATTTTGATAAAAGAAGCGACAAGAAATTGGCCATAATATTTACAGACGCGGAAAAAGCCTTTGACAAGGTCAGATGGTCCTTCATTATGGAAATCTTGAAAAAAATGAACTGCGGCCAAAACTTTTTAAAATGGATAGAGGAAATATGCAAAGATCAAAAGGCTAAATTAATAATAAACGGAGAACTAACAAATTCTATTAATATTAGTAAAGGAACCAGACAAGGCTGCCCATTATCTCCGCTTTTATTTATAGCAACATTGGAAGTATTAAATAACAAAGTTTGAGAAAATTCAAAGATAAAAGGAGTAAAAATCAAGCAACAAGAGTATAAACTACGAGCCTTTGCTGACGATATAGTGTTCTTTCTAGAAGATCCATTGGAAGGGGCGGAACACTTAATAACAGATCTTCAAAAATATGGAGAAGCAGCAGGTTTAAAAATAAATTACGATAAATCTACTATGTTAATTAAAAACATGAGACATTCTGAAAAAGAAGAGCTAAAGGAAATAATGAGAGTTAAAATTGAGAAAAAAGTTAAATACCTTGGGATCTGGTTTACCAATAGTAATAAAGAACTTTATGATAACAATTATAACAAGAGATGGAAAGAAATAGTTGGAGAGTTGAAGAAATGGACAAATTTAAATCTATCATTGATGGGACAAATAGCGGCAGTTAAAATGAATATTCTTCCTAAATTAAATTTTTTATTTCAGAATTTACCTATAATAACAAATGACAAGCCTTTTCAACAGTGGAAGAAAGACCTAACTAAGTTTATTTGGAGAGGTAAGAAGCCAAGGATCAGATGGAAATTATTAACAGATCAGAAAATGAGAGGAGGATGTAATCTACCGGATTTAAAAAGCTATTATTATGCCAATGCAATGGTTTGGCTGCAAGACTGGATAACATTAAAAGATGTTAGAATATTGGAAATTGAAGGGGCAGACATGAGATTTGGCTTTCATGCATACGTTTGGTATGGAAAAGCAAAAATAGATAAAGAATTCAGCAATCATTATTTAAGAAAATCATTGTTAAAAATTTGGCTCTTCATCAAGAAAAATATATATAATAAAATACCAATGTGGATACCAATACCAGATTTAGATCAATGGTATTTGAAGGTTGTAGAGCTTAAGGAATTTGACTTGTTTTCCCACTTTGTTAAGGGTAAATCAACCAAAGAAATAGAGAAGGATTGGGAACCTGTAATTAAGTATATTTCTGGCAGATGGAAAGTAAAAATGGAAAATAAGATGTAAAATACCTATAATGATGGAGAATTAAAAGAAAGCCGGAAAAGTAGTAAATATATTAATGTTGTGAATAGAAGAATGGAGAAATTAGAAATAAGTAGAAAAAATCAAATTGATAGACAATTAAATATCACGGGGAAAGTGTACCAAACTAGAATATGGAAAAGAAAGTAAGAAATTTCAGAAAAGGGAAAGGTGTAAACACAAAGCGTGTAAAGATATATCAGAGAAAAGGCAAAGAAGCAAAAAGTCAATAACTGGACAAAGATGTTAAAATTGCTCTGTATATGAAACTTTTATGTTATATATATGAGATACTGGAAATACCAGTATACATTTGTGAAAAGGAATGTATACAGAAAGCAATGGAAAAAGTCATATGAATGTTACAGTATTTCTTTATTATAATTTTATTTTATAAATAAATAAATAAAAAAGAGACTGCGTTGAGTCTCAGATTGGAAAAAAGTAGGATATAAAGATGATGATGATGTCTATGCCATCCTTTTCTCTTTGCTTCTCCACTCCATCCGGAATGAGGTCCAGCAACTGCTGAGTTGTTAGGCAAAAATCTAATTTTGTAATGTCTGTCTGGAAGGAGTTATCCTGGATGAGTGAATTCTCAAATGGAGCGGGTTTGTGCAGCTGAGAAATAATTGCATGGCGTGAAGGGGAATGGTGGAAGGAAGTGAGTGACCTTTTTTTTTGGTGTGTGTGTGTGGTGTTTATATGTGTATTTCAATAAACAACAAAATCTGCCCTTCTTCCTTTATCTCATTAGACCTTGGGTCTAATAAGCAGATATTCTGTCTGTAGGTCTGGTGCTTTTTAAAACGGCAAATAAGCGTGAAGGGGGTCTCCGTCCTCCCTCCCTGTGAAAACAACAGGAAAAGCATGGTATGGCGGTTAATTAGGACGATGGGAGTTCTGTTCTCAGGACCCCTTGCTGGCTA
Organism: Cyclura pinguis; assembly: GCA_030412105.1. Taxonomy (NCBI): domain Eukaryota; kingdom Metazoa; phylum Chordata; class Lepidosauria; order Squamata; family Iguanidae; genus Cyclura; species Cyclura pinguis. Next base: position 10,007,830 of record CM059612.1, read on the forward strand.
GGACAAAGTTTGTTTGTTTTTTTTAAAAAAAAATCACTTCCACCCCCTTCTGTTCCCCAAGGATGAGCAAGAAAAGCAGGGTTCTAATTATGGAGGTAATTAAGAGACCAGTTTTTATTGTTGGTGCTTGGAATGATTTAGGTGGCTGGGCGGAGTGCCCCCCCCCCCCCGCAGGTGTCAAGTGTCCACAATAATTATTTCACTGCTTAGAAATGGGCCTTTCTGTTGCCTGTCAAAGTCTGGGGAGAGGGCAGAATGCAAGCGGGAGAGGAAGGGAAACTGACTTTACGGTATAAGCTTTGGCCATTTCTGCACTAAACTGTTATAGTGCTATTATTCCACTTTCAATATCCTATGGAATCCCAGGGTTTGCAGTTTAGGGAGGGACCTCGAAGGAGTTGTCCTCAAAGGCCCCTCCCTAAACTGCAAACCCCAGGATTCCATAGGATGTTGGAAGTGGAATAATAGTGCTATAACAGTCTAGTGCGGAAGTGGCCTTTGACAGCCAGCAGGTGAATGTATACCTGGCATGGTTGGAGGGAGGGCAAAGTGATGGCTGGATGAAGAGGCTGCACAGCTATACTGAAGATGTAACCTAACATAACCCTGTTGTCTCTAACAGAGGAAGCTTTTTATATTAGAGCAGAAGTGGCAAATGTGGAAGGCTAGGGGCCCATTTTAACCGCCCCCCCGATCCCAGAGGTCTAAGCCCTCCACAGCATCCCCAAATCCCCTCTCAGAGGGGTGGGGGGCATTTTCACACTGTTTTTAGAAACCTGGTCTATTTTAAGCCCTGGGGAGGCCTTTCATAAAAACAGGAAGTAAGTGGGCCCAGGGGAGCAAAAAAGTGGCAAAAATGGGCCCCTGCCCTGGGGGGCCATAAAAACAGCCCTGGGGTTCTGCGTGTGGCCTATTGGCCACACTTTGCCCCTCCTGTACTAGAGTATGTTCCTTATTTGTCCAGCCCACTCCTGCCTCTGCAATGTCTTAGGCAACACGGATTCAGAGGTATACTGCACCAAAACATGGAAGCTCCATTTCCACCATCATGACTGATAAATGTGTCCACCCATCTCTGAGGTGGATGGAAGGCAATCTTTGCAAAGATTTTTTTTTAAAAGATATTTTTTCCTGTTTGAAAACTAGTTCATTATTTGTTGTTGTGTTTAACATTGTGCAGTTTGTTTGTTTTCCTTCTTGTTATTTTAAAAACATTTTAGGATCAATAAAAGAATGCCATAAACCTTAAAAAAATCAGTCACAGTGCCTAAAGAGGTATCCTTGAAACGTATTTTTTTTAAGTAGATTGAAGATGATAAACTATTTTGGTTGCGCTTGTTACTACTTTATAAATGTAACTTTGTTACTCCCCCTGCAACCTTTTTCCTGGTAGCTACATTGCTTGCAATTTATTACTTCCCTGTTGTTGCAGAAGATAGAACGGGATGTAGTGGCTGTCTAAGGGTGATCCACATTAGAACAGGTCATCCCTCTTGTGAAATGCTCAGAATGAACTTGAGGGTTTCTGGCTTGGGAAGGCTGGCTTAGAAAAAGGCTGGAGGACTCTGTTGCAGTTGGGGACGAAGAGGTGGCCTAAACTGGACCTGAGCTTAAATTAGTCAACTAGGGAGTGCACACCAAACTGGAGCCAAACAACATCATTATGAGTTCAGGCTTGTTCCAGAGGGGCTTGTGAAGCTCAAGCCATGGCAGGATGGAGGTTCGTGTCCAAATTGTTATTGGACTTGGTGGTACCTGGGAGGCAGCCAAGGAGCTGAGCAGGGAGTTGGTTGATCCATCAAGGGAATCAGGCTGGGAGAGACTTTTTTTTTAAGAAATTTTTATTATTTTCAAAATACATAAAATCATATAGAAACACAAATATGTATATCATTATTATAGTTCTTCCATCCCCCCTCCCACTTCTGTATATCAAGAATTTTCCAGTTGAATCCTTTTTCTCCCTTATACACATCTTATCAAATACCAGTGTAGTCAATCCACAGACGTGTACAAGTTTAGCCAGAGCATTACCCTTTTCCATTCTCTTTCAAAATTTTGAACCATTTTATTCTTAAGGGAGTTAGCTGATTTTTCAGTCTCTACCACGTCTAACATTTTTAATTTCCATTCATCTAATTGAATATCTGTTTTATCTTTCCAATGTTGTGCGTAGGTCAGCCATGCTGCTGTAATCAAATACAATAATATCTTCTGTTGTTTTCTAATCTCCTGGTTCTGGCCTAATATATTCAATAAATAAAATTCTGGTACCATTTCAAAATTAACTTTGCAAATTTTTTGAATTTCATCATGAGTTTCCTTCCAGAATTTCTTAGTCTTAGAACAAATCCACCACATATGAAAAAAAGTCCCCACATTTCCAACACTTCGCATCTCCATTTTTGGTTAGCTTTTGGAGTCTTTCTGGAGTCATATACCACCTATGTAACATTTTGTAATAATTTTCTCTTAAATTTAAATTTGGAGTGAATTTTATGTCTGTTTTCCATACTTTTGCCCATGCCTCTAACTCGATTGGACGACCTATATTTTGGGCCCGCTTAATCACTGATTCTTTTATTGACTCAGATTCAAAATCCCTTTTTAGTAATAGTTTGCAAAGCTTCGAGATTCTCTTATTTTGGTGTTCTTTCAACAATTGATATAATTCATTTTCTTGTCTTTCAAATCCATATAATATTTGGTCCATTTTGTACCTTTCTTTCAACTGGCACCAAGGGAACCAGTTTAATTCGTGACCTTCAGCTTTTAACTCTTCTATCGATGTCATTTTTGGATTGTCTCTTTTCCATTTTAATATATCTTGATAAGTCAATAACTTTCCTTGTTTCGTGGTACAATCTTATAATGGGAGAGACCTTTTTTAAGTGGCCCCATCTGAAGAACAAACCAGGTTCAGCAGTTTTATAGAGTCTGATGAGCTCCTAATGGCTCCTCAGGTCAACTGATTCGTTCTGAGCTGGTAGGCACAGGACACTCTACAACCTGTAATGGAGTTGCTGTAGTGCAGAAAAATCAGGTTGATGTTTTCTTCTATTTTCAAATGGTGCAAGGGGGAGAGCCATGTTGCCACCCTGCCATTGTCCAGCTTGAGGTGTGACCTCTATTCTGCTTTCGTCAGACCTCACCTGGAATCCCATGTCCAGTTCTGGGCACCTCATTTTAAGAAGGATATTGACAAGCTGGAATATGTCCAGAGGAGGCCACCAAAATGGTGAATGGTCTGGAAGCCATGCTCTATGAGGAGCGGCTTAGGCAGCTGAGGATGTTTAGTCTGCAGAAGAGAAGGTTAAGAGGAGACATGATAGCCATGTTTAAATATTTGAAAGAATGTCATATTGAAGAGGGAACAAGCTTGTTTTCGACTGCCCTAGAGACTAGGACACAGAGCAATGGCTTCAAACTACAGGGAAAGAGATTCCACCTGAACCTCAGGAAGAACTTCCTGACAGAGAGAGCTGTTTGGCAGTGGAATCTGCCGCCTCAGTGGAGCGTGTTGGAGTTTCCTTTGGAGGGTTTTAAACAGGGGCTGGATGGCCATCTGTCAGGAGTGCTTTAATGTGGGTTCCTGCATGGCAGGGGGTTGGACTGGATGGCCCTGGTGGTCTCTTCCAGCTCTATAATTCTATGACCTCATTCCCATTGTGATTTACAAACAATAGAGGTAGCTCATGAGGTTACTCTGTTATCTACTAGCAGAATTGCTTTCATTCCCACAACAAAGCAAGAATTGATTTCTGGGTCTACCCCACCTCCACCGCCATTGGGGAGGACTCACTAAATGGTCACCAAAGGAAGGATTGTACTGACATTTATTAACCTGAGTTGTCAATTCAAGCTGCTTGAGCTTTTCTGCTATGCTTCCAAGGGTCTGCTTGGAGTCTGCACTTCTAAGCGTTTCCAGGACCTCTTGGGCCAAGTTCTCCCCCTGCGCCTTATAAACTGTTAAGAAGGGCATACTTTGATCTCCAAAGCAATTCTTCCTTGTCAGGAAAGATCAGGAGGCCCTGTATTGAAAGCCTTTGCAGCTTGTTTCTGACAAAGAAGAGTGAGAGACTGGAAGTCAAGTGCAGTGGCAAGGTTTCTGTTGAAGGTCATGTGGGAAATGGGATTGAAGGGCTTGATTGGATGAAAAGAAAGAATGGATACAGGAAAAGAAGGGACTTCTGTCCCTTCTAGAGATACTGAATCTATCTCTATGTTGGGCAAAGTGCAGCCCATGGCCCACATGTGGCCCCTGGGCCCCTGAATGTGGTCCCAGAAGCACCCTGAAAACCTGCAAAAAAATGGAGAGGTGATTTCTTTTTTGCCTAGAATACCATCCAAAAGCTGCCAGAACTACTTGACAGTGTGATAGTTTGCTTCCCCTAACTCCCCAGAATCCCCCAAACTTCCCCCCAACCCACCATGCTCACAAAATTGTGGCCAGAAGTAATGTTATGTCATATCAGGCACACTGAATGATGGTGGTGTGGCCTGCCAGGAGGTAGGATGGGGAATGTTTCTCATCCCTGATCTGTTTAGTTTATTTTGAGATTCTTCTTACAAAATGAACAGGCAGCTGAACAGGGATAAATCTTAATAAAGGCTGATTTGTGAGTTGAATTTTCCCGCAACGCATTCTTTGGGAATGGTATGAAGTTGCAGTTGATTACAGGAGAGTGGTGGTGGTGGTGGTGGTGGTGGTGGTGGTGGTGGTGGTGGTGGTGATGACGACGATGACGATGACATCATACCACCATGGACATCCACTGTCTCTGATATCAGAAGCTAAGCGGGGTTGGGTTACTACATGGAACACTAGGGATCTCCAGGGAATGGTAGGAAGGAATCCTGCCTGAGACCTGGAGGGCCAATGCCAGTCAGTATAGACAACACAAAGCTAGATGGACTAGTAATCTGATTCTACTTAAGGCAGTGTTTTCCAACTATGATAAGAACGATTACTTTTACTCCTACCATCCTATAACTGCTGTTATTGCTGTGACTGATAAAAGCAACTGACTTTGCATAGCTTGGAATATCATCTTCATAATTTCCACTTTTCGACACAGTGCCCACAGCTCACAGCACAAGAATAACAATACAAGCACAAGAATGGTTGAATCTTTAGTCTGATACACTGCAGCAAAGTTACACAGTGGGCAGAGCTGGATACACTGTGCCTGCCTCATCTAAATGAGGTGATGGCTGTTGCCACCCTGAGGTATACTCGCATGTCACAGTGAATACCTAGAATCCCCCGACGAAGGGATCTGTCTACTCCAAGCCCATGAAGGGGACTGTCTCACAGCAGGGAAGAAAGACTAAGTCCTGTAACTCTTTCCTTTGGACTTCTCCTCTTATTTCTGTCTATATAGACAGAACGCCTATAGGATGGTTAGGAAAGTCTGTCACCTAGTGTCTGAAAACAGTACTGCGGGTCTGACAGACACATAATTATTATTGGTGTAGATCATTTTGTTGTCATTAAAATCATCATTACCATCATCATCGCCATCACCACCATCTATCTGCCCGGTAAACAACAGATGTCTAAATAGGCCTCTGGAATGTAATGGTTAGTCTGCCACAGAAGCATGGGCAACGCCTACTCAGCATCAAGCAGACTAGGTATCTTTCATCTAGGACAGGGCTGGAAAACTATGAAGAGGAGCCCTCTGGCACAGCAAAAACCCCATCCCTCATAAGAATTGACATTTTTCACTTGATATTTTTTGTGCCCCTTCACCCCTGCCCCAACAGGAGTGGTTTTGTAACCCCAATTCCCACATGTTTTAGAAATGTGCCAGAACCACACAGCCCCAAATCAGCTGAAAATCAGCTTGAAATTGAAGAAAGGAGTGAGCGACGTCATCTCTGGGTTCAATTTTGGGCCAGTCTAGCAGCATCCTTGGGCCATTGAGGGTAAATTCCTCCATTTTTTTAAGGTGATCTAAGGGCTTTGCAGGGTTTCAAAGGCTGTTCTTTGGGTCCCCAAGGGTTGCATGCAGCCTGTGAACCACACTTCTTCCACTCTTGGGCCATTTCTGCATGATGACGCTCTTCCGCATCGTCGTGCTGCAGTCCCGAGTCCAGAAGGGAGCACGTCAGCAACGCTCCCCTCCGCACTTGCTTGGTCCATGTGGAAGGGAGCGCAATGGCACCACCTCTTTTTTCCGCAGCACAGCTGGGCACTTTTCATTGCTGTGCTATGGAAGGGAGCGTCGCCATTGTGCTTATACGGCCAGGAACGACGGGAGTATCGCATGATCACAGGTGCAAACTGGATTTTTTCCCTTTTGTGAAAACTACATGAGTGCGACGCTTGGAGATGAGATGGCAGTGGGCCAGTGACGACATCGTGAGGAAGCGTGGCCTGTCGACTGCTGTCATCCTGTCCCAGAAGTGGCACAACCCGTTGTGCAGAAATGGCCTTGGTGTAGCAAAAGCAGAGAGCACCAAGTTGGGGAAGAGTGGCCTATTAGAATGAAAAGGGGATTATCTTAAAGGGGGAAAAAAAAAGGAAAACTAGAAACCGACATAGCTGGGGCCTACAGTCCCCCTGCCTTTCGGTGTAACCTAAGCAGCAGTTGTCATTATCAGAAGTCAATCATTTTCGCTCATCCTCTTTTCCCTGCTCAGGGATTCCACCCTGGGCTCTTCTCTACTGCCTCCAGATACTCCTAAGCTGTTGCCATGGGTTCGTTTTTCCCAGTCTCCAAGAGCTTAGTGCTTTTCATCCCTTCTCATAATCTGCCCAGCCAGAACCCTTATGTTGCTGCCCTTTTCAACTGTGAATGTGCGTGTCTGCATTTTTTTCTCTGGTACCCTGACACACATTGCTGTCTGGGTGACTCTGCTCAAAAGGCATCTCAAGTTGGCTTTGGCACTTTCCAGAGGGCCAGGCTGCGTGTGGGACTGTGGGGGATGGGGCCCAAAAAGTAATTTTCTCTTTTCATGGCAAGTATAGAGAGTTGGGACTCTGGACCTGGTAGATGGGTTTTGGTGTCCTATTAATGCTGTGGCCAAATATTAACAGCTGTCCAGTGTACAGAAAGAGTCAGCTTGTATTAGTGACCTTGTTTGATATTTTTTGCACGAGCTTGGCAATTTGATTCGACAAAGCTATGATGGGTGGGAAGGGACTGGAGAGGTGAATTTTTCTCTGTTACTGACCTCATTGCACAGTTCTCACAGTTAATGGAAGTAGAGTTGAGTCACACTTGTGCACTTTGATTTGCTTCTATATACTATATAACCTGTGGGAGTCCCTCTTCCATTGCACACAAGTCCAAGGGCCCCAGTTAGACAGTTCTGAGGACTGAATTTGTTCACCAGGCAGAGATGGTCTGGGTTGAATTGATTGTTTTGGGGCCTGATTCTGTCACTGGCTGTGAGGGGGTGCTGGACCCCATCACTGGAAGGGCTGGAAGGCTTCTCTGTTGTGTACCATCTGCAGCATCATTTACCACCAATAAAGCTTATCTTGTAGCAGAAATGTGTGTCAGTGTTCAGCGCCAAACAAATTCTTGAGGAGGCCTGGCTCTACACTTAGTTTGAAAACAGAACAACCAGCGAACCCAGGTTTGTGGCTAGGCATAGAAGGACAGGGAGCGGCATCCAGTCGCGGTGCTGATACTGATGACGCACATTTCCAAACGTGTGTTTGTTTTCTGCACACCTTACAGTGATTACAATGATGGGGTTGAAAAGGGACCCTCAAGATTATCCAGTCTAGCCTGCTGCTGACTGAAGGAATTCTGTTGCTCTGGCATCTCTGATGGGTTGTCATTTTTATATTACTGTTGGCCCTTCACTTTCACAGGGGTTAGGGGCACGAGGTCCCACCCTCAAAAGCAGAAAAGCCACAATAAAAATAAGAAATTGTGAATACTATTTTTTTTTTACATCAGAATACTTCTCTAAGAATCTCTACGACCTCCAATGTCATTCTGTGGTCCACTTCTGCTGGAAGTGGATGACAGAATCATACTGGAGGACCTAGCAATGCCTAAAGAAGTGTTCTCTCTAGGAGGGAGTGTATTTTTCCCTTGGCAAGGGCACGTACGGTAAGATTTTTAAAAATAAGTAAAATAAAATAATCCACAAATAAACAAATCCATGAGTGCTGAACAAATGAAAGGGGAGGGCCAACTGTACGTGCACAATAAATAAAAAAAACTTCAAGAGTAGCTGTGTGGATTCTAATTTTATCCAAGTGTTCAAAAAGTATTTAAGGGAAATATTTGAGGTAGGGGAACATGCTCACCTTGCCTCCTCCATCATCATTCCTCTCTCCTGAAGCAGATGGTAACTTTCTGAAAAGGAGGATCTCCTTTGCATGTGGAGACTCTCCACATGTTCAGGAACCCTGATGTTCCCGATAATGCAGGCCACATCCACAGGTAGAGGAAGGTTCTCCTCTTTACTCTGTTCCCCACGGGGACAGTGAGGGTGTGGGGGGTGGTGAAGGCTCTGTTTTTACCTACACGGAGAATGCCCGAACAGGGTTTCTGTTGCCTCAGAACCAGCAAAGAGTGTTGCGGCTCCTTTAACAACCAGAGCATAATCGTCTGTGAGCCAGAGCTCATTTTGACAGATGTGTGCCACATTATCCTCAGCAGATATACTATGCGTACATACGTATAAATAGGACCAGTGCCAGGGCTTTGGATTTGGGGGAACCCGTGAAGACTGATGTTCGAACAAAGGGGACCCAATTCAGAGCACGGTTGCATTTCTTTCCTTTGCTGTTCAGCTGCCCTATCTAAGGATGCAAGCAATGGGGTGTGTGAAAAATGCACTTTGCTCAGTGTTTTTTTAGAGAGATGGTACAGCCAGCGTGGTGTAGTGGTTTGAGTGTTGAACTACGACTCTGAAGACGAGCATCTGATTCCGTGCTCAGCCATGGAAGCCCACTGGGTGACCTAGGGTGTGTCACATACTCTCAGCCCCAGAAAAAGCCCAGTTTGCCTTAGGGTTACCTTCTGGATTGAGGATTAAAATGGGCCACTTATCTGTGTTCCGAAATCCTTACATTTCCTGATTTGTCAGATGTTCTGTGAAAGAACGAAAGTGAACATGTGGGCATGCACACATTTGAAGAACAAACTTGCATAAAGCTTCTGTACATTTCTAACATGCACACAGATACTTTTCAGTCAATGCAGACATGCATCCATTAATCCATTATTCCGTTTGGAAGACACAACAGTATGTGTGGTTCTCTCTGTTTTGTTTGTTTGTTTGTTTGTTTTGAAATATCTACATGGAACAGACAGGGAACGGATCTGGAAAAGCAAAAAGTAGGAAGCGATGGGAAGCAGATTTGAGCAGCTCTCACCGTTGGTGGCAACCAGTGATAAGAGGATAAAGGATCAGTGGCAGCTTTGCCCTTTTATTCTGGGCAGTGGCACAGACTGGGACCAGTGGGGAGGGTGTATCTATGGCGGGGATGGAAGGAAAACTTTGCCCCCCCCCCCAAAAAGAGTTCTGACCTTAGCGTAATTTTCCTTCAGTCCCCTAATTTCTGCCATTGCAGAAGGGTCAGGTGTTGAAAAATCATTCACACCTAAATATTTCACATTTGATATGTTTGCATTCCCTTGATAACTTTGCCTGCCACTTTTCTTTGCATGTCTAAACTGTAATTCTAAATACCTTCATTTTGCTTCTTCCCATAACTACACTCCTGGAGCAGCTCTAATTCAAAATTCACTCTTGCACTGGAGGATTCTGAAAGTTCAGAGTCAGCAGCTAAGAGTCCCTGGCAAATTCATTGCCAAGGTAGTCTTGGGACCCTGAACTTCATGGGTGGCAGCTCAGTCATCTTCACCTAAGCTTGGGAAAGTTGCTGTTTTGGACTGTAACTCTGAGAAACCTCCTAACTAGCATCACCTCTTATAGAGAGATCCACCACCATTTGTGTGGCATCTTGAAGAGAACCATTGCAGAATCACCCACATGGCACTGGAAATCTGGACTTGAACAGTTTATGGCTGTGACCAGGCTCAGGCCCTTTCCGCACTAGACAGTTACAGTGCTATTATTCCACTTTCAACATCTTATGGAACCCTGAGGTTTGCAGTTTAGGGAGGGACCTCAAAGGCCTCTCCCTAAACTGCAAACTCCAGGATTCCATAGCATGTTGAAAGTGGAATAATAGCACTGTAACCGTCTAGTGCAGAAATAGCCGCAATCTCTGAGACTGAAGGAATTTTTTTTTGTGGGGAAGGGAGCAATGCCCTCATTTTGCTTGCCTCCATGCCTATATATCTGGCCAAAGGAAGAGGGCAATGAAATGGGCAAGGATGGCACTGGTGAGATTGGGACCTGTGGAGGGCATCTTACCCACAACCTCCCTCCCTTCAGGCACTCAGACGCACATCCAACCTGTAATGTGCAAATTGGTTCAGAGTCCCAGGCAGTGGTGCGTATGCGAGTGCAGAGCAGGTCTTGTTGGAGACACCCTTTTTTTTATGTCCCCTTTTGTAAGAGCCACCAGCTGCTTGCAGTTTACCTGGGCTGGCCTGTGAGCACATCAGTCTGAAGAGAACTATTCATTGCTCTCCCAGTCAGCAAACCAGGAAACCATAAGAAACGTGGCCACTTGGAGAGCATTTACATAGGTCGAGTCTCATTGGTTTAGCTCCGGGGTGGGGTGTGCTGGAGGCAAATCCGCCGGTGCCGGCTAGGGTGGCTTAAGGTATCTCCAAGCAGAACGAGTCTAGTCTGGTGTCTGGTTTAAACGGGGACCCCCGAGAAATCCAGAAAGACTGAAGTTGGACCACAGTCTTGGAGAGCAGGTATGCTTGATGGCTGAGTGGGAGGATTTTTTCCCACTGCTTCTATGGCTGAATGAGCTACAGATATACAGATATCTGGGGACATATACAGATATATGGGGATATTTTGGATTTATGGCTGAAAGATGCTCTTTGGGTGGATTGAGCAACCTTGGGGTATTTTTAGGAATTGTTCAGTTAGAAACGTGCTCGTTCTTTGTTGTTCTACAAATGTGCGGGACCCTTGAAAGCTAAAATGCTGGGATTTAAACCTGCCTAATCCGACAGAAGCTTATGGAATATTTATTTAAATCCGAGCGCTTTGGTTTGAATTGGGGCTGTGGATTAAGCCATTCTGTCATGATTTTTTTTAACAGTTCACACAAATGTTTAGATATCCCAAGAGACTAAAACAAAAATGCCTGCTTCTGTTCAGTGACTTCTGCTTGTAAGTTCCACTTGAAAACAGCTCAGATACAAGCCCTGGGAATGCTCAGAAATTTTGCTGCTTGGGGTGAATCACAGAATCATAGATTTGGAAGGGACCAAAAAAGGCTATCTAGTCCAAATCCCTGCCATACAGGAACGCAACTAAAGCACTCCTGAGACATTGCCATCCTACCTACCACTGATTCTTGCTGGACAAAGGGAATATTGGCAGTGGAATAACACTATTCCCCATCCTTGAGGCTAGCAGGCTAGTGCAAGGGGAAGAGGGCAGGCTGTGTGGCACACAGATAGGAGAGAGAGGGGAGCAGCCAGGGGGCTTGTAACAAAGAGTCCAAAGATGGCCTTTTCTGCCCCCTTAGCAGCTTCCGCCTGAAGCAGCTGCCCAACACAATACTGCTTGAGGAGAAAACTGCATTTGTGCGCAGATGACTTCAGGCTGCAGGCTGGTGGATGTGTGTACAACTGGCAGCAACTTTCAGAGATGCTGCAGCACCTCTGTTAGCGATTGCACGTGCTGGTTATCACCCCTGGATGTACATGATTACCGGACATACAAATGTGTAACTGAACCCTATGGGGTTGTGTGCATGTATGATGAATGATGACCCTTTTTGAAAGACCAGAGCTTCAAATCACTGCTGCACCAGTGGGAACTTCAGTCTCCTCCATTAAGAAATGGGAAGAAAACGGTGGCTAGAAACTCGTATTTAGCACATGGCTGGTGCTCAAACTCAAGGGAGTATGAAAATCTTAAGGGTGCAGGACCACATATGTGAGTCTTCCTTTAAGAACTGCTGCATGTGTGGCCAAGAAACTGGGCTATGATAAAACAGTGAAATTGGCCTATTATGTGGGCATAACAAAGAGAGAGCTATCTCACCTCTTTATGAATGTATGGAAGCTGGTCCATCTCGTAGACTGTGTGGTTAAGCAACAGAACTCGATGGGGTCGAGAGAGATGATGTACTTTAGATTTTATTGAACTGGCCCTAGTGTTGGAGAGAGTGCAACCACCACCTTAGGCAGCTGCTATAGCAAGGTGGAAAATGGCTGGTTTTAAGACACATCTGAGCATTAGCTGACCTTTGCATCTCTTTTATCCCTCAATTAATGATGAGACTCCACACATTTAACTAATTTCTCTCCACTGCCATCCTCGACCGCCCCCCCCCCATCACTGTAATCTAGTACTGGTGGTCAAAAGCAATCACGCAAATTCAGAATGGCTTATGGGTGAAGAGGGTTTATCTGATACACGCCAGGCTCCCACTTCTCCTTTTTTTCCCCCTTAAGTCTTTGAAAGGATTTGGGGTTTGCTAAAGATGATTTTGAAACAAAAAGTGATTCTTTCTCATACCGCCTTCCAGAGCTGGGTGGAAAACATTACGTGAGTACATCTGTGTGTGATTGGGGCTGGGGAGAAATGGTTACCATAAAGAAGATACCAATTATCCCTGTTTTATTTTCTGCAGCTTTTATTTTTTTGCAAGACCCAGTGCTTCATTGTAGACTATGTCCCTCCAGCAAAATAACTTCCAAGGATTCTGTCTTGAAGGAGAAGTCCTACCATGCTCTGCAGCTTACTTTGCCTAATTCCTGAACCTTCAGGCATGGAATTTTGCTTAACACCGCAGCCGGAGAGCTGAAATGTTTACATCATTGTTTCTTTTCTTCATTTTAATGTCATTGTTTCTTTGCTTCTTCCACCGATTGCCTCTTGACACATCGCTGTGTGGATGTTTGGTTTCTTCTTTTCTCTTTTAAAAATCCACCTGGGCATGAAGTGAGAGGGTGGCACACCTTGGCCACCGAGATCTGAAGATTGGCCTCGGCATCAGCCTGAGAAGGGGCGGCTTCCTCGAAATGGCTTCCTCTTTGCTTTTGGAATGTTTGGGTCGAGGACGGCTGCGGCAGGGCGGAGAACACGGGGAGTCACGGCGGCTGCCCCCACGCTCCCCATGGATAGCTAGCACCTATAGGAAGCCCTCCAGCCCCTGGGGGCGGCGCTTTCTGAGGCCGCTGGAACCAATCAAGTGCTACCCGGAAGCTCCGCCTCCCGTATATCTCTGTACGTATAGGAGTCCTGTTGGAACTGCCCAAGAGAAGATGCGTCAATCTATTTTTATAAAAGGAATTTGTGTTTCTAACTTATGGGGACCCTAAGGTGAACCTATCATGGGGTTTTCTGGGGCTGGGCGTATGTGATGCATCCAGGGTCACCCAGTGAGTTTTCATGGCTGAGCAGAGAATTGAGCCCAGGTATCCAAAGTTGTAGTCCAGTGCTCAAACCACTGCCGGTTCTACGAAAGGAATTTACATTGGGATTTTTTTTTTAAAGTAAATCATGTTTTAAATTGTATCTTTATTTCTGTTTTCATCTTTGATTTTCTTGTGTATATTAATTGTACTTTATGTTCAATATTACTGTAAACCACCACGAATCCCATTTGGGGAGGAAAGACAAGATAGAAATCCAGTAAAATCAATCAATTCTCCATTATCTTGAACTAGGTTTATAAAAGCCAGCAGGGAGCAGAGGGAATGCCACTAATCCCCAGTGTTAGTATTTTCAAAAGACAGTTAAATGGAAAAAGCTCTCCACCAGCAGTGCAGTGTTGAACAATATTTAACATTGCACTGCTGTCCTACCAAACTGATAAGCAAGAGAGTGATGACAACTAATAGGAAAGACTTTTTCTTGCCACTGTGGCAAGAACTTGCCACTAATATAACCAAATTCAGTTCCAAAAGCTATGGTGGTGGCCTTTAAAGTTTCTGTGGCTATATAACAGGGATGGGCATGTGCTGAGGGTCAGTGAGCCATTTGTGGTTCCTGCCAACCCTCAGCAGACTGTACTGACTGGTATAAAGGCAACTGGAAGTGGCATTCCTGGTGACCAGAACTTGCTTCTGATCATTTCCTGACACTGGAGGCCTGCTGAGTGGGGTAGTATTTCTGGACGAACCTTACTCCCTTCCTATTATCTGAAGAAAAATGTGTTTCTTTGGCCAAAATCTTCAAAAGACAGTTTTCATTCTTTTATGGAGGGGGCAAAGCCTACGTGGTGCCTCTCCAAGGACCTCATGCTGCATGTAGCCTGCAGGATTCTCTAAAAGTTGATTAGCCAGAAGGACTCTCAGACTGCAGGGCCTTGCACCTCTTCTGTGGTCCACAGGCATGGGCGAGGAATCTCAGAGTGACAGCAGTGCCTTGAAACGCATGTCTGTGTGTGTGTACAGTGGCCCTCCACTTTTGCAACAGTTCAGGGCACAGAACAAAAATGAAAAAAATGTGAATACCTGTCCCCCCCCCCCCCCCCGCTCTCTTTGCCATTCCTTTCTGGGCTCCCCCCTCCATCCCCTTGCCTTTTGCCTTGGCACACAATCTCAGCACTGGGCAGAAGGCAAAGGAATGGAGGAGGAGTACTGGAGGCCAGAAGGAAGTCTTGCCCATGCCCTCCCTTCCCCTGTCTTTTGCCTCAGTACATCTTAGCCCTGAGCAAGAGGGCAAGGAGAGGGGAGGGGGAGCACCAGAGGCAGAGAAGGAAGGTGTGCGCATGCTTTCCCCCTCATGCACGGGCATGCTTGCCTTCCTTCTTTGCGCTGGGCAAAACACAAGGGAATGGGAAGAGGAGAATGTGGAGAGGCATGTGGAAGCCTCACAAATAGTCAAATTTGCAAAGGTCAAACCCGTGAACGTGGAGGGAGGACTGTATATGTATTTTCCTGATTTGTTATACTTTGTGTTTTTTATTTAAATGAGACACTCTGCAAATATGGTTGATGGTTAAGGTGTTGTGCTTAATGGCATCAGCAGGGGCTGCCACCTGAACTCTCAGGGCCTTGGGTGGTACTGAACTGGCAACCCTATTAGATTAATGGAAGAAGGGCCACTAGTTGCTGAGTGGATTGGGGGGCTATGGAGGATAGGGGCACCCAACTGGCCTGGCATACATTAGCCTCATGTACATTACCTCAGTAACCTTTGTGACAACCCTGTGCGGTATGTCTGTTGGCCATTTTAGAAAGCACTAAAAAGTGTGCATATCTGTGTCTTGTGCTCAGCGCCTCCTTGCTTAAGAGCGAAGCAGAACTTGAGGAGGAGTTTGTTGCGTTGCTTGTGCATTATTCATTAAATCTTTTTACCAAAAAAAACAAGTAACAGGGTTGATGAATGAGTAGTACAACGCTTGATAAATTCCTGTCAAAAATGCCTCTAAAATGGCTTTTAAAAAAAACTTTTAAAAGTTAAGTAGAAACCATAATGCCAAGGAAGTTGCTTTGTTCACACATTATATTACTCAAATGAAAAGCTGTGCTCTTGTTACTGAAAAGCATAACTTATCTTTTAAAATGTGCTAGGTGAAAATCATGCTGTTGTTGCAAAGTGGCAAGTGACTCAATGGCACATATGTGCACACACACAAACACAAAAAAGGGTGTTACTCGTTGCTTCCAATCTGTGGAGAGGAGGTGAGATGTGTTATAGAAGAGATGGGCAGATTGTGTATCTGTGTCTGTGCACATGTGTGTATGAGATAGAGGCCATTTCCGCATTACACTGTTTTATAGTGCTATTATTCCACTTTTGACATCCTTAGGGAAATTCTTGGGTTTGTAGTTTTCTGAGGCCAAAGAGCTCCCCGGCTGAGAAATCTAAATGGCCCTCCCTAAACTGTCATCCTCAGGATTCCACAGGATGTTAAAAGTGGAATACTAGCACTAGAACAGTGTAGTGTGGAAATGGCCGGAGAGAGAGAAAGAAAGAAAGAAAGAAAGAGAGAGAGAGATGCATGGTTGAAGGAACCTGAGGCATTCCTGTCTGAAACCTGGTTTTAATCCACGGCTTCCTAGTTTACAGCTGGGTCTCTCAGCTCATATACTAAGATATCGTTACAATTCCACCCACCTACATCACATGTTGAGATGGCATGTTTGACTATTTGTGCTTTATTTGCTCTCTCCATATTTTTGTTTTGAGTGAACTGATCTCTGTAGAATGTCCTGGACATGACTTTGCCTTGAGGTGTCCAGTTGCGAACCTTCAGCAGGGGTTCACAACCTTTGGCCCTACAGATGTTTTGAACTTCTGCTCCAGTTGCAGAACTATTGACCACTCTGGCTGGGCCTGAAGGCCAAAACATTTGGGGGAAGATAGGTTCAGAATCCCTATCCAAGTGGATTAGATTGTCATTCCTCTCCTTCTGGTCATTGAGGAGTGGAAGCTAATGAGGAACATCTAAACTGTTCTCATGATATGCAGCCAGATGGTCATTGAAAATGTTTGAGAGCTCAACTTAGGTTAGTGGCAGAATTTTGCACAGTGAAGTTCGCATGTTCAATTCTCAGAAACTCCATTTAAGAGAATCAAGTGGCAAAACCTTGCTTTCCCTGAAACTGAACATGGGTCAGCAGTGTGAGGCAGCAGCCAAGAAAGCCAATGCGATTCTTGCTTGCATCAATAGGAGTATGGTGTCTAGATTGAGGAAAGTAATGGTACCACTCTATTCTGCTTTGGTTAGACCTCATCTGGAATACTGTGTCCAGTTCTGGGCACCTCAATTCAAGAAGGACATCGACAAGCTGGAACGAGTCCAGGGGAGGGAGACCAAAATGGTGAAGGGTCTGGAAGCCATGCTCTAGGAGGAACAGCTTAGGGAGCTGGGTATGTTTAGTCTGCAGAAAAGAAGGTTAAGAGGGAACATGATGTTTCAATATTTGAAGGGATGTCATGTTGAAGATGGAGAAAGCTTGTTTTCTGCTGCTCCAGAGACTAGGACACAGAGCAATGGATTCAAACTACAGGAAAAGAGACTTCCTGATGGTCAGAGCTGTTTGGCAGTGGAATACATTGCCTCAAAAGAGTCTCCTTCTTTGGAGGTTTTTAAGCAGAGGCTCGATGGCCATCTGTTGAGAGTGCTTTGATGAGTGTTCCTGCATGGCAGAGGGTTGGACTGGATGGCCCCTGGGGTCTCTTCCAACTCTATGATTCTATGAGATCGTGGGGAGTTGCTGCCAGCCATATTTATATAGTACCAAGCTACGTTGCCCAGCGGTCTGATTTGATATCAGTCATCTTCTTATCTGCCTTCCTAAGAATCTGGGCACTCCATCATTTGTCAGATGTACTGGTTCTGTGGTTAGCCAAAGGGGGAGGGATTCTGAGCATTGACTGGAGGGCCACAGGCATGAGCTTCTGGCCTACAGAAACACTGGAGTAGGAAAAGAAGAATCCTTGGGCCTATTCATGCTACACACAGATAGTACTATATTTTACTTCAATTGCCGTGGCAACATCCTGTGAAGTCTAGGGGTTATAATTCGGAGAGTTTGAGCTCTCAGGCTGAGAATTCTGAAATGCCCACCCTAAGCTGCTAGTCCCAGGATTCTGTGGATGCTGCCATGGTAGTTAAAGTGCCATATAATGCTACAGTTCTATAGTGTAAATGGCTATTCTGCCTAACTTCGGAGCCATTTTTGGAAGAGGTTTCAGACTTAAAGTTGAAGGCTTTCACAGCTGGAATCCATGAGTTGTTGTCGGTTATCCGGGCTTCAAAGCTGTGTTCTATTAGTATTTGCTGCTTACGTTTCACCTGCATCTGTGGCTGACATCTTCAGAGGATCTCAGAGGCTCTCGTCTGAGGATGCCAGCCACAGGTGCAGGTGAAACGTCAAAAGCAAATACTAATAGAACTCGAAGCCGGGAAAACCCACAACAACCCAAGGTTTCAGACGCTAGGAAAAATGTATGTGTTGTCATGCTGTTAACTGTCTCTTTGGTGTGTGTACACCTGGAGCCATCGCTAGAGAGTGGCAGCATTGGCCATTTGTATCTCTCCATCCTGAGGATCTACCTCAGTGTTCTTGTTTCCACCTTGCATTGAATATCCCAAATCAGTGCTTCCCAACTTTTTTTCACTTGTATACCCCTTGGCAACTCATTTCTATAAATTGTACCCCCCCCCCGCCCGCCTGCTGCCATGTCCTTTCTTTGAGGGGAAAGAAAGCTTCTGTGAGCTCTGAGGAGACATCTCCATACCCGTAGAAGGAAAGGCAGGGTGTCAGGCGGGCCACTGCCCAGGCTCCTCCATCCCATCAATGCCCCGTTACCAACCTAGATGGTCTCCATGGTCTCCAGATCTGGTTTTCTCCTGGCTGAAGGCATGAAGAGGAGTGACTGGAGTGACATTCCTCCCTTACATGGATTCAGGATGGAACTGGATGTCTCCACGGGATGGACTCTCTCCTCTTGGAGAGGAAAACAAGGCAGTGGGAGAAAGGAGAGCGTGAGCATAAGAGCTGAGAAGCCACCTACTGTGGGCAGGGTTAGGGTTATGGCAACTCAAATAGAAGGCTGTGTGATATGCATGTGAGAAAGACTTGTATTCTTTAAGCTTGACAGCTAGAAGGTCAGCTTCTGTGTCATTCTTCTCTTTATGGTTTCCCTCCATCTCTTAAGGTTCTGGGACAGGGAAGCAACACTGTGAGCAATCAAGAACCACATTGAGTTATGGCGTCATATGAGAATGGTTTATACTTTATACTTTTCCCACCATTACTTTTTTTTTCTTTTTTTGGGATACCCCTTAGTGCCCTCATTTGTATCCCTGGGAGAATGCATACCCCAGCTTGTGAATGACAGCCCTAGATGATCTGATGGCCGAGATTTTTGGACTTTTGCTTCCAGAATCCCTGACCGTTGGCCAGATTAATTGGTGTTCCTGAGAGCTGAAGTCTAAAATTCCAGGAGGACCATGGTTTGAGAACCACTGGCCTAGCTGACGAGTAAGCACTATGAGATACCTGCTGAGATCTAATCAGACAAGAGGATGCACCTCAGTGGGCTATACAGCCTAAGAGCATTGTCATTTTGCAGGTCTAGCCTAACTTTAAGGTTACAGGGTCCATGTGAAGGTGCCACGCTCCACAGCTTCCCCAAATCTTGAAGCCAGGACTGCCAAGCCAACTGCTTTTCCATTCATCAAAAGAAGAGAATGGTAGAATGGGTCCAGTGGTAGTTTTATGTGGCCCAAAATGATATGTGTTGTGTGACCCTGGTTCACCTTCTGACGACTGCATTCAAGCTAGTGCATAAAATGTGTACCACAGCCTTGTATGCACAACAGCGAGTAGTTAAAATTCAGCTTCTTCTTCTGAAACATCCTCAGTATGTGAATTTCTCCTTTTGCCCTCCCTCCCTCTCCCCTCCCTGCCTTTCAAAACTAACCCACAGAAACGGCTGTTTTGGGCCATTAATTCTCCATAATAGATGGGGACAGATGGGATTTTATGTGTTTTCTTTTTACTGTCTGGGGTCAATTATTGACTGAAATAATGAATGGAGAATCTGTGTCCAGGGTTCTAAATCAGACACCTGGGATTAGCCTTCTTCCTATTTCTGTCTGGTTGAAAGGGGGTGGGTGGGTCAGAAAACTTCCCCCAAGTTTGAAGTCCAGAATTTGGCAGTAAAGTTTGGCAGGGGCTCAGGTCAATGGGAGATATTGCGAGCTGTCTGAACATGTTTACTCTTCATTACACAGGATGAAGTAACCACTAAGAATTTTCCCCTACCAGGTTGCTAATCCTTCTTAGATTTGTGGCCACACAAATGCAGGAGCAAGACTTCTGGCAGCAAGGAAACATTGAGAGGTATTGCTTGACTCTCTCTGGAAGTCTTGAACCTGTTGATGAACCTGTCAACTAGGGATGGATGAAAAATTTGCTCCATCAAGAGCAAATAGATTTACTGAATTTACACCTCCCAGTCCTGAGCACGAGGCCAGATGAAATATGTGGTTGGAATGCTGTACTTTTCAGGACTTTGGGGGTATTCCATGAAAGAAGGGAAAAAAATGCATTTGTAAACCGCATGTGTACATTTGAAAAACACGCCAAGAAAACTTGTGTAGAATTTTAAAACATTTGCATTTTAGACAATAGTCCATGTGTACAGAAATATATACAAGAAGAGTGCACACAGAAAAATGTAGAAATAACTGCACAGGGGCTGGGAGCAGAATTCACACAGAAGGGGGATGGATTGAACTTCAGGGAGGAAATCAGAGTCACAGCAACCTTGAGAGCAGCATTTGATCTTTGTAATGGTAGAGCGTAGTGTGGCACTATCAGGGACCACACTGAATGTCTTGCCTCAGGCAGCAGATTGGAAGGGGTGGCCAAGGGAGTGCACTGCACCACCTTTTGCCCTGAACCTTTTGTGCTGGTGCAGTAAAGCTGGCTTCCTTTTGGTTACTTCTGACTAGAGTCAAACCACTCAATCACTTGATGGGTGGTGAGTGAACATGGAGATCGGTCCCATTGATTTAACAGGTCTAGCTTAGTCAAGACTAACAGTGGGATTTAGGCCTATGTCTACTTCCCCCACAAAGGTGCAGGCACTGTGCCAGGAAGCTGGCATCCAGCCAGTTTTAGCATATTACATTTTAACCACCATAGCCCTGCTGAGAAATAGTGATCACCTAGGGAGCTTTAGGACAGAGTTTGGATTTCAGCACTGGTCTCTCTCCGGCCAGAATCCTGCAATCAGACCACAGACCTGGACTATCTCCCAGTTGTCTTGCCAACAATCTCTGGGCTACCACTCCACTTCCTACTAATGTTCTGCCTTTCTCCTCAGTCTCCCGCATCAATGGGCACTCGAAGCTCGACAGACACCGAGAGCACCCTCCTGGCTATGACAGCTCTTCCACGGTGATGAGCAGCGAGCTGGAGTCCAGCAGCTTTGTCGACTCTGATGATGATGAAAACACAAGCAGGTATGGGGAAGCTTCTGGGTCCATTCATAAGGTGTGGGTTGGGTCTGTTAGAAAGAAAAGCAAACCATCAAATGAAGGCCTGCTTGCATTTAGATCAGTCTTACCCAACCAGCAGTCTTCAACAGGTACTGATTTATAGTTCTCATCATTCCCAGCCAACACAGCCAGTGAGGGAGTTGGAGATGATGGTGTCTGTAGGCCAACACTTCTGGAAGGCCCCAAGGCTTTATTAGAGGCTTTATTAGCCCCAAGGCTTTATTAGATACATAGGGAAGGGATGAGCAATGCATAGCTTCAGGGGATACATACACCTTCCCAACTGATTTTGCAGTCCCTAAAGGCTCTAGGAACTCCAAGTGCCCCCCAAATAATTATTGATCATTATAGAGAGGAGAAATGGACACCTAGTGCCTCTAGGAATCATGATTCTTCCTCAAAACAAAGTACCCTTTGGTCTTGTTTCACTAAAAAGGAAGACATTTTTAGGAAACAAGAAGTAAATATCTGACTACTTTTGGTTTCCTTTATGGGATCCGTATGTGGATGCCAGCAGTGGCAGGAAGCAGTTGGCTCTCAGCGTTCTGGGATTTCCCCACCCCTGTCATAGGAATGAATCCAAGTACTGTCCCAACAGTGTTTAACGGATGATACTTCGATACCATTTTTTCTCTGAATGAGGACAGATACAGCCTCAGAGAGCCATATTTGGTGACTTTAACTTTGCACAAGATTGGAGTTGGAAGGAATCTTAGAGGCCACGTAGTCAAACTTTCTGCTCAGTGTGGGACACCCAGAGGTGAAACATCTCCAGCAGATGGTTAACCAACCTCTGCTTGAAGACATCCATCAAGATTAGGGTTGGAGAACCTGCCACTCACAAGACACCCATGAAGTACTACTTCTGTGATCCCACACGGTAGGGGTAGGGCAAGCTGGCTGGGGAATGTTACGAATTAGAGTGTGATAGAATCCAGAGAAGCACAGTGTAGACAAGCTCTGTTCCAGGCACATGGTCCCATTATCCACTGGCTCGTGTCAGCAAGAGGTTTCTCCTGTCATCCCTGACTGTTGGGTGTGGTGCAGAAGTCCAGCTCATCTAGAGCAGTGTTACTTAAAGTGGTGATCCAGGGATTGGTGCAAGCCCAGAAACTATCGGCTGCTGGTTCTTGGAGAGTTTCCAGGAAAGAAAGGAACAATTGAAGCTAGTGGGTACAAAGATAGTCCCAGTCCTTGGTGCACTGGAAAAATTAAAATGCTGGTCCCACATCACATACTTTAAAAAAGCACAAATCTAGAGGATCCCTGGTGTTCAGGAAAGTTGTTCTAGGCTAGAACTGAGGAGTGTAGGGCCATCCCAGTGATGTTGGACTCAGCTCAGCCCATCAGCAATGCCACTGGGGAGGCAAAACTTGGGATCTTTTGGTTTGATGCCTGATGCTCTTCTCAGTGGATGTTGTAAAACAGCATTGGACTAACTCTGGCCTTGGGGCCACATGTGGCTCCCAAGACTTTTTTTTTTTTGGTGTGCCCTGCAACTCCTCCCAACTGCCCACATTGCATCTTTCTTGCTAAAAAAAGAAAGGTAAACCAGTTCAATTGCCTTTCTTGGAAACCTCAAAAGAAGCAGCTTACCTTTTAAATAGGTTGCAATCACCTGAGCACTGTTTGACATTTAAAAAAGGGTTTTTTTTTTTAACAAAAGGCAGTGGGAAGGCACTCCAAAAGTGGACTGCCTTTCCACTATTGGGGGGCAGTCCTTGCAGGGGGGTCCCAGGAATAGAAAATTAGCTGCCAGACCTCCAGTTTCCTTGTCCTGTTTTGAAAAGAACTGTCAGCACCTGTACCACATATAGGCCACTTCTATTGAATTTTCTTCTTCTTCTTCCTTTCCTTGTTGTTGTTGTGTGCCTTTAAGTCATTTCAGATTTATGGTGACCCTAAGATGAACCTCTCATGGGGTTTTCTGGGGGCTGAGAGTGTGTGACATGCTCAAGGTCACCCCGTGGGTTCCATGGCCAAGCAGGGACTTGAGCTCTCGTCTCCAGGATCCTTCATCCAGTGTTCAAACCACTACACCGCGCTTGGTCTCTCTACCCTCCCTAACTCTTATTCATTCAGTCAGTCAATCAATCATTCAATCAATCAATTTTATACCCTACTTTTTTCTCTTGTTTTATGATTTTTTTTAAAAACCAATTAAATAACAGTAACAAGGGCATGGTTAAACACTGTTTAAAATACATTTAAAACATAATTGAAAAGGCAAAAAGATAAAAGTGCTGCACGACACATTTGAAATATCCTTCTGCTTCATCATTTGAGCACAGAAAGCCTGCCTAAGGCCATTTCCGAACGACACTCTTATAGCGCAGTGAATCCACTTTCAACCTCCTATAGAATCCTGGGGTTTGCAGTTTCGGGAGGGGCCGTAACACAACCAAGGTCCCCTGTTGGGTTTCCATGGCTGAGCAGGGAATTGAACTCTGGTCTCCAGATCGGTAGTCCCAACGGTCAAACCATTGCACCAGGATGGCTCCCGTGTAGCTGCGCCCCATTATATAGCCTGTTATACTGTGTTATTTGATATCCATACCTCTCTCAGGTCATTCTCTGGATTCAAATGAGTGGAGCATTCATGGGTGTGAATTTGGATCCTTCAAATAATCTGCACTTGAGCTGTATTATTGTGTGCCTTGAAGTCATTTCCAACTTATGGAGACCCTAAGAAGAACCTATCATGGGGTTTTCTGGGGCTGAGAGTGTGTGATGTGCCCCAGTGGGTGTCCACGGCTGAGCGGGAAATCAAACCCTGGTCTCCAACATTCCAGGACTCAAACCATTACACCATGCTGGCTCGCTCTGCCTTCCTTAGGGAACAGAATATCTTGATTCCTCCCCTTCCTTTTCTTCTCCCCTCTCCTTTTTTGGGGTAAAAAAGTGGGATATTTCCATAGCAGCAAGATACGCACTCAGGCAGGATTACGAGCAGCCAGGTTGGTCTACTGGATAAGAATGTGGGGGCCAGCTAAATCCCAGTGCGTGTCTTAATAGAGTCACTGCCTCTGCTCCGTGCCCGATCTTATCCCTCCCTCTAGAGAAAATAAATAAAGTACAAGCCCCTAAAGGCAGCCGTGGCTCTCCCCCCACCCAGCCTTTCTGATCTGGATCAGGCTCTCTTGGCATGAGGAAGTGACTGGCTGGCGGGCCAGCCGGCCAGAGCAACAGAGAGGAATGTGCCAAGGTATGTTGTTTAATATTACAAAGATGATGTTCATAAGCGGATGAGACATTCCATCGGCAGGGGGCTTGCTGGCGTTGGGTGGAGGTGGCAGCAAGGAGGGGGGCCGGTGGCTGGAGACATGGAAGGGGCTGGGTTTCTGCGCAACCAGCGAGCGAGAGAAAAAGCAAGTGACAAAGTGGTTGTCTGGCCCTGCAAAAGGAGGGACCCAAAGCCAGGGGGCTTCTGTTTGGAAGTGAGGTTAAGGGGTTCTTGTGGAGGAAAAGCAGGGGAGAAAGAGTCCATCAGGGAACTTCCAAGGTGCGTAAAGAAGGGACACCATTCCAGGTGCTCCACCTGTATGTGAGTACTTGCATTTTTCTTTCTTGAGGGTGAAATTTATTTGTGAGCGCATGTATTCCACTGGAGGGGCAGTGTGGTGTAATGGTGTGAGCTTTGGGAGACCAGGGTTTAAATTGCTGCTCAGCCAGAGAAATCCACTCTGGGTGACCTTGGGCAAGGGATACTCTTTCAGCCCTAAAGGAGGTCAGTGGTGACAACCCCTCTAGGGTTGCTATACTTTAGAGCCAAGTTGCAGGCACATAACAATGATAAATAGTTCTAGGGAACAGTTAGCTTGGAATTGCTGCTCAGGTGCTACAAAAGAGAGGGGGACATTTCTTCTTCTTCTTTTTTTTTAAATGTACATGTGGATGGACAAGAATGTCTTCAGGCATACACAGAGAGCCACTGAGAGATTGCAAGGAGCTTCCCTTCTGGTTTCAGGCTAATAGATCAGAGATGGGAAAAGTGTTTTCTTTGTTCTCGTAATAATAGAATGCAGTGGCAGTGGAGGGAGGAAGAGTCGTTGAATGCAGCATTAGCTAGGAATTCATCATTAGCTGGGGATTCAGCAGACCATTAGAGCAGGACATAATCAGTATGTGGAACTCACTGCCACAACATGTAGTGATGCCTGCCTGCTTAGATGTCTTTCCAAGGGGATTAGATAAATTTACGGAAGAGGAGAAGGATAACAGCTACTGCTTAGTCACGGAGCTTGGGAAAGTTTGGAATCCAACTCCTGAAGTATCTCAGCCAGCATCTCAGTTTGCCACTGGTGGCCAGGGTGACTGGGGGATTTTGAGACTTGAGATTTGAGGCTAGCCTGCAAATAGGAGTCATAGAAGAGCAGATCCTTCTTGGTGACTGCTCCCAGGCTTTGGAACTCTCTTCCAAGGGAGGCTGGGCTGATCTCCTCCCTCTTGTCCTTTTACCAGCAGCCAAAAACCTTTTTTGCTCTTGTGGGCCTTTGATAGCTTGCTGCTAGAGAAACCTTAGAGAAGACAGCTGCTATACTTTCCTTTTTGCCATGCTTTTAATTTGCTCAGTTGCATGTTAATACTACATAATGTAATGGTGTTAGTAATGGTACATGATATTTTTATTTGTACTTTTTAAAGGTATACATACCTGTGAGCTGGCTTGAGTCTCAGCTTCAGAAGAAAGACAGCATATAGATGACATCAAATCAAACATGAAAATAAATTACTTTTATAGTATATTTGTATACTGTCTAAAGGCCTCTGTTGATTTCCAAGCACCATTAGGTTTGAATCCATCCCAACCCAAGAATGAAGCAAACGTATAACTGGAAAAGAATGCATTGTGGCCAAACTAGATGTAACAATGACAGTCCCATGACTGGGTCTCTTCTTTAGTTCTGGTTTGTCATGACAAGCCTTGACTAAGATTATGGACAGAAATACATGGATCTATCTTATTTTGTACAACTAGGAAAAGCTTTTTTAAAAAACTACAACTCCCAGAATTCCAAGCCACCACTGACCCTTCTGACTGTGTATTCTGGAACCTGTAGTTCAAAGACATAATGATTCAAGCTCTGAGTTTTCTAAGCTTTATATTACAAATTCTTTTTGTTCCACTTTTGAACAAACATGTAGAAAATAAACCCAGTGATCTTTTCACTCATGCCTGGAAGTTTGTTAATAGGTAGATGAAACTAAATTTTGGTTTTATTCTTACGTACTTCATGACAATTTGACGAAGAAGTTTGTGAGGGTTTGTCAATCCCAATAAAACAAAGTGTACAAAATCCTACCCCGTTTTCACCAGCCAAATTCGATAACTACAGCTCTTCTGAGTATGATGGAAATCTTATTGTACCTTGCTGAGAAGCCTTTTAAGGGGAAAAAGGAGGAGATATCCTTGATGCAGAAGCGGTACAAATGTGGTTGAATTACACAGGGATTCCACCACAGACTTTTGCCTGCATGCCATTTCTTCTGCCAATGTCAAGCTCCTTCTGTCAGTTTTATGTAGGATTTTGCAAATGTTGAAAGGATCTTATCAAAAAAACAAAGGAGATAAAGTTTTCACTCACCCTAGCTGTTCCAGATGTACAGCCCTATGAAAGAAGCAAATTTCATGGCTTGATCCATGTGCTCACTGTGTGTTCTGGGGAAGGAAGTCCATCTCCTCCTTGGCTTTGACTTCTGGCTTTTGTGCCATCCAGGCCCCTTTCACACAACACAGTTATAGTCCTATGATTCTGCCGCAGATGCATGCTATGGAATCCTGGGATATGTAGTTTGTGTGGCAGTATTGCTCTCTAGAAGAGAATTCTAACTGCAGTCACCCAGATTCCATAGGATGTTGTCATGGCAGTTAAAAGTGCAAGCATAAAACTATAAAATTGTGTATTGCAGAAGGGCTCCCAGTCTCATTGCCATGACAAGTTGCATACCCTCTGAAAAAAGCTTTTCCTTGGGCCATTTCCACACTACACTGTTATAGTGCTATTATTCCACTTTCAACGTCCTGTGGAATCCTGGAGTTTGTAGCTTAGGGAGGGGCATTTAGAATTCTCAGCCAAAGAGGTCTTTGGCCTCAGGAAACTACAAACCCCAGAATTCCACAGAATGTTGAAAGTGGAATACTAGCACTATAACAGTGTAGTGCGGAAATGACCTCGGATGGAATAAGGAAGAGATAGACAGCCCCCTCCTCATTCCCTCTAGGCCTCACCTCATGGGACCACCGTTACCTATCTCCTCACTTCCTTTCTAGCTTCCTTGTGTCTTCCCACAGCCAGGGCTGGCCCCATGATGAGACGGAGGGGGCAAATGCCTCATAGGGCTGTTGGAGGGCAGAGTTGGGATTGCCCTATAGCCTGTCCTGTATCTTCTAAGAAAATCTGCTATCTTTGGATGTGATGGAAGATGTATCCCATTGTTAGCAGCTTCTGCACATGGAGAGACCATCTTGTCCTTTTCCCAAGGCAGCAAAATGCAAGTGAAGGAAGACCAATTCCAGGATTGGCTAAGTGTCTTTCTGTGAGCTCCTTCTTATGTTGTTAGGTCCCATTGGAATTACCTGGCAACCAATGTGATGCAGCAATATGAGTGTTGGTTTAGGACTCTGGGAGACCAGGGCTTGAATCCTCATCAGACGAGGAAATCCACTGGATGACCTTGGTAAGCCATACTCTCTCAGCCTTAGAGGAAGGCAGCGATGGCAAACCTCTGAATAAATCTTACCAAGAAATCCCAGTTGCAAGTTCCCCATAGAGTTGTCATAAATCAGAAATGGCTTGAAGGCATACAAAGAATGGGTGATGAATGTGTTGGACTTGGCAGAAATGGATCACTTTGTAGTTTCAAGAAACATTGGGACAAGTTGGTTGTACAGTTGGCCCTCCACATTTGCAGGTTTCACATTCACAGATTTGATTATTTGTGAGTTTCTCCTAGAGGTGGGACGAATCCGGAATTTCCCAAATCCGAATCTGAATCCCTGGAAGGTTCTGCGAATCTCACAAATCTTGAAACTTTTGAATGCATTTTTTACAAAAAGGTTTAAAAAGCAAGGGAAACAAAGCACTTCTACTGAAAAGTGTTTTGAAGCAGAATTTGACATCTTCATTTAATAAAAAACAAATTAAATACTAGTTTTCACTTTCAGGAAAACATACCCATATACTTCTTATTAAGAATTGCATGTAATTTGGAAGTAGCTCCAGATGTTGGAGGATGTTCAAGATTATGCCATCTCCTGGGTTTACTATTACTAAAAAAAAACGGGGGAGCAAGGATAATCTTGGGAAATATACACTCTTTCAGCCTTAGCAAAAGCCTAGGCAAAGGCAAACCTCCCTCTGAAGAAATCTGGCCCGGACAATTGTCATAGTTTTGCCTCAGGATCTCGCCAGATTGAAAATGTGGATTATTAATCCCACTTTTTCCTGCCTGTGTAAACAGGGCCACATACCACAGTACAGAGATAATCCAGGTCAAAACTGGATTTTCTTTGCATAGCTCCTTATGGCATCCTGGGGTTTGTAGTTTGATGATGCACCAGCACACTTTGGCAGAGAAGGCTCTGACATCTTGTCCAACTACAAACCCCAGAATTGTCTCTGAAAGAGCTTTGCAAGGGAGCCATGCAAAGGAATCTTCTTCAGCTCTCCTTGAAATCTCAAGAACACTGTACTTTCCAGTCAAGTCTCAAGTCCTGCAACAAGGACGACACTTTAAAAAAACAAATAACAGAAACAGCAGCCTCTAGCCCGGTCTCAATTCTCTACCCTGATGTCCAGTCTCAAGTCCTAAAACAAGGAAGACACTTAACAAAAACAAACTAACACC
The DNA here is from genome assembly GCA_030412105.1 of Cyclura pinguis. Classification (NCBI taxonomy): domain Eukaryota; kingdom Metazoa; phylum Chordata; class Lepidosauria; order Squamata; family Iguanidae; genus Cyclura; species Cyclura pinguis. The sequence goes on from CM059612.1 coordinate 10,036,730, forward strand.
AGCCTCTAGTCCAGCCCCAATCCCTACCCTCCAGTCTCAAGTCAAAAGAATAGGAAGAAGAGAATAATTACCTCGCAGAGGGAGGCAGCCACAGGTGCAGGCAGCAGGGGCGAGCTTGATCCGGAGCTCTCACGCCAGCTCAGGCCTCCAGGCGTGCGGGAAGGCGGCTCTTGCCGCCCCTGCACGCCCGCTCTGGCGTGATCCGGGGCGCTCAGGCCCTGGGGCGTGCAGGGATTCGAAAGATTCAATTCGCTGTTTTGGCCCAGGGATTCGGATCCGCAAATCTCGAATCCTCCCCTAGGATTCGAGGATTCGCGGATTCAGTTGGCCCATCCCTAGTTTCTCCAACTCCTGGCCTCCCACCTCAAGTGCTTCTTTCATGGGAAAGCCTTCCCTCTAAGTGGCTTCAGTCAGGCCACACAGCCCCTTAAGAACCAACCCCTGGTCCTCCCTCTCCTCCTCCTCCACCAGCCACTGCCTGGCCAGCTAAGGACAGCTCACAGCCCAGTTTCTCAGCACCACAAACCCTCTCGTGATGCCCCACACACGCTCAAGGAAGAAAATGGGCAAGAGAGAGGAAGTATGGGGCAACCATGTTGGCCTCTTTCCCTGACCTGAATTGGACCCTAGGTGACTGTGCCCCCCCTCATGCCTCAGCCCCCATCCCACAGACACACACATTTTGATATATGCAGTTTTTCCACTTTTGGAGGGGTCATGCTACCCTAACCCTGGTGAATATAGAGGGCCAACTGTATATTTAAAAGTCTTTTGGTGCGGAAAATCAGCTTTGGGTTTAGAAGATTAGTAGATTCATAGTGCAAATTAATCTGCAGAAGTGTATGATAATAAAAAAAAAGGATAGTTTATCATAGAATAGTATAATATGTTTTTTAGAATTATAAGTTAGAGGAAGTACACTTTATATATATTCTTATATAATGCACAACTGATGAGTTGGAAATCATATGTATATATACACTTCCTAGTCAGCCTAGTTTAGATTAGCTACTTTTAGTTAGTAGTGTAGTATTTAGTTTGACTTAGTACAGGATGGTGTTTGTTTTGTATACACTTATATTTTGTTTCATATATTTAAAGTATGTGTTTCAATTAAAAAAATATAGCTATGTAATTTAGGACAATAGACGCTCTTGTATATTTGTGAGAACGCTTCTTGAGTGAATGTTTTTCCAAAATAGATCACACTATACTAAGAAAGAAAGAAAAGAAAGACAGACATGACTTCAAGGCACGCAACAGCAACAGTAGCAGTGGTATGGGCATCTTAGAGCCAGTATTTAAATCTTGCCACAATGGTACTGACATAACCTCCTTCCAGAGTGTTGTAGGAAATTGAAAATGGTGTCTCCAAGTAGTTTAGTGTGAGGGCCCCACACCATTCTGCCATGAAAATTGAAGGCCTTCAGTTGGAACCCAAGCAGCTGCCCAAGCGTTCCAACATGTTCTGACACACCTCCACTTATGATGACCAACACCAGGTGCATCCTGGTTGTTTCGGACTGCAACTCCCATCAGTCCTAGCCAGTCTGACCAAAAATCAGGAAATAGAGGAGTTGTAGTCCAAAACATGTAGGAGGTGCTGGATTGCCTCTCCCTGGTGTTCATGGATACCTGGAGTGTCATAGATTTCACCTTACCTTTTAAAACATTTACCAAAAAGAGTTGGTTGTGTGTATACTTCCCATTGGGACTGAAGAGAGGAGCAAAATGATCCTAAAAGGTGGTCCTAGTCCAGTTTTCATTTACCCTGTTAGCTTGCCCTACTTATTAGAACTTGGGGGAATTATTTTTGGACTTTACAGGAAGCTCACCCTTTTGACACCCTGTTATCTGATGACTTGCTCTTTTGATGCTTCCAGATTAAGGACAAATTCTGCTAATTCTGTGGGGGGTTCTATTCTTTCATCAGTTTTTCTTGCCTATGGAGGCTCACTTGGAACCGTTTGTATGCACACTCTGCTTGCAAAATGAGCTGGGAGGGGAGCACTAAGCTTGCTGAAAGACTTTGCAAGCAGCGTACAGTTGCTCGGTCTCAAGTGACCCCCTGTAAGTCCCTCATGCTCCCTACAGTACAGTACATGGATTCCGCTTTTCAACCAAGTTTGCTCCAGTGTAACCTGTCAGATAAATGGGGGAAGCCCATACTATCAGGGGCATTCAGAGGGTTATAGTCCATGAGTAACCTACTCTATGTCACCTGTACCTTTTATCTAAATGGAAAAGAGTGTGTGTGTGTGTGTGTGTGTGTGTGTGTGTGTCAGAAGCTAAGCAGAGTGGGGTCACAGTTCTCCAGACAAGGCTAGGAAAGAATCCTGCCTGAAACCTTGGATATTTCCTGCCTGTGATCATTAATAAGAATTGGGCTAGATTGTATGTCCCTATGAAGTGGATTCTGCACACATAGTACAAACCAGCCAACGCAGTGTAGTGGTTTGAGTTTTGGACTGTAATCCTGGAGACCAGGATTTGATTCCCTGCTTGGCCACTTGACCACATACTCTCAGCCCCAGAAAACCGTGTGATAGGTTCACCTTAGGGGAGCCTTAAGTCAGAACCAAATTGAAGGCGCATAAAAATAAGAAAACAGGGTTGTACCTTTTCTCTGTCGCTTCCCTTTGAACGCAAGGTCACAGCCAGAAGCGTAGGCATACAAGAGGGCCAAATTAGGGCATTGCCCCCCTGTAAGAACTCTGCCCCCTACCAGTGAAATCTCCTTTCAGTCCGCAAATTTCCAACCTTTCCATAAAATAACTCTTCAGTTGAGTATTTAGAAATACAGTTTAGGCATCCAAAGAAGGGGGACAGGCAAAGTTAACAAGCAAATGCAAGCACAGCAAATAGAAGAAATCTAGCTATGTATGATTTCCAGTATCTCACTTTGCAATGCTAGAAAGTTTGGGGATGGAGAGAAAATTTCTTGGGGCAGAATTCTTATTTAGTGGGGGGGGGGCAGTGGCCTCATTTTGCCACCCTTTTGCTATCTCCATTCAGCTTCCTTTGTCCCTAACTTATGCAGTACTCCATAATGGGGTGGAACTGCCCTCGGTTTCTGTTCTTCCTGCTCAATGGAAAAAACAGCTGCCGTGGCTTCCGGAATACGCACACGGTGCCGCAGTGTAAACATCTTGAATGAGATCATTATTTGGGCTGCTTAATTTAAACTGCTCATTGTTCCCCTTCCGCTTTTCTTCCGTGCTTTCAAGGGCTTGTTTTGATCCTCAATTTTTAGCTATGCCTGTGTTTATCCTTCTTATCATGGGCCTCCAGGGCTGGAAGGAGGAACTTTGGGACCTCTCATCTGCCACCCCTTATGGTGAGCAAAGAGTTGCAGATTGAAATGTTCTCATGATGCACTGGCAGGGTCTAGGCAGCACTGACCCAAGACATTATGCTGACTGAGGCCAAGAACAAGGTGGCTCCCACTCTTGTTTGATGCACAGAATCTAAATAGACTAGCAGTTGAATCTTCTCTCAGCTCTGCATTCTCCATCAGGTCTGAAGATAGTAGGCTAGTGCATAGCAAGTTGTGTGGGACAACACACAGCCTTTAACATCTTGCTTCAGCCTCTCAGCAAATGTCTCTATCTGCTTCCGGACAGTGCTGGCCCTGATTCTATGTCAGCCTTCCTTCAACGCTTGCCTTCCAAATATTTGGGACTTCAACTTCCATGATCCTTCAACACCGGCCATGTTGCAGATGGGAACTGTAGCTGAAAGTATTGGAGGGCGCTGGTTTTGGGGAGGGTGCACTAAGCCTCAGAATCTAGGGCAGGTGTGGGGAACCTTAGGCCCTAAGGCTGAGTTGAGACTTGGGACCCCAAATCCAGCTCTCCAGGGCTTGCTGGGTGGCCATGTCTCTCCCCCCTCCCCCCCCCCCCGTAACAGCCTCATTTGGCAGTTTCCCACCTTTTGTACAGGATTCCTCTCCTATTCTAAACATTTGAAGTGTGTTTCCTCAGGCTTAGTTACTGGCAGTAAGAGCCTTAAAATGAAATATGCTGGTGTTTTTGGTCCATCCTTTCCATCCCAACTGCCATCAGAATGCAGGCCCTGAGACTGTGCTCGAAATTGAATTTGGCCTTTGGGTAGCTGAAAGCCCTTCCGGTCCCTTTCTCTCGGGTAGAAGTGGCCCTAATGCCCCTTTGATTGCTTTTTCTTTTCAGGGGGATGTTCTGCCTCCAAATGCCCCCCAGATACTCCTTAAATGACAGCCAGTGTGGTACTGAGGTTTGAGCATTGGATTATGACTCTGGAGACCAGAGTTCAAGTCCCCACTTGGCAATGAAAACTTACTGGGTGACCTTGGATGTGTCACATACTCTCAGCCTCAGAAAACCCCTGATAGGTTTGCCTTAGGGTCTCCATAAGTTGGAAGTGACTTGAAGGCACACAACAACAATAACAACAGCTTAATAGATGAAGGAAATGCTGTAGATGTAGCATATCTTGATTTCAGTAAGGCCTTTGACAAAGTTCCCCATGAAATTCTTGCAAAGAAGCTGGTAAAGTGTGGGCTGGGCAGGGCTACTGTTAGGGTGCTCACCAATGGCTGCTTTTCAACCTTGAGAGAAGGGGCTAGTGGGGTGCCGCAGGGTTCTGTCCTGGGCCCAGTGCTTTTCAACATCTTCATCAGTGACTTGGATGAAGGCATAGAGGGCATGATGATCAAATTTGCAGATGACATCAAATTGTGAGGGGTTGCTAATACCCCAGAGGACAGGATCAAAATTCAAAATGACCTTGACAGATTGGAGAGCTGCGCCAGAGCTAACAAAATGAAGTTCAACAGAGATAAATATAAAGTCCTACACCTGGGCAGAAAAAATGGAATGCATGAATATAGGATGGGGGACATGTGGCTGGAAAGCAGTACATATGAAAGGGATCTAGAAATCTTGGTAGATCACAAGCTGAACCGGAGCAAGCAGTGTGATGCGGCAGCCAAGAAAGCCAACATGATTCTTGGTTGCATCAATAGGAGTATGCTGTCTAGATCAAGGGAGGTGATGGTACCACTCTATTCTGCTTTGGTCAGACCTCATTTGGAATACTGTGTCCAGTTCTGGGCACCTCAATTCAAGAGGGATATCGACAAGCTGGAGCATGTCCAGAGGAGGGTGACCAAAATGGTGAAGGGTCTGGAAGCCATGAAGCACTGTGAGGAACGGCTTAGGGAGTTGGATACATTTAGTCTGCAGAAGAGAAGGTTAAGAGGGGACATGATAGCCATGTTCAAATATTTGAAGGGATGTCATGTTGAGGAGGGAATGGGCTTGTTTTCTGCTGCTCCAGAGGCTAGGACAAGGAGCAATGGATTCAACTGCAGGAAAAGAGATTCCATCTGAACCTCAGGAAGAACTTCCTGGCACTTAGAGCTGTCCGGCAGTGGAATCTACTGCCTCAGTGGAGTGTGGTAGAGTCTCCTTCTTTGGAGGTTTTTAAGCAGAGGCTGGATGGCCATCTGTCGGGAGTGCTTTGATGGGCGTTCCTGCATGGCAGAAGGGAGTTGGACTGGATGGCCCCTGGGGTCTCTTCTGACTCTATGATTCTATGAACAACAAGAGTGGTTTGTTGATGAAACTAATTGCCTAGAGAGATGGTGGGGTCTTCTTGTCTGGACATCTCTGAATAGAGGCTGGACAGCTACCTCCTGAGGATTCTTTAGCTAGAGCAGCGGGTTGGACTCGATGGTCCGTGAGGCCCCTTTCAGCTCTATGATTTTTTTAAAATAATTTTATTGAATATATATAAAAATGACAAGAACAGAACAGAATATATAAGAACACAGACAATAGACAAACAATGTACATTAAAAAAATATTCTAAATTCAACTAACTTACACTGCCTAAACAATCACTGCCAAACCCATCTAATTTAAATAAACGGTTAACTCAAAATATAAACAATAACACACAGTTAAAAAGTGGTTTCTACCCCAGCCATCAACTACTAATGGTAAATTATGCAAGCACTAGCGTAATAAAGTTAATGTAACTGAAATTGACATGACTGATTAATCTTATTTTTATAGTAAAAATTATTTAATTAATAGGTAAAAGCATATTCTTTATATATATATTTATATATATATTTAATATCTGAACTGTATACTATATAATTGTTATGCGTAAACTAATTATAATGCATCCACTAAGAAAAAGGGAAGTTTTCAAAATTTTCTTTAACTCCTTTGCATGATATAAAACTTTAACATATTCTATTCGTAACAAAGCAAAATAACAATAACAAATTCAGAACTCCAAAATCATGATTTCACCCTCATTTTCTCTCAAATATTCAATCAATAATTGCCAATTTTTTACAAAATCTTGCTCTGGAACACCTTTTAACCTGTTTATCCATTGCCACAATTGTCATCAATCTATTGAGCCATTCATTTACTGTTGGGATTTCTGTCTTTTTCCAGTACTTTGCACAAACTAATCTTGCAGCTAATTGCAGCTCTATGATTGACTGTGTAACACTTATACTCCAGGGATCAAACTTGCCTATAAATGATGCTCCCTAAAGTGATAGCGGATGCTTGTTAGCTGCAACACATGGCATTTCCTCAGCTACATATGTTGCATTTAGCATGCTTCATTTTGTGATTGGTTGTGGCTCACTTGAATGCTTTATGTACATGTCTGATTGCTGTACCGTGAATCTCGAAGGAAATCACATGTTGGAATATGCATTCCCTTTGATGTCTAACTTGACGCAAAGGAGCTGCTCAGGCAGCAAAGAGCATGCTTGTTTGCTGCTCCTTAGCATTTGCTGCCTGAAGCAGGAGGCTCGGAAAAGTTTGTGGTAGAGCTGGCCCTGGAATCAGGGGGTGGTGATTTTGCTTATATTCTGAAAGAAAAGTGCTCAAGTATTTGAGCACCTCTGCTACAGAGTGCTGCCTCCTCCATCCCTGGAACAGACTGCCTTGTGTTTTGCCAAGCAATAGACATGACAATTCTGCATGAGGGACACCATATTTTGCTGCTGAACTTGCTTCCATTAAAATTTGCTTCGAATTTTTCTAAGGGAATAAATGCCTTCCTTTCCAGGCTGAGTAGTTCCACAGAACAAAGCACTTCCTCCCGTCTCATCCGGAAGCACAAACGCCGGAGGAGGAAACAGAAGATGCGACAGATTGACAGGGTAAGACCATGTAGTGCTGAGTTTGAGCTCTTGCCTTAGAATGGTTGGCTTCCCTGCATCATGCTCAAGATAGAAGGGGCAAAGCCCCTTTTCTTAATTTAATGCAAGCCAACCTATTACAAACCTACCTAAACCCAAACCTGAATTCTCGTCCAACATGTGCACTGCTGGACATTCTGTGATGCAGCTACAAGGCATAGAGAAATATGTATTCGGGGGAAGTAGGTCCAAAATGTGTGCATTGTCGAAAATAATGTGTGCAAAGATATTTGGGGAAATGGTTTGCCAAAAAGGAAAAGTTACATTTTAGCAATAAAATTATATGCAGTTTGATTTATATTCCTCCTTTCTCCCAAATTAGAAGATTCGTGTGTTAGAAGAAACTTGCCCCCAAACACATGAAATGTTGTGGAAATTCCAGCCAGTGCCAAAAGGGGTTGGGTCAAATTTAAAACAGGAAAAATCAGAAGCTGAAAACTTGTAGAGTTTTCCATCCATAGGTCAGGATAATGTCCACAGAGACAAGCAATATAGAATGTGTTGTCTCACTAGATGTTGTTGGGCTGCAACTCCCATCATACATACCATTAGCTTTGCTGCCTAAGGCTGATGGGAGGTGCAGTCCAACAACTTCTGCAAGACCACACATTCCTTACCACTGACCTAATATATAATTCTTTACCAAAAAAAAAAGGATCAAGAGTGGTTCAAATACAGAATATGGGAGAGTACAATACTTTGAGGCATATACTTAGGTAAAGTAAGCTGGGCCTATTGAAGAAGTATTCTTGCTTGATCACATTTTGGAAAGATCTGTAAATGGTTGTTGCTTGATCATCTGTGGTGAGTAACAGACACACTTAGGCAATGAGATACAGATGGGGTTCTCCCCCCATCATCTTTTTGATGCCACAGATAGCTGATATAGATATATGTGGGCTAGCCTGAGTATTATGGGCTTCTCAGTAAAATTACTGTAGCCCATCTCTTGGTTTTCTTCCAACAAGCTTGCCAGTTTGACTCTTCCACCAGCTGCATTCTGAAACGTTAGAACTGTGGAGTACTATTGACCTCTGCTTTTGCGTTTGTGTTTTGCAGTCATCCTCCTTCAGCAGCATCACGGACTCCACCATGTCTCTCAACATCATCACTGTCACCCTCAACATGGGTAAGCTCCACTGGCTGAGCAGCTGTTATGTCACAGCATATCCATGGCTATTCTAACCCCTGGAGGGATTACAGGAGGTGGGAAGGGCCAGTCATGGAATGCTTAAAAGCTATGCAACCACTGAGAGAGAAGCTGAAAGCCTGAGTTTCTGGAAGTGGAAACTCTTATGTGGGTGATGGAGATGAGAGATGAGAAGTGTGCTGGTTCCTGAAGGGACTGGGCACAAAGAGCTTGACGATTTGAGAAGTGACTAGGAAAGGGGGGGGGAGGGAGGGAGGGAGGGAGGGAGGGAGGGAGGGAGGAGGCAGGCAGGCAGGCAGGCAGGCAAGCATGGTAAGTTCAGCAGGCTCTTGTGCTGGATCAGGCCACCCTGGGGACCCACTTGGCCTTCTGTTGAGCCCCAGAGGATCATACCCCCTTCCCCATGATACCTTCACTTGGTGACTTCCCAGCTTTTGTGCTGTTATTTTCCCCATTATAAAAAGCTGAAATGTCTCCACTAAGGCTTAGTTTCTGGCTTAGAAAGATCTTTCTCTGATTGAGACCCTGGACAGCTGCTGCCAGTCAAAGTCAACAATAGCTGAACTGGCTGGTCTTTGTTGGTCTAAACCAGCTCTGTTAAGTTCATGGTTTTTCATGCCGATCTGAAAGGATTTGAGTCCCTTGGTGAGGTCCCCCTTGTGCACCGTGATGCTTGTCATCCACAGCATGTGTCACTCTTGTTTCTACTGAAGCAGGGCCAAATATTATGCTGCCAGTGAATCACTCTCTTATATCCGGCATCATAAGTCAGTTTTTTCTAGCCTTCAGATGTTGTGGACTGCAGCTTCTATCATTCCTGACCTTTGGCCCTGCTACCTGGGATTAAAGGGTGGTATATGGGTGTCCTCCGCTTTTTGATGGTCTGCTTTTCAACAGTCCGCTTGTTCAACATTTTTAAATCTTTACCAGAACCCATTTATTTGACACACACATCAAATATGGATTGTAATTGACAGGGGTCTCTGTTCTAAGGGGATGCTGTATTGTTTTAAATTGAACTGTTTCTAGTTGTTTTTATATCTTTTGAATGCATATGTTTCAAATTGTTAACATTTTAATAGTCACCTTTTCTGTTTTGGCTGCATTGTACTTGGTTTTAGTTTTGAGCTGACTTGAGTCCCAATTTTGGGGAAAAGATGAGATATAGATAAAAGTAATAATAATAACCACTGTGTATTGATATCTGTTCTTTTCCCCTTCTCCCACTCACTTCAGAAAAATACAACTTCCTGGGGATCAGCATCGTAGGCCAGAGCAACGACAGAGGGGATGGAGGTATCTACATAGGCTCCATCATGAAGGGTGGTGCCGTGGCTGCTGATGGAAGGATTGAACCAGGGGACATGCTCCTACAGGTGAGTAAGCCGTTACTTGCTTTTAGTCCAGCAAAAAACCTGTAGCAGGCTTTGGTTCCCTCTCTGCAAATGGATGGGCCCTCAGAGCAAGCCCTCCAGTAGATGACTTTGAGAGGCGATTCTCGAGATACAAACTCTTCTGTGGTGCTTTCCAGGTGAACGAGGTCAACTTTGAGAACATGAGCAACGATGATGCAGTGCGGGTGTTGCGAGAAATTGTCTCCAAGCCTGGGTGAGTAACCACTTCCGTGGGCTTGCTCCTGTAGTTGGAGAATTACTAGTGCTGAAAAATACATTCTGATTTTGACCCTGGTTAAGACTAGAAAAGTGCAGAGGCCCACCCTCCTGTTAAGCAAAGTCAGAAAGCTATTTCAGGTGGCAGATGCTCCAAAGTGGGCAGTGATGTCCACCCCTTCCCTCAATGTTCCTCAAAAGCACACCACATTGGGGATGGAATCTATGCATTTCCTCATGGGTGCTTAAATGTAGCTAGATGTGAACAAACTGGATACAAGTCACAAGTCAAGCTGTGCCCCTCCAGATGTTGATGAACTACTCCCATCATCCCTCACCACTGGCCAAGGTGTCTGGCGCTACTGGAAGAAGGAGTTCATCTGACCATGATTTCCCCTGCTGTACTGTGCTTTATAGCAAATGTTTATCTCTGGTTCTGCTTCTTTGAGTCCATAGGCTGACAGAGTAACCCATGAGATTTTGGGACCCAAGGCAAAAGACAGAGTGGTGCCCCACCAAAGTATGGACGTGAACTGTACCATTGAAACACCACTGGTGATGGGACAGCATTCTTAGCAAGACTAGCTTAAGGCATGCAGGGTGGTTGATTGGACTTACACAAGTTTTATCTTCCAACAGAGCAGAAGATCCAGACAGCTGGTAGGGCTGTCACTCTGGACACCTAGTGTCTGCAGCTTGAAGGAACTGCTCTTTCTAGTAGGATAGGTCTGGCACTATGAGATGTACTATGTAAAACAGTGAGGAACAACCTCTTCCTTCTTCTTCTTCTTCTTCCTTGGGGAAAGCCACAGCTCTGATGCATTGCCTCAGGTCCATACTGAAAGAAAAGTAGGGCTAAAACAAAAGAAAACAAATTACCATGCATATTTGTTTCCGTGAGGTTCTGGTCTGGTTCTTGGCATTTGGCTTGGTAGAGGTTTCTCTAGGGTGGGGGAAGTAGACTATGTGCCCTGGGTGCTGATGCTGGGGGTGCACAAAAAAGCCACAAATTTAGTGGAGGGGGAGACCTCAGAGGTAGGGGCACATCTTCCATGCTTGCCCCAGGTTGTCCAGTCACATACATGTAACATCAACCCAGATATTGAGATGGGAATAGAAGGCAGATGCCATGAGGGCTGACCAATGATGAACATGTAGCAAGAGGATAAGAGTTATTTTATGTAGCAAAATCCTGGCATTGTACCACTTCAGCCTGTAGAGCAAGGCTGGACAGTTGTCAGGGAATCTTGAAGAGTTGCCCTCCTCCACTGGACAGCCCCCCCACATCCAAAATTGATTGCCCCCGAATGCACTGTAAATGGCACGGAGGGCGTTTTCCCCATGTTTTTGGCCTTCTCTGGGCCATTGTGAGCCCAGAAGAAGCCTTTTTTTCTTACAGGAAGTCTTTGAGAAGCCCATTTCCAGATCAATTCCTGTTGCAGAAAGACGTCTTCTGGGCCTAAAACAGCCCAGGGTAAAAACCTGCCAGAATGGCCTCCCACAACCCATAGGGGACATTTCTGGGCAGAACTTTTGTGGATATTTTTCAAAATTGGGAGCCGCAGAGGCAAGAAAAAACAGCTGGGGGCATCAGCCTTGCTCTGGAGGGAGATCGGATCTGAAGGTATATCTTCTGCATGTAAAAAACAAGAGTTTCAAGGTGTATAAGAGAACTTTGTTCATTTGTTTGTTGAATTTATAACCTGCTTTTCATCCAGGATGGGATCCAAGGCAGCTTCCAAAAGTTTAAAACAAGATGAGATTAAAATCTCATTTTATAAAAGTTAAAAAAACAATTAAATAGCAATATATCAAAACCATGATTAAAACAGTTAAAAACAAATTTAAAACATAATTCTTGCAATATTCCTCATGTTGCTTTCCCTCTGGGTAGCTATGCCCCTGGAGATTTCTCTTCCTGAGGGAGACAGAGGGGGGCTTTGGGGAGACTCTGTAGCTCAGGTTTGAGCTATTCATGGGCTGGATTAGGCCCATGGACTGAAAATTCCCTGCCTTTGTTTTGTATGCTTGGTTTCATGTTGGTTTATGAGAAGTGTGGCAGACAGCCATCAACATGCCATATAAAAAGTTGCTTTATTATTTTTTTCCCTTTCCTTTTTCCTTCCAGCCCCATCAGTCTCACAGTGGCCAAATGTTGGGACCCGACACCCAGGAGTTATTTCACAATTCCAAGGGGTGAGTGATCAGCCACTGTAATTGCTTTTGGTATTAAGGAACAGCAGACTCGCAGCATTAGCTGTCCCAAAGCTTCAAACCTGAGGATATGGGGAAATGGAACTGTTCGATCTTGGAGAGTAACAGCTGAAACTGAGTGGTAACAAAGTCAGGACTGTGAGCAGAGGAAATCCTTTTTTAGCAATGTGCCTTGTTCATTTTACAAAACTCACTTCTGCCAGTACCAGCTTTGTCCACTTATCTGACAGGTTAAGAACCAGAGCACTATTAGAAAACAGAACTGTACTCTAGGGAGCATGGAGGACTTTTGGAACCTCACTTGGCCTCGATTGTGCGTGTGCTACTTGCAAAGTCTCTCAGCCAGCTTAACACCCCTTTTCCCACTTTCCGCTCTCTTTGGAAGCAATGCACACATGCAAGTGGTTCCAAGCAAGCCTCCGTAGGAAAGAAGAACAGATGAAAGAGCAGAACCCCCATCAAATAATTGGAACTTGTGCTTAATTTGAAAGCATCAAAAGAGGGAGTTGTCAGAAAACAGGACATCAAAAGATGGGGCTTCCTGTAGATGATCTTCCTCAACACAGAATAAAATAAAATTAGAGGATGAATTGTAGAACACCTGCAGAGTGTGTAGTCTTTGTATATGTGTATATGTAATAAACAAATATGTGTAAATCGTTGCTGATTTCATTCTCACATAGAAGAACAGAGAATTTCAAGCGTTTTCTTTCTGCTGGACAAGATTATGAAATTTTTAAAAATGATTTTTCTTTTGGGATTTTGGGGGTTACTGGTGAAAGGTTTTTGCAAAAAAAAAAACAACAGTGGCAGGGTGGCACAAAAATTAGCATTTTCCATAAAATATTATTTTGGGGATGAAATATATTGCTTCTCATGCACAACCACCCATTTGTGTAAAAAATTATATCTGCACAAGCTTTTTTCCCTGGCAAAAAGGCATGAAATTCAAAAATCTCAAGACCATTAACCATTTTTAGGCAGAATGTCTTGATGTGCTGGAACACTATTTCTCCCTGAGAAATTTGTGAATATTTTTTGCATGCCTCATAATGTGTAGCTTGGCCTTAGATAACCTTGTCAAAGGAGTGGAGAAGCAGCTGTCTGTTAATAATGATAGACAGTACAGCAAAATGAAACTTCCACAGACGGAGGCCACAGACCTCTGAATACGCTGAATTTCTTGCAAACTAGCTAGTAAAATCTGGGCTAGACAATGCTGTTTTTAGGTGGATTTGTAACTGGTTGACTGATCAAAGTGCCCACCAATGGATTTTCTTCATCTTAGAAAGAAGCTACTATTGGGGTGCTATGGGGTTTTGTCCTGGGCCCAGTGCTATTCAACATTTTTATCAATGACTTGGATGAGGAGATAGAGGGCATTGTTATCAAATTTGCAGATGACACCAAATCAGGAGGGGTATGGCTAACACTGCAGAGGACAGGATCAGAATTCAGAATGATCTTAACAGATTAGAAAGCTGGGCCAAAACTAACAAAATGAATTTCAACTGGAGAAATGTAAGGTATTACACTAGGGCAGAAAAAATGAAACATACAGATATAAGATAGGTGCCACCTAGCTTGACCATAGCACATGTGAAAGAGATCTAGGAGTCTGAATAGATCACAAGCTGAGCATGAGTGAGCAGTGTGATGTGGCAGCTAAAAAAGCCAATGTGATTCTGGGCTGCCTCAATAGGAGTATAGTGTCAAGGGATGTGATCGTACCACTCTATTCTGCTTTGGTCAGACCCCACCTGGAATACTGTTTCCAGTCCTGGGCACCACAGTTCAGGCAGGATATTGACCCTAATTTAGTAGTCAAAACAGTATTTGAGTACTTATCTGCATAGTCCAGATTTGATGGACTACAAGTCCTATTGTCCTCTGCCGCTACAATGATGTCTGAGACAGTAAGGGGTTGCAGTCTAACATATCTGGAAGACGTCAAGAGTGGAATCCTTTTAGCTGTGACAGCCACAATTTGCTCACTTCTAGACAGGCAACAAAGACAACGTCATGTCAGCATTTTTTTTTAATTTTTTTTTGTTTGGGCAGATTGTTACCAAGTTTACAGCACTTCTGTCTTTTTAGCTTCATTGTGTCTGTTTTGTTTCTGTAGTTGTCTGTTGTTTTGTTTCCTTATATCATAAGCAAAGGCAGCTGATGCCTCTGATGCCAGTAGGAATGGTAAACCTGTTCTGTGTTTTAGTCTGAACTTTAAAGTGTTGAGCCTGTCAGGGGAGGGTCAGGATTCAGAACTTTGGATAGCTCCCCTTTAAAATATGGACTGGCTCGCTGATACTGAAGATTCAAGCCACCACTGGTTGTAAGTTATTAATATTCTATAGAGAGGTAAGATATAAAGTTTAAATAAATGAACTAAATGACCCTGTAGCCCAGGAGGAGCTGCAATTCCATGTAGGTGACTAAGCAGGTTGGTGGAGGAAGAAGAACCCTTCTTAGGTTCTGTGCCAGACAAGGAAGGTCTCTTCCTCCACAAACAGCATGGAAACATGTTGACTGAGGCTTGAAGGCCCTTAGCTTAGGGCATTTTTTTTTCCATTTTACTTCACTGCTAAGAGTCTAGTTACACTACATTTCCATGCTGGCTACAGAGAAGAGGACTTCCCCTTCTATGTGATCAGCATGGAAGCATAGGTTACTAGGGTGGGGTTCAGTATGCCTTTATCTGGGTCTCAATTGGCATTTGGGGCCATACTCCTGTCTCAATGATGCCATCATATCATTGTTTCCCAGGTTTTCTTTTTTCGAAAAGGAAAATGAAATGCCTCTCATCAGGCTCAGTTACCAAGAATAAGAGCCTGAAGATAAAATATGCCAATATTTTTGGGTACCATCCCTTTTGCCTTTGTCTTGCCCACTACTGGAAGGTGGACCTCAAGAACTTCTCTGGAATTGGGCTGAAAGAGGTTCCCTACCCCTGCTTCTCTGGCTAGTAAACATTTTTGCAGATTAGTAATATCTGAGTCCTTTTGCTTTTGCAAGGCTGAAATAAACTCCCAAACAATGTTTGGCTAACACAGTTTTCTTTCTCCCCCTTTTCTCTCCCTCTGTCTGTCTGTCTCTCTTCTCTCATGTTCCAGCTGAACCCGTACGGCCGATTGACCCCGCGGCTTGGATCTCTCATACCACGGCCCTGACGGGAGCGTACCCCCGTTACGGTATGAGCCCCTCCATGAGCACCATCACTTCTACCAGCTCCTCACTAACAAGCTCAATTCCCGATTCGGAAAGTAAGTCACACTGCCACCAGGACCGGGCAGGTTTTCCTCCTGCACAGGGCTGGCAGTGTAGAGCTAAACAAAACAACAAAAATACACAACAAAAACAAAAACAAATTTAAACAAATTAAAAATAGCAGCAACAAAAATGGTTGTTTTCTCACTTTGTGGGGAGCATAAAACTTGTTTGTTCCCCTCCTGGCCTACCCTCCCTCTCCCCCTCCCCACCAAAGATGATATAAAAATCTTTTTTAAAAAACTCCTGTTCTTTTAAGAGAGAACCAGTGCTCTGGCCAGTCAGCAGGAGTCTTAATGAACACCCTTGTGGCACATAAAAGAGCCAGTAATCGGTTTCCAAGACAGCCAGTGTGGTGTAGCGGTTTGAGTGTTGAACTGTGACCCTAGAGACCAAGGTTTGATTCCCTCTCAACCCATTGGGTGACCTTGGGCACATCATACAGTCTCAGCCCCAGAAAACCCATTATAAGTTAGCCTTAGGGTCTCCGTAAGTCAGAAATGACTTAAAGGCATACAGAACAACAACCGCAACAATCAGTTTCCAAACTCTTCAGTGTCTTTCACAGTGCATGCTAAGGAAGTGCCTTCTACCAATACAAAACTGTTGGGAACTCTCAGCCAGCATCATCAATCCTGGCATCTTCTTAACCTTTTACACCACCGACATCTTTCCAACATGCCCACCATGCAGCCAGGGACATACCTGATAGACACATAACTAGGAAGGAGTGCTTGCCACGATGGACTGCAGTTTTTGAGCAAGAGGCCAGTTCCAGATTTTGAGGGAGCCCTTGGGTAAGAAACTTTGAGTGGGCTCACCTGTTGTAGTTGCCCGTTCTCTGCTTGCTCCTTCCTCTATGCCAGCTTGGCACCGTCTCACTGGGAAGGGCAGCATCAGCAAAGTGACAGAGTCATAGGCCAGGAGGCTAGAGTTGTTAGTGCCTGATTGGATCATAAGCGTTGGAAGGTTCTTGATGCTACCAGCTCCTTACCACTGGCCATACAGGTGTCCGCTATCTCTTTTGAGATGCGAGTGCCTTCTCTGAAGGTATGACTAAGCTCATTGCATGGACAAACTGGAAATGCATCTGCTCAAGAACAGTAGAAGCTGTCCTTTTCCAAGCTAAGCCACTGGTAACCCTAGCTCAGTATAGCCTTTTGGTGGTTGGTTGCAGCTCTCCAGAATTTCAGAGAAGAGTCTGTTACAACTATAGGTGGAGGTGCTGTGAGGCTGACCCACAATATTTTGTTTGCTCAGCATGTGCTCTGCCACTGAGCTATGGCATCCTGTCCAAGGGTCTTAAGTATGAATTATCTGGCCAAGATCCTGTAGTATAATTACACTGGTGAAACTATGCCAACCGAGGCAGCAGGAGGAGGAGAAAGCAGCCAAAGCCACTGTTGTCCACAGGGGAATTTTCTTCAATGCCTGCCTTTGGCGGAGGGATCTTTAAACATAAGGTGTTCTGGCAAGACTGGCTTGGACAATTGCCTGTCCCACAGTGCAGGTGATGGGCAAGCTAGTCTTTCCAGAGCACTTGGCTCTAGGGGAGTCCTATTCTCCAGGAAGGGATGCATTAAAGAAACTGGCTGTTTGGGTCTGTCAGTCACCAGTGTTTCTCTTTCGGTGGTGATGGCTTTTCCTTCCTTCCGCACTGCCACCTTGCAATCTTGGAAGAAGTGCAACTTGTAATGTAACAGACTGCTATGCTTATGTGTTGCAGCAACAAGATTCCAGCCAAAGTGAGGGCCTCACCATACAGTAGGCAGGACATACCTAAATCCAGACTTGTGTGTATTCTCCAAACTAGCGTCCCTGAAGTCAAGTGTGAGAACAGGAGGTTTGAACCTGGAACACAAGGTAGGGCTTTGGCCGGACCTTGAAAAACAGCTGGCAAAAGGGATTGATCTGTTTTCCAGGCCAGGCTCTTAGCCTGTGTGTGTCAGGCAGGACAACACAATCCAGAGGGTTCATAGTTCCTAGCAGTCATAAGAGCTGTGTTGCATACTTCTGTTCCCTTCTGTGCATGGGTTCAGATTCTCCAACTTTGCCCAGAAGGCTAAGCCATGGTTTTGACACATGATCCAAGTAAGGCTAGTGCTGACGGTCAGCAGAATCAAACATCTGCTGAGGCCTACAAACCACTAGGGATCCATTAGTCAATTCCTAGCAATTCTAACACCTGAGTGTTGCTCTTGCCTGAAGAGGAAGAAAGGAAGAGCAGAAGCAGTATTTATGGATGCTTTACCACTCCCTCAGTAGATTGGGCTCACATTGGCGAGCAATGGGCAATGGTGAGTGGCTGAGCAGATTTAGGAAGGAGAGGCTATCAGGCCGTCTTGTCCAAATCCATCCCCTTTCCTGAAAAACCTGGAACTGGCACTTCTTGAATCCATATAATCCTGCACTGATACAAATCTATGTCATTTGTGTGAAAGGAAAGAGGGGTGTTTTTTTCCTTACTAAGTTCTGCCATTATGACCTCAATCTTCCATTGGTTGTCATTAGTCTTTTCATAGCCCTACCCTGGAAATCTGAAAAGAAGGAATGGTTGCACCTTATTTTTTCCTCCATTTTTTTTTTCAGACTTAATCAAGTTTGTCATATCTTTAATATGAATGGCATGGCCTTAGTTTAAAAAAAAGGCAAGAAAACTTTTGTTGCTGCCTTCAGTTTATCTAAAGAATCCATCCTACCACCACAATACACAGACTTGTAGATTACTAGAATGTTGTGCTGTCTGCCAGCTTAGCTGTTGGCAGTGACTGTGACATTGTTTGAATTCCTTTGGTGATGCCCAGCCTGTTGCCTACCTTGATTCAGGAGCTGGGACTGCAGGACAGAGGCCCCCCTCTCAATCATGGTGCTGAAATTAAGACTGCCTGGGAAAGTACCAGTGAAGAAATATGTGCAATAGGAATAGCAATCAGTCAGATTTCATGAAAGGGAAACTAGTAGAAGGTCTGATCAAGGGGAGATGTTGCATATCAAGCCAATACTGCTCAGGCTTTTGATATTTGAGACACAGAGAGCTGTGAGCCCTTTTTTAATACATTAAAATTGAAGGGCCGTCTTACCCTTGACTGGCCTCTTTTCCCAGTTTGGTCTCAAGCAAATAGGCAAAATAATCCTGCGGGCACATGCAGCCCACAGGGCGGATGTCATCCCTGGGTTGTGCTTTGTCCAGCCCCTGTTCCAAGGAAGGCAAGTCAAACAGCCCTGAGCTCTTGATCCATTCCTGGCAGTTCTCACCATGCTCATATCCTGCACAGTTGGGAAACAACAACAGATTTTCCAGTTTATTGCTCCTCACATTTTCAAACCAGAACGTTTTTATACCCAAACCACATGTTGCTTTTCTTGCTACTAACCAAACTAACTTCCAGCCAGTGCCAAATATTTGTCGCAGAGCGCTGATGGTGATAAATTGGTTGCATACGGAACCCAGGAGCCTTTGTGGGTAAATGGCATGCTGCAGGTGAGGATGGTTCTGGCGTGTGTGCAGCTGCATGACCTGAATATGAATGCTGTCAAATCTCTGTCTTCACCACATGCATATTTCTTTTTGAGAGGTGACCTTGCCCCAAAAAGGAAGTTTTCAAAAAAAAAAATTCTGGGATGGAGTTTTTACTCAGGACTATTCCTTTGATTTAAAATCTAGTATTTGTCCTTTGACAAAAGGATGACTGTTCTTGCAGCCTCTCTACCTGTATCAAATCAGCCACCACATAATGGTAAAACCTCAGTAGATTTCCTTAAATCAAAGTGCATAGGGGACATTTACTTTATTTTTAAATTGAATGGTACCCCCAGGAGCTCTCCAAATGGTACTCCCAGAAGCTCTCCAGGAGCCTCCCAGGGGTGGTGGAAAAAAAAGATACCTGCTTCCTGCAGACCTTCTTTTAAAATGAAACTGAGAGGGAGGAGTTGCTGGGAAAGTGGCAGATTTGGTGGCCTAGCAGTTAAGGTGGGGTGAACCCCCTTGCACAGCCCATCCCTGTTGTAGCATTAGAAGCAGCTTGGATTAGAACCAGGGACATTCAAATGTGTGCTGTCCCCTCAAGGCGAACCAAAGAGTTTCAGACTGCAGACCTATGGGCCGAGGTCCTCCAGGTTCCTGTCTGATTCTGTCTGCACAGGCAGCTCACTGGTTATCCCTTCCCTAGAAGGGCTGTAAAACCTTCCTGATCCAACTTGGGTTGGATCTGGCCTTGGCAGTTGTCTCCAAGACCTTTTTCCATGGCTTTCTTGCTTGCTTCTCATGTCCTGGTTTTTCATGCCAAAACCAAAATAAAATATTAAAACCTTAGCCTTATGCCTTAGCCTTAGCCTTATAGCCTTAGCCTCTCCTTCATAGGCCATCTTGAAGTGAACAGAAGTAGCTTGAAGTTGCTACCCTGGTTTTTTCCAAGTCACCCTGAGATATTTTGGTATTTGGGGTGGAAAATCCAAGGAGACTACTTCTAATCAGCACTGCCCACTGTAAGGCTGGGATTAAGTTCTCCCATAAAAACCTCCACCTGGATTTTTGGGAAGCAGCAGGGATGGATAAACAAGCTATTTCTTGTGTCATTCCGAGGGAGTTTATCTGGGAAAATTTGGGAAAATAATGGCTTTTGACAGCCATTGTTCCTCCGCTCCAGAATTTCCCTTAGAAAAATACATCATGCGAGCAACACTGCATGGTGCCAATAGTCCCCAAGAGGTGTTCTGCTGTCACAGTTGGCTGCCAACAATGTTTTTTTTTTGTCTCTTCCCACCAATATATAATCAAAATGGCCAGCTTACTTTTTTGCCACCTCCATGCAGGGTAGGCATTTTGCCTCAGAGTCAGCTAGATCACTTTTATTTTATTTTGGCTTTTATAGGAGAACTCACTGGCAGATCTTTACTCATGGGTCAGCTAAGCTGGTCTCCCACAATGCTATCTTCAGCGGTACCTGAAATCTGCAGTGTTCGCTTCAGCTTTCCTCCCAATACAGCTACCCCTGTGTGAACCTGCTTTCTCTCTCCCTCCTGATCTCTCCCCCTCTTCCTCTCTCTCTCTTTCTTTCCATCTGTCTCCATTTGCCGTGTCATTTAGAGAAATTTCTCCAATCCTTTGTACTGTTTCAGAATTAGACGAATCCCCCTTGACGGTTAAAAGTGACATGGCTACCATCGTCAAGGTTATGCAGTTACCAGATTCAGGCCTTGAAATTCGAGACAGGATGTGGTTAAAAATTACCATCTCCAATGCAGTAATAGGTGAGTATTCCCTACGTCTGCAAAGAGGTGCCCGTGGACGTGATTTACTGATATATGATAGATGGAGGGATGGATGGATAGATAGATAGATAGTAAGATAGACAGCTAGACATGGAGATGACAGATAAGATAGACAGCTAGCTAGCTAGCTAGACAGAGAGAGACAGACAGATAGATAGGATAGACAGACAGACAGACACATAGATAGATAGATAGATAGATAGATAGATAGATAGATAGATAGATAGGATTAGAGTTATAGTTACAGTTACAGCTACAGATAATAAAAAATAATGGTACTTTTCTTGTATTTGTTTGCTATGGAAGATAGAAGCACCTTAACTGCACCAACAGGATGCTAGTATAGTGTAATGTCAACCATACTTGAGGATCTGGGAAAAGTTGCCTTTGTAGACCACAACTCCCAGAATCCCCCAAACTCAGTAACAGCTATGGCACAACATACCTTTTTCACATTCTGGATTATTTTATCTACATCTTTGACTAGGGCATCCCTTGGCTGTTTTAGATGTAGACTTGAAGAGTAACGGCACTGTTTGGTCTTTTTACAACAGTGAAGAAGAGTTGCTATATCCTAGACAGGGCCACCCCTACCATTAGGTAGCTGCTTTTGGCAGCCTGTGCTGTGGAAGAGGGCAGAAGCACTTGTGAAATTTTCTACCTCAAGGTGCCGGAATAACTTGTTTGGCTTTGGGTGGAGTAAGAGGTACCATTTGGTTTTCCTGATCTGAGTCCAGTGCAAAAGCAATGCAGTTCATATGTAAATCTTAATTAACTATTCAGTGTATTCCTTAACCCAGGGGTCAACACACTGGTACCAGCATGCCCAAAAGTTAGAGTTTGCAGGAGCACCAGATTACTGGTCTCTGTCTTAGCTACGGCCATTTCTTCTTGTCCCTTTGCCAAATGCAGATTCTGCCTGTGGTTCGCCATTATGTCTAAGGGTTGCGTCATCATCTTAACCTTGATTAACACTAGCCAGGATTTGGAAGCAGTTTGCTGCTGCTTACCATTAACATGATTAACACTAGCCAGAGTTCCATGGTATCAAGGACTTAGAAGAAATGTTTGTGACAGATTAACATTAACTATGATGACATAGGGCATTTCCGCACTACACTGTTCCAGTGCTATTATTCCACTTTCAACATCTTGTGGAATTCTGGGGTTTGTGGTTTCCTGAGGCCAAAGAACTCTCTGGCTGAGGATTCTAAAGGCCCCTCCCTAAACTGCAAATCCCAGGATTCCATAGGATGTTTCAAGTGGAATCATAGCGCTATGAAAATCTAGTGCAGAAGTGGCTTTGGTTTGGGCCCTGGGTGACTGTTCTCTCCACATGCCTCAGTCTCCTTCCCACAGACAAACACACACATTTTAATATTTGCATTTTTTCCACTTTTGCAGGTGTCTTGGGCCCCTAGCCCTGGCAAATGTGAAGGGCCAACTCTATCTTCTTCCATTTTCTTTTGTCTTTTGAGGAGCAATAGTTAGCATTCTAGATTTCACCCCCAATGAAAAAAAAATTAAATTATGCATTCAGACTTTCACCTTCTTCCCCTTTGCAGGAGCAGACGTGGTTGACTGGCTTTATACGCACGTGGAGGGCTTTAAAGACCGAAGGGAAGCCCGGAAGTATGCCAGCAGCATGTTAAAACATGGCTACCTCAGGCACACTGTGAACAAAATTACTTTCTCAGAGCAGTGCTACTACGTCTTTGGAGATCTCTGTGGCAGTAAGCCCTCCCATTATTCCATGCTATTCTGTGTACAGTATATTTCTAAAACTGAGCTGGGGAGCCTGTGTCCATCCAGATGTTGGTGAGCGGCCAATGCCGTCATTTCTCTATGCTTTTGTTTTTTATATGTACACTCCATCTTTGTTATAGGTGAGACATCCCCCACTTTTTGACAATTTATTTTTCGAGTTCTGATCGTTGCACTGTTGTAAATTATAGACACAGACCCTTCTTTTGAGAGCCAGCATGGGATAGTGGTGTGAACGTTGGATTATGACCCTGGGGAACAGGGGTTGATTCCCCCACTCAGCCATGGAAACCCACTTGGGCATGTCACACACTCTCAGCCCCAGAGAACCCTGTGATAGGTTCACTTGAGGGTCACCATAAGTCAGAAATGAAGGCATACAACAGCAACAATCATTCTTTCATCAGTGCTTATCCTATTGCCTTCTTGCTGTAGTAAACATGAAGGAATTAGAGAGGCTCAAGCCTCTGTAATTCCCTCGTATTCCCTATAGGAAGAAGGAAAAGAAGAACTGACAAAAGCCTGGGTTCTGCTTTTCAACCAATTCCACTTTCTGACCATGCTCTGGTCACTAACGCGTCAGATAAGTGAGGGATGCCTGCACACTCTGTCATGAGCTCAAGATGGTGTAGCCCAAGGCTAGGCAAAGTGCAGCATGTAAACTTTTATGTGCCCTGAAGGGCACATACATAATACATACACAACTGTTAAAAAATTAAAACCTGTGAAAAGCACAAACCATTACTGGAAGCCTTTCCCAGCCCTGCCTAGAGATGTCAGGGGTTGAAGCAAGGACCTGCATTTGCAGCAGGCATTCTACCACTGAGCTATGGTCTCTCTTGACACACGGTGGCCTTATATCGAGTCCAATCTCTGCTCCCACTAGCTCAGTATTGCCTCCATAGAGTGGCAGTGTCGCTTTAGGAACTGAGACAAGAATACTATCCAGCCTTGAAATGGAAATGCTGAGAACTGAAGTGAGAACCTTGCTTGTGTGTCTTCAAGGTGGTAGTTTTTTCTGTGCGACTCTCAAAGTTATCTCCATCTCTCTCTTCCAGATCTGGCTGCACTAAACCTTAACAATGGCTCCAGCGGGGCTTCAGACCAAGACACCCTGGGCCCACTCCCACACTCAGCCGCACCATGGTCACTGGGGCAAGGCTACCCGTACCAGTACCCTCTTGCCCCTCCGTGTTTCCCACCAGCTTACCAGGACCCGGGCTTCAGCTATGGGAGTGGCAGTGCAGGGAGCCAGCAGAGTGAAGGTAGGTCCTTGGGCCTGAGCCCATGTTTTCCTGTTCTTTCCACTCCTGTTGGCCATTGAGTTAATTCTGTCCTGCCCACCCAACCATTTTTGTTGCTCTTCCTCTTCCTGTGGGTCGCTGTGTGCCTCATGCATGGAACTGATCTGTTTCTGCTGCCTAAAGAAGGCTGGAGATTGGTTGTTTTAACAAGCTGCCTACATGGATTGTCTATAGAGTCTCAGCTCTCTTGAAAGAAGGTGTAATGCCATGCCTTTAACCCAGAGCTTGGAAGAGTTACTCTTTGAACTATAACTGCCTAATCCAGCCTGGCCATACCAATTGGGGGATTTGGGGAATTAGAGTCCAAAAAGTAACTTAAAAAGCTCCCGTTTAAATAGTCCTTTTTTCTCTTTTTTAAATGAAATCTAATATAGTCCATTGGATGGTGTCAGAAAGTTCTGGATTTCAAATTGCAAATTTACTGGGTGTTCATCTGCTCCGTGAGATCCTGGTGGTTGTTTCTTGAACCAAACCCTCCCCTACTGCCGTGGGATTTTCATTTGACCCAGAGTAGTGATTGGTGTTTCTTTTCTACATATTTGAGCAGGTTTGTTGACTGGGTGGATCAGACATGCACTGTAGTATTAGCACAAAAATCCTGTGCTCATTGTCACCTTCATCAACCCACAAGTTTATTGTACTACTACTGACAATACTGTTATTACAGTTAATAATATTACTACCCCATCTTTTCCCCAGTCTGGGACTCAAGGTACTTTGCAAAAGTTAAAACAGATAGCAGTTCTTTTTTTTTTAATGTATTCTACAAAAAGTAAAAATAAAATATGTGATAATACAGTCAGCCTTCCACATTTACTAGCTTTAGGGACACAGGACCCCCACAAAAGTGAGGAGGCCACAAATATCAAAAATGTGTGTGTGTCTGTGGGGAGGGGGCCGAGGCATGGTGGGGAGAACGACACCCAGGGTCCAAACCAGGGCCATTTCCTCACTACACTCTTATAGCGCGATTATTCCACTTTCAACATCCTATGGAATTCTGGGGTTTGCAGTTTCGGGAGAGGCCAACTGGCCCCTCCCGAAACTGCAAACCCCAGGATTCCATAGAATGTTGAAAGTGGAATAATCGCACTATAAGAGTGTAGTGCAAAAATGGCCCAGGTCAAGGAAAAGAGAGGGAAAACGTGTGGATAGGCATCGTGGCCCTGTACTTTGTCTCTCACCTATCTCCTTCCTTGAGTGTGTGTGGGGTATTGGGAGAGGGTTTGTGGGGCTGAGAAATCAGACTGTGACCCTTCCTCAGCTGGCCAGACAGCGGCTGGTGGAGGAGGGCCAGAGGTGTTCGGAGCTGCTGAGAGGGAAGGTTCTTCCAGAAAAGAAGTGCTTGAGGTGGACTGGGAGGGCAGGGGCTGGAGAAACTTGCAGATAATCAAATCCACGAAAGTTAAACTTTGTGACTGCGGAAGGCTGACTGTTTATTTAAACTATCAATATAATAAAAAGCAGTTAAAAGTATGACCATTAAAAAATACAGCAACAAATATAAACAATATAGCACATTATGAAATGTGCTTTTCCCTGAGCAGTTGGCTTTCAAAGGCCTGCTGAAACTAAATTGTAATTAATTAATTAATTTAAAAAAATCTTGGCCTTCCTATGGAGCAAGGAGGGTGTCAGGCTGAGCTCTCATGTTCCCACCCAGTGTAGCTGTGAGGCAGGTGGGACAGAGAGAGGGTCGCCCTAGAAGATGTCAAAATATGGGCAGGCTTATATGGGATAATGTCACTAAATACATATAGGAGAATACCATCAGATAAGGTGGAATTGAGCCCTACTCTTATAAGGGATGGAGCTTTCAGACTGGTTCCTGCAGCATGGAAATGCCAAATAGTCCCCTTGCCCAGCCCTCTGGGATGGTAGTGATTTGGCTGATTTCAGGGAAAGCTGGTTCAATCCTATTCCCACTGAAATCAGGGGAAATCAAAGACAAATTGCTCCCAGAGGTTTTAAAGAGACTTAGGCCATATCTGCACCACACAGTTAGAGTGCTATTATTCCACTTTCAACATCCTATGGATTCCTGGGATTTGCAGTTTAAGAGCATTTAGAATTCTTAGCCAGAGAGCTCTTTGGCCTCAGTGAACTACAAACCCCAGAATTTCACAGGATGTTGAAAGTGGAATAATAGCGCTATAACAGCGTAGGGTGGAAATGGCCCTAAGTTCAATTTCCTTAATCTTGTGCACGCCAACCCATGAGTAATTTTAGTGCAATTTGCTACCTGAAACAACTGGGAGAGGTCTGTGCTGGTGACAGCCAGCTCTGCCCCTTTTTTTCAACTGATGCTAAAGAAGGATATGAGCATCCTAAAGCTTTGACTGCATGTAGAGTATATGAGATTTGGGCTGACAAGCAGTGACTGAGTCTTAATAAGACAATTATATCCAATCATATCAAAGATTAGGAGTGCCTCCCATTCTGGACAAAGTTTTACTCATATTGAATGATCAGCTACACAGTTTCTACTTTTCCTCCTGTATGGTCAGGTGGTGGCCATAACCAGGAAAACCTTTGCCCAGCTTCAGCTGATGTACCACTTGTACCTTTCTTGGAAAAGACAGACTGGGGCACAGTGACATATGTCCGGGAATCTTACCATGTACATTACTGCAACAGAGTTTAGCGGGTGACTTCTCTTGAAGAGTGTTAAGAAGGGGCAGCTGTTGCAAAATGTTGCAGCCAGATTCCTGTCTGGTGTGCACATTGCAAATTATTGTACCAGTTTTATACCAGTTTCCCCAATTTTTTCCCTGGATGGAAAATTCAGGGGATTGGGTCTTACCTCGAGATCCCTAAATGGCTTGGTTCTATTTGAAAAACATACTGCCTTCCATATGAATCTGCCCATCATTTACAAAGAGGCCTGAAAGAAGTTATACTGGTGGGAACATGAGCCAATGCCTTGTCTGGAGTAGCACCTCAGATTCTGGAATGCCCATCTTATGGAGACAGGTTTAAATACTTGCCCAGTCAGCTATTTGAGCAGGGCCAGGAACACAGTGTGATGAATTCCCAGCAAACCTGAACTGTAAGCACCACATGAGAGCTGCTTGGGAATGAGAGGGACAAAGAGCATGAGATGCCATTTGTTGTTTTTCCCTTCACCTCTTTCTCACTAAAGTGTGTTGCTGCTGCTGTGCTGCTGCTGTGTCATTTCTCCTAGAGGGAGCTTTATGTAACTGTTGTTATTCCCTTGTTTTGTCCTGAGCAAGCCTTAGACTGAAGGATTCATAAAGGAATGGCTGGGATTGGTAAGCCTCTCGCATCTCCATTAAAAATTAGTATTACTGGTCCATAGCATGATCATCTAGATTCTTGCAACCTCCTTCTCTCCTCCGCTCCCAAACTTCTAGCTTGTTTCTTTTGACATCCCCACCCAGTTTTGAATTATTTTGAGCCCCATAGTATCTGGACAAGCTGCCGAGGAAGGCTTCACTGCATTGCAGGTGGAGCTGGTCTTGCCCAGCACCAGTTGGTAGGCAATAATCAACAATTCTCCGCTTTTATAGAGCCAATTTCAGATAGCATGGGGATTCTGAGTACTTCAGAGACCATGGAGAGTTCCAAGATGAGAGAGATGTGGCTGCAGCAGAAGTTTGAGCTTCAAGTAGCAATGGAGGACAAGTGAGCAGTCAGGCTCTGCCCTATGTGAGAGTTAATGGGAGTTTCAAGGGACAGAATGCTAGTTTTTGAGCCCTCAAGCTATGATCTCACTGTGCATCTTCTGGAAGTGGGCATAAGGAAACAGCTGTAAATAGCCAGTTCTTCAGTTGAGGAATCCAAATCTTGAACTTCCAGGGAAGAACCTTCTTCTGGACGGTTGATAGAATGCTGTCCCTGAGACTCACACCCTAGCCAGCTTGAAGTCTCTGGGTTCTCCAAGGCAGAGCCTACTGACATCCTTCTGCACAGGCTATTGCCATGGTTATCCTTGGCTCACCAAGGTGGTATGTGAGGTTTTAACAGCAAACCCTTGGGCTGAAACTCTACGAAGAATAATTGCTTCTCTCTTTCCCTATGATGTTATGCAAAAGATGGAGCAGTCTTGTCAGCTGATGCTAAAACTGCGCACAAGGAGCTGGGACCAAAACTGTAGTGAAGCAGGTTTGAAGTTAATTTAAATTTCAATAGAGTCATAACTTCATAGAATCATAGACATCCCTCTGACATGCAGGAATACGCAACTAAAGCTCTCCAGAAATGGCCATCCAAGCTCCGTTTAAAGATCCCCAAAGAAAATAGAAACTGCTACTCTCTGAGGCAGTTTGCTCCACTGTCAAACAGCTCTTATTTTGAAGAAGTTCTTCCTCATATTTAGATGTAATTTGAATCAATTAGTGCATGTTAGTCTCTGGAACAACAGAAAACAAGCTCATTTCATCTTCAGTTAACCTTAAAATATTTAAAGATGGCTGTCATACCACCTTTCAGTCTTCACCAAGCTAAACATACCTGGCTCCCTAAGGCATTTCTCATAAAACTTGGTTTCCAGACCTTTTACCCTCTTGGTTGTCCTTCTCTGAACACGTTTGGTCTTGCCAAAATCTTTTCATTGGAGTTATTTAAAATTGCCACCTTGAGCAGGAGCTTAGACACTGAGTTCCCTTCCAACTCTAAAATCCTAGGAAGCTGGGTCATTGAGAGAATATGTGCTTTTAGGCAAACTCATTTCATAGTTGTAAATCCTAAATACAGCTCCTTGTGGCAATGAGAGTAAACCCATTGAATTAATTACTGAGTGCAGTCATTTTTAAATCCCATTGATTCCATGGGACTAGCAATGTGACTGTAGTTTGGACTAGAAATTGCAAACTTTAATCAATTCGTCCACTAGAAGAATCAATGAAGACACTTTTGAATTGACCAAAAGTGCCTGTAGTTTGATAGGGACTGAATGGGAGAGGTACGTAAATGTGTGATTATTTTCAATATAGATTGAATCATAGAATCATAGAGTTGGAAGAGACCCCAGGGGCCATCCAGTCCAACCCCCTGCCATGCAGGAACGCACATCAAAGCACTCTCAACAGGTGGCCCTCCAGCCTCTGTTTGAAAACCTCCAAAGAAGAAGACTCCACCACACTCCATTGAGGCAGCAGATTCACTGCCGGACAGCTCTGACCATCAGGAAGTTCTTCCTGAGGTCTAGGTGGAAATTCCTTTTCCTGTATGTTGAATCCATTGCTCCTTGTCCTAGTCTTTGGAGCAGCAGAAAACAAACCCATTCCCTCTTTGACATGACCTCCCTTCCAGTCTTTAAACATGGCTATCACATCCCCTCTTAACCTTGTCTTCTGCAGACTAAACATACCCAAAGATTGTTCACTGTAAAAAAAACTGAGGGTGGTGATGGTCATTTTAGAAGAACCATTCTCTCTTCTTTCCCTCCTTTGTGGAGAAGGGAATCTTTTGTTTAAGGTGCAGCCTTTTGTTTTATTTCTGTCAATTAGTGACTTAAATTAATTGAGCTTTACCGACAAAGATTTCTCTCATAAAATGATCTTTGGTGAACCTGCCCAACCCAGCTGAACTAAGGCTTTCCACCTGGCTACATGAAAACTGGACCTCATGAAAAGGAGGCCTTTGCAAACCAGGATTTGACTGTTGAGAATTCAGAGGTGGAAATAGGAACAAGGGAAGATGCCATGTACCAAGTCACATATTTTCTGAGTCTAGCCCAGTAAAGTCTATTGTACTCAATAGGGATTTGAACAGTGCCAGCTAACTAGAGGAAGAACTGGAAAAGTCTGTGTACTAATAAATATAGAATTAAATATAAAATGATTTTACTCCAATGTTAACAAATACAAAGTGATAGTACACAAATGAATGATATACAGAAATAAATATATACTGACACTGATCAGACAATACAGAAACTTACAAAGACAACACCAAGACCAGGAATGATGATACATACAGGAACTAGTCAGCTTCAACAAACATTATAAGCAAAACTTTGGGGAAGTCCTGTAGAAAATCTGGTAAACTGGGTTCTCCAACTTATTCACAACTGTCCATGAACTTTCATGGATAAATAGATGCTCTTGTTACTGATTCTGAATTTTTTTTCCCCTAGTATAATAGCACAATATATTTCCAGTAATAAATTGATGCTTTTAAACTACTTATAGCCAAGGACTCCACCCAAGTATAACAGCAAAGATTCCAATGAAAAGCAAATGCTTTGAACTAATGATGCCAAAGGACCTGACCCAGACATAGCAACACAGCTATTTTTTTAGTACACGGGCTTCTCCAGCTCTGTCTTGTCTCTTGGGCCAGTTTGCTGTTTTGTGTTGTTACTTAGCTAACTAGAGGTGCCACAAACCGAACTTGTGACAGCCTGGATGCAAAGTATTTGCTGAACTGCATCGATCCCAAAGAAAGCATAGAAGAGCATATCTGGCATCTCTCTCCTTAGTGGCTAATTTTCCCTCTCCCGTCCCTTCTATTTTTCAGGGAAATTGGCTGTTAAGCATAGGCAGATTGAGAGAGAGAGAGAGAAGCAATGGATGGAGAATAGAAGCCAGATGGCTCCTGCTTCCTTGTAGTTTGTCCAGTGCTCTTTGCCCCTCACTGATGTTGCCTTTAGAATTCATACGAAGTAGAGTTCCATTGCACATTACCTTTCACTGTGGTGAATGTAATATGTAGCTTGGCTTTCATCACTTCCTCAGCCACCAAGGCTTCTCTACCCTGTTGGTCTCCTTACTTGACTGTCCTGAATCTTTCTGGTGGTCTTGTGCTCCTGTAGCAGGTCTCAGCTGCCCCATCCTCAACACCACCAGTGGGCAACTTTGGGAGGCTAGGGGGCTGCATCAGCCTCTAGGAGACCTTGAAGGCTCCCTGCCTCCGAACCACTTCCTGCAAAAAATATTTTGCCCCAAATGCCCTCTAAGGGCAGAGCATTTTGTGATTTTGTGGGGCCCTGGGTGATTTTTAAACTCAGGAGAGGCTTTTTTTTTCTTTAGCAAGGGGAAATTATCAGAAGTCATTTCCTGTTCACTTCCTTATTTAGCGAAAGGCTTCTCCTGGACCTAAAATGGCCTGGGAAAGCAAAAATGTGGGGAAGATGCCACTTTACTCCCTAGAAGGCATTTTTGGGCAAAATTATTCTGGGAAAAAATATTTTTAAAAAATCCCCTGGGATCCACAAAAACAGCACTGGGGGCCACCGATGCTGTAGGCCAAGGGAGACCCCAAGGACCATTTTAGACTTCCATATCTCTGGAACCTCCTTGAAAATTCTTCCTATTAAGTTCAAAGTGACCAGACATTTTTGGCAGTCTACTTTTTTAAAAAATTCACTAAAACAAGGTATGGACTTGTGGCCCAAAGTCCATGTGATTCCTTCTACTGCTCTAGGATCATGAAACCCTGTTCTACCTGTCATTTCCCTGATTTTCTATCTGGTGTATACTCAGCGAGGACTGGTCTCTCGTCTTGCCCCAGAAACTCCAGAACCACTTTCTAATGCTCACATCACAAGTTAATGCCAGTCCTTATAACAACAAACACAGATAGTGAGGATCAACAGCTCTGCAACCTAAAGTGGGGCCACGGAAAGGCAAAAGAGAAGGATACTTGAGGAAATCATGAAGTTTGCAGGAGTAAACAAACAAGAACAAAATACTATAGTGCTTGTTCAAAAGGGGAAAAAAAATCTAAGGAAGAGCTTGTTGTCCAGAAGACAGCCAGGTGAGAAATGAGCATACACTGTAGCCGTGGAATGTAGAATGACTATTGGAAAGTAGCAGAATGCCCTGATTGGAGGGAATTGTTGTCTGGAGCCATTAACAGGAGTATTTCTTTTAGGCAAGGGACTTAACATTGCAGCTTTTTGTTGGCAATATGTCTCAGGCATCTTTAGGCTAAAATGTTTCTGTGAAGCATTCTTTCTGTAAATGGATCTCAAGAGGGTTGCTTTCAGTCACCCACGTTTGCTTTTGTGCTCTGTTGATCCCATCATATTTTATGGACCAAAAGCAGCCATGTTGCTTCCCCAAGGCTTCTGAGTTGGTTTCTGAGCATCCATGCATGATAGGACCTCATCTGTGTTTGTCCTAGTAGTTATGCTCCCATGACTCCTGTAGCCATCCATAGCATGCAAATGTCAGCGTTGACTAGGGCCGTGCCATTACTGTGCTGTATAGCTTTTCCAAAGGGAGCTGAAGGAAACACAACTGGGCTAACTCACTTCTCTTTAAATGACCGCTCCCTTCCCTCTTCTCCTATCCCCGCTTCCCCATCCAGGAAGTAAAAGCAGTGGCTCTAACCGAAGCAACAGTGAGAACAGCCGGAGGGCTCTGAACCGGGAGAAGGATCGCAAGTCAGCCGGCAGCGGCAGTGAATCGGATCACGCCACCCGGAGCACGGGAGGGGGGAGCGTTGTGCGGTGGGAGCGGCCCTCCAGCCAGCTCAGCCACCGTAGCCACGTCTCTGCCACCGCCAGCGAGAGGAGCCCGCACAGCCACCACTCGTACGGGCCTCCGGGAGTGCCTCCGCTCTCTAACTTCCCGAAGCTGGGCTCCAAAGTCTACGGGACAAGCGGCCCCCCTGGGGGGCCTCCCGTGCGAGAACTCGGCTCTGTCCCTCCAGAGCTGACGGGGAGCCGTCAGTCGTTCCAGAAGGCCATGGGCAACCCTTGCGAGTTCTTCGTCGACATTATGTGAACAGAAGTGCCTTCAAAGAGTCTGTGCGGTTTTGTTGGGGTTCCTTTTTAATTTGCGAGTTGACATCAGACAATTGAAAAAAAGAAAATCGGGGAAGAGAGAAAGAAATTTTTTTTAAAAAAAAATAACCGATTTGACTGTCCTTTTGCATGTCACACCGTCCTTGCTCTCGATTTGTGTTTTTTGCAAGCAAACAATGAAGAGAAATTCTGGGATGTTAGATATCTGCAAGTCAGCAGGCTCTCTCCCCTACCCTTTTTGCCCTCTTTCTGCCCACCTCCCCCAGTTCCCTTTATTTTCTGAATGTGATTGGTTGGTGTTCTCTTCACATACCTTATTTGTGCTTCGTTATCTGTGGCACCTTTTTCCCAGTGCAATGATACTGTTTCCTCCTTGGTTTGTTCAAGGAATAGTATTTTATATAGTACTTTTAAAAAGAGTGAGAGAGAGAGAAGAAAAATAGAAAAGGAAAAAAAAAGCAACAACACACAATTCTCCAGTCATGCATATTTGCACCTTTTTAAAAAATGTTCTGGTTTGTATCTTTCCAGCCAGGGAAAAACATCTGCTTTTGTTTTGGGTTGCTGCTGCTGCTGCTTCCTCCTCCTCTAATAAGAACAGTGCTGTCTAGTAGCTGTAAAACCGAATGGCATGCCTATGCAGAGGTGCACTGTAGGAGCCCCTGCCCACCACAGAGCAAAGATCTGATGCCACAGCAAGGTTGCTTCCATTTTTTACTTTTACTGTCAAGGTCTCGATTTCACGTTGCATGCCTGAGTCTTTACCATGCGTTTGCCCAGAGAAGAAAAGCCACCTGCTAGGGAGTGAAGCATTTGGCCTGTAAAATGGGAGTCTTCTCAGAGCCACCTGTGCATTTCTTTCTCCCCTGCATGTGTGTGTTCAGATATGCAGTTTCTAACCCCAAAGCATGGCCTTTGTGCCCTGATTCATTCACAGTGGGCCCTCTGTATCTGCTAGGGTTTGGTTCCAGGGCTCCCCCACAGATACCAGAATTCGTGGATGCTCAAGTCCCATTATGTACAATGGCATCCCTTATATCAAATGGTGAAACCAGAGTTTGCTTTTTGGATTTTTTTGAATATTTTCAAGCCGTGGTTGGTTGAATCGATGGATACAGAATCTGGGGATATAGAGGGCCATCTGTATTCACTTCATCATGGAGACGAAAAATCATTAACTGTAGAATTTACTAGTTCCCTGGGCTGTTTTAGGCAGCCACGCCTAGTGGTTTCCTCTCCAGCATTTCCTTGATCTGGGCAGAGATTGCTGTGACCACAGTCTCTCTGGTTTGCTCACCTTGCAGGTGGCAGTATAACTTGCCTCTTTTTGCCAGAGGATATAAGGACAGAGTTTTTCAATAGCAATGTTAGCATCAGTCATTACTAGGGTTGCCAGGCTAAAAACTGGAGAGGACTGCTATACCTTTAATGGTTGTGTAGAAGAGGGAACTTCACAAGGTGTTGCTTGTCACGTAACCAGGTAAAAAGCAACACCTGCTGGAATTTCCTCTTCTACACAACACAACAAGGTACAGTTTCCACTTGGACAAATTTAGTTGTCACCGGAGAAATCATACTGTATTAACATGGACTGTGATTAGGGTGTGTGTGTTTAATATGTTGTTAACATGTTTTTTTAAAAAAATAGAAAAATGGCTTCCAATCCTACCAAGTTGATCCTTAAAAAATAGCTGTTTTAAAATAATGAGTGAAATTGACTTGTTATATCAGAAACCATGTTAATGTTAACATCATATGCAAGGGGAAGACATTGGTAAGCTGTTGTTACTACACCCCACGTATATCGTGTCACTTCCTGCACAGGGAATTCCCCACCCTCTTTTACCAGGCGTTCGCATTCCCTCTCAATATCACTCTCTCTCGAGCATTGAGTGCTTTTCCCTGTGTTACAGGCCAAAGGATGTCTGTATTTTCCATAGAGGAAAACAGGAAAAAATTCTGTTTCAAGTGTAATTTAACTGTCCTTTAGTAAAACCCTTGGCTTAATCTGAGTAATATAAGGTCACAGAAGCTTGGCCCTGGAAATCATTGGTTGTTGGGGAGCTGGTGTCCACATATGCACACCTGTGATCAAGCATGCAAGCATGTATTCCCCCCAGGCAGAAATATACATTTCTCCCCATGCATGCATGGACAGATGAGCATACATTCTAATCCCCTTCCAATTTCCCCCACTTCCCATACATATGTATTCTATCGTGCACGCATACATGCACAGTTCTCTCAAAACTTGGCAGTAAGCCTTCTGAATACTGCTTCTCAGAGTGTCCTCAGCAGCAAATGAGGATGTTGATTTCAGTAGAGGGGATCTTGGGGAGGATGTAAGTAAGATCTTGGAGAGTGTGAGCTGTACACCTCTGAACTGTAGAAATTTGATCCTAGCTACATAACCAGCCTAGCAGGGAGAATGTCATTGTGTATGAATTTGTGCATCAGAGGCCGCCATACACCCATGATGGGTTTAGAGCCACATTAGAAGATTCCCAAACCTGGAGAGGCAAATGATGTAGTTATTGGGTGTCCTGGTTGAGGGCAGGACCTTGGCCTTGAGCAATTCATCCTTTGATAGGTGCTTCAAGTCAAATGCAGCTGTTTTGGGTTCCCATCAAATGGTTGAGTGACTCCACGTGTTTCACTCATGAGTACCACTCAAGCAGGAATAACAAGCAAAGATAGGAATCATGCAGCCCTGCAGATGTTGCTGAACTGCAGTTCCTAACATTTCTCACCGTTGGCTTTGCTGGCTGTGGCTGCTGGAAACACCTGAAAGGCCACACAGTTCTAGACTTTGGGTGGTGGTGGTGGTTGGCCTGGATTCATGTTGGCTGGCTGGGGGAAAGTTTTCCTACACATCTGGAAGAACCCAGTGTAAGGAAGAGTGACTTAGAGAACTGTAGATCTCTTGAAAGGTGGAATAGTCTAGTGAGGTAGTCAATGCTGCCTCCCTGTGTTATCTGAAACCTACTGGTTAGTTCCAACTAGAGTAGAGCCGATGTTGAATGTTGAGTTAGCGCACAGGTAAATCCCATTGATTTATTGGGTCTACTCTAATTGGGACTAAAACCAGTGCATTTGGATGCATGTGTGAGATTCTTGTTATCTTGGCCTGGGCCAGAGATGCTGAAAATGGGATCTGGAGAATGATTGAGCTAGAACAGGTTCTCAGTGGCCAAATATATTCACATAGTTTGGACAGTTTCCTATCTCACTGTTGTTTTCCCAGAACAAGAAATGAAAACTGGCTGCTGTTCTTGTTCTGTCTCTATCATGCTGTTTACTGTAGTACAGTGTAATTTCACTGGCATGAATGCCAATGATGGTCACAAAGAGAAAGCAAAGACAAACATATTGTAAGTTTGGCAGCAATGATTTGGGAAGGGGGACATTGCAGTGGCTTCTGTAGTAAAACCATCTATACATTCTCTTGGTTCTTGGAGTAAACACTACAAAAATCAAAATCTGACCAGTTCAATACATTTTCAGAATGTCAGAAGGAAAGCTCAGTGTATTGAGTACCTGTATTGATGTCATAAAGTCCTTGAAATTGTAGAGCTTTTTGTAAATGTGGGTTATGATTCTTTCTCTCTATGATAAGGGCAGAGGCAGATGATGCAAAGGCATCTAGACACTAGATGCCTATTTTTCACAAACATCCATGTGACACATGAGGAGAGAGACAAGATGTAGAACTGATCCTGTGTACTCGGCTCACAAAACATGCACAAAGTGCAAGCGACAAAGGCAAGTCTGTGCTCCAGGTTTTAGAATCTATTTCATTTGTCTTCACAAATGTTAGGTTCTTTCTTCACTGTAATATTTCTGACTTCTGAGCTGTTTGTGACATATCCTTGCTAACTTGGGTTTTAATGGCATTTGGACAGTTTAGCTTTCCTAGGATATGTTAGACATAAGCCACCCTGTCTCTTTTAGAAAGAACTACTTTAACTTGGGCCATTTCCACACTAGACTGTTATAGTGCTATTATTCCACTTTCAACATTCTGTGGAATCCTGGGCTTTGCAGTTTAGGGAGGGTGCCTTTAGAATTCTCAGTCAGAGAGCACTTGGGCTCTCTGGTTTAAACTATAAACCCCAAGATTCCAGAAGATGTTCAAAGTGGAATAATAGCACTTTAACAGTCTAGTGCGGAAATGGCCTTGGTCATCAGAAGAAAACGTAAGGAAAGGCTTTCCCCCATTTTGCTCTCCTTTTAACTTCTTCGAGTGTGTCTTGCTTCTTATTTTCCATGGCCCCTTCTCTTCCCATGGCTCCGTTTCATTTCTGAGCAACATTTCCTGGTGCTCACAATTAATGGCTTGTTTTCCCATAAGCTGTGCAACAGCCCTGCACATAATGCACAGCTGAGCTACAGCATCCAAAGTCTTGTCAGGAAGATTGTTTTGCACACTAGTCATTGTGACACTTTAGGTGTTAATTTTTGAAGGACTAGGCCATTTTTTCAGGGCCATTGCTCAAATTTCCTGATGATGGACTGGTACAAAAAAACTCGACAACCTTGATACTGATAGGAGGTGAGAGAGATAATATTTTTAAAGCACTGAATAGCACTTCAGCCAAACTTCTGCATGTAGGAGGAACTCATTTAACTACTGAAATGGGTGCTTGAGACCTTCCAGATGTTATTAGACTTAAATTTGTGTCTGCACAAGCGTGCATAGCCAGTGATCAGGGATGAACCACCTAGAAGTCTGTGGTTTCAGCACACTTCACTTAAACAATGTATTTGTCACTTGTGTTGGCAAAAATATTAAAGTGTTGCTATAAGACTAGACTATTTTAAGACTGGTATTTCTATTGTGTTCATCATATAAGAGAGAAGGAACAAGAACATCCAACCAGTTTTTTTTTTTCATTTGATACTCTTTCAGAGGGGCAGGTTTTTCCATCATGCAAACTTGCTTACGAACAGGACTGTGTGCTTCTATTCCTTGCTGAGATAAAATGCCAGCATTCTGCTTATCTTGGATGCAGGTTGTTTAGAACTTGCCCATATTTATATATTTCCATGGTTTATTTAGCTTTGGCTAGCCATGAGGAAGAAGGGGAAAAAAGAGGAAGAAAAAGCTGGGAAGAATGAAAAAAAAAAAAAGAGGCAGAGCCTCAGCTTATTTGTGGAGAATCACCATTATTTTTATTAGTATTTGAAGATTGTGTAATGTGTTTCTGAAAGCGATACTCTAAAACAGGGCTTAAGTCCTGATCAGGATAGCCAAAGATAAAGAGTTATGGGAGTTGCTGTCCAACAACATCTAGAGGACGACACTTTCCCCATCCATTGTTCTTGCTATTTGCTGTCAAATGTAACTTCAACTTATGCTGATCTTATTAATGAGAGGCGTCCAAGAGTCCTGGTCGTCAGCTGCCCTGCTCAGATCGAGCAAACTCAGGGCAGCCATAGTATCTTTGACTGAATCAGCCCACCAGTAACAATGTGATCTTCCTCTTTTCTTACTGCCTTCCACCTTGCCAAGCATTATTGTCTCTTCCAGTAAGTCATATCTTCTCATGATACGGCCAAAGTATGACAGCCTCAGTTTAAGTCTTCTTGGCTTCTAGGAAGAGCTCAGGCTTGATTTGCTGTGGGACCCAATCATTTCTCTGTTTAGCAATCCAGGAAATCTGTAGAACTCTCTTCCAGCATCTCATTTCAAATGAGTTGATTTTCTTCCTGTCAGCTTTCTTCTCTGTCTTAGGTTTCACACCCATGGAGAGAAATCAGAAATCTCCACCCTTGCTCTAAAATATTTTCTGTCGGCTGTACCTTGCTTTCCTTTTGCATTCTCTTTCCTCTATTGTTAAGAGAAATTGTGGTTGTGAAGCTTGGAATCACTTCTTTTCAAAGCTGATGCAGACAAGCTTATTGCTGGAGGTATGCTGGAAATGGTTGGAATATACCCTAGCCATTTCCACCTTAGACTGTTATAGTGGTATTATTCCACTTTCAACATCCTATGGAATCCTGGGGTTTGCAGTTTAGGGAGGGGCAGGCCCCTCCCTAAACTGCAAACCCCAGGATTCCATAGGATGTTGAAAGTGGAATAATACCACTAAAATAGTCTAGTGCAGAAATGGCTCCTGGCTGCTGTGAAAAATCGGACATGTGCTCCTATGTGTTGCAACTAGGGATGGATGAGAACTTTGGTTGTTTGGTTTTTGGATGAGAACATGTAGCATAACAGGACAGAAATAATTTCGTATTCAAAAGAGAAGTCTCATGAGAGAATGTGATCATTGATCTGTCAATCCAGGCAAAGGGTTTTGCATACTGAAAAATTTGGATCTGAATCCGTCTGTATTCAGCCGCATTTGTGACTCTGCTAAAATGGTGTTGCCAGCTGTTTTCTTTCTGACAGGCTCCTCAGCGCCAACAGGACTATGCCAGGGAGGGACAGCTGGGTCCTCTCTGGAAATAGCTGTCCCTTTTGAACTGGACCTGTGAGAATTAGGTGAGAAATTTTGTCGGATTCATTATTTTGGAATTTGAGGAAATAGAATTTGCAGGTGTTTTTCATAAAGGAGGGAAAGAAGAAGAATTTTAAACTTTGAATGGGGGAAGGGGAAAGAAGAACTGGCCGATTTGTCCATCTGCATTTTGGACCAAACATTTACAGGGAGAAGAATCCTCTTTTCCCAGGTTCCTGGCAGATTTTCATCATATTGTAGCCAAAGCTGGTTGAAGTGGGTGTCTCTTGGCTAGTGTCTGTGACGTCTTGAATATACTCTTTACAATCACAGAAAACTACGGTAAAGTACCAGATACAGGAAGACCTTTGTGCCTCAAAGAAAAATAATTTCTAAACTGGATCTGGCAGTCTTTAAACATAAAATAAATCATTGTTTTTAAATACCAACTTCCCACTTTTACCCTGGAGGGAAGGGCAAGGTGCTACAAGCGTTAAAGCATCCCTCGCTCTTTCTACTATGAGCACTTAGAGGATTTTGTGATCACCAGTTGACAAGCATATCCTTTCATGCTTGGCTCTAAACATGAGAATTAGAAACTTATTTTTTTTAACTGACGGCTGACAGAGAATGCAGAATGCTGTGCTTGGTAAAACACAACTATTCCTGCCTGGTACCGCCATGAATACAAGGATATACACTCCTGTGCTTTTAATCTGACAGAAAAAGTTGCAAATTCTGTTTTATTTATATTATTATGATGATGATTATTTGAGAAAAATTGCAGCTGGATAAAAAGGCAAGCATGGTAACTTCCAAACTCTAGGCTGGAGCATGCTAGCATGCTGTGAGAGAATGGCTACTTGTGTGTGGTGAGAAATAAATAAATTCAAAATACTAAAATGTGTTCATGTAGCATGTGATATCTACAATAAATGGGAGCAAGCATCAAGAATCAAGAACAGCTCCTGGAAGAGTCCAGTGGACCCACCAGAAGAGGAGAGTACCTGTTATATCTCTGTATGAGATTCTGTGTTTGGCATCTTCCTTCCTGTTGCTCCCCTTGAAATATGGCTAGTCCTAACTCCATTATAGGCGTGGATCAATCTGATATTCCCAATGAAGAGACAATGGTCACTCCTCAAGGAGTTTTAAGGTCAAACTGCTGGATCAGACAATTGGGATTGGATTGAGATTTATCGTTGCTTCCACACTGCAGAATTATAGCACTTCAGGTACCACTTTGGCTCCCATGGCAGCATCCTATAGGATTCTAGGTTTTGCAGTTTAATGAAGCATTACAGCTCCCTGGTGGAGAATTCTAAATACCTCACAGAATTACAAATCTCAGGATACAGTCATGGTAATAGAAGTAGTATCAGAGTGCTGTTGATTGTATAGTGTAGAAGAAACCATAGTCATACCTGGGGTAGTTCCATTTATTGCAATGAGAGTCTTCTAAATTTGTCTAAATCCAGATCCAATGTGGATTGCCTTCCTCCATGCAACTGCTCCTGGGAATATGTTGTTCTGCTGCATATCTGCACGGACAGAGTGGGCAACCCAACGCCTTACGGGTGCATTGGTCTAAAATTGCCATGTCTCTCTAACCATTGGCTGTGTTGGCGGGT
Source organism: Cyclura pinguis (assembly GCA_030412105.1). NCBI lineage: Eukaryota > Metazoa > Chordata > Lepidosauria > Squamata > Iguanidae > Cyclura > Cyclura pinguis. Next base: position 10,077,310 of record CM059612.1, read on the forward strand.
ACTTCTGGGAAATGAAATCAGTCCTATTCTGGAGGGCCCCATGCCCCTGGCATTTTTGTATGCCTGTCTCCGTTAAATCTCAAAGGAGCGTCAAGAAGTTGCCAGTTGGCATCTGCCCAAGGCACCAGGATGAGAGAAATTGGGAAAGCTGCATGCAACATCAGTGTAGAGAAATATCAGTCAGTGGGCTCCTCTTAAAGTAACACTTTTGGTTACTGGATGTGTAAAGCCCCTCCTTTGACTTATTTTCAGGAAAACAGACATTTCAGGCCATTTCCACACTAGACCGGTATAGCACTATTATTATACTTTCAACATCCTTTGAGGCCCCTCCCTAAACTGCAAACCCCAGGATTCCATAGGATATTGAAAGTGGAATAATAGCGCTATAACGGTGTAGTACGGAAATGGCCTCAGAAATCTGGGCAACACTGGTTCAGCACCTTTGTGGCAGACCAACCTCTTTCTGGTTTTCTCTAGTCTCCATATCCATTTGTGTGTGGGTGTGTTTTAAAAGTTAAAACTTAAGGCAGTCAAAGCAACCAGTTATGAGGTCTGTTATTCTGGGTTTTCAATGGCAGCATGCTTTGCAAGGAAGCATGTGACTTTTCTTGACAATCACTAATTGCTTGGGGAATTCCATATTTCTCCAATTTCTGCTTCTCCCAGCCCAGGCATCGCATGTTGTTGTGGAGGGCCTTCAAGTCCTTTCCAGCTTAATGGCGACTCTAAGGAGACCCTATCACAGGGTTTTCTTGGCAAGATTTGTTCAGATGGGATTTGCCTTTGCCGCCCTCTGAGGCTGAGACAGTGTGACTTGCCCGTGGTCACATAGTGGGTTTCCATGGCTGAGCAGAGATTTCAACCCTGGTCTCCAGAGTTGTAGTGCACTGGCTCAAATTAGCGTTCCCTACTGGTAGTAGGACTATGGGATTTGTAGTGCAACACATCTGATAAGGGCTCCAGGTTGGGGACAGTGGTTTTGGCTGTCTCTCTCAGAGTGTGATAGGGTCACTTTCTTTGGAGATTTTTAAACGGACACTGGATGGTCATTTGCTGGGGGTGCTTTGAGTGTGTGTTCCTGCCTGGCAGAATGGGGTTGGACTCGATGGCCCTTGAGGTCTCTTCCAACTCTATGATCCCTACCCCATCTCTGTCCACTTTCAAGAATTCTGGGAATTGCAGTTTTATGGGAAAACTGGCTATTTTGTGACAGCGCTACATTTAATAGAGAACATCAGGTCGTCCTTGAGAAGAGCAGCCCTGTCTCAAGGACCTTCTGTCCCTTTCATTAATGGCTGGTTCAGTTTGCGATCAATCGACCCTTCACGTATTCCCTGCCGTTACGCCACTAATGTGGCTGATGGAGGCAGAGAAATAAACACCATAAGAATATAAAGAGGTTGCCTTATTTCAAGTCAGAATGTTGTTCCATCTGTGGATTCCACTTCAACTCCCATGGTTACATCCTATGGAATCCCTGGTTTTGTAGTTCTTTGAGGTTTTAGAAATATCTGCTCAAGACCTCAAGTGCCTCAAGAAACTACAAACCCCAGGATTCCCATAGGGTGCAGTCATAGCAGTTGAAGTGGAATCACAGTGCTATAATTAAGTAGTGTGGAAGAATCCCAGATATTTTACTACTGAGCCACAATCCACCTCTCATGTAGAAAGATGCCTCATACTGTCTTGCTCTATTAATCAGTCTGGGATTCTCAATTTTTTGTCCTCCAAATATGTTGCACTTCAAATCCCAAAATCATGCTATTTCCAGATGTTTTCGGTACAAAGTATCTGGAGCCCCAGTGGTTGAGAACCATTGGTCTGCTGAGTGAAATGTTGCCAACACTGACTTTTCAGCACTTAGAATCATAGAATCATAGAGTTGGAAGAGACCCCAGGAGCCATTGAGTCCAACCCCCTGCTATGCAGGAACACCCATCAAAGCATTCCCAACAGATGGCCATCCAGCCTCTGTTTGAAAACCTCCAAAGAAGGAGACTCCACCACACTCCATTGAGGCAGCATATTCCACTGCCAGACAGCTCTGACCATCAGGAAGTTCTTCCTGAGGTTCAGGTGGAATCTCCTTTCCTGCAGCTTGAATCCATTGCTCCTTGTCCTAGTCTCTGGAGCAGTGGAAAACAAGCTCGCTCCCTCCTCGACATGACATCCCTTCAAATATTTAAACATGGCTATTGTGTCCTCTCTCAACCTTCTCTTCTGCAGACTAAACATCCCCAGCTCCCTAAGCCGTTCCTCATAGGGTATGGCTTCCAGACCCTTCACCATTTTGAACACCCTCCTCTGAACATGTTCCAGCTTGTCGATATCCTTCTTGAAATGAGGTGCCCAGAACTGGACACAGTATTCCAAATGAGGCCTAACCAATGCAGAATAGAGTGGTACCATTACCTCCCTCGATCTAGATACCATACTCCTATTGATGCAACCAAGAATCATGTTGGCTTTCTTGGCTGCTGCATTACACTGCTGACTCATGTTCAGCTTGTGGTCCACCAAGACTCCTAGATCTCTTTCACACGTACTGCTATCCAGCCACGTGTCCCCCATCCTATATTTCTGCATTCCATTTTTTTCTGCCCAAATGTAGGACCTTACATTTCTCTCTGTTGAAATTCATTTTGTTAGCTTTGGCCCAGCTCTTCCTGATGGAGTTTTGCAAGGAAGTGAACGTGGGACCTTCTTACAGTTAAAGCACATGCTCCGCCACGGAGATAATTCCCTTCCCAAAATCTGTTCTCTGTCAGTCACAGCATTGGTCTCTCTGTTTGTCTTTGAGCAACAAGAACTCTCGAATATCTTGCTATCTCAAGGTGATGGTTTTCCCATCACCCACTTCTTGGTTCTGTGAGCTGAAGATGCCAAGGGTTGAATTTATGGCTTTCTGTGTGCAGATCAAGTATGCAACCACTAAACTGCCCCCTCCCCAATGCAGAGGATGATATGCTATAGAGTGAGGGGAATCTGGACTCCCAACACCACACTGGGTCAGAAGCATTTATAGAGAGGGGTATGAAGTGTTCCAATTTAACTTGGTCAGTTTGTTATTCGAGAACATAGAATAACAGTTACAGATAATATAGTTATCTGTAATTAATTACTTTTCTTGGAAGAAAGGAGTGTTTAAAAGTTATATTTCAGAAGTAATGTAACAAATGGGGCTGCTATGATTGTATTACTGTAATGAATAATGTTTTCTAATTAACTTTTAAAGTTACTTTTCAAGGGAATGTTAAGGCTTATGGAGACAATCTGATGTTTCCAGGTTTTGTCCATTCTTTTGTCAGTCCTAAGATATTTTTTCCAGAGGTGACGGGAAGGCAGTGGGTTGCATTATGATTGCCTCATCAAGGTATTTCTCAAATACTGCAGCGAGTAATGAAAACAAATTACTTTTTAAACAACCATTAAGAATAACCAAAATGAATTACTTTGAAAGCAATGTTCTGACCACTGGTTTATTCCAGAAGTTGCGTCCTAGAGAATATGAAGGTGATGTAAAGACTAACCATTTTATACAGCGGGACCTACACACCCTTCCAATAAAATGGCTACGCAGCTTTTCAGTTTGCTTTATGGATCATGAATGTGCAATAATTACCCTCTTTTCGATAGCTGCTCTTTATGTGAGCCAACTTTGTAAATCACCCAAGCAAGACTCTAATGCCTCCAGTTTTCTAAATTCTGAACAAGCAGCTATTTTCCATTGAACTTAGAGTAGCTGCAAATTATGTCTGGTTTAAGAATGGGTCACCAGCAGCTGAACTTCCAACCACAGTAGGACAAGCTAACCTACTAATATATCAAAGTCAAAGTTTGTCTGTCAGGCAAGAAGACCTCAAATGATTGGCTTTGTCAGGCAAAGACCTCATATGATTGGCTGCCTGAGAAGATTCTATGGAATCTTGGGATTTGCAGTTTAGAGAGGGGCCTTTAGAATTCTCAGCCAGAGAGCTCCTGGGCCTGGCTAGTTACTATGGAGAAGAGGCCTAGCAGCAAGGAGGAGGGCAGTGTATTCCTTCAGGGACCCAACCTCTGTGTGTTAATAACTCTGAATACAGATTGGATTGGGGAATATGGGGAAAAGTTACAGGTACTGGACAAGACAGTTTGGGAAATTAGAGACACAGGATCTCAAATCTTTCTAACAAGTATTACCTATGAGAAAATAAAATTCCAGGCAAGGCCGGGTATATATGCTAGTATCAAATACAGATCCTTGCATGGTCCACTGGACTGTAATTCCCAGCAGCACCTCACCATGAGCTGGGTTACCTGAAGTAGATGCAAGTTGCAATCCAGCAACATCTGGAGGGCGACACATTCCCTAAGCCTGGAGGAGCAGGACGCAGCATGAAACGGCTTCTCAGCAACAACTCTGGGTTCTTTGCAGTGGGAAAGTTCCTCCAGAGACGGAGCCATTTCAGCATACGTGCAAGGAGGAATGCAATTTTTCACTGATTTTCTTCTTGAAGGAAGCAATGAGTAATTTTAGATGTCTTCTTTCCACTGTTCACAACTTGGGACTTATTCTGTGCAAAATTCACACCTGGTAGTTTTGCACGGAAAGCATCCTTTTCTACACATGTTGTCTTCTAGATTTTGCACAGAATAACTCACCAATTACAACAATTTTTTGTGCAGCAAACAGGGTGGGGGGGTTGTGCAAGAAATGGTATTTCTGCCTCAAAAAAAAAAAAACCACCATGGGATAATTTTGTACAAAATAAGTCCGAAACTGCGAAGATTCTTGTCAGTCCAGAATTTTTTTTTCTTGTCAGGATTTCTCAGCAATTGAAAAAGATGTTTTTCAACCTTTTAACAATATTCTCAAATATTTATTCTATTTCTGCCCACAAGTCCACAATTCCCAAAACTTCAGGGGAAGAAGCAGCACCTGGAAAAATGATCTTTATTGGAGTATTCAAGCCATGTTACTTTCAGCATAAAGAGAAATAAAAGAATAGTGCAACACCTATGACTTTGGGGAAAATATATTTCTGGCATAAGCTGTCATGGACTCACTCTGCATCCGACAAAGTGAACCATATCCTTGCAAACTTGAGCTAGAAATTTATTTTTGTCAGTCTCAAAGGTGCTGCAGAAATCTTTCTCTCTTTTAAGTGCACATTTCCTAGAACCATGACCATTGCTTACCCCTCAACAGTTCCAATTGGGCAAGGACAGTCCCAGTTAATCCTCTATTGTCCCACCTGTTCATCTGCTTTAAAGATATCCCAGTTTCTCTCTTCTTCCCACATTCCTTCTTTGTCTATAGCTCACTTCAGTTGCTGAAAATTGAGCTGAAAATGCAAAAGTTGTTTGTACTCCGTTAACTCAGCAGAGCAGGGAGGGCGAGGCAGAATATGACCCTTCTCAGTGGGCTCAGACAAATGCAAACTTTGGGAGCCTCTCCTGGCTTGCCATCTTGACCACACACCAATGTTGCTTGGCTACGCAAGTCCCAGTCTTCATTTGGGAAATGTTGGAGAGTGTGCCATTGACAATGCTGGTTGAGAGATTCTAGGAACTGTGGCCTCAAAAGCCACTTTACCTAGTCTATGGAGAAAGCCACAACAGATGAACTGGTTGGGAACTCCCTTTCAGTGCACAATATTTTAATGAAAACACCGGGGCCATTTCCACACTACACTTTTATAGTGCTATTATTCCATTTCCAACACCCCGTGGAATTCTGGGATTTGTAGTTTACTGAGGCCAAAGAGCTTTCTGGCTGGCAATTCTAAATACCCCTCCCTAAACTGCAAATACCAGGATTTCACAGAGGTTGCAAGTGGGATAATAGCACTATAACAACGTCATGCGGAAATGGCCTAGGAGTGAATAAGAGGAACTGTCCCTTGTTCTTACATATGGGGGAAGGCAATTCTGCATTCTTCCAATTGTTTAAACAGAAGAGGTGAGAATTTCACACTCTCTACTGCCAGAAACTAGAAATTCTGATTTGAGATCACACTAGCTTTTGGCCTACTTCCAGACCAAAATACCTCAGAAGATGAAGAACAGCCTTCTGAAAATGATTCTGATTTCTTCTCTCACCTTTCCCACTTCAAAAGAAGGCCAGTTGGCATGGTTGTATTTATTTATGATTTATTTTATTGAAATACTTATAGCTCACCCTTTATAATAGGGTATCAGAACAGCATATAATCAAAACAACTGAAAACACTTCCAGATTAAGCCCAGAAATGATTTAAACAAGATTAGAACATATTAAACAAGGCAAGAGTTAAAGCAACTTTAAAAGCAACAACTATTTGAAATTGTGTTCGTATGTGTGTATACACGCACAAACATATATACTCTGAACAGTAGTTCCCAAATTAGTCCCCAAAGGCTATGGGCCTTTCTGCACTACACTGTTATAGTGGTATTAGTCTACTTTCAACCTCCTATGGAATCGTGCAGTTTGTGGTTTAGGGAGGAGCATTTAGAATTCTCAGCCAGAGAGCTCTTTGGCCTCAGGAAACTACAAGCCCCAGAATTCCACCAGATGTTGAAAGTGGAATAATAGCAGTATAATAGTGTAGTGCAGAAAGGCCCTATGATAATCACGCTTCAACTTGGTCCCAGACAGAAACCAATATTGATACAAGTCTCACGTCTGATGAGAGTGTATTCCAGAGTTGGGGTGCAACAACCAAGAAGACCCTCCTACTTAGAAAAATTCTCTCCTACTATCCTCCGGCATTTTGATTGATAACTGTCATTTTCCTGCTACAGTGCAAAATGGTGGCCAGGCAGCTAGGACAGTTGCTGGCTTCAGGCCAGCCAGCCCACCGAAAAAACACTTGGGGTGAAAAGATGCTGTTCTGCTAAGAGAAGGTATCCTGACAAAAGGCTTGGAGAATGTCTCCTCCTAGAGAGATCCGCCCAGGTATTTCCCTCACTAGGGATGGAAAGAATATTTGAAAATACCATATTTAAAAAATTCTTGGAGGACATGCTCTTTGAGCGTCAAGAAATGATTGAGAAGAATCATGGACTGATGATACTCTTTGCAGTTCAGACTTATTCTGTGCAAAATTCACACCTGGCTGTTTTGCACTAAACCCAACATTTTCTGTGCCTTAAAACAGTATTTCTGCACAGAAATATTATTTTCAGTGCAGAAAAAGCTGTTTCCTGCACAGAAAAAGCTGTTTTCTATGCAGATCAACCAGATGTGAATTGTGCAACCAAAGGCTCCAATCACATCATTTTCTCTGCCAGAAACAGCACTTTCGGCTCAAAAAATAGTATTTTGACTATTTTTGGTTTTTAAAGATTTTCTTCCAGTGGGGAGAATATTAAATTACTCAGTGATTCTTTCAACGAGAATTATATCCCTACTCCTACCCACATTTCTCGTTTGGGTGTGAGTCTGCTTTCGCAGCAGCCCTAAAATGTGTTTACTCATGTGCAAAGGCAACAGTTGGATGCTTATATCCTGACACTGAATTTTCAGGAGGCATTTCACAGTTCCTTTTCCTGTTGGAATTACTCTTTTAAATTTTATTTCTTCATTCTTTCAGCCAGTGGTAGGAAAGAGGTTGCTGAAACTGAATTCCAAAGAACGCTTCTAATATTATCTTTCAAGGTTTTGTCAGCAGTTCTTCTCTGCAAAGTCTCCTTGTCACCATTCCTAGCTGCTGGGGGCTTAGCCTAGAACATGTGCATTGCATACAGAAAGATCCATGCTCCCCCCGCCGGTTCCCTAGACAGGGCTGGCAAAGTCTCATGGCTGAAAAGTCTGAAGAGCTGCTGCCAGTCAGAGCAGGTAATACCAGACAAGAAGGGCCAAGGGTTTGAATACGAAGATAGCTTCCCGTGTTCTCTAATGTGTGGATCCCAGAGTCAGTAGCTCCGTTCCAGCATCTGTTGGCACTTTAGAGGAGCTACCTACCAGATTTAAGAAGTTTGACTAGAGTTAAAACACACCCTGTTTTCCTTTGCAATATTTGGATGCTCTGTGGCACATTCAGGCTTCCCAGGAGTTAAGTCTGTGTCAAAAGTCTTCCACAAAGAAAGGTAAGGAATTGTGAGAACCACTCCTACTGTGGGAAAAATTGGGGAGGGTGCATTCTACAGTTACTTAGGAACCATCTACAACAGCCACTGTCTCTTTTCTCCAGGTTGGAGAGCCAATACAAAAATACAGTTTTGTTTGGCAACTGGAGATCTCAGAAATAGGAGAGAAAATAAGATTGGGCTAAGGGGAGAAGAAGTAGTAGGGACACACTGCACTCCCCAGCGTTTCACAGAGGAAAACTGGAACGCGTGTGTCCATACAACATCAGAATGTGGGCAAGATGGCAAAAATTATTAATGTGGAAGATCACATGAGCTTGGAGAGGCTGCAGCAGTTTGCTTTTGTCTGAGTTTAAAGGGAAGGACGTGATTCTTCTCACTCCTCTCTTCTCTCCACTGCTAAGTGCAAACTACTTTTGCATTTTGAACTCAGTTTGCAGCAGCTGAAGTGAGCTGAGGACAAAGGAGGAAAATGGGAGGAGGAAAGAGAAACTGGGGCATTTTCAAAGGAGATGAAAACTGGGATGGGAGGGGATTGATCGTGATTGTGCCTCCTAGGACTAGGAGATTGGAGGATGATTGGTGTTACGGAGAAACAAGTGAGGTTTGCAACAGCCTATCTTGTTCAGGATGCCAGCTATGCCTTTTGCAAAAACACCCCATTTAATTCCCCCAAAGATTTCTGATCAGAGTGAACTCTTGAGCAAGAGATCATGTGAACAAGGAAGGCGGTGGGGGTGGAAAGACTCAAGAAATAGTTTTGCCCCACAAGAAAAGTGGTGTGATGTTTTCTGAACACTGTGGATACTGTCATAGATCAAGTTCACTGGTTAGTCAGTATTGCTCTGTACAGAGGTTCCTTTCTCAGATCCCGTAATGCAAGTAATGTTCTAATGGGGTGGAATCTGTACCCCAACCCAACACGAACCCAAGTGTGATGATCACACATGAGTTTGTGCACTCCTTTTATTCCTACACCCTTATAAGAATAAAATATAGTGTATGAAAAAAGCCCTTTCACCCTGCCCTTGTAGATGTTGGGTTTTTCAAAGTTGGTTTGGTACATGGGTATTCGTGAGATGCACCAAGCACGGAGTCTTAGCAGATTGTGTTGTCTTTAATGTTCATCCCAGATGAAGGAATTGTCTTGTCTTGTGGTTCTGAGCAGCTGTGCTGGTTGCTACACTTTAACTGGGTGTTTTGGTTGGTCCTAAGGAAGTCCAGGGAGACCTCGGTCCTCCTAATTAACTTAGTGGAATTTACTCAGTGTTTGAGATTGCAGAACTAGATTGATGGTGAATAAAAGATTACATAGGTGAAGACAGATGTTAACATTCCAAGGATTACTTCTATCTTCACACTTAAAATGCAACGTGATTCCTTGCTTTCTACCCCTTTCTCTGGAAGCCCCCATGTTTGCCCCATCTCTTACAAAGCAATCTGAATGTTTTTCCTGGGCAAGTCCACCCCACTGCCTAAGCACTGACCTTTGACTTGTCTTAGTTCTTTTTCTCTATTCCTTTGTCTTGTCAGCTAAATGGGCTCATCTGGGGGCTGAAAAAATGCCAAGGAGGTCTGGTAGGGTTTTGGGGTGGGGAGTTAATTTTAAAAATTGTTAACTGGATTGTAATGAGTCACTGAAAAAAGAATGCTCAGTTCTAATCTGCGATTAGAAAGATGTGTAAAGAATTCATGTACAATAGAGAAAAATAAAAAGTTTTTAAGTACTTATGGAAGTGTGGGGGGAGGGACAGGGAGATCTGGATCCCCCCGCCCTACCCTCAGGATGTCAGTGGCCCTGGAACTGGTTCAACTCCAAGACTGAGCTCTCAGTGAGGTGAACCATACTATTTCCTCATTTTAGATGTGTATTGCATAATTTGAATTTTTTCTTTGTGTAGATACTGTATTAAAAATCAAGTTGTCTGTATAGTTAATATATAGCTGCTTATGTGTAAATGCTATTTTAAACACTAAAAAAAAGCTTTTAATTTTATGTGACAAATGCATTCCCAAGTCTATCTTTCATCTGTGGTTATGCTTTCTTTCGAGACCTCTGTGTGTGTGTGCATGTTCCTTCATAGAATCATAGAGTTGGAAGATACCCCAGGAGCCATCCAGTTCAACCCCATTCTGCCATGCAGGGACCCACATCAAAGCCCTCCCAACAGATGGCCATCCAGCCTTTGTTTAAAAACCTCCAAAGAAGGAGACTCCACCACACTCCCAGGCAGCGTATTCCACTGCTGAACAGCTCTATCTGTCAGGAAGTTCTTCCTGAGGTTTAAGTGGAATCTCTTTTCCTGCAGTTTGAATCCATTGCTCCTTGTCCTAGTCTCTGGAGCAGCGGAAAACAAGTCTTGACCATACCCCAAGTATGAGCAACATGTGGCCTTCCAGATGTTGTTTGACTCCAGTTCCCAGCAGTCCCACACAGAATAGTTAATGTAAGGAATGATAGGAGTTGCAGCCTGATTGGAGGGCCACAAGCTGCCCATCTGTATTCTAATTCATGCCTTCATGCCCTGCCTCCCCACAGCACTAGCTTTGATCCGGCTAGAAGAGGAATCACTGCTCTTATCTCTGATCAGTGGTGAGACATAGCAGTGGAAATGCTCCTTTGCTTTGGGATGATAAGTGGCTCACAAAGCAGGTACAGGATTCAGCAATGGTGTCTACAAGGATGAATCCAGTCCCTTCCCTCACCCTGATGAGTGGTAGGGCCACAATTTGGCTGATCCTTGGAGAAGCATCTCTGTCATGTGCTATGTCTTAGTGGGCCACGCGCATCTCAGATGTGTGTGAAGTTGCTGAGTCCTTTGGATGGTGCTTGGAGGAGAGTCTCTAAAAACACTAGCTGAGTCCCTTTTCCACAGAGCTTCCTGTCTTTCTTTGCATGGAAAAAGGAGAAAAATGGGTGTCACGTTGGAGGGATGGAGCTTGATGTTTTGGAAGGAGAGTGGGGCTTCATACACAAGCTCCTCCCCCTCCATATAAATCAGCCTGCTGGATTGGTCCTAGAGGGCAGTCCATCACTAGAATTAGAAGTCTAGAATCCTGTTGGTTATATACACTGGCATAATTCTCTGTCACATCAGTATATACACTTTGGGAGCATTGCAGAAGGAGGTATCTAGTACCCAATTATTCCATTCGCTTGTCCAAGGTGCAAAACAGCAACCATGGTGCAGCTTGGTTCACTCAGCTGTGTGCCAGGTGGATTTTAGCTGTCCTTGAGCAGCTGAGGAAGAAGGAACAGCCTTGCTCTGGGGTGCAGAGGTTGCCCCTATTTTTGTGGTTGTGAAGGCCAATCAGAGGGGATCAGCGCTGAGGGGATGGTAGGGCTGCCTACCCCCAGCTGCTGTTGCTCACCTACAGAGAAAACAGGGAGAAGGGAATTGTCTCCACCCCTGAACAATGGTGAAAATATAGGTCTGCCTCAATTAACAAAGTTAATGTATTCCTGAGTGTTACTTCATTAACAGAAAATTTAGTATCAAAGGCAGAAATAAGATGGCAAGAACAGAGACTGGTTCCTATGCTCTTCCCTCCCTGAAAAAAGAAAACCAGTTCAACATATTTCAGCAAACTATTAATCTAAAACTAGCAATATGCACATGTGAAATGAAACAAGCAGGTCAGATAATCCTTGCTTAAGTTAATTTTTTAAAAACTTTAGAGACTTTAAGGATTCTTCCATAATGCATCCAAGAATTGCTTTCTTTCACCAGCTTCACTTTTCTTATGATTCCATTTTTGCAGGCGAATATATAGATCTATGCCAGTGGCATAGGGACCGGGGGGCAATGAGCGCAGTGTGCCCCTGGCGGCAGTTTTTGGGGGGGGCACTGCCACTCCTTCCCTATCCTCCCCCACGTGCCGTAGCCCCACATCCATGCGACATAATCATACCCCTGCGTGATGTAGCCACGCCCATAATGTAGCCACGCCCCACACATGACCTAGCCACACCTCCATGCATGCAATGTAGCCATGCACCCCCGCATGATACAGCCACTCCCTTGCGTGATGTAGCCCCACCCCTATGTGATGTAGCCACACCCCACACACAACGTAGCCCCGCCTCCCCACAACGTATCCTCATTCCTGACCCTCCGACCACCCCCGCGCCCGACCCTCCTTCATGCATTCCAAAGTACGCTGCTGATCTATGCTTCTTTCACATGCTGGGGCCGGCTTATGTGCTTTCTCCTTTTCTCTCTGCTTTGCTTTTCATACATGCTCAGTAAAGGATTCTGGAGGCAGCTGCTGTTTGCCTTGCTTGTTGTAGGCAGGCACACAAGGCTATAGTTAGATTGGCTAGAGTAGAATCCCGTTCTTTTCTTGCTCAAGCTTTATTGCCTTGTTTACTGCAGGTGCACTGCAACTGTTTTGCATAAGTGGTTGTTTACCGTAGACACCAAAATTCTGTGTTTTCCCAGCCCTCTTCCACCATCCTTCCAGTGCTGAGGGGGAAACGCTTACAACCAGGCAGAAGTGGAAGGCGGACTGGGTGGGTATAGATGAAAAGGATTTGTGAAAAGGATCTTCACTGTCAGAGGCTTTGTCAAATGCGGTGTGCCTGTATACTGGTGTACCAGAAGGCTTAACTGATTTCACCCATCATATTCTCCATTCCTGCTGTATGTAACATGTTTCATATTCTGCAAGCTAAGTATGGATACATAGATTTGTTCCTGAGTGCCACATTCTCAGGCTTCAACCCTCTTCACATCCCAGATTTTTGACAAGGAAAAAGCATACATTTCAACTTATCTCTTTTTATTTTACATTATTTACACACACAAAAACATTTCTGCCACACCGATTAATGCATATGTGCTACTCAAGGTGACTTTCAAGATCACAATGCCATTCACAAGCAATATCTAACAAAATACAGCAGAAACAAGGACAACAGATAGAGAAACACACTTGAAATGCTCTCACTGATTCATCTACCAGTGAACTGGGCTCTTAAGAGGAGACTGACCAACAGAGGGGGGGTTCTCTCTTCCCCCACCTCTCTCAGGGGCATTAAAGTTGTTCCATTCTAGGTGCTGGGGTCTCCTTCTCCGACTGTCCTCAAAGGGAGGCTGAATAGCTGGGAGGCTTTAGCTGGAGAGCCAACATTGAGCAGGGGGTTGGACCTGATGGCTCATGAAGCCCCTTCCAGCTCTGATTCTATTACCATTTTCGCATTTCCACACTACACTGTTATAGTGCTATTATTCCACTTTCAACATCCAATGGGATTCTGGTTTTTGCAGTTTAAGGAGGGGCATTTAGAATTCTCAGCCAGAGAACTCTTTGGCCTCAGGAAACTACAAACCTCAGGATTCCACAGGATGTTGTAATAGTAATTTTGCCCTCTTTGTTTCTTTAGCTGGTTATGCCCCCTTTCCCACAGCACCACATGTGGTGATTTCCCAGGTTCTGAATGGGTTTGTCCTCATTCTACAAATGCCTTTCATGGGGCTCAGAGCTTTAATGTGGCACGATTGCTCCCACCCTTTCATCTTTGGTGCTGGACACCACTGGCATATATCACTCAGCAAGCCACCCACCTACCTACCAAAGAACTTCTCTTGAGATTTCACTCAGCCATCAGGTGAGAAAGCTTTCTATTCTTGCCCTTTCATTCCTAAGCTGAAAGGCTCCATGGCTGCACATTCCTTTCCCCAAGCCTCTCCCTACTTCTGAATGTTCACTGACTTTAATCATAATAGCACTCTATGAGCATTTCTACACTACAATGTTCTAGTGCTGTTATCCCACTTTCAGCATCCTATGGAATCCTGGGATTTGCAGTTCAAGGAGGGGCCTTTAGAATTCTCAGCCAGAGAGCTCTTGGGCCTCAATAAACTACAAACCCCAGAATTCCACAGGATGTCATAAGTGGAATAATAGCACTATAACAGTGTAGGGCAGAAAGGCCCTATGATTCTAATCTGCTAGGAACACTGTTGCCGGAGTGGATTCACTACCAGCCAAGAGAGAGGAAGGCATACTGGAGCTGAGCTCATAGGATGAGCTGCAGTGTTTTCCCTCTGTTTCAGGCATAGCCAGGTGAAAAGGGCTGCTAACTGATGCAGTGAGGTTGCTTTTCGAGCCACACAGCATCCTTGCTGAGTTGAGAGTTCCAACGTCACGCTTATCTCTTATTTGCCTGCCGTGGCACTTGGCTCCTTGTTGTCTGCAGGAGGGTGCTGGGGCAGGCTGTAGAAGTGGGTGTCGGTATTCATGTGAGGCGCAAAGAGCATGATGTAACATACCGGGTAGTAGTAGGAGCCGAAGATGGCAAAGATGCTAGCCAAGCCCGCAAAGACCTGGAACAGGGAGACAAACTTGCCTTGGGAGGTGGAATAGGTGGGTACGAAGATTGTCCATATGATGAGGATTAGGAGCATGGCAAAACTGATGGACTTGGTGGCTCTGTTGTCCTTCAGCTCTGAGTTGTGACCCACAAGAGAGCAGATGAAGCAGACCGCGGTCAGGCAATAGTCGTGGACAAGAAGGGCCCCAAAGCCGGGGAACTTGCTGTCCTGGCACTGCAGCAGGATGGTCTTCTCCAAATCGGTGTTCCCCTCCAAGGAAGGAGGTTCCCAGTAGTACCAGAAGAGGCAGAGAAAACCTTGTATGGTGGTGTTGGAAAGAATGCAGAGGCTCATCACGTGGTTCCTCAAGCAAAGCCTCTTCAGGGTTTGATTAAGTCCCAAATTTTGGACAGCCTTTCCAAGCAAGGTGGCCAAGGTGACGGTGAAGCTGCCAAAGAAGAGGGGCTGCCGGAGCTTGCAGATCTCTGTGGTGGGCTTCATGACAAAAAAAATGAAACTGACGCAAAAGCAAGTTGTGGAGAACATGATGCAGAGCAAAGGGAAGCCACCTACATACCGCACAGCTGGGGTGCCACGATACTTGGCAAAAAGGCCAGTGACGACAGCCATCTGGGCCATGGCCAAGATTGTCAGGGCCACCATAATGATAGGAAGTAGATCACTGATTTCTAGATACTCAATCACTCTTTGCTGGCATTTAGTGCTCCGTATGGTAGACCACTGGTTTTTAGGGCATGGAGTGCATTCGTATGGCTCTAGACGGAAAAAAAGAAGGCGGGAAGATGAGAAAGCAGGGGTAGGATAGAGGATATGTTTGAGAAACATGGCTAAATCTCTAAGGTCTCCAGGTTCTCCTATCTGAGATCCTAGAATGGGGATCATCCCTCCACCATGTGGGGATATGTGGCCATGGGCCATCTGTGCTCCCCAGACCATTCTTATCATCTCTGGGCCCCTCCTGGGGCACACCTTTTTGAATTTTTAAAAGGGGGTTTGCCTCAATTGTCACACAAAAGCTGGGCCTAAAAGACACCTCCTTTCCAACAAGAGCTTACCAGGAAGTTGACTTTAGCTTCAGCAAAATTTCTCTAGGGGTTATTGGGAAATACATTTTTTTCCTTGTCTTTTGTGGGGAGATGCATTGGGGACTGCAGCCTCTAAGGACTCTGAAAGGGGGTAACAATATGTTCTCCGACCCATAACCATTGCCCACCACTGCCCTAGAGGTATTCTGCTTCCAGAAAGAGTTGACAATATTGGGCTAAGTGGACTTGGCCCAAGACAGCTTCCTATATTGTTAAGGGGGTTTCAAATCAAGAGATGTTGGCAGGATTTCCTTCCTGTCCATATCAAACACAAGGAGGAGTCAGAACAGAGTCATAGAATCATAGAGTTGGAAGAGACCCCCAGGGTCATCCAGTCCAACCTCCTGCCATGCAGGAACCCACATCAAAGCACTCCCCTGGACAGATGGCCATCCAGCCTCTGCTTAAAAACCTCCAAAGAAGGAGACTCCACCACACTCCATTGAGGCAGCAGATTCCACTGCCGGACAGCTCTGACCATCAGGAAGTTCTTCCTGAGGTTCAGGTGGAATCTCCTTTCCTGCAGCTTGAATCCATTGCTCCTTGTCCTAGTCTCTGGAGCAACAGAAAACAAGACCGCTCCCTCCTTGACGTGACATCCCTTCAAATATTTAAACATGGCTATCACGTCCCCTCTTAACCTTCTCTTCTGCAAACGAAACATACCCAGCTCCCTAAGCCATTCCTCATAGGCCTTCATGGCTTCCAGACCCTTCACCATTTTGGTCACCTTCCTCTGGACATGCTCCAGCTTGTCAATATCCTTCTTGAATTGAAGTGCCCAGAACTGGACACAATATTCCAGATGAGGTCTGACCAAAGCAGAATAGAGTGGTACCATTACCTCCCTCAATCTAAACACCATATTGCTATTGATGCAACCAAGAATCATGTTGGCTTTCTTGGCTGCTGCATCACACTGCTGACTCATGTTCAGCTTGTGGTCCACCAAGACTTCTAGATCCCTTTCACATGTACTGTTGTCCAGCCATGTGTCTCCATCCTATGTTTGAGCAGTTGGCCTTCTTGCCAGGCACCAGAAGCCGGAGCAATAGAAGATCATGAGATATGTCCCACTACTTTGCAAAGTGTTCTAGTGTGAAGGATGGGGACCAGAGTCCAGCAGCACAGCTCCCAGACCATATATAATATCCCAAGTTCAGTTCTGGTATCTCTAGATGAAAGACTGTCCTAAATGCAGACCCACCTCAGTTAAGGAAACCCATGACAGTGAAGCTCCTTTTTACAAAGATTTTTTATACCTACCCAACCCCCTTTTTCCTCCTCATCCCTTGTCAAGCTAGAAGGATTTTTTTAAAAAGTTGTCACCATCAGCCTTAGGTGAATGCAAAAGAGGGCTAGAGAAACAGAGTTTGGCGTTGGCTTGAAGCAGCACGTCTGCAGTGAACAATGCCATCAAGCTTGAGCTGGGGAAGAATGGGAATTTACTCTGGCTGATGCTACTGTGGCTTCACGTGCCTACATACAACAGGTAAGGTAAACAGCAGCTGTCTCCAGAATTCTTTACCGAGTGTGTCTGCAAACAGCAAACCAACAAGAAAAGGGGGAGCAGCTGAGCCTGCATCATCAGCTATTCCCATCATGTTAAAAAAAAAAAAGGCATAGATCTGTAGGTTTGGGCAACATAATGGAAATCATAGGAAAAGTGGGGGCTGGTGAAAGAGGATGTCATCCCTGGGTACAGGCTGTGAATTAATCTGGACTGAGGACATATTTCATAGGGGCCTCTATACCCTGTCCTCTCATAGTGAATCTGGGCTCCCAACTCTCTCTATACTGGATCCCACAAGCTGAGACAGCAACACTAAACTAAATATAAGCACAATATGCTGGAGAAATGAAAAAAAATGTTGTTCCAAAAAGCAAGACACCTGCTGGGGTTGCTCTATCTCAGCCATTTCCCCTAAGCCTCATAATCACTTCCCTTCTTGCATCCCTAAACTAACCATGCCCCTGCCAATCTTGTACCCCTAAGCTAACCATCTGGCCTGAGGTACTCATGGTTCCCCCTGATCAGTGCCACTCTGGCTGGCTTCCATATATAGGGTGGTGCTATATCATCCTCTGCCTCAGGCAGCAAAAAGTCTTGGGTGGCTTCTAGTTAAGAGAACAGCTCTCAGGTTTTTCCGACCATCCGCCTGAACCTTACTGTTTTTATCCTGGAAGTAACCAGGAGGGCAGTCCTCGCACTGGTAACAGCAGTTGTGTTCACCTCTCAGCCACCTTTTCTGCCCTGGCTTGCAGCCCTGCGTGCACCTTGAGACAGGAGGCTGTGAAGACAGACAGAAAGAACCATTTAATGACTCCAGGGAATCCCAGCCCACTCCACAACACACTCCTTTCCTCCACTAATCTTCCTTTACCCCCTTTTTGCCACACTGCCTGATTTCTTGGCAAATTTCTCAAAACCCCACCCCATCCCTCCTTTTCCATTCAGTCTGTATTTTATATTAACTTGCAAGACTATGTGCTTTTCCTTGCATGAAAATGTGTGTGTGATTTTGCTATACACTTTTCCAAAGCTACTCACTTTTAAACACTTTTGTTCTTAAGGTATGCATTTTTCTACTTATTTTTCCTATTGATCAAAACAGGGTAGGGCAACTTCCAGAGGTCTATGGAATGCAGCTTACACTCAATAAATGCAGCAGGAGGGAGAGTGAGAAGATGGAATCTTGCCCTTCCCAGTAGGCTCAGACAAAAGCAAACTGATTAAACATCTCATAGCTTTTGAAAAGAACATCCTGTGCTGTGTCATTATAAACTGCTTCTTGAGATAAGCAAAAAGAATAAACACACCATGTAAAAAGCTGGGGAAGGGGAGAGCCATGCCAGTTATAAGGGGGTTTCCTTGAGGAGATCCCCTTTGAGTTAGAGTACTGCTAATATTGTGCACTGAGTGATTTAACTCTCTTTCTTACACAGATCCTCCTACATACATACACACATGTCTAGGTTCCCTAAAATAGGATTGATATTGCAGAGAAGCACTCCTGGCTTGATTTTTCCTGCTTTGTTTATTGTTGAGATTTGCAAAACCCTGTATTTTAAGGCTTAATTTTACTGGTTTTCTTCTCTCCATCCCATTGCTTTGATTTACTGAGGCTTTGTTGTTGCCAAGGCTGCAAAAGTGCCACACAAAAGAAAGTACAGAGGTCAAACATGGGAAGAGATTTTACTGTCTACTTACACTGAGACAATTGTTTGTCCCTGCATTGTTCCATTTACATTAAACAATCCTATCATATTCATATCTATTCAGAAGTAAGTTCCAAGGAGTTCAGTGAGTCTTAACACCTAAAGGACATTCTAAAGGGCTGTTGGAAATCATGTATTTCTTAACAATAATCATGAGCGGTTTTTTTGCCCAACTCTATCTTTCTTAACTAATTAAATTTCAGTTAGTTCCTGTAGCTGAAAGTATTTGCATATCACCCCATTTTCACTCTAAGAACAACCCTAGGAAGCAGGTTACGTTGAGAAGTTATGATTTGCTTAAAATGTCCACATGAGTGTTACATTTTGGGAAGCTGGAATCTGAACTGATATATAAATGTACATTTGGCAGAGGGAGTGGGTAAGATTGCAGAGTTTATACACTGGATCTGAAAGCTGTTATTTTGAGCAAGTAAAGGCATCACGATTTCAGAATAACATATTGTATAATCTTATATGTATGATTGTCCCCCTACATGCATTGGGTTAGGGGCACAGGACCCACACAAAAATGGAAAAACCACAGATATTTCTAGCCCCTCCCAACCATATTTAACACAAATAAGTATGATGCTCACTGTGAATTCAAATGTACAGTACACAATACATTTGAATCCACAGTGGGGAGCATGCCAGCCACTTGGTTCTGCCTTCAAGGTGGTGGGGTTCCTTTGCAAGGTAGAAGCGGGTGGCTGGTGGGCTTTGCCACCACTTCCACTGCTGCCCTGCACCATTTTTAGTAGGAACTTACGAGCCTCACCTCCTGTTCGCAGTGTCTCTCCATCTTGTAAGGCTTGCAGAGAGACTGTGAATGCAAGGCGCTGGCAGTCCATGCATAATCAAAATCTCAAATATGGAGGGCCAACTCGGTTGTTCCTCATGTTGTGTGCGCACATGGACACATACAGAGTATTGCATTTATTGTTGTTGTTGTTGTTTTTGTGCTTTCGCAAACTCAATACATAAATTCCAGGTTTTTCTGTTTAAGCAGGAGTTTGGGGTGTTCTTCCTTATTAACAACTTTTCCCCTCTTGTTTCCTGGCCACACCACACTTGTGGCCTCATGTGACCCAGTTTTATCTGTGTAACATTGGAGGGAATGAAAATTGTAGTATTTGTGGACATACCTGCAGGTTACATGTAGGCCATGAGTTGTCCCCTGCCAGCCCTAAAATAATATGTGTTTGCGTACATTCTTATAGTGTACACATTTCAAGATGTGTGCATTTAATTGTGTATAGCTCAAAAAGGAAAAACAGAAATGTCCCTTGCAGTATCTTCCCAAGGGCAGGAAAAATTACGTGTACACCTTCAGTAACAGGCTTATTTGTGTGGGTGTACGTGTCTTTCGGTTGCCTGTCAACTTATGAATTCCATGAATTTCATAGGGCTTTCTTAGGCAGGGAATACTCAAGAGGTAGTCTTGCCAGTTTCTTTCTTTGAAATAAGGCCTCCAGCCCCTGGTATTCATTGGTGGTCTCTCATCCAACTACCAACCAGGGTTAATCTTGTTTAGCTGCCAAGATGAAACAGGATCAGCTGCCTTTAAGGTATTTAGCCTTATGGTAACAGTCTTGCAGACTGTGAATTGAAGAAATTTTTTAAAAAGGAAGCAAATGAGAATTTCTTTTCTGTCTCTAATTATGGGAAAGAGTAAAGTTTTATTGTTGGATTAATAAATGATCTGAAAACCTGCATTCTGCATTTATGCTACCTAAAATTGGAATGGCAAGGAGCAACATTCCACTCCCGGGTTTTCTCCCTTTTTCAGTTTTAAAAAATTGTAGCAAGTTTCTATGGCAGTATTCCATCTTTTAAAAGAACCAGATCCTTTAAAGAAGTTTTTTGTTTTCCATTGGGACAGAATATAAAGACACTCCCATCATCAACTGAAGGAAAAAGTTAAGCTTCGCAATGCAAACCTTCCCATTTTCTGTGTTCCAGCGGATCTTTGATTCATTGATGTTGAGTTTGTGCCTCAAAGCATTGTAGCTGCCAACAACATCAAACATTTGATCATTGGACAGTTTCTCCAAGTCCCAAAAGATCAGATCGTAACCAGTAGGCGGATCGCCTGAGCTGCTGAAATAAACTGATTGAGACTCGACGGTGAAGTTGACCCTTGGTATTTCCTCCAGAAGCTTAAAAAAGAAAGGTACAGGGAAATGAGGATATCCAGAACGGGACAACCGTTAAGACTTATTTGAGCATGAGCTCTCAAAAATAATAATCCACAGAGTACAATGTACTTGGGTATCCCAATCAAGGGGCACAGAAGTTGGGCATTTCCACACTAGACTGTTATAGTGCTATTATTCCACTTTCAACATTCTATGGAATTCTGGGGTTTGTAGTTTACTGAGGTCGAAGAACTTTCTGGTTGAGAATTCAAAATATCCCTCCCTAAACTGCAAACCCCAGAATTCCACTGGATGTTGAAAGTGGAATAAGAGCACTATGACAGTGTAGTGCGGAAACAGCCCAAGTCTGGAACGGGGTGGGCAGAGTGAAGCCCATGGGTTGGATGCAGTTCCCAGACCTCACTCTTGTGGTTGCTGAAGCCATGGTTCCACCCTGGGATTGGAGGTCTACTGAGGGGCCTTTAGACTTTTCAGCCAGAGAGTTCTAGTGTCTCCCCAAACATCCAAGCCCAGAATGCCATAGGATGCATTCAGGGTAGTTAAAGTGGAATCATAGTGCTATAACTGTGTAGTGTGCCAAGACTCTAGGCCTAGATCACTCAGGTTTGAAGGACCACTGGAAGACATCATTCCACAATAAGCTGCAATGGGATTCGTCCATATGCTGCCGTGCAAATCCTGAACTCTGGGGTGGGTGCAGTCCTAGGGAGGGCGTCTAGTGTGGCCTTTACCACCCTTCCCCATGCATCAGGGTTTTTTGTCCAAACAAAGCCAGGCACAACAGCTCCAGAATGAGTTAAAATGCTAAACTGGGGTGTCTACTCAAAATATCAAAAAAGAAAAAGATCCCAGAATATGATAGGGAGTTATGGAGTGTCCTCTCTGGTTGCCAAAATCTGGGGTGGGCAGAATGCAGGCCATGTGCAGCCCCAGGTCTCCAAAAATGTTTCTTGAATTTCTTTCTCCAAAGTATTTTTTTGCCCTTAAATGCCCCCAAATGCCCTCTAGGGAGCCTGGGCACATCTTCACCATATTTGGGGAAGATGGTGGTGGCCGTTTTAGGCCCAGGACAGGAATTTTTCTAAAAAAAGGAAGTAAACGGGAAGTGACTGGAAGACCTGTCTTGGGCCTAAAATGTCTGGGGATTAAAAAAAAAAGTTTCCCTAGATGGCATTTGGGGGCAAAAAATTATTTTTGATTTTTCTTTATGGTGGAAGGGTGCAAAGTGAAGCCCTCCGAAGCCTTCTGAGGAGCTCATGTGGCCCCCTAGCTTCCCACAGTTGCCCATTTCTTCCCAAAATAGCTGTCTTCCAGAGTAGCCAAAAACTAGGTAGTGTGGCCCTCTGCACTCTGAAGCTTGCTCATCTCTTCTGATGGTGGGCATCCTTTTAGGGACAAATACACATGTAAATTTCTGTTACATATATGCATTTCTCTTTTTGGGTGTCACAGGAATTGATATTCCCTCTGTAGGGGCCCAAAGCCTTCAAACCAACTTACTGAGCAGCCTGTGAAGTCATCCCCACAGGGCCATTCTGTGCCTCGTGGGAGAAGGCAGTATTGTAGAATCATCTTGCCATGTCCCTGTAGCCAGTGCTGAAATCCACAGGGATCCTCCAAAGGTCTCAGTGCTGCTATAATCCTTTTGCCTCTGGCTACAGGGAGATACTTCTGTGATCCTGCCTTCCCCTCACAAAGCAGGAAATGGCTGTGCAGAAAGCTTCAGAGACGTTCAGTAAGTCAGGGTGATGGTATATGGTTCAGCCTACCATAGCCGTCTGTGTGTGGACATGCTGTGCCATACAGGAGTGCAACCATGAAGCGCGAGTAACTTTGCACTCACTTGCCAAGGGAAGACCTCTTGGTCCGTGTCACATGTCATGTTGGTAGCATTGCAATGGAGCAGCTGATGGAGAGCGTGAACAATGGCGTAGACGGCCTTGTAGGTGTTGAACGACTGGTAGAACCTGGAGTGCCGAATCACAGTGGTGAGATTGGCCAGGGTCAGATACCTGCACTCAGGACACTCAGGATGAATGCTGGAAGTGCTCTGCTCCAACCTGGAATCTGCTAGGACATTCTCTATATATTCCAGGAAGCCAGGCATCACCCCACCTTCTACAGACAACCCAAGAAGAGTGCCAATCCTGTTCACATTTGGGATGACTGAAATCCTGGAGGAGGTTGACCAACACTCGCTGGCGATCCACACTCTTCCAGTAATTCCCCTTCCCGCCGCCACCAGGAGGAGTTCCTCAGCTTCGTTGGATCGTGAAAAGATTACAGTAGCATTGATGCGGGAGTCCTCTAGCTGCGTAGCTATTTTTTCAAGCTCTTTTCTTCTCTCGGCCCCTTTTGGACTGTTTGGGAGGAGGGCTTCATACGCCACACACATATCCTTGGAGAGAACCAACTGGACGAAGACCTCTAGAGCCTGGTGGCCGTACTCATTATCAGTTACCAAGGCGGCTACCCAGTTCCAGTTGAAATAGTTCAGCAGTTGGACCATGGCATCTGCTTGGTTTCGGTCACTGGGGATGGTTCGGAAAAAAGACGGGTAACTGTGCTTGTTACTAAATATGCTGCTGGAACTTCCAGAGCTGATCTGGGGAGGAGGGAGAAAAAAGGACATGCAGACTGTGAAAAATGGATGGATATTTAGGCAACAGCTCTTGGTAGACCCCATGGAAGTAATAACTATTACTGAATTTAAGCCTGGGCCATTGAATGTTGAGTTGAAAAACCAACAAGGACTCTTGGAGCACTATTTAATAAGAAACACATATGTATCTTATCTTATCTTATCTTATCTTATCTTATCATTATATTATATATTTTTTTTTACTTATTACACATTACTAATGTTTATGTTTTTAATCTGCACTGGTTTTAATCATTTGTAAGACACCTTCAGTTCTCCCCCTACTCCCAATTTTCCTTCAAGTCCTCAAATTTTTGGCATTGTAGAGAATGAAACACTGAAAATCATTCCCACCTGGAACTCTTCTGTTTGCTGTGTTCACGTTCACAGAACCACAGGATCACAGGCTGGCGTTCTCCTAATTCACAGGCATTCACTGGCTAGGGTGGAGGGTGGAAGGAATCAGGCCAATCAGAGGCATTCAAGATTGGCACTCAGATACTAGCGTGCCATTGTTCTGCCATCCTGGAAACGTATTCCTTTCCATGGAAGGGTGCGTGTGTTGAGACCAGCTCTGAGAGTTTTGACATCCCACTGCAAAAATCAAGTTTGTGCAACAAAGATGGCCACTGCCTGTCACAGTAAGAATAGCCACACCCTTGGGGAAGCCCCAAACGTATTCAGAAGCCATTCCTAGTGGTCAGGGCCCCCAAGATGAGTTTGGAGAGGGGTCACACCCTACCCCAAAACAATTTTTGCACAACAAAGATGGCCGCCCTTTGAGGGGGAATTTGGGGTTTAGGAAAGTGACTCTAAGAGTACCCCCTAGTTCATAGGGGTTGTCAGGGAACTCTCAGAAATTTCTAAGAATCTAAGGAGTCCAGGAGTGGGGCCCCAAATGCCCCCCAAATTCCCTCAAGGGGCATCCCAAAATCAGGGAAATGGGGCTAAGAGAGTATCCCGCAAAAGGGAGTACTCCAAAAACAGAGCGCCCAGACTAAAAACATACCCCAAAAAAGGAAGGGACACCCCAAAATCAGGCAGGCAGGACTAAAAGGGTACCCCCCAAAAGGTGGCGGGACCACCTGTCACTATTTGTCCGACAAGAAATACCCCCTTATACTACTCATGTAGTGCTTTTAAGTCATGTGTCACCCATCCTATAGATGTACATTTCATTTTTCCTGTCTAGATGTAGTACCCTACATTTTTCCCTGTTAAAGTTCATTTTGTTAGTTTTACCCCAGCTCACCAAGCTGTCAAAGTCATTTAGAATTCTCATTCTGTCATCTGGGTATTCTGTTTAATTTGGTCTGCAAATTTGTTCTGCGTGCCTTCTATCCCATCAATTAAGGCCATTTCCGCCCTAAACTGTTATAGCGCTATTATTCCCCTTTCACCATCCCATAGAATCCTGGGATTTGCAGTTTAGGGAGGGGTTTTTAGAACTCTCAGCCAGAGAGCTCTTTGGCCTCAGGAAACTACAAACCCCAGAATTCCATGGGATGTTGAAAGTGCTATTATTGCACTATAACAGCATAGTCTGGAAATGGCCTAAGTCATGATAAAGATGTTGAACAAACCGATCCCATGACATAACCCTGAGGCACCCTACTCTTGACTGTTTCTGGGATGAAGATCAGCCATTAATGAATACTCTCTGAGTGCAGTCCATCAGCCAGTTACAGAGCCAGCTAACCAAAGCACTGCCCAGGCCACAGTTCACCAGCTTACCTGGAAGAACACCATGAGGGACCTTGTCAAAAGCCTTACTTGAAATCGAGACGTTCTATATCTACATCACTTGCCTGACCTGCCAAGCTTGTAACCCTATCACAAAAAGAGATTAGTTTTACAAGACCTGTGCTGGTTCTTAGAAATCATGGCATTCCTTTCTAACTGTGCACAGATTAACTTTCAATGATCTGTTCTAGAACATTTCCTGGCATCTGTGTCAAGCTGACTGGTCACTAATTGCTTGGGTCCTCTTTTTTTGCCCTTTTCCTTTGGTCACTTGGCATGCCCCCCCCCCTTTTTTTGGTGCCTAAACTGCTTTTCTAAAGGCTCAACTGAAGTTTGAAGTTACTGCAGTGCTATGAATTTGAGAACTGAAAAAAAAATCCATGGGAGGGTGCAGAATTCTTATTTGGAGTGCAAGGATCCCAGAACTGTTTTTTAGGTGAGGTCCTCAATGTTGGCAGGCAAGTTGTGACTAATTTTGCCAGCCTGCAGGTTCTGGCAAGGGGAGAGTAAGTTCCTTTTGCCATCCCTTATCACAGAAACACTTGTAAATATGATGAATCTTACAAGCCCAGTGTCTACATGGGCCATTTCCACACTAGCCTGTTATAGCGCGATGATTCCACTTTCAATATCCTCTGGAATCCTGGGGTTTGCAGTTTCGGGAGGGGCCTCTCCTGAAACTGCAAACCCCAGGATTCCAGAGGATGTTGAAAGTGGAATCATCGCGCTATAACAGGCTAGTGCGGAAATGGCCTTAGAAGTGTCCTCCATGTGCTCTGTGTGGCTTACCCCCAAGTAAACATACACAACTGCTGTCTTAATACTTCTTAGTGCATGATCATTTAGCACCCTTCTGATTCATGATGCCTGTGGAAGCTCAACTACAGAGGAACTTTCGTGGTACAGTTATGTTAGATCATTTAGTGGGCGAATAGCCCCCCTTGTCTAGTGTTGGGGGTCTGAAGCCTTCTCTTGTCCCCCCATAAGTGATATAAAAGGATGTATAAAATCAGTTGGATTTTATTTTTGTTAGTAGAGCCCTGTTGTGTTTAAATGTTGGTGAAAATAGATCCTCATTTGTGTATGTGCTATATCAATGCAAGGGCATTCTAGTGGGAAAGTTGTGTGAAGATGGTGAAGACTGGAAAACTGAATGTTAGAGAGAAGGTTGATAGATTGGACGTACTGATGTTTTATTTTATGACTTCCTTTATTTTTAGTCTCTCGTTTTATAAACTTTAATAAAAATAAATTTAATAAAATCAAATCAATAATAAAAATGATTTTAAAAAAGCCAATAAAGTGTTTCTTACCATGGGGATGGAGAGGAAATTCAAGAGTTGGGTAACCAACATGCTCAGCCCTGAAGCATTGGGACCAACCACGGCAATGACCCGCGGCTTGTAGTTGGTGTAGTTCGACTGCACTTCAATACCGCTGTCACTGGGATACTTGGAAAGGAAGGACATTGCAAGTTTGACAGCGATGCTCTCTGCGCTGCAGGTGTCATGGATTTCATAGCCAAGCTTGATGCCGGGCAGCAGAGAGGTCGAGTTGTTGATCTCCTCAATGGCAAAGCGCATAGCCAGGTGCTGTTGGTAGCCAGACGAGTAGAAGCTAAAAGGGGTGCGGACAAAGTTTGCTGGTAAATCTATGCATCAAAATAAATAGGATGCAAATAGTAATATTTATTACCCTAGTTTCCATTTCTTGATTTGTGCAATAATGAACTAAAAATGGAACATAGCAGTTGAGTTTTATTTATTTTATATATATAGCTTACTTATACAGTCCATCTTTTAATGCTGTGTGGTGTTGTTTTTAAGGTTTAAGGTTTATATTTTTAAATAAATATTAATATTTTAATGTCTAATCTTTTAACTTTTTAATTGTTTAATTGCCTTTTCATCTTATATTTTTAATTATGCCTTTGTATACTTTTAAATTTGCATTGTTTTAAATATGGCCATTTCCACACCAGCCTGTTATAGTGCTATGATTCCACTTTCAACATCCTATGGAATCATGGGGTTTGCAGTTTGCAGGCCGGGTGGCCCCTCCCAAAACTGCAAACCCCAGGATTCCAGAGGATGTTGAAAGTGGAATCATTGCGCTGTAACAGGCTAGCGCAGAAATGGCCTATGCTGTTATCTCTCGTTATCGAGAGAAAAGCAAGATATAAATGAATAAAATGATTTACATTTGAGAAAATTAAATATTTGGGAATCTGAATTACCAAGCAAAACACAGAACTTTTTGAAAACATGGAAGGAGATGAAGAAAGATTTACAAAATTGGTCTAAATTGAAATTATTTTTATTGCGACGAATGCTATCAAAATGAATATACTTCCTAAGATGAATTACCTTTTTCAACATTTACCAAAATGATAATAAATAATAATAATTCTTAACCTTTTCTGAGTCACAGATCTCTTTGAGAAACTCTTAAGGCTATGGAGACCCTCCCTAGAAAATGTACTTAAATGCAATTTCCAAAGTAACATGAAGGAAACTAAAGGGAGAAAATAAGTTTGTTCTTGGGTTTTTTGCTTTGGAACCTGCATTGACTCTCTGAAAACCATAAGCTAAGCACCCTTGGTTTAGATCTTTTGCCCCTTGCTCACCTGTAACACCTGTGGACGTCTGGCTTCCCATCTTGGAGCATGTACTCTGCTTGAGAGTGAAATGCAAACAATCCGCCAAGGATAAAGTCCCCTGGAGCACTGAACTGGGTGGCCAAAGAATCTCCCTTCCCCTCATTCATCCATAGGAAAAGAATGGAAGCTAGAACAATGGAAGCTTCCAGCACCCTGGAAGCCATTTTAACCTGTGAAGAAGAGATGAAGAGCATCAGAGCTAGCAGATACCTCAAGTCCAACCCTGACTAGCACAGGAAATCAGTGGCCATAGCCAAGTGATGTATTTAAGTCCTTTAGTCCAAGTCTCAAGTCAAAGTCTCAAGGCTCTACCTTCAAGCCTCAAATTGAGTCTCAGGTCCTTGCAAGAAACTTTCAAGGCAAGTGTCAAGTCTGGAAGCCAGCTTTATACACCAACCTATATTCCAGAATTTCTGGACAGAATTGACTAAAGTCGTATTTAACAATTTAAGTAGAGTCAGCCTTCCACATTTGTGATTTTGCCATCTGCAGCTTCAGAAGTGGAGAATAGGATTCTTCTTACTCCCTCTTCCTGACGCTGGAGACTTTTGTATCAATGGGCATAAAAGAGTCTGCAGTTTTGGAAGTGGAGAATAGGATCCTTCTTAACTTCCCACTTGTGAAGCTGGAGGCTTTTTTTTTTTTTTTTGGAAGTGGGAAAGAGGATCCTTCTTACTCCTCATTACTGAAGCTCCAAAAGCTTTAGAAGGAAAGATCCTTCCTCCTCAAGCCTGTTGCCTAACACATTTGCTGTTCCCCTCTGAGACACACACACCCTGCACTCCAGGGACAAGTCTTCCCTTCTGCTTTTAGGAAAAGTTTTAGAAAGCTCCTTTGATATGCCATGGAGACAGGCTGCTGAGCAGACCTCAACCTTGCCTCAAGCCAATTGCCTAAACCATTTGCTGTTCCCCTCTGAGAAAGACACCCACACTTTGGGCTTGAAACAGATCATCGTGTGACCCGTAGGCAAAAAGAGATTGAAGCATTGTTCAAAGTTGTAAGGTTTCTGGATGAATGCAGTATGTTACTTGAACCAAGGGCAGCAAGTCAGTCAATAAAAATATACAAATCACAAGTCAGGTTGCGTCAATGTGACATTTATTGCCAAGTTGAGTCAAAGGCCATTTATTTCCAAGTTGAGTCAAAGGCCATTTCCGGACGGGGCGATGGAATCACCCCGTGCCACTACTTACCGGGTCTTATGGCTCCCCGGTCTGGTCCAGGCTGCTCCGGAGCAGTGCATGCTCATGCTCATTGCTCCGCACTGCTCAGGCGTCGAAAATGGCGGCTTCCGGTTGGTCGAGAGTCTCAACCAACCGCTGAAACTCGCCAGCCTAAAGCCCGCCCCCGGCAGATCACAGGCTCGTGTTGGTGCAAGCCTGTAAATCTGCACAAGGGAGCAGGCTCGCACTGGCGCGCTCCGTGCTTTTGAAAAACCAAAAGAAACAGGTTTTTCAAAAGTACGCTGGACGACCACTCGGGGTTGTTCCGGAGCGGGCTGAGGTGTGGATCTACGTTAAATAGTCCTGACCCAGTCCGCTCCCAGGTGCAGACGTCCTTCCTGGAGGACGGACTGCACCGTTTCAAATACCCCGTGCGGAAATGGCCAAAGTTGAGTCACTGAAGCAGCTTAAGTCTAACTTGAGTCTGAGTCCATTGACTCCAGTCTACATCACTGGCTATAGCATACCTGACAGGTGGTTGCTGGGTTTGTCATCTAGGATTTAGTATGAGTAGATGGTTACTTAGTATTTGAACCAGGGCTTGGGAATTTCAGCCATGGGGCTTAATATGTTGCATGACTGCAAGGGGCAGATGTCAGAAGGGTCCATAACAGTTGTTACCCTGTTTTCTGGGGGTCCCGGGAGGGACGCCAAATTGCTATCAAAATTACACAAGTTGGGGAAATTAGTTCAGAGCAGAAGTTGGCAATATGAGAGGCAAGGTAACGTAGCAGGATCTTGCAACCCAGTGTCTACGGGGTCAGGCCAAGTCAAGAAGCAAACCGGTTGGAAAATAATGAATAGTCTTTATTAAATATAGGCACACAATGTATGCACTACAAACACACAGATAACTAAGGAAAATACAGGAGTGAGTAAGATAGCGGGATTTTTAGAGGGATAGTTGGTTCGGGTGATACGAAACCTGTCCTGAAGTCCAGAGGAAAATGGAGAGCGAAGCTGCGGTTCGATGTATCTCAGCACGCGGAGCTGAGGGGAAGCTTGCCGAGCAAAGCGGCAGCAAGGCGGTCTGGAACTCGGGAGCGATCCAAGGAAGCGCTCAAAGGGTTTTTATAAGGATAATTGTGACTGCAGGCTAGGTCGGACTTAGGGAAAAACAATAGATTTGGAGTTGGAGACAAAGCCTCCGAAAGGTCAGAATTTGAATGATTGAATTAGAGCCAAATTTATCAATAGAGTAGCCGGTATGCAAACGTGGAATACTTGAGCGTTGTATAGCTCGATCATCAAGCTGCCAGCGCGGGGCAGAGAATCCTTTGTAGGTTGCGTGCATACCTAATGGAGTACTTGCCTTGAGGTCTCCTAAAGCGGCAAGTCGGCTATTTTCTGGCCTGCCTGTATTGTCTAGGAATATTACGGCGATTATCGGCCGAGCCTGTATGCGTGCTTGTCCAGGGGCCTCGCAAGCACGTGGAAGGGATATGTGAAGCCGAATTTTTGATATCAATGGATATCTTTTTATATCCCCAAAGCTTGGGCTAGCCAGGGCAGTAACACAGTCCCACAGGAGACTCTGGAGGGCTTCTTCCCACTACAAAAAGAATCTAATTTTTGCATTCTAGAGGGTGTGGGGGCATTTTTGCCATGTTTTGAGCCCCTCCCCGGCCATATTAGGATCTTTTTCTTACAACAGGAATGCTTCCTAGTTTTTTGAACTGGGGGGTGCTGAGAGGCACAAAAATTGCCCAGCAGCCCATGGGGTACACTTTGCCCATCCCTGTCACAGATAAACTGAAAACTGATTTTGCAAACCACTAGTTCATAGTGTACAGATCTAGTCTAGATCCTGTAGGGCTTGGCCCTAAAGCAGGTATGGAGAACCTCAGTTCCTGGAGCTAAAACTATTGAGGTTCCAATCTGGCCATCATTTAACCCTTTCCTATCACATCTTTGTTTGCTGATTTTGCAGTATTTGTATAGGTTTTCTTCCCATGCTAACATATTAAAATACCTCACTTAGGCCATTTCTGCACTATACTGTTATAGCGCTATTATTCCACTTGCAACATCCTATGGAACCCTGGGGTTTGCAGTTTCGGGAGGGGCCAGTCAGCCCCTCCCGAAACTGCAAACCCCAGGGTTCCATAGGATGTTGCAAGTGGAATAATAGCACTGTAACAGGATAGTGTGGAAATATCAATAAAAGTTTTAAAAGGAAGAGACTATTGTGCAATTGTTTGAGTGCTGGAATTAATTTGAAGGCACACAACAACAACAACCAGCTTAAGATAAAAATATGCTGCTATTTTGTCGCACCCACCACTGGAATGCACCACCTTGCTAAATTTTCCAGTTTCTGCAGATTGAATTTGAGCCTTCAGTTGAGAAGAAGTCCCCGCTTTTAATTTCTAGATTGATCCCGGAGGTTCAAAAGGCTTTACCTTATGGAATATCATGACACAACAATTTTGCCAAGTCTTACTGTCTCTACACTGTAGACAAGGACAGCCAACATGCTGTAGTGGTTTGCATGGTGGACTATGGTTCTGGAGACCAGGGTTCGAATTTGAGCTCAGCCGTGGAAATCCACTGGGTAACCTTGGATAAGTCACACTCTCTCAGCCTCAGATGAAGTCAAGGGCAAATCTTGCCAAGAAAACCCTGTGATAGATTCTCTTTAAGGTTGTCATAAGTTGGAAATGACATGAAGGCACACGACAACGACAACAACAGCAAACTTTAGATGAGAAGCTGACGTCTGCATGTCTTGTCTTGAGGGTCCTTGGTGATTTTATAACAAAGACAAGACATTAAGGAGTGACATTGTAGATTGTAGCTTAGTCTCTTAGGCACAGCACTACCTCAGTTTCAGAGCAAATTATCTCTCTGCCAAATTGCAGGTGCGGTTAAATCTAAAAGGAGTATTTGAATCAGGGCTGTGTATTCTTATTAATATAATCCCCAGTAGTCTGAAAGTTGCGGTACATAGTGATCATGCATTTCCTGATGTCAGGAAACTGCAACAAGGAGAATTTCCACAGCTCAGAACTTTGCATGAAAAAAATCCATGGTGGTTTGTTTATTTAAAGCAAGTTTCCTGTACAGAAAATTACATTGCTGCGCAAAAAAATGCTGTTTTCTGCACAAAAACCAGGTATGTTTTTTTCCTGTGTGCAGACTAGATCCAGACATGAAATAGTCTTTGTAAAAGTGTGCACATTTGAAGATTCTTCACAGAAGGGAGGGGAAAAAAATTAAATTGTTTGCTCTTTCTACAAAATTAAAATTAATGGCTATTTGCATCCCTGTGAGGGTTTAATCCAAATGGCTTCCAACCCTTTGTTTAAGCTGACTTGGTTAATACATCCTTCATGAATTTGCCCCAGTTCTGTTATTTGGTTAGAGCCACCAAGGGCCGGTCAGTAGTGCAGTAAAAGTTAGTTATAGATGATGTGAAGTGGGATTTCCTTTTTGTCTGCCCCCAGATGTCCATCGTATCTGGGTGATGATGACCCTGAGTTCCAGTATCTGAACAGAGTGCCGTTCAATATGCCCATTCTCTTCACCATACCCTCCAGCGTTTCACAGATGAAAACTAGGACATGTGTGTCCAAGCAATACGGCCACAATGACAAGTTATTAATGAGGAAGAACACACGAGGGCCCTGTTACGTAGGGATGGGGAGGGCGATTCGCCCCAGGTGGCAGTATTTTGGGGGCATACCCAGCTCACCTGCATGCCCTGGCCACACCCCCACATGCCCTGGCCAGGCCCCCCCACCCATGGCCACGCCTCTGGGCACAGTGGCCACGCCCCTCGCACCATAGCTCTGCCCCCCTCCCACCTCCCCTCCACACACTCGAAGCTCCACCACTGCGAGGGGCTGTGGGAGTTTGCTTTTGCCTGAGCTTGCTGGGAAGGGGAAGATCCCACCCTCCTGTCTTCCTGCTGAGTTAATTAAGAGCAAATTATTTTTGCACTTTGAACTAAGGGCCTTTCCACACTACACTGTCATGGTGCTATTATTCCACTTTCAACCTCCTGTGGAATCATGGGGTTTGCAGTTTAGGGAGGGCCTTTAGAATTCTCAGCCAGAGAGCTCTTGGGCCTCAGGAAACTACAAACCCCAGAATTCCACAGGATGTTGAAAGTGGAATAGTAGCACTAGAACAATGTAGGGCAGAAAGGCCCTACGTTTGTAACAAAATAAGCTGAGGACAAAGAAGGAAAGTGAGAAGAGGAGAAACTAGGACATTTTAAGAGCAGCAGAAAAAGTGAGACAACAGAGGATTAACCGAGGACGTCCCTGTGAAACTGGGACAGTTGTGGGGTGTGTCTCCATCTTGTTCACAGTTTTATCAATCTGCGTCTAATCCTCCTCTTAACTCTCTTTCTCCCCTAAAGTACTCCATAAAGAAGATATTTATTATATTTATTTAGTTATGATGTTTATATCCCACTCTGCCTCAAAAAAGAAAAGAAGAAAGGAAAAAAAGCAAAGCAGTGTACATAGAATCACAGAACCATAGAAACATAGAGTTGGAAGAGACCACAACACTCATTGAGTCCAACCCCATTTTGTCATGCAGGATCACTCAAAGCTCCCTCAGCAAATGGCCATCCAGCCTCTGTTTAAAAACCTCCAAAGGAGGAGACTCTACCACACTCTGAGGCAGTGTATTCCACTGTCAAACGGCTCTGACTGTCAGGAAGTTCTCCCTGAAGTTTAAGTGGAATCTCTTTTCCTGTAATTTGAATTCATTGCTCCAGGTCCCAGTTTCTAGAGCAGCAGCAAACAAGCTTGCTCCATCTTCAACATGACATCCCTTCAAATATTTAAACATGCATATCATGTCTCCTTTTAACCTTCTTTTTGTCAGGCTAAGCACACCCAACTCCCTAAACCTCTCCTCATAGGGCATGGCTTCCAGACCCTTCACCATTTTTGTTGCCCTCCCCTGGACATGTTCCAGTTTGTCAATATTCTTCTTGAAATGAGGTGCCCAGAACTGGACACAGTATTCCAGGTGAGGTCTAACCAAAGCAGAAAAAAGTGGTATTATTACTTCCCTTGATCTCAACACTATACTCCTGTTGATGCAGCCCAGAATTGCATTGGCTTTTTTAGTTGTCGCATCACACTGCTGACTCATGTTCAGCTTGTGGCCCACTAAGACTCCTAGATCCCTTTCACATGTACTGTTTTCAAGCCAGGTATCACCCATCCTATATCTGTGTATTTCATTCTTTCTTCCTAAGCTGCTGAAACTTCTCCAAGAGAGCCACCAACTTGCACTTGTGTCAGGTATAGCCACTCACCAACCCTCACCTACATGGACAGGATGGAATGAGTCCAAGGTCCAGTGATGATGAAAGGAGAGGAAAAGCTCTAGAGCTTGATTTTCCCTTCTGTGGGCATTTGCATCCCATTCAAAATGGACCTTTCATGGTCTCCTCTTGGGAGAGTGGCACAAAATGCCCTTTCCAATGTGACAGAGCTAGGGAAAGACCAGAGTTCAAAGAAACTCATTGTTTTGGACTACTGTACCCAGAATCCTGGCTGAGATTCAGGGATTCCCAAAGCAAAGCAACTTTTGCAAGCTCCGGGAAGGATGGAAAGCATTAGGTTCTTGTTCTTCCTCTTCTGTTTGCTTAGATTGCTGCATTTGGACAAAAGACCTTGGACACAGGGTTTTCTGGTGGTCTTCTTATTTTATCTTCTAAGCGATGCTTGGTCTGGGGGTGGGGTCTAGCACCCTCAAAATTTCCCACAAAGTCTCATAGCAACAGGGCATCAGTGGCATTGTTGGAAATTAAACGGATGACCTGATTTAACTGCCTGGGCTACAAAAACAGAGTGAGCAGGGCCCTTTTTCATTCTACCCAACTATAGCGCTATGACTCAACTTTAACTTGCTGTGGTTGAATCCTATAGAATCCTGGGATTTGTAGTTTGGAGAGACACTGGAGCTCTCTGGCTAAGAATTCTAAATGCCCCTGCCTAAGCTGCCAGTCCCAGGATTACAAAAGACAGAAACATGGCTAGTGATCTGGAATCATAGTGCTACAAATGAGCAGTACAAAAGGGCCCCATGTCCCAAATACAAACTGGTAGGTGTGGGATAAATAGCAGCGTGCCCCTTCCAGGGTCTGAAAGCCCTGGAGTAACGGCCGAAAGACTCCAGATGCTGATGCCAGTACAAGCACCAGTTCTCCAAATATTCACCTTGTAGAAACCGAGTATGTTGTTGCGTGCCTTCAAGTTGTTTCCAATTTGTGGCGGCCCTAAGGCAAACCTATCACGGGATTTTCTGGGGCTGAGACTGTGTGACATGCCCAAGGTCACCCAGTAGGTTTCTATGGCCGAGCAGGGAATCGAAGCCTGGGCTCCAGTGCTCAGACCGCTGTCCAAAACCGGCTCTCGTTTCTCTGCTCAGTACCTCTAAATCAACATGATCTACGACAGTCAGGAGTAAGCACAACAAAAAATAATGTCTAGAAGGTTTGTTTTGTTAAAAAAAAAAAGTGCTGGCTTACCTTTATATTTCTCTACTTTATGAGAGATTCATACTTACTGTTTATATCCCTTTCCACTTGTGTAGCTATGTTTCTCCTCCCTGTTACTGGTCTGGCTCTTCTCCCATTTACCTGTTTGTCAGTGGTGACAGGGCAGGGGCGTTTGGAGAGGGTGCCTGACAAGCGGTGGCTTTAAAGGCCCCAAATATCATCCCATTTGAATAGCAGTCTATGGAAAAAGAGGATGAAGAAAAGATTGATTATGCCCCAATGACTCTGCCCGGGGGAAGAAACAGGTGAATGAGATTTAAAGTCAAATTGTAAACAAAATGAATCATTTACATGCAATACCGGGAAGATGGTGAACAGGGTTAGCCACCTAGCAGCCGATGGGCCAAATCTGCCTGCAAATCCATTGTATTTCCTATGTAAATCCATGCACAAGACCTGTGAAGCATGTACTCAGCCTTTTCATAGAATCATAGAATCATAGAGTTGGAAGAGACTCCAGGAGCCATCGAGTCCAACCCCCTGCTATGCAGGAACACCCATCAAAGCATTCCCAACAGATGGCCATCCAGCCTCTGCTTAAAAACCTCCAATGAAGGAGACTCTACCACACTCCACTGAGGCAGCACATTCCACTGCTGGACAGCTCTGACTGTCAGGAAGTTCTTCCTGAGGTTCAGGTGGAATCTCCTTTCCTGCAGCTTGAATCCATTGCTCCTTATCTGAAGACATTTCCGCACAAGACTGTTATAGCGCTATGATTCCACTTTCAATGTCCTATGGAATCCTGGGGTTTGCAGTTTCGGGAGGGGCCAGGCGCCCCTCCCGAAACTGCAAACCCCAGGATTCCATAGCACGTTGAAAGTGGAATCATGGCGCTATAGCACTATAGCACTATAACAGTCTCGTGTGGAAATGATCCTAGTCTCTGGAGCCCACTCCCTCCTCGACATGACATCCCTTCAAATATTTAAACATGGCTATCATGTCCCCTTTTAACCTTCTCCTCTGCAGACTTAACATACCCAGCTCCGCAACCTGCTCCTCATAGGGCATGGCTTCCAGACCCTTCACCATTTTGGTCGCTTTCCTCTGGACACGCTCCAGTTTGTCAAACTGTAGCTGTTGAGGTGTGGTTCAAATACTGAGTAACCTGTCATAGAATAATGCTGGGCAGATGGTGAGTGCGTGGTTATGTGGACCAGTGGCAGGACTGAGCCATAATGGTGCCAATGAAGGGCAAATATGTTGTTATTCTTATTGTTAGTTCCTCCACAAAGTCCTACTCTTCTACCTCATTGTAGTATGAAGGTGACCCTTGCTTCTTCAAGGCTTAGAATCATAGAATCATGCAGTTTTAAAACACCACGAGGCCCATCGAGTCCAACCCCCTGCCATGCAGAAATACAAAACTAAAGTGTTCCCGAGAGAAGGCGATCTAGCCTCTTTCAAAATCTCCAAAGAGGGAGACTCCCCGACAATCCCAGGCAGTGTATTCCACTGTCGAACAGTTCTTACCACCAGAAAGTTCATCCTAATGTTTAAGTGGAATCTCTTTTCTTGAAGTTTGAAGCCATTGCTCTGTGTCTTAGTCTCTGGAGCAGCAGAAAACAGGTTTGCACCATCTTCCATATGACATCCCTTGTCCAAAGTAGCACAGATATGAGGATACTGGAATTCTTATTTGGAAGGGGGAGTTGATGGATCTGTTAGCTAAGATCCTGCATTGTCATCATAATATGATGACAAAACTCCATCATCATAATTATGATAGACAATGCCATCCTCCAAACCTACTTTGCTGCCTGCCTGTTGAAGCATTTCTGAAAATCTGGAGATCCCAGGGTGCTGGGAAATGATGCCTGCAGCACTCTCATTGTCACAGGGCACACACGGAGAACAGGCAGCTGGAGAGACCCCTTGGGGTCCACTTGCAACTGCTTGTCCCCAGGCACTCTGTGACTGAGAGCTGCTGTAGATATCCTTTAGCAGTGCCCTGATTGCCGGCACCTCAGAAACACACCAGTAGGGGGTGCTGCCAGACAGCCAGTGTGGGGTACCACAATTCAAGACAGATAGTTACAAGTGGAGCATGTTCAGAGGACGGCGACCAAAATGATGAAGGGTCTAGAAACCATGAAACCCTATGAGGAGATGCTTAGGGAGCTGGGTATGTTTAGCTTGATGGAAAAAAAGGTTAAGAAGTGACACGGTAGCCATGTTTAAATATTTGAAGGGGTGTCATGTTGAAGATGGAGCAAACTTGTTTTCTGCTGCTCTAAAGAATGGGACACGGAGCAATGGCGTCAATCTACAAGAAAAGGGATTTCACCTAAACATCAGGAAGAACTTCCTGACAGTCAGAGCCGTTCAACAGTGGAATCTGCTGCCTCAGTGGAGTGTGGTGGAGTCTCCTTCTTTGGAGGTTTTTAAACAGAGGCTGGATGGCCATTTGCTAGGGGTGCTTTGAGCGTGTGTTCCTGCATTTCAGAGGACTGGACTTGATGGACATTATGGTCTCTTTCAACTTTATGATTCTATGGTAGTGGTTTGAGCATTGGATTACAACTCTGGAAACCAGAGTTTGAATCCCCACCTGGTCATGGAGACCCACTGGATGATCTTTGGCAAGTCATACTCTCTCAGCTTCAGAGGAAGGCAAAGGCAAAGCCCTTCTGAATAAATCTTGCCAAGAAATCCTGTGATGGGTTCCCTTAAGGGTCCCCGTAAGTCAGGAATGGTTTGAAAGCACTCAACAATGGCTGGAGGTGGGGGCGCTAGGCTGCACATGTAGGTTTGGGGGTTGATGTTCTGTCATTTCATGACTGTAGACGTGCATCTTTAGCAGTTACAATATTGTAAATCCATCTTACTATATTGTAATTGCTGGATAGGATGCCAGCTGATGTCAAGAAAAGCTTTGGTCCCTCTCATGACAAACATTCTCTCTTTATTCACAGCTGTGTCTGCACTTATGAAGATTTTGCCCCATTGTCCAATGCTTTTTAAACTATCCGATATGAGGAACTGGCAGGGTTTTTTTCCCAGCGTGCCAGGGATTGACACCATATTTGGGCCCAATGGCTACAATTATTTCTTCCCTTTTCTAAAAAAATGCCTGGAACTTGCTGCAGATAAGCAGCCAATAGCTCAGGAACTGGTGCCAGTCCATGGATCACCACTTTCAGTGGCACTGGCCTGGAATATATTTAATGAGAAGGATACACACTGTCTTGGTTTGCAGATGGGTCAAGAGATGGGTAATCCCATCCCAGAATAATCCCAGAATAATCTGAGGATAATTCTGGGTAATCTTAGAATAAATGAACATGATGTAAGCCTTTCATCAGTTGGAACAGAGGGTGAGAGTGGTCCTTGATCTGGAATTTAGGGTGTTAGAATCTCACCCCTTAATTTGATTTGCAAAGTATTGATGTCCGTGTGTCAAAGAAGCAAACCTTTAAGCAGTGTCCCCCTTATCTTGATGGGAGAGCAAGGATGCTAAAATGCTCAGAGACACCTTCAGGCCAAAACTGCAAGCAAAGAGATTTGCTGATTAGAAATGCCTCTCTGTGAAAGAACCAGAGTGCCATCACATTATATGTTGCTCTTTGCTTCTCCAGGCTGTGGGACTGCTAAGGTATGGCGCTGTTTTGGAGGACTCACTGGCAACTCATGGCATGTTGTCATATTTGATTTATTTACCCTAGGGATGCAAACATCCAACTGTCTGACAAATAATTTTGGTAGTTTTCTCCCTGCTGCAGGACAAAATGAATACTTCTGTGTAGTTCTGCCCAGGATTCATGCCTCACAGCATGTTTTGGCAAACATTCTGCATAGTAATCCATATTTTTTTATTCTAAAACCATTTTTTTTTCATGCAAGGCTCATGTTTTTCTCTCTCTCTCTCACACACACACAAATGATTCCAGAAATATACACAAGCGTTTTCAAATGACATATTGTGGCTCTTTGTATAACCCCTACCCATTTTGCACAAAAAAATGATTTTTGAAAACGGGGGGATTTTGTGGTGTGAAGTATGGGCTCTTCACAAAAAGACATGATTTTCCGTCCAAAACTCAACATATGCTTTGCCACAAAGTAATGTTCTCAAACACTTTGGGATGTGCAACACACATACCGCTTTCTAGTTAGCAGAGTTATTGGTTTCCCTATGACAAACCTCTTTTTGGACACTCCTTCATGATCCTCCACTTATGGCTGTGTTGTGTGAGGAGGACCAGCCAAAGCCACCCTGCCCAATAGCGGGAGGAGGAAGAGGAGGATGGCAGAGCCAGCTGCCGTAAACTAAACCCTTGGAAGCTCATGCACCAGGTAGTGGGGACAGAGGAAGGAACACTGGTCAGTGGGGTGGAGCAGAAGAAACAAGGAGGATATTGACAAGATGGAATGTGTCCCAAGGAGGACGACCAAAATGGTGAAGGGTCTGGAAACCATGAAACCCTATGAGGAGCGGCTTAGGGAGCTGGATATATTTAGCCTGATGAAAAGAAGGTTGAGAGGGAACATGATAGCCATATTGAAATACTTGAAGGGGTGTCATGTTGGAGTTGGAGCAAGCTTGTTTTCTGCTGCTCCAGAGACTAGGACACAGAGCAATGGATTCAAACTGCAGGAAAAGAGATTTCACCTAAATATCAGGAAGAACTTCCTGATGATAAGAGCCGTTCAACAGTGGAGTAGCTGTCTGGGAGTGTGGTGGAGTCACCTTCTTCGGGGGGTTTTTAAGCAGAGGCTGGATGGCCATTTGCTGGGGGTACTTTGTGTGTGTGGTCCTGCATAGCACGGAGTTGGACTCAATGGGTGTTGTGGTCTCTTCCAACTCTATGATTCTATGATTCTAAGACCTGTTGCAGAATGTGCATCATCAAACTGGCAGCATAGTATTATTGCAGAAATGGTATGACAGTGATTGTTTCTATATCAGTATGTTTTTATACCAGTATGAGAGCCAACGTGGTGTAGTGCTCTGAGCACTGGACTATGACCCTGGAGCTTTAATTCCCTGCTTGACCATGAAGACCCAGTGGGTGACCTTGGGCATGTCACACACTCTCGGCCCCAGAAAGTCTTGTGGGAGGTTCCCCTTAGGGTAACCATAAGTCGGAATTGACTTGAAGGCACACAACAACATTTTCATTTCCTTAAATAATGCTATTGCTGCAAGACAACAGGCCGGAATGAGATGGTTTTGCCAGTTCTTCTTCTGAAATATAACCTACAGCACCTGGTATTCATTGTCGGTCTCCCATCCAAGTACAAACCAGGGCTGACTCTGCTTAGCTTCCAAAATCAGATGGAATCTGATGCCTTTAGGGTATTTAAACTCTTGTTCCAGGTTGAATGTGTACGTGCCTTCAAATCGATTGTCATGTCATCCTAGCCTAGCCACTGTTTAAAAAAGCAGTTTTCTTAACAAAAGATATATGTTTGGTAGGTTTTTGACAGCATTCCTAACTAGACCTTGAGCAGGATTACCTAAAATAGTGTTAGATAGCAAGCAAAACTTTCCAGCTTAAAAACTTGTTTTGCTTGCTGCTTGTGCAATGTTTTCCTTGTTCTTTCAAAGCTTTTCGCTTCCTTGTTTTTCCTTGCCAGGTGTGGATGGATGCATCATTTGCACTAATATATCTAGCTCCTTTTGCATACGTACTGAGGCTTCAAGAGCAATTTGGCTTTAGCTTGGAATGAGAACTATATTTGCATAGGTTCCAACTCTTTCTAATCTCATTTTCATCTTTTTTGCAGACCGAGGACTAAACCAGTGCATTCAAATCTCAATGAAAAATAAATCCCTTGTATCACAAGCTTGCATTCTCTTCAAGATGGAAAATAGATCTAGTTTCAGTAACAATCTGTGGCAAAACTTGATGAACAAAATGGGCAGGATATGGAAATTCCAGACAGGTGTCTCCCTCCCACATCTGATGATATCAGGGATTGAGATGGAGACTTGCAAGCCTTTCTGCACTACACTGTTCTAGGGCAATTATTCCACTTTCAACATCCTGCAGAATCCCGGGCTTTGCCGTTTAGGGAGGGGCCTTTAGAATTCTCAGCCAGAGAGCTCTTGGGCCCCAGGAAACTACAAACCCCAAAATTCCACAGGAGGTTGAAAGTGGAATAATAGCACTATAACAGTGTAGTACGGAAAGGCATTTGCTTCGTGCAAAGGGATCGACACCACTCAAGTGAGGATGCTGCTGTTTATCAAAGGAAGATGCCTTATAACACATTAGATTGTTGGTTCTTCTAGCTCTATAGTGCCTACACTGACTGGCAGTAGCTCACCTGAGTTTTAGCCTGGGATCTTTTATGTGAATTATCTGTGATCAGACAGCAAGCTTGCTTCAGTAACTTCTCTTTTACTTCACACAGGTCGAAAGGGGGCACCCGTCAAATCCAACTGCTCAAACCACTATACCACGCTGCCTTTCCTGGGGAATACCTGTTGGTGACAAATTCTGGGGGCTGCAATCCAGCAATATTCAGGGCCACAGAATTCCTACAGTGATTGGCAAGAGCTCTCTGGAGTTCATGGAATCATAGGATCACAGAGCTGGAAGAGACCCCACGGGCCATCTAGTCCAACCCCATTCTGCCATGCAGGAACCCACATCAAAGCACCCCCAACTGATGGCCATCCAGCCTCTGCTTAGAAACCTCCAAAGAAGGAGACTCCATCACACTCCAAGGCAGCATATTCCACTGCCAAACAGCTCTGACCGTCAGGAAGTTCTTCCTGAGGTTCAGGTGGAATCTCTTTTCCTGCAGTTTGAATCCACTGCTCCTTGTCCTAGTCTTTGGAGCAGTGGAAAACAAGCCCGCTCCCTCCTCGACATGACATCCCTTCAGATATTGAAACATGGCTATCATGTCCTCTCTTAACCTTCTCTTCTGCAGACTAAACATACTCAGCTCTGTAAGGTGCTCCTCATAGGGCATGGCCTCCAGGCCCTTCACCATTTTGATCTCCCTCGTCTGGACACCCTCCAGGTTGTCAATATCCTTCTAAAATGAGGTGCCCATAACTGGACACAGTATTCCAGATGAGGTCTAACCAAAGCCAAACCAAAGTTTCAGAGATAAATCTGCCTTATGCCACTGGGTTACACTTGGTACTCTTTTCACACAAGACATGGGCTCTGATTCTGAGCTGTGGGTTGTGCCCCTCTCGTTTCTTTTCCCACTAAGAACTGCCTTTTTGGAACAGGTCAAGGTTACTATCTAGACCAGTATTCTGTTTCCAGCAATCCACAGCTAAATCCTTTTCATTTTATTATATGATCATTAAGAGTATCTGTATCCCATCCGACAACTTATGTTCTCCAGGATTCAAACAGCGAAGTGTCAAACCGTACATCTTAAAGTAAGTGAACAATCAAAACAGGTAGAAAAAACAACCACGATATAAATTTAAATTAAAAAAAGTTGTTAGCAGGAAAATATTAAGACAACAGAGATGAAAGATCATTCTGAATCTAGATCACTCTGAATGATCTAGAAATAAAAGGGATGTGTTTATTCTGAGCACTGAGATCACACACTTTCCAGGAAAAAAAATTCTCTCATCACAATTTCCTTCATCTGTGTAGTGAAGTTAAGGGAAGATTATTGTGTTGTTCCCACTGTTTATTTTTGGTTTATTTATTAATTAACATATACGTCTTGCCTCTTCCATACCCCCAACACTTCACAGATTACAAACTGGGTTATGTTTGGCCAAGCGACATTGGAATAGTCAAGGTGGAAAAGGTTAGTAATGAGGAAGGACACACAAGGAGAGGCTGAAGGAATTTGCTTCTGCCTACAGAGAAGAGCTAGACTCTGCCTGCCCCTCTCTTCTCTCTTCTGCTGTTTTAGCTGAGTGTGAACTACTTTTGCACTTTGAATTCGGTCTGCAGCAACTGAAGTCAGTGGAGGACAAAGCGGCGGAAAGGGAGGAGGAAAGAGAAGCTGAGACATTTTAAAAGCGGCTGAAAATTGGGATTCATTAGGACTCTAGCTGCCAAATCAGAACAGCTGGAAGGTATGTTTTTGGAAGCATGGAGTTTGGAGAGGGGCCTTATTATTGTATTACTGTACCCCACCTCTTCATGGATTGTGAGGTCATGTTTTGCAGCAATCCTGGAGTGCTACAAAGCTTGCTGCCTCCTCCTGAAACCCATGAAAATCAGATGGAAATGGCTGAAAACCAAAACTGAACATCACTTCCAGTTTTGTGTTTGGCATGCAACCACCAATATTTTTAAGAAACTATTGCCTGATGGGGCATGGGGGGAGCGAAAAGCAAAACTTACCCCCATGACTTTCCACAGTTGTCCGGTCCCTCCGCGAGACTTCCTTTTGTCATTGCTACTTGATACTACTGTTGATCTACCAAAAGTTACCCAGAGATTGATGGTTTTGCAAACAAGATTTATGGATAGATGCTGATCTATCTTCTTCCCATCCTTAGACATCTTATCTAGCATGATTCGGTGTGCTGTGTCAGAACTCAGCACCTGGCTCTGAGCCTCCAGGGTTTGTGGGTCCTCTTGAGGCAGGAGATGAAGGTGCAAATTCTCCAGTTTTGCCAGACTTGGATCACGACAGGGAAAGTGTTGTATGCAAATCTCCATGGATCTTTCCACCCTACACTGTTATAGTGCTATTATTCTGCTTTCAATATCCTGTGGAATTCTGGGGTTTGTAGTTTAGTGTGGCCAAAAAGCTCTCTGGCTGAGAATTTTAAAGGCCCTTCTCCAAAGTACAAATTCCATAGGATGTTGAAACTGGAATAATAGCACTATAACAGTGTAGTGTGGTATGAAGTGTAACTCAGGTGTGAGAGCAACAGCTTGCTACAATTTTGAACATTTCATTTCTTGCTGCAACTTACAAAGATGCTCTGT
Organism: Cyclura pinguis; assembly: GCA_030412105.1. Taxonomy (NCBI): domain Eukaryota; kingdom Metazoa; phylum Chordata; class Lepidosauria; order Squamata; family Iguanidae; genus Cyclura; species Cyclura pinguis. The sequence goes on from CM059612.1 coordinate 10,121,843, forward strand.
GTGTGTGTGTGTGTGTGTGTGTGTGTGTCTATGTATTTCTTTGCTAAGTGTCCTCCTTCCTGTCTAGTCCTTGTGGCCACAGGTTTCAGCTTCCACTCTCCTCTGCATCCACCTTCTATCTACAGGCAAGGAGCCAATGTTCAATTGTCCTTATTCCAGTTCCTTAAGGAAGTCAAAAGGGGAAAAAATGCCCTCATTTCACCTTGATTGAGGACCAGTCCCTTTAGCTAAGATTTTTTTCTGCAAGACTTGTGTGTTTGAATGACAAGCTGAGAGCAACTGTGGTTAGTTCTTAATGTACAATGGTTAATGGCATCACCATGGAGCATCTGTAAGTCTCAAATTTTGGCTTGGAAACGCCAGGGACTGAGGAAATCCTAAAGCACCATCTCTAACCATGATTAATCTTTCTCTACAGTCATCCCTCTACATTCAGTAGGATTAGGCACACAGGAGCCCCGTGAAAGTAGAAAAACTGAATAACTCTAGGCCCTCCCAAACCATATTTAACACACAAAAAAAGTATGATTTAACCCACCATGGATTCCTTTGAAGCGCCAGGGTTCCTTCACAAGGCAGAAGTGGGGGGCTGGTGGGGCTTCCTCCCACCTCCCCTGCTGCGCCACGCCATTTTTAATAGGGACTTACAAACTTTGTTTGCAGTTTCTCGGTCTCACGAGGCTTGCGGTCCCTATTAAAAATGGCCTAGGGAGGCAGCAGAGGTGACAGCAAATAATCTGTGAATAATCAAATCTACAAAGATGAAACCTGCAAATTTGAAAGGCTGACTGTAATTTGAATTTAAAAACAGACATTTTTGAAGGAGTCCTTTATACCGGGCTCTGCAGACAAATAGTGCTATTTCTTCCCTCTCACTGCTCTCCAGATCAGTGACCAAATTGTCCTTCCTTGTCCTGCTTCAAAGAAACTAAGGCCATTTCCGCACTGGCTTGTTATAGCGCTATTATTCCGCTTTCAACATCCTATGGAATCTTGGGGTTCGCAGTTTAGGGAGGGGCCTTTGAGGCCCCTCCCTAAACTGCAAACCCTAGGATTCCATAGGATGTTGAAAGCGGAATAATAGCACTATAATAGTCTAGTGTGGAAATGGTCTAATTTTAGGTATCTTTCTCCTGCAGTCTTTCCTGGGTGTAATCATGGAAATAGTCTGGTGTGTTCCATTCTGGCTTAAACAGAAGGATGTAGCATTTAGGGAGATAATAAGCTACCAGTACCCCAAGGGCACACAGTAACATGGCACTGATCTGTATGGCCGGCTGGTCTACTTGCTTCACAGTGGCATAGGTGGGTATGGCAATGATCAAGGCAATGAAATAAGTGATCATGGCAAAGGTGATGGCTCGTGCAATATTGTACTTCTTGGGAGATGATTGCACCATGAAAGTGCAAAGGAAAGAGATAAATGCCAAGATGCTGTTGTGCCCATGGATGACAGCAAAGGTAGCCCAGGATTGGACCTGGCATTGGAGGAGGACTTCGGTGGGCAAGAGCTTATAGTTCTTAACCAGGACGGAGGGGGTGCTGTAGAGGAACACTAAGCAGAGCAAGATCTCAACCAGGAAGGAGCCGGTGACCAGGACCCAGGGACATCTCTGGATCAAGGTGTGGAGGACATTCCGCTGGCTGTCAGCAAAGTCATTTGCCAGCATGATCTGGAGGGCTTTGACCAAGATGGTGGAGAAGCAGAGGTTGAGGGAGAGGGCAAATGAGGGCTGCTGCATCTGGCAGATGGTGGGGCTGGGTTTGCCCATGTAGAGGAGGGTGCTGAGGCACATCACGGCCAGGCCAAAGAGGGCCAGGATGCACTGGCCTCCCCCACCTGCTTGCACGGCTGGCGTCTGGATGTTCTTCAGGAACAGCACCCCCGAAAGGCAGATGAGAGCCAAGGCCACAAGCAACAGGCCCAGCAAGCTGATGGCTAGGGGCTCGGACCAGAAGATGTATTTCTCGCTGCGGTCGTAACACCGAGTGCTCTGTTTGGGAGACCACTGGTGCTCAGGGCATGGGGTGCAAGTTGAGTCATCTGGAAGAAAGGAGAGAAATAGGGGAATGTTTTGTCTGTCTGTCAGCAAATTATGCTGGCAATTTTTTAAAAACAGCCCAAAGTCTTAGTTTTAGGAAGAATCTCCCCCCTCTGCCAATAGTTAGGCTGTATTGCTGTGTGGGTTCAAGTCATTTCCAAGACCCCAAAACACTATCACAGGGTTTTCTTGACAAGATTTGTTCAGAGGGGGTTTCCTTGTGCCTTCCTCTGAAGCTGAGAAAGGGTAACTACCCCAAGGATGCCCAGTGGGTTTCCATGGCTGAGTCAGGATTCAAACCCTGGTCTCCAGAGTCCTAGTCCAACACCAAAACCACATTAGGCTTTGGAAACTCTGGTGGGTTAAGGGATGATAAACAAATGCCTTAGATAGACAGATGCCTGTTTTTACTAGTACAGTCATCCCTCCACATTTGCAAGTTTCACTTTTGCGGATTTGATTATTCATGGATTATTTGCTGTCACTTCTGCTGCCTCCCTAGGCCATTTTTAATAGGGACTGCAAGCCTTGTGAGGCTGAGAAACTGCAAACAAGGATCGTAGGTCCCTCTTAAAAATGGTGTGGGGCAGCAGGGGAGGTGGCAGGAAGCCCCACCAGCCCCCCACTTCTGCCTTGTGAAGGAACCCTGGTGCCTCAAAGGAATCCATGGTGGGTTGAATACAGTGGTCATACTTTTTTGCTGTTAAATATGGTTTGGGAGGGCCTAGTTATCCATGTTTTTTTCACTTTCATGGGGGTCCTGTGTCCCTAAGCCTAGTGAATGTGGAGGCATGACTGTAGTTCAGGAAGGGGCCACTGACAGAATCCAGCCTTCCTCCTATTCCTAAAAGCTGGCTGTCCCTTGTGTACAGGGACAGTGATGTAAGGATGCTCTTCTCACCTGTGGCACTGTGGAAAGTGCCACTCTCACAGTCGATGCAGTCATAACAACAGAGGTGAAACCCCTTCATCCGACGGATCTGCCCAGGTAAACATGTGGTCAGGCATTCTGAGTGGGGTGCCTGCATAGAACAGGGGAGTGAAATTATTTCTTGTTTGTTTATTGCGACTTGCATTTATATCCCACCTGTTCTCCAGTAAATTCAGAGCTCTCTTCCTAGTTCCAACAGCAACCCTCAGAAGTTTCCATCCTCCCCTGGTAAGCAGCAGAACTTGGCATAGTTTCTTTAAACCACAGCTCCTAGAATGCCCGAGCCAGCACAGACACAAGATATAAGTGGTCCAAGTTCTTTTTAGCAGGACTTTGTCATGCTCTTTCTCTCACCTTTTGATCCTCAGTATGAAAATGGACCTTGGATTTGTTGATGGTCAGATTTCCGTGGAAGTCTCCAATGGTGACATGCTCAATGTGGTTATTGGACCAGCTCCAGCACATGACTTCGTAGCCCATGTTGATGCTGTGATGCTCGTTGAAATGGAAAGACTGGTTGTGGATGCTGAAATGGATGCCATTCAGGTTCTCCAGCAGCTGCGCAGAGGGGGAACACCATTTTGGATGAAACCAAGAGAGGATCTTTATTCCCCACCACTACCTTTTCATTGACAGGGGTTAAGATCCTCCCAGATTCTGAGGTTTCCTGAGCCAAACCTAAGACCTAGGGATGGCCTCTGGGGGCATTATTATCTGGAGACATTATTATCTCAACCAGAATTGCTCCTGCTTGTTCTTCAAACACACACAGAGAGACCACATTACTGTGTTAGCTAAAGGGCCTGTTCCCAGACCAAGGTGAAATGAGGGGATTATTGCTTCTCACTTCCTTAGGGAGATGGGGTAAGGAGGATTGAGCTGAGCCTCCTGCTTGTAGAGAGAAGGCGGATGCACAGGAGAGTGGAGGGTGCGTCCTGTGGCCACAGGGACTGGGAGGCAAGGAGGAAGCTAAGTCAGTCAGTGCACAGACAGCCTTTGGACAGCCTTTTCAAACTGCAACAAGTGAGCATTCCAAACTGACCGAAATTGTATCAAGCTGTTGCTGTCCTGACTGAGCTGTAATTTGCACAGAGGCAAATCATGGCCCATTGCTGAAGCCAGGAATACTGCTGGATTTGCAACCTTGGTTTCTCCTTGAAGTTGATCCCCCAAATGTTGGAGGCTCAGGGCCAAGCCCTGAGATCTGGTTACCCCACTATTGACCCCATCAGAGACCACAAAAGTTGAGCCCAGTGAAACATGCAGCTCACAGACTGCCAACCTCAGGCCTAATGGGAGCTTCCTTCCAGCCTCTGGTTGGGAATGCTTTTGCTATGGATTTCTTGCACTGAGTAGCTTGTTGATGATCTCTGAGGATATGCTTCAAGTCTGTGATTCTGGCTGTACTGATTTTGAAACAAGTCAAAAAGAAAAGCCAGCCCTTTTGGGCTCTGCAATCCCAGAAATCAGGGAGCAAATAGCGTGTATGCACACAGCTGATTTAAGGTAACAAACCAGATAGGAATAACCACATAGTGGGGACATGACCCTCTAAATAGGGTTGGATTCTAAGCCACATTAGTCCCAGCCAGCAGCATTGCAATACAGTAATACTGATATAGAAGAAGTCCAGTATGGACAGTGGCTATTTACAAAAATACCAGCTGCTTGGATTTTTCCACCCTTGCAAATTTATTTACTTACCTTGTCCATAAGTACCTTTTTAAGACTGATAGAAGCGAAGCAATTTTAAAAGGCCTAGGAATGACCAAGTGGATTCCTAGCAATTTTAAAAGGCCTAGGAATGACCAAGTGGATTCTTCCTTTATATGTATGCATTTCTGCAATGCATCTTCTGCTACACTCCAGAATTTCACAGAGGAAAACTGGGACCCATGTGGCAAAGCAACATCGGAGTTTGGTCAAGATGGCAACAAGTGTTAACTAGGAAGAGTACACAAGCAGGGAGAGGCTGCAGCAGTTTGCTTGTGCCTGAGCCTACTGGGAAGGACAAGATTCCACCCGCTTCTCTCCTTAATCACCTGTTGAATTAAAAGATAAGAAACCACTTTTGCACTTTAAACTCAGTTTGCAGCAATTGAAGTAAGGCGAGGACAAAAGGGGAAAGTGGGAGGAGCAGAGAGAAATCGGGACATTTTAAAAAGCAGATGAAAAAGTGGAACAACATAGAATTAATCAGGACTGTCCCTGCCAAACTGGGACAGCTGAAAGGTATGCCTTCTTTTCTATGATGAATGCATGCTATAAATTATAAGTTCAAGCCCTTCAGTACCCCTCCCTTCTTTCACAGAGGCCCAACTGGCATACAAGATTGTCCCTTCTGTTTAGAAGCATAGAATCATAGAGTTGAAAGAGACCCCAGGGGCCATCCAGTCCAACCCCATTCTTCCATGTAGGAACCCACATCAAAGCCCTCCCGACAGATGGCCATCCAACCTCTGCTTAAAAACCTCCAAAGAAGTAGACTCAACCACACTCCATTGAGGCAGCAGATTCTACTGCCAGACAGCCCTGACCATCAGGAAGTTCTTCCTGAGGCTCAGGTGGAAGCTCCATTCCTGCAGTTTGAATCCATTGCTCCTTTTCCTAGTCTCTGGAGCAGTGGAAAACAAGCCTGTTCCCTCCTTGACATGACATCCCTTCAATTATTTAAACATGGCTATCATGTCCACTCTTAACCTTCTCTTCTGTAGACTAAACATCCTCAGCTCCCTAAGCCACTCCTCATAGGGCATGGCTCCCAGACCCTTCACCATTTTGGCCGCCCTCCTCTGGACATGCTCCAGCTTGTCAATATCCTTCTTGAAATGAGGTGCCCAGAACTGGACACAGTATTCCAGAGTGGTACCATTACCTCCCTCAATCTAGACACCATACTCCTGAAAACTCATAAAAACTCTGAGGGGACAGTAACTGGGCCTATTTGCTCAGCAAGCATCTTCTCTGCGTGTAGACAAGGACTACCAGATCTCAAGATGGTGGCTGAAGTCTCAGGGAATTCTTGTGTTTCTTTGCTTCTGCAGCTGCAGAGAACAGTCACAAAGCAGGTAAAGTTAACACATTGATTTTGGATGTGAGATGGTCCTAAGCCTGGTGTTCCTGACACAGCCAGCAGTGATTTCATGCCTCTTCCTGCTTCCATTTTGGCCATTTTTGGTCTTTCCCCTGCCTTTTGGGGGCTTATGGGTGGCATATGGGTGTGGGTAGCAAAATCACTGTGTTTTGCACTAGTTATGAGCCATTTTTGAAGCTTTGTATGAAAAATCATCCAGTTTTTTTAAAAAATCTAGGGACAGAGGAGGCCTTTTGGGCTTCAAGAACCACACACTGGGCTGCATGAGACTTCCAGGCTTCTCTTTGCTCACCCTGATTCTGAAGCATGAGCATCTACCTTCAGCCGTTCCCAGCCAGTACCAGGCCCCACTGGCTCAGCATGAAGGTTTTGCATGTCTGGTTGGCATGCCCTAAAGCCTAAAGCCAGGAGCAAAAGAACTGGTGGGTGGGTGCACTTCCACCATTGAGAGCAAGGCAGGGCATGGAAGGCCAGTGTGTTGCAGCTTGTGAGCCTTCCTGTTGCACAAGCTTTGAAGCATTGGTGCAGGGCCTGGAAATGTCCTTGGCCTGGCAGCTTGCCAGTGAGCCTCAAGCCAAAGCGGCAACACGTCTCTGGGAAATCACATGTGTCATGTGGGCAGTAGACATGCTGGTCTGGGATATGAGTAGGGATGGTAGAAGCTGCCATAGCTGCTGGGTGCATTTTGTGAAGTATGCAGCCATCAAAATAGTGCACCCCCATCCTCTCTGAATGGCATATTACCTAGTTAGCTGGATTACACCAAAATCTGGGCCTTATTTACCAAGATTTCCCTCATGTTGTCTTCTATAACTAGCTGACTCAGGGCCTTTCCACACTACAGCCTTATAGTGCTATTATTCCACTTTCAACGTGCTATGGAATCCTGGGATTTGCGGTTTAGGGAGGGACCTTACACTATAAGAGTGTAGTGTGGAAATGGCCTCAGTAGCAGTTCCAGCTCACCTCCATCTCTTGTTGGCCTTGTGAACAGCAAAAGAGTTTAGAAAATACAGATAATGCTTTCCCAGCTCTTCCCTGGTCTACCCTGCAGGTTTGCTAGAGATCAGCACCCTGGACAGCGCATCACAAAGCCAACTTTACAAGGCTGACCTGGATTCAGCACTTTGGGCAGCTTTCAGCCTTTTAAAAGTCCTGCCCACTTAACGGTCTGAATAGTTACCATTAGGAGGCACTGGTTGTTTGAGTAACCAAGCTGCTCTGTTTGGAGCTGTCATAAGGTTTTCCCTTACTGCTTTCTAACCAAAATTCCTCTATTTTGATCCTCACTGACATCAGAGAGCAGCCTGCTACCAATTCCCTGTCCTACTTAGATTGTACTATTTAAAGTGTGCTGATTTGCTAGCGTTAAAGCTTGTCAATACTACCAGGTTCTCAGCACTTTGCAGCATACTCTTGCTGGGGGAGAAATGTACCCTATTTAATTGGGATGTTGCCATTAGGGCATTGTTGATTGATAGCCAAGGATGTAGCTAGCAACAGTGTATCGGGATTTTAGTGCTGGAAAAGTGAGTATTCTTATGTGATTCTTGCACATGCACTGTATGCATTGTGAGATCATTCTCACCCCAACTTATAAAAACCCTTCCATTTATCAGTAAAAGGTCTTTCTCTTTGCTCATGTGAGCAACGATTTTGACTGCATTCTTCCCAGGGCGGGGGCATTTTGGCCAAAGTTGGGGATCCTTCCAGGCTGATTCAGAGCTCACCCATAACTGCACTGATTACTTGGGTAATCCAAGGCAGGTCTAATATTTTAGATCTGGCCCCATGCCTTTTGGGGGTTCAGAGGAAAGCCCACCAGCCTCACTTTTTTGACATCGCAAGACCTTTATATTCTTGTCTCAGATTTTGATTCTGAAACCACAGGAAACAGAATTCTACTGCCCTGGCAATGCGTATGGACATTCAAATTCGGGTCTCCCCAGACCTGGTCCAGCATGTAGCTTGAGAATCCTTCCCTCAAATATCCAACCCTGCATTCCCAGATGTTGTTGGAACTTAAACTTTCAGAAGTTCCTGGCCAGCATGGGCAATAACTGGGGATTCTGGAAGCTGCAGTCCAGCAACACCGAGGAGCCCAGGCTGGGAACTAGGCCAGGGTTGGGCAAAGCCCATTTCTATGGCCCTTGTGGGCCCTTTTAAACACATTCCCCCCCATATCCTCTAGGGGACATTGGAGGCATTTTACTATATGTTTGCTCCTCAGGCCAATTTAGGCACAGGAGAGAAGTTTAGGAAGTGAATGGGAAGTGATTTCTACTCCCTGTTTTTTAAAGGAGCTTCTATAGGCCTAATTTTGTCCAGAGAGGGTAAAAACATGGCAAAAATGTCCCCAACATCCCCCTACATGATATTGGGTGACATTTGGGAACTTTTAAAAAAGTTTGGGGAATAATATGGAAGGAGGGTGTGGACTTCCATGGTCTCCTGGGTGGGGAAGCTAATGTGGCCCCTAGCCTTCCACAGTTGCCCATGCCATCTCCCTCAAACCCCAGACAGATCACTGTGAACGTGCTTCCTCACAGACCTTCCAAGGCTTGATGTTGTCTTTCTGACACCGCCCACTTTGGCAGCGCAACGCCTTGTGGAGCGCATGAGCCACTCCGTACACTGCCGTGTACACGGCAAACGTCTGCCGATGGTGCAGGACTGTGATGAATTTGTCGCGGGTGGCGCTGTCGCATTGCTGGCACTGTGGCCCCAGGACATCAGAGCCCAACTTCTTTGCTCGCTCTCGGGAGGCCTGGCAGAAGTCATCCTGTTGGGTCAGCTCCAAGAGATTGCAGGCATAATCCTCAAAAGCAGGGACCCTCCTTCCCTTAACAACAAAGCCAATGACAGTCCCAATGTCCTTGGCAGTCTCTAAGGAAGTGACCACGTCGGACATCACCCATGCTTCAGTGGCTAGCCACACTTTCTTACTTAGTCCTAACCTGAACCACACTTTGAAGAATTCTCGGACTGGTCGGTCTTTGGAGAACAGGATGATGACGTTGACGTTGGTGTCGTTGATGGAACGGATGGCTTGCGTCATCTTCTCTTGGATCCTGGCATCTAACACGTCTCCTGGTATCAGCCCCTCGTAGGCAATGCAAATGCTTTGGTTGGTCAGCATGGAGGATAAAAGGGTCAGACCTTCCCGACCGTATTCATCGTCACTGGCGACGACAGCAATCCAGTTCCACTGAAAAGCGATCAGGAGCTCAGAGATGGCTTCTATTTGGCTCTTGTCACCAGGCATGGTGCGGAAGAAAGATGTGTAGAGTTCCTCGTTGTTCAGTTTTTCTGAGGTGGCGCCATAGCTCACCTGGGGACAAATAAGATAATTTATTGTAACAATGGTTCAGTTGGGAGCGTATCTGCTCAGAGGAAAGGCCTGTTTTCAACAAGACTGACTCCTGATCATGACTAGTCCAAGATATTTTGCTGCCTGAAGCAAAGGATAAGATGGTCCCAACAGAGGTGTATCTAGAGTAGGGCAAGTAGAGTCCATGCCCCAGGCAGCAATGCCACAGGGGTGCAAAAAACCTAAAGATTTAGTGGAGGAGGAGGTGGCAGCCCTGAAAAGCTTCAGCCAGACTGTTAAAGGATCACATAACTCCCTTGTTTTAACAGCTCCACTGACTGCTGGTTTGTTTCCAGGCAAGGTCTGATAAAGTCTTATGGGGATTAAATCCATGCTGTCTACAGATTGTAACTCTCTGAATGAGCCTGCCTGGACCCTGGGAGTTGTAGGAGAGGCCCTTCTTTCAGTCCCTCTACCTTCACAGGTACAGTTGGTGGAACTTGAAACAGGGCCTTCTCAGTGGCTGCCCCTGCACTCTGGAAATCTCTTCTGAGAGAGGCCAAAATGGCTACCTCCTTGCTCTTCTGTCAGGAGGTGAAGCCTTTTTTTTATTCCAGTATGGAGCTGCATGGGATAGTGGTTTGAGCATTGGACTATGACTTAGGAACCAGGGTTTGAATCCCAACTTGGCCATGGAAACCCACTGGGTGACCCTGGGCAAGTCACACTCTCTCAGCCTCCGAGGAAGGCAAAATCAAATCCCGCTGAACAAATCTTGCCAAGAACAAGACTACTGTATGCTAAGGAATGGAAAAAAGAAGAGACTCCTAGTGTCACTGTATGGCTACCAGAGATGCATGAGGTGATGGAGATTGACAAATTAACAATGTTTCTAGAAGATAAATCTATGAACAACTTTAGGAAACAGTGGGAATGCTTAATTGATTGTTTTGGTACAAAATGAGGTGAATCAATTATAATTGCCTTGAAAGGATGAGAGACTATAGTTTTTCTTTTTAAGGAAGTAGAAAATAAATAAAATAAATAAATAAATAAATTCAAGATATAGGGAGAGGTTTCACCATGAAATATAGTTTTATATAAGATAAGATACAAATAATATGACAAATAATCTTACAGGGAGATGATTCAAATTATTTGTACATGGGATCATTCCTATGTAGGAGATTTTGCGAGACATATTACAGTAAATTTTGATCAGGAATTCAGGAATATATATATATGTATGTATGTATGTATGTAATTTGTATTAAGTATAAGTCCAAATGATATGAATTGCTTGTTACTGTATGTATTATTGTATTTTTGTATGTTAACTCATGGAAATTTTATAGATTTTTTTGGCATGTAATTTTGCATTAATAAAATAAATAAATAAAAAAGTCTTGCCAAGAAAAAGAAACCCCATGAAAGGTTCAGTCTTAGAGTTGCCATACGTTGGAAATAACTCAAAGGCACATAGTGATGACAAGGCTTTGGGACAGATTTTTAAGAGGGTGTTTTATTGTTTTAATTGTAATTTTTCCAACTGCTTTTTTAAAATCATTTTAAGCATATTCAGCATTGCTATAATATTGTTGATAATTGTTGTTATTTACCTTTGAGTTGTTTCTGACTTATGGAAGATGATCATATATCCCTGGGTTTTATAGCAAAATTTACTCAGAGGGGGTTGGTTGTTGCCTTCTTCCTAGATGGCTGAGAGAGTGTGACTTACCCAAGGCTATCCAGAGGGTTTCCTTGAGTGGGGATTTGAAGCCTGGTCTTCCAAAGCTCTGATCAAACACCCCAACCACTATGCCATGCTGGCTCTTATAATATTGCCAGTTCTTTCATTCTGTTTTAATGCTGACTTTTGCTATGCTTTTAACTATTTCATAATCATTTTAATTTGGAACCTGCTGTCAGTCCCCATCTTGTTAAAAAGACAGGGTGTAAGTCAAGATGATGATGGTTGTGATAATGGCCGGCATCTGGTGGGAAAGTTAGATCATCCTAAACTGTCTTATGTTAGTGTAAAGTTGAATTGTGCCCATGGGCAACATTTCTATCCTCAGGAGGGGAGAAGAGCTGTAACTATACCGTTGGGACCATTCCACAAGTGGTTTTGTTGCATTGTGGGTCTCGTTGTGTGATGGGACATGATGCATGGGGCCACTGTATGCCTCACTGGAATTCACGGCATCATCATGAAGTGAATGCATTGTAGCCTTTGTGACGACAATGGGCCAAGGCCTTCTGTCCCAGCCGAGGACACTGGGCCATTTGTGGTGATGCTGGACAGGCCGTGCAGCCCCTTCAGCCTTGTCTTTCTAGATGGGAAAGGCTCTGGGGCTCAGGAAGAACGTCAGGGGGCTGCCACTGCTGCCTACTCCAGCACCAACCTCCCTAATGATAGGGCCGGCCTTGCAGTGTGTCTCAGATGGGAGCCCAACATGCACAGACACCATGCTGCTATCAGATTTCTGTGGTGAGGAAGGATGTGTTTTTTGGACAACAGGTGTTGCACCCACCGATGGATAGGGGTTGTTTTTAAGGCCCCTATCACACTACACAGTTATGGTATTGTGATTCCACTTTAACTGCCATGGCAACCTCCTATGGAATCCTGGGATTTGCAGTTTGAAGAGGGGCATTTAGAATTCTCGGCCAGAGAGCTCTTGGGCCTCAACAAGCTACAAACCCCAGAATTCTACAGGATTTTGTCCTGGCCATGAAAGTGGAATATAGTACTATAACAGTGTAGTGTGATAAGAATCTAGGTGTACAGATTCCACTTGTGCATGAATAACCTCCCCTTTCTGGATTGGGAGGTGCAGCAACTGGGCTAAAAGGCTGTTCTATAGGATACTCCAAATTTCTTGCCATGCTAATATATGCTAATAATTTTGATTCCACCCATTTGCCCTTGGCTCCATCCATGAATGCAACTTGACTCTCAAAAACTTCTCATAAAGTGAATTTGGCCCTTGAAGTCTTCTTTGTGACAATAGCCTGCTACATTATTTGCTTCTTGTTGTTAGCAGGCGGTTTGTAGTTATGTGCATTCCAGCTGATACTAACAACCTTTTCATATGGTTTTCTTGGTAAGACTTATTCTGAGGAGGTTTTGACCTTGCCTTTCACTTAGGCTGAGATAGTGTGGCTTGGATTTTTATGGCTGAGTAGGTATTCAAACCCTTGTCTCCTGGCGTCTTAATCGAAAATACAAATCACTATAGCACAGTGGCGCTCTCTCAGCATCCCCAACTACTTCCTGCCAAACTTTGAGCAAAGACTTGTTCTTCAGGGATGTGTCTAAATGAGGGCAACCAAAATGGTGAAGGGTCTGGAAGCCATGCCCTATGAGGAGTGGCTTAGGAAACTGGGTATATTTAGTCTGCAGAAGAGAAGGTTAAAAGCCATGTTTAAATATTTGAAAGGCTGCCATATCGAAGAGGGAACAAGCTTTTTTTCCACTGCTCCAGAGACTAGGACAAGGAGCAATGGATTCAAACTACAGGAAAAGAGATTCCACCTGAACCTCAAGAACTTCCTGACGGTCAGAGCTGTTCGGCAGTGGAATCGGCTGCCTCCATGGAGTGTGTTGGAGTCTCCTTCTTTGGAGGTTTTTAAGCAGAGGCTGGATGGCCATCTGTTGCGAGTGCTTTGATGAGGGTTCCTGCATGGCAGAATGAGATTGGACTGGATGGTCCCTGGGGTCTCTTCCAACTCTATAATTCTATGATTCTATGAATAACTGTTTCCAGTCAATGGGACCTTTCCCATCTTCTCATCCCTCAGCCAGGTGAATTCTCACCAGAAATTCCTCTTTTTTTACCTGAGGGATCAGGAAGAAGCTAAACAGCTTAGCCGTCACCATGCAGAGGTCGGAGCTGTGAGGCCCGATGACGGCCACCACCCTGGTCTGGTAGTCCGTGTAGTTGCAGAAGACGCCGATGCTGCTGGTGCCTATTTTGGAGAGGAAGAGCAGGCTGGGCTGAAGGACCACCAGGGGCTCCATGCAGCTGTCATAGATGTCATAGCCCAGAGTGATGCCCGGCAGCAGCGTGGTGGAGTTATTGATCTCCTCCACGGCAAACTTCATGCTCAGAGCCCAGATGAGCCCAGCGGCATAAAGCCTGCAGGTGAGCGAGCACAAAGGATGAGGGTTAAGGCAGCATTTGCAGGTCTTCAGGTCTGGTTTTAGGACTGTTTACTGTTATTTAAGATGCTCTGGTTTTTTATTATTGTTACCTACAGTTAGCCCTCCGCATTTGCAAGTTTGATTTTAATGGATTTGATTATTTGTAAGTTTCTCCAACCCCCGTCCTGGTCACCTTAAGTGTTTCTTTTTCCAGGGGAGGCTTCCCTCTTGGTAGCTCCAATCAAGCCACTAAGCCCTTTAAAAACCTGCCTTTGGTCTTCCTTCTCCTCTACCAGCCACTGCCTCACCAGGATGGCTTGCAGCCCAATTTCTCAGCACCACAGACCCTCTCCCAATGCCCCCCACAAACCCAAGGAAGGAGACGGGAAAGAGAGAGGACGTATAGAGCCAACCACACTGACCCACCCTTTTCCTTTCTCCTCCCCCTGCCTTGTTTGGACCCTGGGTGCCTGCTCTCCCCACCGTGCCTCAGCGCCTTTCCTACAGAAAAACACACACATTTTGATATTTGTGTTTTTTCTACTTTTGCAAGGGCCCTGTGCCCCAACCCTAGTGAATGAGAAGGGCTGACTGTAGTTGCATCCATTCTTACTAGTGTTCTGCATTATCCATATCAGCGGTTCTTAATCTTTTCTTTACCAAGGACCCCCTTTAAATATCTTTTGTCGCCACAGACTGCCAAGACGTAACTCAAGATTTAAAACCCTAAAGTGCATAAAATATTTATTTAAAATGGCTCAGTTCTTCAAATTTGGAGCCACTCAGCACCATTGATTTGCCTATTCTCGCTGCACACACAGAAGTTGCATGGGCTGAGTATATTTTTGCAACCAAACAATTATTTTGAAAACTTTTGAATGGTTTGAGATATCATAATGAAACTTTATACAAATGATATCTATCGCCAGCCAAAAACTCCAGATCAATGTCTGTCTGTCCATCTGTCTGTCCATCTTCCTTCCTTAGGTTCCCTTGGCAATATTTATTCTGAGAAGGTTTGCCATTGACCTCCTGCTTGGCTGAGAGAAGAGTAATGACTTGCCCAACATCCCCTGTTGGGTTTCCATGACTTAGTGAGGATTTGTACCTTGGCCTCACAGAGTCTTAGTGCAGCACTCAGACCATTACACAATGCTGCAGGGGTGTTCCCCCAAAAAAGAAAACTGAAAGAGGAAATAAGGAAGCACCCCAACCCCCCAAAACAGCCTAGCAAGGACTAAGCATGGCCATAAGACTTGCATCACGGCTGTGTGTGATGGTAAACAAGGAGAGGAGAAGGAGGAGGAGATGGAATGGTGTCTTAGAAGTGGGGCAGGCTGGTTGACTGGTAACTTTGATGGGAGCTCACCAACAAAAACACTTGAGAGAGGAGAAGGAAAAGACATGTTAAACAGAAGAGCTGGGAAGTTTTACTGGGCTTAACAATCACACTGGCAGGAAGCAATGAGCCAGTCTACAAATTCAAGATAATTGCACAGGATGGTTCTAAGAGTGAAGTTGGCAGATTGCAGTTAAAATGCTTGATGGACATTTATAAACTATAGATAATGAAAACAAAACAAAACAAAACAAACCACAAGAGAAGGCAAGAGAAGTCCCATTAGAGGAACAAATATGGTATTAGTTATTTTTGCTGCAGCATCACATCTCTAGCTAACGTTTTATTCATCCTTACCTGTCACAGGTGTAAACATCAGGCAGGGTTCGTTCAGTCAGATTGACCGTGATGACTGTGAAAGGGAACAAGCCACCCAGCATGTAATCTCCAGGTGCTCTAAACTGGGAAGACATGCAACGGATGTCCCGGGCCAGGGCCCATTCCAAACTGATGCCAAGCAAAAACAGCACAGACATTTTTCCCTCTCAGTTTGAGACCAGTCCTTCTGGTCCAAAAACCAGGGGATGAAGCAATGACGATGATGGGAAGACACTTAGAATGCCAAATGTTTTATAATAGATGGAAGAGGAGGGAAACGGCCCAGGGGAATTTGTTTAGCAAAGTACAGATGGTGCGTATGCATGTCCCCACGTATACATGCACAGGAGGGGAAGGGAACTGAATTAGCTATCCAGTCTTCACTGAGTTGGGCTTCTTTGCAAACCACTGGACCAAATCTCCGCTTCCTCCCTGGAGAGGATTTATTCAAACTGAGATGTCAAGGAAGGTTTCCAAGCATGAAACATGTGCAGCGACATAATTGGGGCAAACATCCAGGGCCATAAGAAGACACCTCTCCCCACCCCACAGCAGGGCCTTCTAATGAGCAAGGTCTTTGTAGAGCTAATTCAGGTTTTGGTTATGGGGGCAGCGTTCAGGGATTCTGGCAGCTATAGTGAAAACAAAGCAAACAAAAAACACACCCTGTTGCAGCCTTCTTTACTTTTTCTGACAAACCTCTAAGTTATTGTACTGAGAAGGTATGTGGAGGGAGAGATAATTTTGCTGAAACTGAAGAAGACATTATACTCCTCCATCAACAGGAGTTTAAGATCTAGATCAAGGAGGGTACCTCTCTTCTATTTTGGTCAGAGCTTGCTTGAAACACTGGGTCCAGTTTTGGGTGCCACAGTTCATGAAGGATATTGGCAAGCTCCCCTGTATCCAGAGGAAGATGATCAAAGTGTGGAAACTAAGCCTTATGAAGAATGGCTTGAGGAAACTGAGCATGTTTAGCTTGGAGAGGGGAAGACTGGTGGTGACATGATAGCCATTTTTAAATACCTCAAGAGATGACATGTAGAGGACGGAGTGACCTTGTTTTTTCACGGCTCCAGGGACAAAGCAAGGGATTCAACTGACAAGAAAAGAGATTTCACATGAACATTAGGAAGAATGCCTTAATAAGTAAGAGCTGTTCAAGAATGCAAATTGTCTACAGGAAGTCTCCCCCACTTCTGTTATCTGATGTTATGATACCTTGCTATCCTGCAACCCCCTCTTTTGATGTTTCCAAAGTATGGACAAGTTCCATTCATTTGACAGGGGTTCCGCTCTTTCATCAGTTCTCCTTGCCAAGGGAGGCTCGCTTGGAACTGCTTGCACATGTGTGCTGCTTGCAAAGTGAGTGGAAGGGGGGGGGTGAAGGTGCTCTGCCAGTTGAGAGACTCTGCAAGCAGCACACGTGCACAGTCATTCCCAAGTGACCCCCCCCAATAAGTCCTTCATGCTCCCTACAGTACATGGATTCCACTCTTCAACCTATTATGATTTCTGTCAGCACTCTGGTCTCTAACCTGTCAGAAAAGTGGGGGGAGCCTGCACCTCAAAGGGTCCTGAACTTTCCATCTTTGGAGATCTTTCAACAGAGGTTGGAGTGCTTTAGTTGTATATTCCTGAATGGCAGGGGGTTAAACTAGATGGCCCTTGCAGTCCCTCCTAGGATTTTAGGAGAGTGTGAGGATTTTTTTAGAGGCCTCTCTCCCAGTCTCTATCACAGAGCTGACAATTCTAGCTGTCAGAGCTCCTGAAATACAAGAGGCTGTTATGTAATCTACACCACAGATAACATTTATTTCAGTCCAAGCGATGTGGGATATAAAATTCATACAAATCACAGTGCATGCATCTAACCCATAATATAATTGTGCAAATACTTTTAGCAGTCCACTTCCACTCCTTCCAACACTTCCCTCCCCAATACAGACAAAGTCATAAGCAATTTAAACTGAATTATGAAACAGAACACACAGTAACACCACAGACAGGTAAAAGATTTGCTTGATTTGTGTCTCAAAAATGGTCTAACATGGTGGCTGATTATAACAAAGAATCAATCCACAAAAATGAAACACACCACTCTGACAATACAAGTAAAATGTCCCAGATTGTCTTCATTCTAAAAATCTGACCTTTTGCAACATACAAGTCACAGTGAATGCTGTGCTTTTATTTTTCAAATATGTTTCCGGCTTTGGTGGGCAACTTCAGCTATCTGCCAATGTCGCCTGCCCTGGGGGGCACCGCAGGCCATTCCCCTTACCCTGCCGCTGATGTCATGCTACCAGACTTCCACACCTAACTGGAGCTCACCATGGCAAGTATTTTGCTTGTTTTAAAGGACTGTTTCCTCAGTTTGCTACCAAAAGTTGGCAGCAATTTGCCCAGAAGTTTTTGTAGTGTAGGGGTTTTTTGGGGTGGGGTAACTTCACCTCCTCCACAAATAAAACTGGGGAGCATGCTTGACAGCCCACAAAAACAGCTTTTTTTTAAATGTATGGTTCATTGGTCTGCATTGGTGCCCACCCCTGTTCTAAATGAATACTTATGCTTGCAAGGCAAAACAAAATGGGAACCTTCCTCTCATTTAGGGAGAGGCAGAAAAAGGTGCAGTAACTACAATCATGTGTTTATTCAGAAGGCCTTCCTCTGCCTGACGGGTCTCTTAATTCCCCATAAGCACGCAGAGGCTTCCAGGCCAAACATCCTTCTGTTACAGAGACAGACTTCTATCTGACTGCTGAGGTGACAACAATCCAGTTGTCAAATCATCTCAATGTCTCCTGCGGGTCAGGTTCATCTGCATTTCCTTACAATTTCTTGTGATTAGCTAGCTGTCAGCTGCCCTGAGTCTGGAAAAGATCCTTGTTTGGACTACACTCCCAGAATCCTCCAGCTAAGGGCATGGCCAAAAAAGGAACTTTTCCAAGCATGGACGTTGCCTTAATTCACATTGTAAAATGATTGTCCAAGCATCCAGCACACAAAAGACTGATTGCCAATCTCCTGGATATAATAGGAGATGGTATAGAAGGGGAAATCTTCATTTTGCTGCCTCATGTTGGACATCAGCTGTGGGGTACAGATGCATTAGGCATAGCTCATTCAAGTGAGGGGCTTCTGCAGGCCCCCATCTATTCCAGACCCCAGACCTTTAGGCAGCACATTCCAGACTGAGAGTGGGGAAGGCAAGAATCAACAGAATTTCTCAAAGAGCTTTGTTCCTGCTCCCTAAACAGGGATTATGCTGCTAATAGGTATCTCTCTTCGCCCAACTAAATCCTTCCCCACCGCATTTTCACAGAACTATTAAAATATACAGCAGTCTACAATACAACTCTTCCACCTTTCCCTTTAAAGCTTTATCTGATTGGAAGAAGAGGGTTCCATGCAGCCTTAACTCAGCAAACTTGCTCCATTTTACAGAGAGCACAACTTAGCCAGGGCTGCTGCAACGAGTCTTCCCTGATTCAAAGGGAACTCCAGATCCTGAGGAAAAACTTCACAAATTGTTTCTGAAATATATAGATATACAAAATGAGATCTGTTTATGTCTGGGGTGGGGAATCATTGGCCCTTTAGATATTCAACTCCCAGAAGTGGCAGCTAGCCTGGCTGATGGTACTGTGGGAGTTGTAGTACAAAGCATCTGGCAGGACAGAGATTCCCCAGGCATGGATTATTCAGATTATCTGGATATTTAAACTGACATGGAAATTATATAGGATATTTCAACCTATATAGAGATTGTTTTCTTACAGTCTGTGAAAGCTTTCAGCAACCATATCCAATTTGAATACCCTCCAAATGTTTTGAACTACAGCTTCCAGGAATCCTGACCCTTGGAAATGCTTGCTTGGGGGCTGATCATCTAGGGCTTCAAAACACCTGGAAACAGTCAGGTTGGGGGGAGGGGAAAACCCTTGTTCTAAAACCAATCTAAGAGCAAGGTTTTATTTTGTAAGAAAATAGCCTCTGATTGGAAAAGTCTTCTCCAACCTGATGCCTTCAGGATCTTCTGAACTATAGTTCCCAACATTCCTGATCACTGGCCATACTGGCAGAGGCTGATGGAGCTGAAGTCCGAAATAAATGGAGGGAACCATCTTGGTTAAGGCTGATTTTTACAGCAATAGGAACTCTGATTTCTAGGTTTCAGTACTGACAAGCTGCCCTGGACATGCATAGGCATCGATATGTAGGATTATGCTTGCCGTTGCTTGGGCCCTTCAGGGCAAACACTGATTGGAACTGTGCTCCCTTACGGGAGGTCAAGGAGGTTATGCTGAGTGTAGAGATCTTGAGTCACGTCGTAGACCTTGCAGATGCTGGGCAAAGCTTCTCCCAGCATTTCTACCGCCTCTTCATGAGTGCCCACCTTCATGTTCTCAAGGAAGGCATCCCGTGTGGGCAAGGTGTAGAAGGCCACAGTGGTGGCCTTGCGGATGATCCAAGGGTGGTAATTAGCCAAGGAGGCATTGTATGCGTCCGTGCACAGTACTGATGTCCGGGAGTCTGAGTCACTAGTCCGCAACCCCTCCAAGAACAACTGCAGCCAGAGGAGTGCCCGATGCAAACGCAGGATCGTTCGGCAGCCAGAGGTAGGGTGGTCTCCAGTCTTCTTCAGGTCCACCAGGTTGTTGGAGAGCTCATAATTCACCATGGACTGCAGGCTTATGTAGTCATCCTTTTGCTCGCTGCTCCTGAAATCCTCCATGATTTGGATTTTGGCCACAACATCTTTGGAAATAAAGGAGAAGATTGCACCCATGGTGTTCAGAAACCTACAGAGGGAAATATATCTTTTTTAAAAAAAACCCACACATGCAGACCTTAATGGAGCAAAATTTCTTACACACCCAGAATCAGATTCGGGCTTGGGCAACAAGATGAACTCTGAATTCAAACTCCTGGTCTTCATCCCGAGATGAAGCTCAGAATATAGTAAGAAACACTAGTGATTTTCATATTTTGTACTGCAATTTGAGCATAAACCCTCCTGCTCCATCTGCTATAGGAAACAGAAAAAAATCTCAGCATGGATAGCTTAGATTGTTAACTCTGGCTCCCAGCCTTACCTCACAAGCCCTTTCCAGCCTTCTAAGTATGGATCCACAAGGACCTCCTGATTATCAGTGAGGCATTTCTTAAAAGTGACCAGTACTTCCCTGAGTCCATTCCCATCATCCTCATTAGCCATGGTGGAGCTCTAAAAGCAGACTGCAAAAGAAGACAAAGAGCTCATTATAAAGAAGCAAAGAAATTGTGGAAATGCCTTACACAACATCACATGATCATTCTATTTTATACCCTCCAACTTTGATTAATTCTCTACTGGCCTGCTTTCCCTGCTATTTTTGAAATGTCCCAGTTTCTCTCTCCTTCCACTTTCTCCTTTTGTCCCCAGCTTACTTCAACAGCTGCAAACTGCAAAAGTAATTTGGACTCCACTAACTCAGCAGCCAGGAGGAGAAGTGCAGGATCTTGCCCTCCCAAACAGAAGAAGATGTGTGCTTCTGATACTTTTTTTCCCTTCCTTCATCCTCTTTTCAATCCATTTTAACTGATAGTTTCGGGAACGTTTTTAAGGGGACAGACCATGGTCTCTTGAATGTTTTGCCATAGAATGCAATGCTTCTGGTACTAAACGCAGTTCTTCCATAAATACGCAAAAGGTATAAAGTAACAATCACATTGTTGATAATTAACAATATCAATCAATTTTTTTTTACATATTTATCTGGTCACAATGATGTTTGGATTCTGCTGCCCTCACCAAGCTCACCTTATGGCGAACTCAAAAGCTTGCATCTTCCCCCAACTCTGCCCAAATATACTATGTTAGTGTTCCAACTAAGATATTACTGAACCTGACTCTGGACTTTGCTTATGGATGAAAAACCAGTGTCCTTTTTCATATTTGATGTTATTAATATGAGAAGATTTCTTCCTGTCTTTTTATAATGGCTTGTTTTCTTTCTTTTTTTTAAAAACTGTGATGTTATTTATCAAACTAGTTTGTTTAAATCTGTTTTCATCTTATTTCTCAGCTAAAAAAAGGCTTCTAGAGTGACTTAACAACAAAAGAAAGTAACCTATTTGTTTTTCCCAGTGCTGGAATTATGAGGGTGGTTAATGATACAGGTATACCTCAGCGTACAAACTATATGCATCCCTGGGCGCTACTTCTTTAAGAGAAAATTAAAGGTAGAAACATGAAAAGGGATCAGTTCCTGCATCACAAAAGAAGAAGAAGAAGAAGAAGAAGAAGAGAGTAGTTCAACAAGTTTCAGCAAAACTAACAATACGCACATCTGAAGTGAAACAACCAGGTAAGGTAAGCCTCACATAAGTAACGGATGATGTGTTCAACCATCTACAGATCACTTGAAGATTTGGTATAAACTGCACCTAGAGATATATGGTTTTTCTTCTCCCATCAGCTTCCACTTTTTATGACAGCCAGCCTGGTGTTGTGGTTTAAGTGTCGGTTGGTTAGTGTTGAACTCTGGAAGACCAAGGTTCAAATCTGCACTCAGCCATGGGAACTCACCAGATGACCGTGGGTAAGTCACACTCTCTCAACCTCACAGGAAGACAAAGACAAACCCCCTCTGAACAAATCCTGCCCCAAAACCCTGTGATAGGTTTGCCTTAGGATCACCGTAAGTCAGAAATGACTTGAAGGCACACAGCAACAACCTCTTCTTACGATTTCCATTCTGGCTGCCAAACTTACAGATCTACTGTATGCTTAACATAGTGGGGGTAGCTTATCTGCAAGCTTATCTGCTCTCCCCAATTCTCTTCGCTTTGCTTCACACATGTTCAGTAACGGCTTTTGGGAACAGTGGTGTTTACATCCACAGTAGGATCAGAGTAGAGCAAAATCCCATTCTCTTTCAGCTCAATCTTTGTTGCACTGTTTCCTTCAGGCAGGCTGCTGCAGCTCAGCTCTGAAAGTCTGTGCCCATTTCCTCACTACCTTGATAGGTGCTATTATTCCACTTTCAACATCCTGTGGAATCCTAGAGTGAGCTCTTTGGCCTCAGGAAACGACAAGCCCCAGAATTCCACAGGAGGTTGAAAGTGGAATAACAGAACTATAACACTGTAGGGCGCAAATGGCCTGTGTCTCTAGCCCTCCATCCTCCTCCCCCAATGCCAATGCTGCTAAAAAACGTTCTGCTAGACAGAGGATGAGGATTTAAAAAAGAGAGGGCTTGCGGGGCAAAAACATTTTGTAAAAAGGAGTTGCACCCTCAGAGGGTTTGTCAACTGAGGTATGCCGGCATTTTAGCAGTGGCAATAATATTATACTATTAATGATAATACCTCTACGCATTTTGTAAGACATATTGGATTAGAATAAAGGCGGATGGGCTGAGAAGGCAAGGAATAAAATGGGACACTCCTTCCGCTTCTGCCCTATCAAGGTCCCCCCTTCCCAAGTTCTGCCCTCCAAGGAGAAGGGGGTCTCCTCTTTCCAACCCTGGGGAGGGTCTTCTTCCCTTTCATCAGCCACTGACTCACCTCACCGATCCCTTCCTTCTTCCTAAACTTACCACCCCGCCTCCTCGCGGGGACGACCAATAAAAACCCAAGTCCCGCCCACTTTTTATCCGGACTCCGCCTCCCGACCAATCACCGTCTTCCCGCCCTCCCCCAAGCCGGTTTTCGCAGCCGCGGCGGCCAATAGAGGCTCGGAAGCTACTTCCGGGATCTGAGTTTTCCTTAACGTTGGTGAGCAGCGATTGAGCGAAAAGGTGGAAGTGCGCATGCGCCATGCCCTAGCGAACGCGCTTTTCAGAGGGCTTGGCTCGGCATTCCATAGAGAGAAAAATAGAAAGATTCGACTTTCCATTTTCGCCATCTTTTATTGGCATTTCCGGGCTGACCCCGAAGCACTTTATTCCAGCTACCAATACAGAGCTTCTCCATACTTCGACATTAACTATGAGTATGAGCATTAACTAGCGAGGTCGGAGATATCTGGCGAAAAGAGTCACGGCCGTCAATTCTCGTCCTTTTCCGAGGTATCTCATTTGCGGGTCGCTCTATACTTTGCTCTATAGTCCCTTCCAAGCCGTGAAGGGTGTCTTTTCCGCGCATGCGCTTCCGGGCCTTGCTTTAGCTGGGGATGATGGCATCGCGAGGCAAATGAGTAGAAGGAAGATGGGAGTCAGTGGGGCGCCTCCAGTGTAGGGTAAGCAAAGAAAGAAAGCGTGTGGGGGAGGGGGGAGAGAGCCTTTCCTTCAGCCTTGCCCCCCCACATGAGGATGTGAGACTACAGTTCCTATATTCATGGCGGTGGCTGATGGGCATTACAATCATTGTTTATAATATTTTAACACTCATAATTTTTAGTACTATAAAACAACACCTATACAAAGAAAAAATAAAAATGGCACAAGACAGGGAGGTACAAAAGAAAACTAGGACAGAAAACCACCTAAACTAACCCCTAGAAGAGGACACAACAGCCATAATATTGGCTTCCTGCCCCTCAGAGGATGGATATTGCTTATCCTTTACCTCATCCTCATAGATTTTTATATTTTTTTTAATTAAAAAAAGTTTCAAAGAAGAATGAAAAAATCTAAATTTTACATTTATTATGATTAGGATGAACAGTGTGCTAGTAATGATAACTATGTAACATTAATGATGTGAAATGCCATTAAAATGTACAAATCCAAAAAAGAAAAAAAATATATTTGTATGAAAATTAACCTTTTAATCAGATCCACTTACTGCTTTTCTTCTCCCAGTCAACCTTAGAAGCAATATATCCCTCTCCTGTTGCTTGCTGTATTCTGTAAGAGAATGGTCTTGCAGAGGCCCCTCCCGAAACGGCAAAGCCCAGGATTCCATAGGGTGTTGAAAGTGGGAATAATACTGTTATAACCAACTAGTGCGGAAGTGGCCAAATGGTGGACTCTCTTTAATTGGAATTATTTAAACAGATTGACCTCTCTCAGGGAGGCTGTAACTGCCTCCTGTATTGTATTTTCTTAGCATTCTCTCTCTTTAGAAAAATGTCTCTGTGTGTCAGTCTTCTCGTTTGTCTCATCTCAGGACATCTTGAATAATCTTCCATGTGAGGCTCTTCAGCTGGATTACCTGCAGGATGGTTTTACGGGATTTTTGAAAAAGCCTTCCTTGCAGCTAGACATCGGAGGTTTCCTCGCTGTTTAAACATGCCTGAAATAAAAGTTACTCCTTTAGGTAAGGAACATGAATACTGGCACATAATTCTTATGTTAAAGAAACAAATGAGAACTAATGTGGTATAGTGGTTTGAGTTTTGGACTCTGGTGAATCCCCAGAACCCCCACTCAGCCATGTAATCCACTGGGTGACCTTGGGCAAGTCACATTCTTTCAGCCTCAGAAGAATAGCAAGCCCCCTCTGAACAAAGAAAAAACCATATGGTAGATAAAAGAATCGCTGTAAATTGGAAATGACGGAGGCACACGACAAAGAGATTAACAGCTGCATACCTGATGTGGTTCTGTCCTTTCAAAATTTATTTATTTATCTAGAATATTTAGATCTCTGCTCTTCAGCCACAGGGGTGTCTAGAGTGGCTTACAAATGGTAAACAGATGTACCAAGATTTCAACCCTATCCCTTGTTCAAGCTGGACGGACCTACTGCTAAGGCCCGTCAAGGGTGAAGGAGGTAGCAGGTAGATTGATTTTACTTGCTGGCATCATCTAGAACTTAAGCTTTAATTGAAAGAAAAAAATCTGAATATATAGTGAAGGAATATAAACAGTGAGTTACACAGATATGCTAAATCTTGTAAATAAGCCTGTGAAGTTTACAAATAGTTTTTAAAAGTGCAAGTTGAGCCTCCTTTATCCAGAAATCCAAAAACCTCAAAAACTAGAAACTTTTTGCTGCCAGCTGCCCTCTTCCACCTTCCAGGCAGCGGCTGCGGTGCTCCTGCTTGTTTGTCTGTCAGATTTGAGGAGTGCTGTCACTGCCTAGAAGGCAGAGGTGGACTGTTGGTGGGAAAAAGAGAGAGACTGGGGATCTGTGTAATGGCAGCAGTTGTGGATTTGTAATCAAGCACTATGCTTGGATTTCCACCATTTTTCACAGATTCTTGAGGTCTCTCCAGCCTCCAGCATCTCAAATACGACACAAGTAGCAAATGGACGAGATGCAAGGCTATTCCAAAAACATTGTTGTTAACTGCCATCGAGTTGACTTTGTTATGGCAACCTCCAAGTCACCCTATCCTCAACTGCCCTGCTCTGGTCTTGCAGATTCAGTGATGTGTCTTCTTTGATTGAGCCTATCCGACTGTATAGCAGTCTTCCTCTTTTTCTACTGCCTTCTACCTTCCCAGGCATTATTGTCTTTTCTTGTGAGTCATGTCTTCTCATGATATGTCCAAAGTATGATAGCCTCAGTTTAGTTATCTTGGCTTATAGGGAGAGTTCAGGCTTGATTTGCTGTAGGACCCATTCATTTGTTCCACAAAGGGACTCTGTTCCAAAATTGGAAATGCGGAACACTTCTGGGCCCCAGCCATTTCAGATAAGGGAGGTTTAGCCTGTATTTTGCTTCATTCTGTGAGGTGAGTAGCCTGTGTTTCCATAGTGCCCAAAGTAGAAGAGCAAAAGACTCCTTCCTTTGTAGCCATAATGAAAATACTGGCTGTTCATTTCACAGCAGGCCAGTAAAAAATTGCCTTCTACAAGTGGGCTAGTGGATGAAGCCCTCTGTCGGTACACTTTCACACATATGGATTTGTTGTTTACCCAAGACAACTAAGCATGTTGTTTGCCCAAGACAACTAAGCATTCAAGGTGCCCTCAGTTTGATGAGTGTGCCAGCTGTAATTTTGCATATTCACTAAGACTTAATGCTGTCTGTGTTAACATCTTTTCCCTCTGTCTTTTCAGGTGCTGGCCAAGATGTCGGTCGGAGCTGCGTCCTTGTGTCCATCGCAGGGAAGAACGTCATGCTGGATTGTGGAATGCACATGGGCTACAACGATGATGTAAGTGACAGCCAGAGTGCAGAAGGCAGACCTTCGCTTGGCTTGTGCTTCTTTGTTTGTTGACGATAGCAGACTTGCTTTGGTTTCATTTTGATGTGTACATGGAAACTTGAGCTTGGAGCATTTGAAGACTTAGGTGGAGGGGACGGGGGAATTTGTGGCCTTTCAGGTTGGCATTGGACTCCTGTTCTTTTCAGCCCCAGCTTGCTAGGCTGGGAGGAGGAGGGAGTAGTAAAGGAATGAGGATCAGGAAGATTGAAAGGATAGCCTCACCTACTTTTGCCTCTGGCCTTGCCCACTGCTGGCTGCCCCTGATGATTACCCCAAAGGAAATGTGGTCTGTGAGAGGATAAGTGTTCTTTACCTCTGCTATAGATCATGGATTCTTTTTTGTTTGTTTGTTTATCAGTTTTTAATACAAAATAACATAAATGCTGAGTAATTTTTTAAAAATATATTTTTAACAGACTTGTTTCCACATTTGTGGGTTTAACTTTCATGGCTTTGATTATTTGTGAGTTTCTCCAACTGTCCCCCTCCATCTCATGAGCTTCTTTTCCAGGGGAACTTTCCCTTTTGGTAGCTCCAGTCAGGCCCTGCAGTCTTCTAAAAACCTTCTCCTCTCCACCAGCCCTTTTCCTCCTCCACCAGCTGCTGCCATGCCATTTCTCAGCACCACAAACACTCTCCCCGGATGCCCCCACACTCAAGGAAGGAAATGGGCAGCAAAAAGAAAGTGTGGGGCCATCGTGCTGGCCTACCCCTCTCCCCGTCCTTTCCTTGACCTGGTTAGGACCCTGGGTGCCCATTTTCCCCACCATGCCTCAGCCTCCTTCCTATAGACACACACATACATTTTGATTATTTGCAATTTTCCCCCTTTTGCAGCGGTTCTGTGCCCAAGCCCTAGTAGGTGTGGAAGGTTGACTACAAACAGCGAACAACTACTAAATACATATACAGTAAAATACAAAAGAACATAAAGCCTACAAAACTACATAATAAACAGACAACATCTATACTATTAAAAAACCAAACAGAAAATACGATACAGATGCTACTAGTACATAATTCACTTCCCACTCCCAAGATACACTTGTTGTTTAGCCTTTGTTATACTTCTTCTTAATTCCAGTCCCTTATTTTATATTATAATAGCAAATAATAACTAATATACATGTCAAATAAGATAAGCCACTAATATTAATGTATCACTAATGAAGTAATTGTCATAACCATAATCATAATAATGAAAAGAAAAATGGTTACAGTTCTACCATACACTGTCTAACTTCCTCCATTAATCAGACCTTAACTCTAACATTTTTTAACATTGAAACACCATACTAAAACAGTAAACTAAAAATAACACATTAAATACTACAATACCTCACTAGAACACTAACTTACTAAACACTAATATGTTAAAATACAAAAGGACTCTGACCCCTTCCAAACCAAACTGGAATGAAGAGGAGAAAATAAGAAAAGATAGAAAAGTATTATCTTACCATTGAAGTATTATCCACAGATCGATCTAAACAAACTACTCATAACCATATCCAGAAATTCTTGCATTGTCATTTGATCTCTTATTGTCACGATCATGGATTCTAACATAACAGCTCTCAAACTGGTCAGTGGGTCCAAATCCCAGCCTGCCCTTGCAAAAGACTGTTCCTCTCTTTTATAGAGGCGATTTCCTGATTTCTCATACATCACTCAGAATGGACGGCTGACTGACTTCCTGGACTGTGTAATCATCAGGTGTGTAAATGTGTCTTGACTGTTAGCCTGCGAAAGGATCGTTTACTATCTGCTGAGCAACTTTCATGGAATGGAATATCTGTCCATAGAACAAATTTGTTTACTTGAACTGTTGTGTATTGTAGAAACATAGAGCTGGAAGAGACTCCATTGTCCAACCCCCTGCTCAGTGCAGGAACTCTACTAGACCATCCCCAGCAGGTAGCAGTCAAACCTCTGTCCTCTTTCCAATTTTCCAGGGGGCCTAAAACCTATGACTTGACCAGTCTGAACTAGTGGCCTTTGTAGCTTATTCCTGTTATGAATTCTGGCTTGTTGTTGTGAGCAGATTGATCAGGTCCAGCAGAGCCAACAGACCAAAGGTCCACCCATTCCAGCTTCGCCTTTTAAAATGCTGCTAGATGGATGTCCCAGGGATGCTGGCAGGTGGGGCATCCCCATCATGTTGCACTCAGAGCTACATGAGTCCAAACACAGAGGTTTCATTCATTTATGGCAAGTATTGATTGAAAAGTCTTCTCTTCAAGGATTTTTCAAATGTAGCAGTTGCCAACCTCATGTCTCTACTTATAGTTCTGATTCTCGGCTATTAGCTATTCTAGGCGGATAGGATAGGACGGGATAGGATAACATAGGATAGGACAGCAACATCCGTGGACCCAATCTGAGGTTGAGAAACACTGATTCTGATTTCAGATGGCAGCTGCTGGGTTTTGCTTTTTCTCCTTCCCAGTCATTTCCATTTGGACCACTGCGGAGCCCTTCCGTATTTCAGCGAGATGGTTGGCTACGATGGACCCATTTACATGACCCACCCGACCAAGGCCATCTGCCCTATCCTCCTGGAGGACTTCAGGAAAATCACGGTGGACAAAAAAGGCGAGACCAACTTCTTCACCTCCCAAATGATTAAAGATTGTATGAAGAAAGTGGTGGCTGTCCATCTTCACCAAACAGTCCAGGTAGCGTTGTAGTAGGGATTCTCCCATCTAAGTGCCAACCTCTGGTTTTGCTCCTGGTCACATGCAGTATCTATAATGTTTATTCTTGCTTTCGATTGATCCTGGGACCTTTTGCATGCAAATAATGTACCGCAGGGTGATTATCTGTCTCTAGGTTCTAAATAGGGTGATTGTGCTGCAAAATTTCTTTATTATCTCTGTTG
This sequence comes from Cyclura pinguis, assembly GCA_030412105.1. Taxonomy (NCBI): domain Eukaryota; kingdom Metazoa; phylum Chordata; class Lepidosauria; order Squamata; family Iguanidae; genus Cyclura; species Cyclura pinguis. The sequence continues at coordinate 10,151,054 of CM059612.1, forward strand.
AGTGGGATTTTTAAAAAATTACTTATGTCAAGAAATTTTCTACTGCATTAAAAAGTATCAGTATGAAAGAAAAAGCAGATACAGTAAGAAAAAAGAGAGAAAAGATAGATAAAAGAGAGGAAACATAAAGAAATATATGAAAATAGAAAGTGACTTCCCACTTTCTAATCAGTAGTTATAAGCATAATTATTATAATCTTACCTCCCACTTTAAACTTTACTTAGTAGCCTTCTAATAAACCAGTCCTACTGGTTCCCAAAACCCAGTGTAATTACCTCATTTTTTAAAGTATTTTTTTTTCATTTACTTTATTTGTTTTGCAAAAAGTCAATCAGGGGCTCCATCAAATAGGATTCTTGTGACTTAACTACATTGATGTTGGTGATCAAGTGCCTGAAGAATTCTGCATTGTGCTTGAACTTGTGCAGTGTGCAGTTTTGCATATAGTTACCCTGGGAAATTGTAGATGGTGGGGTTTTTTGCGGAGTGTGTGTGTGCTTGGGTTTATCACTTTCATAAAACAAGACACATGCATAAATTTTGTTGCAGGTGGATGATGAGCTGGAGATCAAAGCATATTATGCAGGGCACGTCCTTGGAGCGGCCATGTTCCAGATTAAAGTTGGCTGCGAGTCTGTGGTTTATACTGTAAGTAACCAGACTAAATCTGTGTGCCTTTTCATGTCTTCTGTCAAAGCGGGCGTGCTCTGTTAATTTGTGTGCCGCTTCCAGGGCCCTGTTGCATGTCCTATAACTCCTAGAGAGACAAGATTGGTAGATACCCGCGTTGTCAGTCTCCTCCTTGGGGAGCTTAGGATAGCCTCTTCTTCATTAATAGCTCTCTATTTTTATTGTCTGTCATTGGAATTTTTTTTTTGTACACAGTTTATTTATCTTTCTCTTTGCTTTTATTCATATCTCACATTGAGTGCTCACTGAATGGAGGGCTGATCCACGACTATTCTAAATGAGTTCAATAAATAATTAGAAATGCCATGAGATATTTTTCTTTCTTCTCTCATTCATTAGGGTGACTATAACATGACTCCGGACAGGCACTTGGGGTAAGCTTGTTTAAAGTTGAACTTATTTTTATTGTGCTTTATTATTATGTTACTTTTGTAAGTCACTCTGGAAAATTAGCATGGGGTAGTGGTTTGCCTGTTTGGCTGGGACTCTGGAAGACCAGAGTTTGAATCTGGTCTTCCATACTCAGCCACAGAAGACCACTAGATGACCCTAGGCAGGTCACAGTACCCTCTGAACAAATCTTGCCAAGACCACCCCAAGATAGTGTTTTCTGTGGGTTATCATAAGTCAGAAATGACTTGAAGGCACAAAGTACTTGGCTAGTACTGTTAAGTCAGGGAATACTGGGTTCTGTAAGCCACTGCCTCTTAACATATCTGATGTGAGAGACTGGCACTTTTTTCCCTCCTCTGCCAGAGGTTGGTACCATATTTGTGTCTATTGGCTACAGTTGTTTCTTTCATTCCTGGAAACTCCCCATGGATTGGTAGAAGGTAGAGCGAGGACCAGCACCAATGTCTTTTGATACTATATTAGGTGGTTCTGCTCATCCTGTATTAAGGAAACTGCTTTTAGTGGTGGCTGAACCAGGTTGCCGTAAGTTGACAGGCTTATGGAGTGTGGTGGAGTCTCCTTCTTTGGAGGTTTTTAAGCAGAGGCTGGATGGCCATCTGTTGGGAGTACTCTGATGTGGGTTCCTTCATGGCAGAGGGCTGGACGGGATGGCCCCTCTGGTCTCTTCCAACTCTATGACTTAAAGGCAAATATACACACACAAATACATTTTATTCATCATTCCAGAGAAAAATATTCTGTAATCCAGTTTTTTTTCCCAATTTTGTTTGCAATTTTCTATTTTTCTAAGGGGGAAAAGAACTTTGGAAAAAAGGAAGGGGAGCCTATTTTTTCTTGATTGTTTTCCACAGGCCCTGACATCTTTAGCTAGGAAGAAACTCTGGGCTCTGTCTCTGCATGGTGTGTCGTGTTGGTGGGGTGGGGACTCACCTGTGAGACACAAGGCCTCATGTTTATCTGTTCATTTTGCAGCGCTGCCTGGATTGACAAATGCCGCCCTGACCTGCTCATTTCTGAGTCCACCTATGCCACAACCATTAGAGACTCCAAACGCTGCAGAGAGAGGGACTTCTTAAAGAAAGTCCACGAAACCATAGAACGAGGAGGGAAGGTATATATTTGTCTTTATTTAAAATACCACTATAACACCTGTGATGGTTTGTATCTAGGCCCAGCAGCAGGTGAGAGGCCATCCCTCTAGCCCAGGTACCACTGCTGTAGCCTCGGAGGGAGAGAAGAACAGGCAGACACAGCTCCATCATGCCAGGCCCAGCAGCTGAGGAAGGGCCGTTCCTCCATCCCAACTGCCACTACTATGGCCTCAGAGAGAGAGAGAAGAGCAGACAGGCACAGCTGTATTGTGCCTAGGCCCAGCAGCTGATCAAAGGCTCTCCTTCCATCCCAGCTGCCACTACTGTGACCTTGGAGGAAGTGCAGAGCAACCAGCAGCTGCTGGACATAATCCCTTTCCACACTGCTGCTTCTTTGTGTGTCTTGTCTTGTTTAGATTTTAGGCCTGCGGGCAGGGGAGTGTCAACAGTCTGTAAGGCTCCTTTTGGGAACCTTTTTCAGCTGAATAGCAGGGTATAAATACTCTAAGTAAATAAATGAATATTTTCTTTAAAAATTTTTTTTAAAAAATCAGTAAAAAAATTTTTTTAAATAGCCACAACAGTTTTTTTAAAACAAGATAGCATGAAAATGGGCCTATACTTAGTTAAGAACAGCCTGGCAGGGTTGGCAGAAGGGAAAATCAGGCTCTTGTGGTTGATCTCTGAATGGTTTGCAGTAACAGGGCAATGTAGGTGGCATCACTTCTTTACCAGAAACTTTGGTACCAGAGGCAAAAGGAAAATAGAAAGAATACAGATAGGTTCCTGCAGCACAAAAAAGAATTGCATTTCAACTTATTTGAGTGAGCTTCTCATCCAGAACCTCCACTTTCATGGGTTCAGCATTCATGGCGTACCATAGAATTGTGCGGGAGGACCTAGAGATGCCAGCATGACTCTATGTCCCATTTCTGACAGAAGTTGACCACAGAATCACACTGGAGGACCTAGAGATTCCTAGAGAAGTGTTATCAGGTTTTTTGAAAAAAGTGTTTGCAGTTATAATTTTTATTCGTGTTTTTTCCACTTTTGTGAGAGTCTTGTGTCCCTAACCTGCAAAAACAGAGAGATGACTTGTACTTTTGCTGGGAAGCAGTGACTGCGTCATGTTGAATATTCAATCAAAACTCTGTACTCTCTTCCCTGCTGTAGGTCCTCATCCCAGTTTTTGCTCTGGGGCGTGCTCAAGAGCTCTGCATTTTGCTAGAGACCTTCTGGTAAGGAGCTTGGCTGCTTCTATTTCTATTTGAAACCATTTTGATCTCCATTCTGCTGCATCAGTGTCTCATTGTCGCTGTGATGATAGGGCATCCCATTATCCAGGTATCAGTGCTTAAGGGGGATAGTTCTCCCTTCAGGCATATAAAGGGTTAATGAACTGCTAGGGTTAGGTTACATTTATTAGGGTTTGGCATCACAGTCATGAGAGATAGTTGTCCAATCAGGGGGAGAAAGATGAGAATCTTTGAGCTGCTTCGATGGAGAAGTTATAAAAATCCTCAGGAGACCACAAGGACAAAGTGAAGAAATGCTTTTCTATAAAACCTGTCTGTTTCCTCTCCATTCCCACATTCCTCAGCCACAAGCGTAGATAGGATTCCTCTTGCCCAGAAGCGGGAGGTGAGGGAATGGAAAGGAGCTTTAAGCATGGAGATTTTTTGCTGCTCCAGAGATTAGAGCAAGAACCAATGGATGTAAATTCACCTAAGCAGTAGAAGGAACCTCCTTCTGAGAGTAAGAACTGTTAGCTAGTGAAACAGGCTGCCTCAGAGGCAGTCTTTTGAGGTCTTTATAAGTAGAGGTTGGGTGGGCATCCTTAGGAAGTGCTTAGTTGCATGGCAGAGAGTTAGGCTAGATGGCCCCTGTGGTCCCTTCCAAAGTCTTAAGATTCCATGATTCTGTAAATTTGGGGGGTGCTAATTCTTTCCTCCTAGGCTGATTCTTGGGCTTTTGCATATGTTCTGATCCTGTAATGGAGCAGGAAAAACACATTGCCAAGATCCTGCAGTGTATAGCATTGTGTAAGTTTTCTGCAGGCAGAACTAAACTATGTCTGTCCTCTTAACCCCTTTCCCCAGCTCACCATGTCAGTCCTGACCTGGACAATCATTCAGTGTAGCGGGGAGGGTCAGGCAGACATCTGACTGTGCCCTGTAGCCAGACTCAGACCAATAACATCATCTGTTGAGATTTCCCAGAGTCGTCCATGTCAGGGCATTCAGAACATGAGTGTGGTATGTCCAAGAAGGTTTTTCTGGTGGATGGAAAGATGAAGTAACTTGACCTTGGCAGCCCAACTGCAAAGTGTGTTAATGGCTAGCTTGCCTTGCAAGGTCTTGCCTCATGAGAAAGCGTCCAACATGGGGAGGATGTATGCTGTGGATGCACTGGATCACGCAGTGTATCCCTGAGTGTGTTTAAGTCCTTAAAAGGCTTAGGTTTTGCTCTGTAAACTGCCTTTGGCCACATTTTGGACCTGCCTCTGGCCATACTCTTTGTCTGTCTTCCATGCTGTTTTTGCACCTGTTGTTTTGCTTCTAGGCGTGCTGCCTGAAGCCCAATTTCTTACCTTGTACTTTGTTTGAATAAACAGCACTGAGCCTTAATGCAATTAGCCTGTGGGGCTATTTTTTCCAGGCTGGAGCAGCTGGCAGCGGTTTGGCACTGCTTCCTACTTTCTGCACTCTGCACATGCTCTGAGGTGCATACCTCACACCAGGACACTCCAGAGATCTCAGTGGATAATGTAATGATTCTCCATCTGATTCTGGGGACATACCCAGACACTTTTTGTATTCCCCGTCCTGCTCTCCAGCAGTCATGGAATGGCTGTAATGGGGTGCCACAGCAGCTAAATGGCGGGTGAGGTCAGTGAGGCTTTGGATATAGCAGAGGGCAGAGGAGAATACCTCGTTGCACAACAGCAACAGCAGACATGTATATTTACAGGATCCCAGCCATAATGTGGTTGTTCGTGGTGAAGTCAGATGCCTGAAAATCATGGGTTTTCACTTTTCAATGCACATGCATATCCTTCATGCTCCTAGTTCCTGTGGCTGTAGAGATGATGCATGGATTTTTGGAAACTGTGAAGGTGTCCGGAAATGGGTCTCAGTTACCTTGACCCAATCTGGCTAAAGAAGAATAAGCAAAATAAGAGAAAGTGTGCCCAATTTTGTGTTAATTGTTGCTGGTTGCAGAATTTGGCTTTTAATGCAGAATAGGCACAGTCGGAGAGCCAAGTATAGTAGTTTGAGTGTTGGCCTAGGACACTTGGAGACCAGGGTTTGAATCCCTTCTTTGCCATGGATGCCCACTGGGTGACCCTGGGCAAGTCACACTCTCTCAGCCCCAGAGGAAGACAAAGGTAAACCACCTCTGAACAAATCTTGGCAAGAAAACTCTGTGAGAGTTTCACCTGGGGGTCACCATAAGTCGGAAATGTCTTGGAGAGGCTCAGCAACAACAATGCACAGCTTCGATGCAAAATTGTAAACTTAAAGAAATGACGATATGGAGTGTACAAACCCTGCTGAAGGGGAAAATCTAAGGGTATAAATTCTCAATGTGTAAACTTGTTTGGGCGTCTCATTTCAGGTGGTAACTAGCAAGAAGCGGGGTGAGCAGAGCAGTCCTTAGTTTTAGATCTCTTGTGAGAAGTTCAGGGAAAACAAGAGAACTTACACTCTTTACATCATAGCAGGGATGATCAGCCTTGCAGAGAGCTGTGGTCACCCCTGCCCACACACAAACCAATTCCTACCCAGACTGCCCAGGTTGCACTTCTAGTTTCTCACTTTGGTGGCATCTTGTTGTAACTGAGAATTGTACGTCTAGAGGTATCCATAGGTGCAAATCACATTTTCTGTAGGGGGACCAGGGATGAGTATGATTCTAGAGGTATGCATTTTTCCTATCTTTGCAGTAAAGGGTAAGATCCTGGAGTGAACAGCTAGAGAGGGCTGTGCCAACAGTTTCTTGGGGCAGGTTGGTTTTGAAAGTGTTTAGGAAAAAACCTGAGTAAGGTGGCATCATACAGGTGCTCTGGAAGGCAGTTTCCAGGTGTTATTATTGTGGTGAAGCTGTTCAGTTGCTTGAAAAGTCTTAGGAGAATGGTATGAAGGAAAATGTGTTTGATATTTACAGTCTTAATTGATCAGCTAAGTATTATTTATTTCTTATTATTTATTAACTTTGTTTGTATTTCAGCTTGGGACTTAAGCTGGTCTACATGTTAAAATTACAATACAATTTAAAGATACAAAAAGTCAGCATTAAAATAAAATTAATCTACTAAGCATATTAAAACAATTTGAAACATACACTTTAAAAGCAGTTAAAACAATGCAGTTTGGAACAATACATTGTTCTCTTATGAGCCCTTTCCTTAAAAGCTTTCAGTTCTAAAAGGCTGTTTGGACAAAAAGATTTTTGCTTGTCAACAAATGGACATACAGTGAGGCCAGTTTCTTCAAAATTTTACAAAATCTGGTAAAGTATAATAGCTAATATCTACTCAAAATATTAGATTGGTAGGATCAATGATTTGTTGATACAGTTATAATTCCAATGTGAAAAGCATTATTAAGGAAGATAGAAATTGGATGGAGGAAGGTGAGATAATGTGTGAAGATTTTTATTCTGTTTTAATATGCAATTTGTTCAAAATGGATATTCTTGTTTTGTTTTTTGTTTTTGTTTTGTGAAAAAGAGGGGGCTGTTCCACAGTCTGGGGACAGCCATCAAGAAGGCTGGTTTCATGTTCCCACCAACAATTCCTGTGAAAGTGGTGGTGGCAGAAGAAGTACCTGCTAATAGAAGTATCTTACCCCTCTAACATTTAAGATTTTGGGATATAGGTGCATGAAAGGAGCTTGCCATGTCAGGACTTTCATTTCTTAGTTTTTCCCCTTTTCTGAATTGCAGCTGACTTGATGCTCCCCCATCCCTTTCCTTTTCCTCCAAAGGGAGCGCATGAATTTAAAGGCGCCCATCTACTTCTCCACGGGCCTGACGGAGAAGGCCAATCACTACTACAAGCTCTTCATCACATGGACCAATCAGAAAATCCGGAAGACCTTTGTCCAGAGGAACATGTTTGAGTTCAAGCACATCAAGGCTTTTGACCGGGCCTTTGCAGACAACCCAGGGCCGATGGTACGTGTGACAGTGGTGGCAGTGCAGCAGTAGTTGGAAGCCATGGTTAGAGTGCTGATCTATACATGAGGGAGGGAAGAGAAGGCCAGGCTTTGGTAGCTCAGGCCAGGTTATTCAGATTTCCATTTCAAATTCCTATTATCAGATTAAAGAAGTAAATGTTTTCTTCTCTCTCTCTCTCTCCCTCTCCCCCATCACCAGGTTGTGTTTGCTACACCAGGGATGCTTCATGCAGGGCAATCCCTCCAGATCTTCAAGAAATGGGCTGGCAATGAAAAGAACATGGTATGGGAAACTTTGTTCTTCCTGTTTCAACAGCCATCTTTAAATTTCTGAAGGGATGTAACATGAAAGAGGAAGTGAGCTTGTTTTCTGCTGCTCCAGAAACTAGGACATGAACCAGTGGATTCAAATTACAAGAAAAGAGATTCCACCTAAGCGTTAGAAAGAACATCGTGATTGTAAGAGTTGTTTGACAGTGGAGTAGCTCAGAGAAGGATGGTCCTTTGGAGGTCTTTAAATAGAAGTTGGATGGTCATCTTTCAGAAGTGCTTCAGTTGTGTATTCTTTCATGGTAGCAGTTGCAGTAGATGGCCCTTTCAACTCAATGTTTCTAATATATCTGCGGTCAAGCACTCTGTTAAATAGCATAGGGAAAAGCCCCCAAACAAAAATCTCTGGGATTTTGCACAGTTCCTGTCAATCAGCCTTTTCAGCTGGATGTCCTCTGGATTGGTCGAACTGCAGATCCCACCCGCCCCATGCAGCATGGGTGGGAGATAGACTGAGGAGGTAGAGAAAATGAAGTTCAGAAACATCCGGAGAGGCCCACAAATTTCCCACCCTGGCTTTGTCCTCTTACCAGTTAAACACAGTAAAGTTTACTTCTGAGTAGAGAGTGACAGAGTTGCACTGCAAGAAGTGCCCCAATGTTATGTGTTTGGAGTATTTTCTCTGTATGGTTTTTATTTTGAGTCCCAGTAGCAACTGTAACACCCTTCTGGATTCTGTTCCCAGGTGATCATGCCAGGATACTGTGTGCAAGGAACTGTGGGCCATAAAATCTTGGGTGGGCAGCGGAAGCTGGAAATGGAAGGAAGACAAATTGTGAGTTGAAAGTTTTGAAGAGGGGTGTCCTTTATGTTCTTGATCAAGCTTATGATTCACTGCTCCACTTTTACTTTCTTTAAAAAAAAAAGTTCTGAGGTGACACACAAAAAAATTGACCTAGGCTGTGATCCTCAATTGCTCATGAAGCATGAAGCATCATTAAAGACAGCGTGACTTATTCCTGAGAAAGCATGCATAGAATTGCACTCTAAGATATTTATTTATTTAAAGCAGGAGTGTGAATTGTGGAGCCCCCTTCCAAATATTAGACTGCAGCTCCTAGCATACTTCACTATTGACTGTGCTGATAAGGCCTGCTGGGAGTTGCAGTACAACAATATTGGGAGGACCCCATGATGCTGTTTCTAGCCACAAAGTCTCAGAGCGGCTTTGTACAGTCCATAAAAACAAGACAGCCTGTTGGGTTTATGATCTAAAAAGGAACAATACAGAAGGAAAAGGTAATAGGGGAGGGAGCAAGTTGTCTTTCAGTCAGGCTGATGTGACTCGTCCTTCTTCCCATCTCTTCATGCGAAGCAGAGTTCCAAAATATTGTTCTGGATGCCTTCCTTGCTTGTTACAGCAACCACAGGCAGAATCTTCTTGGGAGTGTGGTGGAGTCTCCTTCTTTGGAGGTTTTTAAGCAGAGACGGGATGGCCATCTGTTGGGAATGCTTTGGTGTGTGTTGCTGTATGGCAGGGGGTTGGACCGGATGGCCCTTGTGATCTGTTCCATAGAATTCTGTGATTCTATGCTTACATTGGCATAACCTCTGGTACTTACTTGGTTTTTGCGCAAGGAGGTATTAGTACCTAACTACACAATGCCCTTTCCTTTGGTTGTGCAGAGAAGCCCCTCCCTGATATGTTGCGGCTAATAGGGGCTGTTCCTGTTACAAGATCTCTACCCCTCAGATCTTACAGTTTGCATTCCAGTTGAGGGGAAGACAACAAGGGTCTCACATTGGAATAAGTGGGGGGGGGATGGGGAACTAAAAGGAAAGCCTGGAAACAAGCAAAGACTACTGCGTGGAAACCTAGCCATCTAGTCCAATAATGTCAGAGATGCTCTGGGGATCTTAGGTAGAGGAAAAGGTCTTTCCCATCACCTGCTCCTTGTAATAGGAAATGTGGGTTTATGAAACTGGGATATTCCATACTACCCTTGAGCCACAGCTCATTCTTGTTATTGATTTTGTGTGCCTTGAAGTCATTTTCAATTTATGGCAACCCTCCAGGGAAGCTCTCATGGGGTTTTCTGGAGCTGAGAGGGTGTGAGGCACCCAAGATCACCCAGTGGGTTTCCATGGCCAAGCAGAGAACTGAATCCTGGTCTCCAGGATCATAGTTCAGTGCTCAAACCATTACATCACACCAGCTTCCAAGCCCCAGACTGAACTAAAGTATTAAGGGCTACGAAGATCCAGTTCTTTTAACCCTATTTACGAGCGCCCTGCCTCCTTACTCTCTTGTTCTTCCCAGTTAGAGGTAAAGATGCAAGTGGAATACATGTCCTTCAGTGCCCACGCTGATGCTAAAGGGATCATGCAGCTCATCCGTCAAGCTGAGCCACGGAACGTCCTCCTGGTCCACGGCGAGGCAAAGAAGATGGAGTTCCTGAAGCAAAAGATCGAGCAGGAATTCCGTATGTCTTGCCTCACAGGGAGGGTCTGCCTCAGGCTAACTGGGGATGAGGGTGGGCAGCGTGAGGCCCTGGGGTATTAGGCACTTCCAAAGCTGTTTGGGTGGCCCCCATCCCCACCCCATCCAAGCCACCCTTTTGCTGGCAAAAAGGGGGCAAATTGCCTCTCTTGGAAGTCTCCAGGAGCAGGGACTCACATTGCAAGTTGGTTACAAGACTCTGTACTGTTGAACACCAACAAAACAGCTGGAATCACTAACCAAACTATTAATGGTACAGGAGCCATCACCAGTCTTCACTCTGACAGCTCTACCTGTGCCCTGTAGGGAGCAATTTTATCTTAATTTACTTCACTATTCTAAGCCTGGGTGGGCTTTTATTGCCAAAATAAGAGGATCAGGCTGTCAGTGACTCATAGTTGTGTCTAGCCTCCAAATGCACAGGCAGTCTACCTTTGAGCACCTGGAGAGATCTTGCAAACATTAGGTTGGCCACAGTTGGAAACAGTATGCTGAACTGATGAACCATTCATCTGACCCACGTGCTCGCGTTCCTCTCATGCTTTTTCTTTTCTTCTGTAGATATCAACTGCCACATGCCAGCAAATGGAGAGACAGTGACAGTTTTCACCAACCCCAACATCCCTGTTGATGTTTCACTTGGGCTGTTGAAGAGAGAACTCAGTATTGGTAATGCTAAGCCGGGTACTTAACTGTCTTGGAGGGTTCTATGTAGGTGCTAGTAGTACGTGTTTACTGCATTCTCTGCTTATGCTACCAATCCCTGGAGTTAACACCCACTTTCCTATATGTGCTCCCTATGAAAATACACTGTTCCTTCGGTTGGGCAGAGAGTGCATCTGTGAAGCTATTTCCCACCCCCCATGAAAGACTAGAAGCTCTCTTAAACATGCTGAATAACCAAAATTTATCCATTTAGCATACCCAGAGATCAAATTTCTGGTCCTCATGAAACACAGACACAATTTTACAATCATAATGCCACTGCAAATTAAACGAGTATTCCTGTTCGATCCCTGTGAAGTGCTACCTTGTGAAAGTAGGGCCATTTCCACACTAGACTGTTATAGCGCTATTATTCCATTTTCAACATCTTATGGAACCCTGGAGTTTGCAGTTTAGAGAGGGGCCTCAAGGCTATAACGCTATAACAGTCTAGTGCAGAAATGGCCTGGCTGTCCTCATGCTAGAGTGGAAAACATGAGTTCAGGAAGGGAGGGTTGTGGCCACTGTACAGTAAACTAGAATCTGATAACAAGCAGCAGACAGAGGTCTTGCCAGCAGTGTGATTGTAGAGCTTGTGGTGTTTTGTTTCCTGTTTGTGGGGGAAGGTGGGAGAACAGTGGTTGTCCTGCCCTCAAAGGGGTGAGAGAAGTGACTGTTCAGTCTAATGACACTTTCTTTTGGGTGGGTGGAAAATGGAGGATTTTTGATTGACTGCTCAGCCCTGCTGTCCCCATGACAGGCCCCGGGCCAGATTCCAAGAGGCCGAAGCTCTTGCATGGAACCCTGATCATCAAGGATAACGTGAGTGAAATGGGCATTTCTCTTTCACCAGGGGCAGATTTGGGGTAGGCAGGTTTATCCTGTTTCATGTATGATGTTTTTCTCCCCTCCACTTTTTTTGTTTTTGTTTTTGCAAGGCAGAATAGCCTTGTAAATAAACCAGTTAAAGTAATAACCAAAGCGTTTTTTGTTGTTTTTTTTTTTCATTTTAAAAAAATACTGGCAGGCATTCTGTTCACCATCTCTCTCTTTCTCTCTCTCTCTTTTTCTGTTGCCCGTTTTGTTAAAAGTGATTAAAAACCACTGATAGCTATAGTCTCCATGAATACATTTAATCTCCTTCTAAAGCCTTTCATGTTAATGGCTCTCACTACATCACACAGTGGCAAATCACAGAGTTTAACTATACATGGTATAAGGAGCGACTTTCCAGAGCATATGATCTGGCAATTCTAGGAAAATTGCCTTCCACAATATAGTAGCTAGTTCCGAGGCTGGCAATGTGGATTCAAAGCTTACTAACCTACTAGGAGACTGCTTAAAAAAAGTCCAGCTTCTCTCAAATCTGTTGTTTTGTGGCGAGACCTTGGTTAGTTCTGGAGGGCATCAGAATGTCTCTTGTTCTGCATGGACATGCTGGTCATCGATGGTTATTAGATGGCAAAGTGACTTACAAGGCTGAGGGAGATGGCAGCAACCACTGCTTAACTCACAAGTGAGCACTTTTGGAGGGTCTAGGGACCAATCACACACCCTTACACGCGTCCGCGTGCGCGCACACACACACACACACGCACAGACATGCACAGAGGGAATGAAATGGGAAGTGGTTGGAGTCCACGCTTGATCTCATCTGTAGGTAAGATGCACCTTGAGCCTCCATTGTATGTTCCACCTTTTTTTCCAGGAGTGGAGGAGGCTTGTGAGCTGCGTGTCACCACCTTCTGCTTTCGTCTGAGTAGCTTTTCTCACCCTTCACTGTCACTGGGCATCTAGTGTTAACCAGCTGATGCTATCACTGATGTCATGAGGTCACTTGTTAGAGAATTCTTCAGTCCCCACCTGCTTTATTGTTTGCAGCAACATATAATCATAGAATTGTAGAGTTGGAAGAGACCCCAGGGGCCATCCAGTCCAACCTCCTGCCATACAAGAACACATATCAAAGTACTTCCAACAGATGGCCATCCAGCCTCTGTTTAAAAACCTCCAAAGAAGGAGACTCCACCACACTCCAAGGCAGCCTATTCCACAGCCTGAGGAGCTCTGACCATCAGGGAGTTGTTCCTGAGGTTCAGATGGAATCTTTTTTTCCTGTACCTTGAATCCATTGCTCCTTGTCCTAGTTTCTGGAGCAGCAGACAACAAGCCTGCTCCCTCTTCAATATGACATCCTTTCAGATATTTACACATGGCTATCATGTCCCCTCTTAACCTCCTTGTTACCCTGATTTCTGGGAGTCCCGGGAAGGACACCTAAATGTGCTCAAACAATGGGGAGGGAATTAGCACAGAGCACAAGTTTGCAATGCGAGAGGCAGGGTAACGTAGCGAGATCTTGAACCCTATGTCTACAGGGTCAGGCTGAGTCAATGATGAGGCAGATATTGAAATAATAATAATTGTTTTATTGAAATACAATCACACAAGTGTATGCAACACACTCACACAAGAAGCTATAGAAATAAAGGTAGGAGTGGGATAGAAGGATTTTTAGAGGAGGTTTGGGTATGGAAAATACTATACCTGTCCTGAAGCCCGGTTAGAAGCAAAGAAGCTGGGGAGCGTGGATTCTCAGCACGTGGGGCTGAGGGGAAGGCTCGCTGGACAAAGCGACAGCAAGGCGGGATGGAAGCCAAGAGTGATCCAAGGAAGTGCTCAAAGTCAGGGGTTCTTATAGGGAAAATTGTGGCCGCAGGCTAGTCCGTACTTGGGGAAAACAATGAGTTTGGGGCTGGAGACAAAGCCTCCAAAAGGTCAGTACTTTAAATGATTGAGTTGTAGCCAGATTGTCAGTAGAGTGGCCAATATGCAAACGCGGAGTACTTGACAGTTGTATAGTCCGCTCATCAAGCTGCCTGCGCGGGGCAGGGGATCTTTTGAAAGTAGCGTGCATACATAATGTGGTACTTGCCTTGAGGTCTCCTGAAGCTGCATTCGGCAATGACTGGCCTGCCTAGAGTGGGATTTGAATGATTCGGCTATTGTCGGCCACGCCTGTGTGCATGCTTGTCCGGGAGCCTCGCAAGCACGTGGAGAGGAATGGGTACAGAAGGCCAAATTATTGATATCAAAATGATATCTTAATATCCCACAAGCTCGGGCTAGAAACAGCGGTAACATCCTCTTATGCAGACTAAACATACCCAGTTCCCTAAGACACTTCTCATAGGGCATGGCTTCCAGACTCTTCACATGTTGATCGTCCTCCTCTGAACACACTCCAGCTTGTCAATATCCTTCTTGAAATGAGGTGCCCAGAACTGGACACAATATTCCAGATGAGGTCTGACCAAAGCAGAATAGACTGGTACTGTTATTTTCCAATATTCCTATTGATGCAACCAAGAATTGTGTTGGCTTTTTTGACTGCTGCATCACACTCCAAGGATGGTGAACCCACATCACGCTCCTTTCTGTTCCACCAGAGCTTCCGCCTGGTCTCTCCAGAGCAAGCACTGAAGGAACTGGGACTGGGGGAACACCAGCTAAGGTTCACCTGCCGCATCCACTTCCAAGACCCTCGCAAAGAGCATGAGACGGGACTTCGCGTTTACAACCACCTCAAGAGGTGAGTACTCTGGTGTTGGAGAGGTGGAGAGGAGCAGAGGCATCCTCTAGTTCAAGCTTTTGTTTCATTTCCTGAAACCTCTTACCCTGGAGAGTTAAGACACTGAGCCTGGGTTGAATCTAGACTGACATGTACTCAAAGTAGGCCCCTTGACACTTGTGGGGTTTCAGTCTTGCCAATTTAAGTCCATTGATCAGACCATTGTAAATGAATCCTAGTTTGGGGAAAATGGGGGATAGAAAAGGAGGAGGAGATAATGAAGACAATGGTGCGATGTGTTCCATGTGGGTCTGCCCTTGGAAAGTATCCAGAAGCTGCTGCAAAAGTGGCAGTCAGACCGTTGTTTGCTGTGTGCTGAGAGACTACACATTACCACTCTCGAACCAACTGCACTGCCTTTCAGTTTGCTCAGTTAAGGGCGTTGGTTTTGACCTGAAAGCTCTTGGAGTGCAGGAGCCTGCCCAGAATTTAAGCACATAAATATAGGGTCCATGGTGTGTCCCAACACTCTGAGAGGCTTTGCCTTCTTTGTAGCAACATAACTCAGTTGTGGAATTCCTTCATAAGGGAGATTAGACTGGCTCCATGTCTCTTGGGCTTCATGCAGTGAACATTTTTTTTTCTATTTAGCCTTTGGCTTTTAGAATTATTTTAATCTGTTTCAAAGCTTACTGATACATTTTATATACTTTGGGGACAATGGGTGGGTAGAAAATCTATTGATACTTTTCATACTAAGAACTGTAATAATAAGTACAGCTGGCTCTCCACTTTTGCAGGCTCAGTATCCACGGATTTGATTATTTGTGGAGTTCATTTTTAATTTAATGGATTTATTTTTTTAAAAATGTTGCTGTATTTGCCTCTGCTATGGAAAAAGTATGTTCTCACTTGGAATCTCTGGGTCCTCCAGTGTGACTCTTTGGTCTACTTCCTCTGGATCATAGGTATTCTAGGCCTTGCTAGGTCTCTAGGCGTTGCTACGCCCTCCACTGTGACTCTGTGGCTGAAATCTGACCATAGAATCACTCTGAAGGACCTGGAGATTCCCTGAGAAGTGTTCTAAAGTTAAAAAAAAAACCTATTCACTATTTTTATTTGTGTTTTTTCCACATTTGTGGGGGCCATGTACCTCTAACCTGTGTGAAAGTGGAGGGGTAACAGTAATTTATTTCAGTGGCTTGAAATGAAGTTGATTTCTTTCCTGTACAAATTTATGTAAGCTGAACAAATTGTGCAGTTTGGGTTCACCAGGTAAGAGGTAATGACTGAACACCTTTCCTCTCCCTCCCCACAAAGCCTTTATAAATTGTAGTGTAAACTGTGAACTGTTCTAATTGCTGAACACAGTTTAAAGTAAAAGTTCCCAGTTTTGAGGCCTAGGAACTTGCCTTTTTTGAAAAAGTGAAAATTCATGTTCTTGGGAAGCAAAATTCAGCATTTGGTACCCAGTTTTCTCTTCAGTACCAGTATAAAGTGCTTGAGAATCGCTGCAGAAATTGTGTTTTTGGTTTGGTGTTAATAACAAAAGCCTGCATAAAATTAATTAACTTCCATTGATTTTGGGGACTTTTGTGGGGGGTGGTCAAAAAAAGCAAGTTTCTAGCTATTTCGATTTGTAGTGGGTGGCTTAGCAAATTCCAGGCTATTTCAGGCTATGTGTAAACTGTAAATTGGTAGAAAGAAGAGCCTTGGGGTAGGTTTCTTTGGAACTAGTGGGAATACAGAATGTGCATCTATTTTCCCAGTGCCCTGAAGGATTATTCTGTTCAGCACCTCTCTGACACCTCTATCATGGTGGAGTCTATTCTGATCCAAGTTACAGTGCAGTCAGAAGATCCTGCTACCAAACTTCTGCTGGTGTCGTGGACATACCAGGTTAGTTTTTCAATCTGATTTTGTAGTAGCCACATATATACGCCACAGTGTTTCACTAGACCCCCTCTAATGCTGCCACCCTCTTCAAGGTTTGCCAAAGAGGGTTTTGGTATAAATGTTGAGGGACAGTTCTGTCCTGTTTGGGTTTTTTGCCCCAATTCCCCCAGTCATGTGAAAACACATGCAACTATAACTCCACCTCCATGCTGTCCCCAAGACCTATATTTTCCTGTGCGATTTCTCTCAAAATGGAAACAGGTAGTGATATCATGTCACTTCCTGTCACCATTTTTAGAGGGACTGAAGCATAAAGTGTAGATATTAGAACTTGCTATTGGGAAGATAGGCATGGCCTGCAGGGGAGGTGGGGGGAATAGACTTCTGGTCCCCACGGAGTTGCTCCCCATCATCTTAAGCAGATGTTTGCACCCATATGTATATATATAAACTTAAAGTGTGAATGTAATGTACAAACATACACATTCATGTATACCTGTGTATAGGCATGTCTATGTATACCTATGTATAGACAGATTTATACTCAGTCTTCTCTCCCCCCAGGACTTGAAGGCATATCAGACATACCATGTCTGTGCACCTTTGCACTACCTCGCCTTTGCACTACCTCGCCTTCCCCTCTCTTTAAGAAAAATATGTAGAAAGACTACTGCAGTTTTAACTAGTCTGGAGAAGGGGCAAAACCCTTACAAGGGAAGGTGGTGCTCCTCACATGGTCTCCACAGGAGGCCTCTGCAGGCCATCCCCATGTTCCTCTAGAGTCTTTCAGAGTTGCAAGACAACAAATGTGTGAACAGCCTTCCCTGCGGAAAGGGTGTGTATATTTAGAGCTTGACTGAAGCTTGGTCTCAAGGGCCTCGTTCACACATGCAGGTTGATCAGCAAGTGAGAAAGAAGTGGGTGGACAGAAGTCCTCAGGAACACAAAGTTGGCAGTGGGCGGACACATAATTCCGCTATATAGTTACAACAGCATCCAAAGAGCCCTGCTGGATCAGACCAAAGGCTGATATGAAATCAAGCCTTCTGTTCTCACTGTGAACTTCCACTTGCTCACAGGCAAAAGATGAGCTTAAGAGCATCCTGTCCCTTGACTTCCCCTTCCTTACCTTTCTAGCAACGCGAATGCAGAAATACAGTTGGCCCTCCACATTTGTGGGTTTAACTTCCACAGATTTGATGACAGTCCTCCCTCCACATTCAGGGTTTGACCTTTGCTAATTTGATTATTTGTGAGGTGCCTGCTTGCCTACCCTCATTCCCTGCTCCCATTCCCTTGCCTTTTGCCCAGGCACGCTGTGCCTGCTTTCTCTGTGCCCAGGCAAAAGACAAGGAAGCGGGAGGGGGAAACCCTTCACACAAGAAGGAAGGTGCTTGTGAGACTTTCCTCCCATTCTCCCCGTCCCATTCACGTGCTGCTGAATGAGGATTCCAACCCTTGCCTCCCAAGTCATAGGCCATTTCCGCACTAGACTTTTATAGCGCTATGATTCCACTTGAAACATCCTATGGAATCCTGGGGTTTGCAGTTTCGGGAGGGGCCAGGTGGCCCCTCCCAAAACTGCAAACCCCAGGATTCCATAGGATGTTTCAAGTGGAATCATAGCGCTATAAAAGTCTAGTGCGGAAATGGCTATAGTTCAACAGTCAAACACATGGACATTAATTTGCACATTAGTTACTTATCCAGTTGGAATCAGTGGATGAAAAATCAAGTGCCCAGCCATGCATCTCCACTGTAAATTTTCTTGTAGAAAACAAGAAGTCTAAAGAGAATTTCTTTTTTTGCATGGAGCGTCTCCCTGAGAGCAAGAATCCAGGGTTTTTTTTTTCTTCTTGCTCACAAGGAGAGTGTCTTTCAAGACACGTCCCTTTTCACATTAGGCAAGTGGGGGTGGGAGAGGAAACCCTTAAAACTTGCCTCCTCGTGTTGATTTCAACAGAGTAGAATAAGATGAGAGGTCTTCAGTTGGACCACTGCTGCAAATTACAGCATAGTTCTTAAAACGTTTTAAGCAGTAGACAATCCGTTAATACATTTTTTAAAAAAAATGATTCCCTGTACAGGATGAAGAAATGGGCAGTTATGTGACCTCTCTCCTGAAGAAGGCACTGCCCCAAATCACTGCTTAAGCCCTGGCCATCTTGGGAGATCTCAGGAGCGGCTACTTCAGACAGCACAAAAGTCCGCTCTAAATACTTGCATTGCTAAAGGGTGTATGCGTGTGTATGCATTTTTAAAAAAAAAAATAAAGATATTTTAGTTTCTAAATTCTTGGTCTTTCTTTTCATGCATGGCATTTATACCAGCCTCTCCTATCCTAGTTAACCTCTAGCTGTATTGGACCCACCATATTTCTATTGATGCAGCCAGGAAAGCCAACATGATTCTTGGTTGCATCAACAGGACTTCTAGATCGAGGGAGGTAATGGTACCACTCTATTCTGCTATGGTTAGACCTCATCTGGAATACTGTGTCCAGTTCTGGGCACCTCATTTCAAGAAGGATATTGACAAGCTGAAGTGTGTCCAGAGGAGGGCGGCCAAAATGGTGGAGGGTCTGGAAGCCATGAAGCCCTATGAGGAACGGCTTACGGAGCTGGGTATGTTTAGTTTGCAGAAGAGAAGGTTAAGAGGGGACATGATAGCCATGTTTAAATATTTGAAGGGATGTCATGTCAAGAAAGGAGCGGGCTTGTTTTCCACTGCTCCAGAGACTAGGAGAAGGAGCAATGGATTCAACATACAGGAAAAGAGATTCCTGAACTTCAGGAAGAACTTCCTGATGGTCAGAGCTGTCCAGCAGTGGAATATGCTGCTGCCTCCATGGAGTGTGGTGGAATCTCCTTCTTTGGAGGTTTTAAAGCAGAGGCTGGATGGCCATCTGTTGGGAGTGCTCTGATGTGGGTTCCTGCATGGCAGGGGGTTGGACTGGATGGCCCCTGGGGTCTCTTCCAACTCTATGATTCTACATCCCCCATCATCCCCAACACAAAGAGACATAGGATAAAGCTGACCAGAAGTTGTCACTGAACACAGCCAGGTCACCCACTCTCATTTCCTGCATTCGCTTTGCTGGCTGGAGATGATGGAAGCCATACTTAAAATTCAGCTACAGAGCACCAGGCTGGGAAAGAATTGATGCATGCTGATTCCCCAGTGGCAGAACATTTGCTGCAACTATAACATACTACTGACAGGCTGCTTGCAACAGTACTGTGCTCCACCAGCCTACTTGCATTTTATTGTTAATTATCCCATTGATTGAAAATATTCTGCTTTATGAACAAGTTTTTTAAAAATTTTTTAATCAAAAGCACATTTAATTATTATAAAACAACATAGAAAGGAACCAACACACACAAAACTAAGCATCTACTAACTAAACCACAAATATCTAACTAAACTAAGACACTAACCACAAAAACTCAATGGAGGTGAAAGGGTTACACGCTTGGCTTCGATTCCTCAGAGAACAGCCACTATTGAAAGCTTATGGTACTTCAAAGTTTCATCAATATGTCCATAAATAAATAATCAAATTCTCTATCTGAAGTTGTAACTGTGTAACATTTTTACTACATTTATACTTATAAAATAATTACGCCACTACTTATATTAAATGTAGAACACTCTTTAATAAAATCAGAATAACATTCTACAATAGTGATTCTAGTTGTGTTAATCAAAACCTATTGTTGCAAGTCTCCCCTCCCAGACTTTTCTTAAAAACATTATAACCTTCTCCCCACGGTTCTTAAATTTCTTCTAGGAACCTTCTCTAATAAATATTGTCAATTTGTCCATTTCTGCCATGTCCAACAAGTTCATCAATGAGTTGCCTTGTGATCTTTTCTCCTTTAGACATATGCTGTTCTAGCTGCCATTATCCATATGATTCTTAGGCGGCTTTATCATGATCATTTTTTTCCTTTTCAGTGGGGAAGGATCCAGGGGCAGGCCCCGTGTTCAATCACAGACATCTTCAGTCAGAGAGCTCCAATGAGGAGCAGCTTAGGGTGCTGGGTATGTTTAGCCTGAAGGAGGGAAGGTTGAGAGATAACATGATAGCCGTGTTTAAATACCTGAAGGGAGGAGGATGGAGCAAGCCTGTTTTCTGCTGCTCCAGAGGCAAGGACATGGAGCAATGGCTTCAAACATCAGGAAAAGAGATTCCAGCTAAACATTAGGGAGAATTTCCTGATGGTAAGAGCACTTGGACAGTGGAATAAGCTGCCTTGGAATGTGGTAGAGTCTTCTTTGGAGGTTTTGAAATGGAGGCTGGATGGGAATGCTTTGTGTATTCCTGCATGGCAGGGATGGACTTCATGGCTCTTGTGGTCTTTTCCAGCAATATGAGTCAATGATTTGAAGGGGAAGAAAACACCAGGCTGTTCTGGGCTCCATGGACACATACAAATTCACCTTTTCCACAGGCTGTAAACTCCAGACTGATGCAACACTGCTCTTTTACACTTTTAAGTATCTGCTCTTTACCATGCTTCTTTGCATTACAACTCCCAGCCAGCATGACTGCTGAGAAGGAATGATGGGAGTTGTTATCCAAAAAGTTCAGGAGAACACCAGATTGCCTACCTCCTGGTTAACTGAGACAAAAATCTAAATCTAGTCCATTCAAATTCTGCAAGAATAAAAGCAATGTATGGCCTTTTGCTACTGATCTGCAAAAGCTGACAAAAGGAAAAACTATCTGTGGAGAAACCTTTTGCAGATGCCCTTTGAGATTTTGAGGTTTTGAGATTTCAGTTGACGGTGCCAAAACACTGTCCAACCACATCGCCACAGGCCAAAGGGCTGGAAGCTTTTCTGTTTTTATTCTGAATCTGTGCTCTCGCAGCATTTTCTGTTCTTCCTCTTCCTCCACTGTGTTATCTGTTCCTTTCTCAAAAACCTTAGGCTGCTGAAATGAGGTTAGTCAAACCCAAAAACTCCATATATGAAACTGAAAATTTCATTCAGGTTCCAGTGCAGCTAAAGACCAACTAAGGTCTGGATGGGTCTCACCAATTTTACCTCTGCTGCATTCCGGGTATTCCTTCCCTCATGCCTCGGTTCAGCCACATGCTCTCCAGCTTGGCCACCGCAAATGGTATAGACATGAGTGATCCTTTTCCGGAAGCGAATGGGCCAGCGGCACTTTTTGGTGGCTGAGGTGAAGTAGTACAAAATGGGGTTCAGGCAGCAGTTGAAACTGACCAGTGCCAATGTGACCCTGCGCATTTTGTAAATGAAAGTGGCCAAGGAGCAGTTCTGGATAATCCCGGTCCGGATCAGGAAGTGCAATAAGTGGGTGAGATGGTAGGGAAGGAAGCAGGTGGTGCAGATAAAGAGGATGAGATAGATGGTGCCCAAGGCCTTCCGCTTGCGGGCGCTGCGAGGGATGTGGGAGATCCGGTGCACAATCAAAGGGTAGCTGATCAAAATGACCGCAAAAGGAACCACAAAACCAAAGATTAGCACACAGATGTTGTAGGGTACCATGCGGCCAGTCCAGCTGGCAGCCCCAAAGTTCTCAAAGCATCTTGTTACGTTGTTCTCTTTGGAGTGGAGGGGTCCCCCAAGGATCAGTGGGCCAGCAATGCTCAAGGCCGTCACCCAGAGAATCACGGCCACCATCCCGTAGTGGGCGCTTTTGATTCTGATGTACGCAAAGGGGTGCAAGACGGCAACGTAGCGGTCAACACAGATGCAAGTGAAGAAGGTAATGCTGAGGTAGATGTTGAGGTAGTACATGCACCCTGTGATCCGGCAGGCCACATCCCCAAAGATCCAGTTGTTGTGGTTGAAGTGGTAATGGATCTTGAATGGCAAGGCACAAGCAAAAAGAGTGTCCACCACAGCTAAGTTAACCAGGTAGACGTAGGACCGAGGGATGTTTACAAGGCGGTAGGTCAGGAGGTACAAGGCTGCTCCGTTTTCGAGGAGGCCCAGAACAAAAACAATGCTGTAAATGATAGTGAAGAGGGAATACTGGAAGTCTGCTTGAAGTTTACACTGCAAGTTGGTGTCAGTAACAGTCTCGGTAGAGCATGCAATGGTGAGAGTTGTGTTATCCATTTTCTTTTTTTAGCCAGCAAAGCTTCTCTCGCTCTACTCTGGGAGATCAGAGACTTCTCAGCAGCTCATCTGCAGACAAGAAGCCAAGCTTGGTTCCTTGGCATCCAGAGAGGCAGTACTTAATTTTATTCTTCTCGTCTTGGTGGGCAAAATCGTGCCACTTCCATACATGAGGAAAATGGGTCCTGTGAAGGAACAACAAAATACAAACACAAGCAAATGACTGTCAAGCTCAGGTGGAAGGCTGAGATAAAAAGAAACAATACAGGACTCGTTTTGTCTGAGATAATAGATTTAAAAAACTGGACGGTTACCTCACAGCCATCTCTTCCTGCCTGAATGCCCTCCGCAACCCCTGGGTGTTATGGACTACAGTCCCCATCATCCCTGACCACTGCTGGCAGGTTAATGGGAGCTGGAGTACCAAACACAGATTCATGAAGGCCGGGGGGGGCAGAAAAAATTGGGGGGAAAGTTTTTCCCCCATTTTTTAACAAAAGTTTTTCTTCCTTGAATATTTTTAAAGGTGGGTTAGGGAATATTCTCTTATAGAATGCTTAAGTCAAATCGTTAATATATTTACTCCTACATTTTTTCTAAAAGCTACGTAGCAGGTAAACTTTTAGGAAAGACTACATACAGGGTTAAATCATTGCAATTCCTGGTCTTGGTTTTCTTTTCGCCTTTTTTTATGAGAATGAGTACTTTCCGTCTGCTTGGTGCTCTCTTGTTGTTGTTGGTGTTGCTGTGTCCCTGCAAGTTGTTTCCAACCCCAAGGCAATACTATCACGGGCCTTTCTTAGCCCTCCTTGGAGGCTGAGAAAGTGTGACTTGCCCGTGGTCACCCGGTGACTGAATGGGGATTCAAACCTTGGTTTTAGAGTCGTAGTCCAGCTCTCAAACCCACTACACCAGGCTGGCTCTCAACACTTGGCAATATGGAGGACTCACAAAGACAATATGGGCCTATTAGAGCCCAAAGATCATCAAGAGGAGTCCTTCTCTGTGTCCCACCACGCTCTCAGGCATGTTTGGGGGAACTAGGCGGACAGCCTTCTCAGTGGCTGCTCCCAGACTTTGGAACTCCCTCCCTAGAGAGACCAGGATGGCCCCATCCTTGCTCTCTTTCCAATGGCAGATTAAAACTTTTTTTTTGTGCCATCAGGCTTTTATAACTTGAGATGTTTGGGTTTTTAATGGTGTGCAGTTCTGTTTTTAAGGTTGGTATAGTTTTTTTAAAAAACATTTCAATGTATTTCATATTTTTAGACGAGCCAGTGTGGTATAGTGGTTTGAGCTTGACCCTTAAGACCAGAATTCAGTTCCCCACTCAGCCACAGAAACCCACTGCGTGACCTTGAGTGCATCACACTCTCACAGCCCCAGACAAAAGCCTGTGATAGCTTCCCCTTAGGGTCGTCGTAAGTCAGAAACAACTTGAAAGCACACAACAATATTCTTTGACCTACAGTTTAAATGCTATAAATTGTCTGTTTTTTAAATTTTATATTTATACTTCTATGTATGTTTTAATTTGTATTGTTTTAATGTTGTTAGCAGCCTTGAGTCCCATTGTTGGGAAAAAAGGGGGGGATAAATACATACATGCATGCATGCATACATACATTCATTCACAAGGTTTCTACATCCTAAAGACACTCTTTTCTGGAGGTTTAGTGGCTGATTTTATAACAAGAGAGAAAGAGATGTGCGTGTCTCAGGTACTGTAAAGGCTCGGCATGGCAATAAGCTTGAAGAACTGCTCAGCGATGGCACACTACAGGTCACTAGGGGCAAGGCACACTCTCTCAGCCTCAGAGGTAAGCAAAGGCAAACCTCTTTTGGACAAATCTTGCCACGAAGCCCCATGACAGGTGTGCCTTAGGGTCGCTGTAAGTTGGAAACGACTTCAAGACACACAGCCAGAGAAATGGCAAAGGGCAGCCCTTGGCCTCCCTTCTTTTCCTCCCTTTTGGTCGTCCCTGCGGGTCTTCTTATTTGTTCCTGCTGTAAAAGCATGGAGCAGCACCAAAATGCACAGCTGCCATGTTCCTTGTTTGGTACAGTAAAGTTAAAAGCAAACAGGTTTTTGACACCAGGGGTGGACTTCTGTCCAGCTTCAGCCACAGGGGAGCATGGCCTCGCAGTCGGCCTCGAGGTGACTGAGATCTGGTGTTAGGACTCTCCAACACCGGCCACCTCTGGTTTAGAGAAATTCTTGATGGGGTATGGGGGTCCTTCAGAGGAACCCTGGCCACGAATGCCTTATTCGAAGGGCAAAAATAATACAGAGGGAGCAGGTGTTTTTTCTAGAGCGCCCTGCCATGAGCATCCCGGGGGCGGTCTCTTGCACATGGCTCGACTGGATGTGTTGCACCGTCTGCTCCAAAAGAGAACACTTCCCACCCCTTCTATTCCCTGGGTCCATGTTCTGAGTGCACTAATTTCACAGCCAAAATGACACGTGAGGAAGGTTAGTAGTGAGATCTGGGAAAGCCCCAAGATTTGCAGAAGTAGACAACAATCATCACCACCAAATCTTTAAATGCAAAGGCAGCGGGGGGGGGCATCCCAAACAAAGCCCCATGAAGACACTGCTGCTGTCAGGATTTTGTGTCTGTACTCTTCTTAGGTTGTATTTTTCAGAGATGGGGCAAATCCAGAATTTTCCGAATCATGCCTGAAAGGTTCAGGGAATCCACGAATCTCAAAACTTTTGAAATCTTTTTTTAAAAAAGGGTTTAAAAAGCAACTTTTATTTTTTTTTAAACTTTTAAAAACTCTTTTTAAACAGCACTTTAAAAAAAAACCCTATTTTTTGGTCGGTGGATTTGAAGGATTCGATTTGCCTATTTTTGTACAGGGATATGGATTTGTGAATCTCGAATCCTTGCTGAGGATTCGAGGATTCGCTTGGCCCATCCCTAGTATTTTTTTTTCCATCTTTGTGTGTGTGTCTTATATTGATTGGGCTTTTGCAAGTATAGTACAAGTATCATCAACAACCTTGTCAAAATCCTGTTATTGGTTGCAACTAGAGTAGAATCATAGAAATATAGAGTTGAAAGAGACCACAACAGCCACCGAGTCCAATCCCCTGCCATGCAGGAACACTCAAAGCACCGCCAGCAAATGGCAATCCAGCTTCTGCTTAAAAACCTCCAAAGAAGGAGACTCCACCACACTCCATTGAGGCAGCAGATTCCACTGCCGGACAGCCCTGACTGTCAGGAAGTTCTTCTTGAGGCTCAGGTGGAATCTCTTTTCCTGTAGCTTGAATCCGTTGCTCCTTGTCCTAGTCTCCGCAGCAGTGGAAAACAAGCCTGCTCCCTCCTCAACATGACATCCCTTCAGATATTTAAACATGGTTATCATGTTCCCTCTCAACCTTCTCTTCTGCAGAGTAAACATACCTAGCTCCCTAAGCCGCTCCTCATAGGGCTTCATGGCCTCCAGACCCTTCACCATTTTGGCCTCCCTCCTCTGAACAGATTCCAGCTTGTCAATAACCTCCTTGAATTTTGGTGCCCAGAACTGGACACAGTATTCCAGGTGAGGTCTAACCAAAGCAGAATAAAGTGGTATTATTACTTCCCTAGATCTTTACACTACACTCCTGTTGGTACAGCCCAGAATCGCATTGGCTTTTTTAGCTGCCGCATCACAGTGTTGACTCATGAGTAGATCCAGTAGATCAGTGGGATTTACCCACCTGTTTACCAGCCATTCAGCAACTGATCCAGTGGGTTCACTCAAGCTGGAGCTAACCAGTGGGATAATGGCTGGGGTTGCCAGACTGAAAATTAGTCCTTGAGCAGATGGCTCCTGTGCTTTTAACCATGGTGGGTTTAACAATGGGTGTTGCTTGTTACCTCGCTGCATGACAAGCAATGCCTGTGGAAATCCCCTCTTCTATGTACTATTAAATGTACAGGAGCCCTTTCTAGTTTTGAATCTGGCAACCCTAACTCAGGCCAACAGTAGCACTAAGAAGAGTAATGGTGACTTACCAGTCTGTGTTACAGCTGCTGGTCTTCTAATGTCCTCCTTCTGACGCTGGTTCTCTCCTTGAAGGATGGCCGCTGCTGCTTCACACCTCCTCTTGAACTTTGGGGTGCTGGGAGCAGCAGTTCCTGTGTGACTTTTTGCAAATGAAAGAGCCTCCTACTCTTGTTTCATAGCAAGAAGCCACAGGAAGTGAAAAGCAGAATCCGAGGAGCAGAGCCTGCCAGCTAAATAGAAAGAGCAACTCGCCTGCTGATCTGAGAAAGAAACAATTCTCTGCTGCCAGTCAAATAATGGCACCCCTGTACCAGTTGGGACCTGCCAAGCCAGACACAGATGACCAGCTCTGGATCAGGGCCTGCTTCCAACATCTCCGTTCTCCCTACTTTTGGGTGACAACTCCAAGGAAGGGTACATGCACACAAATGAGGGCCAAGATCCTGCATCTTCAACATAATTCCAGTGGTGGAGGCACACCATTGTAGTTATGTCTAAAGATACCTGTCAGGGTCAGAGACCCCGGTGGCGAGCCAGCCCAGAGAAGGGAAAGGGAGAGATAGCAAAGTGCCACCAGGAGGAGTCAAAGCAAGCAATTACTCATAGGCAGTCCATTTACCTAAGCCTGAGCAACAAACGAAAGCCATAGTCAAGAGTCCAAAATCCAGGGGTCAGGAGATCAATCCAAGGTATCAGGAGCCAGGTGCTGGAAGCAAGGAACAGACAAGGAGAGGGCTTATAAAAAGTTTGACACAAGCAAAGGAAAGCTTCCAGGCAGGCAGTTATATAGCTCAGGCACAGGTGTGGCCAGTCACCGCTTCTTGAACTTAATCAAGGAAGCCTCCCTTTGCTCAGGTCTCTTGAGTCTCCGCCTTGTTTGTGGGCTGATTGCCGCAGGCTCCAAGGCATCCTCGGGATCACAGCTGGCTCCCTGTTGCTCTAAAGGAGCAGGCAGAGGAACATCCCAGCCTGCTTGGTCCGTGGCAGCAGCGGGAGCTCTTGAGCTGCAGGACTCATCTCCAGCCACTGCCACAGAGACCAGCAGCTGCTGCTCGTCATCAGCAGCTCTGACAGGGGCTTCAGTTATCACAATACCCACCCAACATACCTTTTGAGCCAGGGAGCCCCCAACTGAAGAGGTTCTGAAGTGCTGCAGATTGGGGGGTGGGGAAATGACATCCACAGTGCTCTTCCAGTTACGGGGTTCATTGACAGCAGGCAGCTGGAGAGGCCCCCAGGGGCCCTGCTGCAACTGCTTGTCTCAGTGACACCCATGACAGGGAGATCGCTGCAGATATAGCTTCCCAGTCTTCAGCACCTTAGAAATCCTTTGGTGGGGTGCTGCCAGGATGGAAAGGTAGGTTGGAGCATTGTGTTTAACAAACGTAACCGTTCACCCCCAACAGTTATAAGATTGTAAGTCCATTTTATGATCTCATTAACTACTGAACAGGATGCCAGCCATGGTGTTTACCAAGTCTCCAATGAGCTGCTACAGGCTGGGTGGCTCACATCTTGTCCGTCCTGGATTAGGGATTGATGAGAGCAGGAGCTGTGAGTGTTAAGCTCCCTTTTAGACATTTGGAGTGAACTCCCTCACCCAGAGATCTGTGTCAGAGGAGGAACAAGATGCTCTTCCACCTCACTGGGTAGGAGAGATAATATTAACCCTTCTTTCCATGAGTTGTGCTAAACTCTTGCTTATTTTGGACAGTTAAAACAAACACATCACATGTGTGTGCCACTCAAGTGGAGTTTACAGCAAGAACTCTACAGGAAGTCTAACTTTATACTAAAAAGTTAGACTTCCTATACAATTTATTGCTGTAAACCCCACGTGGAGTTCCTTTGACCCTCTGCATAGTTTTCAGCTACAACTCCCACAATCCCTTGCCATTAACGCATGATGCTTGGGGCTTCCAGGGAGGTTGGAGTCCAAAACACCTGGAGGGCAAAAAGTTCCCCACCGCTGCTAGGCCAGTTATTATCATCACCATACTGCAGGTGAAAAAAAAGTGCTCAGAGTGACTTCAAGGCAGAGGCAAAATTTAAGGCAGGAATTTAGGTGGTTTACTACACCAGCTCCACTTGCCCCTTCTAGAACTGAGTTGGCCCTGCATATTTCTAAACTTTGGGCTAGACACTGGACTTAGTTTTGATAATTATATATCATGTGATATAATAAAATAATATTTTTTTAAAAAAATAGTAAAAATGAGGCTGAGGTTCTCATGATATCCCTCCCTATCTCCCTGAGACCAAATACTGTGAATGTTCAGGGTCATGTATAGCCTGAGGTTCTGGGTTCATATTCCAGATTCAAAAGGCAACCTCTGAGCTGATTCCTGCGGCCCAAGGACTGGTCCTTTTTCAGTCATGTAGGAATGTAGGGGTGGGGGGTGGGCGATTCACCCCAGGCGGCAATGTTTTTGGGGCATCCGTGTCTGTAGCCCCACCCCTGTGCACCCTGGCCACGCCCCCACACCCCTCAGCCCTGCCCCCATGCACAGTGGCCACGCCCTTCCTGCCCCCCCCCACGCACTCCAAACTCCGTCACTGTCCTTTTTGCAGGGATATCTCTTTGTCAAATGCAGAGTGCAATTCAACATATCCTCAGCGTAGTGAAAAGATTCACTTTGGGGATACACTATGCAGCCCCCATGCAAAAAAGCAACACTGAGCAATGTACATCCATGCCTGGGTATTTTTGTGTAAGGTGCAACCACAATCACAATGTTGATCTCTGTACAAGTCCAGTCCCGCTGCCATCAGCACAATATATCTGTTGCACTGCATTATGGCGAACAATTCACCATGCCTACGTAGAGAGACTTCTGCATGCACACGTCATTGACAACTTAGGAAAAGTTTTCGGTTTCTGGACACGCTGGCTGAAGGATTCTGAGAACTGTGGTCAAAGACAGTAACATCCTGAAGTTCTGATAGATATAGAGAGAGACCAAAATGATAAAAAGTAGCTGTGATTTAGTGGGGGAGACCAAGCAGTTGTATTGACAAGCGCTCACAGAGCACAGAACACAAGAAAGGCCCATCTTCCTTCTTCAAAGAGCATTCACAGAGTCCATTCCAAAGCCATGCCCCTTTCAATACATCCTAAGGTTCAGCTGCAGTTCTTCTAGTCTCCAGATCTGCATACAAGAGTATGAGAAAAGTCAGGCTGGGAGAACCTGAATCATAAAGTGCCCCCTGCCCCCTGCTTTCAATTCACATTTTGCTTCTTACTATGAATTCACAGAGTGGAGTTCGACAGATTTCTTCACTCCCTCAGAACTGGCATTTCAGTGGGGCAGATAATTGCAACACAACACTCAAAAGCACTACACAAGTACTGGCATTACACGCCACCAAGCATATTTTTTCATTCATAAGGGACAAGAACTTGTTTTAAAAAGACAGCAGAAGCAGCAACACTCAGGAACACTTGAGTGCTGATCTCAGCACCAAAATCTAGGCTGTTGATTTGGTATGTAAGAGAGGGAAAGAAAGTCCTAACAATTTTTTTATGTCCCATGTAACTTATGACATGATAGCCATATTAAAATACCTGAACAGAGATCATGTGAAACAGTCCTTCTCAGGCTATCTGAAGTAGCAGACCGACAATCATTTTTTCGCAGTGTGCTGGGGACCAGCACCTTACTTGTGCCTACTGGGTACTATCATTTCTTGCTCTGCCAGAAATGTAATTGGGACTGGCACCAATCCAGGGGCTACTGCTTTGAGCAGCACTGGGGAGATGAAGGAGCAAGCCTGTATTCTTCTACTCAAGAGACTGAACATGGACCAGTACATTCAAATTACAAGGGATTCCACCTAAACGTTAGGAAGAAATTCTTGACTGCAAGGGGTGCCCACCCTAGAGAGTGGTGGAGTCTCCTTCTTTGGAGGTTTTTAAGCAGAGACTGGGTGGGCATCTTTTGGGAGTTCTGCAGTTGTGTACAGGCGCATAGGGACGGGTGGGCGAGGGAGGTAATTTGCCCTGGGTGGCAATGTTTTTGGGGTGTCCCAGCCTGTAGCCACACCCCCACACACACTGGCCACGCCCCACAGCCCCGTCCCTCCCACCCCTCCTCCACACACTCCAAGCTCCGTCACTGGTTGTGCGTTCCTGCAGGGAAAGGATTTGGCCTAGATGGGGGCCTGTTTAATTCCATAATTCTACAGTTCTAACTTTATAAACCACCACCCTTTACAAACCACTGAGATAACATTTTTGCCTTTAATCTCACTGCCCTACAGATCTATGCCATGAAATTCTGCTCACCCCTTTTTCCACCTCTATAATCTTCTTTTTGCGACCGTAACATTAGATCTGGAATCACCTTACGGTAAATCAGAACCAATGGTCCACCTAGCACAGTATTGTCTGCTCTGGCTGGCAGCTGCTCTCCAGGTTCTCAGACAGAGGAATACGTTTCCCAGCCACCTGCTACCTGATCCTTCTGACACAGGGGAACTGCTTTTAACTTGAGGGCTGAATTCAACTGCAGAGAACCTTTCTGGGGACAGGACAAATTCCTGTGCAGGCAAGTCCAAAGACAAAAGGAAGGGACAATAAAATACCAACATATTTTAGCTTCAAGTACTTATTGCCAGTAGGACAACCTTGGGTGTCACACTCTCTCAGTCTCAGAGGAAGGCCATGGCAATCCTTCTCTGAATAAATCTTGCAGGAAAAAAATGATGGGGTTTCTGCAAGTTGGAGAAGGCAAATAACAACTATTCCCCTTAAGCCCATCATTATCATCATCATCATCATCATCATCATCATCATCATCATCATCATCATTTATATCCTACTTTCTCCCTAGTAAGAACTCACAGTGGCTAAGGCTACTCAACTGTCCCTAAAATGTCTGGAAAAGAAAACCGTCAGTGAAAAGCCAAGGTGATTTCATATCTCTTCCAGGTCATGTTTTATGCCCCAAATGCAATACAATTAGCCCTCCACATTTGCTAGGGTTAGGGATGCAGGACCCCTGCAAAACTGAAAAGCTGCAAATGTCAAAATGTATGTGTGTGTCTGTGGGAAGGGGGCTGGGGCACGGTGGGGAGAGCAGGCTCCCAGGGCCCAAACCGGGTCAGGAAAAGCAGAGGGAAGCAAGTGGGTTGGTATGGTGACCCTGTACATCCTCTCTCTTGCCCATCTTCTTCCTTCGGTGTGCGTGTGGGGCATCAGGAGAGGGTTTGGGGTGTTGAGAAATCTGGCTGTGAGCCATTCTTAGCTGGCGAGGCTGCGGCTGGTGGAGGAGGAGGTGGACCAGAGGCAGGTTTCTAAAGGGCTGCAAAGCCCGATCGGAGCTGCAGAGAGGGAAGGTTCCCCCAGAAAAGAAATGCCTGAGAAGGTGGGGAGGCAGGGCTTGGAGAAACTTGCAAATAATCATATCCGTGAAAGTCAAACCCACAAACACGGAGGGCCAATTGCAGTCTGTCCCACCAAGGGGATGAATACTGTCCCCCGCTGGCTCTGCTCCGGTCACAGTCGCCCACCCACCCCTGCTTGGGTCTGAACTGTTGTCCTTACCAGCCTCGCAGTACTCCACGTTCTTCAGAAAAAGACCGCACGCTGGCGCCATGGTATTGTGGGGATAAGCCATCAGGTCCCGGATCTCCAGGAGCTTCTTCACGCGCTCAGGGTCCAGGCGGTTCTGGCCCACTGCCACCAACACGCCAGCCATGCGGCGCACCTGGAATGACAGGAAGGAAGCTCAGAAACAGAAGCAACGGACAAGAGCCAGCACTGGCAGGCAAGCATGTCTCACTCAGCTACTTCTCTTGATGCCATAGAACCCACCTCGTAAGCTGTGCAGGTTCCCCAATGCAGCCATTTCTAGGTTGTCAGAGAGCGAGGGGAGGACCAGTGATGTCCTTTGCCTCGGGGTGGGCAAAGTGGGCGGCTAAGTGGCCAAATCAGGTCCACAGAAGACCTTGGAGGGCTCCCCCTCTTCCCCCTACCTCCCCAATCCAAAAAATCTTTTGCCCCTAAACGTCTCCTAGAGAACACGAGGAGTCTTCTCACCATGTTTTTAGCCCCCTTCCTGCCACTTAAGAGCTAGGAAAGTTATTTTTAAACAACATAAGGTGAGCAGAAGACCTTCGTTTTTTAAAGGCTGCTTCTGAACCTAGAATGGCCTGCGGGAGGGGGCAAAATGTTGCAAAAATGCCCCGGCACAGCAAAGTGGGCATTTGAGGGCATTCTGAGGCACAATATTTTTTTAAAAAAGAAATTGACCCCTGGATCCTGGAAGGGCCACCCAAAAACTGCCCTGGAGGCCACAGACAGCCCACTGGTGACACTTTGCCCACCCCTGCTTCAGTTGGATGTGAGGCACCAGCAGGAACCTGCAGGGGTCACCAGTCAGTCCCTGTAGACGACGTCCTTGCAACACTTCCAGCTAAAGGAAAACACAGGCGACCCTCCCCATTCACAGATTTAACTTTAATATATAGATGAAACCATTGGAAGAGGTTGTCTGGAGTTTTGGTGCCATCAGTATGGGGATGACAACCAACTCTAGTGCTCATTCCCACCCCAATCCTCCAAGGAGGCTGTCTTGGCCACTAATGGACTAGATGAGGGCAAACAAACTGAAACTTATTCCAGACAAGACAAAGATGTTCCTGGTCAGTTGAAAGGCAGGTCAGGGACTAGAGATTCGGTCTGTGTTAGACGGGGTTACACTCCCCCCGAAGATATGGGTTCACGGTCTGGGGATACTCCTGGACTTAGCTCTGGAGGCCCAGGTTTCTGTGGTGGCCAGGAGTGCTTTTGTACATTTAAAGCTTGCATACCAATGGCACCTTGAGATGCCAGATCTGGCCACGGCAGTCCATGCCTTATTTAGATCCCATCTGGACTACTGTAATGTGCTCTACTTGGGGCTGCCTTTGAAGAGTGTTTGGAAACTTCATTTAGAACAAAGATCTGCAGCCAGAATATTGTTACAGAGACTATACCATGCCTCTGTTAAAACAACTTCACTAGCTGCCAGTTTGCTTCCAAGCATAAGTCAAAGTGCTGGCAATGACCTATAAAGCCCTCTATGGCTTGGGTCCAGGCTATTTGGCTTGCCTTTATCTCCCTGCCTGAACTCTGGAACTCCCTTCTTAGGAAAGCCAGACTGGCACCCTCCTTGTTGTCCTTCTGTCACCAGGCAAAGACCCTTTTATTCTAGCAGGCTTTTAAAACAGAAACAGCCTTTCCACCCTACACTGTTCTAGTGCTATTATTCCACTTTCAGCATCCTTGGGGAATTCTGGGGTTTGTAGTTCACTGAGGCCAAAGAGCTGAGAATTCAAATTGCCCTCCTTAAACTGCAAACCCCAGGATTCCACAGGAGACAGAAAGTGGAATAATAGCACTGTAACAATGTAATGTGGAAAGGCCCAAAGTTGTTAAAGAATTGGCTGAGGGGGTTGTATTGTTTTAGAGTGAACTGTTCTAATGGCTTTTTATTTTTGAATGGTATGTTATCTTTTGATGTGTAGTTTTAAATTATGCTAATAATGTCAGAAGTTTAATCCTATTTTAATATTCCCTTTTTTTTTAAGTTTTTAGCTGTATTTGGGTTTTTAAATTGTAAGCTACCTTGAGTCCCAGTTTTGGAAGAAAGATGGAATACAAATAAAGATGCTGCTGCTTCTGCTATCCATCTCTCAGGACATTTCTGCACTAACCTGTTATAGCGCTATGATTCCGCTTTCAACATCCCATGGAATCCTGGGGTTTGCAGTTTAGGAAGGGGCCGGCTAAACTGCAAACCCCAGGGTTCCATAGGATGTTGAAAGCTATAACAGGCTAGTGCGGAAATGGCCTCAGTCTAGCCCTTCTTGCTGGGTTGTAGTGAAAGGAAAAAAGTGACAGGAGAACCACATTAAGAACCATCCTTAATTCTGCAGCAGAAAGGGATAAATGGATCAAGAGAAAGGCTTTTGCTACAATCTAGCAGGATGTCTATAAATAATCCATTTATTTTATTTACCTATTTATTTATTTAAAAAATTACGTTTCACCCAGCCAGAAATGCCTGTCCTCTGGGTTTTAGAAAGGAAACCATCGCATCACGTTTTTCTGTTTGTGGAAGGGTTCGTGACCACCATCAGCAACCCACACATTCTCAAGACTACAACTCAACCTGATGCTCACACTCAGTTCTTGCACATGCACCGACTTGATCAGAAATCAAACTACAAGAACAACAGGAAATACAACGTTGTGACCTACCCATTCCCCTGTTGTTTCACAGCCAAAGAAGAGAAGTCAACGAAGGTAGGTATGTAGGTGTGTGTGTGTATGTTTTTCCTTTGAGCTCTTTTGAGG
This sequence comes from Cyclura pinguis, assembly GCA_030412105.1. Taxonomy (NCBI): domain Eukaryota; kingdom Metazoa; phylum Chordata; class Lepidosauria; order Squamata; family Iguanidae; genus Cyclura; species Cyclura pinguis. The sequence goes on from CM059612.1 coordinate 10,185,814, forward strand.
AGGCTGTTTCATAGAGGGAGGGGGGTTGGGGAGGAAGTCTGCAGCGGTATAAATGGAAGGTCGAACTTCCTTGTTAAAATACAAAAATACAAATACACCAAAAGTGTGGGGAGGGGGGGCAGACAAGGGAACGCAACCAACCACATCCCCTCTAGCTAGGGGAAAGACTGAGTCAGAAAAAAAACAGGGGAGGGAGGTGCGTGGCTCCGTCTGCTCTCTGCTCGCCCCCATTCAGTGACATAAATATAAGGGAAGCTTTCCAACACCCACAGTGCATAGCCATTGTAAAAAAATGACTAAGTGACTCTATGACTATAGGACTCTATAACTCCATTATTCATAGAGGTTTACTCTCCAAACCTAAAAGGGCTTCCAGAACAACTTGCCACATTCTCCGTATATTTAAAAGAACACAGAAGCATAGAATCATAGAGTTGGAAGAAACCCCAGGGGCCAACTCCCTTCTGCCATGCAGGATCCCACATCAAAGCACTTCCAACTGATGGCCATCCAGCTTCTGCTTAAAAACCTCCAAAGAAGGAAACTCCACCACACTCCCAGGCAGCCGATTCCACTGCCGGACAGCTCTAACCATTAGGAAGTTCTTTCTGAGGTTCAGGTGGAATCTCTTTTCCTGCAGTTTGAATCCATTGCTCCTGGTCCTAGTCTCTGGAGCAGTGGAAAACAAGCCTGTTCCCTCTTCGATATGACACCCTTTCAAATATTTGAACATGGCTATCATGTCCCCTCTTAACCTTCTCTTCTGCAGACTAAACCTACCCAGCTCCCTAAGCTTCTCCTCATAGGGCTTCATGGCTTCCAGACCCTTCACCATTTTGGTCTCCCTCCTCTGGACACGCTCCAGCTTGTCAATATCCTTCTTGAAATGAAGTGCCCAGAACTGGACACAGTATTCCAGGTGAGGTCTGACCAAAGCAGAATAGAGTGGTACTATTACCCTTCCTTGACCTAGATACCATACTCCTATTGATGCAACCAAGAATCACGTTGGCTTTCTTGGCTGGTGCATCACACTACTTACTCATGTTCAGCTTGTGGTCGACTAAGACTCTCAGATCCCTTTCATATGTACTGTTGTCCAGCCAGCTGTCACCCATCCTATGTTTGTGCATTTCATTTTCTGATGCCCAGCTGTACGACCTTACATTTCTCTCTGTTGAAACTCATTTTGTTAGCTTTGGCCCAGCTCTCCAATCTGTTAAGGACATTTTGAATTTTGATCTTGTGCTCTGGGTAACCCCTCCCAATTTGGTATCATCTGCAAATTTGATCAGTATGCCCTCTATTCCTTAATCCAAGTCATTGATAAAGATGTTGAATAGCACAATCTCAATGCTAGGCCCTGTCACTGTCCAATTACAGAGTTCCTCCAACCTGGAAGCTCAGTAGCAGCATACCTGCCTTCATTACAGAAGGTCCCAGGTTCAAATCCCAGGATCTCCACCTTGGGCTGGAATGACTCTCACCTAGGACCACTGCTCAACAGCATACAGCAGCCTTTTCCAAGCTATTGCTCTCCTGATGTTCTGGATTATAACTCCCAACATTCTTGACTGTGGCCATACGGATGGGAGCTAGATTGGTCGAGCAAGATTGTGCAGACAATACTGAGTTAGATAGAATCCAAAAGCATGTTCCTCAGGAAATTAGCCCTTTACTCAGAATCCTAAAGACTACAACCTTATATCTTTCTGGGGTAGCAGCATAGCACTCACTTTGCAGGTGGAAGATCCAAAGATCTCTTCCCAGAATCACCAGGAAGAACAGAGGAAAACTGAAACCATGGAGATCTGCTGTTAGCCAGTGCAGACCAGACTAGTGGTCCCAAGGGTCTTCCATGACTGAACAGCAGGCAGAATGTTCAACTGCTTAGGGGATTTTATGGTATGGAAGTGTGAGCAAGAGGATTGAAGGGACTGGATTACAATACCCATCTTGCCTTACACTTTTAGTCATGCTGGGACTGATGGGAATCCAAGGGTGTCCACATTTCTTCACCCCAAATCTGTATCATCCAGGTGTTCTCCAAGCTTCTGCTTCACCCAGTAGGCTATGACCTCAGCACTGATTTTATGGACTCTCCTATAAAGCTGGACTTGTCATCTAATCTTTACTCCCTGCATAAATAAGAACAACGAGGAGAAATCTCCTGGATCAGACCAAAGGCCTCCCCAGTCCATCACCAGGTTTTCTCTTCACGGTGGCCAAAGAGATGGCCAGGAAGAAGATATGGAGGCCAAATCACTCTCTTGCTGTTTTCTTCCCCAAAAACTGGGCTTTGGACCAAGTCATTTTTAGAGCAACTGATCCTTGGTGTCCATTCCCCAATTCAAAATGCTGACAAGTGGAAGCTTCTCTGCTATATAAAAACCTGCCATTTAGACAGCATTGAAAGTAATTTTTTTAAAAAGGAGGAAGTCAATACAAAGGTGCCATGCAAAATCATTTATACGATTTTGATTGTCCAGCTAATCACCAGAAGTTATCTGGATTAACAAAGAACAATCCTTAAATAAGAAATTAAGTTAAATCTCTAAAACTCTTCTCAAAGCTTAGGGAAAAACAAAACTGGTCTGAGATGGTAAAATACATCTTTTTCAGGATTTTTAAAAATTGGTTGCCAAAGGTTTTATGGTTTGTGTTCAATTTCACTGAAATTTTCTTCCTCTAGTCAGTGTCTCAGTGGCTTCTAATTAGAATCTGAGTTCTTGGTTCACTAATTACCTTTTTTGTGCCCATTTGGCTCCACTGGTTTTCCAAACACCAGATCTGAATGTCATGCAACTATTTGGACATGCAGTTATTACTTAACAGAGCCTTGATTTGGATACAGTCAACCTCTGATCCCGTTCTTGCTCTCGTAGTTGTCATCAAGTTCACTTCAACTTATGGCAATCCTATGAATGAGTGAATTCTAAGTCAACCTCTCCTCAACTGCCCTGCTCAGGTCTTGCAGGTTTAGGGAGTGTCTTCCTTGACTGAGTCTATCCATCTGTAATGTGGTCTCCTTCTTTTCTTACTACCATCTATCTTACCAAGCACCATCATTTTCTCTAAAGAGTCATGTCTTCTCATGATATAAAAGTTTACTCATTTTGGGAGATTTCAGGTTTGACCTGCTCTAAGACCCACTCATTTGTCCATGGGATCTGTAGAAATCTCCTCCAGCACCAAACTTCAAATGAGTTGATACCCTTTTCTCAGATTCCTTTCCTGCCTAGCTTTCACAACTACATACAGAGGGTGGAAATACAACAGTGTGGACAATCCTGACCTTGGTATGCAATGATATCTTCACACTTCAGGATCTTGTCTAATTCCTGCATAGCTGCCCTTCCAAGTCCTACAGCTTTTCCACACTACACTGTTATAGTGCTATTATTCCACTTTCAACATTCTGTGGAATTCTGGGGTTTGTAGTTTACTGTGGTCAAAGAGCTCTCTGGCTGAGAATCCTAAAGGCCCCTCCCAAAACTGCAAACCCAAGGATTCCATAGGATGTTGAAAGCAGAATAATGGCACTATAACAGTGTCGTGCAGAAATGGCCCTAGTCTTCTGATTTTTAAACTATAGTATCCATTTTGATTAATGACTGATCCAAGGTATGGAAAATCTTGAACCATTTCAATGTCTTCATCATCTCCTTTAAAGTTATCTAAAGCATCTGTGGTCATTATTTTTGTTTTCCTAATGTTCAAGTGTAACACTGCTTTTTGTGCTCTCTTCCTTAATTTTCCTCAGTAGCTTTTCCACGTCTTTGCTATTTTCTGCTAATACTATGGTATCATCTGTGTATCTTGAACTGTTGGTGTTCCTTCCACCAACTTTCATATCTTCTTCCTTTCAGCCTAATCCAGCCTTCTGTATGATACGTTCAATGTCTAATTTAGACACCCTATTTAATTTAGGGTGATAAAACGCAACCCTGTCTGACACCCTTGCCAATTGGAAATAAGTCTGTTTCTCCATATTCTGTTCTCACAGTGGCCTCCTGTTCTGAGTATAAGTTTTACATCAGGACAATCCAATGTTGTGGCACATCCATTTCTTTAAGAGGAATCCATAGTTTTTCATGATGAACACAATCAAAGGCTTTGTTGCAATCTATAAAGCACAGGCTAACTTTCTTCCGAAATTCTTTAGTGCACTCAATTATCCAATTTATGCTTGGCATATGATTCCTAATATCTCTTTCTTTTCTAAATCCAGCTTGGATAAATAGCATTTCTCACTCCATATACAGTAAAGTCTTGAGCATTATTTTGCTTGCATGGGAGATTAATGCAATGTGCCAACAGTTACTGCAATTCATGGTGTCCCCTTTGTTAGAGACTAGAATGTATATTGAGCATTTTCAGTCCGTAAGCCATTGTTTTGACTTCCACATTTGTTGGTAGATTTTTTTTTAGAATCTGAGTGCATTCTGTCTCTATGGCTTGAATGAACTCTATTGGCATGCCATCTGTACCTGGAGATTTACTTCTCCCAAGTGTTTTGACTGTAGCTTCCACTTCATTTTCTTATTTCTGATCCTAGCAGTTCCATCTAGAGATGATAAGTAATACCCTCGTCCATATCCTTGAGAGAGTGACTGGCCCAAGGTCATCTGCTGAGCAGCAAATGGGGACTTGAACCTGGATCCCTCTGATTACCAGTCCAGCATTCTAACCACTACACCGTGTCGACTCTCTTCTACAGATAATTCAAATCCCTTTTTGAAGCCAACAAACTAGGGGGATTATTTTTACCAAAGTGGTACCAAGCATTATATGAACAATGACCAGAATGTAAGTTTAGTAACAGTTCAGACTGCAACTTGTTCAAGCCCCAAAAAACACCCACGTGCTTCCAGAGGTATTAGATTCAAAGGTCCATCATCCCCAGCCAGGGGGAACCGATGGATGGTGGGACTTGTAGTCCAACTATCTCTAAGGGGGACAAGTTGGTAAATGGTGCCCCATCCTTTCTCCTTCAAGATATTCACCAGTTTTAAGAAGGTACTGCAACTACAGATAGGCACAAACAGTTCCTCTGGAAGTTACCACCAGAGGGCACCACTCAACTACACAGTGGCTTTTTAAAGAATATTTTTTTTCTATTTAAATCTCTTTGCTCGTCTACCAGTCTGTCTCTGATGCTTCAGAATCACAGCATTTGGCCACACAACAAGGAGAATTTGGCCTTTTTCACCAGTTTCTCATCTGGTGTGGCTTTGCAATAAAAAATTCTTCTCATCCGGAGGAACAAAAGTTACAGTGTTATGCCTGGCCCTTAAAGAAATCCTGTACCCAGGCAACGTAAAGCTTTCGCTAAGAAAAACTGGATTTTGCAACCAGCATATATTATGCAAATTAAAATCTCTCTTATTCTGCTCAACCTAGCCTCCTTTTCTTTTCCCTCTTTAGATTGCATCAAATCTCACCAGTGGAAATTTTAGCCCACCATCTCTGGATTCTGAGATTTCTGCAGCAAGGGGCTCTATACTTAAAAGAATCAAAACAAAACCCAGCCTCTTCCCAGCCTTAAGGATTAGTAACTTGGTGCCATCTCCAATAACGGACAACATTTCTAGGATGATGAATTCCCTATCTAATATCATATTCTATCCCTTTTCAGCATCGTGGCAGAATGGCAGCGTACACAAGATGCAGCAACATTTGTGGTTAAATTTTTGCGTCAACTCATGGAGAATGGAAACATTCAACTAGTGCTTGATGTGCTAACATCAGCCAGGATGTTAGGAAAAGGTCAATAGGCACCTTCTTCCAGAGCCCAGCATACTTTCCCTAGGGATTTCAGAGGCATTTTGGTTGGTTTTAATACCCCTCAATACCACCACCCCCCAGTTTTTAGATCTGCTGCATCTTGATAAAGTGACACAGTGGTTGTGTTCCATGACACAATAAGTAAGAGAAGTGGTTAAGCTCTGGCCCACCAGATGTTTTGGACTACAACTCCCCACCCCACCCCAACGTTTGGTGTATGTAAATAAGTAGAAGCACTCCAAGAATAAAGATTCTCTCCTGGTATTGTTTTTATAAGAGCCAAGGTGGTGTAGTACTGGTGACCCTGGAAACAAGAGTTCAATTCCCCACATGGCCATGGAAGCCCACCCTGGGCGCATCACACACTCTCAGCCCCAGAAAATCCTGTGATACATTTGCCTTAGGGTCACCATAAGTTGGAAATAACTTGAAGGAACACAGCAACAACAAACTGCTAATAACCCCCACCACCTTTAATAGGGAGAAGAAGCTGCTGTCTGTATACCCTGCACTGCTACTAGATGCTCAAACTGCTCACAGCTCACACGTACAAAGAATTTATTCACAGAAAGAGAACTTACCCCCTGCCACATGCAAAACTACCCAGAATCTTCTGTTTATTGTGTATAGGCAGGAGAGGCTTGGAAAATGCAAAACATTCTGAATATACTTCCACGTGTGTCTTCAAATCAATTCTGACCTATGATGACCCTCTCCTAGGGTCTTCTTGGCAAGATTTCTTCAGAGGATATTTGCCCTTGCCTTCCTCTGAGGCTGAGAGAGTATGGTTTGTCCAAGGTCACCCAACAGTTCTTTCTGCCCAAGTGGGGTTTTGAACCCTAGTCTCTGGGAGTCCTTATCCAACATTCAGATTGCTACAACACACTGGCTTTTAGATACTTCTATCTTGCCCTTCAAATCATCACTAGAAGGTAAGCGTGGCTTACACAATCATCAGTTAAAATATCCTAAAATACAATAAGTAATGTAAACCAGTGGGTGCGGAATATAAAACTGGTTTCAGACCAGTTTCATAGTTGGTCTTTACTTCTGCGTGGTAAAGTTAGATCTCACTGTACCTGCTTGTAGAGAAATGACCTGCTGGTGAATTTCAGTTCCCAAAACTTCAGCTCACTGGAAAAGAGAAGGAAAAGTGGAGCATTAAAATAGGGTCACACACCTTTACATGCAGTTATGGAATTTGGTTCTGAAAATACCAGAGTAGGGTGAAACATTGGCAACGTAATCATTCCTATAGGCCAGGAGGGGGCAAAGAGCAGGCCTTGGGCCTCCCCTGGACCCCACTTTTGTGCCCCACCAAAGCCTCTAATTTGTTTGGAAAAAATTGCTGGGAAACAACTCTCATTCTAATACCCTGTCAGAATCCTTCCAGAGACATCCAACTGGCTCTCAATGGATACCACCCAAGCCTGATCCAGAAGTAACCTTCTTACCTCCGGGCCAGGAAAGCTTTGGCCCTCTGGGCATTGCTGGACTACAACTCCTATCGGCCATGTTGAATGGGACTTATGGGAGTCAGAGTTCAACAACACTGGGGGATCCACAGCGATCTTTACCATTACATTCATATGCTAAGCTCCAAAGAAACTGAAGAGGTGCAGAAATGGCTGAGAGATGATATTCTGAATGCTGGACCCCACTGACACTATAGAATTATAGCACTGTTGTTCTTTTTATGTGTGTCTTCAAGTCATTTCTGACTTATGACAACCCTAAGGTAATCCTATCAGAGGATTTTCTGGGCTAAGAGTGTGTAATGCGCCCAAGATACCCAATGGGTTTCCATGGCTAAGCAGGGAATCAAACAGTTGTCTCCAAGGTCGTAGTCCAATGCTCAAACCACTACATTATGCTGGTTCTCACTTACTCTCCCACACTTCCCCCACCTCAACTGCTATGGTTCTGCCCTGCAAAATCCTGGGACTGGCAGTTTAGCGAGGGATGTTTAGAATCTCAGCCAGAGCCCCATAGCCTCATCAAACTACAAATCCCAAGGTTCCATAGGATGCAGCCATGGCAGTTAAAGTGAAATAACAGCACTATAATTGTGCAGTTTTAAATGGGCTCCCGGTATTTTGAAGCTGCTCTGTCCAAAACCCTGAATGACAATTGAGGAAAGCACTAAACTCTCTGGGCCTTTCATCTGTGTGTGTGAGGGGAAGACTTTGAGGCAAGTCCCCCTTCTCTGCGAGGAAGGAGAGGCATGCTGGCCAAGATGAAAAAGCAGCCAGGGCCATTATCTCCAAATCACAAAGAGGCTGTTTGCCCATGGCCACTTCCTAAATCTGTGACCAAAAATATAAGCAATTTATCCTTAGGGTGGAGTAGGCAGAAAAAGCATGATTGACCCAGAACAAAGAATCATAGAATCATAGAAATGTAGAGTTGGAAGAGACCCCAGGGGCCATCCAGTCCAACCCCCTGCCATGCAGGAATACCCTCAAAGCACTCCCGACAGGGGGCCATCCAGCCTCTGCTTAAAAACCTTCAAAGAAGGAGACTCCACCACACTCCGAGGCAGCAGATTCCACTGCCGGACAGCCCTGACTATCAGGAAGTTCTTCCTGAGGTTCAGGTGGAATCTCCTTTCCTGCAGCTTGAATCCATTGCTCCTTGTCCTGGTCTCTGGAGCAGCAGAAAACAAGCCCTCTCCTTCCTCTACATGGCATCCCTTCAAATATTTAAACATGGCTATCATGTCCCCTCTTAACCTTCTCTTCTGCAGACTAAACATACCCAGCTCTCTAAGTCTATCCTCACAGGGCATGGCTTCCAGGCCCTTCACCATTTTGGTCGCCCTCCTCTGGACCTGCTCCAGCCTGACCATGTCCTTCTTGAATTGGGGTGCCCAGAACTGGACACAGGATTCAAGATGAGGTCTAACCAAAGCAGAGTAGAGTGGTACCAGTACCTCCCTCGATCTAGACACCATACTCCTATTGATGCAGCTGAGAATTGCATTGGCTTTCTTGGCTGCCGCATCACACTGCTGACTCATGTTCAGCTTGTGGTCTATTAAAACTCCTAGATCCCTTTCACACGTACTGCTGTCCAGCCATGTGTCCCCCATCCTATATTTCTGTATTCCATTTTTTCTACCTAAGTGTAGGACCTTACACTTCTCTCTGTTGAATTTCATTTTGTTAGCCTTGGCCCAGCTCTCCAATCTATCCAGGTCATTTTGAATTTTGATCCTGTCCTCTGGCGTATTAGCAACCCCTCCCAACTTGGTGTCATCTGCAAATTTGATGAGCATGTCCTCTATTCCTTCATGCAAGTCGTTGATGAAGATATTGAACAGCACTGGGCCCAGGACAGAACCCTGTGGCACCCCACTAGTCACTTCTCTCCAGGATGAAAAGCAGCTGTTCGTGAGCACCCTTTGGGAACGGTCGGTCGACCAGTTACAAATCCAACTAACAGTAGCCCTGTCCAGCCCGCATTTTACTAGCTTCTTTGCAAGAATGTCATGGGGAACTTTGTCAAAGGCCTTACTGAAATCGAGTAATGCTACATCCACAGCATTCCCTTCATCTATCGAGCTAGTAACTCTATCATAAAAAGAGATAAGATTAGTCTGGTATGACTTATTTTTGAGAAATCCATGTTGACTTCTCGTGATTACCGTGTTGCTTTCTAAGTGATTAGAAACTGACTGCTTAATGATCTGCTCCAGAATCTTTCCGGGTACTGATGTCAGGCTGACTGGGCGATAATTATTTGGGTCCCCTTTTTTCCCCTTCTTGAAGATGGGGACAACATTTGCCCTCTTCCAGTCTGCTGGAACTTCTCCTGTCCTCCAAGATTTCTCAAAGATTATAGCAAGCGGTTCCGAAATGACCTCTGCCAGGTCTTTTAATATCCTAGGATGCAATTCATCTGGCCCTGGAGACTTGAATTCATCCAGTGTGGCCAGGTATTCCTGTACCACCTCTCTACCTATTCTGTGCCTCATTTCCCCTGCTTCCTCCCCTGCTCCCCAACCGCCAGGTTGAGTGCTTGTATCCTTCTGGGAAAAAACTGAGGCAAAGAAGGTGTTAAGTAGTTCTGCCTTTTCTCTTCCCCCTGTTAGTAATTCGCCATCTTCTCTGTGCAGCGACCCTATCGTCTCCTTCTTTTTCCTTTTGCTACGGACATATTTAAAAAAGCCCTTTTCATTGTTTTCGATGTCTCTGGCCAGCCTGAGTTCGTTCTGTGCTTTAGCCTTTCTGACCTCCTCCCTACATCTCCTGGCTACTTGCTTAAATTCTTCTTTGGTGGTTTCCCCCTTCTTCCATTTCCTGTACATGTTTCTCTTAACACTTAGCTCAACTGAGAGTTCTTTAGTCAACCATTCTGGTTTCTTCAGATGCCTTCCATTTTTCCTCCTTATTGGCACAGTTTTAGACTGTGCCTTCAGTATCTCCCTCTTAAGTAACTCCCCTGCCTCCTGAACTCCTTTCCCTTCCACTATTCTTGACCACTGAATTCCAGTCAGCAGCTCCTTAAGTTTACAGAAGTCCGCTTTTTTAAAATCTAAGATGACTGTCTGGCTACACTTATCTTCTCCTTCCCACTGAATGCCAAATTCCAATAGGGCATGGTCAGTCCCCCCTAAAGATCCAACCACTTCTACCTCGTTAACAAGGTCATCCCTGTTGGTCAGGATCAGATCTAGAATATTTGATCCCTTGTGGCCTCTTCCACCTTCTGGTGTCTTCCAGCTTTTATAGGCTTTTTATTGGAGTCACTTGATGACCAAGGGTTTACCAATTCAGTCTTCAGCTGGCTCACATCTTTTCTCTCAGGTCAGTTATTTAATGTGGTAGCTGGAGGTCATGCATCAACCATTTAGTTTAAAGCCTTCTTGATCAGACTCGCCATGCTCCCACCAGTCTTCTCAGTCTTTGTGAGGTGCATCTCATAGCCAGTAGCCCTTGGGTTAAGATGTGAGGACTACAGTCCCATAAGCCAATCCTCTCTCAACTACACCATCTACTTAGCCAGTCACTCACTTTTAGTATCTTCCTGTCTCTGTGTAGCCCTCTATCCTCCACTGGCAGAATTGTTGAGAATATCACCTGTGCCTCAACCCTTCAGCTTCCTGCCCAAAGCTTCATAATGAGAGGTGTTCTTGGCCTTGTTGTTGGTACCTACCTGAATAAAGAGAAAGGGGTACCGATCTGTGTTCTTGATGTTTATATTTATATTTATTTGTTACAGCAAGCAGCCAGCAAATTAAAACAGAATTAAAACAATACAATTGGAACAATAATTGATTACGTTAGAATTTTTCTACAGACACCAGACATAAAATATAACAAGATAACCTTAACATTTGAACTTAGAATGCAGATTAAAAAAAAATAAATTAAAAAAACATAATTTCTAAATTTATAATTTATAATTTATAAATTTATAAAATTTGAAATTTTATATGTGCATGTGTGTGTGTGTGTGTGTGTGTGTGTGTGCATGTGTACATTTATTTTTAGTCCAACATAACAAATAATTAATCTACAGAACGAAATACAATAATAAGATACGAATACAATAATAAAAGCCCTGGAAGACACAATTTTAGAAAATACTAAATTACAAGGTAGAAATTTTAAAACATGAATTTTACATTTTGAATATAAATATGAAATATATGAACTAAGTTGGTATGATAAAAACAGAACACAATTTCTTGATCTCATTTGGGCTGAGGTAACATCCTACGCTGACAGGTAATAGCTCCCGAACAAAAGGTCGCTACCTTAGCTGTAATTTCAGGAGACTGGTCCGCCAAAAGGTAATTGATATAAAATGAGTCTGATCTCCCTGGTATATCTTGTAAAATTGGAGCAATAAAGCGGCATCGAAGATCTCGGTAAAAAGAACAATACAGTAAAACATGTCCCACCGTTTCTATCTTCTCCTCCTCGCAAGGGCAGAAATGATTACAATATGGTACACTGTTATATCTACCCTTCAATCATGCAGATGGAAGCACATTAAACTTACCCTGGGAAAAAGCTCTCCTATATTTAGGGATAATTAAATTTTTCAAATAAGCAGCAGGACGGAGGGCCTGCCCTCTATTTTTAAAAACTGGGTAGATGGAAGCTGCGCTTACATAATCTTGCAACTCAATATCCCGAATACGCTGGCACATAGTTTCTTTTGCTTTCGCATAACCCATGGCAAGAATAGCACCCTGTGAAAATCCTAACCTTAACATTTTCTCTCCAACTGTTTTTTTCCACCTTGAGTAGAAAGAGTCAGTTAGTGTCAGAGGAGCCAGACCTTTGGCCATAAATAACAATTTTAACCAGTAATTTAACTTATAGATCCATATCTGGGATGTAATAGCGAGTTGACCCGTCTCTAGTCATGTGAGTACGTTTGGCACACAGCTAGGAAGACCGAGAATAGTTCTCAAGAATTTTGTTTGAACAGATTCTAAAGCCACAAAATTGCTGAACGTGCACAATTGTGCTCCGTAAAGCATTTGTGGTAAGATCTTATTGTTGAACACCTGTATTGCTGCCGGTACAAACTGGCCTCCCTTGGTGAAGAAAAATGAAATCAATGAATTATAACTCCGTTGTACATTTGCAATGGCATAAGACACCTGAGCTTTCCAAGAACTAGTAGATTGGAAAATTACTCCCAAATACTTATAAGAATTAACCTGTTCAACTGAATGGCCATTTAGTTGTCAATGGTGTTTACACCGTTTCCGAGTGAAAACTAAAATTTTGGTTTTATCATAATTGATTTCCAACTCTTCGGTGCTACAATAGGCATCCAACGCTCTTAGGAGCCGTCTCAAACCTACACATGACAGTGACAGAAGTACGGCATCATCTGCATACAATAAGACGCTCACAGGTCTCCCTGCCAATTTAGGTGGATGAGAATTTGTTTCAGATAGTGTTTTGACCAGGGAATTAATATAAACATTAAATAAGGTGGGGGCAAGGATGCAGCCTTGTTTTACTCCAATGTATGTTGGTATTAACTGGACAAATGTCCTTCCTGGTTACATCTTACTTGCAGGTGTGTTTTATCATAAAGACTGCAAATAAGAATCAGTAAACGCCTATCCACATTGGTAGCCTTGAGCTTGCGCCATAGTCTGGTTCTTGAAATCATATCAAAAGCAGACTTAAAGTCTATAAAGGCTGAATAAAGTGCCCCCCCAGTTGAGAAGGAATACTTTTCTAATAAATGCTGTAATACTAACCCCTGGTCAGCAGAGGAATACCCAGACTTAAAGCCTGCTTGTTCTGCCTCCAGGAGATTTTCTTCTTCCATCCAACTTTGTAATTTCTCTAGAAGGTGACTGGCATACAACTTGCTAATAATACTTAGCAGGCTAATTGGTCTATAATTGGCAGGATCTGATCTTTTACCTTTCTTATAGATGGGGATAATTATTGCAAGTCCCCAGTCAGATGGAATGCAAGCAGTCCGGTCAATGCAAGTAAAGAGAATGGCTAACACCGGTGCCCACCACTCCAAGTTTGACTTAAGCAATTCAGAAGGTATATAATCACTGCCTGGGGCTTTTCCCAATTTTAGTCTAGAAATGAGACTACCAATTTCAGATGAAGTGACAGGGGGCCAATCAGAGAGCCCCCTGAGGTCTTGTAGAGATTGTAAGTCTCCAGCTTGCCTGCCAGCATACATGGCACTAAAGTATGATTCCCAGGTCTTCACAGAGATATGAAAATCTAGTCCATGTACGTTGCTTTGCCAGCCCCTAGACACTATTCTCCAGAAAGCAGCTGAATCATGCATCTGTGATGCAGTGATTAGCTTCTGCCAGTTCAATCTCTGTGCCTGTCTCTTTTTTTCCTTAATTAGGTTTTTATATTTTTTCTTTAACCACAGCCATTCCACAGGTAATGATGCCATGTCCAACTCCCTATATTCTTTATATTTTCTGAGTAAAATTTGCTTCATCTCCAGGCATTCCTGGTCAAACCAAGGTTTGGATTTGAGGGAGCGAAAATGTTTTCTGGGGGGATTATTGCATAGCAAACAATTCTGTAGGTGTACAATTAGATTCTGGTACAGACATAAGGCCTCTTCTGGTGTTTTTACAGATAAAATAGTCTCTCTTAATCTAAGACAACTTTCTGAGTGAAGGAGTTTAGTTGATGCTTCCTCTAACTTTACACTTCACCGGACACGGGAAAATCTTAAATCACCCTCCAGACTTAACCCGGGTTCAAACTCAGCATGAAGGTCTTGTATCTCAAGATTTAGTACAGCAATTAAAGGGAGATGGTCACTTTCAGTACGTACCTCAACCCTAAAACTCGAGACCAGATTTAACAAACTATAAGAAACCATTATATAGTCAATCGTTGAAGCCCCAGTGCCAGATGTAAATGTGAATTCACCAGGTTTATCTCCATCCACCCCACCGTTCAACATTACTAAGTATAAGTTGTTCAACATTTGTAGAAGACACAAACCAGAAAAGTTACATGCCTTGTCTTTGAATTGCCTGACAGGTGTCAAATGACCTGCTTCTGCTTCAGGGGGATACTCACCATAATGGTTATAAATTGTTTCATTATTTAGGCCCGATCTGGCATTAAAATCACCTGCCAAGATCACAAGTGCTTCTGGGTACATAGCAGTCATTTTGTTAATAAATTCTTGTAACTTTATCCACCTATCCTTAATTTGATGTCTTTGTGATAACGGGGGAAAATAAACATTTATTAACAGCAACAGGAGTGAATGCTGTTTGATGACCAGAGCAAGAGCGATACTAGGTAGGTGATCAATGCCATAGATTTTAACACGAAGCTTAGTGGAGATTAATATACCAAGGCCGCCCTTAGAGCGGCCTCCTCTAACACTAGGATCTGCTTTCAGGAGGTCTGATTCATAACCATTTAAATCTAAACTATCACATTCCCATGTCTCTTGGAAAAAAAGAATATCATAGCTTCCAATAAAATAGCAGAAGGAATGGTCTGCAATTTTGCTACGCCAGCCTGCAATATTCCAGGACAGGAGTGACAGCTGACCAGCCTGGCAGATCTGACATGATGATTTAAGTCAATCGGAAATATAAAGTTTTAGAGAGCTTTCCTGCCTAACAAGGCCTTCTACTTGCCCCATAGAATACAAATTCGATTTGCTGTCTGTATGGTTTGGGGCATTTGCACCTTGATTGTCTACTGTGTTCTTTGAGGAAGCACTAGGCTTTCTTTGAGTGTGGTCATTTTGCTTGAGCTTTTCTGTGGTCTCATCCTCTTCTGCAGCCAAAACAATGGCATCCAAAGAAGTATTTAATCTACTCACATTGTAGACTAATGGCTTAATGATGTTGCATAAAGAAGGTCCCATGATGGCTGTTTTTTGGGAGGAACCTTGTTCCCATTCTTTGAGTTCTCTCAATTTAAGCCATGCAGCCGTTGTGGCCATATTTGCCTCTACAGAGGGTAATTTGGAGGCATAATCCTCAAAAATGCTTTTCGTTTCGTGCTTGTGGAATAAAGGATTCATTTGTGCAGTAACCTGATGACACTGTGTGGTTGGCTTCTCGTCCCATGAATGTAACTCATGATGGTTAGTCTGATGAGCTTCATTTGAAGCCTGGTATGCTACACATTGCTCATGAAGATCCTTCTGCCTCTTCATCATACCTAACAAGTGAGAACGTAAAAGATCAAGACAGGACACTATTTCCATCTGGGCCTCGTACGGTAGAACATAAAATGATTGCAGTAAGCTCTTTTCAGTGTTATCAAAAGGACCATTCTCCAAATTTATTAAAGATGAAGATATGCGATCCTCACAGCTAGCATGTTCCTTAGGCTCTAGATTATGCAAATTTCTCACTTGGTTATCAATGCAGAATAAATCCTGGTGTGCTATGTCACCTTC
Source organism: Cyclura pinguis (assembly GCA_030412105.1). NCBI lineage: Eukaryota > Metazoa > Chordata > Lepidosauria > Squamata > Iguanidae > Cyclura > Cyclura pinguis. The sequence goes on from CM059612.1 coordinate 10,201,501, forward strand.
AGGGCTTTTAGAGGGTGCTACTACGTATGGAATTAATGAAACTGGTGGTGCCGTGTTTTCAAAAAATCTTGAAACTAATAGGCCGCCCTTCTTCAGGTCTTCTCTATGTTCAAACACCATCTTAGCAAGACTCCATTCTCGGAATGTAACTACTGCCCTGGCATGTGAGCCATCAAAATATAAGTACTCCACATGCTCTAAGTCTGACATGTTCAAGACACCAGGAATAGATGCCCTTAAAATAATCCAGAGGTGGGCTTTACGCTCCTTTTGTGTCAAAATTCCCCGTGGCTTGGGGTAGTTTGACAAAACCAACTTATTTCCGATCAGGACCAAATTCCGAGTCCCATCAAGGAAATTGTCTCTTTGGTTGGTCTAGTGTTGGCTCCTAACAAAACATGAGACCAAGGATCCTGAATTTGCGAATCTAATGTGGAAGTCTGATTTAAAAACTCCAGCTGAGTGGCAAGGCAGGGTTTAGAGGACTCACGCTCTATTTTCTTCTTGGGTGTTGACTTTACAGAGTTCTGCCTGGGCTCTACAACTGAGTTTTTGTCAAGTAAATTGAGGAGCTTTCTGAAGTTCATTTTTTTATATTGCATTGTCCTAGGATTTTTAAAATTTTTACTTTTCTTTGTAGATATCATCCTCCTTTTGCACTGATTTATCTTACAAGCTTTACGAGTCTGTTTAGTAGATCTGTTCTTCCTGCTACTGTTCTTTTCTGTTCTTATGGCTTCTTTATTTAATTTTATCATAGCCGTTTTGCAAATTTCTGCCAAAATGATTATAATTTTATTACAGTCAGCTAAAAAAGTTTTTATATTTCCAATATCCTCAGTTAACAATATAAGCCATTTTGCAACTAATACGCTTTCCTCATTTTCCTCGGAGGGCACGCAGAAACAATCATTAGTGGTTGTATTAGCATTTTTTGAAGAAAACTCTGAAATTTGCTTTAACATTAAGTCCTCCACAAGGGTTAACTTGTGGGCTGCTGGGTTCTTCACAGTAAACAATTCTGCAGCTGGGTCGAGCTGGGCTGAGCTAGCATCTTTCCTGTGACCTCCATTTTTATCGCAATTAGGCTTATCAAAACTGATATTAGTATCTGGGAACTGCTGTTCCTCAGCTGCCTCCTCATATTTTTTGTCCATATAAAACTGAGTTATTTTTGTCTGAGCCTTCACTTTCTTCAAGGGAGGATTTGTAACAGACGGGGTAAGGCCATAAGTTTTATAGCCACTCCTGGTCATCACCATACTCTTGTTTCTCCTTAAGTTTTCTTACTTACTTAATCCTTTGTTTTGTTTCGTTTCCACTTGTAATTGTAGACTGTGAGTTCCTTAAAGGATGCACAGAAAAGAAGAAAAGAAGGGGAGGGAAAGTAAGTACAATAAACTAAGATAAAATGAAAATAAAAGCTAAAGGGTGGGAGTGAAGTAAAACACGTCTGATTGTGCCGCCGCCATCTCCCCCCGCCCCTGCTAATTTTCTGTGTTCTTGATGAATTTTGACAAGTTGTCAGTGACATCCTGTATGTGCATACCAGGAAGATGGCATACTTCCCAATTCATCTCCGTTGGCACACATGTGCTCTATATCCCTAAGTAATGAATCTCCAACCACCAGCACCTTTCTTGTCCTCTTGTTGTGGTTGGTGGACACTTTGCCTCGTTCCTTGGCATTGCAGTATCCCTTGTTGCTGGTCTCTTGCTTGAGCATCTTCTCTGCTGCTATTCCCCTGAAGATGTAGTTGGAGCGCCTCCTGACAGTGGCTTTCCTCCAGGGTGCTTCCTCACTGTTGCAGGCCTCCTCATTTTCCTCGGTGGTTTCTTCCTCTTGGTTTTGTATCATCAATTCTCCCTGCATTCTATCCAGGAAGTCTTCCTGTCTTCTGACACACTAAAGAGACACTGTAGTGCAATGACCTTCTCTTCTGGGAGAGCTACCAATTAATACTTGCTGCAGGTGTAGTTGGTGAGGCTTTCCGGCAAGAAGACTAACGTTGCATGTACATTGCAGAAGGCAACTTTGGATCCTTCTCCCTCCATTTCTGCTGTTATTTCTCCTCTGCTGCTGTTACTTGCTCCCTCCTTTACAGAGTTGCATTTTTTTCTCCGTATTTCTTAAAACTTTCTTGTGATGCAGCTCTGGTCTTCCCATGAAGTTTAGCAGTACCAACCCAACTGCTGCCCCAGCATCGCCTCTGGGCTAAGCAGGGACCTGAGCTCCCCGACGGTCTCCACTGCCACACTGGTCTACTGATGGAATGGTTGTGGCAATGGAACCAGAGCTGAGAGATAGTAACTTTATTTACTTAATTTTTAAAAGTCAAAATTTTTAAGTCACTAACAGAATCTTGGATTCAAACCACAAAACAATGACACACAAGTTTCTACAACTTCTGCTTCAAATTGTTTCCCAACAGCTGATCTTTAACCTTTGGCTTTTCTCTCTCTCGCGTCACCCTATCGTTGCCGCCCCCACCCATCCACCCAGCACAAAACAATTCGGCCAAAAATAAACACTGCTGACAACAAACAAAGTGGAATAATAGGTTGCTAATACCTCGCCTGTGATTTCACGGAGGGAGGCCTTTCCACTGGGCTTTGCAGAAGGCTTTTGGCCACTCAGCAATCAACCGCGGGGCTGAGAGAAATGTCAGCAGTTCTGACAAAAAAAAAAACCCCGACAGGCTTGGAGGAATCCTTTGCTGAGAGACAGCGAGATGAGGGTGTGAGGGGGTGGTTGTACTTTCAGCAGAACCTAGGAGTAAATTTGTTTGCCTGTGTTGTACCAATTCTGGTGTGTGGTGGGGAATGTCTAGGGATGAAATTAACATCCCAAACACATTCACCATGCCCTCCACACAAAAAGAGAAATGAGGTGAGAAACTTCACCAGATGTTCAGAAAAGAAACTTTCCAAAATGTTGAGGATGTATGAGATGCTGCTGGTAGACCTTTGAAGAACTACATTTCCCCTGGCCCCTGGCACAGTGGTACACCATTCTCTAGGAGGCCAGGGTGATGGAGTGAGCGGACAGGAATTTTTTTAAAAAAAAAACTCCTTCCAGAATGCAGGAGCCTTTAAAAAAAGGCTTCCCCACCATGAGGCCCTGTAGAGGTGCCAAACTCCAACTCGACTGGGGATTATAGGAATTTCAGTATAAACTCCCTAGGAATGACCAGGTTTAGGGGAAATGATTTCAAAAGCTCATCTCTTATTACAGGAATGCTTTTAAAGGCCCCTGAATTTTATCTATTATACCAGTTTATTGAATAAGAGCAGGGCTCAGAAAATTTACTTTTTGGACTACATCTCCCAAGATCCCTGGGCCTACGCTGGCTGGGGATCTTAAGCCTCTGGTCACCCTAAAGTAACTTTCCAATTCAGGATGGTGTATTTTCACTAGAAGGAGGCCCACCGATTGAAGCCAGGTGCAAAATGGGAGAAGGCAGAGCCCAGAAGCGTCATGGCAGTTCAGGAAATGCAGCTAGTTTAGAGGGTAGAGTCGGTTTCCCACCACATTATAAGGAGCCACACACTGGGAAGACCCTAATGAAACAAGTACAAATCTCCCTTGGGGGTTGTTACACACCTGGGATTCTAATGGCTTGATCCGACAGCAAAGGGAGTTCCGTAACTTGGGAGCAACTGCCAAAAGGCTCTCTCCCATGTTACCAAACATGCCTGGCAGGGTAGTGGGACCAACAAAAAGTCTTCCCATGAAGATCTGAGAGCACAGGTGTCGGGATGCTCTCCATATAGAGTAATGGGATATGTAGTCAAGGGAAATATATTAGGAGGCTTGTAGCAGTAGAAGCCAGAGACCTTTATACAAACAATGCCTAACACTGCTAGGAATGTACTGATAACTTGGCTTTCAAGGTCTCTCAGCAGAGGGGAGGGAACGTGGGGATTCTTAAACTCATGTACTTTCACTTTACCGTCTGTCTCCTCACTAAAGTCATTACATGTACTTCACTCCAAATAAATAGTGCTTTATACATTGTACTATTTGTGTATGGATTCAGTTCCTGACAACAGGCAAGTTTGTACATTTTTTTCAAATAGTCTGGACCAAAGTCATGTAGAGCTGTAAAAGTCATAGCCAGTACGTTGATGCTATCAGAAAATAGATCAACAGTCAGTTGAACTGTTTCTTGGCAAAGGGGTTATATCTTCCCCATACACTGCTCCAGCCAACAGTGTGGCTACAGCATTTTGAACCCACCGATGTTTCTGAACAGTTTTCAAGGGCAGCCCCACATAGAATGCATTGCAGTAATCCAAACAGGATATAATCAAGGCATGTGTCATTATCTGGTGGTGATTTAACAGAAGGTCTTCTCAGTGGCTGCTCTCAGGCTGCAGGACTCCCTTCTGTGGGATGCTAGGCTGTCCCCAGCAAGCAAAGGCATCTTTGTTCAACTGAGTCTTTGGAAACAGATTGGCTGGCTGAAGAAAGGGTTTCCTACTATGTGAGGACTTTATTTTCCTTACTGATCTGCTTTACATTTTGCATCCAATGTTTGTTATTGTTTTATCAAATTGGGTTATAATATTTGCATTTCTGGTGGCTCAACTGCATTCTGTTCCACCTTGCTGTGAGCTGTCTCAAGTTCCAGTTTCAGGAAGGAAAATGGACTTCAAATTTCAAACACAAATCAGTCAATAAATGTGAACATTGTCTGAGTTATGGTCTTGAACAGGATTGCAAGGAGATGCACTTTCAGCACCATGGACAGTTCATGGTCCTCCCATAGTTGCTCCTCTTCCTTTGCCCGGAAAGCCGTCCTCTTCCATCCTCTCCCTTCCTTGCCAACACATTTGTTAAAGAATGAACCATGCCCCTTGAAAAGTTAGATTTCAGGAAGCAAGATTCCCAAAACATTATGCGGTATCACCTCCAAAACCTCTTTATCCTTTCACGCCTCACAGAAAAAGGGCCCCATGTTTTATTAATCTGCATTAAGGTTTGGTTTTAAAAAAAGAATTAAGAAGAAATTCTTGGGTCTCTAAGAATAATTATATTGCAGTCTTTGCATTTAAATAATCCTCCAGAATTTTCCCCTTGGGATTTCTCACTTCCATTCCAAGACACTGAACATGACTTCTAAATTCGGCGGCTTCGATGGCATTTTAAGAGCGTCTGTTAAAACAGGCCGTATCTTTCAAGCAGAGTTGCTAAGCAACATCAGAAGCAGAGTTGGATCGTGCCACACACTGGAGTGCCCAGGGTGTGTTGCAGAGAAATGGGCTCCCGTCAATCAGAAAGGTCATGTGGCATATGCCATTTTTCTCCACCATGTTGCTGGGTCTTGGAGGCACCCACAGCACTGAAAATCTAGCAGGCTGATGAGGGATGCTGAAGTATTTGGAGCAGGGGGAAGTGAATTGGTTGCATCAATCGGAGTGTTACCCTGTGTACTGGGGGTCCCGGGAGGGACACCAAAACGTGCTCAACTAAAGGTGGGGAAAATTAGCTCAGAGCAGGCTTAGCGTTACGAGAGGCAGGGTAACGTAGCGAGATCTTGAACCCTATGTCTATGGGGTCGGGTCGAGTCAAGGAGAACACAGAAGTTGAAATAATAAATGGTGTTTTATTAAACACAAGCAAAACAGTGTATGCGACACATTCACACAAAGATAACTAAAGGAAATAAAGGTTGGAGTGGTATAGAGGGATTTTTAGAGGAGTTGCTGGATTGGGTGATACTTCACCTGTCCTGAAGCCCAGAAAAATAGAGAGCGAAGCTGGGGTGCGATGTAGCTCAGCGCGTGGAGCTGAGGGGAGGCTCGCCAAGCAAAGCGGCAGCAAGGCGGGATGAAACTCGGGAGCGTTCCGAGGAAGGTCTCGGAATCAAGGGTTTTTATAAAGAGAATTGTGACTGCAGGCTATGCCGTACTTGGGGGAAAAACAATCTATTTGGAGTTGGAGACAAAGCCTCCGAAAGGTCAGAATCTGAATGATTGAGTTATCGTAGCGGTTCTCAATAAAGTAGCCAGTATGCAGACGCAGAGTACTTGGGTATTGTATAGTTAACCCATCAAGCTGCCATCACGGGGCAGAGGCTCTTTTGTAAGTGGTGTGCATACCTAATTAGAGTACTTGCCTGGAGGTCTCCTAAAGCAGTGAGTCAGCTATTCCTGGCCTGCCTGTATTGTAGTTTGAATATTATGGCTATTAACGGCCGAGCTTGTTTACGTCCTTGTCCGGTGGCCTCGCAAGCACGTGGAGAGGAATAGAGAAGTGAAGCCGAAGTATGATATCAAGAGGATATCTTTAATATTGCCAAAGCTCGGACTAGCCAGGGCAGTAACAGGAGTATGGTGTCTAGATCGAGGGAGGTAATGGTACCACTCTATGCTGCTTTGGTTAGACCTCATCTGGAATACTGGGCCCAGTTTTGGGCACCTCAATTCAAGAAGGATATTGACAAGCTGGACGGTGTCCAGAGGAGGGCAACCAAAATGGTGAAAGGTCTGGAAGCCATGCCCTATGAGGAGAGGCTTAGGGAGCTGGGAATGTTTAGTCTGCAGAAGAGAAGGTTAAGAGGGGACATGATAGCCATGTTTAAATATTTGAAAAGATGTCATATCGAAGAGGGAGTGGGCTTATTTTCCGCTGCTCCAGAGACTAGGACAAGGAGCAATGGATTAAAACTTCAGGAAAAGAGGTTTTACTTAAACCTCAGGAAGAACTTCCGGATGGTTAGAGCTGTTTGGCAGTGGAATATGCTGCCTTGGAGTGTGGTGGGTTCTCTTCCTTTGGAGGTTTTTAAGCAGAAGCTGGATGGCCATCTGTCAGGTGTGCTTTGATGTGGGTTCCTGCATGGCAGGGGGTTGGACTGGATGGCCCCTGTGGTTTCTTCCAACTTTGTCATTCTATGATTCTATGAATGTTGGACCTTCCAGGCATTGCTCAATCCAACCAGTGGCGTTGCTATGGAAAGGGAGAATGAAGGCATTGACTTCTCCACATAAGAATTCTGTCCTTGTGTGAATTCTCCCTTCAGTCTCCAGATTTCCAGCAGTGCAGCAAGCGAAAGATTGAAAATCGGTCATACCTCTTTGAACAATGTTGTGTTTGTGTTTCCTTGGTTACCTTGCTTGCCCCTTTGCTTTGGATGTCAAAACTGCACTTTTGGAGGGATCAGAGGCACTAGACCGTTGTGAAAGTGGAAAAATCATGAATAAAAATAAAAATCTAAAATGCTATTTTTTTTTTTTACCTGAGAATACTTCCCCAGGAATCTCTAGGTCCTCCAGTGATATTCTTTGGTCAACTTCTGGTGGAAGTCACCATGGAGTCACTTTGGAGGACCTAAAAAAATGCTTAGTGGAGTCTTCTCTCTAAGAATCTCTAGGTCCTCCAGTGCAATTCTATGGTCCACTTCTGGTGTGAAGAACAGAACATACGAAGAAAAGTTGAAGAATCTGGGTTTGTTCAGCTTGGTGAAGAAAACATTGAGGGGTGACATGACTGCACTCTTTAAATACCTCAAAAACTGTCACAGAGAGGAGGGGGCAGGTTTGTTTTCTGCTGCCCCAGATGGTAGGAGCATATATAATGGTTTTTAAGTTACAGGAGAGTAGATTTGGGGGGAACAATAGCAAGAACCTCTTCACAATAAGAGCAACTTGGCAGTGGAACCAATAGCTTAGAAAGCTGGTGGGGCCTCTTTCTCTGGATATTTTCAAAAAGAGGCTGGACCGCTACCTGCTGGGGATGCTTTAGTTGGAAATCTTGCATTCAGTGGGGGAGTTGGACTAGATGGCCCATGGGACCCCTTCCAACTCTATCATTCTACACTACAGGGACACTTCAGTTAACAAAGCTTCTGGATAGATTGGAGAGCTGGGCCAAAGCTAACAAAATGAAATTCAACAGAGAGAAGTGTAAGGTCCTACACTTAGGTAGAAAAAATGGAATGCAGAAATATAGGATGGGGGACATGTGGCTGGATGGCAGTACGTGTGAAAGGGATCTAGGAGTCTTAATAGACCACAAGCTGAACATGAGTCAGCAATGTGATGCGGCAGCCAAGAAAGCCAATGCAATTCTCAGCTGCATCAATAGGAGTATGGTGTCTAGATCGAGGGAGGTACTGGTACCACTCTACTCTGCTTTGGTTAGACCTCATCTTGAATCCTGTGTCCAGTTCTGGGCACCCCAATTCAAGAAGGACATGGTCAAGCTGGAGCAGGTCCAGAGGAGGGCGACCAAAATGGTGAAGGGCCTGGAAGCCATGCCCTATGAGGATAGACTTAGAGAGCTGGGTATGTTCAGTCTGCAGAAGAGAAGGTTAAGAGGGGACATGATAGCTATGTTTAAATATATGAAGGGGTGCCATGTAGAGCAAGGAGAGGGCTTGTTTTCTGCTGCTCCAGAGACCAGAACAAGGAGCAATTGATTCAAGCTGCGGGAAAGGAGATTCCACCTGAACCTCAGGAAGAACTTCCTGACGGTCAGGGCTGTCCGGCAGTGGAACCTGCTGCCTCAGTGGAGTGTGGTGGAGTCTCCTTCTTTGGAGGTTTTAAGCAGAGGCTGGATGGCCATCTGTCGGGAGTGCTTTGAGGGTGTTCCTGCATGGCAGGGGGTTGGACTGGATGGCCCGTGTGGTCTCTTCCAACTCTACATTTCTGTGATTCTGTGATTCTGTGATTCTGTGGCAAAGAAGCTCCTTATGAAGTCTTTTTATACCCACCCAATACTCTCCTCTGCTTCCTTGTCCTCTGCTAGATGGAAGCTTTTTTAACAGCATCAGTATTGGGGGGCAAAGGTGAAAGGGGGCTGGAAAAACAGACTTTCAGTGTTGGGTTCCTGTACCATGCCTGCAGTAAGCAATGCAACACAGGTTGAGGTGAGAGAGAGTTGGATTCTGCTGTAGCTCTGTGTGGATACCTACAACAGGCAAGGTGAATAGCAGGTGCCACCAGAATTCTTTACTGAGCATGTGTGAACATCAAAATAGAAAGAAAATAGGGAGAGCAGAAGAGCCTGCCATACCAACTTCATCCAACGTGCTAAAAAAGCATCAATCCGTAAGCATAGGCTATCAAAAAATAACTTATATCAAAAGTGGTGGCTGGTGAACGAAAAAAAAATCACCCTAGATGGATTTTAGAAGAAGCTTTCAACTGGTCTGTAGACTTTTCAAAAAATGCTTTTGTTTACTTATGGCTTACCTGAGCTTGTTGTTTCATTTCTCAAGTGTATTTTGTTGGATTTAAATAAAAAGTTTGCTGAAAGATATTGACCTGTTCTTTTTCTTAGGGGGAGGCAAGAACCCACCCTTTCCATTTTATTTCTGCTGCTAGTACCAATTTTCTGTCAAAGAAGGTAATGCCCGGGAACACACTGACTACTTTAACTTGAATGAAACCTAAACTGAAATAATGCTGCTTCTTTTGTTCTTTTGTTCCTGAATCTTTCATGGCTCCTTCGCCTGACTTACAAGCAGTGGAAGAAACTTAGGCCATTTCCACACTAGACTGTTATAGTGCTATTATTCCACTTTCAACATCCTATGGAATCCTGGGGTTTGCAGTTAGGGAGGCCCCTCCCTAAACTGCAAACCCCAGGATTCCCTAGGATGTTGAAAGTGGAATAATAGCACTATGACAGTCTAGTGCGGAAATGGCCTCAGGAAAAGCTTCCAAAAATGGTGCAACATAAGCAACAGGGACTCCCCTTCTTACCTACTCTTGACATGGTGCATCAAGAAACCAGAAGCAGGTCTGATTTCCAGCCGGGCCAGGGTCTTGACTGGGTTCGTCACAGGTAGTTCCGAGGAAGCTGAGCGGAAGGTGCTGAAGTCGTGGGTGCCCAGCAGGAACTCTGCTGCTTCCTGCATGGCTGGCAAGTTCAGATGGCTGAAACAAAGAGGCAGATGGAAACCAGGGGGAAGGGTCACAGGAAGCCAGTCATCCCACCAAGCAAACCATCAGCTGGCATCTTAGTTAGTGACTTGTGCAGGCATAAGTCCACCTTATATTTTAAGTTTGGGCTTTTTTTTTTTTTTGGTCACTGCAGAGGCTAGAATTCTCTATCTATTGCTCCTGTGCAATGACCAAACTCCTCCCTAAACCAATCTTTTAAACTGAGGCAATACTCCCCAGAAAATGTCCATTTATGGGCCAGCGGAGACCAGTGGGATGATAGCAATGTATCCAGTTATAGCAATGTATAGCAACCCTGGGAAGTCCCAGAGGATGCTTATCACTGTGTGCCCAAGTGTAGAAACATTGCTAGATGCTTCTCCACCATCCTCTGCTCTCCTTTGTGTTGGGGGAGCGGGAAAACTGCAGCATCTTAAAAGGAAGTTTTTAGGGAGTGAGGAAGAGACGCGTCATAGTTCCACCTGTGCAAAACTTTAGGATACTTCTGCCAGTTCAGGATCTCAGGCATTGTTTCACTCCAGGAAAACTGCTTGATGTCTTCTAGAGATGATATGGACTACAGTGAGCATCATCCCCAGTCAGTATGACCAAAAAACCAAGAATTATGGGAACTGTCATCTAAAACACTGAGAGAGCACCAGGTTCTGCACTCTTCCAGGGCTGAGCAACTGTAAAGGGAGCGAGGACCCTGCTTTATGGAACGCACCAGCATGTTTCAGTGCAGACAACAGTTCTTATCACACTACACTGTTATAGCACTATTATTCCATTTTAAGCACCATGCCAACATCCTATGGGATCCTGGGATTTGCAGTTTAGGGAGGAGCATTGAGAATTCCCAGCTGGACAGCACTTGGGGGTCGGTCAATAATCTACAAACCTCAGAATTCCCTAGAATGTTGCCATAGCAGTTAAAGTAGAATAATAGCCCTATAACAGTGCAGTGTGATATGACTAAACATGATGCAATGTCACTTCCAACCACCATTTTGCTTGATTCTCAGCCTTCCCTCCCTCTTTTTTGGGGAGGCAGGTTGGGAGGGAGCTCTTAGCGGCTGCGGGGGAAAAAACACGACTGCATTTTCATGCAGTTTTGGTAGAAAGGGGCTGAATATCTCACCCAAGAGCATTCCACTCGCCAACACTGCAGAACTCCTTCATTTCGTATGGCTCCCTGCCTTTTATAGTAGGTTTTAGGGGATCAGAGCAGAAGTTGGAATGTGGCTACAACATTGTAGCTATGTGCCTCATGCAGAGTCTTAGGCTCTATTAAGATTACCCATTACTTTGAGATTCAGTTTCTCAAACTTGAAACTGAACTGACGTCCACCCACATAGTGTGAGTGTGAGTGTGTGCTAGCGGAAAGGCGTAGTTGAAAATCTCCATTGGACTTCACAAACTTACCCTCCCTGGACCGCCCAACAGAGGTCCTGTTCAAAGACAGGCAACTCAGAAGGGTAAGAGCAACCAGTTACTACCCTGTAGACGTAAGTCCTCGACAAAGCCGAAAAACGTGCATGGAAAGTGTCCGAGACGCGGTGAGCACCAAGGATGCTGAGAGAGAGAGAGAAATGAAAAAAATGATTTGCCAAAGTGCAGGTAGCAATGGTGGCAATTTCTGCTGCTTGTATTAGATTTGCATGGACAGAGGCAAACAGCCTTTTACTCTAGCAGGCACTTGAAAGTTTGAGACTGTTTTAAATGCATGTACTTTTTAACAGAATTGTTGTTTAAACTTTTGTATAAGAAGATTTTAGCAAACATTTTATTTTAAATTATTGTAAGCTGCTTTAGGTCCCATGCCAGGAGAAAAGCAAGACATAAATCGAATAAATCAACCAAATTATAAGTACACTTAGATCTGTCTTCTACCCACCAATGGCACCCTTTTCAATGCAACCTAAGCCAGCATCCAGAAGCACATTAGTTCCATCATTTTAATTATGTATTAATGATCAAAAAGTTCTTCATTTTGTCTCAACTAAACCCTCTGGAAACAAATTCCCACAGTTTCAGTGCTATTTTGATTCTTCCCTGACCAACTAGCAAAGCCTAGTTCAGTGTTAAAATTACTGCTGGAGGTTCCACCGGTATTCTGAGGCTATGTCCTCTCTGGGGGACAAGACCCTGAGAGATTTAGGAGTAGGGAGAAGGAAGCTAAGCTTAGTCCTCCTGGGCTAGAAGGTCCTTTTGGAGCAGGATTAGATTTGGAGGAAGGACATATGAAACAAGGGGAAGGAACATCAATAATTTAAGATATGCAGATGATATCATAACATGTCACATTAACGATAATAAATAAAAGAATAAATTCATAACAAAACAATAGTTATGAATGCATTACCCAGAGCAGTGGTTCTTAACCTTTCCTTTGCTAGGGACCGCCTGTAAATATAATTTGCTGCTGGAGACCCCCAAAAATTTAACTCAAGATTTAAAGATATCAATTCAGATATTTAATTTGAATATTTAAAGACCGGAGGAGACTGGAAGAGGGCAAATGTCGTCCCCATCTTCAAGAAAGGAAAAAAAGAGGACCCAAATAATTATTGCCCGGTCAGCCCGACATCAATACCAGGAAAGATCCTAGAGCAGATTGTTAAACAGTCAGTTCGTAATTACTTTGAAAGCAATTTCGTAATCACTAAAAGTCAACATGGATTTCTCAGAAATAAGTCATGCCAGACTAATTTTATCTCTTTTAAGACAGGGTTACAAGCTTGATAGATGAAGGGAACGCTGTAGACGTAGCATATCTTGACTTCAGTAAGCCCTTTGACAAAGTTCCCCATGACATTCCTGCAAAGAAGCTTATAAAATGTGGGGTGGGCAGGGCTACTGTTAGGTGAATTTGTAATTGGTGACTGACTGAACCAAAAGGGTGTTCACCAGTGGCTGCTTTTCATCCTGGAGAGAAGTGACTTGTGGGGTGCCACAGGGTTCTGTCCTGGGCCCAGGGCTATTCAATATCTTCATCAATGAGGTGGATGAAGGAGTAGAGGGCATGCTGATCAAATTTGCAGATGATACCAAATTGGGAGGGGTTGCTAAAACACCAGAGGACAGGATCAAAATTCAAAATGACCTTGACAGATTGGAGAGCCGGGTCAAAGCTAACAAAATGAATGTTAACAGAGAGAAATGTAAAGTCCTACACTTAGGGAGGAAAAATGGAATGCACAAAGATAGGATGGGGGACACATGGCTGGATAGTAGTATGTGTGAAAGGAATCTAGGAGTCTTGATAGATCACAAGGTGAACATGAATGATGAGGCAGCCAAGAAAGCCAATGCGATTCTTGGTTGCATCATTACGAATATGGTGTCTAGATTGAGGGAGGTCTGCATTGGTTAGACCTCATTTGGAATACTGGGTCCAGTTCTGGGCACCTAATTTCAAGAAGGATATTGACAAGTTGGAGCATGTCCAGAGGAGGGCGACCAAAATGGTGAAGGGTCTGGAAGCCATGAAGCCCTATGAGGGGTGGCTTAGGGAGCTGGGAATATTTAGTCTGCAGAAGAGAAGGTTAAGAGAGGACATGATAGCCATGTTTAAATATTTGAAGGGATGTCATGTAGAGGAAGGAGAGGGCTTGTTTTCTGCTGCTTCAGAGACTAGGACAAGGGGCAATGGATTCAAGCTGCAGAAAAGGACATTCTACCTGAACCTCAAGAAGAACTTCCTGATGGTCAGAGCTGTCTGGCAGTGGAATCTGCTGCCTCCATGGAGTGTGGTGGAGTCTCCTTCTTTGGAGGTTTTTAAGCAGCGGTTGAATGGCCATCTGTTGGGAGTGCTTTGATATGTGTTCCTGTATAGCAGGGGGTTGGACTGGATGGCCCCTGGGGTCTCTTCCAACTCCATAATTCCATACAATCCTCTCTGAATACATCTTGATTTATTTATTTGATTTGAAGTGGCTTGAAGGCACATGACAACAAAGTTCCACTGACAGGGGGAAGGTTCATTTTAACCACCATGTCTCTCCCCTTCGAAAAGTACCTTGTGTAGACCCAAAACCCTAGGAACTCCTTAGTAGTCTCTAATCTAACCACTTACGAAGCCGGGTATACCTTCCAAAATTAGATCACATGCAGTGTATGGTGATATAACTTTTTTTCTTTTTCAGATAAGAATCAGTCATACTCCTTGAAAAAAAATTCCTTACACTTACACAAAACACACATGATATGTGCCTGAAATATTCTAGTCTGTCCTGTTCCCTAAAATGCTAGCTTTCTATGTACAAGTACTTTTCCCATTTGTCTGGAGTAGGGTTGCCAAGAGTGGAAAGGAGAGAGCTCATGAACCTTCAGGGTTGTACAGAAGACGGAATTTCAGGGGGTGTTGCTTGCCAGGCAATCAGGTTGTGTGTGTGTGCGTGTGCATGCATTGTGCCTTCAAGTTGCCTGTTGACTTAACGGCAACTCCATCAAACTGCTTGGGTTTTCTTAGGCAAGGAATCCTCAGGGGTATTTCTCTCAGTTCCTTCCCCTGAAATATACTCTATAGCACCTGGTATTCATTCATTCATATTCATCTCCCATCCAAGTATTAACCAGGGCTGACCCTGCTTAGCTTCCAAGTTCAGACAGGACCTTCTGCCCCCTCCAGTTTTCACTCTGGCGAGCCTAGTCTGGAGAAACCTCCGAAGACAGGAGCCCCAGCCTTCATGTCGGACACAGCATGAGCCAGATCCAGGTTGACAGCTTCACCGAGCATTAGGCCCGTGGCTCCCTTGGAGCGTCTGAGGGAAGCCGTCCTTCCTTGTCTGGCCCCAGACGGATTCAGTCTTGCAAGCGCCGTGCGCTCCAACACGGCTGCGGCACAAAAGTGTCATAAAGACGGCCGGCTGGGAGGGGTGGAAAGAATGACCTAGTTTCTTTCTCTCTCTCCATCTCTCTCCACAGCTGCTGCAGCAAAGTGATTACCAACCGTCTGAAAACAGCCAGGGTGGCCGAGATGTTGTTGCTTGCCAGCCTGGGGCAGGGGATGGCCATGGAGGCATCCCAGGAATGGTTCTCCTTATCCCTCGTGGGCAGCTGTCCCTGTCTCTTCCAACTCCAGGGGGCAACTTCTGCATCAGTGGGAAAAGTGGTCCACTTTCAAGCCATCCCTCCTGCAGCTTCTGTAGGGTAGAGCGTGGAAAATTCCTTTTGGGGATGATGACCCCCGGAATCCCGCAGCCAGTATGGGCAGGAGCCAAGGCAAACCCCCAGACGAGAAGAAAGATTAAAATCAATTTAGAGGCTTCTTTCCCAACACTCATGAATCCCACTCCAAGAGGCCTTCAGTAGGAGAAAACTCAATTTTGGCCAATTTTCTTCTTTCTTTCTAGGTGATGGGGTGGTGGTGCAGCAGAGGACTCATGGGGCTGCAGAAAAGGAGGATTGGGAAGCAATGCAAAACCCATGCTTTTCCCTCTCATGAGTCAGCCAAACTTTCAGTCTAATGTAGAAATGAAATCCTCATTAGCCATTGTAATAAAAAATAGATAGTTCAACCTAACTCTGAACAGCAGTTTTCTAAGTAACAATGCCATATTTAAATATTCGAAGGGATGTCACGTTGAAGATGGAGCAAGCTTTTTCTCTGCTGCTCCAGAGACTAGGTCACGGAGCAATGGATCCAAATGAGATTTCACCTAAACATCAGGCAGCACTTCCTGACGGTAAGAGCCGTTTGACAGTGGAGTATGCTGCCTCGGAGTGTGGTGGAGTCACCTTCTTTGGAGGTTTTTAAAGAGAGGCTGGATGGCCATTTGCTTGGGGTGCTTTGAGAATGTGTTCCTGCATGGCAGGGAGTTGGACTTGATAGCCGTTGTGGTCTCTTTTGACTCTGATTCTATGAATGGCAGGGGTGGACAACTGTCATCAAGCTTCTGCCTCTGGACCTCCAGGTAAGTAACAGGATCAGCTTGGAAAAGAAGCATTTATTTATTACCAGTGGGCATGCTGGCTGGGAGCTTCTTAGATGTACTCAAAAAAGTAACTTTTTTGAGCTCTGGTGGTAGGATACTCAGCTAGAGGGACCTCTGATTTGGAAGGCCAAATCAGGAAGCTTTTTCTAATGAGTAAATTATTGCTGAGCCAGTGTGGTATAGTTGTTTGAGCACTGGACAATGATCCTGCAGACAAGAGTTCAATTCCCAGCTTGGCCATGGACATCTACTGGGTGACTTTGGGTGCGTCACACACTCTCAGCCCCAGAAAATCCCATGATAAGTTTGCCTTAGGGTCACCCTAAGTCAGAAACCACTTGAAGGCACACAACACACACAAATTACTGCTCTTCCTTCTGCTATGCCCCCAGGTTGAGACACAAAAACCAAATCATTACTCTATACTCCTTTGAAAGAATAAATTGCAGGTTCTGTGATGGTGGTGGTAGGGATACAGATCTCAGGTGCAACAATTTCATTCTAAAAGGGAGCAATTTCTGCTCTGCTCCAGAATTTTGTTTTTGTTTGTTCCTATCAAGTTGGCTTCTGCTTATGGCGACCCTCCAAGACACCCTGTTGTTAACAGCACTGCTCAAGACTTGTAGACTGAAGGCTGTGGCTCTCTAAATAGAATCAATATTCTTGTAATGCAGTCTTTCTCTTTTCCTATTCCCTTCCGCTTTACCCAACATTATTGTCTTTTCCAATGATTCTTGGCATTGCACGATATGTCCAAAATACAACAGCTTTAGCTAAAGTAATTTCCACCCTACACTGTTATAGTGCTATTATTATTCCACTTTCAACATCCTATGAAATTCTGGGGTTTGTAGTTCACTGAGGCCAAAGAGCTCTCTGGCTGAGAATTCTAAAGGTCCCTCCCTCAACTGCAAACCCCAGGATTCCATAGGATGTTGAAAGAGGAACAATAGCACCGTAACAGTTGCAGTGCAGAAGTGGCCTTAGTCATTTTGGCTTCTATCGACACTTCAGGGTTGATTTGCTCTCAGATCCATTGATCTGTCTTTTTGGTAGTCTATGGTGTCTTCAGAACTCTCTTCCAATCCAGCATTTCAAGTGAGTGATTCTCTCCTTGTAAGGCTTCTCAACTGCTTTTCCAGAATACTGCTTCAGAAATTAACTTTTTCAAGCTCTGGCTAGTTCCCAAGTGAGTACTTGCAGGTACACTGCCTCTAACCTACAGTTGGCAAAAAATTACACTTCCTAGAATCCCAGTTCCAATTCTGGCAATTCCTAGGTTCTATTCCGAAACTGTCCACACTGTCTCTTTCTAGGAAATCAGCACTCTTAAGAAGGAGATAAATATTCATCCCACCATCTAATTCTACAGCCAGCTGGATGCCTCTGGCAATATTTGCACACATGAAATAATTTCCTACTCGCATCTGGTAGCCAAAGACATGCTGCCACTGAACATGAGAGTTCCATTAATTGTGGATTTGTCTAATCTTCTTTCAAAGCCACTGTAGCCGATGGGCACTGTGGCATCTTGTTGGTCAAATATGAACTACAAAAGAAGACACCCAACATCAGTTTTGATTGGAAACTAACAGAAAACACCAGCATGAATGCACTCTTGTGTATAGGAGTTTACTGCTGGAGTGTGCAAGCACAGCTGGCTTTGCTTCTGAACCAACGTGAAGAGATAGCATAATGCTAAATCACATTTAGAATATCCAGTAATAATTATGGATGGATCACTCTAATTCCAGTCCTTTCACATGTGCTCATTCACAAATCTGTTCCATCTTCCTTATGCAGCAAAGCGCAATATTTTAGATTTTTTTTAAACTGCACAATATTTGCACTCAATTAGCCTGTCTTCTTTTCCTTTGTGTGTCATTAACTTTGAATCCTGTAACATTCATAATACTTCAGTAAAAGAGGATTTTTTTAAAAAAAACTGCACTTCAACACTTCATTGAATAGACTTTCTCTATTACCTCAAAATTCACATTTCTGTACGTACTTCTATCTGTCAAGCCAAGAACTTTTTTCCAGCAATGTACCATCTGAGGGATAATTTCTTTTGATCATTTATTTATTTATTTATTTATTTATTTATTTATACATACTTGTCCTTCTCCCAAGATGGGATCCAAGGTGGCTACTACTCAAGAATTTGCAAATCAAAACAGAGTAAAGTACAATGAGCCTTCCATTTTCACTGGGGTTTCACTGGTGCAAAGCCACTGGGGTTTCACTGGTGCAAAGCCACTGAGAAAGTGGGAAAAAATAAAAATCACAAACACATCCCCCCCCCCCCAGAACACTTCTCTAGGAATCTCTCAGTCCTCTGGTGGAAGTGGGCTAGAGTAGTCATGCCGGAGGACCTAGCAATGCCTAGAGAAGTGTTCTCTCTAGAAATTTCTAGGACCTCCAGCATGACTCTATGGTCCAGTGGAAGTGGAGGCACAGAGATTTCTAAAGAGAACATACTTTTTTCTATGTCAGAGGCAAATAGAGTAAGTTTTTTTAAAAAAAATAAATGAATTAAATAAAATAACCTGTGAATGATCAAATCTGTGAGTGCTGAATCCGCAAAAGTGAAGGCTCCACTATATTTTGCATTTGTTATTTCTATACCATTCCTTTCCTTCAATATGCTCAAGGCAATATATGTTGCTCTTTTACTTGCATAATCACATGTCCCATTTGGATTACTGTAACACACTCTACATGGGGCTGCCTTTGGAAACTGTTCGGAAACTTCAGCAGGTCCAAAATGCTGTGCCCAGAATGCTGACTAGGGCCAGTTATAGGAAGCATATAACTTCTTTTTTAAAACAGCTTCACTGGCTGCTGGTTTGTTTCTGAGCACAATTCGAAGTGCTGTCCACGGCCTATAAAGCCCTATATGGCTTGGGTCTGAACCAGAGGCGTATCTAGTGTGTGCAGCGCCTAGGGCAAGCACGGAAGTTGCACTCCTACTTCGGGGGCCGCCTCCTCCTCCACTGCCACTAAATCTTTCGGCACAGCCAATGCTCCCCTGGCGCTGGTCGCCACAGCAGATGCTCTCCTTGCCTCACCCCAACTATGCCTCTGGTCTGGACTATCTAAAAGACTGTATCTCCCCATAAGAACCCACCAGAGTGTTAAGAGCTGCTGGAGAAGGCTTTCTCTGAGCTCCGCCGCCATCAGATGCTTGTTTGGTGAAGGACACGAGAGCCAACCTTCCCAGTAGCTGCTCCCCTGCTCTGGAACTCCCTTCCACGGGAGCCTAGGCTGGCCTGCTCTCCTTCTGCCAGCTGGCAAAGACTTTTTTGTTTAGACCTTTGGATTTTAATGTGCAAGCAGGGAAGCTTCTTATTGGGATTTTTTTAAAAAAAAATTCAGTATGTGTTTTAAATGATTTTATTCTCTTTGATGTGGTGAATCTCAGGGTGAGATTGCTATCTTAAAATGTATTTGTGCATTCCTCATTTGTGAGATTTAATTTTTTTTGGTATCTGAATGGTGTATTCTGCAAAACTTAATGCGCCATGCTTAATGACATCACTAGGGCTGATGTAGTGGTTTGAGCATTGGCCCCAGTTGGCCGTGGAAACCCATTGGATGACCTTGGGTGCAGTCACACATTCTCAATCCCAAAAAAACCCATGACAGGGTTGTCTTAGGGTTGCCGTAACTCAGAAATGACTTCAAGGCACCCAACAAGATCACCGGGGGCCCATTCACGTTGAAGGAAACTCTAAAATGGCTCCACCTGTACTAATCCCAAAATGCTTGCAGCT
Organism: Cyclura pinguis; assembly: GCA_030412105.1. Taxonomy (NCBI): domain Eukaryota; kingdom Metazoa; phylum Chordata; class Lepidosauria; order Squamata; family Iguanidae; genus Cyclura; species Cyclura pinguis. The sequence goes on from CM059612.1 coordinate 10,221,107, forward strand.
CTGTTATTTGAATATTCTGGTGGCAGCAAAATTCTTTCAAAATAACAAGCTGACACTGTGAAGGTTACCTAGCATATTTTGTTCCCTGAGCCACCAAGAAACTTGGGAATGGGTCAAGTAACAAGGACTAGAGGATGGCCGTTTACCCTACAAGAAGCTGCATGACCAACCAACCTCTAGAAGTTTTGATTTCTATCGAATTTGTCAGGTATGTGGTTTCAAGTTGCCTGTCAACACAGAAGCATAGAGTCATATATTCTATGACTTACGGCAAGTCTAAACTTACGGCAATCCCATGAATTTCACAAGGTTTTCTTAGGCAAGGAATATTAAGAGATGGTTTTGCCTAGGGATGGGCCAACTGAATCCTCAAATCCTCAAATCCTGCGGAAGGATTCAAGATCTGCGAATCTGAATCCCTGTGCCAAAATAGGCAAACTGAATCTTTTGAATCCACCAACCAAATAGTTTGTTGGAGACCAGGACGCCTGAAAACCTGGGAGACCAGACACACAAGGGGAGAGGGCAAGTAGGTGACTTTTTCCCTTGGAGTAATAATGGCCTTTGCTAACAATTTCAGAAATTACATCTGGGGTTATATTCTAATATATTTAAATTGAACATGTAATATTTAACTTCAGCACTTGACTGGAAGGTACAGTCTTCTTGAGATTTCAAAGACAGCTGAAAGATTCCTTTGGATAACTCCCTTGCAAAGCTCTTTCAGACACAATTCTGGGGTTCGTAGTTTTACAAGGTGTCAGAGCCTTCTCTGCCAAAATGTGCTGGTGCATCATCAAACTACAGACCTCAGGATGCCATAAGGAACTATGCAAAGAAAATCCAGTTTTGACCTGGATTATCTCTCTACTGTAGTATGTGGCCCTGTTTACACAGGCAGGAAAACGTTTTCCTGCCTGTGTACAAAGGACCTTCGTGTCATTTTCAATCTGGGAAGATCCTGAGGCAAAACTATGACAATTTGTCTTGGCCAGATTTCTTCAGAGGGAGCTTTGCCTTTGCCTAGGCTTTTGCTAAGGCTGAGAGAATGTGCCTTGCCCAAGATTATCCTTCTTTCCTTTTCTTTTAAAACCCTTTTTTTAAAAAAAGGATTCAAAAGATTTGAGATTTGTGGGATTCGTGGATTCCCAGAACCTTCCAGGGATTCGGATCCGGATTTGGAAAATTCTGGATTCATCCCATCCCTAGTTTTGCCAGTTCCTTCCTCTGAAATATAGCCTACAGCACCTGAGACCCAGCATGGTGTAGTGATTTGAACGTTGGACTATGACCCTGGAAGCAGGGGTTCAATTTCCCGGTTGGCCATGGAACCCCACTGGGTGACCTTGGGTGTGTCACACACTCTCAGCCCCAGAAAATCCCATGATAGAGTGTCTTAAGGTCACCGTAAGTTGGAAACAACTGGAAAACACAAAACAACAAACCTGGTATTAATTGACGGTGTCCCTTCTAAACGCTAACCAGGGCTGACCCTGCTTAACTTCCAAGTGTTGCACAGAAGCCACAAATTCAGGGAAAGGGTTTGGCTCCTTAAAAAAATCCACTCGTTGCCCCCCTCCACTCCCATCCCATATCTCCTCTGTAGTTTCTAATGGGCAGGACAGTAGAAACAAAAAATAGACCCATTCAAACAGATGTTTTGGCCTCCCTTCTGCCCAATTGGCAGCAAATGCTGCTGGGGCTAAGAAGGAACAGGTGGGAAAGCGTACGAGTCCCCCTCAATGATGACTGCCAGGACAACAAAATGGCTCTGCAGAAGCCCGGGCCTTTAAGCCCCCACAGAGGTCAAGGGAGGAAAAAATGGAGCATGACGGGCCATTAGGGAAAGGGGAAGGGGCCGCTAAACCCTTACAGCCAGATTAGCTTTTGGGGCATAATAGGATCACTGGCCGTGTAAAATCCTTTTAGAGCTGATAAAGCATGCAGTTAACATTGCCGGGCGGGGAGGGGGTGGCGAGGGTCAGGCAGAGAGAAAAGGAACTTCCAGGGACACCTGGATCATGGCCTCAGTGCTGCTACAACAACAACGCACAAGCTGCCTGATGCAGCGCTCCTCCACCTCTGGCCTCCCAAGATAGCTGACTATTGGGCAAACTGACTGGGAGTCAACAACCACATGGAGGACCCAACTGAGAACCATTTAGAGCAGGGATGTCGAACTCCATTGCATCTTGGGCAACATCAGCTTTATGGTTGCCCACAAAGGGCTGGTTGTATCTGTAAGACTATATAAATGTATGTACTCTTTTATCATATAACATAATTGCCTCTGTATTTGACAATTACTGGTTTTAGTGATAACTAGCTCTGAAACTAGAAGTCTAGGAAAAATAATGGCAAGCAGATATTCAAGTGTATACCTATTGTACAATTTATTGAAAAATGAGTTTTGAAAACAGAAAGTTTTTTTTTTAATCGTCAGACAAATATTACCTCATCTGAAAACATCTCTTTGAATGGGTCTATTTTTTGTGCCTCTTTCTGCTCCCCCTCCCCTGTGGCTCTTCTGCCCCTCTGCTCCTCACTGTACCTGGTGAGCCCAATCCCCACATTGTGGGCTCTCAACTGCCGGTATTCTGAAGAGGGGCCCAGCAGCCAGCATTCACGATCTATTTCTACTTCTGATTGCTCCTCTGTCCAACTCTTGCAAGCCATGCAGAGTGTTGCCATTGTTGGGAGGGAGGTGGGATATAAATTAATGAAATAACAACAACAACAACAACTACACCAGCCGGCCCCTCCCTCAACTGCAAACCCCAGGATTCCATAGGATGTTGAAAGTGGAATAATCGCGCAGAAATGGCCCAAGAAAGCTATGGTCCTGAGTTTGCAGAACGTGAGCAGAGCTATTGATGACAGGGTGCATTTCATAGGATCGCCGTAAGTCAAAGCCAACTTGATGGCCATTAACAACAAGCAGGTGATGAGAAAGATCCTAGACACCTGCAACTCACACTCAGAAGCAAAATTCTGTGCAAGGCGGCTGTTCATGTATATCCAGTTCTTCTCTTCCACAGCCAAAACCCTCTATCCCATATACTCCAGACTGCAAATTCTGTAATTCTAGAAATCTAAGCTGACAGTTTTAAAGGCATGGGAGAGGGGCGAATATTCAGAAATACAGTAGCAGTTCTCAGTAAGTTCTGGGTCTCTTTTGCTTTAGGAAGATTCTTTCCTCCTTGGCTCCAGCAATAGTTCCAAAATGTGTGTGTGTTTTTAGGTCATCTTTGGGACTTGTAAAAGGCGTTGTTTTGACAGCCCTGAGCTCATGAGATGGTTGGATTTGCCTGACAGCTATTTTTCCATTACGGTTTCCAGCCGTTGTCATGGAATCTCTGTTTAACGTGGGCACAATCCAAGTCTCAGCACACCTACTCCCCAAACACTGAGGGAGGAGGGGAGGTAAACACAAACGATAGCTCTTGTCATTTTTTTCAGTTGTGGGTAAAAGGTTATATAAGCCGACTTTTTACAGCAAGATGGATAAAAAGCACACCATCCAAGTGTCTGATTAATCCTCTCTCATCCCCACCTTTTTCAGCTGTCCCCATTTCTCCTTTCTCTGTCCACCTACCCCTTGTCTTCAGCTTACTTTAATTGCTGCAAACTGAATTTAAAGTGCAATAGTAGTTTGCACTCCATTAACTCAGTGGAGGAGGTAGAATTTTGTCTTTCCTTGCAGACTCAAAGAGCAAACTGCTGTGCCTCTCCCAGTTTATGAGTTCTTGCTCCTTAATAACTTCTACCATTTTGATCACACTCTTCTGCCACCTTGATGTTGGTTGGCCACACTTGTCCCACGCCATTTCCGCACTGGACTGTTATAGCGCTTTGATTCACATTCAACATCCTATGGAATCCTGGGGTTTGCAGTTTCGCCCCTCCCAGAACTGCAAACCCCAGGATTCCATAGGATGTTGAATGTGGAATCAAAGCGCTGTAACAGTCCAGTGCGGAAATGGCCCCAGTCTTCACTTGTGATATGTACGAGGGGTACGAAAATGGTTCCACAACACCAAAGGAGGTGGAGAAGAGAAATCTTCTTATCACTCTCGCTCAGGGCTTATTATTGCCAGCCAGGGCTGAGTGTCTCTGCCTTTGTGCAAATGCAGATTGCACAAACTCTGGCCTGTCAAGGCCCCCCCGAAATCTCCAGGTGGGGGGGAAAAGTTTAGAAAATATTTTTTTAAAAAAAAAATGAATTAATTTCTCTAACTTATAAAAGCATTAAGGGGAATAAATTTTATGTCCTTACTTACTGCACTTCCTTGTTCAATTGTTTCTTATTTTTCCACTACTTTTTCATTACCTTTGAAAAAAAATCTTAGGAATGAAAAGAGAATGGCATGAAACTGAGGAAATTCCTATGCAAATGGAGTGTATATGCATGTAGAAGCCTAAAAATTTTGGTCAAAAAATTGACCACCCAAAATCTGGGATGACTTATCCAAGGATCAATGTAAGTGTTGTACTTTAACTCTTCTCAAGAACTGAACCATCTGCTTCTTTGGGTAGAGTGGCAAAAGGCCTTTTTGAATGGCTGGGTGAGGAAATGGCAGTGGCAGCCAGGGGAGGCTGGCACCATAAGGTGGCACTGGTGCCCTCCCCTCCTCATGGAATGACGCTCCGCTTATCCACAGGTCATATCAAAATCCATATTTTTGGCCCCAAAACCTAATCTCAACTCGTATGTGAGGTTGACTTACACACAAATTTATATAGCACCTCAAAAAAATGCACCTGGCAAGGAAAAAAGTAACTGGAAAAACATCTTTCAAGGAAAAAAGTAACTGAAAAAATCTGTCTCTCCAAATAACATCACTCCTTTCTGTTGCGTTATTTTTGAAATGTAACTTCACAGTGCCCTTTTACTTCCCCATTTCAAAATACTGATGCAACTGTGTAACATGTTAATTCCAATAGCCTGGGCAAGGTGGCTTGAATTCTTTCACTTTTAGACAAAAATAAGATGGCGAGGCAAGCCGCAGACACCCTAGACGTTCAGATGGGCTAGCAGAACACAACTTTATAGATGAAGAGCTTTGTCCTGACTCCGTTGGCTTGGCACTGGAGTCTAAGCTGGAGCAGGAAATCTCCAGTGAAGAAATACTGGAGGAAGTGAGCAGAGAGAGCCAAATCCCAGCGCCTGGCTTTCCACTCCAAGGCCGGTTGAAAAAAAGATGCTCTTGCCAAGCTGCTAGAAAGCCCTGGGTTTCCGTCCCATCCCCACCTGTAGCCTGCTTTACTATTACAAGGACGTTTCCTTGGTGTGACAATATTTAGAAAGAGCAGACAGCCATTCACGGGGTCTTCTCAGCCTCGGCTTTGTCAAAGCCATTCCCTCAAAATGCAAAGCAGCTGAGCCACCTTCTGCTGTCCAAACTCAAAATCCTTCCAGACATGGCAGCCGCGAGAACAATAGGAGGATAAAATCATTGCTCTCTGGGCCTCAATGTGAGGCCTGACTGCTAGCCAAGGAGAAAGGCATTGAGCACCATTCTTGAGCAGGAGAAGGAAAGACAAAGAGGGAACGTGTATAATTCACTTTGTCACTTTGTGCCCGCTGGGATGGGACAGGGGAATGGACTGCAGCAATATGAGGGGGGAGGTATGAATGATCTCCAAGGGTCAGCAAGGGTCCACCGGTGTCAAGTGTTGTACGTCTTCCAACATTTCTCAGATTAAATCCAGGATTTGGTTCCTGCCCTTGTTGCAAACAGCTCCTACTAAACAGTAATATTTAACTTCCAAATCATTATATAAACTCCAGGTCAATTTTGTTGCTCACAGTATTTATACCTTTAAGCAAGTACCCAACAAAAATTTATTTATTCTAATATATAAAAGTCAAAGTTTGTGTGTTTGTCTGGGTCAGGCAGGCGAAGACCACATATGATTGGCTGGCTGTGAAGATTTTATGGAGGTTGGCAGTGTAGGGAGGGGCCTTTAGAATTCTCAGCCAGAGAGCTCTTGGGCCTGGCCGGTTGCTATGCAGATGAGGCCTAGCAGCAAGAAGGAGGAGGACAGTGTTCCCTCAGGAACCCAACCTCTGTGTGTTAACAACTCTGAATACAGACTGGATTGGAGACTATGGGGAAAAGTTACAGGTACTGGACAAGGCAGTTTGGGGAATTAGAGACACAGGATCTCAAACCTGTGTATTTCAACCGCATCTAATTCCTAAGATAAGGTAAGGCAATTCCTATGGTATTTCTAACAAGTATTGCCTATGAGAAAATAAAATCTCAGGCATCACCGGGTAAATATGCTGGTAGATTATAACAACAAGAATTAACAATCGTTAGTAGTAATATTGAGTTTTTAAATAGTATTAGGGGTTTTTTTTTTGCCAGCCATAGTTTAGTTAGGTAAGATTTTTTTTATCTTGTATGGGTTGTATTGTTTTGTTCTTGATTTTGTGTATGGCTGTGTATTGTTTATGTGTGCTTTATGTTTTGGTTTAATGTTTAATAATTTTTTTAAAAAAACAAGCAAACCAGGATTAGTATGCACAAGTAACATCAGAGTATGGTAGAAAAGGGGTGGTCACGCAATGGTGGTGGGGGGGCAAACTTTATTAATGAAGAAGAACACAGAGATAAATAGAAAATATTTTCCAAATAGAAAAAAAAATGAACCAACTGGGAAGGGCAAGACTTTCCCCTCCACCCCCTCCTGCAAGCTATAGTGGGTCCTCCACTTTCATGGGTTCAGCAATTATGTATTTCATTATTCTCAGGTTATTTTGTTTAATTTATTTACTCAAAATTTTGCTCTTTTTGCCTATGCTTTGGAAGAGATATGTTCTCTCTAGGTATTTCTATGTCCTCCAGCATGATTCCATGGTCCATTTCTGCTAGAAGTGACCCACAGAGTTCTGCTAGAGGAACTAGAGATTCCTACAGAAGTGTTCTCAGATTTAAAAAAAAATAACAATTGTGATTTTTATTTTTATTCACTTTTTTTCCTCTTTCTCAGGGATGTTGTGCGTCTAACCCCTGCAAAAAAAGAGGGCTCACTGTATTTCTGTACTTGAAACTTACTTTGCAGCAACTGAAGCCTCTCTGCACTAAACTGTTATAGTGCTATTATTCCGGTTTCAACATCCTGTGGAAATGTGGGCTTTGTAGTTTAGGGAGGGATCTTTAGAATTCTCAGCCACAGAGCTCATTGTAAACTACTAACCCCAGAATTCCACAGGATGTTGAAAGTGGAATAATAGGACTAGAACGGTGTAGTGCAGAAAGGCCCTAAGTCAAGGATAAAGAGGGAAAGCAGGAGAAGAACAGAGAAACCAGGACATTTTAAAAGAAGCTGAGAGAATGGGACAGCAGAGGATTAGCCGCTGCCACCCTGCCAAACTGGGACAGTTGAAGGCTATGCCATTGGCACTGTGTCCTCCTGAGAAGTCCTCTCCAAATAGTGACATTAAATTAGACTGCTGCCCTGATGTATCACGGCTCACTCCTAACCTAGTGTTCCCAGACATTTAGCTGTGCTGACTGGATATACTGGATGCCTGAGTCCAATATAGGGAAGACACTAACAACAGTTTACATAAAGTGCTATCAGAAGGGGTGTTTTTCAATTACGAGGCGAGAAGGGAACAGAACTGGGAGAGGACAGGAGGGTCAGCATCAGCCCTGCCAGACAGAGAACTTGCTGTGTCTGCATCCCAGCCACTCAGCATTGAACAAAGTGGAGATTAGGGAATAAAGCAGATCTGGGCAGCCGGGTTGTGGTGATAGAATTGCCTGGAGAGTCAACAGCCCCAAACTCTTGCTATTCTCTTTACACACAGCAAGGGACAGGCTTCGAGTGGGAGGGGAGCTGGGCATTTTTTGTCCCATGCTGAAGCAGGAGTTTATGGAATCCCCCTAATCTGCCTTTTGTTGATACAATTTGGATGCCGCCAGACAGCAGACAAAGCCATTGTGGAAGCAACAACTGCAGCTCACTGGCAAACTGGTAGCAAAATCTCCTGTTGTTGTTAATTTGCAAAGGAACGTCAATAGAATCATTTCATAGAATTGTAGAATCTTAAGAGCTGGAAGGGGTTGCAAGGGGCAGTGCACACTGAAAAGCCCAAGAAAGTACAGTTGGCCTTCCATATTTGCTAGGGTTAGGGGCACAGGATCCCAACAAAAGTGGGAAAATTGCAAATAGCAAAATGTGTGTGTGTGTGTCTGTGGGAAGGGGGCCAAGGCATGGTGTGGGGAGAGGCACTGAGAGAGGGGTTTGGGGTGCTGAGCAATGGGGCTGTGGTCCATCCTTAGCTAGTCAGACATCAGCTGGTGGAGGAGGAAGAGGACCAGAGGTGGGTTTATAAAGGGCTGTACAGCCTGATCAGAGCTACTAAGAGGGAAGGTTCCCCTGAAAAAGAAAAACCTGAAGCGGGGGGGGGCAGGGGTTGAAGAAACCCACAAATATCAAATTAATGAACATTAAACCCACAAATATAGAGGGCCAACAGTATTCCCAAATCTGGTAAAACTGATTACAACAAGAGGAACATGTCTATCTTACATCCCCTGATTTCTCCCTAACGGAGAACGTGCAAGAGTTAAGAAGCTGTCCCAGCATCAAAAGGAGTGCATCCCCTTGTGCATCTCAGTGTGAGTCCCTGCTCAGGCCAATCAAAACATGACAGGCAGCCTCCAGCACTGCTTCGTGTCACATGGGGAGCAGTGGAGACTGGGGATTATGAACCACTCCGGCTGGATGACAAAGGGCTTCAATGCCACCCACCTGAGGCAGCCTGGTCCCAGGGCCTTGTCAGCTGAACCCAGTAAGTCAAATGCCAGCATAAAGCGTGCTAGCATTTCCGGGGAAAATGATCTCTAAATGGGGCAAGCGGTAACTTCAAGCCTGCAGTGTCTACTTTGACTTCTACTAGTGATCCCACCAACTGGAGCCAAGAAGGCCGAACCAGCAGGACAATGAGAGTGGAGCAAGAGGTGGAGACAACGGGAGGAGGAGTCAAGATGTGAGTACCAGGTTCTTTCCTTCACTTTCTGCAAAGGGGTGGAGACAGTAGCGGAAGCATGATCCTGGGATCAGAGACTGAATTGCACAGGCTCCTCAGTCCTCCCCTGCCACACATTATGCCTAACTGTGAATGTAGCTGCCAACAGCTACAGGCTTCTCCCACTTAGAGACCACGCCACTGTCAGAAAACGGAATTGGTTGAAAAGCAGAACCCACGCACTGTGCTGTGGGGAGCAAGAAGGACTTACAGAGGCTCACTTGGGACCAACCTACAAGCCTCTGTAGGCAAGAAGAACTGATGAAAGAGAAGAATCCCCATGAAATTAATAGAACTTGCCCCTCATTTGGAAGTGTCAAAAGAGTGAGTTGTCAGATAATAGGGCACCCAAAGGTGGGGGCTTCCTGTGCACTCCTTATGCTGTCATCAGAGGAGCCCAAGCACATAATGGCCTAAGAGCAATGAGAAGCAAAGTCTGGGAGCAGCAAGTTTCCCCCTTCCTGCAGCCTTTGGCAGAGCAGAACCACAAAGCCTGGCTTTTGAATAAATGCCTTTATATAACATCTTGATAAAAAGTGAAGAGACCTCTCTCGCTCTACCATCACCATCTTCTCCTGCCTATGCTCTTTCCACCAAGGAATAGCGCCTTTTGGGAGTAGGTGTGCTGAAACTCAGATTGTGCCCACATTACTTGGATTCCATGACAACGACTGGAACCCATAGCGGAAAATAAATGTCACGCAGATCCACTCATCTGTCTAGTTCAGGGACGTCAAAATAAGGCCCTGGGCAGAAGCAAGGTGTGTGGGTAGAACCTTGAGGACAATCCAACATCCATCAAGACATCTTCAGGGTTAGAAACCAGCCATGAAGCCTATGATTAAAGATCAGCTTTGGAGACCCTGTTGGTTGCCTCGTCACCAGGATTCGTAAAGATGCTAAAGAGTGGCTTCTGTGTGGTTCTTCCTTGCTTTATAGCATTTCTTCCCAGCCTTGCATGTATTTCTTAACAGACAAAACCTGCTTGAACAAAAATTGTCCCCCAAAATCTATTATTCTTTCCCAATGACTTTTCTCCAAAGTACTGGGCTGAAAAATGCCCCCAACAACATTGTGACAGATAGCGCTGGAGCCTGCATTCTCTTCAATTATTGGATTATTGTGAAGCAATGATTGGACTGAAGAAGGAGAGGCAAAAATGTGTTTAGACACCTCAGTGGGGATACAGACAGCAAAGAGGAGGCTGATAACTGTTACTCAAGGAACTGGCCCATCAGAGAGGAGGAAGGTTTTAGTAACTTGGTTTTGGCCAGCTGGGAAGAAGGAGGTGAGGAGAGAGTGCCACATGAGTTCAGATTAAGGTTAGGAAAGGGTACACTTGGAACTTTGTGAACTAGCAAGGTGAACCAGTATAACACTGTTTTGTATTTAAAGAGAAACCTTGAAATAAACCCTTTTCTGTTTATCTACTGCCTCAGCCTCATTTTGTTGGGGGACCTATTAGGTCTGAGCCACTTACTTACAGAGACTCAGGGACATACTTGGCAGTATTTTACAAACCACTTTCCTTTTCCTTGAGATGACTCAATGAGGTATTCCAAGGAAGCATTAAAGTGAGACAGAAGTCCCAGGACAGGGAATAAGAAATAACCTGGGGCACTGTAACAGCCATTTTTCAGCAAATCATGATGACGAGAAGCTGTAGTGACATGCCCGGCTGTCAGTGGGTTGGTCCCATTCAGTTGCAGGTGGCAGCACTGGAATTTTTATTGGATCATAAAATACAAAAACTTTGACCCTTGATATCCTGGAATTCTCATGGGACAAGAAGATATTCCATAAATCAACATAATATTTTTTAAAAAAATCCTAGAACAGCAATTCTTAACTTGTAGTCTGTGGACCCCCTTCCTAAGCTACAAACTTTAGGATTCCATAAGACAGAACATGGGAGTTAAAGCAGAATTATAGACCAGGAGCAGGCAAAGTGTGGCTCATGGTTGTATGCTACCCCTAGGGTCTTTTGTGTGGCCCTACAGGCAAATTCTACTGTTGTTGTTTTTTTGAAAAATATTTTTGAGCAATTATTTAAATACCTTCTACAGGATGTGGGGGTATTTTTCCCCAGTTTTTAGACTTTCCTGACCTGTTTTAAGCTGAGCAGAGGCTTTTATTGAAAAAGAAAGTTGTGAACAACGTTGTTGTTGTTGCTACTATTACTATTGTAGGGGGAATGTAGCAGAATGTGTGTCACCCTCCAAGGTTTCCTGGGGGCTTAATGCAGCCCGTACTCTTTGATAGTTGCCCACCCCTCTTTTAAACAGAAGCAACTGGTAGGCAATCTGTGCCAGAGGCAGACTGGATTTTGGCAGATAAGGGGTTTAACAATTGTGCACCAGGGTTAGGTACAGAGGTGGTTATTCACAAACAAAACTCTCCCAACCTCCTCAAATTGTGGTTTGAGCAACTCCTCTTCCGCCACAATCAGGGTCAAACCACTCTTTTCTGATCTAGCCAAGCATACAACATAAGATGCTAGTGCTGACTCGCAGCAAATCACAGTTAAAGCTTAACCAAACCTTGGAACACTTACTGTTTTAGACTACCATTTCCTAGAATACCTCCAGCCAGCATTCAACTGCTCCAAGCTCTCTACTTAATCATGGTTTGGCATGAGCATGGGCTATTTGATGGTTTATTTTTATTCTGCCCTCCCTTCCAAGGGTGATATGCACACTCTTCTCTCTTGTCTGTATTAACGTTAACAAAACAACTCTGTGAGGTAGGCTAGATGGACAGACGACTGGCTGTCCAAGGTCAAAGGAAGCTGCCTTGTTTTGATCCAAACTAGTGGTCCACTTAGCCCAGTACAAAGCCAAGAAACCATTTTTTTTAAAGATCTTGATTTTAAAAAAGTAATGTAAGAACAAATATACTGAAAACACAACAATGAAAGATACAGCCTACATTTAATCAGTCAGATCCTAAATCCAACCAGATAGACAGCCTTTTCAATTATTGTTGTCTGCCTTCAAGTCATTTTTGATTTATGGTGAACCTAAGGTGAACCTACCTACTGGGTTTTCTGGGGCTGAGAGTGTGTGATGTGCCCAAGGTCTACCAGTGGGTTTCTATGGCTGAGCAAGGAATCAAACCCTGGTCTCTAGGGTCACAGTCCAGCACTCAGACCACTATGTTACACTGGCTCAATAGGAGAACAGAATACATGCCAAACAACAGAAGGACAGAGATGGAACCAAGCCAGCTTCCTGTAGCACAGAGTTCCAGAGTCTACAGCAGATACCAAGAAGACCCTGTATTGAGTCTCCACCAGATGTGCCTCCAGTGGTGGTGGGTAGAAAAGAACGACCTCTCCAATGATCTTGAAACTTAGGACTAGCCCCATATACATACAGTGAGTAATAATCATTAAACACTTTATAGATGAAGAAAACTCACCGGATAGGCTCAGGTTTAAGGTTGCGGTTGAGAGCCTTGACAAGAACACTTTCAGAAAAAGGTGGCTTGTCTCCTAACCTCTCTATGTCGATGTGGGCTGCATTGCAGAGGGCATGCACCCCAGAATCCGTCCTGCTGGAGATGACAAATTTGATTGGTGCCAAAGGCCGAAGCTTCTCTGCTGCCTTCTGAACAAGAACAGAAACAGGGAGACATAACTGGGATGTGGTGGAATGTAAAGGCTTGCAGAAAAGGCACAATAGTGGTGTACAGTTTCACAGAAGAGCTCCTGGAAGTAGCACTGGTGGCAGATTTCACTCCCTGAATGCCAGTGACAGCTGGTGGCTTCCATGTCCCCTCTAGTGATAAAACTGCTCTTCATTTTAATGTGAACTTTGAAAGAGCTAACCAAGGTGCTGAACCTAGTTCAGCATCTGGGACAGCTGGTGGAAAATCTGGACTAAAACCCAAATGAGAAATGTGGTGTCAGAGTGTAAAACCTTGCGACCTTCTGGTTGCTGCTTCAAATATTTTGAACTAAGAAAATCTAGGGAAGCTTGCGTTATCCTCATTTCAATGAACAGCAAGCAGCTGATATCAGAGGAAAAGAACTTAAGGTCACCATACCTTCCTCTTCCCACTGGTCTGTCATTTGCCTTGGGGTCCCTTCCCTCCCACTGCTTTAGTAGTGGGCAAACGGCCAGAGGCAGGGGCAGAGATGTTCACCTATTGTCTAATACTGCTGCCATGCTAGCATAGGTAAGTCCAGTAGGCCAGAGAATCGACTCCAGGCTTCAGTCTGAACTTTAGAGGAGGCACCCAAGATTCTAAATCCATTGGAGTAAAGGTCAGCACCTTGGATAGTTACTTTAAAGTCTGGATGAAATCCTGGAATGGATTCACCCTTCGTACGACATGGTAGCCGGCAGCTACAAGGGTTTGATGTATAAACAAAGCTGAAAAAGATAGTCAAAGTAGAAACAAAGGTAGCAGCTGCAATTACTATTATCAAGACTATTATTATTAACTTTATTTATAACCTGTTGTTCCCCAAAAGTTGAGATTCAAGGCAGGTTGAGTTAACTTTTGACTACAACTCTCCAGACTGCGCCTAAACCTCCTGATGGTAACTGCTGTTTTGACAGTGGAACAGACCGCTTCACAGTGTGTTTAACTCTTTGGAGGTCTTTTAAGAGTGGTTAGAAGGCCATCTCTCTGGAACTGTGTACTCTCACCTGGCAGGGTGTTAAATTATATGGCTCTTGTGGTTCTCTTCCACCTCTGTGATTCTGATTCTGAGTTGCCCCTGGACAACACGGCCACTGTAGTCCAGAAAAGTAATGCTTCCAGCTTCTGCTGTAAACACCAGGTGATGGAGAGCATGAGTTGGCAGGTGTTGTGCACCTGTGTTCTGCTTCTTGGCTCCTCACAAGCATCTGGTTGGCTACAGTGGGTGAAGACTGACAGGCCAGACAGAATATTCTGAGCTATTTCTGCCTTCTGCGTTCTTCGGGGCAGGACCTGAGCCAGGCAAAGCACTGGTCTGGTAGTGAACACTGCTCCCTCTCCACTAAAACAGACTCAACAGAATGCCAAAGCTGCTTAGTTCTTGACCAGTCTAAGGGTCCCTCTAGCCCAATAGGGCTTATTCCAGCTGTGGGCAAATGTGCCCCTCCAAATGTCTTTCAGTCCATCATCCCTCACTTTTGGCTATGCTGGCTAAGACTGATGAGATCTGCTGTTCAACAGCACCTCGACAGCGAGGGTCACAAAGGACCCATCCCTTCTTATTCTGACTGGCAGGCAGGGAAAAAATCTTTCTAATGGCCTGCTATCTGATTTAGTTCCACCATATCAAGCTGAATACATTTGATCTTGTCTGATTTCAGAAGCTAAACTGGGTGAGGGCAGGCTAATAGCTGGGCAGGAGACCACCAGAGATTTCTAGGTAGGGCTAGAAAAGCATCCTATCTGAAACCCAGGAGAGGCACAGCTGCCACTCAGGGCAGACAATATGATGGACCAAGGCTCGGACATTCAATGTAAGGTAGCTGTCTATATTCCTATCCTTTATAAAGAAAACCGGAGATGCCAAGGACTGGATGTGGGACCTTCTCCATCATGGAAAGCACAGCACTTTAAAACAGTGTAAAATCACTTATAAACATGACCAGAGGCCAACATGCACTCTAGGACCTTGCCCAAGAAAGAGATGTTAGCTCTTCTCTCCCATTCACTTCCCTCCACCAGCTGTTAAGAGAATCATGTGTCCTTCCTGATATTGTTGGACTACAATTGCCATCAGCCTTAGCCAGCACCATCAATGACAAAGAATTCTGGAAACTGCAGTCTGGCAATATTTGCATAAATGATACAAGTCACAGGATTTATCTTTTCAACACAGTGCTTGTAGCTTTTGCACTGCCAGATTTCTTCCTTGTGATCCTAGTGGCATGCAGGATCTAGTGACGACACTCCAGAGCAGCTGGAACACAGACATGTTTCTAGGTAGAGTATAAAAATCTTACTAAATTTGGCCTTTCAAAACATACTTTTCAAGGACAACTGACACAGTACAGAGCAGTCTGCCTATTGTCAACATGCATTAGCGGTAACTGAACAACACCAAAGTGCACTGGAGTGCATTGCACACCGATTTCTTTCACTAGCAAACAGACTGAGCCAGTGTCAGATACTGGCTGGTCTCCTGTTCAAAGAAAAGAGCTCAGTTTTCAGAAGCCTTTATTGAGTAACCAAAAGAGAAAACTACTGTTCATATTGCCTAAGTTGCCAAAACTGAAGGAAGAAAGGATTTACAGCCTTATACAGCAATATATTTCAAATTTAGCCCACATGATGATCCTATTTGGCAGTTAAGCGTAACAACCCAGTTTCCCAAGCATTCCCCCCCTCGCTTTGTTCTCTGGGTCTCACCAGGAATTTGACCTCAGGGACTCAACTGCCAGCCCCCACCCGGCTCTGCAGCCCAGACTAAATGTAACATCCTTCTTCTTCTCAGTACCCATTTCCCCAGCCACTCCCATCATCCTCGACATTACAAAGCAAAGCGTTACAAGTATTACCTGGCATCAGGCTGCAAGCACATAGCAAGTCTTCAGAGCACAACGTGGTAACTGACATCAGAACACTACATGGCATTGCACGGCACGATATGACATCAACTTGCATGCCAGGGAGGGCCGAGCTGACCTCTCTCATTCATACAATTGTCATAACTCGAAGCCAACTTGTCAGCAGTCAGCACCAACAATGACATGATGCAAACCATGATGGTCTTATTTTGGGGGAGAAGGGGAAAGAGAAAACATTGAAATACTCTGGAAATACAAGACGTGTTCATTAACCTCTTCCGCTAACCCTGATCACAAAGCTAACCCTCCTGGCTATCCGCAGGGCACTGAAATCCCAAAGGGATCAGAAAACATCAAATCTCTGGAATCCATATATTTCATCTTAGTGCAAGAAGGTTAAAGAAATTTCTCTTCCCAGAATTCTCAAAAAAGGCATAGTCTTGCATAGTCTTCATCACAGATGCCAAACTGAACCAACAGAATAATAATAATAAAAAAAAAAAATAGGCAGAGAAATCATGGTGGCAATGGACATGGTGGTAGTATAACGGCAGCAGTGCTAACTAACCAGCAAGGAACAGAAATCTAATCCACTAACATGCTGACAAGAAAGTAAATACTGCACAGGAAGGGCCCTCAGCAAATTAAGCAAATTTGTCCCATCTGCATTGCAGAAAGAGTTTAAGGCATGGAATTCATTTGATAAAAAAATGATCAAAGGGCTAGAGCAGCTAACCCAGAAGGCAAGCAAGTTCCTGGCACTTTACAGGGAGTGGGACTGAGACAACTGGCAGGACAGGGATGGTAACAGATGACAGCAGAGCAGGAGAGAGAGAGAGGGACCTCTGGCACCCAAGATGTTTTGTAGCTTCAGCTCCCAGAAATTCTGGCTAGCAGGAATTGTAGACCCAGACACATGGAGGGCTAAAGATTCCTCAGCCCCATGAGATCAATGTGCAATATAAAGAATTGCTTTATTAATGGGTTTTGTGACTTCTCCTGCCAGGTACGTCAATGCAAGCTCTTCTAATGCAAGAGTGGGGGAAATGCACAGTTAATTTCCCCTTCCCCATCTCCCAATGCTTGCAACTCAGGGCCACCAACTGAGTTCACCTGCAGCAGGTTGCTGACTGCACCAAGGATGCATCTCTTTCATGCCACATACAGTGAAACTTGTGAAACTCACTGCCACAGTATTTAGTAATAGCAAAAAGATGTAAATCATGGGTATGGGGACGATAGTGATTACAATGATATTTGTTTATATCTTTTTTTCCTTTTTCAAGGTCTGAGACTCAAGGCAGCTTAGAAAAGTTGAAACAAGTGGAGCTAAGAATCCACATCATGGATGGTAAAAATACAGGCTACCAATAAAACTAAAAGCATGACCATTAAAAAGAAAAAAACAAACATAAACAATACAGCACATTATGAGATCCCCACACTCCCAGCACACTCAGTCCTCAAAGACCCACCAAACCAAAAAGGTCTTCACCTGCCTATGGATAGAGAGCAAGGAGAGAGCCAGTCTGACCTCTCCAGGAAGGGAGCTCCAGAACCTGGGGGCAGCCACTGAGAAGGCCCTCTCCCATGTTCCCACCAGATGTACCTGTGAAGATGGTGGGACAAAGGGAAGGGCCTTCTCAACAGATCTCAAAGCATAGCTGGTTTGTTAGGGAAAATACAGTCCCTCAGATAACCTGAAGCTGAGCCATAAAGAGATTTACAGGTCAAAACCAGAGCTCCGAAATGTGTCTGGAAACAGACTGGCAACCAGTGAAGCTATTGGCAGAAGGGAGCTGGCTTTTAAAAAGAGTATCAATGTGGTATAATTGTGGGAGTGTTGCACTGGGACTAAGTCATCATCCTCACTAAGCTGTGAAACTCACTGAGTCATCATGGCTAGCAACACACTTATTCTCTCCCTCTCTCTACCCCTCTGCCTGCCCTACTCACAGGACTGTTGTGAGGCTACACCAAGAAGGAAGAGATACATACATGCCATCCTGAGTTCACTGGAGGAAAAGCAGGATACAAATCTAATAAATATGGCCATTTCCGCACTACACTGTTGTAAAGTTACTGTTCCACTTTAAACCTCCTGCGGAATCCTGGGGTTTGCAGTTTAGGGAGGAGCCTTTAGAATTCTCAGCCAGAGAGCTCTTTGGCCTCAGGAAACTACAAACCCCAGAATTCCACAGGATGTTGAAAGCAGAATAATAGCACTATAACAGTGTAGGGCAGAAATGGCCTATGTTTTGAGGAGCAGAGAAATGCAACAAGGGTGGCTGTATTGGTTGCAATGACTGTTAGAACTGGCAGGTTCAGAGGTAGCACCCACCCAGTTTGGGGGATTCAAAACAAAAAAGGCTGGCACTATAAAAACACAGGGGGAAAAAAACCCACAGAAAAATCCTTTATACCAAGTCAACACTTGTTCCATGTAGCTTAGTACTGCACTCTGGCCACAGCTCTTCAAGATCTCTAAACAGTGGACTTTTCCCCTCATCTTTTGCTTCCTAATCTCTTTTAAATTGGAAATGCCAGAAACTGAACCCGCAACCTTTTGGATGCAAGTTCTCCCTTTGAGCTACTGACTCTCATTCAGCAAACCCCTTACTCTGGGGTCTCCCAAATATCTGGCTGGCTGTAGAGCAAAGGACCCTTCCTTTGGCTGAGGCAGGCCAATCTGATAATCTTCACCTCCAAAAAGCAAAATGCGACCCCTACCCCATCCAAACACTCGACAGCAACATCAAGAACCCTGAGTGGGTGAGAAACGGGAGAGAGACGCTGCATATGCCTCCTTTACGCAAGAATCTTTTTTTTAGGATGCAACATCCTATTTTTGTTCTTGCTCCCATCTTGCATGTCTGGAAAGAACAGCAACGAAAAAGGAAAGCAGGGAACCAAACGGGCATTGCTTTCAGCTCCTTGGCAATTATGTCGTGCTGGGAAAGCAACTATGAACGCCCCTTCCCTCCCTCCCCTTGCTAAATGGGTAATTAACTGTCCTTACAAGAAGATGATTCAGAGGGGAGTCTTTGTTCTTTGCAACAGAGCCCGTCCTGTCTAGCACAGGCTGCGAGCGGGACAATCCTCCTCATTCACATTTTAACCTGCCACCCCATCTAAAATGGCTACCCTGCAGCAAAGAAAGGGGCCACCTGGACAGAGCATACATCTAGGTCAGGCAGGGGAACTGTGCCAGCCTCCAGATGTTGCTGAACTGCAGTTCCCAGCATGCTTCACTACCGGCTCTAGCAGCAAGGATGGCTGGGACTTGCAGTTCAACAATAACCAGAGGGCCACACCTTTGCCATCCTGACCGAAGGAATAGATTTCATTAACAGGGTGAGAAATTCCCCAGCACAAGGCCTGAATTTGAATCTGGGCTCCGGGACGGGTTTCAACAGTGGGTGGGCCTAGAATATTTTTGGCAGTTTGGTCATTTTCCCACCAACCATACAAAATTCAGTTCCACTCCAACTATACATCGACTCAGGAGTTTGTCTCAGCACAACAGCTTCCCAGGCTGGAAACTGGAGCTCTGTCCCACGCAATAGCTTCCCAAGTTTTAAATAGCTTTTTACCTCCAATGAGTGATGAAAAATCAATAGATGAAGCTTGAGGGACAGACACAAAACCTTCATGAGCTGCTTTCTGGCTCAGATTTTGCTACCTCTGCCTAACAACAAATCCAGATGCCATGTCCAGAGAACAAATTCAGCTAGCTGGATTCTACAATATTTGTTTAGGACTCAACCAAGACTAGAGTTCTATCCTACATTATAACCATTAAGTTAGCATAGCAAAGCCAGGAAGATTGCATTATCCTGAATTATTGCCACAGTGATGAATTACTGTGGATTAACAGAAGCACTCAGCTTGTTTGCCCTTCTCTTTGCAAGTACCGATCAACAAAGCACGAAGAGGAAAATCTTATGTGACAGTCAAAAGAGGGGCTATGGTTAAGAATGCAAAACAAGAGGGAATATTTAAGCTAAAAACAAACCTTGGTTTTAAGTGGGCTTATGAATCCTAGCTTGTCTTAAACATAATCCTGTGCTCATGCCTGAAAGAGAAGCCATTCTCTTCTTCGTTTGTTTACCTGTAGACGAAGAGAAAGAAACGGGTACACAGCTCTTTCCAGAGCTTTGGAGGGGGTGGGTTGCTTTTTTAGAATACAACTGCCAGGGGAATCTACAGCCAGGGGATTCTAGGAGTCGTAGTCCAAACAGGGAATTCTGTTTTACACCAAGGTTTATTCATTTGAGTCTTTAACAGGATGTGCAAATGTAATAATCTCTCTTGCCTTCCAGGTCTTTGGGCAAAAGATTGCCTTTCCTAGAAAGACCCTAGGCGCACGCACGGGGAAAGGCCTGGAGAAAATATAGAACATCTTCCTGATGAATAGTTATAGGGTTCTCATTAGCAAAATAAAAATCCTTTATTTACTGTCTTTAGGCAGAGGGGCATTTCTTTTAGTATGTATTGACAAATCACATACCGTATCACAGAAAAAAAAAAGTAAGCTTTTAAGAACGGGCAAAGAGGAAGAGGGTGGCTTCTTGGTGCTTTGGAACTCCCTCCTTAGGGAGGCGAGAATGGATCCCTTCTTGTCGTCCTTCTGTCAGCAAACTGAAGACTTTTTTATTATTATTATTATTCAGATAACCATTTAATACTGAAAGCTCATAAGGAAAGGGATTGCAAAAGGGAGCTGTATTGTGTCCACCTGTGCTACTGTAACTGCCATCCTATGAAAACAGAAAATAGCGTAAGTTTAATTGTGCAAGTCTGAAAGGGCCCAAGGAAAGATCTCCACCTTAAAATGATAAGTGATAAGCAATAACTAATACTTATAAAATAAACTGTATAACTTAAGAGTTAGGTGTACATGTTTAAATAATATAAACTGTTTGCAACAATTTTAGTTAGTTTTGTTACCATTTGTTTTAGATATGTATAGAGGTTTGTTAATCTTTGTGTGGATGCATTTTTTGTTGTTTTGTACGTTTGCATTGTCTTGTTTTTCTTATCTAGAAAAATTTTTTTTAAAAAAGAGAGACTGTGGAGGCACACTCACTCAGTCACTGTCAAAAAATGTCCACCAAAAACCCACAACTTTTTTTTTTGGGGGGTCCCTAAGTACCCCCTATGCTCTCTAGGGGCCTTTTTCAAATCAGGAAATAGTGACCAGACGCCACTTCTGGTATACTTTCAGTTTTTAAAAAGGTCTGAAATCTCACCCCTGCAAATTATGGAGAATATGCCCCCTCCACCCCATAAAGGGCATCTGTGGTCTGAATTCTTGTCTCTTCCTTTTGAATGTTTTCTTACAGAACTGGAGCACAACAAGCTTCTAATCCTGATTCAGTCTGCAAAAGGGATCTTTCCATCTGCAATCCAGCTGAAAGAACCTTGTAATTCATATAGTGGAACGCACAAATTCCCAACCCCATTCACAAATGACCTCTCCATGTCCTCCTCGTGCCATCCCAGTGCCCTCCAAACCTCCCACCCGTGCCCATCTGCTGCTTGTATTTATTTATTGCCTTCTTTCCACCTCCCTCCACCACCTAATCCACTAATGTCATTCAAGCCAAATTACATGGGGGTGCAGTATTTACTTGGCAGTAATTTTTTTGTGTGCGTTGGAGGTGAGGAAAACAGTGGCCAGTAATCGCAATTAATAGTGCCCAAGGTGGGAGGGAGGAGAAGAGAGACAGAGAGATGTGGACACTTAGAAATAATTTGAACAATTCCTTCTCAAATAGGAACAGCCTCTTTTTTCAAGGTTTACCTGGATCTAGTTTCAGTACCAGGTGGTTAGTGGTTTGAAGGCTGGACTACAGACCCTGGAAACCAGAGTTCGATTCCCCACTCAGCCATGGAAACCCACTGAGTGACCTTAGGTGGATCACATACTCTCAGCCTCAGAAAATCCTGTGACAGGTTCACCTTAGGGTCACCATTAAGTGAGAAACAACTTGAAGGCACACAACAACAACCAACAACAGCTAGTCAAACTGCTTCTCAGGAGTTCACATGCAGGTTATGTTGAAGGCAAAAGTCTTTCCGTTTTCTTTCCAGCATCAGGCAGACTACCCCTGAATATGGCAGTTCTTAAGTGTCATGGCTAACAGCTGGGGGGAAATGCCCAGTTTTTCCCATTCTCGTCTCTTCAGAGAATGAAGATGAGGCATATCTCTCACCATTAACTGGAAACTGGAGCAATTTCCTTCATGGGAGTGGTCCACCTTGGAAACCTCAGCAGGGAGAATCTCCACATGTGGCATGGGCCTATGAAAATCAGAGCTTTTGAAACACTGCTTTTTCAGAATGTAACTTCCACTAGCCATGCTAGTTGGGAGATTTTGGGAGCTGTAGTTCTGGAAAGTACCTTTTCCAAGCAATAATCAGAACAGTAACTTTGCAAAATAGAAAACAGTCTTACACTAAGTCATAAGAACATACAGTCGGAAGTTATCCCAAGGACCATCTTGCCGAACCCCTCTCCCATGCAGGAATACACAACTAGAGCCCTCCTGAGAAATGGCCACCCACCAGCAGACTATTCCACTGTTGAACAGCTCTTAAATGTCAGGAAGTTGTTCCCAGGCTTTTGACGGAATCTTTCTTTTCGTAATTCGAATCCATCGGTTTGTCGTCTAGTTCCTGGAGTAGCAGAAAATGAGCTTGCCCCATCTTCCATACTACATCCCTTTAGAGATTTAAAGATGGCTATCATGACAACGACACTACCTTTCTGTGGTGGTGGGACTACATGCTCCTGTGAGGCAAGAATCATAGGATCATAGAGCTGGAAGAGACGACAATGGCCATCGAGTCCTGCCATGCAGGCACAAATGCTCAAAGCACCCCCAGCAAACAGTTGTCCAGCCTCTGCTTAAAGACCTCCAAAGAAGGTGACCCCACCACAATCCATTGAGGCAGCAGATTCCACTACTGAACAGCTCAAGTTCTTCCTGAGGTTCAGGTGGAATGTCCTTTCCTGTAGCTTGAATCCATTGCTCCTTGTCCTAGTCTCTGGAGCAGCGGAAAACAAGCCCACTCCCTCCTCAACATGACATCCCTTCAAATATTTAAACATGGCTGTCATGTCCCCTCTTAACCTTCTCTTCTTCAGGCTAAACATCCCCAGTTCCCTAAGATGCTCCTCACAGGGCATGGCTTGCAACACACTTTACCATTGTGGTCACACTCCCCTGGACATATTCCAGCTTGTCAATATCCTTCTTGAACTATGGTGCCCAGAACGGGACACAATATTCCAGGTGAGGTCTAACCAAAGCAGAATCAAGTGTTATTATTACTTTCCTTGATCTGGGCACTATACTCCTATTGATGCAGCCTAGAATCGCATTGGCCTTTTTAGCTGCTGCATTACCCTGCTGACTGATGTGCAGCTTGTGGTCCACCAAGACTCGTAGATCCCTGTCACATGTACTGTTTTCAAGCCAGGTATCACCCATCCTATATCTGTGCATTTCATTCTTTCTTCCTAAGAGGCTATGTGGGTGGCAGCAGTGGGGTCTTCCATGGCAGACTGGCTTTTGTTGAGTGGCCAAACTAAATGCGCCAACAGCTACTGGGCAGCCACAGCAGCAACCCTGAAGGAGGATCTCTCAGGGACAATGGTGGTAGCTCTGGAACTAAGAATTGTTAGTACTGTGTAGAAATCCCATTTGAATATCTTTTATGTCAAAACCCTACGATGAGACAATCCAGAATGAAACAAGAGATGGTGCCAGAAGGTGAAACTGCCAGATCGGATGGCACTCAATGCGTTACTGGGGTACAGCAGACACGAAGCATGAGTCGCACTGTGGCCAAGCAGAGATTCAAAACCTGGTCTCCCTGCGCCTCAGTCCAATACTCAAACCACCTCCTCCACGCTGGCTCTTTGCAGTTTGGGGAGGGGAAATTATATAGAATCTTGCACGTCTCAGGCAATCTTTTCCAAGTCATGCAAGATTCCCAGAAAACGTTCTCCACATCCAGCCCTCAGCCTCCCCCCTCCACAACTCCCTTTGTTTCTCCAAAGACCCAGTCTGTCCTGGGCTCCTGTCCCGTCCCACTCCCATTGCTGTTTTCTCTTGCATGGGAAGAAATTCTTGGACCCAGTACAACTGTTCATGGGCCAAGAAAAAGAGATTTGCATAGAAAAAGATGTGTTCTGGGCAGCCTTTGTCACAAGAAATAAGAAACACAAGGTTGGACGATGAGAGGAGAGGAGATGAGGGGGGAGTTCTAGCAGAAACCACAGAGCATACAAATTCAGGGATGAAATCCAGCAGGAGGTAAAAAGCACATACTCCAACAATCACCATTTATCAGGGACAGTCATGAATGTGTGAGATTTCTCCAGAAGGAATCTCCATGCCCCTACATTGCCTGTGGGGAGCTTTTAAGATCGTTGTTAATAGCAACTCCTTGGTCACCTTTTCTGAGGTTGGATCTGCCCATCTCCTGGGCCCCTAAAACCTCTAAAAGGGAACCTGATGCTTGTGGTCCACGAGCACACAACTTCTTCAACTGCCCATCCATACATCCCAAGGCACAATGTAACACACACAGCCTAACACCATTACATACTACTACGGGCACACAATTCTTGCAGTGCTCCATGGATCTTACTGTCATAACTCACCTCCTGATGACGGGCAGGAGGAGGCAGATTGCCAAGAAGCTGCAACTCCCTCTGAGTCCAAGGAGATGGGGGGCTGGAGGAGTTCTGCTCTCCAGAAGTACTTGGTAGAGGCTGCAGATGGCATACCCCTGCCTTTCTATGAGAGACAGAAGGAGAAAGACCAAGTCCAACACAGGTTCAGTAATAAACACTGACCTAATTAGGCAGCTGTGGCCTTGGAGGAGTTGTTGATAAATATCCCAGCAGTTCTCTCTCAAACTTAGTGCTGACAACTGACTTATATAGTTCACTGGCAGTGCTCTCTTGCATTTTGTCTTGGCCTTGGATGGACTACATTTGGACTATTCTGTTTACTCTTTGCTGGCCCATGTACCTGCCAATATGACCTCTGGACCGGCTAACAAGCGGCCATGTACCTGCTGATATGACCTCTGGACCTGCTAACAAGCACCCTCATGCTTCTCTTTTCATCTTGCTCAGACAACCCATGACTGACCTGGACTGACTACTAGACTGCGCCTAGACACCAAAACCTGTTGTCTTGGGCACTTGCTGACTTGTGTTTAGGGCACTTACAGCAAGGGACAGACTTGTAAGCCAAGGTTCTCCATCGGGCTGTGGGAGTGTCCAGGCAAGCCCTGCCCTGGCTGTGGGCCCCCCCTTCCTTGCCTTGACGGCCCACCTGAAGAGAATCCTCACTTATCTCTAACCACAGAGACAGTGTCTGTTTACCCTCTTCTCTACACACCTCATGGCCTTCGTTTTACTGTAACAGTTGCTGGTGACTGTGTTTCTCTAGTGTTTTGTCAACATATCACACACACAGAAACACACACACACACACACACACAAATATACCTGCAAACTAGATTTTTTTTATGTTCTTCCTTTCTTTATGTATTTGAAACTGTGCAAAACAGGTGGTTGTAGAGCATGCAAAGGGAAGCATCCAGAAAGCAGGAGATCTTTCAGCAACATGTAATGGTGCAGCGTTGTAAATAGGCCCACAAATGAATGACACGTCACCCTCATCATTCCTTCAAAATTGTCAACCAGCATCTCCATGCCTTCATAGAGACACAAGCTCCCAATCTACAACAGCAACACTTTGACTAAGGAGGCCACCAACGGAGCAACACTTCTCCAGGATTCTCCTCCGACATTGACACTTTTTGATCACAAGAGCGGTTTGGCATTAGAACCAGTTGCCTAGCCCTAGAGAGGTGGGGAGAAGGGTCTCCTTCCCTGGATGTCTTCGAAAAGAGGCTGGACAGATACCTGCTAGGGAATGCTCTAGCTCAGGGATGTCAAACTCAATTTCATCTTGGGCCGCATCAGCATTATGGCTGCCCTCAAAGGGCCAGTCGTATCTGTAAGACTATATAAATGTATCTACTCTTTTATCATATTAAATAATTGCCTCTGCATTCAGTTATTACTGGTTTTTAAACTGTCTTCCCTCTGCATAAACTTTATTTGTCTTGGACATTTGGGGACTATTTCATCATAGTTTATGGTCCCTGCACCTCTGTAAAGTAACATAGAATTGGTCAGTATATCCAAAGTGTGCCTCTTTCTGCCCCCAGGCTCGCCAGGCGGGGGGAGTGCCACTGCTGCAGCAAAGGTGCAAGGGCCACATGAAATGGCCTGGTGGGCCAGATTTGGCCCGCGGGCCTTGTGTTTGACACCTGTGCTCTAGCTGGAGATCCTGCATTGAGTAGGGGGTTGGACTTGATAGCTGATGAGGCCATTTCCACCTCTATGATTCTATCAGGATCCACTGACTTTACAAAAGACCAGGCCTAATGGTGTGACATTACAGGAGAGTTGATTTCGACTGAGAGGAAGTCAATACTCAGTAGAGGAAATACTTAAGCTAAGGCAAGAAGGCAATAAAGAGATACGTGGTAAAATTTATAGACTATTCCTGAATGATCAATTTAACTTGCTAGAAGGTATATTAGGGTTATACGAAAAGAATACAAAAACAAATAAAAAAGAAATAAGACAATGGATACAAGAGATAATAAAAAATAAGAATAATAAGGTAAGAGAACTGCAGTTAAAAATAATAGGAAGGTGGTACAGAATGCCACTTCAACTATCATATATAAATAAAAATTTATCCCCAAAATGTTGGTACAACTGCAGGGGAAAGGAACTTATATCCTTATGTGGTGGGATAGTGGTAGAGCACACAAATTTTGGTAGGAGATAAGATAAAGACAAATAGAATTTTTTTGGGGGGGGGGATTTTGAATTGAATAAGGAAATATGTCTAACCTTAAATGTTAAAAACGTAATCAAGGATGAGCAATATTTAATAAAACAACTATTAAAAGGGGCACAAGTTGTCACTGCATATGGGCGAAAGAAACAAGAAAGATGGGACCTTAGTAAATGGAAATATTACATATCAGAATATATGAAGTTTGATTATTTATTGGAAAAAAAGAGGGATTTATATGGGGCAATTGAAGGAGGAGTCAGTTTAGGGAGAATATTAATTGAGAATGTAAAAGAGAAAAGGGGGCTACAAGGATGTAAATAAGATAATTAAGGCAATATTCCACACAAAAGGTAAAGGAGAATTATAATAAACAATTAGACCATTTCCTGGGGGTAGGTGGGTGGGACAGGATATTAAAAAACCTGGAAACATGTGAAGATTTACAGCTAAATTAAATACCATAACTTATTATACTATGGAATGTATTAAATATATTAGGGGATATGTTAACATTGCTGCAATACTTTGGAAAGGTTGTAATAGCTGTCAATAGATGAATTTTAAAAAGTTGATTCTGATAACATCAGGAGGAACTTTTTGATAGTAAGAGTGATTTGGCAATGGGACCAATTGCCTAGAGGGGTAGAGATGGGGATCTCTTTCTCTGGACATTTTCAAAAAGATGCTGGATGACTACCTGTGGGGATGCTCTAGCTGGATTTCCTGCACTGAACAGGGGGTCAGACTCAGTGGCCTGCAACGCTACTTCCACCTCTAGGATTCTGAGTTTTCAGCAGCCCTCATTTCTCAGTTTATCTTCTCAATCATAAGGAATAGAGTTTTGCCTCCTTCTTCTTTTAAAAAAGCAACAGCCGAGATCTTCAAATTCTTTGCTAATTCATTAGCTTCCTTACTTCGGCTGATCTGGGACACACAAACAGCCCTGTCTGCATTTTTTAGAGAAGCCTTTCAAACAGATAACGATCAAATAGTGAAGTCCATCCATTTAGTGAAAAGGGGGAGGGGGGAGGAGAGAATGCATGTGTTCAGCCAATGTTAGTGGGAAAAGGGAAATGGTTTTGTTTCAGTTTTGAATTATTGCTCTGAACACGTGATCCATCCAAATGAGGAGACCAGAGCCCACACACCCAGCAAAGACTGCAAGATCAAGGCACATATTTCTTCTCTTTTTCATTCACCACACAAGAATGATATGGAACACAAACATCTCTTCCCTGCCCAAAAAACATTTAAAAAAACCAGTCACCTTTTATCATAACAATCCAGTCACCGACCACATCAGAAAAATGCTGAACCACACCAGACATATTAGATGAGGAATTCCCAAACGGAAAGCCTGACAGAATGCCCAAGGACGCCATGAAAAATTAGCCCACAGTCTGAACAGGAATAGAAACAACTTGCCTTATGCTGAGTTGGATTCTTGGCTCATCTAGCTCAGCGTTTACTACTTTGACCGGCAGCAAATCTCTGGGGTTCCAGGCAGAAGACCTTTTCAACCGTACTAGGAGTCTTCCCAGTTTGAATCCCATACATTTTTCATGCAAATTATACCTTCTACCACTGAGCTTCGAACCTTTCCTTTAAAATAAAGCAAGTTACCAGTCCTCACAATTCTGCATAAGGTACTGGGTTGATCAAGAATATAAGAAGCTTCCCCATGCTAGGTCAGAACTTGGGTGCATCCAGATAACTGAGTTAGCAAAGCAGACGTCTTCCTGGCCATCGCTTCTTTATCAGAAAATTTAGCCAGATATAATACAGGAAGCCTCCACCTTTTCACACCCTATTATCTGATGGCTCACTCTTTTGACACTTCCAGATTAAGGATAAATTCCATTAATTCAGCAGGAGTTCCACTCTTTCATCAGTTCTTGCCTATGGAGGCTTCCTTAGGACCACTTGCATGTGCGTGCTGCTTGCAAAATAAGCTGGGGGTGGAAGGTGCTAAGCTAGCTCAAAGACTTTGCAAGCAGCATATGGAGGGTTGGTCCCAAGTGAGCCTCTATAAATTCTTCATGTTCCCTAAAGCACAGTCCATGGGTTATGCTTTTCAACCAATTCCATTTTCTGACAGCACCCTGGTCCCTAACGGGTCAGGTAAGTGGGGGAAGCCTGTATTTGGAGCACCCTCTGGAACAGCAAAACAGAGAAGAGTGGAAAGGGTAACTTTTCTGCCTTGACCCTCAAAATACCCTGAGATGATTCCCACCAGAGCTTGTACCTAAGAGTCATTCGACTTAGGGTGTTACCCCAAAATGTGGGTGACTCAGGGGTCCATTCACGATGCCACTACCTCTGTGCAAAGGTTGGGAATTATTAGCTCAAAATCAGGACGTTATTAGGGTTAACCTAATAAGATCTTTTACACCAATGTTTACCAGCACTTCTGTAGGGAAGAACCAGCCAGCGATCCAAAAGTAGGCTTAATGTGTTTTATTGGGGGAATTAATCATGCACACAGGATCCAAACAGTCATGCAATCACACAAGGCTAACTGAAGGAAAAGGAAGGAAAGTTTCAGGTAGTGAGATTTCAGGGCATAATGAGTGATATTTACCAATTTAGAAGAGCAGCGAAGAAGCAGCGATGTGGCTTAGACTTGTGGGTAAGGACAGTACACAACAGGGAATCTGAATAGCAGAGTGGCAACCAGCAATTGGTGTACTGTGAGTTGACCAGCCAAAACTAGGGGTTTGTATACCCAATTTCTGCCTGGAGGGCAAAGGTGTGAATGACTCTCCGGCCGGGTAAACAATGGAGTTCCGCTGAGTGGACAGTGAGGTCTGGAATGGGCTAATGGTCTTAAGTTAGGTGACAAAGGGCTAACGGATGTTGTGATAGCTCTGTGCTTGTCAGACAGGTGTGAGGACAACAGGGAAGTTTGCAGGTCAAAGAGAGAGGAGCGAAGACGGTCAGCAGTTTGGTGGAAACTTCTCAGATCCTATCGTCCAAAAGGCAGAGTCGTTAAGCCTATTATGTCTAAGTTATCTGGTGATCTCCTACATATGACCTGGCAAAGCTTAGAGGAGGTCTCTGACATAATTCTCAGCACACATAGTCTTTTCCTCTTGACCAGCTTGGTCATACAGTCATGGCAAAGCACATTTTATATCAACGCCAGTTAATATATTTTGCCAATCAAACCATATTTCACCAATTAAACCATATCAAACTGTGGGGGTGTATGGCCTGGTAACAAGGGAGCTGGGCATGTTTAGCTCTGAAGAGAGAAGACTGAGTGGAGAACTGACAGTCATCTTTAAATATCTGAAGGGATGTCTTGCAAGAAGATGGAATGAGCTTGGCCATTTCCGCACTAGCCTGTTATAGTGCTATTATTCCACTTTCAACATCCCATGGAATCCTGGGGTTTGCAGTTTAGGGAGGGGCCTTTGAGGAGAGGAGGAAGCGGACGCCTTTGAGACACCTCAAGGTTGGACAGGGCTACTGTTAGGTGGATTTGTAATTGGTTGACCGACTGAACCCAAAGGGTGCTCACCAATGGTTGCTTTTCATCCTGGAAAGAAGTGACTAGTGGGGGCCACAGGGTTCTGTCCTGGGCCCAGTGCTATTCAATATCTTCATCAATGACTTGGATGAAGGAGTAGAGGGTACGCTGATCAAATCTGCAGATGACACCAAATTGGGAGGGGTTGCTAATACCCCAGAGTACAGGATCAAAATTCAAAATGACTTTGACAGATTGGAGAGCTGGGGCAAAGCTAACAGAATGAATTTCAACAGAGAGAAATGTACAGTCCTACACCTGGGCAGAAAAAATGAAATGCATAAATATAGGATGGGGGACATGTAGCTGGATAAAGTACATGTGAAAGGGATCTGGGAATCTCGATAGATCACAAGATGAGCATGAGTCAGCACTGTGATGCGACAGCCAAGAAAGCCAATGTGATTCTTGGTTGCATCAGTAGGAGCATGTTGTCTAGATCGAGGGAGGTAATGGTACCACTTTATTCTGCTTTGGTTAGACCTCATTTGCAATCCTGTGTCCAGTTCTGGGCACCTCAATTCAAGAAGGATATCAACGAGCTGGAGCGTGTCCAGAGGAGGGTGACCAAAATGGTGAAGGGTCTGGAAGCCATGCCCTGTGAGGAGCAGCTTAGGGAGCTGGGGATGTTTAGTCTGCAGAAGAGAAGGTTAAGAGGGGACATGATAGCCATGTTTAAATATTTGAAGGGATGTCATGTCGAGGAGTGAGCAGGCTTGTTTTCCACTGCTCCAGAGACTAGGACAAGGAGCAACGGATTCAAGCTGCAGGAAAGGACATTCCACCAGAACCTCAGGAAGAACTTCCTGACGGTCAGAGCTGTCTGCAAGTGGAATATGCTGCCTGGGAGTGTGGCAGAGCCTCCTTCTTTGGAGGTTTTTAACCGGAGGCTGGATGGCCATCTGTTGAGAATGCTTTGATGGGTATTCCCGCATAGCAGGGGATTGGACTGGATGGCCCCTGGGGTCTCTTCCAACTCTATGATTCTAGTGAGGAAATGGCCCTTGTTTTTTCCTCCTCAAGAGACCAGAACATGAACCCGTGGATTCAGATCACAAGAAAAGAGATTCCACCAAAACAATACAAAGAACTTCTTGACTGTAAGAGCTGCTCGACAGTGGAACAGCCTGCCTGGAAGTGGTGGACTTATTTGCTTTCGAAGTCCTTATACAGATGTTAGATGGCCATCTTCTGGGAGTATTTCAGCTATGTGTTCCTGCATGGAAGCAGTGCACTAGACGGCCCTTCTAAGTCTATGAGTCTATCCAGAGGGAGGCAGCTACTAAGATATGCATTTGCCCACCTTCTTCCATATGGTCGGAACATGTGACACAGAGGAGGGAATGCTTAACAGTTGTGAGTGACTCCACCCTCTTTTAAAAAGTCTTTATCATCAATACACCATTCCGGCAGGCATGCTATCCTCAAAAGTTTAGGTTGGGAACTCTGCCACAGATAGTCCCAAGTCCAAGCTCGTAGTGCTTGTTCAAGACCAAATCCTGACTATATTCCCCCTACAGCAGCCTCAGAAGGCCAGTCTGCTTTGCCAGAATACCCATTTTCTCACTACACCCACTTCTGCGCATACAAATCTCAACATTTAATTGTGCCTGCTGCCGCTCTGGAGCATCACAGCAAGGACATGACTTGACCAGAGCTTGAAAAGTTTCCCATTTGGACTACAGCTCCCAGCGTCTTGTATTCTGAGAGTTGCAGTCCCCCAAAGTAACTGAGTGTTTCAGGCACAAGCATGGAAGGCAGAAAATAAGGTACAGCACATCCTTCATTTGCCTGTCAAATTGCTGGTGAGAATCAAGCCAAATTTCAGCTGCACAGCACTCTAAGGGCCTTTCCGCCCTACACTGTTATAGTGCTATTCTTCCACTTTCAACATCCTGTGGAGTTCTAGGGTTTGTAGTTTACTGAGGCTAAAGAGCTCTTGGGCTGAGAATTCTAAATGCCCCTCCCTAAACTGCAAACCCCAGGATTCCATAGGATGTTGAAAGTGGAATAATAGCACTATAAGAGTCTAGTGCGGAAAGGCCCCAAGTCTGTACATAGAAAGCTAGTATATCCAGAAAAAGGTTGGATTACAATCTTTCTTCCCTCACATGCTGGTTTTTCCAGCATAGGAGACTGCCATTGTGTTGAATATGGCTCATAACTGCAACAAAAGATCTCTGCATGCAGAGAATCAAAGTGACCGAGAGAAGAGTTCTAGCTTCACATTCATCCCAACATACTAGCTTTCTCTGTACAGGGATTTTTTGTGGTTGTTGTGTTGCAGCCTCCATTTTGAGATGGGGCAGCTCAACACTGGTTGGTGGTGCTCGAAATCTTGGAGAAACAGAGTGAGAAGATATGTATTTTTGCTGGAAATTCTGTAGCTCTGGATTTTTCACACCAAGCAGGAAATTGGTTTGAATACCTCCAAGCATGCTTTCAACTCTATGGTTTTCAGACGCCATCCTTCTTCCTACCTCTGCTGGATTTCTGCTGGCTTCCCAATTAGAATTGTCCATGAAATCGCCTGTCTGCTTCTCATTGTACCCATTCTGCAGCAATCTCAATCCAATCTGAGAAAATTAAAATGTAGTACCTACCTCCAAATAATTCTGCACTCCAAGCGTTGTCTGGGTAGGAGGTGTTTCCATTACACCACTGCAGAGAGGAAAAACATTGGGGAAAGAGAACAAGTGTTATAACCTCTCTGTCTCAGACCATTTCCGCACTACACTCTTATAATGCTATTATAAATATACTGTATGTATGTGTATGTATACATATATATATATTTATATATATATAAATATTTATATTTATATTATAAATATAAATATACAAAATATACAAAGGCCCCTCCCTAAACTGCAAACCCCAGGATTCCATAGGATGTTGAAAGTGGAATAATAGCAGTATAAGAGTGTGGTGCAGAAATGGCCTCAGTCTCAGCTTCTTTCATCTGTCACTTTAGCATTTGCTCAATGGTCTACCTCAGCTAAGAATCAAAATTATTTTTCTGAGAGGTCCTAAGCCAGGCAAGTCCGATTAAATCTTGGAAATGTTACTTTTTGGACTACAGCTTGCAAGGCCTTCCGCCACTCTGGTCATTGGGGTTTTCTGGGCAGGGAGAAGACAACTGACGGTGCTTTTCTTTCTTTACTATTCTGAGAAGGCTCTATTTCAAGGTTTTCTCTCCTTTGTGGACAGGATAGAAATGCAATTACTAAGTTCTTAGTGATTTCTGTGTGTTTCTTTGACATGGTCATAATAACACCTCTGGAGTCTTAAGTTCATCCAGATGTGTGACAAGTTTTCTTATTGTCACAAGTCTGGGAAGAAAATCATATAAGTCAGAGCCTGAAAGACTTAACTTTTTTGGACTATGTCTCCCAGAATCCTCCAGCCAGTATGGTTAACAGCTACAATAATTGAAGGATTTTGGGAGTTCTAGTCTAAAAATCTAAGGAAAAACGAGTAGGGCTCTAATCCAAGTCAGTATGACTTCAGCATGAGAAATTGTCTTTATTAGTTGTTAAGCTCTGCATCAAAGCAGAAATATAGATGAGTTTTAGGAAATTACACACTGCCTTTTCCACCTTTTCAAAGGTTTTTGTGAAGCCAAAACAAGGTGATTACAGTATTTAAAACAACTCCACACCAAGGATACCAAAACAGCAAAATAATCTAATAATTACAACAAACAACAAGGAAAGAACAAGCAGAAGAACTAAATGGTCCTCTAATATGTTTTCATCTGCTGGTGAGAAATATAAATACCCTGTATTCACAAATATTCTTGTAGGGCCATGGAACCATCAAATCTCTTTGGGAATCTCAAGTGTGTGGGGGGGATTTTAAAGGGAGGGAATATTGATTTTTTGAAATATTAATGGAAACAGAAAGAACAGAGAAACAAATAAGAGAGCTGTTGTGTCTTTCAGCTACAGGAAATGTGGAGCATCTTTGCTTAAGAAAAGCTTCATTGTTGACATTTAAATTCCTTCCAACCATTTCAGTTGTTTTGCCTAAGACTGGTTGCCTGGGTCGAAATACACAAAATACACCACCCCCAACACCTGCCTGGAAAAAGACAATAAGCCATCTATTTTTGATACAATATTAGTTTTACAAGACTTTATTAAGCACCCCAACAGAGAGGCATCTTCAGTTTATCCCAAAGCTTCCAGTCAACTTTGTGACAAGAAGCCAAGTGAAAATTAACTCTCGAGTGTTTACTGATATTATAAATTTTACAACAGAGGAGAATATCGGCACCAGAGATCCTTGCCGCGATCCTTATTGTTGCTCTGTTAGCTGTACTGTTAAATTTGGGGCCTCAGAATGTCTTCTCTTCATCGGATGCCTCGCTACTATATATTTGGTTGGAATCTTTGGCTACCAGCTATTTAAGAATTTCCGTTTACTACTGGACATATAGTGTATGAACACAATCAGCTTTAATACTTCTCAAAATCAACAATCCAAGAAATTGCATCTATTTCTGAAAGTTTAAAGTTTATGGACCACTGTTGGAGTAATTGACATATACTTTATAAGCCCTTCTTACAATACATTGGATCTTTTGCAGGGTTATAGGATTCTTCACCAGTTATTTTCAATATTTGTTGACATTAAGAAACCTTGCACCATTATTTTTGCTCTGGACAGTGTTACTATAATTGTTGTATTGTGTTTTCAGTGCCTTTAATGTCTACAGTTAACTGTATAGTACAGTTGTTAACAGTAGAGTAAATTCATTTCTATAGCATTAACTTTGGTACTCTATATGTATTAATACCCAGCCTTGCCTTGTTTTAGAAATTCAAGGATGTCTGTATTTTCACTGTAGGTATGGTCAGACCCCAAAGTGAGTGAAGTCACAGAAATGGTCATTACTATGACTTAATATGGGGATTCTCAGTCTTGGCCACTCCAGATATTCTGAACTTAAACTCTCAGAATCTTTGACCATTGGCTCTGCTGGCTGAGAGTTGTGATCAAACAATATCTAGAGGAATAAAAGTTGAGCTACAGAATGACAGGAAGCCCCTGCCTTTTGATGCCCCGCTATCTGACTTCAATGCTTCCAAATTAAGCACAATTAAGGGAACTTGTCTGTACCGCAAGGATGGAAACCGTGTGCTTCCATCAGTTCTTCTTGCCTATGCTTGGGACTGTGCACATGCTTCTTGCAAAGCAAGCTCAGGCAGAGAAGGCCCCAAGCCAGCTGAGAGACTTTACAAGCAGTGCACATGTGGTCAGTTCCAAGCAAGCCCCCATAAGTCCTTCATGCTCTCTGTAATAGATAGGTTTTGCTTTTCAACCCATTTTGTTTTATGACAGTGCTCTAATCCCTAAACTGTCAAGACAAGCAGGGGAAGCCTGTAGTTCACAACGGGAAGGAGGAAATGTATCTCAGAATTTTCCTTCCTCAATTTGAGCAAGAATTTGTCTATCACATCTATAGTCCCAGGGTGTAACAGAACAGTATAAAAAATAACAAATAGCAGTGTGGTGGAATGGTTAGAGACAGGAACTCCAGAGATCCAGGACATTTCTGCACTACACTGTTATAGCGCTATTATCCCACTTCCAACATCCTATAGAATCCTGGGATTTGCACTTTAGGGAGGAGCCTTTAGAATTCTCAGCCAGAGAGCAATTTTGGCCTCAGGAAACTACAAACCCCAACATTCCACAGGAGGTTGAAAGTGAAATAATGGCACTATCACAGGGTAGTGCGGAAATGGCCCCAGATTCAAATCCCCACTGAGTCATGGAACACAGCAGGTGACCTTGGGCCAGCTGTATCTGCATCATAAGGTCCTAAGGAAAAAAATGGGAAAGAGAAAAGCCATGTATTCTGCCTTTGAGCTCCTTAGAGAAGAGTAAAAATAAAACGTATAAGTCTTATGCCATGTTACAGTGCTTGCCAAAACACTCCAACACCATCCCCTTTGGCAATATTCTTTTACCTGGGCTATTTCCGCACTGGACTGTTATAGTACTATTATTCCACTTTCAACGTTCTATGGAATCCTGGGGTCTGCAGTTTAGAGGGGGGTCTCAAAGAGAGAGGTCTCAAAGGCCCCTCCCTGAACTGCAAACCCCAGGATTCCATAGGAGGTCGAAAGTGGAATAATAGCGCTATAACAGTCCAGTGCGGAAATGGCCCTGGAGACACTTTTAAACACATCCGCCTTACCTATACTTAGTCCCAATGTATTGGAAGAAGATTAAATACCGAGTCCTCTGAGAGATCATCTCGGCTTTTCAGGATTTCTCCTCCAGTCCCGAGCCAGAATATTCAGATTTGGTACCACTCATAGTCCACTACCTGCACCATTAAGATCTGCATGACTAATAATGCAATTACAATGCAGACCAGGTTACATCTATGGGACTCTGAAAATGACCAACATAGATTGCAATGTCAAAAACAGAGCCTCTGTCCTTGTCTTTAAAACTGCTAATTAAAAAAGAAAATCCTATTGACAGCATTTCCCCATCTCCCACGCCTGTACCAGCAAGGATCTCCCTGGTTGAAACTTTCGACCTCTTCTAATAAAGGACCTCTTTAGGGGTGTCTCCACGATTGCCTTTCCCCAAAAAATATTTTTTTAAATAAAGAAATACAGACAATTCCAGCCCGTTGCTGGCTTGGCAGTGTTATTTTAACTCACCTTCCCAGTATCTTGGGGGAAGCAATAAGATCTCCTCACCTCCAATTGGGTTTTTTAATGTTTTTTTTCAGGCCATTATTGAGGACACCAAAATAGGTGCAGTTGAAAAGATAGGGCGTTTTCACGGGGTCCTCAGAGTTCTGCCGTCGCGTTCTGATTGGCTTCTACGGCCATAAATGGAGAGCCGGCTTGCGGCGGAGGGACAGATTTTCAGCTGAGATTCCAGTTAGGGATCGGGGAAAAGTTCCCGACCGAAAAGAAACGTAGAATCTGCTTTGTGCTAATATGTTTCGGAGGAAGGAACTGGCCAAACCGCCTCTGAGTATTGCTTGCCTAGGAAAACCCTGTGAAAGTCATCAGGCGACTTGAACGCACATGCAATAATAATAATAATATTAAAATATACATAATAAAACATGAAAGTGTAATATATATCTATGTATATAAAATATATATAAAATTACATCTATATATTTAGTGGTTAACTGCATCCTTCGGAAATCCAACTCAAACTCGGAAGAAGTGCTATTAGTTTGTAATAAATATTATTTTTATTACATTCTATCATAATTACATCTTTTTATCTAGGTAATTAATATATAATAATAAAATGTAAAAATAATATTTGTTGTCTGTTGGTAAATAAGCAGATTTTCATGTTCGCTATTGGGTGTTGATGTGTATTTTTGGATTTGATTTTTTGTGTTAATTTGTAATATTTTGCTTAAAAAAGGTTTAAAAAATAAAGATAAGCAGATTTTCTTGGTTTTGCTTTAATGCACTCTGGATCATTTTAAAGGTTTCTTTTTTTAATAAATTACTTTTAGTTTTCTTTTTGCACTTCACCTAATTAACATCTGCATTACACATGCTATTGTTAACTAATATCAATCACTTTTCATTTTCCTTGTGCTTTTCATCTGAGTTACTGAATTGTATTGATGTCTGCAAGTCAAAACAGCTGACGTGAGGCTAAGAATATGTGTTAAAGAGCATCAAAAAGGTGGCTCCGTTGGTTTAGAACTCTGGCATCTTGGATTTGGTACCTCTGAGCATGTGTAGAATTCCTTTTCATCCGCTCAAAATTATTGAATAGCACTAAGCACAAAGCGTTCCTGTGTTGGGAAAATCCAGACAAAGTATGCATTGCAAAATTTGCAGAAAAAATTGCATAAAATAAGAGGAAAATGAAAAAATGCATAATTAATACCAGACCGCAGGACTGGGTTTCCTTTGACTTAAAATCTGAACTACCTGGCACAGAGCGCATAAAGTCGTGTGTAGCGGTTTGAGCATCAGGTGGACAGACTGGGTTTCAAGTTGCTCCTCACCCATGAAGCCCACTTGGTGGCCTTAGGCTGCCCCCCCTTTTCAGCCTTAATTTTTTCATGGATAAAAGGGGCCTAGAAGAGGCATGTTTTTTGTCTGATTCCCTTGGAGGAACAGCAGAATAATAATAATAATAAATCAATAAATAATATGTTTAATAATCACACAGTTTTGGTATCAATCTGATTCTGTCCCAAAAATAATGCTCCTGTCGGATTAATATAACCATGATGGAAATGGTATTTTATGGAAGAATTTGGATCTCATTTCCACCAAATCTATGCCTGAAATTGAAAAAGTCACTTTTGAGAACTACAGACTCCAAGAATCCCCAGGACAGCATAGTCCCTAGCTACTGCTGTTGCCGTGTGCCTTCAAGTTGTTTCTGTCTCTTGGGGACCCTAAGGTTTTCTGAGGCTGAGAGTGTGTGATGTGCTCAAGGTCACTCAGTGGGTCTCCATGGTTGAATGGGGAACTGAACCCTGGGCCATTTCCGCAGTAGAGTGTCATAGCGCTATGATTCCACTTTCAACATCCTATGGAATCCTGGGGTTTGCAGTTTCGGGAGAGGTCAGGCGGCCAGGCGGCCCCTCCCGAAACTGCAAACCCCAGGATTCCATAGGATGTTGAAAGTGGAGTCATAGCGCTATGACACTCTACTGCGGAAATGGCCCTGGTCTCTAGGGTTACAGTCTAATGCTCAAACCACTACACTACACTATTCACTGGGAAATTGTGGGCGCTGTAGTCCAAACGAGTTACTTTCCCAAGATCGGGCTGTCATGTTTTTATATAGAAACACCACCATTTCTGTTCGTCCCCAGATGCCCCAGTGTGTTAACGTTTAAGCACATGCACCTGATGCAACCTAACAGAGGACTTATGAAACCAGTCTCTCCACATCTCTCTGTGGTGTGCAGAAGATGTTCCCACAGCTTCTGCTGATGTGATGAGGGGGGGATCAGGATTAGGCAGGCACGTTGTGCGCTGTTCCATTGCTCTTCAGCCACCCCAGATTAATTTAATCCGATTGGGACACACGTGGGCGGGCTGCCACTCCATTCATAGACTTCAGCCACAGAAATATGCTGTTCTGATTTTCCTGGGGCTGAGAAGACAGAGGGCCTTTCTGCACTACACTGTCGTAATGCTATTATTCCACTTTCAGCCTCCTAAGGAATCCCGGGGTTTGCAGTTTAGGGAGGGGCCTTTAGAATTCTCAGCCAGAGAGCTCTTGAGCCTCAGCAAACCACAAACCCCAAAATTCCATAGGACGTTGAAAGTGGAATAATAGCGCTACAACAGTGTAGTGCGGAAAGACCCTCAGGCTTCTGGTTTGGGATCATAGAGAGTAGATTTTTCCTTTGGGGACAACACCTCCCAGAATTCCCATCCAGGATGGCCAAAGGAACATTCCCAGTGTCTGTTTAGTACATGGTACCACCTTCTGTTGTGAATTTGTCCTGATAGAGTGGGGTCGGCTCTATCGTGAGGTGAAGCAAGCAACTGCCTCTGGTGGCAGACGCCAGGAAGAGGGGCTGTGGCAATTCCTTGCCTCAGCTTCCTACCTGTTCTCCAGTCTAAAATGATGGAGCAGTGGGTGGCACAGAGCCTGTCCTGTACCTTCTAAATCAAGAATGGGAATTGTGCGGCCCTCCCAGTAGCCTTAGCCAACAGAGCCAACGGTGATCCATGCCGAGAGCTGTGATTCAACAACCTCCAGTGGACCCCACAATTCCCATCTCAGCCTGCCGTCCTCAAACGTAACGGAGGCCCCAGTCCCACCGCCAGTTTTTACATAAGATTCAGCTCTCAGGTTCTCTGGAAGGACAGTTTCATCTCATTTTCCTCAGGCAGCAAAATATCTTGGGTCAGCTCTTTGGGTGAGGCTCCTTTCAGCTCTATAACCCCAAAGATTCCAATCTAGAGCCTGAAAAAAGGCGGCTCAAAGTCATTTTGAGTCACTGTGCATGAAACTTTTTCAGGCATCTCCTTGCAGTCCTAAGGACTAAAAACTTGCCCCTCCCACCAAGTGCACTGCCCACCACCCAGCAGCCCCACTATCTGCGTTTCCGCACGATCTGCAAGAAACAAGCCGACAAGTACACGTTGGGTCCAGACCACGGGCATTTCCGCACGAGCCTGTTACAGTG
The DNA here is from genome assembly GCA_030412105.1 of Cyclura pinguis. Classification (NCBI taxonomy): domain Eukaryota; kingdom Metazoa; phylum Chordata; class Lepidosauria; order Squamata; family Iguanidae; genus Cyclura; species Cyclura pinguis. The sequence continues at coordinate 10,261,272 of CM059612.1, forward strand.
CTATTATTCCGCTTTCAAGGTCCTATGGAATCCTGGGGTTTGCAGTTTAGGGAGGGGCCTCAAAGGGCCCTGCAAACCCCAGGATTCCATAGGACGTTGAAAGCGGAATAATAGCGCTATAACAGGCTCGTGCGTAAACGGCCCTAGTCATCCTTCCAGAAGGTGTGCTGAAACCTATGCGTCTCAAGTTAATTATGACCAGCTGAAGTCCCATGGAACAAATCTGGATCTAGTCTAATAATGCTTGCAAAATGTGGTTAGTTGTAGCCCATATTTGTTTATTCTGAACGTTTTTAGGCTGTGTTTCAGGACGGAGTACTCCCACGGCATTCTATTAACCGAGATGCCCCACAAAAATGGAAATGTTCCATAATGCAAAGCCAGTTAAAGGCAGAAATTACAACTCTCAGATTTGTTTTAAAAACATAGCAACCCTTGCAAGAGGCAAAGAGAATCTTTGGTCCTTTGGATGTTTGGGACTACCACTCCCACGTCTAACAGGCCATGTAGGCAGAGGCTTCCGGAACAAAGGTCTGAACCACATCGCAAATGAAAGGCTCCCCACTATTGGGGGGGGGGTTTTAAAGCTAGCATGATAACAGCCTAAAAAAGCGAACTAACCACGACAGTAATCAGTTTCTGCCTTTCAAAGCACATATACCCTGTTGGTTTTTTAAGGCAAGAGTTTTTGCTGGCCATGTTCCTTGCAGAAACATGGGAGGGATGCTCGCGCAAAGACACCAGTGGAGATAATCCAATAGACCATGCGGAGGCACGACAAACAACTCCTGTAAAGGCAGGCTGTACCAAAACCGGATCACCAGCCTCTCTAGCTTAGTTCTATCTCCAGCCTTTGCCAGTCTTGAGTCTGGAAAGATTGGGCTACCATCCTCATCATCCCAGCCATGACAGCTGATGCTTAGAACAGTGGGAGATATAGTCCACCAACTTCTGCATACCCATGGTTGGGAAAGGCTGGGCTCTAGAGGTATAGTTCTTATTAAGACTGTAAGAGTCCTGGGTTCAAATGCAGCCCTGTTCACAGGGCTGTAGTTCAGTGGGAGATCTTTACAAACAGAAGGTCCCTGGGCTCTTCAGTTATTCCTGGGGGGGGGGGAACCTCTGGCCATGTCTGCACTACACTGTTGTAGCACTATTATTCCACTTTCAACATCCTGTGGAATTCTGGTGTTTGTAGTTTACTGAGGCCAAAGAACTCTCCAGCTGGGAATTCTAAAGGCCCCTCCCTAAACTGCAAACCTCGGGATTCCATAGGATGTGGAATAATCCTATGTGGAATAATCCTGCAAGTGGAATAATAGCACTATAACAGTATAGTACGGAAATGCCCCAGTTCGGTGTACTGGTTTGAGCATTGGACTACAGGTCTGAAGAACAGGGTTCGAATCCCTGCTCAGCCATGGAAACTGACTGCACTTAGGCAGAAAAAATGGAAGGGACAAATATAGGATGGGGGACACATGGCTGGATAGCAGTACGTGTGAAAGGGATCTAGGAGTCTTGGTAGATCACAAGCTGACCATGAGTCAGCAGTGTGATGCGGCAGCCCAGAAAGCCAACGCGATTCTTGGTTGCATCAATAGGAGCATCTTGTCTAGATCAAGGGAGGTAATGGTACCACTCTATTCTGCATTGTTTAGGCCTCATTTGGAATACTGTATCCAGTTCTGGGCACCTCAATTCAAGAAGGATGTCGACAAGCTGGAATGTGTCCAGAGGAGGGCAACCAAAATGGTGAAGCGTCTGGAAGCCATGCCCTATGAGAAGCGGCTTAGGGAGCTTGGTATGTTTAGTCTGCAGAAGAGAAGGTGAAGCGAGGACATGATAGCCATGTTTAAATATTTGAAGGGATGTCATGTTGAGGAGAGAGCGGGCTTGTTCTCTGCCGCTCCAGAGATTAGGACAGGGAGCAATGGATTCAAGCTGTAGGAAAGGACATTCCACTTGAACCTCAGGAAGAACTTCCTGACAGTCAGAGCTGTCCAGCAGTGGAATATGCTGCCTCCATGGAGTGTGGTGGAGTCTCCTTCTTTGGAGGTTTTTCAGCAGAGGCTGGATGGCCATCTGCTGGGAATGCTTTGATGGGTGTTCCTGCATAGCAGGGGGTTGGACTGGATGGCCCTGGGATCTCTTCCAACTCTGTGATTCTATGATTCTATGGATGACCTTGAGCAAGCCTCACTCTCTCAGTCTCCAATAAAGGCCGTGATAAGCCCTCTCTGAACAAGCCGTGTTAAGAAACTCCCATGATAGGGTCGCCATAAGTCGGAAATGATCAATCAAGCCAAAGTGACATAGCAACAGTATTACAAATAGCATGTTAAAGAATAAGGCACCAAAGAATGGAAAGGCAAAATTATGAACTCATTAAGATTAATTCCTGGCAGATCTGAACATGCTGCGGTAGAAAATTTAGCCACACTCAACCTCGTAAGACAAACTGGACTATATCCTTAGGATGGCAGCTGGGATGGTGAGGCGGCTAGAAACCAAAGGCTAAGAAGAATGGTTGAAAACCCCAAAGTGGGGATGTGTAATGCAGAGAGAGGAGGATTTAGGGGAGACAAGTTAGTACTCTCCAGATATTGGAAGTGCTCCCATGCAGATGGTGGAGCAGATGCAATCTCTGTTACTCAAAGTGGCAGGAATAGAGTTGCGGGGAGGGAAGGAGGGAGGGAATTGCTGGGAAGCAGATTTAGACTAAACTTTTTGAGAAACTTCTTGACGGCAAGACCTGTTTGGCCATAGAAGATCACAGCTCTCCTTTGCTAGATATAAACAATGGGTGAGTGGCAAACTAGCCAAAGAGTCTTTAGTTCAGGGGTGTGAAAAGTCGGCTCATGGGCTATATGTAGCCCTTAGGAGCTCAAAATGTGCTCCTTGAAGTCCCCCAGACCCTCATTTTTTAAAAAAAAAAGTACAGATTGTAGACTCATTTTTTCCGCTGAAAACTGGCCCAAAGCAAACTAAACTGGCCACAAACATGGCTGTTTATTTTCTCCACCACTCAGAATCCCCCAAATTTCCCCTCACATACGCAGACCAAAATTGGCTGCAATGGCAGCCTGAAATGATGTTATGCCACTTTTGGCATGCCCAAGTACAATGGTGTAGCCCACTTGGGGAGAAATAGCCCCCGTCCCCTTCCCAGGTGCCCACCCCTCCTCTAGCTGCATCCTGCGCTGCAGATCCTGCCTCAAGCAGCAGGATTAGATTTGCTGACCTCTCAAGTCCCTTCCAATAGAATCCTAAGAGCTGGAAGAGACCCCAGGGGCCATCCAGTCCAACCCCATTCTGTAATGCAGGGAGACACAATCAAAGCATTCCTAATATGTGCCCATCCAGCCTCTGTTTAAAAACTTCCAAAGAAGGAGACTCCACCACACTCCCTTGAAGCAGCAGCATATTCCACTGTTGCACTGTTCTCACTGTCCAGAAGTTCTTCCTACTGTTTAGGTAGAATCTCTTTTCCTGAAGTTTGAAGCCATTGCTTCATGTCCTGGTCTCTGGAGCAGAGGAAAACGAGCTTGCCCCATCCTCCCTATGACATCCCTTCAAATATTTAAACATAGCTGTCATGTCACTTCTTAACCTTCTCTTCTCCAGGCTAAACATACCCAGCGCCCCAAGCCGCTCTTCACAGGGCATGGTTTCCAGTCCCTTCACCATGTTGGTCGCCCTCCTTCCAGCTTATCAACATCCTTCTTGAATTGTGGTGCCCAGAACTGAACACAGTATTCTAGGTGAGGTCTGACCAAAGCCGAAGAGAGTGATACTATCACTTCCCTTGACCTAAACACTATACGCCTATTGATGCAGCCTGGAATTGCATTGGCTTTTTTAGTTGCAGCATTATACTTCCGTGAAACACAGATCCCGCAATATTGGACTAACCAAGCTGGGGCAAGGTATTGGAATATGCAATGGCCTTCTAGCTCCAGGGGTTCTTGGATGAGATGGATCATTTAGCTCCATTGGAATCTGGCTTCAGCCCGGCTATGGGATGGAGACAGCTTTGGTCACATTGTGGATGGTCTACACTTGGAAGTGGTCAGGTTGTGTCCCTGTTGATTCTGCTGGACGTCTCAGTAGCTTTCAATACCATCGACAGTGGCATCTTTCTGGGCTGCCTTGCTAGGATGGGACTTGGAGGCACCATTTTAGATATCTTTGTTCTTTCCATAGGGGTGAGCCTAGAAGGTGGTGCTGGGGGATTCCTGTTCAACTCCTTGACCACTGTCTTGTGGGGTCCCTTATGGTTCTGTTTTGTCCGCCGTGCTATTTAATATATACATGAAATGCTGATGACATCCATCTCCATTATTCCTTTTCACCACTGTTTTGGTCTTAAACCAGAGCCTGTCATCAGTAAATGGATTGGATGAAGGCAAACAAATCAGCCCTTAATCCTGACAAGATGTAGGTGCTCCTGGTCAGTGGAAAGGCCGATCAAGGGAATCAGGAACAGACTGTGCTGGATGGAGTTACCTTCCTGAGCCTGGAACCCCAGGTTGTGTTGTTTGCCCTGCAGTGAATTCACACAATTGAAGTTTGTGCACCATTGCTGTGTCCATTCCTTGAGAGGCCAGAATTACATCACTTTCACCTTACACATTTCCATACTATACTGTTATAGCACTATTATTCCACTTTCAACATCCTATGGAATCCTGCAGTTTGCAGTTTAGAGAGGGGCCTTTTGAATTCTCTGCCAGATTGCTCTTTGGTGTCAATAAACTACAAACTCCAGAATTACACAGGAAGTTGAAACTGGAATAATTGCGCTATAACAGTGCAGTGTGGAAAAAATGGCCACAGTTGCAGGGCTCTGATTCTATTTCAATACTTATGGAAACAGATTGTGGAATGCTGGAATTCCTAGCGAAGTACTGGCCTTCTGGGGGAGAGTACGGGGGAGTATTCTAGACTTCATCTGGAATGCTGTGTCCAGTTCTGGGCACTATAGTTCAGGAAGGATATCAACAAGCTGGAATGTGTCCAGAGGAGGGCGACCAAAATTGTGAAGGATCTGGAAGCAATGAAGCCTTAGGGAGCTGAGTATGTTTAGTCTGCAGAAGAAAAGGTTAAGAGGGGACATGATAGCCATGTTTAAATATTTGAAAAGATGTCACGTTGAAGATGAAGCTAGCTTGTTTTCTGCTGCTCCAGAAACTAGGACACAGAGCAATGGATTCATAGAATCATAGATTTGGAAGAGACCCCAGGGGCCATCCAGTCCAACCCCATTCTGCCATGCAGGAATCCCCATCAAAGCCCTCCTGACAGATAGCCATCCAGCCTCTGCTTAAAAACCTCCAAAGAAGGAGACTCCACCACACTCCAAGGCACTATATTCCACTGCTGGACAGCTCTGACCGTCAGGAAGTTCTTCCTGAGGTTCAGGTGGAATCTCTTTTCCTGTAGTTTGAACTCATCACCCCTTGTCCTAGTCTCTGGAACAGCAGAAAACAAGCCTGTTCCCTCCTTGACATGACATCCCTTCAAATACTTAATTTCATTATATTAAATGATTCAATGATTCATAGATTCAAACTCCAGGAAAAGAGATTTCATCTAAACCTCAGGAAGAACTTCCAGACAGTCAGAGTCCTTGGACAGTGGAATATGCTGCCTCAATGGAGTGCAGTGGAGTCTCCTCCTGCGTAGAGGCTGGATGGCAATTTGCTGTGGGGCCTTTGAGTGTGTGTTCCTGCCTGGCAGAATGGGGTTGGACTGGATGGCCATTGTGATCTCTTCCAACTCTGTCACCATTTCCACACTATAGCAATAGCAGTTACATTTCTATACCTCTTATCAGTGCTGAGCACCCCCTAAGCAGTTTACAATGTGTTTAGCTAATTGCCCCCAACAAGCTGGGTACTAATTTTACGGACTTACGGAAGGGTGGAAGGCTGAGTCAACCTGGAGCCTGGCAGGATCCAGCTCACAACCTTGTGGCTGCAGTACCAGCATTCAACCACTATGCTCCCGGGGTTCTGTTATAGCCCTATGATTCCACTTTCAACCTCCTATGGAATCCTGGAGGCTGAGGCCCCTCCCTCGACTGCAAACCCCAGGATTCCATTGGATGTTGAAAGTGGAATCATAGCACTATAACAGGCTAGTGCAGGAATGGCCTACCTTTCTATGCTTCTATGATTTCTAAATGCCCTTCCCCTAAAATGGAGGATCCCATAGGCTGGAAAAGTGGAGATTTGAGTGAAATCATAGAAAAGCTTTTGCAGGCCATTTCTGCACTATTACTGTTCTAGTGCTATTATTCCACTTTCAACCTCTTATGGAATGCTGGGGTTTGCAGTGGCTTTAGAATTCTCAGCCAGAGAGCTCTTTGGCCTCAGCAAACTACATACCCCAGAATTCCACAGGATGTTGAAAGTGGCATAATAGCACTAGAACAGTGTAGTGTGGAAAGGCCCTTCACAAATGCATAATAGGATGCTGGCCAGTGGTTTGAATCTTATTGGTAGCGTCAAGTAAAGCAGAACCATTGAATCATGGGCTTTACCTATCATGGAAGTTTCCTGGCAAGGTTGTTTCCAAGGGATGTACTTTTGCCTTCCTCCCAGGCTGAGAGAGTGTGACTTGCCCAACACAGAGGCCTGCAGTTTTGAGCCTTTCTTTTGGATGCGGCTTTAGGACGTATCATTACCAGTGCCACACGACACTGTTCTAGCGCTCTTATTCCACTTTCAACCTCCTATGGAGGTTTGCAGTTCAGGGGGTTGGTTTTAGAATTCTCACCCAGAGAGCTCTTTGGCTTCCAGACTCCAGAATCCCGCAGGGTGTTGAAAACGGGATAACAGCGCTATAACAGTGCGGTGCGGAAACGGGGCTGGCGTGGCAGGGTCCTCAGGATCCGGCCTGCAGCGCAGGGGCCGAAGCCGGCGGCTGCCAAGGAGTGCCTCGGGCCGTGCGCGGGGCGTCGCTGCAGGCCGAGCCTGAGCGTCTTCCTCCCGCCGCGGCGGGGCGGCGGAATTGGCAGACGCTCCCTGGGCCTCTGACAGCTCTGGCCGCCGCCGCCTCCTCCAGCTCCTGCTCCGCGGCGCTGCTGCTCGCTTGCGGGGGCAGCGGCTGGCTCTCCTCCGCCGCGCGCGCTCCCCGGGCCCCGGACGGCCCCGCCAGCCGCAGCCGCAGCAGCAGAGGCGGGGAGGGAGCCGGATCGTGCGCGCCCTTCCACGCGGCTGCAGCCTCCCGCGGCACCGGGGCTGGGAGGAGCGCCGGAGCCTCGCGCGGGCATCGTGGGCGCGGGGCGCCGGGGGCGTCTCTCCCTGCCCGGGCAGCCGGGAGCCTCGCCACCCCCTTCGCCTCCTCCGGAGATGAACTTGCCCGGATCGTGAGCCGCTGCTGCTCCCTTTTTTCTTTTTCCCTTCCCTTCCCCGGGCTTGCCAAGATGACGGTGGAATTCGAGGAGTGCATCAAAGACTCGCCCCGATTCCGGTAAGAGACGGCAGCCTCGCCTCTCCCCATGCCGCCGATCCGATTTCAATCCGGAGTGGATCCGCCTTGGATTGGGAAGCCGATTCCTCCCTCTCTGATGGGCCTGATCCGCTGTGGGGAGGATGGTTTTTGGAAAGAGCCAACCTCTCCCCGAAAGAGAGACCCTTGCCCGTGGTTGACTCCGGATCGAGAAGGAAATGGAATCGGAGCGAATCCGAAGGGACTTTTTTGTTGCCCTGCGGGGTGGGGTTCGGCTTTTTTTTGTTGAGGAGGTGGTGTCCTTTGGCCTTTCTTGTCTTTCGCTGGCGTTGTGGTGAGGGGCGTTGGGGAGGGGGCTTGATTGGAAAAGGGTCTCTTGGAAGGACCGGGGGGGAGGGAGACTCAACCCCTTTTTTGGGGGGAGGGGAAGAGGAAATATCGCGTGTCCAGCCTCGAAAATGCAGGCGAGGCTAGAGCGAGGAAGGATCGGGTTCGAGCAGCGCAAAGACTGTGCGTGAGAAAGAGGGAGAGAGGGCATTTCCGCGCTAAACGGTTATAGCGCTATTATTCCACTTTCAAGCTCCCGTGCAATTCTGGGGTTTGCAAAGGCCCCTTCCTAAACTGCAAAGCCCAGGATTCCATAGGATGTTGAAAGTGGAGTGATAGCGCTATAACCGTCGAGTGAGGAAATGACCTGAGTCTCTTCCCCAGATGCCTTGTGTGTGTCTCGGTCGCTCTTTGGAGTCCAGCTTCCGTGGTGAAAACAGCCTTTGAAGGATTCCAGAGGGACAGATTTTGCTGTGGGAAGGAACAGATCCAGGAAAAAAAAGAGGGGTGCCTTCCTCTTCCTTGCCTCCCCCTTCCCAAGCTGAGCCAGGCACCCCCCATCTTAGAAATAAGCTTGCTTGATTTATGCGTTATTTCACCTTGTGGGAAGGATTCTGTTCCTGTAAATGGAGCAGCTGGGCTCTGTTGGAAGGGAAGGCGCAAAGAAACATCGCATCTCTCCCCTCCCGCCATTCTTTACAAAGGCTCTGTATTCCTGGTGACATTGAGGGAGGTAGGAAAGAAAAAGGGAGGAGGGTAGCACCAGAGAGAGGGTGCCAGGCGAAGATGGAGGGAGATCCAGGAAGGAGAAGTCCAAGGGGTGATAAAAGAGGTCCCTGGAAAATGTGGGGAGAGGCTTGAGTCCTCTGCCCTCATGAGATCTTGTGGCATGGGGGGTTCTTTTGGACAGGATCTGGCCTGGCCTTGGGCGTTCAGGCCGGGGTGAAGATTTCCCCTTCTGCAGCAGAGATGGTTCAATGTCAGCTCTACGGATTGGGTCAAAAGATGCCCTCTCTTTCTGTGTATGTGTGTGTGTGCTCGTTTGTGCAAGCTTGTATACATCCCGGGGTCTTGCAGACATACGTCCCTCGCCATGCCTGTGGCATATGTGCGAATACAGAGGTGCCAGGGCTTTGTGCATGCATGATGTGTACGCTTGTCTGGCTGTTTGTGTGCATATTGTTGAGAAGCGCTGGCTCCCTGCACACGCTCTGCCCGGTGGCACAGACGGAGGAGCGCCAGCGGACGTACCAAGGGGCAGGCACGCACACACGGCCATTCATCCGGAGGGATCTCAGCTGGGCGGAAGAACAAATAAAGAAGCAGAGAGAAGAAAGGGATGGGTGGGGGGGGGAGGAAAAAAAAGAGAAAGAAGAAGAACCACGGGGGGGGGCATTCAGAATGGCAAGGCAGAAAAAAGCAGATGGAATGGAGGAGGAAATAAAGCAATCCACATCCACAGGGCTACGGGAGCAAGTGGGTGGGACCCTCATTTCTCCTCTGTCCTTAAGACCACGTTCTGAGTGACTGAGCAGCAAGGGAAAGAGAGTGGCCCTCCTCTCTCTGTCTCTCTCTGGTCACATCAAGGTCGTTCTGCGTGTGCCTGCGATGGCCCAGGATTTCTGTCCACTGCAGAGACCACTCAGTGCAAAGGAATGGCTGCGTGGACAGTACCCGCCTGGCTGCCGTCTGGATGTTCAGTGGGTCTAGAGGAGAAGGGGCTGGCTGGAAATCTGTTGCAAGGGCATGTTTACGTGTGGGGACTGTGTGCTCAGGAAGAAGCGAAAGGGGCCAGGCTTGGAAAGTCTATATATTATCCTTGTTTCTTGGTTGTATTTGTATCCCGCCTTTCCTTCAGTGAGCTCAAAATGGCATCAGGAACTCTCCTCTGCTCACAACAACCCTGTGAGGTAGCTCAGGTGAAAACAGTGACCAGTCCAGGGTCATCCCAGCTCCATGAGGATCATAGAATCATAGAAACATAGAGTTGGAAGAGACCACAATGGCCGTGGAATCCAACCCCCTGCCCTGCAGGAACAGACACTCAAAGCACCCCCAGCAAATGACTGTCCCGCCTGTGCTTAAAAACCTCCAAAGATGGAGACTCCACCACAGTCCCAGGCAGCATATTCCACTGCCTAACAGCTCTTACCATCAGGAAGTTTTTCCTAATGTTTATATGGAATCTCTTTTCCTGAGGCTGGAAGCCATTGCTCCATGTACTAGTCTCTGGAGCAACAGAAAACAAGCTTGCTCCATCTTCAACATGATATCCTTTCAAATATTTAAACACGGCTATCATGTCTCCCCTTAACCTTCTCTTTTGTCAGGCTAAACATACCTAGCTCTCTGTGCCTCTCCTCACAGAGAGTGGCTTCCAAACCCTTCACCATTTTGGTCACCCTCCTCTGGACACATTCCAACTCGTCAATATCTTTCTTGAATTGTGGTGCCCAGAACTGGACACGGTATTCCAGGTGAGGTCCAACCAAAGCAGAATAAAGTGGTATTATTACTTCCCTTGATCTCAACACTATACTCCTGTTGATGCAGCCCAGAACTAGAACTAGAACCTTCTTCTCCCAAATCACACTCCAGTGCTGGCTTTCTGTATATGGATTATTTTTCTTTGATGGTGACTCCTCCCCTCTCTTTGTTTCTGTCTACTTTATTCCATGAATGCACAGTTGCTACAAAGGAGCAGGGAATAATGTGGGGCCTCCAGATGTTATTGAACTGCAGATCCCAGCATTCCTAACGGTCATTTCACTGGCTAAGGCTGCTAGCAGTGGCTATTCAGCAACATCTGGAAGGCCACATGACTTCCACTCCTACAAGAAAGGAAGGAAATTAAGAAGAGAGCTGCTGGAAATGACCAGATGTCTATCTGGTCCAGGACGACCAGAAAAAGTATGATGGGAAGGCAGCAGATCTCTCTTGTTGCTGCTCCCAGTGGAAGCTTTGAGGAAGGAGAGCTCTGAGCTCGTATTGAAAAGGCAGCATTTCCTTACAAAGTGTTCAGAGCACTGCTTTGCAAGCTATGTTCCCCGAGTGGCATTTACAACAATCTTTCAAGGTAGACCTAGTTTTTTTTTCAAGACAGCCAAAGAGAAGAGCAAAATGCTGCCCTCTTCAGTCAATGGACAGAAACTGGCAAGGTGGGCAGTGGAATTTTGGTTCTGCGCTGGCAGTGGGGATAGGGTCCTTTGTTGAATTTGAGAGCAGCCGAGTAGTTTACGTGCTGTGGGACGGGCAGATGGCTGTTATGGGGAGTGGGCCTGGGTCTTGAGAGGAAGGAGAGCCAGTGTGGTACAGTGGGCTCTGGGAGGCCACAGTTTGGATCCCTGCTCAGCCATGGAAACCCTCTGGGTGACCTTGGGCAAGGCATAGTGTCTCAGCCTCAGAAGGCAGAAAGGACATACTTGCTCTGAGAAAATATTGCCAAGTAAGCCCTCGGACAGGGTTGCCATAAGGCAGAGTCAACTTGAAAGCCTACAACAACATTATTTTGGGAGTAATAGCAGGAGAACTACTATTCTTTCTTTCTAGCATCTGCTACATAAGTCAACTGCCTCGCTCTGCCAATGTCAGTCCTGGCCATAATTATTCTCCCAATAGTGTGGATAGGGAGATTGAGAGATCAAGATTGATTGATTGATTGACAAGTTATCTTGCATTCTGATTCTTTGCTTGCCTAAAAGGAAGAAAGTTCTGTTGTGTTCAGGGGGGGACCTACGCTCAAGTAAGTGAGGACAGAACTGCAGTTGAAAGAAGTCCAGATCTGGGGTGGCCACCTGTTGGACTACAACTCCCATCATCCTCACTATTGCTCCTGCTGGCTGCATCTGATGGGAACTGTAGCCCATCCACAGCTGAGGGACTGCACAATTCTAACAAAAGCAAGATTGAATGAGAAGCGTCCTGGCACAGGCTACCATCTTTCTGTGATGCTACTGTGATGCTGGCCAGTTGTTTTATATCATTTGTAGACATCTGTACACATGCAGCTAGAGATGGAGAACAGACCCAAAATCTACTGGAATTGCTGTTGAATTGTTAAAGCAAAACCCTTCTCCAGCTGGCCAGTAATAGAAAGGGGAATATCTGTCAGTAGTTGCTTTTTGTCCCACTTCTCCATTTTGTAAACCTCATAGAATCACAGAGTTAGAAGAGACCCCAGGGGCCATCCAGTCCAACCTCCTGCTATGCAGGAACAAACACACAAAGCACTCCCAACAGATGGCCATCCAGCCTCTGTTTAAAAACCTCCAAAGGAGGACACCCTGCCACACTCCACTGAGGCAGCAGATTCCACTGCCGGACAGCCCTGACTGTCAGGAAGTTCTTCCTGAGGTTCAGGTGGAATCTCCTTTCCTGCTGCAGCGTGAATCCATTGCTCCTTGCCCTAGTCTCTGGAGCAGCGGAAAACAAGCCCGCTCCCTCCTCGACATGACATCCCTTCAAATATTGAAACATGGCTATCATGTCCTCTCTTGCCCTTCTCTTCTGCAGACTAAACATCCCCAGCTCCCTAAGGCACTCTTCATAGGGGCATGGCCTCCAGACCCTCCACCATTTTGGTTGCCCTCCTCTGGACACATTCCAGCTTATCAATATCCTTCTTGAAATGAGGTGCTCAGAACTGGACACATTATTCCAGATGAGGTCTGACCAAAGCAGAATAGAGTGGTACGATTACTTTCCTCGATCTAGACACCATGCTTCTGTTGATGCAACCAAGAATGGCATTGGTTTTCTTGGCTGCCGCATCACACTGCTGGCTCACATTCAGCTTGTGGTCCACCAAAATGCCTAGATCCCTTTGACATGTACTGTTGTCCCCCAGGTGTCTCCCTTCTTTCCTCAAACTCATTCCATGCTGAACACGGAGACAGTTCTGAATGTTGGCAAATCCTATTCAAGCATTGTTGTTGTGTGCCTTCAAATCATTTCTGACCCTAAGGCAAGCCTATTATAGGGTTTTCTGGGGCTGAGGGTGTGTGATGCACCCAAGATCATCCAGTGGGTTTCCATGGCCAAGCGGGGAATTGTACCCTGGCCTCCAGGGTCTGTCATCTGGTGCTCAAACCACTATGCTTGGCTCTCTCTTCAAGTATACTGGGAAGAAATTCTCTTCTATTTACACCAGCCAAATGGTTTAAATATAGCTCTTCCCAGCAAGGTCCAGGTTGTATCTATCTGCTGTACAGGTGTCGGAGGTGAGGAGCCTCTCAGAAAAAAGAGTTGGCAACTCTGATTCATGTATTTGACTTTGTAGGGACTCAGACCCAAATTTTCAAGAGCTAAACACTTAAAGCCCTGGATCTGGATGGGCAAATCTGTCAATTTCTGTTTCTCCTACATTTATTAGAAAAAAATATTTGATTTCTTTCCATCTGGAATATGAAGGAATGTACAAGTTTTGGTGTATTCTTTCAAAATCTATTTGAGGCTAGCTTGTCACAGAGTATCCTCAGAAACATGGGTGAGGATGTTGTCGGACTATCAGGACTAGAATTTTGATTTCCCAAGTCCCAGTTGCGCACTATGCCTGCTGGCTTCCTTCTATACATTGAATGTTTGTTTCTGTATGAGCGACTGTGTGTGTATTTACATGTGTGCAATGTGTACTTTATTCCAGGCGTGTACAGCTGCTATAGAGAGCCAGTGTGGTGTAGTGGTTTTCAGCCCTGGACTGTGACTCTGAAGACCAGGGCCATTTCTGCATCAGACTGTTATAGTGCTATTATTCCACTTTCAAGATCCAATGGAATCCTGGGGTTTGCAGTTTAAGCAGGGGCCTAACTGCAAACCCCAGGATTCCATAGGATGTCGAAAATGGAATAATAGCACTATAACAGTCGAGTGTGGAAATGGCCCACGGTTCAATTCCCCACTCAGCCATGGAAACCCAGTTGGGCACGTCACATCCTCTCAAATCTAGAGTTGCCATAAATCAGAAACAACTTGAAGGCACACACTAACAACACAACAGCTGCTCATACAGGCTGGTGATTGTGTAGCCCACCTTATATTGCTGAATGGCATCTCTCTACAGCCTTCCCCATTGGCTAGGCTGGCTAGGGCTGCTTGGAGTTGCAGTTCAGCCACAGGATTCCTACCTTGGGCCATTTCCGCACTACACTGTTATAGTGTTATAATTCCACTTTCAACATCCTGTGGAATTCTGGGGTTTGTAGTTTCCTGAGGCCAAAGAGCTCCCTGGCTCAGAATTCTAAAGGCCCCTCCCTAAACTGCAAACTCCAGGGTTCCATAGGATGTTGAAAGTGGAATAGTAGCACTATAACAGTTTAGTGCAGAAATGGCCTTTGTTCTATAAGTGTTTCTGAGTTTCCCAGATGTTAGCCGTGTTTTAATGGAACCTGTGCTCACAGAGTAGGAGCATCTGGACTTTTCGATGAGCAAGGATGAGGACACAATGTGCCATTTTCCCAGTTTCCTCTGAGCTTAGCTGGAGTTCAAATTGTTAACCACTATGCTGCCCTTTACTAGCCCACTGGAGAAGTTTATCACCTTCAGCTGATCCTTGCCGATTGGGCAATAAAGTGGCTTGCATTTTTGACTTTCTGTACAATGCCACTGGTTTGTGTGTGTGTGTGTGTGTGTGTGCGCGCGCGTGCGCGTTAATTATTGTCTTTCTGGCACCGAGCCAGAACAGTGACTTCACCCGGCCAGATGTCTTGTCCCTCTGCAGCCATGACCCTTTGCGATGTGACGTCAAGATGGATTGTGTAGGTTTGTGTATTTATTTACTCAGCGCTTGAGCGTGCGTAGGCTCAGGGCCAAGTTGTTTTGCTTGCCAGGATATGTCCTGTATTCTTTTTCTTTTTCCCCCTGAAAAATTGTCTACATGAGGAACGGCAGAATAATTTTGGGTTAGGGTGTGTGTTAGGTTTCCGTCGTTTTAAACGTGGACTTGTGGTGAATTCTGTGATCGACTGGATTTTAGCCCCGCTATTCCAGATCTCTGCTGGATTTCCCACCTCCAATGCTGACCTTCAGTCTTTGGTTTGGGAAAATATTTGTTGGTTGGAATAGAATGCTATATAATACAGTCATCCCTCCACATTTGTCGGGTTCACTTTTGCAGATTTGATTATTCATGGATTATTTGCTGTCACCTCTGTTGCTTCCCTGTGCCATTTTTAATAGGGACTGCAAGCCTCGTGAAACTGAGAAACTGCAAACAAGGCTTGCAAGTCCCTCTTAAAAATGGTGTGGGGCAGCAGTGGAGGTGGCAGTCAGCCCCACCAGCCCCCCACTTCTGCCTTATGAAGGAACCCTGATGCCTCAAAGGAATCCATGGTGGGTTGAATATGGTAATCATAACTTTTGTGTGTGTGTGTTAAATATGGTTTGGGGAAGCCTAGAGTTATTCACGGTTTTTTCACTTTCACAGGGGTCCTGAGCCCCTAACCCTAGCGAATGTGGAGGGATGACTATTTGATGGGGATGAACATCGAAGAGGGCAAAGGCTGAGAGATCATTGCCATTGGTCCCAACTATTGATTCTCCACCATAACAGCAGAAAAGGCCTTTTTGTCATTATCTACTCCAGGGGTATATCCATACTGCACATTTATAGCAATTTGATACTATAAACCCCAACATTGTGAGGAGGAAGATCTGGTTGTGTGTGACCAAACAGCAGAGTTGTGGGCAAGATGGCAAAAAATGAGGAAAAACACAGAATCTTAGCACTAGCAATAGTAGTTTGCTTTTACCTGAGTCTACTAGGAAGGACAAGACTCCACTCTCTTCTCTCTTCTCCCCACTGCTAAGGTAATTGGGTGCAAACTATTTTTGTACTTTCATATCAATTTGCAGCAATTGAAGTAAGGGGGAAAGTGGGAGGAGGAGAGAGAAATTGGGACATTTGAAAAAGAGCTGAAAAAGTGGGAGGACAGAGGATGAATTAGGATTGAGGGTAGACTCATAGAATCACATTGCTGGAAGAGACTATAAAGGCCGTTGAATCCAACCCCTGCCATGCAGGAATACACCACTAAAACATGCCTGACAGATGGCCATCCAACCTCTGTTTAAAAGCCTCCAAAGTAGGAGACTCCACTACACTCTGAAGCAGTATATTCCACTGCCAAACTGCTCTTATTGTCAGTAAGTTCTTCTTAATGTTTATATGGAATCTCTTTTCATGTAGTTTGAAGCTATTGCTCCATGTCCCAGTCTCTAGAGCAGCATAAAACGAGCTTGCTCCATCTTCTATTTGACATTCTTTCAAATATTTGAACATGGCTATCCTGTCACTTCTTAACCTTCTCTTCTCCACACTATACATACCCAGTCCCTAAGCTATTTCTCATAAGACAGGGTTTCCAGGCCTTTCACCATTTTGGTTCCTTTCCTCTGGACATGTTCCAGCTTGTCAATATCCTTCTTGTACTGTGATGTCTAGAACTAGACACAGTATTCCAGGTAAGATCTGACCTAAGCAGGACAGAGTGGTACTATTACTTCCCTTGATCTAGACTTTATACTCTTATTGATGCAGCCCAGAATCACACTGGCTTTTTTAGCTGCTGCATCACACTGCTGACTCATGTTCAGCTTGTGGTCAAGACTCCTAGTTCCTTTTCACATGTATTGTGGTTAAGCCAGGTATCACCCATCATATATCCATCCATTTCATTTTTTTTCTGCCATAGTGTAGTACTGTACGTTTCTTCCTACTGAAATTCATTTTGTTAGTTTGGGCCCATTTGTTAAGGTCCACAATCAGGTAAAGATATTTTTATTCAAACAGGTGTTCAATGTATGATTATGTAGAATCATAGAATTATAGAGTTGGAAGAGACCAGAAGGGCCATCCAGTCCAACCTCCTGCTATGCAAGAACCCACATCAAAGCACTCCCTTGGACAGATGGCCATCCAGCCTCTGCTTAAAAACCTCCAAAGAAGGAGGCTCCACCATGCTCCGAGGCAGCATATTCCACTGCCGGACAGAAGTTCTTCCTGAGGTTCAGGTGGAATCTCCTTTCTTGCAGCTTGAATCCATTGCTCCTTGTCCTAGTTGCTGGAGCAGCGGAAAACAAGCCCACTCCCTCCTCGACATGACATCCCTTCAAACATTTAAACATGGCTATCATGTCCCTTCTTAACCTTCTCTTCTGCAGACTAAACACACCCAGCTCCCTAAGCCATTCCTCATAGGGCATAGCTTCCAGACCCTTCACAATTTTGGTCTCCCTCCTCTGGATATATTCTAATAGAATGTGCTGGGTATTGTATTCCTGATGAATATTTGAGTTTTTAATTATGTACTTTAACATTCTTTTAATTCTTTTATTTTTTTAATTATGTTTTAACTTTTGTATTCTATGAGTTTTAACTATGGTTTTAAATTGTAAGCTGTTTTGAGTCCCAATCTGAGAAAAAAGCAGGGTATAAATAAAGATGACGATAATAATAAAGATAATAGTAATGATAACAGAAATAAATTTTTGAATCCTGATCCTGTTGTCTAGGATATTAGCTACCCTTCCTAATTTGGTGTCATCTGCAAATTTGATGAGCATGCCCTCTATTCTCTCAGCCAAGTCATTGATGAA
The DNA here is from genome assembly GCA_030412105.1 of Cyclura pinguis. Taxonomy (NCBI): domain Eukaryota; kingdom Metazoa; phylum Chordata; class Lepidosauria; order Squamata; family Iguanidae; genus Cyclura; species Cyclura pinguis. The sequence goes on from CM059612.1 coordinate 10,278,648, forward strand.
GATGTTGAATAGCACCAGGCCCAGGACGGAACCCTGCGGCACCCCGCTAGTCACTTCTCTCCAGGATGAAAGCAGCCATTGGTGAGCACCCTTTGGGTTTGGTCGGTCAACCAATTACCAATCCACCTAACAGTAGCCCTGTCCAGCCCACATTTTACCAGCTTCTTTGCAAGAATGTCCTGGGGAACTTACTGAAATAAAGATATGCTCCATCCACAGCATTCCCCTACCAAACTTACAACTATTAAAGAGAGGGAGGGAGGGAGGGAGGGAGGGAGAGAAATAAGATTAATCTTGTTTTTGAGAAACCCACATCAACTTTTAGTGATCACATCATTCCTTTCTAAGTGCTTACAGACTGTCTGTTTAATGATCTGCTCTAGAATCTTTCCTGGTATTGATGTCAGGCTGACTGGGAGGCAATTGTTTGGGTCCTATTTTTTTTCCCCTTTGAAGATGGGGACATTTGCCCTCCTCCAGTCTGCTAGGACTTCTGCTGTTCTCTAGGAATTCTCAAACATTATTGCCAGTGGTTCTGAGATTACTTCTACCAGCTCTTTTAATACCCTTGGATGTAGTTCATCTGGCTCTGGAGACTGGAATCCGTTGAGAGCAGCCAGGTATTCCTGTATTTCCACCTTGTGCAGAATGAAATTGTCTTGAAGGCAAGTGAGGAATTTTTTGGCAGAGTCTGACTTCCAGCAACTATCAGGATAGTTAAAAATCTCCCATTAATACTCCATCTCTCTTTTCTGAATGTTTGGTCATCTGTTCCAGGAAGGCCACATCCAGGTCCTCAGTCTGGCTTGGGGGTTTATAGTAGACCCCCACAATGACATTGCTGTTGTTTCTCTGCCCCTTACCTTTTTCCCAGATGCTCTCAGTCTGGCTTCCAGCATTTACATCATGGATGTCTTCACAGGTTTAAACATTTTTGACATATAGTGTTACTCCTCCTCCTTTGTGTTTGGTCTATTTCTCTGAAATAGGTTATACCCCTCTATTGCTACATTCTAGTCATAAGACTCGTCCCACCAAATTTCAGTGTTGCCTATTATAGCATATTTACCTTGATTTGTTAGGAGTTCAAGTTCATCTTGTTTATTTCCTATGCTCTGTGCATTAGTGTAGATCCATCTAAGACCATGGGTCTTCCCCCCGCTGCTTATTTAAGTTTTTTCCCCCTCCCTTTGTTGCCCAGTTCTTCCTGTAATATTCAGCCTGTTATCTTCAGCACTTAACGAACTTCTGACTTCAAAAATACTGTCTCCCTCTTCCAGCTAACTCATTTTAAAGCCCTCCTGATCAGGTTTGTGAGCCTCTTAGCAAAAACATTCCTGCCAACTGCTGTGAGGTGCAACTCATCACTTGCCAGAAGTATATCTTCCTGGATCTGCAGCCCATGGTCTAAGAACGCAAACCATCCCCGGCAGCACTATCTGTTGTTCACCTCCTCTATTCTTCTCTCCCTTCCTGGGCCATGCCTTTCAATTGGGAGCACACACAAAATGACAACCTGTACACCAAGGTCCTTCAGCTTCCTACCCAGAGCCTTGTAATCACTTGTGATCTCCTGAAGGCTGAGCCTTCCAGTGTCATTGATTCCCAGGTGGACCAAAAGTAAGAGAGAATGGTCAGTGGGTATGTGATACCACGTTTAATTCCATAGCTTCATCTCACACAACCCTGGGATTTGTGATTTTGTGAAGTAATGTAGATTTTTGCTGGTGTCTCTCTCTTCTCCCCACCTAAGAATTCTGAGTATTTCGTGAACATACAAATCCCAGGTTTCCATAAGGTGAAGCTAGGACAGTTAAAACGGTAACAAAACTCTAGGATTTTCTAGTGAAGATACAGCCCAAAGTATATCATCCCTCTCTCTCCAATCTGCCTGCATGTTAATTTGTACATAAGAATTTGTTGGTAATCTGGACTATTTCACAGATTATAGTTCTCTTTTTTCAAGGTGCCCCATGTTTGAAGGGCTAACCAATTCCAATCTTGTAGCAAGAGAGAGAAAGATGAAAAAGGGCAGAGCAGGGACCTAGAAATTCTCTGTCAACAGTTCATAGAATCATACAGTTGGAGGAGACCACAAGGGCCATCTAGTCTAACCCCATTCTGCCACACATATCAAAGTACTCCCAACAGATGGCCATCCAGCCTCTGCTTAAAAACCTCCAGAGGAGGAGACCCCGCCACACTCTATTGAGGCAGCATTTTCCACTGCCAGACAGCTCTGACCATCAGGAAGTTCTTCCTCAGTTTCAGGTGGAATCTCTTTTCCTGCAGCTTGAATTCATTGCTCCTTGTCCTAGTCTCTGGAGCAGCGGAAAACAAGCCCGCTCCCTCCTCGACATGACATCTCTTCAAATATTTAAACATGGCTATGATAGCCATGTCCCCTCTCAACCTTCTCTTCTGCAGACTAAACATACCCAGCTGCCTCAGCCACTCCTCATAGGGCTTTATGGCTTCCAGACCTTTCACCATTTTGGTCACCCTCCTCTGGACATGCTCCAGCTTGTCCATATCCTTCTTGAAATGAGGTGCCCAGAACTGGACACAGTTTTCCAGTTACCCTCACCTAGGCAGTGGACTGAGGAGGCAGCTCCAGAGATGCTCTGTGGTGTGTCCACATTGCCCAGTTATAGCCGCTGCATACCACTTTAACTGCCATGATTCTGTCCCGTGAAATCATGGCACTCGCAGTTTGTAGAGGTATTTAGAATTCTGTGCTCGATTCCACTCCCTTGAAACTTGGGACTAGTGCTCTGTAGCAAAGAACTCCAAATGACTGATTGACCAACTCCACATCCCATGATTCCATGGGATGGAGCCATGACAGTTAAAGTGGTACCAAAGTGCTATTAACTGTGGTGGATACACCTCGATTACGTTCTTCTATCAAAGTGGCCATGGCAGCAACGGAATTCTGGGATTTGTGTGCAACTAATCAAGAAGGAAGGAAGGAGGGGAAAAGAAAGAAAGAAAGAAAGAAAGAAAGAAAGAAAGAAAGAAAGAAAGAAAGGGGACAAACATTTGCTTATTTGACTGACATCTGCAGCTTTCTCCCAGAGCTGGGACATTTCCAAGCCGTGTTTCTTCCCCACTAGGGCTAGATGTATTGTATTGCTGTTGAAATTACAGTCATTATTTCTAAATTGGCATCTACTCACATAACTGAGCATATGCTTTTTTTTTTTTAAATGCAAATCTGTATCCTTCTGGTTTTTTGGCAAAGCCCCAGTAGTTGTTCCATACAGGAGACAGCAATGGAGGTGCCAGAAGGAGAGAGGGAAACGCTGCCAGCTTTTCTCTTCCTCTTCACATTTGGGGCGGTGAAGGTGTCCCTCTGCCTGTCTCTGAACATTTCCGCACAACACTCTTATAGCGCGATGATTCCACTTTCAACCTCCTATGGAATCCTGGGGTTTGCAGTTCCGGGACAGACCGTGTGAGGTACTGAGCAGGAGCTGGGTCTTGAGGCCATTGAGGGCACCAGGCGCCTTGAAGCTGGCAGGGCTCTGGAGGGCGTCGGGGAAGAGGGAGGCCTTTGTCTCGGCCATGTTGTGGAGGGCTGTTGGCGCCCCAAAACGTGCCACCTGGGGCAGACTGCCCTCTCCCACCCCCTAGCTACACCACTGCTGGCAAAGCAAGATGAATCAACAGTTTTGGGTGATGAGGCACCTTTTTTCTATGTTGGGCAATAATGGAATAGAAAGAATTTTCAGTTGCATTCAAAAATGGTTGGAAAATGTGTTTTTCAACTGTCAAGAACTCTGATGAGAAATATCACTTTCTGTGCAGCAAATGTTATTTCTCGCATAGGAAATGCCATTTTCTGGGGAGAAACAAAGAAGAACCATGTGTGAATTTTGCACAGAATAAGTCCTCAACTACAAATAGTCTTTAAAAAGTGCCTGGGTTTTGAGTGCTTTTCCTCACAGTAGGAAGAAAATTATTAAAATTGTTCGTTGCTTTCTTTGAGAATGAAATTAGTGAAGCATGACATCCTTGCTGTAAGAATCACTTTGGCCAGACTGGCTGAGGATGATGGGACATGTAGTCCAATGCATCTGGAGGGCAACACTATAAAGAAGGATGGTATTTGCTGCAAAAGAGGGACGGTTCTGTTTCTTTTGCTGTGATACTTCTCTCCCTGTTGCTTTCCCCTTTTTCTTTAGAAAAGTCTGAGTTTGAGAAAGCCAAATTTGCTGAGCAGTTCAATGCTCGAGCCTCTCTTTAGTGTTTTTCTCCCGGCTGTTGAAGTATTGGCCTCACATCTGTCTGTTTACAGAGTTTGCGTGAAGAGTCACTGAGGACAAGCATGTCCACAGCACAGTGACTCAGAGAGAAATGCAGGTCACAAAAGGTTCTTCCAAGGCACTGCCAGCATTCTGGGAAAAGTTACTTCCAAGTTCCCAAGTTCCCAGCTGCTATAGGCATGGACATGTTGGCTTGGGCATTCCGGGAGCTGTAGCCCTCAAAAGTAATTTTTCCAAGCTTTGGACTCTCCCCTTTCCCTTTAAAAATAAAATAGCAAAACCAAGAATGTCTGGAACAGTACTACTCAAAGTGGTGGTCCATGGGCTGGGGCTCGTCTTGAGTCATTGGCTGCTGGTCTGCAGGGAGTTTCCTCGAAAGAAAAGAATTGTAGAAAGAATTGGAAAGGAAGAAAGGAATTTGTATTGGGCCATTTCCGCACTACACTGTTACAGTGCTGTGATTCCACTTTCTACATCCTGTGGAATCCTGGGGTTTGTAGTTTACTGAGGCCAAAGAGCTCTCTGGATGAGAATTCTAAATGCCCCTCCCGAAACTGCAAACCCCAGGATTCCATAGGATGTTGAAAGTGGAATCATAGCGCTATAAGAGTGTAGTGCGGAAATGGCCTAGATCTCTGGTATGCAAGCAAAAAAAATTGGTGCCCCCTCCCCCCCAAATAGTGTGGCCAGGTTTTAAAAAGAACAGTGAGAACAGTTGAAGTTCATGACATGCAGGATTGACAACCAGGCAGCAGCTATGAACAAGGTCATGTTCTCAGCTTGTTTTCTGCTGCTCCAAAGACTAGGGCCATTTCCGCACTAGACTGTGATAGTGTTATTATTCCACTTTCAACATCCTATGGGATCCTGGGGTTTGCAGTTTAGGGAGGGGTTTTTAGAATCCTCAGCCGGAGAGTTCTTTGGCCTCAGTGACCTACAAACCCCAGAATTCCACAGGATGTTAGAAGTGGAATAATAGCACCAGAACAGAGTAGTGCAGAAATGGCCTCTATGATATATTGATCCCAGTTAACTTTGTCATGTGTATCTCTTTCAAATCAGTATATTGTCCACATTCGTAAGTTACATAATGCATATATTTCTGTCTTTATGAAGGGCCCACACCCCCAGATATGGAATTTTTTGGCATTTTGTTCAATTGTATATAAAAGGAAAAATCCTCAGATAGGGGCATTGTTTATAAAGGAGACCTGCCATCTCTTGAAGGAACAAGCTTTTTGTTCCTCAAATAAGGGACACCTGGCAGTCCGACTCCCACATCAGATAGCATGAGAAGCCCTGCTCTGGAGCATCACTAGTCAGAGTGGTGCTGGTCCATGGGCAACATTCACAGGCAAGAAGGAAACATGCTCCCCTGGAATGTGTCTGGAGGAGGGCAACTAAATAGTAAAGGATCTGGAAACAATGCCCTATGAGGAGCGGTTTAGGGAGCTAAGTATGTTTAGCCTGACAAAAAGAAGGTGACATAATAGCCATGTTTAAAGAGATATCTGAAGACATGTCATGTTGAGGATGGAGCAAGCTTGTTTTCTGCTGCTCTGGAGACTAGGATAGAGAGCAATGGATTCAAACTGCAGGAAAATAGGTTTGACCGAAACATCAGGAAGAAGTTCCTGAGGGTAAAAACTGTTTGATAGAGGAATATGCTGCCTCAATGGAGTGCGGTGGAATCTCCTTCTTTGGAGGTTTTTAGAGAGAGGCTGGATGGCCATTTGCTGGGGGTGCTTTGAGTGTGTGTTCCTGCATGGCAGGGGGTTGGACTCAATGTGGTCTCTTCCAATTCTATGATTCTTGTTGTAGTTCATGGGTGCAAATATGGCACCAATCCCTGGCATACTGGGAGGAAAAAGTCCTGCCGGCCTCATACCTCAGAAGGCTTAAGAAGCAGGGGTCTAGAGCAGGGCTTTCCAAATGGTGTGTCATGACACATTAGTGTGTCACCTGTAGTGTGTTGGTGTGTCACCTCCCCGGCCGAGAAAGACCCCCCTGCCACCTGAGCCTGGCATTATTGTCTTTTCTAAGGAGTTACACCAGCTCATGATATGGCCAAAGTACAACAGCCTCAGTCTAGTAATTTTGACTTCTAGAGTGAGCCTTGAGACTTGGTTTGCTCTGAGACGTTCCCATTTGTCTTCATCCAGTCCACTGCATCTTTGGATTCTTCCTCCAGCATCACATTTCAAATAAGCTGATTTTCCTTCTTGTCAGTTTTCTTCACTGCTCAACTTTCACAAGCACACATAGAAATCTGTGGACTTACACAGGAGTAAATCCCTGCGAAGACTGTAGGATACACTTCAGGCTGTTGTAAGCAGCCTCTGAGTTAACCTTCACAAGCAAACAACCTTAACATTAATTCCAGAAGAAAAAACAAAAGAAAGAAAAGAAATGCAGTTCTTCCGAAATTTGGAAATATGCTATTAACAGGTTGGCGTCAGTGGCCTCATTCCTGCTTTGCACCTTGTAGAGGCATGTATAATTTTTGCGCTCAGGTAAACAATTGTAATTACCTTGAAAGACCTGTTTGGAGTGCTGCATTTTTTTCCTGCGCCCAGGTTCCACTGGGCATCCTCATCCAATCGGCACGCAGACACCCTTTGTCGCCGGGTGAATGTGATCACGGTGGTGATGTCAGTCGCTGAACGGCTCTGCTGACTCCTCATCACGCATGGCTGAGAAACCCCAAAGCAAGAACAAATAATGCTGAGTTAGGAAAGGGGCCTTATACCAAATCCTTCCATTGATGCATGGAGTTTAGCATGGTTTATGCTAGTGGCTCTCAAATGCTGGCCCTCCACATCAGCTCCCGGTAGTCCAAGTTGGTACAGCCAGTGCTCAGGGGCTAATGGGCACAGACTTGGGCATTGAAGTCTCAGGCATCAGAAGGACCAGAGTTTTGGCACTACTGGTTTGTACCAGCCTCCCCAACTTGGCAACCTTTAGCTGGATAGGATTACAATTCCCATCAGCCCCAACTGGCACAGCAGCTGTGGGTGGGCATGAGAGGATCTGTGGCCCAACCCACTTGGAAAGAGACTGCTGAAGGAAACCTGGTCTTGTACTGACTGGCAACAGCTCTCTGGGTCTTTAGACCTCAAGTGGTCCTTTAGATCAGGACTTTCCAAATGGTGTGTCATGACACATTAGTGTGTTGCTTGTAGTGTGTTGGTGTTTCGCCTCCCTGGCCAAGAAAGGGCCCCCCCCCGCCTTTCCCCCTGCCCTTGCTCTCACTGGGGTCTTTCCCCAGCAAGAACGACAGCAGCAGGCAAGGACCAGATGGGGGAGCTGCTTTTCCCTCTGTCACCGCTCTTGCTGGGGCCTTTCCTGGTGAGCCGGCCAGGATCGGGGTGGGGGTGGAGGGTGGGCCGCCTTTCCCCACCCTAGATGTGCCACTGGATAGCTCCAGTTTGCTAGTAAAACTGATTTACTGTGTTGCAAAATTATGCATGTTGAAAAAGTGTGTCACCAACATGAAAAGTTTGGAAAGCTCTGCTTTAGTTGTTGGTTGTAACTCCCACAAACGCTCACTACTGGCTATGCGGAGTAGGGCTGATGGGAATTATGGCCCAGAAGCATCCAGAGGGCCACGTATTTCCACAGTGAGAGTTCCCAGGTCTCAGAGCCTGTCCCCTGGGCCACAGGACAAGGGGAGGAGTCTTAGCATGAGAGCACTGCCTTGAAAATGCTATAAACGAATCCTATGCAGCACCTTCGAGACTGAGAAAAAGAAATTTCTAGCACGAGTGTTCATGGACTCTAATCTACACTAGATGCTTTTATATCTTTTTATGCTGAAACAGACCACTGAAGCTGAAACTAGCAATGTGACTGTATACTGCTGGCTCCTACTCTTGCAGGATGTTTAGAGATATAGACTCTTCAGGGTTTGATGTTTAATGTATCATGCCTAAAGTCATAGGGCATTTCCATACAACACTGTTATAGGGCTATTATTCCTCTTTCAACATCCTGTGGAATTCTGGGGTTTGTAATTTACTGAGGCCAAAGAACTCTCTGGCTGAGAATTCTAAATGTTCTTCCTAAACTGCAAACCCCAGGATTCCATAGGATGTTGAAAGTGGAATAATAGCACTATAACAATATAATGCGGAAATGCCCATAATCTTGGCACACCCCCACATCACCAGGGCTGTCCCTTGCCCCAGCACCCCGATTGTGGGGCTCTCTTCCAAGGTAGCTCAGGCTGGCTCCCTTCCTTCTGAGTCTCCAGCAGGCAGTGAAGTTCACTTGGCTTGTGGCTCTTAAAATTAGGGCTGTCTGCTCTGGCTGTTTTTTAACCTGTTGGTAATTGTCTGTTTTTAAAGAGGAACTCTGGAGGGTTCCAATTGGTTTTTAATTATTTCTTTAATGTTTTAAGTATTTTTATCCTTTATGTTTCACCTTGGGGGCCCTGGTGGGTTGAGAGTCAATAAAAATAAGATAGAAAAAAGGTCTCAGTTTCAGTCCTGAAACATCTGGACTTGGAATGCTTCTGACCTGGAAAACCAATCCACAGTTGTTTCAGATCCAACAATTGAAAAAATAAATGTTGCATTGGAGAGTGTTTCTATTCACTGATTTCCCTCCCTAAACTGCAAACCCCAGGATCCCATAGGATGTTGAAAGTGGAATCATAGAGCTATAACTGTCTAGTGCGGAAATGGCCCGGGTAGATTCTTCTATGACGTGAAGCAAAACAAAATTTCCATCCATCCTGACTTTGCACGCTGGCCTTTGCCAAAAGCCGTGGGCTGCAGATCTCCCCGTCATGACACAAGAAAAGAGGTTGATGAGGACACCTCAAACTGAGCCTGCTCTCCATATGTGTGGCGGCTAACACATAGATGCTTCTCCCATCATGCCGACCGCATCGTTGTGACAGCCACACCCCGGGAGCTGTCTCCTCTCCTGGCGGCCTCTTCCACGGACCGCTCCGCAGGCCTGTCAGCTGCATTTGGCTCCCGACCGATCACCTGGAGAGCCTCCATATGCTCCGCATGGCCTTTGCCTCACTGAGCTGCAAAGAGCAGCTGCCCTCTCGCAGACAGCAAACTCGCACGGGCGGCAGGTGGCTGGGAAGGCGTCACTTCTTTTGTTTCCTTTTGGAAGAACAAAGTGGATGGGGGGACAAGAGGTGGGTGGGCTGATGAACGAGAAGGAACTAAGATGGTGGAGGGAGAAAAGGGTATTCTTCTTTCTCTTATGAGAAACATGTAGGAAGGCCTCCTAAGAGGATGTTCACAAGTCTGCATGGGAGTAAGCGGTCCCAAAGGGGAGGAACCAGACCGTTCAGGGCAGAGGAGGGGCAACATGTCCTCCTGTAGAGAACCACCTTCCCAAAAGGGGATGGCTAAACTGCTGGAGGGCTACCTACAGGCAGTGTGTGGGTCGGGGTCAGGGCCAAGTTTCTCTCTCTCCTTCCTTTCTTCCTTCCTTCCTTCCTTCCTTCCTGACATCTCACTATTTTCTCTCTCCCTTTCTCTCCTTTATGCCACCCCATCTCTCTGTTGGACACCATCTCTGTTTCTGACAGCCCTTGTCTACTTCTAACATCTTTTTTTCCTGCTTTTCTTTCTAATAGGTTTTCTTTCCGACAGCCCCCCCCGATTCTTTCCTTCCTTCCTCCTTCTTTCTGACACCCCTTGATTGATTGATTGATTGATTGATTGATTACTTCCTTCCTTCCTCTTTCTTTCTGACACCCTTTGATTCTGACCTGCCTGCCTGCCTGCCTGCCTGCCTGCCTTCCTATTTATTAATTGTTTAACAACATAAAAATACATAACACTACAAAACACACAACACAATACCTAATACAACCCCCCATAAATTTACAAACTGCTTATACCAAATGTTCTTAATCTTAATCTATTCTACAATTAGATAATAAGTGCAGCCCTTGCTTCTTTGCTTCCTTCCTTCCTTTCTTGCTTCCTTGCTCCCTTCTTTCATCTTCCCTCACACCCTTCTTTTGTTATCCTTCCTTCCTTCCTTCCTTCCTTCCTTCCTTCCTTCCTTCCTTCCTTCCTTCCTTCCTTCCTTCCTTCTCTCTCTTTCTGACACTCCCTCTGATTCCTTCCTCCTCTCTCTTTTTACTTTCTCTCTCTCTCTTTCCTTTCTTGACATCCACTTCCCTCTCCATCCCACCTCAGGGGGCTGACTGGTTACCAAGGAGCCAGAGGCTGCCCTGGCCAGAGATCTGAACCCATTGCTTTGGAAATGCGGCTGCGCAGCACAAGCACACCCGAGGGCTGCTGGTGAGACGGGGCCTTTTCGGTGGCTGCCCCCAGACTCCAGAACGCCCTCCCAAGGGAGGCTAGGATGGCTCCCTCTTTGCAGTCCTTCTGTCAGTGGGTGAATACTTTTTTAAAAATTCTGACAGACTTTTAAGAGGGTGTTGTGTCATTTTCCTATTTCACCCTATTTTTCATCCCTCAAGGGGATTTATTAAATGGTTTTAATAGTTTCAATAGTTCAATCCTATTCTCATGTTGACCTTTTGTATATTTTTACTGATATATTGTAATCATTTTGACTTGTAAGGCACCCTGAATTCCAATCCAGGAGATAAAGAGGGCGATAGTAGTAGTAGTAGTAGTAATAATAATAGTAATAGTAATAATAATTCAATCAGTACGTTTATGTACATCATCTTCTGCATTTTCCTTTCCTTCATCCCTCCTAACTGCATTCTCATCTCATTGGATCCCCCCCCCCCCTCAAGTTTGGCACGTTTTTAATAACAGAGAGCACAAGAGTTAAAACACTAAGAGGCCAAGCTGGGATAACAGCATATATTTATTATGGAGGATTAAGGCGTGATGTCACCATCCTGGGGTGGCTTGGCTCGGGCGGAAATGATCACTCAACTCCTAAATAAGCAAAGCGTTAACCCAGTCTAAACAGATTTATGTAATTTTGGCGCGTGAGATAATGCTCTCTCTCCCCACGCCCACCCCTCCTTTCCAAACAGACAGAATCTGTTCATTTGCAAAAACGGGGACTTGAACATGGTACATTTATTGGTTAGCAAAAGCCTCCAGTTATGACTCAGAGGCAGCACGGGGCCAGGCTGAGCCTCTGTCCTGTGTGAGAAGACACAGAACCCCCCACGCTCTGCTCTGAGGGTGCAACTAATCGTGGTAATAATAGCTGTTCTTAATGTTCTGTTTGCACAGACAGAAATACAGTTGGCCCTGTACATTGGCGGGTTTCACTTTCGTGGGTTTGATTATTTGCAAGTTTCTCCAACCCATGCCCCTGCCACAAGTGTTTCTGTTCTGGGGGAACCTTCTCTTTCTGTGGCCCTGATCAGGATGCACAATCCTTTAAAAATCCACCTCTGGTCCTTTTCCACCAGCTGCTGCTTGGCCAGCTAAGGATGGCTCACAGCCCAGTTTGTGAACACCGGAAGCCCTCTCTGGATGCCCCCTGCCCAAGGAAGGAGGTGAGGGAGGGAGGAAATAGAGGGCCACCAGGCTGACCCACCCCATGTCTCAGCCCCCTTCTCACAAACACACGCATTTTGATATTTGCAGTTTTGTGGGGGTCCTGTGCCCCTAATCCTGGAGGGCTGACTGTACTGCTTTGCCAAGGGAAACATGGTTCCCATTGACTGTCATTTTCAAAGAGTTGGAAGCAAAGTTTAGGAGAAAGATGTTGGGGGGGGGGAGATTACCTGTACTAATTTGGGGACTAGAACTTCCAGAATCCCCCAGCTAACAAGACCAGTCACTGTCCATTCAAGAAAAGGCCCTGGCTGGGTCTAAAAGGATCCAAGTATCAAAAACTTGGCAAAATGCCCCCTGTGGCTTCCAGTGGGCATTTTGGGGCAATTTTTTGACCCACGAGGGGGCTGCACTTTACCCCACACACACACCGGTATGGGGCCCATTCGTGCTACTTAGTTATCAAGCTTTATTGCTATTTAACTGGCATGGCAAAGTCCAATGGAATCCTGGGATTTGCAGTTTAAAGAGCAGTATTAAGAATTCTCAGCCAGAGAGCTAAAGATTCCATAGGTTGTTGCCATGGTCACTGAAGTGGAATATGGCACTCTAATGTTCCCTCCAACTGTCCCCATTTGGTAGGGATAGCCCCCCTTAATTCTCTGCCTTCCCACCTTTTCCAGCTGTTTTTAATATGTTCCAGTTTCTTTCTCCTCCTCCCACTTTTCCCCTTTGTCCTCAGTTTATTCCAATCTGGGTCTCTAGCCATTTGTTAAAGTCTTCCATTGAAGGAGAATGAACGGTAGCTTGCTTCCCTTCCAAACAGTTCTTACCATTAGAAATTTTCTCCTCACCCAAAGGGTGGGGATCCTTTGGTCTTCCAAATGTTCTGGGCTACAGCTCCCAAAGCTACTTATCTTCTTCCTCGGTTCCCACTGGCTTCCATTCCTTTTGCTGGTGTGCTTCCAGACATCTGAGATACAAGCCTATGGGAGCCTATGGAATCCTGGGATTTGTAGGTTGGGGAGGCACTAAAGCAGTGGTTCCCAAACTTTGGCCCTTTGAGTTACTGGACTTCAGCTCTCAGAAACCCCAGCCAGCTTGTCCACTTTCTTAAAATTTTAAAAAACATTTGTCCCCTCCTCCTGAGACTTTCTCCCTTTGGCTTCAGTTTATTTCACTTGCTCTAAACTGAGTTAAAAGTACAAAAGTAGTTTGCATTCAGTGAACTCCGCAAGAGAGAAGGAGACATGAGTCTTGCCCTTAATAATAATAAATTCCAAGGGTTTTCTGCCTAAAACAATAGTTTTCTGTCTTTTTTCTTAATAGCATTTTCCTCTTTTTGCTTGGCCACATCCTTCTGGTCACACACCTGTCCTGAATTTCTTCTGTGATATGTTGGAGGGCACGTTGTGCTTATTTTTCAATTGTAAACATTTTTAGCCGTTTCTGTTGTAAACTGCACAGGTTTGCGCATATTTAATCTTTTGAAAATGCACCACAGGCTTTGGTGGATGTGTGCCTTTCCGAGGTATGTTTTGTCTTGCTAAGAGTCCCGGGGTCACAAAAGGGATATTTTGGTAAAGAATCTTGGGCTATTTCTGCACTACAGTGTTATAGTACTATTATTCCACTTTCTACATCCTGTGGAATCCTGGGGTTTGTAGTTTACTGAGGCCAAAGAGCTCTCTGGATGAGAATTCTAAATGCCCCTCCCTAAACTGGAAACCCCAGGATTCCATAGGATGTTGAAGGTGGAATAATAGCACTATAACAGTGTAATGCGGAAATGGCGTTGGTGTCATGGACTTCTTTTTCATTTGCTAAGCCATCTTCGTCAGACAACATCAGTGACTTCCTATATGTCCGAGGCTTGTAAAAGGAAAAGCAATGCTGTATTAAGGCTCTTTGCAGCAGTCTAGAGAAGGGAAATACACACCAGTATGAAATGCAGGAAGAGGGGTGGAAATAGGATGGGAAGCAAAGTTGGGCTGAGACAATAAACTGGGGAAGCAGCAAGAAAAACTGTCAACCTGCGGGTGGCTTTCTGGAGACAGGACAGGAGGAAATGCATTTCAAAGAGAAGACCTACATTTCTTCTTCTTTTTAGGGTGGGAGTTGCTTGAGATTCACTTTCTCTTGGAGAATATTATCTACACTACAAAATTAGATTATTTATTAATTTATTTAAAATATTTCTTCATTGCTTTTCTGCCTACCAGGGCCAACAAAGTCACATACAAGAAATGACATTTAAAACGTTCTTTTAAAACAAATCCAGGAATAGATACAGAAAAGCACATGTTGTGAATCAGTATCTCCCAGTGATATAGACTCGAGTCGATAGATTTGCACTCAAGTCGGACTTAAGTCGCTTCAGTGACTCGACTCGGACTCAACTCGGCAGTAAATGATGCACTGACTTGATTCAACTCGAGACTTGTATATTTTTAATGACTGACTTTCTGCCTTCAGTTCAGTAACATAACACATTCATCCAGAAACCTTATGACTTTGAACAATGCCTCCATCTCTTTTTGCCGACTGGTCGCATGGCAATCTGTCTCAAGCCCAAAGTGTGGGCACGTTTCTCAGAGGAGAACAGCAAACAGGTTAGGCAATGGGCTTGAGGCAGGCTTGAGGTCTGATCAGCAATCTGTCCTTGCTGTATATTCAAGGAGCCTTCTAGAACTTTTCCTAAGAGCAGAAGACAAGACTCACCCCCGGAGTGCAGGGTGCCTTTCTCAGAATGGAACAGCAAATGTGTTAGACAACAGGTTTAAGCTTTTGAAGCTTCAGTAATCGGGAGTAAGGAGGATCCTATTCTCCACTTCTGAAAAGTCATCCAGCTTCAAAAATGGAAAGTAAGAAGGATCTTGTTCCCCACATCTGAAGCTACAGATGGCAAAATCACAAATGTGTAGGGCCGACTCTACTTAAATTGTTAAAACTGACTTTATTTGGCTCTGTCCAATAATTCTGGAATTTTGGTTGGGGTATAAAGTTGGCTCCCAGACTTGAGACTTGACTTGAAAGTATCTTCGAGGACTTGAGATTTGACATGAGACTTGGAGTAGAAGACTTAAATACCTCGCTGGTATCTCCTCCTATGCTTGGGAAAGTTACATTGTGGGGGCTGCAGTTCCCCAGATCCCTCTGCAAGGCTGTGCCCCCCGGGAAGTTCTGGAGCGGTGGTGCAAATATCTTCTCCAAGTGCTATTCCACAAAGCATAAAAACAAGGAAGGAGGGAAAGCACCATGTTGACTAAGGGACAGGAGGCACAGCAGAGCAGACACACCCAAAAGGCTGAATGAACCCATTTGGGACGGAGCCTCAGCTATGCCCTCGGGGTTATGCTTTGTTGTGATGACCCCAAAAGAGTCTCTCCACATACCGTAGCAAAAAAACCCTACTCATAAAGCCTTCCCTGTTTCCTGTTGCCTGGGAAGAAGTGCCTGGCAGAGTATCCCCCATTCATTTCCATTTCAAGCTTTTTTTCTGTCTTTCATTCTTCTTTTCATTTTTCCAGCAACCTCCCCTGCATTTTTTCTTTTTGACCACATGATCACTCTATGAGTATTTTTTTTAATAAATAGTCATCTGGACAGGCTTCAGAACTCGTGAAGTTAGGCGTGTCTGCCCAGGGTGGGACAGACCGCTCTGTTCCTCAGACCAAATATATGAGAACGTGGGACTGGGAGAGAAATGTATCTCAAGATATTTTTATAAAAATTGTTACTGCATGCCCATTTTCTCATTCAAATGGTTCATGAGTGGATGCTTTTCTCCTGTACACAATCCCCTTCACTTATCATTTCCCAGCATAAAAAGACATAAAGGAATCTAACAGTGCCTTTGAGACCAACTGTGAAGCAGAAATTTCTAGCGTAAGCTTTCACAGACAAAGTCTTCTTCATCAGAGCCTAGTAGTAGTCAATGTAACTTCCAGTCTGAATCTGTGTTCTTGGTTCCTATTCAAGGAGATGTCACTTTGGCCATTTCCGCACTAGACTGTTATAGTGCTATTATTCCACGTTCAACCTCCTGTGGAATCCTGGGGTTTGCAGTTTAGCGAGGGGCCTCAATTGCTGGGAATTTTTAACTTTTTTAAAAAACAGCCCAAAGTCTTAGGTCATTTCCGCTCTACACTGTTCTAGTGCGATGACTCCACTTTCAACATCTTGTAGAATTCTGGGCTTTATAGCTTTTGAGATCAAAGAGGTCCCTGGCTGAGAATTCTAAAGGCTCCTCCCTAAACTGCAAAACCCAGGATTCCACAGAATGTTGAAAGTAGAATAATAGCATTATAACAGTCTAGTGTGGAAATGGCTTAAGTTTGAAACTAACTACTCCATGTTAGAACAAGGAAAGGAATCCCAGAAAGTGTTATAAGGAAGCCAGAGACCATCTAGTCAGATGTGTTAGATTTTCAGTCCCTTTAAACGGAATTGGAGGGCTGGGAAGGCAACCTGGAGATAGAGAATAATTTTTCTTTTCTTTATGCCTGTTCCTATGGGTCTGGTTCTTCTTCTTGCAACCAGAGGGGAAGTATGCAGAGACCCAGTGTTCTAAGCTAATCAGGTTGCTTGATATATCTTCTATTAATTCTTAGTATGCTATTTTCCTTTTTAAAATTATTATTATTAAAGAGTTGCACTTGTAACAAGCCTGCTTAAGGGAGAGTGGGAAGCACTGCTCACATGTTTCCATGGCAAGGTCTACCAGGAGCTTGTAAAATATAGTTTCCCCTCTTTCTCACAAAAAACATAAGGGAGAGAGGGAGAGCGTTGAGCCGTTTACATTCTACAGGTCCCAAGGAAGGAGAAGGAGATAGTATTTCCAAGAAAGGGCTTGGGTGCAGACATTTTACTTCTACTGGGCAGAGGTGGCAAGTATGGGCAAAACCCACACACCAGCCCTCTCTTTGCCACAGGAGGTATCCATCTTGGGAAATCTGAAAGGTTGTTTTGGGACCCCCAGAGGATCCGATTTAGCTTTTGGGGCCTGAAATTTATGTCTTTGGTTCAAACAGCTGAAATGATGGTTCTTCTCACTTCACTCCCAAGGTTGGTTCTTAGTTCTAGTGCAGTAATTTCAGCCATTTCCACACTAGACTGTTACAGTGCTATTATTCCACTTTCAACATCCTATGGAATCCTGGGGTTTGCAGTACCCCTACCTAAACTGCAAAGCTCAGGATTCCATAGGATGTCGAAAGTGGAATAATAGCACTATAACAGTGTAGTGCAGAAATGGCCCTCCTTGTCAAACTCTTCCAGCCTCTCCTTATTAACGATCTTTGGGAGTAGCAACAATTCAGCAGCCGTGGTGTGTTCATCTAGCCAGCAGGGTTGACGATCCATCACCATAAAGGGCTCGGTTCAGTCTGTTAGCAGAAGGACAATTTCCCCATTAATTGAAGGTGGGATGAGAACAAGATTGAATGAGGCAACTGGAGAGCGCCTTGACTATGGCTCCAATTATTATAAATGGTCTGTGAAAGGGTGGCTGGCTTCTGGGCTGAAAAAGTTCCTGTTGCTTGTGGCAACGGAAGAAGCCAAATGCCAAAGGTATTGGAGAGAGAGAGATGCAAAGACAGAATCATTTGTGATTTCCTGTAACATTACTCTTAGTGAGAAATCCATGAAATGCACTGATTCTAAGCACTGAAAAAATATTTGCATATCTCTCAATCCTTGAGACAAAGGGCTTTGCCGCCTGTTCAGGATAGAAAATCTGGTGACATTCTTTGCCTTGAAGACAAAGGCCATTTCCACACTACACTGTTATAGTGCTATTATTCCAGTTTCAGCATCCTCAGGGGAATTCTGGGGTTTTGTAGTTTACTGAGGCCGAAGAGGTCTCTGGCTGAGACTTCTAAAGGACCCTTCCTAAATTAGAAATGGATGTTGAATGTGGAATAATAGCGCTATAACAGTCTAGTGCAGAAATGGCTATAGTTCAGTGCTTAAACCACTATTCCACACTGGCTGTTTTCTGAAGAGTTACCTCTGATCACTATGCAAAAAGGCACACCAGTGCACAGAACAAGGCACAGGTAGAATCTTGTTTCTTCTGATTGACTGTTGTGTGTATGAGGATCTAGATGATATCAATCTTCACTCTAACCCAGCAGAGATTTTATGTTTTTCTGTCACTCTGATCTGGTGCAGCTGTTTTGTTTGAGATGCCCGACTACTCCAGACTCTCTTCCTGCCATGCCAGAGGTCAGCAGCTGGAGCTGAGCAGATAAGGAATTCTCAGTGAACCTTGAATGGATGGATCCCTCATTGATTTTAATATGGAAGTGGTAGCAAGCCTACCTAAAAGAGACAGACAAATGAACCAGTTCAAATATATATATTTTTAAAATTATTTAACAACATAACAAGGCATGACATTACAAAACACATAACACAATGCCAAATACATAATAAGCATGTACTAACAAACCGCTATATACCATACATTCTTAAACTTAATCTATTCTACAATTAAATCGTAAGTGTTCTCCACCACCAGGACCATTAGAGGTATAACCACTTTCATGCCCTTTAGGAAGTTCCATTCCCCTTCCAAAATTGTAATGATTGTTCAGTTAGTTTACTTCCTTTCCCCTTTATTAACACATAATCAATAAATTTG
Organism: Cyclura pinguis; assembly: GCA_030412105.1. Lineage (NCBI taxonomy): Eukaryota > Metazoa > Chordata > Lepidosauria > Squamata > Iguanidae > Cyclura > Cyclura pinguis. The sequence continues at coordinate 10,297,031 of CM059612.1, forward strand.
CCACAAGTATCTGTAAAAATGTCTCTTTTTAATTCCCCCTTCTTTACTTTGATATTACAAGTCAATTTATCGTTAATAGCTATATCCCATACCTCTTTATACCATTCATTTAAGTGAGTATCTTGCTTTATTTTCCAATTCTTAGCTATCCTTAATCTTACTGCAGTTAATAAAATAGAAATTAATTCTCTTGTTGGCCACTTAGTTTGTTCCTTATCAAATATTGATAACAAGGCTACCTTAGGATTTAACTGTATATTTGGATTAGTTAGTTCCTTAATTGTAAACAGTAAAAACTAACTGCCAAAATTTCAATACACTTTCACATTCCTACCACATATGAAAGTAGGAGCCAGTTTCTTGGCAAGCCTTCCAGTTCAAATAAAGGAACTCTTAAGCCAACATTTTCCTACATCTTGCATTTGCCTGATGATGTCCTCAAACCAGCGGGCTTAGTTTTGGCAGTGGATGTGAAAACATGAACATACTTGCCTGTGCATCATGGTCAAGGCATGCATTGGCCTTTATTGTCCAGTTGATTAGAATCAGCACGACTAGCATGCTATATGTAGCTCCTTGGGAATAACCTCCATTGAACTCAGAGGTGTTTCCTTCTGGCTGAAGGTTCATCTTGTAGAACTCAATGATCTTCAACCGGAAGCCTTCAGTCAAGTGAAAGGGCGCCTTTGGCTTTTAATAACCACATGAACCCTCTTGCAAAGAAGTGTTACCGTTTCAAAAGCTAGTGTGAAGTAGGTATTGCACCAAAGAAAGGAAAGAAGTATGAAGCCTGTGCTAGATTATTTTTCTCACCTCCTAATTTAGTGTTGGCTGTCCCAAACAACATTAATTAACGTATTTAACTCATTTCTATTCCACTCTCCACTTCAAACTTCCCCAAATAGCTTACAGATACCAGAAATAAGACATTGCCTGCCCACAGGTTTACAGTCTAAAAGCTATGCCATAAAAGGAAAAAAAAGGGGAGAGGGATTTTTTTTTATATAAAAGCAGGCATACAAAACAAAGTTCAGCAGGTGTTATGTTCAGTTCAGCAGATATAAGAAGCTTGAATGTTCTGATACCCTGTTATTTGATTACTTGCTCTTTCGACGCTTCCAAACTAAGGACAAGCTCCATTAATTCAACAGGGGTTGTGCTCTTTGAATAGTCCTTCTTGCCTACGGGGGCTCACTTGGGACTGCTCACATGCTCTTGCTGCTTACAAAGCTAGCTGAGGGGGGGGGAGGCACTAAGCTGGCTGAGAGACTTTGCAAGCAGCACACGAGGTTGGTCCCAAGTGAGCCTCCGTAAGCCCTTCATGCTCCCTCCAGCACAATAACTGGGTTCCATTTTTCAACCAATTCCATTTTCTGACAGTGCTCTAGTTCCTAATCTGTCAGATAAGTGGAGGGAAGCCTATAATAATTAGAAGGTTTTATAACTGGACTCAGTAATTGTTGCAAGTCCCTCATAACTAGCTACAATTCAATAACCTCTTAAAGGTGGGATTTCACCCTTAGCATCCGAATTATTTTGGGTGGTGGTATCACTTCTGGAAGCTACAAGGAAGAAGAGTTTTTAATTTTTAAGAGAGTGCATAAAAATCAGTCGTTTTGTGGAAATACCATACTCTGCTCTGGATTCGGTGGTGTCCTCTCACAGGGTCTTGCTACTTTTCCCAGAATTGATGCCCCCTCCTTTTGCAGCTTCTTGGGCACCCAAAAATCCAGTCGGCTAGGAGATCCACTGGAGCACCTTTTGGGTGCCACAGAGGGCTCCACTTGGAGGGTGGAGGGGAAGAAAAATCCTGATTTTGCTGGCAGTGGGTATCAAAATACACTGTTGAATCCTGGCCATGATTTTATTTTGTTTAACCTGTATTTATTATCTGCTCCGATAATCGAAACTGCTCCGTAGGTTAATAAGAGGCTGTGATAATTGTCAGGCATTAGTAACCTGTTCTTGTACTTCACATTTAATAATTAAAAGGAGATACGTACTTGTAATCTAGCAGGTTTGATTTCCCAGTGTGGGTATGATGTGAACTATTATTCCACTAACCTTCCTTCAGTCCGATTTACAGTAATGACAGAGGCAGGGGGGCTGGGGCAGCTCTCATTGCCCCTTCTACCAGAGCTGCTATCATCGTCGTCGTCGTCGTCATCATCATCATCATATTTGTTGTCTTTAATTTATATTCTGCTTTTTGCTCCAAACTTGGATTCAAGAGGCTTACAAATTAAAATATAGTATAGTCAGAACATTGAAGAAGTAGGGACTGCAATGGAATTAAACTACCAACAACATTTTAAAACTATTTACATACAGTTTAAAAATAGTGAAAATCAGTTTAAAAGAACAGTACTGTTTAAAAGAACGGTGCAGCACCCTCCCAGAATCCCATTCTTTAATTTCCCCAGAGCTTTTAGAAATAAAAAGGTCTTTGCCTGCTGATGGAAGGACTGCAAGAATTGGGGAGGGGCATTCTGTCTCTTTCAGAACAGTATTCCAGAGCTAGGGGCAGCCACTGAAAAGACCCCGGGCTTCTCCGCACTACATTGTTATAGTGCTATTAGTCCACTTTCAACATCCTTGGGGGAATTCTGGGGTTTGTAGTTTCCTGAGGCCAAAGAGCTCTCTGGCTGAGAATTCTAAATGCCCCTAAACTCTAAACTGCAAACTCCAGGATTCCATAGGATGTTGAAAGTGGAATAATAGCACTACAACAGTGTAGTGCAGAAAGGCCCCCTATCTCATGTCCCCAGCAATTGTGCTTGTGAAAGTGTTGAGACTGAGAGAAGGGTCCCTTCTGGGGAGCTCAGAATGTGGACAAGCTGATATGTCACACCCTTCAACATTTCATAGCTGAAAACCAGAACAGAATAAGTGCTTCCTCTCTCCTTCCACCGCTCTTGTTGCCACCAAGGTATACTATAGCCCTGGGTGCACTAATAAGCTGGGTGGAAAAAACAGATCACCAGGAACAGAAGTCATACCGATAGAGCTGCTTCTGGCTACAGAGACACAATCTACTTTAGTCCTAACTAAAATCTATGAACATATATGGAAAACAAAAGACTGGTGCATAGACTGGAAATGCTTAATATGCATTCCAATCCCCAAGAAGGTGGACACCAAGGATTACAGTAACCACAGGACTGTTGCATTAAGAACCCATGCAAGCAAAGTCATCCTCAAAATTCTACAACAAAGACTTCTACCATATGTGGAACGAGAAATGCCAAAAGTCCAAACTGGGTTCAGGAAAGAAAGAGACACTAGGGATCATATTGCAAACATATGTAGCACACCAAATAATTTCAAAATATAACACGCACACACACACAGACATAAACATATATTCATTCACATATAATGAAGTACACCAAATAATTTCAAAAGAAAATCAGCTTGTGCTTCATAGATTATAGCAAAACTTTTGATTCTGTCGATCATGAGAAATTATGGATTGCTCTTAAAGAAATGGGTTATCCGCACCATTTGATTGTACTGATGTGTAACCTGTCTGCAGGACAAGAGGCTAGTGTTAGAACAGAATACAGAGAAATGGAATAATTCCCAATTGGCAAGGGGGTCAGGTAAGGCTGCATTTTCTCACCCTATCTGTTTAACTTGCATGCTGAGCACATACGTAAAAAGCAGGATTAGACTTGGAGGAAAGAGCATGAAAATTGGAGGAAGAAATATCAACAATTTAAGATATGCAGATGACACCATACTACTAGCAGAAAACAGCAAAGACTTGGAACAATTACTGAGGAAAGTCCAAAAAGAAAGAGCAAAGGCAGGTTTACAGTTGAAAATTATAGAAACAAAAATAATGACCATAGATGATTTACATAACCTTAAAGCAGACAATGAAGACATTGAAACAGCATCCTAGTTGTATGGAAGCATCCAACCAGGCAAGGTCAGAGGGCCAGCCTAAGCCATTTCACTCTTTGATGCCAAAAGGATGATGGCTCCCTGTTCCATTCCAGGGACAATTGCATTTTTCTTCAGCAATGAGAATGGGCCAGCATCCCTCATGGTGCCTCAGGCCAGCAAGCTAGCTTACTAGGTAAGTGGTACCCCACCATTTTGCTGCCGCCTCTTAGCACCTGCTGCCTGAGGCAGCCACCTTGTTTTGTCTAATGATAGGGGCAGCCCTGCAGAGCTGGATCATCCACAACCTCAGTTCAGACCTGAAGTGTGCCCTGTTGATCCTCTCCTAGGAAATTCTTGTGCTGCACTGCTACTAAGTATTTTTACTGATCCGGAGCATCCCTTGGTCTTCTTGGCCTCCTCTTCTTAAGGCAAAGAGAAAACTGTTGGGTGAACTACATTTGTCCCGGTACAGGGAGGAATTGCTGTGTTCCTTTCAGAGCTTCTGTAGAACTGTGAAAGTTTATCTTGAAAATAAACCCCCCTCCCTTCCATGCTTAAATCTTCCAGTTGAAATTGCTTATTTCTATTCCATTACAAACATAATTTCCATCTTACAAAGAGAAGAACAGTTACATTATTTCTTCTTTGATTTCTCATACACTTGTATCCTTACCCAGTCCAATACTCTTTTCCATTCTTTCTTAAAGTTCTGGATAGATTTATTCTTCAAAGAAAATGCTAACTTTTCCATCTCTATCATATCCAGAACTTTTAACCTCCATTCTTCTATATCAATATGTTTCTTTTCTTTCCAGTGCTGCGCATATGTCAACCTCGCTACAGTTATTAGATATAATAATATCTTCTGATGACTTCTTATCTCTCTTTGTTGCCCTAGCATATTTAACAAATAAAGCTCCGGTTTCATTTCAAAATTCAGCTTACAAATTCTTTGGATTTCGTCATGTACCCCCTTCCAAAACATTTTTTGCTAGAACTGTGGACTTCTCCAGTGGGGGCTTCCAAATCAGTGGGGTGGTGAATCCTCCCAGAATTTTAACCTGAACTTTAAAAGAGAGGGATTTTTTGGTGACCACATTGTGAAACTCTTTGTCCTGCTGCTGCTGCCAAGGCCAAGTCCTCTTGGTTAGACTGGCTTTTGGCAATTAACTGGCTGGTGCAGAAGGATCTTATAATGGGGTGTACATGGTGTACTTTTATGCTTATATTTATGTTTAAATGGTTTTAATTTAAATTAGTGGTTTTCATTTAATTGTATTTTTTTAAATCATAATTGTTTAGCTGTGTTTTGTTTTATAAACTATACTGGGGAAAAGGCAGAATATAACATATAGGCTTCCCCTGCTTATCTGATGGGTTTGGGGGCCAGAGCACTGTCAGAAAGCGGAACTGGTTGAGAGATGAAACCCCGTTTTTCGTCAGTTCTTCTCAGTCCTCCGTGTGTGCAGTCACAAGCGAGCCTCTGTAACTCCCTCATGTTCCCTACAGTAAGAAGCCAAGAGAAGAAGAACAGACGAAATAGCAGACTGTGTGTTGAAAGAACAGTACATGTCTATAATCTACAACAATAAAAAGAGTGGAATGTCAAAAAATGAGTCATTGAAAAGTGGGGGACACTTATCCACAAGGTTCTAAGTACTACTCGTTTCAGCACTTTAAAGGAACTATCTAAAGTCTGGACTGAAAACCAGAAAGGATTCACTGTCACCAGTTATATAAGCTGGACATGAGCCAACAGTGTGAGGCAGCAGCCAAAAGAACTAATGCAATTCTTGGCTAGATCAACAGGAGTGTAGTGTTGAGATAGAGGGAAGTAGTAGAACCATTCTGTTCTCCTGAAGAGACTCTAGTTTTCCAGGAGTGGCAGTTCACCCCAGCCTTTTTTTGCCAGAAAAAGATCTGAGGAGACTGTCACATTCTCTGACATTTCATAGCCGAAAACCTGGACACACGTGTCCAGGCAATATCAGAATGTGGTCAAGATGGCAAAAGTTTTTAATGAGGAGGAACCAGCAAGGTAGGAGTGGCTGCAGCAGTTGTTTTTTGTCTAAGCCTACTGGGAAGAGCAGGATTTCTTCTTCTCCTCTCCTCTCCTCAAGTTAACAGATTACAAACTACTTAGAATCATAGAATCATAGAGTTGGAAGAGACCCCAGGGGCCATCCAGTCCAACCCCCTGCCATACTGGAACCCACATCAAAGCACTCCTGACAGATGGCCATCCAGCCTCTGCTTAAAAACCTCCAAAGATGGAGACTCCACCACACTCCACGGAGGCAGCATATTCCACTGCCAGACAGCCCTGACCGTCTGGAAGTCCTTCCTGAGGTTCTGGTGGAATCTCCTTTCCTGCAGCTTGAATCCATTGCTCCTTGTCCTAGTCTCTGGACCAGCGGAAAACAAGCCCGCTCCCTCCTCGACATGACATCCCTTCAAATATTTAAACATGACTATCATGTCCCCTTATGCAATTTGAATTCAGTTTGCAGTACGTGAAGTAAATTGAGGACAAAGAGTGAGCGTGAGAGGAGGACACAGAAACTGGGACACTTGAAAAGTGGCAGAAAAAGTGGAATGACAGAGGATTAATCCAGAGTGTACCTACCAAATTGGAACAGTTGGAAGGTGTGGCACACATATGCCTCGCTCTTGGTGAGCCACATGCAACCTCAGGCCACACTTTGCTTATTCTGGTATAAATTATCTAGGCTATAGTTGGCGGTTTGAATTGTCCCTAGCAAACTGATTGCTAGCCAATAAAGCTGTCATAATAAGGGAATCACATGTTCCCCATTGCTGGCCCTAGTCAGCGATACGGCTGCTGCATTTTGGACCAAATGAAGCTTCCAAACACTTTCCGAGTGCTGCCCCACATACAGCGTGTTATAATAGTTCAAACAGTTCGGCTTCTCCACCCCCAATTTCTAGGTGTCTAGCGTACCGTGTTGTCCGGCGTCCACCTTCCAAAAGCGCTGTCCACACAATTTGGCAATGGGGTGCAAGCAAAGCGCGGGTTTCCCCCAGTCTTGACAGATCTTGGCAGTTGTTGAAAGGAATCTGTTCTTCAAGGCCTGGCTCAGAAACGGTGGTAATAATCCAGCCCTTTGTATTCAGAGCCAGGAAGCTGGCTGTGGAGTTTGTAATGATAGACAGGAATGGTTAACTCAGAAATGCTCAAAGAGAGAGAGAGGCAGGCAAGAGAGGAAGGAGTTCATATCCAGCCTTGCTCCCATCTTGTTTGACTCTCAACAAAGAAAACAGCAAGAAAATGACTAGAGGATGGAGGATGCCTTTTGCTGTTCACTGTGTGAATTAGGACCAAAGTAAAAGTTGTGTGTGTTCACTTTGGCCATTTCTGCACTAGACTGTTATAGCGCTATTATTCCACCTTCAACATCCTATGGAATCCTGGGGTTTGCAAACCCCAGGATTCCATAGGATGTTGAAAGTGGAATAATAGTGCTATAACAGTCTAGTGCAGAAATGGCCTTGATTAGGTGCTAGCTGAGCTTGGAAACCAGGGGTGTAGCTATGGGGGTTGCATGAGGATAATTCTGCCCAGCTCATGAAATTTTCTGTCCCCAAATTTCTAGCATTGCAGAGATTGAGACAGTGAAAACTATCCATACTTACAACTAAACCCAGATATCCTTTTGGTTTCTAGTATTCACACACCACCAATTCCACAAACAGACTTAATGAAATGAAATAAGTACAGTCAGCCCTCCACATTTGCGGGTTTCACTTTTGTGGATTTGATTATTCAAGGATTATTTGCTGTCACCTCTGCTGCCTCCCTCGGCCATTTTTAATAGGGACTGCAAGCCTTGTGAGACTGAGAAACTGCAAACAAGGTTTGCAAGTCCCTCTTAAAAATGGTGTGGTGCAACAGTGGAGGTGGCAGTCAGCCCCACCAGCCCCCCACTTCTGCCTTGCGAAGGAACCTTGATGCCTCAAAGGAATCCGCGGTAGGTTGAATATGATCATACTTTTTTGTGTGTGTTAAATATGGTTTGGGAGGTTCTAGAGTTATTCATGCTTTTTCTACTTTCAAAGGGGTCCTTGTGCCCCTAATCCTAGCGAATGTGGAGGGATGACTTTATGAATGATCAGGAAAATTTCCATTACAATGATCAATTCATTTTTTCCCTTATAAATTTGTTAGCTGTTCATCCTTCTCTATCATAGTTTTAGTATACAAATTTAGTATACAAATTGCTCAAAATCTGCTCATGCTAACTTGAGAGTGGTACATTGGAGAGGTTAAGAACATCCCTATCTATTAGTATTTCTCACAACGGCTTACAAACAAGAGGTTAACATAACTTCCAACATTTTATAGGAGAAAATTGGGAGCCATGTGGCCACATCAGAGGCTGGCCCCTCCCAGAACTGCAAACCCCAGGATTCCATAGGATGTTGAATGTGGAATCAAAGCGCTATAACAGTCTAGTGCGGAAATGGCCAGAGTGTGGACAAGGCATTAATGAGGAAGAATGCACAAGCTAGGGGAGACTGCAGCCATTTGCTGTTGCCTCAGCCTACTGGGAAAAGCAAGATTCTGCCCCTTCTCCCTGCTGAGTTAATTCAGTGCAAACTACATTTATGCTTTGAACTCCATTTACAGCAAATGAAGCAAGCTGAAGACAAAGAGGGAAAGTGGAAGGAGAGGAAAGAAACTGGGGCATTTTAAAAGCAACTGCAAGGGTTATTCAAGAAAGTTGGATTAATTGGGGTGGTCCCTACATTTGGACTGTTCAGTGGCATGGGTTAATTCTAAATCATTGCACCCACCGTGTTGGGACTAGAGACACAGTGGCAAAAATGGTAAAGCTCCTTTATGCCTATTAAATTGAGATGCAGAGTGGGTGGATTTGACCTACAAATTGGATTGGGCTCACCTGTCGGTGCTAAATTGCCTCGTCTTTCCTGCAACCCCCGGAAAAGTTGTCCCCACTCTGGCTGCTCTCTGAAATTATTATTTCTTGGATTTCCCAGGATATAAATCTGATTAGATTACAGGAGGCAGAAAGGGTCTCTCGGGAGGAGGGGGGTGGTTCCTTGGTTCTTGAGTCCATCTGTCAGCAGAAAGGTTGCCTTTCTCTCCAGAGAGTGTCCTAAGCCACTGTTATTCTCCCTGAAGAACTCTGCATTTTTTTTAACCTAATAATGGCCGGTGAATCTTTTGAGAGGGACTTTCTCTTTCTGTAACTGGAGGCTACTGTATGGGACTTTCTCGGGGGCTGCATGAATTACTGAAAAATAAAATAATAAAAAAAAATCAAAGTGCAAGTTCTTTTAATCTATCAGGACGAAAGTTAAAAGACCTCTTCCTCACAGCCAAACATTTGCCTTTCATCAGATGTTTCTCTTTAAAGTGAGGCTGAATGAATGTGAGAAAGGAGAGATTTAAAGGTGGAATTAAAGATAGCCGGGCAAGTAGGCTAGAGGTTCTACTCTAGCCCGTTTCAGAGGCTGGCATCATTGGGTACCTGCTGAGCTCCACCCTAGTACAGGTGGACTTATCTGACAGGTGAGGGGCCAGAGCACTGTTAGAAAGCAGAAATGGTCGACAAGCAGAACCCATCTACTGTAGGGAACATAAAGGATTTACAGAGACTCTCTTGGGTCTGACAAAATACATCTGTTGCTTGCAAAATCTTTCAGCTGGCTTGGCACTCCCCCCCCCCCCCCGAGCTCATTTTGCAAGCTGTGTGTGCATGGTCCCGAGTGAGCCTCCACAGCGGAGCTGCATCTAGGATGGGGCAAGTCAGACATGTGCCCTGGGCGCCAATATCGGGGGCACAAAAAAAGCCATGCATGTAGGGGATGGGGTGGGGGTAGGGGTAAGAAGATAGGGCCACAACTTCCATGCTTGCCCTGGGGCTCTGTTTACGCGAGATATACCACTGCTCCATAGGCAAGGAGAACTGGTGAAAGAGTGGTCCCCACGTCAATTTAATGGAACGTGTTCTTAATTTAGAACAAGTTGAAAGAGCAAATAGTCAGATAACTGTGTATTGAAAGGCAGGGGCTTCCTGTAGGGACCTTGCTCTTGACCCCTCAATATTTCCCACTTCTCCTCCATGCCATTGTCATTATCATCTCTGTTCAGAAGCCATGCTGGTTGAAGGAGTCTGGGAGCTGTAGTACACAAAACAAAATCTCGCTCAAGTTCTCCAAGTGGGCAGCCAGGGACAAGTGGAATGAGAAGGAACAACCTCCACTTGTTTTATCCTTGTGCAGAGGGTTGCAAATTGGGCTCAGAGATGGCAAAGAGGTGGTCCTACCTTGGGAAGTGGCCCCCCAAAGGGACTCTTGTTGGGGAGGCCGCTTATATGTTACCTCCTCTCCTCCCCAAAGGGAAAATGCATCTTCAGTAGGGAGGAGAAAAGGGGATCACCTCACCAACAGAGATCAAAAACAGAACAAAAGAGATGATCTACATTAGGGATGTGACGAATCCAGAATTTTCCAAATCTGAATCTGGATCCGCATCCCTGGAAGGTTCTGGGAATCCACAAATCTCACGAATCTCAAATCTTTCGAATCCTTTTTCAAAAAAGAGTTTAAAAAGCAAGGGAAAGAAGGATAATCTTGGGCAAAACACACTTTCTCAGCCTTAGCAAAAGCCTAGGCAAAGGCAAATCTCGCTCTGAAGAAATCTGGCCAAGACAATCTCCCCAGATTGAAAATGTCATGAAAGCCCTTTCTACATAGGCAGGAAAATGTGGATTAGTCCCACATTTTCCTGCCTGTGTAAACAGGGCCACATACTCCAGTACAGAGGTAATCCAGGTTAAAACTAGCTTTTCTTTGCATAGCTCCTTCTGGCATCCTGGGGTTTGTAGTTTGATGATGCACCAGCACACTTTGGCAGAGAAGGCCATGACACCTTGTCCAACTACAGACCCCAGAATTGTGTCTGAAAGAGGTTTGCAAGGGAGCTCTGCAAAAGAATGTTTCAGTTGTCCTTGAAATCTCAAGTCTGGAGCTTCCAGTCAAGTGCTGAACTTAAATATCTTAGAATACAAACCCAGATGTAATTTCTGAACTTGTTAGCAAAGGCCATTATTACTCCAAGGGAAAAACTCACCTACTTACTATCTTCCCTTGTATATCTGGTCTCCCAGGTTTCCAGGAATCCCAGTCTCCCAGGTTTTCAGGCGTCCCAGTCTCCAACAATCTATTTGGTTGGCGGATTTGAAAGATTCGGTTTGCCTATTTTGGCACAGGGATTCGGATTTGGGAATCTCGAATCCTTACCCAGGATTCAAGGATTCAGTTGGCCCATCCCTAATCTACATAGTGTAAATATAAAATTGCACTAATTTTAATGGAAATGTGGTGCATCTCACTGGAGTGGCATAAACTATGCTAAGATGCCTTGTGTCCCTGCCTACTCAAATCTATTGACCAGGCGTTACGAACAATGGGTGGCCAGCTTCTAAGACCGCTCTTGTTCTTCCTTCTTTCTTCTGAACCTGGTGTTAAAGCCAGACTTGACTGGGCTGCTCTTCAAAAAGAGAACTGCCCTCTGATAGCCCTCCAAATGGAGGACAGAGTCCCGTGACACCATAAAGAACATTTTTGTACAGAGAGCTTTTTGTGATCTGCTTTATCTGGTGCAGCACATTAATATGGCCACCCTTTGGAAATTCTTGAAATACAGGAAACCCCTACCTTTTGATGCCCCATTATACAACTCGCTTTTTCAATACTTCCAAGTTAAGGATAAGTTCATTAATTCAACGGGGTTTTGCTCTTTCGTCAGTTCTTCTTGCCTATGGAGGGTTGATTGGGACTGTGCACACCCTTTGCAAAATGAGCTGAAGGGATCACTAAAGGTGCTAAGCTAAGCTGGCTGAGAGACTTCGCAAGCAGCATGTGCACAGTTGATCCCAAGTGAGCCTCCGTAAGTCCTTCATGCTCCCTACAGTCCATTACATGGGTTCCACTTTTCAGCCAATTCTGTTGTCTGACTGTGCTCTGCTCCCTAACCTGTCAGATAGGTGGGGGAAGTCTGTAACAGAAGCCATCAAACACAGGACTATCCTTTGACACTTTTTAAAAAGAGGACTTTCCTCTGTAAGGTAGGACATGGGGCTACTCTACTTTTCTCGTCCAAGGACTGCCCAAAAACCTGCAGCTCTTCCCCTCATCCTGCACATTTCCATCCCAAGCCCTTTTTAGTTGTTTCTCTCTTGAGAGGGTTATTTTCAGTTTCGGAGACAACCAGGAGGAAAACAGCTTTGGGAAAAAAAAAAGAGTGGGTGGAATAGGGATGTAATTCTTTGCTAAATTAGTTCTCAAAGGAAGCAACAAACAATTTTAGCATTTTCTTCCCGCTGTCAGAAAGTCTTTGAAAACTGTGTAGTTTTCAAAGACTATTATCAGTTCAGTAATTATACTGTGCAAAATTTTACTGTGGGTTTTTTAGAGCGGGGCAGAGATCAGCATTTTCTGTGAAAGAAGCAATATTTTATGTGTGAAAAATAATATTCCGGTGCAGAAATACTATTCTCCAAGCAGAAAATGCTGTTTTATCCACAGAAAATGCTGGTTTCTGTGCACAGAAGTGTGAATTTTGCTCAAAGTCTTGAACTGCAAAGATTTCTCCACAGTTCAGGATTCTTCTCAGCAGGGTTCTCTGACTCTCCAGAAACCTACTCTTTGACCACTTTCCAACATTTTTGAATATTCTTTTGATCCCTAGTATAGTGTGCATATTTGTTGAGAGGGAAAGCAGTCAGGAAGGAAAAGTCAGCTTCCCCTCTACTAGCCATCCAAATGCCTTCCCTACTCCCTGTTCCAGTTCTTATTCAGCAGTTTTCAAAGAGATAAGCAACAAAGAGCCATATGGCACCTTTAAAACTATCAGATTATAAGATTTTAAGATAGCCACATTAGTCTGTTTGGATTGCCACAGTGAAAACTGGAAGGTGCTCCTGTACTTTAATTTACCATTAATGTCCTGTACTTTGCATAGAAGAGATAATTTCAGCTAGCTGTTCCTTGCCATGAAACCAGATAACAAGTGACAAATAATGAAATTCCCTCTTCTATGCAGTGATTGAAGGTACGGTAGCCCTCTCCAGTTTTTTATCTGGCAGCCCTAGTCTGCTTCAGTATAAAAGGGAGAAGCTTTCTTAATATTAATGTTTATTAATTTACTTACAATACCAACACAAAAAGATAAACACAAATACACCAATACATGTTAGAACAGGTTAAGTTAAAAAAGAGAAATCTCTCTCAAACTGAGAATCAGCTTTCCAGCAGAATCCAAGTATATAAAAAAAGAAAACGGAGACTCATAACTCCTTAAAGACTGATTTATTTCAGCAGCACCTTTCGTGGGCTGAAGATCGCATGTGAAAAATCTATAAAACCATACGCTGAAATAAATAAAATCATAGAATCGTAGAATCATAGAGTTGGAAGAGACCACAGGGGCCATACAGTCCAACCCTCTGCCATGCAGGAACACCCATCAAAGCACTCCCTCTGACAGATGGCCATCCAGACTCTGCTTAAAAACCTCCAAAGAAGGAGACTCCACCACATTCCAAGGCAGCAGATTCCACTGCTGGACAGCCCTGACCGTCAGGAAGTTCTTCCTGAGGTTCAGGTGGAATCTCCTTTCCTGAAGTTTCAATCCTTTGCTCCTTGTCCTAGTCTCCGAAGCAGCAGAAAACAAGCCCACTCCCTCCTCAACATGACATCCCTTCAAATATTGAAACATGGCTATCATTTCCCCTCTTAACCTTCTCTTCTGCAGACTAAATATACCCAGCTCCCTAAACCCCTCCTCATAGGGCACGGCTTCCAGACCCTTCACCATTTTGCTCACCCTCCTCTGGACATGCTCCAGCTTGTCGATATCCTTCTTGAATTGAGGTGCCCAGAACTGGGCACAGTATTCCAAATGAGGTCTAACCAAAGCAGAATAGAGTGGTACCATTACCTCCCTTGATCTAGACACCATACTCCTATTGATGCAACCAAGAATCATGTTGGCTGCCACATCACACTGCTGACTCATGTGCAGCTTGTGGTCCACCAAGAATCCTAGATCCCTTTCACAGCTACTGTTATCCAGCGACATGTCCCCCATCCTATCTTTGTGCATTCAATTTTTTCTGCCTAAGTATAGGACCTTACATTTCTCTCTGTTGAAATTCATTCTGTTAGTTTTGGCCCAGCTCTCCACTGTCAAGGTCATTTTGAATTTTGATCCTGTCCTCTGGTGTATTAGCGACCCCTCCCAATTTGGTGTCATCTGCAAATTTGGTGTCATCTGCAAATTAGTCTTAGAGATGCTACGAGACTCTCTTTAGATTTATAAATAGCATGAGTTTTTGTGGAAAGTTATGATCCACTTCCTCAGTTGCATGGAGTATAATTTTAGAGGTTCAAGTATATATCTATATGTCTACAGGGCACATAGTTATGGTTTGGTTACTGAGGTCAGAGGGGAATGAAATACAGAAAGTCACAGCTATAATATTGGCAGTTAACAGAAATGTTCACACGGATGCAGCCACCGCCATGTATCTGGTGGGAGCCCTGTTTGTCTCACCTTGCAGCTCCTTAATGCACAAAGCCACTCCGAATTTCCTGTACTGGGAGGGCAAGAGTTCACAGTTTGAAGGGGAAAGCATTTCTCTCACTTGGGCTTAATCGAATGCAGCGTCGTGTTTGCATTTGTGGTTTCTGCTTATGAATCAGAGATGAGCGGATGAACCTGGGAGAGAGAGAAAGAGAACGGGGAGAGAGTCAGATCTCAGGCTAACCGTATCCCCCCTTGGAGAGCTTTGCGCGGACGAGGCTTGTTTTTTCTGGCCGAAGTCAGCGGCCTTTCGCAGACGGTGTCTCATGGCTGTGCAGCACTGCACAGAGAGAACTGGCAGAACATGTGGTTCTGTGGGGGTCTTTTCATTGGGATATTCCCCCTCCCCTTCTTTAAACAGACACAGTGAGAAGGATAAAGATATCTGGGTGGTTTCACAGAGTGTTTGTTATTATGTGTTAAACTGTGTGGGCAACGTGGTGGGCAAGTTGAGAGACACACTGGATGTTCCAAGATGGTTGCCTTGCATAAATATACATGGGGTTGCTTTGATTGCAAGGTCTGCAGCCCGGGATCATTGAGAGAGCTATGGCAGAGAAGAGTGGCGGAGAGTGCGAACTGTGAGCTGGGAACCCCTGGGTCACACCTCAGCCACCATCTC
The DNA here is from genome assembly GCA_030412105.1 of Cyclura pinguis. Lineage (NCBI taxonomy): Eukaryota > Metazoa > Chordata > Lepidosauria > Squamata > Iguanidae > Cyclura > Cyclura pinguis. The sequence goes on from CM059612.1 coordinate 10,312,177, forward strand.
AACAGTAGGCCAGGATGGGCCATCATTGCTGTTGCTGTTGTCTGTTCATTTATATCTTGCCTTTTCCGCAATTCTCGGACTCAAAATCATAGAATCATAGAGTTGAAAGAGACCCTAACGTCCATCGAGTCCAACCCCCTTCTGCCATGCAGGAACATACACCAAAGCACTCCCAACAGATGGCCATCCAGCCTCTGTTTGAAAGCCTCCAAAGAAGGAGACTCCACCATACTCCATTGAGGCAGCAGATTCCACTGTCAAATGGCCCTGACTGTCAGGAAGTTCTTCTTGATGCTTAAGTGAAATATCTTTTCCTGTGGTTTGAATCCATTGCTCCGTGTCCTAGTCTCTGGAGCAGGACAAAACAAGCTTGCTCCATCTTCAACACGACATCCCTTCAAATATTTCAAAATAGCTATCATGTCCCCTCCTAACCTTCTCTTCTCCAGGCTAAACATCCCCAGCTCCCTAAGCCACTTCTCATAGGGTTTCATGGCTTCCAGACCCTTCACCATTTTGGTCACCCTCCTTGGGACATGTTCCAGCTTCTCAATATCCTTCTTGAAATGAGGTGCTCAAAACTGAACACAGTATTCCAGATGAGGTTAAATGGCTTAGAAAAATTAAAACAAATGCAGTTAAGGCACCTGCAAAGACATAAGACGTACAAAATGCTAATGTTAAAATGCAGTTAAACTACAGTTGGCCCACCACACTTGCTAGGGTTAGGGGCACAGGGTCTCTGCAAAAGTGGAAAAACCTCAAATACCAAAATGCGAGTCTGTATCTGATTTGTGTTTGATCCAGGTAGTATTCATTCTCCAACATTTAGTGAGGCCCCAGTCCTACGACTGTGCTGTCGGCCCTCCATATTTGCTAGGGTTGGAGGTGCAGGACCCCCGCAAAAGTTGGAAAACTGCAAATATCAACATGTGCGTGTGTGTGTCTGCAAGAAGGGGGCTGATGTATGGTGGGGAGAGTGAGTACCCAGCGTCCAAACCGGGTCAGAAAAAGAAATGGAAATGGGGTGAGTTATGTGGTGGCCTTATACCTTCTCTCTCACACCTATCTACTTCCTTAGGTAGGTGTGGGGCATTTGTGGTGCTGAGAAATGGGGTTGTGAGCCATCCTTAGCTGGCCAAGCAGCAGCTGGTGGACAAGGAGGAGGACCGAGGTGGGTTTTTAAAGGGCTTTGCAGTCTGATTGGAGCTGCCGAGAGTGAAGGTTCCATTGGAAAAGAAGTGTTTGATGTGGGGTGGGCAAAGGTTGGAGAAACCCACAAATAATCTAATCCATGGAAGTGAAGCCTGAAAATTCAGAGGGTTGATTGCGTTGTTTGTTGTTATGTGATTTCAAGTTGACATGGACCATTTCCGCACTAGACTGTTATAGCGCTATTATTCCTCTTTCAACATTCTATGGAATCCTGGGCTTTGCAGTTTAGGAAGGGGCTGTCCGGATGGCCCGGATGGCCCCTCCCTAAACTGCAAAGCCCAGGATTCCACAGAATGTTGAAAGTGGAATAATAGTGCTATAACAGTCTAGTGCAGAAATGGCCTCTGACTTGTGGAGACAGTGTCAAAGCTTTTCTTGGCCAGATTTCTCCTGAAAAGGTTTGCATTTCCTTTAATATTTTATAGGTGAAAATTGGGATGCATGTAACCAAGCAACAACTGAATGTGGTTAAGATGGCGAAAAGTATTTAGGAAGAAGAAAGCTAGGGGAGGCTGCAGTAGTTTACTCCTGCCTGAACCTGCTGGGAAGGACACGACTCTGCCACCTTGTCCCTCCGCTGCTGAGTTAATTGAGTGTACATTGCATTTTGGACTGTCTTTGCAGCAACTGAAGGAAGCTGAAGACAAAGAGGGAAAGTGAGAGGAAGAGAGAGAAACTGGGACATTTTAAAAGCAACTGAATAAGTGGGATGACAGAAAATTAATCAGAATGTGCCTATCAAATTAGAACAGTTTGAGGCGGTGGGCGTGCCCTTGCCTTCCTCTGGCACTGAGAGAGTATTGCTGTTTCTGCCCTACACTGTTATAGTGCTTTTATTCTACTTTCAACATCCTATTGAATCCTGGGATCTGTAGTTTGGGGAAGGGCATTTAGAATTCTCAGCCAGAGAGCTCTTGGGTCTCAGTAAACGACAAACCCCAGAATTCCACAGGATGTTGAAAGTGGAATAAGAGCACGTTGTGCGGAAATGGCCTATGACCTGCCCAAAGTTATCCAGTGAGTTTTCATGACTGAAAAGGGATTCAGATCCTGGTCTTCCAAAGTCCTAGTCCAAAGCACTGGATCACGCTGGTTCCAATTAAATTATCCATCGAAATGAAACCATTTAAAAAAGAACAATTAAGAGACAAAAGAGAAAAAATCAGTAAAAGTGCCCACCATTAAGTCCTTCCGGTCAGTTCCTAAAAGCCTCTCAGAACAGGAAAATGTCGACTTGCTGGTGAAGGGACAGCAAGGAATGAGTCATGTTAGCCTCCCTAGGTGGGAGTGCCACAGCCTGGGAGCAGCCACGAAGAAGGCCAACTTCTCCAGTGTTCCCACCAAACATGGCTGAAAGATTCTGGGACTAAGTGAAAGGTCTCCTCAAAAGAACTTAAACCCAGGCTGGTTCACAGAGGAAGACAGATTCATCTCCACTTTCAGCTAGGATCATCAGTAGGTGACTGTGGATCAGTCACTACCTCCAGCTTGGCCTACCTCATAGAGTTGTTGTGAGGATAAAATTGACATGGCACATTGGTGGTAGCTGGGAGAGAACTGATAGGATTTGGAGACTAGCAAAAATTGCCAGGGCAAGGATTCCCATCCCTACCATAATGGCAAAATCCATCATGGTATAGGACTAGGACTGTGGAGGCCAGGGTTCATATCCTCACTTGGCCATAGAAACCCACCTGGGTGACCTTGGGCAAGTCACGCTTTCTCAGAGGAAAGCAATGGCAAACCCCCTCTGAACAAATCTTGCCAAGAAAACCCCACAATAAGTTTGGTTTACGTGTGTGTACATGGCTTCAGATTGCTTGTCAACTTATGGCAGCCCGGTGAATTTCATAGGGTTTTTTTGTTTTGTTTTGTTTTTTTGTAAGCAAGGAATACTCAGAGGTAGTTTGCCATAGGTTAGCCATAAGTTGGAAGCAGCTTGAAGGTGTACAACAACAACAAATCTGAATGGGTTGTTATACGTGTCAGTTGTGTAATGTATGAGAAACGCTGTACTTTCCAGGCGAAAAATAAGGGCAAGGGTGTTTTCTCAGCCTGCCTCTTTCTCAATGATGATGCATGAACTTTCTTTGCCAGCTGTTAAACGGGGAGGATTCCACGGCTCTACGTAGAACATCTGTCTCATGTACAGAATATGCCAGGTTAATTTCCTGGTATTTCCTTTCAAAAGGATTGGAGAACATGTCATGTTCAGAGAAAAGGATCAGAGAACATCAGATCTGTGGCACCTGATGGCCCTGGTTTTATTGGAGTCATCAATCTGCTCTGGGTTTTAGGCCAAACTTTAAAGGAGCTAACCAAGGAGCCAGACCTATCCTGGGATTAGAATTCAGTACCCTGGAGAGCTCCCTGAAGGTTCTCCCCCAGATTTGAAGTAGATCCCATTGCCATTCACTGGCACCCAAGTCACCAGCCTCTGCTGGGAAAGACCTTTTCCTGCCTGAAATTCTGGGGGCCTACCAGTCAAAGACCGCCTTTAGTTTTTCCAGGAAGCCTTGGGGATTATATCACAGCTCTTCTCACCTGCAGTTGAAATGAAACCTAGGTGTGTGTAACTGTATTTGCATATTCATCCCTTTCTTCCTGAGCTGCCGTCCACTTTCCAAATGATAGTAAAATCATGGCAGGGTCTCGCAACAAATGGCGTGGGACTTTCAGGAAACTACAGAGGTTGCAAGATAGGGGGAGAAGATGGGTGTTTTGTGTTAAGAGTGGTTTGTTTTTATTAAACCAAGTCCAGTGGCAAATAAACTTGGAGAAATTGGATTATTTGGATTATTAGGGGATTAGCCAATCAAAGTGATAGACTCATGCGTTGGCTTTGACAATAGGATGCCGAGAGGAAGGAGAACAGAGGTTTGGGTTGCTGCCAAAGCCGTGTTGGAGAATCTGTGAGAGAAATTAATACTCTTCTGGTAAATGACATTTGAGTTGCAGTAAATGACATTTGAGTTGCAGAACCAGATTTTCTGTTTAAGGAGAAAGTCTACCCCAAATCTCTGCATGTAACCATGTAGCGGTAGTGCCAAGCTGTTGAGTTTGGCTCCCTTTCCCTCTCTGTTGTTGGAAGGAACTGGAAATTAAAATAATGCTAAAGTAATTGTTGCTGTTGTACTCAGCAAGACATTTGATAACCGGCCCCTCCATGATCTTTTGATTAGCAAGCTGATTAAATGTGGAATAGACATAAACATTGGCAGATGGATCCAGAATTGCTTGGAAAACCGTGTTCAAAGAGTCATCATTGATGGCTCCACTTCAAACTGAAGGGAAGTCTTGAGTGGAATGTCACAAAGTTGTATCCCACAGCTGACACTCTTCAATGTTTTTCTCAATTAAGTTTGTGGATTATGCAAAACTGGGAAGGGCAGCTAACATGTTGGAAGATAGGAAGAGAATTGAAAAGGACTTTGGGAAACTAGAAAATTGGACTGAAACTAATAGAATAAATACAGCAAAGACAAAGGCAAAATTCTACATTTTGTCCAGAAAATTCAAATGCACAGGTATGGTACAGGGGAGATGTGGCTTAACAGTAGCATATACGAGTAGGAGCTTGGAATTATTGCTGATCATAAGTTGAGTATGACCCAGCAGTGTGATGCTGCAGCAAATAAGGCAAATCATATTTTAGCCTGCATTAATAAAACAGTAGTTTCCAAGATAAGGGAAGTTAGTGTCCCACTATATTGTGTACTAGTCAGGCCTCACTGAGAGTATTGTGTTCAGTTCTGGGCACTTTTTTTTTTTTGGAAGGATATAGATAACTTGGAGCAGGTTCAGAGGGCAACAAGGATGATAAGAAGTATGGAGAATAAAATGTATGAGGAAAGGTTTAGGAGGTTGGATGTGTTCAGCCCAGTAAAGAGAAGACTAAGAGGTGACATGACTGCACTCTTTAAATATGTTACAGACTGTTGTAAAGAGGAGAGCACAGGTTTTTTTCCTGTTGCTCCAGAGGATAACACCAGGTCTAACTGCCGTAAGTCACAGGAGGGTAGATTTTGATTAAACATTAAAAGGAACTCCTTGACAGTGGACATTTCTGCATTACACCACTATAGTGCTATTGTTCCACTTTCAACCTCCTATGAAATCCTGGGATTTGCATTTTAGGGAGAGGCCATTAGAATTCTCAGCCAGAGAACTCTTGGGCCTCAGGAAACGACAAACCCCAGAATTCCACAGGAGGTTGACAGTGGAATAATAGCACTAGAACAGTGTAGTATGGAAATTGCCAATAAGAGTGGTCTGACAATCAAATCAATTACCTAGCAAGGTGATAAGGTCTTTTTCTCTGGATGCCTTCAGAAAGAGACTGAACAGCTACCTGCTAGAGATGCTGTAGCTGGATTTCTTGCATTGAGCAAGGGGCTGGACTCCATGGTCCGTGGGACCCCTTCCCACTCTGTGATTCTGTGATTCTATGAGTCTATGTGCCTTCAGGTTGATTCTGACTTCTATGAACCTTTTTGTCAGGTTTTCTTGGCAAGATTTCATCAGGGAAGGTTGGCCATTGCCTTCCTTTATGAGTGAGAGAATGTGCCTTGTCCAAAATCACCCAGCGGGTTTGCAGGGCTGAACAGGGATTTGAACCCTAGATTCCCATAGTCCTTGTCTGACATTCAAACCACTACCCCATGTTGGCTCAGTGCTACAGTCACCCCCCTCCCGAGACACTTACTTGAAAGTCAATATTGATCAGTCAATCAGTCGATCAATCAATCAGGAATAGCTTTCCGATTCCAGAGAAAATATGTTTAGGATGAGATAAAAGAATTTGCTATTCCTCTCATGGTTATGCAGAACGAAGCAACTGTGTCTGGCAGAAGATCTGGGGTATTATGAAATGGGAGCAAATGGTTAGCTATTTACTCTCTTGATATTGTCGAGTTTTTTTTAAATAGTAGAGATGCAGAAAACTGTTTAAGTGATTTTCTGGCTTCTGTGAAGCATATTGCATGATGCTGTTATACCCCAATTGCAGCCCACTAGTCCTGTCTTTGCTTGGAGCTCATTGCATGACGTCATGGCTGTCTTGGTGCTGTACCTTGCTGTACCACCATTTGGAAATCAGTTCTTTCTCCATTTAAAATAATCCACGAATGATCACCTGTCCCACTGTGGTTTGCTAAGCACTTTGGGTGTGAATGGCTCATTCTGCTTCTTTGCGATACTGGAAGTGTACTGGTTGATTTCATTGCTCTTCCTTTTTGGAATCTTCACCAGGGAAATCTTGGATTACTTGCAGTGGTTGGGCTGGGAAGACACCATGAGTTCCCATGAAACCACTGCACATTCATTCTTCAGCATGCTTTTTTTTTAAAAAAAATATTATTTTAATTTTTTTTTTAAAAAAAAGAGAGTACAGCAATAGAATCATACAATCATAGAGTTGGAAGAGACTGCAACAGCCATTGAGTCCAACCCCCTGCCATGCAGGAACACATACTCAAAGCATCCCCAGGAAATGGCCATCCAGATTCTGGTTAAACACCTCCATCACACTATGAAGCAGCATATTCCACTCTCGAATGGCTCTCACCGTCAGAAAGATTACTTGATGTGTAGGTGAAATTTCTTTTCTTATGGTTTGAATCCATTGCTCTGTGTCCTAGTCTCCGGACCAGCAGAAAATGAGCTTGCTCCACCTTCAACATGACATCCCTTCAAAATATTTGAACATGGCTATCATGTCACCTCTTAACCTTCTTTTCGCTAGGTTAAACATACCTAGTTCCCTAAGCCGCACCTGACAGGGCTTCATGGTTTCCAGAATAGTCAAATTCTGATGTAATCAATGTAAGGATTAATACCCAGAGAAACCATGGGGTTCAGGAAAAGCTGGAAGAGTAAATAAAGAGTAAATATACAGAAGTTTAAAGTATAATATACAAAAGGAGAACCAGCCTAGCGCTGGTTTGCAGGGAAAAGCATAGGAAAAAATGGTGGCCATGGCATGGTATGTGTTCGTCTTCCCAGCAGCGGGAAGTGCGGCAGTTCCAGAATAGTGTCACTGTCTAATTGTGCAACTGTGCAGTTACAGCTTCCCATATTTTAAAAAACCCCAAGCGTGGAGCAGGAGGTGGAGCAAAGAGGGTGGTGTAAATGCTCTTGCTGTGGCCGTTTCCGCACTAGCCTGTTATAGCGCAATGATTCCACTTTCAACATCCTCTGGAATCCTGGGGTTTGCAGTTTCGGGAGGGGCAGAAACTGCAAACCCCAGGATTCCAGAGGATGTTGAAAGTACAATCATCGTACTATAACAGGCTAGTGTGGAAATGGCCAGTGTCTCAAGTGGGAGAAAGCAAAGATGGCAACCTCCCCCACTGAAGTGCAAATGCAGTGAGGAAGCAAAGATGGCAACTTATGCCGCTGTAGCACAAACACAGTGATGGCTTTGGCATTTTGTTCCTTTTCTGAGTACAGAAGTTTTTCAACAGAATGACCTGAAACAGCTGACTAGTGTGGGAAGCATCTGTGCCCGAATAACTATTCTGGTATTGGGTGCTACGTGCTGTGACAGCGGTGAGGTGCTGTTCCAGGCTGGCTCCGATGCTCATAACTGTTTCTGCGCAGCGTCTGAATCCAGTACCAGTCCAACAACTGATTATACAGTGCTTCAACCAGTCTGAGGAATGGGGGGGAGTCTACTTTGCTCGTGAGTCCAGTATGCTTCAGGAAAGATAGTCCAGGGTGAGGAAATACAGCACAGAAGAAGGAGTTGTTGGAGTCCAGTTGGGGAGAACACAGCCGGCAGTGTTAAATCTGACAATTGAGTTCCTGTAGCAGAAGCCAGAAATAGAGAGAGAGAGAGGATATTGTCTATTAGCTTTAAAAATACTCCAGTGTTCATCAGAAACAAAGGGAAAGCCTTTAGCAGCCAATGAGCTTTTAAAACGCACACACATTAAAATTGGGAGGGAACAGAGATGAGTAGCTATCAGTTGCAAAATGCCTGGCCGCTCTGCAGGCTGAGAGAGCTTGTGTGTAGTCAATTGTCGCAGGCTCGGTGGGGGGAACAAGCAATGAAGTGTTGAGTGGTTTGATGATGTGGATGGATGGCGGTTGTCACTGCCAAGGAGGGACACCTGCAGAGCATGGCAGGAGCCCGTGGCTCGGGAAGGGTTAAGGCTCTTCCGCCACCCCCTCCCCGGGTTTCACACTTCCGAAGCGCCTGCCTGCAGACGGTGCCAGCTGCCAGCTTGGTTTATGAATGGGGCCAGGCCTCCTTAGACGAAAGCTGCAAAAGAGAAGGAAATCAAAATGAAAGACTCTGTCACTGCAGCTGTTGAAATCAATGGTGGCACTCCTCCCTTCCAAGTCCCCCCCATCACTCCCGCAATCTCAGCCGGCTGTGAAATAAAAAAAGGATCCAGGATCCTTGCCAGAAAGAGCTGGCACGAATCTTTGCCACTGAAGCGAATGCCAGCTACAAATAGCCCCATACAAGAGAGGAAAAGGGCAGATTATTTCTAGAGAGAGTAAGTTGCTAGTTTCAGTTTGGGAGGGGGAAAACGGTGATGTCCAGATTTTAAATGAAAGTGTGCGTGTGTGTGTGCGTGCACGTGTATCTGTGTGTCTTTCCTGTTATTGTTGTTATCATTTATTTATATAGTGCCATTGATGTACATGGTTCTTCACAAGTAAAACAACCAAAAACAGTGGATCATGCCAAAGGCACACACGCAGAGGGAAGGAAGGAATGATAAAACTTTGCAATGCAATTGTAAAACAAATTGTCCAGCTAAACCACAAAAATTACAATATAATATAAAACAAACTGACAAATATGTATAATCAAAGTATACAGGATTATAAAACACTATTAAATGAAAGTTCCAAAAGGTTTTTAATGGTTGCATTTCCGACTTTGGCCATTTTTGCACTACACTGTTATAGTGCTATTATTCTACTTTCAACATCCTGGGGTTTGTAGTTTCCTGAGGCTGAAGAGCTCTCTGGCTGAGAATTCTAAATGCCCCTCCCTGAACTGCAAATCCCAGGATTCCATAGGTGGTTGAAAGTGGAATAATAGCACCATAATAGTGTAATGCAGAAATGGCTTTTGTGGCGATAGGCACATGTGGTGGTAAGACCATGACTGCTGCTCTCTCCTTATTGGATTACGTATGAATGAAATATCATTCAGTATTGATTCAGTTTCCTTCTTCCATTTTGTTGTTATTATTAATTATATTTATAGCCCATCTGTCCTCAATGGAGTTGAATTACTGTACTTCAGAAACTGCTTTGTGTGATACACTGCAAAAATGCAGCACGCCCATCCAACAGGAAGCTTTTTTGCACAAGCCTTATTGAAATAAATAACAGTCACGGAAGGGAGCAGTTAAGTGCTTCTCATCACCAGATAATTTGCAAAGGACTGCATGGACTGTCTCTCCTGGCTGAAAATCTGTGCCTGAGCTGTGAAACTCCTTGGCTTTTTCTGCCTAGACTGTTCTAGTGCTATTATTCCACTTTCGACATCCTATGGAATCCTGGGGAGACAGAATTCTTATTTGCAGTTTAGGGAGGGGCATTTAGAATTGTCAGACAGAGAGCCCTTTGACCTCAGTAAACTACAAACCCCAGAATTCCATAGGATGTTGAAAGTGGGATAAAAGCACTATAACAGTACAGTGTGGAAATGGCCATTGTCGTACAGGTTTGGTAGAACCATCAGGGCAAGACTTCGGGGCTGAGCCCAAGCCGCACCCCCCAGCAGCGGAATGAACACATGGGTTCTCAGGTGTAGTGGGCTGCTTTAACACATTCCAAAACCAGCAAAAATAATATATGTATATATACAGCATTACCATCTCAAGCTGTGGTTCCCAGCCTTGCATTCTCAGATGTTGTTGGACTACAGCTTGCAGAATCCCTGACCTTTGACCATGCTGGCTGGGCTGTTACTGAAATTCATTAACATCTGGAAGCTGCACGGTTGACAACCATTGATCTAAGGGAGGTGAGTGTCTGTAAAACCACATTCACAAGCCCCCAATAAGAATTCAGCCCCCAGTTAAATTTTCCTTCAGTGCCCAAATTTCTGGCACTGCAGACAGTGAGATGTTTAAAAACATTCACACCTAATACTTTTCTGTGTTTGAATTCCCTCAGTCATTTTCTCAACCCTTTGGATGCCAAAACAGTATTTCTAAGTGTTCAACTGGGATTTTAAATTACAGGCTTCCCCTACTTATCTGACAGATTAGGAACTGGAGCACTGTCAGAAAACAGAACTGGTTGAAAAGCAGAATCCATGCACTATGCTGTAGGGAGCATTAAAGACTTACAGAGGCTGGCTGCATACATACTACTTGCAAAGTCTCTCAGTCAGCATGGTGCCTTCCCCACTTCCCAGATCACATGGCAAGCAATGCATTCATGCAAGTGGCTCCACATGAGCTTCCAGAACTGATGGAAGAGTAGAACCCCTGTTGAATTAATAGAACTTGTCCTTGATTTGGAAGCATCAAAAGACTAAGTTGTCAGGTAACGGGGCATCAAAAGGTAGGGGCTTCCTGTATAATCCTAGAGTTTGGGGACTGAAGGGAAATTTAATGGGGAGACAGAATTCTTATTTGGGGAGCAATGCCCTCTCCTTCCCCACCCCCAAACCCGCCATAGCTACATCCCTGCAAATAGTCTTCCCTTGTCTGAAGAACACAGGTCTTGGGATTGGGGATGACCAAAACGTTATAGGTGCCATGTCTCAGCTGTTTAAAATTGTAAATATGTAAGACAAATACTAAAAAGGAAGGGAAAAGTGGTCTTGTGGCACCTTTAAAGTTGTAAATTAGTCTTAAAGGTACCACAAGACCATTTTTTTCCTTCTCTTTTAATAGGTTACAGCTCTCTTCTTTAGATGCAAGAAGAAGATGTAAGAATCTGAAGCTGAAGCCCACACATGCTTATGTTAAAATGAATGGCTCAGCCTCAAAGCTTCCATAATATTACTTTTTTCTTTCCTTTCTATACTGAAAAAAGACTTAACACAGCTACCACTATAAATTAAGTAAATATGTGTGTATAGGCACACACCCATATAAAATATACATATATGTATATGACGTGTGTATATGTATATATAACTATACTCATGTATATGTACAAATTATAAAATACTATAGCACTATTACGTATGCTAAATTTGAACTCATCGCCCCGCTGTGGCTTCTTATATAGCCCAAGCAACATTACACAGAAGCATGAACACTGCCCTAAACTTTTACAAAGGAGGTTTCCCTAAGTTTTCACATGTACTTGCACATCCATTTTTTTTTGCATCTTCCTTCTCCTGAGGAGGGATGAAAAACCAGAATACTTGGGGCTGGAATGGAATATGCTGGAAGAGGGCAATAGATGATGGGAATCATTAACAGCACACCCTCCCACATTTCACAGATAAAACTGGCCCCTCCCGAAACTGCAAACCCCAGGATTCCATAGGATGTTGCAAGTGGAATAATAGCACTATAACAGTCTAGTGCGGAAATGGCCAGAGTGTGGTCAAGATGGTAAAAGTTATTAATGAGGAAGAACATGCAAGCTAGGAGAGGCTACAACATTTGCTTTTGCTTGGGATTCTCCCCATCTTCTTTTTCTCATGCGTCTCCCCATTTATGGGAGTGCAAAACTACTTTTGAACTCAGTTTGCAGCAGCTAAAGTAAGCTGAAGACAATGGGAGAAAGTGAGGGGAGGAGAGAGAACTTGGGACAATTTGAAAACAGCTGAGGACGTGAGATGACAGAAGATAATTTAGACAAGAACTTGTGGCCCTGCAGCAACAATCAGTTGTGGAGCCAGCTTGTTATGATAGTAGCTGGTAACATAATCCGTTATCTTCGGTGCCCATTTGCCACCCCTGTGCCAACTTGTGCCCTGTCACCCTCCTACTCTACGTATGCTCCTGGATCCAGTCAGCGTGCTTGTTGCCTTTTGGCAGATGTTGCCGAGGATGATCTTAAAGCCGCCGAAGCACCCTCCCATTTTGAAGCTGACAACTTTGACCCTGGTTGCTTAGCTATGGAGGGAATGTGGGAGTCCCACATGATTCCGAATTCCTTAACTGAGCAGTTTTGAAGCTAATGACTGAAGGAGAGAAGAAGGATGGGGAGCGGAGGGGAGACCAATTCCTTCCAGACATGGGGAGTGTGAGAAGCCAGAAAGTAGTGGAAGTTCATTCCTCAGACGCTTCTCATACTTCCCTAGCTAGAAATGTGTTTTTCTCCCACCAACCCCTTTTACAATTTCTGTTCCTGTGGAGAGTTTCTGGCTTCCTGGCGTAACCAGGCTGAGGAGTAGTGCTGGAAAGGAAGGGAAGCTTCTGGCTTTGTGTAAACAGCTAGCAAGTGGAGGAAGTGGGGAAAGGACTATTTTGGGAGTTGCTTTTATTTAAAACTCTCTGCAAGGTGATTTGCAACTTAAATACCCTGATCCTGTCTGATGTTGGAAGCTGACCAAGGTTAACCCTGGTTAGTACTTGGGTCAGAGACCACGAATGAATCCCAAGCCTATAGTTCAGCAGAAATATACTGTGTCCAGTTCTGGGCACCACAGTTCAAGAAAGATATTGACAAACCGGAAGGTGTCCAGAGGAGAGTGACCAAAATGGTGAAGGGTCTGGAAGCCATGCCCTATGAGGAGCAGGTTAGGGAGCTGGGGATGTTTAGTCTGCAGAAGAGAAGGTTAAAAGGGGATATGATAGCCATATTTAAATATTTGAAAGGATGTCATGTTGAATTTGGAGCCAGCTTGCTTTCCGCTGCTGCAGAGACTAGGACATGGAGCAATGGATTCAAAGTACAGGAAGAGATTTCATCTAAATATCAGGAAGAATTTCCTGATGGTCAGAGCTATTCAGCAGTGGAATCTGCTGCCTCAAGGGAGTGTGGTGGAGTCTCCTTCTTTGGAGGTTTTTAAACAGAGGCTGGATGGCCATTTGCTGGTGTTGCTTTGAGTGTGTCTTCCTGCATGGCGGAATGGAGTTGGACTCGATGGCCATTGTGGTCTGTTCCAGCTCTATGATTCTACGATTCTATGAAACTGGCCAAACCACTTCTGAGTATTCCTTACCTAAGAAAGCTGTATGAAATTCATTGGGTCGTCATAAGTCGACTGGTGACTTGAAAGCACGCACAAGCTGATATTAATGGTATCCCTGACAGAGTGAGAAGTTTCCAAAGTGCTCTCATTGGAGGAACAGAGTCCCTGTGATGTGCTTTCTAAATGCTTCCAGAATTCTTTAGTTCCCTGTTTGTACTTAAAAAAAAAAATCTGCCTTGGGTTCTGCAAGGTTAAAATCCGCAAGAAATTTGTGAGGGAATTGGGTATGGGCATCCCCTGATTTTCGAGAACTCGGTTTTCAATGTTCTGTTCTTTCAACTGTTGTAAATTATAGACACGTACTGTTCTTTCAGTGCGGCGTCCATTCTTTCATCAGCTCTTCTCCTCTTGCCTTCTTCCTGTAGGGAATATGAGAGAATTACGGAGGCTTGTATGGTGTTTAGAAATAAGAGTTTTAGCATGCCAAAAAAAAAGGGCAGATGATGTTACCAAGGAAATAGGAGCACAGCAGAGTTCTAGGTGTGAAGAATTTTCCGTGTCTCACTTTCTGCAGTGCTTTCAGGACTGAAGGAAAAGATAGATAGATAGATAGATAGATAGATAGATAGATAGATAGATAGATAGATGATAGATAGATAGATAGATAGATAGATAGATAGATAGTTAGTTAGTTGGGGGGGGATTTTTCTTTGGAGGTGTTGTGCTTTCATTTTGCCCCCACCGATAGCTACACTCCTGTCACAGGAAGGGTCCAAGGGGAACAGAACCCTCCTGTTCTTGTCCCCATCAATCAGTATCCAGTGGAACACAGCTCCTGAAAACGGAGGCTAGGCTTCCTATATTCTGTGTTAGCATTATTATGATTAGACATAGGGCCCTTCCACACTACACATTTGTAGTGGTATGATTTCACTATAACTGCTGTTGCTCCATTGTATGGAATTGTGGGATTGGTAGTTTAGTGAGAGGCATTTGGAATTCTCAGCCAGAGAGCTCCTGGGAGCCTCTCCAAACTACAAACCCAAGGATTCCATAGGACACACCCATCACAAGTAAAATGGAATCATAGCACCATAATTGTGTAGTGCGGAAAGGCCTATAATGATAACCAAAATGTAGCTAACTAATAAATATAACTAATAAATGTGCATCATGCACACCAGAGGCTCACGTGAAGTAGTATCACCTGTGCATAACCTGTTATGCACAGTGCCACCTTGAAGGGGAGACCTTGCTAGAGAGAGCAAATTCATGTCTCTTCCTGAGGGTGAGAATCTGGTTCTGTCCCTGACGTCCTTGTGATTAATGCACTCAACATCATGTTCAACACTAGGTGAATCTTCTGGACAGCCTTGGATCTTCTTTCTGAACACATGTTGCTTGAAGTCACTCTTTGACATTTTTGGCACCACAGCTGCAGCCAGTGGTGTAATGGAGCTGGGGCTTGCTGAGTCAAAGCCTGAAGACTTTAGATTTAATTAAGATGACAGCATCACCCGCAAACCCACCTCTGGCCTTCCTTGTTCACTTTGCACTCCGCTGAAATGCTCACTGCAGCTAGGGTGGGAATGGATTTTCCCAGCAAGAGTATACTGCTGGGAGCTCTACCTGTAGGAATGGAAAATCTTTCTGGGCGATTTGGTCTCGAGTGAGCAAATAATTTCCCTTTCTCCCATCTCAAGTCTCTCCAGCCAAAGTCCAGCATTCTGACTATTGTACTGCCCCATCTTGTCTGTGATCCTGACAAATTGGATATGATGCTGACCTTTGGCATCTGTGTGCACAGACAGGCACATGGATCAACATGTCTGTTGAATTTTTGGTTTCCCTAGGGAGCTGTGGCTGTGGGGGGGCTCTTGTGATAAGCACCTGTACCCCATAATGTAACACCACACTGCTGTCAGCAACTCAAGAAGCAGAGTTGTAATATTGTCCCACCGTATGTGGTTATGGTCAGGATTACTGAGAAAACGTAGGCTCACTGGTGTAATTTCTGATGCCAATAAAATATAGTCTTCCTCCCACATTTATAAATTTGCAAAGGTTTGACCTTTGCAGATTTGATTATTTGTGAGATGTGCCTGTGCCTTCACCCCATTCTCCTTCTCCCTTCCCTTGTGATTAGCCAGGTATGGAGAAGGAAGGCAAGCACCCAGACAAAAGGCAAGGAAATGGGGAGGAGAGGCGTGTGCAAGCCTTTTTTTCTTCCCCTCAGAACTCCCCCTTCCCATTCCCTTGCCTCTGGCCCCGGCATGCAAAATGCAAGGGAGTGGGAGTGGGAGTGGGGAGCCCCAGAAGGAAATGGGAGAATCACAGAGTCGGAGGAGACCCCAGGGGCCATCCAGTCCAACCCCCTGCCATGCAGGAACCCCCATCAAAGCACTCCCAAAAGATGGCCATCCAGCCTCTGCTTAAAAACGTCCAAAAAAAGGAGATGCCACCACACTCCATTGAGGCAGCAGATTCCACTGCCGGACAGCTCTGACGGTCAGGAAGTTCTTCCTGAGGTTCAGGTGGAATCTCCTTTCCTGCAGTTTGAATCCATTGCTCCTTGTCCTAGTCTCTGAAGCAGTGGAAAACAAGCCCTCTCCCTCCTCGACATGACATCCCTTCAAATATTTAAACATGGCTATCGTGTCCCCTCTTAACCTTCTCTTCTGCAGACTGCACATGCCCAGCTCCCTAAGCCGTTCCTCACAGGGCTTCAGGGCTTCCAGACCCGCCACCATTTTGGTCGCCCTCCTCTGGACACGTTCCAGCTTGTTGATATCCTTCTTGAAATGAGGTGCCCAGAATTGGACATAGGATTCCAAATGGGGTCTGACCAAAGCAGAATAGAATGGAATAGAGAGGGATCACGGAGGGAGTTTTTCGTAATTTTTCCACTTTCTTGAAGGTTCTGCACCCTGAACCTTGTGAAAGTGGAGGAGCCACTGTACATGTTTATAAGCCACTCGCTTACCAATTGTCCTTTTTTTTCTTAATACTGAAACAGACTGTATTCTGTTCGGGAGGTGAGGACAGAGATTTCTTTGGAAATTGGAACCAGAACCTCTGATACACACTCATGCAAACATACACACAGCTCGGTAAAGTTGCTTTTCTTTTGGATTCACAGAATTACCTAATCAGCATTCCAGTGGAGGTTAGGAGCTGTATTTTTTTTAAAAAAGTAAACATTTCTCCAGCTCTGCAAAATACTATGTTTCAGGAGAGGCAGAAGTGTTACGTTTAGACATCTAGTTTAAATATTTGGCTCAGCTTGTCTTTAAATATTTAAATTGATGTTATTTTAGCCCAAACCCAGCCAACCCTCTGCACAACATTTCTGGAGGATGTTGCCTTCGAATTTGCTTCATCGTCAAGGCCACCCCCAGCTGTACCCCTCCTATGCAACCCTAGTGTATGCCAGGCAATGTCTGATCTGTGAGAGATTTTGCCTACAGGCGGGCGGGAGGAACGATTGTGACTCTGTGTGTCTTGGCTGGAGAAAGGATCCCATAATTAGTTCTCTGTGGGTCTGTTGTGTCTACTTCTCTCCGTCTTTTATGTCAGCCAGGCTTAAGGAACTGGAGAGACCCTCCAGGCCTGTTCCGTTTAGAGGCAGCTGATAGAAAATAATCCTTATTTAATAACAGGCCACCTGATCAGCAAGACAATTAACAGATTTTGAGTCACAGCTGGAGTTCTGGATGGTCCGTGAGATAAGGAGGAGTTCTCCTCGTAAGGTTTTGTTTGAGTCCCTGAGCAAGAGTGGAATAAAAAAGCTCACACAAGAATTATCCAGGGAGGGGAAAATCAGCTCTGGAAGTATCAAGACTTTCCCCTTCTTTTTGTTTTGATTTTACCTGCCTAATCATGGTTTTGCATCTAAACTCTTTCTTGAAATATTCCTAGGGCCTTTCCGCACTACACTGTTATAGTGCTATCATTCCACTTTCAACATCCTGTGGAATTCTGGAGTTTGTAGTTTCCTGAGGCCAAAGAACTATTTAGCTGAGAATTCTAAATGCCCCTCCCTAAATTGCAAACCCTACGATTCCATGGGATATTGGAAGTGGAATAATAGTACTATAACAGTGCAATGTGGAAAGGCCCCTAGTTTCCCACTTTCTCCCCCATGTCCTTCCTCCTCCTGCTCTCACTGATCATGTGTCACATTTAGGCCATTTCCGCACTAGACTGTTATAGCACTATTATTCCACTTGCAACATCCTATGGAATCCTGGGGTTTGCCTTTGAGGCCCCTCTCTAAACTGCAAACCCCAGGATTCCGTAGGATGTTGAAAGTGGAATAATAGTGCTATAACAGTCTAGTGCGGAAATGGCGTCTCAGGCAATTTTTCATTTGAAATGTGGTGCTGGCGGAGAGTTTTACAGATAACCCTGGACTGCCAAAAAGACAAATGAATGGGTCCTGGAGCAAATCAAGCCTAAACTCTGCCTAACAGCCAAGATGACTCAGCTGAGGCTGTCATACTTTGGACACATCATGAGAAGACCTGACTCACTAGAAAATGCAAAAATGGTTGGTAAGGCAGAAGGCAGTAAGAAAAGAGGAAGACTGCCTTCCAGATAGATAGACTCAAAGATGCCATGTCCTGAGTCTGCAAGATCTGAGCAGGGCTGTTGATAATAGGGGGACTTGGAGATCTCTTATTCATAGGGTCACCATAAGTTGAGGTTAACCTGATGGCAGTTAAAATCAACAGTATTTCAGAAACTGACTTTCACCAATTACCAGTAAGCCCTTTTTAATTATTATACAGTCATCCCTTCACATTCTCTGGGGTTAGGGGCACAGAACCCCCGTGAGAGTCGAAAAACGTGAATAACTCTAGTCCCTCTCAAACCATATTTAACACACAACAAAGTATGATTACCATATTCAACCCACCATGGATTCCTTTGAGGCATCAGGGTTCTTCCACAAGGTAGAAGTGGGCGGCTGGTGGGGCTTACTGCCACCCTCACTGCTGCCCCGCACCATTTTTAATAGGGACGTAAGCTTTGTTCACAGTTTCTTAGTCGCACAAGGCTTGCAGTCCCTATTAAAAATGGCACAGGGAAGCAACAGAGCTGATAGCAAATAATCCGTGAATAATCAAATCTGCAAAAGTGAAATCCACAAATATGGAAGGCTCACCATGAGTTATGGTCAAAGCATTAAAATGCTTTGGCAATTTTGTACCAGTTAAGCATTAGGATCATTTTCTTTTACTGCTGGCATTTCTCATGCCCTTGCTTGATTTCTATTGAATCTGGGTTCTGGGAAAAATCGCTGTGTTTCTTGGCTAGTTCCAGTGTAACACGGACAGCCATGGAGAGGTACATCTCATTTGGGAAATAGTGGGTTAATTAAAATGACTTGGAGAGTTGGAATGAAAAGTCTTTGGTAATGCCAAGAGTTCCCTGGAAATACTTCAAAATGTTGTGTAGGTTTCCGAAATAAAATTGATTTGCACAGGAGCAAAACCTGGGACTTTCAGAGACTTCTTTTCTTTTCTGGAGAGGGTCATAGGTAGCTTTTCCCACAGCAAGGAGCGCTTTAAGTCTGCAAGCTTTCACACAGAAGGGGAACATCAAGTCTTGGAGCTCAATGCATCTTGCTGGGATCCCATCTAACTACCTGGGCTTCCCCAAATGGCTACATCCCCATGGTGGTTACCCACCATTTCCAGAGGCATTTGACTTGGTGGGAAGAGCACCTATTCTAAAAGGATGAAAATGAAATGTCTCTCCTAAAACATAATTGCTGTCAGTGAGAGCTTGAAAATACATTGTGGAGATGTTTTTGCCTCCATCCTTTTGCACTTGGCTCCACCCACCACAGAAATGCAACCCCAGACAAAATCATGGAGTTGAAAGAGACTACAAGAGCCATGGAATCCAACCCCCTTCAGCCACACAGGAATACACCATCAAAGCATTCCTGACAGATGGCCATCCAGCCTCTGTTTGAAAACCTCCAAAGAAGGAATCTCCACCACATTCTGAGGCAGCTTTTTCCACTGTCGAACTACTCTTATCATCAAGAATTTCTTCCTAATGTTTAGATGGAATCTGTTTTCCTGCAGTTTGAAGCTATTGCTCTGTGTCCTAGTCTCTGGAACATCAGAAAACAAGCTTCTTCCATCTTCCATATGACAACCTTTCAAATATGTAGACATTGCTATCATGTTCCCTCTCAACCTTCCCTTCTCCACACTAAAGATACCCAGCTCCCTAAACTACTCCTCACAGGGCGTGGTTTCCAGGCTTTTTACCATTTTGGCCACCTTCTCTAGACATGTTCCAGCTTGTGAATATCCTTCTTGAATTACAGTGCCCAGAACTGGACACGGTATTCCAGGATGGAGTCTGACCAAAGGAGAATAGAGTGGTACTGTTACTTCCCTTAACCTATACACATGCACTGCCTTGAGCTCTTTGGAGGAGAGACAAGTGTGTACAAATAACAAATAAATGACACAGATCTGCCTTTGGTCCTTCTAGGGTTTTGGACTTTAGCTCCCAGAATCCCCAGACAGTTTGGGCTATAGTTAGGGATTGTGGGAGCAGAAATCCAAAATTCATCAAGGGCTAGAGTTTGAGAACAACTGATTTAAACCGATGAGCACAAATTGTCATCATCGGGATGCTGATTGATGGCATTTTCTGCATCATATATGTGAGCATAACGGGATCTCAGTTTGGCAGAGCCAGTCCCAATTAATCGTCTATTGTCCCACTTTTTCAACTGGTTGTAAAATGCCCCAGTTTCTCTTACCTCTTCTCAGTTTTCTCCTTTGTCATCAGCTTAGTTCAGTTGCTACAGACTGAAGCTATTTCAGCACTAGACTGTTACAGTGGTATTATTCCGCTTTCAACAAACTGCAAACCCCAGGATTCCATAGGATGTTGAAAGTGGAATATTAGCACTGTAACAATCTAGTGTGGAAATGAGTTCAAAGTAGAAAAGTAGCCAGCATTCATTAATGCAGTAGAGGGAAGAGGAGAGGAAGGGATGGAATCCTGCCAGTTGCAGTAGGCTCGGGCAAAAGCAGGCTGCTGCGGCCACTTCTAACTTGTCTGTTCATCCTCATTAATAACTTCTGCAGTCTTCACCACCTTCTGACGTTGCTTGGCCAGACATGTCCCAGTTTTCCTCTGTGAAGTGTTATAAAAACATCTGTTGGAGGCTATCAAGAATGTGTGAAAAAAACTACTCTTTCTTCACAAGGAGAGTGGTAGATTTGGGGTAATAATTTGACCCCCTCCCCAGGTGGTTCATGAAAGGAACCAAATATTTTGGTAGGGTGGGCCACCCTCACCCATAGAAACCTAGCTGTTCGCTTCACTTGGGAAGCCTTTCCAAAGTCGGTTGGACAGTGCCTAGTTGCCCTCTCCAATGGCAGCGGTTTCTGGGATGCCCTCGCTGCATCTGTTTTATTTTTATTAATCCGGATGTATTTATAATCTCACTTTCCTGTCCCCTCCCCCTGGGCCTCCCAAGCAATGTAAAATAGAATATCAAAACACAGCAGGAAAAGAAAGAAACCCTTTTAAAAAACAGATAAAAATCCAAAGCTCAGTCAGAATGAGTCAGAATAACTCAGAACAACAGTTTTGACCGGATTGTTGGAAGCTCAGGTAGATGTGGCCAGCAGATGGGGCTGGGGGTGGACAGGCACTTGATAATGGATACAGCTTGGCTTCCCCCTCCCTCATCCCCCTGCCTACAGTCAGATACAGTTGGCCCTCCACATTCATGGGTTTATCATTTAATTATTTGCAGTTTTCTCCAACCCCTGCCCAGTGATGTATTAAAGTCTTTTACTCCAAGGTCTCAAGTCAAGTCTCAAGTCTCTGCCTTCAAGTCTCAAGTCCTTGAAGATACTTTCAAGTCAAGTCTCAAGTCTGGAAGCCAACTTTATGCCCCAACCAAGATTCCAAAATTATTGGATAGAGTGAAATAAAGTCACTTTTAACAATTTAAGCAGAGTCGGCTCTCCACGTTTGCAATTTTGCAATCTGCATCTTCAAAAGTGGGGCATAGGATCCTATCTTACTCCCCATTATGGAAGCTTCAAAAGCTTTAGGAGGAAGGATCCTTCCTCCTCAAACCTATTGCCTGACACATTTCCTGTTCCCCTCTGAGAAATACACCTGCACTCTGGGAGTGAGTCTTGTCTTCTGCTCTTAGGAAAAGTTTTAGATGACTTCTCTGATATGCAGCAAGGACAGGCTGCTGAGCAGACCTCAAACCCGTCTCAAGCCCATTACCTAACCCGTTTGCCGTTCCCCTCTGAGAAATGGGCCCACACTTTGGACTTGAGACAGATTGTCATGTGACTATTAGGCAAAAAGAGATGGAGGCGTTGTTCAAAGTCGTAAGGTTTTTGGATGAATGCGTTATGTTACTGGGCCAAGGGTATCAAGTCAGTCATTAAAAATATACAAGTCTCGAGTCGAGTTGAGGCACTGCATCATTTGTGGCTGAGTGGAGTCCAAGTCGAGTCCGACTTGAGTCCAAGTCTATTAACTCAAGTCTATATCACTGCCCCGTCCCACCTCAAGTGCTTTTTTTCCTGGAGAACCTTCCTTCTCAGTGGCTCTAAATCAGATCATGCAGCCATTTAAAAAACCACCCTTGTTTTTTCCCCCATCAATAGCTGCCTGGCAGGCTAAGAATAGTGTGCAGCTCAGTATCTCAGCCTCACAAACCCTCTCCCAGTGCCCCCCACACACCCAAGGAAGGAGATGGCCAAGAGGGAGAGGAAGTACAGGGTCGCCCTACTGATCCACTCTCGTTGCTCTTTCCTTTCCCTGATCTGGTTTGGACCCGGATGCCTGTCCTCTCCACCATAGCCATTTCCACACTAGGCTGTTATAGCGCTATGATTCCACTTTCAACATCCTATGGAATCCTGGGGTTTGCAGTTTCGGGAGGGGCCGGCTGGCCCCTCCCGGAACTGCAAACCCCAGGATTCCATAGGATGTTGAAAGTGGAATCATAGCGCTATAACAGCCTAGTGCGGAAATGGCCCATGCCTCAGCCCCCTTCCCACCCTCACACTTTTTTTTAATTAAAATGTTGCAAACATGAAACAGAAACAAAGAATTGACAAAGAATTAACAAAAAATTGAACACTTTTAAAAAAGAAACAGAAAGAATGCACCTGTTCATGGATGCTTACACTCACTAACATCTACACCTATACCATCATACAGTCTAGAATAAACACTCACGTCGCGTTTACATACACACACACACATTTTGATATTGGCAGTTTTCCCACTTTTGAAGCTTGCTAACCCTAGCAAATGTCGAGGGCCGACTGTACACACAACAGAGCGTCCCTTACGACATTTTACAGATAAAAACTGGGACTCGTGTGGCCAAGTAATGTCGCTGTGTGGTCAAGACAGCAAAAGTTATTAAGGAGGAGGAACATCTAAGCTGCATAGTTTGCTTTTGCTGGCCCACTGGGGAAGGTAAAATTCTGCCTTCTTCTGGCTGCTAAATTAATTGGATGAAAACTAAGGACATTTCCACACTGGACTGTCATAGTGCTATTATTCCACTTCCCAACCTCCTATGGAAGGGGTTTGCAGTTTAGGGAGGGGCCTTTAGAATTCTCAGCCAGAGAGCTCTTGGGCCTCAGTAAACTACAAACCCCAGAATCCCACAGGATGTTGAAAGTGGAATCATAGCACTATAACAGTGTAGTGCAGAAAGGCCTTCAGTGGCAGCAACCAAAGTAAGCTGAGGACTAAGAAGTAAAAAGGGGAGGGGAAGAAAGAAAAACCGGGACATTCTAAAAGTAGCTGAAATAGATGGGACAGCAGGGGTTTAACTGGGATTGTTTCTGCCAAATGGGGACATTTGGAGGATATGAGAGAGCGAAAAGGGGGTGCTCCCCATCTGTTGGAAGAATTAATCGTCTGAAGAGCAGGTAGCAAGAAAGCCGCAGGATGGGATCCCAGTGACTAATCCCCTCTGCTGCTGTCTGTGACATGAAGCAACTGGGCATAAGAAGGGTGTCACAATCAGCCAAAGTGTGGGGAGCAGGCCTGTGGGCACATATGTCATCTGAAAGCCACGGATTGCCTGTCTGTGACTTAGTCATTTTTCCCCCCTCTCTTTTTAAATCTACGAGATGTAATTTTGTTTGGCTCAGCTTCTGCTTCATGATCCTGTACTTTGCGGCTGTTGGTTTGTTTGCTTTTGTTACGGTTTAATGGGATTTCCTTGGAGAAATGTCTTAAGTTCTTAGTAAGCTGCCTTAAGGGTGAGAGTTGGGGAGGGGTCATAAATATTTGAAATAGTTAATACTTTTAACTATTTCATACTAAGTGGGATTGCAATGAATCCTTGCAGCAGTTGGAGTGCGGCTGTTCGCCAACCATGCCCTTTTCAACCCTATTCCATTCCATTCTCTTCTTCCCATCTAAATTTCTGTTCCCCTTTCTGTAGGTCGAGTACTTCCATTTTACCAAAACATTTTAAAAAATAATCAGGAGAACACCAAATCTGCAAATGTGTATGCTACTTTATATATGTTTTTGTTGTGGTGGTGCATCGTCAAGTCATTTCTCACAAGCCTAAGGTGAACCTGTTACAGATTTTCTGGGGCTGAGAGTATGTGACGTGCTCAAAGTCACCTAAGTGGTTGCCATGGCTGAGTGGGGAATTGAACCCTGGTCTCCAAGCATCATAGTCCAATTTGCAAACCTATACCACACTGGGGCCATTTCTGCACTAGACTGTTATAGCACTATTATTCCACTTGCAACATCCTATGGAACCCTGGGGTTTGCAGTTTTGGGAGGGGCCAGTCGGCCCCTCCCGGAACTGCAAACCCCAGGATTCCATAGGATGTTGCAAGTGGAATAATAGCGCTATAACAGTCTAGTGCGGAAATGGCCTGGGTCTCTATTTTATACATACAGAGGGAAAACATTTGAAAGATCTACATAATGGAAAAGGGAATTAAGAACACATCTCAAGTCAGTGAAGAAGAAAATTGTGATCGGATGAATGGTGAACTTGCTGAATCTGCCATCCAGGTGCTGATAAGTATGGCTTCAGGGTCTGTGGCTTTTCTCCTTCTTGATTCTTTAAATCAGGCTCGGACTGAACAGCCCTTCAAACAGAAAACATTTTCAATAAGAGGACTTTAAATACAGGACTGTCTTGTGTGTAAAAAAGACAGGCGGCCACCTTCCACAACCCCAACAGTGTATCAGTCTAGAGGGCCTGATCCACTCCGGTCCTGCTCAGTTTAGGTTCATGGATGCTCTGAAATAAAATCAAGTAATGGAGAAAGAAAGTTGTAGTTTCATTGGTGACAAATGGCCATTTCTGCACTGGACTTGTTATAGAGCTGTTATTCCACTTTCAACATCCTATGGAATCCTGGGGTTGGCAGTTTAGGGAGGATGTTGAAAGTGGAATAATAGCTCTATAACAGTCTAGTGTGGAAATGGTCTGAGAGAAGAAGAAGATTCAAGCTTTGAGAGAGGTTCTTCTCGGCACCGGGAGTAGTACAATCACCCTGTCAGCACCTCTGTTTATTACAATCACGCTGGCTACAACTCAAGTGGAGTACAATGAAGCCACGAAACCCGGGCTTTAAAGCAAGCTAGTATATATACCTTATAATAAATGTGGATGGATGGATGGAAAGCCTAGTCACTAGATTCTTCACCAGTCTTTTGCAAATGCATGACAGTCCATGAGTATTCTCTGCCAATGAGCACATTCAGTCCTCTCTGGACAGTTTTATTGGAAGAAGAGAACCAAAGAAAACCCTGTGATTTTCTTTCTGAAATCTCACTGTTGTTGTTGTGTGCCTTCAAGTCATTTCCAGTTACGGTGACCTGTCACTGGGTTTTCTGGGGCTGAGAGTGCGTGATGCGCCCAGACTCACCCAGTGGGATTCCGTGGCCGACTGGGGAGTCGAAACCTGGTCTCCAGAGCCACAGTGCGACACTGTGCCGCGACACCACACCGTCTCTCCTTGAAACCTCATCCCCCCCAGTATCTGACAGATCAAAACCAAGGCAAGAAGTTGTCAGTGAGAAGAGCACACAGACCTAGGACGGGCCGCAGTAGTTTGCTTTTGCCATAGCTTCCTGGGAAGGACATGGCTCTGTCTCTCCTCTCCTCTCCTCTCCCTGGCCATTTCTGCACTACACTGTTATAGTGCTATTATTCCACTTTTATCATCCTGTGGAATCCTGGGATTTTCATTCAGGGAGGGGCCGTTAGCATTCTCAGCCAGAGAGCCCTTTGGCCTCATGAAACTACAAACCCCAGAATTCTACAGGACGTGTATAACAGTGTAGTGTGGGAAGGCCCTGAGTGTGAACTGCTTTTGCCCCCAGCTCCATTTGCGGGAATGGAAGGAAGGAAACAAAGGGGGAAAGTGGGAGAAGGACAGGGAAACTGGGACATTTTAAAAGCTCTGAAAAAGTGGGAAGACAGAGGGTTAATTGGAACTGTGGCTGCCAAACCAGGACAATTTGCAATTATGAAACCTGGCAGTTCCACTAAGCACATTTAGGCAATATAAGCAGCAACACTCACTCCAAATCTGGGAAACAGAAGGAATGATATGAAAGCGATCTAGCTGGAGAGGTCAGCCACAACTGCTGTCTTGGGCCATTTCCGCGCCTTTGAGGCCCCTCCCTAAACTCTAGGATTCCAGAGGATGTTGAAAGTGGAATAATAACACTGTAACAGTCTACTGCAGAAATGGCCTTAATCTTTCTTAGTGCTTGGTCATTCAATGCATTTCTGATTGATAATTCTTGAAAAGGCTCAACTTTGTGAACAGCTTGGTGGTCTGGTTTTTCCAGATCATTGGTAGGGGGCTTGAGCCCCCCTTCCCGCCTTCCATTCCAGAGTCTGTGACTGGATGCTCTAGTCTCCATCACGCTGCCACTCCTTGAGAGAGGACTTGTTCTCTTTGGATAGCGTTCAAGAAGGAAATGGAGACCAGACAGGCAAAAGTTCAAGAGATCTGGCAGAGTGCCTGACAAGTGAGGTTCACAAACTCATTGCTGAGGCGTTTATAGAGACTGCACCACCGAAAAATCCATAAGTTGTCCAGATGTTCAGTCAGTTAAGGACAAACCAAAGAAAATACTTCTTCACACCCATACCTAATTAAACATATGGAATCAGCAACCACAAGATGGGGTGATGGCTGCTACCTTGAAGATTTTTTAAAAATACTGATTGAAGTTAGGTTTATTAGTTGTTAGAAAGGCCAGGAGGTTAAATGGAGCTTCTCTGTACAAGCACAGTACATCTTTGAATGCTGTAGGAGGCTTTTACCAGTTCTAGCTGATCTACCAGTGGTGGAACTAACTGGAGAAAGAAGGCTTCAATGCAGTGACACTGTGCTCTAGTAATATTTGGGCTGGATTGCTATGAATCAGTCTGTATGGGGCTGCCTTTGAAGACAGAGCAGGAACTTCTACTAGCACAGAAGTAGTCTCTCTGCAAGCCTCGTGAGACTGCAAGAGACTGCAAACAAAAGGCAAGACTGGTAGGTCCCTATTAAAAATGGCGTGGGGCAGCAGTGTAAGGGTGACAAGCCCCTCCAGCTGCCTGCTTCTGCCTTGTGATGGAACCTTGCCACCTCAAAGGCAGAACCAGGGAATTTGTATGCTCTCCACTGTGGATTCAAAGGCACTATATACTATTTATTTGAATCCACAGTAGGCTAAACAGGGCTTGCACTTTTTTGTGTGTTTGTGGCTGGATGAGAGTACCTGTGAATGGGATCTAGGAATTTTGGTAGACCACAAGCTGAACATCAATCAGCAGTGTGATGCGGCAACCAAGAAAGCCAATGTGGTTCTTGGTTGTATCAACAGGAGTATGGTGTCTGGATCAAGGGAGGTAATGGTACCACTCTATTCTGCTTTGGTCAGACCTCCTCTGGAATACTGTGTCCAGTTTTGGGCACCTCATTTTAAGAAGGATATTGACAAACTGGAACGTGTCCAGAGGAGGGCGACCAAAATGGTGAAGGGTCTGGAACCCATGAAGCCCTATGAGGAGCAGCTTAGGGAGTGGGTATGTTTAGTTTGCAGAAGAGAATGTTTCGAAGGAACATGATAGCCATATTTAAATATTTGAAGGGATGTCATGTCGAGGGGGGAGTGGGCTTGTTTTCTGCTGCTCCAGAGACTAGGACAAAGAGCAATGGATTCAAGCTACAGGAAAGGAGATTCCACCTGAATCTCAGGAAGAACTTCCTGGTGGTCAGAGCTGTCTGGCAGTGGAATCTGCTGCCTCAATGGAGTGTGATGGAGTCTCTTTGTTTGGAGGTTTTTAAGTAGAAGCTGGATGGCCATCTGTCAGGAGTGCTTTTGAGTGTGTGTTCTGGCATGGCAGGGGGTTGGACTCAATGGCATTGTGGTCTCTTCTAACTCTATGATTCATAGAACCATAGAGTTGGAAGAGACCACAAGGGCCATCCAGTTCTATGATTCTAAATATGGTTTGGGTGGCATGGAAATATTCATAGTTTTTCCACTTTTGCAGGGATCCTGCACCCCCATGAATGTCGAGGTATGGCTGTAATTAGTTCTGAGTATCGTCATTTTAATTGGCTGCTTATATTTTTATGATTCCTTATTTAAAATAAAAATAAAAAAAGAAACACTGCTTAATTTCTCTTGATGGGTGGACAGTTATGCCATAATTTATAAATCAGTGAATCCCTGAAAATAAATAAGAAGTCAGGACTGCTGAACGCCTGAATGCCCAAAGGTGTCTGGTTGGCTGCTGAGAGAAATATAGTGTTACCCTGTGTACTGGGGGTCCCGGGAGGGACACCAAAATGTGCTCAAGTAAAGGTGGGGAAAATTAGCTCAGAGCACTGCTTAGCATTACGAGAGGCAGGGTAACATAGCGAGATCTTGAACCCTATGTCTACGGGGTCAGGCCGAGTCAAGGAGCACACAAAAGTTGAAACAATAAATGATGTTTTATTAAACACAAGCAAAACAGTGTATGCAACACATTCACACAAGATAACTACAGAAAATAAAGGTTGGAGTGGTATAGAGGGATTTTTATAGGGATTGCTGGTTTGGGTGATACTTCACCTGTCCTGAAGCCCGGAAAAATAGAGAGCGAAGCTGGGGTGCGATGTAGCTCAGCACGTGGAGCTGAGGGGAGGCTCGCCAAGCAAAGCGGCAGCAAGGCAGGATGAAACTCGGGAGCGATCCGAGGAAGGTCTCGGAATCAAGGGCTTTTATAAGGAGAATGTGACTGCAGGCTATGCCGTACTTGGGGGAAAACAATCGATTTGGAGTTGGAGACAAAGCCTCCGAAAGGTCAGAATCTGAATGATTGAGTTATCGTAGCGGTTCTCAATAGAGTAGCCAGTATGCAAACGCAGAGTATTTGGGTATTATATAGTTAACCCATCAAGCTGCCATCCCGGGGCAGAGGCTCTTTTGTAAGTGGCGTGCATACCTAGTTAGAGTACTTGCCTGGAGGTCTCCTAAAGCAGTGAGTCAGCTATTCCTGGCCTGCCTGTATTGTTGTTTGAATATTACGGCAATTAACGGCTGAGCTTGTTTACATGCTTGTCCGGTGACCTTGCAAGCACATGGAGGGGAATAGAGAAGTGAAGCCAAATTGTGATATCAAAAGGATATCTTTTAATATCCCCAAAGCTCGGACTAGCCAGGGCAGTAACAATAGCATTGGAGTGGATGAGTTTTGTTGCTGTTGCTGAGCAAGGTGTTTTGTATTTATAATGGAAGCTGGTTCCAATATTTGCAGAGGATGGAGATCCAGACCCGTTAGGGTTTTTCTTGTTTGGTGCTCTCACGCTCAGGAGCTGCACTGAATCTAGGATAAAAGTATGATCCTTGGTGACAGTTGCCCTCTGTGTCGAATTAGGATGGATGCCCTTTCCCTTCTGTCAGGTTGTGCTCCTGCAGCCCAGTGATGCTGTCGGAAGCTGTTGGTGTCAGCCAAGGGCAAACGTGTCCCCACGGGGAGAGGAGGAGAGGGAGAAGGCGCCGAAAGACACCAGCAGAATGCATTGAGATAGGAGGCTGAGAGACTTTAGCCGTCTGAGGAA
The DNA here is from genome assembly GCA_030412105.1 of Cyclura pinguis. Taxonomy (NCBI): domain Eukaryota; kingdom Metazoa; phylum Chordata; class Lepidosauria; order Squamata; family Iguanidae; genus Cyclura; species Cyclura pinguis. Next base: position 10,341,586 of record CM059612.1, read on the forward strand.
GAGAGGAGGCTGCTGTTACCTGCTGTGTCTGTGCATCTCTTGACACATGATGTCTGAGGCTTTTTTTAAAAAAATAGGGAAAATATTAAATATATTAAAGGTCTGTCAATTTCAAATGTATATGTGCAGTAAGGCTTAAAGCAGAGACAGGCGGAAGGTAGCTCAGAGGATCAGCACTAGACGGTTATAGCGCTATTATTCCACTTTCAACATCCTATGGAATCCTGGGATTTGCAGTTAAGGGAGGGGCCTTTGAGGCCTTTGAGGCCCCTCCCTAAACTGAAAACCCCGGGATTCCATAGGATGTTGAAAGTGGAATAACAGCACTAAAAGAGTGGAGTGTGGAAATGGCCATGGAGTAGCTCAACCACTCTGTCATTTTACAGTGGCGAGCAAAACTGCAAGTCAAAAACACTTTCTACCATGGTGGCCTTCTGCAGATTGTTAGTCTCTTAGCCTCAGTGTTTTGACCTGTAAAATGGGATGACTGATTATTTGTTTCTAGGCCAGGTCCATGCATGTCTGTTCATGTACAGTCATCCCTCTACATTTACTAGGGTTAGGGGCACAGGACCCCTGTGAAAGTGGAAAAAACATGAATAACTCTAGGCTCTCCCTAACCATATTTAACACACACAGAAGGTATGATCGCCATATTCAGCCCACTGTGGATTCCTTTGAGGCCCCAGGGTTCCTTCACAAGGCAGAAGTGGGGGGCTGGTGGGGCTTATGGCCACCTCCACTGCTGCCTCACACTATTTTTAATAGGGACTTACAAGCTTTGTTAGCAGTTTCTCAGTCTCATGAGTCTTTCAGTCCCTATTAAAAATGGCATAGGGAGGCAGCAGAGGTGACAGCAAATAATCCATGAATAATCAAATCTGCAAAAGTGAAACCCGCAAATGTGGAGGGCTGACTGTAACAAGATATAAACATACTGTTCAATGTAGTTAGTTGATGTGATAGCTGGAATTTTTAAATGTGCAACCCTCTGTTTTACAATTTCTCCAAACTAAGAGAATAGTTGCTTTTTAGTTACCTAATAACATACACATCTGAATGTCCCAAGCTGCTGGCCTGTGGTACAGAGTGCAATCTCTTCATATCTCCTGTTCTTTCCTCAACACCTACAACAGGGTAGGACAAGACAGCTCTTAAACCCTGTGATATTCCTTCTCCATTCTTAGCAAGTAACTAGAAAGTAACTTATAGTTACAGCATGAAAAGTGGGACATTGTATCCTTATCCTATCCTATCCTTATGTAATGTAGTTGTGACTCACTTTGTTGAAAAGAAATAAATTACAAGAGAAGTAACTAGGTATTTGGAGCTAGTTACTTCAGTGGTTTGCCATGTATGTCTACCTGGCCAAAGTCACAGATTGATTACAGGAGGGATTTACTCCTGTACATTGAAGGTATATACTTACTTACATGAAATAAACATGCCTAGGATAAGGCTGTGCTTTATGTATCACATCTTAATACTTAAAATGCTTGATCGAAGTTTCAAAATGAGGAGGTAGGTCCCCAGAGATACAATGGTGGGGAGAGAATCTTGCTTTAATTCATTTCATGCAAAAATGACACCAGAGGCTGAAGGGTTTTGCATGGGAGAGAGAGCAAAATGTTGAAAACCAGTTTTTTTTTTCCAAATAGCAATTCAATTGTTGTATTGGAGTGTTGGAGTCCTGTTGTTTTTCCGTACAATTTACAATTCCATCTCGAAGCTGCCCCCAAGTGCACATCGCATTTCTTCTGGGTGCTTGCAAAACCCGACGCAGCTGACCGAGTGACAGGGGTGCACAAAACCAAGAGCCCTCTTAGAGCTATTGGAGCGGATGCTGCTGCCAGAGCTGGATCCCGTTATCATGGAGACGGTTGCTATGGCGCCGTGTTGTCATGACACTGTTTTCTCACACTGGCAGAGTGGGGGAGAGATATAAAGTAATAATTCGGAGGTGGGGGAGGACAATGTCGGCTACGTGGGAGGTGTGTTGAGGACAAGTTTTTGGAAGAACTTTTAATATATGTTGCTGATACATCTTTTTAGTGTTTGTCGTCCATTTCTATTAAGTTCCTCATTCTAGAGTGGTCCAGCATTCTGGTTTAGCAACACAAAACAGCAAACTGGCCTGAAGAACAAGACAAAATAGGAAAAGTCTGTATATTAAAAAAAATAGAATATATAGAAATATAGAATACATATAGATATATAGATATAGATATAGATATGTATGTATGTATATATGTATGTATATGTATATCTATATATATATTTATGTATGTATGTAGAATTGAATGTAAAATAATTTTACTCCAGTACTAACAAATGCAAAGCAATAGATGGATAGATGGATGATATACAGAATTAAATGATATACAGAAATAAATATATACAGATGCTGAACAGACAATACAGAAACTTACAAAGTCAATATCAAGAACAGGAATAATAGTACAAAAACTGCTCAGTTCCAACAATCACTGTAGGTAAAACTATAAGAGAAGTCCTGTAGAGGGTCTGGTGTTTCAGGTTTTCCAATCTCATCACAATTGTCCATGAACTTTCAATGATAAATAGAAACTCTTAGGTTGCTGATTCTGATTTTTTTTTGGTCTAGGTGTAATAACATAGTACATATCCAATAATAAATAGAAGCTTGTAGACTACTGATGGCCAGAGACTCCACCCAAGTGTAACAGTGAAGCTTCTGATGAAAAGCCATTTGTATACTATCGCTTTGTTGTAGAATCATAGAAACATAGAGCTGGGAGAGACCACAATGGCCATCAAGTCCAACCCCCTGCTATGCAGGAGCAAACACTCAAAAGCAACCCAGCAAAATGGCCATCCAGTCTCTGCTTAAAACTCTCCAAAGAAGGAGACTCCACCACACTCTGAAGCAACATATTCCACTGTTGAACAGCTCTGACCTTCAGGAGGTTCTTCCTAAGGTTTACGTGAAATCACTTTTCCTGTAGTTTGAATCCATTGCTCCATATCCTAGTTTCTGGAGCAGCAGAAAACGAGCTTGCTCCATCTTCAATATGACAATCCTTCAAATATTTAATATTTTGTATTTGTTAGTATTGGAGTAAAATTATTTTATATTATTTTATATTCAATTCTATATTTAATAGTATACAGGCTTTTCCTATTTTGGGTTCTGGGAAGGGCCACAGCCAGAATTTGGAAAAATTGCTCCCAGAATCTCCTGGTGGCCATGCTGAGTGGGAGATCTCGTATTTGTAATACAAAGCAACCAGCTGTCCCAAGCCAAAACTTAGCGATAGAGTGCATGCTGTATGTCCCTTGGGATGTCTGCCTACGGTTGGGGAAGACCATCAACCAAAGCCCTGGTGAGTTACTGGGGGCCAGGGCTGGCAGCAGTGTGCTAGAAAACCTAAAATTGTATTAGCCTTTTTTGCAGGTGAGTCACACTGACTGATCCATGTTGGGATTGCAATCTACTGCAATCTGGAAATCTTTTATGTATATATTGCTACCATCTCCCCCCACTCTCACTACATCACGGTACCTGACGACTTGGTCCTTCCTAGCCATTTGTCTTTGCTTAAATCCATTTTGTTAATTTCAGCCCAGGTTTCCATTCTTTTAAAGGTCATTTTGGATTCCGCTCTTTTTGTCCTCAACTAAAGGCAACAGGGAGTCATGTGATATCTTAAGACAAATAGATACAGTCGGCTGTCCACATTCAACAGGGTTGGGGCACAGGACCCCTGCAAAAGTGCAAAACCGTGGATAACAAAATGCGTGTGTCTGTGGGAAGGGGGCCGAGGCATGGTGGGAAGAGCGGGCACCCAGGGTCCCAACCAGGTCACGAAAAGAAGAGGGAAAGGGGATGGATTGACATGGTGGTGCTATACCTTTCACTCATCTCCTTTGTTGGTTGTGGGGGGCATGGCAGTGGGTTTGTGGTGCTGAGAAATCGCGCCGTGATCCATCCTTAGCTGGCCAGACAGTGGCGGGTGGAGGAGGAGGAGGAATCGTAGAATCAAAGAATCGTAGAAACATGGAGTTGGAAGAGACCACAATGGCCATCGAGTCCAATCCCATTCTGCCCTGCAAGAACAAACACTCAAAGCACCCCCAGCAAATGGCCATCCAGCCTCTGCTTAAAAACCTCTAAAGAAGGAGACTCCACCACACTCCATGGAGGCAGCACATTCCACTGCCGGACAGCTCTGACTGTCAGGAAGTTCTTCCTGATGTTTAGGTGGAATCTCTTCTCCTGTAATTTGAATCCATCACTCTGTGTTCTAGTCTCTGCAGCAGCAGAAAACAAGCTTGCTCCAACTTCAACATGACATCCCTTCAGATATTTAAACGTGGCCATCATGTCTTCACTTAACCTTCTTTTCATCAGGCTAAACATACCTAGCTCCCTAAGCCTCTTCTCATAGGGCATGACTTCCAGACCCTTTACCATGTTGGTTGCCCTCCTCTGGGCACGTTCCAGAGGACCGGAGGCAGGTTTTTAAAGGGCTGCAGCTGGAGCAGTGTGGAGAGTCAGAAGCAGTTGGTGTGTTGTTGGTTTTTTTAAATAAAAACTTACAGAACAGCTTGGCCATGTTGTAGAACAAAGCTGTAGTCATGTGTGGCATCTTCATTTCTCTGTGAAGGCCCAGAGGGAAAGGGGCCTCGTGCAACAGAATGCCCAAACTTTTCTGTAAGGTTAAAAAAAAGAAAGAAGGGATGAGAGAGAAAAGCAAGTGGCCTGCCTGGGAGAAAGAGGAGAAGGGTGAGCACTAGATAGAGAGAGAATGAGAGAACACGCTGGCCAGTGGTGATTCGTAGCTCCTATGACACTGAGGCTATTTCTACACTAACCTGTTATAGTGCTATCATTCCACTTTCAACCTCCTATGGAATCCTGGGGTTTGCAGTTTAGGGAGGGGCCAACTACAAACCCCAGGATTCCATAGGAGGTTGAAAGTGGAATGATAACACTATAACAGGCTAGTGCAGAAATGGTGTGGGACAGTGAATCCATTCCTTATTTTGGCTAGCTTGGTGAGCTCTCCAAGGTGCTGAGCCTCTTCAGGAATGGACTTCAGCACCTTGGATAACTCCTTTAAGGCCTGGATTAAATCCTGGAGTAAATTCACTGCCACCAGCCAGCACTGGCACTGAGTAGAGATGAGAAGGGATGTGCCCCATGAGAAAAGAAACTGGAGGGGTGTGGAGTTCCCAGGAGGGTGTGCGTCTGTGTGTGTGGGTGTGAATGCATCTTGTCCCAAGCCTCCTCAATCCGGGCAGCACCACTGATTAGACGCCTCCGTATACAGCCCGCTTCTGAAGATGAGAAATTCTCCAGAGGGATCTGAGCACTAAAAGACGGGAGCTCTCGCAATTCTCACTGGTGAATTTTTTATAAGGAATCTTTATCCTTTAGAAAATGTTGATACAGACTTTTAAATAAGCCCATGTTGGCTGCAGAGAAGGAGAAGATTCCGCCCTCCACGGTTGCATCCCCCCTTCCAGTTTTTTTGTAATTGCTTTCTGCTAGAGGAGAGACTTTTTATCTTCTGCTAGCATGAAAACCAAGTGACCTGGCAGAAAAGGAGTGGAACAACCTACCCCTCCCTTGCCAAACTGTTCACTCACCTGCATGGAATTCCTGTTCACCTAGGGTGACCACAGGAGTGCTTAAATTACCAGTGTCTGTTCATAAAAAATTAAGATTTTTTAAAAAATCATCCCCAGAAAGGCAAAGTTCATGAAAAAGGCTGCCAGTTTTGTCTCAGGGCCTAGATCCTCTTGTCTGGTTCTCAGGGCAAAGTGAGGTATCTCAGGAAGAGAGCACTGCCTTGAAAAATGCTATGTATGGTATATATTTTACCACATTTCTTTTTAGGTTTGGTGGCTTTAAATCTGAATGGAGTACTGTCTGCAGGCCGATGCTTAAGGTATCGTGCGTGTGGCTTCACAAGAGGTTATTCCTAAATCTCAGATTATGGCCCTGAAATCTCAGTGCCTGGAATAGTCCTAACCTGGCAATTCTGCTAGTGAGTAGAATAGGGTTGGTGATGTAATACAGTATAAATATTCTAGACAATTTGGGACAGTCCTAGCAGAGCCTTCACTGACTTGGTATCTTCCAGGTATGTTGGGCTGCAATTCCGACCATTCCCATGCTGGCTGGGGATAGTGGGAGCTATAATCTAACACATCTGGAGGCTACTAGTTTGGGAGAGACTGCCCTAACAAACAAGGTGTGTAGGACTGCATGATGAATAGAGAAGCTCAGTTATTTACTACTAGCATATATATCTGGTGTTGCCCGGGATTTTATTTTCTTATAGGTAACACTTGTTAGAAAGATTTGAGATCCTGTGCCTCTAATTTCCCAAACTGTTTTGCCAAGTAGCTGTAGCTTTTCCCTGTATTCTCCAATCCAAATGTATTCAGAGTTGTTAACATACAGAGGTTGGGTCCTTAGGGAATACACTATCCTCCTCCTTGCTGTTAGGCCTCATCTTAATAGCAACCAGCCTATTCCAGTACCTGCAACTTATCCCCATATTCCTCAATCTAACCTGTAGGGTTCCTGAGGGAACACACTGCCCTCTTCCTTGCTGCTAGGCCTCATCGCCATAGCAGCCAGCCTATTCAAGACAGACGCAGTGGACTGAGGCCCAAGAGCTCTCTGGCTGAGAATTCTAAAGGCCCCTCCCTAAACTGCAAACCCCAGGATTCCATAGAATCTTCTTAGGCAGCCAATCATATGAGGGCTTCACATGAGAAATAGACAAACAGACAAACTTTTATATATTAGATCATCTCAAAAGACTAGGAACAGGTGTTACTAACTCATTTGCTGGAGTGGTATGTCAAAAGTCTAACAAACCTTGGAATTCAGCTTTCCTGCTGCAACCTCCCCATGAATCTGGGTGAAATGTTTTGGTCTGTGGAAATGTTTGGGACACGGATTGAATTCTGAGCCTCCATGCTTACCTCCTTGTGACAAAAGTAGCCCGAGGGTTGGAAAAGCACAGAGAGGAACAACTCATTGTATAGGAGCAGGCAGGGCATCCAGCCAAGAGATGACAGCATCTCCCAGAACTCTCTGGGGATTAGAGACTTGGTCTATTTGGTTGTCCATAGCCTGAGTCAACAGCTCAGCTTTCTGGCTCGATGCCCTCAGAGCAGACAAATCCATGGCATCCGGAGACTTGATCATCTCTTTCTAAGTGGCCACCAACATTGTTTGTAGGATAACTTTGGTATTAGTCAGGAACATGACAAGGGAGTAAGAAGAAGTTGTGGGTGTCCAAAAGGAGACATGGTCCTAGACTTGGGGATGTAGAGACTTCCGGCTTCAGGTCTCTCCTTTATGGGTTTTTTTTTTCTTTTTTGCTCAAACTCCTAAGATCCACCAACTAGAGCCTGCTGTGAAAGAGAGATGCTCTGAATTGGAGCTTGGGAAAATTTAGTTTTTGGATTATAAACTCCTAGGATTTCCCAGAGATAAAGTAACTGGTCCAAAGTCTGCCTTGAAGAGCAGGATTTAGGGCATAGAAATATGTTTGGTGCACCGAAGTGGAATAGAGCTAACAATCCTTCAAAAACTGTCCCTCCCTTTCATGACTTTTTAATCTAAAGCAAGGCTTTCCAAACGGTGTGCCACGACGCATTAGTGTGTCGCCTGACATGTAGGTGTGTTGCCTACAATCTTGGAAATGTATGTTATTATTTATAAATCATATATTTTTAAAAATATATCAAAAGTTTTCATGAGATATGTTGTGTCTCCATACATTTTGTTATTACAATTTATGTATGTGCCTCTATCTCTTATAAGGGGTTAGTTTAACCTCTGGTTTGCAAGTAAAACTGAAATGACTGTGTTGTGAAATGCTGCATGTCTAAAAAGTGTGTCACCAACATGAAAAGTTTGGAAGGCTCTGATCTAAGGTGATGGAGTAAAGGAAGGAGTCATTTTATGAAATGATTAGGAGCAAATCAAATCCTTGACAGCATGGCAGAAGGGCTGTCTGTGGGCAGAATTTGCCTCCCATGGAACCCTTTCTTCTTTTTAGGATGCTTCTAGCCCTTACAGGTATACCTACCAACCCACAAAATGAAGACACAAAGTAATTTCCACAGGGGTAACCACATTGGTCCATCATGGTAGAGCATGAAAGCTGATGCCATAATAGATGTATAAATCTTAAAGATGTCTCATGACTCTTGTTGCTTTGACATGTGTCATATTCAACATTTGTCCAGTGGTTTCATGTGTTCGGAGCTTTTCACTTGCATTAGCATACTGTCATGGTTTACAACAACCTGTGGAGTCAGTGTGTATCATTCCTGCTGGTGTCATTCTTCTTCTGCCCACACTTCAGATGGACAGGGAGGACTGAAGCTGATAGAAAATGGTTTGCCTCAGGCAGGGATGTGGATTGCAAGGCCCTTGAGATGCTATTGGACTGCAGGTCCCATCAGCTCCAGCCAACATAGCCAGCAGTGAGGGGTGGTGGGAAGTGTAGTCCAATAACATTTAGACTACAATAACAATCCCCATTCCTTGCCTGGAGGTGACTTTCAGAGGGAGGTGAGATTGGAACTCAAGACTTGTTGATTAGATTGGCAGGTTCTTTTCCCAAAGTGCCTGGGACAAATACCATATCTGTGCCCCACCATTGGCAAAGTTTCCTGGGAACTCACCATGGATTGGCAGCCAATGTCTTGCAAGACCACCACTTTGAGTAGCACTGGTTTAGAACAAGTTATGGTTTTTAGGGTTGTATTTGACGGGTGGCTGGAGCCAAAGAGTGAGGCTAAAAATACCAGCGTTAAAGTTTTTATTGCCAGTCACTAAGCTTTTGGTTAGGCTGTTCAGCTTTTTACAATGCAGGGGAAAGTGTACAAAAATAGGAAACCACTAAAAAAAATGTGGAAGTGTGTGTAGCCATTGGGGAACATTCAGAGAGCAGGATTTGGCCCATAAGAGGACCAGATTGTCAGTACCTTGGCTCAGTCATTAGTAAAATGGAGACTGTATTCAAGAAATTAGAAGAAGAATAAGACTTGGAAAGGCAACTATGATGGAATTAAAGAAGATCCTCCAGTATAAAGGATGTACCATTACATGTCAAAGCCAGAATCATCCAAGCAATAGTATCTCTGGTTTCTATGTGTGTGAGAGAAAGCTGGACAGTGAAGAAAACTGATAGGAAGAGAATCAACTAATCTGAAATGTGCCTAAGGAGACTTCTGTGGATACCATGGACTGCTAAAAAGGCAAATGAACAGATCTCAAGATCAAATCAAGCCTCAATTCCCCCTAGAAGCCAAGATGACTAAACTGAGGCTGTTGTACTTTGGACACAGCATGTGACAACATATTTGTGTGTGTGTTGCCATCACATATTTGTGCTTGTGTTGCCATCACATTGCCTATTGACTTATGATGACGCCACAAATTTCATAGGGTTTTCTTTCACGTGGAATCCTCAGAGGTGGTTTGGTCCAGTTCCTTCCTCTGAAATATAGTCTATAGCAGCTGGTGTTCATTGGTGATCTCCTATCCAATCACTAACCAGAACTAACCCAGCTTAGCTTCCAAGATCAGATGCCTTTAGGGATTTAGGCCCCTGTGATGACATGACTCATTGGGGGGGGAAAGCCCCCAATAGTGCTTGGTAAAGTGGAAGGCAATTTGAAAAGGAGACCACACTAAAGTGGATAGACCTCTGTCGAGGAAACCACAGCCCTAAGTTTGCAAGACCTGAGCAGACGGTTGATGCCCAAGGGCCTGAGAGGCTTCTCTTAGGGTCACCATTCATCAAAGCTGACTTGACAGCAAATAACAAGAAAATGGCTGGAAAAGAACTCCTGTTTGAAAACCGGGCAACCAGTTGCCAACCTGTGCAACATAGTCACTTATAGAAATGTAGAGTTGGAAGAGACTCCAGGGGCCATCCAGTCCAACCCCCTGCCATGCAGGAACACCCTCAAAGCACTCCCGACAGATGGCCATCCAGCCTCTGCTTAAAAACCTCCAAAGAAGGAGACTCCACCATACTCCGAGGCAGCATATTCCACTGCCGGACAGCCCTGACTGTCAGGAAGTTCTTCCTGGGGTTCAGATGGAATCTCCTTTCCTGCAGCTTGAATCCATTGCTCCTTGTCCTGGTCTCTGGAGCAGCAGAAAACAAGCCCACTCCCTCCTCTACATGGCATCCCTTCAAAAATTTAAACATGGCTATCACATCCCCTCTTAACCTTCTCTTCTGCAGACTAAACATACCCAGCTCTCTAAGTCTATCCTCATAGGGCATGGCTTCCAGACCCTTCACCATTTTGGTTGCCCTCCTCTGGACCTGCTCCAGCCTGACCATGTCCTTCTTGAATTGGGGTGCCCAGAACTGGACACAACATTCAAGATGAGGTCTAACCAAAGCAGAGCAGAGTGGTACCAGTACCTCCCTCGATCTAGACACCATACTCCTATTGATGCAACCAAGAATCACGTTGGCTTTCTTGGCTGCCGCATCACACTGCTGACTCATGTTCAGCTTGTGGTCTATTAAGACTCCTAGATCCCTTTCACACATACTGCCATCCAGCCATGTGTCCCCCATCCTATATTTCTGTATTTCATTTTTTCTACCGAAGTGTAGGACCTTACACTTCTCTCTGTTGAATTTCATTTTGTTAGCCTTGGCCCAGCTCTCCAATCTGTCCAGATCATTTTGAATTTTGATCCTGTCCTCTGACGTATTAGCAAGCCCTCCCAATTTGGTGTCATCTGCAAATTTGATGAGCATGCCCTCTATTCCTTCATCCAAGTCGTTGATGAAGATATTGAACAGCACTGGGCCCAGGACAGAACCCTGTGGCACCCCGCTAGCCACTTCTCTCCAGGATGAAAAGCAGCCATTGGTGAGCACCCTTTGGGAACGGTCAGTCAACCAGTTACAGATCCACCTGACAGTAGCCCTGTCCAGCTCACATTTTACTAGCTTCTTTGCAAGAATGTCATGGGGAACTTTGTCAAAGGCTTTACTGAAATCGAGATATGCTACATCCACAGCATTCCCTTCATCTATCAAGCTGGTAACTCTACCATAAAAAGAGATAAGATTAGTCTGGCATGACTTATTTTTGAGAAATCCGTGTTGACTTCTCATGATTACTTGCAACTGAGCACCCTGCAGATGGTTTGGACTACATTGTTGGCCACAATCCTATTATTACTTCTGACTAGAGTCAACTCATTGGATCAGTGGGATTTATCTATATCAAGAAGCCACAGCCCTGAGTTTGGAAGATCTGAGCAGGGCAGTTCATGACCAGGGCCCTTGGAGCTTTCTCATTCAGAGAGTGGTTGCAAGTTGAAGTTGGTTTGATGGCAAATAACAAGAAGGGCCAGGTTTAGTCCTATGGGCTGAAGTTCCCCACCTTTGCTTGAATAGTTTTCTTCCTGGCAGGTTATATGCAGAGAGAGAGAGGCCTGATTTATTATTGATTGAGACATGACCTTTTCTCCTCTTCACAATCTTCCTTTCTGTCTCCAGTGAGGCTTTGCTGGTTGGGAAATGAGGAGAGGTGGGGAAGAAAACAAAGACTGTACCCCCCCCTGTTTCCGAGCCGCTTGCTGTCAAGAACAATTGCCTCAGACACCGCTTTGACTCATTAGCCGGCTCCTAGGCCACGTGCCAAAATAGATGGAATCATAACCAATTTATCTGGAGTTAATGCTGCCTGTCACGTGTGATCCCTTGTTGGAGGAGAAAGAGGGAGAGGGAGAGAACAAGCAAGCACAGAGCTTGGTGGGCTGGGCAAAGACTCACAGCATCCGTCGCCCTCCCCTCGGTTGCACAGGGCTGCTTTCCTTTCTGTCAATGCAGCAGGCTGCAAAGAAAACTGCCTCATTGGAGGGGAAAATAACCTGGTGAAATACATGTTTGAGAGAGAGAAGGAGATGGGAGAGCTTCAAGCTGGGGCTGCATTGAAGTGGCTTCTTGAAATGTCATCTACTTGTATTTATTTGGTTAATCAGAATACTCTCGTCCAAGCCTTTACCCCAAGATCTCAGAACAGCCTAGAGGTAAAAGCCATAGAATCAGAGAATCAGAGAGTTGGAAGGGACCACAACGGCCATCAAGTCCAACTCCATTCTGCCATGCAGGAACACACACTCAAAACACCACCAGTACATGGCCATCCAGCCTCTGTTCAAATACCTCCAAAGAAGGAGACTCCACCACACTCCAAGGCAGCGTATTCCACTGCTGAATAGCTTTGACCATCAGGAAGTTCTTCCTGATGTTTAGGTGGAATCTCATTTCTTGTCATTTGAATCCATTGCTCCATGTCCTAGGCCCTTTTTGCACGGCATTTGCCATGCGAAAGGGCCCCTCGAGCGTCACGTGATTGTGAGGAGTGATCTGCACGACGCACTCACAATCGCATGACACTCCAGGGTAGGGCAGGTGCCGCTCATGCACTTTTTCATTCTCGGCTTTCAGCTGGAAATGGTGCGTGATCGCGCCTTGCTCCAGGCCCCGCGTGCACTTTCCGTTCGTGCGGAGCCTCCGGAGCCGTGGCGGTCGTGCTTCCTGCCCCAGCGCAGCCTGGGAAAGACCCAGGCTGCACTGCGGAAGGGAGAGGAGGGGCTCTCACGCTGCCTGCTCGGGAGCAGGCAGCTTGTGCAGAGCTGAAGCAGTGGGGATGCGAGAGCCTCTCGCTGGAGGCTGCTCGTGCGATCCCCGCCCCCCAGCACCAAAAAAAGGTAAGGTGCGGAAAGGGCCTTACTAGTCTCTGGAGCAGTAGAAAACAAGCTTGCTCCATCTTCAACACGGCATCCCTTCAAATATTTGAATGTGGCCATCAGGTTACCTCTTAACTTAACTAGTCAATTAAGACAACGTAAAATGATAAAAATTATTTAGATCAATGAAAATCACATCACAAAGTTAAAACTGGTTTAAAAGATTAAAGCAGTTTAAAAACCCAGTTTTCGGAGAAAATCAGCGAGGGGTGAAGGCTTTAATGTGCAGCCATGTTTTTACTTGGTGCCCATTGAAATCGGTGTTGGTGCCCGTCAGTCCTCCAAGGGGAAGGCACTCCATAATTGGGGTGGCACACCTGAAAAGCCCCTCTCCCATGTCCTCACAGATTGTGCTAACCTCACATAAAAGGCCCTCCTAGAAGACCTCTGTCCTTGGGCACCAACCATAACCACTCCTCTGTGTGGAGGGCAGAGCTTAGAAAAGTTATGATACTTTGATGGACCATTTCCAGAGCTTGGATTTTTAAAAAGCTTTCTTGGTAGGTCCATGAAGTTCTTCCTACTGCTCCCAAAGCTCTTCTCACTTCCAAGTGCTGGTGAAGTGGGCTAATACAGCAAATTGCTCTAAGACTAACCTAAGAAATTTTATTCTGTAGATAAAAGTGGGAGCCAGAAGTCCCTTCCTGTCACCATTTTGAGAAGGACTGTAAAGCAAAGTTATTTGAGGGAACTATGGCGTTCTCAGGTGCTTGAGGGATGGTGGTATTCCCACTTGTTTTCATGTGCTTTGGGGATCTTCCCTATGATCTGGGGGCAAAAATTTGGGACTGGATTGCGTTGGGGGACTGTTTGAGGGCTCCAGGAACCACAAAAATGGAGTCCAGTGCCTCATATGACTAGTGGGTCTCACTGTACTCACCCCTGTTCTGTTTCTTTTTTTAAAAAGTGGTTCTTGCAAGTTTGAAATTTATTTATGCCTGCTCTACAATCTTAAAAGGCAGGCAATACATGCATTCTTTTCACATGTATTATCCAGAAAACAGGTAGGGTTGTTTTTGAGAAAGAGTTCTTTTCCTCACCAAATGGAACTCTGCACATGCTCAGTCAAGCCTAATATGCTGGAATTCATGTAAGCCAAAAGATAAGAAACCCCAATAACATATCTCTATTTCTGACCTTGCATAGTGTTCTCTTGCCCCTATAAGTCTGTCTGCCTCTCTGTGAATTCAAGTTGCCTGTTGACTTATAGTGGCCCCATGAATTTCATAGGGTTTTCTTATAGGGTGGAGTTCATAGGGTGGTTTGGCCAGTTCTTTCTTATGAAATAAAGCCTACAACACCTGGTATGGCCTCCTTGTTTGTTCCAAGTTCAGTGACTTTTTCCTCTTTGCAAATCATACTAGCATCAAGAAAGCTTTAGAAGTGGATATGCCCATTACAAATTAATAGAAAATTGACTGACAAATTGGGGAAGACGAGATGAAGAGGAAACTGAGAAACAGGGACTGAATTTGGCAATGTTAAATGAATTGTGACACCTTTGAGACTATCGAGGCCTGCAGTTAGTCTGTGGCAAACCAATTAAAACACACAGGCCATTTCCACACTAGAGTGCTATAGTGCTATTATTCTATTTTCAACATCCTATGGAATCCTGGGGTTTGCAGTTTAGGGAGGGGCCTCAAAGGCCCCTCCCTAAACTGCATACCCCACAATTCCATAGGATGTTGAAAGTGGAATAATAACACTATAGCACTCTAGTGTGGTAATGGCCACAGACTTATTTTTTTAAAAAATTGTTCATTTTTTCTACCTCTGTCTCTGGCTTCTGCAGCCAAGATGAAACCAAGGAATCATCATATCCGGATGGGCAAGGAGGAGAAGCCCGCAAAGATCCACGTGATTTCCAAGCCGGGAGGACAAAAATAGCAAGAAGGCATCTGCCCAAAAGAAACTTTTCAATTATTCTATTTTGTATACACAGGGCCTTGCCAGTGGCATAGAGAAAGATGCTGACACTCCTCCTGAGCAGCTGGAGCCTGTTTCTTATTTTTGGAAGATGTTTCAAAATGGATGGATCAGCTCTGGTCAGGCCTTGGGCTTTTCCTTTGTCACTGGGCAACAAAGACAGTGCTTAAGGGTGTGACACACTTCTGGTTTTTTAAAAAAACCAGCTGCTCAGTAAACCCAAGAATCTGCAAAGGTTCTAAAGTACATGAGCAGAGTGCTTTTTTCCTGATGGTGGATGTCATATCTTTTGTTGTTGGTCGACATCTGCAGAAGGGGTAATTCTCTTTCCTTCACTTCTGGTGGGCCATTCCAGGATTTTGATGCATCTTAATGCACTAGAAGTGACATAACATCACTTTTGGCTGATTTGGGGGTGTGCTTTTTTTTTGCATTTTGGAAGGTTTGGGTACCTTTTGTTATGGCACAGTGCACCTGTGCCACAGCTGGCATGGTTTAATTGTCAAGTACTTAACTGGCACTGTCAATTGGCATTGATATAAATAATACTTGAGGTGATAGGAAGGTCATACTGGCAGAGGCAGATTACTGACTGTAAATGTGAGATTGCAAGGCAGATCAGCCACACCTACCACTTAGGCAGAAACCAAGGCCATTTCTGTACTAGGCTGTTCTAGCACTGTTATTCCACTTTCAACAACCTATGGAATCCTGGGGTCTGCAGTTTAGGGAGGGGCATTGAGAATTCTCAGCGAGACAGCTCTCCGGCCTCAGTAAACTGCAAACCCCAGAAATCCACAGGATGTTGAAAGTGGAATAATAGCACTATAACAATGTAACGCGGAAATGACCTGAGTTATTTTCAGGCTAATAGCATGGCCACTCTCGGGACAATAGGTTTAAAGACAACAAGCCAGACATCTCAGAGCTGAAAGGGGAAATTCCCCACCAAACTGTGATCATCTTAACCCTGATCCTGCAAACTTGGATTTTTCCTAATGTCTCCCCCCCTCTCCACAATATTGAGCTATTACAGCAGCCATTACCCTTTTGCTGCCAAACGCTAAGACCATTAACTCTGTCTGGACTTCATTGTTTGTGATGCAACTGCCATTGTCCATTTGGCTGGGAGGGCAATTCACATTCATAACCGCAGGATATTTTTTGGGTATAAGAGCCCCTGACTTTGAGCAGCTCAGTGCAATCTCTCGCCTTTCTGAATGTCATTCTGTCTGTTTGATTCCCGAATAAGAACTGTCCTTAGGTGCCTACCTAAGCCACGTCACCTCTTTCCTCACTGTTCTCCAGACTGGTAATTGTCGCTTTATCCCTGAAAGTCCTCTGTCCACACTGTCCTCCCTTCTCCTTCAGTTAGCTCTTGTGTGTGTGTATGTGAGTGAATGTTTGGATCTTTGCATGCTTGTGTGAACCTTTTTTTAATAAAGCACATTTATTTTCATTTTTGGAATCTCTGGCTCATTCTTTCCTGTTCAATGCTGTATACATTGGTGGAAGATCTTGCTAAGTTACCTGTCCTCTTGCAGGCCCCCTAATTTTGAGCTAAATAATTCCCCTCTGTCACATGGAGGTATTGGCATCGCACATGGACCCATGAGTCATCCGTGTTTTGGGGTAACACTTTTGTGGGAGGTGAATTGCTGCATTTGTTGCTGTTTGGGGCATTTTGACCATTCTTGAAGTCAAAAAAAAAAAGTGAAATCTGCACAAAAAATACTTTAAAATTTGGGGGGACTTTACCCCCAACAGTTGTTGCTATTATAATAGGAGAAGATGATGAGAAAAAGAGCAGAATTAGTAGCAATATCATTTATAGTGCTTAGAAAGGATTATTATTCAGGAAGGATCCAACAGAAAGAAGGGTGGGAAACGTATGGTCCTTCAGTGGAGCTACAACTCCCATCATCCCTCACCAGTGGCTACATTGGCTAGGTTTCAATGGATTAGGCAGAGTGAGGGAAGTGCCTCAGGCAGCGGATGCTAGAAAAAACATATCCTCCAAGCGTCCCAATTTGGCAGGCATAGTCCCAATTAATCTTCTGTAATCCCACTTTTTTCAGCTGCTTTTAAAAGATCCCAGCTTCTCTCTCCTCCAATTGGAGGGTATGATATGTTGGAGCAGATGGGTTTGGGTGGGATCTGATAATCTTGATTCTTCTGGCAAAAGAATAAAGGTGGCAAAAATTAGTGGAAAAGTTACCTTGTTAGACTTAGGGCCTTTCCGCACACACTATACTGTGTTATAGTGCTATTATTCCACTTTCAATATCCTGTGGAATTCTGGTGTTAGTAGTTTACGAAGGCCGAAAAGGCTGGGAATTTTAAAGGCCCCTCCTTAAACTGCAAATCCCAGGATTCCATAGGATGTTGAAAGTGGAATAATAGCACTATAACAGTGTAGTGCGGAAATGGCCTTAGAATCCCCGCAGTTTGGGGATTCTGGGTGTATAGTCCAGCAAAGTAACTTTTCCAAGTCTAGAGAGAAAGTTATATACAAGGATGTCTGAGACTCTAAAATGCCCAGCAGATGGAATTACTCATTTTTCCCTCCTCTGTGTGTTTCCAAATTCTTCCGCCCCTGTTGTGGGAAGGAGGCAAAGAAGCCAGCTGTGTTCACCTAGACCGCAAAGCTCTCGCTCGCTCTATTTTGGTTTCTGAAATCCACTATCGTTGAACGAAACCAGATCCTCTCCCTCTTCCTTATATAATCCAGAGCAGTGATTAATAACTTGGAGCGTTTCCTCCACGGTTTAATGTTTGGCTTGCATGTCAGGAAGTCAATTTGTTTTGGTGTGAGGGCCCTGTTCTTGGAGGGAATCTCAGGAACACCGCCGTCATGCTCAAGCAGGGAAGGGAAGGAGCATTTCCACCCATTGGGCCATGGCTGCTGAAAACTGAGGAGTTGTGTTGTGTGTGTGAGGGGCTTAGAATGCCTCACATCCAGATGATGCGAGAGACTTTGGCCATTTCCGCACTAGACTGTTATAGCGCTATTATTCCACTTTCAAACTCCTTTGGAATCCTGGGGTTTGCAATTTAGGGAGGGGCTGGCTGGCCCCTCCCTAAATTGCAAACCCCAGGATTCCATAGGACTTTGAAAGTGGAATAATAGCGTTATAACTGTCTAGTGCGGAAAGGCCCTAAGATTACTTTGGGGAATTCCTGTTCCCATGTTCCCCCTTTCTGTATTGAGGTCCAAAAAAAGGGGGGGTTCCCCAATCGCCAAAGCTCTGTCCCTCATTCAAACTAAAGATACTTTCCAACCCAAAATAACAAGTATTTATGTGGTCATTTCTGGCAGAAAGCATGAGTTTGAAGGGAGGAAGACTGGACGGTCAGGAAAACATAAAAAGAGAATGCGGTCATTTCCAACGTATGTGTGCCTTTTGTATTGGAAATGGAACCTTGAAAACATTGTGCATAGTGCTCAGCAGAAGATGCATTCAAACAAAGGTGGCTTTTGTTGCCTGCTGGCCTTGCCGGGACTCAGAGGGGCTGCGTGAATGCAGGAAACGGCTTTGCTACAGGCTGTCAGTTCATTTACTTGACCTGGTATTGTCTACTTTGACTAGTCATGGATCTCCAAGGCCAGGAACATGGTGAGTCATTGTCTGAACTTAGATCTCTATTTTGGCTGCTGCTTTTGAACATCCGAAGCAATCCCTGGCACCTTCGTGAAGGAAATCAATCAATCAATTTTTTTAAAAAAATTAACATATACAAATAATCATCATTTAACAAATATTAATTTTACAGAGCATTCTTTCCCCTTTATTATCTTCCATTTATTTATTTTTAGCCTTGAATTAACCTTCATGATTGTATCCAATAACATCTTCTTTGAATCTATTTCTTTATAAACCCTCTACCATTAGTCCTAAAGTTTCATCATTTATTCTTTTCGTACAGTACACTAGTATAATATGGTATAGTATAAACAATATTATAGTTCCTGCTATCAAAAACAATTTGAACACTGTTTAAAATGCTGTTTTGGGCAGTCCCTCACCCCAAGGCAGCAAGAAATCGCTACTTTTTTTGTTTGTTTCTTTTTATTTTAGTTTTTTTTTTATCTTTGTTACTTTTATTTTTTACTTTTAATTACAAACACAAAAACAGAACAAAAGAAGACAGATAAAAAAGGAAAAGCATGTATAAAAAAGCACATGATAACAATTCACAAAACAAAACACTGTATAATACGTAATAAACTATAAAACTAAACTAAATACTAATAAACAAAACTACAAATATCAAATGATCTGCGTAACAAATATCTGAGCTAACAAACAACAAACTGTGCAACTTAAGGCCATTTCTGCACTACACTGTTATAGTGCTATTATTCTACTTCCAACATCCTGTGGAATTCTGGGGTTGTTGTTTCCCGAGGCCAAAGAGCTCTCTGGCTGAGAATTCTCCCTAAACTGTAAACCCCAGGGTTCCATACGATGTTGAAAGTGGAATAATAACACTATAAACAGTGCAGTGTGGAAATGGCCTAACAAACAACAAACTATGCAAAATCACCCTACTCTTTTGTGAGCCGCCTTGGGTCCCACTTTGGGAGAAAGGTGGCATACAAATGAAATAAATAAATCCTCCAGAAAAGCTCAAATATGTAACCGGAAGGGACACAATGTCACTTCTGGCATCCCAAAGTGGCAGTCATGCTGACATGGTACAGCCTTCTGTGGCTCCAGGGAAGCCAGAAATGGAACATGCACACCTTGACTTTGAGGATGTGAGGAAGTAGCTTGGATACCCAGGTTGGTATAGTGGTTTGAGTGTTGAGTGTGCTTTTAAAATCTAAAAATAAAATCTCTTCCCTCATTGCACTTCCCCGCTTTGTCCTTGGCTTATTTCAGTTGTGGCACACTGTGTCCAAAGTGCAAAACCAGTTTGCAGCCAATTAACTCAGCAGCATGGTGAGGAGAGGGAAAAACAGACTACGACAGCCTCTCCTAACCTGTGTGTTTTTCCTCCTTAGTAACTTTTGCCACCTTGACAACCCTCTGATGTTGCTTGGCCACATGTGTCCTGGCTTTGATCTGTCAAATGTTGGAGAATATTAAAATCTGCAGGATGACCTTGGGCGAGTCATACTCTCTCAGCTCAAGAGGAAGGCAATGGCAAACCTCCTCTGCGCAAGTCTTGTTGAGAAAACCATTGACAGAGTTACCATAAGTCAGAATTGGCTTGAAGGTGCATAACAACAGCAACAGCAACAGGTTGCTAGACGTAAATGGCTCCACCTTTGATGACATCTTAGCTCTGTATGTACCATTGCTCATTCTGCCTAATGAGAGGCCTGGCCTAGCATTCTAAGCAAATGAGGTTCATCATGGTTGCCTCAGGAATCTCTTGTAGGGTAAATGCATTGTGGAATCTGGATTACAGGTCACATTCCTGGATTCCAGGGTACTCTACTATTGTACTGTGTGCTCTTTCTAATTTGGTAAAGTGTTGTCATAGAACACATAAGCAATGGGATTCAGGAGAAATTGGTTGGCTCCAGGTGTGTGTGTGTGTGTGTGTGCGTGGCCATTTTCACACTAGCCTGTTATAGTGCTCTTGTTCCACTTTCAACTTCCTATGGAATCCTGGGGTTTGCAGTTTGCAAAGGTCCCTCCCTAAACTGCAAACCCAGGATTCCATAGGATCTTGAAAGAGGAATAATAGCACTATAACAGGCTACTTTGGAAAAGGCCACTGTGTGTGTGAACCTATCTGGTTTAGAATTGCTGAACCTATCACTGAATCAGACTGCGCTTGCCTACTGAAATCTGCACTTTTCAGATTTTGTTATTTGCCTTGCCATTCAAAGGCTGTGTAGGAAAAATACACACCTTAAAAGAAAGCATGCACAAAAATTGTCAGTATCAAGTAAAATTACATGCAAAAATGTGCTATATTGGTGAGGGTGGCGGTGGGGAGAGGATTTTTCCAGAAAATGCATAGAAGGAAAAAAATGTACACATATTCAACCTTTTTAAGATAAATTTTGCCACTGGTGTGAATGCCGTGTGAAAAGGCTAGAAGTTGAGGAAGTGCAAATAGCCTGAATTCTTTCTAGTTCTACCTTAAAGTAGAACCTTTGACTCAATGGGATTTACCTATATGTTGACTTATTCAGCAATTCATTGAATGAGTGTACTCTGGGACTAACAGGATTCCACTTAATAATTTTAAATGCATCTGACTCCTGGGCCATTTCCGCACTAGACTGTTATAATGCTATTATTCCACTTTCAGCCTCCTGTGGAATTCTGGGGTTTGTAGTTTCCTGAGGCCAAAGAGCTTTCTGGCTGAGAAGTCTAAAGGACCTTCCTTGAATTGCAAACCCCAGGACACCATAGGAGGTTGAAAGTGGAATAATAGCACTATGACAGTCTAGTGTGGAAATGGCTAAAATGGAAGTAGCTGTTGATTCTTTGCTGGTGTCCTCCTGAACTCCTTCCTTGCTCACACCTGCTACCCAAATACTTGTGCTCCTATAATCTTAACATCTGAACAATCATGACAGGCTTCTGTTGGCTTCAACTCCCTGACGGTTATGTAAGAGTATGCTGCAACCTGACAACTTTTGAAGACAAGGTTGAGAAAGGGAAAGGTGTTTCTTAAAAAAAAAACCCAGGTATGTGCAATGGGAGGGAGGGAGCTGAGCTCAGAGGTGGTCACGTGGCTCCATTCCACAGCTGATGCTGATTAAAGAGCATGCCATGACTGAAGCGTCTGAGTCATCTTCATGAGAGATTCCAGGTTGTCCTCTCCTGTCCCAGGGCAGCTTGTTGCATCCGCTGCTCCTTGGGTGAAGTTCTGCCTCCCAGCTCAGAGAGAGAATGTAGCTTGGAAAAGGCAACCCTGCTCCTTTCTTTTGGGATCTGGCCCATTTGGGTTACCAGGAATAAGGACCAATGTCAGCAGCATCTTAGATGGTTCAGATGGGGAAGGTGTTCTCCTGCACAAGGTACCTTTTGCTTGTTTCACAATCATTGGCTTTCATTGGAAATTGCTTCTCTTTGGGGTGTGGGTGCATATGTGTTTGTGGGCGGGGGCCTCTGTCTTCGAGTGGTTGTGAGATAGATGGAATCATTTGCTCTAATACTGATCTCAGGTGCTGACTACCATTCACTATGTAGCCAGTAGAACGCTATGGGAAATAAGAAGGGGGTATCAGCATGCTTTGAGGGGGTGGAATCCCAAGTTTTGTAGAAGGCAAATGACTACTACAGAATATTCTGATGAAAGACTACGACTTTGAAGTGCTAAGTGTCTGACCATTTCCGCACTAGACTGTTATAGTGCTATTATTCCACTTACAGCATCCTATGGAATCCTGGGGTTTGTGATTTAGGGAGGGGCATTTAGAATTCTCAGCCAGAGAGCTCTTTGGCCTCAGGAAACTACAAACCCCAAAATTCCAGAGGATGTTGAAAGTGGAATAATAGCACTATAACAGTGTAGGGAGGAAGTGTGTGTATGTGTGTGTATGTGCCTCTAAGCTGACTTCCACTTATGACAACCCCATCATGGCAAAATTCATTCAGAGGAGGTTTGCCATTGCTTTCCTCTCAGGCTGAGAGAGAGTGTGGCTCTCCCAAGATCACGCAGTGGGTTTCTGTGGCCGAGTGGGGATTTGAACCCAGTCTCTTGGAATCGTAGCTCAGCACTCAAACAACTGTACCATATTGGCTTTCTAGCTAGGATCATCAATCTTGAACTATTTCATTGTGTTCATCATTTACTTCAAAGCAATGTAAATCATCTGGGGGCATTATTTTTGTTTTCTTAATGTTCAACCTTCCTTTGTCCATTTTCTTCGACTTTCTTCAATAATCATTCCAAATCTTTGCTATTTGCTGCTAGTAGTCTGCTGTCATCTACATATGTTAAACTGTTGATGTTTCTTCCTCCAATTTTCACGCCTCCTTTCTCCAAGTCAAATTCTGTTTTACGTATTTGTTCAGCGTACAAGTTAAACGGATAGGGTGATAAAGTGCAGCCTTGCCTGAGCCCCTTGCCAATTGGGAACCATTCTATCTCGCCATATTCTGTCCTGACAGTAGCTTCTTGTCTTGAGTGCAGGTTACACATCAGGACAATCAAATATTTGTGGCACACCCAATTTTTAAAAAGAGTGATCCATAGTTTTTCATGATCTACACAGTCAGAGGCTCTGCTATAATCTATGGTCCTTTCTGCAACTCACCTTTTCGTGGAACTGGGGTGTGGGGCTTGCGCGAGCAGCCTCTAGCAACAGGCTCTCGTGTCCTGGTTCCTTCAGCTCCGCAGCTGCTGCCTGCTTGCGCGAGAGCCCCTCCTCTTCCTTCTGCAGTGCAGCCTGGGATTTTCCCAGGCTGTGCTGGGGCAGGAAGTGCAAGCGCCATGCCTCCAGAGCTCCGCATGCACGGCAAGTGCACGTGGGGCCCCGGAGCGATGTGCGATCATGCACCATTTTTGGCTCGCAGCCAAAAATGAAATAGTGCGTGATCGGCGCCTGCCAGGCCCTGGAGCATCATGCAATTGTGAGTGCATCGTGTGGACCACTCCTCGCAGTTGTGTGACGCTCCGGGGGCCCTTTCGCATGGCAAATGCTGTGCGAAAAGGGCCTATGAATCATGAGCTGATTTTCTTTTGAAAATTTTTGGTGTACTTCATTATCCAACATAGGTTTACAATATGATCTCTAGTGCTTCTTTCTTTCCTGAATCCATCTTGACATTTTTTACTCGTTAGATGGTAAAAGTCTTTGTTGCAGAATTTTGTGCATGAATTTGCTTGTATGAGCAATTACTACGATGCTCCTGTGGTTACTACAATCCCTGGTATCTCCTTCCTTGAGGAGTGGAATTTCTATTGAGCATTTTCAATCTGTGGACCATTGTTATGTTTTCCATATTTGCTGACAGATTTTAGTTAAAACTAGAGTATATTCTGTCTTTGTAGCTTGAAGCAGCTCTATTGGTATGCCATTTGTTCCTGGTGATTAATTTCTCTCAAATGCTCTGAGTATAGCTTCTCTTTCTAAAACTGAAGGTTCATCTTCGAATGGTTCTTCTTTGAATGAATTTATCAACCTTTCATCTCTTTTATATAGTAGTGCACTCTTTCTTCTGCATATTGTTTCCAGATAGTAATGGAACGCTTTCCCCTGCTGAGCGTAGAGCATCCCCACTCTTGGTTTAAATTTCCCTTTGATATCTTGGATCTTGTGGAAGAGGTCTCTTGTTCCTCTTTTTTGTTCTCACCTTCTATTTATCTGATTAATTATATAGTGGTTCTTCTTGTCCCTGCATGTAAGTAGCTGAACAGTTGCATTCAGGGTTCTGACTCTTATTTCTGTCACCTTTTACTTTGGCTTCTTCTCTGTCTTTAACTGCTTGAAGAGTTTCATCTGTCATCCATTGAGGCTTCTTTTTCTTTTTGGCTGCAGATGATGTCTTTTGCATTCCTTCCTGACAGTGTCCCTGGATTCAGTCCAGACATTTTCTGGCTCCCAGTCAAAGTGTCTCACTCATGTACACTTTAGTTCACTCACCCCAAGTATTGCAATGTTTATATGTTCCATTTCTTGTTTCGCTGTGTCTAGCTTCCCCTGAGTCACACTTCTCACATTCCATGTCCCTGTATTATGTGTTGTGCAGCTTCAGACTTTCTTTTTGCATATCAACATGCTGAATCTCCTTTCAGCTAGGGTCCACTTGCATCATTAGCCAAAGTCCTGCTTGTAGTTGCCCTCTGTTGTACTCCATTTGTTCACTGAGTGCCATCCGACCTGGGAGTCTCATCTTCTGGCACTGTCTCTTGTTTCATTTTCGATTGTCTCATCATAGAATTTTTGTGGTAAAAGTCATTCAAAAGGGGTTTGCCGTGGCTCCTTCTGTGCAGTACTAACAAGTGTTAGCTGTGGAGTTACCACCATTGTCTCTGAGAGATCTTCTTATCAGGTCCCCTCCGTTCCAGCTCTTGCTCCTGCCCAGTATCTCTTTGCCACTTTTAGCCAGACACCTTGGCAACAGCATGTCTGACATGGAAGATCCAACCATCTGCACTGCTGCTGTCAGCATAGCCTCTTGTTGTCCCACAGAATCGTAGAATCGTAGAATTGGAAGAGTTGAACTCTACTACCATTGAGTCCAACCCTCTGCCATGCAGGAACACACACTCAAAGCACCCCCGGTAAATGGCAATCCATCTTCTGTTTAAAAACCTCCAAAGGAGACTCCACTACACTCCAAGACAGCATATTCCACTGTCAAATGGCTCTTACTGTCAGGAAGTTCTTCCTGATGTTTAGGCGAAATCTCTTTTCTTGACGTTTGAATCCATTGCTCCATGTCCTAGTCTCTGGAGCAGCAGAAAACAAGCTTGCTCCATCTTCAACATGACATCCCTTCAAATAACATGGCTATCATGCCCTCTCTTAACCTTCTCTTTGTCAGGCTAAACATCCCCAACTCCCTAAGCCGCTCCTTATAGGGCGTGGTTTCCAGTCCCTTCACCATTTTGGCCACCCTCCTCTGGACACATTCCTGTCCTTCTTGAGTTGTGGTGCCCAGAACTGGACACAGTTCTGGACCTAGAAGCATGAAGTCCCACCTCTGAAGCATGATTCCCGCCCTTGATTTAGGCTGTAGCCCTTGATGGTAGATTTGTATTTGTGCTCTAACTTGGAATCTATTGCAATGCATAAGCAAGATGAGACTAAGCTGTTGCTGAATAAATAATCGATCTTGATGCAACATATGAAACAGATGAGGGGGTACTACGTGGGCATGTTTGGTGTCAGAATGCTTAAAAATCCAGAGCCAAGATGTTTTACAGGCCTCCTCCTTTTCCCCCTTGCTTTGTGGCCCAGACCACAAGGCTAAGAGTTGCAATCCCTGGGGATTTGGCCAGGCTGCTTGGAACGGACAAGATGGCCTTGTGGCTTACCACACTTCCAGGTGCCGGTTTAAAAGAACCATTGTCCGGTTCTACCGCAGGAATGTGTTTCTGGAGAGGTATCTGTTTTTTGCTCACCCATACTTCCAGAGCTGAGTGGATTTTATGCCACAGGTCTTGGCCTGGTAATGACTTTTTCCCCCTTCAACACTGACCAAAATATCCCTGCTTTTATGTAATACATGTGTGTCAGCCCATATGGGGGTGCTTAGAAGAAAACACCACATGGACAGGATTTTTTTAAAAGAAAAACTTTCAGAATGGAGAGAAAATAGGACACTGAGGTCTCACTCAGACACAGAACTTGGAAAAGTTGCTTTCTGGGCTACATCTTCCAGAATCTCCCAGTCAGAATATCCAGCCACTGTGAAAGCTGGCAGAATTTCCGATAGCCTAGTCTAAAAAATAGTAGTTTATCCCGAGCTTTGCTCAGTCAAGTGGTCAGAACCCAGGGTGCTAGAGTTCAGTGGTGAGGAGATGATGAAGAAATTAAGTAGCAAACAGAGTGCCATGAAACCAGATCATTCTTTTATGCCTATCTAGCAGATGGAGTGCCAGCCACCTCATTGGGTCCATGGCTTGGCCACCATAAACTAATGAGTTATGGACCTTGCATGTGTTCATGTGTTATTCATTTTGCTGGTCCCAGGATCTGGACATTCTGGCATTTGAATTCCTTGTGGTTCACCATGCCTGCCAACATTTCACAGATGAAAACTGAGATGCATGTGGCCAAGTGACATCAGATGGCAAAAATTATTATTAATTATTAATTGCTAATGAGGAGGAACACGCATACTGCGACACTTTCCTTTTTCCTGAGGCCTTTTCGGCACTGGGCTATTAAAACGGTACAGAGCAACCTCCAACGGAGGTCTTCTGCACCATAGAGTGGACTGGGGCGGACTACTTTTTGTAGTTCCATACCTCAGTCCACTCCGGAGCGACCAGAACTGGTCGCGTGGCGTGTTTTTTAAAAACCTCTTTTTAGAGGTTTTTAAAAAGCACGGAGCGCACAACCCCGTGCTGCTCCATCGCCCGGCTCCGGAGCAGATTTGCAAGCCCGTGCAAGTGTGTGTCTGCAGACCTGCCGGGGGCGGGCTTCCAGCTGGCGAGCTTCCCCGGTTGGTGGAGAGCCTCCACCAACCGGAAGCCACCATTTAGGACGCCGGAGGAGTGCGGAGCAACAAGCTCGCACTCCTCCTCATCACGACGGACTCGCCCGGACGAAGTTAAAATCCGGTGAGTAGCATGTTCCGTCGTCCCCATCGTTCCACGTCTGGAAAGGGCCTGAGTCTGCTCGGAAGGCAAGATTCTACCGTCTTCTCTTTCCCTGCTGGGTAAATAGACTAAAAACTACTTTGGCACTTTGCTCTCAGTTTGCAGCAATAGAAGTAAGCTGAGGACAAAGAGGGCAAAGTGGGAGGAGGGGAGAGAAACTGAGACATTTTAAAAGCATCTGAAAATGTGGGATGACAGGGGATTAATCAGGACTCTCTCTGCCCAATCTGGAGAACTGGAGAGCATGAAGTCAGTTGAAGACAAAGGCCATTTCCTCCCTATACTGTTATAGTGTTATTATTCCACTTTCAGCATCCTGCAGAATTCTGGGCTCTGTAGTTTCCTGAGGCCAAAGAGCTCTCTGGCTGAGAATTCTAAATGCCTCTCCCTAAACTGCAAACCCCAGGACTCCATAGGATGTTGAAAGTGGAATAATAACACTATAACAGTGTAGTGCAGAAATGGCCTAAGAAGCAAAGTGGGAAGAGGAGGAGAAAGAAACTGAAATGTTAAAAGCAGCTGAAAAAGGAAATGGCAGGGATTTTAATGGATTTGAAAGACTTTAAATTCTTTAGATGGTTTGTTTTTAAAATACAGCACACACCCAGTTCATTGGTGTTTTTGGATAGTTTTTAATGTGTACTGGTTTTAAAAAATTGTCAGTCACCTTGAGTTGTATTATTGGGAAAAAGGCAGGATGTAAATGAATGTGGTGATGGTAGTGATGATGATGATGATGATGATGATGATGATGATGATGAATAAAAATAATAGACCCATTGAATTAGTTGTTGAATGGTGAGTCAACATATAAGGAAATCCAGTCTGCTTTGGGCTTTAGGCTTCTTGAGTGGGATAGCTTGGAATTATGGATGGCTATTCGTTGTGGTGAATTGTCTCATCAGCCAAATATCCTTAGGCCTTTAACTGACCCCATCCATCCAGGCTGCCCATTGGATTATTTGGGTAGGAAAGAGTATAAGAGAGCTTCTGGTTAGCGGGGTAGGTGGGTCTTATCAGGTCTTCTTTAGTTCTTTTTGTGCATCATCCATTGACCTTGACTTCTAACATATTCTGAAGAACTACCTCCTGGCCTGTCATAATAGAATCATAGAGTTGGAAGAGACCACAATGGCCATTGAGTCCAATCCCCTTCAGCCATGCAGGAACACACATTCAAAGCACCCCCACCAAATGGCCATCCAACCTCTCTTTAAAAATCTCCAAAGAAAGAGACTCCAAGGCAGCATATTCCACTGTCAAATGGCTCTGACCATCAGGAAATTCTTCCTGATGTTTAGATGAAATCTCTTTTTCTGTCGTTTGAATCCATTGCTCTGTGTCCTAGTCTCTGGAGCCATGGAAAGCAAACCCATTCCCTCTTTGATAGGACATCCTTTCAAATATTTAAACATGGCTATCATGCCTCCTCTTAACCTTCTCTTCTGCAGGCTAAACATACCCAGCTCCCTAAGATGCTCCTCATAGGACATGGCTTCCAGACCCTTCACCATTTTGGTCACCTTCCTCTGGACACGCTCCAGGTTGTCAGTATCCTTCCTGAACTGAGGTGCCCAGAACTGAACACAGTATTCCAGATGAGGTCTAACCCAAGCAGAATAGAGTGGTCCTTCAGTCCTGACTTAAGGCTAGTGGTACAAAGCTTTGCTTATGATGTTCTTACATGCAAGGGTGAATAATTTCCAAAAGTTTTCTACCCACTTGGTGAGATTATGGAGTTTTAATGTGCTTTTACTTGATTTACTGCTTTGTGGAACTTTTTGTTGTGCAAAAAAATTGAATGAAAAAAAAATAGTCCTTGGGTTTTTATTGCAAATGCGTTCCCTCCAACATTTCACAAATAAAAATGAGGACACGTGTAGCTAAGCAACATCATAATGTGGTCAAGATGTCAGAGGTGCTTAATGAGCAAGAATGGACACGCCAGGGAATGCTGCAGAGTTTTGCTTTTGTCTGAACTTCTGGGAAGAACAAGATTTTGTCCCCTCCACTCCTTTTCTCTCTGCTGAATTAACTGAATGAAAACTACTTTTACACATTGAACTCAGTTTGCAATAACTGAAGTACACTAAGGACAAAGGAGGAAAGTGGGAGGAGGAAAGAGAAACTGGGACATTTTAAAAGCAGCTGGAAAAGTGGGATAACGTAGCATTGATTGGGACTGTCCGTACCAAACTGGCAAAGCTGGAGGGAATGTAAATGACATTTTGGGGCAAGAAACTATGGAGCAAAATGTGTGGTTTTGTGTTCAGGATAGTCAGTTATTGCACAGATTAATTTTTCACAGAAAAATCTTGAACTACAAAAAATCCCATGGCAGTTGTTTGTTTTATCAGTGAGATGTCTCAATTTGCCAAGGCATGCAGTCAGAAACAAACAACAAAAATTAGAGGTTATCTTCTATGTCCCAATTTTAAGCTTACCAGTGATTTCTGTTTTATATACTACTTTCATGCTAGCACTGAATGCACAACTAGGACAGAGATTGGGAAGATTTTTTTTATTTTTTTTTTTATTTTATTTTTTTTGCACTACAATTCCAAGAATTATGGAGGGTGGGTGGTATAGTGGAATTCTTCTTCCATTAGAAAAAAAGCTCTGCACACAGAAAATTTCCATGCCATACCAAAGATGGCTCTAGATCCCTTCTTGGCCGTGCTACATTTCTATGTACAAAGATGTTTCTTATGCAGCAACAGTTGTGGGAATTTCCTCCTGCAATAAGTGCTACAGTCCAGGCACAGGTGGTTTAGTCCTCACCATGAGGATTAGAACGTTCATGATGATTCTCCCAACTCATTTTTTTCTGGGGTGGCTTCCTCAGGGGGGAGTGCTGCTTGCTCTGTTGCCTATGAAAGGAGCTGTTATCTATGTCTCCCAAAGGATTGATCTGGAGAAGGCTTCTGGCTTCCTGTATTTCCAGAGCCCTTAAGAGATTTGCCTTGGAAATTCCTTTCTTTGCACTGTTGACTGGAATGTCAATGCTTTCCAT
The DNA here is from genome assembly GCA_030412105.1 of Cyclura pinguis. Taxonomy (NCBI): domain Eukaryota; kingdom Metazoa; phylum Chordata; class Lepidosauria; order Squamata; family Iguanidae; genus Cyclura; species Cyclura pinguis. The sequence goes on from CM059612.1 coordinate 10,371,582, forward strand.
TGTTTGCTTTCAACACCCTGGGCCCTCTCTCTCTCTCTCTCTCTCTCTCTCTCTCTCTCCCCCCCCCTTCAAGGTCCCCCCAATTAAGAATATAAGCATGGTTTTGTGTGTTGGGCTAGTGGTGGACCATCTTGTCACTACAGCTCTGCCTCTATTCACAGCTGGACTGACATTCCTCAGGTGTCTTTAGCATGGTGTCTAGTTCTGCTTCTGTGGTGTGTAGGTTCTGGGCTTGTTGTGAAGTTTGTGGGCTAGAATATGGGACTGAGCTCTGAAAGGAACAGCCCAAGCTATTTGCATTGTTGTTGTTTGCTTTTAAGTAATTTCCAACTTATGACAACCCTAAAGTGAACCTATGATGGGGTTTTCTGGGGCTGAGAGTGTGTGATGCATCCAAAGTCACCCAGTGGGTTTCCACGGCCAAGCAAGGAATCGAACTCTGGTCTCCAGGGTCTGTGGTCCAATGCTCAAATCGCTATGCCATGCTAGCTCTCTGCTGTTTACATACTTTCCAACCTTTCCCAGTTGAAAACCTGGACATCAGTGGTAGAGTGACCAGCGGGTTGAGTTACATGACCTCAGTGGCCCATTTTTCACCACCAGTGTTAAAGGAGATGAACCTATCCTTCCAGTAAGATTCGTACATGGAGTGGGAGGAGGCACCATCTTGTTCTTTACCTCAAATGCCAAAACACCTTCGTCCATCCCTGGTGATTCGTAAAGCAGGTAGTGCAGACCTGCATGGCCAATTTTGGGGGATTTAAAATTTGCAGGAAAATTGGTAATGATGCTTGTTTATCAAACTGTGTATGTGTCATGGGGGAAGAAACTGTTGTCAGATCCACATGTGCAAATTGCCCATGTCCTAGGACAGGGATAATAAATCACACTTGCATGCTGTGTGCCACTGTGGTGAAATGAACTCCAAAATGCACTTTAATAAATATTTGAAAATAAAACAAATAAAGGGAGCATGCTAGAAGATGTATTTCTGTTAGGGCAGGAAGGGCAACTGTGAACCTGCAGAAGTTCTTGGAGTGCAACACCCATCTGCCTTTGTCAGCGTAGCAAATGGTGAGGTATGCTGAGAGTAGAAATTGCAGCCCAATGACTCATGGAGGGGCACATGTCCCCTAAGTCTAGGGCAGGGGTGAGTGCAGTGTGGCCCATGAGGTACATGAGGCCTAGATTCCAGTTTTGTGGCCCCTGAATCCTCAACATTCCCCCAAAGTCCACTAAGCCTGACTTTAAAAAAAATCCACATTATTTTGGGGCAAATTTTGCTCCAGAACTACACAGAAAGCTCCCCAAATGTGTGAAAACATGCAAAAATACCCTCACAAGCATCTCAGAACCTTGTGGTACCTCTAAATACTTTTGTCTCCCCGCAGTACCTCTCAAAATATCAGCAAAGTGTCACATCCTGTTACCATTTTGAGAAGAACTGAAGGGGAAAATGGAGATGTTTAGACTTAACAGCAAGTGTGTGTGCCCCATGGGGTGGGGGGATCTTGGAGGAAGAATTTCTCCTGGCCTTTCAGTAGTTGCCTGCCTCTTGCCCGGGAAATCCCTCATATGATGTTGAGGACTCACAGATGCTCACGTCCACCTCTCTATCTTTTCTCCTTGCAGGGCGACCATAGATGAAGTGGAAACGGATGTCGTGGAAATTGAAGCCAAGCTTGACAAGGTAAGCCAGGAAAGCTAATTGACAGAAGAGATTTGAAACCTGTGTAAGGATTCAGTTCACTTACATGAGAACTAAAAGCAGGGCCAGCCCTGCCATTTGGCGTGGTGAGGCAAGTGCCTTTGGTAGCAATTGCTGGAGGTGGCAGTGGCAGTTCTTCTTGAATTCTCAACTGTTTCCCTCTGCTGGAGAATAGACCTGTCTATGCCATACAGCCAGCTGCCTCAGATGTAGTTGGAGACACTGTAGCATTTCCAAAGGACCACTGCCACTCCAGTCAGCTTTTGGATTTAAATGGTTGAAGATGCACCATCTTTGGTCCTTCATAATCATTGGCAATGTATCTTAGGACAACCCTGGCAGGAGATGCATGGCTGCACTCCCTTGTTATCTCATTCTTCCTTCATTGAGCAAGAAGGTTTGACGGGGGTATGCAATTTGTTTGCTCAAATGCAAGGAGAAGCCAGAGTGCCCCTCCCAAAACTGCAAACCCCAGGATTCCATAGGCTGTTGCAAGTGGAATCATAGCGCTGTAACAAGCTAGTGCGGAAGTACTCTGGGTCTTGGCAGTTGTTGTTGCTTGCGTGTCCACACATTCTATTTTCTTTTAGAGGCTGTTTATAGTGTTTTCTTGGGCTAGGGCTCTTCCAAGTTTTTTTTTCCTTAAAAAACCTGGGGTGTCAATTGCTGATGTGGTCCTACAGTTTGAAGGGCAATGTTTTTCCTCTCTAGTTTTTTTTTTTTTTTAATGATTTATAGTTCTGTAATGCAAAAGTGCCATTCCACTGATACAATGAAGCACTATTCAGGAATGCCCTGCCTTTCAACACCCCTGGTGACTTGCTCTTTCAATGCCTCCTAAGGATAAGTTCCATTAATTCGATGTGGGGTCCACATATCAGTTCTTCATGTCTATGGAGGCTTGTTTGGGGTCTGTACTTTGTTTTGTTGGTGTCACAGAATGTTCAGAACTTACTGGGCTGAATTTTAGGTTACGTTTTCCTGCACCTTCAAGGCTCTCTCTTCTCTCATTTGAATGCCAATGCATTAGCTAAAGTGGTACACCCTAGAATGTGCTCCCACAATCTTTAGCAAAATGGGCTTGGCCTGTGGGGGTGGCAGAATGAAGGGAAGAAGGGACTTACAGGTAGGACTGTCAACAATAGGTAGCAGTGACCATGAAAGATGGCCCATTAAAATGAAAGCTCTCAGCCTAGGCTGGAATCTGTGCTTGCATAAAAATAGTTGCACAAGTGGCCCTGTAGGTTCGGGCAAAAGTAAACAGCTGCTGCCTCTCGTAATTTGTGTGTTCTTCCTCCTTAATAACTTTTGCTATCTTGATCACACTCTGATGTTGCTTGGCCACATGCGTCCTGGTGTTCACCTGTGAAAGAATGGAAGGTATGGACTTGTTGCATGGACTTACAAAAATCAGAAGTGTCAGATAAGTTGCTAGCATCTTTTTCTGTGCCAACACTGTGTGCTGTGCCTGGGCTTTGCTTCACTTTGGTTTGCAGTAGCCCCTAGTTTTATGCGAAGACATGGTATAGAAGCTTTGAGAAAAAGCCATGCTGTCTTTGTACTTTTGCTGCAGACAGAGGAGCCAGGAATTGTCATAGACATCGGTCATTTTTTTCTTGTTGAAACATCCTCTCTGGTTCTTAAATTTTACACATAGGCCATTTCCACACTACACTGTTATAGTGCTATTATTCACCTTTCAACATCCTATGGAAGTCTGGGGCTTGTAGTTTACTAAGGGCCAAGAACTCTCTGGCTGAGAATTCTAAAGGTCCCTCCTGAAATTGCAAACCCCAGTGTTCCATAGGATGTTGAAACTGGAATAATAACACTATAACAGTCTAGCGTGGAAATGGCCATAGTTTTTGCATCCGAATTCCCAAGTAAACGTGTGTAGGATGATAGATTTAGGCTGTGTCTTTGACTTTCTCAATGTGCAGAATAGGACCCTAAAAATACTCCTTACTCCTGAGTAAATCCACTGGCTCATTGCTGCCCATTTTGCATGTATGGAGGATTCTTCCTGAAATCGTACCCTTGATTGGCCTCAGGCTTTGCTATGTTGGGCTCTTGGGATGGATTTCTTATAATCTCCACTGTTTCAAATAACATTTGAGGATGTTCCCATCTTCATCCCCTTCTTCCCGTCCCTCCAAAGCGTGCTCCCAGCAAAGAACGTACGGCTCATTTTGCTTTCTGGGAGGACGAAAACTTCATGGCAGAAACTGCCACGTTGCAGAACGCGCTTTCCTTTCCAGAGGCTCACTCAGAGCCTCACTGGTGTCCATCTGGGTGCCAGATGTGACCGGGAGCTGCGTCTGCTTGCTTTTGCGTTCCCTGGAATCGGATGCAACAGTGCAAAGATGTTTGCCAGCATCCAGTCTCGCTTTAGCGGATGACTGGAATGACGAGAACATGAAAAGCAGGAAGAAACACATTCAGATGTTAGCTCTCTTTGCTCTCTCTCCAGAGTTTGAAAAGTTACATTTAAAAAATAGATAGTTAAAGTGGTAAAGTATGTCTGCATCTCAGAGTTACAGTTTTACACCACTTTAATTGTCATGGTTACCCTATGGAATCCTGGGATTTCTAGTTTGATTTGCATAGAAAGGTATCCAAAGTACCCAGCGAAGAGAAGGAATGAGAATTAAATTAGCATAATTCTGTAGTGTAGGCATACATTTGGGGCACCTTGGGAATTGTAGTTCAGGAGAGTGGACTCAGGTTGTCTAGCAAAGAAATACCTCGCCAAACTACAACTCCCATGCTTCCTTAGGATGGATCCATGACAGTTAAAATGGCACGAACTTAATACACACACACACACACACACACACACACACACACCCTATGGAATCCTGGAAGTTCTAGTTTGATTTGCATAGAAAGGTATCCAAAGTACCCAGAGAAGAGAAGGAATGAGGATTAAATCAGCATAATTCTGTAGTGTAGGCATACATTTGGGGCACCTTGGGAACTGTAGTTCAGGAGAGTGGACTCAGGTTGCCTAGCAAAGAAATACCTCACCAAACTGTAACTCCCATGAAGGCCCAGGCCGGATCCATGACAGCTAAAATGGCATGAAGTTATACAGTGCAAATACACCTATAGTTCCAAGACTTCACAAGTAATAGGTTATACTATAGTTACAATCTGTTAAAGTAACTTTACTTTCCTATTGCTCAGAAGTAACTAGATTAGGTACTTGTGGTTGCTTTTGTTAAAAAAACATCCAAGTGCTGTAAGCCACTGACTGTTGGTAAAAATAAATCCTGTCTTCCTTCTCACCACCCACAATGGAGTACCACCTAGCACTTTAAACTGGTATTCCTCTTCCACCTTTGAGGATACCCCCATAACTATACGAGTAACTAAAAGAGCTATGGCGATACTGCCAAAGGAGAGGGGTATTTACCCCTTTATGAAGTTGCAACCCTAATGAGATGTGGCTGTATCTTTATGTTATTGAGGGGGGAAAAATTACAAATAACTAGTTATTTGTAACTTAACTAGTTAGTTGCAACTTGTTATGGCCAACTGCTGCCAGAATTTTTTCCCCCAGTTATGTGTTGGGGGACATGTGAGGTTCCAGGTAGAAGGACTTATGGACATGAAAAGGAAGAAGATCTTTGTGGGGGGTACATGTAGATGCAGAGGGGCATGAGAATTGGTTTTCTTGAAGCCTTTGATATTTTACATTCAGTATTCAGTGGGGATGAGAGCCAGTGTGGTATAGTGGTTTGAGCGTTAGGCCATTTCCGCACTACACTGTTATAGTGCTATTATTCCCCTTTCAACATCCTATGGAATTCTGAGGTTTGTAGTTTCCTGAGGCCACAGAGCTCTCTGGCTGAGAATTCTAAAGGCCCCTCCCTGAACCCCAGGATTCCACAAGATGTTGAAAGTGGAATAATAGCACTGTAACAGTGTAGTGTGGATATGGCCTTAGACTACAACCCTTGGGGCCAGGTTCGATTCCCCACTCAGCCATGGAAACTCACTGGGTGACCTTGGGTGTGTCACACACTCTCAGCCTCAGAGAACCCTGTGATAGGTTCACCTTAGGGTTGCTATAATACCTTCAAGGCACACAACAGCAGTAAATCCATTGAGAACAAGGGCAGAATCATACAACCTCCTTCTTGGAATCCCTGTTGGATCCCAGTCCATTTCTCGGCCCAAGTCAGTGTGCTGATTGTGACTTACAAAGCCCTATGTGGCTTATGCCTGTATTATCTGACAGGCATATCCCCCCTATGAGCCTTTTTAGGCCCTGAGGTCTTCTGGAGGGGCTCTTCTCTCAGTGACCACTTCTGCACCAGATTGTTATGGTGCTATGATTCCACTTTCAACATTCTTTGGAATTCTGGGATTTGCAGGTTAGGGAGGGGCATTTAGAATTCTCAGCCAGAGACCTCTTTGGCCTCAGGATGCCACAGGATGTTGAAAGTGGAATAATAGCACTATAACAGTGTAGTGCAGAAATGGTTTAAATGGCTCAGGTTCCAGTCTGTCCAAAATGTATCTGAGAATTCAGGCATCCTCTTGGCCATCATTCTCACGCTGCTCTTTTTCTCTTATTGATTGTTGGAATGTTTTGAGCTCTTTAATGATTTTGAATGGGTTTTAAATCATTTTTATACTGCTCTTCTGTGCTTTAATGCAGCCTGTTTAGAGATCTCATGTCATCAAGCAGCGTACAAACTTTATAAATAAACAACCCGTAACCTGAGGCCTTTAATGCAGAGATGGAGAAGATTTAGCTTTCAGGATATAGAACCCTGAGGTCCACCAGGCCCAAAATGCAGGTGTAGGCAGTACAGCCGGGCTCTTTCCCATGCTACACTGGGGAAAGATCACCTCCATTGTGCTTCCTGCCCTTCCGCATGGCCGGGAAGGACAGGAGCATTGTGCAATCGCGGGCGCTTAACAGATTTATTTGGTTAAGCGAATATCCTGCAATTGCAATGGGTGGGGGCGGGATGACAGTGGGACTCCAATGATGTCATGCAAAAGCAGGACCTGCAGACTGCTGCCATCGCGTTTCCATAGTATGGAAATGACCTTGGAGAGAGTGCTATGTTACCCTGTGTACTGGGGGTCCCGGGAGGGACACCAAAATGTGCTCAATTAAAGGTGGGGAAAATTAGCTCAGAGCACTGCTTAGCATTACGAGAGGCAGGGTAACGTAGCGAGATCTTGAACCCTATGTCTACGGGGTCGGGTCGAGCCAAGGAGCACACCAAAAGTTGAAACAATAAATGATGTTTTATTAAACACAAGCAAAACAGTGTATGCAACACATTCACACAAGATAACTACAGAAAATAAAGGTTGGAGTGGTATAGAGGGATTTTTATAGGGATTGCTGGTTTGGGTGATACTTCACCTGTCCTGAAGCCCGGAAAAATAGAGAGCGAGGCTGGGGTGCGATGTAGCTCAGCACGTGGAGCTGAGGGGAGGCTCGCCAAGCAAAGCGGCAGCAAGGCAGGATGAAACTCGGGAGCGATCCGAGGAAGGTCTCGGAATCAAGGGTTTTTATAAAGAGAATTGTGACTGCAGGCTATGCCGTACTTGGGGGGAAACAATCGATTTGGAGTTGGAGACAAAGCCTCCGAAAGGTCAGAATCTGAATGATTGAGTTATCGTAGCGATTCTCAATAGAGTAGCCAGTATGCAAACGCAGAGTACTTGGGTATTGCATAGTTTACCCATCAAGCTGCCATCGCGGGACAGAGGCTCTTTTGTAAGTGGCGTGCATACTTGCCGGGAGGTCTCCTAAGACAGTGATTCAGCTATTTCTGGCCTGCCTGTATTGTAGTTTGAATATTACAGCTATTAACGGCCGAGCTTGTTTACGTGCTTGTCCGGTGACCTCGCAAGCACATGGAGGGGAATAGAGAAGTGCAGCTTAATTGTGATATCAAGGGATATCTTTTAATATCCCCAAAGCTTGGACTAGCCGGGACAGTAACAGCTCACTGTCTTATTGCACATTCTTTGGGGCTGGCTTCCAGTTGCATGGACTATTCATACCTGTGTGTTCTTTTCCTTTCTAATCCAATCTTGAGTCTCTCCAGCCCAAGTCCAACATGCTAAGCACTACATGAAGAGCATGAAACCACAGATGGTCGAGGGGCTAACCTCTGCCCCATTTTCAACTCATCTAGACTCCTATAAGACACTGTCCTTTCTGCCCTTCTGCTATTTGGAGCCTAAGCAATGGGTAGAAGTGACTCAAATAATAATAGGACTATACCTGATGGAAGCAACATCTCCTATTTTTTGCAGAAAGCATATTTTTGTTGTGGGGAGAGGGTTCCAAGGGATGCAATAAAAGGACTCCACAGGCCACGTGGGGCTCACAGGTCAGGCTGCACAATTCCCCCTGCTGCCTGACACTGCCAGCTCACTCTTCTATGTGTCAGCTGGGATTCCCAGATCCCAGGGCCTGAACCACCTTCTCTAATCCCTCAGGGTGAGGGGAAAGAATCTCAGGGGGAGAGTGCTGCCTTGAAAAGTGTGTGTATATATATTTTCCCCATTTGTCAGACTTGGTGCTTTTTATATCAGTGGTGCTTTTTATATCATTTTTATATCAGTTCATGATACAACTGTGACTGATGCTTAACGTATCATGCTTAATGACATCACTTAATGACATCCTATAATGTTACCACAACCCACCTCCTGTGACATCACAAGGGCTTGTCTTCACTTTGGCTCTGAAATCTCAGGACCTACAATAGTTCTGACTTGGCAACCCTACAATATACTGGGCACGATGCTGTGTAGTACTGCTATTTGATACAGATGTTGTCATGTCCACAGTCGGACAGATCGATACAGATCAACCTTGGTATTGGGATTTTTAGACTCACCCTGGTGATGACATCATCATCATCTTGAGTCATTTCCTGCCTTTTCCTTAAAAATGGGACTCAAGAGGATATGATTGTAAGAGAGGACTATTGTGCTAAGCACCTGAACTTCAAAACATATCACTGTACAGAAACACTAATGCCTTCTCTCTTTCTCAGCTGGTGAAGCTATGCAGCAATATGATCGAGGCCGGCAAGGCCTACATCATCACCAACAAGCAATTTGTCAGTGGAGTCCGGGACCTATCGCAACAATGCAAGAAGGACGAAATGATTTCGGTAAGTGGTAACCAGATATAGGAGCTTCTGAGCCAGAGGGCCTGTCCCTACTACCAACAAGTAATTATAGGATGCCCTCACCCTGCAATCTGGTTATGTATGTACAGGTGGGTCTTGATATATGTTAAAGCTGCATCCCTGAGTTTGCAGTGTAAATTGAGGCTAACATAAATGGGGCAACTGGTTTCATGGGAAACAATTTGAGATCAGAGGATGTGTTCCTATGGGACTGAAGTAGCCACTGATTTTGTACCATATTGAAGATTTTTAAAGCATAAATCATCAGAACTGTTCTTTCGTAGCCTGTTCTTTTCTACTCCAGAGGGTAGAACCAGATGTAATGGTTTTAAGTTACAAGAAGGTAGATTTCAACTGAGCATTAGGAGGAACTTCTTGACAGTAGCAGCTGTTCAGCAAGGAAAGCAATTGCCTGGGGAGGTGAGGAGGTATCTTTCTCTGTTGTTGTTGTTGTTGTTGTTGTTGCATGCCTCCAGGTTGCAACTTATGATGATCCTAAGGCAAACCTATGGTGGGGTCTTCTGGAAGTATGTGATGCACCCAAGGATACCCAGTGAGTTTCCCACGGTTGGGAATTGAATGCAGGTCTCCCTGGATTGTAGTCCAGTGCTCAGACCACTACACCGTACTAGGTCTCTTTCTCTGGACATCATCAAAAAGAGGCTGGATAGCTACCTTCTGGGGGTGCTTTTAGCTAGAGAACCTGCATTAAGCAGGGAATTGGACTTGATGACCCATGAGGCCCCTTCCAACTCCATGATTCTATAGCTTTATTCACCATCCAAGATTTATTCTGCACAAAATCCTATATTTTGTTTTTAACAGAAAATGCCATTTTCTGTACAGGAAACAAAAGATGCTTTTTCCAGTGAAGAAAATACTACTTTCTGTGCAAGAAACCTGGCGCAAAACTGGCACAGAGTATGTCCCAAACTCATGGCAGAGCTTGGAGTGTGGTGGGAGGGGGCGGGGCTACAGCACGAGAGGTGTGGCCACTGTGTGTGGGGGTGTGGCCAGGGTATGCGAGGGCATGGCTACGGGCTGGGACACCTCAAAACAATTACCGCCCAGGGCAAATCGCCCCCCCGCCCCTGCATCCCTGTGTGCCTGCCCAAACTATGAAGATGCTCATCAGCACAGGATTCTCTTCATCAGTGTTTCCTGACACTCAAGAAACACATATTTGACCATTTTTGAGTACTTTTGAATTTTCTTTCGCATGCTACGTCCTCTCCTGCTGCTGGATCTTTGAAGCTAAGGTTCAAGGCAAGGCAGCAATGCTACTGCCTAGGGAGGCCATAGCAGCATGGACATCAGGGATGGGTTGGAGTTGGAGGAGACAACCTTTGAGGACTGTGATGGCTTTATACTTTTATGATTCTGTATTTGAGGAAAGGTTTTGTGGAGCTGAAATTAAAAAAAAAAGAAGAACCTGGTGACATATGGAATACATAATTTCGTGTGGAAGACACTAACACTTTCCCATTCCCATTGACCAAAGGAGAGCTTTTTTCTTAATATGATTATCAGGCAGATTTCTAATTAACATGGACCTCTGGGAGTCTGTTGTGGGATGAACACTGGAAATCTGCAAATAAAGGCACCGAACCAGAAACGTGCAAAATTATCCTGCTTGCAAAATCACACAGGGGTCAGGAACCCCTACACAAACCTTGTTATTCTCTGTATCTTCATAAAAGTGCATGAATAAATAAAAATGTTTGGATTGAGTAACTCACACTTCCCTCTCTCTCTCTCTCTCTCACAAACACATGGATCCAACACTAAGCTAAAAATATCTGAGGAGTTTGATGCCTCAAGGAATCACATTGGCTTTCTGAAAAACCAGAAAGCAGAGACAATGCAGCTGAAGTAGGTCAGCAAGCATCCGTTATTTGGGAAAAGGAAGATAAGCTCTTGCAAAAGGGAAAGAAAACCCAAGCTGGAGTGGAGGCGGTACCCTTGGGACGATGATCAAAAAGACAGAGGAATGTTTTAACTTCACAGCTACACCTCTCGGAACACCCAGTTGGATCTGCGGCTTCCACTTTCCGTGCAGAAACTTCATGTTTAGAATCATAGAATTGGAAGTTCTCCTGGGGGCCATCTAGCCCGACCTTCTTCCAGTGGAGTGACCCACTGCTAAAGTATCCTCGAGAAAAGAGTGCTGGTGCCTGTTCTGTGCATAATGTGCATGGAGGCCATTGACCCAGTGCCTTCTCCAAATACAGCCAGTCTCCCATAGTGAAACTCCTTTTTACAAAAGGTTTTTGTGCCTGCCCATTGCTTTTCATTCTTGTCCTCTATTTAGATGGATTTTTTTTAAAAGAAGCACTAACACTGAGAGGATAGTAACAGATGCCTGGAGAAACACTGCTGGTTGCAGCAGTTTGTCTGCAGTAAACGATGCAATTAAATGCAATTAAAAAGGCTGTGCTGGAATGGAATAGGATTCTGCTTTGCCCAGAGATTCTCAACCTTTGGTCCTCCAGCAGCTTTGGACTTCGGTTCCCAGAAACACTAGCCAGTATCGTCCATGGTGAGGGATTCTGGGAGTTGAAGTCCAAAAATTTTTGGAGAACCAAAGGTTGAAAACGCTTGCTCTAGCTGATATTGTAGCTAACTGTGCTTGTCTACAACAGGCACAGTATACAGCAGCTGCCTTAAGAGTCACCTACTGAGCATGCAGGAATTGCAGAACAGAGAGAAAAGGAAAGAAATGCTAAGCTGGCCTCACCAGGTTGCTCAAACATGTTAAGAAAGCATAGAAGCATGCTTGGCTGCCAAAATGGAAAGTAAGAAAAATGAAGGCAGGTGAATGAAAAAGCAAGCCCTGCATATATTTTGGAAGAAGTCCTCAAGAGGCCTCTAAGAATACTCAGATCTCTTATTCAAGTATTACATCAACTGGTTTTATTTCACCTGCTCATGTTGTCAGTTTTGAGTAAAAAGTTTGCTAAAATATGTTGAACTGCTCTTCCCTTTTGTGGTGCAGGAACCTACCCCTATTTTTTCTATGTTCTCTGTGACTGATACTAAAGTTGCTGTTCAAGAAGTAATATCCAGGAATGCTTTTCCTTCATTAACTAAGGCATATTTAGGCAGAAAAAATGGAATGCACAAATATAGGATGGGGGACACGTGGCTGGCTAATAGTACGTGTGAAAGGGATCTACGAGTCTTGGTGGACCACAAGCTGAACATGAGCCAGCAGTGTGATGCGGCAACCAAGAAAGCCAACATGATTCTTGGTTGCCTCAATAGGAGTATGGTGTCTAGATCGAGGGAGGTAATGATACTACTCTATTTGGCATTGGTTAGACTTCATCTGGAATCCTGTGTCCAGTTCTGGGCACCTCAATTCAAGAAGGATATTGACAAGCTGGAGCATGTCCAGAGGAGGGTGAATGGTGAAGGATCTGGACCAGCTTAGGGAGCTGGGTATGTTTAGTCTGCAGAAGAGAAGGTTAAGAGGGGACATGATAGCCATGTATAAATGTTTGAAGGGATGTCATGTCGAGGAGGGAGTGGGGTTGTTTTCCGCTGCTCCAGAAACTAGGACAAGGAGCAATAGATTCATGCTGCAGGAAAGGAGATTCCACCTGAACCTCAAGAAGAACTTCCTGATGATGGAATGAGGATAGACTTAGAGAGCTGGGTATGTCTAGTCTGCAGAAGAGAAGGTTAAGAGGGGACATGATAGCCATGTTTAAATATTTGAACCGTTGCCATGTAGAGGAAGGAGAGGGCTTGTTTTCTGCTGCTCCAGAGACCAGGACAAGGAGCAATGGATTCAAGCTGCAGGAAAGGAGATTCCACCTGAACCTCAGGAAGAACTTCCTGACGGTCAGGGCTGTCCGGCAGTGGAATATGCTGCCTCGGAGTGTGGTGGAGTCTCCTTCTTTGGAGGTTTTTAAGCAGAGGCTGGATGGCCATCTGTCGGGAGTGCTTTGAGGGTGTTCCTGCATGGCAGGGGGTTGGACTGGATGGCCTGTGTGATCTCTTCCAACTCTACATTTCTATGATTCTATGATTCTATGATCAGAGCTGTCTGGCAGTGGAATCTGCTGCCTCAGTGGGGTGTGGTTGAGTCTCCTTCTTTGGAGGTGTTTAAGCAGAGGCTGGATGGCCATCTGTTGGGAGTGCTTTGATGTGGGTTCCTGCATGGCAGGGGGTTGGATTGGATGGCCCCTGGGGTCTCTTCCAACTCTATGATTCTATGATTCGACTTGTGTTTCTGCAGAGAAAGATGACTTACTCCCTTTTACTGATCAAATGGTATTTGGTTGTATATGCTGTGCATATTCACCATGAATCAGATGTCAGCATCAGTACACAATTGCTGAGATCTATGCCTATGTAAGAGGTGGGGGACTTTGAGGACCACCCACAATTCCAGTGTCTCCTTTGAGGGAATTGTAGCTCAAAGGAGGCCTGCAATAGGAGAGTAATGACAGGAGCTAACCTATGTATACCATTATAACTGTAGAGAGGACTCCAGTTAAAGTTAAACAATGCAGTTGCATATGGACAGGGGGGCAATGGGAGTGGTTTGCCCCAGGTGGCAATGTTTTTGGGGCATCCCAGCCCGTAGCCATGCCCTCACACACCACGCCCACACACCATGGCCACGCCCCTCCTGCCCGCCCTCCGTACACTCCAAGCTCCGCCACTGAAACAATGTATTTTATTTGAATTAAGAAACATGAGAAATCAGACACTTTTAAGAACCATACATGACTATCGGAAAGTAAGGTGGAAAAGGCTGGATAGAGAGAAATTATGGGTGAAAAGGGTGATTGTTACCAGTTTTGAAGAAGGAGATTGCAGCGGAGAGGCTCACACAGCACCTGAGGGTACAACATACCACATATTGCAATTGGCTGGGGTCGAAGCTAGGATTTTTATACCCTATTTCATACCCTAAATGGATGTGTTGACAAAGCTGTAATGGCGTTCCCACGGGACTGACAGAGGGGTCCAGAATGGACTGATTGCTTTAACTCCAGAGTGACAAAACATTGATGGGATTCATGATAGTCTCTTACTATTAGGTCAAGTAGGGTGTGTAGTGAAGATCTCCACAGGATAAGATTGAGCGATGGCCTCTGACTGCTTAATCTGGGCAGTCTGTCTTCCACTGAGTTTGGGAATGCAAAGACCATGAAGTGGTGAAGGGATTAGCACAAACCCATCAGCATCAAGGTTTTCTGCATAATCCTCTCTGGACTTTCCCACCATCATGACCCTGAACACGTTCTCTGGTCAGTGTGACCCTGATCATGTTCTCCTGTCATTAATAAGTCCAATTTATGAAAATTATGTATCTCATGGGAAGAGTGGGTAGAGTATGGTAAAAATTCATAGCTTGGAAAAATTACTTTTTAGACTACAGCTGCCAACTGCCTTCACTACATGAAGTGGGGAAGTGTAGTAGTAGTAGTGTTGGTAGCAGTAGCAGTGAAGTTTAGTAGAACATGTTTAGTCCTCAGCATCTCCAACTCAGGTAAGAAGAAATGGGAAAGGGCCCTTGTCTGAGACTTTGGAAAGTAGGGATGGGACGAATCCAGAATTTTCTGAATCTGAATCCGGATCTGAATCCCTGGAAGGTTCTGGGAATCCACAAATCTCGAATCTTTCAAATCCTTTTTTTAAAAAGGGTCTAAAAAGCAAGGGAAAGAAGGATAATCTTGGGCAAGACACACTCTCTCAGCCTTAGCAAAAGCCTAGGCAAAGGCAAAGCTCCCTCTGAAGAAATCTGGCCAGGACAATTGTCATAGTTTTGCCTCAGGATCTCCTCAGATTGAAAATAACATGAAGGCCCTTTCTACACAGACAGGAAAATGTAGATTAATCCCACATTTTCCTGCCTGTGTAAACAGGACCACATATTACAGTACAGAGATAATCCAGGTCAAAACTAGCTTTTCTTTGCATAGCTCCTTCTGGCATCCTGGGGTTTGCAGTTTGATTATGCACCAGTACACTTTGGCAGAGAAGGCTGTGACACCTTGTAAAACTACAAACCCCAGAATTGTGTATGAAAGAGCTTTGCAAGGAAGCAATGCAAAGAACTGTTCAGCTGTCCTTGAAATCTCAAGAAGGCTGTACCTTCCAGTCAAGTCTCAAGTCCTGCAACAAGGAAGGCACTTAAAGCACACAAACAAACAAACAGTCTCTAGTGCAATCTCAATTCTGCACTCTGCAGTCTCAAGAGTCAAGTCTCAAGTCCTGCAACAAAGAAAGCACTTAAACACACACACACAAACACAAACGAGCCTCTAGTCTGGTCAATTCTCTACCCTCAAGTCCTGCAAGGGACACTCAAATCAAATCTATAGGCCTGTCTCAACAGTTCCCAATTCCTACCCTCCAGTCTCAGATCAAAAAATAACACAGATTAATACATGCTCAATAAACGATTCTGGAGGCAGCTACTGTTCACCTTGTTTGTTGTAGGCAACACACACTCCTCCTATAGAATCAGCTAGAGTAGAATCCCATTCTTTCCCGGCTCAAGTTTTTTGGCATTAGTTGTTTACCACAGACATGCTGCTGCAACACAAGACCAAAAGTCTTGTTTTCTCCAGCTCTCCTTTGCAACCTTTCCAATGGCAATGCTGCTTATAAACTTGCAGCTAGACAGAGGAAAAAGAAGACAAGGGGTTGAGAAGCATAAAAAGACTTTCTAAAAGGGAGCTTCAAAACGGGTTAACTGAAGTATTCATGTATTCAAGGCACAGAAACTAAGAGAGGAAGTGGCATCATGACAATCTTAGTCCCAGAATTGACCGAAGAAAGCTGGTGAAGGGGAAAGTGTGGCTGGCATGGGTGGCATGGAACCCCTGAACCCCTTTTTGCAGTCTTTGGAACCCCCTGGGACATTCCCACAAGCTCCGGGACCCCACACAAACTCAGTTTTGCTCTTCTGTCCCTTACCTCCCAATCCCAATCCCAAAATTACCTTGCAGAGGGAGGCAGCAGCAGGGAGAGGCAGCACCAGGGGCCAGGCAGCAGGAGAGAGAAATGGCGGCCTCCAGGGCATGCGAGGCTTTATGCCGGTCTGCCGGCCAACCACCCGTGCCCACATTGGGTGGGGAAACACGTGAGGAGTGGGATCCCATCCTGTTCCAGAGTTCTCAGGCGTCCCGGTCTCCCAAGTTTTCAGGCATCCTGGTCTCCAACATGCTGTCTGAGTGGCGGATTCGAAAGATTCCGTTTGCCTATTTTGGCACAGGGATTCGGATTCCCGAATCTCAAATCCCTGCCAAGGATTCGAGGATTCAATTGGCCCATCCCTAGTGGAAAGTTATTACTACTGAGAATAGACTACACCAGTAAGTGAAGATATTATCATTTTTGGACTATAACTCCTAGAATCCTCCAGCTATGAGGCTACTTTGGCTGAGGATTCTGGGAATTGTAGTAAAAAAGTAACTTCTCTAAGCTGTGAACAATACTGGATTAAATGCATCATCTGGCAAGAGTTTGAAAGTAATTTGTTGCAAGTAATGAATTCCTTGTAATCGGTGACTAAGGTGTAACCATGTTGCATTATTATTGTGACAAGCAGGGGTAATGCCATTCCTCTTAACTGAAAATATTTTAGGATACAGTAGAGTCAAGATTATCCGTCCTTCGGTCATCCGACATTCCGGATTATCCGACGTCGCGGCTGCTTGGGGCTGTAGGCATTTCCACGCCCCCAAACATGGTGGCCGCGACGGGCAAGGAGAGAAGGGCGAGTGAAGCCTCGCCCCAAAACACGGCCCCAAGTTTTACTGATGAAGAAATTGTCGCTCTTGTCAATAGCGATGGCGACGAAATAGAAATTGATGAGCAAGCATCATCTGTTGAACCTCTCACAATCTCGCATGGCGAAGGGGTTAGGGCTCTAGAAATCGCAATGAAGTACATCGAGCAACAAGAAGAAGCTACGGGGGCGACTTTATGATGCTGCAAAGATGGCGAGACTTGGCTGCGAAGAAACGGCAATCGTCGGGAAAGCAGAAAAGGATCAGTGATTTCTTTAAATTTTCAGAGGACTGAACTGTTTATACTGTACATCACAATGTTGATCAGTGATTTCTTCACATTTTCAGAGGACTGAACTGTTTATACATTACAATGTTGTTACTGTAACATTACTGCAACGTTACTTTTACTGTTACTGCAATAAAACTTCAATACGTTTGCAATTCATAGTGATTTCAAGGCTTTTCTTAGACCCTCCGGATTATCCGACATTTTCGGCTATCTGACTATCAGCCCGCCCGTTTATGTCGGATAATCGAGACTCTACTGTACTTAAAGGTTATGTGTGGCCTAACTGCTTGCTTGTATTTTGTATCACAGGCCAGTGGCTTGTAGTGACCTGTTTTAAAAAAATAAACAACTATTTTGATCAGTCGTGGACAGCAAAAAAGTAAAGTTGCTTTTTAAAGAATTGTGACCGTAAAGAATTGTGTCCTTATATATGGTAACAGCTGCACGGATTGAATATGCCAAACTGTGGAAAAATAAAGAGACCCCCGGGACAGAACAATGGCTTGACAACTTAACAGGAACAAAAATGGCAGATGTCCTGATGCAAAGATTAAAAGTGGGGGACAGATAACAAAGTTAATAAGGAACGGGAGCCTTCAAGCAACTATCTCAAAAAATTAAAGAGCTAATAGCAAATAGTTAATTGATAAATTAATCAGGGAGGTTGAAAACTGAATTAAGGTATAGAGGGTAACAATTAACAAAGAGGAAATTTCATGCTAGAAGTACGAATAAGCTATGCTTGCAAATGAAAATAATTCCTAGGTAGGATTAGAGGAAGAAAAAGAAGATACATCAGTATGTACAGTTTTTTTTTTCCATGAATAATATTATGTCTTAGTGAGTTTATATATTGTAAAAATTCTAATAAAAATAATTAAAAAAAAATAAAGAATTGTGACCGTAATGGCAGGTCCATATCTTTTGGAAGCCTTGGAGCTTTGAGGCTCCAGTGTAGTGATATGAATCTTTGGCTGTTTCATTTTCATGCATGAGGACAAATACAGTAGTCCCATGTTATCTGTGGGGGATACGTTCCAAGACCCCCTGTGTATAGGATTGACCCCTCTAACTTCACAGGGACCATAGATTCGGCATCATACTACCCAACAGTATGAAGCCTCTGTATGGTTTCTGCAAAGCTACAGGGCTACTTCTGGTGACTCCAGAGCCGTTTCCTGTTTCAGTGTTAGCAGAGGGATGTTTAAAGTGGGGCAGCTGCATGGGTGCTGTTGCACATATGCCGAGAGATGGATTGGGACAAAGGGTGGGAGGGAGAAAATTGAAGTTGTGAGGGAAGGATTTGACCGTGGATAACTGAAACTGTAGAAAATGAAACCGTGGATAAGAGGGACTACTGTACTTTGTTTTCTCCTGTCTGTGGAAGAAAACATTTTTTTTCCTAGCAGTATTCTCCCTTTATTTACTGTCCTGAAGTATTGTGCTAGAATTATTCTGAGGAAAAAAATGTGTTGTCTCTGGCAGGAGTTAAAGTTTCCCAGAGGGTTAGCCCATTGGGGAAATTCTATGAAAGCTAAAGCTGTGAGGAATTAGCCTTCTTTTAGCAGAGCTGCAGAAAAAAGCATGTCCCAATTTCTGTGTGGCTTCCCCAAACTGGAGGCTGACTTTAAAGCAAAACAAGGCAGGCAGCTTCAGGCTTCCAACGTAAAAGATTTACTAATAAACTTTAGAATTACATATGCATTGGAGAAACTAGATCCTATCTAACTAACAAAATAATTAGTGAAGATAGTGGCTTCATTCTTAACTCACCAACTTCCTAGTGGAGAGACTAGCATAGCAGAGAGAAGGTGCTAGAAACAAGATTGCAAAGGGAAAAGAGTGAGAGGCATGGTCTTCTATGTAAGGCCAGTGACTGACTCCAGGGTGTATCCTGGGTCACATGGTCTGGGTGCCATAGCCAGTTGTTTTAAATAACACACAGCAACAGCTGAGAGGGTTTTTACATGCAAAGGAAAACCTACCTAAGCTAAGCCCCATTTGTCCTAGAACAAGGTGGTGTGGGGAGAGAGATGCTAGAATTTTTCAACAGCCTCTTACACAAAAACTGCTCTATTTTCTACACAGGAGACCCATTTCCAGTTCAGAAAAAAGGCAGATTTTCTTGCAACCCAATTCCCAAGAACAAAAACAAAACAAAACATTGCATCTGGCATTCTATTAGTCAATTACAACATAATAAGTTAGACTTAGTGTATCGTAACTGCTTTCTATTGTCATTTATCATTGTGATACCCTTGCCACAACCACAAATGACCCTAAAACCCATCTTAAAAGCCAGTCAATGATTCAGAACAATGGAGGTATATGCTGCTGCTGAGTGAGGCCTTGCAGGATGATGTTACAAGCTCACTCCCACTAGCAAATGATGCTGCAGAAAGCAGAAACTGCAACTCTTCATTGCAGTGTTGCTTGCAGTGTACTGCTCAGCAACAACACTGACCTCCATCTTTCTGGGTAGCTGACTGGCTTTTAAGATGGATTTCAGGGGTCAGATGGTGGAGTTAAAGCATAGCTATGGTATCATGACCGTGCATTTCACGAAGCTGACGTATTTTTCTCTGAAGACAATTCTTGCACAACACTTTGGGATGTTGAATTACAGGAGAACATTGCACAGAATTCTCATTGATCTATTGTTCTTCCCAACAGGATTTCCCAATTGTTGGGAATCCCTTGGGAATGTTAATTATGAATATTCTTTTCATCCTTAGTCCAAGGGCTATTTTTCTTGACCTGGAACCCTCTTGGGGTTGTACCAGACGTGCCCAGAAAGCTGCTGATAGTTGTTTTTTTTTGGGGGGGGGGTGGAAGAAGAACATTTCAGTTTTTAGGAGAAAAATAAGATTTTTCTGCATAAACAATATGAAGAAGGTTGTTTTTGTTGTTTGAGGGTTTTTTTGTGAGGGATGTTTACACATTATCTGGATTTTTTTTGTTTTGTTTTGTTTTGTTCTGTTTTGTTTTATGGGGCATGACACTACAGCCTGCAAACAGCCTTGAGAGTCTGAATGCAGCTGATATGGTGCACAATTCCCAATCCTGTTTTAAAAGTATTGTCCTAAGCCCTCTAGTTCTGATTGGAGTATGGTGGCTTCCCAGATTCCATTACTGTGTCCTCCAAGGTATTGTTGTTGTTGTCATTGTTGCTCATTATTCTGCTTCCTTTCTATCTGCAGGAATGCCTGGACAAGTTTGGAGACAGCCTGCAAGAGATGGTCAACTATCACATGGTAAGTTAACACTTTGCGCAAGTTTCTTTGGCCATTTCCGCACTAGCCTGTTATAGCGTGATGATTCCACTTTCAACATCCATCCGGCCCCTCCGGAAACTGCAAACCCCAGGATTCCAGAGGATGTTGAAAGTGGAATCATCGCGCTATAACAGGCTAGTGCGGAAATGGCCAAGAAGGAAAAAAGGGGATGACCAGGCATAAAAAGACTTTGTAAAAAGGAGCTTATCAAAGGCTTTGTTAACTGAAAGATGCCTGTACCTCCAGTGTCAGGGGCGGCAGGCCTCTGAAAAATCATTTTCTGTGAGAAACCAGTAGGTGGGTGCTCATATGTGTAAGCCAACTTGTAGACTGCCCAGGTCTACTGGGCCATTGTGGGAAGAGGATGCTGGAAGGGGAGACCTTTGATTTGACCCCAGGTTCCTCTTATGCTTGAATAGTTTTTTACTAGTGGAAAGGAAGAATATTGGAAACTGTTAGACCTTTCTTCAATCCATTTGCGTACTGTCTGTGTTAAGTGGTAGCAATCCTTTAGGAGACAAAACCAAGGCCCCTCCGGAAACTGCAAACCCCAGGATTCCAGAGGATGTTGAAAGTGGAATCATCGCGCTACAACAGACTAGTGCGGAAATGGCCTTTGTGCTCACAGGCATTTCTCAACTGCTCTGAATTTGCACCACTCTTAGTCACTGTTAAGAAGGCAAGAACTATTTTGCTGGTTTAGCCCAAAGTCCATCTAGCCCAGTGCTCTGTGGTCTTGGTGGTCAGCCATTTCACTGTGGAAGCTCACAGGCAGAATGTGGCAGAATGTGGTTACCAGGTCTCAGGGTATCAGCTGAAGTCTTTGGGAACTGCTGTGCTTCTCTGGGTCTCCAGGTGGAGAAACCAATCTCAAGGCGAGCAATGCTGACAGAGAAGAAAGTTTGTTTTTTTTCTTTAACGTAGTGCTTCAACCTGGCTGCCCATCTTCCTTTAGTAACACAAATAAATAGATGCAAGACCAGTTAAACCAGTCAGTTTCTAACTCATACTTAATTATTTTCCAATGATAAAACTCAAGCAGTAACTATATAGAGGATGCCAGCTCTAAAATCAGCAGCATTAGTTTAGGTCTTTTTGTTGTTGTGAGCCTTCAAACAGTTTCTGACATATGGCGGTCCTAGGGCGACCCTATCATAAGGTTTTCTTGGAAGAATTTTGTTCAGCGAAGGTTTGCTCTTGCCTTCCTCCAAGGCTGAGAGTATGACTTGCCCAGGGTCACCCAGTAAGTTTCCATGGCTAAGCAGGGATTCGAACCCTGGTCTCAACACTCAGACTGCTATATCATGCCGGCTATTGAGCTTAATTTGTTAATGCTGGAAATCCATATTGTTTGTCACACACTCTCATGTGCACATGCATACACATGAACAAACACACACATATTATTTTGCAACTGTCACACAGGGCTCACTCTTGTGACTTTAGAAGAGTCTGGTTCCATGTTTTGGCCCTGCAGGCTCAGGGAACAGGAAGCTGCTGAGCTGGCACCTCTGTGGCAGAGGTACCTGTTCAACCCAGCCTGTAAGTAGCTAGTTACGCATGAACAGGGTATTTCTAATTATTTCCTTTTCTGAATAATGGAGGCGGAACTAAGTTATATTGCAGCTGTAACTTAAATTGGGATGGCTTCCTTTCCTTTAGCTTGTAACTGTAAAACTTTAAATCCTTTTTACAGTCAGTCCTCCACATTCATGGATTTAACTTTCACCAATTAGGTTATTTGTGAGTTTCTCCAACCCCTGCCCCCCGCCCAGTGCTTCTTTCCTGGGGGAACCTCCCCTCTTGGCTCCGATCAGGCTGTGCAACCTTTAAAAACCTGTTTCTGGTCCTCCTCCTGCTTCACCAGCCACTGCCTGGCCAGCTAAGGATGGCTTGTAGCCAAATTTCTCAGCACCATGAACCTTCTTCCAATGCCCCCCTACATCCAATGAGAGAGAGGAAATATAGGGCCACCATCCCAATCTACTCCCTTTCCCTCTCCTTTTCCTGATCTGTTTTGGACCCTGGGTGCTCTTTCCCTCCGCCATGCCTCAGCCCCCTTCTTGCAGATACATGCACACCTGTCTTGATATTTGCAGTTTTCCCACTTTTGTAGGGGTCCTGCGCCCCAACTCTAGTGCATGGGGAGGGCTGACTGTATAGTCGTAGGATTGGGGCCTCACTAAATGTCTAAGAATTAATACTACCTGGATCACATACTGTCTTGGACTGTGCCTTGTACCTTGCTCTGTTGTGGGTCTTGGACCATTTCTGCACTAGCCCGTTATAGCGCGATGATTCCACTTTCAACATCCTCTGGAATCCTGGGGTTTGCAGTTTCTGGAGGGGCCGCCTGGCCCCTCCCTCGACTGCAAACCCCAGGATTCCAGAGGATGTTGAAAGTGGAATCATCGTGCTATAACAGGCTAGTATGGAAATGGGCATGTGATAGACTGGACTGGAGGAGAATCCATTTTGTTCAACAGGCCAGCCACATGTGCACTTTTTGAATGTGGGCCTCTTTTATAATCTAAAAGCAACTATTCTAATCCCTTTTGAGAAACAAAGAAGGAAAGAACTACAGTCAGCCCTCCACATTTGCAAGTTTCACTTTCACACTTCCACACTCCATTGAGGCATCAGATTCCACTGCCGGACAGCTCTGACCATCAGGAAGTTCTTCCTGGGGTTCAGGTGGAATCTCCTTTCCTGCAGCTTGAATCCATTGTTCCTTGTCCTAGTCTCCAGAGCAGCGGAAAACAAGCCCTCTCCCTCCTCGACATGACATCCCTTCAAATATTTAAACATGGCTATCATGTCCCCTCTTAACCTTCTCTTCTGCAGACTAAACATACCCGGCTGCCTCAGCCACTCCTCATAGGGCTTCATGGCTTCCAGACCCTTCAGCATTTTGGTCACCCTTCTCTGGACATGCTCCAGCTTGTCCATATTCTTCTTGAAATGAGGTGCCCAGAACTGGACACAGTATTCCAGATGAAGTAAAACCAAAGCAGAACAGAATGGTACTATTACCTCCCTCAATCTAGACGCTATACTCCTATTGATGCAACCAAGAATCACAAACATACACAAACATTTTGGTATTTGTGATTTTTTCACTTTTGCGAGCGTCCTGCACCCCTCACCTAGCAAATGTAGAGGGCCAGCTGTACTTTCAAAAACTGCAGCTGAAACAATATCCTGCAACTCTTCTGGACCTTAGAACTATAAGTATAACTACATTTGAAAAGTAACTTCCCAGTGTCAGGTAGTTGAGAGAGGGGAGGAAATGGTTTCTTGGAAAACCCAGCCCCCAAACTAAATATTGTATGCAATACAATATTTTGAATACATTTAGTTTTTTTTTCTCCATTAGTCTGTCGAGGGTGGGTGCTCAGACATTGTCCCGCAGAAGCTGCTGAGTTAGCGCTTAAGCAGGTGAGGAATCTTGCCTGCAGCTGAACTCCAGACAGAGGGAGTAGACGCCTCGGAACAGTTGTGCTTGTCATGGGTAGGGAGAAGGAAGGATTTTGGATCTTGGGGTGGCAGCAGGTCAGGGATGGTGGTGGCCACGTTTTCCATCCTTGTTTTGACATTTCAGAATCAGTCCCAGGAGAAAGCCTGGCAGTCAGACAGAGGCTCAGCACTGTAAAATCCATGTCCAAAAGGAAGGGCTAGAACATTTCCTTCTTAGATCAAGGGGAGAAGGAAGCGGGGGCATCCAACTTCAATTTCCCTTGGGTCTGTTTCTTGGTCATTTATTTTGGGAAAAAAATATCCTGCCTTTCTAATATTTACACATTGTTGAAGATGGCTATGTGACAGTTAAAAGCAATAAAAGAGGGGGGGAAATGGCAGACTGTAAGAAAAACAGAGAACCCAAATAAAATCATATTCTTCTGTCTATAAGCATTGCTTTATCGCATTATTGCATTCTTATGATTGCATTATCATTTTGTGAACAATCTGATATAGAAAAGTCAGTTTGTCTGTGTTGGGCAAAGACCTCATATGATTGGCTGCCTATGAAGATTCTATGGAATCCTGAGGTTTGCTGTTTAGGGAGGGGCCTTTAGAATTCTCAGTTCTGACTAGGCCGGTTGGTATGGAGATGAGGCCTAGCAGCAAGGAGGAGGGCATTGCATTCCCTCAGGAACCCAAGCTCTATATGGGGAAAAGTTACAGGTACCGGACAAGGCAGTTTGGAGAATTACAGACACAGGATCTCAAATCTTTCTAACTAGTATTACCTATGAGAAAATAAAATCCCAGGCAATGCTGAGTATGCTAGTATTTTATATTTTAGCAGAGCGGGTAAAGTGTGTACACTAACTGAAGAACTTCAGCTACTGGGTGGTTTGAAAGGGAATAAATACAGACAACCCTCACTTATCTGAGAGGTTAGGGACTGAAGTACTGTCAGAAAACGGAATTGGTTGAAAAGCAGAACCCATGTAGGGAGCATAGAGGCTTACTGGGGCTTAACCATGTGTGTGCTGCTTGCAAAGTCTCTCAGTTGGTTTAGTGCCTTCATCCCCAACCTTATCAGTTCTTTTTGCCTACAGAGGGTTGCTTGGAACCACTGGCACAGGCATGCTTGCTTGCAAAGTAAGCTCACTTTCCCAGCAAGCATGCATGTGCGAGTGGTTCCAAGCAACCCTCCATAGGCAAAAAGAATTGATGGAACTCCCATTGAATTAATGGAACTTGTCCTTAATTTGGAAGTGTCAAAAGAGCAAGTCATCAGATAACACTCATGATCTCACCGACATGGGAGTAACCAGCTGCCACTGGCCCCTTCCAAGACCTTTTGTCCTCCCCACTCTAGGAACTGCACCTGGGTGCAGGTAGCATTTTATTGCAAAGCTTTGTACTCCTTCTCATGAAGAGTGCCCAGGAGAGTCTGGAGTGTAATATGAGGCATGGACACAGGCACACAGAGTTGTTTGGACTGGATGCTTCTGTGCCTCCTATGGTGTGGTAAACTTAAATTACTTGTAGGGCTGGTGTTCATTTTGGAAAAACGATTCTCCCCCATCTTGGGAAAGTCACTGTTTTGTACTACAACTCCCGGAACCCTCCAGCAGACAGGTGGGAGTATTCTGAGAGACTAACAGTAATTCCCCCAAGCTCTATTTTCTACTTTTTAAGGCTTCCCTTAGCAAAATATTCTTGGGTAGGGCCTCTTTTTTCCATAGGCAGTGCTAGCAAGCTTACTAGGCTATGCCTGCAGTGCTCCCAACAGTGCTGGGTGCAGTGGTGTAGCTAGTAGGGGCCAGAGGAGATGGTCCACCCCAGGCAGCATGTTTTTAGGGGCACCATTGGGCCATCCTCTGCATGGTGGCAGATGCCCAGTGTGTAGGTGGGCACTGGAGCATCCCGGAGAGGTCTGCTGGATGGGGTATGCCACCCCAGGAAAAGGGGCTGTCCATCCCCCCCTGCCCTCCCCTGCACTCTCCCCCTTTCTCCCTCCCAATTCAGAGTCACACCTGTTTCCAGCCACAGCAGCAGTGCCAACACCAGTGGACCTCCGGGTCAGGCAGAGAAGGAGAGAGGGAGAAAAGGAGGAGAGGAGGAGCCCTGAGGAGGTGAAGAAAGGCACCTGCCTTCTCCCCATCCCACATCCGAGACAAGCCCAGCCCAGCAGAGCCTCCAAGGAGAGAGGGAGGGAAGGGGAGAGCAAGAGAGAGCCCTCACTGCTTCAGGAATGCCAGAGTGCCTCTGAGCATGTGCAGAGTGCCCCCTCTGAGTGTGTGTGCCCGGAGCCCAATCACCCAATGTCAATGGAGCAGTTTTTATTTGGTATTTTGGATAAGTCCTCTCTCTCCTGAGAGGTGTGGCAAACTCAGAGACTGTCCTTGAGTGGCAAAAGCTCTAGCTATGCCACTGGCTGGGTGGCTCTGTCTACCTACTCCTTTAATTTCCCACACTGATTCCAGGTGCATTGTGGGTGATGCAAAGGGTCTAGCATTGGATAAGAGAGTGCTGGCTGTCAGGTCTGCTTGGGGAAGAGGGTTCCAGCCACTCTCGTCTGTTGAGTCACATGTATCTATCCAGCTTGGTTTGCACGGTTACGAATCCACAAGCCTCTCTGTTTGCCTCTGTGATATTTGGTGGGGATGCTGCTGCTATGCTGTCATAAAAGCCTCTGCTTCTGCCTGCTGTAGAAATGAAACATTTTGGGCTGGCGACGCTCATTCCCAGGGGTGGTCTGTGCCGCAAGGGCCCTGCGCTCTCGAGCATGAAGCTCTGTCTCTAGGGAACATCTGCAGATTGGCTCAAACATCTTTTCGCTGGGAGTGGAAGCGAGGGTGGTGGTGGTAGGAGGGAGAGTTATTTTTAGTGGCTTTTCTGCTTTGACTGTTGTTTTTTCTCTCGTGTGGGTGAACGTGTTGGGCTCGCGGTTCCCTTAAAGATGGAAGGAACTCCAGGGCTGTAAGTAGCGCTTGCTGTAGGCACATGTCCAACAGGCGATATATTGAAAAAGCTAGGAAGATTCCTAACAGGGCTTGGCCTTTTGCTGTAATTGCAAAGATGTGTTCTCTCTCTGGGAGGTTAGCATCCATTTCTTGTCCAATGGCTGAGGCCCCTTTTCTGTAAGGGAATTTGGAATGTGAACATCTGTCAGCTTCATTCCTGTTGTTTTCTCTGTGTCCCAGCAATATTCCCATTCCTTTCTAGTTCTGTATCTTTACAGCTTCCCACACTGAAATTTGGATCTATTTTGTATGTATTATTTCAAACTTTGTCCATTTTTTCCACACATCTTTAAAATGTGTGTATTTGTTGTAAGTCTAGAAAGCTGACTAAACCATATTTTTACACATTTTTAATGCATTTTTTCCCTCATGGTGGGAATGTATCTGTGGACATTTTTCCCCATCAATTTTTTCAAAAGCCTGCAATTTAATCCTGCATATATTTTTTTGACATGAATATATGGGTTGTTGCATGATTTTCTTGCCTCTTGGCATTCCAGGCTTTACAAATGTATGCCTCTCCAGAGCTCTCTGTTTCACTGTCAGTTCCAGGATGTGCAAAATTTCCTTACAGCAGATGTGGACAACTGTGGCTCTCTTTGTACTGCAGTTCCCATCTGCCGCAGCCAGCATGGCCAGAAGTAAGGGATGATGGGAGTTGCAGTCCAACAACCTCTGGAGTGTCACAATTGGCCCATCTCTATCATATGGAAAGGCAGACCAAATTAGTCAATTCTGCTCATTTAAGGTAGAGATCAAGTTTACCAGATGACTCTGATGATGACTTTATGATATAATGAAGATGTGGCAGGAGAGGTAGAAAAGCCCAGTGTGTGCAAGCAGCTCAGATGGTGATGCAGGTGGGCAATTGCACAACTGAATCATCCCCATAGAATCATACAGTTGAATGGAACTGCAAAGGCCAGCTAGTTCAACTCCCTGCCGTGTGGGAATATACAACTAAAGCACTCCTGAAAGATATCTGTCCAATCTCTATTTAAAGACCTCCAAGAAAGCAAAGTGCACTACACTCTGAGGCAGTCTGTTGCATTGTCACAGAGCTCTTACAGTAAAGAAGTTCTTCCTAATTTTTAGGTCGAATCTCTTTTCTTGTCATTTGAATCCATTTTTCGGTGTCCTCGTCTCTGGAGTAGCAGAAAACAAGCTGGCTCCATTTGCTACACAAATCCCTTCTGATATTTAAAGATGGCTATCACATCACCTCTCAGTCTTCAAACTAAACATTCATAATTTGTTTCTTGTAAGACTTGGTTTCCAGACCTTGGATCGTCTTGATTGCTCTTTTCGGAACATGTTTCAGTTTCTCAATATTCTTTCTTAACTCTGGTGCCCAGAACTGGACACAGTATTCTAGGTGAGGTCTGACTAAAGCAATATTGGTCCAATACTGGAAAAAGTCCATTGCCCATAGAAAAGGAGTGTGTTATGCTACCATGTTGTTTTTCTCTGTTTAGGTGCATTTTTAAATGTGTGCTTTGATAGTGAAGGAACCTTGGTGTTTACATTCCCCCTTCTTCAGTCAAAGGCTACAGTGGTGCTTCCAAGACGTACACAGATGTGCTGTGATAAATATATCAATCAAATAGTCAGAAATTCTTCTGATTGTTCAAAGTATCATTTAAAGAAGAGGGTACCCACTATATCTCTATGCTTTGGCTCCTTGTGATATGGCTCCATGGGATGAGGAGACTAATTGGTTTTGCTCTGTCTTCAGGGACATTTAGTCAATTCCAATGAAGGAGAACTGCCCAGCCTTACAGCAGGGCGTCTGTTGCCCCTGTGTGTGAATTCCTGTTCTGTGCTCACCACTGTTCTAGTCAGCAGGCATGCTCAGAACGTACATTCATGCAGAAACACATGGCTATGAGTCAGGTTCATCTGGCTCCCATTAAGGCTGATTTGATTGATAGTTTTGCATTGTTCCTACTCATCTGCTCTGAAAATCAGAACAAACCATTTCGGATATAAGGCTGCTGTGTTCTCACAGAACCAGCTCCACAGTTTTTGTGGATCGTTGGCATTCATTGAGTGACTAAATTGCTGTGGACACTGTTTGGGGCTGCTTTGAGATTTCTCCAGATTGCTGCCTCTTCTCCCAACTGGAGTAGGCTTTTGACTGTAAATAACATCCCACCTGCTCTGAAGGAGGCTCACTGCTTACTGCTGTTCTCTCAGGCCACATTTTGAGATTTTGTCAGTTAGGTTTTCACCCTACCTGTTGAACTCCCTTTCCCCATTTATCTGTTCCTGAAACCTTTCGAGTTGCAGCTGATGGCTTCCATGTCAATGAGGTGGTAAGTTTTTAGCCTTAATTATACAGGAGCTATCCAAGGTGCTAAACTTATTGTGGAGATACGATCCAGCACCTTCAATAGCTCCTTTAAAAGTCAGAGTAAAACCCAAGTTAGATCACTGTTCTATTAACATGGAAGCACCAGGTTCTACTGCTCTTTTTTTGGCGGGAGGAAGGCTAGGGAAACCACGCTACAGTACCACGTACTATTTGCCGTGTGCATATTAAAGACACAACGACAGTGACAAACTACACTGGGTATTTATGTTCAGAGCTTAGGAAAATGACTTTTTTCTTGGACTATAACACTGCAATCCCTCAGCCAGTGTGGTCATTCAGGGAGTTGTTATCACCCCCCACCCCAGGTTAGTATTTCCAACTCTGCTCAAGTTAAGCAAAGCATTTCACCTTACATTTTGTGTGACCCGTCTGGTGAAAAGCCAACGTATCTTGAGTAGGGAGTGCTGGGGGCAGACAAAAAGAGAGCACTGCCTCCCCGAATAAGAATTCTACTTCTCCAATGAAATTTCCAGTTATTTAAGTGTTTTATTCTAAGTACCAAGTCAAGTCTCAAGTCTGTACCTTCAAGTCTCAAGTTGAGTCTCAAGATACTTGCAAGATACTTTCAAGTCAATCCCAAGTCTCAACTGTGGAGGTGGTGGTGGGACGTACGGAGCTGGAGGTCAATGTGTTTACAAGGGCCTGCAACTTGTGATATGGGGAATAGGATCCTTCTTGCTCCCCCTTCCCCAAGCTGGAGGCTTTTTTGGAAGTGGGGAATAGGATCCTTCTTACTCTCCATGACTGAAGCATCAAAAGCTTTAGAAGGAAAGATCCTCAAGCCTAACACATTTGCTGTTCCCTCTGAGAAACATGCCCTGCACTCTAAGGGTAAGTCTTCCCTTCTGGTCTTAGGAAAAGTTTTAGAAGGCTCCTCTGATATGCAGTGGGGACAGGCTGGTGAGCAGACCTCAAGCCCACTGCCTAACCCATTTGCTGTTCCCTCTAAGAAATGTGCCCACACTTTGGGCTTGAGACAGATTGCCATGTGACCAGTAGGCAAAAAGAGATGGAAGCGTTGTTCAGAGTCTTAAGGTTTCTGGATGAATGTGTTATGTTACTGAACCAAGGGCAGCAAGTCAGTCATTGAAACTATACAAGTCACAAGTCAAGTCCAGTCAGTGTGTCATTTCTTGCTGAGTCGAGTCCGAGTCGAGTCCAAGTTGAGTCACAAGTCAATCAACTCAAATCTACATCACTGAAAATTTCCCCCCTGTCCCTGAATTTCTAGCATTGCAGAGTGAGACACTGAAAATCTAGAGCTCTTGTGTTTGCTGGGTTTTCATTTCCTTGGTCACTCTGTCTGCTCCTTTTCTTTGGATGTTGGAACTGCATTTCTAAATACAGGTTGAGCCTCCTTTATCCAAAATGCTTGGGACCAGAAATATTGTGTGTTTTGGATTGTTTTTCCAGATTTTGGAACATAGTACCTTTTTGCAATAACCTTGTGTCTCATTTGCTCGCTACTAATGTTGTGTATGAAACACAAGGATGCAGAAAGATAGAGGATCTGTGAAGTGGTGGAAATCTAAGTGTCATGTTTGATGCAAATCCATACCTCCCACCATTTCACAGCTGCTTGCTTCCAGCTTTGAGGCAATGGCTGTGTTGCTCACCTCAGTTACCACCTCAAAGGCGGAAGTGGGTGGCTGGATGCAAAAAGAGAGAGAGATAATGACTGATGACTGAAAGACGGATGAGCAGGAGTGCCTCAGCTGCCGCCTCAAAGGGAGAAGTGGGCGGCTGGTAGCAAAAGTAGCAAAAGTTTATGTTCCTGGAGATTTTTGGATTTCCAGATGAGGGGGGCTCAACCTGTACTCAACTGAAGTTTTTAAGTTATTGCAAGGCTATAAATTTGGGGACTGAACAAAGATTTCATTGGTAGAGTCAGAATTCTTATGGGGGGCGGGGCAATTGTCTTACTCAGACCACCTGGTAGCTGTACTCCTTATCTTGAGTGCCCAGCCATTCTGGTTCCACTTGGGAATGAAGAGCCGCTCATTTGGAACACTCCAAGCCCATGGGAGACATTCAGAAGTAGGAAGTTTCGGAAGCATCTCTCTCCAAGCTAGTAACAAGAGCATCAAAGTATCACTGGATCTGCCTCCAGCTAAAGTAGCAGAAGGCCTTGGCCAGTTCCAGATCAATGGCCTTTCTCTTTACGGGCTGCCGCATTTGCAAGGCAATGCATGAAGGATTACGTCAGCGTTGTTTCCTAGGGACCGTTAAGCTGCACTTGGGAACCACAGAGCTGCTCTCTGGGCAGCTGACTCCCTTTTTTGAATTGCTATCGTCAATGTAAAAGGTTACTCTTTTTTCCCAATAGAGCTGTTTCCCAAAGAGAGAATGCTTCTGTTGGCTGGTGAGTTTCCTTGTTGCGAGCAAAGCAGTTCCATGCCCCCACAATGGTCCTGATTTGACAGGGGCAGTGCTGATTAATTCCCTACTACCCAACTTTTTCAGCTGTTTTAAAAATGCCCCAGTTTCTCATTTCTCTTCTTATTTTCCTTCTTAGTCTTTAGCTTGCTTCAGTTGCTGCAAACTAATTTCAAAGTGCAAGAATAATTTGTTCTGAATTTACTGATTGTGGTGAGAGGAGAGGTGAGGTGAAATCTTGCCCTTCCCAGTAGGATCAGGCAAAAGCCAACTGCTGGAGCCTCTCCTAGCTTGTCTGTTCTTCTTTATCCATCACTTTTGCCATCTTGACCATACTCTAATGTTGCTTGGCCATGCATGCCCCAGTTTTCAGCTGTGAAATGTTGGAAGATACAAATTTCTGGGGTAAACTTGGGGCTCTTCCAGACAGGGCAAATATTTCAGGAAATGGCAGTATTTGTGGAAATTCTTGTTTCTGTTTTTAAATATCCAAACAGCATTTCTGTGGTCCCAGGCTATTTTCTTGCAGTTCTTGGCACCAGCACCAACATTTTCTTCCACCTTCTAGTGGGTTTCTTTTTAAATCTGAGACATACTGGAACAAAAAAGGGTTCTTTCTTTTTGCTTCCTTCCTTTTAAACGTTTTCAGGTTATAGTACTATTGTGCAGCAGGGGAATGACAGTTTTACACTACAGAATTATAACTCTAACGACTTAAACGAGGGGATAAAATTTGCCCCTCAAACCATGGGATCATCTCAGCAAACCATGCCCCCCCCCTTTTTAAAAAATCTTTAGAATAGACATAGCGCACATACGATAAACCACTGCAAACAGTCTCCCAAAAAAGGGGATGAGTAGATGCAGAGGAGAAAATCACCAGCAAAACTCAAGCACCTGCATTGTGAGAAGTCACATGTCTTTAGACCAATTTCAAAGAGCTCTAGGTACCCAGAAACCACAGGAAAATTTGGTTTGTATCATCAGTGTCATCTCAGTTAGTTTTGCTGCTAATGAGAAAGGCTACAAAATGTTGCAGTGGGGAGTATTTCAGTTCACAGTTTCAGTGATACCCTTTTTCAGGATACTCTATTCACCTCATTCCCGTGGCCCTTTTCTGTTTTTTTCCTTGCAATTCAGTTTTATGAAGAGGACAGCAATCTAAAGGGGGTGTGAGAATTATGTGCCATCTCCATGTTGTTGGACTGCAGCTCTAATCAGCCCTCACCGGCATAGCCAAGAGTGAGGCGTGCTGGGAGTTCCTGTTCAAGAACATTGGGAGGGCTGCTCCATTTCCATCTCTGATCTAAAGATTATGGGTTAAATCCAATGTTAGTCCTACATAGAGTCATTCAAATTAATGGAACTCAGTCACAGCTAAACTAAATCCCATTGAATCATAGAATCATAGAATCATAGAAATGTAGAGTTGGAAGAGACCACACGGGCCATCCAGTCCAACCCCCTGCCATGCAGGAACACCCTCAAAGCACTCCCGACAGATGGCCATCCAGCCTCTGCTTAAAAACCTCCAAGGAAGGAGACTCCACCACACTCCGAGGCAGCATATTCCACTGCCGCACAGCCCTGACCATCAGGAAGTTCTTCCTGAGGTTCAGGTGGAATCTCCTTTCCTGCAGCTTGAATCCATTGCTCCTTGTCCTGGTCTCTGGAGCGGCAGAAAACAAGCCCTCTCCCTCCTCTACATGGCATCCCTTCAAATATTTAAACATGGCTATCATGTCCCCTCTTAACCTTCTCTTCTGCAGACTGAACATACCCAGCTCTCTAAGTCTATCCTCATAGGGCATGGCTTCCAGGCCCCTCACCATTTTGGCCGCCCTCCTCTGGACCTGCTCCAGCTTGACCATGTCCTTCTTGAATTGGGGTGCCCAGAACTGGACACAGTATTCAAGATGAGGTCTAACCAAAGCAGAGTAGAGTGGTACCAGTACCTCCCTCGATCTAGACACCATACTCCTATTGATGCAGCCGAGAATTGCATTGGCTTTCTTGGCTGCCGCATCACACTGCTGACTCATGTTCAGCTTGTGGTCTATTAGGACTCCTAGATCCCTTTCACACATACTGCCATCCAGCCACGTGTCCCTCATCCTATGTTTCTGCATTCCATTTTTTCTACCGAAGTGTAGGACCTTACACTTCTCTCTGTTGAATTTCATTTTGTTAGCCTTGGCCCAGCTCTCCAATCTATCCAGGTCATTTTGAATTTTGATCCTGTCCTCTGGCGTATTAGCAACCCCTCCCAATTTGGTGTCATCTGCAAATTTGATGAGCATGCCCTCTATTCCTTCATCTAAGTCGTTGATGAAAATATTGAACAGCACTGGGCCCAGGACAGAACCCTGTGGCACCCCGCTAGTCACTTCTCTCCAGGATGAAAAGCAGCCATTGGTGAGCACCCTTTGGGAACGGTCAGTCAACCAGTTACAGATCCACCTGACAGTAGCTCTGTCCAGCCCGCATTTTATTAGCTTCTTTGCAAGAATGTCATGGGGAACTTTGTCAAAGGCCTTACTGAAATCGAGATATGCTACATCCACAGCATTCCCTTCATCTATCAAGCTAGTAACTCTATCATAGAAAGAGATAAGATTAGTCAGGCATGACTTATTTTTGAGAAATCCATGTTGACTTCTCGTGATTACCGCATTGCTTTCTAAGTGATTAGAAACTGACTGCTTAATGATCTGCTCCAGGATCTTTCCGGGTACTGACGTCAGGCTGACTGGGCGATAATTATTTGGGTCCTCTTTTTTTCCCTTCTTGAAGATGGGGACAACATTTGCCCTCTTCCAGTCTGCTGGAACTTCTCCTGTCCTCCAAGATTTCTCAAAGATTATAGCAAGCGGTTCCGAAATGACCTCTGCCAGTTCTTTTAATATCCTAGGATGCAATTCATCTGGCCCTGGAGACTTGAATTCATCCAGTGTGGCCAGGTATTCCTGTACCACCTCTCTACCTATTCTGTGCCTCATTTCCCCTGCTTCCTCCTCTGCTCCCCAACCGCCAGATTGAGTGCTTGTATCCTTCTGGGAAAAAACTGAGGCAAAGAAGATGTTAAGTAGTTCTGCCTTTTCTCTTCCCCCTGTTAGTAATTCGCCATCTTCTCTGCGCAGTGACCCTATCGCCTCTTTCTTTTTCTTTTTTTTTTTTTGCACTGAATGCATCTACTTCCGTTAGGGCTAACGTTCAGTTGAGGCCAGGGTGGACAAATCATGACCTCCCAAATATTGCCGGACTGCAGCTGTCCAGTAAATTCATAGACTCATAGAGCTGGAAGAGACCATAATGGCCATTGAGTCCAACCCCTTGCCATGCAGGAACAAACACTCAAAGCACCCTCAGCAAATGGCCATCCAGCCTCTCTTTAAAAACCTTGAAAGAAAGTGACTCCACCACACTCTGAGGCAGCAGATTCCACTGTTGAATGGCTCTGACTGTCAAGAAGTTCTTTCTGATATTTAAATGAAATCTCTTTTCCTATAGTTTGAATCCATTGCTCCGTGTCCTAGTTTCTGGAGCAGCAGAAAAGAAGCTTGCTCCATCTTCGACATGACATCCCTTCAAATATTTAAACATGCCTATCATGTCTCCTCTTAACCTTCTTTTTGTCAGGCTAAACATACCCAGCTCCCTAAGCCACTCTTCATACTTCAGATAGAAGCAAACTGCTGCAGCCGCTCCTAGCTGTGTTTTCTGCCTGATTAATAACTTTTATGGTCTTGACCATGCTCTGATGTTGCTTGGCCCTACATGCCCTAGTTTTAATCTGTAAAACGTTGAAGAGTATGAAAATGTGCAAAACTACTCCCCACCCCGAATCACACACTTCTCCCACATACCCCCATTTTTGGTTGCAGTTCTGGCCTACTGCAGAGAGAATTTTGGGGGAGTTTTCCCCTAGCCCCCATGCAGTCACCCACGTGTGCTGTAGTGGGTTAGTAGATCCACATCCCAGAACACTGTTATGGACCTGCTAGGACCAACCGTATTGTTAGACAGAGTGAGGTAATAGTCTTGAGCAACAGATCCGGAAGGCTATAGGTGGTAGCCATTTTTCCTGGCCAACAGGCAGTCCTGTGTCATGAAAACTGGGGATCACGTGCCACAAAACTGTCTCTTTTGCGCCTTGAAAATAATTTTGCTGCCTTCAGATGTGCTAGAGGACTCTTTCTCATTAGTAGCACTAATTCCCCCCCTCCTTTTTTTCTCCCCCTTGTAATCTTACCTGTTTATTTTGTACAACTTCATTTACAAGTAACAAAACTTTGACTGGAGTTTGGAATTAGATGACCAGCAATAGAACTGTTCCAGCCACAGAGCTACTGAAAGCATATCAGTGCAAACAGATGGATCCTCAAGATGTCGTCATTCCCAGATAAGGTCCCAACTATAATTGCACACAAAATTGAAACACGCTTTCACCTTCCCTCAAAAGCCACCCACTTGTTCAGCTGGCTGGAGTACTGCACCTTGAGGTGCAATGTTGGACTATATTGCAAAAAGGTGAACCGTAAAGATCCGTGAATGACCTGTATTTGTTAGGCCTTTGTTGCTGCTGCCTCTGAAGCAATTACTAGAATTTCTAGAGGTAATTCAACTGTCAATCTGCTGATTTTACACTTGGAATGGAGGAGGTGCCTTCAGGGCTTAGAAAAGTTATTTTTTGGACCAACTAATCCCCCAACTGCCACCACCAGTGTGCTTGCAGCTGGGAGATTATGCAAGCTGGAATCCAAAAAAGAATAACTTTTCCTAGCTCAGGCAGCAAAATAAATTGGACTGGCCATAGAACCTACTATGGTATTTCTAAGAAGTTTTACCCATTTTTTAAAAAGCTAAACATCAACACTCATGCTATTCTTTTTTGTTTTTCACACTTCTCAAATGAAATTATTGAGGAAGAATTCCCCATGTACTGAATGAGTAATGGATGCAGACTTAGGCAGGGCCATGGAGCATAAATTTGAAGAGAGAAGACACATGCATACACAGCAACAATCTACCAGATCCTTAGAGAAAAGTTGGAATCTCTGTAGCCTTTAGTCATAAATCACCCATGGGAATGGAGGTCTATGTCCGAAAGACGCAGAGTGAGTAGGAGGGAAAAACCATGAGGACTAAACATAAGACCGTGTGTCCTATGGCTTTCTGCCCTCTGTAGAGTCGAACTCAGATTATAGAGGATAGGGATGGGACAAATCCAGAATTTTCTTAATCCAAATCTGGATCTGAATCCCTGGATGGTTCTGGGAATCCACAAATCTCATGAGTCTCGAATCTTTCGAATCCTTTTTTAAAGAAGAGTTTAAAAAGCAAGGGAAAGAAAGCACTTACTGGAAAGTGTTTTTGAAGCAGAATTTGACAAGTGTCAAGTCCTGCACCAAGGAAGGCACTTTAAAACAAAACAAAAAACAAGCGTTTAGTCCAGTCAATTCTCTACCCTCAAGTCCAGTCACAAGTCCTGCAAGGGACTTTGAAGTCAAGTCTCTAGTCCAGTCTCAATAATTCCCAATCCCTACCCTCCAGTATCAAGTCAAAAGAATAGAAATTATTCCTTTGCAGAGGGAGGCAGCCATGGGGACAGGCAGCATGAGCAGGCACAGGCAGGAAAAAGGCATAGGCAGCGTGAGTAAGCACAGGCAGCCCAGCGGCCACAGGAAGCCAAAGGGCACAGGCAGTGCACCACCCGCACACACCTCTCCACGCACACTCATCTGCCCCATGCAGCTCTCCGTGTGTGCTCGCCATCTGCACAAACCTCTCCACACACTCGTCACCCGCACGCACCTCTCCGCACCCAATCGCCACCCACACGCCACCCAAGCAGCTAGGAGAATGACGGAAAATAAAACCAAGCTAACTTGCTTCCATGTTCAGTTCTACAACGCAGTAACCCACGGTGATAACCCCATGTGGAAAGGGCCTTAGTCTCTGAAGCAGCAGAAAACAAGCTTCTCCACCTTCCATATGACATTCTTTCAGATATTTAAACATGGCTGTCATGTCCCCTCTTAACCTTCTCTTCTGCAGACTAAACATCCCCAGCTCCCTAAGCTGCTCCCCATAGGGCATGGCTTCTGGACCCTTCACCATTTTGAAGGCCGCCTTCCTCTGGACACGCTCCAGCTTGTCAATGTCCTTGAACTGTGTTGTCCAGAACTGGACTCAGTATCCCAGGTGGGGTCTGATCAGAGTAGAATAGAACGATACTACTACCTTCCTCAACCTAGACAGTACACTCCTATTGATGCAGCCGAGAATTACATTGGGTTTTTTAGGTGCTGGATCACACTCTAGATTTAGGTTCAGAAATGTAACAACCGACATTTCATGGTGCGGGGGGAGAATTCTCTTTATGGTGGCAATGCCTTCATTTTGTTTCCCACCTCAAAAAAGCTACACCCCTGTGATTCAACATCTTTGATATTCTGAAGCATCCCTTGGAGTCAAGACAAAAAGCCAGGACAGATTCACAATCCCCAGAAATACAAGAAAAAGCAATCACCAATGTATGTATGCATACATTCACTGTGAATAGGGTTCATTTATATTGCTTTACGTTTACTGTGGCGGCCTAGGACTTTAAGGAATGAAGTTGTTCTTCCTAGTTCAAAACACTTAGAAAAATTCATCTCAAAGTGTTTGTAAAATTGCCTTCAGAAAGATTAACTTCTTATTCCCTGAAATACAGCAGGTTGCTCATATCCACATGACCAGTATCCACAGTCTCACTTACCCACAGTGAAAAATGCAACTCGGAAACACTTTGTTCCCATCTCTTTTTGGACCACAAGTTTTAGTTAATTTTTATGTTTTTATCAGGTGTGCACTGCCTTTGGACTGCAAATAATGGGTACAAAGCCTTCTTTCTCTTAGATTATAAACTTCTGTGAAGTTTTAGGCCCTCTTCTTCAATACTCGTCTTGATACCTATCTTGTTCATCTCACTGGGAAAAAAACCAAACAGCTCTTGTTATCCATGTTTTTCATGATCCACATAAGTCCAAGAAAGTACATAGATATGGAGGACCTACTGTAACTCATTCCAGATCAGCAGCATAATAGTGTTAACATATTTACTGTCGAGCTCTTGGTCAGGAATGGAAAGGGCAGATTATTTGGGTATATGAGGGGAAGGGCCTCCGCATTTCTGCCCTCTTGCATTCTTTTGAACATGGGGACATTTGAATTTATATTATTTGGGATTTTCTCAATGTTAGCAAGCTTGCTGCCTGGGCAGAGGTCATAATTCTCACAGTGTGGGGCACACAAAATAAATCAGTTGTAACTGTCTGTACTTAACCGATTGGCAGCTAAGATCATATGGAGAAGATTTCCAGAGGGCTCCTGTATTTCAGGCTTTCGAGACAAATCAAATTGATTGTCAATTTTTCTATAAGGGCTTCACTGAGCCTTTAAAAAAAAGTGATTTCTAACTTCTCAGTCATTTTCTTGGCTTCCAAACCCATCCTTGGAACTGATTGTATGAACTAAAAGTTTCCAGAAAACTCTGTCTCCTCTTCCCACCCATCTCCCAGCCCCAAAGAAGTCATCAAAATTCCAGGATGTGACTCACTGAATACTGGTCACTTTGGATGAGAGACTTTCCTCTGGGATTAAGGGGAGAGGGTTAATCCATACATCTCTTGGCTTTGGAGCCAGGACAGGCAAACTAAGCCAGAGTTCAGGATGCCAAAATTCCACCAAGACATCTCCCAGCAATGTTCACAGAGAAAGATTTTTTTCAAAATGAAACCCATTTACTAGAAATTTCCCCATCTTTCCTTTTTTTAAAAAAAATCTGACTTTTATGCAGATAGTGGCACCATTTGAAATGTGGTGCTGAAGAAGAAATCTATAGATACTGTGGACTGCTAAAAAGACAAATATGTGAGTCCTAGAGCAAATCAAATGTGAACGCTCCCTGGAAGCCAAGATAACTAAACTGAGACTGCCATACTTTGGGCATATCATGAGAAGACGTCACCACCTAGAAAAGGCAAGGATGTTTGTTTGTTTTTTAATTTTATACGTGAGTTTATTTAATATAAAATATCTTACAAAACAAAAAGTTATACACACCATATCGTGATAGTATACCCAACATTTAACTAACCACTCATATATATACAATATTTCCTTCTTTTTTGCCTCCTCCCCCTCCCACCCCCCACCCACCCAGGGAACGGTGTAGCTTATTAATTTTCTTTTTTTCTAAAGTGGAAAATCATTTTAACCGTTTCCTTTACTTTCTTATACCCCTCTCTTCCCTGAACAAACTCAATCATTAATCTCCAGTTACTAAACCAGACTTCCTCTTTCCTTTGAGCAAAATATACCTTTCTTTTTTCAAATATATATAATCAAACATTATGTATTCAGATATGTACTGCACCCATCCATTACAATTCCATCTTTCTTTTTCTTTCCATCCATATGCAATTACTGCTCGTGCTGCTATAATTAATAGTTTAGTTACATATTTTTGTTCCTTCTTTAATCCTATATTCCTAACATTAGAAGTTATACATATTTATTTATTTAATTGAATCCTCTCCCCCCCAATTATTTTATGTATTTTTTGTTCTATTTCCTTCCAAAAACTTTGCACCTTGGCACACTCCCACCACATATGAGTATATGTTCCTTTACTCCCACACCTATGCCAACAGGCAGGTGATACATTTTTAATAATATATGATAACGGTTGCGGTGTTCTGTACTATCTTGCTATGACTTTCATCTGTTGTTCTCTAACCTTATTATTTTTGATAATTTTGATTTCCTGTAGCCATTGTTCCATTTCTTTCTTACTGAGCTGGATGTCCTTACCCCAAACTCCCTAACAAACTTTCTATATGTTTATATTGATTGACACCTAACACTTTTCTACCTTCCTGTCTTTTCTTCAATAAGAATGTTCGGTAAGATAGAAGGCAGTAGGAAAAAACCAAGACTGCATTGCAGGTGGACAGCCATGGCCCTGAGTCTGTGGGACCTAAAGGTGACTTGGAGACCTCTCATTCATAGGGTCGCCATAAGTCAAAGTCAACTTG
Organism: Cyclura pinguis; assembly: GCA_030412105.1. Classification (NCBI taxonomy): domain Eukaryota; kingdom Metazoa; phylum Chordata; class Lepidosauria; order Squamata; family Iguanidae; genus Cyclura; species Cyclura pinguis. The sequence goes on from CM059612.1 coordinate 10,412,101, forward strand.
ATGGCAGTTAACCACAACAAGCTGCGTTTACCACATCTTTCTCAGCTCCTTCATCCGTCTTTGGTGCTCATGCATCCGCATGCTTTAATAAAAAGCTATGCAAGTTCTTTTTTAAAAAAAATCTGTACATTTTATTGTCAACTTTAGAACTGTTTGCCATAAGATGTAGAAACAGATGTTAACTTTGAAGGGGATTTGGGCAAAATCAGGGATGGAGACTTCGGTGTGTGGCTATAAGAATGGATATTATAATGAAGTAGATTTTTGGAGGTTTTTAAGCAGAGGCTGGATGGGAATGTTTGATGGGTGTTCCTGCATAGCAGGGGGTTGGACTGGATGGCCCCTAGGGTCTCTTCCAACTCTATGATTCTATGATTCTAGATGTTCCAGGGTACTTTGGTACCCAGAGGTAAAAAGAAGATGGAAAGAATAGGGATAGGTTCCTACACCAGGAAAAACAACAACAACAATTTGATATGTTTTAGCAAATTTTGTATTCAAAATTAACAATATGCCCATGTGAAATGAAACTACCAGATCACCTGATCTGACAGTTAAGCTTTGCAGAAAAACAAAAACATTTTGAAATTTCTAGAGATCATCTGAACCTTCTTCCAAAGGTATCCAAGAATGATTTTTTCTTTCTTTCTCCAGTCTTTGATTTTTTCTTATGATTTCCATTTTGGTGCCCCAACTTAGAGACATTTTTGTGTTGTTGTTGTTGTTGTTGCTTCGTGCGGAGGGTAACTGATTAGGCAAATTTATCTGTATTCCCCATTTATCTCTGTTTTGCTCTTTACACACACACTGTAAGAGATTCTGGAGGCAGCTGCTGTTTTACCTTGTCTGTTGTAGGCAGCCACACCCAGCCAGAGCAGCAGCATCCAGAGTAAATTCCCATTCTTTCCCACCTTTAGCTTTATTGCACTGTTTATTGAAGACACCCAGCTGTAACCTGATATCAAAGGGCTGTGTTTCTCCCACCCACCTTCACCGTACTCCAAATGCCAGTGCTGCTTAAAACACAACACAACACAACACTTTCCAACTCGACAGAGGACAAGGCTGTTTCCGCAGTAGCCTGTTATAGCGCTACGATTCCACTTTCAACATCCTATGGAATCCTGGGGTTTGCAGTTTTGGGAGGGGCCGCAGAGTGGTATTATTACATGCAAGAGGGTGCTCTACTGTTTTAAATTGGCTTGTTTTAACTGCTTTTATCCTGCTAAAGTGCATCTTTCAAATTATTTTAATATCATGAATAATTCTATTTTAATGTTGATTTTTCTATGTATATTATTAACTATACTGCAATCATTTTAATTTCTAAGCTGCCTTAGAGTCCCGACCTTGGGAAAAAGCCAGGGTATAATCTGTTTCTCTAGGTTGAGAGAGGATGTGGGGAAAAAAATTTATTTTTTTATTTTTTTGAGGTTCCTGATGAGGCAGGAAAATTAACTGTAGGAGCCTTGAGTGGAACAAGGCCGAATTTTGTCATCAGGACTGTACCCTCAAACCATCTCCATTAATTCTCTATCATCCCACTTTTCCAGCTGCTTTTAAAATGTCCCAGTTTCTCTCTCCCCCTCCCACTCTCTCCCTTTGTCCTCAGCTTACTTCGGTTCGTGCAAACTGAGTTTGAAGAGCCAAAGTAGTTTGCACTTAGGGGTTAACTCAGCGGGGGGAGACAAGTATAAGAAAAGAGGGTCCAAATATTCTCCTTCCCGGTAGGGTCACGTACTGGCATACCCTCCAATGTTTCACAGAGGAAACTGGGATACATGTGGTCAAGCAGCACTGGAGTGTGGTCAAGGTAGAAAAAGTTATTAATGAGTAAGAACACATAAGCTAGCAGAGGCTGCAGGAGTTTGCTTTTGCCTGAGCCAACTGGGAAGGGCAGGATCGTGCTCTCTTATCTCTTTTCTCTCCTGCTGCTATAGGTGTGCAAATTACTTTTACGCTTTGAACTCAGGCCATTTTCACACTAGACTGTTATAGCGCTATTATTCTACTTTCAACATCCTATGCAATCCCGGGGTTTGCAGGCTTTGAGGCCCCTTCCTAAACTGCAAACCCCAGGATTCCATAGGATGTTGAAAAGTGGAGTAAGAACACTATAACAGTCTAGTGCAGAAATGGCCTCAGTTTGCAGTAACGGAAGTAAGCTGGGGAGAAAGGGAGAAAGTGTGAGGAGGAGAGAAAATCTGAGACATCTTTAAAAGCTGCTGAAAAAGTGTGATAGCAGGGGATCATGCAGGCCTATCCCTGCCACACTGGGATAGTTGAAGGGCTTGCCATCTGTTGGAGCTTGGAAAAATTACTTCATTAGACTACAACTTTCAGTTACTTTTGGTTTTGGACTCCAGCTCCTTCATTCCTGTACAGCAGCCAGAAGGAAGTTCAATAGTTCAATGGATTTCTTTTCCCAACACAGAGCACTGTCAGCAATAGGGCCCTTCACTCCCACAGGACCAGAGCTTGAGAAAAGTTACTTTTTAAAATCAGTATTCCCATAATCCTCCGAACACCAGAACCAAAGCCTCACAATCTGTTTTGCAGTACAAATATGCTATGCAGTTGCAGGCTGGGGGATTCTGGGATATGTAGTCCAGAAAAGCAGTTTTCCCAGGCTCTGTCTTTTTGTCCTTTATCTCTGGCATCCAGATGTCTTGAGCCAGACCTCCGATGGGTCAGTGCTGCTATCTTAGCAACACTGCAGTGTAATTCTAGATATCTCTTGCACCATGGGAAAGTGTACGGGCTGGTGGTTTTTTGAGTGATCTTTCCGCCTCCTGTCCAAAAGGGCAAATCTGGGTGCCAAAACCAGCAAATGCATTTATACAAATCTGGGTGGTCTGTTTTCTTTTTCCTCTCTCCTACCATTCCCTACTTCTTTTGCATTTCATCATACTTAAAGCCCAGTTGCCACTGTTGGATCCAGGCAGGCTCTGGTATACCCCTTGGCTTTGCTCTGTTTGACAAAAGCAAATGAAGGAGCAAAGAAATTTCATTAGACCGTGTTGTAGTGACAGATGGGACCATTTCCCCATCATAGAGATGGGTGAGATTCCCCTTCTTCCAGTTCATTTTTGAAAAGACTTTATCCGAAGGTTCTAATTTCTTCATATTTTTCAGGTGCAAAGAACTTGAGGCTGTAAAATTTTAAATGCAGACTAAATTCAAATGGAGAAGAATCATCCATCCAGACCCAGGGCTTAGAGGGTCCTTTTTAAAGTCTGGGTTTGAATACTTGTCTGTTTGGCCATGTTTTTATCATGGAATTAGGATTGCCACTTCTTTTTTCCAAAGAGGATCCTCATCTTTAACATCTGTCTGGCAAGCAGGTATAACATTGCCCTCTCCATGCTGGGAAGATCTCTCTGTACTGAATCTTGGGCCATTTCCGCACTAGCCTGTTATAGCGCGATGATTCCACTTTCAACATCCTCTGGAATCCTGGGGTTTGCAGTTTCGGGAGGGGCCCACTGGCCCCTCCCGAAACTGCAAACCCCAGGATTCCAGAGGATGTTGAAAGTGGAATCATCGCGCTATAACAGGCTAGTGCGGAAATGGCCTTGGTGATACAAATGGAAGAGAATTACCTTTTGGAAGGACCTTTTGGAAGAAGTTGGCATGCACGTAACCTTTGCATCTTCTTTTGATGATGCACACCCACTCTCTCTCAATCTCTCCATCTCTCAATTTCAGTCTCTTGCTTTCTGCAATATGTTAGTGATCAATATTTTATTAAATATATGTAATAAACACAATACACACAACAAATAAACATCAAAAAATAATAACAATGAAAATAAACAAAGAAGCCCTACTAAACTAAACTACCCATACTGGTTAACAAATCTATCTAAACTAAAACCTAAAAAAGACAAATAAACAGGTTCTTGCCCTGACTATCAGCTACCGATCATATTCTATATAAGCACTAGTATAGTAAGCAAAAAAAAAAAAAAATAGAAATATAACTACATTTAACAGTTGTTGCGTAATCTTAAGTTGCATAATCTTAAGTATAAGTGGTAATAGAAATAGTAAGTTAATGTACATGTATATACCAATATTTATGTAGTATTATTAGTATGTAAATTAATTGCATTGACTAAATTACTTTTGCATTAACTAAACTGACTAAATTACTTTTGCATTGCATACTTTTGCACTGACTAAATTACTTTTTAAGATGTCTATTACAATCATTCCAAACCTTAATTCAATACCTAAAAGAAAAGAGAAAGAAAAAAAGGTAATATACCAAGTTCCACATATTTGATATATGTTTGTTGAAAAAATATTGTAATAAAACAACAGAACTAAAAGACTACATTTGAATTAACAGTCACTCCTCCTATTTTCAGTGTTCTGGTGGTAGGTACTATGGCTTAGCCCAAACAGTGCCACCCATGCCCTAGACAGAGGTTGTGCCATTCTGGGAGCACAGTTGGCACGCAGTTTGAGGTGGGGCACCTTACCTTGAAGAGGTAAGTTGGCCTCAAAGGTTCCTCCCTGAACTGCAAACCCCAGGATTCCATAGGATGTTGGAAGTGGAATAATAACACTATAACAGGCTAGTGCAGAAATGGCATGGAAGGCACTAGGTGAGAGAAAGAGTTTAGAAAAGAGTGGTAGAAAGGTATAGCGATGCTGGGGATGAGAATGGAATGGCAGCAAGAAATTGTGTGTTAAAAACTTGTGGACCTAATTTGATGATCTAATTGTCAAAATCATCATCATCATCATCATCACCACCATCACGATACTTTCAGTTGGAATACTGGACAAGAGTGATCGAGGCTCTTAGTGCGAGGGAATGTGTTTATTATATTGCATTGGTAGGTATTGGCTTATAAGATGAAGGTGCCCTCTTCTGGCAAAAACAAAAAATTTGTTTATATAGACATCTTTTTAAAAAGATTATCTTTGTGTGTGATTTTTTAAAAAAAACACCTGTGTATCTGGGGTGTCACTGTGGTGGTGAGGAAATGCACCATTGCCTCTCTAAATAATAACTCTGTCCCACAGTGATATTGTCCTTTCGTTTCCAAACCTCTGGTGTCATAGGCATTGAAAATTGTTCACACTTGGAGCTCTCCTATTTTGCTGTGTTCACATTCCCTTGGTTGCTTTCCCTGCATTTTCTTTGGATGCCTAAACCGTATTTTTAATTGCTGAGCTGAAGTCTTAAGTTGCTGCAAGGCTAGAAATTTGGGGACTGAAGGAATATTTTCATGGGGAGGTGCAGACTTCTTATTTAGGATATTGCCCCCACAAAGCTACACCAAGAGCCATTGGGTGCTGGACTAAGACTGTGGGAGGCCAGGGTCTGAATCCCTGCTCAGCCGTAGAAACCTCTTGGGTAAGTTACTCTCTCTCAGCCTCAGACAAAGAATGTTAATCTCCCTCTGAACAAATCTTGCTGAGAAATCTCCATGATAGATGGTTCTCCTCCTCCTCCTCCTCTTCCTTCTCCTTCTTCTTTTTCTTGCTGTGTGCCTTCAAGTCATTTCTGACTTTTGGTGAACCTGAGGTAAACCTATCACAGGGTTTTCTGGGGGCTGAGAGAGTGTGGCTTTCGAAGCTGACCCACTGGGTTTCCATGGCTTAGGAGGGAATCAAACTCTAGTCTACAGAGTTGTAATCTAATGCTCAAACTGCTACCCCACACTGGCTCTCAAGTTCATCTTAGCCCTTGTGCACTACATAATTATTGCACTATAATTCCACTTTAACTATCATGGCTGCCTCCTATGGAATCTTGGGTTTTGTAGTCTTGGGAGGTACTGGAAGTCTCTAGCTGTTAAATATCCCTCCCTAAACTACAAATCTCATGATTCCATAGAACAGAACAATGGCAGTTAAAGTGGAATCATACTACAACAGTTGTGTAGTGCAGAAAGGCCCATAGTTACACCCCTGGTTTGTTTGGGTGTGAAGAGAGGGTGTTTTATTGCTTCTTCCTTTTTGTTGTAATTTAAATTTTGGTCACACTTCTGTTATTAGGTGGTTTGGGGACTTTGGATAAAAAGATAGCATATCAGTTAAAAATAAACAAGCATATAATTAAAATAGTGGTTATCCAGCAAAGCAGATTGTTGGAAGATTCAGGGCAGACAAAAGGGAATAGCTTTTTCAACAGGGTCAGTGCTACCTCAAGATGTGTTGATGACCATTTTTAAGAGGTCAGGCAACTTTAAGAGAAGATGAGAAGCTAGACAAAGACAGCCACTGGAATGTAATCACAAATGTAATGTGCTACCCACCAGCACAGAGACAATTTGTCTCTTAGAATCAATTGACAGTGGCCATTTCTGCACCAGACTGCTATAGTGCTATTACTCTACTTTCAACATCCTGTGGAATCCTAGGGTTTGCAGTTTAGGGAGGGGCCTCAAGGCAAAACCCAGGATTCCATAGAAAGTGGAATGATAGTGCTGTAACAGTCTAGTGTGGACTGAGAGAGTGAAAAGAAGGTCTTTCCGTACTTGTGGGTTTTCCATCAGGAAATGGGGCTGACCACTGTGGACATAGGATGTGGCACCAGATATGTCTTTGATGCAGTCTTCTTAGAAATTTGTCCAGATTCGAAACTGGTTCTGGGAGAAATTCCTTGTGGAATATCACAGGGCCTTCTTCGCTGTAGCACCCTGGTTATGGAATCACTCCCTGCAGAAGCCTGCTTGGACCCAACCTGCTGTCGTTCTGATGCCAAGTGAAAACATATCTGCCTATTAATACTTCTGAGCTACAAATGATTTCATTAACATTTGCACATGTGTGGACTTTTAATTTATTTTAACTGCTTTTGAACCGTCCTGTCGAAGCGTTAAATGGAACAGAAGTGCTAAGAGATTTAGCCTTTCAACTTGTTTATTGCTTTAAATTGTTTCAAAGTGTTCAAAATGATCGCATGACACACCTCCCTCAGATCTTTGGATAAAGAGCAGGATATAAATATTTGAATTAATACATAAATGAATAGATAATACGCTCAATGGATACTCTGCCTGGCAAATATTACATTTTTTGGCTAAGTTTTATTTGCATATTTTCATCTTCACATTCTCCTTCTTCTTCTCTCCTCTGTCTCAGATCCTTTTCGACCAAGCTCAGAGGTCTGTCCGGCAACAGCTGCACAATTTTGTGAAAGAGTGAGTATTTGGTTTCTGTGTATGATGTGGTATTATTGTCAGGTTCTTTGGAATTCATCACAAAAAGATATGCAGTTAAGACTTCCAGGTAGACTGTATACTGCAAGACAACCTGGGAAGAGGAAGCTCAGATCTCCCTCTGCATTTTACAAACATGCAGAGCTGGGAAATGTTATTCTTTGGGATTATAACTCCCAGAATTCCCCAACCGAGCACGGCTATTGGACAAACTGGCTGGTGGATTCTAGGAGTTGTACTCCAAAACAGTAACTTTCCCAAGCTATGCATTGTTCAGTAGTGACCAGGTCAACACCTGAACACTGGGAACAGAAGACATGATTAATTCCACTCCTTTCACATTACTCTTTTTTGCCTTTCTATGGAAAATAAATCCGACATCTTGCTACCCCTAAGGACTTGTTCATGATGCTCACTTTCTCCAGACCTGTTGTCGGAGAATATAGACAGGCAGAGAACATACAGAAGGCACATGCAAGGCACCCAAGCTGCTTAAGGCTCCTCCAAGCTTTGAATAATCCACTTTCCTACTGTTTTTATCAGTTGGATTTGTATTGCTAGTGTTATTGAATCATCCTATGCTTATTTTAAATTATTTCCTGATGGTATTTGGCTGAAATTTTCCATTGGCACTGCCTGTGGAATTTCCCCCTGAAGCAAATAGCACCTGAGAGGAAGGTAATTTTTTTTAAAACTTAGGACTGTAGCAGGAAAGAAAGTGAAAAAGCAGGGTGAAAGCTGGACATTCAGAAAGCCAGAGTAATAACCACAGAAGATTTATATAACTTTAAAGCAGGCGATAAAGATGTTGTCGAAGTTTTTCCGTGCTTTGGCTTAGTCATTAGTCAAAATGGAGGCTGTTTCTGCATTACACTGTTATAGTACTATTATTCCACTTTTAACATCCTCTGGAATTCCGGGGTTTGTAGTTTACTGAGGCCAAAGAGCTCTCTGGATGAGAATTCTAAATGCCCATCTCTAAACTTCAAGTCCCAGGATTCCATAGGAGGTTGAAAGTGGAATAATAGCACGATAACAGTGTAGTGCGGAAATGGCCGGAGACTATAAAAAATCAGAAGGTTAAGACTTGGAAGGCTAGCTATGAAAGAACTAGATAGGATCCCTAAGTATAAAACTGTATTATTGAATATCAAAATCGGGATCATGTGTTTATGGTATTTTTGATTTCTATGTATGGATGTGAAAGCTGGACAGAGAAGGAAGATGATAAGGGGAAAAAATCAGTTCATTTGAAACATGGTGCTCAGCAAGAGTTCGACGGATACCCTGGACTGCTAAAAAAGACAAATGAATGGGTCTGAGAGCATGTCAAGCCTGAACTCTCCCTAGAAGTCAAGATGACTAAACTGAGGCTGTCGCACTTTGCTCGTATCACAAGAAAACATGACTCACTAGAAAAGACAATAATGTTTGGTAAAGTGGAAGGCAGTAAAAAAAGAGGGAGACTGGACTACAGGGAGATTGATTCAATCAAGGAAGCCATGGCCCTCAGTTTGCAAGAACTGAGCAGGGCTGTTACTAACTGGGTATCTTGTAGGTTTCTGTTCATAGGATCACCATCAGTGAAAGCCCACTTGATGGCATATAATAGCTGTAGCAGAGGGAGGAAAGGCTTAAATCCCCTTTCCATGCCTATATCGCTCCTGATAATTTCCATCCCTCCTCCTGCTGACGTTAGCATTCTTTTAAAAATCTAATTGAATGCAAAAAATACATATAACATCTGTTCTGTTTAAGCATAAAAACATCCTGGTCACCAGGCAAAATTGTGCATATCCTCCAACATCTCACAGATGAAAACTGGGACACGTGTGGTCAAACAACAGAAGAGTGCAGTTAAGGTTGTTAATAACAAACAAACTGCGAAAGAGTGCAGCAGTTTGGTTTTGCCTGAGCCTACGGGGAAGGAACAGATTCTCTCCTCTCTCGTGCAAACTGCTTTTGGACTTTGAGCTCAGTTTGCAGCAATTGAAGTGAGCTGAAGACAGAGGGAAAAGAGGGAACAAGAAAGGGAAGTTGGGGCATTTTAAAGGCATGGAAAAAAATGGGATGACAGAGGATTATTAATTGGAACTGTCCCTAGGAAATAGGAACAGTTGGAGGGTATGTTAACATGTTGAAATCCAGGGGGATTCAAAGCCAGGCTTTTAAGAAGTAAACACTCAGAGACTTCTGCTTGTAAGGGTGAAACTTTTTGGACATTTCTGTACTACACTGTTGTAGTGCTATTATTTCACTTTCAACCTTCTGTGGAATTCTGGGGTTTGCAGTTTACTGAGGCCAAAGAACGCTCTGGCTGGGAATTCTAAATGCTCCTCCCTAAAGTGCAAACTCCACAATTCCATAGGATGTTGAAAATGGAATAATAGCACTATAACAGTGTAGGGAGGAAATGGTTTTATTTTCACTTTCTACTGCACTTCTTAGGAGAAAAGACTCATTTTTTTTCAAATTGCTAATTTTGTTGACTTCTTTTTAAAAAATTAATACAAAATTTGCACCCATCCCTACTAAAGCTGTATTTCATTAGCAGGAAGCTCTTGTAGACTTCAGTTTAAAGCAGCAGTGGGGAACATGTGTGTTTCCAGCTGTAACTCCCAGCATGTTTTACCGGCTTAGTCAGTGGTGAAGGCTGATGGGAGTTTTGGTCCAATGTCTGGAGGGCCAGACATTCCCAGAGCTTGGAAAAACTGTGTTTGGGACTTCAAGTCCTCAGTCCCCTAGCTGGCATGGTCTCTGAACATACTGACTGTCAGAATTCTGAGAGTTGTCATCGACCAAAAGTAATTTTTCCGGGTTCTGCACATTCCATCTCTGGATTAGAGAGGTTAAATCTTTTATTCATTTCCTAGGTGTATTTGCCAACTCTGCTCTTCAAGAGTTTTGTGATTTTCCTGTCCTGGGTTTTCCTATTCCCTCTTCCTGCTTCTCAGTTCCGAGGTCTTCCGGAAAACTTCCCTTACTCACGGTGGAAGGAAATGGTCTGTGGATATTGGATATCCCCCACCATCAGTCCTTTCCGTTTCAAGCAGCAGGATCTGACCTCGCTCGTTTTGCCGTGCTTCGTCTGCATAAAACATCTCTATATACTTCCATAGCATTGAAAGAAATTAAGAGAATCTCTGTTTTATATATCTCAACAATTGCCAAAACTCTTTATTCTCTCTCAAAAGAACTGAGAAAAAGAGGTTCAGCAAAGGTGTAACAGCTATAGAGAGTCCAGAAACAACATCTGCTTGTGAAATTAGTAACTTGCTGAACAATGAGGGTAAAATATCAAATGTCAGATATAGAGGGCTGTTGGGATCCAGTTGTTTTGTAAGTTTCCAATGGCCAGTTTTAGCTGTGCATTGATTAACTGGCGACACATGGCTCTTTTCAGTTAAATCCATGTCCCTTAAATTTTTATCAAATGTTCTATCTATCTGTCTATCTATCTGATTTAGTAAAAGCATTTTACCTGAAATTTCCATTAAAAAGCCGCCCACAGTAGCTCAAAACTGTTGCCCACAGTTTTTCAGACTAAAAGAATGACACAAAAAGAAAAAGGGACAAGGAGAGGAAAAAAACGTGAGACGCCAGTTCTTAAAAGAAGCATCGTAGTTCATAAAATGAACAGCTGGAATGGAAGACAGGAGAAGCTACGCTGGACTTTAATCACACCTGATGGAATTGTTTGCATAATTTATTGGCCATTTCTGCACTCTTATAGTGCTATTATTCCACTTTCTTTTTTTTCTTTTTTTTTATTATTAAAATAAACTTTATTTTCTTAAAATTACAACTACAAAACAAAACCTTAATTACAAATACAAAAATTAAATCAAAAAGAAAAAAGAAAAAAAGAAAAAAGAAATGAACAAACACTTAACAAAAAACATCATGACTTATACAAAGACAAAACTATCACATTCATATCCTTATACATACAATGCTTTCCCTTGCTATTTCTTTATTATTTTTCCATCATACTTTTGACTTCGGCATTAGAGACTGATTTATTTTATAGCTAACAATCTTGGTCTTACCAGTTCTACTGTATCTCTTTATCCTAATTCTTTTCAGAATTCTATCTTAACCATGTCACTGTCATACCATGAATTCCTAAAATATTGTAATGTTTTTTCCCATTGTTTTATATACTTTTCTTTACTTTCCCCATTCAGAATACATGTTAGTTTGTCCATTTGGATTACGTCGAATAATTTCATTTCCCATTCTTCTGTTGAGGGCATTCTGTTTCCTTTCCATCTATGTGCTAAGACCATTCTTGCTGCAGCTGTCATATAAAATAGTTGTCTACCCACTTTTTTTTCTAAATCTTTTTCCAATATTGATAACATATATACTTCCAGGGTCATACTAAATCTTACATCTAATATCTTTTCAATTCGATTATGAATCCTTTTCCAAAACCCTTTCACTATTTTACATGTCCACCACAAATGATAAAAAGAGCCTATCTCTTCCCCACACTTCCAACATTTGTTAGAACATCCGTTTGTCATCTTCGCCAATTTTTGAGGAGTAGGATACCATCGAAAATACATTTTGTAAAGATTTTCTCTAATATCCGGACATGCTGTAAATTTTATAGTTTTCAACCAAAATTTTTCCCATTGTTCCATCGAGATAGAATGGGAGAAATTCTGGGCCCATTTCAGCATTGGTATTTTAACAGTTTCATCCTCTGTATGCCATTTTAATAGGATCTTATAAATAGAGGAAATAACTTTGGGTTTATCCAAACATAATATCATATTCAATTCCTCTTCTTTCTTTTGATAATCATTGAACTTGATATCGTTCTTTAATTTTTCTCTTATCTGCCTATATAAGAGCCAGTGACATTTTATCCCCTTTTCCTCCATTTCTACTTGTGTTTTGATTTTAATTTGTTCTCGTTGTATTTCCACCATATCCTCATATCTAATCCATTTATCAAACAAAATATTTTCCTTTTCATAGAAGGCCTCATGCGGGGATACCCATTTCGGGGTTTTAATACAAGCTCTTTTGCTGTACTTTCTCCAGATTTTCATTAAGGCTGATCTTAAATAGTGTCGGTTAAAGTCTCTATTGTTTTTCCCTTTATTGAACCATAAGTAGTATTCCACTTTCAACCTCCTATGGAATCCTGGGGTTTGCAGTTTAGGGAGGGGCCTTTGAAGAGCTGAGTATGTTTAGTCTGCAGAAGAGAAGGTTAAGAGGGGACATGATAGCCTTGTTTAAATATTCAAAGGGATGTCATGTGGAAGACAGAGCAAGCTTGTTTTCTGCTGCTCTTGAGACTAGGACATGGACCAGTGGATTCAAACTACAGGAAAAGAGATTCCACCCAAACCTCAGGAAGAACTTCCTGATGTTAAGAGCAGTTTGACAGTGGAATATGCAGCCTGGGAGTGTGGTGGAGTTTCCTTCTTTGGCGGTTTTTAGACAGAGGCTGGATGGCCATTTGCTGGGGGTGCTCTGAGTGTATGTTTCTGCATGGCAGGGGGTTGGACTAGATGGCCATTGTCATCTCTTCCAAGTCTATGATTCTGAGAAGAACTCTTTAATGGTGGGAAACAGGATCAAAGATGGGTGGTGTAGGTAGTGACTGGATGCAAATCACAGCCTGAAAATTGGAAATGCAGGGAACTATTACAGAAAGAGTCCATTGTTGTGCCCATTTTACAGATATATATAATGGAATGCAACATATAACACCTAAGGTCGTGGTGATGGCAGTAACGGGGCCCAAGCAGTGTGAGGAGAGCAACTTGTTCTGTACACTGAAGAAGTGCTACTCAAGATTGTGGTCCATGGACTAGTGCCAGTCCACAAAACATTACCTGCCAGTCCCTGGAGCATTTTCCTGGAAAGATAGAAAGATTTGTAGCCAATGGGGCATAAATTTGGTACTGGTCCCTGACATACTGGAAAGATAAATGTCCAGTCCCCATCTCAGGTAGCACCAGACAGGTCTTCTTTTCCATCCCTGAAATCTTGGTGGCCCTGTGTCTCCCTGGAATCCCTCATTTGCTTAAAAGCAGGGCAGGTAGGGAGCAAGCATCCTCAAATTTAGGTCAGCGAAGCAGCCAAGACTTTCAGCTCCTCACAGGCTTGTTTCCATGGGAACTGAGAAACCGAGATGGAGCCTGAGAGCTGTGGTGGACTCGATAAATGCAGAAAGCAAAAGGGGACTGTGGCACCCCAGATTCTCCCCTCCCCGTCTCCATTAGAAAACCACTTATCCTGATATCCATTTTAATCCGCTTGAATGAGGGTGGTTGTGGAGCCCCATTGTTAGTTTGGAAACACCTTTGCTTTCACTGCATCAGTTGCCGTATCGCACGGTGGTCCCTTCTATTTGTGTGTGTGTGTGTTTCTGTGTGATTGGTACTGGGACTTACAGTTCAAACTGCCAAAGCTAGCAGAGATCTGGCTGAGGACCTTGACAGCATAATTCCCCACCAGAGGAAAGACTGATGACTCTGGCCATTTCCACATTAGACCGTTATAGTGCTATTATTCGGCTTTCAACATCCTATGGAATCCTGGGGTTTGCCTTTGAGGCCCCTCTCTAAACTGCAAACTCCAGGATTCCAGAGGATATTGCAAGTGGGATAATAGCGCTATAACAGTCTAGTGCAGAAGTGGTCTCTGTCATGAACAGGTAGGTACTGTGCTGGTTTTGTCTACGTTTAAACTTTTGATAAATCAGGTGGGACCTTGAACAAAATATTATATGGAATCCTCCTGCTAATGAGAGGGCTTCTGATCAACCAGTTATGCCTTTCACCAGGATACTAGAAAGGGCTCAAGCCACCAAATGTCCAAGTGTGGTGGTGCCAGGTTGCCCAAAGTCAATGTGCGGCAGCCAAGAAAGCCAATGAAATTCTCGGTTGCATGAACAGCAGTATGGTATCTAGGTCGAGCGAGGTACTGGTACCACTCTACTCAGCTTTGGTTAGACTTCATCTTGAATACTGTGTCTAGTTCTGGGCACCCCAATTCAAGAAGGACATGGTCAAGGTGGAGCAAGTCCAGAGGAGGGCAACCAAAATGGTGAGAGGCCTGGAAGACATGCCCTATGAGGATAGGCGTAGAGAGCTGGGTATGTTTAGTCTGCAGAAGAGAAGGTTAAGAGGGGACATGATAGCCATGTTTAAATATTTGAAGGGATGCCATGTAGAGGAGGGAGCAGGCTTGTTCTCTACCACTCCAGAGACCAGGACAAGGAGCAATGGATTCAAGCTGCAGGAAAGAAGATTCCACCTGAACTTCAGGAAGACCCTCCTGATGGCCAGGGCTGTCCGGCAGTGGAAGATGCTGCCTCAGAGTGTGGTGGAGTCTCCTTCTTTGGAGGTTTTTAAGCAGAGGCTAGATGGCCATCTGTCGGGAGTGCTTTGAGGGTGTTCCTGCATGGCAGGGGGTTGGACTGGATGGCCCGTGTGGTCTCTTCCAACTCTACATTTCTATGATTCTATGATTCTATGAACATAGCAAGATTTTTTGCTTGACAGAGAGCCAATCCCTGCCCTCCCTATCAAACATTCATTTAAGCTTGTCCAGTCTGTTATATGTTATGTGTTATTTGTTGTGCCTGTTGTAAAACTAAGGCCATTTCCACACTACACTGTTGTAGTGCTATTATTCCACTTTATGGAATCCTGGGGTTTGCAGTTTAGGGAGGGGCATTTAGAATTCTCGGCCAGAGAGCTCTTTGGCTTCCTAAACCACAAACCCCAGAATTCCATAGGATGTTGAAATTGTAATAATAGCACTATAGCAGTCGAGTGTGGAAATGGCGAAAATCTTTTCAGGTGGCTTGGTCTGGAATGGGTAGTTAAGTATCATTAGCTTTACAAAAAAACTGCTCCTGGCAATGACCAAAGCAGCCAGAAATAGATCAGAGGTAGGGCAACTTGCATCCAAAGCAGCCAGAAATACGTCAGAGGTGGAGCAACTTGCATCCCAGCAAGTATTGTTTGGCTGAAACTCCTATCAACCCTCACCATTGACTGCAATGGCTAGGGCTGATGGGAGTTGGAGTGTGACTATTTACCACTATAGCAATGGCACTCTCAGGCCATTTCCGCACTAGACTGTTATAGTGCTATTATTCTACTTCCAACATCCTATGGAATCCTAGAGTTTGCAGTTTAGGGAGGGGCCTCAAGGATTCCATAGGATGTTGAAAGTAGAATAATAGTGCTATAACAGTCTAGTGCGGACATGGCATCAGAGTCAGGATGGAACAAGCCTTGTTGAAATTTCTAAGCAACTAGCAATCTTCCAGGGCCAGAAACTCTCTCAGGTACAACTAACCAACAGGGTTGTTGAGAGTTGAAAGTGCAGCAAGGAAACCACATATGTTGCCTTGAGCTCTTTGGAGGAAAAGCGAAATAAATATGTAACTAATCATATTGCTGTGGAAGTGGGGACAAAAATGATTTCCAGACAGATATAATCCTCCCTGAGCTACATTGTTAATTTTCTGTCTGGGGAATGAGGCGGGAATATATGTTGTCTTTGATTCAGTCTAGATGATAAATGTGATTGTTTTTATCCTAGAAAGTTAGAGAGCATCTGGACCTTTTGACAAACGCCACCCCCTTTGGTATCCGCGTTGTGCATCCGGAGGTTTACTGTCATGTATTTGAACTCAGTCTCCCTCGCATTTCAGGGAAGACTGGAAACTTATAAAAATAAAATCAAATAATCACTGTGGTGAACAAATGTTAAGATAATAAGATTCTCAGGATAGTTGTAAGTTCCACAGCAGAAGTTAAATATATGGTTGGCCATTTCTGCACTAGACTGTTGTAGTGCTATTATTCCACTATAACAATCTAGTATGGAAATGGCCCTCGTTAAGCTGCTAAAAATATTTCACTGAGACTGGGCAACTGCCGGACCCAGTCCCTGGGCTTTAATCTTGTTTAAAATATTTATGTGCCAGCTTTCCATCTGAGAGGATGGCAGAAGGAGATAAAGTTGGCAGTAGTGGCACAAGCAGGCTCCATGACTGCTCAGGGCAGAAAGCTTCCCTGACCCAGAATCTAGGAGTCAAGAGAGGTCATCTGATGACTCCTAGCTAATCTGGTGCATGAAAGCTTTCTTAGTGTTTAGATTGATTGATTGGCTTATTGATTGATTGACTGATTGATTTAGTCAGTTAGTTTCAGTTAGTACAGTCAGCCCTCCACATTTGCAGCTTTCACTTCTGCGGATTTGATTATTCATGGATTATTTGCTGTCACCTCTGCTGCCTCCCTAGGCCATTTTTAACAGAGACTGCAAGCCTTGTGAGACTGAGAAACTGCAAACAAGGCTTGTAAGTCCCTATTAAAAATGGTGTGGTGCAGCAGTGGAGGTGGCAGTCAGCCCCACCAGCCCCTCACTTCTGCCTTGTGAAGGAACCCTGAGGCCTCAAAGGAATCCACGATGGGCTGAATATGGTAATCATACTTTTTTGTGTGTTAAATATGGTTTGGGAGGGTCACGGTTTTTCCACTTTCACGGGGGTTCTGTGCCCCTAACCCCAGCGAATGTGGAGAGAGGACTGTAGTTGCTTCCTTTGCCAGGAGCTGGTTGGTGTTGCACGAAGATGATTTTCTTATGTTGAGCTTCTTCTAAGCTCAGTGGGCCTCGCAGGGGCAACTGAATGGCAGAAAGCTTTGTTCTGGAGATGTTACTCTTTTGTTGTCTTCTACTTCTATATGAGAATGAGAAACCACAGGGTTTCTTCCCCACCTCTCACTGTAAGATAGGCAAGATATTTTCTGATCATCTCAAGAAACTGCATTTGGGAAAATGATTTTGTTGGAAGTTGGTGGCCAAACTACCAGACCTAGTGCCTTGTTGCCTGGCCTTTTTTAAGCCACAAAAGCATCAAATGGGTTGTTGGCATCTTTGAGGTAAGTCAGCCAGCTCTTGTAGTGCTTGCTGAGTGTGCCTGTTTGAGTGCTTTGCTTCACAAAGGAAAAAAGGCAATTCTTGTGTGTACAGACAGTTTTGTACAAATTGTGGCAGCTTTGATGAATAGCAAAGCCAAGATCTGATAGTTAAGCCGGTCAAATAGCTACCTTTGGAATGTGTGTGAGAGAGCTTGTTTTGTTTCCCTGGAGTGTTAAAGGCAGCCAGAGGCTCTTGGAGTCTATAGGTCTTGACCCCCAATATTGGAAATATTTTTCCTCCTGAAATCAGACAAACTTCAAAATTACTATTTTCATAATTGTGTTGAATCACTGGAAAAATGAAAGTGTTCCATAAACCAGAATGCAGCAGGAAAAGAAGATCATGTTATTGATGAATGTGTCGGAGTGAATCATCATAGGCTAAATAATGCATCCTTACGTCGATCTCAGTCCTGTTGGAACATGTGGCGTTCCTCTCATTCTGATGTGAAAACGCTTCTTTTTGATGCCTGAGGGTTTTAAGCCAGTTTAAAAAAAATGCAGTTTACTCTGCTGTTTTGGGGAAGAATGGGTTTTTAAATTGTGTGGTTTGACCTCCAAATTCGGATCGGGGTGGAATCAGGGATGAGTGAGAAAGGAGTGAGGTTCGTGGGGGGGATCACCTAGGTCGAGTGATCCTCTAGGTCACCTTATCATTCGTACCACAGAAAAGTAGCTTCCTTGCTCTTACTGACATCCGGAGCAGGTGGTGTCACCATTATTTGGGGGGGGGGGGGTTGTATTTATATGTACGTGCATATTTATATTTATATGCTTATGTAGTGTTGTGCACATTTGCAGGTCACCATTTCACACACACACACACACACTTGCTTCACTGAATAGGAGATGCTCCTCTAAATGGTGGAAAAAAGAGGGAGTGACATCTCATGGCCTCTTGCCTGCCTCTGAAGGGCAATATCCAGCTGCTTGTACTCCATTATAGTATTTGGACCAAGGCAAAAAACAGCAGGACCACTCCCCTTGTGATCTCCATTTCCATCCCCAAAATGAGACAATGAATGCATTAGAAGGCAACTGAACCTCTGCAATTAATTTTAAACATGAAGCAGCAAATCAGAGGGCTTAGAGGCAGCTCACATGAGAGCTAAGGTAGCTGCCCAGTATGGCATCCAATCCAGTGGGAGTGCAAATGGGCAGTCAGGTTGGTGGGAAAAACAGAGAAAAGCTATTTGATTGTACGAATAGTTGCATGTGTGGCATCACAAGAATCGTGTGCATGCACAGCAGGGAAAAAACTCTCAAACGGTTATTTGATTGCGTGAATATGCACATGAATGGTGGGAAACAAAACAACCCCAAATCCCACAGCCACTGCAGTTGTGCAAGTTGATATGGTGACCACATGCCCACAGGGGAAACATCCGCTTGTACAAGTGTGACTACATGGTGGGGGTCCCGTGTGGCTTTCCAAACGGGTTTCAGTTTGTATTAAAATGGCAGTAAAGGGGTCAAAACAAGGCAGGGATACTGCACAGTGGAGATGGGATACAGTCCTCCTGTAGATTCAGCTCCTGTCACAGAAACCGCAGCCTGGAAGCCGCAGCCTGGAGTTTGCAAGACCTGAGCAGGCCTGTTATAATCCCTCCTTTGTAGGGTGTTCAAAGCTGACTTGATGGCAAATATCAGCAACAAATGGACTTGGAAAATAGGTGTGTAATAGAGCTTGCCTTCTCTTTTATCCCTAACTAGCATATGTACCCAGCATTGTCTGGGATTATATTTTCTCATAGATAATATTAGTTAGAAAGATTTGAGATCCTATGTCTCTAATTCCCCCAAACTGTCTTGTCCAGTACCTGTAACTTTTCCCCATATTCCCCAATCCAATCTGTATTCAGAGTTATTAACATACAGACATTGGGTTCCTGAGGGAATACACTGCTCTTTTCCTTGCTGCTAGGCCTCATCTCCATAGCAACCAGCCTATTCAAGACAGACACAGTTGACTGAGGCCCAAGATCTCTCTGGCTGAGAATTCTAAAGGTCACTCCCTAAACTGCAAACCCCAGGATTCCATAGAAACTTCTTAGCCAGCCAATCATATAAAGTCTTCATCTGACACAGCCAATCGTATGAGGTCTTCTCTGCCTGACACAGACAAACAAACCTTGACTTTTATATATTAGATTTAAATATTGTATCTTAGTTATACATATTGCTTTATGTTGTATAGTGCTGTGTAGTCTTTGGAAATCCCCAATGTGTAAATGCAGTGGCGGTTGATGACTTCCATGTGAATCTACTCTGGCTGACTTTTAAACGAGCTCTCCAAGGTGCTTCATCCTTTCCCCAAAACACATGAAGCACCTTGGACAGCTCCCTTAAAATACAGCCAGAGCAGAGGCACATGGAAGCCACCAGCTGCCCCTGCACAAGGATCTGATGGTCGCAAAGCAATGGAGGTGAGTTGTTGACTCACTCATAGGAAAGCCCACAACTGCTATTGCACAAGTGGTTTATAACTATTCACAAATACCTAAACTGACAATCCTATACGTTCCTGTTTCAAGTTAACTATCCAAGTTGAGAAATGACAGTGCTCTATTACCTTGCAGTGATGTCCGGAAATTCAAGGAGACCAAGAAGCAGTTCGACAAGGTGCGGGAAGACATGGAGATCGCTTTGGTCAAGAATGCCCAAGCACCGCGACACAAGCCGCACGAGGTCGAAGAGGCCACTGGCACCCTGACAATCACCAGGAAATGCTTCCGGCACTTAGCCCTCGATTACGTCTTACAGGTGAGAGGTTCAAACTCATACCCAGGACTTGGGCTCAGCCACCTCTATAGCTCAGGACTTCTAGTGTTCATTGAGGGAACCACAAAGCTTAAGGGGATCCTCATTTTTTTTTTCTTGGACACTGCTTTGCTGAGCGGGGTGTCTAGGGGTTAGAGCAGGGATGGGCAACCTATAACCCTCCTGGTAGGACTGCAGCCAAGGATGAGGAATGATGGAAGCTGAAGTCCAGTAATATCTTGGAGAGGGCCTTTTGCCCACCCTGGTTTAGGGGATCAGGGGAACTTGGTTCTCACTCTGTTGGGATGCTCCACTTGGTGACTTTTTGCTAGTCAACATGTCTTAGCTTCACATAACTTGTGGGTTGTTGTGATGATAAAGTGGAATGGGTGGGCTCGCCGTGCACTCCTTGAAATGAAAGTAGGTTTAAAATGTACCAGTAATATCTATATAAAAATAAATGTGTGTAGAAGATGCAAATATACCAAGAAGTGAGGGTGAGAGAAGGCTGATATATGGAAGATGGAGGCCATTTCCGTGCTACACTGTTCTAGTGCAATTATTCCACTTTCCACATCCTATGGAATTGTGGGATTTGCAGTTTAGGGAGGGGAATTTAGAATTCTCAGCTAGAGAGTTCTTTGACCTCAGTAAACTACAAGCCCCAGAATTCCACAGCATCTTGAAAGTGGAATAATAGTATTACAACAGTGTAGTGCGGAAATGACTGGAAACGAGAACAGTGTTCCAAGATGTGTGCTTAACTATTTCCATGCCTGTCAGGTCTCTTTAGAAACTCTGTCTCCTTCTGTGCAGCTGAGGGTTTTTTTATCCAAGCTGGGTTGATAGAAAGGCTTAGAGGCTTACTGGATGGGGAGTGGGGCAGGATGAAGTTAACAGGGCCCCAGGGTTGAGGGAAATGTGCAGGAATGGATCAGTAGCGAGTTTAGAGATGGAAAAAGGCCAGAAATTTTGAAGCCATGAAGAAAAAAAAAATTTTTTTCAGGAAAAAAACCCCAGACATTTTTGGAAAAATTGGAAAAAAATGATACTAGTATCCATTACAAATTGAAAACCACTTTGTTACTTTAGGAAAATATACACAACATGATACAAATATACAATTTTGTTTAGCCTAAAGTTATCTTGTTTGGTATGTTGGAAGAACAGTTCAGTCTGACAATAGTTATAAATGGAATTCCCTTTATTTATTGTTTTTTTGCTATCAAATGAAGTGCCATAGTCCTGAATCATAAGGAACATCTATGCTGTTGACACTGTATTAGGACCAGGCCAAAAAAAAAAAAATGCAAAACAAAAGAAACCATCCACATGAGTCAAACGGAGAAAATTATTTTGTCTCCTCTTCTTTTCTATTGTATCAAGCAGACATAAAGCATTCATTCCCATGGAAAGAACTGAGAAAAGGTCACGAAGACCAGAAACTACAATGATCAGATATTGTACATTGTCTTACATAAAATTCTTCCTGTTAGAAACAGTTGGGGGAGCAAATATTGTCTCACAAATACAGTGGGTCCTTGGTATGCGCTAGGGTTTGATTTCAAGAACCCCGTGGATACCAAAATTCATGGATGCTCAAGTCCCATTATGTGCAGTGGTGTAGTAATGGTGTCCTTTATATAAAATGGCAAAAATCAAAGTTTGCTTTTTAGATTTTTTTGTGAATATTTTCAAACTGTGACTGGTTGAATCCGGGGATACAGAATTTGCAGATATGGAGGGCTAACTGTGTTAGTCATCATTCTAAAAGAAAATACTCATAAATCTATTTTTTCATTTTTTTTTTTCATTTTTTTCCAGAAAAAAGGATTTGGAACAAATGGGCAAAAAAGAACACTTCTGATTTTTTCTATTTATTCCCCAATCCTTATCCTCTCTAGGAAAATTGTGGCTAACTGAGTACCCTCACTTGTTAGTTCCCTCAGTGAATCGCATGCCAAAATTAAAAATAAAGATGAATATGGATCACACACTTATCTGTATAAGTGTAGATCAGGAGAATGCTGTAGGGTAGGAACATGTCTCAGTGGTGAAGCTCTTGCTTCACATTCAGAAAGTGATAGGTTTAGTTCCTGGTGCCGGCAGTTAGAAGAATAAGACAATTGGAAAAGCTGTTCTCCGCTAACACGGGCCTAGGTGGACCAATGCTCTGGCCAGCTATAGGGTAACAGCCTGCATTCTTGTGCCGTAAGAGAGGGCTGCAGCTGAGTAGCTGAGAACACCAGCTTCAAATGCAGAAAGTTGCAGGTCCAATCTGCCAGCATCTCCATTTACAAAAGACGAGGGTGCAGGAAATTGCAGGGAATGGGGAAAGATCTTGCTCTGTCTAAGTCCCTGGGTTTGGCTATCCTTCCTGCTGTCACTTAGAACAGACAATACTGAGCTAGATGGCCTGACCTGGACTCTTTCCGCACTGGACTGTTATAGCGTGATGATTCCGCTTGTAACATCCTATGGAATCCTGGGGTTTCCAGTTTTGGGAGGGGCTGGCCAGCCCCTCCCAAAACTGCAAACCCCAGGATTCCATAGGGTGTTGCAAGTGGAATCATCGCGCTATAACAGTTCAGTGCAGAAATGGCCCTAGTAAAAAGCAGAGGTCCCGTTGAGGGGTAGACGCCCTGCTGGGGGGCAGAGGTCCTCTCAATGGAGAAGAATGCAGGAAGAAAGGAAGAAGGGCAGCACTATTGCAATGCTGGACTCCCTTGAGATCTTGCATGCATTAGAACAGTGTGCAGATGTTGTGTGTTGGACATTGGAAGTAACTGAAGGGTCACTTGGAGTAAACTGAGGGTCACGGAAAATACAAAACTCTAACTCCTCCTTTCCTTTCTGATATGGTGTATGTCATTAAGAGGGGCTTGGCTAATGATTTCTCTGTATGAAGATGAGAATAAGGATTTGTCAAATAAAGATCTCGTATTGCTAATGTTATGTACAGTGAGGTTATAAGTAATCAAAACTTGGGGGAAAAATCAGAGAATTGATGAATTAAAAATGGGTTAAACAGGATAGGGGCTATAACCCTATCAAAGAAGTAAGCTATAAATTAAGGCCATTTCTGCACTATACTTTTCTAGTGCTGTTATTCCACTTTCAACATCCTATGAAATCCTGGGGTTTGCAGTTTAAGGAGGGCATTTAGACTTCTCAGCCAGATTGCTCTTGGGCCTAAGTAAACTACAACCGCCCTGAATTCCACAGGATACTGAAAGTGGAATAATAGTGCTATAACAGTGCAGGGCAGAAAGGGCCTAAGATTAGCAAAAAGGGAAGTAAAAGTAAACTCATTTGATATCACATGGAAACCATTTGTTAGTTTTGTGTATTGAAATAATGGTGATGTATGGAAATGATCAAGTGAAATTTTAGTTTAATGGTTAGATAAATATTATGGAATGGAATAGAATGGAAATTACAGTTGCAAGAGTTTTGTCAAAGCAGTATCTTTACTGTGCATTATGAAAGTGGGGAGAGACGGGAAGGATGGTGATTTGGTGGATCAAGAGGGTTGTGCTAGTAATATTGATATTGTAAAGTTATAATATTGTAGTATTAATACTATTCAATAAAAAAAATTAAAAATATATCATGTCATATATAATGTAATGTGTTGATTCTGGACAATTAACAGAACAATAAGAAGGGACCATAGTTCAGGGGCCTGCTTTGTATGCAGAAGGTCCCAGATTCGATCCCAGGCATCTCCGGGTAGGACTGAGGAGGATCCCTGCTTGGAACTTTGGAAGGCTACTGCCCCTCTGTGTAGAAGCAACAGACTCGTCTTGCAGAAAGCAGTTCCCTATGTTTCTGTTTAAAATCCGTCCTCTGTTCAGAGCTGTGTGGATTGGAATCTTCCTGTACTTTTTAACAGAAGGATTGTCACTCCGTGGTAAGAATAAGGCAGTTTTGATCGCTAAGCATCTCTGCTTAGGTGGATCAAGTAGCAGGTGATGGGTAAGATTTTTCTCTGCCTAAGACTCTGGACAGCTGTTGCCAGTTGGAGTAGACAATCCCAGATGAGGTGAGGAAATCATTTGATCTCATACAGTGCAGCAGCTGGTACCCTAACCGCTCCAGCATGGTTTAAAGAGGGAAATTGTCTCCCACTTCACTGTTGCAGTTAATTTGCTCCAATCGACACACTGCTTAACATTAGATTTATCCAACCGTTTCCTCCCTTGGCAGTGTGGGGTCGTTACTCCCAAAGCCATTTCTAGACTGAGTCATTCTCCCCCAGCAACCCCCAGCCCATAATCTGCTGCTGTACCATGAGTCTCCCACATCCCTAGTAATGGGTTTGCTGCACTAGCGAACAGATTCCAAGCTAATATTGATCCAAGCTGTTCCATTAGCCCTCTCGCTCTCCATCCTTTTAAAGTGCAACCATCTGCCGAGACCTTCTGTTTCTGCGCAGGACTGCTTATGCTGTCATATCCTGTTGATCACTGCGAATGATCGGGGGGGAGCAGAAAGGAGACAGCCTGCCCTCAAAGTATGGGTCACCACGATTGCCTTCTTTGCTTCTTTGGCTGAGGGACATTAGTGGAAGTGTGTTTGTTTTAGCTCTTGGAAGTAATCATTACAGAGGTGAGAATCTGGGTGTTGGGCAATTAAATGATACTCTCTTATCCCTCAGTCCAAAAAGAAGGCAAGAATGCAGTTAGATTCTGGGGAAGTTGTGTTTACCCAAAACATTTTGCCCAGGAACTCTCTGTTTTTAGAATATGTTTGCAAGACTGTATTTTAAAATACACGCATACATGCATGCATGTGGAAATGTGGCCTGCAATGCTTCATCCCTTGTGTGGTATGAATTGTAAATGTGCACATTTCCAAAATGTGCATAAGACTGCACACTTTTAGAGAAATGCACACAAAAGCATTGATTTTAGGCATTTTTTTTAAAAAAAAGGAATAATCCAAAATTCCACTAGAAAATAAATTGTAATTATTATTTTAAAAAATATATAAGAAAGAAGGGTGGAATCATAGACTCATAGAATCATAAAAGTTGGAAGAGACACCAGGGGCCATCTGGTCCAACTCCCTGCTATGCATCTCAAAGCACTCCGAACAGACAGCCATCCAGCCTCTGTTTAAAAACCTCCAAAAAAGGAGACTCCATCACAGTCCAATGAGGCAGCAGATTACACTGCCGGACAGCTCTGACCGTCAGGAAGTTCTTCCTGAGGTTCAGATGGAATCTCTTTTCCTGTAGTTTGAATCCATTGCTCCTTATCCTAGTCTCTGGAGCAGCGGAAAACAAGCCCACTCCCTCCTCGACATGACATCCCTTCAAATATTTAAACATAGCTATCATGTCCCTTCTTAACCTTCTCTTCTGCAGATTAAACATATCCAGTTCCCTAAGCTGTTCCTCATAGGGCTTCATGGCTTCCAGACCCTTCAACATTTTGGTCGCCTTCCTTTGGACACGCTCCAGCTTGTCCATATCCTTCTTGAAATGAGGTGCCCAGAACTGGACACAGGATTCCAGATGAGGACTAACCAAAGCAAAATAGAGGGTGGAAGAAAATAAAGAGAAATGTGGCAGTACCTTTTAAGACTAACTGGTTTTTGTTTTAGTTAAGCGTTTTCATGTAAAGCCATTTCTTCAGCTGCAGTACTTAGTAGTATTGAGACCTCAGGCATGAAGCATTTTTGTGGAGCTGTGAAAACTAACTGCACAAAGTCATACTTCTCTACTAATCATGATTATGCATCCTACATCTCCTGCCTAAAGATGGAAGTGGAGAACCTGCAGTGGTAGAGCTTGGAGTGTGCAGAGGGGGGCAGGGCCATAGTGCAGGAGGCATGGCCACTGTGCCTGGGGGCATGGCTGTGATGCCTGGGGGCGTGGCCAAGGCATGTGGAGCCATGGCTAGGGTTCACAGGGGCATGGCTACAGGCCAGGACACCCCAAAAACATTGCCACCCGGAGTGATCCACCCCCATCGCCACCCCCGTACCTATGTGACTGGGAACCTGTGGCCTTTTGGATGTTGTTAGACTAAACTCCCTTCATCCCGGATCATTGGCCAGGGAAGTCTCACGATGACGGGATCTGAAGGCCAACCTGGAGGTGCACTTTTACCCTACCTGTGTTCTGAAAGCAGCCAGCTCTGGAAACTGCTGAATTCAGGTGTGGGAGTTGTTTCTGTCATTTATCCAAAGGGTAAATTTACCCAAAGAATACTCTTAATTTTCATATTTAGTATATCCTGATAGGGGTGTCTGTGATGAGTTTGGTTTGTTGAAGAGACTGTACAATTCAAAGTCCATTTTTTTTTCAACAATAGTAGCAAATGCTTTTAAAGAAGGGCTTAATAAGCCCTTCCTTGTTATTTGTTCATAACATTGGATATTCATTCATAAAGTACTTCAGCTCTCAGAATCAATAGGCCCTGGTAAACCTATAGACAGTGAGTATGTTCATTTTTTTAAAAAAAAAAGTAACATGGAGTTTGTGTAGTCAACCCCCACGTACCAGGATGAGACATTTAGAGCCTTTCCGCCCTACCTTGTTATAGTGCTATTATTCCACTTCCAACATCCTATGGAATCCTGGGATTTGTAGTTTTAGGAGGGACATTTAAGAATTCTCAGCCAGAGAGCTCTTTGGGCTCAGGAAACTATAAACCCCAGAATTCCCCCAAGAATGTTGAAAGTAGAATAATAGCACTATAACAGGGTAGTGTGGAAATGGCCCTCTTTTCATGTTATCTTAGCAAGTGAACATAGTCCATCTACAAAATTAGTACTATAACTTCTCTGGAATGTCCCTTAACTTGAAAAAAAAACTTGCTTGTAATATCATAGTCTTTCAGTGTGTTTATCCATGCTCTTTTAATTAATCCTTTTGTGAGCCATCTTGAAAGCCAGTTTTTTTGGGGGGGTGTGTGGAAATGATCTATATATCAAATAAATATCTAAATGCATATGCAGATCAGTGCACTGTTTTCAGAGTATGCATTTCTTCAAATTTCATGAAACAATTTTTAGCTCAGAAAATAAACTGGAATGCATTACAATGCATATTGTAGGAGAAAATGCATACACAATACACATTTTATTATAAAATGCATACAGTGTGTGCGGTTAAACATTTAGATTCAAAATTCTTTGTTTTTTTTAAAATAAAACCACTCTCTGGTTGATAGGATGGAGCATACTTATGAATGAAATGGATTACAGCAATCCCTTCTCTCCGTCTTCCTTTCCCAAGCATTGCCTTGTGGAAATTGTAAAATTGTGGAACTGGGAGGTAGTATATGAATCCAGCCACAATATGGCTCTGCGGTGCCACATTTTGCAACCAGGATAAAATTTTGGAAAAAGATGTGGGACAGGCTTCCCCCTCTTATCTGACAGGTTAGGGACCGGAGCACTGTCAGAAAACAGAATTGTTTGAAAAGTGGAACGCCTGGACTGGACTGTAGGGAGTGTTGAGAACTTACAGAGGCTCACTTGGGACCACCGCACACATGCTGCTTGCAAAGTCTCTCACCTGGTTTAGTACCTTTTTCTTCCCTCTCAGCTCGCTTTGGAAGCAATATGCACGCGCAAGCAGTCCCATGCAGGCCTTATGGGTTTTCCTTCTGCTCTGGCTTCTACCTATTTATTCAAAGTATAGCCAATTATCCAACCAAAAAGAGTCCCAGAATGGCTCACCTATAGTTAATCCAACAGTTTCCTGCCCCCAAGGAGCTCTCCAAGGTGCTGAACCTATTTTGGAATAAACATTCAGAAACTTGGATAGCCTATTTAAAGCTTAGACTGAACCCCAGAGTGGATTCACTGCTCCACTGATATGGAAGACACCAGTCTCTATTGCTCCTGACCTACACTTTTAGAAGGTGGAGTAGCATGTTTGCAAAATTGAAAGTAGACTTTTGACCACTTGGTTTCTTTTGTTGTTGTTTTTTTCTCGGAGTGGGGATGCTGGTGTGGTTTTAGTGGATCCTGCAAGTAGGAGTGGCTCCCTGGGCTTGCCTACCTTTGGCTCCCAAACTTGGGGAAAAGACAGCATGTAAATAAAGACAATGATATTGATGGTGGGGGTGATGATGATGATGATGTTGGGTTCTGCATGGGCACCTCCACCTGTACTGATTTCTGCAGATTTTTGGCACATGAGGCTTTTTTGTTTCAGTTCAGTTAGCAAGGAAATCTCTGATTTCATTTTTTCTCTTTACATGTTTGTAGATCAATGTCCTTCAGGCCAAGAAGAAATTTGAAATTCTGGATGCGGTAAGAACTGTGTTAAGTTTCCATATCCTTTCTGTTTTTCTCTCCTTTCTTCTTTCTCAAGAGCCAAGAAAAGGTAAATCTGGGTTGCAAATTGGAGAGAGCCTTAAACCCATTTAATTATTGTTAAAGGAATAGTAAAGCAGAGGGCTTCTTCTTTTTTTATTCATATTGCCCCTTCCCCAGCTGATGTTTCTGGAATGCTTGTGGAGTGATTTCCTAAGAAGGGGTGGAAGTTTATTTTCATTTATTACTAAGTTATATATAATTTATCCAATGAGCTGAAGAGATCATTTATTGCTCTCTTACCTTTTTTCCTCACACTTATTTTATGAGGAGACCCAGCATGGTATGGTGGTGTGACCACTGAACTCTGGAGACCAGGGTTTGAATCCCCACTTGGCCATAAAAACTCCCTGGGTGATCTTGGGCAAGTCACACTGTCTCAGCCTCAGAAGGAGGCAAAGGCAAACCCCCTCTGAACAAATCTTGCTAAGAAAACTCCATGATAGGTTCACTTTATAGAATCATAGAATCCTAGAGTTGGAAGAGACCCCAGGGGCCATCCAGTCCAATCCCCTGCCATGCAGGATCACACATCAAAGCATTCCCAACAGATGGCCATCCAGCCTCTGCTTAAAAACCTCCAAAGAAGCAGACTCCACCACACTCCACTGAGGCAGCAGATTCCACTGCCAGACAGCTCTGACTGTCAGGAAATTCTTCCTGAGGTTCAGGTGGAATCTCCTTCCTACAGCTTGAATCCATTGCTCCTTGTCCTAGTCTGGAGCAGCGGAAAACCAGCCCGCTCCCTCCTCAACATGACATCCCTTCAAATATTTAAACATGGCTATCATGTCCCCTCTTAACCTTCTCTTCTGCAGACTAAACATACCCAGTTCCCTAAACCTCTTCTCATAGGGCTTTATGGCTTCCAGACCCTTCACTGTTTTACTTGCCCTCCATAAGTGGGAAACAACTTGATGGCACCCAACACAACATTCTATGAGGCTGCTCAGCTTGGAAGAAAGAACTGATTAGCATAGGGCATCAATGAACTTCATGGCTGAATGAAGACTAGAACATCAATCTCTCAAGTCTCAATTCAATACTCATTTGTTACGGAGAAAGAAACCAGTAACCAGAAAATAATATTTCTGCACAGATACTATTTTTTTTTGCAGAAAAATCCCATTTTCTTTGCAAAACAGCTGTGGATGATTTTTGTATAGAATAAGTCTCAAATGGCGAAGATTCCCACCAGTCTAGGATATTTCGTGTCAGGATTTCTTGACACTCCAGAAACAGTTTTTTCAGCCATTGTAAAAATTCTTCCCATCCCACAAGGTATTGCCTCAGTAGTAGAAAAGAACTCCCCTTCTTTTCTTAGAAGAGATGCCCATACCATTTCTATCATACACAAGATGGGATGTCTTTTCTAAGAGGATACAGTGGCTCCCTCCATTTTTGAGAGGGTTTGGGGTGCAGAACCCTCATGAAAATGGAAAAAATGTGAATAATTCTCCCCCTCCCATTCCCTTCCGGGGCTTGTTCTCTGCACCAGGGCAAAATGCAAGGCAATGGGAGGGGGAGCTCCAGAGGGGCACACACATGCTCCGTCCATTCCCTTGCCTTTTGCGTTGGCATGTGTTCTCCTTCTGTGGCCAAATGCATGGGAATGGGAGATGAAGTTCCAGAAGGGGTAAGGTATGCACACGCCTCTTCCCCACACCACTGCATTCCCTTGCCACTGGCCTGGATGCACTTGCCTTCCTTATCCGTGCCTGGCACAACGCAAGAGAATGGGAGGTGGAGAATTGGGGTTATGTGCGTGCCTTGCAAATAATCAAATCCACAGAACCGCAAATGTGGAGGGAGGACTGTACCTTCACTGATCTGTGTGTGCATTATTTGAAAACAAAAAGGGATGCTTTTTTCTTTCAGAACTATTCTCTTTACTCATATTCATTTGTAATCAACAGAAAATGGAGTCAAAAAGTCATACCTATACAGGGGGCTCTCTGGATCTGCCGTGGTTTGGTTCCTCAATCATGTCCCATATTGTTAAATGGTTGTGACATACGCACAGATGCTTAGGAGTGTCTGCATTCATGTTGCTGCCATTTTTGTATATAGGACGTTATGACCTGTGGTTAGTGGAAATTGCAGGTTCCAAAGCCACGGATCTGGCGGGTCTACTGTACTCAAATATACAATTAGAAAGTTGATAGACAGGTGTAATGGGTGAATTTTTCTTGTGTGCCTCTCCATTCATTTTTAGACTTCCCTTCTTTGTCCCACAGATGCTGTCCTTTATGCATGCCCAGTATACCTTTTTCCAGCAAGGCTACAGCCTCCTACATGAGTTGGACCCCTACATGAAGAAACTGGCTTCTGAGGTGAGATACTATTCTGTTCAGAAAGCTGAACACTGTAGAGAATCAGAGAAAAAACAAAGGGA
This sequence comes from Cyclura pinguis, assembly GCA_030412105.1. Lineage (NCBI taxonomy): Eukaryota > Metazoa > Chordata > Lepidosauria > Squamata > Iguanidae > Cyclura > Cyclura pinguis. Next base: position 10,442,739 of record CM059612.1, read on the forward strand.
AAGAAGGATAATAATATGATAAATAATAATACATTTTTATCCGTTACTCACCTCTCCCCAAGGCTCGAGGCAGGGTACAGCACAGATACAATTACAAACAAATTATTGCTAAAATAAATTAAAATACAAACCATTTAAAATACAAATATCTCATAATTAAAATATATCGTAATCTACTATATAAAAGTCAAAGTTTGTGAGTTTGTCTGCTTGTCTTCATCAGGCAGGTCAAGACCTTATATGACTGGCTGTGTGAGGCAAGAAGACCTATATGATTGGCTGGCTGTGAAGATTCTATGGAATCCTGATGCTGGCAGTTTAGAATTCTCAGCCAGAGATCTCAGGCCAGTCGCTATGGAGACGAGGAGGGCAGTGTATTCCTCAGAAACCCAAACCTCTGTCATGTTAATAACTCTGAATACAGATTGGATTGGGGAATACGTGGATAAGTTACAGATACTGGATTAGGCCAGTTGCTATGGAGATAAGGCCTAGCAACAAAGAGGAGGACAGCGTATTCCCTCAGGAATCCAACTTCTGTATGCTAACAACTCTAAATACAGATTGGATTGGGGAATATGGGAAATGTTACAGGTACTGGAATAGGCCGGTTGCTATGGAGATGAGACCTAGCAGCAAGGAGGAGGACAGTGTATTCCCACAGGAACCCAAACTCTGTATGTTAACAACTCTGAATACAGATTGGATTGGGGAATGTGGGGATAGGTTACAGGTACTGAAGAAGACAGTTTGGTAAGAGGAAAATAAAATCCCAGGCTATGCTGGGTAAATACGCTAGTTAAAAATACAATTAAAACTGCGAATGCAATTAAAAGTGCTTCTAGAAGTATAATTAAAAATAGACTCGGTAGGCTTGCCGGAAGAGATAGATCTTCAGCATTTTTTTAAATTCGGACAGCATACGTTGCTGTTGATTCTCTTCCAGCTGGTCATTCCACAGTTTAGGGGTGGTAAAAAATAGGATTGGGTGAATTGGTCAGTTTCACTGACGTTCACGTTCATATTTTTAAAATCTAAAGTTCTCTTTTGTTAAATTTATGAAGAAATTTATGGATTTTGTTAAACCCATCTCAAAAAGGAATGAAAGAAAAATTTTGCCTGTTAGTTACAGTAATCACCAGCATGAAAAGAGCAATGTTAAACTTGCCTGTCATGAGGAACTTGTCACAAAGAGGTGAAAACTTTAATTCAGTCCTACAAATAAGGCTGAATATCGTTGAAAGGAAGGGATTTAAAGTCAGACTGTGAACTACTAAGTACTCAGAATTCTCTGGCTGAGTGAACAGATCAGTCAGTTTCACCTTCTTCCATGTTTGATTTAAAAACTCACAAGTTTTTTCCATCCCACTAATGAAAAAAAAATGCAATTTTTGGGATCCTTCTCAAAAAATAAACAACAACAAAACCTTACCCATCTTTCCCTGAATGGGACTTGGTTTCCCTTTGTTTGGACACCTTTCTTTTTTGGATTGCAGCTCCCAGAATCCCCGAGGCAGCGTAGCCTCTGGTCACACTGTCTAGCAGATTCTGGGAATTACAGTCCCAAAATAAACTTTTTCAAGGTACTAGGGAATAAAGGAAGAAAGGGTTGGACAGCCACCTGTTAGTGATGCTTTAGTAATGCTAAGATTTGTGCCTTGTGTAGTTTGCTGGTCTAGAAGATTTCCAAACTGGGTCAGATTTCTCTGGTCCTCACTATGAAGGGAGGGAAACTCAAAGTGAATGCACTGCATACATACATTTTCCTCATTTCCTAGACCTGGTGTTTTTTACTCAAATGACATACTCTGTCCAACCATGTTGATGCTTAAGGCATTGCACTTATTGACATTGTCAAGAGATGCCCTCTGTGACATCACGAGGGGTCATACCATGATCTTAGGGTTGGCCAATCTCTGTGCTTGGCTCCAAGTCTCCAGTTTGGTGGAGTCATCTCCAGGGCCATTTCCGCACTAGCCTCTTATAGTGCTATTATTCCATTTTCAACATCCTATGGAATCCTGGGATTTGCCTTTGAGGCCCCTCCCTAAACTGCAAATCCCAGGATTCCATAGGATGTTAAAAATGGAATAATAGCACTATAACAGCTGGTGCAGAAATGGCCCAGGTGGGAGAGGAGGCTGCAAATTCCCCAGTTTTGCTGGGCTGAGCTCCAGGCCAGAGGAAAGTCTTGGAGCTTTATAGCTCCACTAAGAGAGAAGCAGCTTGCTACAATTTAAAAGGATTAATTGATTTGTAGCTTCAACTTGCAAAGACTCTCCAGAGGGTATGCATATTTTTTTTCCCTCCTTGCCTCTCAGTTATGATGCCAGGGCTTACCTTCCGCTCTGCTCTGTGTCCACCTTCTGGCTAGAATCAATCTAGTTAGGTCAAAAGTTTCTTATCTCATCTCTTAATGTGAGAAAGAATAATCCCCTCATTTCACTTTGATCTGGAAACAACCCCTTTCTGTCTTAATTTCTTAATTTTCTAAGATTTTGTCTTGGAAACCTCAGGGCCTGGGAGAATTCTGACCTTGCAACCCTACCTCCAAGATACCTCCCAGCTTTACAAGTCATAGAATCCTAGAGTTGGATGAGACCATGAGGACCATCCAGTCCAATCCCATACATAAATATACAACACAAGCAAAGCACTCTTGACAGTTGGCCATCTAGCGTCTGTTGAAAAACCCCGGAGACTCAATGATGTTTCTAACGCTGCTGTTTCTTTATGCTACGTTATTGTCAGAATTCTCTGATTCACTTTATTGTGATTTAGATTTTTTTTTAATTTGTTAACTGGCTCAAAGTTTAGAAAAAAAATATTTTTTGGACTACAACTCTCAGAATCCCTCAGATTCTCTCAGGCCATGGAGATGTTGGCTGGGGGTCCTGGAAACTGTAGTTCAAAAAAGATAAAATAAATAAATAAATAAATCCCAAGTTCTGATTTCAACATGTGCAGATGAAAATTATTTCTGACATGTACCCTGATGATACAGAAAAAATGAGATGGATCACCCTAAAATGTCCCTACCTCTGTGGGTAATTGGAATGGTTCTTCTGCTGGGAGAAGAACCAGGTTTTCTTTGACCTCCAGTCTTGGGGTAGAATCAGCTAATGTTCTTCATATCAGCTTGGGATAAAAGCCTCCTTGGTTAATCCTCAAAGCAATTGCCCAGTATCAGCAATAATCCACAGGTACCCTCATGCAGGAGTTATCCCCTGGCAAGTTGCCGTGGAGGTTTCTCTGTCTGTCTTGGCATTTTTGGCCTCGCTCAAGAGGCCATTTCTAGCCAAGGCTAAGCTGAAGAGCTACAAATCCAAACTGACATCATCATCATCATCATCATCATCATCACCATCATCATCGTTATTTGCAGTTTTAAAGTGCCTGCTAATCAGAAATTTCTGGGCTAAGTATAGTGTATTAAAAATATGAAATACAATACTGTGTCCCCCTTGTATATACGAGAGTTCCGTTCCAAGAACCACACTGTAAAACACATATGACATCCCATTGTAGTCAGTGAACACAAAATTTGTGTGCCCATGTGGTGTGGGCGCACTCCCGCTGCATCCCTTAACTGTAACGGGATGCAATGCTTCACGTGACCTTACGTTTGTACCTGTGGAGGTTGCACCAGAAGAGGGCAGAGTGTAATAATACAGCGGATCAAAGAAGCGGATCAAAGAAGCGGAATATAAAACCAAAATAAAACTGGCAGCGGAGAATGAAACATTTCAGTATATCACACCAAATTAAAACCAGCATTAGGATAAGAGTGGATAAGTGTAGATGAACTAAACAGTAATTTGAAAATGCCTGAGTGAATAAAAAGATTTTCCTTCCCCTGACGTTTTGGTTCCTACTCAGTTTTCCAGTTCTCCAGCCCTCTTCAGCCCCCCACTTTTCTGAGAGAGAGGGAAAAAACGTGGTTGCCCTCTTAAGTTTTATTTTTTGTAGTTTTGCAAATCGTTTGGTTCCCCCAAGCCTCCTGGTCACTATCCCTCATACATAGATTATACTTCATACTTCAAGCAAATTTGCTTTTAGCATTACAATCTGCCCTCCACATTTGAGGGCTTAACTTTAATGGATTTAGTTAGTTGTGAGTTTCTTCAACCCCTGCCACTCCCCAAGTGCTTCCTTTCTGGGGGAACCTTCCCTCTCAGCAGCTCTGATCAGGCTGTTCAGCCCTTTAAAAACCCATCTCTGGTCCTCCTCCTCCTCCACCAGCCACTGCCTGGCCAGCTAAGGATGGATCACAGCCTGATTTCTCAGCACCACAAACCTTCTCCTGCTGCCACATCCAAGGAAGGAGATGGGTGTGAGAGAGGAAGTACAGGGCCACCGTGCCGACCCGCACCCTTTCCCTGATGTGATTTGGCCCTTGGAGGCCAGTCTCTCCCGACCCCCCACCCCCACAATTTGATATTTGTGATTTTTCCATTTTTGCAGGGGTGCTGCACCCCTAGCCCAAGCCAATGTGGAGGACTGACTGTACTAGTGATTTTTTTGCTGGTTTTCTGAAGTCAGAAATTCTTTGTTACTTTCTGCAAATTAGCCAAACATCTGCCAGCACAGATGGCCCTCCATATTCGCTAGGGTTAGGGGTGCACGACTCTCGCAAAAGTGGAAAAATCACAAATATCAAAATATAGGTGTGGGGGGGGCATTGGGAGACGGTTTGTGGTGCTGATAAATTGGACTGTGAGCTGTCCTTAGCTAGCCAAGTGGAGGAGGACCAGGAGCAGGTTTTTAAAGGGTTGTGTGGCCTGATGGGAGCTGCCGAGATGTAAGGTTCCCCCAGAAAAAGGGCACCTAAGGTGGGGGTGGGGCTGGAGAAATTTGCAAATAAATCCGTGAAAGTCACACCCACAAATGTCAAGGGCTAACTGTAGTGCCCCCTGTCCACCTTTCCTTAGGTAACATGCAGCAGGGCTACGAATCTCAGGTTTCTCTGGAGAGAGGGGAGCAATATTAAATTGGTTAGATCTCAGAGGGATCAAGTAAGAGGAGGAAACCTTACATTTACTGGATCCTGTTCATTCTCTTCCTTGCATTAAGCTGGACCAATTGGTGATCGACTCTGCCGTGGAGAAGAGGGAAATGGAACACAAACATGCACTTATTCAACAGCGGGTAAGTCTCTTCCTGGCTATGAAAGATTGCCTGGTGAAATTGTGCTTCCAAAAATTATCAGAGTCAGGATCTGTCTAGATTAGGGGTGGGCAACTTTATGAGGGCCAGTGACCAGTCTTCCCCAGAACCCATGGGCCACCCCTTCCCCATGAGCCCCTCTCAAAAAAATGGGAGGAAGTGACGATGCACCATTTTGAGTGGGGCTGAAGAGGAAATTGAAGGTATCGGAGAGTGGTATGGAGTTCTGAGGTGCTTATGGGGGTATTTACACATGCTCTCATACATTTTCTGTATGGTTTGGGGGAAAATGGATAGAAATTGCACCTTTTTTAGAAAAATGTGAGGGTGTGGGAGGCTTAGAGGAGACCGGTGAGTGGTTTCAGGTGCCACAAAAGTGGAGTCCAGGGACTGTGTGCAGCCCACAGACCCAGCTTTACCCACCCATGACCTAGATGGTATCTTTGAAACATTTCATTAGGAAAGAAGTTCCCTTGAGTGACAAAAGACTTCTGTTTCTCTTAGCATGTGATCTCCCTTTCCTGTGAATCTTGCATTTAATGTACTTGGTTTTATGATAGGTCACGGGAAGGTAAGCTTTAATTTGCTAATCTGATTGCGCAAACATACTCTCTTTTAGGAAATCTCTTTGTGGGAGGGCATGGCAGTTATTCTCAGTTCATTCTAGTTTGAGCTACAGATACCTGCAGGAAATGTACCTACACAGGATATGGAAGTAATGGCTTTGACTTGTTCTTTGTACGCAGCATCCCATTAGGACAAGAGTGGGCAAAGTGAAATTTTGGTGTTACATCCTGTAGTGCTGTTTTTTGCAGCCTTCAGCCTCTTACTAGGGAATAAATCCATTGGGCTCAGTGGGATTTGCTTATGAGTAAACATTCTTAGGGTTGCACTTGGCCTTTGCATCTCAGCTGCTTCGCCTTCGTGGAAAGAGACAGGACTGAGTTTCCCGTACATCTTAGCCAGTTCTGGACAAGCAATGCTCTTCCTTCTTCCTGTCTCACACATCTGTCCAACTGGCTCTTCCTTTTCTTCCTGGATCTGCCCACTCTCCTTGTCTTCCTTGCCAGATGGCCATTACTGCCTCCTAAATCAGCCAGAAGACAGGTGAATAGCTGGAGCTGTGTGATTCCCCCAACCCTATTGCACACCCAGCTCTGGGCCTGGACAAACTGCCATGTTTTTCTTCACTCACCATAACAATTCCACAAAGTCATCTGAATAGATAAATCCTCAGAAGGACTGGAGGCAGAGGGAGGACCTATGCTATAAAAGTAATAATACATTTCTTTTCCTCCCACACCACTTTTTTTTCTTTTTGCAGAGTTAGGATTTCTAGCCTGCAGATTTCATATCCCCCACAAGTGGAACTGAAATGTTTTAGCTTTCTCTCCTGCCCCAGTGCAGCATTAAAGGTGGCTTACAATTTAAGTGAAAACAGAATACACTTGAAAGCTATACCCTCCAACTGTCCCGATTTGTCAGGGACAATCTCACTTAATCATCTGCTGCCCCACTTTTGCAGTTGCTTTTAAATTATCCCAGTTTCTCTCTCCTCCTCCCACTTTTTCCTTTTGTCCTGAGCCTACTTCTATGGGTGCAAACTGAATTCAAAGTGTAAAAGTAATTTGCACTCAGGCCATTTCCACACCACACTGGCCATTTCCGCACTAGCCTGTTATAGCATGATGATTCCACTTTCAACATCCTCTGGAATCCTGGGGTTTGCAGTTTCGGGAGGGGCCACCTGGCCCCTCCCGAAACTGCAAACCTCAGGATTCCAGAGGATGTTGAAAGTGGAATCATCGCGCTATAATGGGCTAGTGTGGAAATGGCCAGTTATACTGCTATTATTCCACTTTCAACATCCTGGGGGATTCTGGGGTTTGAAGTTTACTGAGGCCAAAGAGCTCTCTGGCTGAGAATTCAAAATGCCCCTCTGTAAACTGCAGACCCCAGGATTCCATAGGATGTTGAAAGAGGAATAATAGTGCTATAATCGTATAATGCGGATGTTGAAAGTGGAATGGTAGCATGATAACGGTGCAGTGTGGAAATGTCCTCAATGGTGATGAACAAATTCCATTCATTTCAGTGGGACTGCTCTAGCTTGGAGTAATGTTGGATTTGCCCTTATGCAAAAGAATGATACAACATTTGAGTATTACAGATGTGTTACAGAATCTGGATGTTGTGTGTGCAGAATAAGACTGTTTTTTACTGTTTGTGCAGGGTGCATGTAGGTCATAGCCCTCCCTGTAGATTTTGATTATTTCTTAGCATATAAACTCCAATAATACAGTTTATTTTTTTCTCCCCCTCCCCCCCCAATTCCTTTTTCTTTTCCCTTCTGCACCAATTTCTGGGATGCCCACGCAGACTCTGTTGCAGGTGAGTAGCAGCCTGAATGTTTTTGGATTGTGTCTTCGGCTTATGACTCTTTGGCCAGATCATCAACACCCCTTAGCCTTGAATTTACCCTCTCCTGTTGTTTACGCTAGCAATGGGTTTGGGTTGACTTGTTACTGGTTTGTTCCCCTGGCTAATTTCCTATAATTAGGAATGCAAGAAAGAAATTGTCACTGAAATTGTCTATTTTGCACCTCTTGGGACTTCCACAAGATGGAGCACAGCTTGCCTCTTTGGGTTGTACATTTGTCTCCAGTGTTTCCACATTTGCGAGTCTTACCATTTTTTCCTCTGCACCGAATCACAAATGCCTTTTCAAAATACTTACAGTTCAAAAATGAGGACAAACATGCTTTAGTCAAGGCAGGAAAGGTATATAAATGAGAATATAAGTGAAGGTATATGAATACATGCTTACACTTCAGAAAAGGCACAGCAAAAGGCATACAAATTTTCCTTTGGGGAGGAAAGAAAAATTCTACAACCAGATATAAACAGTGGATGAGATGAAAATGCAGGTGCAACGTGGAGGAAAGCAACAAAATTGAGACTGGCATCTCAATTTTTTTGTTCTCTGGTTGACGGAGATACCTCTGAGCATACGCAGAGCTCTCACCCCCAGACTCCCTCACCTCTATATCCATTCCCCACACATCCAGTTAAGAGGCTGTGTGTTGCTGTCAAAGACCTTTCACACGTTTCTGATGGATTTAAACCTCAGAACCTTTTAATGGACGGGCCTAAATTTTGAGACCTTCTCTTGGCGAGCGTATCTCATCACACCTCTCTGTGGCCATTTCTGCACTAGACTGTTATAGTGCTATTATTCTCACTTTCAACATCTTATGGAATCCTAGGGTTTGCAGTTTAAGGAGGAGCCTTTGAGGCCCCTCCTTAAACTGCAAACCCCAGGATTCCATAGGATGTTGAAAGTGGAATAATAGCACTATAACAGTTCTAGTGTGGAAATGGCCTGTGTCTCTGCAAACAGTGTTTACAAGTGCCAGTTAGACCCACTGACAAATCCACAGTTACCCGTTTTTTCGTGTGAATTGGCATCTCAGTGTGAGAGAATGCATGGACAGGAGAAACTAGAATAGTGCTCCCATGTTTGGATAGTAATGCTTCCCTGCGGGCTTAAAGACAGCAGATCAGAATTTGAATTCCAATGACAAGTGTGGCCTCTTAGGTTGGTCTGGGTTCAGGTGCTACCGGAGCCTTATTAGTCGGGAGAGAGAGGGCATGGGGAAAGGAAATCTGTTGGAAAGAATTTGTTGCTTTCACCCAGTCTTGTGTACAGGAGAGAGTTTCACCTTCCATATGAAAAGGGTGGGGTAAATAAAGTTTTGAATTATGAGGGGGGCTAATAGCAACTTCATACTCTCAAGATTTCATAGAAGAAAACTGGGAAATTTAGTAATTTCCAAAAGAAATTATGTAGAAGTAAGTTGTTCTTTTGAGAGCCAACATTGTGTAGAGGTTTGTGTGTTGGACTAGGACCCTGGAGACAAGAGTTTGATTCCCCGCTCAGCTGTGGAAACCCACTGGGTGACCTTGGGTGTGTCACATACTCTCAGCCCCAGAAAACCCTGTGATAGTTTCACCTTAGGGTTACCATAAGTTGGAAACAACTTGAAGGCATACAGCAAGTTGTTCTTTGTTACAAGAAATTATTTCCAAGCTTGAACTTAGAATCATAGAATCATAGAGTTGGAAGAGACCCCAGGGGCCATCCAGTCCAACCCCCTGCCATGCAGGAACACCCTAAAAGCACTCCTGACAGATGGCCATCCAACCTCTGCTTAAAAACCTCCAAAGAAGGAGGAGACTCCACCACACTCCATTGAGGCATCAGATTCCACTGCTGGACAGCTCTAACCATCAGGAAGTTCTTCCTGAGGTTCAGGTGAATCTCTTTTCCTGCAGCTTGAATCCACTGCTCCTTGTCCTGGTCTCTGGAGCAGCTGAAAACAAGCCCACTACCTCCTCGACATGACATCCCTTCAAATATTTATACATGGCTATCATGTCCCCTCTTAACCTCTTCTTCTGTAGGCTAAACATCCCCAGCTCCCTAAGCTGCTCCTCATAATGCATGGCTTCCAGACCCTCTACCATTTTGGTTACCCTCCTCTGGACATGTTCCAGCTTGTCGATATCCTTCTTGAATTGAGGTGCCCAGAACTGGACACAGTATTCCAAATAAGGTCTGACCAAAGCAGAATAGAATAATGTTATTACTGTCCTTGGTCTAGACACCATCGTGCTATTGATGCAACCAAGAATCGCATTGGCTTTCTTGACTGCTGCATCACGTTGCTGACTCATGTTCAGATTATGGTCTACTAAGACTCCTAGATCCCTTTCACACATCTACTGTCTCAGACCAGAAGTCCATCTTGCCTGATGTTTTCTATTCTGACTGTTGCAACTGCTAGATGGGAATCTTTTCTAGAGCCACAGTCTGAGCCTATTTTAACTGGAGCAGCAAGAGATGGACCTTAAGGCTTTCTGCATGTGCACACACATGGCATGTACTCTTTCCTGAAGGGTTTAATTTTTCATGGTTCTTCCATTCTGATCTCTAGGGAATATGATCGTAGCTTTTTGTTACTTGTACGTCTAGAGGACAACAGTTATGCTGTGGGACAGAAAGAGACAGACTTGGAGAACCTGCAAGTGAAATCTGAGTTATTCCTTCCCTTAAGTGGAGCTACTGAAACACTCTTTCCCCTCTCTCTTCTCTTTCTTCTCTCAGAGGAACTACTATATACATTCCCACAAAGACTATTGTCCCGGGCTCCCTTTGTCACATCTTCCCCTGGATTGTATACCATACTCCTGAGAGAATTGTTCCTTTTTGTTGATTTATACTCCGCAAGAAAACAAACTTTGCTTAAACAGAAGACAAACCAACCTCAAACTCCAGGCATAACCCCTCCCTTCCCATCTCACCGAAAGAATTAAAAAATCCAAAAAACAGAAAACCCTTTATGTGAGAGAGTGCAGGCATTTGAATTTTTATAGCCTTCCTCTAAATTTCCTGACAGCTGGGAAGATCAGAGGAGAGGAGAAAGAGAATACCAACTGCCTATGCTGTGTATTGGTTTAAATTATTAAGGATCTTCCTAGGTCTACTGCTCACACCTGGGACGTAACAGAGAAAAATAATAGTAGTAGTAGTAGTAGTAGTAGTAATAATAATAATAATAATAAAAAATTTATTTATTTCCTTTATTTCTTATTTCTTGCCTCTCCCCAAGGCTTTACTTTGTTTTTGTTGTGGGTGGGTAAGCCAATTTTGAACAAGTCTGTAGTTCATTTTTGGAGAAATCCATCAGAAATGGTAAATGGTGCAGGACTTGAACACGACAACCATTTCTAAACAGTAGTGTGTGTAATTCACTACCACAAGAGAACAATGATAACTACCAGCTGAGAGAGATCCAACAATGACTCTTAATATATACAAATTTTAGATGTGTGTATTTTTCTTCATTTGTATTGATTTCTGTCCTGCCTTTCCAGCCCCTGTGTACAATTTAAAATCATACAAACCTAAAGTGGATGTCAGAAAAATGCAACACAAGCAGAGACCACAGATAAAACATAACCTTTACACGAAAAAGCCAATGACCATACTGGTGGCAGGAATTTTGTATTGTTCAAAAACATTTAAGTCAGACTGCCCATCCAGCCTGTGGCCATTCCATTTTTTATACACCCCAAATTTCTCTAGGCAACTCTTATCCTGGACAATAAAAAAATGTTGCTTTTTCCCTGCTGGTGGGGTAGCCCATGTAGGAGGTCCTGGGATAGAAAAATCCTACCTCCCATGCTGACCTGGCCCACCTTTTATCTAGCCCAGTATTGTTCACTCTGAGCAGCAGAAGCTCTGAAAGGTCTCAAGCAGAGTTTTCCCATCACTAGATCCTTCTGATTCAGGGAGCAGGGGATTGCAATCCAGAGAATGTGGAACTATATCTCCCACCAGTCCTACCCAGCATAAAGGGTGGTGAAGAATGCTAGGGGCTGCAATGCTAGGAATCCCATCTTGGGAGAAAAGTGGGATATAAATTCAACCAACAAACTGCAACTCAGCAACATTGAGAGGGCTGCGGAATTCCTGTTCTGGTTGGAGAAACAGGGATTGAACCTTGGGATTTTTTGTGGCATGCTGCTGCTCAGCTATAATTCCACCTCTTATATGAGACCATCTTAAATTAGGTCAGACTTTGGACACATCTAGGGCAGGACTGTCTGCTCCAGGCTCTCAGACTGAGAGGGGTTTGATCCTTTGGTGATGCTGGAGCTTGAACCTGAGACCTTTAGCACTGAAAGCAGGCGTACCTTTGAATGCTAGATACTGAGAACAAATAAAAGATGGGCATTCATGGCTTTAGTACGGTCCCGTTTATTAATTCTCAGTAACCCATTGTTAGGTGGCCATTTCCGCACTATACTGTTATAGTGCTATTATTCCACTTTCAACTTTTTGTGGAATTCTGGGGTTTGTAGTTTCCTGAGGCAAAAGAGCTCTCTGAGAATTCTATATGTCCCTCCCTAAACTGCAAACCCCAAGATTCCATAGGGTGCTGAAAGTGGAATAACAACACTATAACAGAGTAGTGCAGAAATGGTCCCTGTGCGATGCTTTGGTGAGTAGAGGTAGGTAGGTCTCTGCCCCTGAGGACCTTACAATTCAGCTTGGCAGATAGGAGAAACAACAAAGTTGATTAATGTAGTAGAGGTAGATGTTAATAAATAGTGAACATATATTTGAGTTGTATGAACTTCCACTTAGTTACAGATTAGGTTATAATGGTGTAGGGAAAACAAGAAGCCTTTCAGGGTTCAAGTTTGTCTAGCATCTAGTAGTCTGAGGTATATTCTGGCCGAAAGTCATTTAGCCTGATCCCATCAAAGCTGTACCCGTCTTCTTCTAAAGGGTGAGATCCTTTAATGGAGAACCAGAGACTGTGGAGCCCAAGATTATTTGCCAGGTTGATGAAGCAAAAATAAATAAAACACCAACACACAGCAAAATGGGTGCTTTTTTTTTCTCCCAAATGACATTCTCTGTCTCTCTTTCCCTCTAATATAATTTGATCTGCGGAGAATTCCACAGTTCTCTTCTTCCTCCAGTATGAAGGAAGATGAGAGCCGGAGAACTGCCTACAACATGGAGATTGTGGCTGCGTGGGAAGGGGTGTGCATGCCTGTTGGCTTGATTTAGTGGGAGGATTTAAAAATAAATAAGGAAACCGGCCAGCCATATGGCACTGCTTTATTGTCTTTAACTGGGCAGGCGCAGTTTTGGATTGGCCAGGAAGGGGGCCCCGTGTCCCCAAGTGGCGTCCCAGGGATGATGGCTTGCTGAGAATGGATGGGGAAGGGGGATGCTATCTTGGTAGAAAGTGCTTTGCCTTAGCAGCTTTCCAAACATTCTCTGGAGCAGGTCAAAGGTCTTGCTGTGATGGGTTTTGCCCCCCCTCCACTTGACTCCGTTGTGTTTTCTCTTGCCCCTCCATCCCAAGGCAACAGCTGTATGATAATTAGCCCTGGTGCTAAGCTGATTGACTCTGAAAGAGGAGCCAAAGGCCCCAGGAGGAGGAAGAGGATGAGGCAGGTGGTCCATAAACAAAGAGCCGGGCTTCCCTCGCTCTCCTTGCAGTAGCCCGCTCTGGCAGGAGGAGCCAACAGGGCATCTCTCTTTGCAGAAAGAAGCAGGGCTGGGAGGGATTATAACAAAGCCAAACACATGCATGTGTTTGTGTATGTGTGTGTGTAGTATTTGGTGGTCGTGGATAGGAAAGAGGCAGAGGCAAAGAAATCCCTTCTCCCTTCCTTGCTTCGGGCGCTGTGTGGCATTCCCACTCCGGCGCATGATCTGAAACGAGACCAAAAGGCACGGGCATCATGAAGATTTTTGGCCGGCTTGAGTATCTCCTGGTAAGGGGTTGCGTTTATGGGGAAAGCAACGGAAAGGGAGGCAGTGTTACAGATCTGAGGCTGCAGTTTCATGCTTTTGCACCTTCTTTCTCCCCTTCATCTTATGGCGCCAGAGGCTAGTTTTTAAAAAGCTGAGGATGTGTGTGGCCACTGGTGAAGCATAAGAGCTCAGGTGGGGTGTTTCTGTCCTGTGGTTTTAATATTCCTGACTTCAGTGTGGATGAGACAATAATCTTAGCTTGGATAGGCTCCTTCTGAGGGACAGATCTGGATGTTCCTGCAATGGACTCTGCATGTTGTTGTCGTTGCTTTTTTTTTTTTTTTTTTTGATGCTGTTGTATTCCTTTGGGACTTTGGGAAATGGATGTACGAAAGCATGGCCTTCGCACAGAAAGCGTGAGGAAGCTGCTTTATATCGCTGTCAGACTATTTGTCCACGCAGCTCTGTATTGTCTGTTGTGACTGACAGTAATTCTCCAAGGTCTGTCTTTGTCACTCACTACCTGATCCTTTACAAACAGGAGACACTGGCAGTTCAACCCTGGCTTTCATGCCACCTGCTACCTTCTAATTGGATATACACTAAGGACTGCATCTTAGACCTTTAAAAAGGCAAAGGAGAGTATGGACCACTAACTGACATTCCCTCCCTTAATGTGGCCACTCCTATGTTAAGCACTTTGCATTGCAAAGATTTTAGGTCTGCAAGCTGAATGCATGTGTGTGTCCTTCATTGGCCTTGTCTCCAGAGCCTCCCTCATTTGCATTATCTTTTTGATTGTCAGCTCCTTTGGGCGGGGATCTGTCCTTTTAGATTATCACAGCTATAAACTGTCATGCACATCGATAGTGGTAATAGTTAACAATTTTATTTGCTTATATATTTATAATAAATGTGTGTATCTGTTTCTATACGTAGACGTATTTAGATTATATCCTCAGTAGTGTACAGGCTTGAGGATGCTGTCACAGAACAAGGTGTAGGCAGAGCGGCCTACACACAAACACTATACTTGGCAGTGCTTCTATGATACATGAAAATTTGCAAATTCAAGTGGACACAGTTTTAAGCAGAAAAGGTTTTCACTACTTTTGTGAAAGCTTGCAAGGGAGGACCCAGGCACATGTTGGGTGAAAGGGAGTTTTGTAGTGTAACAAACACTGCTGAGAATACACATCCACATGTTAGATCTCACTGATGGCCACTTGAGATGGATCTCTGAGTTAAGTCTTAATAAATGGACAGGATTACAGAAGAAACTTCGGAAATAGTAATAATACCATACCCTCCAATATTTCATAGACGAAAACTGGAACCTGTATGGCCAAGCAACCCCAGACTGTAGTCAAGATGGCAAAAGTTATTAATGAGGAAGAACACACAAACTTGGAGAGGCTACAGCAATTTGCTTTTGCCCGAGCCTCCTTGCTGAGTTGGGTGCAAACTACTTTTGCACTTTGAACTGAGTCTGCAGCAATTGAAGGTGAAGACAATGAGGGAAGAGAGAAACTGGGACATTTTAAAAGCAGAAGGAAAAAAGGAATGACAGAGGATTGATCAGGACTGTCCCTGCCCAAGTGGGACGGTTGGAGACTGTGCAGTACATACATTCAGTTAGAGCTTGGAACAAGTCCTGTTCTGAATTGTGATTTCCAGAATTCTAACATGGTCACTGGCACAAGATGTGATGGCTTTATGGGAAGATCGGATGGATTTGTGGGGACTACGACTATTCATGAGAGAGCCAGCGTGGTTTGAGTGTTGGACTACAGCCTTGGAGACCAGAGTTCAGTTCCTCACTTGGCCATGGAAACCTGCTGGGTGACCTCGGACACATCACACACTCCCAGCCCCAGAAAAGCTCATGATAGGTTTGCCTTAGGGTTTCCATAAGTCACAAGTGACTTGAAGGCACCCAACAACAATGGCTTTCAATGGCTGCTAGTTGGGATGCTACCACCCCTAGCATCAGAGGCATTATATATCTCTGTATATCAATTTTTCGCCAACAGATATACAACACAAGCAGGATGCTATTGTTGCATCCATTTCTTGCAGGTAAGTTTCCTATAGGTAACTGAGTGGCCACTGTGTGGTTGGACTGGATAGGTCTTTGGTCTGATCCAACAGGGCTCATCTTATGTCCTTGTGTGTTTTAGTCTCAAAGAGAACTTTTCCATACTCTGAGTTTGGTGATGATGATAGATAGAAGTGATTGTTCAGTTAAAACAAGGGTGCAGGAGGATGCCCTAGAGACCATGGCCATTTCCACACTAGACTGTTATAGCGCTATGATTCCACTGTCAACATCCTATGGAATCCTGGGGTTTGCAGTTTCAGGAGGGGCCCACTGGCCCCTCCCTAAGCTACAAACCCCAGGATTCCATAGGGTGTTGAAAGTGGAATCATAGCGCTATAACACTCTAGTGCAGAAATGGTTCATGAGGGCTTCAGCATTCTGAGTGCAAGGCAGTGTCACATGCTGTGTATTTGTTCATGTGAGGCAGGCAAAGGAGGAGTGAGGGAGGTGCTAATGTCTGTTTAAAAAAGGGTGGATGAGCAGCTTTTCACATAAAATGTCTGAACTTCCTCTTTGACCTCTCTGCTGTGGTTTTTTTGTTTTTGTTTTTGTTTTTGCCCACGTATGCTTGGTGTTCTGAATGCATGCTGTCAAAAAGAAGAGAGAGGCATTTCAAAATCCAGCACATGCTGTGGTTGATGTAAGATATTCTGTTTTGTAGTGCATTGAAACCAAATGCTTCAGTGTGAGAGCAAGAGTTCTGTATGCATCGGGAAGGGAGAACCACTTGAAGGTATCACCAAACTAGATGGAGTGTTTGGCTGGATTCTTCCTTCCTTTTGAAGGCGGCCTTTTCGAGACAGAAGGCTGGCTGAGCAGGGTGCACAGTGAGAAGGATGTTATATATTACCAACAACTACGTATCCATGTGAACCATCCCTAAAATAATTCAGAGTGAATTAGGTTGGCTTGGCCTGAATGGACAATTAAACTTTAGAAAGACCTGTTGGTGGTGAATGCTGCCAGAACTGGTTCGCTGTGGATCAACCCAGATGTTTACATTTTGGGGCACAGCTTTGGCCCTGTCCTGAGCGCTTCAGATTTTGCCACTATGCCAAACACTGCCAGGGTGTGAATGTGTGTGTGTGTGTGTGCGTGTGCGCGCAGGATGGCTGGTTTCTATGCCGAATCACGCAATCATGTAGGGAAAGTTTGCCAGTGCTGTTGGTTAAAGAATTTCTACAGTAAAAAGCGCCAGGTCTCAAGAAGACTGGGAAATGGATTCCTCTTCCTCAGAAATCTTTAATTAACTTATCTCCTTGGAATATTGAGAAATATTGAGTTGTGGTTTCTACATGGGGAGTAACAGCTGCAAGTTGTATCTGACGGCTCCCAGTTCAGTGGATAGAGTTGGATGAGGCCTCCTGGGCCATTGAATCCAACTCATACTCAGTGCAGGATATCCAGGTAGAGCATCCCAAGCAGGTAGCTGTCCAGCCTCTTTTTGAAGATGTCCAAAGAAAGAGACCCCACCCTCTAGGCAAATGGTTCCATTGCTGAACCGCTGTTACTATCAAGAAGTTCTTTCTGATGTTCAACCAAAATCTACTCTCTGTAACTCGTAGACCTGATCATATCTTCTACAGTAGCAGAGAATAGGCCTGTCCCTCCTTTCTGTGACAACCCTTGAGATATGTAATAAAACCCAGACAATACATGGAATGAAACCCCCAACATCCCCACCAGTTGCTACCCATCTCAGCACCTTAAACACAACTCCGTGGCTTAAGATGGTGAGTCAGAGGAAGGTCTTCATCCATTTACGAGAACAGGTGAGATCCTTGTCCAGCTGGAGGTCCAAAGGAAGACCGTTCCACAAATGCAGAGCCAGGTCTTGAAAGGCTCGCAGCCTTGACAGAGTGCAATAATGTCACCCCTCAGTCTTCTCTTCGCCAAGCTGAACATACCCAGCTCCTTTAACCTTTACTCGTATGTTTTTTCATCCTCGTTGTCCTTCTCTGAACCTGCTCCAACTTGTCTATATCCTTCTTAAAATGATGAACCCAGAACTGAACACATTATTCCAGATGAAGCCTGAGCAATATAGAATACAGTGGGACTATTCCTTCCCTCAACTTGGAAACTATGGTTCTAACCAGGCTAAAATAGCATTTGCCTTCTTTGCTGCAGCACCACGCTGCTGCCTGATATTTACCTTATCAACAATAATTCCAGAATCATTTTTGCAAATAGTGCTGCTGAACCATGTGTCCCTCATGTGCATTTGGGTTTTGTGGCCTAAATGTAGAATTTTGCATTTGACTCTATTGAATTTCATTTTCTGCTCAATTTTCTAGTTTATGTAGGTCCTTCTGAATTCTGTTCCTGTCTTCAGATGTGTTAGCTACCTCTCCCAGATTAGTGCCATCTGAAAACTTAATAAGGTTTCCCTCCATACCTTTATCTAAGCCACTGAAAAAATGTTGAATAGTAATGTCCCTAGGACAGAACCCTGAAGCAGTCCACTCGAGACCTCCTTCCAATGTGAAATTCAGCCATTGATGATGACTCTTTGAGCATGGCTTTCTAACCAGTTGTGGATTAATCTGACAGTCTTCCCATGTATTCCACGTTTAATCAGTTTGGTAATCAAAATAATTAGCAATCTGCTGCAAGTTTTACTCTGAACCTTAGAGGAGCTGTGCAAGATATTGAATCTCATCCTCAGAATATCCATCCTTCAAGTAGTTCAAGGTGGCATACATGGCTTGCCTGCCCCATGGCTTGGTGGAAACTTGAAACTGTATCTCCTAGGTTCCAGTCCAAACTCTAAACTGCGATGCCACATGTACTTTCTCAAGATTTACAGGATTCTAACGAAAGACCGAATTTGATACTGATACAGTGTGAGCGCAAGATTGCAGAATATTATAGCCTTGGTCGGTAGCTCTGGCTTGAACTTAAGTTGATAACATGAGTACAAAAAGCTGAGAGCAGTTTGGGGCTGGAAAGGGGGGATAGCTAGGAGGGAAAAGGGTTAAGGATCCCTCCCAGCTGCTTTTTAATTTTTTTTTTTTTTAAACAATGTTATTGCTTCTCTGCCTGCAATACATCTCTGCAGACGAAGTCTGCCCAGGTTGGCAATGGGGCTCCTGATTCTCAGGCAGAGATGTGTCTTTCTCACTAGCTACCAGGTACCTTTAGCTAGAGATTGAACCTGGGCCTTTCACGTGCTGTAACCCAGAAGGAAGACCTGTTTAGGAAAATGCTTTCTACTGAGTCAGGTGGTAGAACTTCCACATCAAGCAGCAAATTTGGTGTATCATAAAAGGGCAGCAAATTGTTATTTAGTCATATTTTAATTGCTTGGAATCAGGACAGACACTTATGGGATTTTCTGTCAGAATAGAATCATAGAATCAGAGAGTTGGAAGAGGGGCCATCCAGTCCAACTCCCTGCTATGCACGAACCCACATCAAAACATTCCCAACAGATGGCCATCCAGCCTCTGCTTAAAAACCTCCAAAGAAGGAGACTCCACCACACTCCCAGGCAGCCGATTCCACTACCGGACAGCTCTGACCATCAGGAAGTTCTTCTTGAGGTTCAGGTGGAATCTCCTTTCCTGCAGCTTGAATCCATTGCTCCTTGTTCTGGTCTCTGGAGCAGCTGAAAAGAAGCCTGCTCCCTCCTTGACATGACACCCCTTCAAATATTTAAACATGGCTATCATATTCCCTCTTAACCTTCTCTTCTGCAGAATAAATATACCCAGCTCCCTAAGCCACTCCTCGTGGGGCATGGCTTCCAGACCCTTCACCATTTTGGTCGCCCTCCTCTGGACACATTCCAGCTTGTTGATATCCTTCTTGAATTGAGGTGCCCAGAACTGGATGCAGTATTCCAAATGAGGTCTAGCCAAAGCAGGACATTACCTCCCTGGATCTAGACACCATACTCCTGCTGATGCAACCAAGAATCACGTTGATTTTCCTGGCTGCTGCATCACACTGCTGACTCATTTTCAGCTTGTGATCTACCAAGATTCCAAGATCCCAGGCTTTTGTTACAGCTGGCTATAATTTGTTGAGTGCCCCCCTTAATCTATTATCTTGTGCCTTCTCTACCAAGATGTCTTGGTTTTGCAATGGCCAGCTGTCATTCTGTCTTTTCGCCTGTGCTCACTGTCCAGGTTCTCTTGTAAAGGGTGTTTCACTTGCTATGCAATTCTCTCCAACCAGAGAAGGGATTGAATGCCAGGTAGGTTTTCTACAATCACTGAGAACAAGAGAAATAAACAGAATGTAGGCATCGTACAGTGTCAGGGGCCTCTTTTGGTCTAAAGGGTCACCTTTCTCTTCTCTCTTGTCTTCGTGCATCTTATTTTTTTTCCAAGCCCATCTTATTGAATGCGATCGGTTGCCTTTTTTTCCATGCATCAGTGACTCCACATATGCAGTTGATGACCTGATCTGCCACATCCAATGCTTAGAACTGTGGTAGATGTCACATGGAACTGGAAGGAGAGAAAGAAAGAAACCAAGAGAGGAAAATAAAGAAAATAAGAGACAGAGTGTGTGTTAAGAGGCTTCTTCAAGAAGGAATCATTTCCCTCTCCTGCGTTTATCTGGGTTCACACATAATGGAAAGTCAGGTTGTAATGTGTTGAACACTGGTTTGTTTCAAAGCATGGGAAATTAATTTTGAAGGCATAAAACTAACATGATGCTTGCAATGCTGTCAAGATTTTTGGCCCTTTCCTTTTTGCAGTCCTTGAAAGTCATCCTGGCAGTTGCCAAAAACATGTTCTGGAGAGTTTTCTGCCCCTCTTGAACACTTTTTTTTGGGTTGTGTAGGGGCAGCATTGGAAAGAGAAAGATTCTGTACATGTATCTTCTCCAATTACGTACTAGATTCCACTCTTGTGAGAACAAAAGTATAGTGTGCAGAGACTCCTCAAACTATGGCCATTTCCGCACTACACTGTTATGGTGCTATGATTCCACTTTCAACATCCTGTGGAATCCTGGGTTTTGCAGTTTAGGGAGGGGCATTTAGAATTCTTAGCCAGAGAGCTCTTTGGCCTTGGAAACTACAAACCCCAGAATTTCACAGGATGTTGAAAGTGGAATAATAGCACTGTAACAGTGTAGTGCGGAAATGACCTATGTGTCCCAGGATCAAGAAACCATCAACATCCCATTGGTAATGCTGACTGGGAGTTTCCAAGTGATGATCTCCGCAAGTAACTTTTCAGAGCTCTAGTTTCTTATGTCTGAACCAATCATGTGTGCCTTCAAGTTATTTCTGGGACCATTTCCGCACTAGACTGTTATAGCACTATTATTCCACTTTCAACATCCTATGGAATCCTGGGGTTTGCCGTTTTGGGAGGGGCCACCTGGCCCCTCCCAAATCCGCAAACCCCAGGATTCCATAGGATGTTGAAAATGGAATAATAGTGCTATAACAGTCTAGTGCGGAAATGGCTCAAGTTATGTGGATCCTCATCTGAACCTATTGTGGGGTTTTCTTGGCAAGATTTGTTCGGAGAAGATTGCCACTGCCATCCCCTGAGGCTTAGACAGTGTGACCTCGGTCTCCCAGAGTCCTAGTTCAACACTCAAACCACAGCACCAACCTGACTCTTATACCAAAACCCATACTTGTATTTTGGGAGGAAATTAAACCCACGAGACCTCCCTTATTTTAGCTAAACCAGATATTTTCTAGCCCTCTAAAAACAGTAGATTGCAAACAGCCCATTGTAGCTATTTCTGACCTGACTACATTTTCAAGTACAGTATAATCTAACATCTAAAAGTCAAAGTTTGTTTGTCTGTGTCAAGCGAAGACCTCATACAATTGGCTGTGTGAGGTGAAAACTTCATATGGTTGGCTGCCTAAGAAGATTCTGTGGAATCCTGGGGTTTGCAGTTTAGGGAGGAGCGTTGGAATTCTCAGCAGAGAGCTGTTTGGCCTCAGTCAACTGTGTCTGTCTGGAATAGGCTGGCTGCTATGAAGGTGAGGCCTAGCAGCAAGGAGGAGGGCAGTGAATTCCCTCAGGAATCCAACCTCTGTATGTTGATAACTCTGAATTGGGGAATATGGGGAAAAGTTACAGGTACTGGACCAGACAGTTTGGGGTATTAGAGACACAGGATCTCAAATCTTTCTAACAACTATTACCTATGAGAAAATAAAATCCTCCGCAATGCCAGGTATATATGCTGGTGTCTGATAAGAACTGGTGTCAAATCTATTTTCTTTCACTAGCACTGTGATCCCAAACTCATGCTTGATTTGTTTGGTTTGATTTTGATGACATATCAGTTTTGTTCTTTGTTCTAGATCCTCTCTCTTCTCTTCTCTTTTTTCTCACTCTTCCTTCCTTCCTTCCCTCCTTCCTCTCCTATGTAGGTAATTTGGTTTTGCAGATTCTTCCTTCATCTTCATTGGTCAGTTCAAAAGTATCAGCGTTTTGAAAGCGGGGAGGTACCAACATCATTTCCACCCCGAAAGACCCTGAGAGAGTCTGCTTCCCTTTCTTGGAATCTGGTACCTCTTTGTGGTGGCATTCGGCGTTACCAGGGAAACCATTGTCTGATGTCGTTTTCTTTTCTTCTTTTTTGAAAAAGAGCTCTCATCCATTGCCCAGGCAGCCTGGGATACATAAATTCAAATCAATGAGGGAATGGAAGCAGAGTACCTCTAGGGTGAAGTGCAGGGGGGGAGGCATGACGGCGTGATTTATTGAAATGACATAAAAGCGAAAAGAACAGATGAGAGCTGAGTTTGGCAAGAGGTTCTGAGTATGCATTTCAGTAGTTGCTGGTTTATTTAACCCTCTCTATTTGTTTGCTGTCTAGAACACTGCATTTTTAGCTAATTCTTCAAGTCAGCAATATTGGCTTGAACCTGCCTTTTTGAATACTCTCTCCAGTAAGGATGTGAAAAATCTCTCACTCTCTATTGTCTTGTTCTTGTCCAAATCCTACCTCCATTCTCATCCCATTCTTTGTTCATATCAGAATGCAAGATTGTTTTTTTCCCCTAGTGTCCATATTGATATACACATTTTATTCAATGTACACATTTATACATACAGCTTTGTTGAGTGTGTTTATTTTTTTTTCCACTTTATTCCTTTTTGGCCATTCACTTTTTAAGGGAAACACATGCTTTAGTGTCTGTTTTATTTTTCAGAAGTGCATGACAAGCATTTCTGAAATTTCCATGGGCAGGGCTTGTCTTGTTTTGCACAAACTCTTAGGACATACAAAATGGATACTTTCATAGAGAATCTTGGCTCCACTGAAATTCTTTTCCTTGTCTATTCTTCTCTAGTCACCATTAATGACGCCTTTCCCTCTTCTCATTCTGTCCCAGACTTGGTTGTCGGTCCGAAATGTTACCATTATCAAGCTTCTAGTCCTCAGCTTTAAAAACAAACTCCATTCCCATTTCTTCCTGTCTTTCCCTCCTCTTATGTTCTTTCTCAATCCTCTCTCTTGTCCTAGGTATGACAGATGATAGGGGGAGTGGTATCCTGAGTGGTAAAAAGCCACCTAGCAACAGGTTGCTAGACAACCAGAATGGCCACTCAAGAGGAAAACCCAGCCCCTTTTACTGGGAAGGAGGGGTTGGAGGCCTGAGTGGAAATGTGTTTATAGTAGGCACACTGGTTTGGTTGAGAGAAAGATCTGTGTCTTTATGCTGTTGTAAAGAGACAACAAACTGTTTAAACACACTCTGAAGATCTGTTGAACTTATACATACAAATCCAATACGTTATTCTGTTTGTTGTTTAATAAAGATTATGCTATATTTTCTTATAAAGTTGGTCTCAACTGAATGATTCTCAATGGTTATAACCAAACAGAACCACGCTACCAGAAATCATTAAAGGGGTTTTAATTAACGACTGAAAGGCTTTACCCTGGTTATGCAAAGGTGGTGTTTTTAGGGAAAGCCAGAGGTGTGCATAAAGTGGCAAGGCACATTGGCAGAGTGGGAGGGAAAACTGCCATTCCAGTCTGAGAGAAGAGGAAACAGACCTTGTAGGCCTTGTCTGTATCTGTCACACTAGGATTGCTGAAATTTTCCTGGTAGCAAACCTGCTCACCTTTCTGTCTCGGAAGGGCTAGTGGTCTGGTTCAGTGTTTTTTTAAGTTATTTGATATAGTGGGCCAGCAGATTCTTGTGCCAGGGACCAGCATTATATTTGTGCCCGTTGACTGCCACTGTTTTTTCCTTTCCTGGAAACTTGCTGTGGACCAGAAAGCCAGTGGACTGTGAACTGGCATGCGTTCAGAGACCAGCACTTTGAGTAGCCCTGGTATACGTACAGGATTTGTGTTATTGTAGCTATTAGGGAGGAACTAATAGATCATATGAACCTTTAAAATTAAGAAGCAGTTTGTCGTGGTAGTTGGTTTGCTAGAACATCACTGTAACTCTTTACCAGCTTTCTTCCTGAAGGAAGCAACAAGTGATTTTAACAATTATTTTCTTGCGGCAAGGAAGTCTTAGAAAACATTGACGTTTTCAAAGACTAATTGCACTTCAGGTCTTCTTCCGCACAAATTTGCATCTGTTATTTTTGTGCAAGAAACAAACAGAAAATGCTTTTCTGTTTGTTTTCTGTAGATACTTCGCAGAACAAGTCCCAAATTATGAAGCCTCTCTCCCTCCATCCAGGATTCCTCTTATCAGGGTTCTCAACATGCAAATGTTTTTCAGCCATTTTTAAAAATATTTTCAAATATTCTTCCCATCCTTATACTAGGGCAGCCTAAAATCAGCTGACATCCAGGTTTGCCTAATCGTTATTTGAATTAGGCTCATTAGCTCTGATAAAATCTTTTTTGGAATTGCAAAGATTTACTGGCCTTATGATTAGGTAGAGTGAAGTAGGTATCTCTGGAGGCAAATTCTTGATGATAGAGGAGAACAGAATGGTAGAGAAGTATAGAAGGATGGAACTGTGTTTGCTGCGTGGCCTGAGATGAGTCCCGTGAGTTAGCCTGCTGACTCGAGGTGCAAAATTACCAGCTGTCAAAGGCATGGGTGATGTAGGCTAGTGCTACTCAAAGCACCGGTTTTTGGATCAGGGCTAGTCCATGAGCCATTGCCTGTTGGTTTACATCAAGTTTCCACAAAACTATGCAAACGTGATAATAATATGGCAGGAATATGGTACTGGTCCCTTGCACAGTAGACAAAAAAATGGTGGTCTACTACCACCTCAGATAGCTTGTTGTTGTATGGCTTCAAGTTCTTTCTGACTAATGGTGAACCTAAGCTGAACCTATCATGGGGTTTTCTTGGCTGAATTTATTCAGAGGGGTTTGCCTTTGCCTTCCTCTGAGGCTGAGAGAGTGTGACTTGCCTAAGGGATGCCATGTAGAAGAGGGAGAGGGCTTGTTTTCTGCCGCTACAGAGACCAGGACAAGGAGCAATGGATTCAAACTGCAGGAAAGGAGATTCCACCTGAACCTCAGGAAGAACTTCCTGACAGTCAGGGCTGTCCGGCAGTGGAATCTGCTGCCTCGGAGTGTAGTGGAGTCTCCTTCCTTGGAGATTTTTAAGCAGAGGCTGGATGGCCATCTGTCGGGAGTGCTTTGAGAGTATTCCTGCATGGTAGGGGGTTGGACTGGATGGCCCGTGTGGTCTCTTCCAACTCTACATTTCTATGATTCTAAGGTCTCTCAGTGGTTTTCCACCCTAGTCTCCAGAGTCATAAAAGTCCAATACTCACACCACTGAACCATGCTTAGGGCCTTTCTGCACTACACTGTTACAATGCTATTATTCCACTTTCAACATCCTGTGGAATCCTGGGATTTTCAGTTTAGGGAGAGGCCTTTAGAATTCTCAGCCAACAAACTCTTCAGCCTCAGTAAACTACAAACCCCAGAATTCCACAGGAAGTTGAAAGTGGAATCATAGCATCATAACGGTGTAGTGCGGAAAGACCCATAGATAGCTTAGAGGCAGTAATCTCTCCTCATATTGCATATACTGCACAAGCAGTGAGAACTGAGCTTGGAAATGTTACTTTTTGGACTAAAACTCTCTAAAGGTGCAGTCTGCCTCTCCTGAGCCCTTTCTGAGAGACTTCACAAGAGGGCATTCATGCTGGAGGGCACAGGCAAGGCCTAAGGGTTCGAAATCTCTCACCGAGACATTGGCCACTGCAGCAGTATTTGAGCTTGGATCTCCTCAATCCAGACATTAAAGGCAAAGTGTCCCGCTGCCATTGTTTGCTCGCTCTCTGGCCATTTCTGCACTACACTGTTATAGTGCTATTATTCTAGTTTCAATCCTCCTGTGGAGTCCTGGGGTTTGCAGTTTAGGGAGGGGCATTTTGAATACCCAGGCAGAGAGCTCTTTGGCCTCAGGAAATTGTAAAACCCAGAATTCCACAGGAGGTTGAAAGTGGAATAATAGCACTATAACAGTCTAGTGCAGAAATGGCCTCTGTCTCTCTGTCTGAGACACAAACTTAGTGCAATAATGTGGAGCTTTTGGCGAGGGGGGCGGCAGCTCATAGGCTAGCCCAGCTTTCTTTCAATTGGGGGTCCCTCAGCATCTCTCGCTCTAACTGAGCACAGGGCTGTCGTTGTGAGGCCCATTGTCGTATTGCATCTTCTTGGTCCGCCTTCATCCCTTGGTGATGACATCTTCCCAGAGAGCCAGCATCTCTCAAGATGGAAAGTAACTCATCCTAATGAGAGTGATGCAGGCTGTTCCTTAGCAACCAGCCTTCCTTGGGGCCTTCATGCTGCGATGCGGGCAAAAGGCACTTAAGCTAATGCTTGTTGTTGCCTCCGCAATTGCTGTGGGCCTCCCTCTCTTAAGGGACATGGCAGCCAGGTGTGACATAATCCTCCAACACAGGTTGCAAATGCAGGCACTTTCCACACTAGACTGTTAAAGCGCTATTATTCCACTTTCAACCTCCTGTGGAATCCTGGGGTTTACAGTTTAGGGAGGGGCCTCAAAGGCAAACCCCAGGATTCCATAGGATGTTGAAAGTGGAAACACTATCACCATTTCTGCACTACACTCTTGTAGCGCGATTATTCCACTTTCAACATCCTATGGAATTCTGGGGTTTGCCTTTGAGGCCCGTCCCTAAACTGCAAACCCCAGGATTCCATAGGCTTTTGAAAGTGGAAGAATTGCGCTATAAGAGTGTAGTGCGGAAACAGCCTGTAACAGGCTAGTGCAGAAAGGGCCACAGTTAAGCGTGTAGAAGAACATATTTATTTTTAATTAATTAAATCATTTTCCTGTGCTCCTCATCACTTTTTAATTTTTTTAATCTTTTTTAAAAAATATATTTATTGTATCCATAAACTTCAAATGAATCAATCAAATTATATTACACTCTGAACATCACAAACATCACAAATAGTGCTAAAGTTGTTACATCTCAAACAACATTAAATACAAATCTGATACCCCTACCCTTTATCGTCTACCAGCTTCCTTCTCTAAAAAGTTTTGGGTGCTTCCTTCTTTCTTATTTTACTTCAGCGTACATTCTTGATCTTATATCAATTATATCTCTACAATATACTTTTAATAATTCCCTTAATTTTCCACTGATAAGTATACATATTTTCTATATATTTCATATGATTTATACTATCCAATAGAGAATTTTAATGCAGCTGGAAATGCATATACACATATGCTTCACCAAAATTTCTAAAAATTTGAAGTTTCAGTAAAGACCGGAGTATAATATAACCTTACTCCATGTCCAATAGACTTAAAGTTTTAGCACTCCCACTATAGCTAGTTCCCCCCATTGCTTTTCCCATACAGGGGCAACTCTCTTCCACGCGTCACAGAATTGTTTGTTCTTTTTATCTGACATTATCTACTTCTGCTCAGCCATATAATTTCAACAGCCGTTTCTCAATATTTGGCATTATAACTGATTTCCAGTGTTGAGCTATTGTTAAACAGGCTACTGTTATGAAATGCAACAAATTTTCTTCTGATTTTTTTTAATCTCTGAATTTGTGGCATTTCATCAATCATCTACTATATAAAAGTCAACGTTTGTCTGTTTGTGAGTTTCTCTGTTTGTCTGTGTCAGGCAGGTGAAGACCTCATATGATTGGCTGGTTGTGAAGATTCCATGGAATCCTGGGGTTGGCAGTTTAGGGAGGGACCTTTAGGATTCTCAGCCAGAGAGCTCTTGGGCCTCAGGCCGGTTGCTATGGAGACAAGGCCTACCATCAGTAAGAATGCCAGAAAACGTTTGGGAGGCATATGTGGGAAAAATTAAAGTGACATATACAACATAGTTACAAGGTCTTTTTGCCTCACACAGTAAATTGTATGGGTTCCATTTGTGAGGAATCTTAAAGATGAAATTCAAAACAAAAAATGCTTCCAGAAAAATGTAAAGCCATTGCACAAATTCAACAGAAAGCAAATAAAAAAAAAATAGTACATCGACATCGCCAGACAACACAGATTGGATTGGGGACTATGGGGAAAAGTTACAGGTATTGGAATAGGCCGGTTGCTATGAAGACGATATCTAACAGCAAGGAGGAGGACAGTGTATTCCCTTAGGAACCCAACCTCTGTATGTTAACAACTCTGAATACAGATTGGATTGGTGAATATGGGAAAAATTTACAGGTACAGAAATAGGCTGGTTGCCATGGAGACAAGGCCTAACAGCAAAGAGGAGGACAGTGCATTCTCTCAGGAACCCAACCTCCATATTTTAATAACTATGAATACTGATTGGATTGGGGAATATGGGGAAAAGTTACAGGTACTGGAGAAGACAGTTGGGTGAGTTCTTAAGAGGAAAATAAAATCCCAGGCAACGCTGGGTAAATACACTAGTATTTAATAAATAGAATTCTGGCTGCAATGGGTATTTAATTTGTAACATCTTTGTAGTTGAACCATGTATATTGTTCAAAAATTTTCTTACATCTACTGTGATCTTCATTACAAAGAGCTCCCAGACTGGCTAATACATTTCAGAAGTGAGACAGAAATTTTAGAAATGAGGCGCCAGTCTTTCTAGGAAGGACGTTCCAGAACCTGGGAGGAGCCATTGAGAAGGCCATTTCTTTCACATTCCCATGGTCTTTCAGGTAGGGACCTGAGCTGGATAGGGAACATATTGTTCCACATCTTGTAGATCACTCCTCACAATTGTGTGATGCTCCAGGCGCCCTTTGGCATGGCAAATGCCACGCAGAAAGGGCCTTGTTCTAGGCAGTTTAAGTCAATGGCCCCCAGAGGACCAGAGTTTATGGGGCGGATTTTATGGGAGGAGGCGATCCTGTAGGTAACTTCGACCCAAACCACGTAGGACTTTAAAGGTTATAACCAACTCTTTGTACTTTGCCCATAAGTCCAAGTTGATTTGATAGCAATTAACAACAACAGAGGAAAATCCAGACTACATTACTTTACTGAAGCCTAGTTCCTGTTGCGTTGGATTCAGACATAGGCCCTTTCCGCACAAGGCTGATACATCGCAGTAGCGTTGTATTGTCACTTTTACATCTGCACGTTAAACTGGTTTGACGTCATTCTGTCCTCCGTGGTGCCGCACGAGTTGAGGTCTTAGCGCGGTTAACATTGACGTTAAATCGATGTATCATAAAAAACGGAAAAACTCCGACATAAACCACCCAAACCGTTTCTGCTGCGTGTTTTCCTGTGTGCAGAAGCGTTACATCAATTCACACTACTTGTGCTAAAACATAGCAACGGTTTCTACAACATTATTTTTTGAAATTGACCAATCAGCGGTGGCGGGGTGGAGCGAGGGAGGGGAATAGGAGTTCCACGAGAATTGACGATGTGGAAACTACAAATTATTTCCTTCGCTTTACTTCAATAGAAATGGAGGGCGTGCAGATAGGAATCAGGGTAAGTTGGAGTGAAAAACACCACTCATGACAAGCAGTGAAACACTCCTCTACTCTAGTGTGGAAATAACCATAGGTTGCAATCCTATATACGCTCAGCTCAATAGGGCTTGCTTGTCCTACATCCTAAAATTGTTCTACTTTATGGCTAAATTTGCCCCCTGTCTTTCTACTTGTTTCCCACAGTATAATAATAATATGGCCCTCCTTGTAGTTCTCAGCGGGCATTCTTGTGTTGGTAAAATGTGTTTTTGCTTTTTTGTTTTCTTGTGCCATTAGGATTTCTCTTATGATGACTCCAAAGTGGAATTCAATGTTGATGCCCCCAATGGAGTGGTGATGGAAGGCTACCTCTTCAAAAGAGCAAGCAATGCTTTCAAGACCTGGAACCGGTAAGGCACGTTGTAGAAAAGACACAAAACAGCATGGTGTAGTGGTTAGAGGTGGCTGTTGGCAACACTGTGCCTTCTAGATCAGGGCTTTCCAAAGTGTGTGCTGCGACACGTTAGTGTGTCGCCAGAAATGTGTAGGTGTGTCGCCTACAATCTTGGAAATGTATGTTATTAGTTATAAGTCATATATTTTTAAAAATATATGAAAGGTTTTCATGAGATATGTTGTGTCCCCATACATTTTGTTATTACAATTTATGTATGTGTCCATATCTCTTATAAGGGATTAGTTTAACCTCCGGTTTGCTAGTAAAACTGAAATTACTGTGTCACCAAATGATGCATATCTGAAAAGTGTGTCACCAACATGAAAAGTTTGGAAAGCTCTCTTCTAGATGTTTTGGGCTGCTACTCCTGTGACTGTCAATCATTGCAACTAAGAGCCTTTCCGCACTACATTGAATCATAGAATCATAGAAATGCAGAGTTGGAAGAGACCACACGGGCCATCCAGTCCAACCCCCTACCATGCAGGAACACCCTCAAAGCACTCCCGACAGATGGCCGCCCAGCCTCTGCTTAAAAACCTCCAAAGAAGGATACTCCACCACACTCCCAGGCAGCATATTCCACTGCCAGACAGCCCTGACCATCAGGAAGTTCTTCCTGAGGTTCAGGTGGAATCTCCTTTCCTGCAGCTTGAATCCATTTCTCCTTGTCCTGGTCTCTGGAGCAGCAGAAAACAAGCCCTCTCCTTCCTCTACATGGCATCCCTTCAAATATTTAAACATGGCTATCATGTCCCCTCTTAACCTTCTCTTCTGCAGACTAAACATACCCAGCTCTCTAAGTCTATCCTCATAGGGCATGGCTTCCAGGCCTCTCACCATTTTGGTTGCCCTCCTCTGGACTTGCTCCAGCCTGACCATGTCCTTCCTGAATTGGGGTGCCGAGAACTGGACACACTATTCAAGATGAGGTCTAACCAAAGCAGAGTAGAGTGGTACCAGTACCTCCCTCAATCTAGACACCATACTCCTATTGATGCAGCCGAGAATTGCATTGGCTTTCTTGGCTGCCGCATCACAATGCTGACTCATGTTCAGCTTGTGGTCTATTAAAACTCCTAGATCCCTTTCACACGTGCTGCTATCCAGCCACGTGCCCCCATCCTATATTTCTGTATTCCATTTTTTCTACCGAAGTGTAGGACCTTACACTTCTCTCTGTTGAATTTCATTTTGTTAGCTTTGGCCCAGCTCTCCAATCTATCCAGGTCATTTTGAATTTTGATCCTGTCCTCTGGCGTATTAGCAACCCCTCCCAATTTGGTGTCATCTGCAAATTTGATGAGCATGCCCTCTATTCCTTCATCCAAGTCGTTGATGAAGATATTGAACAGCACTGGGCCCAGGACAGAACCCTGTGGCACCCCGCTAGTCACTTCTCTCCAGGATGAAAAGCAGCCATTCGTGATCACCCTTTGGGTTCGGTTGGTCAACCAATTACAAATCCAACTAACAGTAGCCCTGTCCAGCCCGCATTTTACTAGCTTCTTTGCAAGAATGTCATGGGGAACTTTGTCAAAGGCCTTGCTGAAATCGAGTAATGCTACATCCACAGCATTCCCTTCATCTATCGAGCTAGTAACTCTATCATAGAAAGAGATAGGATTAGTCTGGCATGACTTATTTTTGAGAAATCCATGTTGACTTCTCGTGATTACCGCGTTGCTTTCTAAGTGGTTAGAAACTGACTGCTTAATGATCTGCTCCAGAATCTTTCCGGGTACTGATGTCAGGCTGACTGGGCGATAATTATTTGGGTCCTCTTTTTTTCCCTTCTTGAAGATGGGGACAACATTTGCCCTCTTCCAGTCTGCTGGAACTTCTCCTGTCCTCCAAGATTTCTCAAAGATTATAGCAAGCGGTTCCGAAATGACCTCTGCCAGTTCTTTTAATATCCTAGGATGCAATTCATCTGGCCCTGGAGACTTGAATTCATCCAGTGTGGCCAGGTATTCCTGTACCACCTCTCTACCTATTATGTGCCTCATTTCCCCTGCTTCCTCCCCTACTCCCCAACCACCAGGTTGAGTGCTTGTATCCTTCTGGGAAAAAACTGAGGCAAAGAAGATGTTAAGTAGTTCTGCCTTTTCTCTTCCACCTGTTAGTAATTCGCCATCTTCTCTGCGCAGCGACCCTATCGTCTCCTTCTTTTTCCTTTTGCTACGGACATATGTGAAAAAGCCCTTTTTATTGTTTTTGATGTCTCTGGCCAGCCTAAGTTCGTTCTGTGCTTTAGCCTTTCTGACCTCCTCCCTACATCTCCTGGCTACTTGCTTAAATTCTTCTTTGGTGGTTTCCCCCTTCTTCCATTTCCTGTACATGTTTCTCTTAACACTTAGCTCAACTGAGAGTTCTTTAGTCAACCATTCTGGTTTCTTCAGATGCCTTCCATTTTTCCTCCTTATTGGCACAGTTTTAGACTGTACCTTCAGTATCTCCCTTTTAAGGAACTCCCCTGCCTCCTGAACTCCTTTCCCTTCCACTATTCTTGACCACTGAATTCCAACCAGCAGCTCCCTAAGTTTACAGAAGTCCACTTTTTTAAAATCTAAGATGGGTGTCTGGCTACACTTATCTTCTCCTTCCCACTGAATGCCAAATTCCAATAGGGCATGGTCACTCCCCCCAAAGATCCAACCACTTCTACCTCATTAACAAGGTCATCCCTGTTGGTCAGGATCAGATCTAGAATATTTGATCCCCTTGTGGCCTCTTCCACCTTCTGGACCATGAAATTGTCTGCAAGACAAGCAAGAAACTTGCTGGACCTTGCTGTCTTGGCAGAGTTTGACTGCCAACATATATCCGGGTAATTGAAATCTCCTATTATTACTGTATCTCTCCTTTTTGAATGTGCAGTCATTTGGTTGAGGAAGGCATCATCAAAGTCCTCAGTCTGGGTTGGAGGTCTGTAGTAAACCCCCACCAGAATATCCCTATTGTTTCTCGCTCCCTTAATTCTTACCCAGATGCTCTCGACCTGGCTTTCTGGGTTTAAGTCACGGATCTCTTCACAGGTGAAAACATCCTTGACAAACAAGGCTCCTCCTCCTCCTTTCTTGTTTGGTCTATTTTTACAAAATAGGCTATACCCCCCTATTCCTACATTCCAATCATGAGACTCATCCCACCAGCTCTCAGTGATGCCTATCAAATCATATTTATTTTGTTGTACTAGGAGTTCAAGTTCATCTTACTTGTTTCCCATACTCCGTGCATTAGTGTAGAGACACTTAAGTCCCCGGGCCCTTCCTGCAAGTCCTATACTATAGTTTCTACTCCTCCCGCCACTGGCCGCTTGTACTACTTGTCCAATATCATTTGGGCCTTTTCCCCCTGTGCTCGCCGAGTCCTGGCCTTGAATAATATTGTCTCCCTCCCCAGCGGAACTTAGTTTAAACCTTAGTTTAAACCTTAGTTTAAAGAAGATAGTGCTATTATTCCACTTTCAACATCCTGTGGAATTCTGAGGCTTGTAGTTCACTGAGACCAAAGAGCTCTCTAGCTGAGACTTCTAAAGGCCCCTTCCTAAACTGCAAACCCCAAGATTCCATGGGAGGTTGAAAGTAGAATAATAGCACTTATAACAGTGTAGTGTGGAAAGGCCCTAATTGTCCAGGGATATGGGAGTTGCAGTCCAAAACATTTTGAAATATCTCTTAGGGTTAAAGTGTTCAACTAGGACTAGAATGATCCAATTTCAAATTTATCTTCAGCCATAAAAATGATTCTTTTATTTTATTTTCGTCATTTATATTCTTCCTTTTTCCTAATAATGGGAGTCAAGATGACTAACAATATTTTTGAAACAATACAGATTGAAAAATATATGCAAACACTTTGACAAAAGTACAAATATAAGAGTTAATTAAAAAGCAGTTAAATAATTTATAAAGTTAAAACATTAAAATGAAGTTCCGAAGAGGGCACTGAAATCTCTCCAGGTCCCAAGGTAAGGCCAAGAATTTGGGTATATGCCTGAAAAAATGTTCCATAGAGGAAACAAAATATTTCATTTTCCCACTGTTAACATGCAAGCAAATGAACGATTCAGGGTTGCATGATATGCTGTTGCTGGTAGAAATGTACATGTCTTACACAGTGAACCCATTGTGATTCTGCATTCACCCTTTTTTCTCAATGAATGTATAAATGTCCAAAGTAAAGTAAGCCCAGAACCAAAATGATTTCTGAATGAATAATTTGGCAACAAGTGACCTAATCCAAAAATATGTTGAAATTATATTTTAGAATAGAGGTGGGCTAGTTCGGCATGTCTCGGGGACACTGAGACCCTCCAATTTTTTGGCACATGGACTGCCAAAAAAGGAGGTGGGCACAAAACCAGAGACAGCCATCTGGTTTTGAAATTTAGTATTTTTTTAATGCTAAATGGAGGCTGTGTGACCTATTTTAAAATTGAATTGTGCCTCCTGAACAGTTCTAGAAGAGAGAATTCATCCTTCTGGGCCAGAAAAAAGGCATTGTGGGGAACTCTGGAAAGGTTAGGTGCTATCAAAATGACCACATTTTCCCCGTCCGTACAGTGATACTAGTCAATAATTGAGAAGCAATTTTGGGGAATCAGAACTGTATATATTCTGGAAATTGTTAAATGTATTGTGTTGTAATGGTACCCTTTGCTTTGAAATGAATTTTCTGTGATTTTCAAGAAAAAAAGAAAGAAATTAGTCCCAGTTATTTTAGTGGTTCTTTCCAGAACTTTATCTAGTTTTTGTTTAATTCAGAAGGAAAGAAATGAGTTTTCACTTCAATTCCCCCCTCTCCCATCTCTTTCTGTCTTTATTCTCCCCCCAACGCTCTGTCTTTCTCTCCTTCTCTGTCTCCATTTGTCTCCCCAGGAGGTGGTTCTCCATACAGAACAGCCAGCTGGTATACCAGAAGAAGCTAAAGGTCAGGAAGGTTGCCTGTGATGACATTAGCGGATTAGCTACCTTGTCTTGATATCTTGTTGTTCAAGGGATTGCGGAGCCGTTCTCTGTGGGGTGGAAGGAAAGGGGACAGGTCAGAATAATAATCCCATGCTAGTCCTGTCAACACATGCATCCAGAATGGGTTGCAGAATCCTCCACGATGAACACTGCCATCCATCCTGGGACAGAATCCATTCACGTCCCTCTACCAGTGCTCCGGAGTGAATTGCAATCTCTCCAAGCACATTCTGCACCCCATGCGGGACATAAGTTTACTAATTCAAAACCTTATATCTTACCCTCCTAATGCTTTCACATCACTTACGGTAGTTAGCAACATTATTATTAGCTGGTAATTAAAACCAATGGCAAAATACAATTAAATTACAAAATCAACATTAAAAGAAAAATGGACAGATACAAGAGAAAAGGCAGTGAATAAAAAATTCAGTTCCCAGAATCATCCAGTGCTCAGCCTGGCTGGGGATGCTGTACACTGTAATCCAAAATAGTAACTTCCCCAAACTCTGTCTAGGTGGAAACAAAACTAGAGAACACTTTAAGGCAAATCTTACAATGTCAAGAATGCTGCTATTGTTCACATTTGTCTCTTGTTCTTTCTCTAAGGAGCTCAGGCCAACACAGTATCAGTTTCTTTCTTCCGTACATCATGTATTTGGGGAATTAACACCTTGCCCTTTTTCAGAACCTCAAAGTAGTTAATAACTAACAACTACAACAAAAATAAATGACCGTCATATCATTTTCCCCCAAGCAAACAGCATGTACTTAGAGCCCTACTCAAAAGACTCCTTTTTGTCTTTTCTGCTGGCTACATTACAACTCCTGTTCTGGTTTTCTGCCTAGCTTAGAGTTGAGCATATAGTGTGTATGGTAGTCAGTACCACTCCAGTAGCCCAAACCCACTGGAGCAATAGTTTTTTTTCCCCAGTGGTGTTCCTGTTATAAACTGAACTTAAAATAGGAAGGCATAGCTATCCTAAGTGTTCTATAGTGAAATTCAGGGGTGATCCAAGACATTGTTCTGTAGGCAAAGATAAAGATGATTCTTGATTGCCATCCCCTGTACTCTTCTCTCATTCCACAAAGGCTGTATTAGGGTGGATAAACAAACCACACCTCATCATACCCCAGATGGGCTTGAACCTCCCCAACACAAGGTAGGAAGGTAGCAAAGAGAAGGAAGGACAGACAGACACACACACATATAACTCTGTCCAAAGGATCCCTCTAGCAATTACCAATGATGATGATCCCAGAAGGATGATTTATTCTTTCAGGTTTCCCTTCCTTATACTGTGGCCCTTTCCGCAACTTACCTTCATCCGGCATTGGAGGCGTAGGGATCACACGAGCAGCCTCTTGCGAGCGGCTCTCGTGTCCCCGCTGCTTCGGCTCCACAGGAGCTGCCTGCCAACCCGCAGGCAACATGAGGGCTGCGCCGCTTCCTTCCGCAGCTTAACCGGGTATTTTCCCAGGCTGTGCTGGGGAAGGAAGTGCGAGGGCTGCAGCTCCGGAGCTCTGCATGGACAGTAAGTGTGCACAGGGCCACGGAGTGATGTGCAAAAAGCCGAAAATGAAATAGTGCGTTATCAGCGCCTGCCAACCCCGGCAGCGTCATGAGATTATGAGGACGTCATCTGAAACACTCCTCCCAATCACGCAACACTCCGAAGGCCCTTTCACATGGCAAAAAAGGGCCTATTTCTTTGTTTATATTAAAGAATGCTTACAGGAAAGAAAAGATTCAAGCATTGGCATTAGCAGAGTCACAGCTTGTACACGTGTTACAATCTATCTAATCCTTAATTTCCCAAGTCTACATGACCCTGTTACATCCTAGGTCATTCTCGAAGACATCTTTCACAATAGCAGTGTCCTTCACTTGTACATACTGAATATAAACAAGAGCAGAGCCAAATAAACAATTCTAAAGCCAGGTTGCTTGGTGAGCTACAATTGTCCAAACTATCAATCAATATTAAATGATTAACAACTAGGAATTCTCCGGTAAATTTCCAAGCTCTAAATCTCCAGCCCAACAGCTGACTGAACTGGAAGATAACTTTTTCTTTAGCCTCGGTATCCCCCAGTGCACCTGAAGGATGCTAGTTTAAAATACAACGGGCAAGCCTGGTCACACAGCCCTTTCTTCTGGCTTCCTGCTGCCAGCAACCAGCAGCCATTTCCTGCAGCTGTTAGGCTGCTTCCCTCTCCCTCATGACTGAAGCAGCCCTGGGGACATTCACATAAAATCCAGACAATGGGCCCATGGGTGTGCAGTGCAATAACAGGGTTTGCTGGGCTGTATAAAAGCATGCAACATGTTTGAAAATGTAGTGTGCTCAGCCACTATCCCCCTTCCTATCTTGGAGACTGACTGCAACCCATCACTGCAATCGCTGGATTGATCACTTCTGCACATCCCAATTAACTTTTCTTTCCCACATGAGTCTCATGATTGTGGCCATTTCCACACTAGCCTGTTATAGCGCGATGATTCCACTTTCAACATCCTCTGGAATCCTGGGGTTTGCAGTTTTGGGAGGGGCCACCTGACCCCTCCCGAAACTGCAAATCCCAGGATTCCAGAGGATGTTGAAAGTGGAATCATCATGCTATAACAGGCTAGTGCAGAAATGGCCTTTGTCACTGGTCAAGTGAGTGGTTCCAAATTGGAGGATGTTGATTTATATTCTTCTGAAAGACTGGAGAAACTCTGAGAAGTAGGCAAAGCCAACCAAAACCCACCAGACGTTTCCATAGATTTTAGCATGGTAGGGTAGCAGGGAAATGGGGACTGTCGTTCTGATGGTTGCAGGGATTGTAAACCTAAAGACATAACTATCACCTGACTCAAAGGTGGGCAAACTGCGGCCTAATTTCAAAAGCCCTCTGCAAGCAATTAGTTCAAAGATTGGCAAAAGCCATTTATTCCTCCCCTATGGAGGGAGGAAGAAGGACATTTGGGAGGAGAGGGAGGATGAAGGGATAACATTGCTAAACTCCAGCTCTACTCTTGTCAGCCTGTGGCTCCCAACAGATGGAGAGAAACAAGGTTTGACACCCTGTGATGGCTAAGAAAAACAAGGCAGAATAGCAAATATGAGTCAAGGAAAGAGTACCTAAACATGGTTAACTGTGGTTGTGTATTTGCAGCCATGAAAGGGTCCCAAGGGCCATTAGCCTGATGGCGTCCTCTTGTCCTTCCAGGATGTCCTCACGGTGGTGGTAGAAGACCTCAGGCTCTGTACTGTCAAGCCCTGTGAAGATATAGAGAGGAGGTTTTGCTTTGAAGTTGTGTCTCCCACGAAGTAAGTTGTGTCCATCTTCATTTCTTTTTTTATAAAGGTAACCCATGCAATTTTTCTTTTATTCCTTCCTTCTTCCCTCCTTCCCTTCCTTTTGTGCTATCACTGTGTGCTTTGCAGAGTACACGAGGACAGGCCTCTGCTCCATGGAACTTGCAATCTAAGGCCCTTTTCACACGGCATTTTCCATGCGAAAGGGCCCCTGGAGCATTGTGCAATTGTGAGGAGCGATCTGCACGACGCACTCACAATCGCGCAATGCTTCAGGATAGGGCAGGTGCTGATCATGCACCTTTTCATTTTCGGCTAGAAGCCAAAAATGGTGCGTGATCATGCATTGCTCCTGGGCCCCACGCGCACTTAGCCGGTCGTGCTTCCTGCCCCAGCGCAGCCTGGGAAATTCCCAGGCTGCACTGCGGAAGGAAGAGGCGGGGCTCTCGCGCAAGCAGGCAGCTCATGTGGAACTGAAGGACCCCGGACGTGAGAGCCTCTCGCCAGAGGCTGCTTGCGGGATCCCCGCACCCCAGCACCAGAAGACGGTAAGGTGCGGAAAGGGCCTAAAATTCAGCAGAGAAAGAGAAGGGAAGGTGAGAGAGAATAAGCAGCAAGCCAGTCTGCTGGCCATTTTTACACCTTACTTCCTTCCACTGTGGTCCTGGCGTCATCCTGGCAGCACCCTTGCCTATATTGCACTTCCGCTCCTTCCGCATGGCTGCCGGCTATGAGGGTGTCACACAATTGCAGGCCATTACCTGATTTTTTCCATTAATGGTATATCCTTTTATTGCAATTAGTGGGGTGTGTTTGCAGTGGGACTGCAGTGACATCGTGCAAAAGCTGCCAACATGTTCTCATCGCGCGACAGCAATGCCATGCAGATAGGGCTTAACACACATCTAATATATAAAAGTCAAAGTTTGTTTGTCTGTGTTAGATGAAGACGTCATATGATTGACTGCCTAAGAAGATTCTATGGAATCTTGGGGTTTGCAGTTTAGGGAGGGGCCTTTAGAATTCTCAGCCAGAGAATAGGCTGGTTGCTATGGAGAAGAGGCCTAGCAGCAAGGAGGAGGGCGGTGTATTCCCTCAGGAACCCAACCTCTATATGTTAATAACTCTGAATACAGATTGGACTGGGGAATATGGGGGAAAATGACAGGTACTGGACAAGACAGTTTGGGGAATTAGAGACACAGGATCTCAAATCTTTCTAACAAGTATTACCTATGAGAAAATAAAATCTTGGGCAATGCCAGGTATATACCAATATAAGTTGCAGGATGAGAGACCTTCTTTCATTGTTGTGTGAAAATCACAATATTCAATAGAAAGAGTGGGAAGATTAAAAAAAAATGAAATAACCGTGAGAGACCTTCTTTCATTGTTGTGTGAAAATCACAATATTCAATAGAAAGAGTGGGAAGATTAAAAAAAAAAATGAAATAACCGTGAGAGACTTTAGCTAACTACACAGGTCCCCAACTGAAAACACAGGAGCCTGCTCAGGGTTTTAAGCAGCCCTCGTCCTTCTTGGCTCAGCTTCCTAGTGTCTAGTGAGCTCTGGGAGAATTTTCCCTGCGGAATTGGCTGTTGGGCGACAAGAAATGTCATCTCTGATAGCAGATGATAGGAGGTGGCAGCAAGATACTGGAGGAGAGAGTTGTATGATATATGCGCTGCTCTCTGTCCCATGAGATAGCCTGCAGACACCATGTTGAGTTTTGCACATGGACTGTATATTAGGCATAAGTTTGTTCAGATAGAGGCATGACTTGTGCCAATCCCACCTCCCTGGCTTATTTTGCCTCCAGCCTCTAAAACAGAGCCCTCCAGCCAATGCTCATTTCTTATTTCTTCCTCTTACGTTTCCTTTTCCCTTCTATGCAAAATATGGGAGGGTACCTCCATTTGCTTCACAACAAGCCAGACATTCCTCTCCCAGGCTCAGTGCTGAGTCAGACTTAGCACAGTGAACCAGCGATTTGGTTTTAGGCGTCTTTGGAGACCAGCAGCCACCTGTACATAATCTATAAAAAAGTGGCCCTTGTCTATGATCTAATCCTGCTAGGGAGGAAGATGTAGCTTCTTTTCTGCTTTTGGAGAAATAGAGCAGATTCTTTTCTGCTTTTGGAGAAATAATGTGTAGGAAATGCTTAGGAAGCTCAGAGAACGGTCAGCAGCTGTCGA
This sequence comes from Cyclura pinguis, assembly GCA_030412105.1. Classification (NCBI taxonomy): domain Eukaryota; kingdom Metazoa; phylum Chordata; class Lepidosauria; order Squamata; family Iguanidae; genus Cyclura; species Cyclura pinguis. The sequence continues at coordinate 10,483,126 of CM059612.1, forward strand.
GTTGTCAGCCAAGCAGAGAGGCCTACATCCACACTGCCAAGGAGCATTAGGAGCCTCAAGGTCAAGACGCCAAAACCACTGAATAATAAACGAAGGGAATTAGTAAAGGCATTCTGACAACTGACTTCTTTTCCCTTACAAGATGCTGATGTGCGTAAAACACAAACATAAAAAATTGTGGGTCGGCCCAGTGTTAGGGGTCTGGCATTCTGTTTCCAGGGGTGGATGGGCAGGTGCTTCCCTGTTAACTCCAGAGCAGGAGGGCATAAAAGCAACAGCTGGAAGGCGGAAGGGATGTGAGAAGGAAAAAAAATGAGATGGATGACTGTGCCTGTTTCACTTTTTCCTACATTCATTTTAAAGATTCCAAGTCCTTTCCATCATATTTATGAACATAAATGGCAAGTGTTAGCCAATTTGTATCAAAAGTGAACAACATTTCCAGCCATCTGCACTGGCCAAATCCAACAGGTACACCTGTTCTCCACACAGAAAGGACCAGACTGTACTTGCCTGCCAGACAGATGTTAAAAGGTGAAGAGCCTGTTGGGAAAGGGATCAAAAACAGGTAGCAGCTCAATTTTAGCACAGACATGGCTGAATGCACAGGTAGTCAAAGCCAGGCTTTGAAGAGTTAAGCTCTCAAATCCTTCTTCCTGGATGGACAAATCTGTATATTTTGCTTTCCCCCATATTAGAATAGTTTTAACTGCAAGTTCTGTCTGTCAAACTTATGAAGCAGTTTGAGGATTTTGGAAAATCATTGCCAAGAGAATGAATCAAACAGAACTATCACCCAATGAGAAGCACAATGGAAAGTTTCCCAGGTGAGCATTGGTGGTGGCATCAACAGTACCTCATGGGCAATTGTTGTTTTAAGAGTTTTGTCATGTCTGTGAGCTAGGCTGAAATGTGCCATATAGGTGCAGGGTCTCGAGAACTTGCTCCCCCCCTCCCCCTCGGCTCTGTGTGGAATGAGTATATATGTATATCCAGGTCATGCTATTCAGTATGTCATCTTGGGAGAAAGGCAGCCACTGTTTTCTGTAATTGTTCTTATGGTTTGTAACCTCTCTCTCTCTCTCTGCTTTGTTCCCTCCCAGAAGCTGCATGCTGCAGGCTGATTCAGAGAAACTTCGTCAGGCGTGGATCCAAGCAGTTCAAGCTAGCATAGCCTCTGCGTATCGAGAAAGTCCTGACAGCTGCTACATTGAAGTGAGTTTAGGAGTTGTGGGTTAGAGATGCCAATGTCTCGTTCTACTTCACCTAATAACCAGAGATGACTTTTGAGTACAGTGCAGTTCTTTACTAGACTCCATAGACCCAACAAGTTCTAATAAACAACATGTAAGATAAATTAAAAGCACAGAGAGCAATTGGGTCAAATCATACAGGCATAACTTATTTCAAATATTTTTCCCTAATATGGAAGTTAACTGTTCTCTAATTGTGACTGCTGCAGACAGTCTGCTTTTCATCCTGGAGAGAAGTGACTAGCGGGGTGCTGCCCTGGGCCCAGTGCTATTCAACATCTTCGTAAATGACTTGGATGAAGGAGTAGAGGGCATGCTGATCAAATTTGCAGATGACACCAAATTGGGAGAGGTTGCTAATACTCCAGAGGACAGGATCAAAATTCAAAATGAGCTTGACAGATTGGAGAGCTGGGCCAAAGTTAACAAAATGAATTTCAACAGGGGGAAATGTAAGGTCCAACACTTAGGCAGAAAAAATGGAATGCACAAATATTGGATGGGGATACGTGGCTGGATAACAGTATGTGCAAAAGAGGTCTAGGAGTCTTGGTGGACCACAAACTGAATGTGAGTCAGCAGTGTGATGCGGCAGCCAAGAAAGCCAATACGATTCTTGGTTGCATCAGTAGGAGTATGGTGTCTAGATCAAGGGAGGTAATGGTACCACTCTATTCTGCACTGGTTAGGCCTAATTTGGAATGCTGTGCCCAGTTCTGGACTTCTCAGTTCAAGAAGGATATCAACAAGCTAGAGCATGTCCAGAGGAGAACGACCCAAATAGTAAAGAGTCTGGAAGCCATGCCCTGTGAGGATTGGCTTAGGGAGCTGGGTATGTTTAGTCTGCAGAAGACAAGGTTAAGAGGGGATATGATAGCCATGTTTAAATATTTGAAGGGATGTCGTGTCAAGGAGGGAGCAGGCTTGTTATCTGCTGCTCCAGAGACTAGGATAAGGAGCAATGGATTCAAGCTGCAGGAAAGGAAATTCCACCTCAACCTCAGGAAGAACTTCCTGATGGTCAGAGCTGTCCGGCAGTGGAATATGCTGCCTTGGAGTGTGGTGGAGTCTCCTTCTTTGGAGGTTTTTAAGCAGAGGCTGGATGGCCATCTGTTGGGAATGCTTTGATGGGTGTTCCTGCAAAGCAGGGGGTTGGACTGGATGGCCCCTGGGGTCTCTTCCAACTCTAGGATTCTGTGAAAAACTTGGCAGTGACCAAGGTCACACTGGGATTCTTCTAATAGGAATTTGACATAAAATTGGGCTGATTGTCCTGGTAGATTCACCCATATAAGCAGATTCACCCATATAAGCAGGTTCAACAACACATGATTAATCCATATTAATCGTATGTTGTTGAACTTGCTTATAGAATCCACAGGACAAAAGAATGTGCTTCCCAGATTCTACTTCCTGATAACTGTAGGAACATAGCCTTGCAGTGCGAGATGCCATTTCAGAATTCAGTAGCTGTGTGTAGAAATGGCCAAATTTTGCTTTAACATTGAATTTTTTCTTAATTTTCTTTTTTAAATTTTTAAAATTAATTTTCATAATTTTTAATTTTTAAATTTAAATTTCTTAATTGGAGAGTAGGGACAAAGAACAATAAAAGATTATAAAATTTCAACTCCATTAACAATAGAAAAGTAAGTTCACTTGAAGTCCAGGCTGACCCTGTCCTGTGCAAAGCTAATTGTTCCTTTGTTAGGTAGGGAACTTTGGATTTCTCAAGAAGTGTCTGTACTTTTACATCTGGAAAAACCCACAGGTGCTGTAGAGGTAAAACTTGCCAATTGTCATCCAAATGAAAGTGTTTGACCTTTGTTGGAAGTAAAACTCTCAAAGAATTAAGTCCCAGTGCATCACTCTCTTGTTAAAGTTTCCCTTATTGTGGCAAAATTTGATATCTTCAAATCCAGGAAACATATTCAGGGGTTGACCATGCAGCAAAATGCAACAAATACGCATTGCAGACATTTTTCTTCCATACTGTCACACATGAAAAAAAGCTCTCTATCTTGCTGCTTTCCAAGCACAGCAATAGAACAGATAATGGCTGAATGAATGGTGAGTTACTCTAGCAAGGCTGGGATAGGGAAATTAAATAACCTCTGTTTCTGGCATATGTGAGAAGTGGTAACACTAACCCCTTCAGCACTTTCTCCATTATGGAGTATGGCTTCTTTTAAAATTAAAATTAATTGCTGACCAGGACTTCAAAGAGGGGTATGGGGAAGTTGGACAAAATGAATCAATACAAAATGTTTTGTTCTAGAACAAACAAGAGCCAGTGTGGTGTGGTTGTTTGAGCAGTAGACTACAACTCTGGAGACCAGGGTTTGATTTTCTGCTCAGCTGTTGAAATCCACTGGGTGACCTTGGTCATGTCACACTCTCTCAGCCCCCAAAAACCCCATGATATGTTTGCTTTAGGGCTGCCATAAGTTGGAAATGAGCTGAAGGCCCACAGGAAGAACTTGGACAAGCACCTGGTGGCAGAGTTTGGTAGCACATGCTAGGATTTGTGTCCATTTGTTATGCTACTCTGTGGTTATTTACTATCAAGTCAACTTCGACTAAGAATCATAGAATCTTAGAGTTGGAAGGAACCACAAAGCCCCCTGCCAGGCAGGAATCCACAACTAAAGCTGGTTGGCCATCTGTCCGGAATGCTTTAATTGAGTATTCCTGCTTGGCAGAATAGGGTTGGACTTGATGGTCCTTGTGATCTCTTCCAACTCTATGATTCTATGAATGCTGGACTGGCCTTGAGGGATTTGAGTTCAAGTCCCTATTAAACCACGAGACTGACTTTGGATCAGTCCCTTCTTCTCAGCCTGGCCTACCTCACAGGGTTGTTGTGAGGATGAAATAGAGAGGAGGAGAGCAGTATATGCCAGTGATGTAGACTCGAGTCAGTTGACCTGGACTCAAGTCGTACTCAAGTCATTTCAGTGACTTGACTTGGACTCGACTTGGCAATAAATGACACACTGACTCGACTCGTGACTTGTATATTTGTAGTGACTGACTTGCTGCCCTTGATTCACTAACATAACACATTCATCAAGAAACTTTACAACTTTGAACAACACTTCCATCTCTTTCTGCCTAGTAGTCACTTGACAAGCTGTCTCAAGCCCAAAGCTTGGGCCATTTCTTGGAGGGGAACGGCAAACATGTTAGGCGACAGGCTTGAGGTGGGGTTGAGGTCTGTTTGGGAACCTGTGCCCAGTGCATATTAGAGGAGCTTTCTGAAACTTTTCCTAACAGCAGAAGGCAAGACTCAACCCCAGAACACAGGGAAAGATCCTTCCTTCTAAAGCTTTTGAAGCTTCAGTAATGGGAAGTAAGAAGGATCCTGTTCCCCACTTCAGAAGCTGACTCCCAGACTTGAGACTTGACCTGAAAGTATCTTGCAGGGACTTGAGACTTGAAGGTAGAGACCTGAGACTTGGAGTAAAATACTTAAATACATCATTGGTGTATGCCAGTCACTTCACATTCACCGAAAGAAAGGTGGAATATACATGTAGCTAATAAATAAGAGATTTTCACTGCATCTTTTCCCTTTCTCTGTTTCTTTTTTCTCTCTCTCCAGAGACTGGACCGGACTGCCTCCCCTTCTACCAGCAGCATCGATTCGGCTACTGACTCGCGAGATCGCAGCGCCAAAGGAGAGACGATCTTACAGAGGGTGCAGAGCATCCCAGGGAATGACCAGTGTTGCGACTGTGGCCAAGCAGATCCCCGATGGGCTAGCATCAACTTGGGCATCTTACTATGCATCGAATGTTCAGGGATACACAGGTACTTCATGCATGTGCCTGAGCTCAGAAAGTTACTTTTCAAAAGCAATTTGCTTAGTTACTCATTGCAATGTTTAAAAACTAACCTTTTCCTCATTACAGTGGTGGAAAAAGTAAACTTTTTACTTCACTTGTTGCTCTGCTTGTAATGTTTACATTATTTTCTGTTACTTTTCTGATGTGGGAAGGAATCTTTGGACTGATAAGAAAATGGCATACAATTAGAAAACTTAATGCCTCCTTAAAATGCCGCTAACATTAGCTTTTGAAAATCATTAGAAACTGTTACCCATTACCCCAGTAATCTTGCTCTTCGTACATTACTTTTAGAATGTAACTTTGTTACAGCCTTGTTACCAAAAAAGCAACTTGTTACAGGTGACAACGCTTGCAGTTCTAAGCTCTGGTATGCACTCTAGGACAGTGCTTCTCAAGCTAGCTAATATGTGGGACTGGCAATCTTTTTTCTCCAATGTGTCAGGAACTGATACTAAATTTGTGTACGTTCTCAACAACCATTTCTTTCTTTTTCTTTCTTTCTTTCTTTCTTTCTTTCTTTCTTTCTTTCTTTCTTTCTTTCTCTCTCTCTCTCTCTCTTTCTCTCTTTCTCTCTTTCTCTCTTTCTTTCTTGGAAACTGGCTGTGGACCAGTCCACTTTGAATAACACTGCCTTCAGAGACAGGGCATCAAAACCATAAGAGCCTTCCTGGAGGAGACCAAAAGCTGATCTAGTCCAGCATTCTATTTTTACGGTCACTAAGGAGAGGAGTCCGGGCAGCCCACAAGCTGAAGAGAGGAGCGTAGTAACCAAGTTGATATACAGAGGCATAGAGTCTCTGGTGCTGGAAGGAATATTTTTTCATCATGACTGGATCTTTTTGTTGTTATGATGTGCCTTCAAATTGCTTCCAACTTATGTCAACCATAAAGTGAACCTATCATGGGGTTTCTGGGGGGCTAAGAGTATATGATGTGCCCAATGTCACGGAGGGGCTTTCCATTGCTGAGCGGGGAATCATACCCTGGACTCCACTATACTGTCCTGGGTCTTGGCTCTTGTCTTATCCTCTGTGACTTTGTCCAGTCCTCCCTCTTTCTTTCTTTCTTTCTTTCTTTCTTTCTTTCTTTCTTTTTTGCCTTTTTGATATAATATGTTTATTGAGTTTAAAAAGAGATACATCAACCATAACAAAAAGAAGGAAACAAGAAAAGAAAAGAAATAAGCATTCCTTTACAATGCCAAATGAACAAACAAACAAAACGAAAAGCTGAAAAGATAGACAAGAAAAGAAAAAGAAAAAAGAAGAAGAAGATAAAGTACCTAGAAACAAGTAATGAAGAGTAGTAATAATAAGAAAAAAGTCAAAGAGTTAGATAGGACTTGAAAAGGAGTAGAAAAGAAAGGTCTACATAGAAACACACTAAAAAAGCAAGTGAAAAGATATCCATTGAAAAGGGAAGACAAAAAAAAGAACGTTGTGGCTACCTATCCTCTAATCCCCTGACTCTCCGGCTTCCCACACTTTCTGACCTTGGTTGTTTTAACCAGACTGTATAATATCCCCTCACTTTGAAAAAAAGGAATTTCTTTTGTATAAATAGATTTAACTCTGTAACGTTAGAGTTTTTGTTCTTCTAACTCTCAAATCCCCACTGAAATTTATCACCCAATCTATTTTTCATATAACTTATATAAGGTTTCCAAATTTTAAGATAAGGTTGCTTAGATTTTCCCTTCAATCATCTTGATAACTTATCTATTTTGGCCACTTCCATCACTTTTCCTAACCATTCTTCTATTAAAGGAGTGCATTTTTGGCGTCAATATTTTGCAAATGTTGTTCTTGCTGCTGTTATCATATAACATCATATATTATCATATAACATACCAGTATTTTATTTTCCTTTCTACCTTTTCCTTGTAATCTACTCTGGTTTCTCTTCAGATCATATAAATCTGTCCAGTCTTTTTTAAAGCAACCAAGTTGGTGGCCATCTCTGTATCTTGTGGGAGGAAATTCTACTGTTAATATCTGTGTGCTGTTTGAGGAAGTACTTCCTTTTATCTGTCCTGAATCTCCCACTACCTAGTATCATGGATATATTCTAAGAATCAGAGACAATGGGTATAAATGTTTTAAATAAGTGGAATAGAAGTTGTTTCTCTTTAATATCCAAGAATCCAAGTGGTGGAAGATTCAGGACAGATAGAAGGAAATACTTCTTCAAACAGCAAACAGATGAATTCTTGCTGTCCCCGCATGGCAGGGTTTGGACTCAATGACCATTGTGGTCTCTTCCAACGCTATGATCCTGTGAGAATTATAGAATTTGCTACTGCAAGATACAGAGATGGCCACCAACTTGGGGCAATCTCTGCCCTCAGACCTTGCTATCTAAATTTAAGATAGTAAAATTAAGAGATTACATTTAAGTTTAAGATATAATACAGAAAGAAAAAAGGTTGGGGATGGAGGACAGAAGAAGAAATTAAGTTCACTGCTTATAATGACCAACTGTTTGGAGATGGTTCAGGTAGCTTGTTGGAATAGCTGGTAGTGGAAGGGCAGAGGTACCTTCCTCTTCATCACTTGCTCTCTCCTCTTAGCCGCACTGTGTCTAAACAGCCGGCTTCCTGAGCTGCTGGACATGCAAAACAATGGATAGTTTTGTGTACCTTCCTGTGATGTGTAGGGGCTCAGTTCTGTGGCTGCCTTTGTCCAGTCATCCACTGGTTACTCAATTCATGTCTAACTGTAAGGAAAGCAGCCCTTGTGCACTTGCAATTGATAGCTGGCGGAGGCTGTAGCTGGGTCCAGGTGAAATGGAGATGTCCCTGGCTGCTTCTTTTCTCCCTCTGTTACCAAAGCAGCAAGCAGGTAGAAGCTGGAGGGAGGAGCTTTCAGCAGCATTATAATGAATTAATCTTATAACAATGTAATGAATTCATCTTATCCAACCTTGCTGGGTAAGTGGCATAAAGATGTTGGGAAAACTGAATAAGCCTATGAATTAAGAAACATGAGTATACATATAGGGTAATATTGATATAAATATAATTAATAATAACAAAATAATAATGTTACAAATGCAAAGTAAACTAGAACTAATATATACAAATGCTAATCAACTTATGCAAACACTGATGATACAAATATAATAAATAGGAATTGCATATACACATGCTAAACAGCCTATATAGGCATTATTAGTAAAAACCTGTAGAAATCCTGATAAACCTCATTCTCCAACTTGTTCAGAGCTAAGAATGAATTCTCCCATAATTTCCCTATATGTATACTTGTGTTTCTTAGTTCATAGGCTCATTCGGTTTTGTCTTTATTTCGGGCCAGTCTGCTGCTTAGTGGCTGCATGGAGATTTTGGAAACCATAGTTCAAAAACGGAGGATTTCCAAGTTTTTTATCAGACAATTGGTCCCTCTGTTCCAGCATCCTAAACAGCCAGCCATAAATGTGTAAACTTGAAAACTCACCTCCCCACTTCTGTTTTGCTCAGCATCAAGTTAGGAAGACTGGATTACTCATTCTATTCTTTACTAGCGCACACATTCATGAGACATGAAGGACCATGTGTGCCAAGGCAGAGGGACATAGCAAGAGCTTAGCTGGATGGAATCCAAGGTCCATCTTAGGCAGCAACTTGTTCTGGAATCATATTTAGCTGGGCACAAAGTCAAAAAATGGCACATCACTGACCAGGATAGATTTGTTCTCTCTCTCTCTCTCTCATTCATTTCTCTGTCTGTCTGTCATCTATCCGTCTGTCTGTCTATCATCTATCTATCTGTTTATCTATCTATCTATTATCTATCTATCTGCCTGTCTATGTATCTATCTATCTATCTATCTACCAATCAATCATTTATCTGTTTGTCTGTCTATCTATCTAATTTGTATGCCACCTTTCTCCCAGAGCAGGACCCAAGGGAGCTCCCAGAGTTAATTATAAGATATAAAATTTAAAACATTTAAAATCACCACATAAAATAATACAAAATCATCTAAAAACCAGACAAAAGCTTTAAAAAAGGATATTTCAAGTTAGATATCAGATTCTTTCCAGTGCACACATATTTAATAGTGTGTTGCCAATGCTGAGGCAGTGAGGTGGATGGTAGAAGCCTTTGTTTTCTATCACAAATCAGAAACTTGTAGCATCCACATTTTTAAGGATTAGCCTAAAAAGTAATGATACAGTTACTTGTATAAAATGAATTTGTTCAAAAAACTAATTATGAAGATGAATAACTATTTGCAGGGCTTGGAAATGTAACTGTGACTCACTACTTTAAAATAACTTGCCAAGTTTTGAATAGTTACAAGTTCTTAATGCTTCTCTTGGTTTGCGTTTGTGTTTCCCTTCCTTTCAGGAGCTTGGGGGTTCACTGCTCCAAAGTGCGGTCGCTCACGCTGGATTCCTGGGAGCCAGAATTACTGAAGGTAAAGACCAGACCTCCAATACCACACAGAGATGGGCAGAAAGGAATGGGATGGTGAGGGGACCATTGGAAGGGACATACTGTTTGTACTGTGGGGGATTGTGAAGGGTTGGTAGTCGTAAGCATAGCAGGGAAAGAATGAAGAGCTGGCTGTTGGTTTTCATGAATTCTGGTAATCCAGGATACAGTGGTACACATGGTCACACTGTTTAATGCAAATTCTTCTTTTCAAAGTTAAACTTTTGAAAATATTTTAACAAGCTAGCCTTAATAGGGGGGAAAGTTTGGGAGCATACGTGGTACAGTGGGAAGAACAGGAGTGGGAAACATGTGGCCCTGCAGGTATAATTGAACTATACCTCCCATCATTCTTCAACATTGGTTATGCTGGCTATGACTGATGACAGCAACAAGAAGCGGAGAGCCGTGTGTTCCCAAGATAAAGACCCAAGAGTCCTTGGGTTCAGATCTTCATTTAGCTTAAAACTCAGTAGTGATGCTCACCTAATTACTCTCAGCCTAACCTACCTCACAAGGTTGTTGTGAGGGTAAAATGTATATATATTGAGGTGGGGACGGATGATGACACTCTGTCCTGAGGTTCTTGGATGAAAGGTGGGATATAAATGTTGTATGATGGAGCTGAACTGGTCATTTTTACTCAGAAAATGAAAATGCAGGTTTTAAAGTATATCTAGAGATGTCTCATTTTGACTAGAGCAAGGCAGGTTTTACACTGTCCAGTACCATTTTTCTCAAAATGTACTAACAGCTCTATTCACCATAAAACATGATGAAACTTCAGTGGCTGCATGGAAAATAGTAGCAGGAAGAAATACTGGAAAGCACATATAATGCACCGGCAGAAAAAGGAGAGACTAGACTCCATATGCTAAAACTGGACCAAATTTTATTCTTTTAAAATGTGTTGTTGTATACCAGTCCAGGTCTTAAGGAGAGTGCAGCAACAACTCCAGAAATTTCTGTTGGATTTATGCCCCTGAAGAAGGCCAAGTAATTTACAAACAGGCCAAAATGTGTTGGGCTTTTTTAAAAGAATAAGATCTGGTCTATCTATAAGCACATGGTACCTAGTCTCCTTTTCTGCTGATGCATGGAAAATGCTACAACAGATATGAAATTCAGTGGGTTTAGACTATACGAATTTTTAGAAAATGGGGTAACTGTAAAAAAAAAATGAGAAAAACTTCCTAACACCAAAAAAGGAGAGGAAGTATATGGAGAATGGCATTTTATTACCAAGTGGGGGACATCACCAAAAGTCCTAGGTTCCTGCAACACCTATGGCTTTGAAACAGAGCATTATGGGGAAAAGATGGTGGTGGTGTGGTAGGAGGAAGAAAGCTGATTTTTAATGCTTTATGTCTTTTTGCGTCCTCCTCAACAGTTGATGTGTGAGCTGGGCAATGCCACCATGAATCAGATCTATGAGGCACAGTGTGAGGAGATGGGACTCAAGAAGCCTACAGCTGGCAGTTCCAGGTACGACTTCATCCTGCTCTGTTGGTTCTTGGGAAAGGATTCACAGTTCTTCGGAGAACTGGCAAGAAATCTCCATTCTTTTGGTTTGCCACCAGTATATTTTAGGCCATTTCCGCACTAGACTGTTACAGTGCTATTATTGCACTTTCAACATCCTGTGGAATCCTGGGGTTTGCAGTTTAGGGAGGGGCCTGAGGGCCAGGATTCTGTAGAATGTTGAAAGTGGAATAATAGCACTATAACAGTCTAGTGCGGAAATGGCCTTAGACTTTGGAAGTAACTAGTTACAAAGCACTTGTATTATTGCTTGAAGCTGGCTGGATGATCTTGGTCTAGTATTTTTCTTTCCTTCTCCCTTCCATCCCTCCCCTTCTCCCTTTCCTTAGGTGTTTGTACCTTGCCTTTTAATTCAAATAACTGTTATGGCAACATTAAAGTTTGTGAAAACAAAATGAAAGACAATAACAATAAAATCTAAAGTAGTAAATTAACCACCACAGATAGCATAGCCCCAACTCTGAGATAAAAGCAAATTAAAAGAGGGAAGGAACTGTAGCTCTGGTAGAATGTACATTTGGATGCAGAAGGTTCTGGGTTCAGTTCTTGAATCTGCAGGGGCCCGTCCCCACTCTAAAATTATAGCACTATGGTTCCACTTCAACTGCTATGACAACATCCAGTGGGGTTCTGGGATTTGCAGTTTAGAGAGGGGTGTTTAGAATTCTCAGCCAGATAGCTCTGGTGCCTCTTGGCCATTTCCACACTAGCCTGTTATAGCGCGATGATTCCGCTTTCAACATCCTCTGGAATCCTGGGGTTTGCAGTTTAGGGAGGGGCCGGCTGGCCCCTCCCAAAACTGCAAACCCCAGGATTCCAGAGGATGTTGAAAGTGGAGTCATCGCGCTATAACAGGCCAGTGCGGAAATGGCCTAGGTCAAGGAAAGAAGAGGGAAAGGGTGTGGGTCAGAATGGAAGCCCTATACCTCCTCTCTCACACCCATCTTCTTCCGTGGTGTGTGGAAGGGGGGCGTTGGGAGAGAGTTTGTGGTGCTGAGAAATAGGACCGCGAGCCATCCTTCGCTGGCTGGTGGAAGAAGAGGAGGATCAGAGACTGGTTTTTAAAGGGCTACACAGCCTGATCAGAGGGGCTGACAGGGAAGGTTGCCCTGGAAAGGAAATATCTGAGGTGGGGTGGGAACAAGAGTCGAAGAATATTCAAATAAGTGAAACTTAGACCTACAAATGTGGAGGGCCGACTGTACTTTGAGCTGTGTCCAGAACCAGAAAGTTCTATGAAAGACACGAGGCTGGAATGATACACTGATAGTAGCTTCAGCTTATGACCAAATCAGCAGCCGGGGTTTTTGGCCAAAGTTATTGTGTGGATAATAATGGAATATCTTCCCTGCTCCCCTTTTAACATATACCACTTTGAGGAAAGAGAGAATGTAAATTTGATGAACTGAAACTTGATGAACTTTGAATCATAGAATCATAGAGCTGGAAGAGACCCCAGGGGCCATCCAGTCCAACCCCGTTCTGCCATGCAGGAACCCACATCAAAGCACTCCCTTGGACAGATGGCCATCCAGCCTCTGTTTAAACCCCTCCAAAGATGGAGACTCCAACACAATCCACTGAGGCAGCATATTCCACTGCCAGACAGCTCTGACAGTCAGGAAATTCTTCCTGATTTTCAGGTGGAACCTCCTTTCCTGCAGCTTGAATCCATTGCTCCTTGTTCTAGTTTCTGGAGCAGCAGAAAACAAGCCTGCTCCCTCCTCGACATGATATCCCTCCAAATATTTAAACATGGCTATCATGTCCCCTCTTAACCTTCTCTTCTGCAGACTAAACATCCCCAGCTCCCTAAGCCGTTCCTCACTGGGCTTCACAGCTTCCAGACCCTCCACCATTACCCTCCCCTGGACACACTCCAGCTTGTTGATATCCTTCTTGAATTGAGGTGCCCAGAACTGGTCACAGTGTTCCAGATGAGGTCTGACCAAAGCAGAATAGAGTGGTACCGTTACCTCCCTTGATCTGGACATCATACGCCTGTTGATGCAACCAAGAATCGTGTTGGTTTTCTTGGCTGCCACATCACACTGCTGACTCATGTTCAGCTTGTGATCTACCAAGACTCCTAAATCTCTTTCACATATACTGATAAACTGAAACTTGATAAACTGAATTCTCTCTCAGGCAGGACAAAGAAGCCTGGATAAAAGTCAAATATGTGGAGAAGAAGTTCCTGAAGAAGCTGCCATCTGGGGAGGCCCTGGCTGAGAATGAAAGGAAACCACGGCGTTGGAGCGTGAAGAAGTGCCAGAGGCGCAACAGCTCCACGAAAGCTCCCACGGCACGTAGGAAGTACCGGCACGAGGCAGGGAACGCATCACCTGCACCACACTCTTCAGGTGGGGGACCCATTTAACTTTCTTCCCTTCCTTTTCTCCATTTCCTGTGTCCCATCTCTTGAAAATAGGTTTCTTATGAATTATGACTAATCACTTGGACTGGAAGACACCCAAAAGTCTTTAATAATGGTATGTATCTCCAACCTTTGTATATGTCCTATACTTGTGATTACATATAAATATTTACGACAAATTAATGAAATACTTTAGTTAGTGAGGATATAATATTCCCAATTTTTTTGCAAAACAACTAACAGATAGTATCAAAGTTACAGAAGCCATAAATATAGACAGTAATGATAACAGTAAAGAAAAAAAATGATCTGCTCTGATTTGCAAGAAAATGCTGTTTGAGCTACAGTCAAAATAAGCATGCAAAGAGCGAGTAGCTGCCCAATTTACAGACTCATTATCAGGTGATGTTTATAGTCAAACATAAAATGATGCAAGGAATATGCTGCTATTCAGTTTAAAGTCTCAATGTCTATTGATGTTGATGAACATTTTGTTTTTCTTTTAAAAATTATATGCCTTCATAAATTCATTTCCATAGCATAAAGTCTTTTTAGAAACAGGGACCATTTCCGCACTAGATTGTTATAGTGCTATTATTCCAGTTCCAACATCCTATGGAATCCTGGAGTTTGCAGTTTAGGGAGGGGCCTTTGAGAGGCACACTGCCTCTGTAGGTCATATACATCCATCATCACAAGAGGCCACTGAAACTCTTAATCTGTGTCTAAGCTTTTAAAGCCATCAAAGGTAGCAGCTATCTTTAATATTTTTGCTGTTGAACAGAGCTTTGAAAATCTACTTTGTTTGGAGTTCAGTTCACAGAATACCCCTGAGAGTTGTAGTTCAAAGAAGTAATTTTCCAAGTTGTGATAGCATATCCCACAATTTAATTGTGTGTTGTGTGGAAATGTCTTTTTTGTTGTTGTTCATCTTAAATTTCCTACCATTAGCACACCTTGGATGATTATGAAAAATGAAAAATCTATTAGACCAAGTAGCATGAGAGCAAGGCAAAAAACCCTTTCTGCTGGAAAACCTGTAATATGCATTGCATACAATAGGGTTGTGTAGCCAATGCAGCTGGACCCTGAATGAAAAAGTGAATTGGATTCATATGTGTTTTGGATTGGAATAGGGCAGTTTGATATTGGAGCAGAGCATCACAGTCCTGACATTCTGGACATTAGAAATAAATAGGAAAAAGCCAGAGAGTATGGCCCTTTCCGCATGGCATTTACCATGCGAAAGGGTGCCTGGAGCGTCACGCGATTGTGAGGAGTGATCCGCATGACGCACTCACAATCGCATGACGCTCCAGGGGCTGGCAGGCGCCGATCACGCACCTTTTCATTTTCGGTTTTCAGCCAAAAATGGTGTGCAATTGTGCATTGCTTCCGGGCCCCGTGTGCACTTACCTGGCGTGCGGAGCCTCTGGAGCCGTGCCGGTCGCGCTTCCTGCCCCAGCGCAGCCTTTCCCAGGCTGCACTGTGGAAGGAAGAGGTGGGGCTCTCGTGCAAGCAGGCAGCTCATGCGGAGCTGAAGCAGCAGGGATGCAAGAACCTCTAGCTGGAGGCTGCTCGCGCGATCCCCACACCCCAGCGCCAGAAAAAGGTAAGGCGCAGAAAGGGCCCCTGTCTTGAATGTGACTATGTAAGACACAAAGTGGTGTAATGCACAGAAGGAAGAGGGGAGGTGGACTTTCTTCATAGAGGGGTCTGTTGTTCACACACAAGAATTTCATCATCACTCTCCAATCATAGTGCTTATGGTGAGGGATTATTTGAGATCATTGAAGTTATGTTACCTCCTCCAGTGTCTGCAGAAGACTGCGAAAACTGACATGAGGGGTGCTTGACTGTGGTTTGGCCTCTCTGAGTCTTTCTCTTTTTAAATTCCATTTGTTTTGTTGAATATCCTAGCTTAATCTTCCATTCATCTTCCTTGTTAGTTTGGCAGCATACTTAGTCTCTCTGTGTTTTCCATAAGAAAAGTTATTCCCCATGACCCAACTGGCCCTAGTTATAAGCAAGGTGACAGCACCACCAGCTTGCTGCAGCACCTTAAGAGCCAGCACCAAACTGTCATGGTCAGGGCAGAGGGAGAAGAAAAGTCTAAACAGCCAGCTCTGGAAGAGATGAGGTGGTAGGAATACAGGACCATGAGAAAGAGATTTCCAACACTCGCGCAGATCAAGAAATGCTTTAAGGGAGCAGGAGAATTTCATCAGAAAAACATCCTTTGGTCACCCCCTACTTCCCTATGCTGTGTCATTGAATCTCAATAGTGGCTTGCTGGTGGGATAAAGCAATCCCTCTGATTTCAACTGTACTATTAATTTATTATCATTGTCATTTATCCTGGTTAAATTAACATATTTAGCTGAATGATGCTGTCCAATGATGATGCCAGGACAAAAGCAGTACGAGTTGTCAGTGAGAAACACTTAAAGATTTTTTGGGGGGTGGGTGGGCGTGGGATGGAAATCTTTACATATGCCTAGCACAAAACCCCCTGGAGCTACCTGTCTGAAACTGGATTAGGTGAAATCACATCTTTAAGGTTTACCATGCTTTTAAATTGTGTACAGCTATGTGAAAGAACAGCCAGCCAGCATGGTATAGTGTTTTGGGTATTTGGGTATTGGCTGACCTTGGGTGTGTCACACGCACAGCCCCAAAAAACCTTGTGATAGGTTTGCCTTATGATTGCCAAGTTGAAGGCACAGCACAACAACTACAAAACAACAATGTGAAAGAACAGGAAAGTTATAGCCATTTTTGGTTTCTGGATGGAAGTCAATGGGATGGTTCCAATCTAGATTCCTAATCTTGAAGCAAATTTGGGATCAGGACTGGAACAGACTGGATCTGAATTAAAATGGACCAAACTGGATCCAGGTCCAAATCACCAAGTCAGGCTCTGAACTGTCCGCATTCCTAGTAGATATTGTGCCTGCGTGTGCTGGAAAAACAAGAAACCAACTGACAATAAATGATCTCTCCTTACCAACAGCTGCCACCCTGGAACGTAAATTCCGGCGAGACTCCCTCTTCTGTCCCGATGAACTGGATTCCCTTTTCTCCTACTTTGACACAGGGGCCGGAGCCGGGCCACGCAGTAAGTAGACCTAAACCATCCATAGCTTGGCTGCCTGCAGCACCTTTCCCTTCTAGCACTTCTTGGGCATGCGCTTTGTGTTGAGAGAGCAGTGTGGAGAATTGTACGTGCATATGTGGGCATACCTTTTGTGAAAGAAAGAGGAAGAGGTTGAAATAAGCAATTACTTTCAGAAACCCCCACCTATAATCTTTGCCCCATCCCTCCATTGCCCCCCTATTATTTCCCTTCACCCTCAATGTTTTCTATTTTGGTGGCTGAGCTTATATCTTCCCCCTCCCCTTCTTCTTTTATGCCAAACCTTTGCAGTTGGCTAGCTTTTTCTCTCCCCTCCCTGCTCCCCCCCATGTCTTCATTTTGTCCTTTAAGGGAAACAAAACCCGTTCCTGAGTGCTGCCTTTTCGAAAATACAAAACAACATCAGATGCCTTTTTGACAATGAACTCCCCTGACGTTCCGTCCACCTTCCTCTTAGGTGGCAACCATGTCTCAGTGCCGCACCCCCTGGCAGCCAGCCCAAGGAGTGACAGTGGCCATGGTCCCGCTGGGAGCGGTTCACCGTTCCTCCTGGATGGAGGTAAGGGGGATGCCTTAGCAATGTAGGGTTGCAAGAGAATCTGACTGCATGGCTGTTTTAGCCCTGCTAGCTAAGCAGAACCTCCATGTTCAGAGGCAGTATACCTTGAAATATCAGGTGGCCAGGACAAGCAAAAGTTGACTGGGTGATGTCTCCACAACTTGCTTATGGATTTTCCAGAGGTATCTGGCTGTTGGTCTAGAGAAAGATGATGGAGGTGTGGTCTCATCTAGAAGAACAGCTCTTTCATTGTTAGGCCTTTGTGCAGAGATATCTTGCCCATGGAGTTTGTACAGTCCCCACAAGGCCTTAATGATGGCCCCATGGGTGCATTGCCACATCCTTGAAAAACAGCCCACTCTGCCCATGCTACATAAGAAACTAATTTTGAAGCCCAAGGCGCTTCTGTAAGGTTGTAATGCAGCACTGAGAGGTTTAAGATTCAAAGGAGAAGTCAAAAACCTCACTGCGTATTTCTGTAAGGCTTTGGAAACAAAACATGCTTTTGTATACTAGATGAGGATGCAATAATTATTTTGCAAGTCATTTTCATCCTTGCTGAAAATGAGTGGCACTGAAAAAGCTGTCAATTACCATAAGCACAAAAATGTCACTACTTTTCCCGTTTTGCACAAAAAGTTGTGTTTTCTAGAAGAATGTATTTTTTGCACAGCATACAAATGTGTGTGTGTGTGTGTGTGTGTGTGTGTGTATGCAAAGAACCCAGTCACAAATGTTTTGCAAAAGAATTTCCAAAATCTGAGAAGTCATCAAAAGCTCTTGTAATCCTACCCATTGGGGAGAAAACTTGTGGAATTATTTTATTTGTGTCTGTGAGAATAATTAAAAGATTTGAATCCCTGTGCAGAATAGAAAGTTCTAGGGCAGTCTCTCACAAGATGTTATTTCACTGCAGCTCACATCATTCTTAATCAACATACCCAGTAGCAGGATTTGTGATCTAACAATTTGTGGGGAAACCCATGGTTGGAAAAGGCTACCTTAAGTTTATCTGTATATGTGGAGGAAGAGGGCAGGCAGGGTGAGTTTGGGAAAGGGAAGAACCTCATCAGAAGCAACTGAACCAGCTCTTTCTTAAAGATGTGCCATGGTTCAGACAGACAGCATGATGTGACTCCCCTGTGGTAGTTCAAAGAGGTAAATGCAGCTGAAAGATTGGCAAACTGGGGACCACATAGGATGCTATCTCACACGGAATCAGTGCCTTTTTCTACAGCAAGGGTGGGAAAGAGTGATTGTTTGATCTCTTCTGTCCCAAGGCTATTTTAAAACCCTACTGAGGGCCCCGCGCCCTGCTAAATTTGGGAGGGGGAGGAGTTTTATAAATTTCACCCTCAAAATGGCAGCTAGTGTCCCTAAGCCCAGAGGGGCTGTTGGCCATTTTACTGCATTGGGGATTTTTGATCTCAGTTCCCTCCTTCCTCGCAATCCAAATCTGACATGTGTCTCCTGGAAGAAAGCATAAAGGTACTCATCTTCATCTCAAAGTGACTTGTTTGCTCCCACCCCACCCAAAATTTAAAGGAAGTCCCTCGAAGGGTGAAGTATGAAATTACATTTGTGTGTTCTGTAAAGTAGGTAAATAAATAAATAGGTATAATGGTTGTTCTGTCAAATGCTTTAGGAACAATATTGAAAACCCCTGCTAATATCCTGCAGCATGTCCTCAAGTCACATCACTGTCCTTTTTTGGTGGTGGTGGTGGTGGTGGAAGAGGGGTGGTTTTGGTTTTTTGGGTTTCCTCTCTGGAGTGTAGCCAATTATCCTACAGTGTTTGCCAGTCCTGGTACCTTGGTATACAATAGATGAAGACATGAGCTGAAACATCATCACTTATTGCTTTTTTAAATCAATAGAGGGATATTAGAAGCGTATACTTTAAAGCAGATAAAGCCAACCTCTGGAGATTTGGGGCCCCATTGTCTCCCCAACTCACCAGGGGACACACTGCCACAAATCAGTTACTGTTGTCAGGATTGCTGCCACTGCTGTGGTCACTGCCGAAATCCAGCAGCAAGCATGGTACCTCTCAAGGGTGTAAAAGGGTGCCAGAAAGCCCATAGAGGTGTGCTGGGTGGAAGGGCAGAATATCTCACTCACTTGAGGAAGGTGGGAGAAGGAGGAAAAGCCCCTGATTTTTTATGGTGCTGAATTTCAGTGGTATGCTTTTGTGTGTTTGTGTGTGTGTGTGTTTTCTTTTGGTAGTGTTGGCAGGTGGGTGTAACAGGAATTCAGAACTGCCCTGTGGGCCATGGGCTGAGTCTGTTTTAGAGTGATTTCAAAACCTGTACATAAAAAAAGGACCAGCAAGGGAGGGTACCTTTACAACATCATCTGTAATCCTTTCCCAAAAGCCCCTTGAGTATAGGGTGCCTCCTTAGCTCCGTCCATCTCGACACTAATCTGATTCCTTACACACATCCTTGCAATACCATGCCTGCTCCAGGAGATGGGGCTGTGGTATTTTTGTGTCTTATCACATAATAAGTAGGCAGAAGAAAGAAAGGAAGTGCATATAAGTCCGTCTACTGGAACATCAACGTACCTGCATATTAAAATGCACTTTGTTTGTCCCTTGTTGGCCCCGCAGGTCTAAGCAGTGACAGTGGACTTGGCGGCAGCACGGATGGCAGCACTGATGTCCTGGTGTTTGGCTCAGTGGTGGACAGTGTCACGGAGGAAGGTAGGCTCTGCAAGCAAGATGGGTGGATGGAGATAGGACGGGTGTTCCCTAATAAGAAGGGGATACATATGTGAATAGGCCTAATACTCTACGAGAGGCAGCATGTTGCAGTGATTTTGGGCATCAGGTATCAAAGAACCGCTTGGCAAAGAACCTTGTAATGGGAAGGATGGCAAGTCTGGACATCGTGCAGTGCAGGGTGGGCAGCATCTCCAAGATCAAGATCTGCCTCTGCCCCCTCCAGACCTGGAAACTCCACACTTCCCTCCCATACCCGCCCCCATTATAAAAATGGGACTGTTGGGGAGGGTGTGGAATTTTGAAAGGCTTTTTTTCCTCCCTACACATTCACCCTTTAGGTTTTAGGCCTTCTTGTAAACCAGGAATGACTGGGAGAGTGTGAGAGGAGGACTTTTTTGTTTTTGCTTTTTTTAAAAAAAGGAAGTGGACTTTGGGGAGGGCCCTGGGGTGGGTCTGAGCTGGGTGGATGGGGGGATAGGGCTGCATGTGGTCTGCAGGTCACGCTTTCCCCGTCCCTGGTGGCTGAGTTTCAGGGGTCTCAAATGCTGATGTCTCACCACAGTCTTTTCCTCCCTGACCCTGCAGAATGTGAAGTTTCAGAAGAATCCAGCGGAGAAGCAGAAATTGAGCAAGAAGCCTCCGACCTGGAGGACTTACGAGAACTGCACCCTGGGCTGTTGGTTTACAAGGCGTCACGGGCCAGGAACTTGCCCATCATGGCAGAGGCCTTGGCCCACGGAGCTGATGTCAACTGGGTGAACGATGAGGATGAGAACAAGACCCCCTTGATCCAAGCTGTAATGGGGGTAGGTAATATCTCTGTGCATATCCCTGCGTGTATTTGTGTATCTTGAATAATCGGAATGACTTTTTCAGTGTAGACTGTGTCTTTTGCAATGCAGATCACAACTATATGTTTATAGTTACTTGGCCCATTCGTGAGCTGGGGTCAGTTTTCTGGCAATGAGCCTCTGTATATGTAGGTAAGCTGGTACTCAGATGGCATCACTGGGCCCATACTCAAGTCTGTACCAGCTTGGTACCTCCAATAGATCTTATGTTCCATTGACATAGTTCTGAGAGCTCAGGATCACCATGCCATGATCACGGCAAGTTGGCAGAAAAGGCTTTGTGGAAGTGTGTGTATGTGTATATATGTGTATGTAAGATAAAGCAGATCTGAGAATTCTTTGTCATCATAAACTATGGTGTACCACTGCAACTGTAACTCGAATTTCACCCTCACAATTGCTGACAATCACAGGTTCATCTTCCTTTTCTTTGCTGTAACATAGGCCATTTCCGCACTAGATTGTTACAGTGCTATTATTACACTTTCAACATCCTATGGAATCCTGGGGTTTGCAGTTTAGGGAGGGGCCTCAAAGGCCCTCAAAGGCCCCTCCCTAAACTGCAAACTTCAGGATTCCGTAGGATGTTGGAAGTGGAATAATAGCACTGTAACAATCTAGTGCAGAAATGGCCATGGTCTCTTAGAGGTCTAGGGCGTGTGAGACCACTCTCTTATACTCCTGGGCCGTAGGATGTCTAAAGCTGAACTGAATTTGTGCCCTTCAGGTGCTGTGGGACTACAGCTCCAATTGCTTCTTACAGGCAGTCTTCTTGCCTGGGACTGATGGAGGTGAACATCTACAGCAGGGATCACCAAAACGTGGTCCACACTTTGAAATGTGATGTCAATCAGAATTGAGTTGCTCACTTCTGTTGTTACAAAGGCCTCTTCTGGGCCTAAAATGTTCCTGGGGAGAGATTAAAAAAAAAAGTGGCAAAAATACCCCCCTATGCCACCTAGAGAGCATTTGGAAGCATTTTTTTTTCTTTCTTGTAGAAGAGCGTAGTGGTGGGATGCAAGCCTGCAAGATCGCCTGGGGGACCAGTCTGGCCCCCTGGACTTCCACAGTTGCCAGTGCTGATCTAGACAGTGACAAGCTTCATCCACTTGCTGTAAAATAGGTTGGGGATCATGGCGGAACTTACTGTGGAGTGATTCGGCATTCTCTCAACAGTCCCTGTTCCACCACTGCCTTGGCTCATGCAGTCATTTCATATGTGCTGTCGAGCTTTCACCCATGACTACCTTTTTCTACTATTTCATTAATCTCCAACCCATGAGGTTGGACTCAGTGGTCCCTGTGATCCTTTCCAAATCTATGATTCTGTGACCAAGGCTTTGACTCTTCTTAAGGCAGGTTCTGCTGAACCTCCAACATTAGATATGTTCAAGTCTGTAGATATACTCAAGATTGCAAACTCATCTCTTCACCTTTCTTTCTTCTCCAGGGTTCCTTGATAGCTTGTGAATTCTTGCTCCAGAATGGAGCAGATGTTAACCAAAGAGATATCCGAGGGCGAGCACCTCTGCATCATGCCACGTATTTGGGCCATACTGGGTAAGGAAGTTGCTATGTGTTCTGGAGTGGAGCCACAAAAATGCTTAGATCCAAGGCCCTGGGTGGGGGTATGAGCACCAAAAATCACACCAGGGAAACAGCATCTTTCCATCACTCGTGGTGAGCTCTAGAAGCACAGTCCTCTTAACTTTCCCGTGTGACGTCTTTCCTTGTGTTTTCTGAAACTGTTTGCTCTGCAACAGATCATTCAAAGAGTCTCACACACCCCATTTTATCAGTGTGTGGAGAACCTGCCCTATATTGCGTGACATACAATTGTAAAAAACAGTGCTGAGTCAAACATTCTTCGCAGATAACTTCTAGTTCTTTTCCTACACAGAAAAGTTTTGCAGAGCTTTGGGGTCAAAGGGTAGCTCCTTTTTTTAGAGTGATGGCCACCATTTCCTCCCTCACAATTTCCCTGTATTGAGACAGCATCTGTGTTATCTGGGAACAGAAATAGATGGATAGCAACCATTAGCTTGTGGTTGCTGAAAAAAACTTATAATCATTTATAATTATAGATGGTTAATATTACTGTTCCACCAACAACAAGAAGTCTACAAAGTCTTTTTAAAAAATCATCTCTGAAAAATAACTAGAAATGCCCCTTCTATCATCGCTTGTGAATACAGTAATAAGTTTTTGGGATGGGGGGATTTAGTTCAGTACTTAAAAATGCCTCATATTTGTAGCCCATTTTACAGGCTCTGACAGCTGAATGTTTAACTCCGAAGTCATAGCCCACAAACTTTGGGTTATGCTGCAATAGGCGCATGTAGGACAGCTAGGGAACCTTTGGCCCTCCATATATTTTGGACTATAGCTCTCCTAATCCCTTACCATTGGACATTCTGGGCAGTACTGATGGGAGCTGAAGGTCAAAACAGCTGGAAGGCCAAAGTTCTCCATCGTGTAACAATGATATCAATACTTAGTATTAATATAACAATCATGCTTATTGATCATTTGGCAATTTGCCAGTGCAAAATAGATCAGTGTTAACAATTTCCGTACTGCATTGTGTATGTATTTGTGTGGAGAGGGACTGAGTGGTTGAAGTAACTCAAAGGATTCCCAGTGATTTCTTGGCTAAGGTGAAATTCAAACCTGTGACTGTTCTACTGTTACTTTTCACCATCACTGTATATCTACTTTGGTCACAGAAAGGAAGATTGTTTTGAGAAGGTTCGATGGCAGAGTCCTTGCTTTAGGTGCAAAATATGCTAGGTCCAATCCTTGGCATCACCAGCTAAGCTTCGGAAAGATTCCTACCAAAAGCCTCACAGAGCTGCTGTCAGAAAATGGAGCTTAACAGAAGCGCTATTCTCATTTTGTACAAAGTGGCTTCCTGTGCTCCTAAATTCAAAGCATGTGTTCATGTTCCTTCAGCCACCGCCACCACATCTGCCCAAATCTCAAGCATACAGCAGAGGGCTTAGGGGTAGAGTGCATGCTTTCCATGCAGAAAGTCCCAAGTTAAATCACAGCTAAAAAGATTTCAAGAAAGAGGGGATGAGAGAGTCCTTTCTCTCCACCCAGGAAAGCCATGTCCATTCAGTGGAGACTACTAGCCTACATGGACTAAGAGTTTGACTTAAATCTCTTTCATACTAAACCAGCATTTCTCAACCGTTACTTTACCATGGGCCCTCTTTAAATATCTTTTGTTGCCACCGACAGCCAAGACTTAACATTTAAAGCCCTTAAGTGCATCAAATATTTATTTAAAGTTGCTCATCTTGGAGGGAAGGGAAAAATAAGTAAATATACATGCTTCTATTATAATAGTTTTATTAGAATGATTCCATACAAATTTAAAATAATGATAATAATGCCTAAACACCAAACCATGGCCTAACTATTATTTGTTAATTTTAATTAATTAATTAATGAGAAGGCTGAGATGGCATTTCACTTACAAGCATTGAGATCAGCATATGACTGTCCATCTGTCTTCCTTGCTTCCTTCCTTGCTTCCTTCCTTGCTTCCTTCCTTCCTTCCTTCCTTTCTGTTGTAAAAACTCATAACATTTCTTCAAGCATTCATGGATCCACTGTGAGGACATTGCAGACCCCCAGGGGTCCATGGATCACAAGTTAAGAACCAGTGCACTATACATTTATGGCACTGTGGTTAAACTTTAACTACCATGGTCCCGTCCTACAGAATCCTGGGATTTGTATTTTGGTGAGGCTCTAGATCTACCTGGCAGAGAATTCTAAGCACCTGACCAAACTGCAAACCCAAGCATTCACAGGATGGAACCTTAGCAATTAAAGCAATATCAAAATGCTGTAATTGTCTAGTGTGGAATGTTGCTATGAAATGACCAGGCTTAAGAAAGTCATTTTTTTGAACTAGAACTCAGAGGGTCTCCAAGCCGTGCTGTCTGGGGATTCTGGAAGCTGAAGTTTTTAGTTTTTCTTTAAACCTTTCGAGCTCTGATGTACTAGATCAAATGCTAGCCATTGAAATGTCAAAGTACACGACTAAACCACATCTTCCCTTCGACCAGGACTTCCCGTAAGGACCATTTCTAACATTTCCTTTTTTTTCTTTTTTTTTATGTTTGGCAGCCAAGTCTGTTTGTTCCTAAAGAGAGGAGCCAACCAGCACGCGGTTGATGAGGATGGGCAGGACCCTCTCAACATCGCTGTCCAGGCTGCTAATGCAGACATTGTCACCTTGTAAGTGGACCTCTGCTTCAGAGGGATGGGAAAATCAGTCAATTCCCCATCCATTTTGGCTTCTAGTGTATTTAGGCCTATTTATTTATCCAGTTATGTGGATTTTTGCTGCTGTTCTGGTTCATTTATTTTTTTTGTGTTTCTGCCATCACCTTTTCATTCTACGGAACATAATCATAAAGGATTGATACAATAAAGTTGAGAGCCAGTGTGGTATAGTAGCTTTGAGCATTTGGCTATGATTCTGGAGGCCAGGGTTTGACTCCTCTCTTGGCCATGGAAACCCACTGAAAGACTTCAGGAGGTCATGCTCTCTCAGCCTCAGAGGAAATGGCAAACCCCCTCTGACCAAATCTTGTCAAGAAAATCCTTTCATAGGTTCACCTTAGGCTCTCCATAAGTCAGAAACAACTTGAAGGCTCACAACAATAACAATAATTTAAAAAAAAATCATGAACTTTTGGATTGCCTGCCAGCCAAAGTTCTCTGGGCAGTGCACAATCTGTTAAAGCAAAGTACTTTAAAAGATACCAGTCATATAATAAGACAATGAGAGAAGAAGCAAAATATAAAACCAAGATAAAGTGGCAGCAAAGAATAAAGCATTTCAATGAATATAACTAAATTAAAACCACCAGCAACCTAAGTCTGGTTGTTAGTCCTAGCTAAAGAAGATCCACTGAACCTCTAGAAATTTGGTAAGTCAACAATTATACAAGTTGCATTGATTCAATGGCTCAGCTCTAGTTGCGACTAATGTTTGGATTTAAGCCTAAAAGTGCAAAAGTGTAAAAGCACTGGAACAGTTTTTTAAGTGCTCGAAAAAGTAAAAAAGATCTTAGTAGGGGTCCATTCACTCTACACAATTATAACATCATTATTCCATTTTAACTGCCATATTTCCATCTTGTAGAATCCTGGGACATGTAGTTTGGTGAGGCACTGGAGTGTTCAGGTTGAGAATTCTAAGTTGTTATTGTTGCTGTGTGCCTTCAAGTAGTTTCCGACTTATGGTGACTCTACGGCAGGGCTTCCCGAACTGTGTGCTGCGACACGTTAGTGTGTTGCCTGAAGTGTGTAGGTGTGTCACCTACAATCTTGGAAATGTATGTTATTATTTATAAGTCATATATATTTTAAAAATATATGAAAGGTTTTCATGAGATATGTTGTGTCCCCATACATTTTGTTATTACAATTTATGTATGTGTGTGTATCTGTTATAAGGGGTTAGTTTAACCTCTGGTTTGCTAGTAAAACTGAAATTACTGTGTCACGAAATGATGCATGTCTAAAAAGTGTGTCACCAACATGAAAAGTTTGGAAAGCTCTGCTGTACGGCAAACTTATCATGAAGTTGTCCGGGACTGTGTGTGTGTCAGACGCACCCAAGGTTGCCCGGTAGGTTTCCATGGCCAAGCTGGGAATTGAACCCAAGTCTCCAGTCCAATGCCCAAACTATTATACTATGCTGGCTCTAAATGTCCCTCCCTAAGCTGCCAGTCCCAGGATCTCATAGGACAGAACTGTGGCAGTTAAAGTGGAATAATAGGACTTTAATTGTGTAGTGTTAATGGGCCCCTGGTGCTGAAAAGACCATAATTTAGGAGACATCAGGTGAGCTGCACTGAGGATGGGCATTCTGAGTCGGAGTGCCACCACTATAAAGGCCCTTCCTAGCTTTCCTTCTCCTCTCTTCCTCCAGGTTGCGTCTGGCTCGAATGAATGAAGAAATGCGAGAAGCCGAGGGTCCGTTTGGTCATCCAGGTCAATATCCCAACAACAGCCCCACAGAGCTCCAGTACAGAAAATGTATACAGGAGTTCATCAGCCTTAACATAGATGAGTGTTAGTGACTTCTCCCGCAACCCTGCTGACTCCTCCTCTTCCTCCTCTTTTGGGTTGAAATTTAAGGATTGCTGACTGAGCCCTGAAAAAGAAAAAGAAAGAAAGAAACTGTAGACATGTCTTTGGTGGGGTGGGGGGCATGACTGCTGGCAGAAGGCTTCGGTTCTGAAAGCTAAAAGCAGATGGGTTGTACAGAAGTAAAGGAAGAGAGAGAGAAAGAGACTGAGAGAAGGTGGGAGAGAACCCTTAAGATAAGAACGGGTAAACTTTTCGTACCTGGTTCTGTATGACTTCTATTTCAGACACAGAGGTAGATTTGCTTGGGAAGGGAGAAGTCTGCGACTTAAACACAAATTGTGCTGGGCAGGATTTTCGCAAAACAAGTGAATGAACAAACACCTAAGTGGAGAATATGAGACTGTCTTTCTCCATTTTTGGTCAACAATAGGCCACTATTTAAATATTATTTTGTATGTGCCATCTTTGGGAATAAAAAGCAGGATTCAAAATAGTTTTCATGAAGGTGGAGAGAATTGCACCTATAAACAGAAAATGAGTCCAGATTGAAATTGAAGGAGATATGACTCTCTCCTTCTCTGTCTCTCTCGCTCTCCCTTCGTCCTTTTCTATCTCTCTCTCTCTCTCAGTCTGACACACACACGTGCAGACACAAACACTTACTTTCCAACAGCATTGGCTGTCAACTTGTAATGGGACTGGATTGGTTTGAATGCTGATCATTGCAAACACACACACACACACACACACACACACACACACACAGCAGATGGTTTGGGCGGAATGCAATGGCCCAGCCCCCTTGGGTTTCGCAGGGCTGCTGGTGGATCTGTTTGCTGTGTCCTGTGCATGCGCTGCAGTTCTTGGATCGAGAGGCATGACTCCCCACCTTACATGCTCTCAGGTTTAAAGCCAGCAAATGCTTCCTCTGACATTTTGGGAGGGTGGGGGAAATTAACACAGAACAAAGCATAGCTGGTAAAAGCCATAACTCAGCCGCTTCCAAGATGAGGACACAGTTTTTGTAGGGCGAAGACAGATGTCTTGTATGTGGAGGCCCATGCTCTTTACTCAAGGGCAACATATCTTCTCCTTCAGGGTTGAGCTCTGGGGCTGGATGCAGGCAGTTCTCTATCTTTGCAGCTAAAACATGCAGTGCCATTTGCCTAGCATATTTGATTCCAACAAGATACCACCCATCCCAATCCCAGAGCAGGTTTGCCCCTTTTTTTTTTTAATGAAACATGAATGGACAAAACAGAGGTCTGTTTTGCTGCTGGCAGGACCTAGCCTGGAAAAGGACTGAGCCAGTTCTTCCTGAGGTGGTCAACCTTGGTGTCAGCCATAGCGGAAAAATGTTGGCCACTTCTGATTGCAAGAGCAGGCTCACATGATGAAATGTTCCTTCCACATCATCCTCATTACCACCACTGCACATAGAAAACCAGCTTGTCAGGGAGGTTTCTAACCTTCTTCCTGATGCACTCGTTATCAGTGTGTAAGGACTCTCGTTACTGGAGGAACATGCATCCTTTTCATTAAAAAGAAACACAGAGTGCACCTTCTGGAGTGAAATAGCCAGCTGACTCAGCTCTCAATTTTGATGGCCTGTATCCCTTATGCAAACCACGAACCCAGGAGTCAGTTGGGCTTGCACTGCTGGAGGACTTTGCTGCAGTTCCTCTTTAAAGAGGACATCTGTTTTCGCCCTTCAAATATTATGCCTGTCTTCACCTTTAGACTTGCCAAAACGGTGAGGCTTGGAAGAAGACACTCATCGCCGGCGATGGGTTTTTGTTGGTTTGTTTTTTTAAGGGGCGGGGGGAACCACACACCCACTTACCCAGGGACAACTGTAAAGTCACTCTCCTCTAGCCTTTTGAGGCCACAGTTAACTGGAGCACACAAGGGAGGGCAGCTTATATTCCTACGTCACAATGAATTTCCTATGTACCTATTTCAGAGAAAGGGGATTTCTTGTTCATTTTTTGCATGCCTGCCCTTGCAAAGACTGATTCCTCCCCTCACCATTGCATGACTGCAGAGGGCTCAAAGAATCTAGATTTTTTGGATTCTGGGATTTGGGATTTTTTTGGGGGGTGGGATGGGACGGTGCAGGGTTGGATGGGGGAGGGTTATTTATTTATTATGCTTTTTGCTGGAGCAGGACCTGTTCTTACCCTCCAAGTAACTCTGGGGTTTTATGGTCTTTGTCAGAAGATGGACTGGGATTTTACTTTAGACTTAGAAGTAGGTAATTTCTCTTGATGATCCTATATAACATATAAGTGGCAGCTAGACCAGGCAAGGTGTGTGGCAGAGGTTGTTCTCCCAAAGCAATTGAATCCTACGGTGTGCTCAGCATCATTTTTTTTGGTCAAGGGAGAGGGGTGGTCTGGGATGGGCAAGCAAGTCTTTCCATCCCATCCTCTTCCCTCCTATCGTGATGACTACTCTCCCTTTCACCTTTGTGCTTCGGTTCCGTTTTCCCTGTTAGCCAAGATGTCCATCCATCAGACCTCTTATGTCCTTCTTGAATTCAGACTCACATTGAGCCAGAAATTCTTATATAAGAAGTTTGGATTGGATTTCCCGGGGAGGGAAGATGAAAGGGAAGCTAAAACCATCTGTTAAATTTTGAGATTTAGAGCCTATGTCCCTGATTGCCTGCCTTTGCAGTTCCATCTGGAGGACACTGATTTTTCTAACTCTCCTTATGAGAAATATTGCATGAACACGTAGCATTTCTACCCCAGGGGTTTTGGGAGAGAAAAAATGACAACCACCCAAAAGTGCTCCAGAGGCAAGTGGTGAGTTCTCACCAAATAGGCCTCATAGGGTGGCAAAATTGGGTAGGTGGGGTAATTTGACTTCACCCTGATTTAAGACCTGTGGGGGAATAGTGCCGGTGAGGGTACCTTTCTGCTATATCCTGGTTCTTGAACTGGAACCAGGATGAGTGCTGGAGGGCCGAACTCAGCATGAAGGCTAGCAGGGAGAGGGTTCTGCTGTATTGACTGGGGAAGTGGGGATGGTCTAGATTCTTTGTATTTCTAGCAGGCCTAGCCAATTCTAGCAGCACCGATTTTTGCACGCTGTGCTGCCTGAAAAGTGTGCTGACATCTAAATCTGTACAGTCCTTGATCTAAGTTCCTGACTGCCTGCTGTAACTCCATGAGTACCCAGCAGCCTTGTGATTCTAGCAGTCACACCACTTTCTTCAGTTCGGCACAGGATAGCTCATCACATCAAGCAATGGCTTTGTCCTCCCATACGTAAGCATGTGTGATTGCTGCCCAAGCAGCAATATACTGTTTACATGTTTCCTTGCCTCTCCACTGCCAAGTAGCCATGGGAGGCTGACATGGCTCAACGGAAGAACCCAGCATGTGTATTCATGCTCTCTCCCCGCTTCTTTCTCTCCATAATAAATCCCATCCTACTCTAGTATCTCTGTAGGAACAGTAAGCTACTATGTCCTTGCTGGAGCTTTAAGAAGTCAATTTTTTTTGGGCAAAAGCTCCCAGCATCTCTCAACCAATGTGGCGGGGGGGGGGTCTGAGATTTGTAGTTCAAAGAAACTTTCCCAGACATGAGTCCTGCACATTCTCATTCATTGGTCCAGCAAGTCAGGACATTGCACATGTAGAAGTGAAGGGTTTTTTGTTTGTTTGTTTGTTTTTGCCATTTTCTCTCCTTAGCACAGAAACCCCGCATAATGGGTTACATCACAATATTGAACAATTGATATTAACTTTGCCACATGAGTAAGGATTTGGACCTTGTTCTTCCCAATGAAGTTTATGTCACATTATCCATTGCAGCATGCTGGGTCACTTGAGAAGGGTACATTGCCACCCTCCATAGGTGCAAAAGTAGAAGCGCTCTTCTTAAATGTTTCCAAATCTACAGCAGTCAGTTCCGTCTTCCATCCGGGCATCTCAAAAGGAAGTTCCTATGCACTGGGCTTCTATATATTTGAACCCCTGATTTCTCCCTCCAGTTATCACCAGTGCCATCATCCCAATGCCTAGCTTCTATTTTATACACATTTATGCTTGACTTCAGCCATGCTCAACTGTTTTTGGCCATGGCCACTTTAGGAGCATTCCTCATGTTCCAGGGCCCCTTGTCAAACAGGGAGACAACGCAAACAGATAGAAAAGCTTTTATTATTCAACACCAAGAAAACTTGAAGATTCCAACAAACTGGATAAAACTTTTAAAAAGACTATGAAATTAAACATCTATCAAGCTTAACATGATCCTTGAGCTTGGTGCTTTTCTGCAAGTTTTGTGATATCAGGCTCCAAATTAATTTGACAATGAGTCGGAGGTCACCTTTTGTCATGATATCAATTCTGTTCCTGGATACTACAAATAGGAGGGAAACTATTGACTCCAGTTAAGGTTGCTGCTTGGGTATTTTGTTGTTTCTGTTATCTGGGCCCTCATAAACCCTTGGGGCTCCCTTTCTCACAGTTTTCAGTTTGTGAATATGACTCCCATCGAGAACTATTGGTTTAAATCTTAGTGACAGGCATTTAGAAATTCATCCCTCCTATCAGGGGTATGGAATCCCAAGCTGAATTCTCTTTAAGCAGAGCACTTAAGAGATCATTCACTATCCTTTCTAGGGCTTGGAAAGTTGCTTGGTTAGAGGAAATCTACTAAGGAAAAAAAAAGAAAAACCAGCTGTTCTAGGCACTGGTCCTTCCCCAGAGTTACAATGTGCAATCATGACTTTAGGTCCCACAGAAACACAAAACAAAGTCTTTCTATATTCCATCTAGGTATTTTCCCTTGGAGGAATCAAGGGATAAAAGTCATTTCCTAGAGATGCAATTTCCCATCTCGGAGGACACGACCATTTCTCTGGCTGAACAAGGCCATTCACAATATGGTCTCAAGAAAGGAATTGCAGACAATAAATGGGATCCCGCCATCCATCCATCCATCTATCCATTACAGGAAGCCATGTATGCACCTACCTAACGTGACTGAATTTTCCCAAGACCAGGCCTTCAGATCTTGCTGTGAATCTTGCCTCTCCTTGCCCATCCCATATCCCTTTCCTTCCCACCTACTTACCATGCAGTGGCATTTAGCTGCTCACAGAACTCTCAGCAACCCACTGTGCTAGGGACATGAAAATATCTCAGTTTTGATCTTGTTGAGTTACTCTGAATCTGACCTGGATTTTCTCTTCCTGCTTCTCCTCTTCCTCTATATCAGGTTGCAAGACTTTCTGCACTGAATTTTGCATGCATTTTGGAACACATGTTCAAATAACGTGCTCCCTAATGATAAAATTATTTGCACAGTTTGCTTAATTCATGCAACTCTTCCCATTGACTAAAGCCTGTTTCTCTGTATTTTTCCCCCCAGTTATGTACGTTCTAGCTATTTCCACTTCAATCATGGACCTCATTCTTTGTGCACCTTATTTCTCAAAAATGCTCAGCTATGCAAAAGGGCCAATATTAATCTGAGCTCAGTGCACAGTTTCTCACAGCAGGTCTTGGGCCATTTCCGCACTACACTGTTATAGTGCTATTATTCCACTTTCAACATCCTGTGGAATCCTGGGCTTTACAGTTTAGCGAGAGGCTTTTGGAATTGTCAGCCAGATTGTGCACTGGCCTCAGTAAGCTACAAATACCAGAATTCCACAGGATACTGATAACAGTGTAGTGTGGAAATGGCCTTGGTTGGGGTGGAAATGCTACTTCAGTTGAGAATATCAGGGCTAATAAAATTTCTCATTGTACAATAAGCTAATCATTCTCTTTGGAGAGAGGAAAAGCCATGACAGTTTAACAGATCTGGACCTAACGTACATGATGCTGAGACTAAGGCCATTTCTGCACTAGACTGTTATGAGGCCCCTCCCTAAACTGCAAACCCCAGGATTCCATAGGATGTTGAAAGTGGAATAATAACACTATAACAGTCTAGTGCGGAAATGGCCTTAATCCGTTCTTCTGACGGCACTTCAGCCCCTCTTCCCTCATTGTGGTCATGGCCATGTATGGCTGATTGACCCAAACTTGGGAGCTACGTTTTGGATTGCAACCTCCAGAATCCCCAGTCAGCTTGCCTGCTGTACTGGCTGGGGGTTTCTGGGAACTGTAGTCCATAAAAGTAGTTTTTTGTCACCCTATAATGGGTGAACCATCTCAAAATACTCCCCCAAGCATCCGTTCGTGGTAACTTTCACTATGTGCAAAAGGCTGCACGAAGGTCCCACACACACATTTGTCTCCTGCTGGAGTTATAGATTTTTTTTTCCCTCTCACTGCCCCCCAACTCCAGGCCATTAGACTGCCCTACAGTTTTGTTGGCATTTAGGAGATCATTGGAGCATTTAAAAACTCTGAAGGTGTACAGGGACAACATGAACAAAAGTTGGAGACTCTTGGGAGGGGGACAAATTCTGCATGTCTGATAAGGCAGGGTCTTCTTTCTATTTAAGATATTATTGGTACCTTCTTTAAATTCAATGTATAAAATCAACTTTGTGCACTTTTTTTTCTTAACAGTATTGGGTCCTTTTGTTATTATTTGTAATGTTCTTTTTGTTATGGATTATGTGCTGCCTTTTTTCAAATGGGTGACATTGTGAAGTATTTAATTTGTTACTGAGAAAGCCCCAGGGGGTGAGTGCAATTACATTTTTCTTCTTCATTTAAGACAGTTTGGCTGTATTTAATGTTGGTTTTTTTCCTTTTGTACAGTAGCTGGGAGTGTATTTTTTTAAGAAAAAATCCAGCAAACATACCTTTCCCCTACCCCACCTTTTTCTAAGAGCTTGGAAAGTTGTTATTTAAAAACTATTTAGTGGTCTATACACAGGAAGCAATTAGATACTATTGTAGGTACAGTTTTTTTAAAAAAAATAGTGTGTTACTTTTTTGTTACACAAAAGTAACCTAGTTATGACAACAACATCCAAATGCTACAATCTGCTGGCCTGTAATATAAGACACCCTGTAATGTAAGACACTCTGTAACTATAAAGGTAACTAAAACAGTTACACAGCAACAAGAGTGATCTCTTGTTATGTTGCAGCAGTAATATAGTTCTGCCTTGCTTCTTGTACGGAGGAATTACTTACAGGTAACTCAGTACTTGTTAAGTAGTTGCTTCCAAGCTCTGTTCTTTCTTCCTTATCCCTTTGCTTTATTTTTGGTACATAGGCTGTGGGGTATCAGAAGAGTAACTATTTTCTAACCAAAGGAATGGAGAACGTAGTGTAAAATCCCATCCAGAGTAGACTCGCTGAATCAGTTTCTGAATGTTAAATTAATCCTTTTATAAATCTCATTGATTCAATGAGTCTATTTTGGTTGGGACTAGCAATTAGGTGTAGGTCGAATGGGTTCTTTTACATATTGGACTACAGCTCCCATGATCCTGCATCATTGGCTATGCTGCCTAGAGCTGATGGAATTCAGAATCATTTACTACCTGGAGAGTCATAGTTCCCCCACCCTCATTCTAATTCATTTCTGCAATTTATGAAGCAAAAGTTTCTGGCTTGGATTCAGTGTAAGTTTGCTTATCTTGGTTTCTTTTTGAAATCGACAGGACTGAGTTTAATTCACAACCACCTGTCCCCATTGATTGCAGTGGGTCATAAATTCAACTAGTTTATTTTGGATTCCACCTTCCATGTTCTTCTTGGAATAAAAAAAATGCATTTATAAAGAATGTTTTTGTTGGTTGATGGGAGTTTTGGAATGAGTTGGATGTGATGGGTTTATTTGGCATCATGAGGGGGGCAGAAAGGGATGTTAGAAAATTTGTATATAATTCCAAGTTTCTTTGCAGCACAAAGAAAACAAACAAACCTTAGATATAACGTTGCAGGAGTTGGCATGTGTTTTTCCCCACCTTCTCTTTCAATATGGACGTGTTTTTGTTGTGTCTGGTACAATCCTATTTGAAATATCTCATGCCATATCTCCTTTTCTGTACTAGTCTCCACCTCCCCTTCTTTGTTCAAAGAATTGTTTTCAATCACGATTGCATAAATTAGTTGCAACTGCATGAAGAGAGAGAGCAGCACTCCGTCAATGGAAGAGCAAAATTCTCCTTAGCAGATGCCATTGCGTGTTCTCATATACTTCCTCACTGGCTGGTTACTGTTTCCATGGGCATTTCCACACTACATGTTATAGTGCTGTTATTCCACTTCCAACCTTCAATGGAATCCTGGGGTTTGCAGTTTAGGGAGGGACCTTTAGACTTCTCAGCCAGAGAGCTCTTTGGCTTCAGTAAACCACAAACCCCAGAATTCCACAGGAGGTTGAAAGTGGAATAATAGCACTATAACAGTGCAGTGCGGAAATCCTCCATATTAGAGATGAGGAAACAAGGCAGGGAGATTGTCACCATCTACCGTATTGCCTAAATCATGGGTGGGAAACTTTGGACCTCCACTAGCAGGAGGGGGCTTATGTGTGTTGCAGTCCAACCCCAGTCACTAATTCTAGCTACATAGCAGTCAGTGCTTATTTTCTGAGTTCATTGTTAGGAGGAGTGGTGCACTGTGGAAATACTACTTGAATGTCTGACCCTTGGAGGTTGTTGAGAGAAAGGTAGGAAACAAAAGTCAACCTCACAAAAATTCGGGGCAGGAGAGGAGAAGGCAAGAATTGTGTGTGTGCATGTGTGTGAGAGAGATTGCTCTCATTTCCAAAAGCAAACCGGAGTTGAAATTAACCATTGTTTGGCTCATGACACGTGTGTGGGTGGCTCCATGCAATGGGTGACATGTGCGCAAATATGGAGTGGTGTGTGTGCACGTGCGCGCGTGTGTGTGTGTGTGATGAGAGAGAAGAGAACTGGAGTGCATATGGGAAAGAAAAACCTCTAATATTTGAAAAGGTATCAAAGTGCGAAGTACTGTTTCCATAGGAATTTTGTGTTTCAGGGCAAATGCAGAATCTGAATTGGCCCTGGCATTGAACAGCTGTTGAGCTTCTTCAGCAGGATTGTGTTTACATTAACATACACACACACACACACACACGCTTAAAAAGCAATGGGGGGAGAGATCACTTCATTTAGAAGGAAAATTGTCCCTCCTGGTGGTTTCCAGAAAAGCGACACGCTCCTGAATTCTACACAGCCTTTTCACTGGGATATGTACAACAAGCATTGTCAGACCAGGTCCATAGTGGTAACACAAATGTAAAACCTTTGTAATATACAACTAGATCACCCATTTTTAAACCAAACATCTGGGCCTTCCTTTTTGCTCAGTTTGGGTGTCTACTGTGTCCCATTTAAACAGCACCAGTTGAAGGCATTTCATGTTCTCCCTGCTGTGTCAGGGTGGAGCTGTATAATCAGCAAAATTGCAAGGTGTCATCCCATTTTAGAATGCAAGTGGGAAATTGGGGCCTAAACCCAGTTACTAGTCTGAATTGTTAGAGTAAACCCACTGAATCATTTGCTGAATCCTTACTTAATGATTCAATGGGTCTGCTGTGGTTACAACTAACAGTTGGATTTAGGTCTATATTTTTTAAAAGTGGGTACGTGTGCCATCTCTGTTGTATGTATTGCATTCAGAGAACAGTCACGCTGGGGGGGGAAGAGTTGCCATTTGCTAGAGAGAGATGCTAGTGAAAAAACTTCCAACATTGGGATTTCCCTTGATGCAGTCCTAAAGTGGTGTGGGCCAAGAGGAACTTTACCATGTAGTTTTTGCCGAATAGGCGGAAAGACCCAAAACATACCTTCCAACTGTCCCGATTTGGCAGCGACAATCCTGATCAATCCTCTATTGTCCTACTCTTTCAGCTTCTTTTAAAACGTCCTGGTTTTTCTCTCCTCCTCCCCACTTTCCTCTTTTATCCTTGGCTTACTTCAGGTGCTGCAAACTTGCAAACCACAAAAGTAGTTTTCACTCAATTAACGCAGTATGGGGGAGGGAGAGAAGAATGGGAAGAAATCTTGCCATTCCGAGTAGGCTTAGGCAAAAGCAAACTGCTGCAGCTTTTCCTAACTACTGTGTTCTTCCTCATTAATAACTTTTTCCATCTTGGCCTCTTTCTGATGTTGCTTGGTCATAGTTGTCCTGGTTTTCGTCTGTGAAATGTTGGAGGGTATGCTGAGGTCGCGAGGCACGGTTTTAGTTTTCAACAGGCTCTGCAATGATGAGACTATGCTGGGGTTGGGAGAGAGGGGCAGGGTGGGTGGGTTTAAGGGGAGCCTCTCTGTATGACATGGATGCTCTCTGTAAATACTTTCCAGCATATTAACAGCTCCTCTGTCACTTTGACCTGCTTTGACTGTACAATCTCTGTAACACTGGTTCTTTACCAAAACTACCCCCTTCCTCCCCGTTCTTCTGACCAGTTTACCCACACCCTCTCTTTACTGAGGAATGCCTGTGGACCCAAACACTTTGTATATGA
Organism: Cyclura pinguis; assembly: GCA_030412105.1. Taxonomy (NCBI): domain Eukaryota; kingdom Metazoa; phylum Chordata; class Lepidosauria; order Squamata; family Iguanidae; genus Cyclura; species Cyclura pinguis. The sequence goes on from CM059612.1 coordinate 10,520,407, forward strand.
TTTATCTTTGTATGATTTTAACAAAAATAAGGACGATTCTGGCACACACCCATGCACACAGAGAGAAAACCCCAGGAAAACTCTGCTGCTCTGGTTTCTTACTGCCCACCCTCTTTTCCCCTTTCGTTCTATCGTCTCTTGAAACACTGTTAATAAAAATCTAGAGTAAAGTCTTTTACCTCCTCCTGCTTTGCCTCTTGTTATTTATGTCGTGAGCTCTTTGCCTCTTAATTTTTTATTTTTCCTACATTAACCTTCAAACTTTGGGGCAAAAATCTAGCGTCTTCTAAGCCGGCTACAAATTGTGATGACTGTTTGTGACTGGTGGCACTAATGAAATAGTTGTCATTGCCCTTCCAACCCCTGAATTAACCTCACAATGTTACATCCACATTTTTTTCCAGTCCTGACTGAGGGCTGCAAGGAAGGTGGTGTGAATTTCAGCATGTCTGAAGTGTATTGCAGCTTTCTGGATCTGACCAAGGATTCACTTATCCTGCAAACCTATACATGTCTACCAGCTTGGCAGGAAACCCCGTTGAATTCAGTGGATAAATATGTATATTAAATAGGGAGAGTCAAAGGCCATTTGTGCATTACACTGTTATAGTGCTATTATTCCACTTTCAACCTCCTATAGAATCCTGGGGTTTGCAGTTTAGGGAGGGGCATTTTGAATACGCAGGCAGAGAGCTCTTTGGCCTCGGCAAAGTACAAACCCTAGAATTCCACAGAATATTGGAAGTGGAATAATAGCACTGTAACAGTGTAGGGTGGAAATGGCCACAAATATTTTGCTGCCTGAGGCAGGGGATAGATTGCATCCTTACCGTGCCATTCTGGTTGGCATGGAATTAAATCTTACTTCAAGATCGGCAGTGGGCTATGGCAGTGTGACTGAAAGTGATGATCCACAGACCAGCGCAGGTCTTTGAGCCATCAGCAGCCAGTCTGTAGAGAATTTCCAGGAAGGAAAGAAGCAGTTGTACCCAATGAGTACAAATATGGTACAGTTCCTGTCCCTTTAGGGGGGGAAATTGCTGGCCCTCCACATCAGCACTAGGATATGGTTCACCAGTACCTGAAACAGTGGGGTGGTGGATGATAGTCTGAGGTTGGTTGGTAGCATACACACCTCCATCCTCCAGCAGACGGAAGGTCCCTGGCAGAGACTGGCAAGAACAGCCAAGATGTGGCCACCTAAGGTGATTGTCTTACTCTACCTAATGGTAGGGCCAACTCTGAATAAATGTGTACAGCAAGAGTAAGCAAGCTCTGAGGGTCAGAAGACCATTTTTTCCAGCCCCAGAATCCTCAAAAACCCAGAGCAATCCAAAAACAGAAGTGATAAGAAGGAAAGTCTCTCATTTTTTTAGACCTTCCTCTTTGGCTAAAGTAAGGTGTGGGAACATTGTTTTAGAAGAGAATTGTGTTTTAAGGGTGCAGTTCTTCCATTTCAAAGGGGCTTAAAAGAATGTTTTCCTCCAGACATTTTTGTCACTGGGGTGGGCCTTTGGAGATACAAAAGCAGCCTTAGGGAAGCATGCAACATGCAAAGTTGCACAGTTCCCACACTTTAGTGTATGGGATTTTACTGTTTCATATAATGGGTATGTGAGTTTCTCTGAAACTTACTGGCAGGATGTTAAGAAAACAACTCCCATCGCCACCACAATTCTCGTCCTGCAGAAAGTGTTATTTGGATATATTGGTGTTTGAACTAGAAGCTTCCATGTCACTGTTCTTGATCCACTTCTCTCTTAACGTGTCTAATTCTCCCTTTTAAACTATCTTGTGGTTAAAAAAATCCATCAATTAATGATTCAATTGATGAAGAAGGACTTTCTTTGGTGTATCCCAGATCTGCAGCCAGTCAGTTTCTCTGAATTTTAATATTAAGGAATAGAAAGACCCCACCCCCAATTTTCTGAACCTGTGGCATGCCCCCACCCCCAAATATGATGGCAGAATAAGTGGAGTGATAGTAACAAATTGCCCTTGCTCTGATTTGCTGGTGGAGTTGCCATCTTCCTCCACCTTCCCAGATGGTCATAGAGATGGAAAACACTTCAGGGGCCATCTAGCCCAACCCACTGCCATGCAGGGATACACAGTCAAAGCACTCCCAAAGCACTCCCATCCAGTGTCTGTTTAAAGGCTTCCAAAGAAGGAAAATCCATTAACTTGCTCCACTGTCAAACAGCTCTGAGAGTCAGGAAGTTCTTCCTAATGTTTAGATGGAATCTTTTTTCTTGTACAGTTGGCCCTCCGCATTTGCGAGTTTGACTTTCAGAGATTTAATTATTTGCAAGTTTCTTCAACCCCGGCTTGTTCCCAAGGTGCTTCATTTCCATGGGAATCGTCCTTCTTGGCAGCTCTGATCAGGCTGCTCAACCCTTTAAAACCCTGCCTCTGGTCCTTTTCCTCCTCCTCCACCAGCCACTGCTTGGCCAGCTAAGGACAGCTTGCAGCCTAATTTCTCAGCCCCACAAACCCTCTCCCAGTGCCTTTCCCCATACCCAAGGAAGGAGATCATAGAGTTGGAAGAGACCCCAGGGGCCATCAAGTCCAACCCCTTTCTACCATGCAGGGACACTCATCAAAGCACTCCCAACAAATGGCCATCCAGCCTCTACTTAAAAACCTGCAAAGAAGGAGACTCCACCACACTCCATGGAGACAGCAGATTCTACTGCCAGAGAGCTCTGACCATCAGAAAGTTCTTCCTGAGGTTTAGGAGAAATCTCTTTTCTTGTAGTTTGAATCCATTGCTCCTTGTCCTAATCTCTGGAGCAGCAGAAAGGGAGATGGGCAAGGGATAGGTCCACCTTGCCAACTCACCCCCTTCCTTCTCCTTTCCCTGACCTGGTTTGGACCCTGGATGCCCGTTTTCCCCACCATGCCTCGGCCCCCTTCCCACAGATACGGAGAGGCATTTTGATATTTGTGGTTTTTCCACTTTTTTCAGGGTCCTGCACCCTGAACCCTAGCAAATGTGGAGGGCCATCTATAACTGGAATGCGTTGGTTCATATTCTAGTGTCTTGGACCAGAAAAGAAGCCTGGCACACATTTTAAAGACGAGGGCCTGAATCCTGTTGGTGCTTATGCAGGCATAAGCTGGACTACAGACATGGAGTGACTTTTTTTAGGCGATGCAGAATGGATGGAACCAGTTGCATGTGGATCTCTTGCAGATGCACAATAATGCACCCGGAGTAGTGTGTCCGGGGGCACTGAGCATAAAATACTGCCTTGGTTCATTGCACATTGCACACTGAGCAAGGAGGTGACAGCTACATGTATTCAAAGGGCCTTTCTGCACTACAGTGTTATAGTGCTGTTATTTCACTTTCAACATCCTATGAAATCCTGGGGTTTGCAGTTCAGGGAGGAGCCTTTAGAATTCCCAGCTTCCAGAGAGCCGGTTGGCCTCAGTAAATTACGAACCCCAGAATTCCACAGGATGTTGAAAATGGAATAACAGCACTATAACAGTGTAGGGCGGAAAGGCCCACAATTTCTCAGAGAATTATATTATCTTAGGTCCTTTCTGCATGACACTCTTATAGCGCAATTATTCCACTTTCAACCTCCTAGGGAATCCTGGGGTTTGCAGTTTAGGGAGGAACCTTTAGAATTCCCAGCTTCCAGAGAGCCGGTTGGCCTCAGTAAATTACGAACCCCAGAATTCCACAGGATGTTGAAAATGGAATAACAGCACTATAACAGTGTAGGGCGGAAAGGCCCACAATTTCTCAGAGAATTATATTATCTTAGGTCCTTTCTGCATGACACTCTTATAGCGCAATTATTCCACTTTCAACCTCCTAGGGAATCCTGGGGTTTGCAGTTTAGGGAGGAGCCTTTAGAATTCCCAGCTTCCAGAGAGCCGGTTGGCCTCAGTAAATTACGAACCCCAGAATTCCACAGGATGTTGAAAATGGAATAACAGCACTATAACAGTGTAGGGCGGAAAGGCCCACAATTTCTCAGAGAATTATATTATCTTAGGTCCTTTCTGCATGACACTCTTATAGCGCAATTATTCCACTTTCAACCTCCTAGGGAATCCTGGGGTTTGCAGCTTCGGGAGGGGCCAGCTGGCCCCTCCCGAAGCTGCAAACCCCAGGATTCCCTGGGAGGTTGAAAGTGGAATGATTGCGCTATAAGAGTGTCATGCAGAAAAGGACTTAGACTTGGAAGGGATCACAAGGGCCATGGAACACATAAATAAAGCACTCCTGAAAAATGGCCATCCAACCCAGATCCAACCCAGACTCTCTCTGGAGAGTCTACCATGCTCTGAAGCAATCTGTTATTCCACTGTTGAACAGCTCTTGCATCCTGTCTAACATTTAGGTGGAATTTCTTGTCCTTGTCATTTGAATCCATGGGTTTGTGTTCTAGCCTCTGGAGCAGGAGCAAAGCAGCTTGCTCCATCCTCTACAGAACATCTCTTCAGATATTTAAAGAAAGCTATCGGATTGCCTCTCAGTATTTTAACAATGACCCAGGCTTGTGAGAGAGGATAGCCCCAAATCCCAGCTGCATATATGAGGGTTTGGATCAGAGACTCAAATTACCCCACTAGAGTGTTTCATGAAGCTGCTTGTGCAGACCTATCTCCTATTCCCCCACTGAGAAAGTCTACTGCATCGACATGCAAAAGAGGGAATGTCTAGCCTTGTCCCCTCAGTCTCTAGTTCTATTGCTTTCCTTTTCTATGTTACGAGAGTGGGGCCATTTCTGCACCAGACTGTTATAGTGTTATTATGCCACTTTCAACCTCCTCTAGAATCGTGGGGTTTGAAGTTTAGGGAGGTGCATTGAGAATTCTCAGTCAGAGAGCTTTTTGGCCTCCGTAAACTACAAACCCCAGAATTCCACAGGAGGTTGGAAGTGGAGTAATAGCCCTATAACAATGTAGTACAGAAATGGCCTGAGTGGAACAAGAGTCTGACATGTCGAGACACTCCACTGCATACAAGGGCTGCGTCCTTTTGGTGAAGGATGATGGGATAAGTTGAACTTATCTCAACTCGCTCTTCCCTTTGTTGCAGAGGTCAGTGTTCGCTACTGACCGTGTAATGACTATAAGACTTCCTCAACCTACATCTTCTCATCTGCAGCCTCCTGAACCCAGCCATTTCTTGGTTGGTGGATAGTGGAGGAAGCAACAAATGTCTTGCTGTTTTTCCTATAGCTCAGCATAGAGCAATGATATCTATAGGGATCACCAGAGGACTGTTGGAGCTCCCTGTGGATGCCTGTCATTATGCAAACAGCTACAGGAAAATAAGATGCTTGTTCACTGCTTCCTCAACTCTTAACCAACCAGTGAGGATACAGGCGAGAAAATATGGATTGGGGGAATGGACAGGAGACTATCATAGCTATGTCTTGTAGCTACATCTCCTGGTGCATGTTCACAGCCAATATTTTGCACAAAAAATGGAAAAATGCACAGTTTTCTACACAATTATTTTTGCCTCAAAACGATTTTTTACGAAACCAATTATTTTGCACAGTTGTGTGTGTGTGTGTGTGTGTGTGTGTGTGTGAAAGCATTTTTTTCTCCAAAGTGTCTCCAAATCCAAAATATTATTGAAAACTATGCAAAATATCTTTCTTGTCCAGAGGGGACAAAAATTTGAAACAATTTGTTCCTGCTTGCAAAAATAAACTGAACAAACATATGCCTTCCAACACTCCACACAGTATGGAGAGTAGAAATAACTTCAGCTGTTCTCCTGCACAGCATTACAGCTAAAGAAGGCATTTCATTCAGTTTCCCCATTGGAGTTGGCTATAGTAGTCCAAGTTTGGCTATAGTTGGCTATAGTAGTCCAAGTTCCTTCTTGTTCTCCTGTTTTCTTCAACGCCTCTTTCATTCTGGCAAAAGGATTACTCTCCATTGCTTTTCAGAAGGGAAATGAACAAACACAGTTGCGACACATGCAGTTGACCCTCAGGTTCAAACTTGACCATCCTCTGTAAAATCTTACACAGATATGGTGGACGTTGATGGAAGGGAACACTGAATTGTTTGTTTGGCTGAGTTTTTATATAAGAACTTTCAAATGTTTGCCAATTTCTCTACACAGTCCGTGGCAAGGTTAATTTGATAAAATGACAAATTTGCCCACACAAATGGTGCTTAACTCTGAAAATATCTCAAAAATCTCTCTTTGGAGCATGAATTCAACCATGCTGTGGTGCTGAATTAGCATTTCTGCTCGTTTCCTGATGGGCTCCACATCTTTAGTGGTTACATGACACATAGACACCACTTGGTTCTCTCCACGCTAAGAATATGGCCATTTCCACACTAGACTGTTATAGTGCTATTATTCCACTTTCAACACCCCATGGAATCCTGGGGTTTGCAATTTAGAGAGGGGCCTCAAGGGCTTGTCTTTTCCTTCCTCAAAGGCGCCTCCCTAAACTGCAAACCCCAGGATTCCATAGGATGTTGAAAGTGGAATAATAGCTCTATAACAATCATGGCCTAAGTGTGTCTTCTGAATTTCACCAGTGGAAATGGTAGGGAATGTTGTACCATTCATTTTTTTTATAAGAACTTGCCAAAATCCACACTGTACAGTACTCACAAAATGGGATGGAAATCACTTGAGAAAGGAGAAAAAGCAGTAGATTTGCTCCTAGCTGGCAGTGGGTGTCCCCAAAGAAAATTAGCCAGAAACAGCTATGTACCATCCTGGAATCTTTGAAAAAGTTACAATTTCTGTATACAAAATAATGTATGCATGGAACTGTTTGCGTATTATGAAGCTGCTATCAGGATAATGTGTATCAAGATACACAGTGTTTTAGGCCAGATGACTCATCTCTGGCATTTGCAAACTTGGATGAAATTCTGGATTGTGGATGGAACTCCATTATCATGGCTACCTCATTACTCTACCTCCTAAACCAGGCAGTGCTCTGACCAAAGGGTTTCCAAAGCACTGCACACTGGGGATCTGGGGGATGCCAACTGCAGTGCTCAGTTGCGGGGGGCACATTGAGACAGGCATCTGGAGAGACCCATTAGGTCCTCCCACAGCTGCCCGTCTCAGTGCATTCTACTACTTAGAGAGCATGCTTGCATCATCTCCCAGCACCCTGATCTTCAGGGTCTTGAAGACCCTTTGGCTGGGGCACTGGCAGGATGAAAGGATGGGTCAGAGGAGGTCACATTTGGTTGTTAATGAGTGGAAATGTGAATTCCAACAGATCCTAAGTCTGGCTAACAATCTTGTAAATACCGAACAGGATCCCAGCCTAGATTTTGACAGTAGTGGAGCAGTGCAGTGTTTTAGGAACTCATAAGTAAACAGATCTGGAATAGAAATCTGGTGTACTTGATGCTTATCTCTGTGCTGACAACATTTTCTTGTTCATTATTCTCAATTTCTGATATGTCTTGGAAATGTTGTTGCATTTTCTGAAGCCAGGGAAACTAGGAGCTATAGTTTACCAAAGGTGCCCTAGTCCATAAGAATGTAGGTAATCTGAGATATATATCTGAGTGCTCTATCTATCTATCCATCCATCTATCCATCTATCCCAGGCTCCCTGTTGTCTGGGATGTGAACGTTTCAACATTTGCAGCACTGAGGAGAGAGGAAGCCCTAATAATTATAGGCATTTGCAAGTACTATAATAAATTCACCAACAATTAAAATGTTTCCTTTTTTTCCAAAAATATTTTTATTAACACACTTTCAAATTATGCAAAACCACATATAAGGGAAAAATAAAATAATAACAATTAACTTTATAAAACTAAACTAAGAAAAACTAACCTAAACTAATACACAAACTACTGTCTGAACTACTAAGCAACTACTAAAGCAAGGACAAACCAAAACTTAAAGGAGAATATGACACATACACATTTGACTTCCAAATTCGTAGAGAATGGATTTTGTTTATCCTTTGTTATTCTTCCTCAGACTTCTTTATCTACACTGTGTATTATAATAATAAATAGGATTTTATCCTCTATTTAAAATGTAACACAATTAGGTTTCTGCTAATATCAAATGCCAGAATATAATCGAAAAAGTAACATTCTAACATTCTACCGTAATGGATCTAACCTTGTCTATTAATCAAACCCCCAACTGACATGAAAAACAATATAGCCCTTTTCCAATGTTTTTTGTATTTTATAAGACAGAGCTTTCCAAATTGCGGCCATTTCCGCACTAGAGTGGAGGAGCGTTTCACTGCGTGTCATGAGCAGTGTTTTTTACTCCGACTTACCCCAATTCTTATCTGCACACCCTCCGGTTTCTATCAAAGTAAAGTGGAGAAAATCGTTTGTAGCTTCCGCATTGTCAATTCTTGTGGAACTCCTATTCCCCTCCCTTGCTCCACCCCACTGCCGCTGATTGATCAATTTAAAAAAAAAAGTTGTAGAAACTGTTGCTATGTTTTAGCACAAGTGGCGTGAATCGATGTAACACTTCTGCACATAGGAAAAAAATGCAGCAGAAACGGTTTGGGTGGTTTGCATCGGATTTTTTCAGTCTTTACAATACATCAGTTTAATGTCAATATTAACTGCGCTAAGACCTCAACTCATGTGGAACCACGGAGAACAGAATGACATCAAACCGGTTTAATGTGCAGATGTAAAAGCTACTGCAATGTATCAGCCTTGTGCGAAAGGGCCTGTGTGTCATGACACGTTAGTGTGTTGACTGCAGGGTATAGGTGTGTCACGTGAACATGCTTCCACCGCTGTGGTGGGCCAGGCCTGCGTGAAGAGGTTGCCTCTCCTGCCACTGCCGCCACCACCCTGGGCTGAGGAAGACCCCGGTGAGGCCAACAGCGGCAGTGGTGGGCCAGGCTCGGGTGGAGGGGCTGTCTCCACTTATTGAATTACTGTGTCATGAAATGATGCATGTCTAAAAAGTGTGTCACCAACATGAGAAGTTTGGAAAGCTCTGTTATAAGAGAACAATCTCTTCTTGTCAATTTATCTATCTCAGCCGTGTCCGATAACTTCATCAATTAAAATGTTTCCTATAGCTGTGGAAGAGGAGGAGGAGAAGGAGGGGAAACACACATCAGCCAACAGTGCTGTCCAGTTTTGACTGGCCAATGGCATTTGGGGTCACTGGGTGCTCATCCACCTTTGGTACTCATAAGCAGCAGTCTAGAAAGGAAACACTAGGTCAGAAGGTTGACATTTTGCTCAACGAACATCCTGGCAGCTTTGAAAAAGTACACACACCAGCCTTATCCACTGGGCGATCTCAGCTGTGCACGAGGAAGCTGTAAGGCATCAGTATATGATGAAGAAAAGAACAAAATAACTGTCGTCTTTCCTTGTTCCAAACTCAAAAGTTCATTTGTGGAGGAGCAGGTGGCTTTGCCTGTCATTTTTTTTGTGTTGTTTTATAATCCTTCTTCCTTCAGAGATAGCTATGGGGGTGAAGGGAGGGATAGAGAGCCTTGTTTCTCAAATAGGAATTCTTCCTTCCTCCAATGAAATAAAACCATTGACTTCTAGAACTCTTATATTAGCTGTGCTCCCATTCTCTAAGTCACGTTCCCTGCTCCCTTTTCTTTGGATGCAGAAACTGTGGCCAGAATCCTCTGTTATTGTCTACCATACACAACTTTACATACACTTAACTATGTAGCAGAGGTGTTAGTACAGTGGGCCCTCCACTTTTGCAGGTTCAGCTCTTGCGGATTTAGTTTTTTATATGTTATTTAATTTAATGTAATTTATTGTTTTTAAAAAATCTTACTCTGTTTGGGGAAAAAAATGTTTTATCTAGGAATCTCTAGGTCTTCCGGTGGAATTTTATTGTCCATTTCTGCCAAAAGTGGTCCATAGAGTCAGGCTGGAGGACCTAGAGATTCCTAGAGAAAACACTTCTCTAGACATGGCTAGATCCTTCAGCATGTGACTCACTTCTGGCAGAAACAGAGCAAAAATTGCACTGGAAGACCTAGAAGTCTCTAGAGAAGTGTTTTCAGGTTTAAAAAAATAGCACTCACTATTTTTATTTGTGTTTTTTCCCCTTTCACAGGGGTCTTGTGCTCCTAACTACTATGAAAGTGGAGGGCTCACTGTAAGCCCTGTTAGTGAACTGTGAAAATGTGTAATACGACCCTGGCAAGAAGGTTTCAATGGGCATTGGCACTCCCTAACTGGTGTTTCAAGGTACAACAGGATGTCAGTCCTGTTGTGCGTTGTTCCCAAATTTTTCTGGCTCACTTTGTGGGCTCCCCGGGTGGTAACATAATAGCCGGCCTTTATTGGATATGGACATCACAGAACTGCTTGACTCAAATTCCAGAAGATGTAAGTCCACTTACAAAGATGTAGGTCCCCAACACGACTGTGCCTGGTAGTTCTCCGTGCTCAACTTGGGTGTTAAGTTTCTGCAAGGCCAGAACTTTAGGGACTGGAGGAAAATTTAATTTAAGGGGACAGAATTTTTATTTGGGGACAGTGTCCTGGATTTGCTTCTTGCTACACCTTTGGCCATTTCCGCACGAGTCTGTTATAGCGCAATGATTCTACTTTCAACCTCCTATGGAATCCTGGGGTTTGCAGTTTCGGGAGGGGCCAGCTGGCCCCTCCCGAAACTGCAAACCCCAGGATTCCATAGGAGGTTGAAAGTGGAATCATCGCGCTATAACAGACTCGTGCAGAAATGGCCTTTGTCTCCTTCCCCTCTCTTCCCTTCCCAGCCTTATTCCACCTTTCTCCCATGAGACCCAAGGTAGATTTAAAGAATACAGCTAAAAAAAAATCAGAATAATAAAAAAAGTTTTTTTAAATTATCCTGTTCAACACACAGCCAATTTAAATCCATTTAAAAACATTTAAAGCACAGCAGTGAAGATAAAAGGACAATATTCGCACCCCACCCATTGAAAGAGTCCTCCACTGCAAGCAGTTAACAGCCAAAAGCCTTTCTCACTGGCCTGCCGGTGGGAAGAGAGCAACGAGGAGGCCAGGCTAGCACTTAATTCCCAAATGGTAGGAAGATTCAGGGAGGTTTCCCGATTTTTTTGCAGTGGGTCATTGCTGATTCCTGGGCAGCTGCCAGAATGGAAGCAGTTCCAACATGGGTCAGAGCTGAGAGTGAAAGCTAAGTGGTCAACCAACAAATAACCTTGAAGGTGACAGAGTTGGCCACGGCTTCCAAGCAAGGTCTCACCCCCAAGAGTGCCCCAGGCCCTTCTGACTTGTGGAGTTGGGCACTTCTGATGTGCACTGGGTGCCCCTGTCTCCAACATTTCCAGGGGCCCTTTCACATGACACAATGACGGTGGTGTGATTCCAATTGGCATGGCTCCATCCTGTGGATCCCTGGGATTTGTGGTTTAGGGAAGCATAGTTAGAATTTGCCACCAGAGAGCTCTAGTGATTCCCTAGACTTCAAACCTCAGGATTCCCTACGATGCAGCCATTTCAGATAAAGTGGAAGATAGTGCTTTAACTGTGTACTCTAAAAGGCCCAGAAACGTATTGTATAGCAAAGTTGGCTGTAAAGAACCAGGTGCTTATATTAGGGATAGGTGAGAACTACATTTCAGGTAATTTTGGTAAGAATTTGATTCCTTGCTTTGCTATAGAAACCTACTGGGTCACCTTGGGTGCATCACACACTCTCAGCCCCAGAAAACCTTGTGATAGGCTCATCTTAGGGTCACCGTAAGTCAGAAATGACTTGAAGGCACAGAACAACAATAAAGTAGGTAGGAGGGGTTATGATTTTGGTACTGGTGTAACAGGTGTGACTAAAGCCATTTCCGCCCTATAATGTTATAGTGCTATTGTTCCCATTTCAACATCCTGTGGCATTCTGAGGTTTGTAGTTTCCGGAGGCCAAAGTGCCCTCTGGCTGAGAATTCTAAATGTCCCTCCCTAAACTGCAAACCCCAGGGTTCCATAAGATGTTGAAAATGGAATAAGAGCACCACAACAGTGTGGTGCAGAAATGGGTCAAGCAATGATCATGCTTATGGAAGAATTATGGATGAGTAAATATAAGTAACGGGTACGTATTCATGATCTCTACTTCCGCACTACGCTCTTATAGCGCGATTATTCCACTTTCAATATCCTATGGAATCCTGGGGTTTGCAGTTTAGGGAGGAGCCTCAAAGGCTTTGAACTTCAAAGGCCCCTCCCTAAACTGCAAACCCCAGGATTCCATAGGATGTTGCAAGCGGAATAATTGCGCTTATAATTGTGTAGTACGGAAATGGCCTTAGTCATGACTGCGACACTATTTTCATGATTGTAATCCTCCCCACACCATCCGCACTTACTTTACTGAGTGTCAGTTGCATGGAGCAAAGGAGGTTCATTTCCTGGTGACTGAAGCACTGCTATATAACATTTCCGTTAGGTCTGGAGGGGTCCAGCTGGTAGAGGTTACTTAAAGTATGCTTAACTAGTACATTCAGGTTGATTGAAAAGTTCCAGGTTTTGTTCTTTCTGATTTTATACCAGGTTAAAATGTGCTGATCTTTGGAGCTGGTATAAATCATTCCTGATTGTACCAGGAGCTGACAGAAAATCTTCTGAGATAAACAAAATGTGTATAGATCGCCGAAAGAAAATTGGAAAGAAAAGGAACAAAATCTGGGACTTTCTGGACTTTTTAATCAGTCTAGTGGTTGATACAGAATACTGGCCGTTGTTTTTAACACTGCTTGTGTGCACATCAGTAACCAAAGCCGAAGCTTTAAGTCACTGCAACATAAATTGGATACTGAAGGAAAGTTTTATTTAGAAAGGGCAGAATTTTTATTTTGGAGGGCTGTGTTCTCATTTTGTGCCACCTTTCTAGCTCTACTTGAATCCTTAGGTCTGTAGCCGATGAGGCACTAGAGCTCTCTGCCCGAGAATTCTAGACACTCCTCCTTAAACTACAAATCCGAGGATTCCAAACATTGGAACCATGGCAATTAAAGTGGAATCATAGCACCTTAATTCTGTAGTGTGAAAGGGCCTTTAATTGCAAGCCCCCTCACCCTCTAAAAATGTTCATTTTTATGTTTGAGTGGACAAAGAAAATATTTTTTGCACCCACTAGGCCAGTAAACCTTTACTGTCATGCGATTCTGGTATTGTTTGCCTTCTTGACACCTTCTTATTTTGTTTTTGAAAAGGCTGGTAAGCTGAGTGTCAGTGTCTTCCTTCCTTCCACAGGAGATGCCACCTATCTGGACATTTTTCGGGAGTTTTCTCACATGGCATCAAACAATCCAGAGAAACTCAACCGTCGCAGCCTGCACTTCAGCCACTCCTACCGATAGCCTTGGGCATCTCTTGTCACTTTCTCACCTCCCAACTGTGGATCCTTCCAGCTTTGGAGAGAGAATCAAGACCACACGAAGACCACATGAAGAAGGAAAGACATTCCTTAGGTGGCAGGTTGTTGTTGAATGAAACTGATTCGTTCAAAATGGGGATAGTTCCATGTAAACAGTTGTGGTCACTCTGCAAAATTTGGCATTGGTACATGCTCCTTTGGCATTGGTACATCTGCTTTAGGAAGATGGATCTGGGAAGCATCCAATGCAATCCACAGAATAAACTGGAGATATGTCTCAGGATACTTAAAACTTGGTTGCTTCATTAAATGGGTGTTTTATTAATACAAATATACACCGGAATCTTGTATACACCAGAATCTTGGATTGGCCACTTAGTTAAGGAGATTTAACTAAGCAACTCCCACCCCCAACCTCCTCCATCTGCCTTAAGAACCAGCCACGAGATTTGGTGATGGAGGTCTATTCTGCCAAGGAGGACATACATACATACATACATACATACATACATACTTACATGCATATATATTTATTGAAAAAATAAAATTCAAACAGTGAAGACAAAGTGGCTCATTTCCAGATTTTACTCCGACCAGCAAGTAGTGGTGACGATGATGATTTTTTATTTGTATCCTGGTTTTCTCCCAAAATTGGGACTCAAAGCAGCTTATAATTTAAAAAAAGCAATACAATTAAAAACATGCAAAGGCAGAACCCTAAAATAGAATTAAACCATTCACAGCAGTAAAGCAATTCAAATCTCCAATTAAAAGAATAAAATGCACCTTCAAGAGATAAAAAGCTATTGAAAACAATTCAGTTTAAAACAATAAAGTGTCTCTTAGCCCGTTCTTTAAAAATGGTCTGTTTTAAATGCCCGTCAGGATAAGAAGTGCTTTGCCCACTGACACAAAGTGAGGCTGAGACAAGGGCCATTTCCGCACTAGCCTGTTATAATGCTATTATTCAATTTTCAACTTCCTATGGAATCCTGGGGTTTGCAGTTTAGGGAAGTACCTTTGAGCCAAACCCCAGGATTCCATAGGATGTTGAAAGTGGAATAATAGCACTATAATAGTCTAGTGAAGAAATGGCCTAGGTGATGAATCTGTGACTGCAATACTGAATGCCAGCCATTATAATGGACTTTAAAAAAATGGGCGTTTTTATTAGGTAAAACCATCTTTTGAGCATCTTGAGACACATCTCCAGTTTCTTCTGTATTGCTGCATAGGACCACCCACAACCAGCCTTCCGCTGACCCCCAACCATAGATATGGAATTAGGTTAAATTTAAAAATGTCTTTCTTTCAGGACAACTGGAAGGGAAAGGAAAAAGGAAGGATCTCCTAAAAACCCATCAGGGCCTCTCCAGGTTGAGAGGTTCTTGCCTTACCCTACATCAATGAACCCCATAGCTTCTATTTTCAGTTTCCCACAATGCTCAGGTTACCTGGTGTTGCATTGCACCAGGGCATTGTGGGAAATTTAAAATGCGAGGCGACACCCTTGACCCACCACCAAATGCATTAAAACCGAACGAATACATACTCTGTCCGATGTTCTCTCCACCCCCTTGTTTTCAAAGCATGGCTTGGTGGTGGTGGTGGTGGTGGTGGTGGTGGTATTATTATTATTATTATTATTATTATTATTATTATTACCTTGTACTTTTGTTTTATAGTTACAAAATAGAGTGGTTGGACAGTCTGTACTGGTACAGGCTCCACTTCTCTGCCTTTCGTTGAGCATGTATAGAAATCCCTGTTTATATCCTGAAAATGTAATATATCTCCAGGGGGAAAAGAAATGTATTTTTAAACCATTCAGGTGGGAGGGTGGGGCAGTATGTGGGTGGATGATGGGCTATCTGAAACAAAGCCCCTGAGGAAGAAACCTTATTTACAAGATTACAAATAAAGATGGGAATGATTTTTTTGTTGTCGTTCCTTCCGATATGCTAGGCATCGTTTCCTTGTCACTATTCTGGTCTAATCCTCTTTTGAGCCGGTGAGAAAATTACCTCATGAGGCCTTTTATAGGGTGAGATTTATTGGGTACATTTTTATAGCTTCGAAGCCAGCTGCCAAATCAGACTTTTTTCCCCTGTCAACAATCAAAAAATGTTGATTTAGAGCCAGTTATGTTATAGGTACTTCTTATGTAACCGATCTATCTACAAACACACACATTCTAACCATGAAGTAGAAATAGGGTTGCCAGGTTTTCTGTAGGTCACTTGGCCATAGGTCTTCCATCTTTCTTTTTTTTTAATTAAAACGAATTATACACGGACAAAACAGCACACATATGACAATCAATATGACATGATGCAAGAACAATACTTACTTCTACAGATAACAAAGTACGCCTAACTAACAGATACCACCTCACTAACATGTAAGATCTACTATACCTATAAAAAGAAAAAGAAGAGAAGGAAAGAAAAATTTAGACAAAGTTTTTAAAAAGTTTCTTAAAAGAGAACTTCCCCCACGGATGAAGTACAATGTCATACAATATTATCGCTTTACCACATCCTTCCATATATTAACACAGGAGATTGTTACTATGACTTCTGGGGGTCCTCTGGGGGACACTTTGATTCTCTCCAAAAATGCAAAGACTGGGGGAATTAGCGGAGCACTGGCTGTAACAGAATGAGGGTAGGGTAACCCAACAAGACTTTCAATCCAATTTTTACGGGGTCAGATCAAGCAAAAGGCAGCCAATCGTATCAATAATGAAATGTGTTAGCAAATATATTCTCACGTACAAACGCAGTCACACACAAGGCCTATTGAGAAGGTAAAGAGGTGAAAGCTTATAGAGTGTTCCCTGATTTCTGGGGTATCCTGATTTCTGGGGTCCCTTGGGGGACACCTCAGTGTGCTCCACATGATGGGGAATGGAAACTAGCCAGAGTACAAGCAATAGCAATGCGAGAGGCAGGGTAACCTAGCGGGGTCTTTTTACCCAGTTTTTACGGGATCAGGCCAAGCCAAAAACCAAACAAAAATGTCCAATAAATGATTTTATTGAAGGAAAGTCTCACGCAGCAACGCAATCACTCACACACTCACTCAAGACCTATTAAGAAGCAAAAGAGAGGAAACTTGATAGGGGAATATTGAAGGGATATAGCTGGGGTGATACTGTACCTTTGTCCTGAAGTCCTTGGTCTGGGAAAAACAGCAGAGAAGTGGGGCTCAGCACGGAGAGGGCTGAGGGGATCACTCGACAGACGGAGAAACGGTCTGCTGGGATGACCGGGGGTGATCCAAAGAAACACTCAAAAGCCGGGACTATTTATAGGGGAAAAAGTACCTGATGGACTAATCCTTTCCTGGGGAGAACAATGGGTGTTGGAGCGATAACAAAGCTCCACCATGGTAATTTCCTTGTGCCAGGTGTTGCCAAAGTCTCAGGATCTTCGGCTGTGTTTGTTTGTGGTGTGACTTCATCTAAATGGTCCTTGCCTGATGGAATATTTGCTCAACTTGGGGAAGACACGCTAATCCCCTCAAGTCAGCATCTCGGGGCTGAGAACCCTTTGTTTATTGTGGGTTTACACATCTTGAGGTTTCCTGGGGCTACGTGACTGGGGATTTTACTGGCCTGACCTGGTTTTCAGTCTTTTGACCGTGCCTGCCTACGTGCCCCTTCGATGATAATGTTTTTTCTTATGAAAGTATTGATTTCTGCTCTTTCTCTCTATATATATCTATAGAAAAGAAATCAATACTTTCATTTCTCTTTCTCCTGAAAAACATCGCCAGGGAATACCTATAATAAAAATAATAATTGTAACACAGAAAGAAGGCCATAACCCTTCTGTCTTGCCAAGCCAGCTCGCAACTAGCTAGTCTGCATGCAGGCAGCCTTGCGAGAGTTCTCGGCTCCCATGGGGTTAGAGACCTAAATCCTACATTGCACAGGGTGGCATAAAATTTCTGCAGGGGGAATGGGTTTTGCTATGGTTCCCCCCCGCCCTTCTCGCCCCAGAGACTTGCAGTTTTGTTGTGATGGCTCCTGAATGGCTGTTGTGTGGCTGGTCAGGAGTGCATCATAGCCAGATGCAGACTGATGACATCTCGCACCAAAATCTGCTGGGATCTTGGCACATCAGTCATTGTCTGGCTATGGGGGATGTAGAGAGAGGTTTTTCTGGTCTCCCTCACTCTCCACCATACGAGGGGTGGTTGCAGCAAAGCTGTGAGTCCCGTGGGAGCTTTGGGTGTTTTAGAGGCTGCAAGAAAATACCAACATCCACAGCAACAAAATAGAGACATGTGGCAGCATATGGAGGACTTACAGGAGTGTCTGTCACTAGCACAATCCCCGGCACAATCTCCCAGTGCTCACACTGGCCAAAGAGGACAAAGAGTGGCATCCGAAAGCTGCAGTCTCATTCAGGAGATTCCTAGCATTTGGCTTGATTAGAATCATAGAGCTGGAAGAAACCACAAGGATTATTCAGACCAACCCCTTCTGCCATGCAGGAATATACAATCAGAACACTCCCAGCAAATGGCCACCGAGCCTCTGTTTAGACAGCTCCAAAAAAGGAGACTCCACAACAGCTCCAGACAGCAGCGGACTCCGTTGTCTTGCCATTGAGAAGTTCTTCCCAGTGTTTAGATGGAATCTCTTTTCCTGTAATTTGAAGCCATTGCTCCATTCTAGTCTCTGGAGCAACAGAAACCGAGCTCGCTCCATCCTCCGTATGATATCCCTTCAAATATTTAAATATGGCTGTCACGTCATTTCTCATGTGCAGAATTCTTTAGGTGAGTTTTGCTTACGTGACTACCAGCACAGGTGATATTTTTGAGGAAGTTACAAGGGTGGTATCCTAACTAGCGTTGTGTTTGTCTTACTCTGGTGTAATCATTCCTCCATGCTTCCATGTCCTTTGGTGATTGGGGAGCAGCCACACTGACTAGTTGTGCTACAGGGCAATCTGGTATAAATTTGCTATAGAGTAATTCCAGTGTGACTGCCCTGCCATAAATTTACCCCATGCAACCATTGAATGGAACCTTGCCCAAAATGTCTTAAGGGTTCCCTTCGGGCACAAAGCTGTTTTACTGGGCCCTGGACTTCTCCTGAACTTCCACCTCAATCTCAAAGACAAAAGTAGATACAGACATTGTGATTAAAAATGGATTTGCTGCTTTTAGAAGCCTCCAATTGCAGTCATTGCCCGCTTGCATTAGGAACAAAGGCCATTTCTGCACTATACCGTTATAGTGCTATTAGTCCACTTTCAACATCCTATGGAATCGTGGGGTTTGCAAGTGCCAACCTCAAGATTCCATAAGATGTTGAAAGTGGAATACTAGCACTATTAACAGTTTAGTGCGGAAATGGTATCTTGGTTTTTGAAATGGAGAAGCTTTGGTTCATTTTTTCCCTCCAAACCAGAACTGAATGTCCAGTATTTGAAAAACAAAATGTACATTTTTGGATGTTGTTCAACCCATGGTGGTCTCCAAGGGGCAAACTGTCAAATTTATCTTTCTCTTCTTTAGGAGAATTAAAGCAAATCAAAGAGCAAAGAGCTGGGAAAACAGCTTTTAAATGGCTGTTGAAATGGTCAATCACGCTTCTACCTGGAGGCTCTGAGACACAACATATCCCACGTTGTGCCACCCTTTGAGAGGGCCTCCAGAGAAAAAGGGAGATATTTGTGCTTGCTGTATGGGGAGGATACCACCCATGGTGGATCTCAGGGTGGTGGGGTGATGGGGTGGTGGGGAATTAGTCTCTGGCCTCCTGGCACTTCCCCACCTCTGAGCAAAGAGAAGCTGCTGACAAAAGAGTTGTGTAACACGGAGGAAAAGAAATCCCAGCATGCTTGGCCACTTTAGCCCAATAAGGTCTTCTCAAAAATATCGTCAAGAGAAGGAAATTCTGAAGCACCCTTAGAAGAAAACACAGAGCATTGGAATATTGGTTTGGAATATGACCCTGGAGACCAAGGTTTGATTCCCTGTTCAGCCATGGAAACCCACTGGGTGATCTTGGGTGTGTCACATACTCTCAGCCCCAGAAAACCCCATGATAGGTTTGCTGTAGAGTTGCCGTAACTTGAAGGCACACAATGACAACAATCCTCAAAATGTAATCAATTGTCTGCAAGCACTGTCTGAGACTAGATGACTAAGGAAGGGAGTTGTCTCTCCTTTATCTGTTCCTGAGCACTGATAAAACCTTCCTTACAAGATTATAAATAGAGATGGGAATGATTTTCATCCAGAACACCAAGTACTGCTTCCTCTTTCCTGTTCTGACCCAGACATACTTGGGTAAGGTGAGAAAATTTTATAGGGTGAGATTTATTGGGTACACATTTATGGATCTGAGGATGTTTGCCAAATGAAATCTCTTTTTTTTCCTCCCAACGTTCTTCCTGAAAATCAAAGTGAGTTAGAGGTAGCGCCAGCAGGTGTAACATGTCTATCTGTACGCACATATTGGCAAAGCTGTGGGAAATAGGGAAGGAGGAGTCGAGCCAAATCCTTGGCCAAATCGCCAGATGGAGAAAGTAAGGACATCAGGGAGCAGATAATCGCCCATTCTCCAGCTCACGTAGTGCTGCACCAAAGGAAAACGTCTTGCCTTCCTCCTCCACGGGGGTTTCCCACTGCTTGGAGCCTTGTAGTGATCAACTATGTGGGGACAGAGTCCAATTTTACCTCCAGGGCTCCTGGAAGGCCTTCCCCAAAGCAATCTCAAATCCCTCCATTTTCCTCTTCAGTCCTTCTCAAAATGGCTGCAGCAAGTGATGTTGTGTCACTTCCAGTTCCCATTTTGAGAAGGGCTACAGAGGAAAACAGAGGTATTTGGCAGCCATATAGGCTTCTCAGGTGCTTATGAGGATGGGGTACGAGTGTGTTGTGCATTGTGGGGGCTTTCTGCATAGCTTTGGCACAAAAATAGCCTGAAAATCATGCTGGACTTAAAAAAAAATGGCCATTTCCGCACTACATTGTTATAGTGCTGTTGTTCTACTTTCAAAATCCTGTGGAATGCAGTTTACTGAGACCAAAGAGCTCTCTGATTGAGAAATCTAAAGGCTCCTCCCTAAACTGCAATCCCAGGATTCCATACGATGTTGAAAGTGGAATAATAGTATTATAACTGTGTAACATGGAAGTGACCTCTGGATTATTGGCTTTGGCAAGCATGAGGGGCCACGCAAGTGGAGTTCAGGGGCTGGGCATGCAGCCCACAGACCATAATATGCCCACTCTTTCTTGATTCAGGCCATTTCCGCACTATACTCTTATAGCGTAATTATCGCACTTTCAACATCCTATGGAATCCTGGGGTTTGCAGTTTCGGGAGGGCCCAGCTGGCCCCTCCTGAAACTGCAAACTCCAGGATTCCATAGGATGTTGAAAGTGCGATAATCACGCTATAAGAGTATAGTGCGGAAATGGCCTCGGTGGGGCTGTAGTGCCTTCAGTGGGCAAAAAAATCCAGAGTCTGTGTGAGGGCGTCACACTCTATGTTGTATTTCACATAGCCAAACAATACCGTATATTACTGAGCTGTTTTTTTATTGCTACGTTAGTGGATGTTACATGTTTTGTTCTTTAAAAAACCTTCATCCAATATCACCTAAGCAGAAAAGCACAAGGATCTGCATTTTATCAGGAAGTTGAGGAAGAAGCAGGCAGAGATGCTGTGGAGAACAGAAATACCAACTGATGACGAAGCAGGCAGAGATGCTACGGAGAACAGAAATACCAGTTTGGTTACTCATTAGAAATCTGACTCAACAAAATGGCCTCTGGGCTTGACAGTTGGTCACTGGGTGGTTCTTGAGCCGAGGGTTGTAGGTGAAAATATGCTTCCGGAAGCAGCTGGCAGCTTTCCAGTCACACTCGCAGATGAGCTTCTCACAACGGTCCCTTGACTTGACTGTGAAAAGAGGAGAGCCTGTCATTGCAATTGCATGGATGAGATGGGTTAAGAGACACACACACACAGTAGGTTCCGCAGACCGAAACCCTCTGACTTCTTGGAATTAGTCCTCACAAGGAGTGAAACGCTCCTGGTCCCAACCACCAGTCAGGTCTGGCCTACTCACCACATTTAATTTTATCTCTCTGAGCATAGAATCGGTACGTGTGGCTGTGCGGAGTGCAGCCAAACATCTCTGCTTTGTTATAGCAACAGTCATGGCTGTGGCAACACCTGTGAGAGAAAGAAGCAAGATCAGAGAAGACAATAGGTATCACTCAAGCCTGGAGAGATCCTCTGGTAGCTTCCAGAACTGAATTAAGATGGTAATTTCAATTCTGCTCAAGCAGATCTCTTCAAATGACATTCTGCCCAGGCAGTCCTCATCTTGAGATCTGTTAGGACTTTCCAAACTCTTCAGATGATCAACATCATATGTGTTTTAACTGACACTGCCTTTAGGTTTTGGAAGGTCCTTGAAGAAGATGCATTTCAGCACAGAGAATTCCTCAAAGACATTATGAAATCAGAGCACACTTTGGTCAGCATTCTCTTTGTGCCATGCATGCATGTTGTGTGGCTTACATGTCTATACATCCCTTTCCAGATGGAGTGCAGTGGCTATTCTTTTGCCCAAAGTCTCCTGACTTGATGCAATCATAGGATTTGCTCAGAATACAGGTAGGATTCAGAGGAATGCAATGAAAGTGGAAAGCTAATGGTACTAATGGTTTGACTTGGTGTTTTACCAAATGTCTCTCCTGCATTGTTGTCATTCAGTCCAATTAAGCAGCAATGGTTTGGATTCCTTTCCTCCATCTCACACAATAAAGCAGTGCAGTTAAGTGAAATTCTGAGTGGTGGAGGCCAGGGTTTTTATGCTTACTTTGTATTAGGAAGCCAAGGAGTGTATGTGTGAGAGTATAATTGCTTTTCACTGTTAGAATCATTGTCACTCTGGTGGCCAGCAGCCACCCTGGCTTCTTATAACAGTTAAAACCTGGGAGGAAATGTCATGATCTGGTAACTTGTCTATGTAGATGCTTCAGAACAGGAAGTGTGGGCAGTCAGGGAAGAAGCAAAGCAAGAAAAGATGTAAATCTATTATCTTTCCCCTTTCAGAATTCTGACCCCTAGATGAGATTTTTCTCCAAATTTCTAGCATTGCAGAGAGGAGGACACTGAAAAATTTTCACACCTCGGACTCTTCTATTTGATGTGTTCACCTTCCTTTGGTCACTCAGCTTGGTCCCTTTTCTTTGGATGTCTAAACTGGATTGCTAAATGCTCAACTGACATTTCAGGTTATTGCAATGCAAGTCATCTGAGGTGGGCCTCACCGGTCAATGTCATCCACGGGAAATCCTTGAGTCCCTGGCCCACAGTGGCATCCGTAGTTGGTGAAGTTGGCCAGGCTGAAGGTCATGGTGCTCAGCTGGATCATTTCATCAAACTGAGAGGCGATGCCAGTTACAAGAGCTGACCCTGGAAAAGCAACAATCAGTGGGGCAGAATGTGTAGAAAGGAGGATCATGGGAAAGGGCAGGCCAGTAAATGTGAGGAAGGCACTGGGATGGTTTTGGCAAAGGGGGTGATTCAGAGGCTTTAGGCCTTCTTTAGGACTAAGGTGAAGCTTGTGGCTCCACTCTGAACTTCTAGTGTGAAGTTTAGTCTGAATTTTAAAGGAGCTTCCCAAGGTGACCACTGGAGCCTTCTGCTCAGAAATAGCTCACTCCATCTTCTACGTGACACCCCTTCAGGTATTTAAAGATGGCTACCATGTCACCTCTCAGCCCTCTGAGTTCAAGAAGTCATGGCAAAGCAACACTTTAGGATGTTGGTAGCAGCCTGGACAGCTCCACACACCACTAAGCTAAAACCTCACCAAATCAAAGCACAAGAGGTGGGCCATTTCTGCACTAGATTGTTATAGTGCTATTGTTCCACTTCCAACATCCTATGGAATCCTGGGATTTGCAGTTTAGGGAGGGGCCTTTAACAGACTAGTGTGGAAATAGCCATGCTTCAACAACAAGAGACCAAAGACTGCTTCTTAGACCCACCACAGCTGCCAATCTGTTCCTTCTACTGAAACCATCCATCCAGCTCATAATGGTGACCCTTGACCGGCTGCAGAGTTTGGGGCAGGATTCTTTCAAAGCTCTACATGGAGATCCCTGCTATTCCCTGATTGTCTTTTGTCCTATTGATCTGGAGAGCCCGATCCATTCAGGTCTTTCTGTTATTGTATCCTTTTCTATCTATTCGTAACCAATTAAATTATAAATCAACACCACAGTGACTTGATCTTACTCCAATGAATCCTTTGAACCTAAACTGAGCAGGTCCTCAGTCTGTCAGACTCTCCAGTTCAATGCAATACTTCTCAATCACTGCATGGTAATGTTTATATTTTTTAAAAAATCATATTCTGGGAGATGTAGCCCAGAAAAGTAACTTTCTTGTGCATTGATCCAGGTACATCTGTGGTGATGAACCAATTCCAGTAGGCCAGGGTTTCTTAAAAAGAAGTCCCAGGAGTCCTAGGGTTTTACAAGAGAGCATGATGTGGGGGGGGGGGGTTCTGAGCTGCATATATTTACGCAAGGGTTCCCTGAGACCTGAAAATTATTTCAAGGGTTCCTCCAGGGTAAAAAGATGAAGAAAGTCTACTTTAGAGATTACTGTAGCTAACATGGTGAAACTTGTTAGTCTAACAGTCTGCCAGTGTTCAGATAAGATCTCAGAAAACCTACTTTTCAGAGCACTACTTGAACAATCTGATTATTTCTTGGATTACTGCTTTCAGAATCCAGTTCCGGGAATCCTAGCCCCAAATATAAGCCAATGGATTCCAATGTCAAGAAAAAAGATTCCATCTAAACACTAGGAAGAACTCCTTGATGGTAAAAGCAGTTTGACAGTGGAATACACTGCCTGGGAGTGTGCGGAGTCTCCTTCTTTGGAAGTTTTTAAACAGAGGCTGGATGGCCATCTGTTCAGAGTCCTTTTGTTGTGTATTCCTGCATGGCAGAATGGGGTGGAGCTGGATGGCCCTTGATTCTATAAGTTAACTTTTCCAAACTCTTATCTAAATATCAGCAAACCTCAATGATTAATCAGTATTAAATGACCTGAGAGGCACCTGATGAAGTGGACTGGAGTCTGAAAAAAGCTTTCACCAAACAAAACTTGTCAGTCTTTAAGATGGCTGCTGGACTTTTTATTGCTGCTTTTGCTTTGGAAGACTCATTCAGTTCTCCTGCCCTGCCGGAAGGATCAGAAAACCCACTGATGTGCTATCTTTTTTCTTCCCCAAAGGATCCAAAACGAGGGCAGGATGCCTTGGCCTTATTCAGCTTGCTTCATGGTGATGCTCTGTGATGATGGGACACTGTTGTGAACTCAAATGGAAGGCAGGACAATATTTCCTGCCTTCAATAGGGGAAGGAGGGAGGTGGCTTCAGTTGGGGCTGCAGCTTTGGCCATGACAAGAGGACCCACTTCAGCCATTTCCGCACTAGACTGTTATAGCGCTATGATTCCACTTTCAACATCCTATGGAATCCTGGGGTTTGCCATTTCGGGAGGGGCCGGCCAGCCCCTCCCGAAACTGTAAACCCCAGGATTCCATAGGATGTTGAAAGTGGAATCATAGCGCTATAACAGTCTAGTGCGGAAATGGCCATAGTCATGCTACAGAATTATACCACTGTGGTGCCACTTTAACTACCATCCTATGAAAATCTGGGATTAGCAATTTGTGTGTGTGTGTCTTCAAGTCACCTAAGAAACTCATAAGGTTTTCTTAGGGTAGGAATACTCAGAGGTTGTTTTGCCAGGTCTTTCCTCTGAAATATAGCCTAAAGCACCTGCTATCCATTGGCGGTCTCCCATCCACATGCTAACCAGGATTGCCTCTGCTTAGCTTCCAAGATCAGATGGGATCTGGAGTCTTTCAGGAAGTTTAGAGAAGGGCATTTAGAACTCCCAGCCAGAATACTCCAGTTTCTCACCAAACTTGCAAACCCTAGGATTCCATAGGATGCAGTCATGGCAGTTAAAGCGGAATAAGAGCACAGTAATTGTGCACTGTGAATGGGGGCTAGGTTTTTCAGGCCCTGGGCCATAAAAGACATCCATCCCAGCCAGTCCATTCCAACAAAAATTGGCCAGAGAGATCGGGGAGGGAATCAACGCTCCTGGATGCTCCCAGAAAAGGCAGTCCTCTTTTAAAACTAGCTTCATGGCCCTCTCCTACCTGTTTTGTCCCCAATTTCCCCTCTTGTGGAATTCAGGCCACTTCTGGAGTAGGTAGGCCCCAGGCTTGGAAAATGCGGTAGGCCCCAGGCTTGGAAAATGACTCCCTAGACCTCTGGTATTTGCCTAGCCCTGTTTCAGAAGGACGGAGAATAGAAATATTCACTTACCCCAGGCCAAAACCAGTATAAAGATAAATATGTTCTTCATCTGTGCAGGTAAATGAAAGTGATCTATGAAGGCTCTTGTCAAGCGCTAGAAAGAATGGTTTAGTACAGTCTTGCCAGAGTCAGTGTGCCTGCTTTTATAAGCAATCTCATCAAGATATTTCTGTAAAATTACCTCTTCTCCAGCTGTGGTTTATAACATCTACGCCCCAAGACTGAAGCAAAACAAAGCAAGGGACCATAATTATCTAAGAAGTGGGAATGAAAACATAGGAGTATTTTTGTTGAATTCAACAGCGGGATGTGGGTAGAGCATTTTCCCCAACCTACTCTTTCCCTATGATGTCTGCCACTTAGTTTTACACATGGTGAAATGTCCATCAAACTATAGAAATTCATATCGAATATTTGCACCTATTTTGGGACAATCAAACCAGTTTCTTTCCAGTCCCTATAATTTTTGCATAAACTGACCCCAAAAGTCCATTCCACTCCATTTGTGAATGAATTTGGAATTTGTTTTTAAAAAGCATGAAAATTTTCATACAAATACATACTGTTAAACCTATTTTCTATTAAAATGCGTATTTCCAAGTACATTTTATTATTAAGAAAAATAGTTTTATGCATCTAAACTGCCAAGAGCTGACTCAGCACATGCAAGATGAGTGAAACCTGGAGAATAACTAAGTTCTAATCAACATATTGTAATCAAGATAGAAAATAGCAAAGACTGGGACGATTACTGAAGAAAGTCAAGGAAGCAAGTGCAAAGGCAGCTGGTTTACAGAGATGATTTACACAGATGATTTACATAACCTCAAAGTAGACAATGAAGACATAGAAATAGTTCAAGATTTTCCATAGCTTGGCTGAGTCATTAATCAGAATGGAGCCTGCAGTAAAGAAATGAGAAGAAGACAAGGACTTGGGAAGACAGCTAGGAAAGAACTAGACAAGCTCCTCAAGTGGTAATTGTTACGGCCCTGCATACCTCCTGATATTGATATGGTTTAATTGGCAAATATTAATTAATTGGCAAACTTCATTAATTGGCATTGATATCAAATGGGATCTGAGGTGACTGGAAGGTCAAACCAGACAGAGGAAAATTACTGACTGTAAATGTGAGATTGCAAGGAAGGTCAGCCCTCACCCTCCTCCAGGTGCAGCCAAAGTCATTGTCAGGCAGGTTACAAAGCAACCTTGGAGATAATAGGCTTATGCAAAAGCTGAACCTCTCCGATGGAATACAATGGTCAAACCAACATTCCCACTAAACAACGATTGTCTTAATGCTGTTCCCTCACCCCTGGATGTTTTCCTGCCTCAACTTCCCAACCTCTCAACAACACAGAGCTATTATGACAGCCACAACTAAATACTGAGACTATTAACTCTATTGGGATCCCATTGTTTGTGATGTAACTTCCATTGTCTACTAAGCTGGGAGACTGATTCACACTCACACCCCTTCAGGGAGGGAATTAGAGTATATAAACCCTCGGTTTTGAGCAATCAGAGGTAGTACCTGAAATTCTGGACACCACTGTCTTAATCCTGATTTGGTCTGACCTTAGACACCAGTGTAAGCCACCCCACAGCTTCTTCACTACTCTTCTGGATTGGTAACTATAACCCCAAACCCTCAGCCTCGCTATCCATATTTTTCCCTCCCTTTACCCTTTGGTTAGCTCCTATGTGAATGTGTGCCTGTTTGTATTTGCTGTGCATGTGTAAGTAAATTCCCCTCAATAAAACACATTTTCAGTTTACTTTTGAATCTCTGGCTGGTTCTTTCCTGCAAGACCCCGTAAACATTAATGGAAAGATCTTGTTAAGTTCCTCCCCCTCACAGGCCTCTCATTTTTTTTAAATAAAATAATATTTATTGAAAATTTATAACAGGCCTCCCAGTTTTGAGCTAATTAATTCCCTTCTATCGTGTGAAGGTACTGGCATTGTGGGTGGACCCTTGAGTCACCCACGTTTTGGGGTAACAAATGTATACCAGTTAGGATTATCCATGCCTTAGTATTTCCAATTTCTATTACGGTTGTGAAAGCTGGACACTGAAGAAAGCTGACAGGTAGAAAATCAATACCTTTGAAATGCTAGAGAAGAGTTTTACAGATATCATAGACCACTAAAAGGACATACAAGTGGATCCTAGGGCAAATCAAGTCTGAATTTTATTGTGGGGGGGATTAGAACAGAATATTTACCAGAGGGCAATGCCCTTATTTTTCTCCTTCCATGTAGCTTCCCCCTGCTTCTCACCTCTGGGAAGGGCCCAAAAAAATGAATTGTTGATAGGAACCTAAAGATGGTAGGGTGTGGGGGGAGGGTATCCACCCCCTCAATATTTGAAGCTTGGCCACATAATCGGACATAATCTGGCCACAAAGTACTGCTGGTAGGGGAACCTGGCCTTCATCCAGCTCCATTGTAGTTCCCTACTTCTGCTCTGTATGTGTGTCCTACGTGCCAAAGAAAAGGAAGTATTGGTGCAGATAGGAACAGAAAATAAACTGGGCCGGTGGGCAAATGATGGTGGCTCCATGTCATCACAACAGTGAGTCCATTCTGGGATTTAGTCTAAACTTTAAATATTTGGGGGCTATAGGTCTCAGCACCATGAAGAGTCCTTTCATGTCTGGAATAAAACTTAGAACAGATTCACAGCACAGAAGCCTCCAGTCAGCCTTGGATTACAGTCTATCATGTATAGAAACAATGGAATACACAGACTCATAGAATCCTTGAGCTGGAAGAGACTACAACGAACATTGAGTCCAATCCCCTGCCACGTAGGAATATACCATCAAAGCATTCCCAACAGATGGCCATCCAGCCTCTCTTTAAAAACCTCCAAAGAAGGAGACTCTATCACACTCCATTGAGGCAGCAGATTCCACAGTTGAACAGCTATTACCATCCAGAAGTTCTTCCTAATGTTTACGTGGAATCTCTTTTCCTCTAGTTTGAAGCCTCTGCTCCATGTCCTAGACTCTGGAGCAGTGGAAAACAGGCTTGCTCCATCTTCCATTTGGCATCCTTTCAAATATTTAAACATGGCTATCGTGTCCCCTCTTCACCTTCTTTTCTCCAGGCTAAAAACACCCAGCTCCCTAAGCTGCTCCTCACAGGGCTTTATGGTTTCCAGGCCTTTTTATCATGGTTTCTTCCCCCCCGGATTGCTACTTGGGTTTAATCAGACAGGCATGTTCATTTCTTGATGGTTGCCTGAATAAACAGGGTTAAGAAAAGTCTCTTCTCTGGATTACAGCTCCCACAATCCCCAGCCAACCTGTCCTTGTTGGCTAGGAGATTATGGGTACTATAGTTCCAAACAGTCCTCAGAACAATAGCAGCAAAAAGGATGGAGGGAGGAGAGTAGTGGCAGCTGGGGGCTTCTGGTCAAGACTTTAAGAACAGACTGGGAGGGAGCTGTCCAAGGTGCCAAACCTACTTTAGGGATAGGGTTCTGCACCTTTAAAGATCACACTAAAACCTGGAACAGATTCACTGCACCACAGATATGGGAGCCACCAGCTGCTATTGAATTGGGGTGGGGTTGGATCATTTTTTTTTCCTTACTGTAAATGGATGATCCTTCCAGACCTTTTGCCTGGTTAATTACAGGCTTTTCCTATTGTTCAGAAGAAGTGCAGAAGGAAAGGGACAGGTCGGCTGATAACAGGTTGTTTTGTGTTCTATTTCCACCCACGGATGATGGCTGCCCCGAAGGTAAACATGACCAGGGCCCATGTATATGGATCAGCTGAGATCATGTCCTTTTGCGGCCTGAGCATCTTGAGAGAGGGTAATCATAGCTGCTGCAAAGGTTTGGAGTCGGAAGGAAGTCTGAGCCGGAGGGGAGAATTTGGATCACCTGAAAGAGGAGGCCTTGGAACAAAACAACTGTATCACCTTTCCCCCATTTGAGAAAACCAGACCAGAGGGCCAAAAGTCACAGAAACAACCAAATAGCCAGGGAAGACAACGCCTGAATGTCAAAGATTCAGGAGCAGAAGCAGTCATTGTATAAAGGCTGCATGCTTCAAACTGGCTGTCATCGTGGAATGGGACTGGGCAACTGGGCTGGGACTTCCCCTACAGTCACCAGTGGGATACATGAACACATTTTCTCTGAACTGGAAGTGATATGATCTTACTTCTGGTTTTAGTTTTGCCCTATTTGGGGTGATGGGGTGGGGTTTAGATTGGTTATGGAGGTGAGAGAAGAAATTTTGGTGCTGTTCGAAAATGGTAAATCACACCCCACAAAATTGGGTGCTGGGGGCTTTGAGGACTCAGCCTGCTGTACTGGTTCGAGAGTTGAACTACGACCCTGGAGACCAGGGTTTGATTCCCTGCTTCGCCATGGAAACCCACTGGTTGACCTTGAGTGTGTCACATATTCTCAGCGCCTTGAAAATCCCGTGGTAAGATCACTTTAGGGTCGCCATACATCAGAAATTACAACAGCAACAACAGCATATCCTCCAACTGTACCAGTTCTGCAGGGACAGTCCCAGTCAATTTTCTGTCTTTCCCACCCTTTCAGTTGATTTTAAAATGTCCCAGTTTCTCTCTCCCGGTTCCACTTTCCCCCTTTGTCCTCACTTACTTCACTTTTTGCAGACTCAGTAAAAAGCACAGAGGAGAGGAGGGGTAATGTCTCTCTCATCCTCCCACTTTCTCCCTTTTTCCTCACGTTATTTCAGTTGCTGCAAACTGAGTTCAAAGTGCAAAAGTAGTTTCCACTCCACTTGGGGGAGAAGAAATGGGAGGAGCTTTTCCCTTCCCTTCCCTTCCTTTCCCAGTAGACCCAACCAAAAGCAAACTGCTGCAGTCCCTCTTACCTTGTGTGTTCTTCCTCATTCATAACTTTTGCCATCTTGGCCATGCTCTAATGTTGCTTGTCCAGTTTTCATCTATCAAACGTTGGAGAGGATGCAAATCACATGAGCCCCCAGGCACAAGAGTGAAGGTGTGACCGGGCCATGAGAACGTCAAGGTTTGGATATTCTGAAAATCTTTAAACAGATCTGTGTGAACCTTTATCGTATTCGTTTATATTCTGGGTTTTCCCCAAAGCTGGGACTCAGAAGGGGTGGACCCTCAAAACAGCCCGATGGAGAGATGCTGAACAACTCTTTGTGGTGAAAATATAAGAACGATGGAACATGGAACGATGGTGAAGGGTCTGGAAACCATGCCTCATGAGGAGTGGCTTAGATAGCTAGGTATGTTTAACCTGATGAAAAGAAGGTTAAGAGGTGACATGATAGTCATGTTTAAATATTTGAAGGGATGTCGTGTTGAAGATGGAGCAAGCTTATTTTCTGCTGCTCCAGAAACTAGGACACAGAGCAATGGATTCAAAGTAAAGGAAAAGAGATTCCACCTAAACCTCAGCAGGAACTTCCTGATGGTCAAGAGCTGTTCAGCAGTGGAATATGCTGCCTCAGAGTGTGGTGGAGTCTCCTTCTTTGGAGGTTTTTAAGGAGAGTCTGGATGGGCATTTGCTGGGGGTGCTTTGAGTGTTTGTTCCTGCATGGCAGGGGGTTGGACTCAATGGCCATTGTGCTCTCTTCCAACTCTATGTTTCTGTGATTCTATGGGGACCATAATGAAATATCCTCAGAAACAGAAGGACTCCATTGCTGCATCATTTTGTTTCAGGTTCCATTCGCTGCTTTGACAATTCAAGGCGTCTCTTTACCCCCAAAGGAGTGGCTATTTCAAAAGCAAGCCTTTAGCTCACATGGAAGGGGAAGGGAAGAAAACCTGGTTATATAGTGAGGTCAGTCAAGTGCCAGAGGGAGTATGTTTAGGGCCAGGATCCTGTTGCAGCAAAATGCCAGCGTAAAAATTGTTGCATAAGGAGTTGGTTTCACCAAGGTTGCATAAGTGTGACCCCTCGCATAGCCAATCATCCCACAAGCTGTCACACACAACCTTCTCTCTCTCTCTCTCTCTCTCTCTCTCTCTCTCAATTTTTCTTTCACCTTTGGCTTTAGTGGGTGGGGAACTATTTGACTGTTACACAACAGGTAAGGTCAGGCCTTAAGCAATTGGTTGTGCAACTGTGGGATGCAGCCTAATTATGATGAGGTAGGTTTACACGATGCTGAACATGGATGAGATTTTGGCCCTTGTTTCAGCTTTTTAACCTGTAGTCAACTCTGTGTGTGCATGTGCGTGTGCGTGTGCGTGTGTGTGTGTACATGTGTGCGGTGAAGTAATAGGGAGACACTCCTCATTGCAAGTCGTGACCTTGGGAGGAACCTGTAGCTTCTCCATAATCTTCCAAGCTCTTGAGCTAATGATAAGTTTTCCTGGTTCCCAGATGGTGTGCTTCCAGCTCGCAATTTGGAATGACTTGGCTATGACCTCCCTGTCTGACAGTTAGAATGCAATGTGCAGCCTTTAGAAAAGCCCATGAATGATACTGTTTGGAACCTTGTCTCTCTCAACAATGGCTGGGATCCTGCCCCGTCAAACGCAGCTACTGCTGCCTGTGCCACCCAAGCAAAGAGTTTCTGAGGTTCTGTGAGTCAGGGCACTGGGAAATGATGACTAGGATACCTTCCCTGTCTCAGAGCACATTAAGACAGACAACTGGAGAGACCCCCCTGGGTACTGCTGGAACTGCTTGTCTTGGTGTGCCTTACTAGTGGGAGAGCCTTGCAGATGCCATTTCCTGGTACCCCAATGTATTGCACCGTGGAAAATCCTTTGGTTGAGACACTGCTTGGCTTAAACCGTAGATTTTTTGAGGTCACATTAATAACTGTAAACAAGAGTCCCCAAAGTTATAAGACCCTAATTCTGCTTTTGGTCTCATAAATACTGAATAGGATGTTAGCTTATATTGTTTAGAACCATGCAAATCTATGACCATATGCTTTGGAACTTTACAAGTTTCAAATAATGCAATTATATTTTTTAGAACTGCTCTAGACCTTGGATGTTATCTTGTTCAACCCCCTGATCAATACCAGATGGTAGGACATTCAATACCAGATGGCTACAACATTCTGGAGACAAGTTAGTGAAAAGGGCATTATAAATAAGCACTGTTGTTGTTGTTGTTCATCGTCGTCGTCATCATCATCATCATCATCATCATCATCATCGTTCTATCTCATGACAAAGAGAATCCACCACTGCCTGAGACAGTGTGACCCACCATGCAGACTTTAATGTAAAGATGAGAAACCTGAAGATATGGGCTGAATCTGGCCCTCCTAAGATTGCAGTTTGGCCCTCAGAGCTTCCCAGGCTGCTACATCCCTTTCCCATCACACTTTTGTTTGGTGATTTTCCATAGCGTGTTTCCCTCCAGTAAATGCATTAAGCTAAAATATGCTGGTATTTTTGTCTCTCCTCCTATGTAGACCTTGATACTGCCTTGCAGTTGAATTCTGTGCTTGGACTGAATTCAGCCCTGGAGCTTTGGATTTGGATTCAGTGTGTCCTCTCAGATTTTACATTTTTCCCCCTTTCCCTCAATCAGCAGCATCCTGTTAGTGACATATGTATGTGTAAGTGGGGCTTATATGTATGTTTTTATCTTTTGCGATGGGATGCAAGGATGTATTCTCTACCCTTCATGCCTTTTGCAAAACCTTCTGCTAATAATTTACTAATTCAGGGAGACCATTGAGATGATAACAATGTGGCCGGTCTGGGCTCTGAGGGGAACAAAAAAAAGGGGAATTGCATTCCATACTCCAATGCACTCTTGTTTCTTCCCCCTTCCAAGTTGAGGACAGCTCCTTCTTCATTGTCTGAATTGTCTCCTCACTGTCCCTTTGTACCAGTAAGCAGCAGTAGGACCTTTCTGCACCACACTGACATAGTACTATTATTCATAGAATCATAGAATCATAGAATCATAGAGTTGGAAGAGACCCCAGGGGCCATCGAGTCCAACCCCTGCTATGCAGGAACACCCATCAAAGCATTCCCAACACATTCCACTTGCAACCTCCTATAGAATCCCGGGGTTTGCAGTTTAGGGAGGGCCATTGAGAATGCTCAACCAGAGAGCTCTTTGACCTCGGGAAACTACAAACTCCAGAATTCCATAGGAGGTTGAAAGTGGAATAATAGCACTATAACAGTGTAGTGTGGAAATGGCCATGGTTAACTTGTGTTCTGCTAGGATCCTTACATCTTTTGGATAAATACTGTTGTCAAGCCGGTCTCACTCATTCTTTGCCTTTCATTTTTCCTGCCTTGTTAGATTTCAAAACTCTGCAAAATATTTCACTGGATCATCCCTTCCAAACATGAAAAAATACAGGGAGTAATAGGACAAACTTCCTCAGTCTGCTGTATCACACTGTGCTATAGTTGTATTCAACTCAGGGACTGTGTATTCCCAGCACAATGTAACACCACTTGCACTATCCTGACATGATGTAGAATCTTGGTCCACATATCACCTATCATGTATGAGCTTCCAATTCACTTCTGAGCTCAAGTGAAGTTGTTGGCCCTGACCTACAAAGCTCCCAATGATTTGGGGCCAGAACAACTTCTTCCCATATAAGCAAATCTGGAATTTGAGATGGTCATAGAATTGTAGAACAATAGAGTTGGAAGAGACCCCAGGGGCCATCCAGTCCAACCCCCTGCCATGCAGGAACCCCCATGAAAGCACTCCCAACAGATGGCCATCCAGCCTCTGCTTAAAAACCTCCACAGAAAAATACTCCACCACACTCTATTGAGGCAGCATATTCCACTGTCGGACAGCTCTGACCATCAAGAAGTTCTTCCTGAGGTTCAGGTAGAATCTCCTTTCCTGCAGCTTGAATCCATTGCTCCTTGTCCTAGTCTCTGAAGCAGCGAAAACAAGCCCACTCCCTCCTTGACATGACATCCCTTCCAATATTTAAACATGGCTATCGTGTCCTCTCTTAACCTTCTTTTCTGCAGACTAAACATCCCCATCTCCCTAAGTTGCTCCTCATAGGGTTTCGTGGCTTCCAGACCTTTCACTATTTTGGTCATCCTCCTCTGGACACGCTCCAGCTTGTCCATATCCTTCTTGAAATGAGGTACCCAGTCAATACAGTGAAGGCTGTATTGGATATCCCAAGCTGATGAGTATGTGGACAGGGCCTTCTCTGTGGTAGCACTGTGGATGTGAAATTCCTTCCCAAGGGGAGTCTGAGTGACTTTATCCCTCCTTTGCACTCCGTAGGTGCTCCAAACTATATTCATTTAATTTTTTTTGTTTCTTTGTTTAATTTATATTCCACCTTTCTCCCAGTATGGGACCAGGTTGTTGTTGTTATTATTTTGTATGCCTTTTGGTCTTAAAATTAGCTTTAAAAGTTGTTTTTAATCTGTATTCAAAGAATGACAGGTTTTAAAACTGGCTCTAAAAACTGTTCTTAATCAGTTTTTGAAGAATGCTAGGAGCCCTGCATTTCTTTAAGAGCCCTGGGCAGAAAAACAATAAACGGACTTTTAACAAATGAATCCAGCCAGCTCTCCATATTCATTATGGTTCGGGGCGCAGGATTCCCAAAGAGGGGAACAACCGCAAATATCAAAATGTGGTCGGGGAGAAGGGGCTGAGGCATGGTGGGGAGAGCAGACACCCAGTGTCCAAACCATGTCAGGGAAAGGAGAGGGAAAGAGGGTAGGTTGGCATAGTTGCGCTATACTTCCTCTCTCTCACCCGTCTCCTTCCTTGGATACGGGGAGGGCATGCGGAGAGGGTTTGTGGTGCTGAGAAATCAGGCTATGGGCCATCCTTAGCTGGCTAGGCAGAGCCTGAGGTGAGGGAGGGAGAGGTTGGAGAAACTTGCAAATAATCAAATCCATAACAGTCAAACCCAAAATGTGGAGGGCCTACTGTATAAGTTTCTTCCCATAGCCTCTGGCATTGATTCACCTTGTTGCATGTCTGATCCTGCCAGCAGAGGGCAATAAAGCACACATGTGCTCTGTTTCTGGAGGGCTGGGGTTGCTCTGCTCAGGCTGAACAATTTGCTCATAAGAAACTGTCTTGCGCTGTGCCACTCTGCTAGGATCTCTGGACAAATATATTTATAGGTATGTACTGCAGTTTCATCATGCTCTTCATCCAGAAGTGCTCCTGGCATAGCTCACAGGTCAATTAAAAACAACTGTAGCAAAGCAGCCCTTGCCCACAGACTTACAGTCTAAAAAAAGACATAACATAAAAGGAAAGTACGATTGGGAGGGAAGAGGAAAACAAGAAAAGTTAGACTCTTATAACGATTAGCTCTGATGCAGCTGTAGCAGGTGTAAATCAAGGACAATACAGGTATTTTTGGTCATAACTAGCACAAAGATAAGAACTGAAAGAGAAACTGAAAATTGCTGGCTCCTGAGCTGATGAGGTGGCACTACTTCCTGTTTCTCCCTGGAGCCAAGTAGATGAGTACTAAAGTCCATGTGAGTGGACTTATACCTGCCAGAAATATGGAGATGGCCACTTTGCAAAGTCCGTATTCAACAGAGTACTGCTATGACATTATTACGTAGGGGAGCTGACCAAGTTTCCATTGTGCACCCATCCCATTGTGCACTGGTCCCATCGGGCACTCCTGATATGTATCTAGACAACAGCTGGGAACTGCCGATGCATACTGATAGATCCCAGTGTGAATCGGGACACTCTTCCTGGCGCCCTGATACTATTTTTTTTTTCAATTTACCAAAAGGGTTCTAAGTTTGTGTAAACTTATGCAGCATGGTCCACAATATACAATTGCAGCTGTTGCCAGCATCATGCCCAGGGCCTTTGGCCAGCATTATCTCCAGTTATTGTGTGCCTTCAAGTTGTTTCTGACTTATGGAGACCCTAAGGTGACCCTATCACCAGGTTTTCTGTGGCTGAGTGTGGGTGATGTGCCCAAGGTCGCCCGATGGGTTTCCATGGCTGGGCAGGGAATTGAACCTTGGTTTTCCAGGGTTATGGTCCCAACACTCAAAAAACTACACCATGCTGGCCTTCATTCCGTGAGACAGAAAGGGTAAATTTGTATCCCACGGACCCTGCAGGATAGTTTTGCTTTAGCTTGGCAGTTCAAGGTTGGGAACAGAACAGGGGAACAAACTTTCATTTTGCTCACTTGCTTGTACTCTTCTCATAGCTATTCGGTTGGGAGGTGGGTCGTGCCCACACACTTTGGTTTCCTTTGCTTGCTTCTGCATCATCTTTCAGGAGCTTTGCATGAGGAAGTGCCTCTCAGCCCAAGGAACCTGTTAGCCAGCCATGGAAATCAGGAGTGTCAGCTATGGGGTAGTCAGGGCAGAATTAGTAGCTTAGGGGCTCTGTCCCACCACTTGCTGTGAGGGGAAGCTAGAACCAATCAGGTCTTCTCTCTGTCCCACCACTCTCACAGATGCATCTAGTGGGA
The DNA here is from genome assembly GCA_030412105.1 of Cyclura pinguis. NCBI lineage: Eukaryota > Metazoa > Chordata > Lepidosauria > Squamata > Iguanidae > Cyclura > Cyclura pinguis. Next base: position 10,557,553 of record CM059612.1, read on the forward strand.
ACAGATGCATCTAGAGAGGACATGATAGCCATGTTTAAATATTTGAAGGGATGTCATGTTGAGGAGGGAGTGGGCTTGTTTTCTGCTGCTCCAGAGACCAGGACAAGGAGCAGTGGATTCAAACTGCAGGAAAGGAGATTCCACCTGAACCTCAGGAAGAACTTCCTGACAGTCTGGGCTGTCCAGCAGCGGAATATGCTGCCTGGGAGTGTAGTGAAGTCTCCTTCCTTGGAGGTTTTTAAGCAGAGGCTGGATGGCCATCTGTCGGGAAGGCTTTGATGTGGGTTCCTGCATGGCAGGAGGTTGGACTGGATGGCCCCTGGGGTGTCTTCCAACTCTATGATTCTATGATCTTCTCTGTGGCTGCCTCCAGGCTCTGTGGAACTCCCTTTCCAGAGAGTTTAGGTTGGCACACTCCCAGCTATCTTTCTGCAAGCAGGGGAAGAGTTTTTTGTTGTTTTGCCAGGCCTTTGAAGTATGGTTGCTCAAGAGGAAAGGGCCTTGCATCACGTGCTGCATTGCCTGTTTATTGTTTCTTTTGACTGGTTTTCATTTTATTGGTTGTTTAGTTACAATTTTAACTTCTGCAAAATGAGAACTTCTAGCTGCATTTGTTTTAACTTTTGTAAGCTGCCTTGTGTCCTGATCTAGGAGAAAGGCAGGATTATAAATAAATATAATCATAATCACTGATCACAATCATAATCTATTATAGTAAAAATCATAAACATAGTTGCAATGGACTATGGTGCTTCCCCTGTTCTAGACCACCCGCTGCTTCATTTGCCACTAAAAAAACCTTGTCTTAAAGCAGTGGCGTGTGTCAGATTTTCCTATGAGACAAAGGGTGTTTCCATAATACACTGCCATAGTGCTATTATTCCACTTTCAACCTCCTGTGGAATTCTGGGATTTGTAGTTTACTGAGGCCAAAGAGCTCTAAACACCCCTCTTTAAATTGCAAACCCCAGGATTCCACAGGATGCTGACAGTGGAATAATAGCACTATAACAGTGTAGTGTAGAAATGGCCAGAGGCACTTTATAGCAATATTCTTATTCAGTTGTTATTCATGTTGACTGCAAACATTATCTTTATGTACTGTATTATATTCTTTATACCTTTCATTGTTCTTTGTTTTTGGTCTTTTGTGGTTTATGTATCTCTGGTTGAGACTCTGCCCTCCTGTATTTATTTAGCCATCAGACAGAAGTGCAGTGGTGGAGCTCCATCGTCATAGGCCATTTCCTCACTGTACTGTTATAGTGCTATTATTCCACTTTCAACATCCTATGGAATCCTGGGGTTTGCAGTTTAGGGAGGGGCCTTTAGAATTCTCAGCCAGAGAGCTCTTTGACCTCGGGAAACTACAAACCCTAGAATTCCACAGGATGTTGAAAGTGGAATAATAGCGCTATAACAGTGTAGTGCAGAAATGGCCATAGTTTGGTTGAAGATGCAGGATCTTAGTCTATGCTTTTATCCTATTTAAATTATTCTGTTGTTTTTTATCTGGAATTCTTTTAAACTGCTTACATTATTTTACTTGTATTATTTTACCCTGAGATCTCATGATAGAGGGTGCAGTGGAAATAGATGGATAGATAGATAAGACAGCTAGCTAGACAGACAGACAGACAGATACATGGATGGATGGATGGATGGATGGATGGATGGATGGATGGATGGACGGACGGACGGACGGACGGACGGACAGAGAGATAGTTCTCACGCACCTATTCCTAGAAAAAATTAGACTGAACCTGGGGCCTTTTGAAAGTCAAACCAGTATTCTTGGTCATTCACAGTTTTCCCTTTGGTCCAGCGCCAGTGGCTTCAGCTTGCAGATGACCAACATGATGTGGGTAGGAAGGTGAGTGAACAGATACCCCACATGATGTGGGCAAAATGTTAGCCGGGTGACCGGGGAGAGTGGGGAATGCAGCTGTACAGAAGTATTAGAGGATATGTGATGGCAAAACTTTGAAACAGGCCAACGAAAAAGCTCTGCAGTATTTGAGAAGCACCAGAGTGTGTGTAGGTAACCAGGCAGAGCCATGTTCATGTTATGATTGCCTGCTACAAAATAACATGAGGGTTCATCTAGTCCACATGTGTCAAGCACAAGGCTCGCAGGCCAAATCCAGCCCGCTAGGCCATTTCATGTGGCCCTTGCATCTCTCTTGCAGCTGCCGCACTCCCCCCGCCTGGCGAGCCCAATCCCCACATTGCGGACCCCCGGCTGCCAGTATTCTGAAGAGGGGCCTTGCAGCCAGCACTCGCAATCTATTTCTACTTGTGACTGCTCTTCTGTTCAATTGTTGTGGTCAGAGCGTTGCCTTGGGTTACCATAGCAACACTCTGTGCTGCTTGCAAAAGTTGGACAGGGGAGCAGTCAGAAGTAGAAGTAGACAGCAAGTGCTGGTGCTGGGCCCCTCTTCAGAATACTGGCAGCCGGGTGGCCTGCAATGTGGGGATTGGGCTCACCAGGTACAGAGAGGGGGAGGGGGGCAGAAAGAGCAACATGGGCAGGGGGGAGCAGAAAAAGACATAGGGTGTCTGGGGGTGGAAAGAGACACAGAGAATCTAATGCATTAAATTGAATTCAGAGGCAATTATTTATATGATAGAAGAGTAGGTACACAGCTGGCCTTTTGAGGGCAACCATAATGCTGATGTGGCCCAGGATGAAATTGAGTTTGACACCCCTAACTAGTCCAACCCCCAGCTTCATGCACAATTTATAGCGGGGAAAACTAGAACAGCAATCCTGACAGATGGCCATCCAGCCTCTATTTAAAAACCTCCAAAGAAAGAGACTCCACCACACTCTGAGGCAGCAGATTCCACTACGAAACAGCTCTGACCGTCAGGAAGTTCTTCTTGAGGTTCAGGTGGAATCTCTTTTCTTGTAGTTCGAATCTATTGCTTCTTGTCCGAGTTTCTGGAGCAGCAGAAAACAAGCCTGTTCTCTCTTCGATATGACATCCTTTCAAATACTTAAACATGGCTGTCCCCTCTTAACCTTCTCTTCTGCAGACGAAACATCTCCAGCTCACTCAGCCACTCGTCATAGGGCTTCATGGCTTCCAGACCCTTCAGCATTTTGGTTACCCTCCTCTGGACACGTTCCAGCTTGTCAATATCCTTCTTGAAATGAGGTGCCCAGAACTGGATACTGTATTCCAGACGAGGTCCAACCAAAGCAGAATAGACTGGTACCATTACCTCCTTTGATCTAGACACCATACTCCTATTGATGCAACCAAGAATCGCATTGGTTTTCTTGGCTGCTGCATCACACTGCTGACTCATGTTCAGTTTCCAGATGAAAGGACCATTCGCCTTTGTTGCTGGGACTCACAAACAGCTAGGAAAGAATCTTCTTTCCTTGGCGCATAACAGCATAGTTCGGTGTATTGTCCATTCTCCTACCAATCCTAGCTTCATGACTTGCAATGATGATTGCAGAGCTCGGTTTCGGTATCGAAGGTCAACCAGAGACTAAAGCCAAAACTCTATTTAGAGTTTTATTCCATTTTTTCTTTTATACTCTGTTTTATTCTCCATTCTACCTTGATATATTTAAGTTAACACCAAGTTTAAGAATAAAAACAAACCCTACCAGAAGGTTAATTCTAAAGTTGTATCTGTATATTGAAGACAAAAGGGTGACTTAGAACATTTCCCCCGTACTCTAACTGCAGAGTTACCAACTTTTACTAGTCAAATAAGTCCTGGGATATTTTAGACTTGTTTTGCTCTGTTTGATTTGATCTACATTTTCTGCATAGCAGAGAGTTGGACTCGATGGCCCCTGGCATCTCTTCCAACTCTGTGATTCTACGATTCTATGATTCTTTGCCTTCTGGTTGTCCATTTCTGCCTTGAAAATTTGTGCCATGCTTTTGTATTTTTAATTATTGTTTAGGTGGTGTAGATCAATTAAACTGAAGTTCTCTTATTTTTTTAAAAAAATAAATCTAGCAGAAGGGACAAAGCTTTTGGCTGAATCAGCAGTCAGTTTGATGATGGTCACCTCAATCATTTTAGTTGGAAACCTAAGAAGAAACTGGATTTGCAACCGACCACAGAGTCATCGCTACTGTGATTAATCTCTTTCCTCTTGCTCATCCTCAGCCAAGCACGTCTACTAACAGATTGGTGTGTGATATGAGAAGGGGAACCCCCAAATCCTTCCCTTCCCATTTAGCTTTTCCTTGACAAGACTTCTTCAGCTTATCTTACCTCAGAAAACTGTCTGGCAATCGGGCCAGCCCAAGCGTGTGGAGGTGGCAGCTGGATGAATTAACTTGACTCTTATTTTGAACTAAGGATTAGCAGGGCTTGGCTATGGCACAGGAGTCCTTTGGGAGGAAAAATGGTACAGCTGTCGTTGGTTTTTCTTTCAGTTGCTTAAACCCTGCTTCCTAGGAAAAAAAGAAGTCATCTAAATTGGCGAAACAAGACAGACAACATCCAAATTGGCATTGCAAACTACACAGTGCAGAAGAGGGGAGTGAGTGTTGCCCCAATGTCAAACCCCATCCCAGAGAATATAAATTTGATATCAAAAATGCCCGCCATGCCAGAGAGGTTGCCTGAGCGGATATGTAGACAAAGAGGTTGAATGACCGAAACTAGGTCTGGCCAGGAAAATCCCCAGTCACATTCCCCTAGGAGACCTCAGGCTAAACACCTCCGCACGGACAAAGAGTCCCCAGCCAAAAACAGCAAACTTGAGTGGATTATTGGGTTTTCCCCAGGTTGAGCAACTCCAACTTTAGAAAAGTTCTACACGGTGAGGTCCATCCGTATAAATCAATCATGCAAACTACCAAGTTGCTATTGTGTGACATTTCTCCCTCTATTCTGGCCATTGCTCCTCCCAAGAGGGCGCCTGCTCTCGAGGTACGTTCTGCCCTATGAGTAGTCCCAGTTTTTGAGGGCCTCTTCAGAGAACTCCCCGCCATGTTAGCAGACTGGCACTCTGTTAGTCGACTGATTCCCTCAGCCGCTTCTCTTCACTGAGCTCCATTCTTCTTTCTGCTTCCCAGACCGAAGACCTCAGGATAGGTGCAGTATCATTGCCTTTACTCTCTCTCCCTATCAATTTTCACCTCTTTCCTTTCTCAATAGGCCTTTTGTGCATGAGTGAGAGAGTGTGTTGGTGTGTGAGAGTGAGAACACATTTATTAATAAAATCCAGTTGTCGGTACGATTGTTTGGCTTTTCGCTTGGTTTGACCCCATAAAAATTGGGTAAAAGATCCTGCTGAGTTACCCTGCCCCTCATTTGGCTACAGCCAGTGCTCCGCTAATTTCCCCAATCTTTGCATTTTTGGAGTGATGTTTCCTCAAGGTGTTCCCCCAAGGGACCCCCAGAAGTCAGGAATGAAGAATCGAATGCCATAAGAGGAAAAGACATTGCTTCACACCAAATGAAGTCACTCACTGTTCTGGCTAACCTACAAGAAAAGGTTGAGGGAGCTGGGCATATTCAGCTTGGTGAAGAGAAGACTGAAGGGTGACATGATTGTAGTCTCTAAATACCTCAAGGGCTGTCAGGAGAGGAGGGGACAGGCTTGTTCTTTGCTGCCCCAGAGGGTAGGACCAGGTCTAATGGTTTGAAGTTACAGGAGATCAGATTTTGACGGAACATTAGAAGGAATTTCTTCAGTATAAGAGCAGTTTGGCAATGGAACCAATTGCTTAGCAAAGTGGTGGGGTCTTCTTCTCTGAATGTCTTCAAAAAGAGGCTGGACAGTTGCCTGCTTGGGATGCTCTATCAGGAGATTCTGCACTGCGTAGCATCTGGACTCAGTGGCCCAGGAGGCCCCTTCCAATGCTACGATTCTTCCAACCCACTGACTGGCAGGAGTCATGCAGGGGGATCAGAGAGAGAGGTGGGGAACGTCTTTCCTCAGCTTTCCCTGGAGACGCTGAGGGCTGAGCCAGTTTTGTATATATAACACAGGTGGTCTCTCACTCAGCAGTGGTTCTCTCCACATTTGAAATCAAAATGTGGGTCGCGGACCTCTTTTATGATCCTTGAGGCCTTCCACTAGTCCTTGCAAGATCCCCAACCCTCAATTCTTAATCAAAAAAGTTGGTTTGATTTTGGGGCAATTTTTGCCCCTTAAACCACACAGAAAACTTCCAAAAAGTGTGAAAACATGCAAAAATACCCCCACAAGCACCCAGAACCCTCTATAGCCTCCATACCACTGTTTTCCTCCACAGTCCCTTTTAAAATGGTGACAGGAATCATTCATTCCCCTCATGAGAAGGACTCTGGAGGAAAATGGAGGGTTTTGGACTTGCTGTGGAGGATGTGGCTCATGAGCTGTGGCAAGGAGGCACTGGCTTCTGGCCACCAGTCAGTTGCCCACCCTATTTTATAGGGATGGAGAATGAGGGTCATTTCACAGAAACATAGGAAGGATTTCTGCATGTGGGGAATGTTTGCCATGGAGCTGTGACTATAGAAACCAAACTCTCCTTCTCTCCCACCTTTTTGCCAAATGTAGAGGGACATGAGGTGCAAAGCTGACCTCCTTTCCCTCTCCTTCTAAAGAGAACAACGCATTCCAACCTCTATGCACAAAGACACACAAGTCAGTATGAAAAGTTATCCATTGTATTTTAGATCTGAAAGAATACAAAAACATTATCAGTGCATGTTAATACACCTTTCTTTCTTTCTTTCTTTCTTTCTTTCTTTCTTTCTTTCTTTCTTTCTTTCTTTCTTTCTTTCTTTCTTTCTCCCTCCTTTCTTAATCAGGATAGGGTGGAATAAATTAAGTTACAGCAACAAGGATAGGCAATTATCCATATTTATGTCTCTCCCTCTCAAACAAGCACACATCCCAAATAAATTACAGTCAAATGTTCATATTATATTATATATTATAACTGCATCCATACCTCATCATCACAGGACTCAGCAGGAGAAAACCAACAAGAACAAAAGGGTAGAAGCAACTGAGCAGCGGAGACAGTGGCTTCTGATTCAGGGGCTCACAAAACCCATCTTGGGTTTTCATTTAAATGAAATATATTGGGGAAGGATAGGACTTGGGAGCTTGGAGAGCTCCGTTAAAGTCTGGAATAAACCAGAGCAAGTTGATCATCCCTCTGACATAGAAGCCACTGGCCACCCTAGAACACAGTACATATTTTATACAGAGAAACAATACAATATGATGGTTTCTCCCCCATGAAAGTGCTACTTGCATTTAGTCAGACAGACATGTTCATCACTGGATGACTGGCAGAAGAAACTGAGCTAGGAAAAGCCGTTTCTTGGGTTTATAGTTCTCGGAGGCCCCCAGCCAGCTGTAGTTCCTAAAACTCATTTTTGCAACCTCCCAGAAGAAGTAATGATGATTATTTCTTCCCATGTCGACTGAAGCCCAAAATACATTGGACTTCAGTTGACATCAGGAGACAGAAATGGGACCGACAAGAAAATGTTCTGATTCAGGGCTCCAGCCAAGCATCTTTCCTCTATTCCAGATCACTCCACTTCACTTGCATTCCCAGCCCTCCAAAATAGATGCTTAGTGCAATTTGGATAGTCTTCCTGCCATGCTTGATTCCTCCCTTCCCAATTTCTGTATCCTTCTAGAAGGGGACAGGTTCTCTCCAAGCCAGTTGATTCTTTCCACTTATGGGTGGAAGGTGCCATTTTGGCTGGAAAGCTTTTGTTACTGAGAAAATGACTGGGAGATCTGAACATGGTGATCTGTGTGATTCACCTCTGTTAAATCACCACTTGATGTGATAGCCAGTAAGGGATGAACGTATTTGACCAGCCCTCAAATATATAAAGTGCTTTATATCCTTCAGCCCCCTACAAAGCCCTTGGTGGCTTATCTTTCCCCCTATTTCTTACCTATCGGGGGGTAGGGGAGGATTTTTATTGTTCTGGATTCCACTATGTGTGTGTGGCAAAGCGGTTTACAAAATACATCTGGAACAAATTTGGAAAAGAAATGGATGCTCTGAGCAAAACTTCTCTTAGTCCCATGTTGCTGGCAAAAAAATCAAACACATATACCAGCATGCAGTTTGTTTTATATAAGAATAATCCTTGGTTATAGGAACAGCTGAATTTCACTTTTTTTTTTTAATTTGGAGGGGAGGGCAAAGAGTGCCACTTGGTTGGCATCCTGGGAGTTACTTACAGTGGCCAGCTTAAGGCATCATAACCTTCTGTTATGGTCATTGCAGAGGCTGGAATTCTGTTCTAACTCCACAATGAAAAATGTCCCTCCAAACCCACCGTTTAAGTGCAGCTGATGCCCAAGGGGCCCATGGTCATGTCAGTGAAGAGTCAAGGAGGAGAAGCAAAGAAATGTCCTGCCATTTTCTTTTACACGGGAACAGCGTCCCCCTCGGGGACTTCTGTAGGAGCCTGGAAGGTCCCAGAGAATGCCTGTCACAGTGCATCCAGCTAAAGGAAAATTGCTGGGCACATTGTTACTTCATCCCCTGCTCTCCACCAACACAGAAACAGCTGTCAGCATGGTGGCTGCCATGCTAAAAAGGTGGGGTTTAGGGTGGTGGCTCCAGGAGATTTATCAGAGCTGTTGTTGGAGATATGAATCCCAATGCAGGATCTCATCCCATAAACAAAAGAAAACAAGACTGGAATTCACTATTGCAATTATGCATGGGTAACCTGGTATTATGGATTTCTAACTGATCTGTATTCACAAACACCTGTCTATTCATGATTGTGGCACTATTGCCCCCAAGCAGTGGCCACCACCCCCTGTGAGTGACAGAGGTCTGTTCTCCTGTTAGTCGGGATGCAACAGACTGACATTTCCACCTGCCGCCTGAAACGATTTCTTGTGCGAGGAGGAATTGTGACCCTGCTTCTGTCTGTTGCACCAGAGGTTGCTGGCAGGAAGGGGATGGAAATGTCAGCCTTTTGTTCTTTTGTGCCCCAGTGCTCACAGCAGCTGATGCCCTTTAAGCCAGAATTGGGCAGGGGAGCTCAGGCTGATCTAGGATTAATCCATAATGTGCAAGGATGATATTTCAAATTTACGTTCAAATTTACAAGGGGGAAAATAGAATTTAAAAGTGAAATCCAGCCAGTCTGGTGTCTCTGGACTGCTAGCAAATTGCAGACCATTTCCACACTACACTGTTCTAGTGCTATTATTCCACTTTCAACATCCTGTGGCATCCTGGGATTTGCAGTTTAGGGAGGGGCCTTTAGAATTCTCAGCCAGAGAGCTCTCTGGCATCAGTAAACTACAAACCCCACAATTCCACAGGATGCTGAAAGTGGAATAATAGCACTAGAACAGAGTAGAGCAGAAATGGCACTGAAACTGTTCTGCTCACATCCCTATTTCTTCTTTCTTGTTGGAAGGGGGTACCCAGATCCACAGGCCATCCAAAGAAGCAGCTGGAGTTCTTTATGCCCAATCTGTCTGCTCCCTCATGCTGGCCACTGTTTTGTACTTTTGCCTCTCTGTTTGGGAAACTCTATAAAAAGTTTCTGAACTCCACAGCTTGAAAGAGGAACAACACAAGCAGCATTTAAAAAAAAAAAAACCACTGTTGCCATGAGTGTTATAGGCGAGGACAAACAGAACAGTGCTTGCTTTCAAACAAGAAAATGTGTCTTGGACATTACCAATTATTGCGGTCAAGTGTTATCACACATCTTCTACAGTCCCAGTAGAGAACATAGGCTCATAAATGTCTGATTAGAGGCATTTCTTTTTAAATAAAATTGTGTGGATGGTTTAACATTTAACTAGGCAACATCTGCAAAATGTTGACGGTCCAATCTGAGTGCCCAGCTGAATCTGGTTTCTTCAGGAGACTTTTCGCGGAAAGTTAAGAACAATTTTTTTTTTTGAAGAAAGAAAGAACTGGACACCCGCCAGGCCCTCTCCTGCCCTATACACACCTCAGAAGAAGCGGACTTCTTATGGGAACACAGTTTGTGAGTCTTGGAAGCAGGCCACAGGTCAGACGTATCTGACAACGAGATCGCTGTAGCCCCAGTGCAATTAATATCATGGGAACGGGGTTTTCAAGTCAGTCCAGGAACCAGTCTGGATGCAATGTCATTACTGGCTTGCAAAGTTCAATTTGGATGCAGCCCGGGATATAAGGGGTAGGTGGACATTTGATCTCCTCAAGTCAGCTCATTGTCACAGTGAAGGTCCAACCTGTCACCAGTTGGCTCCATTTTGTCTCAGGACAAGTCTGAGACAGTTTGAAAAAAAAGGAAAGTAACAGATTCTGGCTCCCATCGGATGTCAGATTCAATCAGTCTTGTGGTTCTGGAGCTACTGTGTCAGGGGTTAGAGATCACAATGTCTTTTGTTAGCCACGATCCCCCCAAGAGCAACCATCCTTAAGAAACGTGCATTGCAAGATCATGCACAGAGGGTGGCATTTCTTCAGATGCTTTGCTCATCTCTTAGCTGTTGGGGCCTAAATTTATACAATGCTCCTTTTCATGCCTATATCTATGAAGCACCACACCTGAGCACAGTTCTGGCAACTGGTACTTGTTGTATTTTGAATATGAAGGCAGTTCTTCATCTTGGAGAATGCAAGTGTTGCCGTTATGGGCATAAGTCTTCTCTGTGTTTTGGCTATCGACCAGGCCTTCCTCCACATGTCGGTATTTCTCCAGCGTCAAACTCACACTTGGGACACTAGGAGAGTGAGGCATTTTGTGCGATTTCTTGGCTGTCAGACGCCGGTAGAAGAAAATGAGAGATAAAATGGCCACGTCCACAAGGAACTCAAACATCTCGACCACGGACAGCACGGAGGACCCAAACCACAGACTCCACTGGCTTCCCATGCTGGACATTACCAGAGTTACCTAGACATAAACCAGAGGTAAGGTCATATGCTTGTATGTTTACAACGGTAACTTCATATGGAATGCTTAGATTTGAAGTTTAAAGAGGGGGAATTAGAAATCTTGGCCAGAGAGCTCTTGGGCCTCACTGAACTACAAACCCCAGAATTCCACAGAATGTTGCCATGTGGCACACAGCAATATAACAATGCAGTGTGATGGGGCCAAAGTGAAGAGCTTTCTAGTCAAAGTCCAGTATACTGATAACTCTAAGGCCATTTCTGCACTACACTGTTGTAGTGCTGCTATTCCACTTTCAACCTCCTATGGAGTCCTGGGGTTTGCAGTTTAGGGAGGGGCGTTTAGAATTCCTAGCTAGAGAGCTCTTTGGCCTCAGAAGACTACAAATCCCAGAATTCCACAGGATTAGGAAAGTGGGATAATAGCACTATAAAAGTGTAGTGCAGAAATGGCCCAGCTTCAGCTCCCTACTCAGCCATGGAAATCCACTGGGTGACGTTGGCCATATCACACAATCTCAGCCCCCAGAAAATGCTGTGATAGGTTTGCCTTAGGGTCACCAGAAGTTGGAAATGGCTTGAAGGCACACAACAACAATTATGCTTTTATCTTTTCATTATGTTTTAATGGGGTTTTTTGGACTGCTGTAATTTAGGTTTTTTGTTTTTGTTTTTAGTAGAAATGTCTATTTAATTTTCCAAAGAAACTTCTGGACACAAAGAAATGGCATCAAACTTCAAGAAAAGGGATTCCACCTAAATATTAGGAAGAACTTCCTGATGGTCAATGCTGTCCAGCAGTGGAATATGCTGCCTAGGAATGTGGTAGGATCTCTTCCTTTTTAAACAGAGGTTGGGTGGTCACCTGTCAGGAGTGCTCTGGTTGTAGCCATTTCCGCACTAGAGTGTTATAGCGCTATTATTCCACTTTCAACATCCTATGGAATCCTCCCCTCCAGCTGGCCCCTCCCGAAACTGCAAACCCCAGGATTCCATAGGATGTTGAAAGTGGAATAATAGCGCTATAACACTCTAGTGTGGAAATGGCCTGTGTCTTTGTGCAGGGCAGAATGGAGCTGGGTTGGATAGCCCTTGGGATCTCTTCTAATGCTTATGATTCTCTGATCTTGTATCAAGTAGATTTTTAGTGTACTTTGTTTTTTCAATTGATGTGAGCCAGCTTGGGTCCTGTGCTGAACATTTCTTAAATAAATAAATAATGGCCAGTATTCTGTATCAGCTATTTAAGTATCCTTAACTAAGTTAAATATACTCCCGCAAAACGGCAATGCTCCAACTGCTGACAGAATTGATCTTCTTCTCCCCATGAAGCTGATGCCTGGTAAAGTAGATTTCAGGGTCGGGGGGGGGAGTTATGATACGGGCAATAATGTCACAATCGTGACTGAGTAGCAATTGTGAATAGAGAGGATAGAGCCAGCATGGTGTAGTGGTGGTTTGAGCACTGGACGACGACCCTGCACACCAGAGTGCAATTCTCTGCTCAGCCATGGAAACCCACTGGCTGACCTTTGGCATGTTACACACTCTCAGCCCCAGAAAACCCCATGATGGGTTCACTTTAGGGTTCCTATAAGTCAGAAACAATTTGAAGGCCCACAACAACAATAGTTAAGGGTGAGCAAATCTAGGTAACTGTTCCATATTCACAATTGCTACTTGATCACAATTGTGACACTACTGCTACAAAGCACACACACACACCCCAAAAAAGAACCTCTTATTTTGCCAGGCATCAACTGCATGGAGAGAAGGCGGTCCAGTTTGCTGGCAGTTGCAATACGGGTGAATTATGTTTCTGGCCATTTCCGCACTACACTGTTATAGTGCTATTGTTCCACTTTCAATATCCTGTGGAATTCTGGGGTTTGTAGTTTCCTGAGGCCAAAGAGCTCTCTGGCTGAAAATTCTAAACTGCAAATCTCAGAATTCCATAGGATGTTGAAAGTGGAATAATAGCACTATAACAGTATAATGTGGAAATGGCCTCTGTCAGGTTTGGGGCCAGGAGAGGCTATTCGGTTAAATATTCTTAACTTACCAGCTGTAGAATACTGGCCAATTTTTTTCCTAATGTCCCTTTGCTGGAAGGCGGAAAGCAGAATAGAGAGATCGATATTCAATGTAGTAACAAAAATAACAGCAGCTCCAACTCACATTGTATTCAGGAGATTCATCCCATGAGTGGTAGTCAAGTTTCGCATAGAAAACATTCACCTTGGCGATATCTTTCCTGCAACAGAGATAAAACAAGCTTGGAGGTAAGCCAAAATTTCTCAGAATACTTTCTTGTGTTAGAATTTCTCATTTTTCCCCCTTTAGCACCCACAATCCCCAGGAAAGGGGCAGGAGGAGGATGGACACATGACTGATTTTGTTCTGTATATTCTTCTACTTTTTTTGGTGGAGGGTGGGAGGTGAAATTTGTCCCTCCACAGCGCCCTAGAGAAATGCAAGGAATTGTGGAGGATTCAAAATGCCAGCCTGATGGCCACAACCTCCCCCCAGCCTTTAGGGGAAACCAAAAAATTGTGCTACCCTCAGCACTAATGGTGATCCCAGCCTTGCAAAACTATGGGAAAATTCTTTCTCACAAAATTCTTTGTGGAAACATTCAGCAAAATAGTCCCCTCCATTTCATTTTCACAGACTTTTTTTTCACAGCAGGGAGAAAAATAGCAAAATTATTCACTGTGGCCTGTGGCAACAGCACCAATGAACATTTACCTCCCTACTCTTGTTGACAAGCAGCTGGAAGGCGAGGGGTCTGAACTTGAAGATGCCAAATTTTTGGAAAATGTGGGCAAATTGGGAAGGGGTAAAGCAAAGGAACAAATATATGCTACTAACCTGTTGCTGGTTGTGTTGTAACTGTTTTGTGCTTGCAAAGCCTTGTGGATCCATCCCTGAAATACAGAGGCAGGAATTGAGATGGAAAAGTAAAGGTACGAGAAACAGGAGTGAAACCAGTGTCTCCTCCTGCATTCAGATTTCTGACCTCCAGATGAAATTTTCTTCCAATCCCAGTCCTATTGTTCAGAGTGAAAGAAAGTTGTTCACACCTCTACACCTCTTCCACTTGCTGTTTTAGCATTCTCTTGGTCCCGCTGCCTGCTTCTTTTCCTTTGGATGCTGAAACTATACAGTCAGCCCTCCACATTTGCGGCTTTCACTTTTGCGGATTTGATTATTCAGGAATTATCTGCTGTCACCTCTGCTGCCTCCCTGTACCATTTTTAACAGGGACTGCAAGCCTCGTGAGACTGAGCAACTGCGAATGACGCTTGTAAACAGTGATGTAGACTCGAGTCGATAGACTCAGACTCAAGTCGGACTTAAATCACTTCAGTGACTTGACTCGGCCATAAATGATGCACTGACTCAACTCGACTTGAGACTTGTATATTTTTAATGACTAACTTGATGCCCTTGGTTCAGTTAACATAATGCATTCATCCAGAAACCTTATGACTTTGAACAACACCTCCATCTCTTTTTCCCTACTAGTCACATGACAATCTCTCTCAAGCCCAAAGTGTGGGCCCATTTCTCAGAGGGGAATAGCAAACAGGTTAGGCAATGGGCTTGAGGCAGGCTTGAGGTCTGCTCAGCAGTCTGTCCCTGCTGCATATTCAAGGAGCCTTCTAAAACCTTTCCTAAGACCAAAAGACAAGACTCACCCCCAGAGTGCAGGTGCATTTCTTGGAGGGGAACAGCAAATGTGTTAGGCAAGGAGCTTGAGGAAGAAGGAGCCTTCCTTCTAAAGCCTTTGAAGCTTCAGTAATGGGGAGTAAGAAGGATCTTATTCTCCAGTTCTGAAAAGTCGTCCAGCTTCAGAAATGGAAAGTAAGAAGGATCGTATTCCCTACTTCCGAAGCTGCAGATGGCAAAATTGCAAACGTGGAGAGCCAACTCTGCTTAAATTGTTAAAACTGAATTTATTTCACTCTAGCCATTAATTCTGAAATTTTGGTTGGGGTATAAAGTTGGCTTCCAGACTTGAGGCTTGACTTGAGACTTGACTTGAAAAGGTAGAGACTTGAGACTTGACTTGAGACTTGGAGTAAAAGGCTTAAATACATCACTGTTTGTAATGTCCCTCTTAAATATGGTGTGGGGCAGCAGTGGAGGTGGTAGTAAGCCCCACCAGCCACCCATTTCTGCCTTGTGAAGGAACCCTGATGCCTCAAAGGAATCTACAGTGGGTTGAATATGGTGATCATATTTTTTTGTGTCTTAAATATGGTTTGGAAGGGCCTAGAGCTATTCATGGTTTTTCTGCTTTCACAGAGGTCCTGTGTCCCTAGCGAATGTGGAGGGATGACTGTATTTCTAAATGCTCAGCTGAAGTTTTAAGTTGCTCCAAGGCTAGAAAGCTGGGAGCTGAAGGAATATTTAATCTGTGTGAGTGTTTCAGAATTTTTATTGTGGGGTAATGCCCCTTATTCCTCCTCCAATAGTTACGACTTGATAGGAACATCCTAAAACAAGAGCTTGCTATCTGGCCGGAGATTCCAGGGATTGGACCTCATGTGCCATCACTGACCTCGGATACCTTTTTTTTTTTACTTTTAAATTTTATTGAATATATATAAAAATGACAAGAACAGAACTTAACATGTAAGAAAACAGACAATAGACAAACAATGCATGTTAAAAAAAATATTCTAAATTAAACTATTTGACTTACACTACCTAAACAATCAGTACCAAACCCATCTAATCGAAATAAACAGTTAACTCAAAATATAAACAATAACACACAGTTAAAAAGTGGTTTCTACCCCAGCCAGCCATCAACTACTTATGGTAAATTATGCAACCACTAGTGTAATAAAGTTAACGTAACTGAAATTGATATTTACTGATTGATCTTATTTTTATAGTAAAAATTATTTAATAGGTAAAAACATATTCTTTATGTGTGTGTGTGTGTGTGTATTTAATATCTGAACTATATATTATGTAATTGTTAAGCACAAACTAATTATAATGCATCCACTGAGAAAAAGGAAAGTTTTTATAATTTTCTTTAACTCTTTTACATGATATAAAACTTTAACATATTCTTTTCATAACAAAGCAAAATAACAATAGCAAATTCAGAACCCCAAAATCATGATTTAACCCTCATTTTCTCTCAAGTATTCAATCAATAATTGCCAATATTTTTTTTACAAAATCTTGCTCTGGGACGCCTTTTAACCTCTCTGTCAGTTTATCCATTGCCACAATTATCAGCTCGGATACTCTTGAGCAGCACTAAAATAACTTTGACTCTCCGATGTTGCTGGACTCAGTTCCCATCACCTCCCGGCCGGCATGGCCAAAGGCTAGGGATTGTGGCAATGTTTCTTGACAACATCTGGAGGCCACAGCTTGGTGTCCCTTCCCAGCTCTAGAACTGGACCGCGGAATTGTAGGGTGAGTTCATTTGATAGGAGGATGTGTTCCAGGGGACCTTGAACCTTTCCAAGCTCCTCATCCTTTCAACCCCTCATCCTTTTTGTTCATTTCACCACCTCCCTGCCAACCTCATGGGGCTATAATTGACCGATTTGTTTCTTACAGCCATGTTTGGGGATTCATACGGGTTATACTTTACCTCTGATTTGCTTGATGGCCATTTGGCATATCCTGCCGAAAGTTTGTACCACATCTCCCTGTTGAGAACACAAAACAGCAACTGATGATATATTCTATTTACTTTATATCCATTATGTGCCTCCTTGTGTCCAGAACTATCAAATAGATAAGCTGGGAATTTGGGTTGTGTGAAGAACGGAATATTCTAACTGGGTGTGTATTGGTGTATGTTCAAAAAGCACTGTGTGTGTATGTGTTTTATTGTTGCAGGGTGAAGTCCGCTTGTTTTGCTGTTCTCCTCTAAACGATATATGACTTGATATATGTTTTTTGGATTTGTTGGTAATTGATGTTTCATCCCAATTCTGGGCCAAAGGGAAGGTTTATATCAAACAAATCATATCCCTCTTCGTAAATCAATTGAACTGCTGTTCTTCTTTCAGAATTATGTGTCTTCTAAGCCAGAGTTTGGAAAAAGTATTACTACTATTTGGGGAATTAGGCCTACTTTTCTCAAAATTCCCATGGTTGCTGCTACAGACCATGGTTCAAAAAGGGAATCTTTTCAAATGCATCTTGTGCATTCATTGGTTTATATGTTTCTGTTGTATTGCTTTCCTTTTTTCAAAATAAGATTTAGTTGCAGAGAGTAGGGGGAGAACAGTTTCTCTTCAGTTTGCAAATCTTGCTCTGGGCATATGGGAAAGGTCACAGTAGCTAGCCAGTCAGTGCTTTGCCCAACTGGTTTTGGGTAGAGACTAACAAAACAAGTTCCTCTGGAACTCAGTCCAGCAAGTTTCTACCTCTAATCAGTGCAGAACAAGTCCAGTTCTGTAACAGCTTGGATGCTCTAAGGCAGAGATAGACAACTGCATGGGGGTGAGGAACCAACAATACCCCTTCCAACCCCGCTCCAGGATGTACCACCCCAACAGTGCTCCCAAATACCTCTATCTTGATCTGAATCTTTCCCAAAGTGGTGACCAGAAATGAGATTGTGTCCCTTGCTGTTGCCATTTTGAGAGGGAATGTGGCCCTTTTCACCCAGCATTTTCCATGTGAAAGGGCACCTGGAGCATCGTGCGATTGTGAGGAGCGATCTGCATGACACATTCACAATCGCGCGACGCTCCAGGGTAGGGCAGGCGCTGATCGCGCACCTTTTCATTTTCAGCTAGAAGCCGAAAATGGTGCACGATCGTGCACTGCTCCTGGGCCCCACGTGCACTTACCTGGCGTGCGGAGCCTCCGAAGCCACAGCAGTCATGCTTCCTGCCCCAGCGCAGCCTGGGAAACTTCCAGGTTGCGCTGCGGAAGGAAGAGGGGGGGCTCTCACGCAAGCAGGCAGCTTGTGTGGAGCCAAAGGACCCCGGACACAAGAGCCTCTCACCGGAGGCTGCTTGCGCGATCCCCGCACCCCAGCACCGGAAGAAGGTAAGGTGCGGAAAGGGCCTTTGACGACATTGAAATATTTGGGTATTTTGGGTAAATTGAGCATTTTCTGTGTGGGGCTGGGCATTTCTGCACATTTGTGAAAGCTCCCTGTGCAGGATTTTTGGGGAAAAACACCCCAAAATTGTTCCAGATTGTTTTAAAAATGGGTGGGTTTGGGGGGCTTTAGGGGATTGGCTGCAGGGGATGCAGGGTCTGTAACCTAGAAGGTATTGAGCAAGAGAGGCAAGAGAGGTGTTTATTGGGGTGATCAATGAAAATGCAGATCTCTGAGCCTCGATAAGCACAAACCATTACCATTCAAACGGATGGAAATGCTTTTGCTACTCACTTGCATGGCTTGGGGCACTCATTGAAGCAGCTAAGATTGTGGTTGGCCAGCTGATTGTACAGCAGATAGAAACAATGACCTAAAAGAAGAGAGAGGAAGGGAGTCAATAGGAGGCAGCAGGAAAAGGACTGCCAAAACTCTACATTCAGCCTTGAGGTAATGTCCCAAGATGTCCAAACCCAAACCAAACTTCAGCTGCCTGAATTTGAGCACTGCTTTATGTTACCAACTGAACACAGTCAGATCATCATTCCTGTTTCTACAGGAAATCCCTGGATTGTCATCTCCTGTCTCCTTTGATCCCCACTTCCTGTTTTGAATTTTTAGAAGGAGGGATGGAGAGAGAGAGAGACTCCTCTGATCTATGGCCATTTCTGCACTAGACTGTTATAATGTTATTATTCCACTTTCAACATCCTAGGGAATCCTGGGGAAACCTCAAGATTTCATAGGATGTTGAAAGTGGAATAATAATGTTATAACAGTCTACTGTGGAAATGGCCTATGTCATGGTCCTCCTCAACTCATTTCTTCCACCGGAAGGCAAAACCCTTGAAAGTTCAAGCGAAACTTTGAGACATCACGTCACCCCTAGTTTTAGCAGGCCACAGACTTCTTTTTTCATCTGATTCATTCAACAGACATGGAGAATTTCCTGATCAGGAAATTAAGTAGGGATTATGACATCACCAAAAAGAAGATGTAGATTTGCATCAGTTTATGGTAATTTATACCTGTGGATACGCATTTAGAGACAGTATAATGGTTTGACTGTTGGACCATGACTCTGGAGACCAGAGTTTGAATCCTATGGAAGCCCACTGGGTGGCCTTGGACAAGTTATACTCTCTCAGCCTCAAAGGAAAGCAAACCCCTTTGAACAAACATCTTGGCAAGAAAACTCCATGATAGGTTTCTTTTAGGGTACCCATAAGTCAGAAACAACTTGAAGGAACATAACAACAAAAAACCAATAACATTTAGAAGTCATGAAGAGAATTTAAACAGATCATTAACACAATCTCATCCTAGAGGAGGAGGCTGTGACCAGGGGCTAATTCACACAGTTAAAGCAGTATGATTCCACTTTAACTGCCATGGTTCCATCCTATGGAATCCCAGGACTGGAGGGGCATTTAGAATTCTCAGCCTCACCAAACTACAACTCCCAGGGTTCCATGGGAGCCAATGCTGTTAGGGTGGAATAATAGCACTACAACTGTGCAGTGTGACTGGGTCCTGGTGATCTGTGTTCCTGCCCTGCTCATTTCAGTCTGCTGTTTGAGTTTTAAAGGAAGAACAGGGAAACTCTTTCAACTTAATGGTGGGTACGGTCAAAGGAAGAAGAGGATGAGTTTAAAAATACCAGCATATTATCATTGAAGCACTTATTGCAGTAACTGAGTTTTAGGAGAGCAGGGAGACAGACAGAAGGTGAGAAAGCACTGAATAATGGATTAATGGAGGTGGAAGCATGGTCATTTGGAGCCATGATCGGACCCCAGAAGGGCTGGATTTAGTCTCAAGGCCTGATGCTTCCCATATCTGTGTTAAAATATCAGCAGGTGACTTCTCTGCCCTCCCTTCTTAGAGTTATCAGTATACTGGATTTTGACTGGAAAGCTCTTCACTTAGGGCCACATCATGCTGCAACATCGTGTGGAATTCTGGGGTTTGCAGTTTAGTGAGGCTCAAGAGCTCTCTGGCTGAGAGTTCTAATGGCCCCTCTTTAAACTGCAAATCCTAGGATTCCATATGATGTTACCATGGTACTTGAACATTGTAGTGTGATATGGCCCTCAGCAACAGGGATTCCCAGACTCTAGTCCACCAGGCGTTTTGGACTTCATCTCTCAGAAGTCTCAGCCGCCTTGGCCAATGATGAGGGATTCTGGGAGCTGAAGTCCAAAACACCTGGAAAATCAGAGTTTGAGAAACATTAACTTGGAGTACATCATCATATAGAGGTTAGGTGTCTATAGAGTAGGATAGATTATGATTCCAGTTTAAGTGCCATGGCTCCACTTTATGGAATCCAGGGATTTGATGTTTAGGGAGGTACATTTAGAATTCTAAACCAGAGAGCTCTGGTGACTCACCAAACTACAAATCCCAGGATTCCAGTTTTGGCAGTTCAAGGGGAATCCTCGAGCTACAATATCCATATCACTCCAAATCACATGAAACCTCCATATCACATGAAACTGTGCACTTCTAATCAGGGGCACTCTTCTTACCCCAAACTGGATGCTTGTTATAATTGCAATACTCTGCCCCAGGAGGCAGGGGGTAGTAGTAATATCCACAGCCACATTTTTCAATCATCTGGTGTTGGAAGCAGGAATGCAAACAGGCCTGTGGGAGGAAAAATAGAAGAGGATATCTGGTGAGCCTCATGGTGACCAGGTGTGCCCAACCTTGAATTTCAGACCTTCTACTAGTGTTACCACCAGGGAGGGAAGACAACCCTATAAGGGAGTACCACTGGTGCAGTTGTACATTTCCTAGCTTCCAACTATCGCAGTTTGGCAAGGACAGTCTCACTCAATCCTCTGTCATCTCACTTTTCCAGCTGCCTTTAAAAAAGTCCCAGCTTCTCTTTTCTTCCCCCCTTTTGTCCTCAGTTTACTCCAGTTGCTGCAAACTGAGTTCAAAATGCAAAAGTAACTTATACTCAATTAATTCAGCAGGACAGAGAGGAGAGGAGTGTGAAGAATTTTGTCTTTTCCTTTCGCTCAGGCAAAAGCGAACTCCTGCAGTCTCTCCTATCTTGTGTTTTCTTCCTCACTGGTAACTTAAACTACCTTGACCGCACTCACGTGTCCCACATTTCACCACAAAATGTTGGAGAGTGTGACACCTTGGGCCCATTCCGCACTACACTGTTATAGTGCTATTATTCCATTTTCAACATCCTATGGAATTCTGGGGTTTGTAGTTTACTGAGGCCAAAGAGCTCTCTCCCTAAACTGCAGACTCCAGGATTCCACGGGATGTTGAAAGTGGAATAATAGCACTACAACAGTGTAGTGCGGAAAGGCACCTTGATGTGTGGTCACTCAAAATGACATTTCCTAAAGCCACATCCAAAAGAAGGGCTCAAAACTGCGAGCCTCTGTGTTGATTCACTTGGCCTGACTGGGTGACCTTGGGCAAGTAACACTCTCTCAGCCCCAGAGAAAGACAAAAATAAATCCCTCAGAAAAAAACCTTGTCAAAGGTTCACCTTTGGGTTGTCATAACCTGGAAAGGACTTTGAGGTGCACAACAGCAAAATGAGGCAATTGCTAAGAAAGTAAAAACATCAGGTCTGAGTTTCATGCGCTGGTTGGAACTGATTGTGCAGTTCTTTGTTATTATTAGATACAGGTATGCGCAGGATCTTCTATAATGGTTGTTGTTCTTAAAACAAGTACAATATTGTTAAAACATACAAAAAAGCAACATTAAAATGGGATTAAACTGTTAACAACACTAACAGTTTAAGACACCCAATTTAAAACATGAAACAGTGTTTTAAACACAGTACAATGAAAACAGTATGGTACACTTTTTAAAAGACTCCTCTAAAAGCATTAGTTTTCAAAAAGCCTTGTCAGTAGGAAAACGTCTTTACCTGCTGATGGAAGGAGAACATAGAGGGGAAGGAATGGATAAACGTGCAAGACAACACTTCAGCCATACCTGCATGGTGTATGTGCTGTTGTAGATGAGTTTGACATTCACATCCTCTCCATTCTCTGTACATTCGCCGTAATTCCCACCTAAGCGATTCACCTCGTCCTATGTAGTTGGGGAGAGTAAAACAGCATCTTACCTCAAATTTCATACAAGCTCAGGATAAAATTATAAAAAGAAGGACAAACTTAGGTTGGCTTTGCTCATCTTTCAGAACAAGATCAGTCCCCTCAAGGCCAGCAGGATACCGGATGACAAAAATCAGCCAGGTGAACAACCCTCCCATACATTTTGTTCCCCTGTTTTGTACAAAATGTATTTAGGTAGAATGACATTTAAGACAAGGTGGGAGAAGCAAATTTCCCATCTACCTCCAGCCATCTCTGCTCTCCTTGGTGATCACCATCTTTCCTCCCACCTGTGTCCCTGGAGTTATACCATTTTTAGCCAGTCTGGGAGGAAAAAAAAAATATGGAGCATCTTCCCCTGCCCCAAGCTACGATTGTCAATGTGGCTGCTATACCCTAGACATCCTCTACAGCTACATTTCTGGGGCATTTTGGGAAGAAAATGGTAGGTTACCAGCCTGTGATTGTAGGTAAGAGCTTATGATGCGCCTCCATCCAAATGAGATATGGCCACCTGTCCTCTTACTAGGGTTGCTGGATTCAGGGGCCTGGCCCTCAGGACCTGGACCTTTTTCCTCAGTCTTTGGGGTAATAGGGAGAAATCTTGGGGTGAGACGACTGCCTTGAAAGTGTATATGTTATTTAATTTTTTGAATAGCATTCTCAAGGCAACTGTGGTTAGTGCATAATATATCATGCTGGTGGACTTCACCAGGGACTGACTTTTGTTAACATCATCGGGGTCTACACCCCATGGCATCACTAGCGATAATCCTTTGGTCTCAGGTTTTAGTTGGAGCTCTAGTCTGGTATGGTCCTGACCTGTGGCAACCCTATTCTTACCATTAAGATGAGACTATCAAATGAGCTTTGTAGAATCACACAGTTGGAAGGGTCCACATGGGCCATCTAATGCAATCCCCTTCCATGCAGGAATATACGACTAAAGCCTATGGAGCAGTAGAGAACAAGCTTGCTTCAGACATCCTGCCAGATATTTGAAAGTGGCTACCACAGCACCTCTCAGTCTTCTCTTCTCCAGGTTAGACATACCCAGCATCCTCAGACATTTCTCCTAAAGTTGGATCCCAGACCTTCCTGCCCACCCCTGACACGTTCTAAAGTTGTCAATGAGTCAAATATCCTCTGAAACCTGATCTCCACTGCACCCCTCCTTGGCAGTATTCTTTCTGTACCTGAAAGTCCCATCTGGAGACACCACCCATGCCTACCTGTTTGATTGCTATGGTGCTTTCAATGCCAGGTCGGATATCAAATCCTTCGTGCTCCAGGAATGGTGTCTGATTGTGGTTATGGATCATCACTTTCACACCCGCTTCAGTGGACAGCAAAGGGATGTGGTCTTTTTGCTCCACTTTGAGGATAAGAGATAGACCTGGTTTTGGAAAGCAGGGGTTAGAGTGAAGGAAAAGGAAGACATTTTCAAACCACAGTTTAGCACAAAGAGGAAATAACATCACTGTGCAGCTGAAGCCATTGGCAGATGCTAACTGACTTAATTGATAAGTATTCCAAAAGAAAGGAGGCCCTAAAATATGTACAATGTTCCATTATAATGGCTTGTCTCTGATTAGCAAAGGAGAAGGAGAATAAACTCCATGTGCTTGTAGATAGAATAGATGTTATTGTTTAAAAACCCCAAAAATTCCAGTTTTTGTTTTTACTCTTGCCTCTGATGTCATGAACAACAATTGTGAAAGCAACACCAGGCTGCACAGGTGATGTGCTGAGTTTGTGTTAATCACAATGACATCCGTTGCACCCATGTGAGTAGAAGACATTACACACAGACTGACTAGTGTTCAACTGTCTTAAGTAGAAAGGTGTGTGTGTGTTTATTTAAGGCAGTGGTTCTCAATCTTTAGCCTTTCAGATGTTTTGGACTTAAGTTCCCAGAACCCATCATCATTGGTCAGCCTGCTGGAACCTTCAGGGAGTTGAAGTCCAAGGCCATTTCTGCACTAGACTGTTATAATGCTATTATTCCACTTTCAACATCCTATGGAATCCTGGGGTTTGCAGTTCAGGGAGGAGCCTCAAAAGCCATCCTCAAAGGTCATCCTCAAAGGCTCCTCCCTAAACTGCAAACCCCAGGATTCCATAGGATGTTGAAAGTGGAATAATAGCACTGTAACAGTCTAGTGCGGAAATGGCCCAAAACAGCTGGAGGATCAAAGGTAGAAAGAGCAGCGCTGGATTTGACAAAAGGCCTGCTCCAGGAGCTCCCAAACTTGGTCCTCCAGATGTTTTGGACTTCAACTGTAAGAAGCTCCAGCCAACTTGGGAGCTGAGATTTAAAAACATCAGGAAAACCAGAGGTGGAGAACCACTGCTCTAAGGTCTTTAATACAGATGATGCAAATACAAAACCAGCCCAGGCTAGTGACCTCCCCTTACACAAAGAGTTCTGAGGATGCTGCCATCTTGAAAATTTCTGGGCATGCTCAGAGCAACTTCAGTGGTGTCCCCCTGGCTGTGATAAACTGTTAGTGTGGAAATTCATAATACTCCTTTGTAGAGCTTGTCAAAATTCCTTCCTTGGGCTTCAGCTGCCAGAATTTGACAATCATAGAATCATTGGATTGTAGAGTTGGAAGAAACCATAAGGGCCATCAAGTCCAGCCCCCTGGCACACCTTTGTGGTGTGTGGCATATGTATGGGAAACAGTGGAAAATGTTTTGCAAACTTTCTTAGCTTCTAGGGGTCCCACTCATAGGCCTATCTACTTGAGGGAAACTAACCAATTTTCCTTCCCTTACAGAAACTATTGATCACCTTGATTTAAATGTATGTATTTTTCTTTTCGTCGTTCATTCTCCAGGACTTACCATAAAGAATTCCAGGCTTGTAAGCTTTCCAGAACTCATCTGTCCCATTACTGTTAAAAGTGTAGCAGCTTCCATAAACAGGGTGGTGGAAGTGTTCGGTATCACTAGAGTGAAAAAAAAAAAAGTGGCAGAGGATGAGAAAAGGAGGAAGAAAAGACAGAACAAGTTAGAATTCATCATCACCATCACCATCCTGTTTGTCATCCTAACTTTTGAAAATGCAATGATGCTCAGCACTTAAAAGAGTTAGCAATGTATCAGAGACAGGGCTAAGTAGGTTTCAGTGACCTCACATCTCCTCATCTTTCATCCATTTATCATAGCCTCTCTGAGCTGTAAACATACTTAGGAATTCTCTATTGCAGTCTATATTGTGTAACGTTATGCACACTTAGCTGTGTTTCAGAGGTGCTATGGAACCCCATCAGTGATGTGCAAAGATGCATAATGATGCACCAGGTTCTCCCTATGTGCACAGCACTCCCTAGCCAAAGTCTTGTGCATATTGGTCCCAAAGTGCATCAGGACTAAGTCTTGCTGTGCATTGCTTCTGTTGTGTATTGATCCCATTGCCCATTGGGTCTCAGTGTACCTTGGGTCCCCTCGTCATGCGTTGGATTCTACTATGTATCAGTCCTGATGAACAATGCTCACTTTCCTCACTTTTTGATTCCCTGATGACTTGCTCTTTGAAGATTCTAAATTAAGTGACAAGTTCCATTAATTTGATGGGTATTCCCTGCTTTTGTCTGTTCTTCTTAGAATCATAGAATCATAGAAATGTAGAGTTGGAAGAGACCACACGGGCCGTCCAGTCCAGCCCCCTGCCATGCAGGAACACCCTCAAAGCACTCCCGACAGATGGCCATCTAGCCTCTGCTTAAAAACCTCCAAGGAAGGAGACTTCGCTACACTCCCAGGCAGCATATTTCGCTGCTGGACAGCCCAGACTGTCAGGAAGTTCTTCCTGAGGTTCAGGTGGAATCTCCTTTCCTGCAGCTTGAATCCATTGCTCCTTGTCCTGGTCTCTGGAGCAGCAGAAAACAAGCCCACTTCCTCCTCTACATGGCATCCCTTCAAATATTTAAACATGGCTATCATGTCCCCTTGCCCACAGGGCCCCAAGTCTTCCCCATGGAAAGATTGGGTCCCCTGCTCAAAGTAAAGGAACTTGTCTGTATTGCAAGTGTCAAAACAGCAGGTTTCTGTCACTTCTCTTTGACTTGCTTGGAACCGCCTATGCGCAGCTTCCAAAGTAAGCTCAGTGGGGGAAAAAGACACCAACCCAGCTGAGAGGCTTTACAAGCAGTGCACATGGGTGGGTGGGTGGTCCCAAGCAAGTCTCTGTAAGTCCTCCATGTTCCCTACAGTAGATGGGTTCCATTTTTGACTATTTCTGCTTTTTGACAGTAATCTGGTCCCTAACCTGTCAGATAAATGGGGGAAACCTGTATGGACTTTGAAAAACTGCCCAGGCATATTTCTTGCACCTGCAAATCCATTTATGAAGACATAGGTTCCCCAGCAAGGAAGATCATTTGAAAATGTCCCCAAAAAATGGTAAAAAATATATTTCTCAAGTGTTGAGAAACCCTGAGGAGAAGCATCCTGATGGATAAGGATCTTCACAGCTCAGGACTTATTCTATGCAAAATTTGTCTGTGGTTGTTTTGAACAGAAGGCACTATTTTCTGCACATTGTTTGTGCAACAAATCATATTACTGCTCAGAAATATTATTTTCTGTGCAGAAAATGCTGCTTTCTTTCCCCAGAAAAGTGCATTGATTTTGCACAGAGCCGGTTCCCAACCATAGCATTTTTCTGCTCAGCAGACAGCATTTTTCTGTGTAGAAATACTGTCTGCAGTCCAGGAAATATTGTTTTCTGTATGAAAATACTTCGTACAAATTTTGAAGAGAATAAACCCTGAACTGCATGTAGTCATCCAAATCTATACGGTTTTTGAAGCCTTTCTTGTAGCAGGAAGTAAAATGCTGAAATTAC
Source organism: Cyclura pinguis (assembly GCA_030412105.1). NCBI lineage: Eukaryota > Metazoa > Chordata > Lepidosauria > Squamata > Iguanidae > Cyclura > Cyclura pinguis. The sequence continues at coordinate 10,584,472 of CM059612.1, forward strand.
TCATTGCTTCCTTCAAGAAGAAAATAAGTAAAGAATTACATCTTTACTGATACTCTTAGGGGATCTTTTGACTTCTTCTCTTCCTTGTTGTTGTTATTTTTGTTGTGTGCCTTCAAGTTGCATCCAACTAATGCAAGCCTATCATGAGGTTTTCTTGGCAAGCTTTATTCAGAAGGAGTTTGTTTTTGCTGTTCTCTGAGAGAATGTGACTTGCCCAAGATCACTCAGGGGCTTTCCATGGCCAAGCCAGGATTCAAACCCGGGTCCCCAAAGTTGTACTCCAATGCTCAAGCCACTACACTGTTTCTCTTCTCTTCCTTCCCCCTTTATTATCTGACTTGTAACTAAAGTGAAATTAACTTAGTTGAGTGTCAGCTTAGCATCCTTAGATAGCTTCCTGAACTTAATGTATTTCTTACAATAAACTCTTTGTTTGGTTCTTTAGCCACTGGTACCTTTTCATTAGAATTGTTGGCTGCTCCACACATCACTCTCCATCACTAAGAACTCAGGGCACTAACAAAAGAAGCATTTTCTCTTTGGGCCTTTCTGCACTACACAGTTATAGTGCTATTATTCCACTTTCAACATCCTGTGGAATTCTGGGGTTTGTAGTTTACTGAGGCCAAAGAGCTCTCTGGCTGAGAATTTTCCCTAAACTACAAACCTGAAGAATCCATAGGATGTCGAAAGTGGAATAATAGCACTATAACCGTGTAGTGTGGAAAGGCCCAAAGTTTTTAGATAGTTTCTAGTTTCCAAGCTCCGACTTCATCTCCACATGCATGTGACCATTACATGTCCAAAGTCTTGAATTTCTGTACAGTGGGAGACTGGCCCTTTTAAGGGGTGTATTCTATACTTCATGGGTGAGAAAATCACTACCCCTACGCCAAAAACACTTTGTTGTAGCCACTGAAATCCCTCCATCCCCAAATCCACTTGACTTCCACTTGCTGTTTTCAGCTGATCCTATTTAGTAACTCAAGGAAGCAATAATGTACCCCGTGAAAACAGCAATTAATCTCCCGCTCCCAGCTTTGGGGCCTTTCTCTTCGTTATGACACCAAGCTGTTGAATGAGGAATCAGGGGGAAAAAAGTTTCCCAGTCTCTCACGTGTCTCATCACATCCTGGCCAGCCAGCTCCTAGCCTCTACAATCCTATCAGTCCACCGATAATCAAAGAGTTCTGGCTGATTCCAGGGGATTTCCAGCGGTTGCTTCTGCTGAGCTGTTCCAAGTAGTCAAGGAAGTGCCATGGAATGCCAAAAACCTCAGGTTAATTGGAGGTAATCAGAGAGAATTAATCTCAATGCGTGCTGTTAATTTATTTTGGAATGAATGCAATGCCTTCAACCATCAATAAGAAAATGTAATAAAACTAAATGAATCATGCTTATAGACTGGAGTAGTGGGACTCAGATTTTTTCCCCCGTATTTTAATTAATTAAAAAAAAATGCAGCCCTTGGTTAACTGTAAAAATGTTTCCCAGCTGTGCTGCAGTTGCTCACCCCTGTTATATACCAAGAGCAAACTCATTCTCAGAGTGCCAGTCCTTAGGCAGCATGCAAAACGGAGCAGTGCTCAGCTTCTGCGCCATCTATCTATCTATCTATCTATCTATCTATCTATCTATCTTATAGCCATCTATAATTGAGCAGTGATAGGATGATGCTCTGGTTCCCTGAGCATCATCGTACCACTGCTTGCTTACAGATGGCTTTAGCCGGTCAGGATATTCATTCTTTTAAGGGGTAATTTTTTCCAGACTTTGTCCCTAGCTTTGCTGCTCTTCTTGTTGCATGCTTTCAAGACAACTCCAACTTATAACAAGTTTTCTTGGCAAGATTGATTGCAATGACATTTGTCTCTCTGTGTGTGTTTATGTGCCTTCATATTGACTGTCAGGCTGTGGTGGCCCCACAAATTTCATAGCGTTTTCTGAGCAAGGAATTTCTTCCTCTGAAATATAGCTTGGTATTCACTGGCCATCTCCCATCCAAGTACTAACCAGGGCTGACCTGCTTAGCTTTCAAGATCAGGGCCCATTTCCACACTAAACTGTAATAGTGCTATTATTCCACTTTCCATATCCTATGGAATCCTAGGATTGGCAGTTTAGGGAGGGACACTTAGACTTCTCAGCCAGGGAACATTTGGCCTCAGTAAACTGCAAAGCCCAGAATTCCACAGGATGTGGAAAGTGGAATAATAGCACTATAACAGTATAGCGAGGAAATGGCCAGGGTCTGCTGCCTTTTGAGTGTTTGGGTCCTCCAATAAGGTTTCCACTGCTTTATTTGAAGGAGATTTGCTGAGAGTGTACGACTTGCCCAACGTCACCTAATGGGATTCTGTAGCTAAGCATGGATTTGAACTCAGATCTCCTGCAGTTGGACCACTATGTCATGCTAACTTTTGTGCCAACGTCTACAGAAGTACAAACTACTGGGTGGGAGGGAGTGACCCTAAAATGCTAGACCCTCAAACAGTATTCAGTGCCAACTGGATGACAACTGACTACAGGTGGGCAGAGGAGAAAAGAATGGAATGGAATGGAATGGAATGGAGTGCTCCTGTCTAGCTGAAACCCTGATTGGGAGCACACTCCACACTGCAACATTTTGTTGCAGACTAACAAGATAACTGTTAACTACCCTAAACCCTTTTAAATAGGTGAGAAATATGTTTTTCCCACCCCACCTGTAGCATTTTATCTTGCTTTTCACTCATTGCTCAGCTTGAATTCCTCTATTTGCTGTCTTCTAGGATTGCCTCTTATCTTTTTTTTTTCTTTTTGAATCAATCCATTAAACTCAAGGTAAATCAGGGACAAACGTGTTTTCAGAAAACCTAGCCTTTTGGTTACATAACATTTGCATCCGCAAAGCTAGCAATTGCTGTCATGAGCGAAGGTGCTATCTAGATCCAGAACAAGAACCGATGAATGGACAAGTCATAAAACTCCACCTATGGAGATTGCTTAGAGCTTCCAAGAGTTGGCAGATTATTCAAGACTGGCCCTGATAAGGCTTAAGCAAATGTTTACTTGGTGTTTACATTCTTTCTTCCTTTTTTATCAGGCAAACATTTTAATGGGCTGTTGTGGTGAGCTCCTTTGCTTTTGATTTTAAAAGGGACCAGAGTTTGGCCCTGCCCATTTTGGCTACACCAAAAGAACAACCTGTACAGTCACACCATGTACTGTACAGACAAGATAAGGCCGGTTGGAAGAACAGCAGGTGGGAGCATGTGAGAGAGCGTGAAATGGGATTCAGAGTCTCTCATTGCAATATATATCAGGGTTATCAGAAAGCCCGTGACCAAGTGAAAGGTTTTCTGGCATCTCCCATTCTTTTGACCCCAGTATGGAGAAGTGATTTGCGTGTTGTACTAGGACTGTCCAATTCCTGCTCAGCTATGGAAACCCCTGGGTGACCCAGGCTGGTCACATTCTCTCTGCCTCAGAAGAAAGCAATCTTGCAAAGGAAACCCTAGGATGGGTTTAACACACATGTGTCAAACACAAGGCCTGAAGGCTGAATCTAGTCCGCCAGGTCATTTCATGTGGCCCTCGCACCTCTCCTGCAGCTGCAGCACTCCCCTCGCCTGGTGAGCCTGATCCCCACGTTGCAGACCCCTGGCTGCCGGTATTCTGAGGAGGGGCCCAGCAGCCATCACTCACAGTCTACTTCTACTTCTGACTGCTCCTCTGTACAAGTCTCACTGTCAGAGTGTCGCTGCAGGTTACCATGGCAATGCTCTGCATGGCTTGCGAGAATTGGACAGAGGAGCAGTCAGAAGTAGAAGTAAATTCTGAGTGCTGGCTGCTGGGCCTTTCTTCAGAATACTGGCAGCCGGGAGCCCACAATGTGGGGATTGGGGTCACCAGGTACAGAGAGGGGCACGGGGGCAGAAAGAGGCACAGAGAGGGTCTCAACTGGGACCAAAAAGTTAAAGTTAATGTAATAAACAGTGCTTAGTAATATTTGTCTGATGGTTAAAAAAAATAACTTTCTGTTCTGAAAAGGTACGTTGCAGAAAGGGCCAGAGGATTAATTGGAACTGTCCCTGCCAGATCAGGGCAATTGGAAGATATGTTGCCACAAGTCAGAGTTAAAGGAGCATAACTTGAAGGCAGTATCCAATATGAGAAGTGGTATGCTCTTGAATCCCAGTTGCTGGAGAAGGCAAAACAGAGAATGAGGTGGTGTTCCTGTCCAATCAGCTCAGCAGGGCGGAAGGGGACAGAATCTTGCCCCTTCCCTGCAGGCTTAGGCAAAAGCAAACTGCTGCAGCCTCTCCTTGCTTGTGTGTTCTTCCTCATTAAAAACTTTTCCCATTTTGAGCACACTCTGAAGCTTTTTGGCTGCACGTATCCCCGTTTTCATTTGTGAAATGCTGGAGAATCTGTCATCCTAAGGAACTCTGCAGTTGGCCGGTTACAGCCAGTATAGTATAGTGGTTTGAGTGCTGGGCCATTTCCCTACTACACTGTTCTAGTGCTATTATTCCACTTTCAACCTCCTGTGGAATTCTGGGGTTTGCAGTTTCCTGAGGCCAAAGAGCTCTCTGGCTGAGAATTCTAACTGCCCCTTCCTAAACTGCAAACCCCAGGATTTGCAGTGGAATAATAATAGCACTAGAACAGTGTAGTGTGGAAATAGTCTTGGATTAGGACCCTGGAGACCAGAGTTTGATTCCTTGCTCGGCCATGCAAACCCACTGGGTGAGCTTGGGCACCCCACACGCCCTCAGCCCCGAAAACCCTGTGATAAGTTCACCTTAGATTACCGTAAGTTGGAAACGATTTGAAGACACACAACAACAGCAATTTTGAATTTTCAGTGGGAGAGCTCTAGTGCCTCCCCGCTCTACAAAGCCCAGGCTCCCAAGAGATGCAGCAGGGCAGATAAAGACAAATCAACATGTGATAGCCATGTACTGTGATAGGGTTCCCTGCTGCTGCATGTAGTGGAAAGAGAATGGAAAGAGAAGGCCCTGTCATTAAGAGATCAGGTTGGTTACAACATAACTTAATAAGCTCACTTAATTGTTAAAATCTTATTACCCTTGTGTGATTTATTAATGTTTCTTTTTGGGCCTTATCTATAATACTTCTAAGTTGTTTCTTATGATTTTGTACTTTAGAAGTCTAAATTCAAGTCTCAATTCCCCCAGTATTTATTTACATAAAAATGGGAGAACTGAGACTTGAATTCATATATTATATAGTATATAATATCTCACATACATAGACTAAGGTATTTATCAGTTGCCAAATTTTTGTCATTCACTGTTAAGATCGGAAAGAGGGAAGTATCAAAATTATGCCCATTTCCGCACTACACTGTTATAGTGCTATTATTCCATTTTCGACATCCTGTGGAATTCCAGGGTTTGTAGTTTACTGAGACCAACCAGCTCTCTGGCTGAGAATTCTTAAATGCCCCTCCTTAAACGACAAATCCCAGGATTCCCTAGGATGCTGAAAGTGGAATAACAGCACTGTAACAGTATAGTGCAGAAATGGCCTATGTCAGGATACTGGTATTGTACTTTTAAGATCAATCCAATTTTATTGTGTTAATGAGATAGAATGAATGAATGCCTCTCCATATTTTCCCTAAGAATCCATATTGTTTATCATTTTAATTTATTTTATGCATTTTTATCCTAATTTTTTAGTAGGCGTACTTTTCTTATCCCTAATATTGTACAAGTCTCATGTTTGATCTTTTGGGTCTATGGACCGTAAAATAAAGTTTGCTTGCTTGGCTAAGGTACTGATTATTTGATATAATACGACCCAGATATTATTGTTATTACCAGTATTACCAACCCAGATATTATTGTTATTACCAACTGTTAAAAAAATCTAAAAAAAAAAAGATTAAATTTAAAAAAAGAGATCAAGTTGGTTGATGCCATCTTTGGTAATTTGGCTGAGGAGATGGTGGTGTCTAGGGAATGTTTATCTCCACCATCTTGCACACCTTCTCCTTTTGCAAAGCACTTGCCAATATCTCTGGGGCAAAGCTGCTGAGCAAATGTCATTCCGGTGAAGTTACTTAACCAGGCATGGGCAGGTTTGCACTGGTTTTGTCAGCTTGTTCTCGATGGGCTGCCGCTGTGGCTGAACGTAAAGGCAAGTCAGCAAGGGCTGGGTGGCTCTGGGAAGAGCTTCAACCTGCTCTTTACCTCGAGAGCCATGAGGACAAGGTGAGGTCTAGAGCAATCCTGGGGAATTTTCTCTTCTATGTCCTCAGATTATCCCAAAAGGAGAAATCGACCAACGCCCTTTTGCGTGGCTTGAGCAACTGCCTTGGCTCCTGGGAGACTGGGCAGACGTAAATAGGCGAGGATGTACTCTTAGATCAGGGAGAGCAGGAAGGATTGGGAAAGGCATGGAGGAACCTTAAGTTCAAGAGTAATCCCATAAAATTACAAACTGCTATTTTAAGAAATCTCCATTGTTCTTTTCTTCGCTATTTCCTAATTACCTCCTTTCTGTGATGAACACGCTGCAGGGACATTAGAGCCACTCTCTACTGATTTGCACATGCAACGTCTTCAAAATGATGACTTTCATCACAGTTTGGTTGCGTCCAGAGCATTGCAACAACACCAGATCCATAAACAGTTGCATGACCTTGAAGAGTTCAGAAGATATTCCTTACTTCCTTTTCTCATGAGACTTAGGGCCTTTCTGCACTATATAGTGCTGTTATTCCACTTCCAGCATCCTATGGGGGCTTTACAGTTTAGGGAGGGGTCTTTTGAATTCTCAGCCAGAGAGCTCTTTGGCCTCAGGAAACTACAAACCCCAAAATTCCACAGGATGTTGAAAGTGGAATAATAGCACTATGACAGTGTAGGGCAGAAAGGCTCCTAGAAACCTGCCTACCCTCCAACCTTTCACATATGAAAAACGGGACGTGTCTGACCAAGCAACATCAGAGGGTAGTCAAGATTCTTTATTGTTTTTTCAGTTATGTTTAAACTTTTAATAAAAATATTAAAATATTTAAAAAATGAAAAAGATTGTTTGTTGTTTAGGCTCAACTTGTTTTAATATAGTTTGTAAGCCACCCTGAGATCATAAAATCATGGAGTTGGAAGGGGCCCTGGGGGGCATCAGATCCAGCCCTTTGCTTAAAGCAGGACCAATAGAACAAGATAGCAAAGATAACAAAGGGCGACCAAAATGGTGAAGGGCCTGGAAGCCATGCCCTATGAGGAGCGGCTTAGGGAGCTGGGGATGTTTAGCCTGCAGAAGAGAAGGTTAAGCGGGGCATGATAGCCATGGTTAAATATTTGAAGGGATATCATGTCGAGGAGGAAGCGGGTTTGTTTTCTGCTGCGCCAGAAACTAGGACAAGGAGCAATGGATTGAAAGGAGATTCCACCTGAACCTCAGGAAGAACTTCCTGACAGTCAGAGCTGTCCGGCAGTGGAATGTGCTGCCTTGGAGTGTGGTGGAGTCTCCTCCTTCTTTGCAGGTTTTTAAGCAGAGGCTGGATGGCCATCTGTCGGGAGTGCTTTGATGGGTGTTCCTGCGTAGCAGGGGGTTGGACTGGATGGCCCTTGGGGTCTCTTCCAATTCTAGGATTCTATGGTTCTATGATTATTGATGAGGGAATACACACAAGCTAGAAACGGCTGCAGCAGTTTGCTTTTACCTGAGCCTATTGGGAAGGGCAAGATTCTGCCCCCTCCCCTCTTCTTCCCCAACTGAGTTAATAGAGTGCAAACTACTTTTGCACTTCAAACTCAGTTTGCAGCAACTGAAATGATGAGTGGAAAGGGGGAAAAAAGGGAAGAGGAGAAAGAAACGGAGGCTTTTTAAAAGTGGCTGAAAAAATGAGGTGACAGAGAATTAACTAGCCTATCCTTGCCAAACTGGGGCATGTAAAGAGTATGAACTGGGTTAGTTAGTTTATTTGGGAATGGGCTGGGTAACCCTTTTTTTTTTTTTTGCACTGTGTAGTCTGTTCAGGGTGTTCAAACAGGGTGGATTGCATTTGTTAGGATGACATTGTTTTAGAATGGATGCTCATGGTGCCGAATTTGGATAGAATGGCATTCAGAATGCCTGTCCAACATAGCGATCCCCTTCATTCTGGAACTTGTTCACACTACACAATTGTAGCATTATGATTCCCTTTTTACTGTCATGGCTGAATCTTGTGGAATTGTCAGATTAGTAGTTTGATTAATCGCTACAACTCTTCAGCTGAGAATTTTAAGTACCCCCTCCCTAAATAGCAAGTCCCCGGGTGCCAACTGATGCAGCCATGGCAGATGAAGTAGAATCATAGCACTATAAACTTATAACGTGAAAAAGTCCTTCGCCTTAGTAGATAGTACAAATCTTTTGATACTTAAAGGAATTAGATTGTTTTCCGAGAATATAGTAAATGTCCTATTTGAACGTGCTCCGTAATTTGAATATTGTTCTAAATTTGTTGAGAGATATTGGATAAATCACTGAGATAACACAGTGTGTTGAGAAATAGAATTTATATATTGGCAGTATACAGGTGATGGTAGTAATAAGCTTTGATAAATGTTAAAATTGCTGTTGACACAGAAATAGAGGTGTCTTATCTATACAATGCTTAGAATCAATCCCATCAAAAGGAAGTTAGAAGTACACTCTTACATAGGTTAATTGTAATTTGAGGGTATGTATAATAATGTTTGATTTACATCGACATAATATAGATAAACAGATTGTTGGTCTATTTCGTGGGAAGATATTGACTCCATTTATAATATCTAGACCTGATGTTAATTTTTTGTATAATTTATTTTTTGTTTGGTCATAGTTTATGTATTTATCATATGAGACAACTTGATTTGCTCTGTATGTAATGTTTGCAATAAATATATTATTTTTAAAAAATAACATGAAAAAGCCCTTAGAAGAGAAGGAATGACCCCTTACGGGCAACGTGCTGGACACCATCTTTGGTGGATGAGTTATTTACCTGGCCCGGCAAGGTTCCCCATCGTACTGGCAAGCGTAGACCAAGTCTTCGATGCTGTCTTCATCATGGGAAACATCGAGAATGGGTGGGACTTGGGACATGATGTTCATGTAGTGGAAACGGTACCACTCCTGGACAGCATCCACCCCAGAGTAATAGACCTTGTTGTAGCATTCTCCACCTGTTGCGTTGCACTAAAGGAAGAAGGAAACTGAGATAAGGAAAGGGAGAAAAGAGACTCAGACCTGCTGCCCATGTTGATTAGGGGATGATGGGAGTTGCAGTCCAGCAAATAACTTTCCCAAGTTCTGCTTATTTTATTTATATAACCAAAACCATTACTTTGCTTGGCATTTTACAAAGGGTGAAATTTAATTTAACACTTTAATTTAATTTAATTTTAATCATATCCCACTGTTCTTTTCCACCCAAAATGGGGAGAGGTCAAGGCAAGTCACAACAAGGCTAATTAAAACAATACATTCCTGCCCCCAAAAAGCTTGCGAGCTTGCGATACTCAGAGCTTAAATCACTTGTAAGGAGAATATATGTCATGACATCTTTAAGAATCACCCACAACTGAGCGGTGGGAGGATGTTTTTCTGGGTCTCAGGGCACCATCCCATAATGCTCAGTTAGGGATGGCATCAGTAATGTGTATGCATGTGCCTCGAAGTCACCTGTTGATTTGTGTCAACCCCATCCTCTTCATAGGGTTTTCTTGGGCAATGAATACTCAGAGGTGGTTTTACCAGTTCCTTCCTCTAAAACATAGCTTACAGCACTAGTATTCCTTGGTGGTCCCCCATCCAAGTAGTAACCAGAGCTGTCCCTGCTTAGCTTCCAAGATCAGATGGGATCTGATGCCTTTAGACCAGGGTTTGAGCACTGGGCTATGACCCTGGAAACTAGGATTCAGTTCCTTGCTTGACCATGCAAACCCCTTGAGTGACATTGGGTGCATCACACACTTTCAGAAAACCCTATGATAGATTTGCCTTAGGATTGCCATAAACTGGAAATGATGTGTACGGTGGCAGGTGGATTCCCATACGAAACAGAGGCAGTGAATTTGCTCTCAGTTTTAGTGTGATTTTTAGAGGAACCATCCAAGTAGCCGAACCTATCCTGGGGATAATAGAGTTCAACATCCTTTAAACTTCAACCTAAAATCCAGTATAGATTCCCTGCCCTCAGTGACATGGAAACCTTTGGCTGCCACTGAATTGGAATGGACAAATCTGTCACATCCAATTTCTCTCATCCTTGTTTTTCAAAATAGAATGTGTGTTTCCATCGCACCAACACCAACAACAAACCAGCTTTGCACATTTTGGAAAGACCTGATCAAAAATGAAGTGAAACAAATTAGTCTCTCATCACAAGGAAGGAAATGTTGGCTGTTCAAGCCTGCACCCAGCCCATTGCTCTGGACTGGAGCTGAGCCCCCCCAAAAAATGGAGAAGCCACGCCCTCATCTCCTGCCCATAAATGATCCACAAAAGCTGGAGATTCAGGGCCAGGACTTGAAATCTGGGCAGCCTAGCCCCTATCTGCTTTTGCTGCTATGCGCATCTGGAGCAGATGTTAACCTGGATAGAGCAAAGGAGATGGAAGGCTCAGGCATGACAATGCAATCTTGCTCATCTTGTTAAGACCCTTGCAAATGGATTTCAAGATTCAGTGAAACCTTTCTGTTGAAACAATAAATACATATATCTAATATATAAAACTTCATCTGTTTGTCTGTATCAGGTGAAGACCTCTTATGATTGGCTATGTCAGGCAAGAAGACCTAAGAAGATTCTATGGAATCCTGGGGTTTGCAGTTTAGGGACAGGCCTTTAGAATTCTCAGCCAGAGAGCTCTTGGGCCTGACTGGTTGCTATGGAGACAAGGCCTAGCAGCAAGGAGGAGGACAGAAACCCAACCTGTGTCTGATATGCAGGTTGGATTGGGGAATATAGGGAAAAGTTACAGGTACTGGACAAGACAGTTTGGGGAATTAGAGACACAGGATCTCAAAGCTTTCTAACAAGTATCACCTATGAGAAAATAAAATCCCAGGCAATGCCAGGTAGATACAATATTAATAAATTAATAAATATCCCATATGCTATTCTACCAATAGCCAATGAGGGTCAGCACAGTGTAGTGGTTTGAGCATTGGGCTATGACTGTAGAGACCAAGGTTTAATTCCCTGCTCAGCCACGGAAATCCACTGCGTGACCTTGGGCATGTCAGATACTCTCAACCCCAGAAAAACCCGTGACAGGTTCCACCTTAGTGTCTCCATAAGTCAGAAATGACTTGAGGCACACAACAACAACATACTGCCAATACTCCAAGTGAGATTTCTTCTGTTTCCTGAGTTGCTTTTAGAGGATGGTTGTGCCATCAGTGCTTAATAACAATTCCTTTCTTAAAACCACAACACAAGAGAACTGAGGCCACTGTGGGAGAGGCATGAACTGTAGTGGGAGAGGTGCCATCTAATGAACTGAGTCATGTTTAGGGAAACAAAATGCCTCTTTCCCCATATTTGGGTGTTTTGCTTTTAAGATCTGAGCACCAGGTTTCCACCAGTGAACCCTTTGCCAGGGTACGATCTTACCAGAAGAAGTTCCTTCCTTTAGAGAAGGCCTGGGGGAAACCTTTGCCAACACCAGTTCTTTGGACTACAATACCCATAATTGTTTACCAGTACACAATCTGGCTCTGGTTCCTGGGAGCTGGAATCCAAAGACCATCCATCCCTGTACTAGAGAATACCAAATACCAATACTAGAGAATACCAAAAAGTGGGGGGGGGAGTCAGTGGACATCCTCTTTGGGGATGATGTGAGTTGTGGTGCTAAATACCTGGATGGAATGCAATTGGGGAAGGCCATTTCAAAAGCCTCTGATTGTCTTGGAGCCTAATGGAAGTTAATTTAGAGAAGTTCACCGGAAGAAATTTCTCAGTTCAGCCCTCCCCACTGCATCCTCCACAGCCAGCTTTCCAGCCAGCCATGCCCATCTTCACTGTACTCTATTCCACCACCATTCATTGTCCATTCTCCGTCTCTTGTTGACATCATGCCGCAGCTACTGAGCATACTCAGAACTCATTGACCAGCTTTTCTAGTGGGGGGATTCCTCTTTGATATTCACTTTTCCATAGGACAGGAATTCCCTTAGCATGCTGGTGCTCTTCTTTGCCTTTTCCTCCTGATTTGGGGCCCTTTCACCACACAAAACAGTTACAGTGCTATGATTCCACTTTAGCTGCCATGGTTCCGCCCTGTGAAATCCTGGGATTTGAAGTTTAAGGAGAGGTATTTAGAATTCTCAGCCAGAGAGCTCCAAGGCCCCACCAAACTGCAAATCCCAGGATTCCCTAGGATGCAGCCAAGGCAGTTGAAATGGAGTCATAGTGCTATAACTGCACAGTGCTGAAAGAGCCCTTGGTTTCAGCCCTCGTATCTCTTTGCACCCAAGTCTGATGGAAATTGGCAATATAAAAATGGCTGGCCCCTATTCAACTCACCATCCGGAAGCCCACTTTCCTGCCCATCTTCACCAAAGCAATGTTACGGTCCAGTTGGAAACCGGAGCTGTTAACTATGTTGGGATTTTCATTCAACCTGCCTTCCACGCGAACACTTGCATCATCTTCCAGTAATCTCTCAGGAATGTAGAAGCCGTACAAATTGTAGAGTGTCTCCCTTGCCAAATTATCCAACTCAGCCATGTCTTTTTGGACAATGTTGACCCTGTGGAGAAGGAAGAGATGGGAAAGAATTTTGAACACCAGGACAAACCAACTACACAAAAGCCCCAGTTTCGTCAGCCTAACCAAACAGACTGCAGAGTATCGGCAACTGCCTTGGGAACCAGAAATCAGGAAATATTAGGCCAGCCTGGAAAATTCTCAAGAAGAAACACACCTGTCTCCTATCTCTGAATTTTGGGGCAACTTGGGAGAAGTGTCTTCATTCTATGTTCTTTCCCCCTAGCAACTCCATTCTCTTGCTCCATTTCTTTATATATCAGGAGAGCTGGGGGAAATTGAAGGAGCACCTGGCTATGTCGCCACAGCCAGTTGCAAAGTGATTATGTCATCCAACCTTTAGAAGACCCTAGCAGACCTCAACAGGTGAAGTTATCATTCTGCATCTTGCTATGGGAACACTTCTCTGATTTCTCACAGCTCTTCAGCAGGTATGGAATGAGCATGGGTTGGCGGCTGCAATAGCTTGATAGTAAGTCCAGCTGTGTGTGGATGGCCAGCTGTAGAGTAGGTCTGCTTGCAGAACTACTATGCTATGCTGGACCATACAAGATTCTGGCCTCTATGTAGTGAGATTGTCTAGGAAGAACCTGCATTCATTATTAATTGGATCTGATGACTTTCAGGGACATCACGAAGTTAACAAAGCCTGATCAGTTGCAGTAAGAAAGGGCCATGATATCATTTAGCTCACTCTGTGCTCCCTGATTGGTTGGGAGAACCAATGTAAGAGAGAGGAGGATATATTATTAGATATTATTCACCTTGCCCACCCCTGGCAGAGCTCAAAAGGAAAGTTGTGGAAAATGTTGTTCTACCTGTAGGGATTCAAGTTGCATATGGTGACAGCAGGGAACATCTTTGGCTCTGAGTGAACGGAAAGCGACATGACCACAGGGTATGCCCAGTACTGGTTGAAGATGAGTGCAAACTGCCAATACAACATGGCAAAACTGGCGAGGAAGAGGAGGGCCCAGAAGGCCGTCTTCATCTTGTTGCGGCTCGAGCACACCAGGCGGATGGTGCCATGGATGGTGGTGTTGAGGCAGAAGAACTCAAACAAGTCTTTGAAGGAGCTGTAGAACTCAATGAGGGCGGCATCTTCCTCTTTCAGGTCCACGCCCGTGTCTTTCACTTCTTCTTCTTTCCCCATTCTTTAAACCTAGAACAGGGTTTTGAAACTCTAAGGTCAGGTGAACAACTCTACAGTGTATTCTTCACCTCCTAATCAGAGGGTGCATGTGTATTACTTCAGCCACACACACACCCCATACCTTACAGCAGGTTGTTCCATTCCGTGCTGCACAGTTTTCACTTCTTTTAACCCAACTAAACCTCAACATTTTGTAGCATTTAAACACGCTCAGTGCTTGTCAAGCTGGCTATTTAGGCAGGGGGCAGGGGAAGGTTGCTCTTAGATTTTTAAAAAAATCATAAATAGCTTTCCAAATGCTTTGACATTTTCCTTTTGTTTTTCAGAGGCCTGGGTTTACAATTAGAGGAATGATTTCCCCCAGCAATACCTAACAACCCATTACCATCAAATTAAGACATATGGCTTGTCATTGCTGCTGTTTATAACAATATGGTCATTATCTTTTTCCAAGTAAATGTAGGCTGTAGAAGATCTGGGGATTAGCTCCCTGCTTGGCCAGGAAATGTTGGGCTAGGTTCAAATCTCCTTTTTTTTTTTTTTTGGAGGTTTTTAAAGAGGGGCTAGTTGGCCATTGTTGGGAATGCTTTGATGGTGAATTCCTTCATGGCAGGGGGTTGGATTCTATGGTCCTTATGGGGCCAACTCTATGATTCTATGATTCTAAATCCCTCATTGGTTATGCAATGATGGGCTAGTCTGCCTGGCCAAGAAATGCTAACTTGTTTGACCCTGGCCATTTCCGCACTAGAGTGTTATAGCCCTATGATTCCACTTTCAACATCCTATGGAACCCTGGGGTTTGCAGTTTCGGGAGGGGCCCCGAAACTGCAAACCGCAGGGTTCCATAGGATGTTGAAAGTGGAATCATAGCGCTATAACAGTCTAATGCGGAAATGGCCCCTGACTGATGAAATGCTCATTTAATGGAGATTCAAAGAATTCTTCAATGAAGTCCATGTGGCTATTTGGGAATTTGGATTTGTATTACCAACAGCAGAGGAATGACAGGCAGTAATTTGGAGTCTAATGGGAGATCTCAGGGGGATTTTCAGGAGATCAGCCAGGACTTTGAACTCCCAGTGGCCAAGAGACAATAAAGCTGCCTCTCCCTATATTAAGCTGGGCACTGAGTTCTCCACTTTAGTGTACCTTCTTGAGTTACTCTGATTATGGCAGACCTTGGGATTCTAGCGGAAAGCAAACTGAAACTCTAACGTCTGCACTAACTGGCAGCGGATCTCCATTATCAGAATGAAATCCTACACAGAACAACCCTGAGACCTTTTATAGGCAAAGAGTACCTGCTGTGTCACAGACCTTCGTCCTCCCAAGATGAGACCTGAACCCCTAATGTCTTATCCACAAGGCCACCAGGGCTGCATACCTCTCACATGACAGGCTGCTTTTGAAACAGAAGGAAGTTTTCTCAGCAGGTGCTGGTATGGCAGGGGATCTTCTACTCAGGTGATGATGATGCTAGATTGCAATGACTCATCCGTATCAGACCTCTTCCTTGTTGCCTTCCCTATCTTATGACATGATGGCAACCCTATTTTATGATGATTTTTTTTTTCCAAAGAAGGTTTGCCTTTGCCTTCCTCTGAGGCAGAGAGACGGTAACTTGTCCAAGGTCACCCAGTGGGTTTCTGTGGCTGAGCAGGCACCGGAACCCTAGTTTCCTGGGTTTTAGTCCAAGACTTAAACTACTATGTCATGCCACCTTGGCCATTTCTGCACTAGACTGTCATAGTGCTATTATTCCACTTTCAACATCCTATGGAATCCTGGGGTTTGCAGTTTCGGGAGGGGCCTTTAGAATTCCCAGCCAGAGAGCTCTTTGACCTCCATAAACTACAAACCCCAAGATTCAATAGGATGTTGAAAGTGGAATAATAGCACTATAACAGTCTAGTGTGGAAGCCACCTTCTACTTTCCTTCGTGACTGCATGACATTCCTTTTTGTTGCTGTTTTCGGAATTTAAATGCCTCATTTGCAATATCCTTAGTTGTAAATGAGGACATTGGTCAGCACTGTTAAAAGGAATGACTGATGCTTGCATCTGATTCACAAAATACCACTTCCTGGCAGATTTCCCAGATTTCGACAACATGCTTGAATCACACTAAGCAATACTGAACAGCAGGGAGACAATCTGTACTGTTGAGAGTCAATACTGGATACTAGATGCCCATGCTTAATTGACTGCTTGGT
This sequence comes from Cyclura pinguis, assembly GCA_030412105.1. Classification (NCBI taxonomy): domain Eukaryota; kingdom Metazoa; phylum Chordata; class Lepidosauria; order Squamata; family Iguanidae; genus Cyclura; species Cyclura pinguis. The sequence goes on from CM059612.1 coordinate 10,600,609, forward strand.
TTAAAATTCTGCATTTAGACAGGTGTATGAGAATTGAGAGCTTGGAAACTTGCTTTTCCCAGTAAACCCAACTAAAAGCAAACTGCTATAGCCTCTTCTAGCTTGTGTGTTCTTCCTCGTTGATCACTTTTGCCATTTTGACCACATTTCTGTGCCACACTGTTCTAGTGCTATTATTCCACTTTCAACCTCCTGTGGAATTCTGGGGTTTGTAGTTTACTAAGGCCAAAGAGCTCTCTGGCTGACAATTCTAAAGGCCCCTCTGTAAACTGCAAATCTCAGGATTCCATAGGATGTTGAAAGTGGAATAATAGCACTGTAACAGTGGAGTGTGGAAATGGCCTAAGATGTTGCTTGGCCATATGTGTCCTGGTTTTCATCTGTGAAATTTTGAACAATATGATAGCGTAGTGTCACACCAGGAAACCAAGAATGTCCACCAACAGGCAGCTTTCCAGCCACTGCAGCTACCACCTGATCCACACTAGGAAAAAATTACCTTTTGGACTACAGCTCCACCAACCTCCTAGCTAGCAGTGGTCTCCACGCTGTTAGGGGGATTCTGGGAGCTGTAGTAAAAAGCAGACCTTTTGCAGACTCTGCTTTTGGTGAGCCTGGCTGGGGCTCCTGGCCAGAGAGATGAGCTGAAACACCAGCACTAGTCAACTCTGTCCAGGAGCTTGTGCCCCGATCACTCCAGGTGTCCCAGAGTGCTGAATATTGCCACTCTGATCCTGTCTGGTCTCTGATGGAGAGACACATCCAAATCTAGTTTCTTGACTTGGATCTAGCCTGCCAGCTAAAAAAACTGGTGGGATGTTAGCCCAGATCTTTCTGCCCAGGGTTGATCTGTGTTCTTATAAAGCACAACTGATGTTAATGTCTTTGTCTTTCACCCTGTCAGCCAATTAAAGAGGGTATATGCAAGAGACATCCATTGCAAAGAACTCTGTTTGGTCCACAGTGCCAGCAATGACAAAAACTGGGAAAGGAGACAGGCCTTTGCAAAATGGTGCCCTCTACTGCTTGCGTCTGAACAAAGCTGAGTGCTCGGCAGTTGGCCAGAAGGCATAGAAGAGGGAGCCACTATGTTTAGTCGCTGTGTCCAGTTCTGGCCACCTGAGTTCAAGAAGGATATGGGAAAGTTGGAATGTGGAGGGTGGCCAAAATGATCCCAAGCCTGGAAACCAAACCTTTGAAGAAGAGTTTAGGGAGCTAGGTATGTTTAGCATGGAGAATGAGAAAGCAATATGATTGTTCTTGTTGTTATGTGCTTTCAGGTTGACTCTGACTATTTCTTGGCAAGATTTATTCAGAGTAGGTTTGCCATCGCTTTCCTCTTAAGCTGAGAGAGTGTGACTTGACAACAGTCACCCAGTGGCTTTCCATAACTGAGGCCATTTCTGCACTAGACTGTTATAGTGCTATGATTCGGCTTGCAACATCCTATGGAATCCTGGGGTTTGCAGTTTCAGGAGGGGCTGGCCGGCCCCTCCTGAAACTGCAAACCCCAGGATTCCATAGGATGTTGCAAGTGGAATCATAGTGCTATAACAGTCTAGTGCAGAAATGGCCTGAGTGCAGATCCAAACCTTCGCCTCCTGGACTCCTACTCCAACAGTTTACATTTAAATATCTGAAGGGATGTCATGTTTTCTGCTGCTTCAGTGACTAGGACATGAAGCATTGGATTTGATTTGCAAGAAAAGAAGTTTCTCCTTTCTGTTTTTTTTTTTTAAATTAGCAGTATCATTGAATGTCACTTTTGTACTCTAATAATATAAATCTAAGATTTAAGAAAAGTCAGAAAAGAGAAAAAATGTCCTACAAATCATAGCAAACCATGCCCCTAGTTTTAAATGCCTCTGGAAAAGCCACAGGGCAGATTCAAGAATTTGCTACAAACAGCCTCCCAAAGAGTGGAATGAGTGTATGTGGTGCAGAATAGTTCAAGAAGGATATGGACAAGCTGGAGCGTGTCCAGAGGAGGATGACCAAAATAGTGAAAGGTCTGGAAGCCACGAAGCCCTATGAGGAGCAACTTAGGGAGATGGGGATGTTTAGTCTGCAGAAAAGAAGGTTAAGAGGGGACATGATAGCCATAATTAAATATATGAAATGATGTCATCTCGAGGAGGGAGTGGGCTTGTTTTCTGCTGCTCCAGAGACTAGGACAAGGAGCAATGGATTCAAGCTGCAGGAAAGGAGATTCCACCTGAACCTCAGGAAGAACTTCCTGATGGTCAAAGCTGGTCTGGCAGTGGAATCTGCTGCCTCAGTTGAGTGTGGTGGATTTTCCTTCTTTGGAGGTGTTTAAGCAGAGGCTGGATGGCCATCTGTTGGGAGTGCTTTGATGGGGGTTCATGTATGACAGAATGGGGCTGGACTGGATGGCCCTGGTGGCCCCTTCCAACTCTATGATTCTATGAGTGTTGGACTATGACCTTAGAGACCAGGGTTCAATTCCCTGCTCAGCCATGGAAACCCACTGGCTGACCATGGGCATGCCACATACTCTCAGCCCCAGAAAACTCTGCGATAGGCTTACTCTAGAGTAACCATAGAATCATAGACTCATAGAGTCAGAAGAGACCCCAGGGGCCATCCAGTCCAACCCCCTGCTATGCAGGAACACCCATCAAAGCACTCCCGACAGATGGCCATCCAGCCTCTGCTTAAAAACCTCCAAAGAAGGAGGAGACTCCGCCACACTCCATTGAGGCAGCAGATTCCACTGCCGAACAGCTCTGACCGTCAGGAAGTTCTTCCTGAGGTTCAGGTGACTCTCCTTTCCTGCAGCTTGAACCCATTGCTCCTTGTCCTAAGTCCATTGTAAAGTCAGAAAGAACTTGAAGAAAGGCAACAACAACTCAGAGATGAGTTGCCTTGCTAGCCAGCTCAGGAGCTGGTGGGGCAGCTCTGGGATGTTCCAAATTGATTTAAAGAAGAACAGATTCTCAGGGTTTGCTGGTTGTTGTCACCTACAACACTTTATCTTCCCTATTAAGAATTCTGCCCCCTCAATGAAATTACCTTTGGTCCCCAAATTTTGCTTCAGTTGAGTGTGGTGTGATGTGTGATGAAACACTGAAAATCTTTCACCCCTAAAATGCTTTTGTGTGTGTGTGGGCATTCCCTCAGTCTCTCTCTCTCTCTCTCCCTCTCTCTCTCTGCCGTTTTTCTTGGGATGCTGAAAAATTATTTCTAAATGCTCAGCCGAGACTTTAAGTTATTGCAATGCTAGAAATCTGGGGGCTTCACGAGGGGCAATATTCCCATTTGGGGGCCAATGTCCCCATTTAGCCTCCCCCCCACTGTAACTATTCTGCACCACATACACTCTTGTCCAATATTCAAACCACTACATCCCATTAGCTCTTTACCAATAGGAATCCAGCCTTAAACTGGAAAAAGATTTATGGTAATGAGTTGTAATAGTGTTGCATTGAAAAAAAAATGTAGGGAGTGGGAACGAAGGCATGTTGCCAGTATGAAGAGTACAATTTCCCTGTTATTTTTAAAGCTACATGTTAGGTAAAGACATTTTTAGAAGCTTTTGACTAGAGTTGTGCAAGTTTTATGCTATTTCCTTATCAATGCAGTTTTTAGAACAAGAAAAAGCAATGTAAAAGTTATGAGCAACTTGAGAAGAAGGAAAAGCTGAAGCAGCTGGACTGAGTTATGTTCCCAAATTCCAATCCAAGAGAGAGCCAAGGTAATATAGTGGTCTGAGCACTGGAACATGATCTTGGAGACCACAGTTCAATTTCCCACTTAGCTATGGAAACCCACCGGGTGACCTTGAGTGTGTCACACAATCTCAGCCTTGGAAAAACCCCTGATGAGGTCACCTTAGACTTGAAGGCACACAACAACAACAAAAAAGCAGAGGTATGAACAAAAATTAAGGTTTCATGTACATTGCATATGTTAATACATCCTCATAACTGTATATATGGGAAATCCCATTATCACAATATGGAACAAAAGGAATCTTGTTGGAGAAGTTTTCAGCCGCAGGGGAACTGACTTTGGACCAGCTATCTATCACTTTCCCAGACCAATGCTAACTGACCACTGTAAAGATCTGAAAAAACTGTATCACCTCTCATAGCCCTTTGAAGATTTCACTTAGAGGCCACAGTTTGCATCTGTGTGGATATAATTACGTTCCATACCTCTCCCACAACTGTAAAAACTGAAAATCTGAAGTTTGGTACTGCATCTGAAGAAGTGGATGGATTTCCATGAATGTTCATTCTAAAACAAAAATCAGTTTTAAAGGACCTGCTAGATTCCTTTTTTTACTCCTCCTCCCTTTTTATGCTACAACGGACTAACACTGCAATTTCTTTGAAAGCTGCTTTTAAAACATTCACGTGCCAAGCCGTTGCATTTTTTTTCTCTCCATCTCATTATCTGCTAGTCTCTCTCTCATGAAGAATTCAAGCGTCTGCCTCCCAAAGGCATCTCATTTTCTTACTGATGCTTTGGCTCATTACCTGCGAGCTTCAGCTTCAAACCCCAATATAAATACAAGGTGTGAGAGCTGTGTTCAGGGACACAAAGTTCTGAATTACACAGATTTTCTTATCAGATAAAATTCCAAAGCTACTGTGTATGCGTGCAGCCTTCCCTTATCATGCTAATTCTCTGTAGTTACGGCAAGAAAGATGGGTGCTGAATCACTTCTGCATTCTGGACACTGCTGCCAAACTGGCGGTGATTCTGGTATCTGCTTTTGGTATCCTGGCTGAGCCTGGCAATACATGATGTAGTACAAAAGAGCAGCTGCCAGTTGGTGTAGGGAACACCGAGGCAGACTGACAAATGGTCTAACTTGAGATAAAATATTAAAAGACGTGGCCATGTTAGTCTCTACAAAAGGATCTTCTAGCACTTTGAGACTGGCCATTTCCGCACCAGACTGTTATAGTGCTATCATTCCACTTTCAACCTCCTATGGAATCCTGGGGTTTGCAGTTTAGGGATGGGCCTCAAAGGCCTCAAATGCCCCTCACTAGGATTCCATAGGAGGTTGAAAGTGGAATGATAGCACTATAACAATCTGGTGCAGAAATGGGCACTGAGAGAAAGATGTTTCTAGCATAAACTTTTGTAGTAGTAATTGTTGTCATGTACCTTCACATAATTTCCAACTTATGGCAATCCTAAGATGAATCCATCATGGGGTTTTCTGGGGCGGAGAGTGTGTGACACACCCACGGTCACCCAGTGCATCTCCATGGCTGAGTGGGGAATCGAACCTGGACCCCATTGGTGGACTCTGTCAGAGAAAGGGCTGGAAAGCTTCTCCGCTGTATACCACCCGCCACATCATTTATCACCAAGAAAACGTAGGCAAGAGTAGAAATATATGTCCATGTCTGACACTGAATGAATGCTTGGAGAGACCTGGAACTCCAACTCAGCTCTCCAGCAAGACAGCTTATGCTACCAACTTCTTTCTCTCAGTTTGTCTTAAAGATGCTACAAAAACTGTTTCCAATTGGGATAAAACAGTTTGCTCTTTTTTCTTTTCTTTTGCAGTGTGTTTGTGTGAGAGAGAGAGGATTGAGAGAGGGAGAAAATGGGACAATGTACAATGCTGCCCATTCATTTTATTTCTGCCACCTGGGATACCGGAAGACCGGATGTGGATGACAAAAATTTTATGGCTCCCTAAAGCGTTTAACACAATCAAAGCAAATACAAACAGCAAAGTTACTAGCCCACAAACATTTTTTTTATTAGCCCTCTGGTCAACATGTATCTGAGTCGGTTCTTTCAAACACTCAGTTGTTCTGGAATGTGGTGTGTATTTGAGCCAGGGGGAGAGGGGAACTTGACACATTTTCCCACTTTTCTACACGGTCCATTTCCACACTAGACTGTTATAGTGCAATTATTCCACTTTCAACATCCTGTGGAATTCTGGGATTTGTAGTTTCTAAGGCCCAAGAGTTCTCTGGCTGAGAATTCTAAATGTCCCTCCATAGGATTCCATAGGATGTTGAAAGTGGAATAATTGCACTATAATAGTCTAGTGCAGAAATGGCCTAAGGTTCAAATCTTTGCTCAGCCATGGGAACTCCCTGGGTGACCTTGAGCAAGTCACACTCTCTCAGCCTCACAGGGAGGCAAAGGCAAGCAACCTCTGAACAAATCTTATCAAGAAAACTTCATGATAGGTTTGCCTTAGGGTCACTGTAATTCAGAAAGCGCTTGAATATATGCAACAACAAGGAGCAAAAGCAGAAACACACGAATAAAGATCCTCTTAGAAAAGTAACTTTCCCAGGTCAGGCTTGGATGGACAGGAAACACAAGAGCTCATGAGCCAAAAATCTCTACCACAAACTTCCCTCAACTCAGCAGCCTTCAAACCTACTTGCTGAAGGGGCTGAATTCCAAAATATGTAGAGGATATTCAGTTGGGTTCGGCTGTACCAGTGCGTACAGTATTGGTAGACAGCAAACTATCCCTGAATATCAGCACTTTTATTCTGACTCTCTGCTATATATATATCCTGTTAAGACAGAATGCAGAAAAATGGAACGGTTTCCAATTGGCAAGGAGGTCAGGCAAGGCTGCATTTATCACCCTATCTATTTAACTTGTATACTGAATACAACTTGTATACTAATACATAGAATTAGACTTGAAGGAAGGAGTGTGAAAACTGGAGGAAGGAATGTTGACAGTTTAAGATACGCAGATGACACCATGCTACTAGCAGAAGATAGCAAAGACTCGGAATGATTACTGAAGAAAGTCAGGGCAGAAAGTGCAAAGGCAGGTTTACAGTTGAACATCAAGAAAACAAAAATAATGACCGCAGATGATTTACATAACATTACATAACAAGTAGCCGACAAAGACATTGAAATAGTTCAAGATTTTCTATAGCTGGGCTCAATCATTAATCAGAAGGATTAATGAAATCAGAAGACTAAGAATTGGAAGGGTAGTTATGACGGAACTAGACAAGATCCTGAAATGTAAAGGTGTATCGTTGAAAGCTCAAGTTAGGATTGTCCAGGTCCTCATATTTCCTATGTCTATGTAAGGTTGTGAAAGCTGGAAGAAAGCTGATGGGAAGAAAGTCAACTCATTCAAAATGTAGTGCTGGAGAAGAGTTCTACAGACACTGTGGATTGCTGAAAACTCTCCTTAGAAGCCAACATGACTAAACTGAGGCTGTCGTACTTTGGCCATATCATGAAACATTGGAAAAGACAATAATGCTAGGTAAGGTAGAAGGCAGTAGGAAAAAAAGAAAACTCATCACAGATGGATAGACTCAATCAAGGAAGACACATCCCTGAATCTACAAAACCTGAGCAAGGGCTCTTAATTATAATGTAACTTGGGGATCAGAGTTTTCTGAGGCTGAGAGTATGTGACGTGCCCAGAGTCACCCAGTGGGTTTCCATGGCTAAGCAGAGAATCATACCCTGCTCTCCATGTTGGCTCTCAGAGTGTTTCTACCATCAAGTAAATACTCATTTGTTATCCCTAGTGATTTTGTTTTTATGGTTCTTTTATCATTTCATGACTTGACTTCATTGTGATTTGTGGTTTTTAATACTGCCGTATTATAAACCACTTTGGGGTTTTTGAAATGAAAAGTGGTCTACAGAGGTTTTAATAAATAATGTACATTCATAGAGTATGTGGTAGGTCTGCTTCAAAACCCAAAGGCAACTAGAAATCTTGGCAGCACTCTATATGTAATTTAGTTTGCAGACGTGCACAACATGCCTTAATGGCAGCAGAAGAAAACACCTATAATCAGGATCACCAGCAAGTTTATTCAGAAGCGAGCTGGAACTTGTTCCCTCATAAACACGTTCAGGATTACAAATTTAATGACCACTTCCAGGTTCCTTGTAATCTTAGTCAACAAGACTTTTGTGTGTGTACAGCTACATCACAGCTAATCTTAGCAGCAGATTTCTTAGTAAGAACTGTTAGCTGCTCCAAAGAAAACCATAAAACACAGATACACGGTGAGTAAGCCGCTAGTCCTCATGAAGTAATGAAGGATGAAATGACACGGTTGCTATGCACATTTTTAAGCAGTTGGACTGATGAGGAGACAGAAAGAGAAAGAGAGAGGCCATTTCCACACTAGACTGTTATAGCGCTATGATTCCACTTGCAACCTCCTATGGGATCCTGGGGTTTGCAGTTCAGGGAGGGGCCAGCTGGCCCCTCCTTGAACTGCAAACCCCAGGATCCCATAGGAGGTTGCAAGTGGAATCATAGCGCTATAACAGTCTAGTACAGAAATGGTCAGAGAGAGAGAGATTTATTAAAATCCCATGTCCCCATTGGATTCAGTGCTTCTTACGTCTGGAGTACCTGTGTACAGGATTTTCTACTGAAATTTGAAAACCTCTGCTGTAATTTGAAAACCTCTAATTTGCAGTCCCGTACAATTTCCTGCGAGAAAACCAATCTTCCTGTGTGCTTGGAAAAAGGAATTCTTTTGGATGACAGCTCCATTGTTTGGGAAATTCTGGAAGCTGGCTTGTTTATTTTTTTAAAGAAACATTTCCAAACTCCAAACCTGCTGAACTGTTTGGGAAAGCCCTGTCTTCCGATGCTGAAATGTAACTTTGTTGAACCTGTCTGTCTCCATTTGTTGTATGTTGACATGCAACCTGCTTCATATTGATCATGTTCGTTCAAGTTGTGTGTCAACTTACGGCAATGCCATGAATTTCATAGAGTGATCTTAGGCAAAGAATAGTCAGAGGTGGTTTTGCCAGTTCTTTCCTCTGAAATATAGCCTACAGCACTCGGTATACATTGGGGGGTCTCTCATCCAGGTACTAGCCAGAGCTGATCCTGCTTAGCTTCCAAAATCAGATAGGATCTGGTGCCTTTAGGGCATTTATGCCTTCCTATTAATTCATAATCTTTATTGGGGGATGGAGTGGGGTTTCAAAATAAGCAAATAGTGTTTTGCTGTTTAAGGGGACTTAGTGGATCATTGGCTGAGATAAGATTCAAACCAGCAACCTGGGAAGGGACAATTTGTTGTCGTGTACCTTTCAAGTCATTTCTGACTTGTGGTGATCCTATCACGAGGTTTCCTGAGATGAGAGTGTGTCACATGCCCAAGGTCGCCTAGTGGGTTTCCATGGCTGAGCAGGGAATTGAACCCTCATTTCCAGGCTCAGAGTCCAACGCTCAAACCAGGGTCATAGTCAAATAGCAGAAAAGCAAATGTAGAAAGTTCTAGGTTTGCTTTCTGGCCTCTCTAGTTCAGCCTCTGGCATTCAATTTGCCATTAGAGTCAGTGGCTTCTTGCTTGACATCCAAAATGTTTGCTTTAAAACAGGAGTCTAAACTTACCCCCCTGGTGAGCCCAAAAGCTTCACAACCCTTAAGAATTTTTTAAATTGCTTCTGCACCTAGTTCCGGCCAATTTTTTACAGGCATCGATGTTGGGGACGCAAAACGGGGCCTTCTCGGTGTCCGCCCCTAGGAACTGGGACTGGGTTGTCACCCTCTCTGCTCTCTTTCTGCTGGCCAGCAAAGACCTTTCTATCAGGCCTTTGGTGCTCAAATGAAGGGCCTTTCCGCCCTACGCCATTATAGTGCTCTTATTCCATTTTCAACCTCCTTCTGGGTTTGCAGTTCAGGAAGAGGCCTTTAGAATTCTCAGCCAGGGAGCTCTTGGGCCTCAGGAAACTACAAACCCCAGAATTCCACAGGAGGTTGGTAAAGTAGAATAGCACTGTAACAGTGTACTGCAGAAAGGCCCTAAGAGGCAGAATGTTTTGAATGTGGTATGCGGTACTTATAAATTTATGCTTTCAATAGAGTTGTTTACTTAATATTTTTAAAAAAGAGTTCTATAATACAATTTTGCTTTAATTTGTAGTAAACCACCTTGGGTGTGTTGGGAGAAAGGCAGGAGGTGGTGGTGACAGCTTCAAAAGGAGGTCAGACAGCTACCTTCTGAGGATGCTCTAGTTGGAAATCCTGCATTGAACGGGGGTTAGACCTGATAGGTCCCCTTCCAACTTTATGAGTCTATGATAAATTAAAGAAATAAACAAACTCTCCCCCTGCCCCCGGATAGAGCATTTTTTACAGTAGACAGAGAAGATCTACGGAGCAGCAGTACGGGTCTCCTTGAGAGGAATTGATTTCCTATACCTTTCCCGTCCTGCCACCTAAGGTGGATGGCTCACTCTGCCCAACAGGAGAACCAGCCCTGGCATGGGGCAACACAAAGGCAGGATTTTGGGGGCAGACTCACAGAGCTGCCTTCAGCAGAATGAAGGTAGGGAGACAAGACACAGCCAGGCTGGCAAAGTAATATACATTATAATCTACAGAAGCTGGCCTTCATAAAACCATTAAGCCTAGAGGCTCAGCATTACCTCATGAAAGGAATGATAAGAGTCAACAACTCCAGGGCATGCTCTTGCAAAGTGCAGAAGCAGGCTGAGATAGTGCCCAGCGGATACTCACTTTAAAATCTCTTTGAAGTACTTATATACCACTTTCCAGGGCAAAACTCCAGCCAAGGTAGATTGTACTCCCCAGCAGAAACCTTTAAAGGGTGTTTAGAGTGCAGGTGAAACAGAAAGTGATCTGCAATTTAAAACCAACTCAGCACGTTTAATGGAACAAAGGCCTTCTGAAACAAATGAAGTCTCTTTTATAGTCTGTAAAAAGACGGGACAATACGTAGAGACGGGACAATAGGTAGAGTTTTCTACTGCCATCAAGACTCTCACAGTCCAAAAGATTAGCCTCATACCTCTTAAACGTCTGTCCTTGCCACTGGTTACTTTGGATATGAAAACCCTGCAGAAAGTAAAACCTTTAACTATGCAACCAACTAGTTAAACATCTAAACTAAATACTCAAGGTATATATATCAAGGGATGAATGCACACATCCACCGTAAAGAGATACTTAGGGGTAGATGCCCTTTGGAATCTGCCTTTTTGCTATACAAACAGAACCAGCTACCCTAACAAACTACTCAAAAAGGGATCCAGGATAGCTTCAGCAAAGGACAACAGATCCATACCCAACAAGGGGGGAGAAATTTGTTCAATGTCCATTTCAACACAACTATACCCAGCTTTGCATTATTATTAATAGGATGAGTGTTCCCCCTTTTTTTCCCAGCATGGGTGGCTTAGAGCAAACATAGTCAAAGACAAACATTAGTTTAAAACATGGTTAAAATGTCAAAGCACATAAACAGTAAAAAGTGATTACACTGTGCAAAAAAATTAAAACCACTTTAAAATATTAGCCGTTTCAGAAAGATAATGAGGAGGAAGCCAGCCTAAATTTTTTGGGAAGGTAGTAGCCATTGAGAAGGCCCTCTACCCCAGCTGATTCATGAAGCAAAATGCAGTTAAATTTTGCTATACAATATTCTGAAGTATGTAGTACCAGCTTCCAAAAATGCAATTAAAAAAAGGGGAGCTGTGGGGTACAGTGGTAAAGAAAGTTAGACTGGGATGAGGACATGTCCTCACTCAGCCATGAAACTTACTTGGTTGGTCATTCTTGAGCTGCCCGATCTACCTTGCAGGGCTGCTGTGAAAATATATTAGAGCCATGTACCCTATCTTGAGTATATGGCAGGAAAAAGCAGGATAAATATATGAACCTCCATTCCAAAAACACTGAGAGGGAAGTAAATCCATTAGGGAAAAGTGTGACCAGAAATGTATGTATTTATGGAAATAGTATAGCAAACTGTGTTTAAAGTAGGGCAACAAACTTGCAAAAATGCATATAAGAAGTGAAAAGTACATGTGAAAATTCACATATTAGGCAAAATGGACACAAAAGATGTGTCTGATTCTTCTTGAGGACCTTTTTTTAAGTGTAAACTGGCAAAAAGAGAAAACTTGCAGTTGGAAAAATGAAAAAATCAGGAAAAGCTAATACAGAAAGACTAGTCTACCCTTAATTTTAAATGTTTGCCAGAATGCTGAATCAAGGAGGTGGGACCACAGGTAGAAAAATCTCAATTTCAAATGCTCCCCTGCTGCATATCCAATACAGCCCAGAAACATTGAAACCAGAATTACCTCTTCAAATGTGGATTAGAACAACCTGTCTTGCTTGCAACCTGGTTGCTTAAAACTGGCACTAATATGCTGGCAGAGAGCAACAGGGACCTCCATCCAAGAGGATAATTTGCCACCCTTGATATCCTGCCACCTGAAGCGGATGGCTCATTCTGCTCAGTTGGGGAATGGGCCCTGGCCTGTGCTGTTATGGGGGCAGGAATTTGGGGCAGACGTTTGGAGCATTCTTCAGCAGAATGAGCGGTGAGTAGGGAGCCAGAGCATAGTAATATAGCTTATATTTTATAGAAATTCACCCTTATAAAACCATTAAGCCTGGAGGCCCACTCATGCTGCTTACAGACCCCTATCGTGTTGTCATCAAGTGCAAAAAAAAACCCTTTTCCAAGCAGACACATGTACGTATTCTGAACCGTGCAAGCTACAGCTACGAGTCTCCATGCAGTTCTAAACAAGACAGCAGCAGTTCAGCCTCTGTGATTACTGACAGCTACACAACACGCACAGTACCATGAAACCCACAACCTCACTCTCACCTTGGCTGCTTCTGCTGAAACACGTTTGCCTCAGCTTGTAGATTGTGTGCCTCTTTGGCTGTGCCCAAGGCAGCCAGCAAATGTTCTGCTCCGGCTGGGATCCTGACACTTGCCTTTATAGCTACCAATAAGGCGGCTTGGGAGCTGTCCACCCTTGTTATGCAGATTGAAATGTTGAGTCACATTTCCATAGGGGCTGGAGTTTCCTCGGGCACAGATCGGATCAGCAGATTTTCCTAGGCTTCTCCAGCAGGGAATGAGAAGCAATTCAACCAGAAAAGCCGGTCAGAAGCAAGTGGAAACGTCACTTTAGGAGGTGGGTTTCCCTCTCCCCTTCTCTCCTGGCTTGGTTTGGATTGGATCTCAGGAAAGTTCCCCAGTTGATGATTTGTAAAGCAGAGAAGATGCCACAAAATGATCCAGGTTCCAGCTTTATGGTGATTCAGGCATTTCTTTTGGCTTCCTAATAGTTGCAAAGTGAATTCCCAGGCAGACCAAATGGGAATTTTGTCACATATATTCTCTGCTGTGTGAGTCAGTGTGATCTAGTGTTTTGTCTGTTGGATTGGGACTCTGGAAAACCATGGTCAAACTCTCTCAGTCTCAGAGGAAGCCAACTCTCTCTGAACAAATCTTCCCGAGAAAACCCCAGATAGGCTCACCTTCAGGTCACCACCATAGGCCAGCTACAACTTGAAGGCACACAACAACAGCAACAGCAGTATCTGAGACCAGGCTGCCTGTTTAGTCTAGGGAAAAGTTATCACCTCCACGGATCCTAGCAGAAGTTGCTCAGAGAAATTACTAGGGCCATAAGCTTGCCTCACTGGGTACTGGATGGGACCACCTTTCCTCAAGCTCTGCTCTGCTGCCCCTTGTGGTGAGGCAAAGATTTTCACCCTGAAGAGAGGATGAGGAAGTTCATAGTTCTGGGTTTGTTTGCCCATTTTAATGAGAAATTGCTCAAATCCAGAAATTTCTGCTTATGTGGGACAGGAAGGACTGGAGATTTGAAAAATATCAGTGTGGGAGAAATTGGAGTGATCATATTTGTTCATCTACACTCAGGGATTCAAGTTCTTAATTTTTTAAACTTTGGGGTGTCAACTCCGTGTATTTGTTTATTTTTACATACATATTAATTTTTTATTCCTCCTTGTCACACACACAAACAAGCACTAGAAGATGGCTGATAATATCACTGAAATCAATTAAACGAGAAAGCCATTCAAATCATTGAGAGCAGCTTCAAAGCTAAAACCAGTAAAATCAGAATCTTGAAATCTTGAAGAGTGGGAGAAAGCTTAGAAAAGGGTCACCAAATTTACTAGATCGTATGGTTTACAAGAAAATGCTCTAAAGATCATGTTTAGATGGTACCCCCCCCCCCAGTAAGGATTGCTAAGATGTTGAAAAATACAAAAAATCCGTGTTGGAAATGCCATAAAGAAAAGGGTACGTTTTTTCATCAGTTGGTGGGAATGTAACAGAGCACAGAAATTTTGGTTTACAGTATGAGCAGTAATGCAAAAAGTAATAGAGAAAAAGATTGAACTGGTCCCTAAGCTGTTCCTACTGGGAATATTGGATCCAAACCTGGTGACAGGTGGAGAGGAAAGAAAGGCTAATATGGCACATGACTACAACTGCTAGGACTGTATTTGCCAGGCATTGGCGGAAGGTCTTGAATGGATGGAGAAATTAATAGAGGTGGTAGAAATGGATAAGCTCACCCAAATGACAAATTTCTTCAAATATGGCAACCATTTATAAGTTACTCGCAAAAGGTAACGTAAAATGTAATGTATGAATTAACTATGTATAAATTGTGTAATGTGTATTTTTGCAAAGAAAACTAGGTAAATTTTAATAAAGGACACAAGGAATAGATAGTAAGGAACTAGATAATGTTACCAATGCATGTATGTTACTATCACAGGAAAGTTTTGTTAAGACTGTGGTTTATGTAACTAACAGGGCTAACAAATTATGCCTGAATGATTAGATAAATAATTTATACAAATGTGTGACAGAATGTTATAAATTGCAATTGAGAATGTAAAAGGATATTTGATAAGAATGAAATTTACCCAATCTGTAGTTCTATCAGAGTGAGAAGTCAACCATCAATGTAGATATAGAGTGTGTTTTTTTTCCTTTTTCACGTAATTATGTGGTCAGTCATTGTTTTGTCTTACCATCCACGATTTACTATTAGTTTATATACTATGCTGTATTCCCAATTGTTGTTTCAACATTGTTTCTATGTTGTGGTTTGCTCCAAATGATTTAATGGAAAATAATAAAAATAATTTAAACAAAAGAAGTTAAAGTTATAATAAAGAAGGATGGTTTATAAAAAAAAAACAATAAAATCAGGAACTGATAGACAAAATGTGTATGTGCTGAATTGGTTGCCACATTTTTTTTTTCCTGAGAAACTCTTCATCTTTACAACATCATGCAACAGGCAGGAGAACATGATGCTCAGAACACACACATCCCTATGACACTACACAGTTACACTGCTATTATTCCGCTCTAACTGCCATGATATCCTTCTGTGGAATTTTGGGGTTTGTAGTTTACTGAGGCCAAAGAGCTCTTTGGCTGAGAACACCGCTCCCTAAACTGCAAACCCCAGGATTGCACAGGATGTTGAAAGTGCAATGTGATAGATCCCTTAGAATAGTCACATTTACACGGTTTGGCCAGTGCAGAAAGGAGAGAATTTTGCTTCACTTCATTCCAGAAGAATTTATGAAAAATTGCAAATTCAAATTTGGGACAGAAAGTGCATGGGGTTTTAAAAATTCTTATGAGAGAAAGGTCTGACTTTCCTCTTTTCTACTCTGATTATGTTTGTTTGCTGTATTTGCAGGCCACCTTTCTCCTGGAATTCAGACCCACTTTGATTTCTTTAGAGTTACTATAGGCCCTTTCACACTATGGCCATTTCCACACTAGCCGGTTACAGTGCAATGATTCCACTTTCAACATCCTCTGGAATCCTGGGGTTTGCAGTTTAGGGAGGGGCCGGCGAGCCCCTCCTGAAACTGCAAACCTCAGGATTCCAGAGGATGTTGAAAGTGGAATCATCGCGCTATAACAGTCTAGTGCGGAAATGTTCCTATGTAATTATACTGTTGTGATTCCACTTTAATTTCAATGCTCACATCCTATGGAATTCTGGGATTTGTAGTTTGGTGAGGCACCAGCACTTTCCAGCTGAGAATTCGAAGCATTCCTCCTTAAACTGCAAATCCCTGGATTCCACAGGATGCTACCGTGGCTGATAAAGTGGAATCAGAGCACTATAATTGTGTGCTGTGAAAAGCTACTTATTTTCCCATGTCCTGTTCTATACCTTGCAGCTGGCTTCATTTCCAGTTCTGGTTTCCAGTCCTTGCTTTTCATCCCACCTATTCTCCATGAGGTCATTATTGTGGAGGGATTTTCAAAGCAATGTGTGCCAAAAACCACCTCATTTGTCTGTATTTCATTATTTTTTAAAAATTTACTAGCTACATCCATATCTTGCCTTTTCTTCCAATGACCTCAAGGTGGCATCCATAACTCTTCTCTTCCTCCTTGCTTTATCTTTACAACAATTTTGCAAGGTAGGTCAGTCTGAAAGAAAAAAAGGGGGGCCAAAAGGGCACTGGGGAGTTTCATTTCAGGAAACTTGAACCTACTTTCCTATTCTACTGTGATCCTACAGAGGGATACTAATTTGATTTTCTCATCACCGTAATATAAAGGTTGTCTTCCTCCACCTACTTCTCTTCCTTGACATAATCTGATACGCACTGCTGTTCCTCCCGAGAGGATTAATAGGAAAGATCCACCCTGAACTGTATAGCACTATGGTTTCATTTTTAACTCCCACAGTTCCATTCCATGGAATCCTGAGAGCTATAGTATAGGAAACCATATTGCTCTGTCAGCTTCTGGGTCAAGCTTGTTGTTACTGCCCTGGCTGGTCCAAGCTTTGGGGCTATTAAAGATATCCCTTGATATTACAATTCGGCTGCACTTCTCTATTCCTTTCCACGTGCTTGCAAGGCCACCGGTGTGGAAATGGCTCAGGATTCCATAGGATGTTGCCCTGGCAGTCAAAGTAGAATAATATTCCTATAACTGTGTGGTGTGAAATTGCCACCGGTCAGATTATGTGATATAATTCCAGCTATTTTGAGTTTGACATGTTAGAAATGGCCTCCTTGCCACCTAAGTTCCACGTTAGTCATCTTTCTGTTTGTTGGACTGACTACTGTCTCCTTCCAGATCAGTTCTCAGATGAATTTCGACATGTACAAAGCAAAGACTATGTCTCTTGGCATGCCAGGTCTCAAGTAGGGTCAGGCTGAGCCAAAATGTTTCCTGGAATTTCTCCGCTTCATCCATAGGTGATAAAATGGGTCTGATTGTGATGGAACTGGCTGGATTTTGGAGGTCCCAATGACTATATCTTTTCCTACAATCACCCTCAGAATGACACTATGCAACAAAAAGGATCATGGCTAAAAAAAAAAAAGATGGCTACAAAAGACAACACGGCTCATTGGAAATGGCAATGATGCTTAATATAGGAGAAGGCAGCAAGAAAAGAGAGAAACCTGACCAAGGCCATTTCCGCATGAGGCTGTTGTAGCGCTATGATTCCACTTTCAACCTCCTATGGAATCCTGGGCAGCCCCTCCTGAAACTGCAAACCCCAGGATGTTGAAAGTGGAATCATAGTGCTATAACAGCCTCGTGCAGAAATCCGACAAGTATGGACTGATTCTACCTGAGTCTGCGAGACCTTAGCAGGGCTGTGGATGGTCTCTCAGGGATCTCTCATTCATAGGGTTTGCATAAGTTGTTGTACATGGAAGCCAACTTGACAGTAAACAGCAAAAATGGTATTACTATTATAATTTTTACAATTATTATTATTTCTAAGATTTACTAGTCATTCTGTAGCTAACAGCTCTCAGGGCAACACCCAATAAAACCCAGACATTTTTTTTTAAAGAATTCCACATAAAAACAGAAACAGCATGATAAAGCGATCAGTTGAAAGCAGCAACCAGTTAGAAGCAAAACGATCTGCAACAATACACTACAGTAAATATATTTTTTTTGACAGCTCCCAAGCATGAGCTTGGAAAAGTTACTTTGGGGGACTTTTGTTCATTTAAATGTCTCTGATGCACATAAGTGGGTGGTGCCATTAAGTGGGTGGTGCCATGATGGTGGTGGGATTGCATGAGACGAGAGGATATAATAAAGGTAGCAATGCTACTAATAAAGTTTCCCAGGTCAGACACGCTTTTGCTGAGTAGCCAGACTAAAAGTGATGAACGTGGTATGGCCAGGTTTTCAAAACAGCAACGCCGCATCGGGACGGGGGAGCGATGGGGACGGTTTGACCCCAGTGGCAATGTTTTTGGGGCATCCTGGCTCCTAGCCATGCTCCTGTGCGCCACAGCCATGCACCATGGCCACGCCCACACACACCTTGGCCACACCCACACACCATAGCCCCCCTCCCTCCCCTCCAAGCTCCGCCGCTGGACAGTCTAATTCATGACACGCAGGGTTGACCATCAGGAAGCAGCTGCAAAGTACATGTTCTACTTAAGTACCAAATGAAAGTATTGACTTCAATTAACCTAGACTTTGCAAGATTATCATACTGACCACATTCTTAAGTTATATGATGCCCGCGCTTTTGTCCGCTTTTGTCCACATGAAGGGCCTATACCCCAAAACTTGTGATTTTTTTTTTGGTATCTCATTCAGTCTATGTAAAATAAATTGTACCAGCCTTTAAACAGAGGACATTCATAAGGTTTCCCACAAACATAAGGAACACTTGCCAGCCTGACATAGGACAAGCTTTCTGGCCCTCAAATAGTGGGCATGTCTTATAACAAGGGGGACATGGTAACCCTACTCAAACACCTCTTCAGGATCTAATGGTTGTTATCAGCAGAAGAGAAGTGGCAGTTTTCTTGGTGGAGGTCCAGAGCAGCTCTGGGAGGGAAGCTACTGGGCGGCAGCTACTGGCTGGAGATGGTGGTGGAGGATCTCTCAGAGACAAGGGCAGAAGAACTTTAGCTAAACCTTGTTAGTACTATGCAGAAGGAGGTAATGGTAAGCCACTTCTGAATTTCTGCTTCCTTGAAGCCCCTTTGACATCATCATCAATTTATTGCAATCTACAGATCCAAAAAACAACAAAAAAGCCTCAAGCATAAAATGGAAAAGGTACAAAATATCTAACTTTTATCTAATATTCAATGAGCTCTACTCCTGACTGCCTCTGTGAGGAAATTTAGTAACAGCCAGGGTCACTTTTGAGGACTTATCCTCCAACAGGAACCTGATATAAAATTGGTCTGAACTTGCAGGAAATTTTCTCACTAATGGAGTAATTATATGCTGACAGGCCTGATTATAGAAGCTACGGGACAAAAGAACGTGCTTCATCGACTCAACTTCTGTATTATTGGAACGGCGCCGTCTTTCAAGATAAGGGACACCAGAAAATCTGCCTCAAAGTAATTCAGTAGAAAAGACATTACGTACATACTTTGCGGAATCTGCAAAACAGTAGGAAGAGAAGAGGATTACACCGCAGATGGACTGACTCAAGTGAGGAAGCCAGGGTTGCTCTGAGTTTGGAAGACGTTAGGAGTGCTGTTGATGACTTGGGGTGTGGTGGCTATGAACGCGTTTCATTTGTTGGGGTTGCTGTAAGTTAAAAATGAGAAAGGAGCTAGAATCATAGGGGCCATCCAGTCCAACCCCTTGCCATGCGAGAACACACAACAAAGCATCCCCAACAGATGGCCATCCAGCCTCTGCTCAAAACCCTGCAAAGAATTAGATTCCACCACACTCTGAAGCAGCATATTCCACTGCCAGACAGCTCTGACTGTCAGGAAGTTCTTCCTGAGGTTCAGGTGGAATCTCCTTTCCTGCAGCGTGAATCCGTTGCTCCTTGTCCTAGTCTCTGGAGCAGTGGAAAACAAGCCTGCTTCCTCCTCGACATGACATCCCTTCAAATACTTAAACATGGCTATCATGTCGCGTCAATGGACACGCTCCAGCTGGTTGATATCCTTCCCGAATTGAGGTGCCCAGAACTGGACACAGTACTCCAAATGAGATCTAACCAATGCAGAATAGAGTGGTACCATTACCTCCCTTGATCTAGACACCATCTTCCTATTGATGCAACCAAGAATTGCATTGACTTTCTTGGCCGCCACATCGCACTGCTGACTCATGTTCAGCTTGTGATCTATTGAGACTCTTAGATCCCTTTCGCACATACTATCATCCAGTCACATGTCCCCTCTCCTATATTTATGCATTCCATTTTGTCTGCCCAGGTGTAGGACCTTACGTTTCTCTCTGTTAAAATTCATTTTGTTAGCCTTGGCCCAGCTCTCCAAGCTGTCAAGGTCATTTTGAATTTTGATCCTGTCCTCTGGCGTATTAGCAACCCTTCCGCATTTGGTGTCATCTGCAAGTTTTGATCAGCAGGCTCTCTATTCCCTCATCCAAATCATTGATGAAGATGTTGAATAGCACCGGGCCCAGGACAGAACCCCACGGAGTTGGGCTCGGCTATGTTCAGAGCAAGAGGGAGAAGAAGGAAATAATAAGACCACTGAGTGGAGAAGATGTTGAGATAGTAATTGAGGACAGAGAGAAGGATGAACTGCTTAATACCTGCTTTGGCTCAGTCTTCTCCCTAAAGGAAAACTGTGGTCTCAGATCCATTGTTAATCACCTTCAGGAATTCTTGGAGGACAGGAGAGGCCATAGCATGTTGGAGAAGGGTAGATATAGCCCCCTTTTTCAAAAAGGGAGGAAAAAAGGAGGTCAGAAACAACTACCAACAAGTCAGCTTGATGTTGATACCAGGAAAGGTTCTAGAAAGATAACTAAACTGTCAGTCTGTGCAGAGCCAGCATGGATTTTTCAAAAAGAAGTCATGTGAAACTAGCCTTATGTCCTTTTTTTTTCCCCTAGTGTTGCAAGATTACTAGATCAGGGAAATGCTGTGGATGCAGTATGTCTTGAGTTCAGGAAGGCTTTTGGCAAGGTCCCGCATGATATTCTTACAAGCAAGTTGGTGAACTGTGGGACAGACCGTGATAGAGTTAGCTGGATATGTAGTTGGTTGACAGACTGAACCCAGCGAGTGCTCACCAATGGTTCATCCTGGGGAGAAGTGCCTAATGGGGTGCCTCAGGGTTCTGTCAGAGGCCTGATATTGTTTAAAATCTTTATAGATGACTTAGATGGCAGAAGGTATTCTTGTCAAAATTTCAGACAACACCAAATTGAGTGGGGGGAGGTAGCTATTACTCTAGAGGACGGGATCAGTGTTTAAAATGACCTTAACAGACTGGAGAGCTAGGATATCCAGCTTGAAAGCACAGATATAAAGAGGGTCTAGGGTTCTTAATAGACCACAGGCTAAACTTGAGTCAACAGTGTGATGTAGCAGCCGAAAATGCTAGTGCAGTTCTGGTCTGCATCAACAGGAGCCTACGTCTAGATGGAGGGAAGTAGTAGTGCTGGTCTCTTCTGCTTCAGTCCGACCTCACCTGGAATACTGCGTCCAGTTCTGGGCACCACAGTTCAAGAAGAACATTGACAAGTTTCAACATGTCCAGAGAATGGTGACCAAGATGATCTGGAAACCAGGATATGTAAGGTGCGGAAAGGGCCCTAGTCTCTGGAAGAGTGGAAAACAAGCCCGCTCCCTCCTCGACATGACATCCCTTCAAATATTGAAACATGGCTATCATGTCCCCTCTTAACCTTCTATTCTGTAGACTAAACATCCCCAGCATCCTAAGATGCTCCTCATAGGGCATGGTTTCCAGACGCTTCACCATTTTGGTCATGCTCCAGCTTGTCAATATCCTTCTTGAATTGAGGTGCCGAAAACTGGACACAGTATTCCAGCTGAGGTCTAATCAAAGCAGAATAGAGTAGTATCATTACCTCCCTTGATCTAGACACCATACTCCTATTGGCTTTCTTGGCTGCCACATTCTCATGGATCCAGTTGAAAAAGAGATTCCACCTAAATGTCAGGAAGAACTTCCTGATGGTCCAAGCTGTCTGGCAGTGAAATATGCTGCCTAGAAGTGTGGCAGGTCTCCTTCTTTGGAGGTTTGTAAGCAGAGGGTGGATGACCATCTGTTGGGAGTGCTTTGATGTGGGCTCCTGCATGGCAGAAGGGGATTGGACTCCATGGCCCCTGTGGTCTCTTCCAACTCCGTGTTTCTATGATTTACTCTGGTTGGGACCAAACCATAGGATTCAGGCCATTGCCTCCAGAAGGTTTTGTAGCAAAGCCGAACTCCAGCACTGACAAGGGAGCACAGTCTGCTTCATCTCAGCCTTATGGAGTGATCATAGCTTGGAAGTAACCTGTTGCAAACAACTACGGTCGACCCTCCATATTTTCATCTTCATGGATTTCATTATTTGCAAGTTTCTCCAACTCCTATTCCACACCTGAAGTGCTTCTTTTCCAGGGGAACTTTCTCTCTCTGAAGCTCTGATAAGGCTGCACAGTCCTTTAAAAACCTGCCTCTGGCCTGCCTTCTCTTCCACCAGCTGCTCCCTGGCCAGCTAAGGATGATTTGCAGCCCCATATCTCAGCACTGCAAACCCTCTCCCAATGCCTCCACATGCACCCAAGGAAGGAGGTGGGTAAGAGAAGAGCAAGTAAAGGGCCACTGTGGCAACCCATCCCTTTTCCCTCTCCTTTCCTTGACCTGCTTTGTATCCTGGGTGCCCAGTCTCCCCGACATGCCTCGGCCCCTTATCCACAGACATACACACATTTTGATATTTGTGTTTTTTCCACTTTCGCAGAAGTCTTGCACCCCTAACCCTAGCAAATGTGGAGGTCTGACTATAGTTACATCTAATGCATTCTTTCACCCAAAAATGAAGGTATAGCTACATGGTAGTGTAAATGTAGATTTAGGCTGAGATCCTTCATCACGGGGCTGTGAAGTATAATGGAGCCATGTCATTGGCTCCAGGCTATTTGAAGGACTTTATCTCCCCCTATTAGCCCATTAAGGTGTTGAGATCTGCAGGCGAGGGCCTTCTTTCTGGCCCTTGCCGCACTAGACTGTTATAGCGCTATGATTCCACTTTCAACATTCTACGGAATCCTGGGGTTTGCAGTTTGGTCCCTCCCGAAACTGCAAACCCCAGGATTCCATAGGATGTTGAAAATGGAATCATAGCACTATAACAGTCTAGTGCGGAAATGGCTTCTCACTACCTTCCCAGACTCGTTTGGTGGAAACAATGAAGAGAGCCTTCCTGTTGGTTGTTGCCAGACTTTGGAACCCCCTCTTTAGGGAGGCCAGGATGGTTCCCTTCTTGCCTTCCTTCCACCTGCAAGCAAAAATATTCTTCTTCCATCATGCTTTGAAAAATGGACTGCAATGGGCTTTTAATGGCATGCTGTGTAGATATATTGATTATTTCTATGGCCTTCTGATCGATTTTTGTGGTTTTAACTTTACAGATTGTGTGGTTATGTTTAAAATTTAAATGTATTTTTTCCTATATGTTGTTTTCTAAAACGTTTTCTATGGTCTTCTTTAGTTTTTAACTTACAAATTTTTTTTAATAAGTTGAAAGCTGCCTTGAGTCTTTCCCTACTGGGAAAAAGGCAGGGTAGAAATGGATAAAGTAACTAAATACATAGGTAAATAACAGTGTTAAGGACTTGTGATGACAGGGCACCATGAAAAGTGGGACATTTGTCCAGTTGGACACAGGGCACCTGTGACTCTCCACTGACCTCCGTTCTGGATAACCAGCGGCCTGGGGTTCTGCTGTGGGCTGCTTGTGCTGCAACCTGTCCTGCCAAGTGCTGTGCTGCTGTGCATCCATGACCACTGGGCAACAGCCACACTGCTAGCTCCACCTGCACAAGGGTCCCCATAGTGCAGCTGTGAAAACACTCCCCTCATGGCAATACAACCATTATGAATACTGTAGTTCTAAACTACAAATTGTAAGCTGGTTTATGATGTCGTGAATTCCCAGCAGGATGCTAGCCTTTACTGTGGTGTGGTCAAAATGTCAAATAACATTTTGAGAGCAATTGCACCTATTGGAACCTGTGGGTTTGTGCTTGTCCACGTTTAGGGCCTTTCTCTTCACTCAAGGAGGGCGACTCCAGCAGCCCTAGGGGTCTGGACTGGGAGCTTGCTGGACCACCTATGGCCCTGTTGTTAAATGTCTGGGCGTCCATTGTCATCTCAAGGAGGTGTCAGGAATGTCTTTGACCTCAGTTCCTTCCTCCATACTCTACATTTCTATGCTGCCTGCTAAGAATTCTGGTTAATCAAGCACACTGTCTTGTGCTTTGATTTCCGTCTTTTGCTTGTAAGGTCAAGGGCCCTGTATGCTTGTTAGCTTGAAATGTAGAAAAAACATCTGCTAACTGGCAGTAGTCTTTGGATTGGGACCAATACCTAATTAGAACTAGATAGTGGGTGCTGGGAAGAACCCAGAAAATAACCACTTAATTAATGACCTTGATAGTTGAAAGGGGTTTAGCTCATCCCAGGTGTCCACTTGATTAATGACCTTATAAACAATCCTGAAGGTTCTATGATAGATGGCTAAGTCATCCCAGAAGGGGGGGTATAAATACCCCGGGACTCTGCTTTCAGTGGGAATTCTGCACAGGCTACAGCTGGAGTGCCATGCAGGTGGTTACACAGAGGGGTCTCCTCCGCTGCTTCATTCCAGGCTCCCGGGTAGCTAATTGGAGGAATCCTGCTTGGGTGAGAAATCTGTCTCTTTGTTACCGGGTATCATAGGTTTAGGTGGGTTTCATTTGTATTCTACAAGCGGGTTTCCGTCTGTATTCTAATACTTGCTGGTATGCTGTGAGTTTCATCTGTATGAGTATGTTGTTTAGACTGCTAGCTGTTGAATAAATTTGGGGCTTTTTCAACTACAACTGGTGTCTTTTGTTGCCTCCAGACCCTATAAAAAGAACCCCCTTGCCTTTGGTGAGCTGGTCAATTGCCTTTGGCAAGACACATTCCAGGCCTTGCTTTTTATCTGTGTATGCAAACCACTTCAGGAATGTTTGGGTTGGCTGAGATGTGAGATAAAAACGCCTTATAATAGCAAGGTGGAATGATCCAGCCCTCTTTTGATGTAGACACATGGCACAAAACCCTTCCCCAACCCCCAGAAGGAAGGAAATTTCAGGCAACTTATAGGCTCATTTGAAATGTGGTGCCGGAGGTGAGTTCTTACAGATAGCATGGACTACCAAAAAGACAAATGAATGGATCCAAGGACAAATCAAGCCTGAACTCTCTTAGGAAGCTAAGATGTCCAAGATGGAGACTGTCATGTTTTGGATGTATCATGAAAGACACGACTCATTCGAAAAGACAATAATGCTTGGTAAGGTAGAAGGCAGTAGGAAAAGAGGAAGATGGCATTACAGGTGGAAAGACTCAATCAAGGAAGATACTGCCCTGAGCAGGGCTGCTGACGACAGGAGGACTTGGCCATCTCTCTTTCATAGGGTCACCGTAACTTGAAGTCAACTTGGTGATCATTACCAACAACCACAATCATGCCACAACACAGGGGGCAAATTTCTTCTTGGAATAACTACATGATGAACTGTCTTATACTGCATCAGAACAGTGATTCATCTTGTTCAGCATGGGCTTCAGTCAGGGGTCTTCCCTGGGCTTGAATTTGAGACCAGCACGTGGAAAGAATCAGTTTCAGCGCAGATTCACATAGTGGAATTTTAACCACTTATTCACACAGTATTGAATCGATCAGCCCTTTCTACTAATGGTAGTTGTTCCTCCCCACTTGTAGGCTTCATTTTCATGGATTTGATTATTTTAGAATTTCTCCCACTCCTGCCCTTCCATCCCAAACATTTCCTTTCTGGGGGAACCTTCCCTCTTGGTGGCTTTGATCAGGTCATGCAGCCCTTTAGAAACCCACCTCTGGTCCTCCACCAGCTGCTGCTTGGCTAGTTAAAGACAGATCACAACCTGATTTCTCAGATTTTTTCCTGATGCCCTCCTCACACACCCAAGGAAGAATTGGGCAAGAGAGAGGACGAATAGGGCCACTATGTCAACCCACCCCCTTTCTCTCTCCTTTCCCTGACCTGGTTTGGACCTTGGGTGTCTGCTTTCGCCAACATACGTTGGCCCCCTTCCCATAGACTCACAATTTTGATATTTGCGTTTTTTCCACTTTCAGGGATCCTAACCCAAGCAAATGTGTAGGGCCAATTGTACTTGTTCTATGTTGCCTCAGTCCTTCCCAAAACACACCCCCGTTGGTTGCTCCCACTGCCTTTTCACTGATGCAGCTTCATCATTAGGACAAAGTGCTTAAGTGATGATGGGAGTGGCTGGGGTGGTCCTACCTTGCCACATCCCACCTAACCCATCTTCTCTTCTCCCTGAGTCAGCATTGCTTTCTGGACCCACAGTCTTTCTTCACTTCCTGGCCTCTTCATTGCCATTTCCTTTTAGGTCAGGAAAGGGAATGTGAGGAATGTGATCGACAGAGAGTGAATACCAGCCTTTAGTCAATAAGCAATAAGCAAGAAACAGCTGGCACAATTGGTGTGGCTGGTGAGAACATGAAACAGAGCCTTCTTGGGGGCTCCAGAACCCACTGCTTATGGGGGCTGCAGTGGCTCTCTCCTTGCTTTCCTTCTGTTCGCAGGCAGATTTTTTTATTTAGGTAGATTTTTTTCAAACCAATGATATTTAAGGAAAGGGCTTGTAAGTGGGCACCGTACTGCTTTAACTGTACTGTTTTAACTCATCTCCCGCTTTAGTGCATGTTTCAAATAGTTAATTGCAGTGATGCAGTTCAGTCTTTTACTCAAGCCTCAAGTCAACTCTCTACTTTGAAGTCTCAAGTCAAGTCTCAAGTCTGGCAGCCAACTTCATACCCCAACCAAAATTCTAGAATTATTGGATAGAGTGAAATAAATTCAGTTTTAACGATTGAAGTAGAGTCAGCTCTCCCCATTTGCAATTTTGCGATTAAGAGCTTCAGAAGTGGGGAATAGGATCCTGTCTTACTCCCCATTACTGAAGATTCAAAAGATTTAGAAGGAAGAATCCTTCTTCCTCAAGCCCATTGCCTAACACATTTGCTGTTCCCTTCTGAGAAACGCGCCCTGCACTCTGGGGGCGAGTCTTGTCTTTTGCTCTTAGGAAACATTTTAGAAGGCTCCTCCAATATGCAGCGGGGACAGGCTGCTGAGCAGACCTGAAGCCTGCCTCAAGCCCATTGCCTAACCTGTGTGCTGTTCTGTTCTGAGAAATGCACCCACACTTTGGCTTGAGAAAGATTGCCATGTGACCAGTAGGCAAAAAGAGATGGAGGCATTGTTCAAAGTCGCAAGGTTTGATGATGACGACGACGACGACGACAATAATTCCAATGGCACTTTCTTCACTGCAGTGGTAGCTTTTCACTTCTGTGCTGTTTTAATCCTTTAAGCTCACCACGATGTCTTGACGCCCTGTGAAAACATGCAGAGATGGTACAAGCCCCTCCTGGGAACCACAGTGAAAAAGGGAGCTAGGCAGGGTTCTCAGGTCTGACAATCCTCATCCGTTCTGCCAAATCTAGAGACTGCACAGCAAGAAGACTCGAAATCAACCTGGCCAAGGTGGAAAAACAGGCATGGGGAGGTTGAAGGGAAAGCTCGACAAGTGAAGACACACCCATCTCTTTATCCAAATTTTTTTAAAGAAAAAAAAAACTACTGAGAAGCAGCAATACAACCATTGCCACAGGCAAAAAGGAGCAGAAGCAGAGGAAAAGTTAATTGTCAAGTGAATACCAGCATAGGAAAACCACATCTGAAGCTGGGAAAATAGCTGAAAATTGATGGAAGTAAGGCGCGTCTTTTCTGAGTACAAAATAGTCACAAAGAATGCGTATCCTCAACAGGGATACAGGTAAGCTACAACATCTAGTCAGGAAATGCACAAATATTGGGTTGGTGACAAAAACGATCAAGGCATCTGTTGTTGTTGTGTGCCTTCAAGTCATTTCTGATTTATGGCAACCCTCTCATGGAGCTTTCTTAGCAAGATTTGTTCAGAGGGGGTTTGTCTTCCTCTGAGGCTGAGAGAATGGGACTTGCCTGAGATCAGCCAGTGGGTTTCTATGATCATGCGGGGATTCAGATCCTGGCTTCCAGTGTCATAGTCTACCACTTAAACCACTACAGCATGAATCCGGTTTGACGTGGTGGCCAAAAAAGCCAATGCAATTTTGGCCTGCATCAACAGGAGTCTAGATCGAGTGAAGGAGGAGTGCCACTCTACTCTGCTTTGGTCAGATCTCCCCTGGAATACTGTGTGTAGTTCTGGGCACCAAAGATCAAGAAGGATATCAACAAGCTGGTACATGTCCACTGGATGGTGATTAAGATGAACAAAGGTTTGGAAACCAAGTGCTGTGAAGAATGGCTTAAGGAGCTGGATATGTTTAGCCTGGAGAACAAGAAGACTGAGAGATGACATGATAGACATCTTTAAATACCTAGGAAAAATCAAGATATAAATAAAGATGATGATGATGATGATGACGACGATGATGATGGGACAGAGGAGGAGGAGGAGGAGGAAAACTTCCTGGCTGTAAGAACTGTCCAACAGTGGAACTGTCCAACACTTCCTTGGATAGTGGTGGACTCTCTGGAGAGGTCTTTAGAAAGAGGTTGGCCGTATTTTGGGAATGATTTAATTCTGTGCTCCTGACTGGCATGCACTTGGATTCTGGGGTTTGTAGTTTACAGAGGCCCAAGAGCTCTCTGGCTGAGAATTCTCCCTAAACTGCAATCCCCAGGATTCCACAGGATGTTGGAAGTGTAGTAATGACACTATAACAGTGTAGTGCAGAAAGGCCTAAAGGAGCACATAAGGCAAACCTGTGTAAGGCCTGCCTCAAGTCTTGCAAAAAATCTAAGCTCCCATGAGATCTCACAAGAGGTCCTTCTCGCATAAAATTTGACCCAGGGGAGATGCATCTCCAAGTGCGCAGTGGAGGGGCTTGTTCTAATATAGAAAAAAGTTAGAAACCATCCACTGAGCACCTGGAAATGTATGGAGATACACTTTTTAGCCCAGATTCCATTGGGCTAAATCTGGTATTCGTCTCTTCTTTACAAAAGCCTGTCTCACAAGGGTGGACAACAGCAACGGTTGTTCTGTTGTGGTGTCAGAAAAATCTGATGACTCTAGTGTACAAAGCAGATGTTTGAGATACAGGCTTCCCACTTCTCTGACAGGTTAGGGGCCACAGCACTGTCAGAAAATGAAACTGGTTGAAAAGCAGAACCTATGTACGGCACTGTAGGGAGCATGAAGAACTGACAGAGGCTCACTTGGGATGAACCATGTGCATGCTACTTGCAAAGTCTCTCAGCTGGCTTGGCACCTTCTCCCCCTACGCCAGCTTGCTTTGCAAGCAGTGTGTGTATGCAAGTGATTCCAAGTAAGCCTTCATAGGCGAAAAGGACCAATGAAAGAGCAGAACCTCAATCAGATTAATGGAACGTCCATAATTTGGAAGCATCAAACGAGCGAGTCGTCAGATAATGGCGGTGTCAAAAGGTGGGGACTTCCTGTATCTGGTTGAGCTACTTGCATTCCCAACAAAGCCGTCACTATCAAATTTCTTTGTTTCCTGCAGCACCCTGGTGCACCCAAACAAAAACAGTTTTGGGGAAAAACTAGTCTAGCTGCTCCATTTCACTTCCGGAGATGAGGAAAGGAAAACCCGACACGAACGCACCAAAAAATCACCTTGTAAAGTCACACAGATCATTTTTTCTGCAAGACAGTGACCTCTGAGCGCTGTTGATTTATCTGGGCACAAGCAGCCTCTCCGTGGAAGTATTTTGTTAGCCCTGAGGTATTTGCTTCACCTCCGTCACCTCTGACATGATCTTGGACTGAATAACACTGTACTACCATTTGTGATGACGCCTCTGAAAAGTCACCAGTGATGATGTCACAATGACAGTGGCACAAGCTGTCGGTCAATAAGAAAAAGCATGCTGTAATTGAGACAGAAAACACCTATTTGAAAGTAAGCAATACCAAGGAAGTCAATGGGCCATCAGTTCATACATGACTATCTTCCAGTAATCTCATAACTATTGCCGTCTTGTTTACCTGATGAGTGACTCTTCCTGATGCAATTCTTTATGGTTTGCGGCTTCAGCTACATGGATGTTGGCAACTGCTGGACCTGGAAAAATTCTGTTGCAAGGTAGTATGTCAGCCTCTGATTTTCATCTTCTCCTGGTTGCCTTCTGAAACGCCAAAGATGGTAATTTCTCTCTTGGGGAGAAATTTCTCTCTCTCTCTCTGCTCTCATGGGGAAAGAAGTAGTGCCACACAGGGGGCCTTGCATACTGCTTTGGAGTGCAATGGGTGACCCCATCCCATTTCCAGTTCTGCGGGAAGGTTCTGTTGCTAGTCCAGGGAAGGGGGTGGTGCTGTTCTGTCCATTGCTACTGTCCATTTGCTTCAAGTGGCAAAATGTTCATAAAATCTTTTACTATAATACATTTGGAATCATGGTTTCATAGAGATGGAAGGGACAACAACAACCATTTTCAAAATGAAAAATGCATTGTTATATTTTAAATACTTTCAGACCGTCTTAAATAAGTAAGTGCAATTTTTAACAGGAAAGGTGTTTAAGTTGTAGTAAATTGAATGTAGTACATGTAGAAAATGGTACCTTAAAATAGTGTGATTATTGACAGGATAGCTTTTAAAATGGTAACATTTAAAATTTTGAAACATCTTGTTAACATTCATGTTTACAAGTTGGATTTTGCTTTAGTCTGTGTTAAAAAAAAAACCACCACTGTGGCAATGCCTTTATCAGGCCAGCCAAAAGGCACAAATACTTTATGCAATCTTTCAAAGCTCACTGGTTTCTTTATCAGGCATGGATGGCAAAGGTCACTTTAGGGTAAGTATATGGCAATAGAGAGTCACAAAGCAGCATCCTTCTTGAGATGTTAAAGCAGAGTCTACTTCCACACTACACTGTTATAGTGCTAATATTCCACTTTCAACCTCCTATGGAATCCTGGGCTTTGCAGTTGAGTGAGGGGCTTTTAGAATTCCAAGCCAGAGAGCTCTTTGGCCTCAGGAAACTACAAATCCCAGAATTCCCCACGGATGTGGAAAGTGGAATAATAGCACTGTAACAGTGCAGTGCGGAAATGGAACTGAAGAAGGCTTCATCTTGTCTTTCACCTCTGCCAGCATTTTACGTTTGTCAGCCTGTGTCAGGATGAGTAGCTCCCTGTCATAAGTGGATCTGCTGGATGTGTATGGAAGCAGTGTAGGGGTTATGCTAGAGTTAGTTAAAAGTGCTACATAGCATCAAGCGTTAATTGTTGATTGGAACAATGTATCTCTGTGAAGCTTGCTTGTGTATTCCAATGTACCAAATGGTTAATTGCTTAATCGCTCATTGCTACAATGTATCCACGGGGGCTACAATGTATCCATGGTCAAAGCAGATGAAAACAAAAGCACCAAGAGGTGTTTTGTGAACTCAAAGTAAGGTAAGGGGCAGGAAATATGTTCCAGCCCCCAAGATGAAAGAAAGGTAAACGACAAATCTGGGAAATGTCTAAAGATGTGGACTGTTGAATTTCTGATCCTGTACAATGCTACTAATAAAGTTTCCCAGGTCAGACACGCTTTTGCTGAGTAGCCAGACTAAAAGTGATGAACGTGGTATGGCCAGGTTTTCAAAACAGCAACGTCGCATCGGGACGGGGGAGCGATGGGGACGGTTTGACCCCAGTGGGGCATCCTGGCTCCTAGCCATGCTCCTGTGCGCCACAGCCATGCACCATGGCCACGCCCACACACACCTTGGCCACACCCACACACCATAGCCCCCCTCCCTCCCCTCCAAGCTCCGCCGCTGGACAGTCCAATTCATGACACGCAGGGTTGACCATCAGGAAGCAGCTGCAAAGTACATGTTCTACTTAAGTACCAAATGAAAGTATTGACTTCAATTAACCTAGACTTTGCAAGATTATCATACTGACCACATTCTTAAGTTATATGATGCCCGCGCTTTTGTCCGCTTTTGTCCACATGAAGGGCCTATACCCCAAAACTTGTGATTTTTTTTTTGGTATCTCATTCAGTCTATGTAAAATAAATTGTACCAGCCTTTAAACAGAGGACATTCATAAGGTTTCCCACAAACATAAGGAACACTTGCCAGCCTGACATAGGACAAGCTTTCTGGCCCTCAAATAGTGGGCATGTCTTATAACAAGGGGGACATGGTAACCCTACTCAAACACCTCTTCAGGATCTAATGGTTGTTATCAGCAGAAGAGAAGTGGCAGTTTTCTTGGTGGAGGTCCAGAGCAGCTCTGGGAGGGAAGCTACTGGGCGGCAGCTACTGGCTGGAGATGGTGGTGGAGGATCTCTCAGAGACAAGGGCAGAAGAACTTTAGCTAAACCTTGTTAGTACTATGCAGAAGGAGGTAATGGTAAGCCACTTCTGAATTTCTGCTTCCTTGAAGCCCCTGTGACATCATCATCAATTTATTGCAATCCACAGATCCAAAAAACAACAAAAAAGCCTCAAGCATAAAATGGAAAAGGTACAAAATATCTAACTTTTATCTAATATTCAATGAGCTCTACTCCTGACTGCCTCTGTGAGGAAATTTAGTAACAGCCAGGGTCACTTTTGAGGACTTATCCTCCAACAGGAACCTGATATAAAATTGGTCTGAACTTGCAGGAAATTTTCTCACTAATGGAGTAATTATATGCTGACAGGCCTGATTATAGAAGCTACGGGACAAAAGAACGTGCTTCATCGACTCAACTTCTGTATTATTGGAACGGCGCCGTCTTTCAAGATAAGGGACACCAGAAAATCTGCCTCAAAGTAATTCAGTAGAAAAGACATTACGTACATACTTTGCGGAATCTGCAAAACAGTAGGAAGAGAAGAGGATTACACCGCAGATGGACTGACTCAAGTGAGGAAGCCAGGGTTGCTCTGAGTTTGGAAGACGTTAGGAGTGCTGTTGATGACTTGGGGTGTGGTGGCTATGAACGCGTTTCATTTGTTGGGGTTGCTGTAAGTTAAAAATGAGAAAGGAGCTAGAATCATAGGGGCCATCCAGTCCAACCCCTTGCCATGCGAGAACACACAACAAAGCATCCCCAACAGATGGCCATCCAGCCTCTGCTCAAAACCCTGCAAAGAATTAGATTCCACCACACTCTGAAGCAGCATATTCCACTGCCAGACAGCTCTGACTGTCAGGAAGTTCTTCCTGAGGTTCAGGTGGAATCTCCTTTCCTGCAGCGTGAATCCGTTGCTCCTTGTCCTAGTCTCTGGAGCAGTGGAAAACAAGCCTGCTTCCTCCTCGACATGACATCCCTTCAAATACTTAAACATGGCTATCATGTCGCGTCAATGGACACGCTCCAGCTGGTTGATATCCTTCCCGAATTGAGGTGCCCAGAACTGGACACAGTACTCCAAATGAGATCTAACCAATGCAGAATAGAGTGGTACCATTACCTCCCTTGATCTAGACACCATCTTCCTATTGATGCAACCAAGAATTGCATTGACTTTCTTGGCCGCCACATCGCACTGCTGACTCATGTTCAGCTTGTGATCTATTGAGACTCTTAGATCCCTTTCGCACATACTATCATCCAGTCACATGTCCCCTCTCCTATATTTATGCATTCCATTTTGTCTGCCCAGGTGTAGGACCTTACGTTTCTCTCTGTTAAAATTCATTTTGTTAGCCTTGGCCCAGCTCTCCAAGCTGTCAAGGTCATTTTGAATTTTGATCCTGTCCTCTGGCGTATTAGCAACCCTTCCGCATTTGGTGTCATCTGCAAGTTTTGATCAGCAGGCTCTCTATTCCCTCATCCAAATCATTGATGAAGATGTTGAATAGCACCGGGCCCAGGACAGAACCCCACGGAGTTGGGCTCGGCTATGTTCAGAGCAAGAGGGAGAAGAAGGAAATAATAAGACCACTGAGTGGAGAAGATGTTGAGATAGTAATTGAGGACAGAGAGAAGGATGAACTGCTTAATACCTGCTTTGGCTCAGTCTTCTCCCTAAAGGAAAACTGTGGTCTCAGATCCATTGTTAATCACCTTCAGGAATTCTTGGAGGACAGGAGAGGCCATAGCATGTTGGAGAAGGGTAGATATAGCCCCCTTTTTCAAAAAGGGAGGAAAAAGGAGGTCAGAAACAACTACCAACAAGTCAGCTTGATGTTGATACCAGGAAAGGTTCTAGAAAGATAACTAAACTGTCAGTCTGTGCAGAGCCAGCATGGATTTTTCAAAAAGAAGTCATGTGAAACTAGCCTTATGTCCTTTTTTTTTCCCCTAGTGTTGCAAGATTACTAGATCAGGGAAATGCTGTGGATGCAGTATGTCTTGAGTTCAGGAAGGCTTTTGGCAAGGTCCCGCATGATATTCTTACAAGCAAGTTGGTGAACTGTGGGACAGACCGTGATAGAGTTAGCTGGATATGTAGTTGGTTGACAGACTGAACCCAGCGAGTGCTCACCAATGGTTCATCCTGGGGAGAAGTGCCTAATGGGGTGCCTCAGGGTTCTGTCAGAGGCCTGATATTGTTTAAAATCTTTATAGATGACTTAGATGGCAGAAGGTATTCTTGTCAAAATTTCAGACAACACCAAATTGAGTGGGGGGAGGTAGCTATTACTCTAGAGGACGGGATCAGTGTTTAAAATGACCTTAACAGACTGGAGAGCTAGGATATCCAGCTTGAAAGCACAGATATAAAGAGGGTCTAGGGTTCTTAATAGACCACAGGCTAAACTTGAGTCAACAGTGTGATGTAGCAGCCGAAAATGCTAGTGCAGTTCTGGTCTGCATCAACAGGAGCCTACGTCTAGATGGAGGGAAGTAGTAGTGCTGGTCTCTTCTGCTTCAGTCCGACCTCACCTGGAATACTGCGTCCAGTTCTGGGCACCACAGTTCAAGAAGAACATTGACAAGTTTCAACATGTCCAGAGAATGGTGACCAAGATGATCTGGAAACCAGGATATGTAAGGTGCGGAAAGGGCCCTAGTCTCTGGAAGAGTGGAAAACAAGCCCGCTCCCTCCTCGACATGACATCCCTTCAAATATTGAAACATGGCTATCATGTCCCCTCTTAACCTTCTATTCTGTAGACTAAACATCCCCAGCATCCTAAGATGCTCCTCATAGGGCATGGTTTCCAGACGCTTCACCATTTTGGTCATGCTCCAGCTTGTCAATATCCTTCTTGAATTGAGGTGCCGAAAACTGGACACAGTATTCCAGCTGAGGTCTAATCAAAGCAGAATAGAGTAGTATCATTACCTCCCTTGATCTAGACACCATACTCCTATTGGCTTTCTTGGCTGCCACATTCTCATGGATCCAGTTGAAAAAGAGATTCCACCTAAATGTCAGGAAGAACTTCCTGATGGTCCAAGCTGTCTGGCAGTGAAATATGCTGCCTAGAAGTGTGGCAGGTCTCCTTCTTTGGAGGTTTGTAAGCAGAGGGTGGATGACCATCTGTTGGGAGTGCTTTGATGTGGGCTCCTGCATGGCAGAAGGGGATTGGACTCCATGGCCCCTGTGGTCTCTTCCAACTCCGTGTTTCTATGATTTACTCTGGTTGGGACCAAACCATAGGATTCAGGCCATTGCCTCCAGAAGGTTTTGTAGCAAAGCCGAACTCCAGCACTGACAAGGGAGCACAGTCTGCTTCATCTCAGCCTTATGGAGTGATCATAGCTTGGAAGTAACCTGTTGCAAACAACTACGGTCGACCCTCCATATTTTCATCTTCATGGATTTCATTATTTGCAAGTTTCTCCAACTCCTATTCCACACCTGAAGTGCTTCTTTTCCAGGGGAACTTTCTCTCTCTGAAGCTCTGATAAGGCTGCACAGTCCTTTAAAAACCTGCCTCTGGCCTGCCTTCTCTTCCACCAGCTGCTCCCTGGCCAGCTAAGGATGATTTGCAGCCCCATATCTCAGCACTGCAAACCCTCTCCCAATGCCTCCACATGCACCCAAGGAAGGAGGTGGGTAAGAGAAGAGCAAGTAAAGGGCCACTGTGGCAACCCATCCCTTTTCCCTCTCCTTTCCTTGACCTGCTTTGTATCCTGGGTGCCCAGTCTCCCCGACATGCCTCGGCCCCTTATCCACAGACATACACACATTTTGATATTTGTGTTTTTTCCACTTTCGCAGAAGTCTTGCACCCCTAACCCTAGCAAATGTGGAGGTCTGACTATAGTTACATCTAATGCATTCTTTCACCCAAAAATGAAGGTATAGCTACATGGTAGTGTAAATGTAGATTTAGGCTGAGATCCTTCATCACGGGGCTGTGAAGTATAATGGAGCCATGTCATTGGCTCCAGGCTATTTGAAGGACTTTATCTCCCCCTATTAGCCCATTAAGGTGTTGAGGCGAGGGCCTTCTTTCTGGCCCTTGCCGCACTAGACTGTTATAGCGCTATGATTCCACTTTCAACATTCTACGGAATCCTGGGGTTTGCAGTTTGGTCCCTCCCGAAACTGCAAACCCCAGGATTCCATAGGATGTTGAAAATGGAATCATAGCACTATAACAGTCTAGTGCGGAAATGGCTTCTCACTACCTTCCCAGACTCGTTTGGTGGAAACAATGAAGAGAGCCTTCCTGTTGGTTGTTGCCAGACTTTGGAACCCCCTCTTTAGGGAGGCCAGGATGGTTCCCTTCTTGCCTTCCTTCCACCTGCAAGCAAAAATATTCTTCTTCCATCATGCTTTGAAAAATGGACTGCAATGGGCTTTTAATGGCATGCTGTGTAGATATATTGATTATTTCTATGGCCTTCTGATCGATTTTTGTGGTTTTAACTTTACAGATTGTGTGGTTATGTTTAAAATTTAAATGTATTTTTTCCTATATGTTGTTTTCTAAAACGTTTTCTATGGTCTTCTTTAGTTTTTAACTTACAAATTTTTTTTAATAAGTTGAAAGCTGCCTTGAGTCTTTCCCTACTGGGAAAAAGGCAGGGTAGAAATGGATAAAGTAACTAAATACATAGGTAAATAACAGTGTTAAGGACTTGTGATGACAGGGCACCATGAAAAGTGGGACATTTGTCCAGTTGGACACAGGGCACCTGTGACTCTCCACTGACCTCCGTTCTGGATAACCAGCGGCCTGGGGTTCTGCTGTGGGCTGCTTGTGCTGCAACCTGTCCTGCCAAGTGCTGTGCTGCTGTGCATCCATGACCACTGGGCAACAGCCACACTGCTAGCTCCACTTGCACAAGGGTCCCCATAGTGCAGCTGTGAAAACACTCCCCTCATGGCAATACAACCATTATGAATACTGTAGTTCTAAACTACAAATTGTAAGCTGGTTTATGATGTCGTGAATTCCCAGCAGGATGCTAGCCTTTACTGTGGTGTGGTCAAAATGTCAAATAACATTTTGAGAGCAATTGCACCTATTGGAACCTGTGGGTTTGTGCTTGTCCACGTTTAGGGCCTTTCTCTTCACTCAAGGAGGGCGACTCCAGCAGCCCTAGGGGTCTGGACTGGGAGCTTGCTGGACCACCTATGGCCCTGTTGTTAAATGTCTGGGCGTCCATTGTCATCTCAAGGAGGTGTCAGGAATGTCTTTGACCTCAGTTCCTTCCTCCATACTCTACATTTCTATGCTGCCTGCTAAGAATTCTGGTTAATCAAGCACACTGTCTTGTGCTTTGATTTCCGTCTTTTGCTTGTAAGGTCAAGGGCCCTGTATGCTTGTTAGCTTGAAATGTAGAAAAAACATCTGCTAACTGGCAGTAGTCTTTGGATTGGGACCAATACCTAATTAGAACTAGATAGTGGGTGCTGGGAAGAACCCAGAAAATAACCACTTAATTAATGACCTTGATAGTTGAAAGGGGTTTAGCTCATCCCAGGTGTCCACTTGATTAATGACCTTATAAACAATCCTGAAGGTTCTATGATAGATGGCTAAGTCATCCCAGAAGGGGGGGTATAAATACCCCGGGACTCTGCTTTCAGTGGGAATTCTGCACAGGCTACAGCTGGAGTGCCATGCAGGTGGTTACACAGAGGGGTCTCCTCCGCTGCTTCATTCCAGGCTCCCGGGTAGCTAATTGGAGGAATCCTGCTTGGGTGAGAAATCTGTCTCTTTGTTACCGGGTATCATAGGTTTAGGTGGGTTTCATTTGTATTCTACAAGCGGGTTTCCGTCTGTATTCTAATACTTGCTGGTATGCTGTGAGTTTCATCTGTATGAGTATGTTGTTTAGACTGCTAGCTGTTGAATAAATTTGGGGCTTTTTCAACTACAACTGGTGTCTTTTGTTGCCTCCAGACCCTATAAAAAGAACCCCCTTGCCTTTGGTGAGCTGGTCAATTGCCTTTGGCAAGACACATTCCAGGCCTTGCTTTTTATCTGTGTATGCAAACCACTTCAGGAATGTTTGGGTTGGCTGAGATGTGAGATAAAAACGCCTTATAATAGCAAGGTGGAATGATCCAGCCCTCTTTTGATGTAGACACATGGCACAAAACCCTTCCCCAACCCCCAGAAGGAAGGAAATTTCAGGCAACTTATAGGCTCATTTGAAATGTGGTGCCGGAGGTGAGTTCTTACAGATAGCATGGACTACCAAAAAGACAAATGAATGGATCCAAGGACAAATCAAGCCTGAACTCTCTTAGGAAGCTAAGATGTCCAAGATGGAGACTGTCATGTTTTGGATGTATCATGAAAGACACGACTCATTCGAAAAGACAATAATGCTTGGTAAGGTAGAAGGCAGTAGGAAAAGAGGAAGATGGCATTACAGGTGGAAAGACTCAATCAAGGAAGATACTGCCCTGAGCAGGGCTGCTGACGACAGGAGGACTTGGCCATCTCTCTTTCATAGGGTCACCGTAACTTGAAGTCAACTTGGTGATCATTACCAACAACCACAATCATGCCACAACACAGGGGGCAAATTTCTTCTTGGAATAACTACATGATGAACTGTCTTATACTGCATCAGAACAGTGATTCATCTTGTTCAGCATGGGCTTCAGTCAGGGGTCTTCCCTGGGCTTGAATTTGAGACCAGCACGTGGAAAGAATCAGTTTCAGCGCAGATTCACATAGTGGAATTTTAACCACTTATTCACACAGTATTGAATCGATCAGCCCTTTCTACTAATGGTAGTTGTTCCTCCCCACTTGTAGGCTTCATTTTCATGGATTTGATTATTTTAGAATTTCTCCCACTCCTGCCCTTCCATCCCAAACATTTCCTTTCTGGGGGAACCTTCCCTCTTGGTGGCTTTGATCAGGTCATGCAGCCCTTTAGAAACCCACCTCTGGTCCTCCACCAGCTGCTGCTTGGCTAGTTAAAGACAGATCACAACCTGATTTCTCAGATTTTTTCCTGATGCCCTCCTCACACACCCAAGGAAGAATTGGGCAAGAGAGAGGACGAATAGGGCCACTATGTCAACCCACCCCCTTTCTCTCTCCTTTCCCTGACCTGGTTTGGACCTTGGGTGTCTGCTTTCGCCAACATACGTTGGCCCCCTTCCCATAGACTCACAATTTTGATATTTGCGTTTTTTCCACTTTCAGGGATCCTAACCCAAGCAAATGTGTAGGGCCAATTGTACTTGTTCTATGTTGCCTCAGTCCTTCCCAAAACACACCCCCGTTGGTTGCTCCCACTGCCTTTTCACTGATGCAGCTTCATCATTAGGACAAAGTGCTTAAGTGATGATGGGAGTGGCTGGGGTGGTCCTACCTTGCCACATCCCACCTAACCCATCTTCTCTTCTCCCTGAGTCAGCATTGCTTTCTGGACCCACAGTCTTTCTTCACTTCCTGGCCTCTTCATTGCCATTTCCTTTTAGGTCAGGAAAGGGAATGTGAGGAATGTGATCGACAGAGAGTGAATACCAGCCTTTAGTCAATAAGCAATAAGCAAGAAACAGCTGGCACAATTGGTGTGGCTGGTGAGAACATGAAACAGAGCCTTCTTGGGGGCTCCAGAACCCACTGCTTATGGGGGCTGCAGTGGCTCTCTCCTTGCTTTCCTTCTGTTCGCAGGCAGATTTTTTTATTTAGGTAGATTTTTTTCAAACCAATGATATTTAAGGAAAGGGCTTGTAAGTGGGCACCGTACTGCTTTAACTGTACTGTTTTAACTCATCTCCCGCTTTAGTGCATGTTTCAAATAGTTAATTGCAGTGATGCAGTTCAGTCTTTTACTCAAGCCTCAAGTCAACTCTCTACTTTGAAGTCTCAAGTCAAGTCTCAAGTCTGGCAGCCAACTTCATACCCCAACCAAAATTCTAGAATTATTGGATAGAGTGAAATAAATTCAGTTTTAACGATTGAAGTAGAGTCAGCTCTCCCCATTTGCAATTTTGCGATTAAGAGCTTCAGAAGTGGGGAATAGGATCCTGTCTTACTCCCCATTACTGAAGATTCAAAAGATTTAGAAGGAAGAATCCTTCTTCCTCAAGCCCATTGCCTAACACATTTGCTGTTCCCTTCTGAGAAACGCGCCCTGCACTCTGGGGGCGAGTCTTGTCTTTTGCTCTTAGGAAACATTTTAGAAGGCTCCTCCAATATGCAGCGGGGACAGGCTGCTGAGCAGACCTGAAGCCTGCCTCAAGCCCATTGCCTAACCTGTGTGCTGTTCTGTTCTGAGAAATGCACCCACACTTTGGCTTGAGAAAGATTGCCATGTGACCAGTAGGCAAAAAGAGATGGAGGCATTGTTCAAAGTCGCAAGGTTTGATGATGACGACGACGACGACGACAATAATTCCAATGGCACTTTCTTCACTGCAGTGGTAGCTTTTCACTTCTGTGCTGTTTTAATCCTTTAAGCTCACCACGATGTCTTGACGCCCTG
Organism: Cyclura pinguis; assembly: GCA_030412105.1. NCBI lineage: Eukaryota > Metazoa > Chordata > Lepidosauria > Squamata > Iguanidae > Cyclura > Cyclura pinguis. Next base: position 10,641,302 of record CM059612.1, read on the forward strand.
TGAAAACATGCAGAGATGGTACAAGCCCCTCCTGGGAACCACAGTGAAAAAGGGAGCTAGGCAGGGTTCTCAGGTCTGACAATCCTCATCCGTTCTGCCAAATCTAGAGACTGCACAGCAAGAAGACTCGAAATCAACCTGGCCAAGGTGGAAAAACAGGCATGGGGAGGTTGAAGGGAAAGCTCGACAAGTGAAGACACACCCATCTCTTTATCCAAATTTTTTTAAAGAAAAAAAAAACTACTGAGAAGCAGCAATACAACCATTGCCACAGGCAAAAAGGAGCAGAAGCAGAGGAAAAGTTAATTGTCAAGTGAATACCAGCATAGGAAAACCACATCTGAAGCTGGGAAAATAGCTGAAAATTGATGGAAGTAAGGCGCGTCTTTTCTGAGTACAAAATAGTCACAAAGAATGCGTATCCTCAACAGGGATACAGGTAAGCTACAACATCTAGTCAGGAAATGCACAAATATTGGGTTGGTGACAAAAACGATCAAGGCATCTGTTGTTGTTGTGTGCCTTCAAGTCATTTCTGATTTATGGCAACCCTCTCATGGAGCTTTCTTAGCAAGATTTGTTCAGAGGGGGTTTGTCTTCCTCTGAGGCTGAGAGAATGGGACTTGCCTGAGATCAGCCAGTGGGTTTCTATGATCATGCGGGGATTCAGATCCTGGCTTCCAGTGTCATAGTCTACCACTTAAACCACTACAGCATGAATCCGGTTTGACGTGGTGGCCAAAAAAGCCAATGCAATTTTGGCCTGCATCAACAGGAGTCTAGATCGAGTGAAGGAGGAGTGCCACTCTACTCTGCTTTGGTCAGATCTCCCCTGGAATACTGTGTGTAGTTCTGGGCACCAAAGATCAAGAAGGATATCAACAAGCTGGTACATGTCCACTGGATGGTGATTAAGATGAACAAAGGTTTGGAAACCAAGTGCTGTGAAGAATGGCTTAAGGAGCTGGATATGTTTAGCCTGGAGAACAAGAAGACTGAGAGATGACATGATAGACATCTTTAAATACCTAGGAAAAATCAAGATATAAATAAAGATGATGATGATGATGATGACGACGATGATGATGGGACAGAGGAGGAGGAGGAGGAGGAAAACTTCCTGGCTGTAAGAACTGTCCAACAGTGGAACTGTCCAACACTTCCTTGGATAGTGGTGGACTCTCTGGAGAGGTCTTTAGAAAGAGGTTGGCCGTATTTTGGGAATGATTTAATTCTGTGCTCCTGACTGGCATGCACTTGGATTCTGGGGTTTGTAGTTTACAGAGGCCCAAGAGCTCTCTGGCTGAGAATTCTCCCTAAACTGCAATCCCCAGGATTCCACAGGATGTTGGAAGTGTAGTAATGACACTATAACAGTGTAGTGCAGAAAGGCCTAAAGGAGCACATAAGGCAAACCTGTGTAAGGCCTGCCTCAAGTCTTGCAAAAAATCTAAGCTCCCATGAGATCTCACAAGAGGTCCTTCTCGCATAAAATTTGACCCAGGGGAGATGCATCTCCAAGTGCGCAGTGGAGGGGCTTGTTCTAATATAGAAAAAAGTTAGAAACCATCCACTGAGCACCTGGAAATGTATGGAGATACACTTTTTAGCCCAGATTCCATTGGGCTAAATCTGGTATTCGTCTCTTCTTTACAAAAGCCTGTCTCACAAGGGTGGACAACAGCAACGGTTGTTCTGTTGTGGTGTCAGAAAAATCTGATGACTCTAGTGTACAAAGCAGATGTTTGAGATACAGGCTTCCCACTTCTCTGACAGGTTAGGGGCCACAGCACTGTCAGAAAATGAAACTGGTTGAAAAGCAGAACCTATGTACGGCACTGTAGGGAGCATGAAGAACTGACAGAGGCTCACTTGGGATGAACCATGTGCATGCTACTTGCAAAGTCTCTCAGCTGGCTTGGCACCTTCTCCCCCTACGCCAGCTTGCTTTGCAAGCAGTGTGTGTATGCAAGTGATTCCAAGTAAGCCTTCATAGGCGAAAAGGACCAATGAAAGAGCAGAACCTCAATCAGATTAATGGAACGTCCGTAATTTGGAAGCATCAAACGAGCGAGTCGTCAGATAATGGCGGTGTCAAAAGGTGGGGACTTCCTGTATCTGGTTGAGCTACTTGCATTCCCAACAAAGCCGTCACTATCAAATTTCTTTGTTTCCTGCAGCACCCTGGTGCACCCAAACTAATGCTAAACTAGTGCTAATATTCCACTTTCAACCTCCTATGGAATCCTGGGCTTTGCAGTTGAGTGAGGGGCTTTTAGAATTCCAAGCCAGAGAGCCCTTTGGCCTCAGGAAACTACAAATCCCAGAATTCCCCACGGATGTGGAAAGTGGAATAATAGCACTGTAACAGTGCAGTGCGGAAATGGAACTGAAGAAGGCTTCATCTTGTCTTTCACCTCTGCCAACATTTTACGTTTGTCAGCCTGTGAATGAGTAGCTCCCTGAAATAAGTGGATCTGCTGGATGTGTATGGAAGCAATGTAGGGGTTATGCTAGAGTTAGTTAAGAGTGCTACATAGCATCAAGTGTTAATTGTTGATTGGAACAATGTATCTCTGTGAAGCTTGCTTGTGTATTCCAATGTACCAAATGGTTAATTGCTTAATCGCTCATTGCTACAATGTATCCACAGGGGCTACAATGTATCCATGATCAAAGTAGATGAAAACAAAAGCACCAAGAGGTGTTTTGTGAACTCAAAGTAAGGCAAGGGGAAGGAAATATGTTCCAGCCCCCAAGATGAAAGAAAGGTAAACGACAAATCTGGGAAATGTCTAAAGATGTGGGCTGCTGATTTTATGATCCTGTGCAATCACCGCTTTGTGCCTCTAAAATCTATATGTGTAGGTGTAAAACCCTGAGAATTCCACGTTTGCTTTAGTCTCAGCAAATTTGGACAAAATGTGTTGTGTTGCTTGCTTTGCTACAAATAAATACCAGTACTACTGGCTACCTCAAAGTGGAGTTTGTGAGTTATTCAGGGCATGACACCTGACAGGAAGGCTTGTATGGTAGAATTCAATTTAATTAAAAGATCCGAGAGGGGCGCGGTAGGGCTCAGATGCAAAAGTGTTGGCTTTTCAAGATGCAAGAGTAAATATTCTCAATCCAGGCTAGAGAGTGATTATTTTTTTTCAGTGATGTATTCAAGCCCTTTATTCCCAGTCTCAAGTCCAGTCTCTAGTCTTTGCAAGATAATTCAAGTCAAGTCTCAAGTTAAGTGTCAGCTTTAGCAGGAAAAAAAGAAGAAGAGGTGGTGGTTTTTTTTGGTGGGGGGGGGGTTAGATCTAGCAGAATTGAAGCCTTTAGCCATTGAAGAAAATGCAGCCCTTTTCTGAAGGTGAATGGTCCCCACTCTGCCATGGCTGGCAATAATTCCTCGTTTTTCCTGTTTACTCACAAGAAAGTAGGATTGGAACGAAGCCTTCAGCCATTGAGGAACAAGTAATTGTACAACTGACCCTTTCCCCTTTTCCCCATCCAACTCTCTCCCCACCATCTGCCCCCCGCCTCAATTACATGGCTTCTCTGACTGAGACCCTCCATGCTGAAACTACTCCATGCTCGCACTCACTCAAGAAAGCTGAAAAATCATGTCTGCCCTTCTTCAGTCTTTCCATGCGTTTGCGTTCCTATAAATGGCTTCTCAAAAAACACAGGAAACAAGAAAGAAGTGGGGATAGGGAGCACATGCAACGCTGAATCATCAACATAAGATTCCCTGACTGCTGGCTGTTAAAAGACTGGGGAAAGTGGGACTATCAAGGGCAGCAAGTCGGTCACTAAAAATAGAACAGTCACTAGTCAAATCAAGTCAGTCCATCATTTATTGTTGAGTCGAGCACAACTTGAGTTTGAGTCATTTTATTCGAGTCTACATCACTGGACTTTTTTTCTTCTTCCTATCTCTTGACAGTTAAAGCACATCTTGGTCACTTCTCCTGGGTCTTTAGTCATCTCCTCTCCCCCCAATTCTGTGAGTGCAAGGGGTTACGATGTCCCTCTAGGCTTGTCAGAGTAAAAATCACCTTTACTGATGGTGTTAAAAAGGGAATTTCTACAGTGTTTCTCATCAGGCAAGCAAATAATAATACCTGTTGAAAATTCTTCTTTTATGCAACTGTTAAAGATACAGAGCCGTCTCCATTTTTCCATTTGGCAAAACTAGTTGGAATCTTAGCAGGCTTTTCTATCACAGATCAATGGCTGGTGGCTTCCATGTCTGTGGAACAGAGAATCCACTCCAAGCGTATGCACATTATGTTGGAAGCTCCAATTTCTGCATGCCTTATATTCACTGGAGTTTGGCTGCTTGTTGCTCTCTAGGAGTTTAAGTACAACATATTTATGGCTTCTTCCTGTTTGTTTGCTTGCTCACACTCCCTGCATCACACAGACATCTTTCTTTTGTTCTCTGGGTCTCTCCTGTTCTAACCCTCTTTTCCTCCCTGGTGGTTAACCACGAAACATGTGCTTTTTAGATGAGATGCTCCAACTCTTCTGAAACTCTTTGGCCATTTCCGCACTACACTATCGTTGTGCTATGATTCCACTTTCAGCATCCTATGGAATCCTGGGGTTTGCAGTTTAGGGAGGGGCATTTAGAATTTTCAGCCCTCTGAGCTCTTGGGCCTCAGGAAATTACAAATCCCAGAATTCCACAGGATGCTGAAAGTGGAATAATAGCAGTATAGCCTTGACTTCCTAATTTCTTCGAGAAGATAAACCTATATTTATTATGCACAAGTACTAATGAATAAAACTACTTTTTTATACACTGTGAAGAAAACTAAGGCCATTTCTGCGCTGGACTGTTATAGCGCTTTGATTCCACTTTCAACATCCTATGGAATCCTGGGGTTTGCATAGGATTTTGAAAGTGGAATCAAAGCGCTATAACAGTCCAGCGCAGAAATGGCCTTTTGATTCCACTTTCAACATCCTATGGAATCCTGGGGTTTGCATAGGATGTTGAAAGTGGAATCAAAGCGCTATAACAGTCTCGTGCGGAAATGGCCTAAGTTTGATTTATTTCTCTGCTAGATTTTGTTTGTGGGGGAAGTGGGCTAGTTACTTCAACTCCTGCCTAGCATTTCTAGATACTCTGCTTGGGAGATCCACTAAAATCTCTCAAATTTTCCAATACAGTGGACCCTCCACTTTCACATGTGTTTGGGGTGGTGCAAAAGTGGGGAAAAAACTGAATAACTACCCTCAGGGATGCCCATCCCATTCTTTCACAAGGCTTCCCCATCCCATTCCCTTGCTGCCCGGGAGCTCCGAAAGAAAGAAGAAAGGCGCATGCCTGCCCGCCCACCACTCCTTGCCTTTTTCTTTGGTGTTTGCCATCCTTCTTTGCACCCGGCAAAACACAAGGGAATGAGAGGAGGAGAATAGGGGTGAGGCACACACACACACACCTCACAAATAATCAAATTTGAGCAGGTCAAATCCGCAAATGTGGAGGGAAGACTGTATGTTAGACTTTAGCCTAACCTTTACATAAACTGTCCAAGGTACTGAAGCCTGTTTCCAAACAGGTTTGGCATTTTGGACAGCTCATCTGAAGTTTGGGCTAAAACCCAGAGTGGATTGTCCCTCCCACACACTGACCTGAAAGCTGCCATCTCCCAATGCCCTCCCTCAGTGCTACCTTCAGGCACAAGGGAAGATGCCGTTCTTAATGCCAAGTGCAAAAAAATGAATGCAAAAAAATAATGCAAAAAAAGATTCAGCAGCCAGCCAAACTTACTTTTGAAAGTGTAGTGAGAGGGAGGTGCCTTCTTGTTCTTTCCTCCAGTCATCAAAACGTCACAGGTCAGCCCTGCTCTAGTATTTTGCTGCCAGGCTTGGGAAAAAAGGACTGCACACCTCTTAGCAAGGATCAGACATAATGTTTCTATCCTGGGGCTGTGAAGAGCCTCAGGCCCATTCACACTAGCCACATACAGGGCTACATTCCACTTTAACTGCTATGGCAATATCTCATGGAATCTTGGTATCTGCAGTTTGGGAAAGGGCATTTAGAATTTAATGCCTCATAATTTAATGCCCCAAAATTCCATAGGATGGAGAGGTGGCAGTCAAAGTAGAATAATAGTGCTATAACTCTGTACTGTGAATGGTCCCTGCTCAGTTTATGGAGTTTCCCCATCTGCATTTTCTTCATTTTTACATACTGGTTGTGAGACTTTGTGTTCCTCCTCCAGTGAAATTCACAGTTTTAAACTCATTTTCCAATGTGCTTCTTTGTATGTGCAATTTACCCAATTTAAACAATTCTACAAGTTTATTACTATGGCAAAAAGCCAGCAATTTCAACAGTGACTTTACAATTTAAACACTAGAATACATTTTAACACAGTCATGTTACGGCACAGTACAATTAAAATATAAAATAGAAATTAGAAAAAATTTACAAAGAATAAAACAATTACAAAACATAAATCATATATCATAAATCATAAATAACAATTAGCAATAATCCCAAACCTCAAGGTTGTCTCTCACAAGCAGAACGGAAGATCCATCTATTGTTACCAGGCTGTACACCCCACAATTGGCATAAATATAAAACATACCCTGCTATGGCTTTATGGCCAAGCAGGATATGAAGAAAAGGTGCATTGCGAATTATGTCAGAAATGGCCTCCAGACGTAACCAGGTCATAATCAGGAAATCGCTAGCAAACTTCAGAGATAGTAGGTTTGCTAACTGCATTACCTGGTTATGGCCTTAACGACTCAACCTTTTAGATAGTAGCATCTGGAAGATTATTGTAAGATGGCTGGTTATCTTAACTCCATTTCTTCTGACCAAGCAAGTTTCCCTTTTGTCATATCTGTCCGACAAGTACTGAGGACAGTCATTAGCTGTTTGTCACCTAACGCTAAGACCATTAACCCATTCCAGCTCTCATTGTCCACTGCAAATTCCATTGTTTACTTGGCTGCAGAGCCAATTACAACCTAACCCTCCAGGCTTAAATCAGGTAGTTAGACCCCACTTTCTGGGCAGTCAACTTGCAGTACTCCAGTTGCTGGTCACCACTCTGTCACTCCGATTTCTGACTGCGTAGTGTCCTTAGACTTGCATCTAAGCCACATCGCTTCTTCGCTGTTCTTCTGGATTGGTAAATATCACCCACTTCACCCTGACATCTAATTTTTCTCCCTTTTCCTTCAGTTAGTCTCGTGGGATTGCATGACTGCTTGGATCTATTGTGTGTTAATGCAATCACACCAATCAAATTAATTAAACTACTTTTCGATCTTTGGCTAGTCCTTACCTGCAGAAATACTGGTAAGCATGGGTGTGAAAGATCTCCTCCTTGATCTAATAATTCCCCACCTCTTCACAGTGTACTGGCATCACAGATGGACCCCGAGTCATCCACGTTTTGGGGTAAGCCTCCTTTGACAAGACGAATACTGTAACATTAAGAACTTGTGCCTGAGCTGTCTTCTGTTCCTTCTCCCTCTTTCTTTTAATTTACTTTTGTGCTATGCCTTCTTTTAGACTATAAGCCTGAGAACCAGACCTGTCCTGTCTTTAAACTAACAAGCAAAGAGGAAGAATGTGGGCTACTCTGTGAGTCTTGCTACCGGTAAATGGTGTATGAATGCTATAAGTAAACAAACAAGTGAAGGAAGAAGACGGGTAACGCTTTAAGGAAATAGTCTCTGACAGCTGTTAAACCTAAGCAAACAATGACATTGTAAAATTAAGGGGGTGCAGGAAAGGAAAACTGAAAGTAGTCCACTCTGTTGACCAACAGAGAGAATCTGACACAGTTGACTCATCTGTATGTCATCTTCTATCCTGCAACCGAAAATCCTCTCATCTCACTTCCTCTCCTGCACTGTGGCAGGCCTGGGCAGGGATGCTGGGAAGTTACAATAAAGAACATCTCTCCTGACACCTCAGAAGGTCATGGCAACTTCCTGAGTCCTTTCCTAGGTGTAGCAATCCAATGCTGTTCTTTCCCTGTGTTGGGAGTTTCTTGACAGCCATGAACTTGCTAGGTCAGGGATCAGCAGATCAATTGCCAAATCTCTGGTAGAGTTCGGGAAAGGTTCTTTTGTGGAGTATGACTGGCAGAAATGCCTTGCCGGCATTGCCACTGACCACACTGGTTGGCTGGCTGATGGTATGGATGGCAGGGTCTAGAAATTTTAGTCCAAAATGGTAACTTTTTAAAATTTTGGCTATTAATTTGTAAACATATGCAGAAGATACTAAAGATAAAAACAGCATTCAGATCAGAATTCTTTTAAATATGATAGGTAGGAATGATGTTAGGGAAACAGAGCACAGAAGCTTAATAAGAGAGAGAGAGAGATCTATCTATCTATCTATGGCAGCAGCTAGGATTACATATGCAAAATATTGGAAAAAGTGAATTGCCAAAATTGAGTTGAATGGTTAAATAAATTGATAGATTTAGCAGAAATGGATAAGCTTGCAACGTTATTGAAGGGAAATTAGACTGAATCTGGAGAACTTTCATAGAGCATTTAAGGAAAAAACAGGGAGACTTAATGATTATTGGATTTGATATGTAAGGAGAACATAGGTAATACATGAATTAAAAAGGAGGTTTAGAAATAAAATTTGTAATTTGAACCAGAAGCTGAAGCAAATCAAGAAGTTAGGTGTTAAGTGTATATATTATTTGTAAGTACGTTTCTGTATGTTAAATTTCTTAACACTTTCTTCTTTGTTTATGCAATAATTTGTCTTCTTCCTTGGGTGTTTATTTCCTTTTCCATTTCCTTTGTAAGATTGTATTAAATCTCACAAGTGTTTGTATATTTTAAAGCAATAAAGATTATTTAAAAAAAAAACAAAATGGTAACTTTTCCAAGCTTGACTAGATATTTGATCAAAGAACCAAGTCCATCTTCTGCTACTCAACAAGTGAGGACTACAGCTATTTGAACAAGCTTTTGTAGCCTCGCTTCAAGAAAGAATCATTTATTATAAAATCAGATATATTCTAAAGGAACAGGAGTAGCTGGGAATGTTATTTCTTTTTTAATGTTAATTGTATGCTTTAAACTATTTTAATTTTGTATTGTTGCATGCCTTCAAGTTGTTTCCAACTTATGGCAGCCCTAAGGCTTCCCTATCACAGAGTTTTCTTGGTTTCCTCTGAGGCTGAGAGAGTGTCACTTGCCCAAGGCCACCCAGTGGGTTTCCATGTCCTAGCAGGGATTTGAATTCTGATTTTCCAGAGTTGTAGTCTGAAGCTCAAAGCACTAGCTCTCTCTAATGCTATTGCTGTTTAGTTGCATTTTAATGTTAACCTTTTGTATGTTTTAATCCCATTGCATTAATTTTACATTGTAAGCCTCCCTCCGTTCTGGTTTGGAGAAATGCAGGAATAAAAATAAAATAAAACAATTCTGATAATGATAATGGCAAGAGCCCTTTCTTCTTGTCTCTGGAATTGAGAGGTTAAACAGCCTCTGAAATGATGATGAAAATGATGATTTTCAAAGGTAGCATACCTCTGAATACCAGAAGCTAAGAAGAACCAATGTCTCCCACCTTCATCACCTTACATCTGGGGCCATTTCTGCACTACATGGTTGTAGTGCTATTATTCCACTTCCAACATCCTGTGGAGTTCTGGAGTTTGTGGTTTGCTGAGGCCCAAGAGCTCTCTGGTTGAGAATCCTAAACGCCCCTCCCTAAACTGCAACCCCAGGATTCTATAGGAGGTTGAACGTGGAATAATACCACTTACAAGAAAATGGTTGAAAGGATCACTGGTGTTTAATGTACAGAAGAATGGATACCAAACTATATGAACTAGTATGCAATGGGAAAACGATTTCATAGAATCATAGACATGGAAGAGACTGCAGGGACCATCCAGTCCAACCCTCTGCCATGCAGGAATATACCATCAAAGCATTTCCGACAGAAGGCCATCCAGCCTACACTTAAAAACCTCCAAAGAAGGAGACTCCACCCTACTCTGAGGCAGCATATTCCACTGCCAGACAGCTCTGACCATCAGGAAGTTCTTTCTGAGGTTCAGGTGGAATCTCTTTTCCTGTAGTTTGAATGTATTGCTCCTGTTCTAGTTTCTGGAGCAGTGGAAAACAAGCCCGTTCCCGCCTCAACATGACATCCCTTCAAATATTTAAAGATGGCTGTCATGTCACCTCTTCTGTCAAGTCCTTCTCTTCTGCAGACTAAACATCCCCAGCTCCCTAAGCCGTTCCTCATAGGGCTTCATGGCTTCCAGACCCTTCACTATTTTGGTCGCCCTCTTCTGGACATGCTCTGGCTTGTCAATATCCTTCTTGAATGAGGTGCCCAGAACTGGACACAGTATTCCAGATGAGGTCTAACCAAAGTAGAATAGAGTGGTACTATTTAATTCTTTTTAGTTACTTTGTTTTGATTGCAGTTTAACTCTGGGGTGAGTACTGTCTCTGTGGGATCCTCCTTCCCTCACCTAGACTGGTGGGGGATAGTATTGGGATGGAAAGACTGTTTGAAAATATTCAAAGCCAGGAGAATGCTGGACAGACAAGGATCTCCACAGGCTGGGATTTATTCTGCACACGCGCACGTGCACACACACACACATGCATATAGGTTTTTAGTGCTGAAAACAGCATTTTCCCCATAGAACATTTGACTGGCCATTGTGAACCAAACCAGACATTGCTTCAAAGACATGGCTAGCAGCTCTGTCTCCCTTACATCATTTCCATGAGTCTAGAACAAATCTAGCAGGCCTGCTGTGGGTTGGGACCCTTGTGGGGAGGAGGAAGTGGGACTGGGACAGCTGGTGGTTTCCACACAGAATCATGGAGTTGGAAGAGATGCCAAGGGCCATTCTGCCAGAAAGGAATACATTCCTAATGGATGGCTATCCAGCCTCTGTTTAAAAACTACCAAAGGAGGAGACTCAGCCACTCTTTGAGGCACTGTGTTCCACTGTAAAACTGTTCTTGCTATCAGGAAATTTTTCCGAATATTTGGATAGAATCTCTTTTCCTGAAGTTTGAAGCCATTGTTCCGTGTCTGGAGCAGCTCAACGCAAGCTTGCTCCATCCTCCCTGTGACATCCGTTCAAATATTTAAACATGGCTATCATGTCACCTCTTAACCTTTCTCTTCTCCAGGCTAAGTTTTTTTTTTCTCCCTGCTAGGGTAAAGTGGTGTCTACTTTGACCCTTGGAGCAGTGGTGCAGCTACAGGGAAGCGGGGTGAGGAGCAAAATTAGTGTATTGACCAATGAAATAAAAATTCTCCGCGTAGGGAAATTTTCCTTCACTCTACAAATGTCTAATGTTGCAGAGAGAGAGATGCTGAAAATGGCTCACACTTAGAACTCTTCTGTTTGCTGTTTCCATTCTCTTGGTCACTGTGCCTGAATTTTTTCTTTGGATGCTGAATTCCCAAACACTTAATGGAACTATTAAGTTTCCCAGTATTAGAAATCTGGATAGCAAAGGGATATTTAATTGTTGCATGCCTTCAAGGTATTTCCAAGTTAATGGTAACCTTAAGGCAAACCTATCATGGGATTTTCTTAGAAAGATTAGTTCAGCGGAATTTGCCATTGCCTTCTTCTGAGGCTGAGAGAGTGTGACTTGTCCAAGGTCACCCATGGAGATGTGAACCTTTGTTCCTTGGAATCCTAGTCCAGGATTCAAACCACTCCCTTACACTGACTCTAACTTTACAGCAGTTTTTCCCAGACTCTGGTCTTCCACTTGTTTTGGACTTCAGCTCCCTGATCATTGGCCAAGCAAGCTGGGACTGAAGTCCAAAACATCTTTAGGACTAGACTTTGAGAATTACTGCTTTAGAGAATGAGGGAAAATTTCATAGGGGGCAGAATTTTTCTTTCGGGGAGCAACGCCTTTATTTTGCCCATGCTGGTAGCTACATCTCTACTGAGAAACGCAATACTGAACTCGGTAGCTTTCACTCTGATACAGCATGTTCCTTCCGTGTTCTGCAGCCCCATGCCTGCACGTGATATTTCTGACTCAGGGATGATAACCAGGGCAAAGATGTTGACAAAGGAGAGGCCAAAGCATGACTTTGCAGATCTGATTTGGCAAAGTTGGCAAGCTCTTGGTGGCAACAACCAAGGCTTTGCAATTAAGAAATTGTTGACTAAGCGTGCAGACTTCCATGGATCTTTTACTCCTCCCTCTCTCTTGATCTGATTAACTAATTGACATTTCTGCCACACCTTCTTTCAAAGGGATGAGAATTCTGGCAGTGTAAGCAGGTTGTGACCTGTGTTTTCTGGCCTTGAGCCCATGCAAGTGAAGGCTCTCTTGCACCACTCTGTCTGTTCATCTGCTACACTGATCAAAAAGTAATGCACATGGTTCTTCTTGCAATTTTATCTTTACCCCAACACTGGGAAGTAGATTAGGCTGAGAGGTACCCAGAAATAACCTGGGTCATATCGTCCTCTGATGCCTTAGGAATATATGAAGAGCATTATGCTGTGAAGTCGTTTATTTCTCAAGCTCTGTAATACCTGCAGGAATTGGCAGCAGCTCTTTCAGGTATTTCATGGCCTACACGGAGAGACCAGGGATTGAATTTGGGATCTTCTGTATGCAAAGTTGAAATTCTGCCACTGAGCTATACCCTTCCAGTGCACCATTCTGACTCACATTTCATTTCCATGCCAGCGATAACCTTGCCCATATCTCTGTTCTGACTTCCACAGTAGAGTCAACGATTAGGCTTACCAGCCTAAAAACCTCAGGGAAAAAGTCAGGTAGAGAAATGATCATAAAATCATCACCCCTCTTCCACAATGGATCTTTGTCACCAGAATCACATTCCCTCCATCTCTTCCAATTTGGTAGGGACAGTCCCAATTAATCCTCTGTCATCCTACTTTTTCAGCTGCTTTTAAAAGGTCCCAGTTTCTCTCTTCTCTCTCCCCTTGTCCTCAGACATTACTTAAATTGCTGCCAAAAACTCAGCAGCAGGAAGATGAGCAGAGTCAAGCAGGCAGGCAAAAGCAACCTGCGGCAACCTCTCCTAGCTCATTAGTAACTTTTAGCATCTGGACCACACGCAGCCTGTTTTTCATCTATTAAGTGTTGGAGGGTAAGGAAATATGGTCTTCCTCTTTTCTTACTGCCTTACACTTTGCAGAGCAATGTTGTCTTTTCTAATGAGTCACGCCATGTTGCCCTGCAACATACTGTCTTTCAATTCCATTCATCCGCTTCTGAGTGGCAAGCAACAGTTCAGTTACATGCGACACCTTTCTGAGCTGAAAATTAGAGTTTAGCTCCATTCAACACTTTGTAGGGTCACAAAGTAGAGATTATTTCCATGCATTTTGCTCCTGAGTTGCAAGCCATAGTTCAGTCCCAACTTATCACGCTTTCCCAGTCTTTAATAGCCGTATACATCTAATCTCCAACCAGTGATACTAGCTGGAAATGCTGGCAGTGATACCAATCAGTGATACTAGCTGGAAATGCTGGTAGGCAGATAGAAGATTCCAAAAGGCCACACCCTGATCAAAAATTGAATGTTACCCATCCCTGTTTTAAAAACCCATCGTTAAAAAAATGAAATGCAAAGCATTACAAAGATTTGTAATGCTTACAAATCATACTCATACATTCTGCAGAAAAGTCTTTGCAAATCAAGGATAAGTTCTTCCTCTTGGACCCCTGACTAGTTCTATTTAGGGATATCACAGTTGCTCACAGCTTATCATTTGAACACATACACAGACATGGAAGGTATTTTCCTCTTTGAAGACATAAATCTTAGCTAAAGGGGCTCTTCCCAAATCAAGGTGAAATGAAGGAGATTGGCCTTCTGATTTACTTAGAGAGATGGGATAAGGAACATTTACTCTGGCTTGCTTGATTCTAGACAGAAGATGGATGCAGAATGGAGGGTGAGCCCTGTGCTGGGATGGAAGGAAGGAGCTAACAAGTAAATACCTACACCTCCCAAAGCCTTTGTAAATTGCAGCTGCCAATCAATGAAGCTTGCAAATTGTAAGAAGCGGCTGTTTTAAAGGGTGAGGTGGAGATTTCCACACAGCCCTTTCTTCTTTCCCTGGAGCTAAGCTAAACTAATCTCCCCCAAAATGGAGAATCTAGACCCTTCTTTCCTGCCTGAGGATTACCCATGAAAACTGGAGATGCAGGGCCAGGCCCTGAGATCTCAGAACCCCATAAAAGAAATAACACTGGACTGGACCTTCTCCTTTCTAGGTTTTCTTCCAAATTCCAGAGCTCAGGAAACACCAAGGAAATTTTAGTTGTAAAAATGCGAAGGGAAATTTCCAGTCTCTTCAGCAGAGATGCACCAAAGGGAGAGAGAGAAGGAAGGCAATGTGAAGCTTGCTAAAATTCATTTTCATAATGCCAACTCACATACAGCCAATCAGTAGAACTGTCCTCTGAAGCATCATGTACCTGTAAAGCTGGCATGCTCAGTTTATGAGCCAAACAAAGCTAGCCCAAGCCTATGGGTGTTTTATCTGCATGTAAGCCTCACTTTGTTCAACAGAAAAGTGACGTACATCATTTCACAGATTAAAATAGAAGCTCGTGCTTTGCTAACACCCTTCTCCTCTTCCATAATAGATGACTGCCTGCACAATCACATTCCAGCTAACACGCTCTGTCAAAGTCACTGTCAAGCTTTCTCAAATTGATTAGAACACCCTTCCTCTCCAGGCACCATGGCAATTGCCCAGAATATCTGGGGATAGTTCAACCCCTCAAGGTTCAAGAATACCCTTTTGTGCCATATTCATTTAGCAGCCAACAGCCATATTATGCCAAATCAAAATCAACATCTTCAGCTAAAGATACATTATTTTTAAAAACACCTTGAACTGTCTTGTAACTATACTACAAACGTTTCCAAATAAACATAATTCAACATGTGGAATTGCACAGAGTCTATTATCTTGTACTTGAGCTTTCACGCAAGGGCATTGGGAGACATCCATACTAGACATGTTCACTCAAATTGCCACTTAGGAAATGAAATTTAATTTCTAGAGACCAAGAGAAAGTGTTGGATGGATCTGAGGAGTGGGATAAAATGTGAAGACATTGGTCACATGTGCTCAAAACAAAGAGTCACCGATTTAGCAGAAAATCAGGACTGTGCTCAGTAACAGTCCTCGGGTAATTTTATACTCTGCACATCATTGCCTTAGGAGAGCAGTTGCTCTTTATATAGTCATTTGTATGCACTTCACTTCACTTAAGAGATGTCTTACTTCACTGATGAGATATCTCCACATATGAGAAAAATGGTCTGGCATATTGCCCCCTCGCCAATGATTCTGCTGAGTGGGGTCTTTTTGACCCAAAGTCCTGCTCTGGTGGTCCCATGCCAGTCCTGCTCAACAGGCTCAACAGGATTTATATCCCAGAAGCCCACATTGCAACCCAGTAATCCAGTCGGATTATATTCCCCCACACTTTCCCACCATATCTGACTTCCAAATCAGACTTGGTATCCAGAGCTGGCTTTAAGGGTTTCATGGCCTCAGGCAAAATTAGATTTTGCTTGCATCCATCTGCATCTAATCCTGACCTGTGATCTATGTTTCTTATTCAAGACGATTTTTCTGTGGAGGAGCACAAGAATTTCACCCACGCACCCATCCAAAAACGCTTATCAGTTCACTCCATCAATCTGACTGAACAGAGTGAAATGGAGAGATTCTTGCTCCAGTTACTTATGTGGAATGAAGGAGCAAAGAGCTGGAATGGGAGGCAGCTGGAAATTGTGTGCTTCTCTGCTACTAGTAGATTTTCTCTAAATTGGAAACCCTTTGAACTCAGCTACCCTAAACAGCTGCCCCCATACTGCTCTCATTGATCAATTGTGGTGACTCCCATATCATTGGGGCAGTGAATCCATTCCAAGATTTAGTCCAAATTTTGCAGGAACTACCCAAAGTGATGAACATATTTTGGGGGATTGATTTCAGCACCTTGGAGAGGTCCTTTAAAGTTTAATCTAAAGTCTGGAGCAAATTCACTGTCCCACTGACATGGAAGCCATCAGCCTTCACTGGCCCTGATTATGTTCTGCTTTGAATATGAAGGAATGTTTTCCTTACCTTTCAGCTATGATTCCCTCCTGAGATACTGAACAGGCTGCCACACCAGAGATGACTCCCCAAGCAACAAAATTGCAAAATCCAAGCCTTTTTTTTCTGATTTGGTGAAATAAATCCATCCCTGAGCCCGACAATGGGAGCCTGATCCTTCCTTGAGAAGGAAGAGAGATGCCTGCTCCTGTAGCGCAACAATTCATTACCATGCAGGAGAAAACAAGTAGGAAGAGGTGTTGAAATAACTTTTTTATGAGGTGAGCTTGCTTAATAACATGCTGTGTTATTAATGTCAAGATTAAAATACCGGACAAGTGACTGGAACCTGAAGAACAGCATTGGAAATATAAACTGCTGAGCAGGGAAGTGTAAACATAGATTGGATGGAAAACCAGAACTTTGATATATGCCATGTGATGACAAGATTATTGCTAAGCCCCTAGTGTACATTTATGTACACTATTTTTCACTCCTTTTTCTTATAAATAATTTACTAAGGACAAGGAAGGAAGGAAAGAAGGAAGGAAGGAAGGAGGGAAGGAAGGGTAGGAAGCAAGGTCAAAATGAATAAGTTAGAAACGAAGGGGAAAAAATAATATTCTTCGAGCTACTTATTACCCTGGGTGTTCTTACATCTGCGATGTATTTTTATGTTATAGGAGTTGTCAGAAGGAGTAGTAATCCAATCTCCCTCTGTCAAATAAAAATAACAAAACTCCTTAATGTTTTTTGACAGTGCTTTTCATACCTACAGCATTCCTTCTAAATAACTCGGCCTTTGGAAGTTCTTTTCGTCTTGGGGCAACGAAAGGCTTCATTAACCACAGGCCAAAAGGATAGGGAAGTTATAGGGAATTTTGAATTGACTTGGACTAGAGCGGTATAGTGGTTTGCATTTTGGATTAAATCCCAGGAAAACTTGGCCATGGAAACCCACTGGGTGACCTTGGGCTTATCACATCCTCTCTGCCCCCAGAAAACGTGGTGATAGAATCATAGAATCATAGAGTTGGAAGAGACCATGGGGCCATCCAGTCCAACCCCTTGCTATGCAAGAAAACTCATCAAAGCATTCCCAGCAGATGGCCATCCAGCCTCTGCTTAAAAACCTCCAAAGAAGGAGACTCTACCACACTCCGAGGCAGCATATTCCACTGCCGGACAGCTCTGACCATCAGGAAGTTCTTCCTGAGGTTCAGGTGGAATCTCCTTTCCTGCAGCTTGAATCCATTGCTCCTTGTCCTAGTCTCTGGAGCAGTAGAGAACAAGCCTGCTCCCTCCTCAACATGACATCCCTTCAAATATTTAAACATGGCTATCATGTCCCCTCTTAACCTTCTCTTCTGCAGCCTAAACATACCCAGCTATCTAAAGCGTTCTTCATAGGGCATGGCTTCCAGACCCTTCACCATTTTGGTCACACTCCTTTGGACACACTTCAACTTGTCGATATCCTTCTTGAATTGAGGTGCCCAGGACTGGACACAGTATTCCAAATGAGGCCTAACCACTGCACAATAGAGTGGTACCATTACCTCCCTCGATCTAGTTCATCTAGTTCATCTAGATAGTTCATCTTAGGGTTGCCATAAGTCAGAAATGACTCGAAGGTACACGGCAACAACAACTAGGCCAGAGCTCAACCACCAATCCTCACAGCAACGGCCAAGGCAGGCGGAAACAAAAGACCAGAGGAGGTGTAATTCTTGTATGCACACACATATCCTGCATGCACACGTCCCGCTTGAATAGTTCTCTGAACTGTTGGCATGTGTACCACTCACCATCGGTACAGGAAAAAGGAAGACTGACCATTCCTTTAGTTTGATATAACTTCCTGTGTATGTGCATGTCTCTTCAAGTCACCTGTTGACTTATGCCCTCATGATTTTCATAGGGTTTTCTTAGGCAAGAAATACTCAGAGATGTTTTTTTCCTGGTCCCCTCCTCTGAAATATGGCCTACAGCATCTCTAAGTCACGCACTGACTATCTCCCATCCAAGTATTTACAAGGGCTGAACCCGCTTAGCTTCAAAGATCAGATAGGATTGGGTGACTTTAGGGTCACTTTTTTGTCTCTTTTTAGCTAAGATGTGTTTTTAATTATGATTTTAATTACGGCATTTAAATGGTTTTACGCTTTTAGTGTATTTTAACATGTTTTAATTTTAATGTGTTTTTAATTGGTATGGTGGTTTTAACTGTATTTTAACCTTTCTTGTACCCTCTCTCAAGCTTTGAGAAGAGGCGGGTAACAAATTAATGATAATCATCATCATCATCTCCCTACTTATTTTGAATGCCTCTCTCCAAACTTGGGGTGGTGGTGAAGAAATTGAAAGAAATTTCTTTTTTGCTGTGAATGGCCAGCTGCACTAGAGCTCTCCCTCCAATTAAGCAGAAATAAACAAAGAACCACATAATTAAATTGGCTGCCTTGCAAAACCCACAGCCTCATTTGCTGAATCTAGAGACAGTAGCATTCCTATTGTTTGCATACAGACACAATGGTTTGGGACCTGTCCCACTGGTCTAAGACTATCTAGAAAGAGCTAAGTTTGTAATCTGTTTTCCTTTCTGTGCTCCAAGTGTCAAATGAAAAGCCTGAAAGACAACCAAAAATAAAGAGACGGTCGTTACTTTATACTAGCCTGTCTATGGGCTTTTTTTTGTTTTCTTATCGATATGAGACACATATATTTTAAACTTCAAGTTAAAAAAGAGGGAAAGTCACTGTCTAGGATGTGAATCTTTCAGACTATTATGTCATCACTCCAACTCATCTTGCTATGAAACTTCCATAGATTGAAAGTTAGCATAGCTAATAAAAGAGGTACAAAGTGTTGGTTATTACCTTTAAAGCCCTACATGGTTTGGGTCCAAGTTACCATCAGGATCACATCCCCATACAATCCGCCCTGTACACTCAGGTTCTCTGGGGGCCATTTACTTAAACCGGCCAGGACTAGACTGGTAACGGTCATCCAGAGGACCTTTTCATTGACCGCCCCTAGCTTGTGGAATGATCTGCTAGAAGAGATTTGATAGCAAACTATGCTGTCCGAATTCAAAAAATGTGCTAAAGACCTACCTCTTCTGGCAGGCTGACCCAGTCTATTTTTAATTGTACTTTTCATTGTACTTAGAATCATAGAATCATAGAGTTGGAAGAGACCCCAGGGGCCATGCAGTCCAATGCCCTGCCATGCAGGAACCCACCTCAAAGCACGCCCAATAAATGGCCATCCAGCTTCTGCTTAAAAACCTCCAAAGAAGGAGACTCCACCACACTCCATTGAGGCAGCAGATTCCACTGCCGGACAGCTCTAAGTGCCAGGAAGTTCTTCCTGAGGTTCAGGTGGAATCTCCTTTCCTGCAGCTTGAATCCGTTGCTCCTTGTCCTAGTCTCTGGAGCAGTGGAAAACAAGCCCACTCCCTCCTCAACCTGACATCCCTTCAAATATTTAAACATGGCTATCATGTCCCCTTTTAATCTTCTCTTCTGCAGAATAAATATCTCCAGCTCCCTAAGCCACTCCTCATAGGGCATGGCTTCCAGACCCTTCGAGGACTGGCTTAGGGAGCTGGGTATGTTTAGTCTGAAGAAGAGAAGGTTAAGAGGTTAGTTTTAACTGTACCACTCTACTCTGCTTTGGTTAGACCTCATCTTGAATACTGTGTCCAGTTCTGGGCACCCCAATTCAAGAAAGAGATGGTCAAGCTGGAGCAGGTCCAGAGGAGGGTGACCAAAATGTTGAAGGGACTGGAAGCCAAGCCCTGTGAGGATAGACTTAGAGAGCTGGGTATGTCTAGTCTGCAGAAGAGAAGGTTAAGAGGGGACATGATAGCTATGTTTAAATATTTGAAGGGGTGCCATGTAGAGGAGGGAGAGGGCTTGTTTTCTGCCGCTCCAGAGACCAGGACAAGGAGCAATGGATTCAAGCTGCAGGAAAGGAGATTCCACCTGAACCTCAGGAAGAACTTCCTGACAGTCAGGGCTGTCCGGCAGTGGAATAGGCTGCCTCGGAGTGTAGTGGAGTCTCCTTCCTTGAGGTTTTTAAGCAGAGGCTGGATGGCCATCTGTTGGGAGTGCTTTGAGGGTATTCCTGCATGGTAGGGGGTTGGACTGGATGGCCCGTGTGGTCTCTTCCAACTCTACATTTCTATGATTCTATGAACTGTAGCTGTACTTTTCATTGTATTTTTAACTAATGTATATTCCCGGCATTGCCTGGGATTTTATTTTCTCATAGGTAATACTTGTTGGAAAGATTTGAGATCCTGTGTCTCTAATTCCCCAAACTGTCTTATCCAGTATCTGTAACTTTTCCCCATATTCCCCAATCTAATTCAGAGTATATAGAGGTTGGATTCCTGAGGAAATACGTTGCCCTCCTCCTTGCTGCTAGGCCTTGTCTTCATAGTGACCTGCCTATTCAAGACAGACCCAGTTGACTGAGGTCCAAGAGCTCTCTGGCTGAGAATTCTAAAGTCCCTAAACTGCAAACCCCAGGATTCCATAGAATCTTCTTAGGCAGCCAATCATACGAGGTTTTTGCCTGACACGGATGAACTTTGACTTTTATATATTAGATTATATTTTAATTATGGTATATTTGTATTTTAAATGGTTTACTTTTTAGTATATTTTAATCACGATTTGTTTTTAGTTGTATCTGTGTTATACCCTGCCTTGAGCCTTAGGGAAAGGTGGGTAACAAATACAAATTATCATCATCATCAAGTACTAGGCACACACATACAGGATTTCCAGATCAAGAACCGGAAAGGGTGTTCTTAGGACTGTCAGAGTGAAAACAGGAGAGGGCTCTTGTACCTTTTATGGTTGTGCAGAAGAGAGAATTTCAGTGCCTGTTGTTTGATTGTGTGAGGAGCAATCCCTGCAGACTTTTTCTCTTTTATGCAATCTTTAAAGGCATAGGAGCCACCTACAGTTTTTACTCTGGCAGCCCTTGCTTCTGTAACCTTTAACGGCTGTTTAGGAGATGCAACAGGCCTCAGAAAGAGGCAAACTGTGGACATTTCTGCACTACATTGTTATAGTGTTCTTATTCCACTTTCAGCATCCTATGGAATCCTGGGATTTGCAACTTAGGGAGAGGCATTCAGAATTCTCCACCAGAGAGCTCTTGGGCCTCAGTAAATGACAAACCCCAGAATTCCCCAGGAGGCTGAAAGTGGAATAATAGCACTATAACAGTATAGTGTGGAAATGGCCTTGGAGTACCTTCCAAGAAATAATCTATTTTTGTTGTTTTAGATAGATAGCTGTATCTGAAAAATTAATACACAAAGTAAGGTTGGAGAAAGGAGAAATAAGAGAGAAGTTTTTCAGGGCCATATGGAAAACATTTATCATATGTACGTGTCCAAGCAATAGCAGATTCAAACCAGCATTGGATCCAGTGAAATTTTGGCTAAATGACTAGCAGAAGACATAATTATTATTAATATCAATACACAATGCAATAGAGGAAAATAGATAATTAAGAGGATTGACAGGGAAATGGACAATTGGATGATGTGGGGAGGGGACAGAGAGTGGATAAGACTTAAGGAAGATCTTCCAAGAAAGCTTGTACTCATAAAAAATGGGTCTCTTGTAAAATGTAAGGTGTTGGTAGTCATTGACCACAGTTGGGGGAGAAATACACTAAGTGCTATAGTCAATGAGGGAAGCGCTATGTGGATGAAGTAACCTGTGCAACTAAACCGCAAGGACATGTTCATTTTGAAAACCGTGCAGACTGCAGTGGGGAGAGAAAAATATAAAGGGCCTTTCCACACTACATTCTTATAACGCTCTTATTCCACTTTCAACCTCCTATGGGATGCTGGAGTTTGAAGTTGAGAGAGGGGCATTCAGAATTCCCAGCCACAGAGCTCTTTGACCACAGGAAACTACAAACCCCAGAATTCCACAGGAGGTTGAAAGTGGAATAATCGCGCTATAACAGCGTAGGGCTGAAATCGCCAAAGAGGCAAATATTCATAGTCCAATATCTTTCACTTCTGCCCCGATCACGAACGCCACCCCTCAATAACACAAAGCCCCCATCTGAGCCCACACCTCTGCCGCCTCCTCTTCCCCACCTAACAACCCACAGCTACTAACATTCCCCTCTTCTGCACAGCCACTAAAACTCCCTCCACGCTTCACCCCATGGACTAAAGTGCACGGCCACCCACTTCCGCTTGATACCGGAAGTGTAGCGCGGGGCCCTCTAGCCTCCTCCTCTATGGTATCTCTATGGCAGCGACGCTTCAACTGCGTCTGTCAGGGCGGGTCCGTCCTCTCCTTCGCCGGAAGCGGAAGTGAGAGAAAGGGGAAGCCGGTCTGCACTTGGGCCCCGGGCCTGCCTTGGGCCGCCATCTTGGAGGGTCGCGGCGGTGGGAAGCAGCGCCCGGAGGAGTCGCCGCCGCCGCGTCCCGGGCTGAGTGGCTGAGCGCCGGCGACCGCTCCCCTCCTGCTTCCCCTTCCCTGAGGCGAGGCGGGAGGGCCCGGCGCCCAGCGAGGGAGAGGTGAGGCGGGAGGAGAGGGACGGGGAGCGGGAGGAGGAAGCGGGGTCAGATGGGAGCTCTTTGTTCCTGAGGCCACTTCCGCACTAGCCTGTTATAGCGCTATGATTCCACTTGAAACATCCTGTGGAATCCTGGAGTTTGCAGTTGAGGGAGCGGCCTTGGGGCTTTAAAGGCAAATCTTAAGCACCATTACCCAAAATGTGGACTATTTTATGAGTACTTTCCTCTCGCTTCTTTGCACCCCTTCAACCCAGAAGCCCCCAATCATCCCACCAATTTGTGCCATTTATTGGCCCTTTATATTCCCCTTTACTTTCCCTTAAAAAAGTCAAATAAGAGAGATTCTGCTATATAATGCCTTCACGTTTGTTTGTTTTTTAATCCCAACATGGTTCATTTTTCCACCCCAATTAACAAATCTTTGACTCTTTAGTGGAAGGCAAAAGGTTTATACAAAGATTTGTAACAAAACAAAATCTTTACGCTCTTAACCAATTTTTTATTAGTCTTCTGATTTTCTCAGTCCCAGTTTTCTTAGATTCTGCCCCCCTCACACAACTGTATAACGCCTATAAAGTAAGGACATAGGTAATCACGATATAGATAACTGTGATGATGGGTATTTTTTTCCATTTTTTAAATTGAATATATAAAATAATACCATACAAAACATGCTAAACCCACTACAGTTAAACCTCTGAAAAATAACAAGAGTAAAAATAAACAAAAAAGCTAAACTAACTAAACAGATTAACCTTTTAACACATTAACAAATTAATGTCAGTCCAAACTAAAGAGACAATTAACAAAAAATAGAAAGAAAACAAGAATAAATACTTACATTTAATTAAAAGATGGTTCCTGCCCATCTAACAACTACCCCTAGTAATCTATATAAGCTCTAGTATAGTAAAACTAACAAATAAAACTAGGATTAGTGTTTATTGCATAATCTTAATTCAATAATATATGGTATGGACATTTTGGAGTAGTTCTGAAGAACAAGCTTGTATTGAAAGCCATTTTCTAGGGAGCTGGAAGTCGAAAGTGAAGCCTTTTTTTATTTGTTTATGTTATGTTGTGTGTTGGTTCATATAATAAGTGATTTGTTGTTTAGATAGTAGATTTCTTTGTAGTTTGTGTTTATATTTTCCTGTATGTTGTTTTATAATAGTTAGAAATGGATTAAAAAAAAATACATGTTTTTTTTTAAGGAAATAACCCGAGGCTTCAATATCACAATCTCGCATCTGAAGAAATAGACTGAGATCTGTGGAAGCTTATACTAAAATATAAATCTTTTAGCCTTACAGGTGCTCCTAGGTTTCTTTGTTTCTCCTCCTACCTGTCTCCTTTTTATGCTGCAACAGACTAACAGGGCTGCCTCTTAAAAAACCTAACCTAGTATCCTTTTTCCAACAGTGCTCAGCTGTGAATGTATCTGAGAAACACTCCAGCAGGGTGTGAATGAAGCCACAGGCTTTCCTTGCCTTTTCTCAAGCTTTGGTGTTTTTGGGCCTCTGAAGTTGTTGGTTTTGGCCTCAAACCGCGGGCAGCTGTCACTTCTCAGCTTTAGCCCTGTCCAGAAAAGCTGGAGTACAACTGGCTTCATCCCTCAGTTAGTGTGAGTGAAGTTGCACATTTCAGAGAATGAAAGAGTGAGGAAGCCTGGCATAGATAAAACATCTCCAAGGGCTTGGCATAATGTTTACTATAACACAGATTCATGTGGCATACAGCATGCTTTCCATGCATGGGATTCCAGGTTAATTTCCCCATGCTTCCTGTTTAAAAGGATTACATAGTGGTAGATATGTGGGAAAACCTGTAGAGACCCCAAGATGCTGCTGCCAGTTAGTATAGGTAAGTTAAATTTGGTGGGTAAATGCAGAGCTTGGAATTTTTTTTTTTTAATATTAAACTTTCCAGAATCTTCTAGGCAGCAGTGGCCATGTTGGCTGGGGAATCATGGGATTTTCCCAAGTTCTGATTGTAGAAAGCAGTTTCCTAGATACTGCTTTATAGTGGCTTACTTTGTTTTAAGGCACTTCAGAGTGATTTGCTGATATGGTGCTTTTTTGACTACTGGTGTACCTGCGCTCTGTCTGTTTCCTGTATTTGTGCACAGTGTTGCATTTTGGCAATTTTAAAAATTATTTTTACTTTTACATCTTTTGTAAGCACTTAATAAATGATAGTGTAATTTTTTGGGGCTTTTATATGCAATGACAAGTGGGGAAAAAAAGGCTATGGTTCATCTTAAGGCAATATTTGATTTACAGCAGTGGTCTAGAGCCTACTGTAACCCACCCTGTTGGCAAACTATGCCTTGGACTGTTAGAAAAATTTGCCACCTCAGGTTTTTCGGATCGAATTGTAAGACACATTGAAACATCTTTGTGGCACAAATTCCAATATGATGACTCCTTCCCCTTGCAGCAAAGTATTTTGTCATACCATGTTGTGTTTGTTTGCATATCTGTGACCAAGCCTTTGGTCCCAGAATGAAGCTTTTGTGTTGTTTTCTAACTGCAGCTTGGAAAAGTTATTTTTGGGACTCCTGGTTCTAGAATTCCCCCAGCCCATCTGGCCACTTTTCTCAGCTCTGCTCCATCAGTGGGAGAGCCTGTGTGGTATAGTGGTTATAATGTTATACTGGGAGTTGGAAGATTCAGGCTCAAAGCCAGAGTGAGCTGTGAAACTCACGAGGTGATTTTCTGTCCTACCTCACAGGGTTGTTGTTAGAAAAGGGTTGGTTATGACCTTTAAAGCCTTTATGGCTTAGGTCTAGTCTGTGCAGAAGACTGTATCTCCCTGTATGAGCCTGTCCAAGCTTTAAGATCTTTGGGAAGGACTTTGTCTCAGTCTCACCTCCATCACAGGCACCTGTGATAAAGACATAGGAAAATGCCTTATCAGTGCTGCTCCCAAGTTGTGAAAATCTCTTCAATGAAAGGGCCAGTGAATGAAAGGGTCCTGTTATCTGACAGCAAGGAAAGACCTTTTTATTTAGTCAGCTTTTGATGGGTGGGTGTGCTCTATTTTATGTTTTAAATGTGTGTGTGTGTGTTTTAAAAAACCTATATTTTAAAAGAACTGTGCTGTAATTCTTTTAATTTTTGCATTAATAGTTTTTATTTGGACTTTGTTTTAAATGGTTATGAGTTGCCTTGAAGAATCCTATGCCAGGAGAAGGGTGGTATATAAATTAAATAAATAAGGAAGTACATGTGGGGTGGAGATGATCTTGTTTGAGAAAAAGTGACATATAAACTAGTAATGGCACAATGGGGTCAGGGCAGAAGTCCATCTGGGGGAGGGGGCAGCCTTTGTGGGGGTGGGCAAGAGACCACTAATACATCCCTTGGCTAAGGATCATCCGTCCATTTTCAGAGAGCTGGATCTCTGTATCCTTTTATTGTGCAGTCAGTTATCCCCCTTCTACAAAAATCCCAGAGTCTGAAGAATTGGGAGCACATTGATGTCTGCCTTGTCGTTTAGATTAGTAATGGGAAACTGTTAGAGGTTAGAGGGCTGTACTGCATACCCCAGGGGCCCTTTGGGGCTGCACTCCCTCTGCACCAAAAGGGAATACCAAAATCAAAAATCACATAAAAATAAAAAAAAGCAAAGTACTTCCCAGTGCTCTTTAACTAGATCCTAACAAGGATTTGATCTGGTACCCCTGACAGGGATTTTTTGCATTGCTGGGTATCTAAAATTATGTTGTCTCCAAGCATGCAGGTTCTGCTCCTGTTAATCTTTGTTTCCTGGGAATGTTCTTAATCCTTTGTAATAGCTTCCTTGCTGAGCCACATCAGTAGCCTGTCTTGTCTGGTATCCTGTTGGTGGAAGTGTTCTGAGAATGCCTACGTAAGTGAATCATGAAAATAAGGGCCGTTCCTTAGCACCTGTTCCCAGATAATACTTCTTCTGTGTCTCAAGATTTCACTCTTAATGACCGAAACCAGAAAACAGTTCTGTTAAATCAAAGCAGTTGTTCATTCAGTTCAGCATCAAGATTCAGTCAGATGTCCCTGGGAATCCCGTAAGTGGCTGGTGAAGGCATCATAGTTTGGAAGAAGTGTCTTTCTTCTGGCTGTAACATATAATTTGTCCTTGCTGATTGAAAGGTTCAGAGAGCTTCCTGGCAAATAGCTACTAACAAACCTGTCCAACCTAATTCTTCACAAGAAAAATAATTGTCTTGGTAGATGAGACCAGAAGTCAGCTTGATTCACCACCTGGTTTTCTAGCAGTTACCCGTCAGGGCACTCAAGGGTGCTCACTATCAATGCAAAAGGTGATCACTTTCCTTTGATTGTTTTTTCCCTTAAATGTCTGTTTTAAGGTCTCCTATTCTTGCAGATGCAAGTTCAGCACAACTCTTAGGCTTTGTGCTTTTGACCTATCTATTCCCCTCTATCCCTTAAAGAAAGTTGTGTCAGCAAATCCCAAACATGTCTACCTTATTCTTTTGCATGTGTCTTTATGTACTGCTCATTTGTCCGACAGGGGCATCTTAAATCTTATATTTGAGAGAAAGTTAAAAAAAAAATTCCCTGCACTGCTTAAGATTTCACATACTTTTTCCCCTTGATTTTCTTAAAACTTTTCTAAATGAAACTCTTAGCTAGGTAGAACAGTTATTTACCTTCTGCCCTTCTGAACAAAACTCTTAGACAGATGGAGGAGTCTGTCACCTTCTGCCCAGAGAGTTTCTCAAATAGTGGTGATATTCTACATCAGGGCTTTCCAAATGGTGTGTCGTGACACATTAGTGTGTTGCCTGCAGTGTGTTGGTGTGTCGCCTGCCTGGTCAAGAAAGACCTCCCCCCCAAGCTTGGCCCGCTGCCATCGTTCTCATTGGGGCCTTTCCCTGGCAAGAGCGATGACAGCGGGCAGGGACTGGGTGGGAGTGGGCTGTCTTTCCCCCTGCTGTCGCTCTCACTTGGGCCTTTCCCCGGCAAGAGCTATGGCAGCGGGGAGGATGGGGAGGGGGGATTGCCCCCCCCCAGATATGCCCTTGAGTACCTCTGGTTTGCTAGTAAAACTGAACTAGTGTGTCACAAAATGATGCATGTGGAAAAAGTGTGTCACCAACATGAAAAGTTTGGAAAGCTCTGTTCTACATCAAAACATGAAATTGAAAGGTTGAGCTGTGCCCTTCCTGTTTTGCAGTCCGTAGGGCAGCAAGGCTTGGCGATCTTCAACTCTCCACAACTCTCCACTCTAGCTCCTGCAATCCCTTATCATCTCTTGGCAATGCTAACTGGGAATTAGCCAGCCTAAACATCTCCATAATCCAAACCTCTCCATCTCTGTCCTGAGTGGTGTAATTTGGGGGATTTCTTTCTGGAAAAGGATTTGGTGAGGCCAAAGAGAGGTATAGCAGAAGACAAGAGGTGTGTTGTTGTCTGGCTTTTGGAAGGTTTTCATGAGTGGTGGAGGAATCGCTCCAGTGAGATGATCCTCCTGGGTGGATGGATTGTGCTTGTAGGACTTTTATTTTTCTAGAATCCTTAAATTACTTAACTGGAGCCGGATGCAGAAGAATGACAAAATTCTGAGCTGGGGGTTTGTTTGGAATTTGCTTGTTCAGGATTTGCCTGAACAGTCGTTCTGGATCAGTGTCCACTCTTAGTTACTCCAGACTGTCTTCATTTTATAAGTATACTTGATATGGCGGGATTCATTTTATTCTTAAATGAACATGAGCTTCATGCAAATCACCCAGAAAATTTATCATTGCATTCTGATCTATTTTCTGCTCATATCCCTTGTAATAAAAGCAGAGCTTGGAAATGTTACTTTTGTGTACAGCAGTTCCCAGAATCCTGAGCCATCGTGGCCAGTATTGAGATCCAAAAAGATAAGTTTCCTAGAAAAACCTAGGCGGCCACTGTTGCACACAGCTGACCTAAAGTTTTGATGGTTGTGGACAGAGAAGTTTAGCAGATTGTTGCTGCAGTGGAGAGTCAGGTGGCAAAGGGTGGGTTCTGTGCAGACCTCCAGGTCTAGAGGGTGCTATAAGTGGTGAAAATGCCCCCACATCCCCCCCAGAAAGTGTTTAGGGGTATTTTGGTTTTTTTTGGTGAGGTTACAGTGATAATATCGCTCTCTATGGTCTCCTGAGGGGCAAGTGCCATATCTTGGGCCCTTGACAGTTTCTCATCCCTGCTCTAAGTAGCCCCCGCCCATGATTCTTTACAGCTTCAGGTAGGGAGAAATCACTTCCAATGTTTACCTGGATGTTTTCCAGTTTATGTGTGAGGAGCTTAGAAAATTTGGTGAAAAGGGAAGCTGATTAAATCGTTTGTGGACTTTGATAGAGAAATGGGGAACAGCCTGGTACATGAGGGAAAATTGTGGGGGCTGTCAGATAAGTGAAAAGGAAGCTCTGAAGGCTGTTATGGTGTTTGGAGGAACCTCTCCAAAAATGAGTTAATGGGATTTGCTGTTAAGGAGCTGGGAACTGGGAGATGAGGAGTTGTTACTCTTTTGTGCTAGAATGGAAGGTGTGAGAATATGAAGTTCAAAAATGTTTTCCCATCACAATGCTTTCCCAGAATTCCATGCTGGCTAGGGATCCAGGGATTTGTTCTCCAAAAACTTTTCCAAGCTCTGCACCAGGGTTCTTGGGGTGGCATGGGGTGTGGGTTTTTTGAGTCTGGTTAGTGTTGGGGCTCTTGGTGATAGAACAAGCTGGGAAACTGGTGGACGTCCAGATATTGTTAGATTGCATCCCTCAGCATTGGCTGTGCAGCCTAGGCTGGTGGGAATTGCAGTCTAGCAGCACCAGGAAAGCCACACATACCCCATCCCTGCTGTGCATCATAATGATGTGGTTGTGTAGAGATGGAGGGTCATGAGAGGCTAAAATGGAATGGGAAGCTCATAATCCACTGGAAAACTTTTGAATGGTTTCTGGATGTGGGAGGAGAGGTGTGTTTATTATTATGAGATTAGCAGTGCTAAATCTTAGTCACAACAGTAAACCATTGTGATTGCAGCATCCTAGAAACTGCCAGCCAAAGACTGACTTAATATTTTATCACGTACAAGTGGTATCATTTCCCTAAACTCTTCTTCTTAAGAAGCAGCTTGTAATGAAAGGTCTAGGCCACTTATATTGGCATGATGCATTTTGTGCATTAAGGTTGGCCAGTGACGGTATCCCTCTTTTGTGCATTTTGGGTTTTATTGCATTTTGCTGCATGGTCAACACAACTACCCTGAATGGTTTTCCTTATATTTGTGTGAAATCCGTAGCCTTCATTTCCCCTCAAAGTAGTCCTTGAGCTTCTGTGGGGAAAGCTAGGTTGGTTTTTTACCTCTCATGCAACTGGAGTGAGAATATGAGTTGCTTCCATTGCATGTGTGTACAGTTGCCAATGAATATCAGGTGTTACAGGCTACACTTCAGGCAAAGGAACTGACAAAATGACCTCTGAGCATTTCTTGCCTAAGAAAACCCTATGAAATTTCGTAAGTCCACAGGTGACCTGAAGGCACGTACACAGTGAATATAAGGGGAACTTATATCAGTTTCTTGACCTTTCACAAGAATGCGTTGAACCCCACCCGGTCAGAAGCTATAGTGCATGTGTAAAGACAACTTGAAGTCAACTTGAAAAGTGTGAGAACATTACAAGAGCCATGTTGGATGAGACAAAAGGCCTCTCTGGTCCATTGTTCTCTTCCTCAGTGGCCAGTCAGTTCATGTAGGACCTGAATGCAAGGGCACTCTTGCATGTGTGTTGTCTAGCACCCAGTCTTCTCAGTCGTACTTTTGGTGGTATAGTACTGGCGATAATATTTAGCCATCTTGATTACTAGTAGCCCCCCGAGAGCCTCATCTTCTGTGAATCTCTCTAATCTCCATTTTGAAAACTAGCCAAGTAGAAAGCTGTCACAGAAGCTTCTGTGCTTTTATTTGGTGCTGTTTGAACTAATTCTTCATCTTACCTATTCTGAAACTCATCTGTCATTCAATTTCATTGGAGGATACCAGATTCTAACAATAAGAAAGGGTAAAAAAAAATATTTCTCTGCACCCTGCATAATTTTACCTACCTCTTTGTTTTGATAGAGGCTCTTCACCTTTATTTCTGAGCTCAAAAGCTCAGTAAACTGAAAGTCTTGTGTTGCAGCCTTGAGTTGATTTATTTTGCTATGTACTGACTAGCCTCAACTGTAGAGTTGCCTCCTCAGTGACTCTCTATTTGCTTTCACACCTGCCTGCCCCAAGTAGTGATTGAAACCTGTACTTATGCAAACTGGAGACTGAGCAAAATAAAAACTCATTTAAAAAAAAATTTAGTACTTAATAATTTTTGTACAAACAGACTCACAACTGCCACAATAAAAAACCAAACTAAACATAAAAAATATCCATGTATAACTAAACTAAACTTAAGATTAAGGCATGATAGCAAAATCCATTACTAAAAGCCTCATCTATTACAGTTCCCCGCTCAACCACGGAAACCCACTGGATGACCTTGGGCACATCACATACTCTCAGCCCACAAAAACTATAATATTTTTGCCTTAGGGTTGCCATAAGTCAGAAACGACTTAAAGGCACATGGCAGTGACAAGTTTATTACACTAAATACATCTTACATATACTAACTAAAACATGAAAGCTCTCTGACCCTTCACCATACAAACCATTCATTTTGATTAAAATTGATTCTGCTACTATATTCATACAAGTTGAATGTACATTCAACTTAATAAAATTTCTACAAAATAAAGATTCATTATTCAGTGACCAGAAGAGCAAAATAATCAAGTACAGGATAAAATAGTATAAAATACAACATTAAATATGAAAATATTTACAGTATAGCAGTAGAAAGTAGTAGAAAACCATAATGACTTACATTCTCAGATGACATGCTGTGTCTTCATGAGATAGTTGCCTCACAGACTAGGTAACTTGACTATGATCTGAGGGAACTGGTCAGATGGAAGAGAGTCAGGATAAAACACTTAAGATTTCCCAGCTGTATGTTGTAAAATTGGAACAATAAAGTGGTGTCTGAAGTCACAATAGAAGGAATGGCAGAACGAAATGTGTCCCACAGTTTCCTCATGTTTTGGGTCACAAGAACATGAATGTCTACAGTAAGACACTCCATTTATTCTTGTATCTTGCCTCCAGTACTGCAGATGGGAGCTCATTACATCTGGCTAAAGTAAATGATTTCCTGTATTTTAGGATAGTTAAATTACAGTCAGCCCTCCACATTTGCAGGTTTCACTTTTGCAGATTTGATTATTCATGGATTATTTGCTGTCAGCTTTGCTGCTATCTTATGCCATTTTTAAGAGGGACTGCAAAGCCTCGTGAGACTGAGAAACTGTGAACGAGATTTGTAAGTCCCTATTTAAAATGGTGTGGGTCAGCAGTGAAGGTGGCAGTAAGCCCCACCACCCACCCACTTCTGCCTTGTGAAGGAATTCCGATGCCTCCAAGGACTCCATGGTGGGTTGAATATAGTGTTCATACCTTTTTTGTGTGTTAAATATGGTTTGGGAGGGCCTAGAGTTATTCACGTTTTTTTCACTTTTATGTGGGTCCTGTGCCCCTAACCCTAGCGAATGTGACTGTACTGAAATAAGCTTCAGGAATAGAAGCTTGCCCCATATTTCTAAATAGCCTGCACTTATGCGATAGAGTTGAGATTCCTCCCTAAGAACTCCTGACCTTTGGTGGGTAGCTACCAGGACCTGTCCTATCTAGAAGAGGGCTTCGAGTGCTTAGCTGTCAAAAACTGGCTTTGCATCCATGTGTATTCAAGTCGTATTTGTGTCACTAGTGGATCCCGATTGCCATACCAGGTAAGTACCAGCAACTGACATCTTATTTTTAATAGCCAGAGGACAGGCAGCTACTCAGTCCTTTCCTTAATAGGAAGAATAGCTGTGTTTGATGAATTAGGCCAGTGCAGGTGATATATCTTATTTGGTTTTGATCTGCTTTGCTTCCTTTCATCACCCATCCAAATTTGCTTCTATTCTTTCTTCCCTGATTGGTTGGAGGGAATCCGTACTCCAGATGATAAAGAGAAAGCTGACTAGGTGTAAGGTTGAGAATTCTCATTGTTGTTTTTTCTTCTCAGTTTAGCAGTTGGGGTAAGTTTGGATGATTGCCCAAGTCAAGGCAGTGTTTTCAAGGAGACTCTTGTGCAGTTCTTTATAGTCTTTGGTCCTCCAGGTGTTTCAGACTGCAGTGGCCAAGAGCCCCAGCCAGCTTGGCCAATGGTCAGGGATGCTGAGAGATTAAGTCAAAAACATCTGGATGACCAAAGATGGAGAACCACTGCTGTAGTGGAGTACTTTGTCCGTCTGGCTCTGCACAAATATGCCCCACTTTATTTTTTCTAACAACTTTCTCTGGCTTCCAAACTTCTATAAAGTCCTTCTAGATTTTCTCTTTAGTTACCAGAAGTGAGGTATGGTGGTTTGAAACTGGACGCCAGGCTTTTTCAACTGTTCTTGTTCTAGAAACACCAGCCTTGTTTTGTTCTCACAGCAGACTTGCTGATGCATCCTCCCTTTTTTTGGTTCTGTTTTTTCCCCAACGCTTTTGATTTTCAGTGTGCGCCTTTTGAAGAACATTAAAGAATTCAAAACTTCTCCGTTTGTAAAAGAAGACATTCTCAAACAGTCTGGTGTTGGAGGAATTGGGCTGTGTGTTGGCAATGAAGTTATTTATTTAAAGGATTTATTTGAATTACTTTGGGGGTGACTGCTCAAAGCAGCATAGAAAAAGGACCTTGGTCAGATGCAACATGCAATATCCACAGCAACAAGAAAAGCTCCTTTGGCTGCAAAGGCCATTTACATATTTGGCTTAAAGTGGTGTTACACAGAAGA
The DNA here is from genome assembly GCA_030412105.1 of Cyclura pinguis. NCBI lineage: Eukaryota > Metazoa > Chordata > Lepidosauria > Squamata > Iguanidae > Cyclura > Cyclura pinguis. The sequence goes on from CM059612.1 coordinate 10,674,869, forward strand.
GCCTGTAGGCCAGTGTCAATCTCTGGGAAGGAAAAGGAACCGCTTACCAGAAAGAATAGATTTCCACCAGTCTGGGGCTAATGGTAATAAGGCCTTGTTTTTTCTGGCATGGTACCCTGACAGAGTTGAATGATGGGCACTGAGGAAAGCTCTCTGATTTAGATCGGTAAGGACAGCTTTATATATGTAAGCAAGTGGAATTTGCAACAAAATTGTGCTACATGAAGAGCAGTTCTTCACAATTTAAACCCCGCCATGGGCTTTCTATCACCTTTCTGGTCAGTTTTTTATGACCATGAAGCAAACCCTGTTGGGCTCTTTCAGGGGTGCCATTCTGTCTTTTTCTAAAGTTTTTTTTTTAAATTGTTGCTGTCCAAGGATTTCCTCTAAGCCCTTTAATGCACTGGTGGTACTGTTTTGACTGCCTAAGTAGCAGCACTCCTGGCTTGAACGCTGAAGACAGAAGAGAGGGTAACAACTCCTATCTTCTTGTAGAGAGTCAGAAAAAAGGGCCAAACAACATACCGCACAAGCCATCTTTCTGCCAAAAATGATCACTCAGAATTCTGAATTTTCCGATGATGCTGATACCTGCTGTTGTTTTGCTCTTGTTGTGTTTTGTGTGTTTCTTCATTTGGACCAAATCTCAACTTCCTTACCTGTTCTTGGAGTGCTTTCCAAGGGCCCTCTGTGTGGAGCCATGTATATTGAGCTTGGTGTTCTGTTAGCTGTTGAATTGGTGGGTAGGAGAGGTAAGAAACGTGGAGGAGCCAAGTGCCATTTGCCCTACTGCTTCCAAATCTGATGACAAATAAAAAAGACATTTTTCTTTACAGTTAAACAAGGTATGCAGGGGCCTCCCATCTTCTTTTCAGGGTGGATTGCACGGTTTGGTTTACCTTGTTTACGTGAGAAAAACCTGTTCTTTTTTACAGCCTTGACACCCAAGTCTGGTGGGAAGTGGGCTGGGAGCCTCTTTTTCTGGCATTGTCCTCGTGTTTCTACTTCTTCTCCCTCACTGGGCTCTGGGCAGCTAGAATGGCTGCCACTGGTGCTGGCAAGCACATCTGGTGGCAGCGCAGAGGGAAAAGGAAGGCAGGTGGCAGGTGTGGGAGGTTGGGAAACTGGGGTTCCTACAGCTCCAGTTGGCCCTGCACTGCAACAGACCTGGAGGTGTGGGTGTAATGTCAATATGGTGTTTTTCTATTTGTCCCCAGATGAGCAGCACCAGTAACAAGCGAGCGCCCACAACAGCCACTCAGAGACTTAAACAGGACTACTTGCGCATCAAAAAAGATCCAGTGCCTTATATATGTGCTGAGCCTCTGCCCTCAAATATACTTGAATGGTAAGGATGGCGATGAACCTGTATGTGGCCAGTAGAACGCACGGGGAACCCCAGGCCTTGAGAGACCCGTGTAGCGCTCTGGGACTCCTCGGATGCCCACAGAATTCACATTGTTGAGTGGTTTCCCAGCCTTTTCCCCCATTCTGAAAGACTGTGTCCCTGAAACAGTTACAGCAGTAAGCAAACGTTTACTGGATTCCAGCTTTTTGCCATTAGCTTTGTCTGCTTGTATCAAGGCACCCTCCTGCAATAAATTCTCTGACACTGAATTTGGCTCTTGGGCCAAAGGAGAGTCCCTTCCTTTGGTTGCCTGTGCTTCTCTTTCTTCAGGGTCACTAAAATTGATAACATTGTGTGATCCCTGACAGTTCTTGCCAGAGGTGGAGCAGCCAGCACAGAGTGTACTGCTGGCGCTGAGCCAGCTGTCTCCAGTTGACTCTGTGTGTGTGTGTGTGTGTGTGTGTGTTACATTTATGATCGGGGTGGAGGATGTGTAGGCCTGCAGATGAGGCAGGACTGCCTCTTGCCCCTTTCCTGCTATGCTGACCAGGGCTGATGGGATATCTGGTCCAAAAACATGCAGGGATCCATATATTTCCCATCCTTGATTCCTCTCCTGGCTTTCTTCGGCTTGTGGAGTCTGATCTGGGACAGGATTCCTGTAACTTTAATCCTCAATAGGTTTTGGAGCAGAACGAGGTAACGTAATGCTCCATCAAGTGGAATGAAAGTAGTTCTCCTCCTTCACCTTCCGGACTGCAATTGTCATCTACAGGCTTCCAGCAATAAGGACAGAGCTGGATGCTTCTCTCTGCCTGCTCCCCCTGCCTCCGCCAGCAAGTAACAGCAATGTTGGGAAGGGACGACTGCAGCTGGAAGTTGGGGTTTGGAAAGTGAGGGAGGAGGGGGGTACCTTCATCCCACTTGAAGCAGCTTTACGGTACCTTATCCTGCTCACAGATCTGTTAAGAATTAGGTTACAGGAGCCCTGTCCCAGATCCAGCCTGGCAACTCTTGTTGTATGCCTTCAAGTCATTTCCAACTTATGGTGACCCTCAGGCAAACCTTTCATGTGGTTTTCTTGGTCAAGTGTGTCCAGAGGGGGTTTGCCATGGCCTTCCTCTGAGCTCAAGAGATTATGATTTGCCCAAGATCACCCAGTGGATTTCCATGGCCAGGCAGGGATTCAGACTCTGGACTCCAAAGTCATAGCCCGGTGCTCAAACCGCTGCAGCATGCTGGCTGTCACTGCAACTCTGTATTTCCATAATAAAACCTCAAGATAGCTAACAACCACCAGCAATAAGATTGCTACTCCTGCAGAGTTCTCTCATACCTGGCTATAGTGAGCCTGGGTGGAGTGGGTCTGGCTTCCTTTGTTCCTCCTGCCTTCTCACTTTTTTTTTTAACTTGACATACATAATGAAAGGTTCCTTTGTTCCCTCAGGCACTACGTCGTACGGGGACCTGAGATGACTCCATATGAAGGTAAATCATAGCTTTTACTTTGGAATCCTTTCCCCTCTAAATCTATGAGTGCTTTTGAATCTCAGGCATTATATATTCTATACACTCTCTGTGTATATTCATATATATTCTGCTGAGAAGTAAGGTTTCTTTCTCTCTTCTTGTTTTAGGTGGCTATTACCATGGGAAACTCATCTTCCCAAGAGAATTTCCCTTTAAACCTCCTAGTATTTATATGATAACACCAAATGGAAGATTTAAATGCAACACAAGGTAAGCAGTTTCCATAAGCTCTCCTGGTTTTATAGCAAGTGACTTTAAAGCAGGGGCTGAAGACCTATGGCCCTTCAGATGTTGCTAGACTCCAGTCCTAGTCAGCAAACCCAGTGGTCAGGCAGAAAGGTAGCTGTAGTCCAGAAACATCTGGGAGTGATAGTGATAACAAAGCATTCCCCATTCCTGTCTCAAAGCAATCTACAATATAAATCTGGATTCTGAGTCTGTTGTGGTCAACTTTAACCTTCAGCAACATTCTCCCTGTGCCATGTTGGCTTAAACTGGTTCTCACTTCCTTTGCAAAGAAATCCACCCACAACAGCCACCCTCTGTTGTAGTGGTACTAGGTCATGCAGTGTAAAACCGTTAAGTCATATGATGAGCAGGGATGGTGATGTCACCCACCCACTCCCCAGCTTCCTTGTTCTTGGGGGCTTTGCTAACAGCAATTGTGAGCAAAGCAGGGTGTGTGCATGGGTTTTTCCAACAATGGCACATACCGTTGTGAGCTTTCACAGTTGTAATGTGAAGTATTTGGGGCTGGCTTGATTTTGATTGATCCATTAAGACCCCTGAGCTTTACAGAAAATTCCTAAAACAAATCTGTTGATAGAGGTCGACATAAAACAGGTATGTGCACTTCAGAATGAATTGCAGCATCATGGGACAATGCAACACGGTGGCTTCTATAGGGCCCTTTCACTGATCTGTCTGGTCAGTTATCGTCTGCTCTGGCTTCCCACACGCTTGGGGTTTTCTAGCGTTGCTTCCTGGGATTCTTTTTATATGGAGATTGGGCATCAGGCTCTGGCTTTTGCCGAACATGTACAGGCTAAACATTTGATGTCCCTCTTGAAACTTCAGATGTCCTGTGATGGATGGTGGGATTTGAATCTACGGCCATGAGTTGTGGGCAGTTATGGTTAAACCCCTGTAGGAATAGCCTGTTGAAATTAGTCAGTGACAAAATGGAAGAGGGAGAGGGAAGTCTGTGCATGATGGAGAGGAGGAAGGATTGCCCAAGTTCCTGATGTCCTTACAGTCTAGCCTAAATGTGGTTACAATATTGGGGCCATTCTTACCATCTGTTTCTTTGGCAGTGTTGTCTGTTACCTCAGTGGTGAGTAGTTGCTAGCAACTGATAAACCTTTCTTGGAAATATTGCATGTTACTCCAGCGATGGGCAGCTTATGACCCTCAGCTTAATTTGTAATTTCAAAAGACCTCTGCAATTAATGAGATCAGACTGCCTGTTCTTTGGGAGTCCACAAAATGCAGGAATGAGGGAAGAGAAGAAGGTGAAAGGAGACAGAAGGGAGGCAAAACCAGAGCGGGGGGAAGGGGGTGGTAGAAGCAGAGAGAGTGAAAAGGAGGGGGCAGAAGTGGAGGAGGGGAGGAAGAGAGAGGAAGGGAGAGAAGGGGTGGTTCTATCCAGTTTTGATTTTGGCAGCACCCAGGGCTCTGCCCCTGAAACTACTTATGAGGAAATATAGCCCTTGACCCTGCATTTCTCCTTTGTGGTGACTTTGCCTGTACTTTTCGCTGCAGGTTATGTCTTTCGATCACTGACTTCCATCCCGACACATGGAATCCAGCTTGGTCGGTCTCGACAATCCTAACAGGCCTTCTTAGTTTTATGGTTGAAAAAGGCCCCACTTTGGGAAGTATAGAAACATCAGAATTCACAGTGAGTAACTTCCCAGAGCAGTAACTTTTTTAAAAATTTTCTTTCCCCTCTCCAAACAGATTTATTCCAGAGAAAATGTAGAAGTGTATCTGTTTATAAAATGCTGATTTCAAACTGATCTTCTCCTTTGTTTCTGTCTTCTCCACAGAAAAGGCAGCTTGCCTCACAGAGTTTAGCATTTAATGTAAAAGACAAAGTCTTCTGTGAATTGTTCCCTGATGTGGTGGAGGTAAGGTAGCATATTTGGAAGATGGAATTAGCTATGCAGAAGATGAATTTCTACCTGCCTAGTACTTTGGTCTTGGTATTCCCAACCTCCTAAAACTTGTTTTTAATTACAGCTTCCCAGAAACTTGGTACCTTCCTGCTGTGCTAGGCTATAATTCCCGTTACCTTCAGCCAGAGATGGCAGTTGTAGTCTTACATATCTGGAGGGCAGATAAATGGCTGAAGGCGTCCTTATTGCAGTTTGAACTACAGTACATTTTTATTTTTGTCTTTTACAGAAGATGGGGCACTTGATAGTTGCATTACTGCAAAAAATCGCCATCTATACTATATCTTGTTGTACAAAAAATTGTACAAAAATTGTAAATTGTACAACAAACATAATTGTAGGCTCCAACTCCCATCATACTTAGCTAGCTCTAGTGGTGCTAGTGGGGTTTTTTAAAAGGCTGGTCTTCAAAAATTCACTGATTCTTAGGAGATGACCACCACGCTCCCAGGCAGCATAATCCACTGGCGGACAGCTCTGACCGTCGGGAAGTTCTTCCTGAGGTTCAGGTGGAATCTCTTTTCCTGTAGCTTGAATCCATTTCTCCTTGTCCTAGTTTCTGGAGCTGTGGAAAACAAGCTCCTTCCTTCTTTCCTTTCACGTATTTAAATATGGCTATCATGTCCCCTTCTAACCTTCTCTTCTGCAGACTAACCATCCCCAGCTCCTTAAGCTGCTCCTCCTTGGGCATGGCTTCCAGACCCTTCACTATTTTGGTCACCCTCCTCTGGAGATGCTCCAGCTTGCTAATATCTTTCTTGAACTGAGGTGCCCAGAACTGGACACGGTATTCCAGATGAGGTCTGACCAAAGCAGAATAGAGCAGTACCATTACCTCCCTTGATCTAGACATCATACTCCTATTGACTGCTGTATCGCACTGCTGACTCATGTTCAGCTTGTGGTCCACCAAGACTCCTAGATCCCTTTCACACATAGTGTTGTCCACCTAGGTGTCTCCCGTCCTATAATTGTGCATTTCATTTTTTCTGCCTAGGTGTATTGTTAAATATTAAAGGCAGAATCATCCAGGCCATAGAATTTCTGATTTCTATTTTCTTTATGAAAATTAACTCATTTGAAAAGTGCTGCTGGAGGAGAGTGCTACGGATACTATAGACTACTAAAAAGAGAATTGAATGAGTCCTAGAAATCAAGCCTGAACTCTCATTAGAAGTGAAGATGATTAAACTACGACACTGTCATACCTTGAGAAGACAAGACTTGTTGGAAAAGACAATAATGCTTGGAGGAAGTAGGAAAAAAGGGAAAGCAAATTACAGATGGATTTGGTACAATCAAGGAAGCCACAGCCCCGATTTTGCAAGGCCCAAGCAGAGACTGGGGAGTCTCGGAAGGCTTTTATTCATTGGGTTGCCATTAGTCAAGGCCCACTTGACAACAACAAACAACATGTGTCATAGGATTTTCTCTTCTTCCCAGGGTCATCTGCAGTACACAGGGCATCTGTGACAGATATGCAGGGCTCCCTTGGCTGGCAAACTGACATGGGAGGGCTTCCTTCAAGGTCCAGGTTTTTGAATGCTCTTAATCTTGGAGAATAGTGGTGTAAGATTGTGGCTTCAGACTGCGGCTCACAGTTTGTGGTGTTCCTCTGTCCTTTTTTTTTAACCCTCCTTACAAGTAGCAAAGTAGGATTTGAGGCTCTTAGTTTTCTGTATTGTGGGGAAGCTTTTCTTAATGGAAGAGAATTCAAAAATGCCAGAGAGCCAGTTCAGTCTACAGCTTGGCCTAGTCCATTTTATCTCAAACAGACTTAATTTTATTGACTATCTCCAGCCTGTGTTCCTGTCTTTGTCCCCTTTCAGGAAATCAAGCAGAAACAAAAGGCGCGAGAGGACCTCCACAGCCGGCCGCCAACTCTCCCACTCCCAGATGTCGTCCCCGACGGGGAAGCCCACCACGGCCAGAATGGCCTCCCGCTCCTTAATGGCCACATGCCCTTGGCTGCCGCCAACAACCACCCTGGCCTCCAGCAGGCCAATCGGAACCACGGACTCCTGGGCGGAGCTTTGGCGAACTTGTTTGTGATAGTTGGTTTTGCAGCCTTTGCCTATACAGTGAAGTACGTTCTGAGGAGCATAGCGCAGGAGTGAAGCGCTTTAAACAAAACACTGGTTCCAAGACCAAAATTAGCAGTAGTGGCAGGAACCAAAACAGCAACAACAAGCATTTGGGACTCTTTGGGTCTCGTACCCCTCCAACACTGGGATGAATACCGTGATGTACAGGTAAAATGAAATAGACTGGTTTGGCTCATGGGTTTAGTTTTGGGGAGGAAGAGAAAAGCCCCCCTTTTGGATTCGAAGAAGATGCAGTTGGGATGGTGAGAAGAAAGGAGGCAACCCTAGGGGAGAGAGAGGGGGAAAAAATCCTCATTTTTAAAAGAGGGAAATTGGCAATATCTTAAAATGTTATCGGTCTACAAGTGGCATCTTTATGTATTCTTTTTTTTAAAAAAAATCCTGAACCACTTCTGAGGTCCTTAAAGTTCTTTGTGATTAATATAGAATCAGCCAGGCGTTTCTGTGACATAGAAGGTGGCAGTCATGGTATGGACAGAACCTAGACAGCGTTGCTCAGTTGTCCCTCCCACCTCGGTTTCCCACTCCTGTTGTAGAGGAAAAATAGAAAGAGAAGAACCTGGGCTGATTATTCGCTCTTGTCTTTTTCCCTCCAGAGGACATTCCCCCTGTTTCCCTGCGTACCAGTGTTTGCTGCTGAATAGTTCTCTCCTTATTACATGAAGCAACTGTTTTCTAGAAAGTGAGTTCAATGATAGGTTGTTATTGCATCACTGGGGAGAGCAGAACTTTCTTCACGTTTACTTTAAAAAGATGGACATGAGGGTCTTTTTAAAACCCTTCCTGCCCCACCCTGGAAAAAGAATGTGGCTAACAAAGTGGCACTCAGTTTGTTTCATAAAAGGGAAGAGGGGGTCTTCCACTGATCCCAGCGATCCTGGTGACAGAGGACCCTTTGCAGGGGTGTAGTGTTAGAAGTGTGTGTCCTTTGTTTTTTTTTGTCTTTAGGTTATAATAATGTTTGATTTTTACTTTGGGGTCCTGTCCCAAGACAAGCTTTACTTTGCTTGCTAGTTACTGAGAAAGATTTCTGGGGGTAGCTAAAATTGTGACGGGGTTTGGCCAACCTTTTGCTTTGTGTGTTTAACAAAGGGTTAGAAGAACAATATTCTGCTCCCCCGACAACAACAAAACAACATGGCAGATTTCGGGGTGGAATCATGTTATGTTTTCCAGTAGGCCACCAGGTGTCACTGTTGACTTGTACGATAGCTTTCTCTCGAAAGGAAGTTAAAGGAGAATGAAAAATCTAGAGTGGGGTAGTTTGGGAAGGAATTTGCAATGAATGCCTTTGGTGTTGGAAGTGATTCTGTGAAACTGGGGTTTTCAGGCCACAGGCAGGTTTTTTAAAGGTGATGCTTGGGTCCCTCCCGCTTTATTTATTTATTTATTTATTTTTTAGGAAAGGCTCATTCTTCAAATGGAAGTAGAAACAAAATGCTGATTTCTGGCCTGCTTTGGTCAGTTTTAAGACCTTTTAGTCTTGGGAGACCATGGGAGACCCTTCCTCTTCAGAGGACAAACAAATGGGCCTCAGGAATGGACAACCTGTGCTGGATTGAGCCTCCCATCATCCCTCACCATTGGCCATGCTGTTTGGGTGATGGGAGCTAGAGTCTAACAGCATCAGGAGGTTAGAGATTTTCTGCTCCTGCTGTAAACCAGAAGAGTTTAAAGTAAAATACAGATTGCTGTGGCGGTGTGAGGGAGAGAAACCTGTCCTCTTGGCATCTCTTTTCCTCATCAGCCTCTGGGTTGTGTAACTCTCGTCATCCTGGAGGAACTCTTTGCTGGCATGCCTTTGAGAGCCAGTTGGTTTGGTTTGGTTTAGAAGAAATGGAGTGATAGATCTTCTGGAGCAGACCACTTCCAGAGCAGTGGTTGTGTTTGTGTGTTTTCACTGCTTCCCCCTTTGAGTTGGAGGAGTGGACCCTCTGCATTGAGAGAAGAGCATGGCGGGAGGGCAGGTTAGGCCTAGCAAGGGTTTTTATTGGGGGCAAGGAGAAGTCAGACATACAGCGGGCTCCCAGGCAGCCTGAGTTGCCTCCATGCACATCAGCTGCTGACTCAGAAGCAGCTTGAAGCTGCCTATTTAGTGCTGCCTGCAAAATCCTTTTTTTGATTCCCCTGGCCGGATCTCTGGGAGGTGCAGCCCAAAAAGTGTTCCTCTCCAACCTTTGTTCTTCCTGTGTTGACATCTCCAATTGGTCTAGCAAGCCTGGCAGAGCCCAGGCAGCTGTGGATGGAGCCCTGGCATCCATACCCTCTTTTTCTCATAACTTTGGGGAAGTAGCAGATAGCAGAAGCAGTTGCTTGCCCCTCTGATGTCTAGCAGGACTGCTTTCCTTCTCCAAAATACATGCCACTTTGTAAGCTAAGCTGTCCTCTTCCCTGTCACCACTGAAAGGGTTTCTCTCCCCTGTTCATCTTCCCCTGATCCTTTGCCTCCTCCCAGAAGTAGATTTGAGTGCCTTCGCTAGCTGTGTGTGGTGGTCCTTAAGTCACCCGCTTTTCAGTTGCAGACTTCCTTGAAGGAATATTGGCAAGCTCAACTGCCTGCTGTACTTCTGATCCTTCCTGTCTCAGTTGCTGCCCCTCCACACACAGACACATACTTTTTTTCTGAAACGGAGGGGCACAAATGTGGAAGGCTAGTGAGGGCTGCGTTACCCCTACAGGAAAACTTGGAGGATCATATCTTACTGACAAAAAAGGTTGGGGTTCTCTTTTTTTGTTGCCCCAAATGTCCTCTAGGGAGCCTTGGGGCGTTTTGTCATCTTTTTAGGTCTTTCTGGGTCCTTTTAGGTTCTGGAGAGGTCTTTTTTAACAACAGGAAGTGAAAGGAAATGAAAAAAGGGAGTCTTTCTTGGGCCTAAACTGGGCTGGACACCCAGAAATGTGGCAAAGATACCCCCCCACTACCTAGGAAGTATTTGGGGACATTTTGGAAGAAGAACATACAAAAGAGCATCCCTTTTGAACCCTAGAGGCCCCAAAAACTGCCCTGTGGGGCTTCATGCGTCTGTCAGGCCTCACTTTGGCAGCCCACTTACAAAACTTCCTTCTTGCTCCAAGATGCTCGTTTTGTTCTAAGCATATGGAATCCCTCTTTTCCACACGTGCACCCCCTTTAAATATGTATATATCCTAGGCAGCCAGTTTTAGTTCTGTTTTGTAGCTTTTTAAGATGTATACACACATATATATATTGATTTTTGATTCTATGGATGATTTCTTTGTGGCAGAAGATTAAAGTTGAAAGTCAGGCAGAATGCGTAAAATAAACCCATGAGCCACGTAGCTTTAGATAATCAGTGAACATGTGCTTTGACCAATTTCTCTGCAAGTAGGTATGGATTAATTGAAACTTAACAAGATAGATCCATATGACGGAGGAGACGTCTTTAAAGGAGACCTTACTTTGGGGGTGGGGAGAGGGGAGGCGGGTGTGGTAGGGAAGGATTTTAAGAGCTGTATTTATAAAACACTTTGGAAATTTTGTGTTTGATTTCTTTTTCTTTCTTTCTTGGAACAATTTTTTATTTATCGTTGTTCAACTCAAGCCTTCTATATGTTGCTCCTCATCTGCTCTTGTCACAGGAAGATCTTAATGTATCTCTGTTTCTACAAAGGCTTCTGTTTTCTCTGTTAAGAAAAGAAGTATGTTGTGTGTGTGTCCATTTTTTTACTGCCCTGATTTTGATGGCAGAGAAGGTGTTCTTAAGAAAACAGTGTTTGAATTGATAAGAGACCTCAGTTCATCTACAGATTTTTAAGGCTTTCTAGTTCAGGGGAATAAAGGTGAGTTAAGATGATACTGATATATAAAATTCTGCATGGGCTGGAGAGGGAGGTGTCATTATCTTTAACGCAAGGATCTTGCAGGGACCATCCAGTCCAACTCCCTGCTGTGCAGGAATACACGATGAAAGCATTCCCGACAGATGGCCATCCATCTTCTGTTTAAAAACCTCCAAAGAAAGAGATTCCACCACACTTCGGGGCAACATATTCCACTGTTGAACTGCTCTTACCATCAATAAATTCTTTCTAGTGTTTAGATGGAGTTGCTTTTCCTGTAGTTTGAAGCTGTTGCTCCTTGTCCTAGTCTCTGGAGTAGCAGAAAACAAGTTTGCCCCATCATCCTTTCAAATATTTAAACATGGCTACCTCTTAACCTTCTCTTCTCTAGGCTAAACATACCCAGCTCCCCAGGCCTCTGCTCATAGGGCTTCATGGTTTCCAGACCCTTCATCATTGGGGTCGCCCTCTGTACACATTCCAGCTTGTCAATATCCTTTTTTAATTGTCAGGGTCAGAACTGGACACAGCTTCCAGGCGAGGCCTGAGCAAAGTATTACTGCTTCCCTTGACCTAAACACTGTATTCATATTGATGCAGCCCAGAATTGCATTGGCTTTTTTAGCGGCTGCATTATGCTGTTGATTTGTGTTCAGCTTGTGGGTCTACAATATTCCTAGGTTCCTTTCACATGTACTGTGGTTAAGCCAGGTGTCGCCCATCCTGTATCTGTGCATTTCATTTTTTCTTCATAAGTGTGTAGTACCTTATGTCACTCGGTGACAGAGAAAAATATAAAATTTGGAATGATAGGAGGTTCAAGGCCACTAAAATGGAGTCACTGGCACAGTTTGTAGTCAAACTGAGGAACCTACTGCCACAGGATAACACAGCTTGCTACTAACTCTAGACAGCTTCAGAAGGGGGGCGGAAGGCAGAGCTACTGACTCCTCTCTCTGATGCATTGATGTGGAGACGGGTTTAGCGGGGTGTGTTGGGGGTGAAATTTCTGCAATAAGGGTGCTTCCCTGAAATTTTCCTTCATCCCCCAATTTTCTAGCATTGGAGAATGAGGCACTGATACATAAAAATATCTAGAACTCAGGTGTGTTCCCTTGGTCCCTTTGGATGCTGAAACTATTCCTAAATGTCAGCTGAATTTTTAAGTTGCTGTGATACTAGATTGGGGGGTGCTGAATGGAAATTTGATTGAGAAGGCAGCATTCTTATTGAAAGGCAATGCCCTCATGTTAAACTTTCGCAGCATCTCTTTGAATGCTAGTTTCTGGGGCTAGGTGAAAGAGAAATATCAGAGGAGGGCTCTTACCCTTGCCTTACTTGTAACCTTCTTGGGGTCAGCTGGAGAGGGAGGAGAAGGGAAGGGAAATAGGTCTATAGCCTGGATCCAGAAGTTGTTATGTGCTGGAGGTGGAGGCTGTGTGCAGATATGTTTTTTTCAAAAGGAACTCTGAAGGACACTTTCTTCAGACCCATGGACTTTTCCTTACAGCGTAGTGCATTATCCAAGCGCTCATCCTGGCTGCATTGGGTTTCTGTAAAACCTCAAATGACTGGACCTTGGAGCCCCGACTAGTAGAATTACTTGTCCATAACACTCTACAAGCCTGGGGGAAAAGTGGCATTTAAATTTTGTTTTTTTTAAATGGGCTTGCAGAAGCAGCTGGTGGTGATGTGTGTGGGAAATTTTGGCCTTACAGTTTTCAGATGAAGGCACCCTGGCCTGGATAAACTGCTACAGCTTTCCTTGTTTGCATGAGCCTTCTGCAGACTGTCCCCTGGCAGACAAATGCATCTTAAGTTGGGAATTTTGAAATAGAAAAGGGCCTCTTCATTTTTGGAGACCAAAGAAGGGGTCGACTGGCCCCTCCCTAAACTGCAAACCCCAGGATTCCATAGGATGTTGAAAGTGGAATAATAGCACTGTATCAGTCTAGTGCGGAAATGGTCTTAAGTCAAAGTTAACCTCACAGCAGGTAAGAACGATGGCCAGTTGGTGCTTTTCCTATATTTTGGAATACAGTTCACATACTTATTTGCCAATGGCTAGGGTGGCTGGGACTGATGGAACTGTAGTCCAAAACACGGGCTGGGATGCAGCAATTTGCCTATCTAGGGCCACAGAAAGGGTGGGCGTTATGCTGCCCGTAGGCTACATGCGACCCCTAGACCCCACTGTTGTAACCCATGAAGACCGTATCCAACAGTTTTTAGAAAAAAAATAGTGCAATTGTTTTGGCAATTGTGGCCCCTACCTGCAAAAAAACACAAAACTCTCAAATGCACGAACGTGAGAAAAATCCATGCCATAAGTCCTCCAGAATTGCACATTACCTGCAACGGCTTCCATTTTTCTCTATACTCCCTTTCAAAATGGTGACAGGGTGAAAAAGTAATGTGCTATTACACTGGGCATTCTGGACTTAGAGCTGGGGAGGGAATTGGCCCCTGCCTGTATGGAGTTGCTTGGCTGGGCTACAGTGTCAGGAGTAATACAGAAGGGTTCAAATTCCTTCTTGGCTATGAGGACCACTAAGTTGGGTCAGTTGTACAAGGAGGCAGCAGTTTTATAAGCCCACTGGGAATTCTTAGGTTCCTTCCAGCAATGTTGTCAGTTGTTGGTGTATAGACAACAAAATATTTTCTACCCTTCGAAGAACAGCCTTCTGTTACAGGTTTCTCTTTAAAGCTTGAACAGAAAGTTTTGCAAGTATCCTGGTTTTCCTGAATCCCAGTACTACACTAACTAGTGTACCATACTGCCATCCTGAGCCCTTTGCATTCTCTCCTTGATGAGGCCTGCAAAGAAATTTATTACTTTTGAGTTTTCCTGTAATTTGCACACTTTTTAATAAGCAGGCTGGAAAAGAATTGATTTTGCAATAGTATGACAGGGTAAATCTAGTTCTTGGAAAACCTACCTTTGAGGCATTTCATGTTTAGCCATTCTACCACAGGCAAATATGAGTTTGGTCCCTGGCATACTGTGGTCAGATGGCTACCTGTTCAGCTGGGCTGGAGTTTCGTTTTGGTTTGTTCTTGAGAAATGGACTTCATATATGGTCCTAACTTGGAGATTTCTTCATATTTGAAATGGCAAATTGGGGTATTAAAATATGTATTTCTCTTCCTCCCTCCAGTACAGTTATTTCCATCGCTAAGGAATTCAGCATAGTCATTCTCCTCTTGCAGGTGGGGAATGACGATTGGCTGATGTTGACTTTAGGGAGAAAAGACACATAGCTGGGTGCTATTTGAACTGTGTTACCCTGTGAACGGGGGGTCCCGGGAGGGACACCAAAATGTGCTCAACTAAAGGTGGGGAAAATTAGCTCGGAGCACTGCTTAGCGTTACGAGAGGCAGGGTAATGTAGCGAGATCTTGAACCCTATGTCTATGGGGTCGGGTCGAGTCAAGGAGAACGCAGAAGTTGAAATAATAAATGATGTTTATTAAATACAAGCAAAACAGTGTATGCGACACATTCATACAAGATAACTAAAGAAAATAAAGGTTGGAGTGGTATAGAGGGATTTTTAGAGGGATTGTTGGTTTGGGTGATACTTCACCTGTCCTGAAGCCCAGAAAAATAGAGAGCGAGGCTGGGGCGCGCTGTAACTCAGCACGTGGAGCTGAGGGGAGGCTCGCCAAGCAAAGCGGCAGCAAGGCGGGATGAAACTCGGGGGCGTTCCGAGGAAGGTCTCGGAATCAAGGGTTTTCATAAAGAGAATTGTGACTGCAGGCTATGCCGTACTCGGGGGGAAAACAATAGATTTGGAGTTGGAGACAAAGCCTCCGAAAGGTCAGAATCTGAATGATTGAGTCATCGTAGCGGTTCTCAGTAGAGCAGCCAGTATGCAAACGCAGAGTACTTGGGTATTGTATAGTTTACCCATCAAGCTGCCATCGCGGGGCAGAGGCTCTTTTGTAAGTAGTGTGCATACTTAATTAGAGTACTTGCCTGGAGGTCTCCTAAAGCAGTGATTCAGCTATTTGTGGCCTGCCTGTATTGTAGTTTGAATATTACTGCTATTAATGGCCGAGCTTGTTTACGTGCTTGTCCGGTGGCCTCGCAAGCACGTGGAAAGGAATAGAGAAGTGCAGCGGAATTGTGATATATCAAGGGATACCTTTTAATATCCCCAAAGCTTGGACTAGCCAGGGCAGTAACAATCTCCCCCCCAAAAATGGGCAATGTTGGGGACAATATCGGACATTTTCCAATTAAAAGCAAAAATCAATTTAGAGCTGAATAGGGGCTTGCAGGTTGGTAACCGTAGCACTCCTCAGGAAAGGGAATTCGAGAAGAGGAAAGGATTATTGTCTTATAAGGACATTCCTAACTAAAACCTAAACCTAAACAGACACACACAGCAATGTCAATAATGCAGTAATAAACAATTAATAACCAATGTCCAGTGTCCCGTCAATAGGGAGCTGTCAAAGAATGAGCAATGGTAGCAAAATAGCAAATGCAAAATGAAGCAATCAATGGAATACAGTGAGTCCAATGCATGGTCTGGTAATGAAGGCAATCCAAGGAACAAACTGTTCAATGTGGAGTGAAAGTTCGTAGTCTGGGGGAGGTGTGGTGCAAGCAAAAGTCTTGGCACCCCCCCTCACAACAGGAAAAAGTCTTTTAGCTGGAGCAGGTGAGCAAGGCGTAAGTCCATCCAGGCAACGGAGCAGGAACAACAAAATGTCCAAGTTGGTGCAGCTTGGCTAGCTGCAAGTTTCGGAGCAAAGAGTCTTTGCATAATTTGGAGCCTGGAATAGTCCATAGGTTTCCTCGGGTCAGCAAATGGTAGCAGGAATGGCAAAAAGTTCATGGCACACGGAAGGCTGCTTGGTCACCTTCCCTCACAGTCACAGGTGTCATCGAAGAACTGAGGAATCTCCAAGTCTCGGCCATTGGATGGAGCGGCAACTTTCTTCGGGACCCCCCCCCACGGTGCTCGGGGGCAATGGTACGGCCTTGGGATCTTCCCAGTCTTCTGTAGCAATAGAGCTGTTGGAGTTTTTAACAGAAGAACTGACATGATCATTATCCAATGTATACCATAAATGCAAATGGCCGGCTCAAAGCCTACTGGGAATGAATTGAAACTGAGTCATCATGACTGAAAAGACTAAGAGTCCATGGGCATGTAAATAGCAACTGAGATTAAGGCTGTATTGGCTGGAGGACGGCCGTTGGTCAGGACAGTGAGGCTGCTGGTTTGGGTCCTGCATCGGCTCATGGGTCTAGAGACGCCCATGTTAACCTCCCAGCCACACAAGAGGAACCTCCAGCTATGAAGGTCCCATTCACACTCCGGTCCGTATAACATGGACTTGCATGCTCACACCCTCCTTGCTCAGACCGAAACCGAAGCTCCAAGCCTGATGATGTTAACAACCTACTACTGATGGTTCGATGCTGGCCCCGAACGAGCAGTATCACCATCCACAGATATAGCTGAACTCTGAAGGCAGACCTGAAGACTGGTCGCCTTCGGATTAGGCTTTTGCAACCAGACGGGACATCTAAGTAAACAATATGTATGTTAGAAATAACACCACTTCCCAAACACCCAAATATAACTAAGAACTATATACATAAGCGGGAGGTTGGAGAGTTGGCCATCTCTCTCCGTCCCGTGCAGACAATGTCAATTTACCTATTGTCATATGCTTCGTAAATTGATGCAAACATCTCTGACAAATTAATTTCAGGAATTTCCTTGTAATTTAAAGACACTTGAGGAGCGATTACATTAATGGGAGTCTTCCCTGTAGCTTCCTCAAGCGAGTCTGTTTCGGTAATGCCCTTTGGGTCAACTAGCTGACCCTTCTACTCTTTCAGTTGAGAGACGTGGAAGAACTTCAGCCAGTCTCCCTTTTTCCTGGGGATCTTTACCTGGTACACGGCAGGGGAAATCCTCTTCACAATGGGGACTGGGCCAACCCACTTGGCAGCGAGGGAGTGCTTGTCCTTATAGAAGTTTTTATATAGGACTAGCTGTCCCTCCTCCCACTGGCAAGGGTGATGAACCTATCCCAATCTTTTGTCCATTCTCTGGAGGTTTTTGCCCAGCTGATTAGTTACCTGCCTGTGTACTTGCCCTATATACTGCACTAGGTTCCTCACCCACTTATTATTTAGAACCACCGGCTCTAAATTGGAGGGGAGGCTAGTATTTATCCAAAAGGCCTTGGGCAGCAGCATCTTCCGCCCAGTCATCACCATGTGCGGCGTGAAGCCGTGAGAGGCCACTGTGCCTCGGAAGGCCATCAAAATGATTGGCAACTTATTATCCCAGTCCTTGCCGGAGGAACGTACCATCTTCCGAAGCGCTTCCTTCAGAGAGCGGTTCGTCCTCTCGATTTGACCTGAGCTCTGAGGATGGTGGGCGATATGGAAGCACTGGCGAATGCCTAGTGCCTTGCACAACTCCTGGGTAACTTCACCCGTGAAGTGTACCCCTAAGTCTGAGTCAAGGTCACGTGACACTCCCCATCTCGCCCAGACATTGTTAAAGAGCAAGCGCGCTGCCGTGCTTGCTGTGTTACCTCTGCATGGGAAAGCCTCGATCCACTTGCTGAAGGGATTGATGACAGTGAGACAGTATTTGTTCCCCTGCAGGGTGGTAGGTAGCGGGCCTATGAAGTCTATTTTAATGCGTGACCAGGGAACCTCTTTGCGCTGGTGCTGGATGGGTCAGCGTTGACCATGGCGCACGCCAAGCAGTTGTCGACCTACTGGTCTATGTCCTGCTTGACCTGCGGCCACCACCCGGTTTCCCTCACCCTGTCCAGAGTCACACTTCGCCCTCGATGTCCACAAACTGGATGATGTCACTACGGAGATCTTGGGGTACAATCCAGTGGCGTTGGCCACTGGCATCAATAGCCCAATATACTCCTTCTAATTGGGAGACCTTGAATTGACTGGACTCATCCGAGCCCTTCTTGGCCAATTCCAAGATCTCAGAATCTCCCTTTTGCAATACTCCCAGGTCGAACATGGGAGGTACCATAGGTTCTTTTGGATTGACATTTATAGCGGCGATGGGGGCCCCATCGTCCTGTAAAGCGGCATCCCGAGCTATGGCGTCTGCCCTGGTGTTCCAGATACATGTAGCCGTGTTCTTTTTCTGGTGTCCTCGGATGTGAGCAACCCATGTGGGGGCAGTCCATTCCTCAATCTGGGCAGCGATCCTGACCTATTTATCGAGATGGGCAATGGGCTTCCCATCAGATGGTTTGAGGTCATTTTGGAGCCAGATTGGTAACCAAACACTGGCTGCTTTGGCAGTCCAATCCGAATCTGTATAGATGGCCAGGGGGCAGTCAAGCGGTTCGTGCTCCAGGATAGCCCTTAGAGCTTCTACTTCCGCTGCCTGGCTGGAGTGTGGCCGGGCTTTCCCCTGTAGGGTGATGGAATCTGACTCGGATCGGTCCATAGCCTGTCCGTGGGCTACCATCCACGTGCATGGATGACCCGTCACAGAACCAGCAAATAAAGCCCTGTAACTGAGCTTCCTCGAGGGAGGCTCCCCATTCCACTGGCCATTGACTTGTAGTCATCGGTGGTAGAGGGCACTCATGCGTGGCTCCAGTCACAACTAGACCATAGGGAGCTGGTGGTTCCTGCGGTTGCTTCTGAAAATCCACCCCACGTGACACCAAGGAAACAGTCCATTTGGCAATCCGGGCGTTAGATGCCTGGCCATTCTGGACTTTTCCTGACAGGATGTACTTAAGCGGCGTGTGGAGGGTCTGGACAATCACACGGGCGCCTCCAATCATAAACTCCCAGTGCTTTATAGCCCAGATCAGTGCGAGGCAAGTTTTCTCGCATGGAGTAAATTTAGTCTCTTGAGGATCCAAATTCCTGGAGGTGTAGGCTGTCACATGCTGAGTGCCATTTTGTTGTTGCGACAGAACTGCTCCCATACTCCTGTCCGAGGTGGCTAGTTGTATGAGGAACGGCTTAGCCATGTTCAGGTGTGCAAGGGCTGGTGCTCTCATTAAATCCTCCTTAAGTTGGGCAAATGCCTGCTGTTGTGCCAGTCCCCATTCCCATTGGGCATTCTTCTTTAATAGGGCATATAGAGGCTTTGCTTTGGCTGCGAAAGACTGTATAAAGTCCCTGGAAAAGTTGAATGTCCCCAGAAGAAAGCGCAAGGAGTGCACGTCTGTGGGGGCTGGTAACTTTGAGATCACTTCTACCCACTGTGCATTGGGAGTGCGACCTTCGGTTCCTAAACAAAACCCTAGATATTTTACTTCGGTGGATACCAATTGTGCCTTTTCCCGGTTGGCCTTAAAGCCGGTGTCGCGGAGAATTCCTTACACCTCATGGGTGATCTCCCAGGTCGTTTCCTCCGAACTGGAATGAATCAGAATGTCGTCCACGTAGGACAAGACATGGGACCTGGAAGCTGGCTGCAGCTTGTTCCACATCTTTACCACATGGGCATGGCAAATGTTTGGGCTGGAATGGAAGCCCTGGGGCGTGTGTTTAAACACATACTGTTGCTCCCGGAACGTGAAGGGAAATTTATACCAACACGCCTCGTGCAAAGGAATGGAATGAAATGCATTTGCCACGTCCAAAACACTGTAAAATCTGGCTCCTGCCGCAATGGCGGACAGGATCTCATTATATTTAGCCGCAACCGGCGCAACAGGCAGGGTGATGGAGTTCAATGCTCTAAAGTCTACCGTCATCCTCCATGTCTTGCCGTCTGATTTTAGCACTGGCCATAAGGGCACATTGCATATGGACTGCATCGGGGTGACTACATCCCACTTGATGGGTCCTTCAGTGGTTTTCCCGATGCCTTCCTCCGCTTTGGCCGGGTATTTGTACTGTTTCTGAGGTGGGGGGTCCTGGCCTTCTATCAAGCACAGGCTCCCTTTACAGTCCCACACTCTATTTTATCCTTTATCCACACCTCGGGGAGTGCTTTCACCTACGGGTCGCTAGTCACACAATGCACAGGGGCAGGAGCTTTAATGGCGGCACAGCAGTGCACGGCCGAAATCTCTACTGGTCCCTGATCTAGCTGCCATAGAAACCAGTTTGTGTAATCAACTGTGAGCCTGTTTCCCTGGAGAAAACCGATGCCTAAAAGGCTGTCGTCTTCTCCCTGGTTCTTGCACGCCCACAACTGAAAACAAAATGTCTCTATAGACATTGGGATGCCTGTTCATGCCCTAGCTTGGTGACCCCCCCTGCCATATCCAGAAAGCTGGACTTGCTCAGGTGTGGGTTCACCGTACCTTGCAAGTTTGGGGTGCAGCACGTTTACTGCTGCACCAGAGTCCACAAGAAGGGTTGCAGGAGTCTTATCCCTCTCGGTCCCTATGCCTGCCTTCACCCAGAGTCTTCCCCACCTGTCTGGCTTCAACCTAGCCACAACGTTGCGGGGAAGCTTCCTGGACTGAGGACACCCCTATGCTTGCAGTTCCAGGTTAGGGTAGTATCCAGCTGGAGGTGGGCCGTCAGTCACGGCCTGGACCGGCTGTTTACTTCCTGCCTGAAGCTGCTTATCTAGAGCTTCCAAAGGTCTGATGTTGGCCGCTTATCGAACTGGCTCATATCCAGCCTGAACCTTCTGAGCATGCCCCAGACTCTTACTCTATCCGAGGAGTACGTCTGGGCCGTGGGATCATACCCACCAGACGTCTCCCGAGGAGAGCCCGAGTCAGAGAGCTGTTTGGGGGCAGTGGGCTGCTGTGGGGGACTTCCTGCCTTGCCGGGCTGGCCGTGGAAATCTCTTCCCTGCCACTGCCTGTTGTCCTGTCTGGGAGCTGGGCGCAGAGTCCAGTTCCCTTTGGGAACCGAATTTGGCACCGTTTTCCTGTGCTGGGAACGGGGCCCATAGTTCGAGTAAGTGACCTTGGATATGGGTTCCCAATTCCCGGGTTCCTTTCTATGTACCTTAGTGGGGAGTTTAAGGGATCCTGCCTCTGTTGGAGGTTGTTCCCGAACTCCTCCCAGTTAGTGGTGGCTGGATCCACCAAACCTAATGCCATCTTGGTCTCGTGGTTAAGACCTCCGTACAAGAGAGTCTTAAATTCGAGGCCGTTAAAGTCATATCCACGGGGCGTCAAGGGGACCTTCTCGGCCAGAATGGCGAGGAGCTGCTTCCGTGCCATGTAAGCCTCAGGGTTCTCACGAGGACCCTGTTGCTCCATGACATAGAGCACACCTGCACTCTGTCCGGGCCACAAAATCCTCACTACCTCTCTCATCCAGTCGTGTGCCTCGAGCCTAACCAGGCCTCGAGCCACCACGGCTGATTCAAGAGTAGGGAGTTTGGAGGGGGACATGCAAAGTCCGGCCAGTTGGGTCAGGTCCTGACCGTTGGCTGTCGGGTGAGAATGTATCACCGTGTTTAGCCACATGATTCTGGTGGACCAGTTTAAAGGACCCAGCTGGTCTGCAATTGCTTTGGCCTCAGTAGCATGCCAGGGGACCCAAGTCTCGGTGACCTGCGTCTCTCTTGCCTATCAGAACTGCCTTCTCCAAGGGGGGTGGTCCGCCTGGTCATGGACCTGGTCTCTACCGGGTGGACTGGGACCTTAGGGTCACTCCAGTCTGGATTGTGGGAACGGTTGCCTGAGCATCATCTGGCAGTGCCTCCCCAGAAAAGTCCTCAGCGAACGTTGGAGCAGCTCTGGGCACACAGCCGAAATTAAGGCTTTGCGTGTTTGGAGCTGTCTCTCCAGCGCAGCTATCTGTTTCTGGCAAGCTACGTGGCTAACAACCTCCTGCTGTTCCCTCACTTGCCCCACCATAAACTTGGCCACAGACCGGGCATGATCCAGCTCAGCCTCTAAGGCGTGGGCTTTCTCTTCCCATGTTTGCGCCACTACTGTGATGTCATTCAGCTTCTGGGCGGATGCCTGCGCTACGGATGCAAAAGTTACTTTGTCCGCACGCAATGTCTCGACCTCGGCTTGAAGCCGGGCATTCTCTTTCTCCACACTAGCTAACTTTTCTCTGGTCTCTACCAGGGCACTACTAGCATCTCTGGCCGTAAGCCAAAGTCCCCAAGCGGCCAAAGCGTCCTTAGACGGCCCGAATGGGTTCTTTGATTTACGCGCCAGGGTATATGCTTCCCAGAGTGTGGTAAAAGGATCGGCCATCTGGAAGATGGTGTCCTTCCAGGGGCATTTCCCCTTACTCAACATCCATCTCTCTAGTTTACCTCTGACCTCTTCCTCCAACATGAGGTCCTTGATGGTGACCTTGCTACTCTCTGCCATTTTCCGCGCAAACCACAGCTATCTCTAACACTACCTACAAGCTACAACCTACAAACGGGACCAGGAACTGGAGTGATGGGAAGGATCACCTAGACCCCTGGGGGACTGTAGGGAAATGAACTCTGCGGAACTTCTCTAGGAAAGAGGGATGGGAACCTATCTCTAGCCTGCCCAAACAAAGTCACTTTGGTACTCCCATGCCTGGTTTTCCACCTCGACAGCACTGGGGACCAAAGGACGAGGAAACGGTTCAGGGACAGGGAGGTCACCTAGACCCAGGGAACCCTCAGGAGTACCCCGCCTGCCTGAAGGGGGGAAACGAACCCAGGGGAACTTACAGCGCCGCCTGACCAAACAGTGGGGAAAAAGGGGCAAGAAACCAAAACCGAACCGTCCCTAACTGGTTTTCTGGGTGAGGGGTACCTTCCTCTACCACGGGCAAAACCTCTAAACCCTAGGCTAGGTCGGGATTCACCACCTGCACCTAGTCGGCTAGCCACTCGGGACGCACCCGAAATTACACAGCGGGATGCACCCGCGTTCTCTCAAAGCTACACAACAACAACAACTGACGGGACGCACCCGTATACAACTCTAAGGGGGAGAATTTCTTCCCTAAGTGCTATTTTTGCCTTGCCACTATGGTGTTGGATGAGTGTAGACTGTTCCTACTGTGCTAACACTCTAACACTTTGGACCCCAGCCCACGATAGACCCCAAGTTAGGGAAGTGATTCCCAGGACAGCTTGTGCACACCCCTTGCTATCGGACAATGGTTCACCACCTAGTGCTAGTGACCACGCCGGGGCGGCTGACATACACAAACCAAGCAAGAAAGGGGAACAGATTTCCATCCAGATAGAATAGCTCTAGAGCTCAAACACACAGACGCCACACACACGTGTTCCTGCCTAACAGTGCTCTAACAACTTGACCGACCGTCACCTAAGTCCGTACCAGCCTTATTTGAGGAGGTTCACGACTCCTTCTCAAATTAGGGGTACTGGGGTTGCCCGCGTTGCTCCACCACTCTGTTACCCTGTGAGCTGGGGGTCCTGGGAGGGACACCAAAATGTGCTCAACTAAAGGTGGGAAAAATTAGTTCGGAGCACTGCTTAGCGTTACAAGAGGCAGGGTAACGTAGCGAGATCTTGAACCCTATGTCTACGGGGTCGGGTCGAGTCAAGGAGAACACAGAAGTTGAAATAATAAATGATGTTTATTAAAGACAAGCGAAACAGTGTATGCGACACACTCGTACAAGATAACTAAAGAAAATAAAGGTTGGAGTGGTATAGAGGGATTTTTAGAGGGATTGTTGGTTTGGGTGATACTTCACCTGTCCTGAAGCCCAGAAAAATAGAGAGCGAGGCTGGGGCGCGCTGTAACTCAGCACGTGGAGCTGAGGGGAGGCTCGCCAAGCAAAGCGGCAGCAAGGCGGGATGAAACTCGGGGGCGTTCCGAGGAAGGTCTCGGAATCAAGGGTTTTCATAAAGAGAATTGTGACTGCAGGCTATGCCGTACTCGGGGGGAAAACAATAGATTTGGAGTTGGAGACAAAGCCTCCGAAAGGTCAGAATCTGAATGATTGAGTCATCGTAGCGGTTCTCAGTAGAGCAGCCAGTATGCAAACGCAGAGTACTTGGGTATTGTATAGTTTACCCATCAAGCTGCCATCGCGGGGCAGAGGCTCTTTTGTAGGTTGCGTGCATACCTAATTATAGTACTTGCCTGGAGGTCTCCTAAAGCAGTGATTCAGCTATTTGTGGCCTACCTGTATTGTAGTTTGAATATTACTGCTATTAATGGCCGAGCTTGTTTACGTGCTTGTCCGGTGGCCTCGCAAGCACGTGGAAAGGAATAGAGGAGTGCAGCGGAATTGTGATATATCAAGGGATATCTTTTAATATCCCCAGAGCTCGGACTAGCCAGGGCAGTAACAACTGGACCCTGTTGCATCTGTAGGTTTGTCTTCTAGCCACTATACCACGCTTTCTCCATCATGCTGAACTGAGTTTGACAGTCTGTTCAGGGAATTGGACATGCAGCTCTGAGATGCTCAGCCGTGCTCCGTCAGCTGATTCTTTATGAACGTGTTCCAAATTCCATGGATTTGTGTGGCTAAAACACATTTTAAAGAATGTAGGAACTGCCCTCCTGGGAGCCAACCTCGGATCTTTTTAATTGAGCGTTTTCTTTCCAGGAACATCCAGTCAGGTACCCCATTTGGGATTCTCGGAAGCCCGCAAGAAGGGTGGGGAGGTAACTGTGTTCCCTGGTTTGTTTCTGGCATGTCGTATCCAGAGGTATTCTTCTTTGGAACATGGAGGTTCAGACAGGGAGAGGGGGCCTCTTTCATCCTAGGGCGGAGTTCATTTTCGGAGAAATTCTCAGGCTCGGCGTTCCAGGGCTGGGCCAGCGCCAGTAGCTGCAGGGTGGAAACCTTTTCTCTGGCTGGTGGGTTTCTGTGTCGGTGATGGGAGGATGCTCCATGTTTTAGCTTGAACTTTAAAGCTCCTTTTCAAAGTGATGAGCCCAATTACCAAAATGGCTTCAGATGGCCCAGTTAAACTAAGGCCTGGAGTGGACTTGCAGGTATGGTAACAGCCAGCTAACTGAAAAACAAAGTGGCATTCCAATCTTGTAGAATGAAAAAAAAAAGCCAAGGAACTTGAAATGGAGGTGGCTGGGGAATTCTGGTGGCTTAATTCCACCCCCACCCCCGATATTGCTTCAATAAAACTCTTGGGGGCAAGCAAACTTTGTCAGACCACTTTGTGCATAACCTATGCTCAGGGGAACCTGTGGATGTTACAATCATGTGGAAAGTCAGCTCCCATCAGTCCTATCTGGCATGGCCAGGGACAGTGGGAGCTGTAGTCTATTATATTTGTATGCTACCTTTCTCCTGGAATGGGACCCTGGGTGGCATCCAGCAGTTAATTAAAATATTAAAACAGTTAAAAACATTAAAAACACATAAAATCAGAAAAAAACTAAAACAATCTTCAGTGAAAACAATAAATGAAGATCCCCGGCTTATATAAAAGCCTGCTTAAAAAGAACCATTTTTGTCTGCCGGCAAAAGAAAGCAGGGAGGAGGCCAGCCTAGCTTCCTGTGGAAGAGCATTCCATAGAGTGGGAGCAGCTGCCGAAAAGGCACTCTCCATGTCCACACCAGGCAAGCCTGGGATGGTTATGGGACTGAGAGAAAGCCTTCCCCAACAGAGTGTAAGGCTCTAGCTGGTCTGTGCAGGGAGATTTGGTCTTTCAGATAGCCTGGACTTAAGCCATATAGGGCTATGTAGGTCATAACTAGCACTTTGAATTGTGCCCAGAAACGAACGGGTAGCCAGTGCAGCTGTTTTAACAAGAGAGTTACAGGCTCCCTGTAACTGGCCACGGTCAGCATTCTGTCTACAGCCATGAAGAGGCTCGTGGGTTGAAATGCATATGGCCCTACTTCCCTGAGCAGCTGATCTGAGTAACGAAATCCTAGCTTTTGTGTAAGTACAAACTGTGTCCAAAGATAAGGCTTGAAATAGGATGGAACACATCCATGAGCCACAGAATACTGGTTGAAGAAAAGGCAGAGATGGAACAGAGTATCATGGAAAATGGCATTTGGAGTATCACGGAAGGCTGGGCACTTGGAGTAGTCTTCTACTATGATGTTTGTTTCAACTTTTACTTCTCCGTCAGTGTCATGTTCCCATTTAATTGTGGCCATCCTGGTTGCCTCCGGAAATGGAATGTTAAGAGCTAGAGCCAAACTGTGGCTACGATGAAATGTGTGTAAGTGTCTCCCTCCTCAACAACAGCTTTACTGATTGGGTTAACTCTTCCACCCACTAGGAATGCCAGAGGAATGGACTTCCATAAACAGCAATGAAGGGTGGATGGGTTGATTTTAATCAATATTGTGGTGGGATAGAAGGGGCTTTAGTCCCTTTCTTCAGTCCTACTCAAGGTTCTATTCCACCCAAAAACACTTTTTTAAACTAGGCCCCATAGGTTGTCCCCACTGCTATGTAGGCTGCATTTTTCTGACTAGAGAGCTGAGGTCCAAAATCTGTGACTTTCTGCATGTGAAGCAGGTGTTCTGTTACTGAGCCAGGAATCCTGAGTTCATGCAGCATGACTTCCCTTTACAAAAAGTGCAAGTAGAAAGCTAGCAGTTCAGGAAGTAGACTTGGCAATAGCTGTCCAACTTGATGTTTTACTTGTAGGGAGGTTTTGCCCTGTTTGCAGCCAGGCTTTCAAAAACAGCCTGGCTGCAAACTGGCATGCAGTAGCAGGGCAGTGACCATTCCACCATCCAGTGGAGCTTGAAAAAGTTCCTTATTTGGACTAGACTCCTTGAATCCTCCAGCTAGCGTGGTGATTCCCAGGAAAGGAAGTGAGACTGAAAGTGTTGAGTTTTGTTTTTGTGGCATCTGCAACAAAGAGGTAGAATGCCTGGGGTGAATGTGTGTTTAGCCTTGAAGAACATGCACAGAATGTGTGCTCCTTGCCAGTCCACTCACATTGAAATGATTCCCATTTTTATCAAGCAAATATCTGCACAGCCCATTGCAGAAGAATCCCACCACACCTGGAACTGACCCAGCGGTTAGACCAGAAAACTTGGGCTCTCTTGAAGGTGGAGTAAATATTTATTTAGGCAGGATTTACGGAATGGCGAGGGAGCAGAAAGAGCAAAACAAGAAGACTAATGTTTACAGCTTGCTCCAGGTCTTTAATGAATGTTGGACCAGCAGCGATGCCTTGGAGAGGAACGTGCAAATGTTTCTCCAGAAGTTCCCACTCCTTTCCCAAGGAACTGCAATTAAGTTTGTGGGGAGATATTATTGAAGATGGACTTCAGGGTTCTTTAGGATGATCCAGTGGGTAACTTTTATGTTCCTATCAGTTCTTCCAGTTATGGATGAAGCCCCCGTGCTCAGAGGCAGTGTATTTGTAAATGGATGCTGTCAGAGACGATAACCAGTGGTGGCTCATGGCTTCTTATTTGGTGTGGTAGTGAACCTGTTCTGGGTTTTAGGTTGAATTTCAGAGGCATTGCTGCTTATATTGAACCCAGTTCCCAAAATATATTCATTACCTTGCACAGAAGTTCTGAATAAACTCCGGAATGGATTCACCTCTTCATGAGTATGGCAGCCACCAGCTGCTATTATTATGTATCTGATATTGCATGTTAACAGATGTACGTCCTCTGAACAGGGAGGCTTGCAACTTCTTGGGAGGGGTTGGGAACTTCTGAAGAAACATTTGCTCGTTGCTTTTCAGTAGTAACAACAAAGGCCACGTATTTGGTCCTCTGTCAAGTTCTTAGTAGTCATAGAATCGTAGTGTTGGGAGGGGCCCCCGGGGGCCATCTAGCCAACCTCTGTGATGTTTGGGAACTGAGCTTCCTTCTCTGGCTACTGTGTACCTCTCAGCACAAGAGGCAGGGGCTGAACAGCTGGGATTGGAAGCATGCCTGATAGTTCTGCCAGACCAAGTGGGACAGGGTGAGGCTATCAAGGCGACCTGGTGAGACGGGGATGGTATCTCTGGACTATAATAACCACTGTCCCTGGCCACCAGACATGATGGTGGGGGCTGATAGGAGCTGTAGTCTGGCAACGGATCCCTTCTCAACTTTCCTGTGGTAGGCCATGTTTCTTAAGTCCCCCATCTTTTCTTAGTAGTGAAAGTCAGGGTGGGTCTCATTGTCGTGTGCCTTCAAGTAGTTTCTGACTTGTGGCAACCCAAGGCGAACCTATCACAGGGTTTTCTGGGGCTGAGTGTGTGTGATGTGCTCTTAGATCACCCAGAGGATTTGCATGGCTGAGCGAGGACTCAAACCGTGGTCTCCAGGCCTGTAGTCCAGTGCCTCCTATGCTCAGAGACAGAAGAAGATGAGAGAAACAGGGAGGTTGTTTCATTCCTACTGTAGTCTGCACAGCATACAGACATTTTGCTGCCAGAGGCAACAAACACACTAGTTCCCTTCACCACAGCTGTTTCCTCTCTCAACACTGCCATTGGGAGAAGGTCCCTCGTAACACCCAGGGGTAACAGGCTACTTCGGGATGCCCAGAGCAAGGAGTGGCTCCTTGTCTTCCAAGAGGACCATCCGGAGGGCTGCCACCACTGGCTGAAGGGATTGCCTCCCTTGGCCAGTACGAGCCCTGGCAAATAAGGGCTCTCATATTAGAAGGATGGAGGTGGTACTGCTGATGGGGTACGCACTTTGAATTCTAGCCTGAGCTGAAAGGAACGGTCTAAGGTGCTGAACTAAAGCTGGTTTGGACTTACGGTGACCCTAAGGTGAATCTATTATGGGGTTTTCTTGGCGAGAGGGTTTGCCTTGGCCTTCCTCTGAGGCTGAGAGAGTGGGACTTGCTGAGGGCTGGGATTTGAACCCTGTTCTCCAGAGTTATAGAATTCAAACTGCTAGACCATGCTGGTTTTCTGCTGTGCCTGCTTACTGGGCCCCAGTCAAGATATTTTGAGCAGGTAGGGCTCAGCACTTTGGACAGCTCCTTCAAAGTTTGTATTACAACCCAGGGTGCCTGCCTGCACCGCACACCCAGGGGCTCGTCCTGAGATGGGAGCCACCCATGGTCACTAGCCACCTGTTGGACTTCATGGGGATACATTTCCAATTGGAGGGAAAAACTAAATGTCCTAAAGGCAGCAGATCCCATCTAGCTTTGGAAGCTAAACAGGATCAGCCCTGGTTAGTTCTTGGATGGGAGACCACCAAGGTTAATAAAAATTACTGTAGGCTATATTTCAAAGGAAAGAACTGGCAAAACACCTTGGCATATTCCTTGGCCAAGAAAACCCTATAAAGTTCATAGGGTTGCTATAAGTTGACAAGGACTTGAAGACATGTATACACACAGACCTTATTTACACAGCTCAGCAGCTTTTAACTAGTTGGGGTACTACAATAAACATGCCAGTTTTAATATGTAATAGGTATAAATGTGTTCTAACTGTTCTAAATTAATATTTTTCAGTGGGTTCTGTAAGCTTTTTGAATGTGTGTATCCAGGCTGTTTTAGCTGTTTGGTTTTAGTGTGCAATGTCAGCCACTTTGGGTCTCAGAGAAAAACAGGAAGGAAGGAAGGAAGGAAGGAAGGAAGAGGGAGAGAGGGAGAGAGGGAGAGAGAAGGAAGGACAGACAGGCCGACAGACAGACAGACGGACAGACCGACCGACCGACCGACCGACCGATCTTCCACATGGAGTCCATCCATCCTTCCTCCGCCTTCCTCTTCCCAACTTGCACTTGGCCCATCTTGTCTGACAAAGAGACCTGGAGGTGGCTGAAATTTGCTTGCAGTCCTGTGCCACCTTTGTTTTCGTTGTGTGCCTTCAAGTCATTTCTGACTTATGGTGACCCCCAGGTGAACGTATCATGGGCTTTTCTTTGCAAGATTTGTTCAGAGGGAGGTGGAGAGAGTAGGACTTGCTCAAGGTCACCCAGTGGGTTTCTGTGGCCAAGCAGGGATTCAAACCCTGGTCTCCAGAGGCGTAGTCCAATGCTCAAACCACTACACTATGCTAGCTCTCTGCGGTACCTGCTTCCTGGGTCCCTGTCAATATGTGTGCCAGGTCATGGATGTTTCCGAAAAAGATTCATCCAGAAGGTGGTGCTGAGGTGCTCTCCATGTGAGAGTGCAAGAGAGAACGCAGGCACTCAGGTATGTTCTGCTCCATGCAGTTGTCTCTCTCTCTTCTCTGGCTTGCTGTTAGTACTGGGGTAAATCAGAAAGGCAAGGGAAGGATTGTGCATGTAGTTTGCGATCCACAGACAGTTTTTAGCAAAGATCAGGCTGAAGCTTAGAGCAGACAGCATTTATTTTACCATGAATGCTGTAGGTTCAAATTCCTGTCACTTCCAGGCAGAACAGGGGTATGAAATGCCCAAGTTTCTTTTTATTGTCCCTGGATTTTGCACTGCTGGGGGTGGGTATAAAAAGAGGGGATTGGATCCCGCCCCCCCCCCAAACAGGGAAGTTATAGTCTGGATGGGCAAAGTGGAGCCCTGGGACTTCAGGTGCCCCCCCCCCGAGGATGTTTATATGGCCCTTCTATGGAAGAGACCACAAGAGCCATTGAATCCAACCCCCTTCTGTCATGCAGGAACAGACACTCAAAGCACCTCCAGCAGATGGCCATCCAGGCTCTCTTTAAAAACCTCCAAAGAAGGAATGAGACTTCACCACACTCCGAGGCAACATATTCCACTGTCGAATGGCTCTTATCTTCTGGAAGTTCTTCCTGATGCTTAGGTGAAATCTCTTTTCCTGTAGTTTGAATCCATTGCTCCGTGTCCTAGTCTCTGGAAGTGAGAAAACAAACTTGCTCCGTCTTCAACATGACATCCCTTCAAATATTTAAACAGGGCTATCATGGCATCTCTCAACCTTCTTTTTGTCAGGCTAAACATACCCAGCTCCCTAAGTCTCTTCTCATAGGACTTATTGGTTTCCAGGCCTTCTACCACTTTGGTTGCTATCCTCTGGACACGTTGCAGCTTGTCAATATCCTCCTTGAACTGTGGTGCCCAGAACTGGACACAGTATTCCACATGAGGTCTAACCAAAGCAGAACTCCTTGAGAATCCCCAGGCTGCCCTTTTTCTAGCCAAAATAGGACTGACGCTAGAAAGGGCACAGGTGTGGCACCGGTCCCTGGCGCTCTGGAGAAATAAAATTCCTCCCACTCTGTCACATCAACTAGCATAAGAAGTGCTGGTGTTAACAAAACTCTAGTTAAGTCATTCTCTGTGAGGGCTAGAATCTTTCCCTGTGTCTGAGAACCTCTATGACACGGTGTAGCATAATAGTTCTACCGGCAGAACTTTGCTGCATCTTTCCACTCAACTCTGCAGCTGTCCCTGGCCTTTCGGTGGCTGCTGGGGGTGGATTGAAGAACCATCTGGCTATGTCCCAGTAGCCAGATGCAAAATGTGTATGTCCCCAGCAGGATATTGGCCTATATCTTCAAGAGGAGAGCTACAGTTCGTGGGCAGAGCAGCTGCCTTGTATGGGGGAAGGTTTCAGGTTCAATCCCCGAGAAGGACTGGGGAAAAGATGTTTCCCAGAAACCCAGGAGAACCCTTGCCAAACTTCGTAGACCAGGGCTATGCACAACAAGGGCATATATTTGAAACAGTGCATGCGAAGCCATGTGTGTATATTCTGAAAAAGCTGCACCAGCACATTTTATTTGATAGGAAAATAGTGTGGAAAATGCATACATATGGAGAAGCGTGCATAATCAATTAAAATCGGGGCTGGGAATCATGCAGCCCTCTAGATGTTTTTTAAAAACTTATCTAAAGAATTTCAAGCAATCATACAAGATAGCATGCCATGCCTACTTATTTTTAATTTTTAAAACTAAATGTACAGTCATCCCCTCACATTTGCTAGGGTAAGGGGCACGGGACCCCTGTGAAAGTGGAAAACCCGTGAATAACTCTAGGCCCTCCCAAACCATATGTAACACACACAAAAAATATGATCAGCGTATTCAACCGGCTGTGGATTCCTTTGAGGCATCAGGGTTCCTTCACAAGGCAGAAGTGGGGGGCTGGTGGGGCTTCCTACCATCTCCACTGCCGCCCTACAACATTTTTAAGAAGGACTTACAAGCCTCGTTCACAGTTTCTCAGTCTCACGAGGCTTGCAGTCCCTGTTAAAAATGGCAAAGGGAGGCAGCAGAGGGGACAGCAAATAATCTGTGAATAATCAAATCCATAAAAGTGAAACCCTCAGATGTGGAAGGCTGACTGTACTCCGTATGCATGTTTGATACACATGTCTTCGGTGTACCATTGTGGAGCATATTTGCCCACCAATTGCAGACTTCCTTAGAGTGTGGATATTGAAGTCTAAATATGTGTCACTTCATTTTTAGGTTAGGATGGGATTTTGGCAAGTTGGCCTAGAAATGCAAACTGAACAGACTTCACAGCTAGCACTGGATAAAACACCTTTGCTTTTACACTACAAAGAAAGATACATATAGGTTTTTTAAAAACCTTTCTAAAGGAATTTCAAGGCAATTGCACATCTAGCCAGTCTCACTGCAGCTGCTGGTGGATTTTATGGGCCTTTCCGCCCTACACTGTTCTAGCGCTCTTATTCCACTTTTGACATCCTTGGGGGGATTCTGGGGCTTGTAGTTTCCTGAGGCCAAAGAGCTCTCTGGCTGAGAATTCTAAATGCTCCTCCCTAAACTGCAAACCCCAGGATTCTATAGGTTGTTGAAACTGGAATTATACTATAACACTATAACTGTGTAGTGTGGAAAGGTCCCATGTCAACACTGCTGTGAATCTGCTCTGGATTTTGGTCCAGACTTTACAGGAATTCTCCAAGGGGCTGAAATCTACACCCTGAACAGGTTCGGTACTTTGGATAGCTCTTTGAAAATTTCAGACTAAAACCCAGGATACAGTCACCACTCCTGTGGGTGTGGAAATCATAACTGCCCCCAAGATGCTTTGCCTCCGGAGCCAAAAAAGAAGATGCTGTTGCTCTCCCATTCCCTGGACAAAAACTAAACAGAGCAGGCCAGGCCTATTGCACCTGAAAGTATCCAGATAGCTTTGGGACAAGCGGGGTAGTGGGACACAAGGAACACAGCTCTCCCCTCCATCACTTTGCTACCACCTCCCAACATCCGCCACCTGAGGCAACCCTCTCACTTTGCCTCGTGATACAACTGGCCTTGTTTATGTGCCCAGCAGGATTGCTGCTTCCTCTCTTTCTCTTGCTTCATCGCTGTGAGTTCAGTGGTAATGCACTTGCAAATGAGCTAAAAACAGAACTTTGAAAGATTATACATTTGCACTACCAGTTGGCTTTAGGTGTAGTCCAAAAAAGGGAATTTTTTTCAAACACTGAAAAAAGGAAACCCAAACTGTGTATGCTGCATCTCCATGAATCATAAAATCATCCAACTGGAAGAAATAACAATGGCCACCAAATCAAACTCCTTGCTGTGCAGGAACACACACTCAAACCACCCCAGCAAATGGCCATCCAGCATCTGTTTAAAAATCTCCAAAGAAAGAGACTCCACCACACTCCACTGAGGCAGCAGATTCCACTGTTGAATGGCTCTTACCATCAGAACATCTTCCTGATGTTTAGGTGAAATCTTTTCCTGCAGTTTGAATCCATTGCTTTGTTTCCTAGTCTCTGGAGCAGCAGAAAACAAGCTTGCTCTATCTTCAACACAATATTTCTTCAAATATTTAAATATGCTATCATATCACCTCAATTTTTCTTTAATGTCAGGTGAAAACAAATGTTAGCCCTCCAGATGTTGTTGGATTGCTAGAGCTGATGGGAGTGACAACCCCACATCTGGAAGGCCTCAGGCATCCCACTCCAGACACAGACAATCTTGAGCTAGCTAGACTGGTGGCCTGATGATTTTTCTGTTTCCAAAATTGGCTAAAGCCATCGAGGAAGCTGAACAAACTGACTGAAATAAAATCTAAAAAGTAAAAAATTGCTAAAGGGATTAAGGAGTTAATACGTCCCCCCACCACCAACCACATCATCAGCTTTCCTCCTTCTCTCCCAACCCCTCTACTAAATAACTATCTTGCATTCCTTGCAAACTATGTGACAGCCATTCTTTGTTAATAATAGTTAACTTGCTTTGGCGTCTCCTCGTACTCATGCCCCTGTTCAGGTTTGCTGTAGACGGGCCACGAATCTGTAAGTGTACTTGATGACACGTTAATAGGACGATGTATCAGATCGCAGCCAAACAACTCAGACTGCTCCGCAGACCATGGCAGAGTCCAAGGGGTCTTGGAGCTGTGGCTTCATTCTCTTCTTTCTCTTCTCTCCCCTGACTCCGACACCCCCACCCCTCCGCTCTGTCTTTCCTTCCCCTCCCTGTGCTCAGAGTCTGCATGCAACCGTCTCTTGTGCATGTCTAGAGTTGAATCTTTGTGCATTTGACACCAAAAGATAAATAGATTCTGTGCCAGAGAGACCTGACATCTCCAGTTTGAAATAAATTATGGAAACCTCATTTTTTAAAAATGTGATTTCCCCCCCCTTAATTGTCATTTTGGGGCAGACTTTCTAGCTGCAGGGAACTCCTTTCGCTCAGATGTGGTTCAACAATAGCAACAACAACTTCATTCATTTCCTGCTTTTGTAAATAATATTGGGACTCAAGGTGATTTGCAAAAATTAAAACCAATACAGCTAAAAAACTCTTTAAAAAGAAAAAAAACCCACCTCTCCCATTCTTCCTTCACTCCTGCCTCCCTTAAACGACTTCTTGTCTTCCTTTTTAAAAATGTTTGTGGAATGTTCGTCCCCAGATGCATAAAAACATAAGCCTGATGCTTTTAAAATGGACCCCAGCCTTAACAGAATTGGAAACTGGACTGAAATGGACAAAATTGAAATTGAGTACAACAAATTGAGTTCTGCCTTGAAGGCCTCTGGTTCTTTGGATATTTTGGTCAATAGCTCACCCAGAGTGGTCAATGAGAAGAAACTGTGGGAGTTGTAGTCCAAACTAGTTGGAGACCCAAATATTCTTTCCACTGCTGCTGTAATAAGAAACAGAAGACAACTCAAACTCTCCATCTCTGTTTTGGCAGAAGTACATGCAAAAAGGATTTAGGATTGCAAGTGAACACAGGCTGGCTATATGAGTTGGGAAAAATAGTGAAGCTGTTAAAAAAGGAGCAGAGGGCAAGGTTTTACTCTACCTTCAGTAGGATGATAGATTCTGGGCCCTTCCACACTACACAGTTATAGCACTCTGGTTCCACTTTAACTACCATGATTCCATTTCATGGAATCCTGGGATTGGCAGTGTAGGGGAAGGATATTTAGAATTCTCAGCCAGAGAGCTCTAGTGCCTTCCCAAGCTGCAAATCCCAGGATTCCGTAGGATGAAACCATGACAGTTAAAAGTAGAATAATAGCATTATAATTATGCAGTGTGATAGAGCTTTCCCAATCCTGGTTCCACTTCCATTGCTGGATGGGGGATTCTGGGAATTCTAATCCAAAAAAAGGTAACCTTTCCCAATTCTGTTGCATTCCGCACTAGTCAGGAGAACTCATTTGAAGCGTTGTGTCTAACTCTGAGCATTGCAATCTGAGAAGGATTTTGGACAGATTGAAGTTGTGATCAGAGGAAGAAGATGGCCAATGGGAGGAAGGAGAGGTCCTGGAGGAAGGAAAAAAGGAACTAGGTAAGTTTAGCCTAGAGAAGTTAAGGCCATTTCTGCACTAGACTGTTATAGCGCTATTATTCCACTTTCAACATCCTATGGAATCCTGGGGTTTGCAGCTTAGGGAGGGGCCGCAAAGGCCCCTCCCTAAACTGCAAACCCCAGGATTCCATAGGATGTTGAAAGTGGAATAACAGCGCTATAACAGTCTAGTGCAGAAATGGCCTAAGACCAAATCTGTGTGCATGAAAAAGGGAGAGACATAACAACAGTCTTAAAAGAGCTAAAGGTCTGGCACATAGAAAAGGGCAAAGGCATGTTCTCTCCTGTCTCAGAGGGCAGGACGAGATCTTATGGACTTAACCTACCAGATGGTGGGTTTTGGTTGACCATCAGGAGAAATCTCTGGAGGGTAAGAGCATTTCAACAGTTGAAACCAAAGACAAATACTGAAAAGCATGTAATGGAAAAAACAGGAAAAAAAGGGGAGACAAATCTCTAAGTTCTCTGTAGGTGGTCTTTATTATTTGAAACGAACCCAATGTTTTTTGACCTATGCAACTGCTGCAATGGTGTTCTTCAGGGGCTATCTATCTATACACACAGAGAGAGACACAATACAAATGACAAATGAAAATCACAAATTAAGACAAATTGCAAAATGAAAATTGTCCTTTTGATTTTTTTAAAATTGTCATTTATATTTATTTTTTAACGTGGCCCCAAAGAAAGCCATTGAAATAGTTACATAGGCTGAAACACATTGGGCTTGTTTCAAATAATAAATAAAGACCATCTACAGACCCCTTGGAGACTTGCCTCTCCTTTTTTCATGTGCAATTCAACAGTTGGCCATGCTCGCTAGGGCTTCTGGGAGTTGGGGTCCAACAACATTCGGAGTCCAAGTTTGGGAACTGAAGGCCCAGAAGGCGGATGGTGGCTTCTCCTTCACTTGAGGTCTGCTGGGGTTTCTCCTGCTCTGTGTTAAGCAAGGGATCAGATTAGATGTTCTCCAAGACACCATCCAGCTCTCCCTTCTGGTCATCTCTTCCAGCTTTCTGCTTATAACAACTGCCAGCCAGATTCTTGAAGCCAACAAGTAGGGGTATGAAGGCAGGAACCTGAGCCTGTCCCTCCATACCTGCAAGTAGACAACTGTGCTCTTCCAGGTATGATTGGACTGCAATTCCCATAATGCCTTCTTCTTCTTCTTCTTCTTCTTCTTCTTCTTCTTCTTCTTCTTCTTCTTCTTCTTCTTCTTCTTTATATTCACTAGGGCTGCTGGGAACTGAAGGCAGTAGCTGTCCAGTCCTGTTCTATACTTAGATATGGTGGATCTGTTCAGCATCGTGTTGCTTGGCTGGATAACCCTTTCTCTTAGGGTTCCTAGAATTTAGGGCCAGGCCTCTCTCTCTTCAGGGTGAAGAGAAGAATCTCAGGATAAAAATGTGTTGCCTTAAAAAGGCCTGCTTTCTGTAACATCACTGCGACCTGTAACATCACCTATAACATCACCAGGAGCTATCCCTAAGATTTTGGATCCTCAAATCTCAGAGCCTTGGGTACTCCTGATTTGGTAATCTTAGCTTCTCTCTTAAACTGTTTAGTTTCCACTAAAATGATCCAGCCTAATATTTGTGGGAACACATCAAGGAGAATCTCAGACTGTATATTCATTCATATTTCTTTGCAGCCAAAGAAGGATTAAGGTGGTTGGGACCCTGGAGCATTTCTCAAACAGTTCCCCCTTGCACACATGTGTGAGCTCGCCTATTGGCTTTGTGCTGTGGCAAACCAGGTTTCGCAATCCTGCATGCCCTCCAACATTTCACAGGTGAAAACCAGGACATGTGTGGCTTAGCGACATCAGAATGTGGTCAAGATGGTGAAAGTTTTCAGTGAGGGGAAACAGAAAAGCTAGGAGAGCTGCAGCGGTTTGCTTTTGTTTGAGCTTACAGGGAAGAGCAAGACCCCCTTCTTTCATCCATTAATTGAGTGCAATCTACTTCTGTACTTAGAGCTCAGTTTGCACCATGGAAAAAAGCTAGGCACAAAAGTGGGAAGAGGAGAGACAAACTGGGAATTTTGAAAAGCAGCTTAGAAAATGGGATGACACAGAATCACTCAGGACTGTCCCTGCCAAATTGGGACAGTGGGAAGATATGTTTGACTGGATTGAAAGGAGACCCTTAAAGATAGGGATATGATGGGAGATCTATGACTTTTCTCTTGTCAGGAGCTTCTTTCTGCCTCCTAGGAGAGGTAGCACTAGTAGCCTGGGGTCCAGGCACACTGAAAACCCCAAAGCCTTTTCTTCAAATGTATGACTGATGGGCCAGCTTTTCTTGCAGCAGGAGTTATGCAGAGCTCTATGTATGGGCAATCTATTCTCAAGACTTCTCCATATTGGTACCCTTTGGAGCTTCCAGAATCCCATGCTTGGATTGATTCTCTCTGTGGTGGCTGTGGAATTCTGGGAGTTGTACTTTAGCAAATCAAGAGAACATTAGGTTGGAAAAGACTTCTCTGTAGCAGTTAATCGTTTAATGCAGGAGTGGGTAGGCATCAGTCTTATAGGGTTGTCTTTGGGGACACGACACTAGCAGCCTGCAAGGTGGTACCAGTTACTTACTCTGCTCCCATGAACTACGCAGTTTCAAATACAAGGTGGAACATCTGACTGAGGAGTCTGATAGCCCAATTTTGCTGCTGGGATTGATGGGAGAAGGTGGAGAGAAAAAGATCTGTTGCTAAAAGATAACAAGGAATCTTGGGTTTTTATATCACAAACTAAGGATGCAATTCTTCACTAATTTTTCTTTTCAAAGGAAGTAACAAGTAATTTTAGCAATTTCTTTCCTCTTTCAGAAAATCTTCAAAAACTGCAGGCTTTAGAAGTTTGTTTGCAATTCAAATGTTCTGTGCAAAATTTGCAGAGGGTGGTTTTGTGCAGAAAACATCATTTTCTGAGCGGAAAAGAATATTTCTGCGTAGAAAGTGCTGTTTCCTGTGCCGAAAACGCTGCTTTCTCTACACTACCATGTATGAGTTTTGCGCAGAATATCTTGCAAACTGTGAAGATTCCCACCAGTCCAGGCTTGTTCTCATCAGAGATTTGACCCACTTTTAGAATACAATGAGTCTTCTGCATTTCTGGGGGTTCCATTCCAGAAGCCTCTGCAAATACTGGAAATAGCAAATACTCATATTCCACTGTATTAAATGGTGGTGACATGCACTTGGATGCTTCAGCGCATCAACATGCACAGCATCACCATTTTAAGTATAGGGCATAATGCTCCAAGGTTATTCAAAGTCGCAGAGGTTGCAGGTAAGAAGGGCCCACTGTATTTCTGAATCTTCTCCCATCTCTCATTTGGTCCCCTTTCCCAATCTGTTCCTTGCTGTTCTTCTGTAAGTTCTCCAGCTCAAAACTCACAAGTCTACCTTGTCTGGGTGTTTTGCAATCTGCATATTGTTCTGAGAACCACAAATCAGGCCATGTTGCTAAGAAAAGCAGAGTGGACAAAATCTGTGAGTATCTCTAGCGGTATTGGTTGTGTTTTCTTTATTAGAGGAGAGAGGTTAGATGCCCCGAGGTCCATTCTAAAAGAGCCCTGAACAAAGGCCTTTATCCAAGATTATTCAAGCTTCTGTCAATGGCCATTAGTCCACAAATCTCCACAGGCAGGAGGCTGGAGACAAATGCCCAAAAGGCTGCTGCGTTCCCAAGGGATCTGGCTGAGCATCACTGGAAACAGGATGTTAGTTTAAGGCCTAGCAAAGATCTTCTTTATGTCAAGTCGGACAAAGAAAAGCGTGTTTCCTTTTTTCCCTGAACACATGTACAGTGCACAATGAATCTGCCAAAAGACATGAGTATCGCAAAATCTTCTTTGGTGAAACAGCTCTGCTGGCTTCTGGTCTGTTCCTGGGCATAGTTCAAAGTGTTATTGACTAAAAGTCAAAGTTTGTCTGTTTGTGAGTTTGTCTGCTTGTCTGCATCAGGCAGGCAAAGACCTCATATGATTGGCTGCGTGAGGTGAGAAGACCTCATATGATTGGCTGCCTGTGAAGATTCTATGGAATCCTGGGGTTGGCGGTTCGGGGGGGGGGGGCTTTAGAATTCTCAGCCAGAGAGCTCTTGGACCTCAGGCCGGTTGCTGTGGAGACAAGGCCCGGCAGCAAGAAGGAAGACAGTGTATTCCCACAGGAACCCAACCTCTGTATGTTAATAACTCTGAATACAGATTGGATTGGGGAATATGGCAAAAAGTTACACAGTTCAGGGAATTAGAGACACAGGATCTTAAATCTGTGTATTTCAACCACATCTCATTCCTAAGGTAAGGTAAGGTAAGGTAATTCCTAAGTTTTTCTAACAGCTATTACCTATGAGAAAGTAAAATCCCGGGCAATGCTGGGTATGTACACTGGTGACCTGTAAAACTCCATATGGCTCAGATCCAGGTTATCTGTAGAATTGTATTTCTCTCTCCATGTCTTGAGATCTTCTGGAGAGGCTTTTCTTTATGATTCACCACTCTCCCAGATCCAGTAGGAGCGAACAGGAGAGAGGGGCTTCTTGGTAGGTGCCCCAGGCTCTGGAACTTACTTCTTAAAGAGGTGAGTCTGGTGGGCTTCTTAATATCAGCTGGGTGATACCATCAGTATGAGACAGCAGTGCGATACAGCAGCTACAAAGCCAATATGATTCTGGGCTGCATCAATAGGAGCATAGTGTCTAGGTCAAGGGAAATAAAAATACCACTCTATTCTGCTCTGGTCAGACCTCTCCTGGAATGTGTCCAGTTCTTTGGCAGTTCAAGAAGGATGCTGACAAGCTGATGTGTCCAGAGGAGAGTGACTGAAATGGTAGAAGGCCTGGAAACCATGAAGCCCTGTGAGAATCAGCTTAGGAAGCAGGGTATGTTTAACCTAGAGAAGAGAAGGTTAAGAGCTGACGTGATAGCCGTGTTTAAATATTTGAAGGGATGTCATAGGGAGGATGGAGCAAGCCTGTTTTCTGCTGCTGCAGAGACTAGGACATAGAGCAATGGCTTCAAACTTCAGGAAAAGAGATTCTGCCTAAACATTAGGAAAAACTTCTTGATGGTAGGAGCAGATGGACAGTGGAAGATGCTGCCTCGGAGCATTGTGGAGTCTCCTCCTTTGGAGGTTTTTAAACAGAGGCTGGATGGTTATCTGTTGGGAATGCTTTGATGGTGTATTCTTTGCATGGGAGAAGGGGGTTGAACTGGATGGCCCCGTGGTCTCTTCCAACTCTATGATTCTATCCTTCTGTAGGTAAGTGATGACTTTTTTTGTTTCAGCAGACCTTCGATGGCTTACTGTTCAAGGGGGAAAGGGCCTTTCATGTGCTGTGTTGTTATATCTGTTCTTCTTTTCTCCCTCTCCCACACCGTTAATCCTTTGTCCTTTGAATTTCTCTCTCCCCCTCTCTATGAGCTCAGTTTACTTCACTTCCTACAAACTGAATTCAAAGTGCTAAAGCAGTTAGTACCCAGCAGTGGGGAGAGGGGAGGAGGGGATGGAGTCTTGTCCTTCCCAGTAAGGTCAGGCAAAAGCAAACCCTTAACTTGCCTGTGATTCCTCACTAATAACTTTTGCCCTCTTGATCAGACTCTGATCGTGGTTGGCCACGTATGTCCCAGTTTTCAGTTTCAAAATGTTGGAGAGCCTATAATGGGGATTCACATTCTATAAAAGTCATAACCCCTGTATTGTCTAACATTATAAAAAAAACCCTATTTTTGCTTTCCGAAATCAGATATAGACTGGATTTGGTTATTGTAATTTGTGGCAATCCACCTGCCCCCAGGGGAACCCAGGACAGAAAAGTATCCCTTGCAGAAGTTGCTCTTGCTTGCTATCCGTCACTGCTAGAACAATGCACAGTTGCAATACTTAATCCTGACACTGCTTAGGGCCTCAGCTTGCCTTAATCCAGTCTGAAGGCCGACCTGCTCTACTTTGAAGCCCCAAGGCTAGGAAACCTGTGGGCCAGAGTGGCCATATTTTACACAGAGCTCACGTGCACCAAAGACGAAAGATCCCTCTGGGAGATTATATGGATGAAGGTTTGGGACGGGGAGTTGGGAGGGAAGGAAAAGAGAGAGAGGAAGGGATGGGAAAGTCTCTTTTTGATTTAAATCTCTTTGGCACAAGGAGAAGATTCCACTTCCCCGCCAGTCTCCCCTTAATAGGAGTGTGAAAAGACTGGCCCTGACAGCTCATTAGAATGTGATCCCTCCCCTCTCTAGGAAGGGTCTCCCTCCCTCCTTCTTTTCTTCATCCTTCCTTCAAGTTGATGGAAAACGCTCCCACCAAACTCATATTTATTTGCTGACTTACAACTCTGGAGAGGTTGATTCTTTCCCCCCCCCTTTTGCGAGTCCCTTGCTGGAAGGAAAGGAACTGAAGAACTAAAACTCAGGAACACCTACAAGGAAAAAGACGAGCAAGGAAATTTGGCAACAGACAGCTGCAAGTAGGGAGAGAGACAGAGAGATTGGATCTGGACTGGAACTTCAGTTTTGGGGAGTGTTTCTCTTCCGACGTGTCCAAGAAATTTCAGGCTTGTAGAAGGAGCTAAATTGTGGGGATTTGGAGCACTGTTGGTTTGGGGGAAAGCTGTTGATTTGGGAATTCTGATATTGCCATGAACATCTGTCTACAGATGTGAAGTTTTTCCACTGGTAAGGAAGGGACATATTCCTGCATTCCAGATGGGTGGACAAACGTGGAGATTTTTATATGTAATGGGAGGTGATTTTTGTCACTGAAAGAAAAAAAAGAATCACCTCTCCTTTTATTCTATGCTTGCTGCTAATTCCTTTTTTTAACAAATCTTCTTTCTCTGGAGTTTGAGATTTGAAAGTTTTGGTTTTGATAATATTATTTTGCTGAGGAAGGAGACCCAATGTGAAATGTGGGGAGGTTGTCCTCTTATTTCTACCATGCAGTTTGGTTTCTGATTTTTGTCTTGCCAAGCTGTAGCGATGAACAAGAAGGAACTTTGCTGAGCGTGTGTATCACTTTCTGGCTCCTCCAGCTTGACGGATCATCTGTCTCGCCAGAGAGAAGGCACCAAAGTTACTTGTAATGGTCATTCCTCATCCGTGATTGGGACTCCATTGGCAGAGAGAGGAAGACGTTTTTCAGTCTCTCTCTTTTTTTAAAAAAAAGAGGTGAAAGACACTTGAACTGTTTTATCGTTCCAAGATTTGCTT
Organism: Cyclura pinguis; assembly: GCA_030412105.1. Lineage (NCBI taxonomy): Eukaryota > Metazoa > Chordata > Lepidosauria > Squamata > Iguanidae > Cyclura > Cyclura pinguis. The sequence continues at coordinate 10,717,594 of CM059612.1, forward strand.
TCCAAGTGATTTTTGTCCTGGAGGGTGTTTTCCTTTCTTCCCACCCAGAAGAAGATGTCGAGCAAAACCAAGATAAGGTACTGGAGCTGGTTTGTTTTGGCAGCATTGCTGGGCCAGGAGTTCTGGCACTTCCAGGTCGTGGTGGCAAAGAAAGAGCGGAAAAAGCTGAAAGAACCAAATCAGTATACAGAGCCCCTCAACACTACTCTGTCCAACAGTGAAGAATTAAATGGGCATTCCAAGGTAGGTGGCAAAAGAGATATGCTACCACGACATGCTGTGTTGTATTTTAGGGCATGATATTTTTTAAAAAATTACTCTCTGACAATTGCCAATGGCCAAGCCAAGTGGGATTCCTTCCCCCTCTTTTCCATCCTTGCGGTAGCCTTGTAAGGCAGTGTGCCTGGATTCCCAATTCACAGATGGGGAAAACTGAGGTGAAGAAGACATGGTTGGTCCAGGCACAGAGCAAATAATCAAAAATGCTGACAATCACAGCATCTTTTGAAGGGACCATTACTAGAGTAAAAGAGCCATCTGGTAGATCCTTGGCTTGTCTGTGCAGAATTCGTTACTACAAGATGCAAGGGTAGCCTTGTTTCATTAGTGGACTGGAAAGAAAAGAGCAGAGAGAGAGAGAGAGAGAGAGATGAGTGGCTAGGGGCTGCTAGAGTTGAGAACAGGATTTCTTATCCCAGCTACGGTATATCAGCTGCCGGAGGAAACCTCACTCCTGTCCTACTTGTGGGATTCCTAGAGACACCACAGAGTGCTAGAACAAATAGATAATTCACCTAATTGCATGAATTCTTGTTCTTATCATTATAACCTGCTGGCACAAGCCACGCTAGCTGGGAGATTCTGGGAGTGTAGTCCAAGAAACCTCATCGCTTTTCTGTTTTTTACACACATATCCACATAGTGATCTTGTGGTCCAAAGATTCAAGGACTTCTCTTGCAGATTAGGCTCAGGACTCTCCAGATGATATTGGATTACAACTCTGATCACTTCTTGCTTCTCTCAGAACATTTCCGCATGACACTCATAGCGTGATGATTCCACTTTCAACCTCCTATGGAATCCTGGGGTTTGCAGTTCCGGGAGGGGCCAGTTGGCTCCTCCCGAAACTACAAACCCCAGGATTCCATAGGAGGTTGAAAGTGGAATCATTGCGCTGTAAGAGTGTCGTGTGGAAATGGCCTCAGTGTTGGCTGGGATGGGTGGGAGCTGGAGTCTCAGAAGGGCTTTAAAAGCTTTGGATTGGTTTGGGCCTTGGGGCAGTGTATGCCAGCCCGACCAATGGCCTGCTTTAGCAGCAGTTGTAGTTCAACAGCATCTGGAGGATACCACTTTGGGAAAAAGCTGGTTCAGAGGAAGAGGGAAAACCTGACTTAAGGTGTAGGCATTGTCAGCAATTGTAAAGTGAAAAATGTGCAAAAAGCAGAAGGAATGAAGCTATTTCCTCTATTTGTTCCCTGTCTCCAACAGATAGGAAATAGGTTCAGGGCAGACAAACACTTCTTTACCCAAGACGAGAGTGGCTTGTGGAACTCATTGCCACAAGAGTCTGTCTGTCTGTCTGTCTGTCTGTCTGTCTGTCTGTCTGTCTGTCTGTCTATCTATCTATCGAGAGCTGGGCCAAAGCTAACAAAATGAAATTCAACAGAGAGAAGTGTAAGGTAGAAAAAATGAAATACAGAAATATAGGATGGGGGACACGTGGCTGGATAGCAGTACGTGTGAAAGGGATCTAGGAGTTTTAATAGACCACAAGCTGAACATGAGTCAGCAGTGTGATGTGGCAGCCAAGAAAGCCAACGCAATTCTCGGCTGCATCAATAGGAGTATGGTGTCTAGATCGAGGGAGGTACTGGTACCACTCTACTCTGCTTTGGTTAGACCTCATCTTGAATACTGTGTCCAGTTCTGGGCACCCCAATTCAAGAAGGACATGGTCAGGCTGGAGCAGGTCCAGAGGAGGGCAACCAAAATGGTGAGAGGCCTGGAAACCATGCCCTATGAAGATAGACTTAGAGAGCTGGGTATGTTTAGTCTGCAGAAGAAAGGTTAAGAGGGGACATGATAGCCATGTTTAAATATTTGAAGGGATGCCATGTAGAGGAAGGAGAGGGCTTGTTCTCTGCTGCTCCAGAGACCAGAACAAGGAGCAATGGATTCAAGCTGCAAGAAAGGAGATTCCACCTGAACCTCAGGAGGAACTTCCTGACAGTCAGGGCTGTCCGGCAGTGGAATCTGCTGCCTCGGAGTGTGGTGGAGTCTCCTTCTTTGGAGGTTTTTAAGCAGAGGCTAGATGGCCATCTGTCGGGAGTGCTTTGAGGGTGTTCCTGCATGGCAGGGGGTTGGACTTGATGGCCCGTGTGGTCTCTTCCAACTCTACATTTCTATGATTCTATGATTCTATCTATCCATGGATCTTTACCCGCTATCTATGTACTATCTACATATCTTTTAATGATGCACAACAAATAATCCAACATATAACATAAACCAGTACAGAAGAATATCATGGCGCAAGCAACAACATATATTCCTTGCAATTATTTATTGGTTCATTTATTTGTTATACAAGGAGATCAAGGTGTGTGCCTATTTCTCCTGCTGCCCACTTTATCCTCTTCACAACACCCCTTTAAGGTAGGCCAGGCTGAGAAAGAGATGGCCACCATCCCAGCTCAGCGTGGTTTTGGTGGTTTGAGTGTTAGACTAGGACTCCGGGGGACCAAGGTTCAAATCCCTGTTCAGCCCTTGGAGACCCACTGGGTGACACTGAAAAAGTTATACTCTTTCGGACTCAGAAGAAAGCAATGGCAAACCCTTTTTGGATAGACTTGCCAAGAAAGCCCCATGATAGGTTCGCTTTAGGATTGCCACAAGTCAAAAATGACTTGATGGTGAAAATCACCACGAGGCCAGTGTGTTTTCATGACTTAAACTTGGGTTTTCCAATTGCCAGTCCAATCCTCTCACTTTTATACCATCCCCAGCTTTTGTTGTCCCTCCAACAGACGGGGAAGCTGAACTAAAGCTGAACATCTTGCAGAAGTCTTCAGCATTAAAATGAGAATTCTTGGTGCATGTCTGGCGTCAAGAAGGAAGGGCTTTCCACAGAGTGATTCTGATCTCTGTGATGGGGAAGAGAAAGGTGTGCTTGCTGGCCCCAATCTGAACCTCTCTCTTTAGTTATTTTTTAAAAAGTAATTCCTTCCCTTTGCTTGTTGCAGTATTGGAAAAGTAACCCATGGCTGCTACTTGGTGCTCTTCTGAAAAACATGACTTGTAGACACTGCTTGTTGCATTACTTGTTACTTTCTGATTACTTTCTGTTCCTTTTTCCTGAAAGAGGATGGAAAAATGGTAAGAAAATGGATAAGAAAATGGCATAACATTTGGAAAATTCTTGTCAAAAGGTTTCTTAAAATGATCTCAGAAAACAACATTTGAAAGCCTCAGTTGTTGCAGCAGTAATGTCACCGTCACTCATTAATTTTGTTTTGGAAATGTAGCTCTGGGACACCTGTGTAGCCTAAAAAAAGTAACTAGTTGTAAGTAACTATGTTATGTGTAACTATTTCCTAGATCAGTGTGTACCAGTCACCTGTTCAAAGCAGCCCCTCCAAGTCATTAAAGCTGGGAAAAAAATATGTTGTGGAAATATCACATAACTTTAAATGACTGGGAACTGAGTTCTAATTCAAGTCCTTGTTCTAAACTTTTGAGATGGAAAGGAATGGAAGGAGTAAGCCATTTCTTTTTTCTCTCCCTGATTTTTTTTTGTTTTTGGTTAAGGTCTGTTAGACACTGATTAAGTAAGTCTCACTTCTTTTAAAAGAGGGACAAAGATAATGACAGCCCTGTCAATATTATTATTATTATTTAAAGTATTTCTGTGTCGTCTCCCAGTCCATAAGGGCTCCCTAGGTGACCAATAAAAACAATGCAAAGATTAAAATAAATTAAAACACATTAAAATACTCTTTAAAAACACCTAAAAGCAATCCTGGATTTGTCAATAGGTTGGACTACAACTCTCATCTACCCTAGCCAGCATAGCCAGATGGGTGGTGTAGTCCAGCGAGAGGACAAAAGTTGCCCTCTCCTGTACCCCCATCCGCTCCCGGTGTTCCCAAAGGCCAATACAGCAGCTCACAAAAAACACAACAAAGATATACAGGCATACTTGGGTTGACTGGGCTTCTGAAAGCCTCCTTTCTTACTCGTCCTTTGTCTAGCAGGAAGCCTTTCTTTCCTTCCTTCCTTCCTTCCTTCCTTCCTTCCTTCCTTCCTTCCTTCCTTCCTTCCTTCCTTCCTTCCTTCCTTCCTTCCTTCTTTCTTTCTTTCTTTCTTTCTTTCTTTCTTTCTTTCTTTCTTTCTAAAGCAAAATTGGAGGACTGGAGAATCTCAGAGTTCTGGGGCTGGGTTGCTGCCATCTAAATCTGTAGTAAATAGAGCCGTAAAGCTTAAACAAAGCAAAAACTGCATTCTGCTCTAGGCTATTCCAATGTAGCCATGCGTGCCTGCAGGCAAGATAAACAGCAGCTTCTTTCAGAACATAAGCCATTTCTGCACTAGACTGTTATAGCACTATGATTCCACTAGCATGTTAAAGCAACATAGATTGATAAGTCTAGCCACCAAAAATGGAACTCTTTTAGAAAAGCAGAAACTGGTGACATTAAAAACATCATCCGTGGATGCGTTTTGGAAGAAGCTTTCGCGCGGTCTCCAGCAAGTTCAACATCTTTTTTGTTTCCTTAAGCAGGGCTCACCTGACTTGGTTGTTTCAGTTTATTAACTGTTTATGAATGTTGTTCATTTTGAATCAAAAGTCTGCTGAAACATGTTGAACTGCTCTTCTTCTGTGTGACAGAGGAAGCTATCCTGATTTTTTTCTATGTTCTTTCTGTTAAAAAAAGTCATGCCCAGGAACACACCTACTTTGCAAACTGAGATATACCTGTATATGTAAAATACGATGGAAAAGACCCAACCCAACTGACTAGGCCAAGAGCGGCAAAGCAAAAGCAGGGATGGACATTAAATCTGTCAGGCACATTTTGCTTGATTAAGTCATTCAGAGAAACAAAATCTTTTCTTTCGGCTAAGAAGCAGAAACACACAATCTGGATAGTCTATAAGACTAAAAATGAATACAGAAATAAATCAAGGTGGATTAAACTTCCAAATCAGGGCTGGAGAAGACCTGGCCCTTTGGATGATGTTGTACTGTTGTTGTTGTCGCTGTTGTGTGTCTTCAAGTCATTTTCATGTTATGGTGACCCTCAAGTGAACCTATCATAGGGTTTTCTGGGGCTGAAAGTGTGTGACTGGTCACCCAGTTGGTTTCCATGGCCAAACAGGGAATCAAACCCTGGTTTCAAACTGATGCACTATGCTGGCTTTCTCTTGTACTACATCTCCCATAATCCATAACTTCTGTCATGTGCTAGGCTTGGTAGAGCTGATGGGAGTTGCAGTCCACCAACATCTGAAGGTTGTTCATGGACCACCCTGGGCCTGATGCTTGTCCAAAAAGAGATTCTCATGACAGAATTTAAAAGAGACCTATCTTTAGTATGTGCCTCTTTTGGGGCTCTAATCCACTCCTTCAGATGCATGGTCTAAAAAGATTGGGGCATTTTACTCCATGAATCTGAAGAAGAGGTTTATAGTCTGTGAAAATTCTGGTTAAAATAGTCCTAAAGCAGCCACGTGAGTATCTTCTGGAAAAATGATATTGCTCTACGTAGACGAGTGTGTTACAGGATTATTCCTCTACCCTCTTCATTGTCTTTTCCTTTTGTGCCATGTCAGTCAGTTTTGTGCCAGTTCCTGTTCTCAGGTTTATAATATAAAAAGACGGTGGAAAGGAAAAGGAAAAGATGATGAGGAGGGTAGAGGAGTAGTACCGCAGGCCACTCAAACCTGCTGTCTCTGTGGAAAGGAACTGAAGCAATGCCATTCTTTCTCACTCTGCTTGCCTTTCATGCTTGTTTTCCTTTCTGTGTTCCATGTGTCTAAATGTCCAGCGTCTTAGCATGAGTTGTCACTGAGTTTTGCCTGAAACAAGACTTTAGAGCAAGACTTCATGGCTTAAGGAAAGACTTACCCGTCTGCTGCAAAAACTTTACTATTGTTGTTACTTGTGTTCAGGTGGATTCCGACACAAAGCAATCCTATCATAAGTTTTTCTCTCTGCGTGTATGTGCTTTCAAGTTACCTGTTGGGTCCCATTCCAGGAGAGAGGCAGCTTACAAATATAATTAATAAGTAAATAAATAAATACCTAAATAAATAAATTGGCAACCCCATGAATTCCATAGGATTTTCTTAGGCAAGAAATACTCTGATGTTCTGCCAGTTCCTCCTCTGAAATAGATCCTACACCTTCTGGTATTCATTGGTGGTCTCTCATCCAAGTACTAACCAAGGATGACCCTGCGTAGCTTCCAAGATCAGGTGGGATCTGGTGCACTTTAGCCCTCAGCAGTGTTGGTTTGAGAGAACACTAGGGAGACGCAGTTGTCGTTGTGTGCCTTCAGTAATTTCTGACTTATGGAGATGCTATCATAGTGTTTTCTTGGCAAGATTTGTTCAGAGGGGGTTTGCCTTTGCCTCCCTCTGAGGCTGAGAGCATGTGACTCACCTAAGGTCACCCGGTGGGTTTCCATGGCCAAGTGGGTTTCCCGTGTTGTATTCCAACACTCAGATCACAACACATGCTAAGCAAGATTTATTCAGAAATAGTCAGTGGGTGAGCTTTCATGGTTGAGTGGTGATTTGAATCCTGGTTTTCTGGGCCTTAGTCCAGCATTCAAACCACTCGATCATGCTAGATCAGAATCTTTAATTATCGTGAGCTAATTCCAGTTGTTAGTACCATTTTGAGAAAACCCATTGAATTTAAATGTTTCCGTAAAACAGAAATTAAATTAAGGCATGACCCTGGCCATTTCCGCACTAGACTGTTATAGCGCTATTATTCCACTTGCAACATCCTATGGAATCCTGGGGTTTGCAGTTTCGGGCTGGGGCTGGCCGACCCCTCCCAAAACTGCAAACCCCAGGATTCCATGGGAGGTTGTAAGTGGAATAATAGCGCTATAGCAGTCTAGTGTGGAAATGGCCCCTGAGTTTGCAAGATCTTAACAAGAATGTTAACAAGAGAATACCTTGAGGTTTCTCATTCACAGGGTTGCCATACATCGATGCTGGCTTGGTGGTAGTTAACAGAATCTCTCTCCCTCTCTCTCTCCCATGCATCCACCCACTTCAGTTACACCATCAATAAAATATTCGGCTCCAGATAACATCTCTAGGATAACATAATGGAATGAACGTTAATAAGGCAGTGAGTAGGCTTGCCTTCTGCGTAACCTTCCAGCATTTCACAAGTGAAAACCGGGACACGTGTGGCCAAGCAAGATCAGAGTGTGGTCAAAATGTCGAAAGTTATTAATGGGGAAAAACACACAAGCCAGGAGAGACTGCAGCAGTTTGATTTTGCCTGAGCCTACAGGGAAGGGCAAGATCCCATCCCTGTCTCTCCTCTCTCCCATGCAGAGTTAATGGGTTGCAAACTACTTTTGCAGTTTGAACTCAGTTTGCAGTGACTGAGATAAGCTAAAGACAAAGGGGGAAAGTGGGAAGAGGAGGGAGAAAACTGGGACATTTTAAAAGCAGCTGAAAAAATGGGATGGCAGAAGATTAGTTGTTGCCAAACTGGGACAGTTGAAAAATATGTTTTGAATCTGCTTTCGTTGGACCTCACCTGGAATCCTGGGCACCACAATCCAAGAAGGATCTTGACAAGTTGGAATGTGTCCAGAGGAGGGTGACCAGAATGGCAAAGGGTCTGGAAACCGTGCCTTATGAGGAGCAGCTTAGGAGCTGGGTATGTTTAGTTTGGAGAAGAGAAGATTAAGAGATGACATGATAGCCATGTTTAAATATTTGAAGGGATGTCATGGTGAAGATGGAGTAAGCTTGTTTTCTGCTGCTCCAGAGACTAGGACACGGAGAAATGGATTCAAACCACAGGTAAAGAGATTTCACCTAAACATCAGGAAGAACTTCATGATGGTAAGAGGTGTTCTACAGTGGAATATGCTGCCTTGGAGTGTGGTGGAGTCTCCTTCTTTGGAAGTTTTTAAAAAGAGTCTGGATGGCCATTTGCCAGGGGTGCTTTGAATGTGTATTCCTGCATGGTTGAAGGGGGTTGGGCTTGATGGTCATTGTGGTATCTTCCAACTCGATGATTCTATGCTTTTATCCTTCAACTTTTGGCCCTCCAGATTGTTTGGACTTCCATTCCCAGAAACCCTGAACATTGGCCACGCTGGCCAGAGTTTCTGGGAACTGAAGTTTGAAATACCTTGGAAGCCCAAAATTTGCAAACCGCTGGCATATGTGCTTTGCCATACCCCTCTAGTGTCTCAGAGAAGGGTCTTTCCCATCACTGGCTAGATGCTCTTCTTTACAGCTAGGGATGCCAAGGACCAAACATGGATGATGTTAGCCAAAAACTCCTTTGAGAGACACACCATCTGCCTCTTCTCACTGGTATCTTTCTCAAGCAAATGGAAAGCTGCCCCACCACACATGAAGAAACACACAAAGCAGAGTTGGATGTGGCACATGGAACAGTATGGAGCTTGCTTTATCTTCTGCTAAGAGGGACCACAAAGGTACAAGGCTTAAGATTCCTTATAGATACCTTTCTTCCATTTTGGGGCTTGGTTGGAACTATTTAGAGGTGTCTTTTCATTAATCTGTGGGTGTCTACGCACACTGCTTAAGAGCAGACAATTACTCCATTGTGGTTAATTAGCTTACCCGGACCTCATTACCCTTCCAAGAGGAAGGAGAAAGAGATTTTGCTTGTAGACAACAAAGCTCAAGGCAATGGTGTCTCTCTTTACTTGCATAATTAAGAATGTGTCTTAATTAGTCAGGGAAGGTGTTGTTTTATATCTGTTTGTCTAAATCTACCAGACATACCCTGAGTCGTTCTTTTACCAGAAGGAAGTTTGCTGGTTGCTGGAAGAGGCAGTGTGGTCTAGTGGATGGATGAGGTGAAAAATCTGAGAGCTGTGGAAAAGATGGCCTGAATCACTAGGATATACATAGATCCCTTGGGTGCTATCCTGTCATTTACATGGGTTTAGGCCAGATGGTCCATAAGCCCTCCCATCTTGATGGTGCTGTAAAGTTGGCTACAGTTTTCCTGATTCTGTAAAATGGGGATAAAATGGACACATTTTTGGAAGGCTTGCAGAATTGGAAGAGACCCAGTAGAGTGGATTCTTGACTGTAGTTCCCTGGGGAGAGCTAGTGATGGCTATCAACAAAAGAACAGTGAATTAACTGATAAGAACTTTATGTTGGAGGGATAGACTGAAATACCAGTCTAACTGTGCCTTCCCAGGTGAAGCATGGAGCTGGATTGGGGCCTTGAATCAGGTTAAGAAAGACATGCACAAACACACACAAGCACTTCTTGCAAAAAGGATCCTATGAACTCTGTTTTCAGCTGAGCTGAATAGCAAGAGATCAGTCATATGAACAAGGCTTACTTAAAACAATAGCATATTTATGGAACTTTCAGCATTACATGAATAAAGAGAGAATATGTACATGAGAGTTGCTTAACAAAGTTGCGAGATCTAAGAACAGAGTCTTCATGACCTTTCTTAGTGTAAGCATCATCTTTTCTGTGCAGAGGCCTTCAAGCAAGACAGTCAGTTATCAAATTGTTCTTATCTTACTGACTTTTTACACAGTTCTTTGCGTAGCAGTTTGCAAGAAGTGAGACAGAATAAGAGCAGATTCAAGTCAAATTGTATTCAAAGATTTTTAACATAGAACTCAGAAATAAAGAGCTAAATTCTTGGAAATGTTTTTACACCCAGCAATGTGAACCCTCGTTTAGCTCTTGGTGGGCCTTTAAGCCAAGCCATCTATCATTTTTTCTCAGCTAACATCAGACAAGTGCCAGGGGGAAATCTACAAGCAAAGCTCCTGACAGCATTTGGGTGCCATCTGGTATTTAGTAGTTAAACGCCTGTGGTCGTATGTACAGCCCTTTGCCAACCTGGTGCCCCACAGACTACAAATCCCAGAATTTTCCAGTTCAGTTGCAGTCCTAAATATCTGGAGCGCAACAGGTTGGCAAAGGCTGGTATATACCAGCAACAAACTCATTCTCAGAGTCCTGGGGCCTTTTCACATCAAACAGTTATAGAGCTATGATTCAACTTCAACTGCCATGGTTCCAACCCATGGAATTCCAAGAGGTATTTAGAATTCTCAGCCAGAGAGCTCTAAGAGCTTCACCAAATTAGAAATCCCAGGATGCCATTGGAGGTATCCGTGTCATTTTTAAAGTAGAAGCATAGTGCTATGATTATGTAGTGCAACAGGGTCCTGAGTCATGTACAGACAAATGTCCATTGTCTATACCTGAGAGAGAACCATCAGCAGGATCAGAGGGCGCCCAAAGGTAGCAAAAGTACAGAAATCTGAAGGGGAGACCTTTGGGGGTTCCAGCAACCAAGGAAGGACTAGGTATTCTTCAATCTCTATTGTAGCAGGAATAGTAAGTCAAGGAAAAGGAAGAACAGGACGGAGTATTCTGAAGAAAGGCATAGCCCACTTCCTGAAATCCTGAACAGAAGCAGCTCACATGCAACATTGGGTTGACTGATCACCACTAAAAGTCCCTCCTTCCTCCATCCCTACCATATTCCATGGCAGAGATCTGTTCTGGCTTGGAAAAAAAAAATGGCTTTTTTGGAGTGCAGTATGACCACCATGGGTATGGGCCTTCTTCTGACATGGCAGGTCAGCTTACTCAGAGGTGCAAGGGACAAAATGGAGGCACTGCCCCACCAATTAACAATTCTGTTTCGTCAATGAAATTTTCCTTCAGCCCCCAAATTTCTAGCATTGCAGAAAGTGAGAAGGTGAAAAATGTTCACTGAGGACTCTTCCATTTGCTGGGTTTACGTTCGTTGGTCATTTCACCTGACTCTTTTCTTGGGATGCTGAAGCCGTAGTTCCAAATACTCAACTGAAGTTTTAAGCTATTGCAATGCTAGAAATTTGGGGATGGAATGAAAATTTTATGCGGGGGGTGGGTAATGTCTTCATTTTGTGCTCCCCTGTATCTGCATGCCTGGCTTACTTTGCAATATGTTGTCTAGTTTTAACTTGAGCTTGGCTGTCTTCTGCCTTTGGATTTGTAAACCTCAAGTTCTTTAGTCCCAAATACAAAGATCTTTGCAAATGGCATTCATGCTTCGAAAATAAACTTAAAATTCTCTCTGTTCTGCCTGCCGGATAGCTCTTAAAGATGAGGTGCCTCTGAGAAAAAAGAAGTGGCAACATTAAATCCACACCAACACATATCATCCAACATTTTGGAGACAAAAACCATGACACCATGGCTCAGCCACATCAAAGTGTGGTTGAAAGACCGTGACCAGGCAACAAGAAGCAAAGATTATTAATGGGGAAAAACAGAGAAGCCAGGAGAGACTGGAGCAGTTTGTTTTCATCAGATCTTACTGGGAAGGGCAAGATTCTGTGCCCATCATCCCCCTGGAGTGCAAACTACTTTTGCACATTGAACGCAGTTTGAAGTAAGCTGCAGACAAAGGGGAAAGTGAGAGAAAGTGAGAGAAACTGGGTCATTTTAAAAGCTGCTGAAAAAGTGGGGCAGCTGAGGATCAGATCTGGAAAAGACAGTGTGCAAAGATAGCTACACAGAATTTGAAGCCAGACTTTGAAGAATTAAGCACCCAAGGCCCTGGGCCTAGATGTTCAAATGTATCTTATTTGGTTTCTCTAATATTTATTTATTTTATTTTTTTTAAAAAATGAGGTTCTTTCCATCTCAAAGGTGAAAGGATCTGAAAATCTGGGTAAATTAGTATAAGAAATGAAGACAAACAAAATTGTCACCTGTCACTATTTTCACCCAGAGCTGTTTGAGACTGAGAAAGTTTTAATACAACTTGATCCAGTGAGTCATGAGTAGGACTTGGAAACAAAAATTACTGCCCCTAGAATGGCTGGCTGGGGGATTCTGGGAATTGTAATCCAAGAAAGTAACTTTTCTAAGCTCTTGGTCTTTCAGACTGTCCCTAAGCTGGCTGCAAGCCTCTCTCTTTGGCTCCCCGAGCTTCATGCGGCCAAGATAAACAGAGCAACTTACATGGCTTATTCCTCAGATTGCTCATGCATGCCGTAGTAATTAAATAATAATACCACAAAGACAGACCCTTCATTTTAACTGTCAGTCATGCTGGCTAGCTGGGGGTGATAGCAATAGGGGAGCAGACCCTGCCTGCCTTTCTGATGGGGGATTTGTAATTTAAGAAGCCAGGGATAGCCAAATGCACCAGTCATATATCCTCCAATATTTCCCAGATGAAAACCAGTGAAGCAGCATCAGAGCATAGGAAAGAAGGCAAAGGTTATTGATGAGGAAAAACATCAAAGCTAGAAGGGGCTGCTGCCTTTTGCTTTTGCCTGACCCTACTGGGAAGGGCAAGACTCCATTCCCTGCCTTCCTCTCCTTTCTGCTGAAATAATTGTGTACACAACTGTGCATTTTTCTACTTTTGTGCAAAATATTGGCTGTGATCATGCACCAGGAGACGTAACTGCAAAACATAGAATCATAGAATCCTAGAGTTGGAAGAGACCCCAGGGGCCATCAATTCCAACCCCCATCAAAGCACTCTTGACAGATGGCCATCCAACCTCTCCTTAAAAACATCCAAAGAAGGAGACTCCGCCACACTCTATTAAGGCAGCTGGGTATTCCACTGCCAGACAGCTCTGATCGTCAGGAAGGTCTTCCTGAGGTTTAGGTGGAATCTCTTTTCGTGCAGCTTGAATCCATTGCTCCTTGTCCTGGTCTCTGGAGCAGCTCCCTCCTCGACATGACATCCCTTCAAATATTTAAACATGGCTATCCTGTCCCCTCTTCTTATTAATTGAGTGAAAATTGCTTTTGCTCTTTGAACTCAGTTGGCAGCAGTGGAAGTAAATTGAGGACAAAGTGGGAGAAAGACAGAGAAACTGGGACATTTTAAAAGCAGCTGAAGAAGTAAGAGAAGAGGTTTAATTGGGACTGTCCATGCCCAGTCAGAGCGGTTGGAGGGTATACACACGCACGCACGCACGCACGTGCGCGCACGCACACACACACATTTTCTAAGGCTGTGTTCTTGCCCTGAGATTCCTTCCTTTTGCCCGAAGGAGCAGAGAAGAGGGAAGCCATGATACCGAGGTGCCCTAAATCCCAAAGGCGTGAGTCTCAGAAGCCATTCCCAACGGTGAGGAATTTGGAGAGTGTAGCTCGACAACGTCAATCTCAATGAAAGCCACATGATTTCCTCCCTCCCTGTTTTTAAAATAAACCTGCCTCCTGTAAATTTGTGTGTATTTTATTCCAAATTGCCATGCCAACAAAATCCAGTGTTTTCCTCTTGGTTATTGCTACTGTTTTTTTTTCTTTTTCTTTTTTGCATTATCTATTTAATCAGAAATTATAAGGGAAGGTTATTAGGTACGTATCAAAAAAATTTTTTAAGCCGCTTTTATTTATATTATCTGGTTGTTATATAATGAATGCATAAGTTGGATATATGTTATATATATGTTATATATAGTTGGATATATACAATTTAAGAATAAGGGTATGAAATCTAATGCTTAAACAGGTATAATTATGTGGATTGAATATTGTATGTTGATTTACAATTATGTAAATATTATAAATATTTAATCAGAAATTTTTAAAAGTCAACAAAAATACATAGAACGAAAACAAACAAGACCAAATCACACCAATACATCAAAACAGATAACACATAACATAACATATATCCATTAACGTCAACATTAACAATATATACCCTATTCAAACTAAACGAACATTCATACATACTGAACTAAACTGAATTAAATTTTTAAAAAAACCCTACGTCTAATTAAAAGTGACTCCAACCCTTGTTGCAGACAGCTCCAAGTTGCATAAATGAACTTAAATTCATCACTTTCTACTGTTTTAAATTTGTTGCTTATTATATTTATATTCCTAAATTATCTTAGTTTCTAAATTTCTTAAAATTCTTATATTTCATAGGTTATGGATACTGTTGAAAGTGCTGTGGTCTAACAGAGGGTGTGTGTTTTCGCCTCCTTAGGGATGGGAATCATGAGGTGCCTCAAAATGGTGATGGACTGCAACTGCCATCATCCCTAGCCAGCAGAGCCCCTGGTGAGGAGTTGTAAAACCACATCTGGATGGCTGCGTTTTTCCCATGCCTGAGTTTAAGGGAAAATTCAGTGGGTACAGCATGCACAGTTTGGGGCATTCCCCCCCCCCCGCTGCTTGGAAAAGTTACCTTATTGGACCACACTTCCTTAAAACCCAATGCCCTATAAGAAGAGGCTGAGGGAACTAGGTGTGTTTAGCCTGATAAAAAGAAGGTTTAGAGGAGACATGATAACCATTTTTAGATATTTGAAGAGATGTCATGTTGAAGATGAAGCAAGCTTGTTCTCTGCTGCTCCAGAAACTAGGACACGGAGCAATGGATTCAAACTACAGGAAAAGAGATTTCACCTAAACCTCAGGAAGAACTTACTGACAGTCAGAGCTGTTTGACAGTGGAATACGCTGCCCCGGAGTGTGGTGGAGTCCCCTTCTTTGGAAGTTTTTAAGCAGAGGCTGGATGGCCTTTGGTGGGGATGTTTTGAGTATATGTTCTTGCATGGCAGGGGGTTGGACTCGGTGACCACTGTGGTCTCTTCCAACTCTATGTTTCTATGAAAAACAACTATTAGTCCAATTCATGATTCTATGAAAACCAACTATTAGTCCAATTCAGTAACCTGTGAATTCTGCTTTTAGTTCATTTCCATTTGTGGCACCAGTGAATTCATAGCAACAAAGCGAGAGAAAGAGAGGTTACCAGTCTTGCTGGGACTGCAGACAGGACTAGCTTTACCATGAGGCAAAGTGAGGTGTTTCCCTCTGCCAACAGATATTGGATGTTGACAGCAAAGTGCTGGAGGAGAGAGCCGTGTTCCATGTGCCCCCCTCCCATGTTTCCAAGCTGTGTGGATACTTTCAGGTGCAATGGGGAATGCTTTTCCATCTGGTCTGCTGTGGTTAGTTTTTGTACATAGAATGAGAGAGGAACAGCATCTTCTTCTTTGGCTCAGGCAGCAAAATGTCTTGGGGTGACTTTAAAAATCTCAACTGGAGTTTCCCTGTCAATGGAGGGGTTGGTGAATCTGCCCTGGGTTTAAGTCTGAACTTTCAAAGAGCTGGTCAAAAGTGGTGAACTTATTGGTGTATGTGTGGGAGGGGTAGGTTTCAGCACCTTGGAGAGCTTATGAGAGGTAGTTAGGGTGAGTCAGGATTTAGATGTGTTAAATAAATAATTTGTGTGTTGAAATTCTGTTTTAAAAATTATTTTTTTAATTTATACACACACACACACACACACACACACACACACATATATACACATGCATGCATGCCTGTGAGAATGCTTCATTAGTATTATTGTCTGTGGTAGTGCAAGGGCCAAATCTAAAATATTAGATCTACCACCTATAGAATCATAGAATCAAAGAGCTGGACCACAATGGCCATCAAGTCCAATCTCCTTGTGCCATGCACGAACAACACTCAAAACACTCCCAGCAAATGGCCATCCAACTACTGTTTTTGAAAACCTCCAAAGAAAGAGACTCCACCACACTCCCAGGCGGCATATTCCACTGTCAAACGGCTCTTACTATCAGGAAGTTCTTCCTGATGTTTAGGTGAAATCTCTTTTCCTGCAGTTTGAATCCATTGCTCTGTGTCCTAGTCTCTGGAGCAGCAGAAAACAAGCTTGCTCCATCTTCAACGTGACATCCCTTCAAATATTTAAACTTGGCTATCATGTCACCTCTTAACCTTCTCTTCTCCAAGGCTAAACTTACCCAGCTTTCTAAGCCACTCCTCATAGGGCAGGGATTCCAGCTCCTTTACCATTTTGATCGCCCTCCTCTGGACACATTCCAGCCTGTCAATATCCTTCTTGAATTGTGGTGCCCAGAACAGGACACAGGATCCCACGTGAGGTCTAACCAGAGGAAGACAGTTATGTACGCTATCTTGAGCTCATTGGCAGAAAGGAGGGATATACATGTACTGAATGATTAATATCCAAAAACCAAAGATCCACCAAATTGAGCGCTGTGCTTGCTTCGGCAGCACATATACTAAAATTGGAACGAGACAGAGAAGATTAGCATGGCCCCTGCGCAGTATGATTTCTTTTTAATTACCGTGACAACCTCATCTGAAATCCTGGTGTTTGTAATTGAGGTGCACTAGAGCTCTCTAGCTGGAAATTCTAAATTATACCTCGCTAAACTACAAATCTCAGGAATCCACAGAATAGAACTGTGGCAGTTAAAGTGCTATCATAGTGCTACAACTGTGTAGTATGGAAGGGCCGCTGGTGTGTGGCTGCCACTAAGGCCATTTCCGCACTAGGCTGTTCTAGTGCTATTGAGGGAGAGGCATCTGGAATTCTCAGCTAGAGCTCTTTGGCCTCAGTAGACTACAAAGCTTAGAATTCCACAGGATGTTGAAAGTGGAATAATAGCATAATAACAATGTAGTGCGGAAATGGCTTTGCCTCACCCTCACCTACTGACTGTCAAGGAACTTTTCCTGGAGAAATCTGGTAAAATTAATCAGTTTCTCTGTCTGTGAATACAGTAACGGTTTTCGAGAGGCTAATAGCGTACAGCTTTTTAAACTAAAGGAAAAAAAATAACAGAGGAGGGCCTCTGAGGCTTTTGAGACCATCCAGTAATTCTGGTTTGACTGTTTCTGATTTCCTGTGTAAACCTTCTTGTCCACACCCTAATCTGAGAAGGATGCAACCCCCACCCCACCCCTTCCACCACTTAGATAAACCTCAACAAAAATCAGTAAGCATTCTTGTTTTCAGATTTTTGATACATTCTTTCCAGCATTTCATTAACAAGCTCAAATTCCAGGAGGTGATTCATAAAAGCTTTGGAGCTGTCAGTTTCTTCATCAGAGGAGTTTACCACTCCGGGGCTTGTCTGTCTGCCCTGTTTGATGATAGGAATTTGGCAAGCGATGGGGGAGAGCAGATGGGAACTCTGATCATCCAAACCTGCCATTTTTTACAAGTTGGTAGTAGTGACGGAAGGCAGGCTTGGTAAACATGTGCATTTTGACTGTAACGATCCTGTAAAGCTGAAGTCACCATCTTTGCAGGGTCAGGGGGCTTTGGGGCCTGACCCACGGCCATTTTTGAAAATCAGTTGCTGTACACGTGATCTCCTCAAATCGACTGGCTGTAGTTGCTGTTGAAAATGGGCAGGAACTGTTGCAACTCTATGGTATGCAGGAGCAGAAAACATAGAATCATAGAGTTGGAAGAGACCACAGGGGCCATCGAGTCCAACCCCCTGCTATGCAGGAACACCCATCCCAGCTTTCCCAACCGATGGCCATCCAGCCTCTGCTTGAAAACCTCCAAAGAAGGAGACTCCACCACACTCCAAGGCAGCATATTCCACTGCTCGACAGCTCTGATCGTCATCCTTCTACTACATAACATCCCTTCAGGTTCTTTGGTTAGATCTCCTCTGGAATACTGTATCCAGTTCTGGGCACCTCATTTCAAGAAGGATCTTGACAAGCTAGAATGTGTCCAGAGGAGGATGGTCTGGAAGCCATGAAGTCCTATGAGGAGCGGCTTAGGGAGCTGGGGATGTTTAGCCTGCAAAAGAGAAGGTTAAGAGGAGATATGATAGCCATGTTTAAATATTTGAAGAGATGTCATGTCGAGGAGGGAGCGGGCTTGTTTTCTGCTGCTCTAGAGGCTAGGACAAGGAGCAATGGATTCCAGCTGCAGGAAAGTAGATTCTACCAGAACCTCAGAAAGAACTTCCTGGTGGTCAGAGCTGTCCAGCAGTGGAATCTGCTGCCTCAATGGAGTGTGGTGGAGTCTCCTCCTTCTTTGGAGGTTTTTAAGCAGAGGCTGGATGGCCATCTGTTGGGAGTGCTTTGATGTGGGTTCCTGCATGGCAGGGGGTTGGACTGGATGGCCCCTGGAGTCTCTTCCAACTCTATGCCTCTATGATTCTATGTAAAGACAGCTATAGGGTCAACTGTCAGTGTCCTTTTCTTCAACTTATATAAACCCAGCTCCCTAGGTTGTTCCTCACAAGGCTTGGTTTCCAGACCTTGATCATTTCAATCATCATTCTCTGGAGACATTCCAGCTTGTGAGAGGTAGTTTGGTGAAGTACTAGGACTCTCTGGCTGGTGATTCTAAATACCTCCATAAACAAATAATCCCAGAAGTACATAGTTTGGACTCGTGGCAGTTGAAGTGGAATCATAGAGCTATCACTGTATAGTGTGAAAAGGTCTCGGGACCCTGAGAATGACTTTGTTGTTAGCCTGTACCAAGTCTTTGTCAATCTCATCACTCCATTTTCTACCTGACATGCCTTAGGCATTTAATAATAGCTGTCGTATCATCTCTCAGTCTTGTCATCTCCAAGCTAAACATATCCAGCTTCCAAAGTTGTTCCTCAAATGTCATGGTTTCCAGATCTTTGTCATCTTGGTCACTCTCCTCTGGACACATTCCAGTTTGTCCAGAACTAGACACATTCCAGCTTATCCAGAACTGGACACAGTGTTTCAGGTGGGGTCTGACCAATGCAGAATAGAACAGCACTGTTATCTCCTTTCTGGACTAGTAGTCTGGATTTTATAAAAGGCCACTTCCTCTGTTCATTTGGAGCATTCGTAGCAGAAGGTTCCAAGTTTGATCCAGGACATTTTAAAACAAATTGTTACTGGATGTCCATTCTCCCATTAAAAAAGTCCTTGAGTAGAAGCATCTATACTAATACAATCCTCATCATCAGATTGTGCTGAAAGTGATTTTTTTAAAAAAGAAAAGAGGAAGGCAGTGTGTATGTGTGTGTCCCTTTAAGTTGACTTATGGCAATCCCATGAATTTCATAGGGTTTTCTTAGACAAGGAATACTCTGAGGTGTTTTTGTCATTTTCTTCCTCTGAAATAGTCTACAGTACCTGTTCTTTTTTTTTTTGATGGTCTGCTATCCAAGTACTGACCAGAGCTGACCTTGCTTAGCTTCCAAGATCAGATGGGATCTCATGCCTTTATGGTATTTGAGCCTTCTGAGGAAGTCAATATAGGGCTGCAAATGCATTTATGCACACCAGTATCTTGGTAATTTTATTATCCTTCCCAGTACCAGAAAAATATCTGAACTGAAAAAAAGAAAGCAAAAAAGAAATGTCTCCAGAACTTAGAAAAATTGGTTTAAAAACACAATTGATTTAGTATTGCAAAAGATATATATTTGGGGATTGACATAATTTTGGTTTGCAGCAAATCGAAGAATATAAAGCTGGTCCTCCACATTCACTAGGGTTGCAAGGGCAGGACTCCCACAAAAGTGGAAAAACCACAAATATCAAAATGTGTGTGTGTGTGTATATCTGTGGGATGAGGGACTGAGGCATGGTGGGGGGAACAGGCATCCTGGGTCCAAATCAGGTCAGGGAAAGGAGAGAGAAAGGGGGTGTGTTGGCATGGTGGACCTATACTTCCTGTCTTTTGTCCCTCTCCTTCCTTGCATGCAGGGGGGCATTGGGAGAGGGTTTGTGGGGCTGAGAAATGGGGCTACAAGCAGTCCTTACCTGGCCAGGCAGTGGCTGGTGGAGGAGAAGGAAGAGGACCAGAGGCGGGTTTTTAAAGGTCTGCAAGGCTTGATCAGAGCCACTGAAAGGGACGATTCCCCTGGAAAAGGAGCACTGGCGGGGGGCAGGGATTGAAGAAACTTGCAAATAATCAAATCTGTGAAAGTCAGATGTGGCAAATGTGGAGGGCTGGCTGTACATTCCAGTGTTTCAGAGATGCAGACAGAGACCCATTCCGCACTGGACTGTTGTAGCACTGTTATTCCACTTGCAACATCCTATGGAATCCTGGGGTTTGCAGTTTTGGGAGGGGCCAGGCGGCAGTTGAGGCACTCCATCTTCCACAGCCATTCTGTGGCTGGTGAGAGTACGGTAGGGATCAGGGATCCCTATGGCCGTGCCTCTGTAGAATCCAGAATGATGACTCCATTTGCAGAGACCTCTGGAGGACTCCAACAGATCTCAGTGGATGAGGCAATCACTCTGTGTCCGGACATAGAGGCCATTTCTGCACTAGACTGTTACAGTGCTATGATTCCACTTTCAACATCCTATGGAATCCTGGGGTTTGCAGTTTCAGGAGGGGCCGGCCCCTCCCGAAACTGCAAACCCCAGGATTCCATAGGATGTTGAAAGTGGAATCATAGCGCTATAACAGTCTAGTGCGGAAATGGCCAGGGACATAGCTAGCATTTCTGTCAGAATCTCACAGATGAAAACTGGAACACATGTGGCTGAGCTACAACACGGTGTTGTTAAAAGAGTGTGGGCCTGGCAAAAAGAGGAAAAAGGTTACACAATGGCTATTTTTAAGCAGAGAAACCGCTGGATTTATGTGCTGAGTTTAGGAAGGGCAAGGATCAGAAAATCAGAGAATCACAGTGTTGAAAGGGGCCTCCTGGGCCATTGAGTCCAGCCTCTTTTCAAAGACATCCAGAGAAGGAGACCTCACCACCTCTCTAGGCAATCGGTTCCATTGCTGAACTGCTCTCACTGTCAAGAAGTTCCTTCTAATGTTTTATTGAAATCTGTTCTCTTGTAACTTCACACCATTAGAACCTGGTCCCACCCTCTGGGCTAGCAAAGAACAGACTTGCTCCCTCCTCTCTATGATGAGGTACTTAGAAACTACAATCATGTCACCCCTCAGTCTTCTCTTCACCGAGCTGAACATGCCCAGCTCCTTCAACCTTTCCTCACATGTTTTGTTCACCATACCTCCTACCATCCTCGATTCCCTTCTCTGATCCCACTCCAACATGTCTTTATCCTTCCGGAACTGAACACAGTACTCTAGAAGAGGCCTGACCAGAGCAGAATATAGTGGGATTATTAATTCTCTTGATTTGGAAAGTATGCTTCTATTAATGTAGGCTAAAATAGGATTCACCTTTTTTGCTGCAGCATCACACTGCTGGCTCATGTTCAACGCATGATCAACAATAATCCCAAGGTCCTTTTCACATGTACTCAGCCATGTTTTCTCCTCTCCTACAGCTGTGTATTTGCTTTTTGTGGCCTAAATGTAGAATTTTGCACTTGTCTCTAGTGAATATCATTTATTAATATCAGTCCAATTTTCTAGTTTATCTAAGTTCCTTTGAATTCTGCTCATGTCTTCTACTGTTCCAGACCCTCTCCCATTTTATATCATCTGCAAACTTGATGAGACTCTCTCTACCCTGTCGTCTAAGACTTCATCCCCCTTCTCTCCCCTCCCTCCTCCTGAGTTAACTGAAAGCAAACCACTTCTGTGCTTGGAATTTAGTTTGCAGCAATTGATGTAAGCAAACAACAAAGGGGGAAATGGGAAGAGGAGAGAGAAAATAAAGTGTTTTAAAGCGGCTGAGAAAGTGGGATGGTAGAAGGTTAATTGAGACTGTCCCTGCCAAACCAAGAGAGGTGGAAAATATGCACTAGACAGTTCTCTGAACCTCCAGCCCACAGCAGATGTATAGCTTATAGCAGAAGATAGGTTGAGATCTTTTGGCAGATCTCTTGAGTCTTGCAGGAGATCAGGGAGGATTTCTGACCCCCCATGATTTTAACAATCTTGGAATCAAAAATAAATCAAGCCCTACAATCCTGCGCACAGTTACAGTGTAATTCTATGCCTGTTTACTCAGCCAGGAAAATCTGCTTTTTAGATCCCAGCTCCCAGAATCCACTGACCAAACTAGTTTGGGGATTCTGGGAGCTGCAGTCCAAGGAGTGTCTTTTCTGGTCTCTTTGAGAATTCTGTGCTGCTCGTTCCTAGGAGAGTCAGGAAATGTTGAATGTTGAAAAGATAATAAATGAGTTGGCTGTGGCGTCACCCCACTCTCAATGCTTCTTCTTCTTTCCTTAGATGCTAGAGTCCTCAGACCCTCGCATCACAGACCCGCGCCGGACGTGGATCTCATTTGTACAGCGTCCTGGGGATGGCAGCAACTCCAAAAAGAAATGCAAAGGGAAAGATAAGAAATTAGTAGGTTATTTCTGGAAATGTTCACAGGCCAGTAATAATAATAATAATAATAATAATAATAATAATAATAATAATATTGCAACATAGTGTTTTTAGTCAAAGTTCCAGCTGAGCAGCCTTGCCTTTTCTCAGTCTCCTCCATTCTATTTTCCTTCCTCCCGGTTCATTGTCTTTCCGATAGCGGCTAGCGTTCTGTTAATGACATACATTGACTTGGTGCTGGCATATGTCTTTTTAGAGTTGTTGTAGAAGGAGGAATTCACTGTCTCCTTTATGCAACGACCCCATCAACACTTACCTGGCTCTTGTCCCCTCTCTTCACATACATTAAGCGGTGGGGAATAGTCATGGCACTAGATCTAGACGCACAACACCAATAGCATCCTTTGGGGACAGCCTGGGGATCCTCCAGATGTCCAGATGATGATGCCATCATCACCATTCTCTGCCTTCAAGTGATTTCCAAGTTATAGCGACCCTAAGGCAAAGCTATCATGGGGTTTACCAGGGGCTGAGAGTGTGTGATATGCCAAGGTCACCCAATGAGTTTCCATGGCCAAGCGGGGAACTGAACCCTGGTCTCCAAGATTGTAGTCCAATGCTCAAACCACTACAACATGCTGGCTCTAGTATCTGGACACTCTTGATATGCCTTCAAGTCATTTCCAACTTATGGTGGTCTTAAGATGAACCTATCACGGCGTTTTCCGGGGGTGAGAGTGCGTGATACTCCCAAGGTCATCCATGGCTGAGTGCGGAATCAAACCTGGTCTCCAGGATCATAGTTCCATGCTCACACCACTAACCCACACTCACTCTCAGCTATAGTATACCCCCAATATTTTACAGATGAAAACCACGACGTGTGTAGCCAAACAACATCAGAGTGTGGTCAAGACAGCAAGGGTAATGAATAAGGAGGAACATACAAGCTATGGGCATTTCTGTACTACACTCTTCTAGTGCTATTATTCCACTTTCAGCATCCTGTGGAATTCTGGGGTTTGTAGTTTCCTGAGAATTCTAAAGGCCCCTCTCTAAACTGCAAACCCAAGGAGGATTCCATAGGGTGTTGAAAGTGGAATAATAGCACTAGAACAGTGTAAGGGCAGACATGGCCCTAGAAAGCTGCTTTTAAAATGCTCTGGTTTCTTTCATCTCCTCTCCCTTCCCTCCTTTCAATTGCTGCAAACTGAGTCCAGAAGTCAATGTAGTTTTCACAGAGTTAGGGACAGAGCAGAGTTGGGATTGTAGGCCATTTCTGCCCTAGACTGTTATAGTGCTATTATTCCACTTTCAACATCCTATGGAATCCTGGGGTTTGCAGTTTAGGCCTTTGAGGCCCCTCCCGAAACTACAAAGCCCAGGATTCCATCGGATGTTGAAAGTGGAATAATAACATTATAACCGTCTAGTGTGGAAATGGCCATGGTGTTGCCCTTCCCAGTAAGCTCAGGTAAAAGCACTGCTGCAGCCTCTTTGAGCTTGTCTGTTGTTCCTCTCCAATAACTCTTCCTATCTTATTCCCACCCTGAAGTTGCTTGTCCCGAGTGTCTCAGTTTTCTTTTGCAAAACATTAGACCCTGTGAGAAGGTTGCCACCATTTGTGAAACAGTATCTATGCCAGCCTTTGTATATGTGTGTTACAAAGCTAGTACTTCTAGGGTGCTCTATGCTGATAGACCAATAGAATTCAGTCTCTCGCTCTCTCAATCTTTCTCTCTCCTTCTGTGTGTGTGTATATGTACGCCTTCCCAAAATTATACAATTTGTGTTTCCAGGAAGTTTTCATAATACTATTAGCTGTGTGAAGAAGCTACATGTGTTCCATGCAGCTTGGCTTTGGGTTTAGGGCCATTTCTGCACATGACGGTTATAGCGTTATTATTTCACTTTCAACATCCTATGGAATCTTGGGCTTTGCAGTTTAGGGAGAGGCCCTTGAGAGATGTTGAAAGTGGAATAGTAGCACTGAAACAGACTAGTGCAGAAATGGCCACCTGGGATTTTGAAGCATGTTTAATTTTTGATTAAGGGATATTCGACCTGCATGAAAATACATCCTCTATACAGAAAAACAATTGTTTTCCAAACTTCTACCCTACTCTCTCAATATTCCGACTCGAACCTTCCGTCACACCATAGTGTGATGAATGATCAGAACCCAAACTATGCAAATGAAACTGGCTAGAATCTCATTAGTTGGGGAGGGATATTTTAAAGAATGCTCATGGGCACAGAATGTGCAGTTTAAACACTTAGTGCTAGTAAGGGAAACCTGGGGATGGTAGTCACAGAAAATAACATTTTCAAATTCTGATTTCTAAGGCAACACATCTCCAATCTCCTCCAACCCTCGGGATGCGGAACTTGGCAGTGCATAGCTGAGAACCTCCTTCAGAGGCTACGATGCATACACTTATGATACCACAGCTGTGTTACCGACATGCTACACAACCCTGCCAGTGAATTGTGCACCATGGGGCACTGCACAAGATGTCCTATCGCACACCTGGGGCTCCCACTGTGCAGTGGGACTCTTGGTGCATCAAGGCCATTGCTTGGTGGCCATGCTGTTGGTTCCACTTGCACAATGGTCTCAACAATGCAGCTATGCGCACCTCGTGAGAACATAAATGTTGCACAAGACTGCAAACTCAACTTGAGATTATTATAAGTCAGTTTATGATGATGTAACTTCCCAGTAGGATGCCACCTGTAACTATTGCAACAGCAAGTATTTCCGTATTTGTGCCTAATGGAGTTTCTCAGTGTCTTCTCTCTAGTCACCCTCCCTTTGCTTTTATTTATTTTAGCGTGGGCTAGTTGGACCTCCAGGCCCACCGGGCCCTCCGGGACCCCCCGGTGCCCCTGGGGCCGAAGTCACCCAGGAGGTCTTACTGCAAGAGTTCAAGGAGATGCTAAAAGGTAAAGGAGTTCTAGAGCAACTTCAAGTGTCGGTGTCACACTCATCCTCCATCTTTGTCCTTTCAAATTTGAACGGTCACTTCTGAGCTCCTTAGCAGCAGTAACAGTTGTTCTTGGCTAGGGCTATTTCCACACTAGACTGTTATAGCACTATTATTCCACTTGCAACATTCTATGGAATCCTGGGGTTTCCAGTTTCGGGCTGGGGCTGGCCGGCCCCTCCCGAAACTGCAAACCCCAGGATTCCATAGGATGTTGAAAGTGGAATCATAGCGCTATAACAGTCTAGTGCGGAAATAGCCTAGCTCAGATTGCAAAACCTCCAACTTTTGACAGATAAAAAACCTGAAACATGGGCTATTTTCTTACTAGACCATTACAGTGCTATTATTCCACTTTCAGCATCCTATGGAATCCTGGGGTTTGCAGTTTAGAAAAACTGCAAACCCCAGGATTCCATCCAGAATTGCTCCATCTTCAACATGACTTCCTTCAAATATTTAAACATGGCTATCATGTCACCTCTTAACCTAAGCTGCTCCTCATAGGGCTTCATGGTTTCCAGATCCTCCACCATTTTGGTTGCCCTCCTCTGGACATGTTCCATCTTTTCAATATCCTTCCTGAATTGTGATGCCCAGAACTGGACACAGTATCTCAGGTGGGGTCTCAGTGGGACTTTACTCCTGAGTGGGCAGACAGTGGCCTCAGTCTTTTCAGTTAATCCTGACAAGAGTAAACCCACTGAATCACCTCCTAAATGATGTGTCAACATGTGTTTAAATCCCACTGATTCGAAGGGTCAGCTCTAGCAGGAAGTAACAATAGGATTCCAGCCCTAATATTACAACTTACGAGTAAGTGTGTAGTACAAATTCTTTCTGAGTATGAATTCTGTCTGAGTATTCTGCGGTATAATGATGTAAAAACTAGTTAGATGGTCGTGGTTTTAAAATATGTGACTCTTTTATCTATTTATGGTGGTGAACGGGGTAGATGCTATTTCCCTGCTAAATGTGAACTGCGGTTCTTTGTAGTGACCTAAGTCCACTTGGGTTGGCCAACCAAAAAAATGTTAATCCTTCCCAGCAAACAAACAGTAAAAACAGCACAGCAGAAAATCCACTGTAAGACTGCAATAAATCCTAGTAAAGATCACTCCCTGGACAACTGATTCCTTGAACTTCTGCAAAATCCTTCCTAAATTCATATGTGTTTCTACGTTCAAAGCAGGTAATATTATTTTTCTTAAAACACGCCACCATTTAATGTCATACCTAATATAAACAGACTAAAAAGACCCTGCTGAGCCTTGTAGTCTTTTTACATTGGGCATGATATTAAATGCGGGGGCCATCCTTACCCCTGCGCAGTGCAGTTCACCCCATTCACTAAGATGTAGGGGTTTGGGGGCAGAGTGGAAGTGACAACCCCAATTCAGTCCCAGGGCAAGAGAGGAGTGACTTTTGTTTCACAGGCTAATGGCTTACAACATTCGTATTTGTAAAGAGTAACTAAAAATAACTTAGTTACTTCTCTGGAAAGAAAAAGTTGTCCTGAATCAATTGTTGAAGGGGGAAGAAAATCCTATTCCTACAATGGTTCTAGTTTAGGGCCTTTCTGCACTACACTGTTACAGTGCTATTATTCCACTTTCAACATCCTATGGAACTCTGAGGTTTGCAGTTTAGGGAGGGACTTTTAGAATTCTCAACCAAAGAACTCTTTGGCCTCCGTAAACTATAAATCCCAGAATTCAACAGGATCTTGAAAGTAGAATAATAGCACTATAACAGTGCAGTGTGGAAAGGCCCCTAGTCAAGGCTATAATTAGAATGCAGATTGGAATAAAATGTTACTATTTAATAATTATACCTGTTTTGCTAACTAATTACCTTTTGAAATAATAACCCAGAGGGGGGTACAACATAGGCCTCAAGGTGTTCTTGGACTGCAGCTTCCATCAGCCATTGCCACTTTAGCCAATGCTAAACAAGAGTTGCAGTTGAAGGGGGAACTTGTCCAGTTTTGGGTTCAAGAATGGAGGTACAATGGATCGAGGAGAGCAGTTTATTTAATTACACAGCACCAGCCCAGACAGTAGCATTAAGGCTAAGCAGTCCGGCACTGAAGCAAACATATACCTTACCATTTATAGCAGTTTTTGAAAAATATACCTCGCAACAACATACAAAAGTATCTGGCAGATCCTAGGCAGATATTGCGGATAATTTAGCTAAGCATGAAACAGCAGTGCAAGTGATGTAAAAAACTATTCATGTTAAAGCTTTTCCTTAACAGTTCAGATTAGTAGAAAGTGCCAAACGATAGGGCCAGAATGCATTGACAATGCTTAATCTGCTTTTCTTGAGATTCTTAAGAGCTTAAGAACTCTGTAGCTTCTATATTTTTCCTTGACTCTGAATATTTTTCCTTTAGCATGGCTCTGTCTTATTTTCTTATTTCTGGGCTTTCCCTTCACAGTTCAACTATGGCCATTTCCACACTACACTGTCATGGTGCTATTATTCCACTTTCAACCTCCTATGGGATCCTGGGATTTGCAGTTCAGGGAGGGGCATTTAGGATTCTCAGCCAGAGAGCTCTTTCACCTCAGAAACCCCAGGATTCCATAGGAGGTTGAAAGTGGAATAATAGCACTATAACAGTATAGTATGGAAATGGAAGGGACCACACATTCTCGATCTCTGCTGCAGCTGTCGTTCCTTTGACGGTGTGTCTTTCCAAACTCTGCAGCGTTGAGAATTAGCTGACTGCCTCTTAATTTATCCCTCTTGTTCAGAAGCCACTGAACGGCGCTCATCTCCAGATCTGCTGGTTCATCCCAGCGAGGTGCCGCCATTGCTGTTCTCCCTGGAGGAGCTCTCCCCATACAAGCGCGTGGAAGAGGCCTTCCACTGTAAACTGAAGGGACAGATCGTGGTGGACAAGAAGACCCTGATGGAGCTCCAGAACTTTCAGATGGTGAGAAAACTATTCAGCTACTGCTAATGTTGAGTGTGTGCATGTATGAGTTCACCTTGAGACAGTAAGGCTTTTCCGCACTACACTGTTATAGTGGTATTATTCCACTTTCAACCTCCTGTGGAATTCTGGGGTTTGTAGCTTCCTGAGGCCAAAGAGCTCTCTGGCTGAGAATTCTAAATGCCCCTCCCTAAACTGCAAACCCCAGGATTCCACAGGAGGTTGAAAGTAGAATAATACCACTATAACGGTGTAGTGCGGAAATGGCCCCAGTCTCCAGGATGGCAGTCAAATGCTCAAACCACTATTCCATGCTGGCTCTCTACTGCATGCATATATATTTTCATGCCCTGGTGAGGGAGGAGGTGAGTGTGATTGTCCCTTTAATCACTAGCAGGGGCCAAGTTCCTTTGGAAGAATCCTCCTGGTGCCACTCTAACTGGCCCTGAGAATGAGACTCAAGACGTCTTAATAGCCATCAGACTGGGGCTTTAATTGAGGGAGTCAGTTCTTTTCCAATGACAGTTGGCAGAGACCTGGTGCCTCTCCGTGCCAACAGGTCCATTCCTGCCAACATCTTGAGACCCAAGCGGGCCTGGTTTGGAGACTTACTGCAGCCACATGTCTGGGGTGCAGCTACAGGCATTGTTGACGTGATGACAGAGTGCTGTCTCTGGGTGATGAAAGAAAAACTAGGCCCTTGCTCTGGCAGGTTTTCAATATCACTCAGCTTTTTGGGTTCATTCACACACATCTCTTCTCACAGGACTTAAGGGGGACCAAGCTTCCTTCCTTGTATTAACTGCAAACTTTGGAAACACTGTTGTTGTTGTTGTTGTTGTTGTTGTTGTTGTTGTTATTATTATTTTGCGTTACAACTGAGAGAATCCCTCAGCCAGAATGGGGCAGGGTAGAGCAAAAAAATTACTACTGATTCCATGGTATTTAGGCATAAATGATATGTACCATGAATGGTATATGCCATTTAGATATAAATGGTATTTATGGTATTTATGTCTCAACCTCAGCCTGAGAGTCAGTGGGGTTTAAGTGCTGGACAGTACAGGGTTCGAATCCCTACTTGACCACTGGGTGACCCTGGGCAAGTCACATTCTCTCAGCCTCAGAGGAAGGCAAAGGCAAACTCCCTCAGAACAAATCTTTCCAAGAAAACTTTATGACAGGTTTGCCTTAGGGTTGCCATAAGTCAGAAGTGACTTGAAAACACAAAGCAACAGCAAATCTCAACATTCAGCAATGGGTTCAGTACAACTGTTCTGGTGTGAATGAAACCGTATACACGCACAGAGACACAGACACAGACACAGACACAGACACATACACATACACACACACACACACACATCTCACATTGGTCAGTTTGTGTTTCAGACTGAGGCCATTTCCGCATTACCCTGTTATATATAGTGCTATTATTCTACTTTCCACATTCTGTGGAATTCTGGGATTTATAGTTTAGGGAGCTCTCTGGCTGAGAATTCTAAAGGCTCCTCCCTAAACTGCAAAGCCCAGGATTCTATAGGATGTTGAAAGTGGAATAATAGCACTATAACAGCGTAGTGTGGAAATGGCCTGGGTATACATATTAGTTGTACATATCGATAATGGACTCATTTTTTGATTGTTGATACTTATGTAACGAACAAGTCATCCATTGGAGATGGAAGAATATTCAAAAATGCTTGACAAATGGCTAAAAAATGTCAGGAAATGCTAATGAGAATTCTGGACTTACAAGATTTTTTGGCAGTTTGGGACTTACTCAGCAAAAGCTCCACTCATGGTTGTGTTGTGTGTGTGTGTGTGTGTGCGTGTGCGCGTGCATGCACGTATGCACAGAAAACAGCATTTTTATTTTAAGAACCAGCAGCCTCACTAACTGATGGAAGAAGAATATCACGTGGTTCAAGTACTGGGTTGTGCTGTGTGCTTCATTTACTATTGTGTGTTTTGTGATGACAGTGAGGTAGACAAGAGGAGATGGAGTTTTGTGCTACAAGCTAGCAACTAGTAGCATTCTATATATAAAAAAGTAGTTGTTTTATTTGTGAATGAGAAACCAGTCACCTTTAAAAACAATATAAGTAGGGCTACCAGATCTCAGGGCCCGGCTTTTCTTTTCTAGGCAAGGGGAAGAATTTGAGGGTGAGACTACTGCCTTCGAAGTGTATGTACAGTTAGTTCTCCACATTTATGGGTCTGAATTTCACAGATTTGATTATTTCCAAGTTGCTTCACCCCCCCCCCCGGCACTTCTGGGGGAATCTTCCCTATCGGTGGCTCTGATCCGGCCTTTAAAAATGTGTCTCTAGTCCTCCTCTTCCACCGGCTGCTCCCTGACCAGCTAAGGATGGATCACAACCCAATTTCTCATCACCACAAACCCTCTGCTGATGCCCTTCCACACCCAAGGAAGGATATGAGTGAGAGAGGAAGTACAGGGACACTATGCTGACCCACCCCCTTTTCCTCTCCTTTCCCTGACCTGGAACATTTCCACACGACACTCTTATAGCACAATGATTCCATTTTCAACCTCCTATGGAATCCTGGGGTTTGCAGTTCCCCAGGATTCCGTAGGAGGTTGAAAGTGGAATCATCTCGCTGTAAGAGTGTCATGCGGAAATGGCCCTGGTTTGGATCCTGAGTGCCTTCTGTCCCCACTGGGTCTCATTCTCCTTCCCGCAGATGCACATGCATTTTGATATTTGTAGCTTTTCCACTTTTGTGGGAGTCCTTTGGCCCTAACCCTAGTGACTGTGGAGGGTCGACTATATAGACATTTTCATCATTTGTTAGACATGGTGTTTTTTATTTCAGTGTCATACTCAGTGCGAATGTGACTGCACCATGCTTAATGATTTCAACAGGGATTGCTCCTTCTAATATCGCCAGGGTTCTTCACTTGAGACTTCAGAAGGGGCCGTCTCTAGGGCTTTTCCGCACTACACTGTTATAGTGCTATTATTCCACTTTCAACGTCCTGTGAAATTCTGGGGTTTGTGGTTTCCTGAGGCCCAACAGCTCTCTGGCTGAGAATTCTAAATGCCCCTCCCTAAACTGCAAATCCTGGGATTCCATAGGAGGTTGAAAGTGGAGTAATGTAGTGCGGAAATGGCCTACGTCTCAAATTTTGGCTTGGAAACTCCAGGACTTGGGATAATCCTGTTCTGGCAACCTGATACGGTCTCATGTTTTAGCTCTGAATTTTCAGCGTGTGGGAGAGTCCTGACCTGGCAAATTTAAATGTCGGTAGTTACTTTTGTGGGCATGAGAAGTATAGCTAGTTTTTAAAAAAGTAATTTTCCAAGCTCTGGCTACTGAAAGTTCCATCCCTTATGGATTTATTTAACCTTTTGTAATTTACTGGACAAAAATTATGTGCAGCATGCCTTCCAACTATCCCCATTTGTCAGGGACAGTCCTGATTAATCTTTTATTTTCCTGCTTTTTCAGCTGCATTTAAAACATCCCAACTTCTCTCTCCTCCTCTCATTTTCCCCCTTTGTCCTCAGCTTATTTCAGCTGCTGCAAGCTACATCAAAATTGCAGAAGTAGTTTGTACTCCATTAACTCAACAAAGAGGAGAGGAGGGTAGAGTCTTCCTCTTCCCAAAAGGCTCAGGCAAAAGGAAACTGTTGCTACCTCTCCTAGCTTGTCTGCTCTTCCTTATGGATAACTCTTACCATTTTGACCACACTCTGATTTGGCTTGGCCACATGTACTCTAGTTTTACCTGTGTGATGTTGGAGGTTATGACACAGGGGTCCGAGCATTGGATTATGATCCTAGAGGCCAGGGTTCGAATCCCCGCTTGGCCATGGAAACTCACTGGATGACCTTGGGCTTATCACACACTCTCAGCCCCAGAAAGCCCCGTGATGGGCCATTTCTGCACTACTCTCCTATGGCGAGATTATTGCACTTCCAACATCCTATTGAATCCTGGGGTTTGCAATTTAGGGAGGGGCCTTTGAGGATTCCATAGGACGTTGGAAGTGCAATAATTGCGCTATAAGAGTGTACTGCGGAAATGGCCATAGTTTCACCATAGGGTTGCCATAAGTTGGAAATGACTTGAAGGCACACAACAACAACAACACAATAGTGATTTTGAACCTTTGGTCCTCAAGATTTTTGGACTTCACTTCTAAGACAGTGTGTCAAAGTGGTCAAAGATTCTGGGAACAGGTTGAGAAATACTGGGGTAGGAGATCTGGCAAGGAGTTATAGTTGATGAGGAGTTTAACCAATTAGCTCATCATAGCTGATACCACATTTTTCTTTCTTTGAGTTCCTTGTTGATTCTTTTTGTCTGAGAGGGAGAGAGACAGAGAAAGAAAGCAAGGATGAGTGAACGGGACGTGAAGAAACAGGAATGTTTTATCAAGCGGCAATTTACTGGTGCCGGAAAACTGCCTTCCATTTCAAGTCAGTGGTTTCAGGGGAATTAAGTCTCTGTCTCTGTTTAGTTTAATTGCTTTTAATGAAACAGGGAAGAAACTGAGCTGTCAAAGGGGACTGGCAGCTTCTGCTAAAACTGGGAGTATATTTGGAAGGGGGGTAGGAAGCCCCCCAACAGCCCACCATGGGTGCTGAGAGAGAAATTTGAAAATGCAGAGATGTCCGTGGCTAGATTTAGTGTCCCTCCTGGCTCTCTCAAGTGGTACTGTCCAGCAACAGCTACGACACGTGATTCTGCTGCTCACATAGCTTGATTGTCCTGGAAGTCTTTTG
Source organism: Cyclura pinguis (assembly GCA_030412105.1). NCBI lineage: Eukaryota > Metazoa > Chordata > Lepidosauria > Squamata > Iguanidae > Cyclura > Cyclura pinguis. Next base: position 10,750,555 of record CM059612.1, read on the forward strand.
GCCTTGATCTTCTTGCATTTCTCAGCTGAAAGTGGCTCTTCTCTCTTTAATGCTTGCGCAGAAGAGAGAATTTCAGCAGGCATGGCTTGTTATTTGGTTGTGTGACGAGCAACACCTGCTGAAATTCACTCTTCTGCTCAACCGTTAAAGGGATCGGAGCCCTCTTTAGATTGCATTCTGCCCCCCACATCCCACCTGTGTTCTCAACTATGTTGAAAGTGGAATAATAGCACTGTAACAGTCTAGTGCCGAAATGGGCATGGACAGTTGTAGGTCACCTCTTGTTGCAATGTTAGTTCTGTTCATGGATTTTGTCAAGGAAACTACCATGCTGAATCTTCACTCAACCAAATAACCTGAGGGAAAAGCCATAAACACTTTTCACAGGCTACTTTGATGTATGATATACCCAAACTTACTAGGCTAACAAAAGTCTAGCAAGACACGTTCATCTTCAGAGAATGAAGTATGGTGATAATGGCTGCGAGAATGCTTGATTGAATATGTTGACCCAGTGAAGTCTGGCTTGGAACTGACTCTGAAGTGAGGCTGTGTGAGAGACCCCGCATGGCTACTATGAACTGTGATATATATCAGAAGAGCCTCAAATTTTGTGGATTTTAGCTCTTAAATCAAGATGCAAGAAGAGCTTAAGCAATGAATATACCAGGTGAATTCAAATGGTGTAACAGGAAAGACATTAGAGATAGGAGAGAAGTGAGTAACCCCAATTGAAGTTGTTGCTGGTGTATTTCATGGTTTCATAAAACCTTGGGGCACCCCACAGTTTTCAGTCTTCAAAAGTGCCAGGGCCCCCTTGGGAGCCATATGTGCCCCACTGAAAATGGTAGTTCTACACCACACTACTCAGGCAAAAAATAGTCTAGTTTCAATCAAGACGAGAAGCCATTTCCGCACTAGACTGTTATAGCACTCTGATTCCACTTTCACCATCCTGTGGAATCCTGGGGTTTGCAGTTTCGGGAGGGGCTGGCTGGCCCCTCCCGAAACGGCAAATCCCAGGATTCCACAGGATGGTGAAAGTGGAATGAGAGCGCTATAATGGTCTAGTGCGGAAATGGCCGAGCATTACAGGACTCCACCAAAACTGATGTGACAGCATTAGAACCTGCAATTAATGGACTTTTATTTATTTATTTTTTGGGCACCTTAAAGCTATTTTTTTCTCCTTCTCTCCTGTAGCTTCAGCCAAACCCACACCGCCTGAGCCAACGATAACAATAAACATGCTGCTGCTGAGTTTATTTTAGCCTAAGTCCGATAATCTCTCCTGTGAGCTGCAGGACTGGAGACATCTCCCTCACATCGGAGCTGCTAAACCAGGGGCTTTAGGGCTGCCCGTTTCCCCCTCTGAAATTTAGAAATGACGAAAAAGAAAAACAGAGACTGCTAAGCCTCTCCCTCCACAGAAGAAAGCAATTAGGTAGACCTAGGGATGTGAAAACCACCCTGAGAAATCTAACTGGATCTCATGAAGCTCCTCTTTCGCCTCCTTCTGAAAACCTTGGAACATATTCTTGCAGACAAGCTAGTAAAACGTGGGCTAGACAATGGTACTGTTAGGTGGATTTGTAACTGGTTGACTGACTGAATATGAATCAGCAGTGTGATGTGGCAGCCAACAAAGCCAATGTGATTCTTGGTTGCATCAATAGGAATATGATGTCTAGATCGAGGGAGGTAATGGTCCCACTCTATTCTGCACTGGTTAGACCTCATCTGGAATACTGTGTCCAGTCTTGGGCACCACAATTCAAGAAGGATATTGACAAGTTGGAGCATGTCTAGAGGAGGGCAACCAAACTGGTGGAGGGTCTGGAAGCCATGAAGCCCTATGAGGAGCGGCTGAGGGAGCTGGGTACGTTTAGTCTGCAGAAGAGAAGGTTAAGAGGGGACATGATAGCCATGTTTAAATATTTGAAGAGATGTCATGTTGAGGAGGGAGAGGGTTGTTTTCCGCTGCTCCAGAGATGAGGACAAGGAGCAATGGATTCAAGCTGCAGGAAAGGAGATTCCACCTGAATCTCAGGAAGAACTTCCTGACGGTCAGAGCTGTCCGGCAGTGGAATGTGCTGCCTCAGTGGAGTGTGGTGGAGTCTCCTTCTTTGGAGGTTTTTAAGCAGAGGCTGGATGGCCATCTGTTGGGCATAGTCTGATGTGTGTTCCTGCCTGGCAGAATGGAGTTGGACTGGGTGGCCCCAGGGTCTCTTCCAACTCTATGATTCTATGAACCCAAATGGTGTTCAGCAGTGGCTCCTCTTCATCCTGAGAGAAGTTACTAGTGGGGTACCAGAGGCCTCCATCCTGGGCCCAGTGCCAGGAATTGTGCCACTGCCCCAAATCTTTCCTGAAAACTTGCTGTGGACTGGCAGCTGTTGTCACATGGAGCAGTACCAGTCAATAGACTCACCATTTTAAGGAACACTGGTCTATGATATTTGGATGCAAAACTCCAAATAATCACAAATATGCTAAACTCCGAAATAAGCAGTGTTCACAACAGCAGCAATTAGCTAAGAGACCTTGTTCCTGTGTTGGGGAAGAGAACCTTGGTCTAGACTGAGGCCATTTCCTCACTAGACTGTTATAGCGCTATCATTCCACTTTCAACCTCCTATGGAATCCTGAGGTTTGCAGTTTGAGGCCCCTCCCTAAACTGCATACCCCAGGATTCCATAGGAGGTTGAAAGTGGAATCATTGCACTATAACAGTCTAGTGCGGAAATGGCCTTTGTCCCAAACTGGTAGAATCAAATTTGCCCATGAACTGTGTTTCAGCAGTGTATCCACACAAGAGTGCTGTTGCTGAAGAATGATGGTTTCAAGATCAACGCGCTGGAATGCCCTTTCAGATGGAAATGTTAATTTTGTTGTGAAATTTGTGCCAGGGTTTTTTTTTTTTTTGGCTTAAAGATGTTGTCATTTCTCCCATGTCGACAGCTTTAGAAAGGCACTGTTGGCAGGTTGGTAGCATGTGCCACATTAGAGATGAGTGAGCTCTGATGGTACTGTTGACGTTATGACTGTATTAGTGTTTGTGTGAGTCGATATACGAAAATGAAGTTGGTGTCCCACCTTTGTTAAGTTTATATATAATCCTATTGTTGCCATTTTAGATTAGGAAACTATATGTGGAAGTGAGGACAGATCTACCATCCAAGATCTGTGAGACAGAAGTATCATCTTCCAGGAATATAAGCAAGTGATTGTTCTGTTCTGGGTAGAGCAGCTCAGATGGATAAGACCAGAATTCTTTAGTAGTATATGACTGGTACATCTATCCTTCCCAAAATCTGTGTTGCTCAGTTCTGATTGCAAACCAAAGTCTGAAGTTGGTTGCATTAAATGGCTTTTCATAGATCACTAAACAAAGAGTGGCAAATCATGAAAATTTTTTAAACATTAAACTCTATTACTGTGTTTCCACTTTAACTGCCATGGTTACATCCTGGGATTTATAGTTTAGGAAGGGGTACTTAGAATTCTCAGCCAGAGAGCTCCAGTGCTTCCCCAACCCACAAGCCCTAGGCAATAGAATTCAGGCAAAGAGCTAAAGTGGAATCAAATTGCTATAATTGTGCAGTGTGAAAGGGCCCTGTGATCGGGAATAATTTGGCCCTCTGGATTTAGTTGTGTTGCAACTTCCAGCTGTTTTCATCATGTTGGCTGTGTTAGCGAGGGAGTTGTAGTCCAATGGTATCTGGAAGGCTGTATGAATCCTATGTGAACGTGCCTTCAAGTTGCCTGTCAACTTATGGCAACCCCATTAATTTCATAGGGTTTTCGTAGGGAAGGACTGCTCAGAGCTGGTTTTGCCAGTTCCTTCCTCTGAAATATAGCCTACAGCACCTGGTATTTGTTGGCAGTCTCTATCCAAGTAGTAACTAGGGCTCACCCTACTTAGCCTCCATGCTCACCCAGGATCTGGTGCCTTTAGGGTTTTTAGGCCACCTGTATGATTCTTACCCAGCTTTAAAAAGATCATGTTTTTGCTTTCTCTGAAGGGCTTTCATCAGCTTGCTGTTGAAATCTGGCAGTGTGAGTTGCCAGTGACTTTTTTGGGGAGGAAAGCAGGAATGGGAGAGGGAGATTGTGTTCGATGGGGGAGGACTCTTGAGATCAAAACTGGCTCCGAAGGCAGACCAAAGTAATCAAGAATCTTAAACTAGTTGGAGATCATGTTTCCTACGGCAGCCAAGCAGAAGCCTCTGGGACTCTAAAAAGTAGGCCTGGAAGGCAATGACCCTCTCCTGCTGCTGCCTTCCAAATTATGGACAGAAACAAACAGTTGGGAAGTTATATATAATACAGAATGGACCAAAAGAAAGGATGCCTGAGACGAAGGTGATGACTTATTACAGAAAGGAGAGGAAGGAGGAATTCTGACCCACTTTATTCAAAACTGTGTTATTTTCCCTCCACAGCCTTTGGCCAAGGGTGCTTTCCTCCGAGGATCTGGGCTAAACTTAACCACTGGGAGATTCACGGCATCCATATCGGGCATCTATCAATTCTCTGCCAACGTCCATATTGGTGAGTGGCATTTCTTTGCTGCCCCTTGTCCTTCCTCCAGCACTCGCTCTGGTCTGGAAAATAGACTTTGGTATAGGCAAATTGTGATCTACTGGTGATTTTCAGTAGACTAGAAAAACAACAGAAATAGCTTTCCTTCTGCCCTGTGCTATAATTGCTGAAATGAAGAAAGTTTCCAGAAACCAGAAGTTCATTTGTGCAGGTAGAATGATCTGAGCTCAGTTTGGTGCTGACACTCACAGTAGGTGAAAACTTCTCTTTTTGAACTTTTTCTTTTTAAACAGGCTTTTATGTAAGCTGGAGAGCTTTATTTGTTAACTTACCTTAAAGTGATTAGGTTTTTTTTATGATTTTATATCCTTTTAATATTTTTAACAGTTTCAAATGGTTTTTAATGTGTTTGTTTATTGTTGGGTCCCATTCTGGGAGTAAGGGGCCCTACAAATATAATAAACAAACAAACAAACAAACAAACAAAACAACACTAGATCAGAGTGGTTGTGTTGTTGGAGATTTCTCATTCGTAGGGTCACCATTAAGCTGAAGTCAATTTGACAGCAGATAACAAAAAGCAGTAGTAAATACATATAACAGGGCCAGAGCTTGGAAAAGATGCTTCTTGGACCATAATTTCCAGATCATATTCTGAGAAGGGACTGGGTAGAATACAATAAGGCTAACAATAAAACAATCATTAAATAAAAAATTTGTTCACACTCTAAAAACCTGCAAAAATAGATCTGTTTTTATCTCTAAATGACAATACTATGGGCATAATGGCATCTCTACTGGAAGGGAGGTCTAGGGTTGGGGTATTAACACCAAGAAGGCCCTGCCACATTGATATCTGTGGATTTCAACAGGCATGGTTTGTTATCTAATTGAGTTACAAGCAAAACCTGCCAAAATTCCCTCTTCTGCACAATCCTTAAAGTTACAAGAGCCTTCTGCATTTGTCAATCTGATAACCCTAAAACAGGACAAATTTTTTGGTGGGGAGGGTGGGCGCCATTTTCCTTCCTGTTCTAGGCTGTAATGGCTGCCACAAGCAGGCACAAGCTGTCCAAGGTCCTGAAATTTTCAGGACCTTGGACAGCTCCAAGTAGCACTCTTGCTGTCAGCGCAGTCTGTAGCTCTACTGAGACCTTTCTTCCCTCTTGGAACCACAGGGCTCCAGCAGGCTCCACCTTCTTCCAGAATGGCGGACAGCCTTAAAGGGGTACCCCCCCAGCCTCCAGTTCAGCTCCCCATGGCCTCTCAGCCAGCTCCCTCCTTGTGCTTTGACTGCATGGTGAATTTGTTACTAGGCCAGGCCAGAGAGCCTCTTTCATTTCAATTCAAGTTCAGATGAATTCTCAGGGGCCACATTCCAGAGATGAGTGGGGCTAAAGGCCAATGAGGAGGAACCGAACAATGCCAGCATAGCTGAGCTTCAAGATCTTATTGCTAATAACTGAGGAAAGGTGTTTCTGCACAAAAGCTAGAAAACTACTAAACAATAGTAACATGGAGAAGGTAGCAAAGTCATCGGAGAAACAGCAGAGGGACAGACTGGGACACCGGAAGGGCTGGATTTGGTTGCAGAGCCTGAGGTTCACCACCCCTGCGTTAGGGAGTTTGAGGGGATGCTGTGCACCCTAGTTCTGGTTATTTGTTTACTCTACCACACATTTGGAAACCTTCCTTTTCTGGACTACAATACCCGGACTCCCCCAGCCTACTGGCCATGATGGATGGGGGATTCTGGGGATGTGTCCATCCATAAAGTAACACTTCTAAATTCTGGATATAAAACTAGTGAATGGACCTTAAGATTCCTGATTCAAGTCCAGGGCAGGAATGCACATCTTCATAGGTTTCATTATCACAAGGCAAGAACAAATGATTTTTTTAAATCACTTTGTATTCACTAACACTAACAAGTTGGGATCGTCCATGCCATCGTATTTCCTATTTCCTTTATGGTTGTGAAAGCTGGACAGTGAAGAAAGCCAATACGAAGAAAACCAACTCATTTGAAATGTGGTGCTGGAGAAGACTTCTACAGACACCCTGGACTGCTAAAAAGACAAATGAATGGATCCTGGAGCAAATCAAGATTGAACTCTCCCTAGAAGCCAAGACGACAAAACATAGGCTGTCATACTCTGGCCACATCATAAGAAGACACCACTCACCAGAAAAGACAATAATGCTTGGGAAAGCAGTAAAAAAAGAGGAAGACCCCATTACAGTTGAGTAGACTCAATAAAGGAAGACATGTCCCTGAACTTGCAAGACCTGAGCAGGGCATTTGAGCATGGAGTGGCTTTGAGATCTCTCATCCATAGGGTCCCCATTATGTTGAAGTTGACCTGAAAGCAGTTAACAAGAATAAAAAAGCTGTATGTCAGAGGAAGGAACTGCCAAAACCCCCTCTGAATAATCCTTGCCTAAGAAAACCCTCTGAAATTCATGGGGTCACCCTAAGTTGACAGGAGACTTGAAGGCACACACACACACACACACAGTTAAAATGCAATTAATTGAAATGCAATTAAATAAAATTCCATATTTAAGCATATGGTTTTAAATGATTTTCTTTTGCTTTGATGTAATGGAAAGCACAATTTAAAAATACCATGCAGCACATGCAGCCCATTAAAGCTCTTTCCTTGTGGCCCCTTAGTCACCAAGTACTTGTTCAAGTAATAATAAAAAAGGGTCTTTACTTGCTGGCAGGAGGAGAGCGCAGAGGAGGCAGGCCTGGTCTCCGGTGGCAGAGAGTTCTATAGCCTGGACTCTTTCCTGTGTCTTCACCAAACATGCCTGTTCAAGTGGTAGGACTGAGAGAAAGCCCTCCTGTAAGCATCTTAAAACTTGGGCAGGCTCATATCATAGAATCATAGAATCATAGAATCATAGAATCATAGAGTTGGAAGAGACCCCAGGGGCCATCCAGTCCAACCCCCTTCTGCCATGCAGGAACCCACATCAAAGCATTCCCAACAGATGGCCATCCAGCCTCTGCTTAAAAACCTCCAAAGAAAGAGACTCCACCACACTTCATGGAGGCAGCAAATTCCACTGCCAGACAGCTCTGACCCTTAGGAAACTCTTCTTGGGGTTCAGGTGGAATCTCCTTTCCTGGAGCTTGAATCCACTGCTCCTTGTCCTAGTCTTTGGAGCGGTAGAGAACAAGCCTGTTCCCTCCTCAACATGACATCTCTTCAAATATTTAAACATGGCTATCATGTCCCCTCTTAACCTTCTCTTCTGCAGACTAAACATACCCAGCTGCCTAAGGCGTTCTTCATAGGGCATGGCTTCCAGACCCTTCACCATTTTGCTCGCCCTCCTCTGGACAACCAAAATGGTGAAGGGTCTGGAAGGGTATAATTTAAAGGGCTTCTTGCTGATCAGTTCCGTTTCAGCCTTGGCTTCTGTTCATGGCCATGATGGCCAGCTAGTAACTTCTGGAAAGTCATCTCAGGGCTGATAATAGTATTTGTTGTTGTTAACTGCTGTCAAGTTGACTTTGACTTAAGGAGACCCTATGGATGCGAGATCTCCAAGTCACCCTGTCCTCAACTGCCCTGCTCAGGTCTTGCAGATTCAGGGACGTGTCTTCCTTGATTGAGTCTATCCATCCATAATGCAGTTTCTCCTCTTTTCTTACTGCCGTCTACCTTCCAAAGCATCATCGTCTCTTCTAGTGAATCTTGTCTTCTCATGATATGGCCAAAGTAGGTCAGCCTCAGTTTAACCATCTTTGCTTCTAGAGAGAGTTCAGGCTTGATTTGCTGTAGCACCCATTGATTTGTCTATTTAGCTTAGTACTGACCTTAAATTGATCAGCCAATTATTGTAAGAGTTAGAGAGTTCATTGTTCATTTTCAGAGTGTTTATGTTAAACATCTAAAAATCATTTTTTCTGGTTCCTGAAATGTCACCAGTGTCCAGCTTTCTGTAAAATGTGCTTCATTTTTTCTCAAGTTTTGTTCATTCTTCCTTTCCAAGATCACAGTGAACTAAAAAGTAAACTGCAGCTTCGAGCGAGAGACAACATCCGGGTACTGATCTGCATTGAATCCCTTTGCCATCGTTACACGTGAGTAACATCTTTTTAAAAAAATGTTGGGCAGCAGAAAAGTGGGCTTGCAGTGGTGGGAGAATGCTTCTGGTTCAGGGTTCCAACCCTTCTGTTTTATTTTTTTCTCCGTCTCTGTTTTTCTCAGTGCAACTTAGGATCTGATTTACTCCCAAAATGAGATCGTTCTTTCTACACTAGAGCTGGGAAACCAGGGAAGGATTGGGGCCACATTAGCACCCCCAGGAGGCTATGATGGGCTGCACCTCCCCCTGCAACTGCTTCTTTGGGGGAAAAAACCACATTTTTTGGGAGGGGGGGCTTTTCTGGCCTATGTTAGGATCAAGAGAAAGTGAGTAACAACAGAAAGTCAGTAGAAGTCACTTCCTGTTTCAAGAAAAGGTCTTTCCTGGGCATAAAGTGCCCTGGAGGAGCCAAAATGTGGTGGAAATGTCTCCCCTTCCTAGAGGACATTTTGGGGAGAGTTGAAAAAATGAAATTTTTGACCCCTGGGGGCTGTGTGCCTCCAACTGTGGGGAAAATGGCTTCCATACCCTCTAGAGGTCATTTCAGAGCATTTTGTAACTTAAAACATAATATATATTTTGTTACCTTGGGAAATTGGACAGAGGGAGTATTGAAGGGGTGTTGTTGGGGTAATACTGCAACTTGTCCTGGGTCCGAGAAGGCAGCAAAGAAGTGGGACTCAGCACGGAGAGGGCTGAGGGGATCACTCAATGGACAGAGAAATGGTCTGCTGGGATAACTGGGAGTGATCCAAAGAACTGCTCAAAAACTGGGACTGTTTGTAGGAGAAAAAGTACCTGGAGGGCTAATCCTTTCCCGGGGAGAACAATGGGTGTTGCAGTGGGCACGAAGCTCCATACTGGTAATTTCCTTTGTGTGATGGGATTGCAAGGTGTTGCCAAAGTCTTAGGATCTTTGGCTGTGTTTTGTGGTGTGACTTCATGTAAATGGTCTTTGCCTGATGGAATATTTGCTCAGCTTGGGGCAGACACGCTAATCCCCTCAAGTTGGCTTCTTGGGGCTGTGGACCCTTTGTTTATTGGGAGTTTACACATCTCGAGGTCTCCTGGGGCTATGTGACTGGGGATTTTACTGGCCTGACCTGGTTTTCGAAGTTTGACCATTGCTGCCTATGTGCCCATCCAGGTGACCTCTCAGGTACATGGAATCATATTTTAATATCAAAATTGTAGACCTCGGGATAGGGTTTCTTGAGTGGAGTAACACAGTCCCTCTCCCACTTGGCTTTCAATCTTTTTCTTCTCAGCGGTCTTCGAATATTTTGTGTCCCCTGACCAGCTGTGGGCCTTATTGAGCTGTTTCTTCACTGGACTGTTTTCTCTAAGGTTCACGCATGCACACACAAACACACACGCACACACACGCACACACGACTTCTGCAAAGCTTCGGCTTCCTCCAGACTTGCTGATATATTCCTTTTGTACACAGGTACTGTGGTTTTAGCATTCACAACCTGAGCATGACAGAGAATGGTTCACAGCAGTTTTCCTCAGTGTTTGGTCTTGCAGATGTTTGGGCCTTTCATTTCCAGAATCCCTGACTATTAGCCATGCTGGGACTTCTAAGAGTTGAAGTCCAAAACATTCGGAGGACCAAAATCTGAGACCCGCTGGCGCAGAGCAAGCATGAGTTTTCCATCTCTTTCGGGCTTCAGCATCCAAGGGCCCAGCCAGCATGGCCGGTGCTGAGGGGTTGTGGGAACTGTGCTCAGAGTTTGAGAACTGCTGCCACAGAGCACAGATGGTCCCTGAGACATATACTGGAGTCTCATCCAAAGTTTAGATAAATTATGGATTAGAAAATTGTCAGAATCCTCCAAGTAGCATGCCACTGGAGTCTGGGCAAAATTGGTAATGTTTCCATTCTCTGGGCCATTTCCTCACTAGACTGTTATAGTGCTAATATTCCACTTTCAACATCCTGTGGAATCCTGGGGTTTGCAGTTTAGGGAGGGGCCTTGAGAATTCTTAGCCAGAGAGCTCTTGGGCCTCAGAAAACTACAAACCCCGGAATTCCACAGGGTGTTGGAAGTAGAATAAGAGCACTAGAACAATGTAGGACAGAAAGGCCCTTAGTCAAATCTGTCATGGAGATTTTCTTGGTAAGATTTGTTGCCTTTGTCTTTCTCTGAGGCTGAGAGAATGTGACTTACCTGAGGTCACCCAGTGGGTTTCCATGTCCAAATCCTGGCCTCCAAAGTCATAATTTGGACATGCACACACACCTGCCACTGAGTCTGTTTTGCCAGGGACGTGGCAACGGGGTTGTGTGCACGAGCCCAAACTGATCTTTGTTTGCACCCAGGCACACCCTTCTACCACATCTTTGTTGTTGGTACTGCTGCTGTGTCTCTCAGCAGGGCTTTGTGGACCCCCTGTGTGGTGTAAAACATAAGCGTCCCTCCAGGACAGGGCAGTGGTGTTCACCCACTCTTTCCCAAAATGGCCTCTCTGTTTTTCTAGCATAAGAATTTCCATTTTGGATCTTCTCCCAGCTGATTGTTCTTTGTCCTCCCCACCTAGCACTAGGAGAGAGAACTCTGCTGAAACAAACAAACAAACAAAAATTTAACCTGACAGGTCTACTGGCAGCCCTTGAAATCCCATGGTCCTCGTAAAGCAGAGTTTCGTGCAAGGTTTCAGAACGGAGATGTGCCCTTTCCCCTCTTCCTTGGGTCTCAAACGGATCCAATCTCTCCATTAAAAGTTCTAATTTAAACATTTTATTGGAGAATGGAGCAGAATATGTGGAGCCTCGAAGGGTAAATTCTTTTGTTGGCTGGATAAGACTGTTTGGGTATAATAAAATTCATATTTATAGCTAAGATGGTACCAGGCAGCAGAACCCCCACTAACCCAGTGGCTTGGCAAGGGCTTTAGCTATTGCTAGCATGGGATTGTTGTGGTGTTCCTCTCTTGTCCAATGGCATGGAGTTGTGATAATTTTTTCAGTTTACAAACCTATAATACTGCCTGCTTGTACCACAGAAAAGGCAACTGTGGCTATCTTGATTAGGGCTAGTGAAAGTTTCAGTCCATCAGCATTTGGAGAGCCATAGTTGCCCATTCCTGTTCTATCATGTCACATCATTGGTCCACCTAGACCAGGGGCCCATTCTCACTATGTAATTGCAGCACTATTATTCCACTTCAATGGCCATGGTTCTATCCTGCGATTGGTACCTTGGTGAGGCAGTAGGGCTCTCTGAGTAAGAATTCTAAATTCTCTAGTTTCCCTAAAGTGTCAGTCCCAGGATTCCATAGGATACAACCGTGACAGTTAAAGTGGAATAATAGCACTATAATTCTGTAGTGTGAATGGATTCCACGTCTACCTAGGCTGAGCACATTTTTTGTGTCTCTTTTTCTCTCTATAACACACAGACACACACACCAGGGGTGTAGTTGTTGGGGGAGTGAGGGCTTTGGAATAGAATAGCACAGAGCTTTCCAAACTTTTCATGTTGGTGACACACTTTTTAGACGTGCATCATTTTACGACACAGTAATTCAATAAGTAATTCAGTAAGTGGAGGCAGCTCCTCCATGTGGACCTGGCCCGCCACCGCCCTTGTCTTCCTCTGTCTGGGGTGGTGGGAGAGCCAGCATCTCCACCTGGGCCTGCCCCACCACCGCTGCCCTCACAGGGTCTTCCTTAGCCTGGGGCAGTAGCAGAGGTAGCCCCTTCACCCAAGCCTGGCCAACCACAGTGGCAGGAGACGCAACCCTTCCACCCATTACGTTCCAATGACACACCTACGTATTGCAGCCAACATACTAATGTGTCATGACACACAGCTTGGGAAGGTCTGGAATAGCAGCTTGAGTGTTCTCCTGGAGTCAACTCTGAGCCTGGAAATCCAGGTTTCAGGAGTGTCCAGGAGTGCATTTGCACAGCTAAAACTTATAGGCCATCTGTACCCACGCCTTGAGACATCAGGTCTGGCAACAGTTACAAATGCCTTGATTACATTTCAGTTGGATTACTGTAACTCACTCACCATGAGACTACCTTTGGAAACTGTTTGGAAACTTCAGTTGGTTCAAAATGCTGCAGTTAGAATGCTGACTGGGGCCAGTTATAGGGAACATATAATTTCCTTGTTAAAACAGCTTCCCTGGCAAGTGGTTTGTCTCTGGGCACAATTCAAAGTGCTGATTGTGGCCTATGAAGCCCTATATGGCTTAGATGCAGACTACCTGAAAGACCATATCCCCCCATACAAACCTGCCAGAGTTTTAAGATCTACAGGAGAAGGTTTCTCTCAGTCCTGGCTCACTTGGTGAAAACAGAGTTTACAAAACTAAATGTAAACATTGTCATCATTCTGGCCTTCCAGACAGTGGTGGCGGGTAGCTCCAACATTAAGGAGTGGTGAGTCCATTCTGGGTTTTAGTGAAATCTTTGACGGAGCTATTCAAGGTGCTGAATCTGTTTGGGGGGGTAGAGGCCAGCACCCTGGAGAGCTCCAATTCAGACTCAAAACTGATTCCCAGCCCCTAGTGACATTGCAGCTGCCAGTTGCTATTGCTTCCATGTGTTTTAATCTCATAAGGCCCAGCCACCATAGCCCAAAGTCAGATATTATGGGATTGTAGTCCCAGACTTCTACAGAGCACTAACTTACCACTTCTGCTAACTCCTCCTCCTCCATCGCAGAGGGGGTGTGAGCCCCTCTCCAGACCAAGCTGGGTGTCTCCCCAAATGATCTGACAGAAGTATACTAAATGGTCTAGCACTTAGAAATATGAGATATGAGAACAGTGATTGTTGCTAATTTTTCCCAAGAAGAACAAAGGTTCTCTGCTATCCATCCCATGCTCTCTTATTTGTAAGGTACTCTGAATACATGGAGAGGACTCAAGTTTACATTGTGCTTGTAACAGGCTTCACATTTAAAAATGTTTCAGTGATAATGGAGGGGGGAGCCAACTGCTTTCTCTGTGCAAGTAGGAAAAATTAATAACAACCTGTCTGCCAATGCTCAGCACTGCCTTAAAAAGAGTTCTGGGATCCCCTCCTCCTCCTCCTCCTCGTTTATTTAATTTATGTCCCACCCTACTTTCAACATGGGATGCAAAGCAGTTTACAACTGTACTGCTGTAGCTGCTATTGTACATACTGAAATGTGTTCCTTTTTTGACTATGAAACAATTCAGGGCATGCAAGACTTGAATCTGAGACATCCTGATGCAGAGCTTATCTCTTAGTGGTCACATTAATGATGATTAATTATGATTGCTCATTTCCTCACCCTGTTTCACCTCTCTAGGTCTTTGGAAGTCATTGCTGGCCTGGAAAGCAATAGCAAGATCTTCACTGTCAACGTCCATGGATTGCTACAGCTACAGGTAAGGCGAATGTAGCAGGCAGCTTACAGTAATATGGCGTTGGGCTTTCAGCTGATGCAGATAATGGCTTCCATGTTGGAGAGGGAATGACATGGGGGCCACCCATGTCTACTTTGGGTTTTAGCCTGAACTTTAAAGGTGTTATCCAGGGTGCTGAACTTCTTTGAGCTTCAAGTGGATTCACCTCCCCGCTTGACAGTGAAGCCACTGGCAAATTTTTCCTCCAGTAATTCCATATAAAAAGAAGCTCCACCTCTAGGATCACCATTTTGCGTGAGCTTCCAGCCAGCGGATTCTAAGGCTCTGACTAAATTAGGTTCTCTGTGATCTGCTGTCCTTCATCCCACATAGTGAGGTGGCTGTATCAGCAGTTTCCAGGCTGCAGCTGGCAGTTTAAAGATTAAACTGACAGTTTCAGCTTGGAAATTTGTTTTAGCCCATGTTAGGCAACCTCAAGCTCTCCAGGTGTTTTGAACTACATTTCCCACAATCCCTTGGCCATACTGGCTTAGGCTTCTGGGAGGTATGGTCCAAAACATCAAGAGGGTGGTGGTTTCCCTTACTTAAAAACACAGCCTGGTGTCCTCACTCTTCATGGAGTTACCTATAGGGTTCTGATCCCAACTGTATTCGTACTCATGGTTCTTCTAATGAGATATGACTTCTATAATATTTTATTATATGTTATTTGGTCCAAGTACATATACCAAGAGAGGTCTATGGTGTACGAAATGAGTTTGTTGTTGTCCTCTTGTGAACCTCTTGTGATGATTGGCAGGGCCCAGAATTATTTGGGAAGCAGAAGCCAGTATTCTGTTGATAATACATGCAAACATAATTCCACCTTAGATTTGTATGTGCATCATTTTGGTCATCACAGAGGTTTATATTTCCTTCCTTCCTCTGCAGGACTCACTCTGTTGCTGTGACAGCCACCTCTAATGGTCATCCCATTGCTCAAGGAAAGTGGAGGGGATCAGAAGAGCATCTACTAGGTTCCAATAACCAGACACAGACCGGTGACATCATCTGCTGAGATCTCTGGAGGACTCTGGGATATCTCAGTAGAAGATATTCTCAGTCTTTGGCTGTGGGAACATGACCAGACACATCTCCTGTCCTCTGTGCTCTCCACCATCCAGAGATGACTGTTGTGGGAATGCTGCCAGAATAATGTGGTGAATCCTGGGCCTCATGACAAGAGAGCCATAGTGGAGTTCTTCATGTAGAGTTATTAAGCTATCCATGACTATGTAGGGTCTCAGCTATAATTTGGGAAATATTAGAGTTAGATTAGATTCTGCTAATTCCAATGGTAACTGGTGGCTTCTGTGCCAGAGGGATAGTGAATCCAAGGAGCTATCCAAATGAGCTATCCAAGGTCTTGAACCCAAGCCCCAAGATAGATCTAGCACCTTGGACACTTCCTCTAGACTTCTAACTAAAAGCAGAAGAGATTACATGCTCCACTAATATGGAAATTATTGGTTGCCATTGGTTAATTTCCTAGATTGGGCATATTGTTCTGGGGGCGCTGACCTATTTTTATTTATACAAAGGTGTATATCCTACTTCTCTTGCTTATATGCAAGCCAAAATTGGTATCAGCAACTAATTCCAATCAAAATGGGTATTGGCAGCTAATCCTTTCACTCTAATTTGTGTTTGTTTGCTCTCTACAACACAGGCTGGACAGTATACTTCAATATTTGTCGACAACAGTGCCGGGGCACCTATCACCATTCAGAATGGCTCTGATTTCATGGGGATGCTTGTGGGAGTCTGATCCCAGACAAAGCCACAACACAGGGTGGCCAAGTGGGGAAAGAAATTAATCCGAAGACCTTGTCTGAACTTTGTCTACATATTTGAACTTTGATGCCCCCTATACCTGGACAATTGTCTCCTCTTTGCCACTGGTGTTCTGCAACTGAATGAAGCAAATCTATTTTTCCTTCTTCCAAAAGGTGTAAGAACAGTTGAAGAAAGAAAATGCTGGGAGATAGTACATGTGGCCCAGATCCAAAACCCAGATTAGGTTTTCCTCTCTCTTGATGGATTTTAGATCTCAGATCCTGATCAACCCTCTCAGTTCTGAGACCTTAAACCAGGTTTAGTTTAGATTGTTTTTAAAAAACGGTTATGGAAATACTGCTTATCTTATCCAGCCTAGACCCTTGGCTGTTTTGGCTAAAGTGGACAAAAGTAGCTTGCTTGTAGAGCCTGACACATTGGGTACAGATTGTCCCAGTTTCAGCCTCTAGCATGAACCTGGAAGTGAGATTCTACCGGCATTTGCGACTAACTGAAATTCCAGAAGACTCTTCAAACGCCCTGGTAGAGAGCGTTTCTGTAATCCAGTTTAGATATACTAACACATGTGTCCCCATGGCTGGGCCTGGCACCATCAAAAACAAACACTGTGGTCCCAGAACAACCTTGCCTCTTTCTTTTCTTGATCTAGGCTCTGGTCAGTGATGGATTCTTCCTCTAGCATAAAGATCTCATCTGGTTCCATTTCTAAGTCCTGACACTATTGATCAATAGAGTAACATAGTGGTGGGAACACACCAAAGATTGATCATTTTTGGCACTTCACAAGCCTTGATGGGCCCCCACGCTCTGGCAAGATAACGGGCTAGTCCATACAGAATCTCTATCCACCAGTGTAGATAATATTGAGCTAGATGGCCTGGGTGTTTGTGGGGCGAGGCGGAGTTTCATGATGCTATAGACTTCCTGTGTTTCAACTTCTGTGATGCTTCCTGCTTCCTGCATTTTAAACCAATGTGCAATTTTCATGGCAAACAATTTTACTGTAACAGAAGGAGAGACTAAATCTCAAGATGTAAAAAAAGAAATTTTATTGCACAATTAGAAATGCTGGGCTAATTTCTGCCGTAATCCCCCCTCCATTTTTCACAGCTGCAGACTTAATCTTTCTCTTCTTCTTGCCAACCTTCTGGTGTTCATGTGTGCCGTACAAAATGGCTTCTGTGTTTGCCAGGCTGCAGTAGAATTCCCTTGAACTTGTTGCAGTTAATAGATTTTGGATCAATTTATTCCTGGTTTTGGAGTTACTGTGGGTTCCCCAGTTATCTGCTGGGAACTTCTCCAAGTGAAACATGGGATAGAAGAATAATGTGTTATAAAAAGCCAAAATCTTGTCTGACAAATGAAACAGGACTATAAAGAGTAGTAAATCTGGCAGGACATCAAGCACTGATCATGACAGTCTTCATGACCAAACACTCAAGGAGATTCCAGAAATGCAGGTCGTTGAATTGATGAAGACCTACAAACCAGTACCATAAGGTTTCATTGCAACCAGGTCTTTTGTTAAACTTAGGTATCTTAATTGCCATTCAGGACCAAGTAAACTCCAAAATATTTTGCATTATCACAGGTATAGCTCACAACAATATATCATGGCTAGGAAAATTCATCCCCATCTCCTATGATGGGCTCTCGTTCATTGGAGCTCTTTAAACAAAAGTTGGATGGGTGTTTTTTGGGAGTGCCTTGTCTGTGTATTCCTATGTGGCAGGGGGATAGACAAGACAGCCATTTGTGGTCCTTTCCAGTTCTATGATTCTGCTGATCTTGAGTTGTGAATGTGTCACAGTTGATGTCATTGTCCCTGTTAATCCGAATGTCCCAGCCCCTTGACTTTGTGAGCCTTGCCTCCATAGTACCAATGGTTATGAGGCAAAGGAAAGCAAAATCGGGGAGGATTTCTTTTAGCTGGGTAACTATTGATATAACTCCAGTTTTTGCTGTATCCTGATTTATACTGACATTCTGAACCTACCTGCAAGAGACTGGCAGTGGCTGCTTTTAACATTTCTCATCATGGCTGTGTGTTTTATGATAGTTTAATAATTATTATAACTGAAAGAACTGTATATTATTTAAATTATCTGAGCTTGACAGCAAGATCTCAGCCTTACTGTATGAAGGCGAAGGACTGGAGCAACTCTGTATTGCCCTGACACTGCTGGACTCTTTTCTGTTGGTCCTGATTTTGTCATGCAAATCTGGACTGAATGAGAGAGGAACAAACACGCTCTTGCTCACATCCCTAAAAAGAACAGATGGACATATTTGGT
Source organism: Cyclura pinguis (assembly GCA_030412105.1). Taxonomy (NCBI): domain Eukaryota; kingdom Metazoa; phylum Chordata; class Lepidosauria; order Squamata; family Iguanidae; genus Cyclura; species Cyclura pinguis. Next base: position 10,768,687 of record CM059612.1, read on the forward strand.
CTGAAGAATGGCAGGACTGACTTGTAAAATCTGCTAATGCCTTTGCTTTTGGATAGATTGAAATACAACATGTGACCATCAACTCTACATTACTGGCACAAGTCCTCTTCTGTCAGTGTGGTTGTGGAACTGTGAGAAATTCTGTTCAAGCTGCGGTTGGGTTTTGATGCAACTCTGAGACAGCAGAACAAAATGTGGTGTGAAACTGGGAGAGCCATGTCCTTCTCCATCCATGATGATGTAACCTGTCACCAAATGTCATTGTAGCCCATGGGGTCCCCTTCTGGCCCAAGGAACAGGCAGGGGTTGGAATGGACCAGTGTTGGGAAATTCCTCCACTGCTTCCAACTCTGGCAAAAGTCATCAGAACAAGAATTTTGCTGGCATCTTGCATCAACGGAGGACTAACAAAAGAGATGGATAGTTTAGCTGCTAGGCTATGCTAGGAGCTTTGGCCCAGTGTTGTGGCAGAGACTGCCATCGCAAGCCTGTTCCTGGAAATTCAGCAGGGCCTTTATCCAGATCATGTTTTACTACATGCCTCCTCCCCTCTTCCTAAGAAGAGGGCCATTCATACTACACGATTATAGTGCTGTGGTTCCACTTTAATGACCACGGTTCAATTCTATGGCATCCTTGGACCGGCAGTTCAGAGAGGGGCATTTAGAATTCTCCATCTAAGAGCACTAATGCCTCCACCAACTGCAACCTCCAGGGTTATCAAAGTTGCCATGGCAGTTAAAGTGGAATTGTAGTGCCATAAGTGTGTAGTGTGAAAAGGCCTTAGGGCGGTGAAAGGAGATGCCTGGGTATACCAAACCAATGCTGTATCTCCAGAGATGTACTTATGGACCAGTCATTTTTCTGCCTCCATCCAAAATAGAAGGTCTAGAACCAGAAGGACTTTCAGGGCACACATTGTCATCTTGACATCCTTCAGGGTCTTTCCAATCTCCCCATGGCCCTAGTCTAAACTGAGACCTTCCATAAGTGCATGGTCCTTCTGTCATTGAGATGAAGTCTCATCCAACTTGTTGGAAGACCCCTTAAAGCAGAGATTAGAAATAACTCATTGTAAACACCAAGTTACTTGTCATTAATGGGTTTTGGCCATAACTAAGGCATAGTGATTCTTCCCTATCCAGTAATAACAATTTGTGATCTTGTTAACTGTCTGTGGCTCCATCCTATGAAATTCTGGGACTAGTAGTTTGATGAAGTACCTAGAATTTTGTCTTGGGGAGCTTTAGTCCAGTGCTTCTCAGGCCATCTGATGTGAGGGACAGGCAATTATTTTTTTTCCAGCGTGCCAGGGACTGACACCATGGCCATTTCTGCACTTACAGTGTTATAATACTGTTATTCCGCTTTAAACCTCCTGTGGAATTCTGGAGTTTGTACTTTACTGAGACCAAAGAGGTCTCTGCCTGAGAATTCTAAATGCCCCTCCCTAAACTACAAACCCCAGAATTCCACAGGATGTTGAAAGTGGAATAATAACACTATAACAGTGTAGTGTGAAAATGGCCCATGTTTCTGCCCATTGACTACAATGACTACTTTCTTTCCTGGAAACTGATCAAGGACCAGCGTGGTCCAGGGAGCACCCCTTTGAGTTGTATCACTCTAGTCAATGCAACAGAACTGTAGTACTACAGCTGTCCAGCAGAGAATCTAAGTCCCTCACCAAACTACAAATCCCAGAGTTCCATAGGACAACAATACATACTCTAGTTGCATTACAATTGTTGCCCAACTTCTTTTGTGGTGTCACTGTAACTTTCAGTAACTTTTATAGTTAGATGGGATGTATCGCTTCTTGCCTTAGATGTGTTGCTCTCCACAGGCCAGTGGCTTGTATCAGTCTGCCTTTTTTTTTTAAATTAACTTATTTTTAAATAGAGAGAAGCAGAGAGTTGTTTTTTAGAAGAACAACTACTTGAGGGTGTGCTTGAAACTGTAATGGGAACTTATTATTTCTTAAAAGTAACTTTCTAAGCTCTGGGCCTGAGAAGCACCCAGCATGATATTGGGAGATGGATTTAGGCCATTTCTGCACTAGACTGTTATACTGTGATTATTCCGCTTTCAGCATCCTATGGAATCCTGGGGTTTGCAGTTTAGGGAGGGGCCTCAAAGGCAAATAGCAGGATTCCGTATGATGTTGAAAGTGGAATAATCACGCTATAACAGTCTAGTGTGGAAATGACTTTAGTTGTAAAAGACATTTAAAGGGAGATACCTGATTGCCATTTGAAGCAGCAATCTTGTATGTCAAAGTGTGGTGTAGTGATTTGAGCCTTGGGCTACTGACCCTGGAGACCAGGGCCATTTCCGCAGTAGACTGTTATAGTGATATTATTCCACTTTCAACATCCTATGGAATCCTGGGGTTTGTGGTTCTGGGAGGGGCCGGCTGGCCCCTCCCGAAACCGCAAACCGCAGGATTCCATAGGATGTTGAAAGTGGAATAATAGTGCTATAACAGTCTAGTGCGGAAATGGCTCAGGGTTTGATTCTTTGCTCAGCCATGGAAACCCCCTGTGTGACCCTAGGCAAGTCATACACTCTCAACCCCCAGAAAAACCCCTCACCATAAGTTGGAAACAACTTGAAGACACACAGCAACAACATCAACAAGTGTTCTAAAATTAAAGAACTTCTGCTGGCTGGGGCAATTTTAGAAAACTGTAAAGCAGAGGCAAGCTTTGGAGAAGAAGGAAAAAAGCAACTAATTTCGGCAAGTGCTGCCCTTATAGAAAGTCTCTTGGCTTTTCTGGGTTGTCTTATGTTTTAATAAGATATATAAATAAGCCGGTCTATTTAGTCACGCTGTATACACAGGAGCCCCGGGGCACACATATAAAATTGTAAACATATCATCACACACCGCAGCAACTGCCAAATGGTCTGGCAGGAAAACCAGCTGACTGGCAAGGCGAGTGTGGAATTCTTTATGGAGCTGTTCTGGCATCGGTGGGGATAAAAACATATGCAGAATAGTGCAAGGTAAAAAGACATCCATTACATTTAATTCTCCATTTATACTTTGGACTAAAGTTATTTTTATTTTGATTTTTTATCTATTTCAGAAAAGAGATGGGGAATTCAGGCTGAGGTTGGAATTCTTTTTCTGGAAGGGTTTTACATTTTTTTGGGGGGTGGAGACACATTCTGTTGGTGGGTAGGGCCAAAGGCAAAGGGGTGGAGCAAAAAATACCAGCACCTCTAATCTGAGGCTCTTTCTGCACCTAACCGTTTTTCGCTGGGGTGCAGGGATCGCGTGAGCAGCCTCCAGCGAGAGGCTCTCACATCTCTGCTGCTTCAGCTCCACACGAGCTGCCTACTCCCAAGCAGGCAGTGTGAGAGCCCTGCCTCTTCTGTCCACAGTGCAGCCTGGGAGTTTCCCAGGCTGTGCTGGGACAGGAAGTGTGACTGCTGCGACTCCGGAGGCTCTGCACACATGGCAAGTGCGTGTGGGGCCCTCGAGCAATGTGCTGAAAGCCAAAAATGAAAAAGTACACGTGCAGCACCTGCCAGATCCTGGAGCGTCACGCGATTGTGAGTGCGTCGTGCAGATTGCTCCTCACAATCGTGCAATGCTCCAGGTGCCCTTTCGCATGGCAAATGCCATGCAAAACAGGCCTGAAAGCTTGTAGGGTTGCCTAGTACAGTTGACAGATTGAAAACTAGAGGGGACTTCTGTTCCTTTAATGGTTGTGTAGAAGAAGGAATTTCAGTAAGCATTGCTTGTTGCACAACCAGGTAATAAGCGACCCCTGCTTGACAAACAAGACCTACCGAAACAACTTCTTCTGCACAGTCATTAAATGTACAAGAACCCTCTCCACTTTTCACTCTGACAATCGTACAAGGAGAGGAATTTCAAAATGTGATTTTTTTAGAATGGGGAATACCTTGTATGAATGAATGGAAACAGCCAAACAATGGTGCTTTGGAGAAGAGGGTGTGGCAACCAAGACATTTCAGAGGGCCACCAAGAAATTTCAGAGGGCTAATTTCAGTGGGTTGGAAGACTGAAGATTGCAGGATTTAAGAGAGCTGGCATGGTGTAGCAGTTTAAGCACTGGAGACCACGGTTTGATTTCCTGGTTGGCCATGAAACCCACTGGGCGACCTTGGGTGTGTCACACATTCTCAGCCCCCAAAAATCCCATGATAGGTTAACCTTAGTTGGCCCTAAGCTGGAAATGACCTGAAGGCACAGAACAACAACAACAGCATGGTTGCTTCTCCCATGTTTTTCTGCTTTTAGTAACACTTAACCATGCACCTGAAAACTAGTGGCCACCATATAGGGAACAAAAACTCTTCTAGCAAGCTTTCCCTATTGCCCTAAAAGGTAGGGGACCTTGAGGTCCATCAGCAATACCAGCATCTCCTTAGAATTTGGGGGAATTATAGCTCAAAGGAGTACTGTGAGAGGAAGGTAACGGCAGGATCTTTTCACCTGTGTATACCAGTACTAACTGTAGAGGGGATTCCAGTAAAAAGTTGAGTAATTTATTGGAAATGTATTAATTGGGAATTAATAGACACACACACAAGACATAGAATCATAGAATCATAGAATCATAGAAATGTAGAGTTGGAAGAGACCACACGAGCCATCCAGTCCAACCCCCTACCATGCAGGAATACCCTCAAAGCATTCCCGACAGATGGCCATCCAGCCTCTGCTTAAAAACCTCCAAGGAAGGAGACTCCACTACACTCCGAGGCAGCATATTCCACTGGCGGACAGCCCTGACTGTCAGGAAGTTCTTCCTGAGGTTCAGGTGGAATCTCCTTTCTTGCAGCTTGAATCCATTGCTCCTTGTCCTGGTCTCTGGAGCGGCAGAAAACAAGCCCTCTGGAGCAGAAAACAAGCCCTCTGGAGTGGCAGAAATCATTTATTTATTGGGAATTTATTTATTGAGAATTAATAGATACACACAAGAAATCAAACAGTCTCATGAACTAGATAAGGCTGTTGAAGGAAAAGGTGAGAAAGGTTGGATAGAGAGAAATTTTGGGTAGAAGGGTGATATTTACTGGTCCTGAAGCAGAAGGTTGAAGCAGAGTGACTCAAACGAGAGTTTGAAGGCAACGCGGAGGAATGGCAGTCTGGAGTGCAGTGTGATGCCCAATGTGCTTGCAAATTACCTGGGCTGGAGCTGGGGTTTTTATACCCTCTTTCCTACCCTGAAGGGGGTGTGTGTTTATTGCCTTCTGGCCGAGCAAACAAAGAGGTCCAGAATGGCCTGATTGTCTTACCTTTAGGTAACAAAGCATTGGTGGGAGCCATGACAGTCTCTTAATGTCTTGGTTGGGTAAGTTAAATAGGAAAGAAAGGATATACACACAGCAGGAGCGCATGCCTGCTGTACCTGGGCAGTTTTGTTTTCTATTGTATTTGGAGGTCAAGTCATTGAGAGGATTATTCCAAACCCATTAACATCAGGGGTTTCCGTCTAATCCTCTTGAACTTATGACATGGCCATGCTGAGGTCATCCTGACCTAGTACATGCTCACAGCTAGTGTCCTACCACTGCATGTTTTCCTGCCATAAGTGTCTAGTTTTATAAGAAAATGATATTTTTGGCAATTTTGCTATCCAGCAGAATGGGGTTGTAAGGTGTGGTAACACCTCTGTCTTAGTAGGGCATGCTATACTTTTTTTCTTCCAAAAAATCTAGTAAGGTCCCCAGTCCTTCAGAAAAGCCACCACTGAGTTTTCTCTTATCAAGATTGTCAGTTCATTCATTTCAGCTAAATCCAACATTGTATCAGCGAGTCCTTTTGTATTCTTCCACTTCTGTGCATATAATAGTCATGCATATAAAAGCTGGCCATACATCGTAATACCTCTTCCCCAGTTGATCCTGAGTTTACTTCCATTGTTACAAACTGAGTTCAAAGTGTAAAAGTAGTTTACACTCAATTAATTCAGCAGAGAGTAGAAGAAAGAAGGGAGAGGAATCTTGTACTTCCCTGTAAGTTCAGGCAAAAGCAAACTGCTGCTCCTCGTAGGGCTTCTCTTGAAGGGTGACACCAGTTATAAGCACTTGTTAACAACATACAATGGCTCCTCCACTTTTACAAGGGTTCAGGACACAGAAACCTCAAAAATGTGGAAAAATTGTGAATAACTCTCCCCCAATCTCCCTCTAATTTCCTTCCAGGGCTCCCACCTCCCATTCCCTTGCTTATTGCCTTGGAACAAGTTCTCAGCAACAGTGCCAGAGGCAAGAGAATGGGAATGGGAAGTTCTGGAGGGGAGAAGGAAGGCACACACATACTTCCTTACCCCCCATTTCCTTGCCTCCCTCTGGGCACTTGCCTTCCTTCTCCATGCCCAGCAAAACGTAAGGAAATGAGAAGAGGAGAATGAGGGAAGGCACACACATGCTTCATGATCGATCAAATTTGCTAAGGTCAAACCCTCAATTGTGGAGGAAGGACTGTACAACATTGAAGAGGCACAGAAGAGGACAAATGATAGGGTTTTAGCAAGGAAGTGTTGAGTATTAGTTGGGAGCTGGGTGTTAGCCCTTTGAGGAAATTCTATGAAAGCTAAAACTGTTTACGAATCAGCCTTCTTTTAGCAGAGTAGCAGCAAAAGCATGTCCCAGTCTCTGTGTGGCTTCCCTGAACTGAGACTGACTTGGAAAGCAAAACAAGACAGGCAGTTTCAGGTTACAAACTTATGAAAAATGTACTAATGAATTTTATAGTTACGTATGCATCGGAGAGTATAGATCCTAACTAGCTAACAAAAAGATTACGTAAGATAGTAGCTTCATTCTTAACTCACCATCTTCTTGGTGGAGAGGTGAAGCATGGTCAGAGGCAAGGAAGTAGAAGCCAACAATGGGAAAAGAGGGCAAAGAGAGAGAGGTCTGAGAAGTGTGGTCTTTTATTTAAGGCCAGTGACCCCACGGTCTATCTTGGGTCACATGGTCTGGTCACCTGGATACTGTAGCCATGCCTTTAAATAACACAAAGAACAACACTGAGGCTTTGGTTGAGAAGACAAAAGGCTTTGACATGCAAAGGAAAAAGAAACTCTATGCCAGCTAAACCCCACTTGCCCTAGAATAAGGTGGTGGTAGTTGGGGGAGAGAACGCCAGAATTTTCCAACAGTATGGGAATTATTCAAGAGAAACTGGGAGTGCTGGAATTTAGGACATTCTGCATAGTTCTTGCACTATGATCCCACTTTAACTGGCATGGTGACATCCTGTGAGGTGCTGGAGTTTAGTGGGGTGCTGGAGGTCTGTGGCTGAGAATTCTAAAACACCCTGCCCTAAACTGCAGCTCTCAGGATTCCATGGGATGCAACCAGAAAAATTCCACTGGAATCACAATGCAGTTAATTTATGTAGCGTGAACAAGCTGCATTGTCCCTAGAGCTAGAATCTGAAGCCAGAAGTCGAATTGTTCCTCAGGTGCTTATTCTGGCCATTTTCCAGAAATTATGTGGTGCTGAAGAGATCTTACAAAGGAGTGATTATTACTGGAGGAAGTGTCAATAGGTGTGTGGAGGGGGGAGGCAAATTGGAGCCTATCAATCAAGAGGTAGATAATTGCATTTGGAGTTATTTAATGGCATTAAATAAAAGAAAATTAAATTGTGAATAAGATTGTGCAGAAGAATGAAATGTTCTGTTATCTGAAAACAAAGGTCAAAGAGTGGTCATGCTATGCCAGTGTCTTTGCATGAAAACTGCATGGCTCCATGTGCTGTATGTTGACCAAAGGAGGGTCTTTTTGTGTTTCCACACTGACCTTCCCTGCCCCACAGAACCCCATCACATTTCTACAAAATAAAAATTGTGAATCATGTCTCCGAAAGCCTCCAGAACATGGGGGAGAGTTGCTGTTTTGAAAACTGGAGTCCTTATCTAACAACACATAGAATCATAGAGTTAGAAGAGACCCCAGAGGCCATCCAATCCAACCACAATCTGCCATGCAGGAACCCACATCAAAGCACTCCCGACAGAGGGCCATCCAGCCTCTGCTTAAAAACCTCCAAAGAAGGAGACTCCACCACACTCCACTGAGGCAGCAGATTCCACTGCTGGACAGCCCTGACCATCAGGAAGTTCTTCCTGAGGTTTGTGTGGAATCTCTTTTCCTGTAGCTTGAATCCATTGCTCCTTGTCCTGGTCTCTGGAGCAGCAGAAAACAAGCCCACTCCATTCTCGACATGACATCCCTTCAAATATTTTAACATGGCTATCATGTCACCTTTTAACCTTTTCTTCTGCAGACTAAACATTCCCAGCTCCCTAAGCCGTTCCTCATAGGGCTTCATGGTTTCCAGACCCTTCACCGTTTTGGTCGCTGTCCTCTGGACATGCTCCAGCTTGTCAATATCCTTCTTGAACTGTGGTGCCCAGGACTGGAATGGTCCAAGGCAGACAGGAGAAAAATGAAAGCTAGGTTAACAGGAAGACTATGTTGTACTTCTGTTAGGTATCCTAGAGCTTGATTATAATAAATTTTAGGGGAAAGTCCAGAAGCATACCCTTTCTTTCTGCAAAATGGGGAGGTTGCTTCTTTAACATGTCAGGGAATATGCTTAGGACTGTGTACTGATGGCTCTAAGCATATGTACTTGTAAGGAAACCCCACTAAAATGAATGCAACTTGTGCATGAAGAAATTGTCCCTCGCATAAGGGCCCAGGACATGAAGGTCCGAGATACGGGAAGGAGAAAGAGAGAGAGAGAGAGAGAATATCTGTTCTCGGCATCTCTCCTGCGTGCCTCCTTTTCGTAGCTGCTAATACACTCAATCCTTCTGGCACCCAGACAGCTCTCTGTCTCCGCTCTCATGCAGCCTTGGAATATTTTCCCTGGCAGGGACTTGACAGGTTACGGGGTTTTAAAACCCTCTTCGGATTTCAGGTTTTTGTAAATGATTATGATGCCACACTCCAGACTGACTCCAGGGGTATTTACGTTGGATTAGCCGTGGCACATTGCCTTCCCTTGCCTGAGAGATAGGCGGGGGAGGCGCACAGCGTCTGTGAACTCCTTGCGAGTGGCAGGGTGTTTAATGCTTCTGGCAGAATTTGTCACCAAAATCACCACCATCAGCAGTGTCAGGAGCAACCTCACTGACAACAGCAAAACCAACAAACAGCTCATGGGCACAGATTAGAAATAATGGCTTGGATAGCGGCAACAGGGGAAAAAGTTGTTTGTGGACTGTTTCAGAATCCCCCAACCTGCATAGAGATTTGGGGCATGGGGGTAGTCCAAAAACAGGACTTTTCTCCACTGCTGGACCTGGAAATAAATGCATACACTCAAGCATCTGCATGGGCAGTTCTGTGTCCAGTTCTGGGCATCACAGTTCAAGAAGGACATTGACAAGTCGGAACGTGTCCAGAGGAGAGTGACCAAGATGGTAAAAGATTAGGAAGTCAGCCCTATGGGGCTCAGTGTATGTTTAGCTTGGAGAAGAGAAGACTGAGAGGTGATTTTATAGCCCTACTAGCATATATACCCAGCTTTGCCCGGGATTTTATTTTCTCATAGATAATGCTTGTTAGAAAGTGTTGAGATCCTGTGTCTCTAATTCCCCCAAACTTTCTTGTCCAGTTGCTGTAACTTTTCCCCATATCCCCCAATCCAATCTGTATTCCGACGTAATAAAGTACAGAGGTTGGATTCTTGAGGTAGTATACTGCCCTCCTCCTTGCTGCTAGGCCTCATCTCTATAGCAACTGGCCTATTCAAGAGAGACCTCCAAAGAAGAAGCATCCATCACTCACAGTCAATTCCACTGTTGGACAGCTCTTAAAGCAAAGAAGTTTTTCCAGATGTTAGGAGAATCTCTTTTTTTTGTAATTTGGATCCATTAGTTGAGTCCATTTGTTTATCTCTGGAGCAGCACAAAACAAACTTCCTTCAGTTTCTACATGTCATTATTTGCATATTTAAAGATAGCTATCATGTCACTTTTCAACCTTCTCCAAGCTAAACATAACCATCTCATAAGTAATTCATAAGGCTTACTTTCTTAAACTTTGATCATCTCAGTTGCCTTTCTCTGGGCACATTCCAGCCAGATGATATCCTTCTTAAACTGTGGCTCCCAGAACTGGACACAGTATTCCAGGTCAAGTTTGACTAAAGCAGAACACATTGGCTCTAGTCTTTCCCTTGATCTGGACAATAACTCTCATTGATGGAACTCAGAATTGCATTGGCTCTCTTGGCTGTTGCATCACACTGTTGACTTATGTTTAGCTTGTGGTCTAAGACTTCTAAATCCTTTCCACATGTACCACTTCATGCAGGGTGTCACCCACCCTATATTTGTGTATTTCATTTTTCCCATCTAAAGGAACATGGCTCATAAACTTTAACAGTTAAAGCTTTGAGCTATGCCAAATAATCTGAGCTCCATTTTGCACTAAGTACAAATTGTCACATTCACCTTAAATGTTGCCAGTTAGGGTGAAAGGATGAAGGTAGCATGGGCAGCTTACGCATGCTATTTGAATAAATGCAGAGCCAGCTGCTTTGTACTGTTTCCCCCTATATTTAGTGCACTGAAAATATGTCTTGACATTAAAAATTCGCTGCTATGTTTGGCCAAGATTTTGCAAGATCAGCTTTTGCTTGTGAGCATCTCAGTTTCTGTCACTAGAACCTCTTGGTGGCATACTTATGTATTCGTGGGGACTCTTTGTCCCAGATGTGCAATAGAAGTGAGAGTACTCCTGGGCACATTGGCTGTGTAGGTGTACCCAGGCACATTCTGGCTGCCCTCACACACCCAGAGAAATAACAGCCCTACACTGGAGGTGGAAGCAGCTTCTCCTTTCCTGGGTGTATAAGGGAAGCCAGAATGCTGCCCAGCCATATCCCAAGGGTCAATCAGCAGCCAATGGGATGGAGCTGGGCCCATAAACAACCTACCTGCTGTTACATGGGTGCGGGGAGGAGGGAAATGGAAATAACAATGACATAAGTATCCTGGCAAAGACTTGCACTCCTTTGGATTATTGTTGATCATAAATTGAACATGAGCCAGTAGTGTGATGCTGCAGCAAAGAAGGCAAGTGCTATTTTAGCCTGCATTAATAGAAGTGTACTTTCCCTGTCAAGGGATGTAATAGTCCTCCTATATTCTGTATTGGTCAGGTCTCATCTGGAGTACTACTTTCAGTTCTGGGTATCTTCTTTTAAGAAGAATATAGACAAGTCAGAGTGGATTCAGAGAAGGTCAACAAGGATGATAAGAGATATGGAGGGCAAAACATATAAGGGAAGGTTGAACGAGCTGGGCATGTTCAGCTTGGTGAAGAGAAAACTGAAGGGTGATGTGATTGTACTGTTTAAATACTTCAAGGGCTGTCACAGAGAGGATGGGGCAGGTTTGTTCTCTGCTGCCGAAGGGAATGGGACCAGAAATAATGGTTTTAAGTTACAAGAGGGTAGATTTCAATTGAACATTAGAAGGAGTTTCTTGACAGTAAGAGCTGCAATGAAACCAATGACCTAGAGAGGTGGTGAGGACTCATACTCTGGACCTCTTAAAAAAATAGGCTAGACAGCTACCTGCTGGGGATGCGTTACCTGGATTTCCTGCACTGAGTCAGGAGGGGGTGTTAGACTGAAGGCCTATGGAGCCCCTTCCAGCTCTGAAACTCTATGATTCTTAAAGTCAAGAAGTTCTACATAGTGTCTTGTCCTTTGCCCCAGGCAGCAAAATGTTCTGGGCTGGTCTTGGCCTTGGACCAGAGACTTTGCTGTTTTCCTGCTCAGAATGTGACAGGGAGAAGCCTGATTAAACCTCTGCCATCCCACTTTTTTCAGGTGCTTTTAAAATGCCCCAGTTTCTCTCTCCTCCTCTCAATTCCCTGGCTCATTTCAGTTCCTGCAATGCAGATCAAAATCCAAAACCAGTGTATTTAATTAAATCAGCGGGGGGAGAGGAGAGAACAAGGTGGAATCTTGCCTTTCCCATTAGGATCAGGCAAAAGATCCTCTCACAACTTTTGCCAGCTGGGCCACACTCTGATGTTGCTTGGTCACATGAGTCCCAGTTCTCATCTGTGAAATGTTGGTGGATGTAGAATTATAAAATCACAGAATCATAGAGTAGGAAGAGACCCCAGGGGTCATCCAGTCCAACCCCCTTCTGCCATGCAGGAACACAAATCAAAGCACTCCCAACAGCTGGCCATCCAGCCTCTGCTTAAAAACCTCCAAAGAAGGAGGAGACTCCGTCACACTCCATTGAGGCAGCAGATTCCACTGCCAGACAGCTCTGACTGTCAGGAAGTTCTTCCTGAGGTTCAGGTGGAATCTCCTTTCCTGTGGCTTCAATCCATTGCTCCTTGTCCTAGTCTCTGAAGCAGTGGAAAACAAGCCCACTCCCTCCTCGACATGACATCCTTTCAAATATTTAAACATGGCTATCATGTCCCCTCTTGACCTTCTCTTCTGCAGATTAAACATACCCAGCTCCCTAAGCCGTTCCTCACAGGGCTTCATGACTGCCAGACTCTTCACCATTTTGGTCGTCCTCCTCTGGATATGTTCCAGCTTGTCGATATCGTTCTTGAATTGAGGTGCCCAGAACTGGACACAGTATTCCAAATGAGGCCTAACCAATGCAGAATAGAGTGGTACCATTACCTCCCTTGATCTAGACACCATACTCCTATTGATGCAACCAGGAATCGCGTTGGCTTTCTTGGCTGCTGCATCACACTGCTGACTCATGTTCAGCTTGTGAACAAGACTCCTAGATCTCTCTCACTTGTACTGCTATCCAGCCACACTTCCCCCATCCTATATTTGTGCATTCTATTTTTTCTGCCTAGGTGTAGGACCTTACATTTCTGTTGAAATTCATTTTGTTAGCTTTGGCCCACCTCTCCAATCTGTCAAGGTCATTTTGAGTATTTATCCTGTCCTCTGGTGTATTAGCAACCCCTCCCAATTTGGTGTCATCTGCAAATTTGATCAGCCTGCCTGCTATCCCTTCATCCAGTATGATGTTATCTTTTTGGACTACTGTGCTGGCTAGGGAATTCTGGGAGTTGTCGTCCAAAAAAGGTATTACTTCCAAGCTCTGATGTTGATGTGATCTTCTAGGACATCATGATAAACACAATACCGCAAAGCAGGTTGGCCAGTGCATTGGTGCTGACTGCCCTGTGTCGAAATCCCTCCAGCCACACCTCGCAAAGTCATCCTTGGCTTAAGTAACAGATCCCTGGAGAGGCATCAGGTGAAGAATTTGTGCGTGGGTGGATGTGCGTAACTCTCTTGAGGATCAAGCTGGGTGTGGCACATGGGCCTGTGTACATGTGATTTAGCTTGCGTGTGTGTGCAGGAAAGTGGGCCTTCACCTGTGTGCACCTGGAGTATGACTGTGAAATGCTTGGTTAGACAAACCCTTGACTTTGGAGATATGAAAGAAAAACTCTCAGCACCTCAGTGAGGTCAGACAACTTGCAAGAAATATCCAAGAAAGGTGACTTTCAAAATTTGATTTGTAGAACTGGAAGAGACTGCAAGGGCCATTGAGTCCAACCCCCTGCCATGCAGGAAAAAAAAAAAATCAAAGCACTCCTAATAGATGGCCATCCAGCTTCTGTTTAAAAACCTCTAAAGATGGAGACTCTACCACACATTTGGAAACCCCCTTCTTTTTTTGGACTGCAGCACCCAGAATCTGCCAGCCTACTGGCCGTGATGGATGGGGAATTTTGGGAATTGTCCATCCATAAAGTAACACTTCTAAACTCTGGATATGAAACTAGTGAATGGGCCTTAAAATTCAAGTCTGGGGCAGGAATGTACATCTTCATCAATTTCATTATCACGAGGCAAGAATGAATTTTTTTTAATCATTTTGTCTTCAGTAATACTAAAGCTAGGATTGTCCATGCCATTGTATTTCCAATTCCTGTGTATGGTTGTGAAAACTGGACAGTGAAGAAAGCTGATGGGAAGAAAATCAACTTATTCAAAATGTGGTGCTGGAGAAGAGTTCTAAAGACACTCTGTCCTTCATACAGATCTTCACATGGCCGGTAGGCAAACGGAGACCGAAGTGTTGATCGAAGTAGTAAGGCTGCTTGATGGATGTGTTAAGTTACTGAACCAAGGGCAGCAAGTCAGTTGCTAAAAATATGCAAGTTACAAGTTGAGTTGAGTCAGTGTGTCATTTACTGCCAAGCTGAGTCCAAGTCGAGTTTGACTTGAGTCCAAGGCCAGTTCCACACTCAATTGTTCTAGTGCTATGATTCCACTTTCAATGTCCTATGGATTCCTCGGGTTTGCAGTTTAGGGAGAGGCATTTAGAATTCTCAGCCAGAGAGCTCTTGGGCCTCAGGAAACTACAAACCTCAGAATTTCATAGGAGGTTGAAAGTGGAATAATAGCACTATAACAGTCCAGTGCGGAAATAGCCATAGGACTGGAAGCAGGTGTCTGCTCTCCAAGTGCTTACTGCTGACAGACAGTTCAACCCCTTCCTGTCCCTTCCTAAGACTCCTAAGATAATGTGGAGAAATCTTTAAACAGAAGTCTCTTCTCCATAAGATAAGACAGGAGTCCTCCCTAATCTTTGCCACTAGGCTTGAACAGGAGCTTCCCATGTGCTACCAACGAGAATTTCTGCACACTTTCCATCCAGCATTCCCATATCCTGAAGTGTTTGAGGAAATCTTTCAATGCAGAAATACATTTCCCCCCCTGTGAACCTCGTAGGGGTGTTTTTTGTGTGCATAAATTGCTATTTTGTGCAAAACCCAGTAATTTTGCACAAAAATATTTGGATATCCATAAAATGTTTTGTGCAGTCGCATAGGGATGGGGGAGGGCAATGGGGGAAGTTCGCCCTGGGCAGCAATGTTTTTGGGGCATCCTGGCTCGTAGCCACGCCCCTGCATGCCGTGGCCACGCCCCCACCTCCCCACTCCAAGCTCTGCCACTGGTTGTGTGTGTGTGTGTGTGTGTGTGTGAGAAACATCTTTTTGTGTAGAAAATGTGGGATTTCCATGCATTAAAAAAAGACCCACATGCAATTCTGCGCAGGATAATTTCCCCAAACGCTAAGATACATGAATACTGGGTTCAAACTGCACATACTTTTTCCCTGTGTGTTACTGTTCCCAATTGATGTTTTTTAAAAAAATATTTTTATGAAACACACACATTATATATATATAAATGCATATAAGGATAATAATGCTAACAAAAACACAGAAAAACATGAAAAACCACATTAACACACTGCTTAATTTTTGGTTTTGAAAGGTAGTGGTTGTCAGTGTAATTTTCTCCCTCTTTCTAGCTTTTAATTTCTTTTCAGCTTTTTAAAATTCTGATATACTTATATATATTTAAAAGAAGTAGGCCTTAAATGAAATGATATCCATCCTCAGTAGAGCTGGAAATCAACTAGTAGTGAATCCTCTTGGTGTCTTAAGTTTAGTTGCGTGTGTTATTGTATGTTTTTAATCTGTACTAGTTTTAATCATTTGTAAGCCACCTTGAACCCCATATTTGGAAAAAAAACCCCTAGGATATAAATAAATATAGAATCATAGAATCATAGGGTTGGAAGAGACCCCAGGGGCCATCCAGTCCAACCCCCTGCTATGCAGGAACACCCATCAAAGCACTCCCAACAGATGGCCATCCAGCCTTTGCTTAAAAACCTCCAAAGAAGGAGACTCCACCACACTCTGTGGAGGCAGCAGATTCCACTGCCGGACAGCTCTGACCCTTAGGAAGCTCTTCTTGAGGTTCAGGTGGAATCTCTTTTCCTGTTGTTTGAATCCATTGCTCCTTGTCCTAGTCTCTGGAGCAGCGGAAAACAAGCCTGCTCCCTCCTCGACATGACATCCCTTCAAATATTTAAACATGGCTATCATGTCCCCTCTTAACCTCCTCTTCTGCAGACTAAACATCTCCAGCTCCCTAAGCTGCTACTCATAGGACATGGCTTCCAGACCCCCCACCAAAATGGCTGCCCTCCTCTGGACACGCTCCAGCTTGTCAATATCCACATCAATAGCCCAAAGAGGCCTTCTGGGGCCATCGTCTAGTCTCTCATAGGCCTCCCAGGGCCCTAGTCTGGCTTACAGATGACCACACCTGCATCCCCATCATTCAAGGGTCTCCCAGTTTCTCCTTCATTTTGAAAGGGTGAAATGCCTCTCCCAAGAATTATTTATCATATCTTAAATTCAATAAATGATTTTGGGATTGGTATTTTGGTTCTACCCTTTTGCCTTTGGCCCTGCTCATCAAATTAGAGTTGTTGGACTAAAACCCAGAGATGTCTCCTCTACCTTTAAGGGCATAGAAGAGGAAGTTTCAGCAGGTCTTATTTGTCGGGTAACCAGATAACAAGCAACCCCTGCTAAAAATTCCCTCTCATACACAACCATTAAAGGTAAGGAGCCCCCTCCAGTTTTCACTATGGCAACCATAACAGCGATACATCTCTCCCCACAATTCTCTGAAATTGAATTTGGCCCTTAGGTTGAAAACGGTTCTTCATCCTTGGAAATAACCCAGGGGATAATAAAACAGCAAGGAAGGGAAGAAACGGAAGGGTCTTGGACAAGAAGTGTATTGTTAGGATGGAAAGTTCCATCTTTCTGGGTTGGGCCAGATATTTGCTCTAAGAGGTAAATATTTCCCAAGATCTTGCTGGAGGCTTCAACCGCTCATCAGCTGCATCGTAAGTGAGCAATAGCATCCCAGTTACAGCCCGCTACGCTTTTCCCTTTGAATTTGCCTTGGCTGCAGCAGGTTAGCAACAGCTTTGCTAACAGCATTGCTGTTTTGACACCTGTGTGTTCAGCAGGCCTTAACCCTGTAACCACAAGCAGTGCGAAAGGCATGAAAGGCAAGACTGAAAAATGTACATACATTCTCTCCAACAATCCCAGTTAATCCTCTGTCATCCCACATTTTCACCTGCTTTGAAAATGTCCCAGTTTCTCTCATCTCCCACTTTGCCAACTCACCCTCAGCTTCAGTTGCTGCAAACTGAGTCCTTTTCCGCACCGTACCTTTTAGCAAAGATGTCCGGTGGGGATCCCAGCAGTGGCTCTGCCAGGAGGGGAGTGCGACAGGAGCATTCCCCTCCACATTGGCTGGATCCCTGCAGAAGGGAGCGCAATGGCCACACCTTTTCCTTCCTTCTGCAGTGCAGCCAGGTACTTTCCCAGGCTGCGCCGGGGCAGGAAATGCAGCCATTGTGCTTCTGTGGCTTCTGAAGGACAGGTAAGTTCAGGATGGTGGCATGATCGTGTGTCATTGATGTGGAAAATCTGTCAATTATTTAATCTGTGATTGCACTGCCTAGGAACGGGAGAAGAACAGGACTGCAATGATGTCATGCAGAAGTGTCATTGCAGTCCTGTCCTTCTCCTGTCCCCACTGCAGGATGGGACAGTGGTGCGGAAAATTCTGATTTCAACGAGCCAAAGGAGTTTGTACTCCATAAACTCAGCAGGCAGGAGAGGGGAGAGCCCTGCCCTTCCCAGTAAGCTCAGGCAAAAGCAAACAGCTACAGCCATTCCTAGTTGATACGTTCTTGCTTATTAATAACTTTTGCCACCTTGACGACACTCTGATGCTTGTGGCCACATGTATCCCAATTATCATCTGTGAAATATTGGAAGTTATGCACACACAATCAACTCCTTTGAAATGTGGTGCTAGAGAAGAGTTCTACGGATACCCTGGACTGCTAAAAAGACATCAAGCCTGAACTCTACTCTAAAAGCCAAGATAACTAAACTGAGGTTGTCATGCTTTGGCCATATCACGAGATGACCTGACTCACTACGAAGGACAATATTTCTTGGTGAAGTAGTAGGCAGTAAGAAAAGAGCAAGACCTTATTATAGATGGATAGACTCAATCAAGGAAGACAAATCCCTGAACTTGTAAGACCTGAGCAGGGTGGTTGAGGATAGAACAATTTGGAGATCTCTCATCCATAGGGCCACCGTAAGTCAAAGCCAACTTGACTTGGCAGTTAACAATAACATGCCCACAACAAAAACTATAGCAGCCAGACAATTTTTTGCTGCTAGATTTAATTAACAGCCCAGCGAATGTTCCTAATTTTACTTTGTTATTCTTCTTGTGGTTTGTGTCTATACTTCCTAATATCCTGCTTGGCTCCTGGTTTACGATGGGAGAATCGCTTTAATGTGATGTTGAACTGACATACGCATAGCTGTTTGCTGGAGGTGTCCAGTCACATTGTCCTTATCTGCTCCTTCCACATTGCTGGTGTGTAAAATGAGATGTGTATATTGATTTAAACACCTTGCAAATAAAATCTTGGTTCAAACTGAGTGCTACTGTTCCTTTCTACTTCACTCCAAGGAAGCGTCTCCGATGATGGTTGTCACTAGAAATGGACTTGATGACAGTGAACAAACTGAAACTTCATTCAGACAAGCCAGAAGTGTTCCTAGTCAGCTGAATGGCAGATCTGGGAATAGGAATTCAGCTTGTGCTGCATGAGGTCACACTCCTCCTGAAATCTCAAGTTTGCAGCCTGAGTTCCTGGACTCAATCCTGAATGTGAAAGCTCAGGTTTCATTGTTGGTCAGGAGTACTTTTGCATAGTGAAGCCTTGTGTCATAGCTGTGGTCTGTTCCTAGAATTGTCAGATTTGGCTGTGGCTACACATACCTTAGTTATATCCCCTCTGGATTACTTTAACATGCTATATGTAAGACTGCCTTGGAAGAGTGTTTGGAAACGTTAGGGAGTCCAAAGACCTGCAGCCAGAAATGAACTGGCACTCAGTGGAGCTGTTGCAACAAGGGTTGCAACAGCTTGCTGCAACAGCACCACTGAAGGCCAGTCCATTTCTGGACACAATTCATAGCGGTGGCTTTGACCTATAAAGTCCTGCAAAGCTCAGGTCTAGGTTATTTACCATATGAGCCTGCCCATGTTTTGAGATTTTTTTTTAAGCAGGTGCTCACAAGAAATCTGGCAGGAAAACAGGAGAGGGCTGCTCCTAGGGTCTGGAGCCCCCTTCCTAGAGAGGTTAGACCAGCACCTTTCTTGCTATTTTCCCATTGGCAGATAAGGACTTTTTGCTTCAGCCTGCCTTTGAAGGCTGATTCCTGGAGAAAGGTCCTTGCATAACGTGCTATATTTTCTATTGGTCATTTTATTTCTTTTTTTTAAATGGTTTTCAACTGCTTTTAATATAACTGACAGTTAATCACACTCTTAACTTTTGTATAATGTGGATTTTTAGCTCAATTTGTTTTAACCTTTGTAAACCGCCTTGACTCCTGCACAGGAAAAAGTGTGGTATAAATAAGTATTGCCCCCCTTCTCTTTTTTCCCCTCCTTCTCTTCTTAAAATGCAAAAATACATTAAATCCATCAGTCAATCAAACCTGCAGTGGCTGATGGTTCAGCATCACTGGAGAGGGGAGTTGCTTTGGTCTGAAGTTGAATGAAGAGCTGTCCCGGGTGCTGAACAGAGGCCATTTCTGCACTAGGTTGTTATAGCACTATGATTCCATTTTCAACATCCTATGTAATTCTGGGGTTTGCAGTTGCAGGAGGGGCCGGCCAGCCCCTCCCGAAACTGCAAACCCTAGGATTCCATAGGATGTTGAAAATGGAATCATAGCGCTATAACAACCTAGTGCGGAAATGGCCTCAGTGTCATAGAATCAAAGTGTTGGAAAGATCTTTGGGCCATCGAGTCCAACTCCATTCTGCCCTGCAGAAATACACCGTCAAAGCACTCCTGACGGATGGCCATCCAGCCTCTGCTTAAAAACCTCCAAAGAAAGAGGCTCCTCCACACCCTGAAACAGTGTCTTCCACTTTCAAACCACTCTTACCATCAGAAGGTTCTTCCTAACGTTTAGGAATTTTGCAGCAGATTCATTGCTCCACTGACTTTGGAGTGACCACCAATCTTGCTGACCTCACTGGGAGGGAAACTCCTGGCTGTGGGAGGCGATATAAGAATCAGGGGCCAGAATCCTGTTGGTATCTTACCCATGGGTGAGTTCCACTACAGAAGCAGTTGGACATTTTGGTCTGATGAAGATCATCAATGTTCAGTTCAAGGTTGAATGGAAATAGAGGGGTTTATGTATATATTTCACATGCATGGGGTTAGAATAATAGAATCACAGAGCTGGAAGAGACCACAATGGCCATCGAGTCCAACCCCCTGCCATGAAGGAACTCAAAGCATTCCCAGCAAATGGCAATCCAGGCTCTGAAAACATCCAAAGAAGGTGACTCCACCACACTCCATTGAAGCAGCAGATTCCATTGTCAAATGGCTCTTACTGCCAGGATGTTTTTCCTAATCTTTAGTTGAAATCTCTTCCTGTAGTTTGAATCTATTGCTCTGTGTCCTAGTCTCTGGAGCAGCAGAAAACAAGCCCGCTCCGTCCTCAACATGACATCCCTTCAAATATTTAAACATGGGTATTATGTCCCCTCTCACCCTTCTTTTTGTCAAGCTAAACATCCCCTGCTCCCTAATCTACTCCTAATAGGGCACAGTTTCCAGACCCTTCACCATTTTGGTCGCCCTCCTCTGGACACGCTCCAGCTTGTCAATATCCTTCTTGAATTCTGGGTTGTTTTGCTGGTTGTCCATTTGATATCTTGTTTCAGTTGCACAACATTGCCATTTGACACAATGCTTGAATCACACAATTAATGCAGCAATGTGACATGCAGAGATTTATGCTAGGCACGCCTGAGGCAGAGAGCCAACGTGGTTTCCTCATTTGAATTTTGGATTAGGATTCTGAGAAACCAGGGTTTGAATCCCCTGCTCATCCATGAAAACTCAATGGGGGAACTTGCAGAAGTCACAGCCACAGAAGATGGCCATTGCAAACCTCCTGTGAAGAAATCAGGCAAAGACACACCTTCATGATAGTTTCACCTTAGAGTCACCATAGGTAGAAAATGACTTGAAGATGTAAAAAAACAACACCAATCCCTGTTGTAGAACCTCAGCCATTGTCTAGTCATCGAGAGCACTGGACTGAAACATGGGAAAGCCATTATTCCTTTTTCTTTATGCAACAACCCTGTAAGGTAGATCAGATGAGACGGAATGACTGGCCCAAGGCCAGCCAGGTAGTTTCGTGGTTTAGTGGAGGACAGAACCTGAATCTCCCAAGCTGTAATCCAACCAGTATACCTACTGGTTGTACCACTGGTGTGTGTGAGAGGGAGCACTGTGGAAGTCTTCTAACTGGCTCACTCCATAAGCTTTCTCATTCTTGTGGCATTGCTCAGAAATATTTCAGGAACGGTAGCTCTTGCTGACAGGGTTATTAATTTGCCGTTGATGTTGATAAGTGTACCACTTATGAAAGAGGTTTTTATGTGTGGTGGCAGCTGCAAAAACAAGCATGAGAAGCCTATTACTGTTTGCTGTCATGGTGATAACTTAGTACACATCTAGCGTGATTAAGAATGGCATAAAGATTTTAGATTTACAGTTGCGTTTGTATTAAATGCCTAGGGCTTTTTTGCTCGCAGCTCCCTGCATTTAACTGTTCTGGGCTGAAGCCATTCCATTTCTGTTCTGTGGTGACTTTTGAGTGTAGGAAATCAATACCCTACAGGTGCCAGATCCCATCTGAGCTTGGAAGCTAAGGAGGGTCAGCCCTGGTTAGCACCTGGGTGGGAGACCACCAACAAATACCAGCTGCTGTTGGTTATACAATCAGCCCTCCACATTTGCGGGTTTCACTTTTGTGGATTTGATTATTCACAGATTATTTGCTGCCACCTCTGCTGCCTCCCTGTGCCATTTTTAATAGGGTCTGTAAGCCTTGTGAGACAGAAACTGCAAACAAGGCTTGTAAGTCCCCTATTAAAAATGGTGTGGGGCAGCAATGGAGGTGGCAGTCAGCCCCACCAACCACCCACTTCTGCCTTACAAAGGAACCCTGATGCCTCGAAGGAATCCATGGTGGCTTGAATATGGTGATCATACTTTTATTGTGTTAAATGTGGTTTGAGAGGACCTAGAGCTATTCACGGTTTTTCCACTTTCATGGAATCCTGTGCCCCTCACCCTGGTGAATGTGGAGGGATGACTGTATTTCAGAGGAAGGAAGTGGCCACCTTTGAGTATTCCTTGTCTTACAAAACCCTATGGAATGTATTGAAGTTGCCATAAATTGATACGTGACTTAAAGTTCCATAGACACATATGAATCAGCCTCTTTTAATTTGACACTAACTTCCCAGTCACTGTTGGACTGCAACTCCCACCATCCCCAGACATGGGGCATGCTAAGAGGGATGATAGGGTTTGTAGTCCCAAATCATGTCTACCCTGCCCCAGGTTGCTGCAAATGATTGGCTGAGATCTTTCTCCCTTTTCTCATCTCTGTACTGTAGCCCTGCTAGAGGCTCAAGTTTTCTTGCTCCATTCCAGTAGCAGATGGTAAATCAATGAGGTGGTAAATCAGCTCTGGGTTTTAGGCTGAACTTCAAAGTTGCCAAACCTGGGTTCATTTATTTCTTTATTTAGTTGGTTATTTATTTAATATCCTGCCTTTTTGCCAATAATGGGACTCAAGGCAACTTATCATTTGTTAAAAACAGTGCAGGTTAAAAGGGGCCAGTGTGGTGTAATGTTTTGAATCTTGGACTGTGACTCTGGAGAACAGGGTTCGAATCCCCGCTCAGCCATGGCTATCCAGTGGGTGGCCTTGGGCAAGTCACACACTCTCAGCCTCAGAAGAAAGCAAAAGCAACTCCCCTCCAAACAAATCCGGACAGGAAAACACAGTGATAGGTTTGGCTTAGTGTCACCTTAAGTGGAAAATGACTTGAAGGCATACAGCAACAGCACAGATTAAAAACTATATAAAAACATCAGTCAAATATGAGAAGTAAAATGTTTAACATTTTAATTTTTTTAAAATAAAATAAAATATAACTTTTTAAAAATCAGATATCTATTAAAGTTAAGGATGTATTTTTTAAAAAGTTAAAGTTAAAAACTATTTGAAATTCACTGAAATTCATTAAAAGACTACATTTTAAACATTAACATAATAGCACAGTACAGCATTAAAAGCTTGTCACAGTCAGTTTCTAAAAGCCTGATAGAATGGGAATGTTTTCACTTGCTGAGAGAAAAAGGGCATGGAGGGACCCATCCTATCTGATCAAGGGAGGGAAATCCAGAGTCTGAAGACAGGCAGCAAGAAGGTCGTCTCTCTTGTTTCCACCAAAAACAGAGAATAGGACAGAGAGAAGAGTCTCTCCTGAAGATCTTAGAGCTCCAATGGGATCATACAGGGCAATGAAGTCTTTCAACAGTTTTGGTTATTCGAAACCAATAGTGTGATGCAGCAGCTAAAACGGCCAATGTGATTCTTAGCTGCATCAATAGGAGTATAGTGTTTAGGTCGAGGGAAGTGATGGTGCCACTCTATTCTGCTTTGGTCAAAGCCCACCTGGAATACTGTGTCCTGTTCTGGGCACCACAGTTCAGGAAGGATATTGACAAGCTGGAATGTGTCCAGAGAAGGATGACCAAAATGGTAGAAGGCCTGGAAACCATGAAGCCTTATGAGGAGAGGATCTGGGTATGTTCAACCTGGAGAAGAGAAGGTTAAGAGGTGACATGATAGCTATGTTTAAATATTTGAAGGGATGTCATATGAAGGATGGAGCAAGTCTGTTTTCTGCTGTTCCGGAGACTAGGATGTGGGGCAATGACTTTGAACTTCAGGAAAAGAGATTCCATCTAAATATTAGGAAGAGCTTCCTAATGGTAAGAGCAGTGTGAGGGAGTCTCCTTCTTTGGGGTTTTTTAAACAAAGGTTGGATGGCCATCTATCGAGAATGCTTTGATGTGCGTGGCAGATTGGGATTGGACTCAACGGCCCTTGTGGTCTCTTCCAGTGCTATGATTCCATGACTCTGAGATCTTGGACCCTTTTGCAGGGGGGAAAGAATGTTGAACCCAGTTTGAGGATAGGGTCGAGCATCTTGGACAAGTCCTTTTAAGTCTGGACTAAAAGTCCAAACGGATTCACAGCTCCACTGACATAGACATCCCCTGCCCAGCTCACAAAGCCTTGCTGTGTGTGAGTTGCCACTATATAATGCAAGTCTTTTTAGATGTTCAAGTCATAGTCCAAAAGAGAGAACAGGGTGGGGGTTGAAGATAAAAGCGCAGTGATCCAACTTAGCCTGTTATCCGTGTTTTTGTGTTGCCAAAATGTGACCAACACTTTTTCTCGCTAATCTTGCTGGGTTATAACTGATGGCCTTTCTCCTCCCTCACTGCCTTTCTTGACTCCAAAGTTATAAAACACCTCCTCGTATCCGTACCTGCTTCTATGTATGCTTAATTTTATGGCCATGCATTTTCTCTGGCAAATAAATTTTCCTTTCCCTTTTTCAAAAAGAAAGCACTTAAAAAGGCACTTATTTGAAAAGATGAAAGAAACCAGAACGAGGGACTCAGCTGCCTCTGGAACTTGCTTGGGATGCCAACGTTTTTCGTGGGCATAGATTCCCGTGCCATTAACCACGGCGAGAACAGGAAGAACCCAGCCAATCTGGGGGAGAGTTATTTGTTGGCTCAAGGAGGTGCCAAGCTCTCTCTCTTAGAGGAGTGAGTAACTTTGGAGGTTAGGAGGCTGCATTAGTCTGCCTCTGGACTTTGAAGGACTATATCACCTGCTGAAGAATAAAATGATTTTTTCCTCCAAATGCCCCCAACATCTGGTTTCTAGTTTTGGGTCTCTGGGCCATTTTATCTCCTTGAGAGGCATTTTCTCCCCAACAAGAAGTTACCTGGGAAAGGAAACATGGTGAAGTTTTTCCCTAGACATCTAACCTCTTCCTGAGGCCCTTTTGCACTACACAGTTATAGTGCTATGATTCCACTTTAACTACCATGGTTTCATCCTACGAAATTCTGGGGGTTGTAGTTTGGGGAGGAATTAGAATTCTAAATACCTCTCCCTAACCTGCAAATCCCAGGATTCCATTGGATAGGACCGTAGAAGTTAAAGTGGAAATCACAGGGATGTAATTGTGCAGTGTGAAAGGAAAGGTTAAACTTATTCTGTGCAAAATTTGAGCATAGATTTTTTTTTACATATATGTTGAAAACAGCATTTTTCTGTGCAGGAAAGAGCATTTTCCATACAAATATTATTATATTACTTTCTGTAAATAAAGTGCTATAGGTTGGGGAATTATTCAGCATCAAATTTACAAGTGTGTGTGTAGAAAATAGAAAGAGTCCCAAACAGTAAAGGGTCTCATCAATCCAAGATTCTCTTCATCTGGGTTTTCCGATTCTCAAGAAACAAGTTTCTACCACTTTTCTAAATTCTTATATTCCTTCCATCCCTTGTTGTAGCTGATTTCCATGAACCAGAGCTCTCTAGAAGCTCCGAGTATCTCACAAAAACACAGTTCCCAGGTTTCCATGGGAGGGACCAATGGCAGTTAGAGTAGTATCACATTGCTACAATTGTGTGGTAGGTACAATTGTGTCAGACTCTTCAGCCATTTCCTCATTGGATTGTTATAGTGTTATGATTCCACTTTCAACATCCTATGGAATCCTGGGGACATCCATCTGGCCCCTCCCGAAACTGCAAACCCCAGGATTCCATAGGATGTTGAAAGTGGAACCATAACACTATAACAATCCAGTACAGAAGTGGCCTTTGTTGTTGTGTGCCTTCAAACTGTTTCTGATTTATGGTGACCCAAAGGCAAACCTATCATGGGATTTTCTGGGGCTGAGAGTGTGTGATGTGCCCAAGGTCACCCCGGGGATTTCCGTGGCTGAGTAAGGAATTGAACCGTAACGTATTGTAACCAGCCCATAGAACTTAGTTATAGGGTGTCATACACATATTAGAAATACATACTGTCTGAAATCAGGGTGCTGGGAATCATATGCCCTCTCACGTAATGTCAGATTGCAACTTTCAGCATTCTGCACCATTGGCTTATGGTGGCAAGGGATGCTGGGACCTGCAATCCAATAGCATCTTCAGGGCTTTGTGATTCCGACTTCTTGCCTCAAATCTGATTCCTGGTCCCATCTAGAGTAGATCTGTCAACTAAACTGGATTTATATAGGTGCTACATGCTATTCACTAGGATTCAAATGAGACGAGCAAATAGACTTAGACTATTATGGTATGTTATGCGATGTTGCATTTACATTCCATCACATCACATCATATCGCATTATTGGACTGTTATTAAAAACGACTTCACAAATAAACTGGCATGTGAGATAGTGACTGGGGCGGCGCTAATTGTTCTTTGGCTTTTTAATTTTATTTCTTAGAGATAAATGCCAGAAACAGTAGGGAAAGAGAAAGAGAGATTGGCCGGCCGGCCGGCTGGCTGACTGCTGGTCTGAGCTGCGAGACATCTTGGTCTCAGATCTACAGCCATCATCACAACCTGCTCCGGCCTCTCTCAATAGGCCACATTCTTCGAGCCTTTTCCCGCCAGTTTCAGCAAATTAAGGCTGAGCATTAAGCTATGCTAAGGGCTGATAGGGATCTTCGCTGATAACAACCATTTTCTCTCTCTCCTATGCTTGAAGCCTCTGTTACCCTGAAGACTTGGGAGGCAGGAGAATCTGAAAACAAAGAGGTCTGGGGGGGAAATAGGTTGAGGTCTGGCTCCCAACACTTTCCTGTCTGAGACAAAAGACAAATTGGCATGCGCACACATGCACATCATTCCGTGCCCAGAAGCCAACGAGACTGGAAGTTGAATTCCACCTTAGCACTGGTGATGGGGCAGAATCTATACCACAGTTGAGGGCAGCAAAGGATTGGTGAGAGAGGGAGGAAAACAGTACAAATTACTGAGGCCATGCAGTTTGGAAGGAGGTATTTGGGACTCAGGCAGGACCCTTCCCAACAGCTGCACCCCAGAGACATGAGAGGGACAGGATTTACAACAACCAGAGCAGGTGGAAAAGGGAGAACCCAGGACTCTTGGAGCATTTATATAATAAGGACCCATTAATTAGGCCCATGGTTGGGTAAGACACTGAGCCAATGGCTGCTTTTCATCCCGGAGAGAAGTGACTAGTAGGGTGCCACAGGATTCTGCCCTGGTCCTAGGGCTATTCAACATCTTCATCAATGACTTGGATGAAGGAATGGAGGGCAGGCTGATCAAATTTGCAGATGATACCAGACTGGGAGGGGTTGCTAATACACCAGAGGACAGGATCAAATTTTAAAACAATCTTGACAGATTGGAGAGCTGGGCCAAAGCTAACAAAATGAATTTCAACAGAAAGAAATGTAAGGCCCTACACTTTGGCAGAAAAAATGGAATGCACAAATATAGGATGGGATAGCAGTACATGTGGCTGGAAAGCAGTACATGTGAAAGGGATCTAGGAGTCTTGGTAGATCACAAGCTGAACATGAGTCAGCGGTGTGATGCGGCAGCCAAGAAAGCCAACGCGATTCTTGGTTGCATCAATAGGAGTATGGTGTCTAGATCGAGGGAGGTAATGGTACCACTCTATTCTGCATTGGTTAGGCCTCATTTGGAATACTGTGTCCAGTTCTGGGCACCTCAATTCAAGTAGGATGTCGACAAGCTGGAACATGTCCAGAGGAGGGCAACCAAAATGGTGAAGGGTCTGGAAGCCATGCCCTATGAAGAACACCTTAGGGAGATGGGTATGTTTAGTCTGCAGAAGAGAAGATTAAGAAGGGACATGATAGCCATGTTTAAATATTTGAAAGGATGTCATGTCGAGGAGGGAGTGGGCTTGTTTTCCGCTGCTCCAGAGACTAGGATAAGGAGCAATGGATTCAAGCTGCAAGATAGGAGATTCCACCTGAACTTCAGGAAGAACTTCTTGACAGTCAGAGCTGTCTGGCAGTGGAATCTGCTGCCTCCATGGAGTGTGGTGGAGTCTCCTTCTTTGGAGGTCTTTAAGTAGAGGCTGGATGGCCATTTGTTGAAAGTGCTTTGAGTGTGTGTTCCTGCATGGCAGAAGGGGGTTGGACTGGATGGCCCTTGGGGTCTCTTCCAACTCTATGATTGTATCATTCTATCATTCTACGATTTATATACTAAAGACTCACAGCTGGGTAAGACTCTGAGTCTATGAAAAGAAAGCCCAGAATGGGAGGAAGCTGTTGGAGCCATTTTGGACGAAGCTTTTAGGTGGTCTCTAGTTTCACAATGTTTTTGTCAAATTACGGAAGAGTTACCTGACTTGGTTGTTTCATTTTGCATTGGGAGGGAAATGGATTCGGTCCTTTCTGCAGGACAGCATCCGCCCAGCATGGGAGTGGAAGCCAAGCAGGACCGCAACGACGCTTCTGCACGATGTCGTCACAGTCCCGCCCCTCTCACATTGCCAGCCAGTGTGATCATGGGGTATATCATTGATGGAGAAACTCCATCAATGGCCCTGATTGTTCAAGCCTTCCGTCGCCACTGGCCACACGGAAGGGCTGGAAGGGTGACCATGCATTTCCTTCCCCACTGCAGCATGGGAGGAAGGCCAGCAGCAGTGCAGAAGGAAGAAGCACATCCCTTGCATTCCCTTCCGCAGCAAGCCAGCCAGGTGCAGAAGGGAGTTTTGGGAACATGCCATCATCCCGGCTCCTGGGTGCTACTGGGATTCTGACAGGACAACACAGGAGACTGTTGTCAGGCAGAAAAGGCCTTAGTTATGGATAGAAAGTTTGCTGAAACATATTAAACTGCTGTTCTTTTTTGTGATGTAGAAACCAAACCCTAGTCTTTCCATGTCACTTCTGCCTTGGGTACCAAATTTTCTGTTAAGGAAGTAATGCCCAGAAAGACATCTGCTTCATTAACTGAAGTATACCTGCCTTTATTGCAAAAATCTTAAGGTGCTCCAAAGCCAAAAATCTACCTCCCCGCTAAACTTGCAACCTTCAGCTCACTGTTTATTTATTTTTCATTCTCTATTATGATTCCCATAAAAATTTTTGCCTGGAGTGAAAGCAGCAGTGAACTCGGTGGATTCCTCCTCAAGCAAAACATCTGAGGAATTTTGTGGGCAGCCAAACGTTAAAGCGTTGATAACAGTAACAAAGCTACTGAGTGGAGGGCAGGGAGTTGCAGGTTGCTATTTGATTTTTCTTTCCATGGAATGAAATTGTTTGTGTGTGTAGGTATCTGAGCTGAATATGGAGGCTCCTGTTTTCAGGCAGAGCTTCTGAGGTACAGTATTCAGAGGAAAGAGAACAAAGAATTTCATATCAGGTTGCCTTCAGATCACCTTTACCAAATGGAAACCCTGTCCTAGGATTTTCTTAGTAAGATTGATTCAGGGGAGGTTTTCCTTTGCCACCTTCTGCAGCATTTGTCCAAAGTCACCTGATAGGTTTTTGGATAGAGCAGGGATTCCATTTTTGGTCTCCTAGGGCCCCAGCACTAAAACCACTTCACAGTGCTGGCTTCCATCTTCCTATAAGGACATGAGAACAAGAGTCTTGCTGTTGATACTCGAGAAGAACCAAAGCTGGGAAAGCTACATTGGGAAAAAAAAGTTATCAACTGCCAGAATCCTATGTGACTTGCTATGTTACATAATTTTCACCATTTCCACACGATGACACTCTCCTGCATCATCCCATCACAATCCTGGCAGCAACTTTGCCAGGAAGAGAGCATGACAGGAACTCTCCTCTCCACACCTGCCCAGCTCCCTGCGGAAAGGAGCATAAGTAACATGCGCCTGCCTTCTGCTGGGATCTTTCCCCAGGAAGCTCCTCCATTGCACTTCTTGCCCTTCCCACATGGCCGGGAAGGACAGGAGCATCATGCGATCATGGGCACTTAACAGATTTTTTTCCATTAAGCAAATATCCCACGATCACAACACATGGGGATGCAATAGCTGTGCAACTGTGACAATATTGTGTGAAAGCACAACCCGTGGACCACTGCTGTTGTATCCCCAATGAGGGACTGCAACACCATGCAGAAATGGCCTTTATCCAATTCCAACTTTATTATTTTGTCCTCTGCCTACTTCAGTTGCTGCAAACTGAGTTCAAAGTACAAACATAGTTTGTCCTCAATTAGCTCTGCAGGGAGAGAAAAGAAATCGTGCCCTACGGAGAGCAGTTTAGGGAGCTGGGTATGCTCAGCCTGGAGAAGGGAAGAATAAGGCCCTTTTCACACGGCATTTGCCATGTGAAAGGGCTCCTGTAGCATCGCACGATTATGAGGAGCGATCTTCATGACACACTCACAATCGCGTGACGCTCCAGGGTCTGGCAGGCGCCGCTCATGCACTTTTTCGTTTTTGGCTTTCAGCCAAAAATGGTGCACAATCGTGCATTGCTCCAAGGCCCCACGCGCACTTGCCGTGTGTGGGGAGCCTCCAGAGTCGCGGCGGTCATGATTCCTGCCCCAGCACAGCCTCGGAAACTCCCAGGCTGTGCTGCAGAAGGAAGAGGCTGGGCTCTCGCACTACCTGCAGGCAGCTCCGTGCAGAGCTGAAGCAGCGGGGACGCGAGAGCCTCTCACTGGAGGCTGCTCGCGCTATCACCGCACCCCTGTGCCAAAAAAAGGTAAGGTGCGGAAAGGGCTTAAGAGATGACATGACAGCTGTGTTTAAATATTTGAAGGGATGTGTTATGGCGGATGGAGCAAGCCTGTTTTCTGCTGCTCCAGAAACTAAGACACGGCAATGGCTTCAAACTTCAGGAAGAGATTCCACCTAAACATTAGGAAGAATTTCCTGATGATAAGAGCAGTTTGGCAGTAGAATATACTGCCTGGGAGAGTGGTTTAGTCTCCTTCTTTGGAGATTTTCAAACAGAGGTTGTATGCCCATCTGTCAAAGGGAGTGCTTTGATGGTGTCTTCCTGCCTGGCAGAATGGGGTTAGACTTGATAGCCTTTGGGTCTCTTCCAGCTCTCTAACTCTATTGATTCCATTTGTGCCTTTTTTTGTAAGTTGTCCATCGTGTGTTACATATTGGTAGTTGTACATCATATACTTTGCATTGTGGTTGTATGTTGTGTCTTGCACAACAGCACCAGTCCTTGCCACATATTGCACAACGTTGCTGTTCTGCATGGGAACTCCATAGAGTTGTATCTCCACTTGTGGCTATTTCTGCAATGTTGAGGTGATGTTGGATTGCAGACCCTGTTGCTGTCTTGAGAGGGATGACAGAAGAAAATGGAGGTCTGTGGAAATGGGTAAGCAGGTAGGTTTGGGTGGTTGTGTAGATGGGATGTGCATGTTTTCACATGTTTTCGTGAATAATAGGGAGATTTTCTGCACATTTTTCAGGCAAAAATTATCCCCAAATCATGGCAAACAAGTTTTTTAAATGGGGCATGGGGCTTGAAGGTATACTTCAGGGGCTACGAAAGTTGGCTCCAGGACCCAAACTCTCCCCTACAGAGGATCTATGGAAAGGGACCTCCCCCAGTTTTGTGATTTTATCTTTTGTTGTAGCTGCTTTGCTTAATACCTGTTCACTGCAAGAAACAGTAGTGTGTATTTCCCCCTTTTCCTTCCTTCCAATAGCAGATTGCTTGCTTTTGCAGTCCCTCCACAAAGTCTCAGATGAAGACAGCATCAAGCTTGTTTGAGCTCATAGTCTCACTCCCAAGCAAAGTTGGCAAATTCCCCTCTCTCCACATTACTTTATCTGCTGCATTGCCTTGCACTGCATGTTGATATGTGCAATATCCCATTCCTCCACAATACTTCACTACATTCTTTCTCTCTCTATCCCATCACCTGGGAACCTGATCCTTTTAACTGAAAATATTAGGGCTTGTGGCTGAAAGCCTCTCAAATGTGTGAAAACGCAAAAATACTCCCACCCCAACAAGCACACCAGAACCACATACTGGCTTCAGATGCTTCCATTTGCCTTTATAGAGCCTCTCAAAATGGCGACAGGAAGTGATGCAACATCACATCCTGATACCATTTTGAGAAGGCCTGCAGAGGAAAAAAGAGATATTTGGGTTTGGTGTGGAAGAGTGCAGCTCATGGGGAAGAATTTGCCTCTCACCCACATGTGGTCGCCCAACTGTCTTAGCTAAATACACAGAAAATAGGAAACTTTTGGCCATGAAATCTTCCGTGTTCCAAAGTAGTATGCCTCAAATCACCAGGCACAGTGTAGGAAAACAAACAAGGGAGATATCCAATTGCCTTTGTGCAGGATTTTGGAAAAGATATATTTTTGATGATAACTCCAGGGACCATGTTGGCTTGAGGATGCTGGACTGGTGGTCCAAAAAGAAAATTTTCCAAGTTTCTTTTTGTGGGCTTCCTGGAAGAAAGCCACTAGCCACTTTTGGAGCGAGAGCGACTCGGATGGAAAGAACCTTTAGCTTGAGCCACCAGGGCTCCTCTGATGGCCTCACATATGGTGTTTACCATGGCAAGTACCATCATGTGTGGGGCAAAAACACGTTGGCTATGGAAAAGGTGAAACAAAATGAATTCCCCCTCGGGCACCAGTAAGAGGGATTGAGCAAGCAGAGCAGTTTTTCATCACAATCTCATCATAACAGCCACCTGGTTCTCTTCCTCCTCCCATGATTTCTTTTCCCATATCAACCAGGAATCCTTCTCGGATATGATGCCGGGAGCTGGGCACTGCTTTCTGTTTACTTTATCTTTTCCCCCAAGGCTGAAAGAGACTGCACTAAGCTAGCTGGGGCTACCATCCTGCCACGGTGTGGACCCAGCAGGCTTTCCTCCGATGCTCCTTTCCTTTCCCACTCAGCTCCCTGTGCAAAGAATGTCAATTAGCCCTGTAGGAGCAAGTACGGCTGGTTCCATGCCAAATTTTTACTCAATATCCTCTTCTTTCCCTCTCCGACTTGGCAGAAAAAAAACAGGTGGCTCTTGAAGTGATCCCCAGGCATTTAAGAAGAGTGGCGAACAGAACCTGTGTTGACTAACCTCACGTCTTCCTGAAATGTTCATCAAAATCTGGGTGCAAGCTTACGCTGTGTGTCTTATACACACAGACTTAAGTATACTCGGTACTTTTAACTTTTTTTTTTTTAAAGATAGTGTATACAAGGGTCTTTGCACAGCACTATGTGTCATACTGGAAACTGGAAAATAAAGAATGTTGCAGTATGGGATATGCCCCGTTCAAGATTTTAACTAGCCATTGGTGTCCCTTTCTAGGAGACTCTGGAATAGGAAGAGTAATTTATCTTCCCACTGACTATGTCCTATACCTGATTCTCCCCATAACAGCTTGATTGGTATACATGCTTTACATTTTCTTTTGGGAGTAATTCTTCTGTGTGCAATCCTGTGTCCTCTAAGATATTTCTACAACTTTTTGTCTTAAAGCAGCAATGTGGAGAGATGGATGTGATAGGAAACTTTATAGGCACCTTTGTGTTCATTCAGTTGGTTCTTATATATTACTTGTGATTTTAAAAAATCTCCACAATTTTGCAACCCTTGATTTGTTATTTTGCCATTACTTTTATGGTAGTCAGACAGTGTCCTGCTTTAGCAATTTTTTAAATTTTATTTTAATGGCACACATTTTGAGCTTTCAAAACATTTTGACATTTTGAGCTTTGAGTTTGCAAAACAAAAATGTACCTGCAAGTGTGCAAAATTATAGTAACAACCTGATTGTCAGTGTCGAGCTCTCTCCACCTTAAAAAAAGTTCTGTCACCCCCTGTCTCCTCAAGATAATGTCTAAACCCTTTGCCAGACTCCAAATTGCAGTTTTCTCCAGGATAGCTCCATCACAATTAAACCAATATCAAAATTCTGCAAAAGCTAGGATGGATGCACTGCAATGAAAGTGGTACTGAACTGATATCAATTTGCAAGGCAGAGACTTTTGGTCTTCAGTTTGTGATCCTAGGAGAGATTTTGGTCTTCCTCCATTAATGAGAGCCTGTATTACCCATGTGTGCCGTCATCTCCTGCCTTCCCTCTCTTTTTTAATATATACCTACGTATATAGATATATATTTACTGAATGTATTAAAAACACAAGAGACAATACAGAATACAAATAAACATCTAAAAAAAAACAATAAACAGAAAAACATACTAAAGTAAACAAAACCAATAAACTAACAAATACTTACACATAATTAAAAAGTGATTCCCGCCCTGACTATCAACTACCCATAATATTCTATATAAGCACTAGGTTAGTAAACTTAACAAATCAAGCTAAAATTAGCATTTGTTGTGTGGTCTTAATTCTATAATATAAAGTAT
This sequence comes from Cyclura pinguis, assembly GCA_030412105.1. Lineage (NCBI taxonomy): Eukaryota > Metazoa > Chordata > Lepidosauria > Squamata > Iguanidae > Cyclura > Cyclura pinguis. The sequence continues at coordinate 10,802,987 of CM059612.1, forward strand.
TTAAAATAGTAAAGAAGTATACATGTATACCAATAAATAGTTAACATCTGTAGAATATAACTATAAAATCTAAATGGATTAATCAAATTAAAATACCTTTAATATCTCATACAATATGTATAAGATATATTAGTATGTATGATATATATTTGTAAGAAAAAAGCATTACAATATGGCAATGAACTAAAATCATTTATAATTTTCTTTAACTCATGTGCATGAATTATAAATTCCTCTATTCAAAGCAACGTGGAATAGCCACAGCAAGTTGAGAGCCCCAAAACCATAATTTCGCCCTCATTTTCTCGCTCCCGCCTTCCCTCTCCACATCCAGGTCAGGAGTGGCAAATTGTGCCCCACATCCAGCTCCTGGGATAACTGTCTGTGGCCTCAGGTAACCCGTCCAACATTTTAATTCAGGTATGATAAAAATTTCCGCAATCACATTCATTAGGGAGGGGCCATAGCTTCCGTGGCAGAGGACCAGCTTTCCATGCAGAAGGTTCCAGATTCAATTCCATAAAAGCCTTCCCCACTGAAACCATACAGAGCCGGTGACTGTCAGAGGAGGCTTAGAGATGGAGTATATGTGGCTCTTCAAATCGTGCTGAGCAGCAATTCTCAGGATTAGCAGGAGCTGGTGTCTCCCATCTCATGGAGACGGTGAATCCACTTTGGGTTCCAGTCTGAATTCTAAGACATCTATCCAAAGTACTGAACCTATTGGCAGGGGCTCAGTGCTTTGAATAGCTCTTTTTCAGTTCCAGCATTCAGTATTGCAGCTACAGATTCATAACTGAACTATATTCAGTAAGACTAGATGGTCTTACTGGAAAACTATCCAGTCAGCTCTCCACATTCACTAGAGTTAGGGGTGCAGGACCCCCACAAAAGGGGGGAAAGAAAATTGTTAAAATTACTTGTTGCTTCCTCCAAGAACAAGATTAGCAAAGAATAAATTCTGATGTTCTATATAAGCTACTTAGTCACATCTGCATAACGTCTTCTGGCCTGATCCCTCCAAAGCAACTTAACAGCCAGTAGCTGGGTCAGGTGAAGAAGGTCTATCCAACTTCTGATAGGAGTGCAAGGAGGAAAATGTTTCCATACGATCCTGCCAGCGAGTGAAGCCATTTCTGCACTACACTGTTAAAATCTGTGATCAGAGCTTGGAACTGGGGTCCTGCTTCTGATTGTCACACATGCTGGTGGAAGGTAGGTGGAAACATGCTCCTCCTTGAGCCCAATTAGAAGCTGAATGGTTAGTTTGTGAGAAGAAGGTCTATATGTAAGGCAGAGTGACGTGGATTTTTGAGATTCCTTCAAGTGAGATTTCTACAGACATAGAGTTTTAAGTCATAGGTCCTCAGTTAGCCAGGATGGTTGTCTGAGTTTGTTAAAGACCCATTGTGGTTCCAAAGAAGGCTGTGTTGCATTGTATTTGGCTATGTTCATATTTTGTCATCCTAGCTGTGAGATTCGGTGGCAGTCCAGAAAAGAAACCTCTCCAGGCCCTCTCTCAGAATACCAAGATGAACTTCTTCGTATCTGGTTGAGGGAGAACAGCATGATGCTGGGGAGTCTTTTTCTTTTTTTTAATGTAAAAGTTCTCCCTCCCGCAAGAGAATTCACTCCTCTCCCCCAAGACCCTATAAACCCCTCTTGTTGCTTGTAAATAGCTTTAATACACCCAAGGCGCCAAGCCACTTGACCTGGCTTGCCCTGCGAGTGAGGATGCTTTCTGCTCGACTGACTTGGCCGGAGCCAGACGCTTGCCTCCCATCCGTCAGGCTGTCAGTCCAGGTAATAGGCACAAAGACGACCCTTATCTGAGAACATGAGATTTGGGGCAAATTGTCCAGGCTCCCAAACTGCTTGTGCCTCCTCGTGCGTGTAATTCGACCAAGACCCAAGACAGGAGCTTTAACACATAGAGTCTGTCACACACTCACCGCATTTTTCTTCTTGGCTAACATTCAGCGAGTCTTCTTACCCATCTCCTTTCCTGGCTGTACAACCAGTAAATGATTTTTGAAGCAAACACAATCTGCCCTGTATGTGTGTTTCAGCAGGTCAGGTAGCCTTGCCTGCTCCATATCTAAAGTGTATTTTTCCAGACTCTTTGGCCATTTCCGCCCTCCACTGTTATAGTGCTATGATTCCACTTTCAACCTCCTATGGAATCCAGGGGTTTGCAGTTCAGGGAGAATTCTCAGGCAGAGAGCTCTTAGGTCTTAGTAAACTACAAACCCCAGAATTCCACAGGAGGTTGAAAGTGGAATAATAGCACTATAACAGTGTAGTGGAGAAATGGCCAAAGTGAAACCATAGTGCTATAGCTGTGTAGTTGGAAAGGCCTTTAGAGATTACAAATCCTTTAGAGTGGAAATGAGAAAGTTATCTATCTCCTTTCTTATAAAAACCTTCAGTTTTCTGACTGCCCCTTTCCCTTTAACCCAAATGTCTATATGCCCTTGAAATCTATCTCTATTTTTTCCACCATCTACTTAAAAGATAGCTCTCCCCTCGCCAAAAAAACCCCAACACCTTAGCTGTCATTCAACAGTGTGATGCAGCAGCTAAAAAGGCCAATGCAATTCTAGGCTGCATCAGTAGAAGTATAGAGTCTAGGTCTAGAGAAGTAGTAATACCACTGTATTCTGATCTGGTCAGACCTCAGCTGGAATGATAGTATGATTCACATGCTTCCATCCTGCCAGAAAATTACTTTGGAATTTCTGGTTGTGAAATGTCTGCAGGTTTGATTTTAAGTGTGTCTGCGGAGGCCATAAGCAATATACAAATATATTAATGTTTATGTCACTGAATCACATGTATTTATGCATTGCTCTTTTGGTGATGTTACATAGCTCCCAAAGAAGGTTTTAAGAGCACCTAGAGGCCAAAATGTGCTCGGTTTTTTAGCAAATAATATTCCCCTTGCCACTTTTCAACACCTTGAGATATGTCTTTTTCCCCCATGGATTTCATTAGATGTTCTATTTGTAAACGATTAGCAGTTTTTGAGGAAAAAAGGAGCTCTAATACAGCATTAGTATAATAGAACTCACAGGGATTCAAACTCAGGCGTTGAAGGGCTGAAATCCATACTGGGGTAATATCTTAGATTAGAGGCCTTTCTGCACTAGACTGTTATAGTGCTATTATTCCACTTTCAGCATCTTATGGAATCCTGGGGCTTGCAGTTTAGGGAGGAGCACTGAGAATTCTCAGCCAGAGAGCTCTTTGGCCTCAGTAAACCACAAAACCCAGAAATCCCGCAAGATGTTGAAAGTGGAATAATAGCACTAGAACAATGTAGTGCGGAAAGGTGCATTGAATTATAGGCATTGGAAGAGATTGCAATGGCTGATCAGTCCAACCCCTTGCCATGCAGGAATACACAGCTGAAGTTCTCCCAAAAGATGCGCTCCCAGCCTCTGCTTAAAGTTCTTCAAAGAAGGAGAGTCCTGATCCTCTGAGGCAGTCTGTTCCACTTCTGAACAGCTCTTACAGTCAAGAGGTTCTTCCTAACATTTAGGTGGGATCTCTTTTCTCATAATTTGAATCCATTTGTTAATGTTCTGAGTTGGAGTCTGAACATTACAGGAACTTTCCAACAACGGGAGCCCCATCCTCCAAAACATATTCAGCACCTGGGCAGCTCCTTTAAAGTTCAGAGTAAAGCCTGGAATGGACCCACCAATGCAAAGACATGGCAGCTAACAACTGCTGCTGGACTGAAATAACCAGCCTGGCCAAACAAATCTGTCAGTTTCCATTCCTTGGCATATTATGTACATGTATCTCAGATTCTTTGCATCACAGATGTACAGAAATTTGCAAACTGGGGTACATTCTTCTCAAAACGGAAGTGAAACAAAATTCTTTTAAAAAAATATTTTTATTAACATTTTAACAAACATAAATGAACAAGAATGGAAGAAAAAAGAAAACCATAACACATACAAAGCATATTTCTGAAAAAAAAAATACAAGACAATAAAGAGTAAAAGAAACTTATAGAAACAATACAACATTTAATGCTAATACCAATACAAATGATCTATATACATACAAAAACTAAAAAGAACTTCCCCCTGAGATGAGGCATCAGCCTTATTAAATTCACAAAATCCAGTGCCAGGCTAATCTTCTGATTTGATAGTCCATCTTTCTATCCAATCTCAAAATGCCCAATAAAAAAAAAAAATCGGGCATTGAATCAATCTTAAGCTTCAGAAGCTTCCATATGTTAGATCGAATAGCAAACCAGAATGTCTGAGCTCTGTTACACCCCACCACATATGTCAAAAAGAACCAACCTGTGTACCACATTTCCAGCATTGGTTCTTCATATCCTTGTACATTTTGGCCAATCTATTGGGTGAGAGATATCACCTAAACATCGTTTTTAGAACATCAGTGCATGTCACCTGTGCCTAACTTAGGTATCACACACAACTTTTCAGATGTGATCTCCACAAAGAACCCCTGATCTGCCCTCCCTTGCTCCCCCAGCCAATTCTAATTGGGCGAGGTCTTACATCTCTTTGCCATAAACTTGCAGTCTTTATTGCTAATAAATACTAAGTGAGCCAACACAGATTCCTTACTCTTCTCTACAGAGGATAAAAGAAGTGGGGGCATAGGGGAAGGTGGATGGATTTGCACGGTGGGAAAACTCGGAGGATATTTCTCCACTGAGATCTAGCAATCTTTCCTTGCCACCTTCCCTTGGGAGGTAAAGAAGTTTGTCTTTCCCAGCCTTGTTCCACCATTGTGTCCCATCATAAATAACCCCAGTGGGGAATTCTTTGCTCTTCATCTGCTTTGACTCTATTGTGAGGGGCTGTTTACAACTGCCCGGTCACCAAGGACTCCAGACCAATCTAGGCTACCTCTCTCTTTCTCTGTCTCTCTGATGGAAGAAAATCTGTTACACGGTAGGTTGCATTGCACTCAGAGTAGTGCATGCAAGCTGTTGTGTGCGCCCTGGTTTGTACAAGCGCCAACATCCCACAGATTCAGCCTTGTAGATTGGAGGCAGGGCACAGAGCCTGGAAAGTTACTTCTTGAAACCCATTCACTTCATGAATCATCACAATGTTTTACCCATTACCATTCCTCATTGTGATGAGGAAGAGAAGTAGCACTGCAGAGCTTCAGAGCTGGAAGGGCCTACAAGGGCCATCTCATCCAACTTCCACAGCTAAAGCACTCCTGAGCAATGCTCATCTGAGCTCTGTTTCAAGGCCTCCAAGGAAAAAGTCCAAGACAGTCCTTTGCAACCAGCAGGAACAGGCTTTCTGAGCTTAAGACTGAATTTCAATCTTTAGTAACATTCCATGGATTTTGTAGGGGTTTCTTAGGCAAGGAATACTCAGAGGAGGCTTTGCCCCAGTTGCTTCCCCTGAAATATAGTCTGTAGCACCTAGCATTTGTTAGCAGTCTCCCATCCAAATACCAACCAGGGCTGGACCTTCTTAGCTTCCAAGATCCTTCCTAAAGTGAGGTGCCCAGAACTGGACATAGTACTCCAAATGAGGCCTGAACTGCGCAGAATATAATGGGACTGTTACTTCCCTTGACTTGGAAACTATGCTTTTATTAAAGCAGGCTGTATTATTTCCCTTATATTCTGGTCTAACTTATCTTTTCTTTATATGGAGTGGTGTAGCTAGCAGGGGGTGTGGAGGGAGTAGTCTGCCCTGAGCAGCATGTTTTTGGGGGTGCCGCCAGGCAACCCTCCACATGGTGGCAGATACCAAGTGCCTCGATGGGTACTGGAGCCTCTTGGAGAGGTATGCTGGAGAGGCTATGCCACCTGGGAAAGGGGATCATCTATTCCCCTCCTCCCTCTCTCCCTCCCAATCTGGAGTCAAACCTGTTTCCAGCCAAAGCAATGGTGCTGATGCCAGCAGACCTCTGGAGCAGGCAGAGAAGGAAGGAGGGAGAAAAGGAGGAAAGGAGAGGATGGCAAAAGCTCTAGCTATGCCACTGTTCATATGACTGTGATTTAATTAAGTTCAGATTTTCAGATATGAACAGGCAAAATATATAAGAAACATAAAATATGGCAAATCCAGCCTTACTGAATTTTTGGGACCTTTGTGCTGGATTTCTGGCTGCTGTATCTAGGGTAGGGCAAGTAGGGTACCTGCCCTGGGCACCGATGCCAGGGGGATGCAAAAAAGTTGTGCATGTAGGGGTGGGGTTTGGAAGTAGGGGTAAGAAGGTAGGAGTGCCACTTCCACACTCGCCCTCGGAGCTGTTTATGCTAGATACGCCACTGCCTTCCCTCCAATCCTGAAGATGCAATGGACAACAGATTTCTCTGCTTAAAAGAAAGCTATGCAGTGGGGGTTTCTTGGACCCTATACTCAGGAAAACTCCCAATAGCCTTCCAAACAGGGCCTGGTTTGGTAGTGTGAATGCAACCTTCTGTTTGCAGTGCAGGCATTTATATGGATGAGGATCTGCTATGACCTGCCCCTGCAAAGGAAGGAAGGGCTTTTTTACCATACTTTGGAGGAACAAGAAATAAGTGTGTGTGAGAGAGAGAGAAAGAGAGAGAGACAGAGCATTAAGCGTAAGCTAGCACACACCAAAAGCCCCAAAGCTATAGTTATATGTCATAAATGTTATGTTGGGAGGTGAAGACAGATCCTTTTAGCAACATGTCAGTATTGTTACTAATTTAGATGGCAAACAGCTCACTCAAGGTCTATTCCATCTTCTCTCCCCATATGCCTGTCTCCCTCCCCTCCTTGTTCACCTTCTAGGTTGTTCTGTTTGCAAACATTTAAGAAAATATCATTCTTTAAAAAAAAAGAAAGAAAAGAAAACCATGTTGAAGCCCCTGCTGAAAGCAGTCAGCATGCATTCACTTGCATGGGGAGGTGGCAGCCAAAACCAGAGTTCAAAAGTTTGCTTTTAAAAAGTAATTAGTTACAGTTATAATTCTAAACCCACTCCCCTTCTTCTGTGCAAAATCCACATGCTGTTTCCTGCACAAAACCATAGCATTTTCTGTGCAGAAAATAATATTTCTGGGGAGAGGAAAATCCATTTTTGCATGAAAAATACCTTTTCCTGTGCAGAAAAGAAAAGAAATACCACTCTTTTTTGTTGGGGAAAAAAAAAAGCACATGCAAATTTTGCACAGACAAGCTCCAGAAACGGAAATAGTCTTCAAAAACTTTGCAGAGGAAAGGGGAAAATCACAGATATCAAAATGTGTGAGTGTGTCTGTGGGAAGGAGTACAAGGCATGGTGGGCAGAGTGGGAACCCAGGGTCCAAGCCAGGTCGGGGAAAGGAGAGGGAAAGAGGTTGATTTGCCATGGTGCCCCTATGCTTCCTCTGTCTTGACCATCTCCTTCCTTGGGTGTGGGAGGCCAATGGGAGAGGGTTTGTGGGGCTGAGAAACTGGATTGCAAGCTGTCTTTAGCTGACACCTGCTGGTGTAGGAGAGAGAGGACCAGGCGTGGGTTTTAGGGTCACCAAGAGGAGAGATTCCCCTGGAAAAGAATCCGGTAAGGTGGGGAGGCAGGGGTTGGAGAAACTTGCAATTAATCAAATCAGTGAAAGTTAAGCCTGCAAATGTAGAAGGAAAGACTATAAATGCCCACCGAGCTCACCTTAATAGCCAGCAGCCAAATAGCTGAAGGACGTCCATTCAGCTTCTCACAAACTTCAGCCTGTCCCTCTCACCCATGGGCCGGGTTATATGCAAAAATCATATAATGCAAAAGGTCCTGAAATGGATCCCTCATGTCATATGTGGGCCTATTGTATAAATATTTCTACTTGGATTAAACCAATGTTTCATATGTCTATGTATGAATCAACTATGTTATGTCCACATTTGCTGTCTCCTTTTTTTGAGGGGGGTACCTTTCCTTTGGAGGGGATGATTTCCCTCTTTGCTGGGTTTAGCCAAAGGCCATTACAATTTAATGCAATATAACAAAGCAGTACCTGCACTGAGGTAAAATAAAATGTAGTATGTGTCCTTTTGACTTGCATCGGAACTGCACCAAACTACCTATTAAGCAGCTACATTGGCAGTCTTAAATATTAACAATTCAGATTTAAAATTGCTAGTCAAAGAAGTGTGTCATTTCCTGGCAGCAACAATGAATCATGCTATTACAGACTTGACATGAGGTTGATTATCTTCCAGTTACTGCACCACAATATCCTGTGGAATTCTGCCTGAGGAATGTAGGAGAATAGATGCTAGAAATGTTCTTTTTGGCCTTGCACACAAGAAGCAGAACAATAAACGATATGCAAGATCTTCAACCTGATTACAGCCAGAAATCTGTTAGGGATATGTGCGTAAGTTCTGTTGTGCATGTGGGGCTGAAAAGTCGCCACTGAGAAATTGAATGTATTCTACTGAAAGCGCTGGAAGCAGAGTTCTGTAGGCAGCATCTCTCTCTCTCTGCTTTGCCTTTGCAAGTTGAGCATTGCGCATTATGTGCTGTGGTTGCGCATCTGGTATCATGCATGGTGGTTGCGCATCCTATACTTTGCATTGTGGCTGTGCCTTGTGTATTGTGCATTGCACAATGGCAGCTAGACAATGGAAAGTGTTGTGCAGTGTTGCAATTTTGAATGGGGGTGACATAGGCCATTTCTGCACTAGACTATTATAGCACTATGATTCCAATTTCAACCTCCTATGGAATCCTGGGGTTTGCAGTTTTGGGAGGGGCGAAACTGCAAACCCCATGATTTCGTAGAAGGTTGAAAGTGGAATCATTACACTATAACAGGCTAGTGCGGAAAACTGACTGGTCTTACCCTCTGGGGATGCAAAGAACAGACCTGTCTCCTCCTCTCTGTGACAGCCCTTGAGGTTTAAAGAGTGCAATCATTTACCCCTCATAGAATCTTGGAAGAGATCACGAGGGCCATTGAGTCTGACCCCCTGCCATGCATGAATACACCATCAAAGCATTCCTGACAGATGGCCATCCAACTTATACCAGTTATACAGCAATTACATTTCTATACCGCTTATCAGTGCAAAGCACTCCCTAAGTGGTTTGCAATTTTTTTTTAGCTAATTGCCCCCAACAAGCTGGGTACTCATTTTACTGATCTATATAGAAGGATGGAAGGCTGAGTCAACCTGGAGCCCAGCAGGATCAAACTCACAATGTTGTGGCTGCAGTAATGGCATTTAACCACTGTGCTACTAGGGCTCTTATGTTTAAAAACTTCCAAAGAAGGAGACTCCACTACATTCTGAGGCAGTTTATTCCACTGTTGAACTGCTCTTACCCCCAGGAAGTTCTTCCTACTGTCTCTTTTCCTGAAGTTTGAAGCCATTGCTAGTCTCTGGAGCAGCAGAAAACAGATGTGCTGCCTCCTCCGTATGACAATCTTTCAAATATTTAAGCATAGCTATCATGTTGCCTCTTAACTTTCTCTTCTCCAGACTAAACATACCCAGCTCCCTAAGCCTCTCCTCATAAAGCTTCATGCTTTCCAGGCCTTCTACCATTTTGGTTGCCCTCCTCTGGACATATTCCAGCTTGTCCATATCCTTTCTGAGCTTGGTGCTCAGAACTGGACACAGTATTCCGGGTGGGGTCTGACCAAAGCAGAATAGAGTGATACCATCACCTCCCTCGGCCTAGATACTACACTCCTATTGATGCAGCTCAGTATTACATTGGCTTTCTTAGCTGCTGCATCACATTGCTGACTCATGTTCAGCTTGTTGTCTACTAAGACCGCTAGATCCTTTTCACATGTACATCACAAGCCTGAACATGCCCAAATCTCTAAATCCCATTAATTCAGTGGGTCTGCACTGGTTGTTACAAGCAATAGGACTGGGGCCTCTTTTTTCATGTGGCCACCCAAATACATACAAACATGCCACTGTATACTGGACCAGGGAGGCCATCACCTGTCTTTTAACTTCCTGTGGCTTCTAGGTAGCAGGAATACTATAGAACATGCTTCCTACAATTTGTTTGGAACTCTGCTTATGTGCTAAGAGGGAGACATCACACAAATCTCAGAAGGATGCCGGAGAAAGCCATCAGTCTGCTGTTCCGGCAACAAATTCTTCATAAAACACAGATGATTAGATGTGACATTCTCCTATGAACCTTTCTTACCAGAAGAACTTCGCAAAGGATTCATGACAGGAAAAATAGAAAGAAAGGAAAAGAAACTCACCCCAGGCATGACAGAAATTGGATATGGACAAGTGTTACCCAGAAATGGCCAGTATATTTTTAGCTTACCAGAAAATGTATGCATCTGGAGTTTTCTTTCACACCTATCCTGGCAGCTGGAGATGGATCTTGTGAATCATAGAATCATAGAAATGTAGAGTTGGAAGAGACCACACGGGCCATCCAGTCCAACCCCTTGCCATGCAGGAACACCCTCAAAGCACTCCCGACAGATGGCATCCAGCCTCTGCTTAAAAACCTCTAAAGAAGGAGACTCCACCACACTCCATTGAGGCAGCAGATTCCACTGCCAGACAGCCCTGACTGTCAGGAAGTTCTTCCTGAGGTTCAGGTGGAATCTCCTTTCCTGCAGCTTGAATCCATTGCTCCTTGTCCTGGTCACTGGAGCAGCGGAAAACAAGCCCTCTCCTTCCTCTACATGGCATCCCTTCAAATATTTAAACATGGCTATCATGTCCCCTCTTAACCTTCTCTTCTGCAGACTAAACATACCCAGCTCTCTAAGTCTATCCTCATAGGGCATGGCTTCCAGGCCCCTCACCAGTTTGGTTGCCCTCCTCTGGACCTGCTCCAGCCTGACCATGTCCTTCTTGAATTGGGGTGCCCAGAACTGGACACACTATTCAAGATGAGGTCTAACCAAAGTAGAGTAGAGTGGTACCAGTATCTCCCTCGATCTAGACACCATACTCCTATTGATGCAGCCGAGAATTGCATTGGCTTTCTTGGCTGCCGCATCACATGCTGACTCACGTTCAGCTTGTGGTCTATTAAAACTCCTAGATCCCTTTCACACGTACTGCTATCCAGCCACGTGTCCCCCATCCTATATTTCTGTATTCCATTTTTTCTACCGAAGTGTAGGACCTTACACTTCTCTCTGTTGAATTTCATTTTGTTAGCTTTGGCCCAGCTCTCCAATCTATCCAGGTCATTTTGAATTTTGATCCTGTCCTCTGGCGTATTAGCAACCCCTCCCAATTTGGTGTCATCTGCAAATGTGATGAGCATGCCCTCTACTCCTTCATCCAAGTCGTTGATGAAGATATTGAACAGCACTCGGCCCAGGACAGAACCCTGTGGCACCCCGCTAGTCACTTCTCTCCAGGATGAAAAGCAGCCATTTGTTATCACCCTTTGGATTCGGTCGGTCAACCAATTACAAATCCAATTAACAGTAGCCCTGTCCAGCCCGCATTTAACTAGCTTCTTTGCAAGAATGCCATGTGGAACTTTGTCAAAGGCCTTACTGAAATCGAGAAATGCTACATCCACAGCATTCCCTTCATCTATCGAGCTAGTAACTCTATCATAAAAAGAGATAAGATTAGTCTGGCATGACTTATTTTTGAGAAATCCATGTTGACTTCTCGTTATTACTGCATTGCTTTCCAAGTGGTTAGAAACTGACTGCTTAATGATCTGCTCCAGAATCTTTCTGGGTACTGATGTCAGGCTGACTGGGCGATAATTATTTGGGTCCTCTTTTTTTCCCTTCTTGAAGATGGGGACAACATTTGCCCTCTTCCAGTCTGCTGGAACTTCTCCTGTCCTCCAAGATTTCTCAAAGGTTATAGCAAGCGGTTCCGAAATGACCTCTGCCAGTTCTTTTAATATCCTAGGATGTGATTCATCTGGCCCTGGAGACTTGAATTCATCCAGTGTGGCCAGGTGTTCTTGTACCACCTCTCTACCTATTCTGTGCCGCATTTCCCCTGCTTCCTCCCCTACTCCCCAACCACCAGGTTGAGTGCTTGTATCCTTCTGGGAAAAAACTGAGGCAAAGAAGGTGTTAAGTAGTTCTGCCTTTTCTCTTCCCCCTGTTAGTAATTCACCATCTTCTCTGCGCAGCGACCCTATCTTCTCCTTCTTTTTCCTTTTGCTACAGACATATTTAAAAAAGTCCTTTTTATTGTTTTTGATGTCTCTGGCCAGCCTAAGTTAGTTCTGTGCTTTAGCCTTTCTGACCTCCTCCCTACATCTCCTGGCTACTTGCTTAAATTCTTCTTTGGTGGTTTCTTCCATTTCCTGTACATGTTTCTCTTAACACTTAGCTCAACTGAGAGTTCTTTAGTCAACCATTCTGGTTTCTTTAGATGCCTTCCATTTTTCCTCCTTATTGGCACAGTTTTAGACTGTGCCTTCAGTATCTCCCTTTTAAGGAACTCCCGTGCCTCCTGAACTCCTTTCTCTTTCACTATTCCTGACCACGGAATTTCAGCCAGCAGCTCCTTAAGTTTACAGAAGTCCGCTTTTTTAAAATCTAAGATGAGTGTCTGGCTACACTTATCTTCTCCTTCCCACTGAATGCCAAATTCCAATAGGGCATGGTCACTCCCCCCTAAAGATCCAACCACTTCTACCTCATTAACAAGGTCATCCCTGTTGGTCAGGATCAGATCTAGAATATTTGATCCCCTTGTGGCCTCTTCCGCCTTCTGGACCATGAAATTGTCTGGAAGACAAGCAAGAAACTTGCTGGACCTTGCTGTCTTGGCAGAGTTTGACTGCCAACATATATCCGGGTAATTGAAATCTCCTATTTTTACTGTATCTCTCCTTTTTGAATGTGCAGTCATTTGGTTGAGGAAGGCATCATCAAGTCCTCAGTCTGGGTTGGAGGTCTGTAGTAAACCCCCACCAGAATATCCCTATTGTTTCTCACTCCCTTAATTCTTACCCAGATGCTCTCGACCTGGCTTTCTGGGTTTAAGTCACGGATCTCTTCACAGGTGAAAACATCCTTGACAAATAAGGCTACTCCTCCTCCTTTCTTGTTTGGTCTATTTTTACAAAATAGGCTATACCCCTCTATTCCTACATTCCAATCATGAGACTCATCCCACCAGCTCTCAGTGATGCCTATCAAATCATATTTATTTTGTTGTACTAGGAGTTCAGGTTCATCTTGCTTGTTTCCCATACTCCGTGCATTAGTGTAGAGACACTTAAGTCCCCGGGCCCTTCCTGCAAGTCCTGTACTGTAGTTTCTACTCCTCCCGCCACTGGCCGCTTGTACTACTTGTCCAATATCATTTGGGCCTTTTCCCCCTGCGCTCGCCGAGTCCTGGTCTTGAATAATATTGTCTCCCTCCCCAGCGGAACTTAGTTTAAAGACCTCTGAATCCTCCTTGCGAGATTGTTTGCAAAAACATTCCTGCCAAGTTTCGTGAGGTGCAGCCCATCCCTTGCCAGAAGCTCACGTTCATGGAAATTCAGGCCGTGTTCCAAAAACCCAAACCGTTGCCGGCAGCACCATGTGCGGAGCCAGTTGTTGACCTCTGCTATTGCCCTTTCCCTACGTGCGCCATATCCTTGAACAGGGAGGAGAGACGAAATAACCACCTGCGCACAAAGGTCCTTAAGCTTTGTCCCCATAAGCTCATAGTCCTTTGCGATGTGGTAAAAGCTGCTCCTCGCAGTGTTATTGGTTCCGACATGAACCAAAATGAGGGGCTTATGGTCAGTGGGCTTGACCAGCCTGGTTAGCCTCTCCGTTATGTGGTTGATCTTGGCCCCAGGAAGACATCAGACCTCTCGATTGAGCTTGTCAGGTTTGCAAATTGCCGTTTCGGTTCCTCTGAGCAAGGAGTCACCAACAACCAGAACTCGCCTCCTCTGAGGCTTCTCCAGGGCTCCTCGACGAGCATGTTCTTCTAGGACTGCCTGGGCATTCTGTTGAGACTGGGAGCGTTGGTCTAGTTCCTGTTGCTGAAGTTGGATTCCTTCTCGTTGACATTCTGTTCCCTCCTCCTGGTGCTCCTCATCGTTCGTAAGGCCAAGAACTTTGAAGCGATTGTGTAGGTTGAGAGTCTCTGTTACCTTCCTGGACCTTCTGCTCCTACGTGTGACATTCCTCCAAGCCTCCGTTTCCTGGCACAGTGTGTTGCCTTCCTGATCTGGCAGCTCCTCCGTGCATTCGGTCTTCTGGTACATCTTCTCTGCCCTATCCAAAAACTCCTCCCCTTCCCTAATAAGATGAAGATTAGAAACTCGTGCCTCCAGCTTTCAAACCTTCTCCTCCAAGAAGGTCACCAGCTTGCACTTGGTGCAGGTGTACCCGACAACCTCTTGTGGCAAGAAAAGGAACATCCCACAAGTGCTACAGGTGATCGCGGCAGCTCCCTCACCTTCCATCCTAGATACTACAGAGAGTAGTACAGGAAGTACTTCTAGAAAGAATAACTGGGCTTTCTTTCTGAAATTCAGCTGTATAAGCTAAGTCTATTCTACTGATTGCGAAGGGTTAAACTTGAAGGATTGAAGTAGAGGACTTGAACACGCGCACCAAAGGCGCCCAGTAAGACTCCTCCCCCCTAGCTGGTTCCTCCCCCTCGTTAGTCAGACCATGTGCTCAGGGAGAGCACAGGGCCAGCACAAGGAGACTAAACAAAAACAAGCAAACAAACAGACAAACAAGCACTGCTGCACAAGCCTGTAAACACACCTGGTCTAGGATGTCTTCACAGACCCAGCTCCCCCTCTGCTCTCTCCTTTGGGGAATGTGGAGGACCAGGAAAACAAGAAAATCAGAATGGAATGAGTTATGGGAATAAAGTTGGTTCTTTATCCTTTCTCTTTTCCCAATTTTTTGCGACTTTCATGCCTTGTTGTGGATGGTTGATGCTATCTTGGAAGTAAGTCCTACCCAACCCACCGGGAGTCTTCAGAGAAAGAAGCTAGGAGAAGCAGAGGAGCCAAAATGGAAAGATGGAGCTATGGGCCAAGGAGAATGGTGTGTGTAGAGAAAGAGGAGGAGAAGAAGACTGCAGCAGGGTGAACCAAAGCCTGTGATTGATGGAAAGGTTGAAGAAGAATAGGCAGGGCCAACTCTACCATTAGACAGAGTGAGGTGGTTGCCTCTATCATTTCCCTCTGGCTCTTCTCTGTTGAAGAGTAAGACTTCCTATAGTCCTTGCAACCTGCACTGCTACCTGCCTTAAGTTAACTTATTTCTCTCAGCTGAGATGGAGACCATGGCTTGAATCTTGTTGGTTATTCCAACCAGAGTAAATCCACTGATTAAACCCACTTGGTGGATCAACACTAGGATTCACTAGGTCTCCTCTAGTTACAACTCATAATAGGATCCAGGCCAGCGGCAGCTGGTAGGTTCCATGCCAGAAGAATGGTGAATCTTTTCTGGGTTTTTTTAAGGGAGTTGTCTAAAATGCCAAACTCCATTACCAAAATATGTTCAGCATCTTGCATAGCTCTTTGAAATTGTGGGACAAAACTGATACACTACACCATTGACACAGAAACCTCTGGTTGTCCCTGTAGTTAACAGAAGTCCCCAGCTGGATTACTCTCTTAGATGCCTCTTGTGGTTCTTTTGTACTTCTATTGTGTAGCATACTTTTATAAATGCTTCTGTTGTGTAGTACAGTGGCCCCTCCACATTCATGAGGGTCTGGGACACAGAAGCCTTGCAAATAATGGAAAAATTGCAAATAACTCCCCTTGCAATCACCCTCCAATTACCCTGCCTCTGGCTCCAGTGTTCCTGGGTGTGTGTGTGGAGACAAGGTAAAGGGCTTACCGTACTTTCCTCTCAGATGGAGAAGAATAGAGCACTGCTTTGGCATCCTAGATCCTTCCGGTCACCATATTGAGAAAGGAGATTCCTCCCAGATGGGAGGGGTAGGAGCAAAGAGAGCAGCAGATCAACCAGGGACCCTTACATGGCAGACTGTGCAGTCAGGTTGCAGAGAAGACATGCCTCCAGCAGTGGGTGAGGGCTTTGCTCACCCAAAAGAAAAAAAAATCCATTTTAAACACAAGCCTTGTAAGCCGGGAGTAAGGAATGCAAGGGGGGCAGGAAAGCAAGCACGTGCCTTGTGAAGAATCAGATTCACAAACCCATGAATGTGGAAGGAGGACTGTATTTCAAATTCCATACTGTTTACTGCCCTTTGCTTGACTGCACTTGTGCATGTGTGACCTCATATGATCTGTTACAATATATGTATTTTATACAGGTGTATGTGCTGCTTAGTACCTCACACATTTACTTATTTAATTTATATCCTGCCTTTCTCCCAGTATGAGAGGCAAGACAACTTCTAAAGTCGACAAAAATAGAGTATAGCCAAAATCAATTATGAGAGTAAACCCTCTCCCAAATCTAAAAACAATTAAATAAACTATGCTATTAAAACCAGCACTGAAATAAAAACTGGGAAAAAGTATTAAAAACATAAGAGGTGAATGAAAGATGAGTAGCACCATCTTTTTAAAACAAAAACAAAAACACCTCCACTACACCAGTTCTCTCCTAAAGTCCTAGTCCAGCACTTATTTATGCTGGATCTCTAATATACGTCATTTCTGCACTAGCCTGTTATAGTGCTATTATTCCACTTTCGACATCCTATGGAATCCTGGGGTTTGCAGTTTCCAGAAAGACGTAAAGCTGTTGCACAAATTCAACAGAAAGAAAAAAAAGCCAGTACATCAATGTCACCAGACAACACAGATTGGATGGGGGACTGTGGGGAAAAGTTGCAGGTGCTGGAATAGGTTGCTATATGGAGACGATACCTAGCAGCAAGGAGGAGAACAGTGTATTCCCACAGGAACCCAACCTCTGTATGTTAACAACTATGAATACAGATTGGATTGGGGAATATGGGGAAAATTTACAGGTACAGAAATAGGCCAGTTGCTATGGTCATGAGACCTAGCAGCAAGGAGGAGGACAGTGTATTCCCTCAGGAACCAGACCTCTGTGTGTTAACAACTATGAATACAGATTGGATTGGGGAACATGGGGAAAATTTACAGGTACAGAAATAGGCCAGTTGCTATAGTCATGAGACCTAGCAGCAAGGAGGAGGATGGTGTACTTCCTCAGGAACCCAAACTGTGTATGTAAATAACTCTGAATATAGATTGCATTGGGAAATATGGAGCAAAGTTACAGGTACTAGAGAAGGCAGTTCGGTGAAATCTTAAAAGGAAAATAAAAACCCTGGGCAATGCCAGGTAAATATGCTAGTAATACATAAAGCTGAATTACTGTGTCACAAAATGATGCGACATGAAAAGTTTGGAAAGCTCTGTTGCAGATGCTGAGTCCTGTCCCCAAAATAAGCTGAGCACCTTGGACAGCTCTTGCAAAGGCTGGAATAAAACCTGGCACTCGCAACTTGGAAGTCTGTGGGGGCACCTGGAGTTTAGGGCAGGAGTGGCCAACTCTGTGGGGGCCAGGGACCACCTCTTTTCCCCCCAACCGTGCTCCAGGGGTCACACCTTCTGCACAAAGCTCAAATACCTTCATTTTCTTCTACAGCCTCTATCAAAATGATGACCCCAAGAGAAGCACTTGGATGGATTTGAGTGAATATGGAGGTTTTGGGGAAAACGGAGATATAAGGCCCTTTTCACATGTGTGGGGGGGAACGGTGTAAAGCGACCTCTCACGGAGGTCGTCTACACCGTAGAGTGGACTGGCGTGGACTACTTTTAGTAGCTTCACACCAGAATCCACTCAGGAGCGGCCGGAACTAGCTGGGCTGCGTGTTTTTTAAAAACGTCTTTTTAGAGGTTTTTAAAAAGCACGGAGCGCGCAGCCCCGTGCTGCTCCGTCGCCCAGCTCCAAAGTAGATCTGCAGGCGCGCGCAAGTGCAACTGCTGAGGGCGGGCTTCTGGCTGGCGAGCTTCTCCGGTTGGTGGAGAGCCAACCGGAAGCTACCATCTGCGACGCCGGAGGAGTGTGGAGCAGCAAGCTCGCGCTGCTCCACGCGGCGACGGACTTACCCGGCTGGAGGTAAGCTCCGTTTTTGGGCGTTTTCGCCTGTTTCCCCCCCGACATGTGAAAAGGGCCATAGTGAGTAATAATAATAATAAATTGTATTTGTTACCTGCCTCCCCACAAGGCTCGAGGCAGGCTACAGAATAGATAGAACTAAAAAAAACCATATTTAATATACACTAAACCATAGACTGATTAATACAAATATACTATAATTAAAATGTATTAAAAGTTGACTGCAGTTGTTTTACTGTTTTGATTTCTCCTTTTGGATGTTTTGTCCCCTTTCGGGTTTATGCTTGAGTTCTTTGTGTTGAATCGGTGGATTGCAATAAGTTGTGATGAAAATATATCGTAATTAAAAGTACAACTAAAAGTACAATTAAAAGTACAATTAAAAGTACAATTAAAAAACAATTAAAAATAGACTCGGTAAGCCTGCTGGAAGAGAGAAGTCTTTAGTACTATTTTGAATCTGAACAGCATATTTTACTGTTTAATCTCTTCCGGCAGGTCATTGCATAGTCTAACGGCAACCAACAACAAAGTCTTCTGAGTGTGGGGTTATGAATGTGGGGTTCTGGGGTGCTTATTGGGGGCATTTTCCCATGTTTTCTTGCATTTGGGTGGCTTTCTGTATAATTTTGGGGCACAAATTGCTGCAGATTGTGCTGATTTTTTCCTTAAAATAAAAGGGTGTTGGAGATTTGGGAATGGGTAGGGGGCTTCAAGGACCATAAGGTAGAACTCAGTTGGTACCACTGCTCCAGGACCTATTCTCCAAGTCCCTCTGCAAGCAATCAGTTCAGACTTTTGACAGTAATTCCCTGTCCCCTACCAGATTCAGGAGAAAACTGTGGAGAAAGATTTGTATCCAGCAGACCATTCCAAGTCCAACGGATCTGGGAAGAAAAAATCTCCCCAGGGATCCGTCAGAGACACTGTTGGACAGCAGTACTTTTGCAGAGGAATAAGGAGGAAAAAGAGAAGTTTTAGGGAAACAAAAGGGCTGCTGCTAGCCAGCGCATGTACTGTTGAAATTGGAGAGAGATGAGGAAAACAGAGGGGGTAAAAACAACTCATTATTACTATATCTGTATCAGAGCAGGCAGAAAACACTCCACCAAGACCAAAGTGAAGAGATCCAAGACTTGGACCAGAAGTCCAGAAGCAAGCAGGACAGATTTATGGGTTAGCGGACAATGTTTATGAGACTCCAGCCATGCAGCTTGCTAGCATGTTCTCTGGGTATTTGACTTTGGTGCAAGCAATGTGAGGGAGCCAAAAAGACTTGGGTTTCGTTCCACTCTCCAGCGACATCTTGTCCTGGCCAAGAAAGGCTATATCTGGCTGAGGCTCCTGAGGGAGAAATGGACATGGTTAATGAAAAATAAAATAAAATCATCCCATTTCCTCCGCAGAATGCCATCTGGAACCTGCTGGGCTGTCCCTCTTGCCTACAGCTGAAAAAACAGAGGCCAGTGTGTGATGCCAATGAGGTATGCCCAGGGAGATGCCAAAACACCTGAAACTTGGGCACCGACGCTCCCAGAATGTGCCAGTATGATGGCTGAATTCTGGTCAGGGTGGAGATTTTTAGCCTGAAAAAGTTAGGTACAACTTTTTGATGAAGGGACTTGTTTTGCATTTGTGACAGGGCTCTCCAACTAGGCCCAACACTGGATTTTGGCTAATGTGATCTTCCACACAGTAAATTGGCAGGCCTCCAGCTCTGGTGAAACATCAGAGGGGTTTTCAAGGATGTAGAAATGATTTGGGCCCAGTTAATGGAATCTCCCTGTAGATCTAGGCACCAGCCCCAGGCAATGGTGGCTGGTGGCTCGCATGTTAAAGTGGCCGTGAATCCAGTACAAGTTCTGGATAGCTTCAAAGGTGCTATCCAAGGTTCTGAATGTATATGGTGATAGAGTTCAGCACCATGGATAGCCCTTTAATGCATGAACCTGGTGTGGGGTCATCACCTCGATAACAGAATCCTAGAATTATAGAGTTGGAAGAGACCACAATGGCCATCGACTCCAACTCCCTGGCATGCGGGAAGACACACTCGAAGCACCCCTAGCAAATGGCCATCCAGCCTCTGTTTAAAAGCCTCCAAAGGAGGTGACTGCACCACACTCTGAGACAGCATATTCCACTGTGAATGGCTCTTACCATCAGGAAGTTCTTCCTGATGTTTTGGCGAAATCTCTTTTCTTGTACTTTGAATCCATTGCTCCTTGTCCTAGTCTCTGGAGCAGCAGAAAACAAGCTTGCTCCATCTTCAACGTGAAATCCCTTCAAATATTTAAACATGGCTATCATGTCACCTCTTAACCATCTTTTCATCAGGCTAAACATACCTAACTCCCTAAGCCACTCCTCACAAGGCTTCATGGTTTCCAGACCCTTCACAATTTTGGTCACCCTCCTCTGAATATGTTCCAGCTTGTCAATATCCTTCCAAATTGTGGTGTCCAGAACTGGAACAGTCCAAGGTAGACAGACAAAGGGAGAAAAATGAAGGCCAGGTTAACAGGAAGACTGTTTATTTCTGTTAGATATCCTAAAGCTTGATTACAATAAATTTTAGGGGAAAGTCCAGAAGTATACCCCTTCGTTCTACAAAATGTGGAGGTTGCTGAATCCATTGCTCTATGTCCCAGTCTCTGGAGCAGCAGAAAATAAGCTTGCTCCATCTTCAACACGACAGCCCTTCAAATATTTAAACATGGCTATCATGTCGCCGCTTAACCTTCTTTTCTCCAGACTAAACATACCTAGTTCCCTAAGCTGCTCCTCAGAGGCATGTTTTCCTCCTCAGAGGACATGGGGAACTTAGGACATTCCTCTTCATGGGGGCCACCAATTGCCATTGATCCTAGGAGACAATCTTGAGCTTGGGCAGGGCAGCCAGTAGATCTGTTTTTGATGGAACAGTAAATCCACTGTTATTAGTTTTATAGCCAATCCTCTAGTTGCACGGGAACCATCCAAACTATTTTTGACTGAGGCTCAGGACCAGCAGATGCCTTCTACAGTCCAGAGAAGGAACCCTACAACTATGTGTGTGTGCGTCCCCTGTGGCAATGGACATACTGGCTGCCCTTGGATTTAGGGTGAATTGGAAGGGAATGCATTGAAACGGTGTTCTAGCATCTGTCCTTATTCTTTCTCATCTTTTGGCCAGACACTGGTCCAGTCCTTAAGGAAAATTCTTCATATGAACAGATATCTTGTTGTTCTTATGTTGCCATTTGACTCTCATTGGACATTGAAGAAGACCTTTTAATTGTGATGCATTATATTTTATCAGCATTTGTGGTTATTGTGAGCCTTCAAGTCATTTTACTACATTGTAATTGCCTTTTGAGAGTCCATTGGTTTGAGTGTTGGGCTAGGACTCTGAGGGACCAGGGTTTGAATCCCCACTCGGCCAAATTGGGCAAGTCACACTCTCTCAGCCTCAGAGGAAGGCCAAGGAAAACCCCCTGTGAACAAATCCTGCCAAGAAAACTCTGTGATAGGGTCACCTTTTAGGGTCACCATAAGTCAGAAATGACTTGAAGGCACACAACAATAATTGCCTTTTAAACTGTTTTAAACTATTGTACTTCATGTGGTTATTTCATTTTTTAAAAATGTACCTTTTATTGATTTAAATTACAAGCATCTCATTATTTGAACCTTGGTTAATTTCAAACTATGGGACCTAGTTATCTCAGGAAGAAACTGGTTACTAGAAACTAGTTGTTTGTAACAGGTTCATTCCAAGCTCTGGGTCTTCATTATCTCCGAAGGAGACTGATTACAAACAACGAGGCCATTTCCACACTACACTGTTATAGTGCTATTATTCCACTTTGAACATCCTATGGAATCCTGGGACTTGCAGTTTAAAGAGGGGCCTTAGAATTCTCAGCCGGAGAGCTCTCTGGCCTCAGTGAATTACAAACCCCAGAACTGTTGAAAGTGGAATAATAGCACTATAACAGTCTAGTACGGAAATGGACCTAGTAATTGGTAGTAGGTATAATTCAAGTTTTGGGCTTCCGTTTTCTCAGAAAGGAGTTAATGGCAAACAACTAATTATTTGTGATATATTAATTCCAAGCTCTGGGCCACAGCTATTTCAGAAAGAACTTAACTACAAGTAGCTAGTTATCTCTACTTGTAATTAAGTTCTTTCTGAAATTTCTAATGGGCTAATTCTATGTTCTAGGTGCTGGCAGAATTATCTAGCTGTGGTGTGGAATCACTGGAGGCATAGATGGGCTTCTAACCCCCCCTTAACATTTCCCACAATGCCCCCAACACAACATGAGACCAGGGGCATCATGGGAAGTTAAGAGGGTACAAGATGCAGTTCTGAGAACTTCCAGGAGACAAAATTCTCTACAGAAATGTATTCTGACTGATGGGACATTTTTCCCCTTGGCTTTTTCTCCTTCTCTCTCTGTCTTTCACAAAGCCCATGGCAGCCTCTGGTTTTGAAGACCTAGCGAAAGAAAACCTTTGCATCACCATGGTGGCGGCGGTGGTGCTGGTGAGCAACTCCGTAGCTCAGACTGCAAATCTTTCAAAGGATTAGGGTTTAAACTTCAAATAGAAGAATGTAAATGTGTCTGGCTCCACAGTGGCTGGAAATTTCTGGCTGGAGCCAAAGTTGGTCCCTACTTGGCGATGTCGATGAGCCGTGTGTCTGCCCACCCCCGTTGCATTCCAGTTCTCGAGCCGGAAAACGTTTAGAAATGGGCCGCGCTCGCTTGTGGGTGTCGGACGGCAGGTCTGCATGCCAAGAAAGGGGGAAGAATGGAGTGTGCTTGGAGGGAGCAAACTTTGGAAAGAACGCCTAGACATCTCTAGCTGTGGCCAGGAGGCAAACCTAGATAGCTCTCTAGAAGTGGTGGCTGTTGGCTTCCATGCACTGGGAGCAGTGAATCTGCTCTGGTATTTAGTCTGAACTTTTCAAAAAAGCACCTACTTGGGGAATAGGGTCAGCACCTGAATGGGTTCACACCCCAGAATGGGTTCACACCGATCTGTCATAGACCACAGCACCATCCAGAAGGCAAATTTGAAGTTCTGGCTAGAATCCTGAGCAGCAGCATCTTGCATTGCAACATTTTGTTGCTGTTCCCATTTATAAGAAAAAATCCTTCACAATATATATTGTGATCTCTGAAGTTGCTCATCTTGATATAGACAGGACTAGCTGCTTGCAATTCTAAGTGCATTTTCATTTGTGGTTTATGATTTATCATTTACTAGTGTATATACCTGGCATTGCCTGGGATTTTATTTTCGTATAGATAATACTTGTGAGAAAGATTTGAAATCCTGTGTCTCTAATTCCTAAACTGTCTTGTCCAGTACCTGTAACTTTTCCCCATATTCCCCAATCCAATCTGTATTCAGAGTTATTAACATGCAGAGGTTGGGTTCCTGAGGCAATACACTGCCCTCCTCCTTGCTGCTAGGCCTTGTTTCCATAGCAACTGGCCTATTTAAGACAGGCACAGTTGACTGAGGCCCAAGACCTCTCTGGCTGAGAATTCTAGAGGTCCCTCTCTAAATTGCAAACCCCAGGATTCAGTAGGATCTTCTTAGGCAGCCAGTCATATGAGGTATTCACCTGACAAATAGACAAAACAGACAAACTTTGACTTTTATATTTTAGATATATGAAAATGCCTTTTCCATCAAATAGCAACAGGCTTCCAGAGATGGGTGAAAGACTGGGTGGAGGCGGACAACATGCCCAGAAAATATGTATTTTATTGGCTTGCTTTATGTGTTTTCCCATAATAATAGACTGAGCCAGTAAATGTTGCTACAAAGTAGATCTATCATGGATTTCAATAGTCTTCTATCTATTTTTCTGGATTCATCTTATGTTCCCAGTTTGTAAGCTTTTATGTTCAGTGTGCTAACACTGTGTATTAAAAATGAATGCAAGGACAAGCTATCTCACACAAAATCAACCCACAACACAGCTGGAAACCAGAGAAGTTCTTTTAACACTACATAATTATAACACTCGCCATTTCCGCACAAGCCTGTTATAGTGCGATGATTCCACTTTCAACCTCCTATGGAATCCTGGGGTTTGCAGTTTTGGGGCCCCGAAACTGCATCTTGCTATAACAGGTCATCTTGCTATAACAGGCTCGTGCGGAAATGGCCACTATGATGGCAGTGCAATTGCCACAACTGCGTCATATGGAATCCTGGGATTTGTAGTTTGGTGAAGCATTAGTGCTCTCTGGCTGAGAATTCTAAACACTGCTCTCTACACTGAAAGTCCCAAGATTCCATAGGATGGATCCAGGGCATTTAGGGTTGCCATGCTGAATACATGATGGGGCTCCTGAAATGTTAATAATCATTAACAGATTCCAGATCAGGAAGAGCTATCATATCACAAAGTTCTCAAACTTTTTGAGTGACGTGAGCCCCCTCTGATATTCAACCTGGGGACCCTGGTGGCAGTTATAGTACTGTAATTCTGTAGTGCGAAAGGGTGCCAGGTATTCTGCCTTGGTCCTTAGCATGAGGGAAAGAGATTAGGGGCAGCAAACAAGATTCCTCTGTTAGTCTATGTTGACACTGGAGGGCATCAAGCTAACCAGAGTGCATGTTTAGGTGAAAGTTTGGGGATGCTAATTTTGGGACTATAAACCCCAGAGTCCCTAAGCCAGCATGGCCTCTGGCCAGGCTGAGTGCAGTTAATTTGGGGCCAAACAGTCAGGGATCTCATAATATTGTCTGTGCTTGATAGGATTAGAGACTGAACTAGATCCGACAAGCATTTTGGAGTGAGCAAGGACCGCCTGTCTGATTCTCAAGTGGTTTCTGTGGTCTGTCTGTGAGAGCCGAAGTAACCCTCCTCACACACGCACACACACAATCCCACACAGACTTTATTACAAAGATTTGTGGCAAGCCAGCTCTCAGCTCAGGGATGTCTGTCTTGGTTTGGATTTCAGCTGGGTGGTTTTACGGGTAGCTGGAGCACAAACCTCCACAGGAAGCCCACTGGGACAGAAAGCTTGCAAAATTTTCAAAGGGGCATTGTGCCAATCTGACTCAAAAAGATTACCCCCTGGATTTAGTCAGAACTTGGAAATATTATTGTTTGGACTACAGATCCCAGAATCCCCCAAATGGCATGAGCTGTGTGGGCCATAAGAGGGCAGACTTCAGGTTGGCAGGATTTACAAGCAAACTTATCTTTCTAGAGATCCTGCGATTGCTATTTTGGCTCATAATGGATGAATTTATATAACCCTGCAAAATTTGAGCTGAACCTCTTGTAAAATGTTTTGACTGTTAGGGCAGCAAATCGAAAGCTTTGAAAGACAACTTCACTGGACTACAACTTCCAGAGTCCCCAAGCCAGCATCGGCGTTGGCCGGAGGGAGTGATAGGCTATCTGCTCATCAATTTATTCTGTGTTATGTCTTATCTACCTTCCACTGGCTGCAAATCAATTGGTGGGGGAATGGCTGCAGAATGGGACTGGAGGATCCATTCTATCCATTTTGTGCACACTTGGCATAAAAAAATCTTAGTATTTTCATTGTTAGGGGGATGCAGAAGGGAAGAATACTGTTGCATTTTGCTCTTTATTGTCTGCCTGACAGAAAATCCTTCCTCTTGCGGTTGGTTTTAGTCAGTAGTGTCATGGTAAATTTTTAAGTGTAGGAACTTCACAAGATAGAACCAGAACCATACTTCTCCCATTCTAGGACTGCCCAAAAATATGGCAGCTGTGTTGAACCAAACAAACAACCCAGTTCTTGTGGCATTCATCTCCGCAAGGAACAGGTCTTGTGTAAAGCTAATGCCTCTTCATTGCTCATTCTAGTCAAAGCCATCATAGAGTAATGATATCATTGCCTTTGCTACTACGAAGGTCCCAGCACCTCAGTTCTGTGAACCCCGGTTCCACTACAAAACTGCTTTAAAACAAACAAACAAACAAACAAACAAACACTGATTTGTTATTGATAATTGCTGTCGAGTCAGTTTTGACTTAGGATGACCCCACGAAGTAGAGACCTCTAAAACACCTTATCATTCATCAGCAGCCCTGAGCAGGCCCTGCAAACTCAGGGCTGTGACCTCCTCAATTGAATGTATCCATTTGTATTGTGGTCTTTCACTTTTCCTACTTCCTTCTAGTTTATCAGGCATTATTGTCTTTTCCAGTGATAAGTATGATAGCGTGATAGCATGATAGATAAATGACAATTTAGTCATTTTTGGCTTCTAGAAGAGTCCAGGCTCGATTTGCTCTCAGGTCCATTGATTTTGTCTTTTTGGCAGTCTGCAGTATCCATCACAGCACCACATTTGAAATGAGTAGATTCTCTTAGAATCATAGAATCTTGGAAGAGATCTCAGGGGCCATCCAGTCCAACCCCATTCTGCCATGCAGGAACACCCATCAAAGCATTCCCAACAGATGGCCATCCAGCCCCTGCTTACAAACCTTCAAAGAACAAGACTCCACCACACTCCGAGGTGGCATATTCTACTGCCAGACAGCTCTGACCATCAAGAAGTTCTTCCTGAGGTTCAGGTGGAATCTCCTTTCCTGCAGCTTGAATCCATTGCTCCTTGTCCTAGTCTCTGGAGCAGCGGAAAATAAGCCCGCTCCCTCCCCGACATGACATCCCTTCCAATATTTAAACATGGCTATAATGCAATAGCCCTAATAGGCTGTTGATTATACTATTAAGGACTAGCCTTTGGGGTTGAAAAATCTGGAGCTGGGAGTAGGAAACCTTCATTTCACTTCAATTACACTCCAGTATATCTTCATGGAGCCAATGTAGTGTAGTGGTTTGAGCATGGGTGTGGAAAGGGCACATTCCGGGGGTGGGTGGAGCCCAAGGTAGAAAGAGGAGGACAAAAAAAAATAATAGCATAGTTTAGCTTAAACCTTTTCCTGCCTTAGGAGAGGCCCTTTAGCCTTCTGGAATGGGAACAACCCTGTAGAAAGCTGGTATACTACCAAACTGGCAAAGGAAAAGGAGCGTGATCTTCTGCTGATGGATGAATGGGTGGATGGAGACCCCAGACTGAGGGCTAAGATTGGCATCTCAGTAGAGGTCTGAAACCCAGAAGTTCCTCACCCCTGGGAAAAGGGAGCTGTACGTGAGAGCCAACCAGGGCCATTTCCGCACTAACCTGTTATAGCGCTATGATTCCACTTTCAACATCCTATGGAATCCTGGGGTTTGCAGTTTTGGGAGGGCCAGCCAGCCCCTCCTGAAACTGCAAACCCCAGGATTCCATAGGATGAAAGTGGAATCATAGCGCTATAACAGGCTCGTGCGGAAATGGCCCTGGTGTAGTGGTTTGAGCATTCAACTATGACCCTGAAGACCAGGTTTCAATCTCCTGCTAGGCCATGGAAATCCATTGGGTGACTCTGGGCTTGACACACACTCTCAGCCCCAGAAAACCCTGTGACAGGGTTCCAATAAGTCAAAAATGACTTGAAAGCACATCCCCACCACCACAACATAGCTTCACGCCTCAGAAGAAGACGAAGACAAACCCCTCCTGAAAAAAACTTGCCAAGAAAACCCTTTTATAGGTTCACCTTAGGATCTTCATGAGTCTGAAATGAATTGAAGGCACATAACAAGAAGAAATATTTCATGAAGTTCAAAGCAGTGTACTCCCCATTTTACCTACAGAATGAGCCAACAGGGTGGGTCCGATTGAGATATTATGACCAGCCCTGGGTCACCCTGTGTGGTCTCTAGCCCAGTGAAGAATTTGAACCCAGATCCGTACAGTTTTAGCCCTACACTCTAAGCTCAGCCTTGGATCTCAGTCTTGGCTCTTCCTTGGTTCTTAGCCTTTTATTTTCCAGCAGTTTTGTTCTTCATCTCCCAGAAGCTTCTTTTAGTATGGCCAGTTCTGGGGGCTGAAGTCCAGAATATCTGGAAGACCAAAGGCTGGAAACTGTTACCCTAAGCACTTGCAACGACGTCCAGTGCTCATGAGTCATTGGAATGGTGAATCCTCTACAGGTTTTATTCAGAACTTTAAAGAAGAAATCCAGGGTCCTGAACCTATTTCAGAGTTACAGCTCAGCACCTTGGATAGCTACTTTAAAATCTGGACTTAAACCCAGAGTGCATTCAGCAGCTGACTGCCAGGGAAGCCCCCAGCCCCTGCCGCTCTCTAGCTGCATTTAGCTTCATCGTGGCATTCTGTTTCCTCATTCTTTTAATTGCTAGATTGCTAGTTTGCTGGAGTGGCAGCGCAAGACCTATTTTCCCAGGAGAAAGGTTGATAAGTTAGTAGCAACAGTTGTTTCCAGCCAAGGAGAGTCCACAGCAACTGTGATAACAAAGCCGATAACCTTGGAAAACATCAGAGAGTTGTGCTTGGTCTCATGCAGGTCCAAGCCTGGGCTGGCAGTGGGGGGACTCCAGGCCTTGTTAACTCAGCCTTTGGCCTTCTGGTTCATGCAGATGTCTCAACAAATCCATCTGCAGACTGGGAACTCAAGGTCACTGTTTGATAGGCCCATTCGTTTCCCACAGAAATGAAAGCAGAGAAGGGCAAATGCTGTGGGTGATATTTTCTAGCCTCAGCAAGAATCCTTCCTTCCTTCCTTCCTTCCTTCCTTCCTTCCTTCCTTCCTTCCTTCCTTCCTTCCTTCCTTCCTTCCTTCCTTCCTTCCTTTCTCTCTCTCTCTCTCTTTCTTTGGAGTTTATCACAGGTAAATTGCAGTTAGATCAGGATAATAGCATCCTTGAGAAGCAGTGGTTTGAGTGTCGGACTACAACCCTGGAGAGCAGAGAATTCCCTGCCGAAGAAAACCCTGTGAAATTCATGTGATCACCATAAGTTGATAGGTGACTTGATAGGTTGATAAGTTGATAGGTGACTAGGTGACCAAGTAGGACTAACAAGGAATGCAAAGGAAGACTGCAACCTATGGCTTTTTGCCCCTACCTGTAGCACCTGGGTGGTCCCCTTAGACTAATGTCACCCTAGACCACCGAGATTAGCCCAAAACATGAAAGTATTATTCCTGTTGGACTACAGCTCCCAGAATTTCCCAACTCCCAGGGCAACTGGAAGTAGAGAATTAAGTCTCCCAAGCTGCGGTCTAGATAGGTGATCCACCTGGGCAATATTTAGATTTTTACAGCAAGAGCAAGCTAAAAAAGAAAGTGAAGTAACCATAAAATGGGAGAGTTATCATTTGTTGCTTT
The DNA here is from genome assembly GCA_030412105.1 of Cyclura pinguis. Lineage (NCBI taxonomy): Eukaryota > Metazoa > Chordata > Lepidosauria > Squamata > Iguanidae > Cyclura > Cyclura pinguis. The sequence goes on from CM059612.1 coordinate 10,832,216, forward strand.
GCTGAGTTATAAATAGGATGGGAAAGACACAACCAGACCACACAGTACTGCTTGCCTGGTTTGTATAATATCGCATATAGACATAATGTATATACATGGAGACAGCTTCGTTTTCTGTTGTTGCTGCAGCTTGTGAATAGACTGGGTGTGTGGTCTGGAGAGAGGCACTCTCCACTCCAGCTAGCTTCCCTCTTCTTTTGAAAAAATCTCCTTCACACCTGAGGGCACAGAGCCCTTTGTGCCAAGAGAGGAAAAAGTCATCGTCATAACATCTTGAGGATCACCCATGAGCTTTGTTGATCCATCCGGAGCTTGGAAACTTTTCTCTTTTTTGGACTTCAAATCCCAGCATCCCCTGGGCACTAGAGCCCATATGCCTGGGGTGGGTATACTCTGTAGCCTGGGGAATGCAAAACTGCCAATTTTGGCCACTCCATTGCTCCACAGCTCTGCTATCATGGCTGTAATTTTGACCAGGAAGTGATGTGAAATCACTTCTGATCACCATTGAGGATACTTCTTGTTTCCAGCAGAGTCTTGCTGTTTTAGGGTGAGGTCTGCACCCCAGAACAGCATATTTGAACATTTTAAAGCTTTGTTTTGGCAAAAAAATGGGGTTTGGAGCCAAAAAATGGGGGATGCTATGGGTTTGTGCAAATCAGAGAAGGTTCCAAGGGCCAAACTGGTCTCATAAAGGGCCACACGTAACCCTTATTCCAAATTTTTCTGAGAATCACAGTACCCAGAGCTTCCCAAACTTTTCATATTGGTGACACACCTTTTAGACATGCCTCATTTCACAACATAGTAATTCAGTAAGTAATTCTATAAGTGGAGGCAGCCCCTCCACTAGAGCCTGGCCTGGCCAGCCACTGCCACTGCCCTCAGTGAGATCTTCCTTTGGCCAGGGTGGTGGCAGAGTTAGACCCTCCATCCAGACCTGGCCCACAGCTGCCGCCACCACCCTCGCCAAGGTCTTTCTTGGCCCTGGGGTGGTGGCAGAAGCAGCCCCTTCAGCCATTACATTTGTGCAACACACCTACACACTGCAGCTGACACACTAACATGTCATGACACACAGTTTGGAAAGCCCTGACAGTACCCATGGGGGCTTAGAACAATGCTTAAAATGAACCTCAGCAGCTTCAGAAGATGAAATTTCCCAGCCAGATACATGGTGCTGAAAAGCAATCACAGTACACAGGTCAAGGAGATGCCTTTAGTGCACTGTGGTAGCACCTCTCCTGTGCATACACACAAGGTCCCAGGTTCAATCATCTGGACAGGACTGGGAAAGTATGTGGCTGGAATCCTGTATGGAAGTTGTGGGTGCTTAACCTGAAGTTATGCACTTATGTCCCCCAATCTATCCTTATTGGGCAGCAGCCACTGTGCTCAATGAGGATCTGTCACTCAGGAAGCAATTTGCCACCATATCCACTTACTCTCTTGCATGAGTGATCTCAACATAAGGGGGAATTGTAACAGGGATCCTATTTCTGCCTGTCACAATGGGGATTGCTCACAAGAAGAGGTGGAAAAAGCAGCCAGCTGCTTCCTGAATGACAGAGGAACAGATCCTTGTTGCTGCCCAAGTAAGCAGGAAATGGGAGTTTCAGGTCAGAATTCATAGCATAGCTAAAGACCATACAGGTTTCCAGTCTATGGCCTTTTCCGCACTACACTCTTATAGCGCGATGATTCCACTTTCAACATCCTATGGAATCCTGGGGTTTGCAGTTTCAGGAGGGGCCAGCCGGCCCCTCCCAAAACTGCAAACCCCAGGATTCCATAGGATGTTGAAAGTGGAATCATCACGCTATAAGAGTGTAGTGTGGAAAAGGCCTATATCTGTAATGACCAGCATGGTGCGGTCATTAATGAAATGAAGAGTGATGCTCTGGGATTTTTTTTTAAACATGCAGAATGTGCTTAATGTGTTTTAATAGTTCTTCTTGTCATGCTTTAATTGGTTTGACTGTTTAATGCTTTTAAAACTTTCATATCGCACATCGGCTCTCTTCACCATGCCTCAGCCCCTTCCCACAGACACCCACACAGAGTTTGATACTTGCAGTTTTTCCACTTTTGCAGGTGTCCTGTACCCCTAACGCTAGCAAATGTGGAGGGCAGATTGTATTTTGTTTTACAAAAGCCACTTGAGGGCCCCATGTTGGGAGAAAGGCAGGATATCAATGAAACAAACAAACTTGCCGGGTCCCAGTTTAAGTTCCCGCCAAGCCATGAAACTCATTGAGTGATCTTGGGCGAATCGCATTTTCACAGCTTACCAAGCTTCACAGGGTTATGGCAGTGGTGGTTGTGGAAGAGGGTTGAGTTCGCAAGAGGAAAAGTAAGATATTAGTATTACAGGTACATGCATGATTAACACTGTTGCTTCAGCCTGATGTGTCTCCTTGCAGCTGATGGTTGCAGTTTTCTGTTCTCCCTCCAGGAAACCTTGGAAAAAAAACCATTTGTAATAATATGTTTTAAGTTTTGTAAGCTGCCTTGAGTCCTGGACTGGAGAAAAGAAGAAAAATAAAGAAATAAAGATCATGATTGATGATGATGGCAACCATGCTGAGCAAAGGAGTTCTCTGCTGAAGAGGGGACACTGAAGAATGATGCATCCAGGCCCAGTAACAAAGCAGTTATGAGGTCACAAGCCTAGCTTACAACTTTGGGCCTTTCCGCACTACACTGTTATAGTGCTATTATTCCACTTTCAACATCCTATGGAATCCTGGGCTTTGCAGTTTAGAGAAAGGTCTTTAGACTTCTCAGCCAGAGAGTTCTTTGGCCTCAGCAAACTACAAACTACAGAATTCCACAGGATGTTGAAAGTGGAATCATAGCCCTATAACAGTGTAGTGCGGAAAGGCCCTTCATAAATGCATAATAGGATGCTGGCCAGTGGTTTGAATCTTATTTGTAGTGTAAAGTAAAGTAGGACCATTGAACCCATGGGGCTTACAAAAGTGTTGACTCTCCTTTCAACAACAGACTCAGTGGGCTTACTTCCAGGTGGCACTCTCAGTGGGCATCACCGCCTTGGGTCTCATAATGGAAGAAAGCCAGGATATAAATTAAATAAATAAACAAATGCTGGTAGGATTTCTGCAGGCCCCTGGGGGGTTCTCCCTCCCATCTGTCTCAAATCAATGGCGGAAAGGGAACAAAGTCTTTCAGAAGAGCCCCTCTCTGCCATGGCATCAACCAAAATCCATATTAAGCGAGGATTAAGAGTACGTGTTGGGGGCAGTTGTCGTACTTGGCTCCTTACCAACAGCCTGGGCTCCAAAAGTGTCAAAATCAAAAGCTGCTAGTTAAGACGATAGCTTGGAATTTATTTATTTATTTTTTTAAAAAAGATTGTTCTTTTCTTTTTCATTTAAAATAAACATTTCATCTAGGGTTATAGCCTTTGTTTCACTGCGAGAGATCGTGTCAAGGGTTTTGGAGACAGCCTTCAGGGCAGCTGGGAAATATCATGAGGTTGGGATATTTTCGGGAGAAGAAGAAATGTAAAGCAAGAGAAAGAGACAGAGAGAGGGAAAGGACAACACTTCTGAACTTTTAAATTGGGAGTCAGGTGGTGTGGGCTGTATTTTGGAGGAAGGAGCTGGCAAAACCACCTCTGAGTAGTCCTTGCCGAAGAAACTGTCGTTCTTGTCATTCCTTCAAGTCATTTCTTACTAATGGCAAACCTAAGGTAAAACTATCACGGGCCTTTTGGGATCTGAGAGTGTGTGATGTGCCCAAAGTCACCCAGTGGCTTTCCATGGCCGAGCACAGAATCAAACCCTGGCCATTTCCACACTAGACTATTATAGTGCTAGTATTCCACTTTCAACATCCTATGGAATCCTCGGGTTTGCCTTTAGGGCCTCTCCCTAAACTGCAAACCCCAGGATTCCATAGGATGTTGAAAGTGGAATAATAGCACTGTAACAGTCTAGTGCGGAAATGGCCCGTGGTCTCCAGGGTCAAAGTCCAACACTGTGCTGGCTCTCTGCCTAAGAAAACTCTGTAAAATTCATGAGGTCACCGTAAGTTAGCAGATTACTTGGAGGCACACATGTAACTCACTGAGGTCTGGAGGCATATGCATCTGTCCACAGACCTGAGAGGTATTCACCCCCATATTTTTTTTATTGTTATAAAAATAATTTTGTATTTAAAATACTCTCATGCACCCTCTGTTAGGAATGGGACAATTTTTAGTTTTAATTTTTTTTCTGCCTTCTATCATAAACTCACAGAATCATAGAGCTGGAAGAGACCATCCAGTCCAACTCCTTGCTATGCAGGAACACTCATCAAAGCACTCTCAACAGATGGCCATCCAGCCTCTGCTTAAAAACCTCCAAAGAAGGAGGAGACTCCACCACACTCCACTGAGGCAGCAGATTCCACTGCTGGACAGCTCTGACCATTAGGAAGTTCTTCCTGAGGTTCAGGTGGAATCTCTTTTCCTGCAGTTTGAATCCATTGCTCCTTGTCCTAATCTCTGGAGCAGCGGAAAACAAGCCGGCTCCCTTTTGATATGACATCCTTTCAAATTTTTAAACATGACTATCATGTTTCCTCTGAACCGCCTCTTCTGCAAGCTAAACGTCCTGAGCTCTCTAAGCTGCTGCTCGTAGGGCTTCTTGGCTTCCAGATCCTTCACCGTTTTGGTCGCCCTCCTCTGGACATGCTCCAGCTTGTCGAGATCCTTCTTGAACTGAGGTGCACAGAACTGGACACAGTATTCCAGATGAGGTCTGACCAAAGCAGAACAGAGTGGCACTATTACCTTCCTTGATCTGGACGTCATAAGCATCAGTTTATGCCAAGAAGAGGACCTTTTTCAACCAGGAAATAAACCAGGAGCCAGTTTGTTGTTGTTTATCCTCAGTTCATTTCTGGCTTATGGTGACCCTAAGGTGGCCTTATCATGGGGTTCTCTGGGGCTGAGAGTGTGTGAAATGCCCAAAGTCACCCCGTAGGCTTCCATAGCTCAGTGGGGAATCAAACCCTGGCCTCCAGTGGTTGTAGTCTGATGCTCAAACCACTATACCACACCAAGGCCATTTCCGCATGTTACCCTTTTCCGTCGTCATCCCTCGTCATCCCAGCAGCACCTTTGCCAGGATGGGAGCGTGTCCTCAACATTTCCCTCCACACCCAGCTGGCTGCCTGTGGATGGGAGCACGAGCAACATGTGCCTTCCTTCTGCAGTGCAGCTGGCGATGGAATATTTCATGATCACCATGGGTGGGGACACATTGACAGGAGGTCCACGACGACGTCATGCAAAAGCACAACTCGTGGACTGTCAGCAGTGCATCCCCATCACAGGACAGTGACGTCTGTGGAAATTGCCCAACTCTGAGGTTTCTTCCTCTTTTAAAAAAAGGCTTTTCCTAGGCCATTTCTGCACTAGAGTGTTATAGCGCTATGATTCCACTTTCAACATCCTATGGAATCCTGGGGTTTGCAGTTTTGGGAGGGGCCAGCTGGCCCCTCCCAAAACTGCAAACCCCAGGATTCCATAGGATGTTGAAGGTGGAATCATAGCACTGTAACTGTCTAGTGTGGAAATGGCCCTAGACTTAAAACATACTGAGATTGTCCCTCTGTGCCCCCTACAGGACATGTGGGGCATTAAACAATTTTCAAAAGGGTTGGGATAACAACGTCAAAAAAAAAAAAGACTAGCAACCTGTTTATGGCCCATGCTTTCCATTTTTATGGTCATCAGGTCTGTGCCATTCCAGACCTTGAAATTTTAGGATCAGAACCTGAGCCTTAGGGATGGGCCCTGGTGATGTCACAGGAGGTGGGCCCTGCTGAAATTCCAGCAAACTGCCTCTGGTGATGCCATTAAGCGCAACACATGAAGCATTGACTACAGCTGCACACAGTATGCTATTCAAATTTAAAAAACGGGAAGCATACATATAAAAAAGAGGAAAATGTGCATATATGCAAACTTTTGAAGACAGTGCTCTTACCCTGACATTATTCTTCCTTAACTCAAGGGCTGGAAAGTTATAGTGCATTTTTGGGAGCACAAAAGGATGTGAAAGAAATCTTGCTGGATCAAGCCATAGTCCTCTGACCTTTTGCTTTGGAAGAATTGCTTTTCTGCAAAAGTCTATCTATCCCAGCATCTTTTTCTTCATAGTGACCAATTAGAGGCCTAAAAGTATCAAGAGCCCTGGATCAATCCAGACAGAATGCCCTAAGAAATCTTTGTCATAAGGCTGCTTCTTATTTTATGGGATTTTTTTGGAAGGATAAATATATCTAGGGAATTTCCTGAGCCTATATTGCGGTAATACCTTTATTAGGACAGCCTAAAAGGCTTAACATCCAAGAAAATCTTTCCACTGACATCACACTCACTGATTTGTTTTAGGAGCATTCCAAGATACAGTAGATATGTCTCTGTGTGGTCATGCATCTCAAAATTAATTTGCGTAGGATTATTTTCTATAGCACATTGGTTTAAACCATATTCTTTGTCCAACTATAATCTGAATGCTAGGAGAAAGCATGTAAGCATTAAGCATCTGAACAAAATTGAGGCGATGTCCAGTCATGGACCCAGCGCCATCTTCAATTTACCCACAATGCTTTTGGAAAGATGCCATATTCCTAGGTTCTCTCGGAACTGGTGAAAAGACATCTTTTCACTTAGGAAGGTCACCTACGCAGGAGCACTTCATCAGGGGTGAAGGAAACAGTGGTGTACTCAGCTTTAGCAGCACCTAGGGCAAGCCCAGAGGTTGTGCCACTGCTGCCTCTGCACTGGGCCAGGAAGGACCCCCGCCAAGGCGTGGGCCATGGCAGCAGCAGGGGGGCAGCAGTGAATGGAGGAGGGCAAAGGGAGGACGGGGGGGCGGCGGGCACAGGGTAAAGTGGTGAGTGTGGGGCAACAGCGAATGGGGGCAATGGGCAGAGGGCACCCACCGGGCATTGGCGCCCAGGGCACACATCCCAGATGCCCTACCCTAGATACGCTTCTGGAAGGAAAGTTGGCTTATGAGCTTGCTGGAAGAAACCAGAGTATGGACTCTTCAGTTATTGTAAATGCCTCACAGAAAGACTCTCTCCCACAAACAGTAGCTAGCTGGACAGAAAGTTGGCACAGTCGGCAGCAGACCACAGAGGGAATGGAAAGGACAAGGAGATAACTGGCTGAAGACCTCTTGTCGCGGCATTTGTGATTCATCTGCCAAGAGCAGATGCAGTATCAGACATGCACGATGACTTGTTTGCCAGCAAATGGAGTCCCAGATGGCGTGTTGTTTTAAAACAAGCCCAAACATATTGGCAGGGATAAAGAAAACCATGCCCCTGCCACCTCATTTCCTCAGCCTCGGTGCCTTCAGGAATACGCTCCGCAACATTACCCGACACACACATTTTGCTTCAGCTAAAGTGATGCCTTCACCCCAAAACTATCAGAATGATGTGTGGGGGTGCTGGTCAGAAAAGAGAATCATTTCACAAAACAACACCCCCCACGCAGGACAAAAGACAAAGGGTCAGAATTTTGGTTCATTTTTGATAAGAATTTACCCAGATCTCCACAATCCTTCATAGCTGGGATTGAAAGATATTTTTTTTAAAAGATTGAACATTGGAGAAACACAAATAGTCCAACATTCACTGGCTCTCTCGAGTCCAACACTGGATCTCTAAAGATTAATAGTACTTATTAATTAGTGTATTATAGTATAAAAAGTATAGTTTGTAGTATAACAGCATACTATGGTTTTTAGTATTATAAATTAGAGGAATTATACTATATATGTTCTCATAACTGGCAACTGATGAGTGATAAGTCATCTGTACATATCTTTACTCCCCTTTTACAGTTAGTTTAATTTAGTTAGTCTAGTTTTCTGTATAGTTTTTAGTTTGTTTGATGTTTATTACGTGTGCCCTTATATGTTGTTTTATATATTTAAAAAGTGCATCTTAATAAAAAAAAATTTAAAAGCTTACTACCGTCACTGAGAGAGCCAGTGAGGTGTAGTAGTCTGAGACCATTTCCGCACTAGACTTTTATAGTGCTATGATTCCACTTTCAACATGTCATGGAATCCTGGGGTTTGCAGTTTAGGGAGGGGCTTTTAGAATCCTCAGCCAGAGAGCTCTTTGGCTTTAGGAAACTACAAATCCCAGAATTCCACAGGAGGTTGAAAGCGGAATAATAGCACTATAAAAGTGTAGGGCAGAATGGCCCTATGATTCTGTGGCTAGTATCCATATATCTTCCACTTTTGAACACCTGAAACACTTAAGAAAATTACATGTTCCACTTGAAGGCCCAACAATGGTCTTACTGAAATGAGACCCAACTACACAAATATATCTTTTTTTTTCAGGGACAATCAATCACCAAATTCTCCAAATTCTGCATCAAAGTCAAGGAATAGGCTACCAAAGGAAGCAAAAAGTTAGCATTCAACAGCTGAACAGATGATAGAGGGTGGTAAACAGAGGTATGGAGGTAGATCTGCTTCACTTCATTTTTTAAATAAGAACTTTACAAAAATTAGCAATTTAATTTCAAATTTCAATAAAATCTCAAAACCTTTTCATAAAAATTAAAGGAGGGGGAGAATATGAGAGAAATAGATGTCCATCCAGGCAGTGGGGTTTGAGTACTTCTTATTCTGATAAATCTGCCATAGTTTTTCTGTGTCTTTTTTACATTTTTTAACATTTTTTCCATTAAAAAAGAAGAAAGAAAGAAAATACAGGGACAGGAATCAAAACTTTACAAATATTATACATCATAATGCTTAGAAATTAGGGTACGGCAACCCTAATTTGGCAACCCTAATTTAGCATCACAAAGTTTTGCTGTGTCTTTGTGATGCTAAATTAGGGTTGCCATATCTTTTTTTCAGAAAGGCTTCTCAGCTTAAAAATCCGCATAGCAATAGCTGTCCCTATTACATTCAGCTTGTGCAGACACTGAGAAGGTTGCTTGGTTTGTTTTTGATCAGTACCTTTTAGAACTGGCAAATGGCTTCAGCAATTCTATGGGGGAAAATGACTTAAAAACAACAACTGGCATGTGGAATTCAAAGGCATAGCTGTGGTAGCCTGATTCAGCATAAAAATGGGAGATTGGTAACCCCTTTGAGACTAACCGAGGACAAGAATTTTTTAAAGTCCACAAAAAACTTAAGTTAGGCATTCCTTTTTTCATAGTTAGTCTCAAAGGCACTACATGAATGTGGAAAAGAATCACAGAGTTGGAAGGGACCCCAGAGGCCATCAAGACCAGCCCTGTGTTCATTTCAGAAACTCCAGCAAGAGCATCCCAGGCAGATAGTTGTCCAGCCTCTTTTTGAAGACATCCAGAGAAAAAGACTCACCTCTAGGGAGTTACATTGCTGAGCCTCCCTTAGCATCAAGAAGTTTCTTCTACTGTTCAACTGAAATCTACCCTCCTCTAGATTAAAACCCATTAGATCTGGTCCTATGCTCTGGGGAAGCAGAGAACAAACCTACATTCTCCTCTCTGGGATAGCTGTTGAAATATTCAAAGAATGTAATGATGTCAGTAGGAGTATAGTGTCGAGATCAAGAGAAGTAACAGTACCACTCTGTTCTGCTTTGGTTTGACATCACCTGGAAGACTGTGTCCAGTTTTGGGCAACACAGTTCAAGGAGGATATTGACAAGCTGGAATGTGTCCAGAGAAAGGCGACCAAAATGGTAGAAGGCCTGGAAACCATGACACCCTGTGAAGACGGGCTTAAGGAGCTGATATGTTTAGCCTGATGAAAAGAAAGTTAAAAGGTGACCTGATAGCCATGTTAAACTATTTGAAGGGAGGTCATGTTGAAGATGGAGCAAATGTGTTTTCTGATGCTCCAGAGACTAGGACAAGGAGCAACGGATTCAAATTACAGGAAAAGAGATTCCACTTCAACATCAGGAATGATGATAAGAGCCATTCAACAATGGAATATGCTGCCTCGGAGTGCGGTGGAGTCATCATCTCTGGAGGTTTTTAAAGAGAGGATGGATGGCCCTCTGCTTTGAGTGTGTGTTCCTGCATGGCAGGGGGTTGGACATGATGGCCATTTTGGTCTCTTCCAACTCTATGATTCCATGATTCTATGATTCTATGTCCCTCCTCAGTTGTATCTTCACAAGGCTAAACATGACCAATACCTTTAGCCTTTCATTGTACATTTTGTTTTCCATAGCTCTTATCATCCTTGTTGTCCTTTTCTGAACCCATTCTAGCTTTTTTATATTCTTTAAATCAGGCACTCAGAACTGAATGCAATACCCCAGATGAGGCCTGACTAGCACAGAATATAGTAGGACTATTACCTCCCTTGACTTGGAAACTATGTTTCTACTAAAGCAGGCTGATTTACTTCCCTTATCTTCTGGTATAACTTATCTTTCCTTCATATGACTGACTTGGAAACTGTGCATCTGTCAATGCAGGCTAACACATTATCTGCCTTTTTTGCTGTGGCATCACACTGTTGGCTCATGTTTGACTTAGGATCAGCAATAATCCCAAGGTCCTTTTTATATGTGCTGCTGCTAAGCAGTAGGAATGGAAGACTGCATAATCGACAGCTTAATTCATCCTTAGGAAAAGACACTCTTGGCCAGAGTTTGGAAACATGTCTCATTTGGACTACAACTCCCAGAATCCCCCAGCATGCACAACCAGTGTTTCTCGCCTTGGGGGAATTCTAGTAGCTGCAGTCCAAAAAAATATGTTACTTTACTAGGCTACATTTCTTGTCTAGGGTGCCATTCGGTCTTGAGTCAGCCCCGTCACCTCCCAGAACCCAAGTCAAATGAGGCCAATGGCAATTTGTGGGTTGCGGCTTCTCTCCCTCTATGCGCTCAGCTGTCTGTTGTGTGGTTCTGTGGTGTCAGGAATCATTACAGCCAAGGGGGGCAGCCCTGTGGGAGGTGAGATTAAGTAGCCCAGAATGAGTCGTGTTTCTTCTTCTGTAGCTCATTAAGCCTGGAACAAGTGCCTCTTCTGTGTTGCTTTTGGGAACAGTCCTCTGTGGCCAAGCTTCTAATGTTGTGTTTATTTGTACATCACAGCTTGGGGTGGCGGACATGGGGAGTTTTTTAAATATTGGCCAAACTGGTAACTACTTAACTGGGTTTTAATTGCTCTGTCTGCCAAGATCTGTGAACCAAAGGCAGCGGTAGGAGATGTTTGGGCAAGCGGGCATAGCATAAATCTGCTATAGTCACAGTAACCTCATTTTAGGAGCTGAAAATTACTTGGAGAGGTTCTTTTCCTTTGATGAGAAAGGGTGCCTTGAGACACCCACACATCCTGTTGAGAACGGGATGAGATGCTAGGAAATTTTTTGCATTTGAGGGTCTATTTGCAAAAACTAAACAAATTTGGATTTTGGGGAAAAATTAAAAAAATACAAAACATTGTCAGCCCTCCGTATTCACGGGAGTTAGGAGCACAGGACTCTCACAAAAGTTGAAAAACCGTGAATATCTTTAGGTAAGCTAGGTCAGTAGATTTTACTCTGGAGTAAACCTACCACCTTGGGTGGAGAGCCCAACCCATATGTGTGTGGGCACACTCTTAGATGGAGATCTACATGTCTACAAGGGTCTGTGCTTGGGCTTCCTCAGCCCCCAGTAAGCAACCCCCTGTGATGAGACAAGTTGATAAGTTGATCAGATCGGTTCACCCGGGGATTGGGGCCACATGGCTGTGGCAGTGGGCACACACTGAACCCGGCTGCAAGGAAGGGGTACACAAGGCCAGGTTTCCTCATGAGTAAAGCAGCTCTGCACTGATTCCAAGGGTCAGAACAGTCCAGGTTGGCATCCCTCATGGATGCCCTGGCATGTGTCATTGGGTGTTGGATATTACTCCCAAGGAAACCCAGTACCAGCTGCTTTTGGAAGGAGAAGGAGCATGATCCGGTCCCTATCTCTTTGTGTAGTGGGGCCCATTCTTTGAGTGGAGAGTTTTCTATGTTGTCTCCCCCTCTAAGCACCCATTACCCTGGCACTTAGAAATATGGGCACAAGCCGTCCTTAGCTGGCCAGGTAGTGGCTGGTGGAGGAGGAAACAAGAGGTTGGTTCTTGAAGAGCTACACGTCTGGATCAGAGCTGCCGAGAAGGAATCTTTGGGGAATGGGGTTTGGATGGACCCGTGAACAATCCAATCTGCAGAAGTTAAACCTGCAAGTGAGGAAGGCCAACTGTATAGTTCCCATCCTGGTTATCTGAAAGATCATACTGTCCCATATGAGCTTGCCCATGTTTTGAGATCTCCAGGGAAGGCTTTTGTCTCCGTCCCCGCAACCTCACAGGTATGTCCGGTGAGAACACTGGAGAGGGCTTTCTCAGTGGTTGACCCCAGGCTCTGGAACTCCCTTCCCAGAGAAGTTAGACTGGCGCTCTCCTTGCAATCTTTCTCGCAAAAGACATTATTTTCCAGCAGGTCCTTGAGGGCTCTCTGCTTGGGGGAAAAGGTCCATTCAAAATGTGCTGTACAGTGCATCTGCTGTTTTCTTTGAAGTGGTCATGCTTTTAATTCTATTGATAGCTCAATTATATTTTTGCCTGATGTGGATTTTTGTAGCTGTAGCTGTCTTAAGCTTCATAAGCCAATCTTGAGTCCCGGATTGGGAAAAGGCAGGATATTCTAATTGTTAACAGCAACAGCAACAACATTTTTGCACGGTAAACAGTGGCAGAGAGATGTAGCTATGACAACGGAGCTCTGTCGCTGGCCATAGAACTGTCTCAGAAAACTATGTCCTGGTTTGAAAATACCCAGTGCAGATCCAGGATGTTGCTATAAACGCACCCCCCAAGAATGAAACAAGTGGATACACAGATGATAACTAGTGGCAAAATCCAAGGAGCCATATCACGAGATCTCACGCTTCTTTGGACCAGCGTAGAAGACCCCTTGGTGTGACTCCAACTAGACTCTTCCATGTTGAGATCAAAGGAAGTAATAATACCACTCTATTCTGCTTTGGTTAGACCTCAGCTGCTTTGGTTAGACCTCAGTTCTGGGCACCTCATTCCAAGAAGGATATCGACAAGCTAGAGCGTGTCCAGAGGAAGGCAACCAAAATGGTGAAGGGTCTGGAAGCCATGCCCTATGAGGAGCTACTTAGGGAGCTGGATATGTTTAGCCTGACAAAAAGAAGGTTAAGAAGAGACATGATAGCTATGTATGTGAAGGGATGTCATGTTGAAGATGGAGCAAGTCTGTCTTCTGCTGCTCCAGAAACTAGGACACGGAACAATGGATTCAAACTACAGGAAAAGAGATTTCACCTAAACATCATGAAGAATTTCCTGACAGTGAAAGCCATTTGGCAGTGGAATATGCTGCCTGGGAGTGTGGTGGAGTTACCTTCTTCGCAGGTTTTTAATCAGAGGCTGGATGGCCATTTTTGGGGGTGCTTTGAGTGTATGTTCCTGCATGGCAGGGGGTTGGACTTGATGGCCTTTGTGGTCTCTTCCAACTTTATGATTCTATGTTCCGTTGGTACATCTCTTTAATATCTGTGTCACTTCTTCCTCTCTTCTCCCTCCAGAGTCTGTTCTTTGTAGCAGGGGAGACACAGCAACGGAGCTGGGGTGGGAAGGAGGGAGAGAAAGAATGGGGCCAGGGGGAGGCAAACAGCTCTGGAACAGACATTTGGTGCCATCACCCTCTTTGTCGTGAGACATGGTAGGTATCTCGGTTCCTTGCTCTTTCAACCAGCTCCAGTCGGCAAGGTGTCCCGTCTCTCTGTCTGCTGGGGGATGAGTAATGTTTACACAAATTAATTTAATCCCTGCTCCTCTGGAAATGTCACCGGGGATGACTGGAATGCGAGATGAAGCGATTAATAGCAGGGTCCTGAGGTTTGCAAAAACAGAGTGAGAAGACTGAAGGTCCCTCTCTCTCTCTCTCTGTCTCTCTGCTCTCAGTTCCAGTGAAGGAATGTAGACTAAAAACCTCTTCAAAGATATGTTCACATTCAGCCTTGTTCACAACAAGGTGTTCCCCTCCTGCTGGTTATTTCATCTCTGTTGTTGTGTGCCTTCAAGTCGGTTCTGACTTACGGCAATCCTATCACTGGATCTTTCTGGGCTGAGAGTGTGTGACTGTCAGGACAAAATTCTCAACCATTTGCATGGGCCACATCCAGTTGGTACAATATGGAGAGGACCCTGCTGCCTGTTGGCCCTGCTCTTCTTCAAGATGAGGAGCTTGTCAGAGGAAAAAGAGGTAGGGAGCAGCCCTCGTTCAACATCAGAAGCACAGTTTAAGACAATACTTCTTAAAGTGGCCATTACTCGGCCAGGGCTGGTCACTGAGCCATTGGCTGATGATCCATGGTGAATTTCTGGGAAAGAAAGAAACAAGCTTAGCCAATGGGCACAAATATGGTGCTGGTCTCTGACAAATTGGAAAAACAAACAAACAAAAAACTAGTGATCGGTGGATTTGTAATTGGTTGACCAACCGAACACAAAGGGTGCTCACCAATGTCTGCTTTTCATCTTGGAGAGAAGTGACTCGTGGGGTGCCACAGAGTTCTGTCCTGGGCCCAGTGCGATTCAACATCTTCATCAATGACTTGGATGAAGGAGTAGAGGGCAGGCTGATCAAATTTGCAGATGACACCAAATTGGGAGGGATTGCTAATACACCAGAGGACAGGATCAAATTTCAACAGAGAGAAATGTAAGGTCCTGCACTTAGGCAGAAAAAATGGAAGGCACAAATATAGGATGGGGGACACGTGGCTGGACAGCAGTACGTGTGAAAGGGATCTAGGAGTCTTGGTAGATCACAAGCTGAACATGAGTCAGCAGTGTGATGCGACAGCAAAGAAAGCCAAGGCAATTCTTGGTTGCATCAATAGGAGCATGTTGTCTAGATCAAGGGAGGTAATGGTACCACTCTATTCTGCTTTGATTAGACCTCATCTGGAATACAGTGTCCAGTTCTGGGCACGTCATTTCAAGAAGGATATTGACAAGCTGGAGCATGTCCAGAGGAGGACGACCAAAATGGTGAAGGGTCTGGAAGCCATGCCCTAAGAGGAGAGACTTAGGGAGCTGGGTATGTTTAGTCTGCAGAAGAGAAGGTTAAGAGGGGACATGATAGCCATGTTTAAATATTTGAAGGGATGTCATGTTGAGGAGGGAGTAGGCCTGTTTTCTGCTGCTCCAGAGACTAGGACAAGGAGCAATGGATTCAAGCTGCAGGAAAGGAGATTCCATCTGAACCTCAGGAAGAACTTCCTGACGGTCAGAACTGTCCGGCAGTGGAATCTGCTGCCCCAATGGAGTGTGGTGGAGTCTCCTTCTTTGGAGGTTTTTAAGCGGAGGCTGGATGGCTATCTGTCGGGAGTGCTTTGATGGGTGTTCCTGCATAGCAGGGGGTTGGACTGGATGGCCCCTGGGGTCTCCTCCAACTCTATGATTCTATGATTCTATGACCAATTTCCTACATCAGATAGCCTGAGAAGGACTGGTTTAATATATAAGAGTCAAAGCCAGACTCTAAGAGTTGGTGCTCTAAGCTCTTCACCCTGAGAAGGTCCACTCTTTTTTGAATGCCCTTTCTATAAAGATCAGAGAGTGAAATTAATATGTCCCTTGATAAGGAAATTGCCCGGAAGATCTTGAGATTCCTGGTTAAAATATCTCCTTAATGATAAAAAAAAAAAGTCACTGAGTTAGTAAATTTCTCATTTCCATGATAAATCCCCATAAAGCTATTCTACAAAATTTATAATACCACAGGCCACATTGATTAAGATGGCTAGAAAATCAATCCAGGAAGTTATAATTCTCTAGAGTATGCAAAATTTAGTGGCCTGAGGACCATAATGCTGTTAGTCTAGGGAAGGGATGTGTTGCTGGATAGAGTAGGTACCGGACTAATTATATTTATAAATAATTTTTTTAATCCAGTCTATACACAGACAATTCGAAGCAGTACTATATGTACAACATTGTATGTATAATGTTGTATGTTCAATATTGTATGTGTCTAATCCTTTTATTTGGCTGGTGATTTGTTAATCGCAATAAAGGCTGATTGATTGATTGAGTGATTGATTGAGAAGGTCCACTCCAGAAACACTGCTGTTAGGCATCGTAGCTGGAAATTCAGCCTAAGTATCACCTTAGCAAGAGTTCAGGTCAGTCTTCACAACCTTAAGGACTAGATATTTGTTATTTGAAAAGGAGGAGAAGGAGGAATTTTTGAAGAGGCGTGATAACTTTGAGGAAGGAGTAAAGCTCAGAGGTATGCAAAGGAATCTTTTAGCACCTTTAGATTAACTGAGAGAAAGAAGTTGGTAGCAGAAGCTTTCATAGATTCATCAGGTGAATCTTCTTGTATCTGATGTAGTAGACTTAAGTCTATAAAAGCTTATGCTACCAACTTTTATTTTTTAAAAAAAGGACAATGGCTGTATCCAGTTGATGAAACAGAGTTCCTCATGTGGAACCACTGCAGAAGTGCAATAATGCACCTAGAGCTGTGTGTTAACACACACTGCATACTGACTCTCTGCACTGTACATTGTCCGAGATGCAACGAGGGGACAGCTACGTGCCTTCAGCATTTTTTAATACATTACATTGTGGTAGTATTCAGGATAGGGACTGAATAGTGCTAGTGTTGTGCAGATCCTCTGGGAGACACCTGCACTCTCCTGAGATGACACAGTGTCTTGGCCCAAAGAATTTAAACTTTGGCATGGCATGTTCCTCTGGTCAGTAAAAATGTCATTTCCACACTAGCTTGTTATAGTGCAATGATTCCACTTTCAACATCCTCTGGAATCCTGGGGTTTGCAGTTTCGGAAGGGGTCGGCTGCCCCCTCCCGAAACTGCAAACCCCAGGATTCCAGAGGATGTTGAAAGTGGAATCATCGCACTATAACAGGCTAGTGCGGAAATGGCCTACATTTTCATGGAGGAAGGAGATGGTGTGCAATTCCGCTTACCAGGTAGAAAGGTTAAGTCTATTTACGTGACTCTCAGGCCTAATAGCCCAGGGGTTAGGGGTTGCTCTGGATAGCCCCTTTGCTATGCACCTGAGTGGCAACTTGACCAGTTCGAGAATCTAAGCCAGAATTATAGTTATAGAACTAGAATGGGGCCCTTTAGTATCTCTAAAGTATTAGTATCATTCCACTTTCAAAGTATTAGTATTATTCCACTTTCAACCTCCTATGATATCCTGGGGTTTGCTGTTTAGGGAGGAGCTTTTGGAATTCTCAGCCAGAGAGCTCTTTGGCCTCAGGAAATTACAAACCCCAGAATTCCACAGGATATTGAAAGTGGAATAATAGCACTATTAACATTTCCGCACTAGATTGGTATAGCGCTATGATTCCAGCCAGTCAGCCCTTCCCGAAACTGCAAACCCCAGGATTCCATGGGATGTTGAAAGTGGAATCATAGCGCTATAACAGTCTAGTGCGGAAATGGCTTATGACTGTGTAGGGTGGAAAGGCCCTCAGTTGCCACCTGGTAGGCTGAAAGCAGGATTGCGATGTCTGGCCATGCACTGTGGCAGTGCTATAGCTCAACTAAGATCAGGCCATTAGTTCCCACTATTAGTTGTTTGCTAGATGGCCCATGGAGTTAGATAAATGAGACCCCACTGCTGTTTGAAGCACCTGCATCAAATCATTGCCTGCTTTCTCACCCTTTAGGAATCTTCTCATCCACAATCTGCTTTCTTTTGTCTTGTTTCCTTCCTCATCTAATCTACCTCATCTGGCAGTTAAACTTTACTGCAACGAGAACTGAGTACTCTTGGGGCCTTTCTGCACTACACTGTTTTAGTGCTATTATTCCACTTTCAACCTCCTATGGAATCCTGGGGTTTGCAGTTTAGGGAGGGGCCTTTAGAATTCTCAGCCAGAGAGCTCTTTGGTCTCAGTAAACTACAAATCCCACAATTCTACAGGAAGTTGAAAGTGGAATGATAGCACTATCATAGTATAGTGCAGGCGGGCCCTTAGACACTTGTGGAAGAGTGCCCAAAAATTAATAATGAGGACATTGGAAATGCCAAGAACAATTGTCTGGTTACTCCTGATTCATAGAAAGCTCCTCACTACTCTTCTTTCTGGATTATGCTGGGGCATGAATAAGTGGCATGAGTTTAAGTCAAAATTTCCCAACATTGACCAAATTTCCTGTTACCTAAAATGGAACACTGATGGTCTTGGCCTTGTGGCTGCTTTCCTGAAGGCCCACCTGGGGAGCATGACAGCCTATTTATTCACATCAAGGACAGCGCACCCCCCCCATGGAGCTTGGATGTGAAGGTCCTCACGTACATTCGGGAGAGGTCTTTCCAACCAGCTGTGCACCGGGGTTCACCAGCCACACCTGGAGACAGTGACGTGTTGGTCTAGCAGAGCTGGTGGCCATGGCTAAGTCCATGAATGACATGGAAGGGTTGTATGTGACAAGGTTTGATGAACCCTTTAGAGACATCCTGAACGCTCCCTTGTTGACTGTCCCAAACAAGGAGGCTTTGAGCCTCTTCTCCAAGTGGCAAAGCCTCTTTGTTCGCTCCCCTCTCCCCACCACCATTCCTGGACCCATTCATGGGGCATATCTACCCCTCTGCGAATAGAGTCATGCCTTCCTGTTGTTAGATTATTCTTGGCAGCTCCCGTGTTTCTCCTCATCATCCCTCTAAGACGGCTAAGAAAGATCAACACTCACTGGGCCATTTTTGTCAGCAAGAGAGGGGTTTGAGAAGGAAAGGGCAATGAAGGATGGAGCTTACTTTCATCTGAAAGCTTAAGTCCAGGAGCTCAGTTTCTGTGTTTGTCTACACTCACAGCATACAGACAACGTGATCTCCAGATGAGAGAATTCTGACTTCTGCTGAGTAATGGGAGCGTAAGAACCTGCTCTATTCAAGGTCCAATGTCTGTCCTGCAGGGCAGTGTGGTCTACACTAATGGAGGCCAGTGGAAATTATAGAATCGCAGAATCATAGAACCACCGAGTTGGAAGAGACCACAATGGCCATTGACTCCAACCCCCTGCCACGCAGGACCACACACTCAAAGCACCCCCAGCAAATGGCCATCCAGCCTCTCTTTAAAAATCTCCAAAGAAGGTGACTCCACCACACTCCCAGGCAGCATATTCCACTGTTGAATGGCTCTGACTGTCAGGAAGTTCTTCCTGATGTTTAGGTGAAATCTCTTTTCCTGCAGTTTGAATCCATTGCTCTGTGTCCTAGTTTCTGGAGCAGCATAAAACAAGCTTACTCCATCTTGAACATGACATCCCTTCAAATATTTAAATGTGACTATCATGTCGCCTCTTAACCTTCTCTTTTCCAAGGCTGAACGTACCCAGCTCCCTAAGCCACTCCTCATAGGGCAGGGATTCCAGGCCTTTTAACATTTTGGTTGTCCTCCTCTGGACATATTTCAGATTGTCAATATCCTTCCTGAACTGTGGTGCCAAGAACTGGACACAGGATTCCAGGTGAGGTCTAACCAAAGCAGAATAAAGTGGTATCATTACGTCCCTTGATCTTGACACTATACTCTTGTTGATGCAGCCCAGAATCACACTGGCTTTTTTAGCTGCTGCATCACACTGTTGACTCATGATCAGCTTGTGGTCCACTAAGACTCCTAGATCCCTTTCACACATACTGTTTTCAAGTAAGGTATCACCCATCCTATATCTGTGATTTCATTCTGTCTTCCTAAGTGCAATACCCTACATTTTTCCCTGTTAAAATTCATTTTGTTAGTTTTCGCCCAGAGCTTTGATGTACAACTCCTACAATCCTTTACCACATGCTGGCAGCTGGGGCTTTTGGGAGCTGAAGTCCAAAACATCTGGAGACCCAAAGGCTCCCCACTCATGGTGCCAACCTTAGGGAAGCACTTGCAATCCAAGATCATTTTTTTGGCTGAAGATGTTGGAGATTGAATCTTGAACCTCCTGTATGGAAAGTTCTTGAAAGTCAAATGCTGGTCTAGCTATGGCCATCACAGTTATATGTGACATTGTTCCCTGGACAATAAAGTATTCTGGGGTTTTGGCCACACAGATTGCCTTTTAATTCCTCCAGACCATGAAGGACATACAAAAGTCCTTTCCACTCTATTATAGTGCTATTATTCCATTTTCAACTTCTTGTGGAGTTCTGGGGTTTGTAGTTTACTGAGGCCAAAGAGTTCTCTAGATGAGAATTCTAAAGGCTCCTCCCTCAACTGCAAACCCCAGGATTCCCTCTCACTGAGCCTTGGGGTGCTCAAGCTCTACCTTGTCCCCTGTCCTGGGGTCCATGCATACAGGTAGATTGGAGGGTGAGCCATAGCTCCAGAGGTGTAGCTTCATGATAATATAGAATCATAGAACCATAGAGTTGGAAGATACCCCAGAGCCATCCAGTCCAACCCCTTGCCAAGCAGGAACCCACATCAAAGTGTTCCCGACAGATGGCCATCCAGCCTCTGCTTAAAAACCTCCAAAGAAGGAGACTCCACCACACTCCATTGAGGCAGCAGATTCCACTGCCGGACAGCTCTGACCATCAGGAAGTTCTTCCTGAGGTTCAGGTGGAATCTTTTTTCCTGTAGCTTGAATCCATTGCTCCTTGTCCTAGGTCTCTGGAGCAGTGGAAAACAATCCTGTTCCCTCTTTGATATGACATCCTTTCAGACATTTAAACCTGGCTATCATGTCCTCTCTTAACCTTCTCTTCTGCAGACTAAACCTCCCCAGCTGCCCAAGCCACTCCTCACCGGGCATGGCTTCCAGGCCCTTCACCATTCTGGTCATCTTCCTCTGGACATGTTCTAGCTTGTCAATATGCTTCTTGAATATGAGAGTGCCTAGGGCCTACAGAAACCCTAATGCAGCCTTGGTCTGCTGCAGTCTAAAAAAAGTAACTTTCCCAAACTCAGTTTTAAAATGCAACCCAAAGTAATTTCTCCCACGCCCTGAAGGATAGCTAGAACACAGGGACTGTCTATGACTTGTTAGCAGAAACAAATATAGCCTTTTTTATCAGTTCTTAGTAAAAACATATTTATTTGAACAGACTGAAAATACGATGGCAAAGAAAGGTCAGGCAAGGTAGCCGTTGCTCCGTGGGGGTCTGGTGTCCTATCTCAACACCATTCTTCATGCCAGGCCCTGCATTAGATAACTCCTTGGCATTGTCCACTGTTGGGTGAAGTCAATGGTTTACTGTTGGGTTCTCCTACCCTCCACAGCATAATAAAGATAAATTAGTTCCATTGGCCCTGAATCATTTTTTTTGTTTTGTAAGAGCTTACAAGTTACTAAGCAAACAAGTGTCAGTGCAGCAGCTCCACTCTACACCGTGGGGTGAGATCACCTCTTATGCCGGCTGACTTTCGGCACAGTCTTTGCTTCTGTGCCAACCTTGAGCCATGGGGTGACTGTCGGCTGTCTACTTCTCTTGCATATGTATGGTTTGGGGTGTTGGAGCAGTCTGTGTATGTGCATGTGTTCAGCTCTGGAGAAGAAAGGATGTTTCCCAATTATTTTTATTTTTCAAACTTACCTGCTGTAGTGTGCTTCCTCAATTCCAAAAGGTTCTTCTGAATTCGAAAGTGGAAAAAGAAACTTGTAAAATAGGAGACAAAAGCCAATGTGATTCTAGGCTGCATCAATAGGAGTAAAGCGTGTAGGTTAAGGGAGGTAATAGTACCACTCTATTCTGCTTTGGCCAGACCCCACCTGGAATACTGTGTCCAGTTCTGAGTGCCACAATTCAAGAAGGATATTGACAAACTGGAACATGGCTAGAGGAGCATGATCAAAATGGTAAAAGCCTGGAAACCCTGTCCTATGAAGAATGGCTTAGGAGGCTGGGTATGTTTAACCTGGAGAAGAGAAGTTTAAGAGGTAACATGACAGCTATGCTTAAACATTTGAAGGGAAGATGGAGCAAGTTTGTTTTCTGCTGCTCCAGAGACTAAGGCCCTTTTTGCACAGCATTTGCCATGCGAAAGGGCACCTGGAGTGTCGCGCGATTGTGAGGAGCAATCTGCACAATGCACTCACAATCATATGACGCTCCAGGGTAGGCACTTTCAGCCGAAAATGGTGCGCGATCACGCATTCCTCCAGGGCCCCGTGAGCACTTGCCATGCATGTGGAGCCTCTGGAGCCGCGGCAGTCACGCTTCCTGCCCCAGCACGGGGTCTCGCACTGCCTGCTTGGGAGCAGGCAGCCTGTGCAAAGCTGAAGCAGCAGGGACACGAGAGCCTCTCGCTGGAGGCTGCTTGCGCTATCCCCGCACCCCAGCGCCGAAAAAAGGTAAGCTGCAGAAAGGGCCTAGGACATGGAGCAATGGCTTCAAACTTCAGGAAAAGAGTTTCCATCTAAACATTACGAAGAACTTTAGGAAGAGCAATATCAGGTGTCTAGGTCTAGCCACCATTTTAGTTTCCAACCATGCTCTGGAGTGGTGCCACACCAGGGGCATGGTGGGAGAATTTAAAAGGCAAATAGCTGCTTTGTTTTAAAAAGCCATTTACAAAGCTACCAATTATGTGAAAGGTGTCTTTACAGGTTTGATAGTATCACAGACTTGTAGAGTTGGAAGAGATCATAAGGGCTGTTGAGTCCAATCTCCTTTAGTCATGCAAGGAATACACCATCAACGCATTCCCGACAGATGGCCATCCAGCCTCTGTTTAAAAACCTCCAAAGAAGGAGACTCCACCATACTCCCTTGAGGCAGCAGATTCCGCTGTTCAACCGCTCTTACTGGCAGGAAGTTCCTTGTAATATTTAGATGGAATCTCTTTTCCTGGAGTTTGAAGCCATTGCTCCATATCTGTGCATTTTGTTTTTTCTGCCCAAGCGTAGTATCTTATAGTTCTCCCTGTTGACATTCATTTTGTTAGTTTTGGACCAGTTCCCTAATCTGCAAAGATCATTCTGAATTCTGCTCCTGTCATCTGAGGTGTTACCTAGCCCTCCTAATTTTGTGGTTGTTGTTGTTGTGTGCCTTCAAGTCATTTCCAACCCATTTTGGCAATCCTAAGGCAAACCTATCACAGGTTTTTCTGGGGCTGTGTGTATGTGGGACACACCCAAGGTCACCCAGCAGGTTTCCATGGCCACGTGGGGAATTGAACACCGGTCTCCATGATCATGGTCCAATGCGCAAACCACTACAACACACTAGATGTCCTTTTCAGGTCTGGCCCGCCTCAATGCAGGAACAGGATTGGTGGGAGAGGAGGGCCATTTCCACACTAGCCTGTTATAGCGCTATGATTCCACTTTCAACATCTGCCGGCCCCTCCCTCAGCTGCTGGCCCCTCCCTCAACTGCAAACCTCAGAATTCCATAGGATGTTGAAAGTGGAATCATAGCGCTATAACAGGCTAGTGTGGAAATGGCCGAGGAGGGGTGGTGATGGTGACATATACTGGTTAGAGTTTTAGACTTGAAAAATCCTGGATGAAATCCCCAGTGAGGATCCATGCTCACTGTCCTAGATCCCATGTTAATCCTGAAAACAGTAATGCCATTAAATCAGTTAGATTCATCAATGTGTCAATTCAGCAGTCAACAGTGATTGCATACTTCCCAACATTTCACAAGAAAACCAAGGCCATTTCTTCCCTACACTGTCCTAGTGCTATTATTCCACTTTCAACATCCTGTGGAATTCTGGGGTTTATACTTTCCTGAGGCCAAAGATGCCCCTCCTTAAACTGCAATTCCCAGGATTCCATAGGATGTTGAAAGTGGAATAATAGCACTATCTCACCTTACCTTCTTTCGGTGCTGAGGTGCGGGGATCGCGCGAGCAGCCTCTGGTGAGAGGCTCTCATGTCCAGGGTCCTTCGGCTCCACATGAGTTGCCTGCTTGCGCGAGAGCCCCACCTTTTCCTTCCACAGCGCAGCCTGGGACTTTCCCAGGCTGCGCTGGGACAAGAAGCACGACCGGCACAGCTCCGGAGGCTCTGCACGGCAGGTAAGTACGCGGGGCCCGGGAGCAATGCACATTCGAGCAACCATTTTCGGCCACTGGAGCGTCACACAACTGTGAGTGCGTCATGTGGATCGCTCCTCATAATCGTGCGATGCTCCAGGCACCCTTTCACATGGAAAATGCCATGCGAAAAGGGCCTTAAACTGTGCAGTGAGGAAATGGCCTGAGGACATGTGTGCCTGAGCAATAACAGAGCATGCTAAACCTGGCAAAAGGTATTAATGAGGGAGAATGCACAGAGTAGGACAGCCTGCAGCAGTTTGCTTCTACTGGAGCCTACAAGGAAGGGGAAGACTTTGCCTTCTCCTCTCCTGTCCCCCCTGCCTGGTTAATGGAGTACAAACTACTCCTGAACTTTAAACTCAATTTGCAGCAACTGAAATAAGCAGTAGACAAGGAGGGAAAAGTAAGTGAAGGAGAGAAAAATTGAGATACTTCAAAAGCAGCTGGAAAAGTAAGATGATAGAGGGTTAATTGGCACCGTCCCTGCCACATCATAGAATCATAGAGTTGGAAGAGACCACAAATCAAGACAGGCAAAGGGTATGTGATGGAGTAGACCTGG
This sequence comes from Cyclura pinguis, assembly GCA_030412105.1. Lineage (NCBI taxonomy): Eukaryota > Metazoa > Chordata > Lepidosauria > Squamata > Iguanidae > Cyclura > Cyclura pinguis. The sequence goes on from CM059612.1 coordinate 10,856,831, forward strand.
CCCAGCTGGGACTAACCAACAGGATTCCAGCTAGTGAGTGAACTTAGGGCTGCCTCCTTGTTCTTTCATCCCTACCCACCTCACAAGGTTGTTGTTGGGATAAAGTGGGAAGGAGAAGAGCTGCGATGAGCACCACTTTGAACCTGTGAGAGGAAAAATGAGCAAGAATTGTAATTACCAAAAAAAAAAAAAGGGGAAAGAAATGCGGGGGCTTTGTTTTTCTTCTTCTTCTTCAGAAAACTAATACATGGGACCAAGCTATCCTAGGCCATTTCTGCACTAGACTGTTATAGTGCTATTGTTCCACTTTCAACATCCTATAGAATCCTGGGGTTTGCAGTTTAGGGAGGGGCCTCAACATATTGTGGGGTTTTCTTGGCAAGATTTGTGCAGAGGGGGTTTGTCTTTGCTGAGGCTGAGAGAGTATGACTTGCCCAAGGTTACCTGGGGCTAAGAGAGCCCTAAGGGGATTTGCACCCTGGTCTCCCCTTGTCCTATTCCAACACTCAAACCACTACACCAAACTGGCTTTTACATCGCACTTGATCTAAGGCCATTTCCACACTACACTGTTATAGTGCTATTATTCCACTTTCCACATCCTGTGGAATTCTGGGGTTTGTAGTTTACTGAGGCCAAAGAACTCTCCAGCTGAGAATTCTAAAGGCCCCTCCTTAAACTGCAAACCCCAGCATTACATAGGATGTTGAAACTGGAATAATAACACTATGACAGTCTAGCGGAAATGGCCCTTCTTTCCGTTACCTAAAGTTCTCTTTGCTTTTCTGGACCCTCCTTAATGTATTTTCAAAAACCTTCAGGGCCACTTGGTCTTGCTATCAGACTGTGTAAACTTCTTCTCTGAGCCTTTGTGATGCCTGGCAGCGACTCTAAGGTGAAGCCATGCGGGATGTTGTCGCCTTTTAACAATTTTGTCCCAAGGTACAAGCTTGAGAGAGAAGCAGCCAGTTCCCCGAGGGAAGAAGAGAAATTGATGCTCAAAGGGTCTCGGTTTTGTGCAAACCCCAAATGAGCAGACGACCATTCCAGGAAATTTGTTTTCATTCACCGGAGAACTTAATTAGCCACGGAAGAGGCTCTAATTACTCTTTTAAAAGCCCCTGCAAATGTGACCCACGGCCAAATTCTTGTTCTGTTGTTTCTAAAGTAAACAGTAAAAGCTGAGGTAATTTTTTTCTTTTTTTTTTTGGAACAAAATAATTGGAGATCAAACGGTCTGCAAAGAAGAATGACAAAGATGCATTAAGTTGATCACAATATTGCTGTTCTTCCTTCCCAGTTTCAATGAGACGTTTCCCGAGAGGGCGGCCGCTTGAACGCTCCCAGCTTAGAACAAGCACGCACACGCTAGGCTGATTCTGGAACGAGGCTCAAGGGAACAAGACAAAAGCCCCCTTCAGAGGCTTCCTGAGTGGAGCAGGATGTTTTAACGCCATCCGGGGACATTCACCAGAACTGTGGGCCAGAGCCAGTTAGGAGCTGAGGCCTTTCCCATCCAACTGTTCCCCAAATGGGAAACTTCAGGAGGGGCTACCTCGATCCCGGCACCCAGGATGCCCCTCCTAGGGTTGCTCATTCAAGACTATCCCTGGTAGTGTTGCCAGGCTGAAAACTGTTGGAAAATTCTAGCATTCTCTCTCCCCCACGCCTCTTCTTGTTTTAAGGCAGGTGTGTCAAACTCAATTTCATCTTGGGTCGCATCAGCATTACGGTTGCCCTCAAAGGGCTGGTTGTATCTGTAAGACTATATAAATGTATCTACTCTTTTGTCATATTAAGTAGTAGTATTTCTGCCCCCCCCAGCCCCTCTCTGTGCCTCTTTCAGCCCCCAGCCCCTCTTTATGCTCCTCACCTCCCCTGTGGCTCTTTCTTCCCTCCTGCCTTTCTCTGTACCTAGTGAGCCCGATCCCCACATTGCAGGCCCTTGGCTGCTGGTATTCTGAAGAGAGGCCCGGCAGCCAGCGCTTGTGATCTACTTCTACTTCTAACTGCTCCTCTGTCCAAGTCTTGCAAGCCGCACAGAGTGTTGCCGTGGTAACCTACAGCAATGCTCTGACAGTGAGAGTTGGACAGAGGAGCAGTCAGAAGTAGAAGTAGATCACGAGCGTTGGCTGCTGGGTCCCTCTTCAGAATACCAGCAGCCGGGGGCCTACAGTGTGGGGACAGGTGGGAGGAATGCTGTAGCTACGGGAGAGGTGTGAGGGCCACATGAAATGGCCTGGCAGGCCAGATTCAGCCTGCGGGTCTTGCATTTGACTCATGCATCTAAGGCAAGTGGGGTTTAGCCAGCTTAGAGTTTCTTTTTCTTTTGCATGTCAAAGCCTTTTGCCTTCTCACCTAAGACCTCAGTCTTGCTCTTTGTGTTATTTAAATGCACGGCTACGGTATCTGCGTGACCAGACCATGTGGCCCAGGATAGACCCTGGGATCATTGACCTTAGATAAAAGACCACACTTCTCTCTCTTTGCTCTCTTTACCATTTTTGCTTCTACTTCTTTCTCTCTGACCAGACTTCTCCCTCCATCAAGAAGACAGTGAGTTAAGAATGAAGCTACTATCTCACCTAATATTTTTATTAGCTAGTTAGGATCTAGGCTCCTCAATGCATACATAGTTGTAAAATTCTTCAGTAAACTTTTCCTAAGTTTGTAACCAGAAACTGCCTGCCTTGTTTTGCTTTCTAAGTCAGTTCAGGGAAGCCACACAGATATTGGGACATGCTTTTTCTGCTACTCTGCTAAAAGAAGGCAGATTCCTAAACAGTTTTAGCTTTCATAGAATTTCTCCCAAAGGGCTAACACCCTGGGAAACTCTTAACACCCAACAAAAACTGGAGAGGGCTCTGGTACCATTAATGGTTGTATCGAAGAGGGAATTTCCACAGGGGTTGCTTGTCACACAGCCAAGATACCATAGAGAGCAACCATGACATTTATAGTGGAATCATACAGCCATACCTAGGTGGTGTGAAAGGGCTCCTGGGCATGTTGTGGAGCCCATCCTCCATGACTTGCTCAAAGTCCTGCACTAAGTGCTACCCAAGGCTCTCAGCAAATTTGTTGTTCTCATTTATTTGCAGAAGCCACCAAGGAAATGTGAGCAACATATGCTAAATAAATGTCTCCCTTGATTCTCAGGGATTACTTTGTATAAACCCAGATCTGGACATTGTTTTTCCGCAGACTTCTCATCCTGCAGGGTGGAGGAACATTTGACTTGCCAGGTTTTGGACTATGATTCCCATCAGCTCCAGCCCAGCATTGCCAACAGTCAGGGGCTCTGGGAGGTGTAGCCCCAAATAATTCAGACAATGCTGGATTGATTGCTCCTTCTATATCGGATAACATCCCTTTTGGCTTTGGTAACATTAATGGCAATATTGTTACCTTCCAATATGCCACAGAGGAAAGTGAGAGGAGTTTTTTATAAGCAGATATTCCCCCTTTTAAAAAGCCAGACAAACACAAAGCCTACTTTACTCCTTGCTCAGCAGGAGTCAGTAACTTCTTCAGCAACAGTTTGTTTGTGAATGTGCCTTAGTTCACCAACTTAAGAAACAACCCAATGGCTGCAGCAAGGACATCAGTGCAAGAGCAATTCCAGCTACCTTATCAAATCTGTGCTGCCAAAATTGGTACCCCTCCAAAACCAGGCTTCTCCTGTTTGCAGTAAGATTGCCCAATAAATGCTGTCATTTAAGTCCTTAATAAATGCTTGATGTGTCTAATTTCCGTCCCATTTTTTCAACTGCATATGATCAGTTTTCCAACTGTACAATTTTTACCAACTGCACAGTTTTTCCCAACTGCATATTATGTGTTCAACTGCGCACCAGAAAAAGAGAGAGAGAGAGAGAGAGAGAGAGAGAGAGAGAGAGGGCTGTGTGTAGCAAACCAATCTGTATAACAAGGCAAGCCTGCATCTTGGAAGATGCTGCTGACAGACTTTACTTTGATTTGGTCTTGCGCAGACATTATCTCTCAGCCTATGTTCCAAAGCCCTGTGCAAGTGATCAGTTCAGACTTCTGGGTGGAAAGTCCAGTTCCTGTGGAAAGTGAAAAAGATGGGATGAGGAGAGCATATATGAATAAGAAAGAACTGGTGGTGGAAGACAGTGGCAAAAAAAGTAAAAAGGAATGGGGTGCAAGGGAGAGCAGAGAGAGGAAAAGCAAAGGGGTGTCAGGAAGAGAAGGGTAGTGGGGAAAGGTGTCAGAGAGGTTGAGAAAATGGATTGGGTGGGCCTGGGTGACTTATGGCTCTCATCAATGGTGGCTACAGACTTCCATGTCCATGAGAAAGGGAATCCATTTCAGGCTTTAGGCCATTTCCGCACTATACTGTTATAGTGCCAATGTTCCACTACCAATATCCTATGGAATCCTGGACTTTGCAGTTGAGGGAGGGGCCTTTAGAATTCTCAGCCAGAGAGCTCTTTGGCTTCAGTAAAGTACAAACCCCAGGATTCCCCCAAAGATGTTGAAAGTGGAATAATAGCACTATAATAGTGTAGTGCAGAAATGGCCTTAGTTTAGACTTTAAAGAAGTGATTCAAAGTGCTGAACTATATCCCCAGATGGTGTAAGCACCTTGGAGACCTTCTTCAATGCCATCTAAAACCCAGAATGGACACGCCGCATCAGCGTTTTCCAGGGCCATTTCCACACTAGACTGTTATAGTGCTGTTATTGCACTTTCAACCTCCTATGGAATCCAAACTGCAAACCCCAGGATTCCATAGGAGGCTGAAAGTGGAATAATAGCATTATAACAGTCTAGTGAGGAATTGGTCCAGGTTTTCATCTGAATTTTAAAGGGACCTTGAATAGTTCCTTTAAAATTCCCACTAAAACCTGGGGGAAGAGTGGAGATCGAGGCCGGGGTGAGCAGGGAAGGAAAATGGGGTGCTGGGGTAAAGAGCAGAGGAAAGACAAGAAAAGAGTGATGGAAAGAATGAAGTCGAGCAGGCGAGGGATAGAAAATGAGATGGAGAGAGGAGGAGAGAAGGAGCGGCAGAAACTGAGAAAAGCGATGGAAAAAGCAGGGTGAGAAGATGGTTCACCAAAAGAGAGCAAAGAGGGTGGCCTTCACCTAATTTCAAAAGCCGTCTGTGTGTGTTTTTAAGGCTCAATTCTAGTTTGATTTTTTTAGAAGCACAATTACAAAGAAGGAGGGGAAGAAAGGAAAGAAGAAGGAGAGGAGTGATTACCTAGGAAACAGCCACGGTATGTATAGTACTTTAATAAAAATCTGACTGTATTTGTAAAAATAAGTTTTCTTGAAGTTTATATGTGTAATATACACACTTGTGTGTTGCTAAAGCAATAAGGTCTTTTGCCCATGGAAGAAGAGATGGCGAGCAGTTATCTTTCCATCTCTGAAGTATAAATCTTGTAGCAACACTCAGAAGGTGCAGGAGCCAATCATGTTTGCAAGCAGTCAGTTGAGAAAAGAATTGCAGAAATAGCACAAAGGAGGTCAGAAGAACTCTCCTCCCACTCCGGCCTATGCACAGTTCATGGTGAGTACCCCACTGAAGCTGCAGACGGTCTTCCCCTTAACCTCAGTTGCCCAAAAGCCTGGGCTTCCAAGAACCCTCTTCCATGACCATCACATTTCCCAGCCTAAACATTGAGTAAATATCTGTAGCAATCTAAAAGCAATAGCCCAGAGAGATTTTGCTTGTCAAGTCCAGCCAGCGAGGAAAAGCCATCCAGGGCTCAGTTCCATGTGAGAATCAAATAAACAAAAGCAAGTTTGATTGGGTTCTTGCAGGCTTGGACGAAGGATTCACTGCTTCTGCCAGGTCCTCTAGCATAACCTCTCATGTAAGATCTTCTAAAACGAATGCTCTGCAATGTGGGGAAGGATCAACCTTTGCAGATGTGTTATGGTAGGTTTGTGACACTTTCTCTGCAAGCCAGAGTGGGCCATTTGTGGCCCTTGGGTGCTCCTGGACTGCAACTCCCATCAGCTCTAGCCCACACAGCCAGCAGTGGGGGTGATGGGATTTATAGTTCAACAGCGTGTGGAGAGCTACAAGTAGGGAAAAGTGGCGATATCATTGTACTTCACAGTGCCAGCAAGACTATGCCAGTCCACCTATCCTATTGCCCTTACTAAGCATCTAAGAGAGACAGCGTTCGACCTCTCAACTAACATTTTTGAATGCTAGCGTAATTATTCATACTGGAAAGAGAACACTGCATTATTTTACAGTGGGAACATAGGAATCGGCCTTATATCAGAACAGTCTATTTCTCCTTCTAGCCCAGTGTTGACTGCCTGACTGGCAGCAGTTCTCCAGGGTCTCTGGTAGAGAGAAGGCTGACTCCACAGGGAGAATCACATAGCTTTCCTGGTGGTGTTGAACTACAGCTCCCAGCAGACCTAGGGTCTTTCTGCACTACACTGTTATAGTGCTATTATTCCACTTTCAACGTCCTGTGGAATTCTGGGGTTTGTAGTTTACTGAGGCCACAGATCTCTCTGGCTGAGAATTGTAAATGCCTCTCCCCAAACTGCAAAACCCGGGATTCCAGAAAGGCCCCTAGTCAGCACAGCCAATGGTTAGATATGCTGGGAACTGAAGTCCAGCAACATCTGTAAGGCCACATGATTCTCACTTCTGTTGTACCTGATCCTTTTACCTGGAGACGCCAGTGATTGAAACTGGGAATTTCCCCGTGCACAGCTGGTGCCCTGCCATTGAGCTATCCCCCATTTCACAAGATATAGGAACACAGGAGGCTATCTTTCCCATGTTCAATGCAATCAGCCCCCCACTTTCACAGTTCAGCATTTGCTGATTTGATTGTTTGCAGGTTATTTTATTTATTTAAAAAAATGACAGCATTTGCACCCATCATGGAAAAAATATCTCTAGGTCTTCCAGTGCGATTCTATAGTCCACATCTGCTGGAAGTGGACCATAAAGTCTCACTGAAGGAGCTAGAGTTTCCAAGGGAGAACCCTTCTCTAGGCATTGCTAGGTCTTCCAGCATGACTCTATGGTCCAGAAGTTGACAATACGATCATTCTGAAGGACCTAGAGGTTCCTACAGAAGCATTCTCTGGTTTAAAGAAAAACAGAGTTTGCGACTTTTATTTTTATTTGTGTTTTTTCCCCTCTAATGGAGTCTTGTGCCCCTAATCCCTGTGGAAACGGAGGGCTGATTTTACTGCATACACTGGGTGGCAGCTACTCTCTAGGATTTCAGACACAAGGTCCTTTCCCAGTCCCTCCGGAGTTGGCGGGGATCACACGTAGGACTTTCTCCATGCAAAACAGAGGCTCTTCCATTGCGCTACGGTATAGGCCCAGCTTTCACGGGCCTTCTCTATACATGTACTTCAAAAGCAACTTGAGTGCTGCTCTTGCATTCCTCCCTCTGATTCCCTTTCCCAAAGAAAACTGCTACTGATTTGCAAACACACAAGTGCCCTCTGTTGTTCAAAGTGAGTTTCACACCTCAATTCTGCTCCCCAGTCCCAGCTTTAATTCTATTAAAACATTCAATTCAATTCAATTTCAATAAACATTCATTTTGTTAAAAAAATTGAATCAACAGATCACATTGGCTGCCAAAAATCACAAAGGCCAGACATTCGTCAACACTTTTTTAAAGTAACCTATCCAGTGAAGCTCTTGTCACCCTGCAGATGTTGTTGGACTACAACTCCCATCACTTCAGAACATTCCACTTTGGGCCGATAGGAACTGAAGTCCAATAAATGCTAGATTCCCCACTTTACTTTCTCCGTTTCCAATCCCTATGTCCTGTCCCTGCAACATTCTATACCACCAGTAGAAAATACAGTGCGATTTGAAGGTTTTGGACTACAGTGCCCATTGTTTTGTTGTTAATTGCCTTCAGCCTGGCTTTAAAGTATGGGGACCCCATAAAAGAGAGAATTCCCAGAGCTCCAGTCAAGAACAGCCTTGCTCAGGACCCGCAAACACAAGGCTGTGTGTTGCTTCATTGAGTCTATCCACCCGTAATGCAATCTTCTTTTCCTATCTATTTTTCCTAGCATTACTCTCTTTTTCAAGTCATGTTATTACATGATAATGTCCAAATTATGATAGCCTCAATTTATTCATTTTGAATTCTAATGAGAGTTCAAGAAGGTTCAAAGGTTGTTTTCTAACTGCCTTCAATTTTACTTAACATTATCACCTTTCTAAATGAGTTATGTCATCTCGTGATAAATCCAAAGTACAATAGTCTCAGTCTGGTTGTTTTGGCTTCTGGGAAGAGTTCACGCTTGATTTGTTCTAAGATCTCTTTTGGCCATCCATGGTGTCTGCAGAACTCTCAGACAACCTTACTACTTTAGTTACACATCAGTGTATATTGCATAGATGCCAAATTCACAAAAATATATTTTTGGAATACAGTCAACTCATATCAGTGTAGATGCTTAGCTCTTCTTCATTCTTTGAAGGGATGCCATGTAAGGAGGGAGAGGGCTTGTTTTCTGCTGCTCCAGAGACCAGGACAAGGAGCAATGGATTCAAGCTGCAGAAAAGGAGATTCCACCTGAACCTCAGGAAGAACTTCCTGACAGTCAGGGCTGGCCGGCAGTGGAATATGCTGCCTCAGAGTGTAGTGGAGTCTCCTTCCTTGGAGGTTTTTAAGCAGAGGCTGGATGGCCATCTGTCAGGAGTGCTTTGAGGATATTCCTGCATGGTAGGGGATTGGACTGGATAGCCCATGTGGTCTCTTCCAACTCTACATTTCTATGATTTCTATGATTCTATCCTATGCATTTCCCCGAATGCTTTTTCTTTCTTTTACCCCTTTAAAAAATTATTTTCTATTTCTTCTCTTTGCAGCCAAACTTTAAAATTCATTTTTAAAAGAAAATAAAAGATTGGTTGAGCTACATAAATCTTGATAGCCTAGAACAGAGCTTTCCAAACTTTTCATGTTGGTGACACACTTTTTAGACATGTATGATTTTGCGACACAGTAATTTCAGTTTTACTGGCAAACTGGAAGTTAAACTAACCCCTTGCAAGCGATACAGACACATACATAAATTGTAGTAACAAAATGTATGGGGACACAACATATCTCATGAAAACCGTTCATGTATTTTTAAAAATATATGATTTATAAATAATACACATTTCCAAGATTGTAGGTGACACACCTACACACTTCAGGTGACACACTAACGTGTCATGGCACACCATTTGGTCATGGCACACCTCTTGCCTAGAACCTCTGCGTCAAAAGGCAGTCTATCTCCATGTATATCTATGGTCTATATTCCTGAGCAGGATAGATATTTTCAAGGCAGTGCTCTCACCCTGAGATTCCTTTCCCTGGAGGACTACAGAAGAGAGGCCAGGCTCTGAGATCTGGGGATCCTACGTTGATGTTCCAGGTCATGGCAGGTCTGTGTGGATCTATGCTTCCATTCTGGCTTGTCTTTAAAGCATCCTGTTATACTATGGGTGAAGGAGGTGTACTGGATGCGTCCACACACAAGCAGATTAAAAATACCATTGCCAGAGCTAGGCCATCATAATGCCCTAATATGATTTTGGCCTTAGCCTTAGGTATATTTCCATCCTCTTTGAAGCATGCGGGTTTTGAAAGAGAATTTCTCCAATAGACTACTTCTGCTAATTTTCTAATAACATGTTCTAACTTAGCCATGGAGCTGGGTGAGAGCTGCAAAACGCAGGAGATGTTGGCATCACATCTGTCTGCCCAGCATCAGCTTTCTGATCCCCTTGTGGTTATGGCCTTGTGGTTGTTCCTCCATTAATGCATCTCAGAAGTTTCCAAGGGAAGGAGAGGAAAAGGCACTGACTTGACCGTGGGAACCTGGATGGTGGGGTAGCAGCAGCTGAGAGCATCAGAGACATCTGAGCTTGTCTTAGAAAGGAGATTTTAAAAAGTTACAATTCCAAGCACCTTACTATGCAAGACGTTACTTAGTTGCACAAACATAACTAAGTAGCTAATGGAGGATATCAGTAACTCCTTTTTGTAACAAACTAATAAACCTATCCCTTTGAAAAATCTTAATGCAATGCTGTTATACTTTTGTTATTGAGGAAAGGAATTCATTACAAGTAACTAGGGCCATTTCCGCACTGGCCTGTTATAGCATGATGATTCCACTTTCAACATTCTCTGGAATCCTGGGGTTTGCAGTTTTGGGAGGGGCCAGCTGGCCCCTCCCGAAACTGCAAACCCCAGGGTTCCAGAGGGTGTTGAAAGTGGAATCATCACGCTATAACAGGCTAGTGCGGAAATGGCCTAGGTATAAAAGAACACACAGGTGCTGCACAAGGTGCTCTGTCTCCTATTTGGGGGACAAAATTCAGTACCTTGGAAAGCTCTTTTAAATTGCAGGCTAAAACCCAGAGCAAATTCACCAACCCACTGACATGGAACACATCAGACGTAAGTAGAAAGTGCATATCCCTTTCTAACTGGATTTGTTGATGTTTAAAACAAACAAACAAACAAACAAACAAACAAACAAACAAACAAACAAACAAACACCTTTCAGCTGCCAGAAGCAGGCATGCTGGCTGCAGGATTCTGGAACTGCTGTCCAAGAAAGTATCTTTTCCAAGATCAGGTCAAGCTGCCTCAGTTCTAGAGCCATTTTGTCTGATGGTAATGATTCCTGGAACTGGGCCATGAGCAGCAGTCAGAAATGAGCCGTATTAGCCCTGTTTTTTAAATGGCAGTTTAGTTTTGCTTGCATCTTTTTAGATTAGGTTGTATTTTTGTTAGTGCTGTTTGTTCATTGTTACGCATTCCTATAGATGTTGTTTTACATATCCAAAGTTGGTGTTCTTAATAAAAATATTATTGTGTTGTTGTCATGTGCCTTCAAGTAGTTTCCAACTTATGGTGACCAAGCATGGGGTTTTCTGGGGCTGAGAGTGTGTGACATGCCCAAGGTGGGTTGCCATGGCCAAGTAAGGAATCGAACTCTGGTCTCCAAGGTCAAAGTCCAGTGCTCAAACCACTGTATGACACTGGCTCAAAAAATATTATCTATCTGTCTATCTATCTGTCCGTCCGTCCGTCCGTCCGTCCGTCCACCCACCCACCCACCCACCCACCAAGAGAGGTGAGCCAAAAATCTGGTCTTAAAAGCAAGTCAGAAACAAGATCAACTAGGGGCCCTTTTACCCTACACACCTATACCACTGTGATTCCACTTTAACCACTATGGTATCCTGGGATCTGGAGTTTAGGGAGAACCCTTTAGAATTCTAAGCCAGTGAGCTCTAGATCCTCCCCGAACTACAAACTCCAGAAGTCCATAGGATGTTGCCACAGCAATTAAAATATACACAGCATTCTAGTTGTATAATATGAAAGGACCCAGGATGCAGAAGCAAGAAGCTTCTGGATGAAGGGATAGAGGGCATGCTGATCAAATCCGCAGATGACACCAAACTGGGAGGGGTTGCTAATATGCCAGAGGACAGCATCAAAATTCAAAATGATCTCAACAGATTGGAGAGCTGGGCCAAAGCTAACAAAATGAATTTCAACAGAGAGAAATGTAAGACCCTACACTTAGGCAGAAAAAAATGGAAGGCACAAATATAGGATGGGGGACACATAGCTGGATAGCAGTACATGTGAAAGGTATCTAGGAGTCTTGGTGGACCACAAGCTGAACATGAGTCAGCAGTGTGATGCGACAGCAAAGAAAGCCAAGGCAATTCTTGGTTGCATCAATAGGAGTATGGTGTCTAGATCAAGGAAAGTAATAGTACCACTCTACTCTGCTTTGCTCAGACCTCATCTGGAATACTGTGTCCAGTTCTGGGCACCTCAGTTCAAGAAGGACATTGACAAGCTGGAGCATGTCCAGAGGAGGACAACCAAAATGGTGAAGGGTCTGGAAGCCATGTCCTATGACGAGTGTCTTAGGGAGCTGGGTATGTTTAGTCTGGAGAAGAGAAGGTTAAGAGGGGACATGATAGCCATGCTTAAATATCAAGGATGACATGTTGAAGAGGGAATGGGCTTGTTTGTACCTGCTCCAGAGACTAGGACAAGGAGCAATGGATTCAAACAGCAGGAAAGGAGATTCCATCTGAACCTCAGGAAGAACTTCCTGATGGTCAGAGCTGTCTGGCAGTGGAATCTGCTGCCTCCATGAAGTATGGTGGAGTCTCCTTCTTTGGAGGTTTTTAAGCAGAGGCTGGATGGCTATCTGTTGGGAGTGCTTTGATGAGTATTCCTGCATGGCAGAAAGGGGTTGGACTGGATGGCCCCTGGGGTCTCTTCCAACTCTAGGATTCTATGAAGTCATAACTCAGGGAGAAAGAATAAGCAAAGACACAAGAAGGAACACACTAAAATGCAATAAGATCCTTTGCAAAGCTCAGCTTGAAATAGGGCTGATTAGCATTTTCATTTAATTTTTTTAAAAAGAGAACTTTCCAGAAAACAATAATTTCTTCACTGCTTTGATGTACCAAATTCGGGATGTTAATAAACATGAAACATGGGTAGGAGGGGAGAGAACCTAGCAAATTTGTCCGACACAAATCCTTCCTCTCCCCCATTGACAATCAGGTGTGTCCATAAGCAAGATATAAAGGTATCAGGCAACATCAGCTTCTTGATGCTGGTCTTCTTTGGCCCTCTTCTGTTTGTCTCTAGCATTTGATATTAATTGGTAGACATCCCCTGAGGTTGGAGGTTCCTTCATGTGTGCCATACCCTTCAGTTGTTCCAATTTGCCAGGGAGAGTCCTGATTAATCCTCTCTTGTTCCACTTTTTCAGCTGCTTTTAAAATGTCCCAGTTTCTCTCTCCTCTGCTCACTTTCCCCCTTTGTCCTCAGCTTCTGCAAACTGAGTTCAAAAGTAGCATGGCCTACATTAGCTCAGTGGAAGGTGAGGGAGAGGAGAGGAGTTCTGAGTCTTGCCCTTCCCAGTAAGCTCAAGAAAAAGCAAACTGCTGCAGGCTCTCCTAGCCTGTGGGTTCTTCTTCCTTAATAATTTTTGCCAAGTTGACCACATTCTGATGTTGCTTGACCACATGTGTCCTAGGCTATTTCCGCATTATACTGTTATAGTGCTACTTTCAACCTCCTGTGGAATTCTGGGGTTTGTAGTTTCCTGAGGCCAAAGAGCTCTCTGACTTTGAATTCTACACGAACTGATATTTTGGGGAAGCTAATTTTGTATTAATGCAGGTCAGGGAAGTGAAACTACAGCTTTGTGATTTGGCAGAGATAGACAACTCACTATGATGCTTGAGTTGTCAATCTACAGAGTGAATCTGGTCCAAATGTCCCTCCTTATCAAGGAACACTGGCCCATTTTTCTGGAGGAATATCCTATTAGGGCACTTTTATTTTGGTAATTGTGTTGTTAAGGGAATAAAATCTTCTAATTTTCTTAGAAAAAAAAATAAAATAAACTGCAAACCCCAGGATTCCATAGGATGTTGAAAGTGGAATAATAGCACTATAACAGCCTAGTGTGGTAGTCTTCATCTGTGGAATGTAAAAGATTGGTTGAGCTACATAAATCTTGATAGCCTAGAACAGAGCTTTCCAAACTTTTCATGTTGGTGACACACTTTTTAGACATGCATGATTTTGCGACACAGTAATTTCAGTTTTACTGGCAAACTGGAAGTTAAACTAACCCCTTGCAAGCGATACAGACACATGTCTTTTGTGGAGCAAAAGAGGAAAATATGGCTTTCCCTGACACTGAGAAGATAGAGACAGGACAAGCCACACATCTGAAAGCCATGCTAGATTTTCTGTAATGATAAATTGTGTTGACAGCGGGCCGAGGGGAGAAGGAGGTGCCCCACAAATCAACCCAGACGTCAATGGTTTCCTTTGTTTGCGACTCTCTGCTATGGCCCATTTAACTGAGAAAAGGCAAGAGGAAAATTAGCCTTTGATGACCGCAAGGAAGTCAAAAGCCAGAGGCCTGAGATGAAAGGGAAGGCATAAACAAACTCTGATTGCAAGGGAGGTGGGGGGAGGATGGGAAACGGGGAAGTGTATATTTGCTTAGAGTGAAAGCAGTGAATTACAAATTGGCTTCAATCAGCAGAGGAGGAATGTAGTTCTTGTACCAAGACTTCTGGCAACCTGCACAGAGCTGGGTGATGAGTTAAGGGGCTCCCCGAAGCCAAAGAGTGGAATGGAAGAGCTGGACAAGGATAACCAAAAGCCATGCAGTCTGACCCAGACCTTGGAAAGGCTATTAACATGTTATTAACAATGTTATAAGTAATAAATTCACCCCCTTTTTTGCAATAACTGAAGTGGAACGGGGAACATTTCTGCACTAGGCTGTTATAATGCTATTGTTCCACTTTCAACCTCCTATGGAATCCTGGGGTTTGCAGTTGAGGTAGGGGCCTTTAGAATCCTCAGCCAGAGAGCTCTTTGGCCTCAGGAAACTACAAACCCCAGGATTCCATGGGATGTTGAAAGAGGAATAATAGCACTATAACAGTGTAGTGCAGAAGTGGTCTTCCTGTCTTCAGGGAGGGCTTTCTTTCTATCCTACTGTCCTCATAGGCTCATCTGACGAGAATATGGGAAAGATCTTTCTTGATGGCTGCTCCTAGGCTAAAGGACTCTCTCTCAAAGAAGGCTTGGTTGACCCACCCTCTCTGTTCTTTTTTCCACTAGCAGGCAAATACCTAGTACATTTGTATTAATATGTTTTAGTGTATTTTAATTATGATTTTTAGTTCAATATTCTGTACCCTGCCTCAAGCCTTGGGAAGAGGTGGGTAAATAACAACAACAACAACAACAACAAAACCACAGGACTTCAGCATTTAACAAGTTGAGCTAGGACAGCAGTTCCCAAACTTGAGTTCCTCTAGGGGTTTTGGTCTTCAGTTCCCAGAATTCCTAGCTGTTGACCAAAATGACTGAGCGTTATGGGAGCTGAAGTCCAAAACACCTGAAAGACCAATGTTTGGGAATCACTGGGCTAGAAGGATGTGTGATGCTTGTGCTTTTTTTAAAAAATGCAGCCAGTATAGTGCAGTGGTTTGAACATTAGACTACAATCCTGGAGACCAGGGTTCAATTCCCATTCAGCCATGGAAATCCACTGAGTGACCTTGCATGTGTCACACACTCTCAGCCCCAGAAAGCCCCATGATAGGTTAACCTTAGGGTCTCCGTAAGTCAGAAATGTTTTGAAAGCACACAGCAACAACAATATACATTGTGCACCACAAAACCATTACCTCTGTGCATACCTCTGCTAATGGATGGGAATTTTTGAATATATCCCAGTTCAGTTGGTCATCTGGAAATCAGATTTAAGCCATTTCCGCACTAGAGTGTTATAGCGCTATTATTCCACTTTCAACATCCTATGGAATCCTGGGGTTTGCAGTTGAGGGAGGGGCCAGGTGGCCCTTCCCAAAACTGCAAACCCCAGGATTCCATAGGATGTTGAAAGTGGAATAATAGCGCTATAACACTCTAGTGCAGAAATGGCCTTAGACAATTCCATCGAAAGAAAGATGACCGAATGACCTGGATCTGTTTGGTTAGGTCTCAACAGCAACCTTATATCTCCTCGGGGTCATCTAAACCAGGGATTGCATGGACAAGGCCTCAATCTGCTTAGCTTTAGCAGAACTGGGGCATGGTGTACCTTCAGGATATGTCCAGCATAACATCCAACTGTCCCTCTTTGGTAGGGAGAGTTCTGATTAATTCTCTGTCCCACTTTTTCAGCTGTTTTTAAAATGTCCCAGTTTCTCTCTCCTCCTCCAGCTTTCCCCTTTGGTCTCAACTTACTCCAGCTACGGCAAACTGTATTAAAAGTGCAAAAGTAGTTTGCACTCAATTAACTCAACAGGGAGGAAAGGAGAGGAAGGAATCTTGCCCTTCCCAATCTGCTCAGACAAAAGCAAACTACTGCAGCCTGTCCTTGCTTGGGTGCTCTTCCTCACTGATCACTTTTGCCACCTTGAGCACACTCTGATGTTGCTTGACCACATACGTCCCAGTTTTCACCTGTGAAATGTTGGAAGGTATGACATTACTGACTCTCGGTGGGGAAATATAGCAAGTGAAGGGGAACAACAGGCAGGCTGGACTCTTTGATGGTTATATCACTTGGGAGGCATTCATAGGCCAAACAGCGATGATAATAAACAAGTTGTCAACATATAAGGAGTGAAAGCAGAAAAATACACATTGGCTTCTTGGCAAAGAGAACAGTGGAACTGGCTAAAAAAAAATTGTGTTGGGATGTCTTTCTGATAGTCAGTCCCCACCCCAGTGAAGTAATATCTCATTTATCATCTTGTTGATTTTTTGGGCAAAGAGGGAATATGGGTGTAGCCTGACCTCCTAAAAGTATGAGTTTTGCAACTTGATTCCCATGGCTTAAAGACCGGGCCCAGTGACTGAAGCAAAGCGGATGCCAGCCCATGTCAGTGCAGTGGTGAATCCAGGTTTAAGTCTCAGTTTGAAGCTTTCAAAGATGATGAATCCAATCTAGTTCAGGACTTTGGATGGCTCATTTAGAATTTGGATAAAAGCTCAGAGCAGATTCATTGCCTTACAGACATTGGAACTGCTGGACTGTACCTCCATGTCCCTGTCATTTGGAAGACCCATGGAACTGGATATGAACTGAGGACTCTCTAAGGCCATCTCCACACTAGATTGTTCTAGTGCTATTATTCCACTTTCAACCTCCTATGGAATTCTAGGCTTTGTAGTTTACTGAGACCCAAGAGCTCTCTGGCTAAGAAGTCTTAAGGCCGCTCCCTAAACTGCAAACCCCAGGATTCCATAGGATGTTGAAAGTGGAATAATAGCACTAGAACAGTCTAGTGTGGAAAGGCCCTCAGTTTGCATAAACTAAAGTAAGTAGAGGATGGAGGGGAGTGGAACAGAAAAGAGAAACTGGGACAATTTAAAAGTAACTGAAAAGGGGGATGACAGATGATTAATCATATACAGTCATAGAATCATAGAGTTGGATGAGACCCCATGGGCCATCCAGTCCAACCCCCTGCCTGCAGGAACTCACATCAAAGCATTCCCAATAGATGGCCATCCAGCCTCTACTTGAAAACCTCCAAAGAAAAGACTCCACCACACTCCACTGAGGCAGCAGATTCTACTGCCAGACAGCCCTGACCGTCAGGAAGTTCTTCCTGAGGTTCAAGTGGAATCTCCTTTCCGGCAGCTTGAATCCATTGCTCCTTGCCCTAGTCTCTGGAGCAGCAGAAAACAAGCCTGCTCTTTACTCAACATGACATCCATTCAAATATTTAAACATGGCAGTCATGTCCCCTCTTAACCTTCTCTTCTGCAAACTAAACATACCCAGCTCCCTAAGCCGCTCCTCATAATGTATGGCTTCCAAACCCTCCACCATTTTGGTCATCCTCCTCTTGTCAATATCCTTCTTGAACTGAAGTGCCCAGAACTGGACACAGTATTTCAGATGAGGTCTAACCAAAGCAAAATAGAGTGGCACTATTATCTCCTTTGATCTGGACACCATACTCCTACTGATGCAATCAAGAATCGCCTTGGCTTTCTTGGCTGCTGCATCACACTGCTGACTCATGTTCAGCTTGTGGTCCACCAAGACTTCTAGATCCCTTTCATAGGTACTGTTATTCAGCCACATATCCCCCATCCTATATTTGTGCATTTCATTTTTTTCCCCCATGAGTGCAGGAGGTTAATTTCTCTCTGTGGGAAGCTCATTTTGCTACCTTTGGCCCAGCTCTCCAATCTGTCAAGGTCATTTTGAATTTTCATCCTGTCCTTTGGCATATTAGCAACACCTCCCAATTTGGTGTCATCTGATTAATCAGAAGTCAGTCTGTCAAATAAGGACAGCTGGAAGATACAGGGTACCAAGTATCTATCTACTATTTCCTGATTTGTTCATAGGTCTCAGATTGTACCAATTGCACAGAAACATATAAAAACAGTTCCTTTTAATAGGCCAGCTCTGGAATGCCCTACAGTTTTAGAAATTCATGAGGAGATGAACCTGATGAACTCCACGTCCTACATCTATCCAACAGAAGTTTAAGAAAAGATCTTGTATTCATGTGGGCCTAGATAGGTCTTTGGTCGTCTGTTCCTGTGCTCTTATCTTTCCACCCCACTAAAGCTCACCTCTCTTTTATTTCCAGTGAAAGGCAAACATCTCTTTCTCTCCTCCTGTGACGCTACACTTGAGATGGGGCCGCCTTGTCCAGTGGGGCCGGTCCTCCCCAGTCCTCATTTACTCCCTTGGATCAGACCGGCTCAGGATGGAGTTGGGTGGGAGAACCTTCAGGGGTTTTTTTTCTTTCTTTTTTTAAATGGCTGCACTTAATTTGTCTCAGCCTTTAAGAATTTATTTTCGGTGCCTTTGGCCTCAGCTGTCTGGAAACGCCAGCCATGAGCTGATCTTATCTGCAGCCATTATTATAGAGATGGACATTCTTCCTACCCTTCCTCGGAAGATCTGTTATTTCTGAGAAACCAGATCTGTGTTGTTAAGGCTTCCTTTCACCCCGCTCTCTTCTTCACATCTCATAAACTTTGCCTTGGCTCTGATGGAAACCCGCCTTCGGTGAGGTTTTACAGGAGCCAGCCTGGATTCTTATTCTAATAAGGTAATAATCAGTCTTTCAGCTCATGCACTGCTTATTTCCATGCTGGAGTAGGGATAAGACCCCCCCTGTCTGTACTGAAATCAAAAGGCCATAGAAACCACAGATAAATGTTTGTATTTTGATTCTATGGCCATTTCCGCACTACACTGTTATACTGCTATTATTCCACTTTCAACATCCTATGGAATCCTGAGGTTTGCAATTTAGGGAGGGGCATTTATAGCTCTTTAGCCTCAGTAAACTGCAAACCCCAGAATTCCACAGGATGTTGAAATGGAATAATAGCACTATAACAATGTAGTGTGGAAATGGCCCTAAGGTAATCCAGGAGTAGGCAAGGTGTGCCTCGGGACTATGTGTGGCCCCAAGGCTGTATTTGCAATCCTTGATTCCACGGAAAAAGAGGTGAATTTCTTCTGGAGGCCTCCAGGAATGGCAATTCAGCTTTCCAACAGGTTGCAGGACACCCTCCACTGTTTAACACCCTAAAATAGAAGTAGACTTCTGGACTCTTTCATTTTCCTTTTGTTATTTCCCTGTTTGGGGGCATTTTTGGTACTCTGTGCAACCCCGTGAGGGTCCAAGGGGCATAAAAATGACTTCTAGACCTGCCAGAATTTTCCAAAGTAGGGAAGGCACTAAATTCTACTGTGGCTCCCAACTAAAATAGAGCCACTGAAGGAACTGGGTTTATGTAAGCATTGACTCCACCAGTGGACAATGGGTTCTCTGGGTCTGCTCCAGTTGGAACTAACTGACCAGATTTCAGCCACCTTTTAAAACAGTGAAATGATCTTTCCACAAATAAACATACACACCCTTGTCAAAGCAACAGGCTATCCCAAGAGACAGGGTCAGATTTATGTATCAGCCTAAGTCAGATACAGATTAAAGACTCATCTTCTGCAGAGCTTCTAAACAAATAAATAACACAAACACACACATACTCACTTTACAACATTTTCAGGTTTTACATAATACGTGGGGGGGGGGATTCTGATACTGTAAATTGTCTTCACCATGAGATTGTTTAAAGCAGAGGAGTAGCCGGTGGGTTCTGTGTGGCCTCCGCAAACCACTTTTGGGGTCCCTGAAGTGCCCCCAAAACCTCATTTTTAGAAAAAAAAGGATTGGTGTGATTTGAGGGCAAATTTTGCCCCCAAAGTACACCAACCCTCCCCCATACGCATGCAAATATGAGAAAATGTCTCCACCCTACGCCTGCAAGAAGATTCAGCGTGGTGTAGAGGTTTGAGTATTGAACTATGACTCTGGAGTTGTTGTTGTGAGCCTTCAAGTTGTTTCCAAGGTGAATCTATCATGGCATGTTCTGGCGCTGAGAGTATGTGAGGCGCCCAAGGTCACCCAGTGGGTTTCCATGGCTGAGCAGGGAATCGAACCCTGATATTCACTACACCTGGTGCAGATGCCATCTCAACTGTGAATACCCACTGGGTGACCCTGGGTAAGTCACACTCTCTCAGCCTCAGAGGAAGGCAAAGGCAAACTCCCTTTGAACAAGTCTTGCCAAGAAAACCCCATGATAGATTCACCTTAGGGTTTTCCTAAGTCACAAACAATTTGAAGGGACATAACAATAAACTCCTAGAAGGAACCCGAACTTCTTCCTACTGCATAAATACTTCCATTTTCCTCTGCAGCCCCTCTCAAAATGGTGACAGGAAGTGGTGTGTACTTCCTCATTTAGAGCTGTAGCATGTCTTAATCTGGCTAGTCTTTAGGACGAAAGAGTGAGGGAAATTCAGGTGTTGTTTTGCTATGAAGATATTTACAAAAATGCAAGATGAGATGGGAAAAGCAGGCAAGTATTTAGACAGTCTGTCAACCTGAATTAATTCATTTATTCATCCAAGCATAAACAGTAAACTGTGTATTCATGGCACTCCTAACCTACCGGCTCTTCCTTGCCATCTGGAAAACTCAACATTTGAGTTCTGGCTTCTGGATGCATGCAGAGCTCAAAATGGCCCCTTCTACCTCAGGTGGAATATATAAACCAGCCAGTAGCCACCAGCGATCAAACACATTCAAGGCAAGAATATTTTATTCATCAGTGACCATGGATGGCCTTACCATTAGCAAGAGTGAGGCAGCTGCCTCAAGTCAGCAGGTACTGGGAGATGGCAGCAAGGCATTGAAGGAGACGTGATAGCTATGTTTAAATATTTGAAGGGATACCATATGGAGGACGGAATAAGCCTGTTTTCTGCTGCTCCTGAGACTAGGACATGGAGCAATGGCTTCAAACTTCAGGAAAAGAGATTCCTCCTAAACAGAAGGAAGAACATCCTAATAGAGCAATTCAATAGTGCTGCCTTGGAATCCTTCTCTGGAGGTTTTTAAACAGAAGCTGAATGGCCGTCTGTCAGGAATGCTTTAATGGTATATTCCTGCATAGCCGGCGTAGGACTCAATGGCCCTTGTGGTCTCTTCCAACTCTACGATTCTATGATCCTATGAGAGAATTATGTGCCCTCTGAGCTGGCCTGTCTCCTTCAGGTTCAATTGAGGATGCTGTCTCATCGCTAGTGTTGAGCAAGTTTCAGTCAATGGCTTCTCTACATGTAATAGGAGGCAGGCGTTGCCTTTGCCTCGGGCAGCCAGTTATCTTAGGCCACTCCTGACAAGCACTGTACACAATAGTGGACTGATATTGAAAACTGAGGTGTTTCTCACTTAAGGTAAGCAGACAGCAAACAGTCCCCTTTTTGAAGGTGTCTTCTCTCTGGAGAGCTGTCAGATCAAGGTTTACTTTAAAAATAAAGACCATAAGAAGAGAGATCAGGGACCCTGAAGCTGCCCATCATCCACAGTTAGCAGCACCTGAGCAACAGACACAGCACGAACACAGGTTGTCTGGTCTCCCTCTTCTCCCTTAGGCTGAGATTATTATCATTTGGTGTAAATCATCCAATATCATTTCTAGTTTTGCTATACTATATATAAATTACCCTGTGCAGTTTTAAGTAGATTGGCATCCTCTTTCGGTATGGCGATGATGGAGATGACAGTGATAATGATGACAACGGTTATTTTTCATATCCTTTATCCCAGTTCAGGACTCAAGGCAGCTACCAAAAGTTAAAATGAACGCAGCTAAAAATTCACATCATCTGACAGCTAGGACTGTAATTAAACTTTCAATAAAACTAATGCATCAGGATGCAAAGGATATTTGAAAATAATCCATCAATAGACCAAAAAGAAGTGGTGGTGGTGGTGGAGGCTTCCCGTATTTCTCGAAAAACTGAGGAGGGGAATTTTCCCCACAATGAGAATCTTTGTAGCTTGGAAGCTTTATGAATCCAGAATAAGCCCCAAACTGCCATTCAAAAACTGAAAAAATAGCAAAATAGCAAAAATAGCAGAATAATTTTGCAATCTTCCTTCCATTCCAAGAAGATACGAGAAACCTGCAGCTTTTGAGCATTTTCTCACAGCAAAGAGAAAAACAGCTAAATTATTCATCTTTGCATGCCAGAACAAATTGGCAAAGAGCAACATCCCTGGGAACGCATAAGTGACCACCCTATTATCTGCCATCCTTCTGCAGTTCTGCCCATCCTGCTTTAGAAGATGTTTTCTGCGAATTCAAAGGAAATGAGCAAACTCCGGCTGGGCCACAAGAGGGAGAACTGTAGCCTGAAATGAAAGCAGCGGAACCACGTTTTCTAGCAACTGGCAGAGAGTCTCTTAGCTCCAACACACAGCAGAGAACAGAATCCTCAGCATTGCTTATTCACTTATTCAGTAAACGAAGGGCCATGCTTGCTGGGGATTCTGGGATTTGTAGTACAAAAGAGTAATGCTTCCCAGTGCTAGTTTTTCTGTTTTTTTACCCTCAATCACAGCTGGTAGCTCCTATAACAGTGGGGCAGTTAGTGGTATAGCAGTTTAAGCTTTGGCCTATGACCATGGGTTCGATTTCCCACTCAGCCATGGAAACCTACTGGGTGGCCTTGGGGCACATCACACTCTCTCAGCCCCAGACAACCCCATGATAGGGATATGAGATAGGGATATGAGATTCATGGTGGTTAATTTTGAAATTTGATCCTGGCAGGATAATTAGATAAGTAACCAATTCCAAATAATACAAGTGATGAATTAGGTAGATTCTGCAATTTTTAATCTTAAAAGATGACTTTGATACTGTTCCTGTAAAATAATATATAACTATTCCTCATCAGGAGGAAGTTGGTGAGAATGTTGCATTGATGTTGAAGGAATGTTTTGCTATGATTGACGTTTGTTTTCTTTTCTTGCATTTCCTTTCCCCCACCTTAAAGTCGAATCTCTATTTTTACATATGAAAAGAAATAAAAATAAAATAAAACAAAAACATGCCTTTGGTTGGTTGGTTGGTTTGGTGTTCTGTGTTTTTATATAATTAATAAAACAAACAAACAAAAGAAATAAAAACAAATGTAAAAAAAAACCATAATAGGGTCACAGTATGTCAGAAACAACTTGAAGACACGAAACAACAAGAAGTCCTTTGGGCTGGAATCTGAATATTGAAAGAACTATTCTCTCTGCTGAATCTATTTTGGGAACAGAATTCAGCACCTTGGGTAGTCTGGACTTTTAAGAAACTCTCCAAGGTGCTGAACCTATTTTGCGGATGGGGTGAAGTGCCTTGGGCAGTTCATCTATAGTTCAGACTAAAGCCCAGAGTAGATCCATGCCTCACTGACATGGGAGCCCCATCAGCCACTGCCCATCCTTTCTTGCAAATGGGTGAGCACTTCCATTCAGTTTGCCAATTGATAAGAAGCAATCAAAACCTTCAAATGTCATCATATTCAGTATAAGAACTGAGTGAGAGAGAAATCAAAACTGACAGTCATTCCAGTCCCAGAACTCTGAGCGCTCAGCTCTTAAAACTCTGCTTTTGAAATCCCTGTGCATTTGACCATGCTAGTGCTGAAGGAAAAATGTCACCTCTTTCTTTCCGAAGAAGCTCAGAAGAGGTAGAATACAATCTCTCCCTGCTGGGATTCACTGCACCAACAGGATTTGGCTGGATGAAAAGAGAAATGGAGAAATGAATTCCAGTAGCTTTTTGAGGAATATTGAAATTTGCATAGCCACTTGGGGCAGAAAAAACTTGCAGTTTTGTCTGCAGGTAAAAGAGAAATGGTCAGATTTCCCAGGCCGTTTCCACACTAGACTGTTATAGCGCTACTATTCCATTTTCAACATCCAATGGAATCCTGGGGTTTGCAGTTTAGGGAGGGGCCTTTGAGGACTGCAAACCCCAGGATTCCATTGGATGTTGAAAGTGGAGCAATGGCATTATAACAGTCGAGTGCAGAAATGGCCTTTGACCCAAGAGACCAGAGTTTGATTCTCTGCTCAGCCATGGAAACTCACTGGGTGACCAACTCCATGATATATTCACTGAAAATTTATCTAACAAGAATCAGAGAGAAGTAAGCATTTGTGTTTGTAACCGCAAGTCCCTTGCCTTTCTCACCTCTCCATTACTCCTTTTATTTCACACATTAATCATGTTATCACTTAATTTAACGACTGCTTGATTCATCAGAATGCAGCGACCCAAACCAAAGGCCCCCAGCTCCCTCTGCAATAAAGGGATGGTTGTGTGTTTAATTAAAAGCAATAATAATTTTCAGATTAATGAATAAATGGAACTCCCAGCTCTCCCCAGTTGCTGCCGGGGATAGAATTAAATTTTAATCTTCTACTGAATTATTGAACCAAATGGAATGCTGATCTCGTAGCTCTATAACTGGGAGTCCCCGCTGAGCTGGGAGATCGCCCATCAGACCTGTGAGGGTACAGATTGTTCCTTGCCACAGCCAACACCTTTTGTAATGCAGCTCTCTTTGGCATCCTGGCCCAGAGGTCGGCTCATTACATTCTTCCTTCCAAAGAAGCTTGCTATGCAAGCAACTTGAGGTTAGTTTGAGTTATTAGAAGTCATGCTATGCCTTAAGCAGAAATCCTAACTACTGAGGGTATGGACAAGTTGGGCCGTGTCCAAAGGAAGCTGACTAAGATGATCAAAGATCCGGAAACCAAACTTTATGTGGAATGATTGGCTATGTTTAGCTTGGAGAAGACTGAGAAATGATAACAATTGTTGTTAACTGCCGTCAAGTCGACTTTCACTCACGATGACCCTATGGATGAGAAATCTCCAAGTCACCCAATCCTTAACTGCCCTGCTCACATCTTGCAGATTCAGGGATGTGTCTTCTTTGAGTCTATCCATCTGTAATGGGGTCTTCCCTTTCCTACTGCCTTCCATTTTACCAAGCATTATTGTCTTTTCTAGTGGGCCATGTCTTCTTATGACATGGCCAAACTACAACAGCCTTAATTTAGTTGTCTTGGCTTCTGGGGAGATTTCAGGCTTGATTTTCTCTAGGACTCATTTATTTGTCTTTTTAGCAGTCAGGATATCCATAGAATTCTTCTCCAGCTCCATATTTCAGAGGAGCTTATTTTTTCCTGTCAGCTTTCTTTACTGTCCACCTTTCACAACCATACATAGAAACTGAAAATATGATAGCATGGACAATCCTAACGTTGGTATTCAATGATATATCCCTATATTTCAGGATCTTGTCCAGTTCTTTCACAGCTGCCCTTCCAAGTCCTAGTCTTCTGATTCCTTGACTGCAGTCTCCAGTCACCATGATCAATGACTGGGCCAAGGTACGGAAAATCTTGAACTATAGCCATCTTTAAATATCTTAGAGGATGTCAAGTAGAAACCTCAACATTTGCCCTTATGTCATTTAAATGCATGGTTATAAATACCTTTGGTGTTCAGACGACCAGATTATGTGACCCAGGATAGCTCCTAGGGTCATTGGTCTTACAAAAGACCTCCTTTCTCAGACTCCTTCTCTCTTCTTCTCCATTTTTGCTTCTTCTTCCTAGTCTCCAACCATGCTTCTCATCTCCATCAAGAAGATGGTGAGTTAACAGCGAAGCTACTGCCTTACCTGATCTATTCCTTAGCTAGTTAGGATGTAGGTTCCCCAATGCATATGTAAATATAAAATCATTAGTAAACTTTTCCAAGTTTGTAACATGAAATTGCCTGCCTTGTTTCGTTTTCTTAGTCAGTTTCAGTTCAGGGAAGCCACACAGAAATTGGGGCATGTTTTCCCTACTACTCTGCTAAAAAGAAGGCTGATTCCTAACAGTTTTTGTTTCCCTAGAATTTCCCAATAGGGCTAACACCCCGGGAAACTCCCAACAGGACTCAGCTCAGGACTGATTTCTCATTTGGACCTCAGACTGCCCAGGACCATGCTTCTGCTTCCAACTGAAACTCTGCATAAGCCCTGGGACTTGCTTAGATTTCCCCCCATCAGTTTCTGCAGACTGCAGGTGCACTGTGTTGGGTACTTTCCAACCTTAAACAAGACAATCGCAGCCAAATTGAGAAGGGTGGCTGAGGGGAGATAGCAGCTGATGTCATCAAGCCTGCTAATAAAAAGTCTGAGCACTTCAATCTTGAGAGCCCTAATTCCAATATGGCCTTGGGACCAGCTCTTGGACTGAGTGAACGTTCTTTCCAGCAGGAAGGGAGAAGGATGTCTCCTACAACTATTCCTTCTCTAGCCAATGGATGGAGCCAAGTTCTTCCCACCACGTTCTTCCTGGATGAAAGAAGATATAACTTTGGCCTTGATTCTCTGAAGAAACCGGAGTGTGCTTTTCTTCAGCCTCACAACCACATGGTCCCTCATGCAACAGTGATTTTTCCCCTCCAGAAGGATCTTTATTGCTTATTCCAGGCTTAATGACCCCGGCTGCCTATTTTAGACCAAGCCACTTGCATTACACCTGGGATAGGTTGCAATAGTGTGTGTGTGTGTGTGTGTGTGTGTGTGTGTGTGTGTACTCTTTTTTCCTGGAGAAGTCAATCTCCAGTCAAGCTCCAACTCAGCTATTGTGAGGATTGCCACTAAACTCAAAGAAATCCGAAAAGGGGGGCAGATGATGCCATCATTCCCGCCAATCAAAAGTTGTTGGCACTTTGACCCTCTCTGGAAACTGGTTTTGTCCTGTGCGACCTGGCTGTGGGATACCACAGAGATGGAAAAGAAAGTAAAAAGACAAATAAGTTGGAAAGAGGTGAAAGTCACTGCACAGTCTAGATGCTGCAGTTTGGGAACCAATGTTTTACAGTCATTTCTTTGGGTTCAGTCAGCATTCAGAAGGAGTAAAATGCACTCCTGAGTAAGTGGAACAAAGGGAAATCTTTGCATCCCATCTAAAAGGATTGTACAGTTGGGCCTCCACAGTCTATAGAGCTGAGAAATTGGGCTGTGAGCCATCCTGAGCTGGCCAGGCAGTGGCTGGAGGAGTAGGAGGAGAACCAGAAGGAGGTTTTTAAAGGGCCGTGCAGCCTGATCAGAGCTGCCAAGAGGGAAGTTTCCCCCCGAAAAGAAGCACCTGTGGTGAGGAGCTGGGGTTGAAGAAACACACAGATAATCAAATCTGTGAAAGTCAAACCTGCCAATGTAAAGGGCCAACAGTAGTGTCTTGAGTGATCCATTACATGTAGCTGAAAAAAGGAAATATATCAACAAAACAGAGGAAGCCAAAAGGCACTGAGCAGTATTAAATCCACATAGGCTGATTTAGTCACATTATTTACTCACTTATTTATTTATTCAAATATGCCAATTTTGAAGCAGGTCTAGATTTGGGAAACTGGTTGGCATAAAATTTACACATGCTGTTTTATACATATAGAAACAGATTCAGATACAATGACTATAATTTAAATAGAAATACAAAACCTTTCATCCTAGTGGGTGAGATACCAGTGTGAGGCAGTGGTCTGAAGAGTTGGAGACCAGGGTTCAAATCATCACTCAGCCACAGAAACCCACTGGGTGACCTTGGACAAGTCACATTCTCTCAGCCTTAGAGGAAGACAATGGCAATTTTTGAAGAAATTTTAAGATACACATGTTCTAATGGTTTGAGTGTTGGACTAGTATTCTGGGAAACTAGGGTTGGAATCCCTGCTCAGTCATGGAAACCCACTAGATGACTCGGGGTAAGTCACACTGTCTCAGCCTGAGAGGAATGCAGTGGGAGACCTCCTCTGAATAAATCTTGCCAAGAAAACCCTAGGAGAGAGTAATGATAATCTCTTTTTTGGGATCTACCATCGAGTGTGGGGCTAGAGCTCTAGGAGACCAGCTTTTTAACCTCTGCTCAGCATTGAAAACCAACTAGGTGACCTTGGGGCAGTCATGCTCTCTCTCAACCCATAAGGAAAGCAATGACAAACCTCGTTGGAATCAATCTTGCCAAGATCTGTAAAGTAGGGCACACATCCTTCCCCCCAAAACACAGACTAGTACAAAGTTGGCTCCCAATAGCAGGAAAATTTTTGCTTTTTAAATGGATGAAGATTAGTTTAGGGGGAGGCTCAGTTGGAGCAGCTGGCCAGGCAAGATGGGAGTTTCTCCATTGCTGCTGTATCTGCAGCCCAAGATGAGTCAGAAGAAACAAGCAAACGGAGAAAGAAGCCATCGTATCTGAGGATGGAGCAGAGTGGAGGGAAATGTAACTCATGCATAATTCATTCTGCCTTCTAGTGCAACTCTTGTTAAAAATGTAAAAACCCAGAAAGGAGATGTGGTGGGGAGATTTGGAAAACTGAGTCTTTCATCCTTCCCTTAACCTTGATCCCTGCAAAGGGAAAGAAAGGGAAAGAGTTGCATTCCTACCTAGAAGAGAAAGAGATGCTTTCATCCATGTCCAAAGCAGAGTGGAAATTATCCACTCACATGTCGGCTGAGCTTTGTCCTCTGCCCTAGGGTAACAAAAAAGACTTGTAAGGAGGTAGTTGGTTTGGAGATATTATCTAGTGCATAATATTCTGGTGTATATTACATTTGCATCTCATGGTGTGTGTGTGTTCTTTGCCATAATTGATCCCCATCATAACAATTTGCTCCTTAAGGAAACAGGAAAAGACTATTTTAAAAATTCAGTTGGTGTTCCTGAGTATACAACACTGAGCCAATGCTGAGCCTGTTTCCACTTGTGCAATTATTAACATGCTATATATTCTCAAAAAGACTTTCTCATGAGGGTGGGTCCACAGCATGTTCCAAATACTTGGTTTACATGTATAAGGTTGTAGGGTCTGTCCTTGTCAGGTTTCAGGGTTAGCCTTTGGAAAGGACTTTGGATGGAATCATTTGGAAAAGTTGACTGTTGATATACGGCTTCAAGTTGCTTCCAAATTATAGTGACTCTAAAGAAAACTATCATGGGTTTTCTGGGGCTGAAAGTGTGTGACATGCCCAGGGTCAACCAATGGGTTTCCACGGCTGAGTGAGAACTCAACTCTGGTCTCCAGGGTCTTAGGCCATTTCTGCACTAGACTGTTAATAGTGCTATGATTCCACTTTCAACATCCTATGGATTCCATAGGATGTTGAAAGTGGAATCATAGCGCTATTAACAGTCTAGTGTGGAAATGGCCATAGTCCAATATTCAGAGGTATATCTAGGGTGGGGCAAGTAAGGCACATGCCCCGGGTGCCAATGCCAGCAGGAAGCGAAAAAGCTATGCAGATAGGGGTAAGAAGGTAGAGGACAACTTCCATGCTTGCCCTAGGTGCTGCTTATACTAGATACACCACTCTCAATGCTCAAATCACTATACCACGCTGGCCTTTTGGACTACAACTCCCAGAATCCTTCAGCTAGCATAGCAAATGGAAAGCCACTAGTTATAGACAATACACAGTCAGGTAGAACACCAGTAGTATTTGCCATGCAAGTAAGATTGAGCCAATAATGCCCCATAGCTGTTGGTTGAACGTCATGGCCAGATTTATGAGCTGAAGTGACAAGGACCTCCAGCTTTATGCATGTGTACATAGAATCATAGAGTTAGAAGAGGCCCCAGGGGCCATCCAGTCTAACCGCTTGCTTTGCAGGAACACCCATCAAACCATTCCCAACAGATGGTCATCCAGCCTCTGCTTAAAAACTCAACCACATTCCACTGAGGCAGCATATTCCACTGCCTGACAGTTCTGACCGTCAGGAAGTTCTTCCTGAGGTTCAAGTGGAATCTCCTTTCCTGAAGCTTGAATCCATTGCTCCCTGTCCTAGTCTCTGGAGCAGCAGAGAACAAGCCTGCTCCCTCCTCAACATGACATCCCTTCAAATATTTAAACATGGCTATCATGTCCCCTCTTAAACTTCTCTTCTGCAGACTAAACATATGCAGCTCCCTAAGCCGCTCCTCATAGGGCATGGCTTCCAGACCCTTCACCATTTTGGTCGCCCTCCTCTGGACATGTTCCAGCTTGTTGATATCCTTCTTGAACTGAGTTGCTCAGAACTGGACACAGTATTCCAGATGAGGTCTGACCAAAGCAGAGTAGAGTGGTACTATTACTTTCCTTGATCTAGACACCATACTCTTATTGATGCAACCAAGAATTGCCTTGGCTTTCTTTGCTGCCACATCACACTGCTGACTCATGTTCAGCTTGTGGTCTATTAAGACTCCTAGATCCCTTTCACACGTATTGCCATCCAGCCACATGTCCCCCATCCTATTTTTGTGCTTTCCATTTTTTCTGTCTAGGTGTAGGACCTTACATTTCTCTCTGTTCATTTTGTTAGCTTTGGCCCAGCTCTCCAATCTGTCAAGGTTGTTTTGAAATTTGATCCTGTCCTGTGGCATATTAGCAACCCCTCCCAATTTGGTGTCATCTGCAGATTTGATCAGCCTGCCCTCCACTCTTTCATCCAAGTCATTGATGAAGACGTTGAATCGCACTGGGCCCAGGACAGAACCCTGTGGCACCCCACTAGTCACTTCTCTCCAGGATGAAAAGCAGCCACTGGTGAGCATCCTTTGGGTTCGGTCATGACATCCCTTCAAATATTTAAACATGGCTATCATGGCCCCTCTTAACCTTCTCCTCTGCAGACTAAACATCCCCAGCTCCCAAAGCCTCTCCTCATAGGCTTCATGGCTTCCAGACCCGTCACCTCCTCTGGACACACTCTAGCTTGTCAATATCCTTCTTGAATTGAGGTGCTCAGAACTGGACACAGTATTCCAGATGAGGTCTAACCCAGGGAGTATGGTGTCTCAATAGGAGTATGGTGACTAGATCATGGGCGGTAATAGCACGACTCTATTCTGCTTTGGTCAGACCCCATTTGGAATACTATGTCCAGTTCTGGGTACAGTATGATTCTATGATTCATGTCAAGGAGGGAGTGGGCTTGTTTTCCGCTGCTCCAGAGACTAGGACAAGGAGCAATGGATTCAAGCTGCAGGAAAGGAGTTTCCACCTGAACCTCAGGAAGAACTTCCTGATGGTCAGAGCTGTCCAGCAGTGGAATATGCTGCCTCTGTGGAGTGTGGTGGAGTCTCCTTCTTTGGAGGTTTTCAAGCAGAGGCTGGATGGCCATCTGTTGGGAGTGCTTTGATGGGTGTTCCTGCATGGCTGAAGGGCATTGGACTGGATGGCCCCTGAGGTCTCTTCCAACTCTATGATTCTATGATTTATGAAGAAGAGGAGAAGGAGGAGGAGAAGGAGGAAAGGGGGATGGAGGAAGAAGAAATAAGAGGAAAAGGAGGGGGAAGGAGGGGGAGCAAAAGCAGAAGTAGCAGTCATCTCATAACCTGAGATGGACAAGGATGGAATGGGAATTCAGGCAGTCCGCGATCAAGGCCACTAAATAGAGACTGATAGTTTTCCACATCCATAGTTTATCAACTGAATCCATTTCACAGAGTGTAGGGAGAGAAATACAGCCTTTGTTAGTGGGAGACAGGGGACAGAGGTCATGGCCCAAGCCTTTGCATCATATTGCTTTTTTCGCCCTTACGCAAGTGGAAAGAAAGTTACCTCCATTCCCCAGGTGGAAAAGGGCTTCTGCATTATTAACACACGCTTTCTTTGCGGGCGGGAGGGCAGGCAGAGGAGAGTTGCCTTTTATTTATTAAACCACAACTCACCTCCTCGACTGCACTTGAGCAAAAATCCTGTTGTGATTATAAATACTTAATACAGATGTCAGAACATAGCAAGCATCAGATCTGTCTTGTCTAATTAGGTCAGAGCTATTCACAAGCGTGCGCCTCTCTTCACACTGCGCTCAACAATCTGCCCACGCGTCTTTGATACATTTGCAGGATTTTTCCATATGGCAGAGATGGGGCTGCAAAAGCTTTCCGAGGAAGATTAAGGCCTTATGTATTTCTTGAAAGCCATTAACTACTCAGGTGGAAATCATCTCAGTATTCACTTAATAATAATGATACTCGATGGTTATGTAGCACTTTGTCTAAGCGAGCAAAGAACTTCACACACACATTATCTCTGTAATCCTTACAATTATATGAAGTACACCTAGCACTGTTAGCTCTGTTAGACCAGTGGGGATGGGATTTGGGCGGGGAGGGAGATGACAGAACTAGAAGTTATATGTGTATTCCCTACCAAAAATGACACATCTGTGTATATGTAGCTGCCCTCCGCATACACACCAGGCCTGGCCCAGGACATGTTGGTGCCTGGGGCAGAGCAGAAAATGGAACGCCCTTGCTCATGGTACACAGCATCCAAAGCAATCCAAGTTCTGGCACATGGGGCAGAAAATCTCACATATACTCTCAATCTATCTAGCCAGTAAAAGCCTGACATTAACCAACTTTGTTGCTCTGAGCACCAGAACCTGAATCAATGGATTCAAGTTACAAGAGATTCCATCTAAACATTAGGAAGAATTTTCTGATGGCAAGAACAGTTCGACAGTGGAATGCGGTGCCTGAGAGCATGCTGGGGTCTCCTTCTTTGGAGTTTTTAAACAAGAGGCTAGATGGCCATTTCTCAGGAATACTTGGATTCTATATTCTTGCATGGCAGGGGGCTAGACTGGATGGCCCTTGCGGTCTCTTCCAACTCCAAAAATCTATGCTATAACAAGCAATGTCTTGCCCTTTCATGAGCCCCACATAGGCTGGGAACTTCTTAGTGACATACACTGACACAACCAGAAGTTACCCAGTGTAAGGATTGCTTAAGGAGGCATCCAGTACTCAAGTTCCTTACTCAACTTTTTTTTTAAAGACCTGCTACAAGGAGGTATGCAATAGCTTCTTATGCAACAGTTCATCCAGGTGGCAATTGGGCAGCAGTCCCTATTTCAGGACCACATGGCCACTGTTCCGTTCCAAAAGTGGTTTTTTTTTTTGCCATTATCTAGCCATCTGCCCTTGCCGTCCTGGACCTGCAGCATAAGTATGCTGGGTGGAGCTTTTTGCTCTACCGGTATTACATAGACTCTTGGCCATACGCTGGGGCTGGAGATAGCCTCCTCTTTCTGCAGCACTGTTGTCTTCCCCATGCCGTTACATCACGCACAGCTTACTCCTCTCCTGCCCTGCTGCTGCTTTGTATCATTGGCTGGGAGCAAAAGAAATGGTGCCGTATCTCACTCAATCTGTGTAGCACTTAATGGAACTTAGCAGCGTTCTGACAGATTTACATTTTGAAGTCACTGGATGCTGTGAGCAAGAAAATGTACTCAGTTAGTGGAGAAATGCAGACATTTCCAAGTACCAGCTGCATAAATATTGTCACATACACTAATAGTGATTTCAATCTTCTGAGCATCGTCACTTACACGGGCAAAATGATACTATTCCCACATAAAAGAAATGGACTCAGAGGAAATCTGTGGTTGCAGAAATAAGAGGGGAGACAACCCTTATGAAAAGAAGGGGGAAATCTCACATATCCCCATGAATGCCGCATATACTCAAGTGGGCACAGAATGACTGTAGGGAACACCAAGAATGCAAGTACTCAAGTACTCAAGTTTATTGTATTTTAGCAGCCAGCCATTGCACAAAAATGAAAAAATAAAATAAGATAAAATGAGAAAGGATAATCCAGCCAATTTACATGTAACACATAATCAGCAATAAATGAATCACTTTCCATACCCCTCCTTGTTCTTTATAGCACGTAATTGTAAGGTCCTAACAAGAAATTTAGATGTTCTGAAAGACACATATTTCACAGTATCAGATAGCAGAAAACAAACTTTCGCGAAAGAGGATTTTCCCTTAGAAGACTTCAATAAAGGAAAAATATACTTGCTCCTAAGATCATTATAAATAGGGCACTCAAGTAAAACATGAATTAAATCTTCTATTAAAACAGGGTTGCAAGCACATACTCTGTCCTTCATAGGAACATTATTGTACCTGCCCATCCGAATTGCCAGTGGGAGAACATTCAATCTAGCATGCAGAAAGGCTAACTTCATTTTATAAGTTGGAAGATCAACCAGATAATGAGGAAGAGGTGAATTCAGTGGAACGTAAGAAACAAAAAATGTATTAGATTGGCAGGACTTAATCTCTGTCATCTGGGATTGCATTGCTATATCCTTAAGTCTTTGGAAAATAAGTAATTTTGCTTTATCATACCCTTGAGTCAGAAAAAAAGGAACAGAGAACCCCAACTTCACGACAGCCAATTGCATTTTATGCATCCATGAATTTGGACCAGGCTCTTCAAAGGACATCAAAAGGAGCTCAGACACCCGCTTAAAAATAATTTTCAACCAAAAAAGGAGGGCTAATCTAAAAGCCTCTGTTTCAATTGGCATTATACCTAACTCTGCATGGAGCAATGCTAATTTTGTGGAAATGGGAACTGCCACAAGTCTGCGCAGAAATTTATTTTGTGCTCTTTCTAACATATCTAAATTGGCCAGAGCCCACAGCGGTGCTCCAAACAGCAGTTTAGGCAGGACTCTGAGCCTATAGAGTTCCAAAGTGGGTTGGATCATATTGCCCCCTTTTGTGCGATAGAATCTTAGTAATCCATTTAATGTTCTTTCAGCTAACAGGGTACTTGATTGAACCTGTGAAGACCAATTACTAGTCCAGTGAAAGACCACACCAAGATATTTAAAGGAGAGGACTTGTTCCAATTTATTCTCGTCAAGTAGCCAATTATAAATTTTTTTGGATTTGCCGAATACTATCACTTTTGTTTTTTGGTAGTTGATGGAAAGTTGTTCATTCTTACAATATAAACTAAACTGATTCAACAATCAACGCAGGCCTACTTGAGTATAGGAAATCAGGATAGCATCATCTGCATACAATAGGATCGAATATTTCCTATTTCCAATTTTAACTGGGAAAAATTGGTCACCTTTTAAAAACTCAACTACATTGTTTATAAACAAATTGAAAAGAAGGGGAGCAAGCAGACACCCTTGTCTTACTCCTTTAGAGACAGGTATCGAGTCTGATAGGTGTGTATCATCAACTCTGACTTTCAAGGATATATTTGAATAAAGGGATATTATACATTTTAGAAGATTCTTATCAATACCCACAGTTTGTAATTTAACCCAAAGATGTTCCCGTGAAATAGAGTCAAAAACAGCCTTCAAATCAATGAATGCTACAAAAATATGCTTTACAATTCCTGCCAAGTATTTATCAATAACATATTTCAACATAAAACAATTATCCAAAGTTGACCTGCCTGAACGGAAGCCAGCCTGTTCTGGAGCCAGCAATGCATGCTCTTCCACCCAATCCTCCAATGTGTCTAAAAGAGACCTGGCATAGATTTTCCCAGAAACATCCAAGAGACTAATGGGCCTATAATTTCCTGGATCATTTCTAGGACCTTTTTTTGTAGATTGGAACTACAATAGCAGATGACCAATTAGGTGGTGTAACTCCTACCTTATTAATTAAAGAAAATAATGAAGCAAAAATTGGAGCCCACCAGTCTGAAAATGCAATATAAAAGTCTGATGGAAAGCCATCTTCACCAGGTGCTTTACCTTTCTTTTGTCTTAGTATTAATGCCTTAGCCCTATCTATAGAAATATTTTCCCAGCTATGTTCCCATCTAGGTCCAGTATAGTCCGGGGGAATAATCTTAAGATGGTCTGGATCATTAAATAGCTTTCCAAAATAGCTTTCCCAGTTGTTTTTAGAAATAGTTCCTTCTAAAATTGGAGATGACCTTTTTTCAAGCTTTGCAATTGTATCCCAGAATTTCGAAGGATTCTTTTGCAGGAGTGCTAGGCTTAGTTCCTTCCACTGTTCCCTGTAATATATCCTTTTTTTCTCACTAATTAATCTTTTTTATTTTTTACGAAGATCATAAAAATATGAGGGAATTTCAGTGGAGTTAGTGGATCGATATAATTTGATGGCTTTTGCCTTTTTAGATTCCTGCAATCTTTGTCAAACCAAGCATTATTGCTTTTGGTTTGGCAATTTTCTGAGTGGGATACCTTTTTTATAAAAAGGGGTCTGAGGGAGTTTGTTAATTGTGTATACAACTGATTTGCAGACTCGACATTGGATGCTTGAATCAGATCTTTCCTTAATTTCATAAATTCCTCAGAGTAAAGTCTCTGTCGCAAATCTGATTGCAACAGGGGATTCCATTTGATCCTTTTATCAGAAGTTAATTGGGCTTGTTCAGAATTAAGGTGGTGAGCAGTATTTATAATAGTACTGTTAAACCACTGCAAGGAAAATCTAAGTGGCTGGTGATCACTACCAGCAACTGGATCAACTGTAAAAGAGAGAAACAAGGATCGATGCTCATGTGAAATTAACACATAGTGAACTGTACTTGCTCTAGAGTTATTTATAAAAGTAAACTCTCCCTTAGAATTATCAAGATGGGAACCATTTATTAAAGCTAGATTTAATTTTGTCAGTAAAGTAAAAAAAATGCGGCCAAAATCATTAATCTTCTTATCTTTAGACTTTCGAATTTCTAAACCTTCCCACAACTCAGTTGGACCTCCTAAAGCCCTAGCAATATCTTGGTTAGATGAACCTATGCGTGCATTAAAGTCACCGACAATTACCACTGGAACTAAAGGGAATTCATACTCTAACTCGCATAGATATTCTTCTAACTTATCCCAGTAATTTGGATCATAATATGGTGAGGTGCGGGGGGGAACATAAATGTTAACAAAAATATAAGAGTGGTGTACATTCTTAATAAAAATGGCCATGGTGCATGAAGCTAATCCTTTAAGAGGAATAATTCAAACTGAAAGAGAAATGGATATCAATGTAGCCAGGCCACCACTCGGTCTACCACCTTTAGAAGAAGAATGTGCGGTATTTGAGTAGGTCACATATCCAGGAAGCCAAATATCATGCTTTAGCCAGGTTTCTTGGAACAGCAGGACCTGAAACTGCTTTATATAATCTAGAAAGTCACAATCCTCTAGCTTGTTCCTCCAGCCTGCTAAATTCCAGGACAAACAGGAAAGTCCAGATGTCGAATATATTGATTGTCATTGTTGTGTCAAAACCTGGATTTCATTGGTTTCCTCTGAAATTACCACTGACCCATTTATTTGTGAATAAGGGTTACAATGTACTTGATGTATATCTGCAAATATAGTATCTTTGTTTTTAGTCTTCCTTTCATCTAATTCATGAGACTCCAATTTCCTCATCTCTAACCAATTCGCTGTTGTTTGACGTGCTTGACTAGAGATGATATTTCTATTACTGGGGGGGGGGGGATTCAAACATTATCAAATCATTCTGTTCCACAGGAGCTGAAGCTAAATCCAATTCTTCCCTACTCATCACAGTTAGCCTTTCTCTTAAAACGCCCACTCTTGTTATAATCGCTTTTTTTTCAGTCAGGGGTAAAGATTTATAAGAGTCTATTAACTGCTCTTCTTCACTGACCCTAGAGATATTAAATGGGTCTTGTGGGCAGCCTTTCTCAAAAGAGTTTGTCAATACAGGGTGTTGCTGCATACAGTGGAATTCTTTATTTGGAGAGAGCAAGGGTGAAACTTTTAAACTACAATTTTCAAACTTAAAAGTTGATTTAGCCCCATGCCCTCCCCAAACCTTGGAATTATTCACTACTGAATGGGATAATAAAGGTTTCCTCACTATATCCAGAAACACTCGGGTAGGTACCACACCCAACCTAGAAACAAAAACTTTCCTCTTCATAAAGAGGGAAGGTATTCTAGCTGACCTAAATACTAAGATAAATTTTTGCATTTGAGAAGGGGCATATAAAAAATTGATAGATGAAAGATCAACTGCCTTAATTGGTAAATGTAATATAGTACTGATATGCTTCCTAGCACAGCTCATTGTATTCCACCGAGGAATAGATTGTCTATAAGGGAATATACTTAAAGCAACCTGATTAACCTGAAGGGAGAGATTCATATCCTTTAGAAAGCTCTTAGCTACAGGGAGTGAAGGAAGCTGGCTTGTAGGAATGGTATTTGTAACTTTAATACCATCCTGCTTCTTAGCGGTCATTTTTGAAGGAAATGTATGACTTTCCCTTTTTATAGTGGAGGTAAGGCAGTCTAGTTTGTCTGAGATATTTCTTAATTCACCATAAATACTTTTTACAGTTACCGCCACCAGATTATATTGTTTTTCTAAAAGCATCCTATCATTAGAAGAAGAAATAATCTCCTGAAAGTCATCATGTCTACTCCCATCTACTAGGTTGCTTTTAATTATATTGTTTCTGCCTTGTAAATACTGGGGCTCTAAGCTTTCCTCTTCTAGAACATCAAACCTATTAGAGGTAGGAACTGCAAGTTTAAAAACATCTAATGGCTGCCTATCAGGTTTAAAAAACTCATCGATCTTGGGCTGCTTAAATTTAGGGGGAGAAGAATAAGTAGGACTTCCCCGAACTCTCTTTCTGGAAGTCATATTAATTGGCTTTCCACTAGAAATTAAAAAAAAAACTGAATTAAGTAAATAATACTTAATTAACTAAATAATTAAATAACTAAATAATTAAATAGCTAAACAGATATATATATATATATATATATATATATATATATATATATATATATATGAATGACTATAAAAATAGAAACATATGATCAATATATATCTGAAAGTCTAAAAGACACGAAAAAAAGAAACGGAGTCTAAAAAAATACTGTTTTCA
Source organism: Cyclura pinguis (assembly GCA_030412105.1). Lineage (NCBI taxonomy): Eukaryota > Metazoa > Chordata > Lepidosauria > Squamata > Iguanidae > Cyclura > Cyclura pinguis. The sequence goes on from CM059612.1 coordinate 10,895,526, forward strand.
CAAAGAAGGCAGTGCAGTTCAATTTTACAATCCTGAAGCAAATAGGCTGGGTAGCATATAGAACCCAGAGTGCACATCTTGAACTCAGGTCTGCATCCAAACTGTTGTAGGCAGCAGCTGTTTGGGCTCTTCTTTCGTCTTCATTCTCAGGCTTTATCAAAGTTTCATCAGAACTCCCCAAAGGTAATTCCTCATACTCAAAAGCAGGGGTTATCAGCGTTTATTATTGTCAACGTTCACTACTAGTTCAGTCTCTTCTCTACCAAATGCTGAGGAACCCTCAAACAGAGGGATAATAAACAGTTCGCAGTTCACAGCTAACTGCCCCACTTCATCAATCAGACCTTCATAGAATGGTAGATGGTAAATGGTAGAAGGTTCTATATCCTCCCTTCCTCCTCCTCTTTATCCAGCCAACAGGTCAGTGATACAACCTCAAGCCTCTGCTCACCACTTTAACATTTCAGCTGTGAGTTCCAAATTATAGGCAAATAAAGATGATAAAGACAATGCCAAAAATGTAAACAGCTATGGAGAAGGACTGTTGTATATAAGCTTCTTCAACTTGGGTAAATATACCATCAGCAGTCCACAATCCAGACGAAAACGGCCTTAAGGAATAATAGTGAATAGAAGTGCCTTCTCTGATGTAAACAACCCAGCTGTGATTTACCTGGGCTCCACTCTGCCAGCACTCAGCTAGCACTCAGCTGGCCTTCCAAAAGCTTCAAGTAGGTTAATTGTCAAATGATCACAGCTGCCCAGGGAAATAAAGTTTTAAAATCTTAAAATCTTATATAATTAAAGCCCTAAGTAATAAAAATTTAAAGTTATTAAAACCTCAGAGCTTTACAGTTGAATGTTTAAAAATTCCAATATTAAAAGGTTAAAAAAGAGCAGTAAAAAACAATAAAAAAAAAGAAAGCATCAGCTTGTCCACTAAAATCAAAGTTAAAAATCACCATTAAGGACTAAAAAACTACCTACAAGGGCAACAACTGCCAGAGAACCACTCTTCGTCTCTAGAATCAGCCTTGCAGACAGGAGTAGTCCAAACAATTCTTTGCTCCACAAGAAGCAATAGTGAGAGCTGTGGAGAAAGTGGGAATCAGCTCCTCTCTTTTCGGATCAAAAGAAGAACCGAACCAAAACGAACTCATACAACCTACCGTGTGAGGTGAGAAGCCCTTGTCCAATCCAAGAATGTAGCAGAGGGGACACAATCCCATGTACCGAACACTCCATGCTGAAAAATTTTATTGCAGGTTCTACTTGTAAATATTTATATCCAATCTGGAGTATAATTCCAAAAAAGGAATTTTCCCAAGTCCACAAGACCTTCTGACTGTTTACACACCTGATTTTGCTAAACTGGGTCTTTCTCTGTCTAAAGTCTATTGCATTTTGGGTACTCATATTCCTAGTTTAGCTTTTATTGGATTTATTCTACGCTCCTACCACTGCTTAAATTTGAGAGTACAGTTGGCCCTTCAGTTTCACAGGTTCAACATTAATGGATTTGATTATTCACAGGCTATTTCATTATTATTTAATTTTTTTTAGTTAAGAAATTCTTATGGTAGTTCTCATGTTCTCTCTAGAAATCGTTAGGTCCTCCAGGGCAATTCTATGGTTCACTTTCTGTAGGAGTAGACCACAGAATCACATTGGCGGACCTAGTAATGGGCTATAGAGTTACAAAGTGGGCCACAGAGTTGCACTGGAGGACCTAGCAATGCCTAGAGAACTGTTCTTCTGAGGCATTGCTATGTCTTCCGGCATGACTCTATGGCCCACTTCTGCCAGAAGCAATGCTGCAGGACCTAAAGATTCCTAGAGAAGTGTTCCCAGGTTACCAAAAAAAGTGTTCATGATTTTTATCTGTGGTTTTCCCACTTTTGCTGGGGTCTTGCAACCCTAATCCCCATGAAAGTGGAGATCTGAGTGTATCTTCTTTTTAGAAAGAAAGGAGGGAGGGATATAAAACAAACGAAGAGAATATATAAAGAAGGGAATGTGAAGAAAAAAGCCGAAGCAGAAAGGAGGAAAAATGAAATGACATGAGGCTCTTATCCCTGTTGGAAATTAGATCATCAATAATGTGACAAGTAACTGAAAAAGTTCAGAACTTTAGACAGATCAATAGCCTGGTGTGCTCGAACATCTAGTCCCTTCCTGATATTTCTAAGTAAGCAAATTGCAGCTCTTGGGCTTATTTCCTCCTTCTTGGAAGCCAAGAAGCCGTTGTTTTCCCTTTGTTAGAAAGAGAAAACCACATACGTTTTCTCTCTATGTGAGCCACCAGCATAGTTGCATATATAGAGGCCAGCATTAGAGGCTTCTATAACCAAGTCCAGGATTTTTTTCCTCCTGAACTAAATCCTTAATGGATTTCCTAAAATAATAAATGAAGTTTTTCTTCTTCATATAATTATAAACCTTCCCTGTAGGTACTACCATTTACTAGCATAAGCTGGGCAATAGCCACCTCTACTCTGCAAGCCTGGATATCATATACGGTTCTACACCCTTCCCAAATGTAATTCAGCACAAGATTGTAAGAGACCCAGCATGATGTAGCAGTTTGAGCAGTGGATGAGGACCAGGATTCAAATCCCTGCCCAGACATGGAAACCCACAAGTCTCTTAGCCTCAGAGGAAAGCAATGGCAAACCTCTCCTGAGTCAGTCTTACCAAGAAAATCCTAGAACAAGGTAGCCATAAGTCAGAGTCAACCTGAAAGCACATTAAAAATGTTGGCATAAGATTACAAAATTTAAAGGGGCCTCCTTGTTCAGTTCAGTCTTCTAAATTCAAGTAACAAAATGTGAGCTCACATGTACCTCTGTCTGCTCCATAGCTGCAGACCACGAAATCTAGACATCTGAAATTTGCAGATTCTAAGGGATCCTTACATGTGTATACCTCAGTGTTATTTTGTGTCTTAAACAGATTATTCTTAATTAAAACGTCCGCAGCCTGCAATCCCAAGGCGAAAAAAAGGGTTTCCATGGTCAAGCGGGGACTCAAACTCTGGTCTCCCCAGTGCTCAAACCATTGTCCCATGCTGGCTTTCCTCTGATGTTTAGCATACAGCACATCACATTTTCCTTAATAGGAGCCATGAACAGCGTGCCTACAGTTTCAAAATTCAAAGTGTGTTGCATGCTGCTAACGATTCCTCTAACTTGCATTTTTAAAAACTTCTGCATACTTCATTTATCAAGAAGTTTTTCCCCGTCCTGGAGTTTCGCGGCATTGTTGGGAAGACTTCCTTTGACATTAACTCTGCCGATGGCAGAAATCCAATAAAATGATCCTTCATGCTGAAGCATGAAAAACCATAGATCTGAGAGAATTGTCTAATCCTGCCACTTTTTACAGGGCTAGCACTGTGGTTAGAACATGAGGCAGACATTAAGTCTTAGATGTGGGGGGGCTACATCAGAATTGCCAAAGACAACAAAAATTTCAGCAGACATTGTGCATTGTTAGAGACACAGAAAAAGAAAGTATCAATGCTATTCAGTTCCCTGTACCCACTCGGGAGACTTAACAGACCTTAAATCAGTTCAGAGGAACTCAGTAACAGACTCTATGTTGTGCAAGTAAATCTCAGGTTCAGTCCTTGGCATCTCCAGATGGAGTTTGAAAAATAACGTTCAGAGAGAGGGAAACGTAAGAAGTTAATTTTGAAATTTGGAAAATGCATTACATTTGGGGTGTTAATAACTGTAACGAATCCCTTTTTAAGGTGCCTTTCCAAGCTCTCTCCAGTTCTTTCCAAAAGGCATGCCCATCAGGAGCTGAAGCCTGCCTTGAAAAATTCAGCTGCTTTATCCAATGTGTTCATTAGTCTATGCCTGTTGGGTGGGCGCACCATGAAGACCAAATCCTCCCGTATGTCACTTGGAGCAGTCATCTCATCCTAGGACAAGGAAAGCCCCAGGGTGTAATCCCAAGTGGTGTATGGTTGATTCTGGTCATTTCCTATGGTTAAAAAAGGGTTTCTCCTTTGCCTAAACATAGCAGAAAAATTGTTGCTCATGCACATTAGGGGGCAAACAGATTATTTTTGTGTCTGTGGGAATGTGTAGTGGGGAGGTGTCTTGGCAGGCTAACACATTCCACAAATGTCCACAGTTGTCCACCCCGTCATAAAAGGATGAACTTTTGAGTCCATCAAGAATGCACATCAGTCTCAGCATTACAAAACTTAAGATGAAGGAAAGGGGAACAGTCCAAAAACAATCCTGGCTAAAGTCAGATCCACAGGATGGCCATAAAGGATGTAGAATCACCTTCCTCCATCTCTATAGACCACAGTGGGAATCATATAGCCTTCCAGATGCCGTTGGAAGGCAACACAACGCAGACTGAATGAAGATTGTAACCATCTTTGCACTAGCAAGGAGCTTTCATTTAACGTTGTCCATCTCATCTTGATGTTGTAACCCAGAAAGAAACAAACAACTCTGCAGTCCCATCTGGCAAGCTCAGTCCTATAATGGAGAATTAGTAGCAGGTGGTTGATAGATTTTAACCACACAGGACCAAAAAAAAAATAAAATCACATTTTGGCAAGATCTTTCTGTGAGAAAGACAGATAAATTGGGAGGGGGCAATTCGTCCATAGATTAAAAAAAAAAGGCAGACTGATATTTTTAGTTACTAATGGCCAAAGGCGCAGAGGAAAAAAATTACAACTGTTCAAGAACACCTGCAGAACTTGAAAATGGAGGCATATGTGGGCCCAGGACATGCTGAGTAGGAGAAAAAAGGAGGAGAAACTAGAAATCTCAGTCAATGAATGCATGCTACACCTAGGTCAAGACAAGGAATGGAGAAACTTACTAAAAGCTAATAGAATAATAGAATACTGACTGTCATACTCTGGACCTATTCATGAGAAGACATTATTCATTAGAAAAGACAATAATGTTTGGTAGAGTGGAAGACAGTAGGAAAAGAGGAAGGCTGCATTACAGGTGGGTTGGTTCGATCAAGGAAGCCAAGGGTCTGAGTTTGAAGAACTATGCAGGGCTGTGGTTGACAGGTTTCCCATTCACAGGATCATCATAAGTCAGAATCAAACTTGCAAACAATTAAAAACAAGAAATAATAGAATACCCTCCCCAGAAATACCTACTTGATGCAATCTTTTATTCTTTAGGTGCCAAGTTGAAACATTCTGTTTTCCCAGATTTTTACTGTTGTTCTCACTTTGAACGGGGATGTCATATTTTCAGTCTTCCTCTTATAGGAAAGGTTGTTTTTAAGCATTCCAAATCAGTCTCAAGTGATGGGGTGGGGCTCTTCCCCATTCCCCTTAAATTTTGTGATGGTTCACCTTATTTTTAGGTGGCTGCTGAAGAGAGCCATGTTTTGGCTAAAGGTGGGAGCCAATGGGGCAGGCGCCAGGAAAAATTTATTAAGTCTGTGCTACAGCAAGTTGGTGGTCCTTGAACCAGTGACAATCGTAAGCCATCAGATGCTACCCCGGGGGAATTTCCAAGGAAGGAAGGAAGCACGCAAGCAACTATAGCTGATGGGCATAAACCTGGTACTGGTCCCTGGCATACTAGGGGAATAAACTGAATAAACTGCCAGTCCACAACATTGGATAGCTTAATAAGCACTTCATTAAGGGGCCTTTTACCTTCCTGCCTGCATTTTGAACACTGTCTGCAGAGCTGTGGAAAAAGAAGCAAAGAGACTGGGTAACAAGTATTTTGGATAAATCAAATAAAGTTGTTTGCTTCCTACAGGAGGAGGTCTACCTTGCTTTCTAAAGACCGTTGTTCTAATTGCATTCCTCGTCACTGTAATGGAACAGCAAAATATCGGCACTGGGGTTACGTAAGTGTTTAGTGTAGCAGAAAGTAAGCTTCTTAAGCAGCCAGTTGTGTCGCAACAACAGCACTGTAATAAATTAGCACAGAAAAATATCTAAATGTGTCCCTTTTTTTTTTGAGAAGTCATCCAACTCTACTCCCTGCATAGTCCCACTGTTTTAAAGTCCACATGATTCTCCACCACAGGATGGAGACTATTAATTGTTCCAACCCAGGTAGCTGATAAGCACACAGCTTTCTATGAAAAGCCTTCAGTAGTGTTCACATGAGTTTTCTACTGTCACATTTCATTTGCAATTTTCCCTTCCTTCTGAAGCTTAAAATCCAATCACCACAGGGGTTGGGAGGGTGGGGGGTTACGTGGATGGTAGGGGTGAGGATGGAGAGCTCTTTAAAAAATAGAAGCAACAACACCAATGATTTTCAGAAGCACTGATATTTGGACTAAAAGGAATGATCAGTACATCCTTTTTACAAGCTCCCAAGATACATGCAAAGGATTTGGGATGAAAAGTCAAGCCCCAGAGAATTTAAATAATAAAACTGTACACCAGAAAAGGCAGTTTGATAAGTAATAGTTACGGTGCTTTGACACGCTCCTTTAAATAATTTAAAATTACCATGACACTTGGCTATTTTCAGCTATACAGAGTACATTTACAACATTTATAAATAAATTATCACCATGGTAAATACATAATTTTTACACACAACACTAACTTCTCTCAATGGAAGGAGACAATTTATTTTTGACTTCATAAAAATTACCTTCTTTGAGCATACCTGCCCAACTAGTGATCTATTGAATGCTGCGCTGAAATAAAAAAGTGGCAATCCACCAGAGGCTGAATTATTTTCTCTCTATTTTGTTCTATTTCCTCAGAACAAAAGTGAAAATTGTGACAAGCCGCATAACACGACTGGAGGATGCCATTCAGCTGAGGTCCCAACATGTGTAGAACTGCTTTCCCCAACCCTGTGGCCTCTGGAAGTGTTGGACTACAACACCCATCATCCCCCATAAGGCAGCCATTTGGTTCGAAAATGCTGCTGTTGAGTAAGTCAGATCATGATTTTCCATTCTGAAGATCTAAACACCACTGAGATTCATTCTGTATGGGAGACCCAGTATGGACACCTCAGATTCTTTACTCATTAGTGTTTTCCAAAATTAATCAGCATTATTACTCTCTCAGAAAGAGCTGCTTAAATACACACACACACACACACACATACACACACGCGCATACATGCTTCCTGGTACTCCTCTCTCCTCAAAATATTAATACATTTTCCATATATATATATATGGAAAATGTATTAATATTTTGAGGAGAGAGGAGTACCAGGAAGCATTACTTCAACTCCATGCAGTTCTTCTGTATGACAATAAATTGTGAGATTCCAGTTATTCCACAGATAGCTTCCTCTGATTCTTAACATCTACGTTGTGCAACGCAATTCCAGGCATCCCTCCACATTTGCAGGGGTTAGGGGTACAGGATCCCTGTGAATTTTGAAAAAATGTGAATATCAATAGGCTCCATAAACAATATTTAACATACGCAAAAAAAGTACAATCTCTGGATTCAATCTACTATGGATTCAAATATACATTATACAATATATTTGAATCCATGATGGAGAGCATACCAGCTGCCCAGTTCTGCCTTTGAGGGGGCCTTCTTTGTAAGGCAGAAGTGGGTGGCTGATGTGGCTTGCTGCCACCTCCCCTGCTATCCTGTGCCATTTTTAATAGGGACTTACAAGCCTTGCCTTATATTCAGAATTTCTCTCGGTCTTGCAAGGCTTGCAGAGAGACTGCAAACATGAGGTGAGACTTATGAGTTCTTATTAAAAGTGTCATAGGTGGTGGCAAATAATCCATGAATAATCCAATCCATAAATGTTAAATCTGAAATGTGGAAGGCCAACTAAATATCTTTGTATCTACCTGCAAGATTTTCTCTAACACCAGATTTCTTTACTATTATTAGTACTAGTCATTATTATTATTTGCACAGAAGTAATTAATGTGTTGGCCTATACTACAGAATGCCTAACTGCACATGAAGGAAGATCCTGGTACAGAGATGGGGGATGGGAGGCCCTCCAGAGGTTTCTGGGATGCAATTCCCATCATGCTTCATAACTGACTAACAGTTGATGGGTGTTGACATTAAACAACATCCAGATGGCCACAGAGGCCTCAGTGACATTCCATGAACTCAAGAAAAACTCTTTATTGAGAGCTAAATTGCACTCTTCAACACATTCACAACCAGCCGACAGGTCTCAAAAATGTAATTTTGAGGAAAAAAGGCAACACAAAGGCAATGGAAAACTGCAAATCCCTTAATTCTCACCAAACTGACTCTGGAGTCATCCATTATCTATAAAAAAAATGGGGAGTGGCATAAGGAAAGGTATTCTTTCACATTCATGCCACTTCAGCGTTGCGCAGTCAACTCCTAGAGTTACAGATCAGATAATTTCCCACTATAAGAAGGTTTGTAGCTTGTGGATAGCAATATACTTGAGACAGACAATAAGAAAAACAGAATTAATAAAACTACGCATGGAATCATTGGTCCTTGGTTTTTGTAGTCCAGAACAGGCTATCTTCAACACTGCCTAACAACCCAGCTTTCCACACACATCCTTGGTGAGCAATTCAGCAACCACTGCAATGGGTAACATTTTATTGATGCCCAATACACAGTTGCTGTAGCATCCTCTTGAGGCAAAAGCCTATCATACTTAAAACACAATTTTTTACAGACTGGGTCGTCCTTTTTGAGCGGCCAGCAGACAGTTTACGGAACACACTATGCAATAAACAGGATTCTGAAAAGATGTTACTCCAGTGATGCAAGATATACATGTCATCCAAGTATAGTAAGCACTCCAAGGTCAGAACTTCTCCTGCTAGAATGGACAACTTCCATCTCTGAACAAACTATATCCAGCACCCCGTACTTATCAACTGCTTCCTCAGTTTAGAAAGTGGAACATACTAACACAAGGGGCTCATTTGGTCTTCTGGTTATTATTTTACTCTTCATTTGCCAATATCCTTACCCAAAACCCACTTATTCTTTTGAAGAAAGGGGCTGGTGTCAAACAGCAGCTTTGTTCTCCCTTCCCAAGTCTGTAGGGTGACATGAGGAACGATCATGTCATCTAACACAATAACTTAAGAAATCTATAAAACTGTTTAGATTTTTTTTCCCAACTGACCACCATCTTACAACGTGGTTTGTTCCTTTTCTTGGATACATAACTTTTGCTCTATGTTCTTCTAGATCTCTTTGCAGCTTGAAACAAAGTCTAACTCTGAAAGGTAAAAGCAATATGGCCTGACACATTGTGTGTGAAATCTCAGATTAATTTCAAAGCTCTGGCCACAGGGGGAGGTACCACACTCCCACCCACTTCACATCCCCTTCCTTCTCATTCAAACAGCCTTCAGGGGATGCCGTCTTTCCTCTGACAGCACTGCGAAGGGGGGACGCTCCAGTCGTACACATAAGACAGCCTGAGTTTCACCTCCTCTTTACAAAGCTTCCCTTCTTTGGCTAGAGTCTGATGTTTCTCCAACATGTCCTCAATGCTCTGCTTGTGAGTCACAATGTACTTATTGTTGCAACCTCGGGATTTGTATTCCGTGTCAAAACGAGGATCGTGGACCCGCTTCACGTCCACCGGAGCGAGCCAAGCACCCAAGGAGACATCCTCACTCTGCCAGATGTTGAGATAGTCTTGGCTGAGGCGCAAGTAGTGCACCAAGTCGGCAGAGATCACGTAGCCTCCTCCAAGGGCGTAAGGCAAATAGTAGTCACAGAGGAGCCAGGCATTTTCTTTCCACTTGCCGCCGGATTTTACGCGACCGCGGCCAGAGAAGAAGCCCCAGTAGAGACGCCGTCGCTCCTTAGCCCTCAGTTCTTCCACTAGGATATCTAAGCGAACAAAGGTGTCATCGTCCGCCTTGAGGACAAAACGGAAGTCCAAGTGCTGGTCAAGCCAGATGTACATGGCCAAGACCTTGGCTGTCAGGTTTTCGTAGGAGTCTCGGAGGTCAGGAAGGAGCAACAGGTCCCGGTGTCGGCTCTGCTCCAGCTCCAAAGTGTGAAGCTCTTCCCCAGTAAGGCCTCCAGTGCCCACCACAAATCGGCACCAGATGTCGCTGCTCGAGGCCTGGCTGGCCACCGAGAGCCACGTGCTGCGGATGATGCTGCGCCGTTCCGTATACTTCGGGCCGCTGGCTATCAGCACAGCCAAGAAGGCCGTCTCCTCAGGGGCAGGTGCTGGGGCCGCAGCTGGGGGATGCGGCCCGCTCACACTCCCTGGGCGGGGAGGCCCAGCCTGCTGGTGGGGCAGGCCCCATCCCTGAGAGGGCTTGAGGCCTTCAGAGGTGCATTTGGCCAAGTAGAGGAGCACCACCCCGAACAAGGAGAGGCCACCCAGCCCCAAGGCCGTCTTGTGGCGGCAGAGCAGGCGGAGCAGCTTCATGGCAGCCAGCCCAGGAGGAAACCAGGGGCAGCAGGGAGGGAAGGAAGGAGGGAGCTCCGCAGCTAAAACGTCCTCCCTCACAAAGAGTTTCCCATGGGTTAGGCTCCTCCCCTTAAAGGGAGGTGCAAAGCCTTGGCTACTCCCCAGAGGGCGGTGTCAACGACTTGGCTCCTCCTCCTTCCACAGTTAGCCAGCCAGCCAGCCTGCTGGCTGTCCTCCTTCACAGCCAAGCCCAGGGCAATATCTTAGCTCCGCCCCAATGCCTTGGCTCCTCCCCCCTGGGAAAAAGGAACCAATCCTCTCCTTTTTCTACTCCCACCCCCCCCTCGAGGGACCAGCCAATCTCTTGGCCTTTTTTCCCCCTCAGGCCAGGCCTGTCCCTACCAACGTTCCAAAGGGGCGGGGCTCAGCGTTGCTCCTCCCACACCCCCAGCGCCGAGCCCTCTCCTCAGGCCTCTTCCCTTCGCCTCAGGTTTTCGGCGGGAACAACGGGTACGGGAAGCGGGTGGGGACACACCTCTGCAGGCTGCGTTCGAAGGCGGCCCTGAGTTTCACCTCAGCCTCGAGCGGTGGTTTCATTGTCCTCTCACAGCTTGCCGCCGCCGCCGCCTCCTTCTCTGTGGCGTCCGCTCTCTAAGCACATAAAGGGAAACGCAGGGTTTATTTCCTCTTCTCCCACCCCGAGTGCTCCCAAGACGTTTTGCCACTCAACTCCCGAGACGAAGCGCTCAGAAAATGAGAATGAATAGAAGTGCCTCTGGCTGGGGGAGGAGGCGGGGCCAATGGCTTCACGTGATCACGTCACTTTTGTCGTTCCTCCGTCATGATTTGTCAGGGCAAGAGAGGCTCCGCGCTGTCGTTACCCATGAGGGCGCTTCGCTTTTTTCCAGCCTTGAGTCAGGGCAACTGGAGCGTGGGTGGAGTCACCATCTTAGATACGGGCATTGACCTTATTGTTGCCATATTTCTCCAGGGCAAATGAGGCTGAGGCGCTTAAAGCGAGGCTTCATTGTGGACTTCTCCCGTCCCATTAAGAGTTTTAAAGATGTAAAATACCATGAGCAGAAGTAGTAATTTAAGAAGCGTGGTATCTGCCCTTAAAAAAATGAAAGAGAGGATCATTTGTTCTTAGTAAAGATGGCTGCCTAAGACTCACTCGCCCCAAACAAATATGTCTTCCCATACTTGAGGGCCCTCTGTCTGCCGTTTCTATCCAGCATCGCCTCTTTTGCACTTCTCTGATATTAAAAAAATGCTGCTTTTGTATATTTACAGCTCTATAGAGGCGTAGTAAGACAACACGGAAGGAAACTGGCTGCCAAATCAGAGAGGGAGACAAGCGGAGGGGTACTGATCCCTTCAGGCAATGCGGCGGCAGCCCGACGAGGGGCGGAAGGGGCGGGGAAGCGCCCGTCTTGGCCGTCCGGAGTGGCGTTTCCTGTTTCCGGTTTGTATCCAAGCCTGGGCGGCCTTCCGGCGCTACGTAGCCCTGGTGGCCAGTGAGCGGCCGGGGAAGGAGGCAGGCGCAGCCCCGGAGGAGCGGGGCCGGGCATGCGGAGCCTCGGTGGCCTCTCGGGCAGGTAGGAGCCCCGCGGAGGGGGAGCGGCGGCGGCGGCGGCGGCCAGGAAGGGAGGTGGTCGAGTCGGCCTCGGAATGAAAGAGGAACGAAGGGGCCCGTTGGCGTCCCTGAGACTTCGGGTTGAGTTCAGTTTGCGTGTCCGTGGAGGGCAGGGATGTTTTTAATCTCGCGGGCCGAGGCTGTCAAACTCAATTTTATCTTGGGCCGCATCGGCGTTATGGTTGCCCTCGAAGGGCCGGCTGTATCTCTAGAGCTATAGAAATATAATGTAAAAAAATATATGTATGCACATATACGCACATATGCATACATACATGCATGCAGTCAGCCCTCCACATTTGCAGGTTTCCCTTGTGCGGGTTTGATTATTCACGGATTATTTGCTGTCACTTCTGCTGCCTCCCTGAGCCATTTTTAAAAGGGACTGCAAGCCTCGTGAGACCGAGAAACTGTGAGCGTAAGTCCCTCTTAAAAATGGTGTGGGGCAGCAGTGGAGGGGGCAGGAAGCCCCCCCGCCCCCCGCACTTCTGCCTCGGGAAGGAACCCTGATGCCTCAGAGAAATCCGTGCTGGGTTGAATGTGGTGATCGTGCTTTTTTCCGGTGTTGAATATGATTTGGGAGGGCGTATGGTTATTCACGGTTTTTCCACTTTCACGGGGGTCCTGTGCCCCTAACCCTAGCGAATGTGGAAGTATGACTGTATATGCGGCTTTCTGTGCCTCTTTCAGCCCTCAGCCCTTCCCCTGTGCCTCTTTCTGCCCCCTCCCAGCCCCTCTCTGTACACGGAGAGCCCAACCCCCACACTGCAGCGCCTGGCCGCTGGTATTCTGAAGAGGGGCCCAGCAGCGAGCGCTCACAATCTACTTCTACTTCTCACTGCTCCTCTGTCCAACTCTCACAAGCCACAGGGAGCATTGCCATGGTAACCCACGGCAACGCTCTAAGGGCAAGACTTGAACAGAGGGGAGTCAGAAGTAGAAGTAGATCGCGAGTGCTGGCTGCTGGGCCCGTCTTCAGAATACCGGCAGTCAAGGGCTGCAGTGTGGGGATCGGTCTTGCCAGGCAGGGGGAGTGCCGCAGCTGCAGGAGAGGTGCGAGGGCCATGTGAAACGGCCTGGCGGGCAAGATTTGGCCCGTGGGCCTTGTGTTTGACACATGCGCCATAGGCAGTTCAGTATCGTTTTGGACTTAATAACTCTGTGCGTGTTCTAGCCTACATGGGTTCTTACTGGTCCGTCTTTTTAATCTTGTAGTTCACCTTGAGTCTCAGCTTTGGAAGAAAGGCAGGGCCTAAATGAAGCAGAGCTGTACAATAGATTGGAAGTGATGGAGAACAAAAAGTTATATTGTTTTCCTTCATTAAAGATTTTTAATTCAGCAGAATTTTTTTTTCTGAAAGCAAGACCCTTCACATTCACTACGCTTTGAGGTGCAAGACCCTCACAAAAGTGGAAAAATTGCAAATATCAAAATGGGTCTGTGTGTCTGTGGGAAGGGAGCTAAGGCATGGTGGGGAATGGACACCCAGGGTTCAAACCAGGTCAGGGAAAACAGGGTGAAAAGGCGTGGGTCAGCATGGTGACCCTATACTTCTTTTCTGTCATGCATTTCCTTCCTTGGGTGTATGGGGGGCATCAGGAGAGGGTTTGTGGTGCTGGGAAATATTGCTGTGAGTCATTCTTAGCTGGTCAGGCAGTGGCTCGTGAAGGAGGACAAGGAAGGCCAGAGGTGGGCTTTTAAAGGGTTGTGAAGCCTGACTGGAGCTGTCAAGAGGGAAAGTTTCACCTGAAAAGAAGCATCTTAGGTGGTGGGGGGGCAGGGGTTGAAGAAACTCGCAAATAATCAAATCCCTAAAAGTCAAACCCACAGATGTGGAGGGCCGACTATACAGATAGAGCTGTTATTCTGTTTCAGTGCAAGAAAGGAGGAGGAGTCCTATGACACCTGTGTGCTTTGTTGCTGAGCACTTATTATTCCTCTGCACTGCATCCGAATAAGTGGGTTTGTAAGCATGGAAGCTTATGCAGAAATAAAAATTGTTAGTCTTAAGGCCTTATTCTAACAAAGGGTGCTGCCAAATTTCTTTTTCCCCTTCTCCTTTCCTTCTTCTTTTTTTATGCTGCAAGAGGCTAGCATGGTCGTTTCTTTGAAAATTATGTTTAACACCAAGCAGCCCAGTTTAGAAGTCAACCATAGACTACAAAAGCCTATGCTGAAATAAATTAGTCATAGAGTTGGAAGAGACCACAGGGACCATCCAGTCCGACCCCATTCTGCCGTGCCGGAGCACACATCAAAGTACTCCCAACAGATGACTATCCAGCCTCTGTTTAAAAATCTCTGAAGAAGTTAGACTACGGATGAAGATACAGCAAGCTCAGTTAAATCAACTCAACTCGGAAGAAATAGAGCAACAGATAAGGAGAATGAAATATAACTTTTTTGAACAAGCTAACAAACCATCCAAACTGTTGGCAGGTATGTTGCGTAAAAGAAGGGCTCGGAATGTTATAACTGAGATTAGAATAGGAGAAGAAAAAATTACAAAACAAGAGAGATTAAAACAAGTATTTCATAAATACTATATGAAACTGATGAGCAAGATCCCAAAAGAGAAGAATCAGCAAGAAATGGAAGAATATCTGAAGAAGACGAACAGAATGAGATTTAATGAGGACCAGAGATTAATTTTGAATAATCCCATTACTATGATGGAAGTTGTTGAGGCTGTTAGGAACTTGAAGAACGATAAAACTCCTGGACCTGATGGGTTTACTGCAAGATATTATAAGATTATGGAACATGAAATTTCAATGCCCTTGCAAAGCACTATAAATGAAATAATGAATGATGGAATACCAGAGACCTGGAGGGAAGCCAATGTGGTTTTGATTCCGAAGGAAGGAAGAGACTTGACAGACGTTAAGAATTATAGACCAATCTCACTTTTGAATACAGACTATAAGATCTTCGCTTCAATATTAGCAGAGAGGCTTAAGAAAGTCTTACCAGAGATAATTGACGAAGATCAGAATGGCTTCCTACCTAAAAGATCTTTGAGAAATAATATTAGAACAGTACTAAACATAATTGAATATTATGAAAAACATAATGAACGGAAATTGGCCATGGTTTTTGTTGATGCGGAGAAAGCTTTCGATATGATTAGTTGGCCATTTATGAAGACAGTGGTTAAACAGATGCAGGCAGGAGAGAAATTTACTGCATGGATTGAAGAAATATATAGACAAGAACAAGCTCGATTGGTCATCAACGGCGAAAGAACACAAAAGATAGAACTCCATAGAGGGACGAGACAAGGATGCCCCTTGTCACCTTTGCTGTTCATTTTGACAATGGAAATACTTAACAATGCTATAAGAAAAGACAAAGAAATAATAGGAGTTCAAATTAAGAAATATCATTACAAATTGAAAGCTTTCGCAGATGACTTGGTCCTCTTTTTGGACGATCCATGCAAATCTATAGAAAAATTGAACTCTACAATGCAAGAATATGGACAATTCTCTGGTTTCAAAATTAATAAGGAGAAAACAGTTCTTTTAACCAAAAACATGTCTGAAAGAGAAGAGAGGGAACTAGTACAAAAAACAGGATTTAAAACAGGACTAAAGGTAAAATATCTAAGAATTTGGATAACTAAAAGAAATAATGAGTTATTTCAAAATAATTACGAGAAAAAATGGAAGGAAATAACAAAAGATCTACAGAATTGGTCTTCTTTGCGGCTTTCGTTGATGGGGAGAATTGCAGCAGTAAAGATGAATGTTTTGCCAAAAATGAACTTTCTGTTCCAAAACCTGCCTATAATAACAAATATGAAACCTTTCTTACAATGGAAGAGAGAGTTAACTAAATTTATATGGCAGGGGAAGAAACCTAGGATAAAATGGAACATTACGACAGATATAAAAAGTAGAGGAGGAATGGGACTACCAGACTTTCAATTATATTACACAGCAGCGGCTTTTATGTGGATAAAAGACTGGATAGACCTTCAGGATATGAAAACGCTGGCATTGGAAGGCGCTGACTTGAGGATGGGGTGGCATGCCTATACGTTTTATGATAAAGCAAGAATTATCTATTCTTGGACTTTTCACATCACTATATTAGAAAATCGCTTTTGAAAATCTGGGATGATTATAAAGTCAAAAATATGAGGCAGCTCCCCACATGGGTCTCACCGCAAGAGGCTTTTTTTGGCAGATGGACTGATACAGATAAATGGTTGCGGTATGACGATATAATCGAGAGATCAGCGTCCAACAATCTTAAGATGAAAACAAGGGAAAAACTAGAACAGGAGGGAATAAGACTGAGTTGGTTTCCTTATAGACAAGTAACAGAAAGGTTTCATATGGACATAAAAACTTACGGAATTGAACCAAAAGCGAAAGTTGGAGTAGTTAAATGGCTTTTTGAAAATCCGCCTCACCTTCTTGCTCAAATCCATCAAGAGATATTACAGCAGGAGAGACAAGAAGAAACAGTAAAGGAAACAATGATTTTATGGGCTCAAAATATTGGTCATTCAATTCAATTAGAGTCTTGGGAGCAGAGTTGGAAAAAAACGCAGAAATTTACAGTAGCCCAGAATTTGAGAGAGAACTGTTACAAACTATTTCACAGATGGTATATGACACCAGATAAATTGAGAAGGATTTATAATACAGGTACCGGACAGTGCTGGAAGTGTCAGAAGGAGGTCGGTACGATATATCGTATGTGGTGGACATGTTCGAAAGCTAAGAAATATTGGAATGGAGTACATAATGTGATTTGTACATTAGCGAAAGGTCAGTTTGCTAAGACACCTGAATGGTATTTGCTAAATATGATTGATATAATAGAGGGTACTGGTATAAAGAAGCATTGGAGAATATTATTGTACATGATAACAACAGCTCGTATTGAATATGCAAAGTTATGGAAAACTCAGCAAATACCCACAATAGAACAATGGTGGGCTACATTTATATAAAATAAAAATGCGGATATGGTCTCCCAGAGATTAAAGGGGAAATCAGAAGATGAGATATAGAAAGAATGGCAAATTGTAATGGGTAATTGCTGGGTTTTAACAGCTGGAAATAGGTAATTCATGATTAAAGTTATATTACGTGTGGGCAACAGGATATATGTCATGAAGCGGAAATATGAAAAATGAAATGTAAGAACTATCAGATAAACTAACAGTATAGTGTTGTACAGTATCTTAAGCTTGTAGAAATCTGGAAAATGGAATCTAGATCAATGTGGAAGATCAGATATATTTCAAATGAAGCTGACAATTGAATATGTATGTTTTTATAATGAGAATTTTGAATAAAATTATTTAAAAAAAAAATCTCCGAAGAAGGAGACTCCACCAGCCTTGTAGAGGAGCCACAAGGCTATTTTTTCCTGGAAGGAAAATCTTTTATTTCAGTGACGCAGAGAAAGTGAACACCCCAGCAGAACTCTGTATTAGCTTGGAAATACCGGGATATTTATGCTAAAACCGGTCTGTGAATGCTTAGGTCTTTTTTTTTCTGCATCCCATTTTACTGTGATCCCTTTCCTCACAGCTATGTAACTGTGCAGATATACTTAAACCCTGAATATTGTACACCATCAGTGCATCTGAAGAAGTGGCTGGTAACTCCCAATAGCTCCTGGTAAAATCTCTTAATCTTACTGATGACACAAGCCCCTTTTTTTCTTCCTCCTGGCTTTTCTTGGGATGAGGGAGGCTAAAACATCAGGCCTGTCAGAGAGAAAAAGTGGAAATCAGACTGGTACTGCTGAGCAAGGAAAAGTGTATTTCTTAAAAAATGTTTTTTTAAAAGAGTTCCAGTAACCATGTGTAGTGCTCTGAAGAGGAAAGTGGATAGTTGTTTCTCCAATTATGTTTTAAAAGTATCTCAAGAGTGTGTCTGTCTTTGATGAGGAGACCAACTTTTAAAAAAGGCAATGACCTTCTTTTAAAGTTCCACTGTGCATTTGTAGAGTGCTGCTTTCAGCAAAATGATTTTTATCTCTTACTGGATTTTCTGTTTTTCCAAAAGGGGTTTCTTTTCTAACCTGATTTTGTTCAGATTGACTTTCCTTTTTGAGAAATTCTATTATTATCACTATTATTTAAAGATGTGGCCCAGAAGATAGAACTTCAGTGTGCATTCTGCAGTTTTGGCTTAGTGGGAGTTATGAGACAGAATAGTTTGAATAAGCAAAGGAGCATTGTAGAACAGAAATGTTTTGGCAAACTGAGGTGGATTGACTTGATGAAGCCAACAGAAGAAATTGTTGACCATGGTCTAAAAACACTTAACTTTTTTTTAAAGAAACTAATTCTGAACAAAGTGGTTGTCCCATGTGCAGAGAGATTTTTTTAAAGTGAGAGGGAAGAAAACTATAGCTTCTGTTACTGCCCTGGCTAGTCCGAGCTTTGGAGATATTAAAAGATATCCTTTTGATATCACAATTCGGCTTCACTTCTCTATTCCCCTCCACGTGCTTGCGAGGCCACCGGACAAGCACGCATATAAGCTCGGCTGTTAATCGCCGTAATAATACAGGCAGGCCAGAAAATAGCTGACTCGCTGCTTTAGGAGACTCCAGGCAAGTACTCTAATTAGGTATGCACGCAACCTACAAAAGAGCCTCTGCCCTGCGCTGACAGCTTGATGGGCTAACTATACAATACCCAAGTACTCTGCATTTGTGTACTGGCGACTCTATTGAGAACCTCTGCGATAACTCAATCATTCAGATTCTGACCTTTTGGAGGCTTTGTCTCCGACTCCAAATCTATTGTTTTCCCCCAAGTACGGCATAGCCTGCAGTCACAATTCTCCTTATAAAAACCCTTGATTCCGACACCTTCCTCGGATCGCTCCTGAGTTTCATCCCGCCTTGCTGCCGCTTTGCTTGGCGAGCCTCCCCTCAGCTCCTCGTGCTGAGCTACATCACACCCCAGCTTAGCTCTCTATTTTTCCGGGCTTCAGGGCAGGGGAAGTATCACCCAAACCAACAACCTCTCTACAAATCCCTCTATACCACTCCAACCTTTATTTTCTTTAGTTATCTTGTATGAGTGTGTCGCATACACTGTTTTGCTTGTATTTAATAAACATCATTTATTATTTCAACTTCTGTGTTCTCCGTGACTCGACCCGACCCCGTAGACATAGGGTTCAAGATCTCGCTACGTTACCTGCCTCTCGTAACGTTAAGCAGTGCTCTGAGCTAATTTTCCCCACCTTTAGTTGAGCACATTTTGGTGTCCCTCCCGGGACCCCCAGTACACAGGGTAACACTTCTATTTTTTCAGTTCAGAGAAAGTGAAACTGATGGGGCTGCATAGTTTAATAGGGAAAATTAATTTGATTGGTTGACTTCTGAAAAGTTAGGTTCAGGAAGCCCCTGCCTTTGAAAGCCCTGTTATCTGAAGACTTGCTCTTTCAATGCTTCCAAATGAGGGACAGATTCCATTATCACAATGTGGGGTGTGCTCTTCCATCAGTTCTTACCTATGGAGGCTTGCTTGTGACAACTCACACATGTAGTCCCAAGTCTTCCCTACAGAGAGGACGAATTCCCTGGTTGAATTAATGGAACTTGTCTGTATTGCAATCATCAGAACTGTGGTCTTCCCTCAGTTCTTGCCTGTGGAGGCTTGCTTGGGACCGTGCATCCGCTCCTTGCAAAGAGGGCTCAGGGTGGGGGAAAGGCACCAAGCCAGCTGAGAGATTTTGCAAGCAGTGCGCACACACAGTCGGTCTCAAGTGAGCCTTCTTTAGTCCCTCATGTTCCCTATACTGTATAGGTTCTGATTTTTGACTGTTTCTGCTTTCTGACAGTCTTCCGGTCCCTAAGTTATCAGACAAGCTGGGGAAGCCTGTAGTTAAGCAGGAATTTAAAATACTGTATATGTGTATTGTGTTCGTGGTCATTAGAAAATAATTCAGAAACTAGCTCTGCTAGTGGCAGCAGTCCCCAAGTGCAGAATTGTGCAGGAGGTTAGTGAATGTGTCCAAAGTAATTTTTTGCACGGCAGTGAGACTTTGTTTTTAATGTTTCGTATCAGAAAAGAAACTACATGCTAAAATTGCATATGAAAGGAAATTACCAGGATAAGTTATTTTATCTTAACAGTGCATTCCTGCACATGTTTACTCTAAAGTAAGCTCATTTATTTTGGTGGCACGTGTGGAATCTGTATAGGTCTGTAATCTGAATGTTTAGAACAGAAAGAAAAATAGATATATAAACATACTTAGGAATTTCGTTGGGTCAGTTAAAAATTCTGTGTGGTCAGTAAAAACCAACATAGATTCCATCTTGATTGTTAAGATGGCTGGTTATATGACTTGTGTGTTAGACCACCAGTCTGTGGAGCTGTATTGTTTCTGGGCACAATGCAAAGTGCTTGTTACGACCAAGAAGGCAGCAGTGGTTCTTAACCTTTTCTTTACCATGGGCCCCTTTTGAATATGCTTTATTGTTGCAGATCACCAATGCTTAACTCAAGATTTAAAACCCTAAAGTACATCAAATATTTAGAGGAAGTACTCAAGAGTCTTCAGATATGGAGAGAAGAGAGAATAAATATGTAAATAAATAAATGCACACACACCTATTATAATATTTTTATTGAAATATTTTCTCTCAGCCACTCAGTATCATTCACTTGCATGTTCTCACTGTGTGCAGAAGTAGCAAATGTTGAGTATTATTTTTTTTTGCTATGAAGCAATTATTTTCATCACCTTGAACGTTTTAAGATATTGTAATCAAACTTTGTACAAATGATATCTGTCCCTGGCAAAAGATTCCTGCTTGTTGAGATCAACATATGACCATCTGTCTGTCTTCGTCTCCTCTTTTCTATTTTAAGTGTAAAAACTCAGAACATTCCTTCAAGCTTTTGCTACCCCCTGCAAGGACATTGTGACAGTCCATGGACCACAGGTTAAGAACTGCTGCCCCATAGGGCTCAGTTCCAGACCATCTGAAAGTTTGTATTTTTCCATATGAACCTACCCAAACTCTAAGATCTTTGGGGAAGGCACTTCTCTCAGCCTGCTACATTTTCAGACATGTTTAGCTGGAATGTGGGAGAGGGGCTTCTCCATAGTTGCTGCTTCTACACTCTGGAATTCCTTCGCTAGGGAGATAGGCTGGCTCGCTCTTTGTGCCTCTTTTGCTGCGTGTTCTGTCAGACATTTGGGAATTGATGGTTTTATATGTGGGTTTTCTGTTTTAGTGCTGTAATATTTTTAAACTGAGTTTTTAAATGTGATGTTTTATATAGTTTTCTATAGCCAGTGAATTATTTTAATCTTATCTTTCTGCATGGGAGGCCTCCAGCTTTCAGTGCCCCATTATCTGACAACTTGCTCTTTTGACACTTGCAAAGGAAAGAGAAGTTCCATTAATTCGACAGGGATTCCACTTTTCCATCAGTTCCCACCTACAAAGGTTTGCTTTGGACTGCACACGTGCATTTGCTGCTTGCAAAATGAACTGGGAAGGGAAAGAAGGAACCAAGTCAGCTGAGAGGCTTTGCAAGCAGTGCATGGTTGGTCCTAAATGAACCTCCATAAGTCCTTCATGTTCTCTACAATACAGTACATGGGTCCCCTTTTCCAGCAAAGTCTGTTTTCTGACAGCCCTCTGGTCCCCAACCTGTCAGATAAATGGGAGAAGCCAGTACTTTTTTTTCTTTGAACTCAGTAAACCATCTTGAAAAGGTGGAATATAAAGTGATTGATTTCACTATCTTCTTTGATTTTTCTCTTTCACCACAAATCCT
This sequence comes from Cyclura pinguis, assembly GCA_030412105.1. Classification (NCBI taxonomy): domain Eukaryota; kingdom Metazoa; phylum Chordata; class Lepidosauria; order Squamata; family Iguanidae; genus Cyclura; species Cyclura pinguis. The sequence goes on from CM059612.1 coordinate 10,917,293, forward strand.
GCACGCTCTATTCCTGTTTTTGCAAATTGTGATTTTCAGTCTGTTTGTATATATACTGACTTTAATGCAGAAATGAGTATGCGTAGAGTTGCCCTGGAAATTTTTAGGGCTTTAGGTTTAAATGTAGACTAGGAGAAGGTGACAGACAGTATACTGATTTATTCCTGATTGTGTATTATTAAAATGTTTATTGGTCACTTTTGGACTTTGAAATTATTCCAAAGGTGGTTTTCAAGCCACACATCTGCCTCTTAATATAGTGAAAACTAAGTAGTAAAACAGTAAAAAAAACCACCAAATATTTAGAATCCATTAAAAGCTTTTGGAAAGAAAAATGTCTTGGCTTTGCCCACTTGGAATCTGCAGAGATGCTCAGTTATCATGGGCAAACCGTGTGCTAGTGCATGCTACCACATTGCTCCTACTTGCTTCAGGATTCTAAATGGAAAATGGTCCAAGAGTTGTTTGTTATGACCTGAGAACCTGACCAAGAGTTGGGGCTTTAGCTTATATATTACTTGATGAGCTACAGAATTAATTCTGGAACCAACCTTGGCTTACTTCTCTGGGTTTGTCCAGTGAAAGAAGGGGAGGGCAGTTGGTCCAGTGAAATGAGTTACTTTCGGCGAGGTTCACACATCCAACAACACTGTTACAATATGCTTACATGTCACAATCAACTTATCATAGACCTATGGATTGTGATTTGTTCAATAGCTTCCACTGCAGGCAATTTCATGTTCAGCATGTGCCTTGAATCTTGGTGTATTGTGTTGTTTGAACGTGACAGTACTTTGATGTGTTTTTAATTTCTAGGACTGCAGTCTTATACGTTCTTATGTAGGAATAACTCCTCCTCAACACGTTATGACTAAGTATTTCATGGATATCAGCGTTGTGTTTGTGGATGTGTTCTCCTTAGAATAGCTCTTGTTTGGTAGTTTAGACAAATGATACCATGAGAGTCAAAAGTGGTGCCTTGAAAGAGGCATCTCTGAGGTGGTCAACCTTTATCCAGGCTATTCTGCTTCAGGCTGAAAGGGGGAAATCATAAGTTGTGATGGTCCCATGAAAGCTGAATGTTTTCATGTCCTCCACATTGCTGTGTGGAGCGTATATTTTTATTTTTGTCTGGGGAGGCAATATGGAGGAGCATGTTGTGGTATAATCCAGAAATATACAGCCTCATGCTGAACAAGTTGAGTACAACTCGAAGGCACATAACAACAACAAAGAAAATAGTGTATGCTTCCTGTATATTTGATTAAAAAAAGACTACACATGAAGGAATGCTACTTTTTAAAGGTTATGTACCTAAGGAGAGCTGTCTCCTGCATATCTTATCTCAGCAATTTCACTTTTGCTGAGATATAACTAGCACCTTCAGCTTCACTCTCTGCACTGCTTGTCAGTTGCATTTCAAGTTGAGAAAAATCTGATTCAGTACAACCAATTTAACATTTTATTTCACTAAAAGATCTGTGTGAGTCTATGGTCATTTATCCACTTTGTATCGAATATTTGTTCTTGTAGCTGACTGAAGAGCGAGAGATTTTGTGAAGTAGGAACAAACATAGGTGTGTGTTCATTTGTTAGTCTGACCTCTAGGGTTTAGCAACACTTGTCTCCTTAAGTGAATAACTAGAATTTATATTTACCCATCTAAAATGATTGATTGCAGTGCAACAGTCCAGACCTCTATGGATAAACTGAAGGTGCAGAAAAATGTCAATGGAAAGATACAGCATCAGAATATTTTCCATCTTACATCTCTGCACAAGATTCAGTGCACCGGTAACTAGATCCATAGGAAGTGGAAGGTATGGTCGCACTTCTGCTGATGAGCTTCCTGTAAGCAACTGGTTCATTCCTTTGTAAACATACTGCCAGACTAGATTGGCCTTTTGTCTGATGCAGCTGGGCTCTTCTTATGGCCTTAATAATTCTTCTGGGGAAATTCACCTCTGCAGCCTGTTGATCCAAAGCCAGTATTGGCTTGAGAAGGTGGGACTGTAGCAGGAAAGGGTTAAACTTTCTGTCTGTGCCTATTATGATTTCATTAATTGTTGGGGTGAGGTTCAATTTGGTGCAAATTGCACCAAAGCTGGTGCAAAGTGTGCTTGATCTCTCCAGCCATTGCATGCATTAGATGCCAAACACGTATAGTTTGGCCTTCATTTATCATGTGGACCTTCTGTATGAGTTTAGATTCTGCAAGAAATTGGTTGAGAACTGATTCGGGGCTGATAAACCACTAGAGATAGTATATAGATTTACTCTGGAGAGCAGTGCGATGTGGATTACCATGAGTATCTCTCAGATTTTTAATCTCACCAAGCTACGAACTATGTAGTTCAGATGTTTTCTTGTATGCAGTCGCACTGTGACTAATCACACTGGCTTGCTGACTTTTTTGGTTTTGACTGGAGTGAATGTTTTAAATGAGTCTTTTAAGTGTGTGCTGGATTAGGTGCTTTAGGCATTAAGGAGTCTGTCATGGGGACATTATTAGCAATAGTTTCGGGCTTATAACCATCTTATCGCCCCCCTCCATTTTTTTTTCTTATGAGATCTTAAATGAATGAGTCAAGTTCTGCTGTTCGAGCACAACGGGAGGAGACCCTGTGATGATTATACACATACTACAAACCCTTCATAGGCTGGCAAAATAGTAATAGAGCGGGGATGCCTTTGTGTAAATGTATTTTATAAATAATAACTTTGGCAAAGCTAGGGGTGGCATTTGGCAGCTGTTCGCCTTGACTTGTGCTGAGCGTTTGGGTGGCAACAGCACAGAACAAGCTGAAGATTCTGAGTGCTATTTTATCAGATGGGTTCTTGGCTGACTTGCATAAATGCAAGCAAACACTCTTACAGCGTCAGCTAAAACCATGCTGTTCATGGGAGGAGAGAGAAACTTAGTGAACTTGGCTTGTTCCAAAGACTGTCTGCTTCTTGATGTCTGGAGTAAAATATAATGTATACCAAGTTTGGGTAAGTTTGTTTTTTAAAGTACTTGATAGTTTCTGTTTATTTTTTTATCTTATCTATTTAATTTATACACTTATACACTGTTTATACATTTATACACTGTTTTTCTACCAAGAATGGTACTCAAGGTAACTAAATTCAGTCCAACAACTTTGAGAAGACTGTGTTTTGACCGCTTTTAATTTAAATGAATGCCTAAGTTATTGCCTATGTAGAAGTCCATTCTAACAAGATCCCTCCTTTTCCTGTTTTTGAAGAGAAAACATCCTGTATAATCCAGGATCTGTGGATAACCTCTGCAGAGTGATCCCAAGGTTTACATGTTTCTAGATCCATAATGGAAGAGAAAAACGTTGTTTGTTTTACACCAGATTAGGAGCGTCATCTTTTTACAGAGACTTTGATTTCTTCAAGTTTCGTGGCCTTTGTAGGAGATTATGGGGGATGAAGCCTAAAATAGTTGCAGGGTCAGATGTTTCCCAACACGTACAGAATTCTTAAACTAGGTTGTTTCCCTTAACTGTGGTTGAGCATGGTGATGTGAAACCACAGTTTGAAGTGAGTTTCTAACTAGGGTTTGTTTTAACTATGGGTGAGGGTTGTGTCTGCTCTGAGCAAGCTGTGCACACAGTTGTTGTTTCCTTCTGCCTGCTAGCAAGGTGGAAAATGGGCTTCATAATTATTGCCCTATACACATGCTATAGGGTAGAGCTTAGCTTGGGAAACTTACCTTCATATGCTTGGAGTCTTCTTTTATTTAATGCTATCCTACCCTTCAGTTAATTTCCAGAGTAGATTGTGAAAACAGTGAATACAATAACAATACAGCAACCCATTTTTTAGGCCCTTTCAGGTTCAGGTGTGCTTCAGACCAGTGTGTGCCGGATGGAAAGTACTGTGAGCTCACAAAAGCCTCCTGAAAATGTGATTTGTTTTCATTGGTTGATTTTTTCCCCCCTCCTAGGTTATCTCCTTACTTTACCAGTATCCCAAATTGCTGACCCTTTGAAGACGAGGAGAGATGGTTTCAAAGCGAGCTTTCATCTGCAGCTTAGGCTCCATCTATTTGTCTCTCCTCTTTGTTTTCCTACTCATGGACGTCTATGCTCGGCCCGCCAACAACTCTGCCTTGAAAGAGAAGGCGGCTGACAACAACAACAAAGATGAAAATGAGATCCTGCCTCCCGACCATTTGAATGGTGTCAAGATGGAGATGGATGGCCATCTGAACAAGGAGTTCCACCAGGAAGTCTTTCTGGGGAAAGAGATGGAGGAGTTTGATGAAGATTCAGAGCCACGAAGAAACAGGAGGAAGCTCATGGTTATTTTTTCAAAGTGAGTGATCTTCTTTTGCCTTTTCATTTTGACATAAAAACAGGTGTGGATGTTGTAAATTAGAACAAGGCAGAAGAGCTGAGAGAACGTAGGATGTTATTTCGTACCAACTTGGACTGTCCATCGAGCTTGACTATATTTTATATTAGGGCTAGGGGTTGTGTAGTCCTCCAAATGTTGTTGCACCCAGTTTCCATCCTCTGTCCGCAATGGAAGGACTGGTTAGGGTTAATGGGAGTTGCAGTCGAACAACATGTAGAGGGCTAAACATTTCCCAGTACTGGGTCTACACTGGCTGACAGCAGTTCCCCAGGCAGAAATCTTACTCATCCTTCCTTTAAGGTGGGATTTGTCTGTACATTAAACACAATTCAGTTCAATTTCAATTGACTTTTATTAGGCATATTACACTAAACACATCCTCTGCCACTGAGCAGCAGTTCTTTCCCAAGCAGATATTTTCATCATCTTTATAGCTTCTGAAATCCCTGTTTTCCACTGCAAGGCTAGTAAGAGTTTTAGTGCTGCAATATTCATAGAATCATAGAGTTGGAAGAGACCACAATGGCAGTTGAGTCCAACCCCCTGTCGTGCAGGAACACCCACTCAAAGCACCCCAGCAAATGGCCATCCAGCCTCTGTTTAAAAACCTCCAAAGAAGGAGACTCCACCACACTCTGAGGCAGCTTATTCCACTGTTGGACAGTTCTTCCTGATGTTTAGGTGAAATCTCTTTTCCTGTAGGTTGAATCCATTGCTCCATGTCCTAGTCTCTGAAGCAGCAGAAAAACAAGCTTGCTGCATCTTCTACATGACATCCCTTCAAATATTTAAACATTACCATCATGTCACCTCTTAACCTTCTTTTCATCAGGTAAACATAGCCAACTCTCTGAGCCACTCCTCATAGGCATGTTTTCCAGACCCTTTACCGTTTTGGTCAGCTTCCTATGGACATGTTCCAGCTTGTCAACATCCTTCTTGAAATGAGGTGCCCAGAACTACACACAGTATTCCAAGTGAGGTCTGACCAAAGCAAAATAGGGTGGTATTATTACAACACTGTACTCCTATTGATGCAGCCTAGAATTGCATTGGCATTTTTAGCTGCTGCATCACACTGTGGAGTCATCTGTTCATCTGTAGAAATCTTGGCTGGGGAGGGGAGACATGATTCAATGTCTTCTAATCAGAAGTCTCCATGACTCCCTTTAATTTTTTTTTTAAAAAAATAAACACTAGGTAATTCAGTTACATATGGAAAAATTTCCAAATGTATTGTTTTTTAAACAGCCCATTTCTGAAAGGGGGAAGTAGCCCCAGCTGTGTGACAGATGTGTGAACAGAGTGATGGCCTGTTCAGACATTTTATTCTGTCCCACCTCCACAAAGCCACTTTCGATGGAGAATTAATTTATTTCAAGACTCTAAAGCTGTCGGATCAGTAACCACCTCACAGACGTCTTGTCTGCAAATTAAAAGCTTTATTATTAAGTGCGTGGCAGATAGGCAGATGGCAATAATGAAACTGAAAAGCTGATTAGTGCCCTTGAAGGCCGATTAGTGACGTTTGTCATTGGGAAGGCCCCGTCCCTCTCTGCAGCTTCCCCTTCGTAACTGAAAGGGCAGGTAACAAGTAATTTGCCTGTTGTCGTTCTGAGCGGGCAAACAGTCATGGTCAAAGGTCAAGTATTTTTTCCGTCCAGTGTTCCCTCCAGAGCAGGGATCGGAAATGGGATCAGAAATGAAGGGTTTTGTTTTGTTACGTTTTTTTAAAAACTACAACGATATAGTTGAAGGTTGGAAAGGATGAGCAAAGTACTGTGAGAAACTGCTAGTCTGGAAAACCTTGTTTCTTGAATGTCATTCTTAATTTTCGAAACAGCGTTAGCTTCTTTTCTGTGATGTACAAAGTACATCGTGCAGATTCCCAGCTCCACGGCTAGTACAAACAATCAATTTATTATCTGAAAGGTGGAAAAACAAACTGCTTTAATATCAAACTTGCAGAGGAGCAAGGTTGTGTAAACTGACTCACATGTTACAATTTACCACCTGTCAGTTAGTTCTTCTCTGGCTGCTGAGAACTGGGGTGGAGAGAACCCTCTCCCAGCTCTTCGCTGCAGGAGGTGACAGAAGAGCCATGGCAGAGGAGGGCTGGAAATTATTCCCTACCTTTGCCTCTTATCCAGCCAGGGAAAGATCCTCATGCACAATCATGCACTCTCCCGAAGCAGCTGCTAGCTGAAAGGTAGAAGCTACCACTGGTCTAATGTCTTGGCTTCCTTATCTCTGCGTTGCTCATCTTCCCCACCCACCCCATAAATGCTAGGGGAGATCAGCTTAGCGCTAGCCATAGAGAATGGCAAGAGAGGGAAGACTAGTCACACCAAAGGAGGAAGGCAGAGCTTGGCTAGCATTTTCTCCTGTTCTGACTGAAAGGTATACTTGTTGAATGTATGATGGGCCCTTTCCTTGATGGAAACAAAAGGTCAGCGACAGTTAAATATAGTTGAAACAGTTAAATATAACGAACTGCCTTGTGCTAAATAAGAGTACTGGTTCGTCTTGCTCTGTGTTGTACGTGCCAGTTGACTGTGGCTTTTCAGACCAAAGCTGTCTTTGGAGATGCACTTGTGCTTTGTTTATGTACTAACATATATATCCAGCATTGTCCAGGATTTTATTTTCTCCTAGGTGATACTTGTTAGAAAGATTTGAGATCCTGTGTCTCTAGTTCCCCCAAACTGTCTTGTCCAGTACCTGTAACTTTTCCCCATATTCCCCAATCCAATCTGTATTCAGAGTTATTAACATACAGAGGTTGGGTTCCTGGGGGAATACACTGCCCTCCTCCTTGCTGCTAGGCCTCATTTCCATAGCAACTGGCCAGGCCCAAGAGCTCTCTGGCGGAGAATTCTGAAGGCCATTCCCTAAACTGCCAACCCTAGGATTCCATAGAATTTTCTTAGGCAGCCAATCATATGAGGTCTTTGCCTGACACAGATGAACAAACTTTGACTTTTATATATTAGATTTGCATGGTAGGAGCTGTGCTGTTGTAACCTATCTTAGGCCAGGCCGTAACCCATCAATATGTCCCAGTTCACCAGCTGAAAATTGATTCTCTCTCCAGACCAGCAGTAGCAGCAGTCTTTTGGCCTTTCTAATCCAGCTGTGGAGGTGGCAGGGACTGGACATGGCACCTTTTTGCAAACAGAGCCCAAATTCTGCCTCTGAGCTGTGGTTTTCCTCAGGCATTCTCTTGCCTTTGCTGTCTGAGAGGGACTTGATTCAAGGCCACCCAGGTTGCATTGTGACTGAGCAGGGATCAGAGCTGATGGTCTTTCCTCCCTTCCATGGTTACTGGCTGGACAGAGGCAAGCCAGCTTTGAAGCATTAATATGATTCCTTTCTTGCTTTTTTTACTCTACAGAGTTGATATCAACAGGGACAAAAAGATCAGTGCAAAGGAGATGCAGCGCTGGATCATGGAGAAGACAGAAGAACATTTCCAGGAGGCTGTGGAAGAAAACAAAATGCACTTCCGGGCTGTGGACCCAGATGGTGACGGTAGGAGATCAACAACCAGGGTTGCCAGAATGGTGGTTGCCACTTGGCTTAGGAGCTGGTGGGGGAGCCACCCTAAGCGCAGCTGTTGGGTGGAAGCTGTGAAACCTGCTGGGAAGAAAGCAGTCTGCTAGCTACTTGTTGCATCTCAGTCCACTGAGGTTTGATGACCAACTTAAATACGTTTGCTGTCTTGAAACTGCTGAAATGGGAGTGACTGGAGCATCATTAACAGGGATACAAAAGTACTGTCTTGGCTTATTGGTCTGCTTCTGGGTTTTGCCAGATCCTTCCTAACCCCATGTCCTTTGTGGGTATAGAGAGGGCTGGTGGGTTGGCTGAAGTGTGAAATGGCCAGGGTCCTTCTCCCTGTTTTTTAGGTTGGAGGGTGATAGTAATTACCAGCCTTTATAGAGAGATGTGGAGACTCTTCTTACTTGTACTATGATTAGGTTAAGCTGAGAAATACAATCAACCTTCCACATTTGCAGGTTTGACATTCATGGATTTGATTATTTGTGAGTTTCTCCAACCCCTTCTCCCCCACTTCATGTACTACTTTTAGGGGGGAACTTTCCCTCTTGGTGGCTCCAATCAGGCTGCGCAGCTCTTTAAAAACCTCCCTCCAGTCCTCCTCCTCCTACACCAGCCATTGCCTGGCCAGTCAAGGACAGCCCAAAGCCTGATTTCTCAGCACCACAAGCCTTCTCCCAAAGCTCTTCTTATACCCAAGGAAGGAGATGGGCAAGAGAGAGAAAGTGCAGAACCACTATGTCAACCATTCTTTTCCCTGACCTGGTTTAGATGTTGGGTACCCACACTCCCCACCCGTGCCTCAGCCCCCTTCCCACAGACACACACATTTTGATATTTGCGGATTTTTCACTTTTGCGAGGGTCCTGTGCCCCTAACCCTAGCGAATGTGGAGGGCCAAGTGTACTGCAAGAAGCCTCTACTCTGTCACATGTACTCCAGAAGTTCGCTGAATTACAGCTGAGGGAAGGTTTGTGTCCACGTGTCCCACTGGGTGGTCTCCCTAGAAAGCCAAGGGCACTCACCCTGGCAACCTTGTATGTGGATATGGGGACACTTGGTGGGACAAAACATACTCAGTTTATTTATTCAAGGCATGCAGAAGTTGAGCCAGCATGATGAAATGGTTTGAGGATTGTACAGCCAGCCCTTCATTTTCACAGGCGTCAGGCTGCCAGATCCCCGCAAAAGTGGAATAACTGCTAACAAAAAATCACAAAGATTACTCTTTTCAACTTGAAAACACTTCTCTAGGAATCCCTGGGTCTTCCAGTGTGATTCTGTAGTCATTTTCTGGTGGTAGTGAGCCGTAGAGTCATGCTGGAAGACCTAGCAATGCCAAAGAAATGTCTACTAATCTCTAGGTCCTCCAGCACAATTATATGGCCCGCTTCCAGCAGAGATTCCTAGAGGGAATATATTGTTTCCATGGGAGGGGCAAATACATTAGAATTTTTTAAATAAATAAAATGAAATAACCCATGAATAATCAAACCCACAAATGTTGAACCTATGAAAGTGGAGGTCTAACTCAAGATTCTGGGAGGTGAAGATTTGAATCCCCACCCTGTCATGGAAACCCATAGAGTGATCTTGGGCAACTGATACTCTCAGGCCAAGAGGAAAGCAATGGCGAACCTCTGAAGAAATCTTGCCAAGAAATCCCTATGATAATTTTCTTCAGAGTTGACTTGAAAGCCTGTAAGAGCAATACATAAATAATCTTTCTGCCTAGTAGGATCCCCAAAGGAGTGTACAATAAAATTGTAATATAAATATAAAATGTTCTTAAAAGGCAGTCTAAAAATATCACAGCCTGGTTGAAATAGTGCAGTTTCAGCCAGCCTGAATTCTCTTGGGAGGGAGTTTCACATGATTGTTGGGTTCCCTTTGGTCAAGTGGGTTACATTATGCAGGAACAATAAAGAAAGGAACCATAGTTTTATGACAGAATGCATGCTTTGTATGCAGAAGAATTAAGGCTCAGTCCCTACTATCCCTAGTTAAAAGAATAGGTCAGGAAGTGATGAAAGAGACCTTCCTTTGGGACCTCAGAGGGTCACTGTCAGTTAGTGTACACCGGGAGTGGGAATCCTGTGGTTCTGCAGATGATCGACTGCAGTTCCCAGCGTCCCTCTCCATTGATTATCCCATTTAGAGCTGCTGGAACTTGCAGTCCAGTAACATCTGGAAAGCTGCATAAGTCCTGGTGTAGATGAATTCAGTGCACCGGTACTTGACCAGGTGTAAGGGAACTTCCTTTGTTTTCCATTCCAACCGCATAGTACTGGGAAAAAGTTTTGTGCATGAAGCTACCATTGACTTTTTTTAAAAAAAATAAGTGCAGCGTGTTTTCTGGGGTTTCTTGGAGGCTATTAGATACATCACAATGATGCATTGGTTTGAGGTCCGCATGAAGTTGTGGCCTGTACTTTCTTGGTAGTTGTTTGTTGCTGTGTGCCTTCAAGTCATTTCCAACTTACGGTGACCCTATGACTGGGTTTCCCTGGGGCTGAAGTGTATGCCTAAGGTCAGCCAGTGGTTTTTATGGCCAAGTAGGGAATCACATCCTGGTATCCAGGGCCATAGCCCAGTGTTCAAACCACTACACCATGCTGGCTCTTATTCTTTCTTGGTAGGAACAGCAAAATCTTTATTGAATGCGTTGATTAGTTACTAAATTGTAATGCTCCCTATTTCTGCTGCTGGAGTAGTTGTTCCCTGAGACTATTGCTGTCTTTTTCAGGTCATGTATCTTGGGATGAGTATAAAATCAAGTTTCTGGCCAGCAAAGGATTCAGTGAGAAGGAGGTTGCTGAAAAAATAAAAAACAATGAGGAGTTAAAAATTGATGAGGAAAGTAAGTAGCATTGGTGGAGTTTACTGGATTATGTTAAAAATATGTTGATCTGCCTTTGTTGCTTGGAATGGGTTGAAGCGGATTCCACGTTGGACTTGGAATTTCAAGGTATATGTTAATTTGAAGGTATCTGTGTATGTTACCTCCAGGTCTTTTATTGGCTAATAGCTGCATTCTAGACCATCATCAGATAAATTAGATGGGGGGGGACCTCAAATCATGGGACCAAATCTGGCCATCTTGGGGTCCCACTTTAGTCCTCTGCAGTTTCCCAGATGGTTACACTCCCTTCTTCGTGACGTCACCATTTGGTGATTTCTCAGTGTTTCTCTGGATTATTTTCCCTTAGTAAAAGGCTGAAGTCTTTCAGTTAAGGTTCAGTTACTGGCAGCAAAAACTTTTAAGCTCAGTTATGCTAGTACTTCTGGGTTCAGCAGCAGGTTTTTGGTAAAAAGTAAATTTCAAGGTTTGGCAGCAGATTTGGGGTGTTTAAAGTAAATCTGTCATTCCTGGGTTGTTGCATTCTAGGCCAGTTCCAGACACAGTCAGCCCTCCATATCCGTGGATTCTGTATCCACAGACTTAACCTACCATGGTTTGAAAATATTCCAAAAAAAGAAAAAAAGGGTCCAAAAAATAAACTTTTGATTTTGCCATTTGTTATAAGGGACAGCATTTTACTACACCAATGTGCATAATGGGACTTGAATATCCACAAATTTTGGTATCCAGGGGGCATCTTGGAACCAAACCTTAGCAGATATCAAAGACCCGCTGTAATTTAAGCTGATCTATTATGAGTTATTGGTTCACGGTGCTCTAGGCAGTGTACGTGGCCGTCCTGCCCACACATGCCCACTCCTTATTGTCTCAGTCCCTAACAACATTATAATGTTGTTTCAACTCTAAGGCAGCGGTTTAGTTTGCCAAACCATGGGCGAAGAAGATTTATGTGTCTTGATGTGATGTTTGAATTGGCAGATACCATGCTATTTAGAGTTTTCCTCCACTTCTGGAGATGACTGCAACCAAAGCCATCAGCATGGAACAGTCAAGAGATGAAAACAAACAAGAATCTTTTAACTGAGGTGAGGAGACCCTTGGCTCTCCACATATTTGGGCTACTGCTCCATAATTCCTTGCCATTGGCCCAGCTGGCTGAAGTTTCTTCTGAAACACCTGGAAGGCCAGAGCTCCCTCCTCCCAAATTCCAAATGATGGTTAACCTGTTGTGGAATCTCAGGCCAGAGTGTGACTTTTAAACAAGGATGAGCCCAAATCCTTCATTGTTTGGTGTGATGTCTGAAAGCTAGGGCTGAGGCCACCCGGTAAGCTTTGTGGCTAAACGGGGATTGGAAAACCTGTTATACCACACTACTTTTGAATGGGGGCTCTGTGTGTGACATGCTGAAAAAGAAATCCGCCCAAGAAAAGCTGACTTCTGTGACATGTACACGTTAGAGAAAGAAGCAGGCTTCTGTGATTTCACATGACTTCTGCCGTTTTTCCTGTTACTCTTTTGCCAGTCATGGGAAAAGGCTAGGGCTCACCCCATCATCCACTAGCAGTCCTGCTCAGTCATTCTCCTCCCTCCACCTTGGAGGGAGCACGGGTGTTGTCTGTCTGCTTTCAAGCATATCCTTGCAATCATAAGGATTCAAGGTTTTTCAGTTTTGTTTTTGAAATTAAATTCAAGGTTCTTGGGCAGCTAAGTTCTGCACCCAGTCCCTTCATTCCCACCCACCCTCATTCCAGCAAGATTGCAAAACACAGACAAGTTCTGGTGATTGTAATGCAGCGTGCGTAATGTGGTGTGTTCCAGTCAACAACACACAGCTGTTGGAAGAAATCATAGTCCAGTGATGGATGATAAATGTACGGTTATTTTCAGAATAAACTCAGACAGAGGAAAGTGTGGAACAGAGACAGATGAGCATTCAGGCAAACATACTCATGGACATACGTTTCTGTAAGTATGTTGTGCCACCCGATCTAAAATGAGGCAGTCAACATTGATTCTGTGCAAATCTTTAATCTCATCCCTGTGCATTGCGCACATGGTGCCTTAATCACTGTGTCTGGAGCGGTGTGCCATATGGGGCAAAGCAGTCCATCTGGTGATCTGCTCCCACTTCAGCGGGAAGGGAATGAGGCTGTGTTGGATGGAGAGGCTTCCCTCTTCCATATTGCACACCCTCCTTTCTGGTTGCTCATTTGTCGACTCCACTTGGATGCAAGAAAGATGCTGGTGGAGATAGTCTTTTTACCTACAGTATGCACAACACGTCTGTCATTCTTTCCACATGAGTTATGCTGGCTGGCTGGGGGTTCTGGGAGCTGCAGTCCAAGAACATCGGGCAGACTAAAAGTAGAGAGGCACTGATTCTGGACAACTTTGTGTGTTCATTTGGGTAGCTGGGTATGTCTTATGCGAAAGACTTTAAGATGGGCCCCGCTGAGCTACAGCTTGGCAGTGAAACATTCATAGAATCATAGAGTTGGAAGAGACCCCAGGAGCCATCCAGCCCAACCCCTTGGCCTGCAGGAGCCCACATCAAAGCACTCCCAGCAAATGGCCATCCAGTCTCTGTCTAAAAACCTCCAAAGAAGGAGACTCCACCACACTCCATTGAGGCAGCAGATTCAATTGCCAAACAACTCTGACCGTCAGGAAGTTCTTCCAGGTGTTTAGGTAAAATCTCTTTTCCTGTAGTTCGAATCCATTGCTCCATGTCCTCATCTGAAGCAGCAGAAAACAAGGTTGCTCCATCTTCAACATGACATCTCTTCAACTATTTAAGCATGGCTACCATGTTACCTCTTAACCTTCTTTTCAGCAAGCTAGACATACCCAGCTCCCTAAGCTGCTCCTCATAGGGCATGGCTTCTAGACCCTTCACCATTTTGGTCGCCCTCCTCTGGACACACTCCAGCTTGTCAATATCCTTCTTGAAATGAGGTGCCTTGTGTTGCCCCCACTATCCCAGATGTCCCCTCACAGCCCCAGTTCACTGGTACTGGAAATACATTACCTGTCTCACTTGACAGTAACTGGCCAACCTGGATCAGTATCTTCCTCATCAGCTCTTGTGTTCAGCAAACAAAAAAGAGTTCATGGGCAGGGGAGCATATGTGATCTTGTACTGCCCGCTCAGGCTGTGCAGCAAGAGTTTTGATTAAAGAAAATCCCACTCCTCAAAGTGCTTTGACACCAATATATGCATTTTTGTCAGTGCACATATCCATCCTGCCCTTCACAGCAACTGTAGACTTCATGTGTAAACAGGACCTCACTGTTTGCTCAGGTGGATCTCACTGATCAGGCAAATGCAACAGCTGTGTTTCCCTCCTCTTCTCTGGAATGCCAGGAGGAGGTCACAAGCATTCACTTCTGCTGCTACTATAAGAATTGTTGTTACGTCTGAATGGTACTAAATTCTATTTAAGTTTAAACTTTCGTTTGATAGCAAGCTGGTATTATAAAGTATGGGTTGATCTATTTAAGCAAATCAGAGTTTCCCAGGTTTGGATGTGACAGTAAATTTTTAAAAGCAGGTATTTCCAGTGTCATCACAGCCATTTTGGAAAAGAAGAAAGGGGGAAGTGTGTAAGTCTGGGTCACTAAAGTGTGATTTGGCAGCATTTTCACAAAATTGTGATTAACACTATTTCTGAACCAAACCACTGTCTGTAAAAGAAAGCCATTGACTCCATTTTGACAGAATATAAGTGTATGTTTTAATTCTTGACAGGCCAGTTTAAACAGAAACTTACATTATTTCAGGCTTTTAAAAACTAGAGTCTAAAAAGTTTTATTCTTTTTAACGCATCTCTTTTTATGTACCCTGTTTTGTAGCACAGGAAGTTCTTGATAACTTGAAAGACCGCTGGTATCAGGCTGACAATCCGCCTGCTGATCTCTTGCTGAACGAGGAAGAATTCCTGTCTTTCCTTCATCCAGAGCACAGTAGAGGGATGTTGAAGTTTATGGTGAAGGAAATTGTCCGGGATCTGGGTATGTGTGTGTCTCACATTGCAAACTCATGCCAATAGGCTTACAGTGCTGGTATGTCTGATGGACAGATGCACACTAGGACTAAGATCTGTTGGCTGATGTTGGTGACAGCAGGAGAAGGGGAGATAGACAGAATTGCGAAAATTCTGGGGTATATGAAAGGTGGTGCTGAGCAGACAGCACCTTCTACTTTTGGAGTCTCATCCAAATGCTGAGAAAGTCAAAGGCCTTCTTTCTGGAGACAAAGGCTCAAATTCCTGCTCAGCCATGGAAAGCCACAGGGTGACCTTAGGGAATTCACACTGTTTCAGCCTCAGAGGAAGGCAAGGGCAATCCCCCTCTGAACAAATCTTGCCAAGAAAAACCAATAATAAGTTCACCTTAGGGTTGCCACAAGTCAGAAATGACTTGAAGGCACACGGCAACAACAAGCACTATGTCATGACCTGGTACTGTTGTAAACATGGCATTGTGGGAGAAGATGGCCCAGCTGGTCAGTAATTGCAGTTGTTGTGGGCTACCTGAAATACTTCTAGTGAAAGGTAAGTGCTAAAAATACCAACACTCTATGCAATGCTGGGCTTTCAGTTGCCAGAAGATGGAGCCCCAGTCCCAGTTCAGGCTTCTTGTCTCTGGCCTTACCATTCCACTTACCGGTTCTGTGTTCTGCTTCTGTTCAGTCATATCAAACATATTCCCTCTGATGCCCATTTCTTGTGGCTTCATAGCTCCCTTGGCCCCTGCCAAAGCCTCAGAGTCCTGGCAAAACACACAGTGAATTGGGCCAGTTTATGTCAACATGTGCAAAAGTTAACAAAGTGTAGTTATTGTTTAGTTTTCCATTACACATGGAAGTGGCTGTATTTTATCTTTCTTTTCCTTCAGTGAGCTTAGAATGACAACATGATTCTTTTTCCTGTCCTTTTCTGGGCAACAACCCTTAGTTCTTACATAAAAGAAGATTACTTATCCACACTCATCCAGTGGAGATGGGATTTGAATTTTGGTCTCGGCCAACACTTCTAGTGCCAACACTGTAACATTGAGGGTAGGCAACTTGGTATCATTCAGATAGTTTGGATCATAACTCCCATGAACCACAGCCAGCATAGATAGTTGATAGGGAGGGCATCAGGCTAAGTATCTCAGTACTGCCTGCTAGGCTGTAACTGCAATGCACATTTCTTTATTATATTTTTACTCTACTTTTCAGTTAGATACCATTTCCCAAAACAGTTCACATCAGCCAGAACAGTGAATTAACTTACAGACTTAAGCCATTGCTACACTAGACTCTTATAGTGCTATTATCCCACTTTCAACATCCTATGGAATCCTGGGGTGTGCAGTTTTTGGAGAGGCCGCAGACCTTAGTCTTACAGATTAGAAATGCAAAATATGTAGGGAAAATGGAGGCTAGAGGGAGATTGTCATAACTGTTATGTCTGTCATGTACAGGATAACTCCAGTCTGAGACATTCAGCTTAGAGGGTTGCAGAAGCTTTATTCAGAAAACTTTAGAGTAACAGCAGCACATTCTGGCAATGGCCAAGACTAGAAAACTACAGGATTTTCAGCACCTTATAAGCTGTAACATTACAAATTTGCACAGGCAAGCATCCTGTTTGACAGCTAATTAAAACACCTTTTCCAGGCTTGTGTCCCACCTACCAACTACATAACCTTGAAGCTGCATTGGTTCCCTCTTACCAAAGTTCAGTTAAAATAACATTTTAAAATAAAAAACAAAAAACAATCACTGTTTCTCACTCGCTTCCATCATCAAAGCACTAGATGGCATCATCTTGCATGGTAGGGAGGACAAAGCTGACCTGATGCTATCCCACTCTTCTGCCATTGCGCTCAGAGTGGGTTATAACATAAAACAAATTGTACATAAAAATAAAATTGAAACAGTCATTTTAAAACTGAGTGGGCCACAGCTTGGTGTGCCAGACTCTCAGAGCATTATGTTCTCTCTAGTAATGAGCAGAGGGTAGGACTGATTGGTGTCATCCTTGGCATGGTTTTCTTTCTGGTTCCAGGGATGTCCTGGGCCCAGTGCTGTTCAACATCCTCATCAATGGCTTGGATGAAGGAGTAGAGGGCATGCTGATCAAATTTGCAGATGACACCAAATGGGGAGAGGTTGCTGATACTCCAGAGGACAGGATCAAAATTCAAATGATCTTGACAGATTGGAGAACTGGGCCAAAGCTAACAAAATGAATTTCAACAGAGAGAGATGTAAGGTCCTACACCTGGACAGAAAAAATGGAATGCATAAATATAGGATGGGGGACATGTGGCTGGATAGCAGTACATATGAAAGGGATCTAGAAATCTTGGTAGATCACAAGCTGAACCGAAGTCAGCAGTGTGATGCGGCAGCCAAGAAAACCAACGTGATTCTTGGTTACATCAATAGGAGTATGGTGTCTAAATTGAGGGAGGTAACGGTACCACTCTATTCTGCTTTGGTTAGACCTCACTTGGAATACTGTTTCTAGTTCTGGACACCTCAGTTCACGAAGGATATCAACCAGCTGGAGCGTGTCCAGGGACGGGACATGATAGCCATGTTTAAGTATTTGAAGGGATGTCATGTCGAGGAGGGAGTGGGCTTGTTTTCCACTGCTCCAGAGACTAGGACAAGGAGCAATGGATTTAAGCTGCAGGAAAGGAGATTCCATTTGAATCTCAAGAAGAACTTCCTGATGGTCAGAGCTGTTCAGCAGTGGAATATGCTGCCTGGGAGTGTGGTGGAGTCTCCTTCTTTGGAGGTTTTTAAGTGGAGGCTGGATGGTCATCTGTTGGGAGTGCTTTGATGTGGGTTCCTGCATAGCAGGGGGTTGGACTGGATGACCCCTGTGATCTCTTCCAACTCTGATTCTATGATTTCTTTGTAGTCTCATTCTGGGGTACTTAGGAGGGAACAAATGGTCATAAGCAGCAAGGTGGTTGTCCAGTTCAGAAATAGGAATACAGGCTTGGTATCCCTCCACCCCTGAATTGGACAACTTAGTTTAAATAGTACAAAACCTGCCATTGTTTTGGTTTCTGTCCTCACCCCCCCACCCCCATAGCATTAAATATTCAGATTTTTCTGAAGTTTCACCCAGCAGTGATGCCACGGTTGTGAAGCCTTCCCCATCCATTTGACAGTGTGCTGGAAGCAGAAAGCTCAACAGAATGTACTTTGGCAGAGGTGTTTGACTCATGTTTTGTGGGTGGGGAGGCTTTTTATTTCTTTTGCATTTTTTTTATTTATTTATTTTTTCCTTTTTGCAGATCAAGATGGTGACAAGAAGCTTACTCTTTCTGAGTTTATCTCTCTACCTGTTGGCACAGTGGAAAATCAGCAAGCCCAAGATATTGATGATGACTGGGTGAAAGACCGAAAGAAGGAATTTGAGGAGGTGATTGATGCAGACCACAATGGCATTGTCACCATGGAAGAATTAGAGGTGAGTGTCTCAGAGAGAGCTGGCTGTGGGTATTGCAGATAAATACCATTTGCATGCAGTTCAAATTGTCCAAAGCCTGGGAAGAAAAAAAAGCCTCCCAGAATAATCCAGCCAACATAGCTTTCCTGAGAATTGTCCAAAGCAGTGATTTTTCCAAAGCCTGATTATGAACACCTTCACGTGAGCCTTAGTTGAAATCCTCTCCAAGGTGAACATGGTTGGATTCCTTCCCTCCCTTGCTCTCCCAAAGCCTAATTCCCCTCTTTATTTTTGATGGTTAGGGGAAGCTGGTTTCTCTTTAAAAACAAATTTACAGTCACTGGTGATATATCTAGTAGCTTGTAAGTATGGTTAGCCAGTGGACTACAACCCTGGAGAACAGGGTTCATTCCCTGCTTGGCATGGAAACCAACTGACTGATTTTGGGTGCGTCACAAATGCTCAGCCCCCAGAAAATCCCATGATAGGTTCATCGTAGGATCACCATAAGCTGGAAACAACTTGAAGGCATGCAGCAACAAGAAGTATGGTATGCTGGTAGTAATTTTGTTGTTGTGTGTCTTTAAGTCATTTCTGACTTATGATGGCCCTAAGATTACACTGTCACAGAGTTTTCTTGGCAGAATTTGTTCAGAATGGGTTTGCTCTTATCTTCTGCTGAACCTGAAAGAGTAAGATATGCCCAAGGTCACTCACTAGGTTCCTGTGGCCAAGCAGGGGTTTGAACCTTGGACTCCTGATTTCCTACTTCAGTACTCAAACCACCACACCATGTTATACTTTTCTGGAAAAAAAATCAGATGCAAAGAGATAAGGTTCTCCTACTTCCATGTTGCGTTTTATAAAGCCAGGTCACTGGTGCTGATGTGAACATCTCTCCTTCTTCCAGAGTTGCTAAAAAGACAGTCATTCAGTATTTAATCTTGACTTCAGTTTTAGCTCTCATTTGTTTCTGTTCTAACAACCACAAAGTGGTGTATTTTGTAGTTGGTATTTCAGCCATGTGTTGAAATGATGTTTGGGATAGTTCTGTTTTTAATCTCTGAAGAGTATGCCATGAACAGTGTGTGTCTGTTGGAGTCTTCTCATAGGAGGGAAGAGTCACAGTGGGAGGAATCGCAGTTCTACCACTTGAACAACAGTGTTTTGTCCAGGAATGGATGTCTCCCCATCGGTAATATTCTTGGGGGACGGGGGAGTCTTGTTAGGAGTTCCTGACCATGGAGGTTGTGCCTTAAGAGTTTCTTGTATTTCTAACAGTACACTTAATCAGTAGGTTTTACCATTCCAAAGTAAACTACTCTAAACTCTAGTTAAGCCCGAGTAAACTCTGTTTTTCCACAGATGCCATTGCTGAGCTAACACAGTTCTGCAAGTACGCTATATCAGTAACAGATGGGGGACAGCTGCCGCCTCCTGGAGCATCCTGTCCAACCTCATACCATTAGGACTTTCCCCTTGATGTTTAGTGTAATTTGCCCCTCTGCACTCCCTACCCATTGTTTCTGGCCGTGTCCTCTGGAGGCCCGGGCCTTAAATGGCTTGCAAAGAGAGAAGATGGGCTCAGAGTAATAACTTTTCTTCCTGCTCTGATAAGTTACAGACACAACATCAACACATCCACACCCAGGGCAGTACCAGTCTCTTGACTGGTACTGAAAGGGCAGCACTTTCAGTAGGCAGTTGCCTCCTAAAAGGAATGTTTCATTTCATTTCATTTTATTTCGTGAACCCACAGCAGATGATCTGGATGGGGGCCAAAGCTCAATCCCTAGTGCATCAGGAGATAAATTGATTTTGTGTTCAAGTGTGATATACTTCCTCCAGCAGCAAGAGCCATAGTTGTTAAGAGTGTTCATCTAGGACTTGAGAGATCCAGATTTGAATCCTTCCTATCTTTGGGCCATTGCACATTTTGTCAGCCTGATCTGTCTCATAAATTTGTTGCATAGATAAAGGAGAGAGGGAGTAGTAATATCTACATTGCCTTGAGCTCAGCTTATAGGAGGAAAGGAGAGATGTAAAGATAGTCATTAATACTTGGCTGCTGTAGTGCATTAGCTCACAGAAGGTGCAGTAATGAAACATTGGGATTGGCAAATCTGCACATAACATCACAGAGCAAGACTTGCTGATTGTTACACACTGGGATTGTACTTGGACCTTTGCTGTGATTTGGTCCTCAGGAGCAACCAAGATCCTGGGTTCCAAAAGCACACAGACTCCAAGCCTAGACTGTGTTCTAGCTGGGTAGGAAATCCAGGGCATGAATTCTTAAATTTCAAGCCTAGATACACAAGAAGCTGCTGTGAACCCATTCATCTTGTTCCTTATTAGTCAGGCTTCATTAGGAATACTGTGACCAGTTCTGGTGTTACAGTTAAGAAGGCTGTATCAGGAAGTCATAGGATGGTTTGAAAAAGGCAACAAAGATCAATAAGGGAAACTGCTGGAAGGAAAGAGGGAAGGAATTTAAACTTCAGAAGAAAAGACTGCCGTGGGATGCAACTGCACTTTTCAGATACAAGAAAGGTTGTCACAAGAAGGGAAAAATGCGTTCCTTCTTATCGCAGAGATAGAGACTAGATGCAGTAAGCCTGTGTTATAGGAGGATAGATTTCAACTGGATGTCATAAGAGACTTCTTGGGTGGAAGAGCCATTTAACAATGATTGCCACACGGAGTGATAGGCTCTCCCTTTCTCTCCCTTCCTCTTCATGTGGAGGCTAGGCAACTAAAAGCTGGGGTCATTCTACCTCTGTGCAGTGAGGCAGGGGTTGGTTTGTATGACCCACAGTTCCCTCCTCGTCTCTATGATTTATGTTATACCACAGGTATTCTCAGGAAAGAGTTGTTCCATTGTTACTTGCTCTGAACTAGCAGTGCCTCTCTAGGGTCTCCAGAAGAGGCTTTTCATATCACCCAATGTCATAACCTTTTTAAGTAGAGATGCCCAGGGTTAAAATTGGGACCTTCTGCATACATTCCAGACGCTCTGCTGCTGAGCCTCAGTGCCACCCAAATCCAGTTCCTCATTCTGAAAGTTCAGAATGGTCAGAGCTGACGGTCAAAACTGTGCAGCAGTGAAATATGTTGCCTTGAAGTATGGTAGAGTCTCTGGATGGCCATCTGTTGGGAGTGCTTTGATGTGCGTTCCTGCCTGGCAGAATGGGGTTGGATTGGATGGCCCCTATGGTCTCTTCCAACTCTATGATTCTATGAGAACGGTTAGGGAAGTCCATGGCTTTCCGTTTAGGCAGTGCTTAACTTCCGCAATGATAGTTCAAACAGGTCGTCTAGCACCTGCTGCTCAGTTTATCTGATGGCATGGGGGAGGACCAGTAGATATTTTCTTTACTTGCAATGTCATAGTATCAACAGCCATTTCTGCACTAGAAAGGCCTCTCTCTAAACTGCAAACACCAGGATTCCAGAGGATGTTGAAAGTGGAATAGTAGCACTATAACTGTCAGGAACTTAATCCACATACACAAATAGCACAGTGCATAAACACTATTTATTTTGAGTGAGATACATCGTGCAGGACTTCAGTGAAAGAACTGAGGCAATTAGCAGATTCAAACGCATAAAATACCAAGAAGTTTCCCTCCTGCCTGCAAGAGACCTTGAAGCCATGTAAGCCTGGCAGCGCTTATCAGTACATTCCTAGCTTTTGTTTACCTAACGGTCTCTGGTTCCCATACCTTTGTTACAAGCAAGTAGCTAATTCAAAACCTACTGCGTATCCCATTACTATAATATGGATGGCAACCCAACATCCTGCCCGTCCGGAAAAAAAAACGTAACTAAAAAAGGCAGAATATGCGTGAGACTAAGGGAAAGGGAAGTTAGTAAGTGGCAGAAAGAACAACAGTCAAGTTGATGCAAATGGGAAAATGCGTTATTACGTAGGGAAAGGTGAAGCCGTTGAAGAGGTCGTCTTGCTGGAATTACTGGGGGAAGCGGGGTCAGTTTCTGAAGAGGAATTCAAAGAGGAATTCAGAGGAGCTGGTTTCAGTAAGCTGGAATGAAAAACAGGGTGGATGAGTTCATAAGTGTCAGGCAAGGAAAGTTCAAAACTGACATCATTAATGACCGGCTTGATTGGGAAGAGACCAATGTATTTAGGGGAGAGTTTTTTGGATGGACGATCAGGGGTAAGGTGTTTTGTGGAAAGGTAGACAAGATCCCAGGTTTGTAAGCAGGGTTAGCACAGTGCTTTCTATCTGCAAAGTGTTTTTGGGTAGCTGGAAGTTTCAAGAGCAGAACGGACAGCAGTCCAAGTTGAGGTTTCTGAGTCCAGGAACCTACTGATGGGGGAGATGTTGCAGTGAGGGTGTTCGGGAGTGGGGGAAATGGCCTCGGGCTGGTTCCATAGATTACTTCAAAAGGAGTTTTACCAGTGGAAGAGTGTAGGGCAGAGTTGTATGCAAATTCAGTGAAGGGGAGAAGGGGGACCCAATTGTTTTGGTTGGAGTTAATAAAGCAGTGAAGGTATTGTTCTAGGGTTTGATTGATGCGTTCAGTCTGTCCATCATTCTGTGGATGATGGCTGCTGCTGAGTTTTTGGGTAACGCCGATAGATTTAAGGAGAGCAGTTCGGAATTTGAATGTGAAGATGGGTTCTGTATTAGAGATGATAGTTGAGGAGAGACCATGTAGTTTCCAAATGTTGTGTATGAAAAGGTCAGCTAGTTTTTCAGCTGTGGGTACTTGTTTGAGAGGAATGAAGTGAGATTGCTTGGAGAAGTGATCAGTGACAACCCAAATGGTGTGGAAGCCGTGGGAGTTGGGGAGACCAACGATAAAGTCCCAAGAAATAACATCCCAAGGGGAAGAGGGTGCAGGAAGGGAGTGGAGAAGCCCTTGTGGTTTAGATGTAGACAATTTGCAGGTGTTGCAGATTGGGCAGTTTTTTATGTATTCTTGGACGTGTTTTGTGAGTCCAGGCCAGTGGAAATGTTTTCTGATGGTGTGGAGTATTTTAAGGAAACCAAAACGTCCAGCAGGCTTGGAGTCGTGGTGCTTTTTTAAAATTTCAGATCTGCAAGATTGGGGAATGTAAATTTTGGTTCCGACGAAAGCCAAGTCATTAGCCCATGAAATAGAGTCTTTGTGGCTTTGTAGCCAGGTGTCTGTTGCATAAGCGGATTTTAGAGTTTGTTGAAAGGTAGAGTCCAGTAAAGAGGAAGCAGAGTGGCAGGCGCGTTCTTGCGCGTGCGTTGTGACTTGAAGTCCAAGTGTGTCGGGGGTAAAAAGAGTTTTCTCTTTGGATGGAGCAGAGAAGGTTGGTGACTTGTGGCAAGGGAGTCTGGAGAGTGGATCAGCTAAAGTATTTGTCTTTCCTGGTTTGAAGATGATTTTGAATTTAAAGCGTTGGAAAAATTCTGCCCAACATGCTTGTTTGGGAGTTAGCTTCCTGGCGGTTTTCAGTGTTTCAAGGTTGCGATGGTCGGTCCATACTTCGAAGGGAAGTTTGGCACCTTCCAGGAAATGTTGCCAGGTGGAGAGGGCAAAGTGGATGGCCATGGCTTCTTTTTCCCAAATTGACCAGTTACGTTGGGATGCAGAGAATTTCTTTGAGATGAAGGCGCATGGTTTAATGTGGCCATCGTTGTCGTATTGGAGGACTGCTGTTCCCGTGGCCAAATCGGAGGCATCAGTTTGAATTATAAATTCCTTTTCAGTATTTGGGAATAGGAGTAGCGGCTCTGAGGTGAATTTTTGTTTCAGAGTGTCAAAGCCGGTTTGACACTTGGTGGACCAGATGATTTACTTGGAATGGCTATTGTTATTGGGGCCCTTTTTCAGAAGGTCGGTGAGTGGGAGCGCAATTGTGGCAAACCTCTCTATGAAGTTGTGGTAAAAGTTTGCAAAACCAAGGAATTGTTGTAGCTGTTTTCTGGTTTTAGAGGCCGACCAGTTCAAAATTGTATCAGTTTTGGAAGGGTCCATGTTTAAGGTGTTGTTGCATACTCAGTACCCCAAATAGTCAAAAGTTTATGTGTGAAATTCACATTTTGAAAGTTTCACAAGTTCATTGTCTATAAGTCTTTGTAAAATAGTTTGCACAAGTTTGGTGAGATCTGCAAGGTTTTCTGAATAGATTAAAATGTCATCTAGATAAACAACAACACCATCATAGAGGAGATCTTGCAAAACAGAGTTGAGGAACATCTGGAAGGCGGTGGGGCCAGCTTGTAATCTAAAAGGCAGAACAGTCCATTGGTAGTTACCCAGAGGGGTTTAGAAGGTAGTTAGCCATTCACTTTCAGGGTCCATTCTTATTCTGTGGAAAGCCTCTTTGAGGTCTAATTTAGTAAAGAATTTGCCCTTGATCAATTGGTTCATAATATGCACCGTCAAAGGAATCAGGTTACGCATTAGGTAATACTGCCTGATGGATTAAATTATAGTTCACAATGAGCCTTGGGTCTCCTCCATCTTTTTTCTTATGGAAAAATATCGGGCTTGCAGTAGGGGTGGATGAGGGCTTAATGAATCAGCGTTGCAAGTTTTTATTTAGAAATTTCTTTAGCGCTTCTAGCTCTTGCTTGTTCATAGGGTATATCTTGGGTTTGGGAATTTTGGCTCTATCTGTTAATTGTAGTTTGCAGTCAAAGTCTCTATGTGGAGGTAGTTTGTCTGCTTCATGGTCTTCGAATGCTTTCTGCAGGTCCCAATACTCTTGTGGGATTTTCTGCAGTTCCTCGGGACTTAATTTAAGTGCTGTTTTGGGTGCTGACAGTTCGGGCACTAGTTTAGCATCATTAGCATGCATGAACAATTGTTGGGTCCAGTCAAATTGGAGGTTGTGCTTTTTTAGCCAATCATATCCAAGAACTACTTGGAACCCAATTTTGTTTGGTACTAGAAATCTTAATCGCCCTTGTATGTTCCCCACTTGAACAGGTATGGGTCTGGTCCTTTCTCTTACTCGGCCCCCGGCCATGGGTAAGCCATCCACTTGAGACAATTTGACGGCTTTCTTAAGGGGTTCAAAATTTACTGCAAGTTCTTTGGCCACTATGGGGTTCAATAATCTAGTGGTGCAGCCTGAATCAACCAGGGCCTGGTACATTCACAGTTTCCTATCGGTTCCTTGCAAAGTCACTGTAACATATACAAGACGAGTTTTAGCTGTACTTACATTCACAGATTGGTCTGGGTCCCACTTGTCACTGTCCGATTCGGAAGCAGTTATGGGGCTATCCTCGCCATCGCAAGCTCTAGTGGAGGTCCCACCAGTGGGACGCTTGGTTGGTGGCTTCGGAGTCTCAGCTTTACGGGAAACAGGCTTGGTGGAAGGAGTTACGGGCTTTTCTTTGGTGGACTTCTTTTGTGCCTGACATTCACTGGCGATGTGGACTTTCTTCCCACATAAAAAGCAGGTGCCCTCTCTGAGCTGTTTTTTCTTTTCCTCGCTGCTTAGGAAAGTGGTCTTGCGGGGTGCTGGGGTTCAGCGACTGCTTTCTTGGGCTTGTCTCTGCCGGGTGAGCTGGACACTTTCCATGATGCTCTCCACTTGTCCAGCCAGTTTCATCCATCCCAAGAGGCTGGCAGGATCTCCTTGCATGAGACAGCATTCCAGTATGGTGGGGTTCAATCCATCTCAGAAAAATTGCTTGAGTATGTCATCCTTTCATGCTAGCACTTTAGTGGCCAATTTTCTGAACTCACGGGCATATTCTCTGACGGTTCCTTTTCCTCGTCATAGTTTTTTGAGTTGGTATCTGGCTTGTTCTTGGAAGAAAGGGTCTTCCAGTCTTTCTCTGAGGCAGTGCATGAACAGCTGTAGATCAGCTGTTTCTTCAGCTCGTGAGTTGAAAAGACTGGCGGCCCACTCTGCTGCTTCGCCCTGAAGGTGCTGACTCAGGTATCTAACTCTGGCAGCATTGTCTGGGAAGCTGTTTCCGTAGTTGACCATGTAATTTGAAGCCATGTTAAGAAAGTATGTCAGGGTGGCGCCGTCTCCATTATAGGTGGTCTTCAACTTTTGGAGTGGGCTGGGACCCACTTGGGGAGCCTGTATTCCCGGAGGGGCCGGAGCACGCCCAATCTAGGGTACCAGGATTCTCCAGTTGTGTAGTTGAGCTCTCAGTTTGGATATCTCTTCTCATTGTTTCTCCACTTCTTCTTCTCTGGCTAGCAGTTGTTCCATCAAGTTAGTTTCGACGATTGAAGTGTCCCATGTTGTCGTGCGGCAATGTTGTCGTCGTGCCGTTTCAGGTCTCCCCCCCAGGCCCAGGTTTGGCCTGTAATCGGGGTGGTCAGAGGGACCGATGGTCACGCCTTGGCTCGAACATCCTCCAAGGGCTGGCTGGGGTTCGTTTCGTCTCTTTCGGTGATTCCATCGCCTTTGACGACTCTACCGGCCGCTCCTTCTTCCGGTGGATCTTCTTCAGATTTTTGGAACATGTTGTAGTCTTTGCACAGTTGAGTTCCTTCACTCTGTCAGGAACTGAATCCACAGACACAAATAGTACAGTGCACAAACACTATTTATCTTGAGTGAGATACATCGTGCAGGGCTTCAGTGAAAGAACTGAGGCAATTAGCAGATTCAAAAGCGTAAAATACCAAGAAGTTTCCCTCCCGCCCACAAGAGACCTTGAAGCCGTGTAAGCCTGGCAGCACTTATCAGTACATTCCTAGCTTTTGTTTATCTAACGGTCTCTGGTTCCCATACCTTTGTTACAAGCAAGTAGCTAATTCAAAACCTACTACATGTCCCATTGCTATAATATGGAGGGCAACTCGACAATAACAGTCTAGTTTGGAAATGGCCAAAGAGTTGGAAGGGACTGCAAGGGCTATCAAAACAGAACCCCTCCCCAACCAAAGCACTCTTGAAAGATGTCCATACAACCTGTCTCAAGACCTCAAAATAAGGAGAGCCCATGACCCTCTGAGGCATTCTCTTCCACTGCCAGGGGGCTGGCAGCTAATGCCTTGGGGACCAGCAGTGGTCCAGGAACCACTACTTGGAGTACCCTGGATCTAGCTAACCTTTTCCTTCCCTTTCCCCAGGAGTATATGGATCCCATGAATGAGTACAACGCCTTGAACGAAGCCAAGCAGATGATTGCTGTGGCTGACGAGAATCAGAACCACCACTTGGAGCAGGAGGAGATCTTGAAATACAGCGAGTACTTCACCGGCAGCAAACTCATGGACTATGCCAGGAATGTCCACGAGGAGTTCTGAGCGCTCAGCGGCGCCCCCCCCCCAGCCTCTCAATGCACCTTCTTGCTTTCAAAAACAAAACAAAGAGAGAAAAGAAAGTTAACCTGTTGCTGCTATATCTGTGTTCTGTGTGTATACAGTGTGATGTTTTAGACTTTATTTTTTAAAAAAAGAAAGCCGTCCGCATATATTTAAAAAAAAAAGCAAAGAAAGAGACCACTCTCTTTCCTTCAAGAGGGGAAGGATCCAGCAGGACAGGATCTGGATAAGTTCCCAATAAGGTTCCCTCATGCCAACTTTTCCTGTGGGAGCTTCAATTCTGTCCTCTGAAGGCTGCTCTCAAGCCTCTCATGCTTCTGCTTGACTCCTGAAAGGCACTTGTATTATCTGAGGACCACATGTCTTGACCGTGGGCGTGGGGAGAAAGGACTGTCTGTGTGGAAATGGGGGGTGTTAATTTACTCTTGCATTTGCAGGTAAGAGTTGCTACCTGAAAAGAAGTTGCATTTTCCATAGCTGTAGTCCTTTCTACCCTGGGTTGATGAGTCTCTTTTTGAAGAGTGAAGCAGTGGAGATGTTCCATGTCAGAATACCGATTGCCTGCAACTGGATTGAACAGGCTGCTTCACTTCTAATTTGTACTCCCTCCTTACAGTCTTGAAACATGTTCTTGTTCAGGCCACCTTGTTTGCTCTCCGTGCATTTTTCTTTCTTTGAAACTCAAATGGTTTCTGTTCCCTTCTCCATTGCTGTCTTAGGACAACAGGGCCTGTCAGCCTTTTTACACACTGTGTGATGCTCTTTCTGATTTAAAAGCAAGCTGCTCGCCAACATTTATCTCTCTCATTTCTAAAGTGATCAGTGCATCATAAATGTGTCTTAAGTATGTGGGGTCTAAAGAAAAGCATTAAATTCCATCTAGCATTGGTAGGCCACTGCCAAAATAGGCCAGTATTATCCAGCGCATTTGTATTCTCCCTGGTTTGATGCCCATATAGAACATGTTTAGCCTACCGTGGTGCTCATGTCACTTTATGCAATATAAACTCCTTGCATGCTGGTTCCAGAAGTCCTTGTGTGATTAAAAAAAACAGCATGCTGAATCTACAGGAGCTCTTTCATGAAGGGAGTGGGCTTCTCTGAGGGCATTTCCTCAGTTGCAGTGTTGTGTTTTCCAAAATGAGTGTCCAGGGCTTTTAGCAGACTTTACCACATCAGGCCATGTTGGAATATTCCATGCACACTGAAAACCTCTTCCTTGCGTGTTATATGGCTGAGCTTGAAAGTTCTCTCCAGAGCTGTCTCTGCTTAGGTTACACTTTATGCTGGGGATTTGAAATTGGCCCTCACTTCCACCACCGTGGCACTCCTCCACACAGTTGCCACATTTGCCCTCTTCAGGGATGGAACGTTCCTCCCCCCCACAAACATTGTTGTGATGCATTGTTTCTCAGGTTTTTGCAAAGATTAAAAAAAATTGCCCTCAGAATCAGTGGTACGTATGGGTTTTCTATCCCACCCCCAATTTGACTTTACATCTTCCAGGAATTGGCGGAGAGGCATTTGGTCTGGCAGCGCAGAAATCTGGTATGTTTCCCCTCTCTGCCCTGAAAGCTATCTCTTTGTGCTCAAAAATGGCAGAGGGAGTTATATTCAAAAGAGAAGTATTCACACACTCAGCTGTCTTGCCATTGTCACCTGAGTTGGCACAGTTATAACAAATGTCTTGTTGATTTGTAGAAACCGGCTCTTAAGACATCTGCCTGTAGCTTATGGGAATATGCTTTTAACCCAGGATGCTCTGTTGATCAAGGTCTACCCTCCCCATCTCCCCCTGTTTTATTTTAAAGGAAGAACTTGCCCAGTGACTGGGCATCTGTGCTGCATCTCTGTAGAACTGCCTTCCAATGGTGCTTTCTAAGACAATGAATGCTTTTATGAGGAATAATCATTAACCAGGTTCTCTCCAGACACTCTCTGCTCTCTTAATGAAACTAGAGCTTGGGAAAGTTACTTTGTTGGAGCACAGTTCCCAGAAGGCCTAGCCAGCATGTAGTTTTTCCAAGCTCAAATAGAGGGCTGAAGCTTAAAAGGCACACAGTGGGGCTTGAAAGTTACTGCTGAGGTGAGAGGTTTTGCCCGGAGATATTTTACTTCATATAAATGGGATTAATTCAACTCTCACCCCTTTTACAAGAACCAAGGCTTGTTCTTTCAAAATTTCAGCTAATGGTGTCTGATATAACTTTATTCTCTTTAATATAATATAAATACATGTAATGGTGTGTGTCTTTCTTTTTGTTTATCTCCAGTTTTAGCTCAGATAGAGTTGGCTTCGTGTGTAAAGTAATTTGAGAAGGCAGTTCCTTTTGACAAGAGTGGGGAGGAATGGTAGAGATTAAAGTTTGAAGGAGTCTAGCAACTAATTATGTGATAACCCTGCTGCTTCCTGAGATGCTGCCGGTCAGTGTAGCCCATACTTGGCTACATCAGAGGCACAGTGGTGTAGCTGGGGATGGTGGTGCGGAAGGTCTGCCCTGGGCAGCACATTTTTGGGGGCGCCCAAATCAAACGGAATCCACCTCCATAGTCTACTAACATCCGTCCCCGCCTACCTTTCCCTTTTGGTATGCGCCAGCCAGCTGCTTTCACGAGGTGCATGGCTCCTGGGGTGAACCAAGTCAGAATGCCTGGAGGAGGGGAGGGGAAGGATCTGCCCACCATTTTCTCCCTTACTGTTGGTGGCTTAGCTGCTGAGAGAGCTCCCGTTACCATCACAGCCACCATCCCAGGGCAAAGGGCAAAGTGTCCAGCTGCCGGTTCACTTTTTCCCTGCCTCCTCGTTAGTAGTAATGAGCTGGCTTCTTTCTTTGCCCCCTTAGTGCTGTTCCCACTACCATGTGCCATCATTTCATTTTTGAAGCCACCTCAGTTGTCTTGAGAGGGGCGCCAAACTCAGGGACTGCCCCCGGGTGGCAACATCTCTAGCTACGCCAGTGCAGAGGCCGCTTGTGGCGTCCGTATCAGTAGAGTGGTGAATCCAGTCTGGGTTTTAGCCTGAAGTTTAAAGGAGCTTTCTAAAGTGGTGAAGCTATTTGGGGCACAGGGTTCAGCACTTTGGACAGCTCTTTTAAAGTTTGTTCCAAAACACTGCTACCTGGCGGCAGAGGCCTGGCTCACTGCACTCATTGACTGCAGCGCTGTTTTTAATACACAATGCTGACAAGTGTGTTTTTTGCCCTGCCCACGAGTTGCTGACTCAGAAACAGGAAACAGGGACTTGTTGGAACTTCCCTGCTGCAAGTCCCTGTCTTTGCCATTGATCCTCAGCAAGCACAAACACCTTTTAAGCACCACTGAGTCCTTTGGGCTGTGCAGCTGCAGGTAGCTGAGCATGAAGCCCTCCTTCAGGTTTATGGGTTTTACCTGGCTGGTGCCCATCGTTTGGGGACTGGAGTGTTCAGACAACGCATATCCTTTGGGAGAGTGGAAGTGCTGCAGAAAATGTCCTCCAGGTGAGTGACGCTTAATGATAAAGCCCATGAGGCATCTTCCAAAATTGAAAGAGATTGAGCGGGGGGCAGAACTGTGAGCATAAAATGAAGTTGAGGGAAATGGGGAACTTGTTCTTGCTCAGCTGACTTCTGTCCACTACTTTTTGTGCACTTTCGGATTTGTTCTTGTGGTGATGTTCCTTCGAGTCAGGTCTAACTTATGGTGACCTATTGCAAAGTTTTTTTGGCAAGATTTTTCAGAGGAAGTGTTTCATTTGAACGTGTGACTTGCCCAGGGACTCACAGTGGGTTTCCATGGCTCAGCGAGGTTTTGGTCTCTGGTTTCTCAGCAGCCTTGTCTAATGCTCAAACCACTACCATTTTTGCTCTCAAGATGCATTCCCAGAAGGTTTGCCGTTGTCTCCCTTTCAGACTGAGACAGTGTGACTTGCCAGTACATTCAGTTTGAACTCAGGCCTCCCAGAGTCATAGTCTGATGCTCAAATGACTACACTATGCTGGCTCACTTTAGCTTCTAGATCGCCACTGTGAATGGCTGATCAGATAACCTAGTGCTGATTCCCCCCCAACATTAGGCAAAGTGAGGTGGCCACCTGAGGCAGCAGGTCTCAAGTATCAAAATTTGTTAGCAAATCATTCATTTTTTAAAATATGCAGTTGTCTTTTTTTCTTGCTTGACGTGGAGAGAAATTCTCAAGGGACTTTCTACCTCCTCTGCCAAAATAATTCAGTCAGTTTTGGGTATTAAATACCTAAACTTAGGTAGGAGGTTACTCTACATCAGAGGGGAGAATGTCGTGGCTCAGAACTGACAGCAACCATCTGCCTTTATATTAGATCCACCACTTGGAGACGTTACACTTGAGGGCTATAACTTTTGGACTACAGCTCCCAGCATCTGGCCATGCTGGCTGGGGGAGTCTGAGTGTTGTAGTCTAAGCTCTGGTTTGTTTTGGGTTTTTTTCCCCCTTTCTCTCACCCCATCCCATTTTCCCTAGCTCTGATTATGCCCATCAACTCCAGAAGCTGGCTTTAGGTGAATCCAGTTCTTCCAAATGAATATTATCATGAAAGGTTCTTAAAGCAGAAGGATGAATGAACGGTTAAATTCACCTGGTAGTCTCATTAGGACTAAAGTCTGGTTAAATACTCTCAAGGCACCAGATCTTGTCTTATCTTGGAAGCAGGGTCAGCCCTGGTTAGTCCTTGGATGGGGGACTGCCTATGAATACCAGGTGCTCTTGGCTATATTTCAGAGGAAGTAACTGGCCAAATCACCTCCAAGTATTCCTTGCCTAGCCCACCAGAAATTGGTGGTAGGCATTTCTGCAATTCAGGTACCCCTCACCCTTTCCTAGCAATTGAAATTCTGAGGGCAGGACATGGCACTTTAAGTCTATAGTAGATGGATGCCAATGGATGTGCATGAATGGGCCATGCATTATGTAGTCCTCTATTTCTTGCTTACAATGGAGGTGCTCAACATTTTGAACTGCTAAGGATGGGCAGAGAATTGTACCTCTTCTCACACATGAAATGCACATTCCCATAGATCTTTTGAATCCTGGATTTGAGAGAGAAAGAATTTTTAATACAGAATAATACAAGCACAAGCTGGTATTTTAACATAAACTAAAATTAAAACAATACCAAACACAGTACTAAAAACATGAAACACTGACTCACTAAAATGCTAACTAACTAAACACTAATCTGTAAAAACACAATAGGGCTCTGATGTGCCCCTACAAACCAAACTGAAATGAGAAGACAAAATGAAGGGGGAAAATCATGTTCTACAGTTACAGATCCAACCAACCAGTCTTACCAGTAAGCATGTCCAAAATTATTGCATTATTAGATTTCTTATTGCTCAGAAAGTCCATAAACAGCTTCTGGTCTTTTAAAAAAATCTTCAATTGGCTTATTCTTTAAAACCCAGATCAGGTTGGCAATTCGGGCTAACTGAGCAACTTTAACAATCTACTATTCCGTCACCGCTGCTTCAGTCCATTTCCAGGTTTGAGCAAATAATATTCTTGCAGCTATTGTCATATACTGAAAAAATAGCCCATACTTACTGTCTAACTCCGCGTCCATAATATCCAGCAGAAACATTTCTGGTGACATTACAAAACTGACCTTTTTTAAAAAAAATAGCATGTAATTCTTAGGCCAATAAGTTTTCACCTTCTTACAAGTCTACCACATATGAAGAAAGGAGCTCTTCTTATACTGACATTCCCAACAATTATCTGAAGCATTTATAGACACCTATGAATGTTTTAGACAATTTATTTGGGACTAGATACTTCCTATACATCATCTTATAAATGTTTTCTTTTAGACTGTTGCACAAAGCAAATTTTATTTCTTTAGATCACATTTTTCCTATCTCTTTATTTGAACATGGTGCCCAAAATTTGGGGCCCACCTTATCATAAACCCCTTGATACATTCATCCTCTGTCTCTAGTTTCAAAAGATATTTGTACTTTTTTTTTTTGGCTTACATGATCATTATCTTTACACAATTCTAGGCAGAACAAACTCTATCGCAAGATCTCTCTTACAATGGTTAAATTTCTCCTAAAGTTGCCTTTAAGCAAATCCATTTAGATCTTTGCTTTCCTTTAGCAGCATTTCATTTAAACTTCTAGTTATCTTAAATAGTTTAAACTATTTTAAATTATTCTTTCCTTAAAAAAGGCATCCCATGGTGAAATGGCTAATATCTTAGGAAAAGGTCTTTGCTTATATTTATTGCACTCATAAAAAACCTTTCTGATGCAATGATTTTTAAATTCAGCATTAACCTTACTTTTATCATACTAAAGATAACCCATGCCACCCCAGTCTTAAATCATAACCTTCCCGTTGCAGGAGTCTCATGTCTCGAAACATTGCCCATTCCTTCAACCTTACAAAACAACATACTTCATAACACAATATAATACAAGGCATTCCCAGACTGCCACTTTCTTTAGCATCATGCAATGTTTTGAATTTTGATCTGGATTTTCTTGCCTGCCAAACAAATCTGGAAATGTCTTTCTGCCATTGTACAGAAGATAATCCATTTCTTATGATGTTTGGAGATAAAATTAAAGTCTTGGAAAAATATTCCTGCTATTCTCTCCAAAAGAGATAAATTTGATTTCCCCCATTTTTCTAAGTCCTTCAGGATTTTTTTCCTAGTTACTTTGAAACAACAGACTATTATTGTTTGTAATTGTAACGCCCAGATATTTAATCCCCCTTTTTTCCACTTTAAATTTGGAAACAGCAGCTAATTCATTTTCTCCAAATTTTCTTCATCCAATTTGATTAATTTATATGTGGGGGGACAATAAGAACTGTGCTTGATGGGAAATAAATTAGCATATTCATTGTATGAGCTTGAATCAATGTAGCCAATCTAGTAAGCCTCTCTAAGAGGCTGGAAGAGTTACTTTTCTAGCCTACAACTCCAGGCAGGTAGAGACAGCAAGGTAAATGAGGACATTGCTCCCCAAATAAGAATTCTAACTCTTCAATGAAATTTTCCAATGCAAATTTCTAGCACTGCAGCTGAGCATTTAGAAGTACTCAGTCTTAGCATCCAAAGATAAGGTTGTGGCTGGATCCTGCAAAACTCTGACACTAATAGTAGTAGTAACACAATATTTTATTTGTCACCCACCTGGAGCCTTGGGGAGAGGTGGGTAACAAATAAAATATTGTACAGAAGAGATGAAAAATATTATACAGAATAGATGAAGTTAAAAGTCATAGTTAAAATTATACATAGAACAATTAATACAAATATAAAATATATCATAGTTAAAAGTACAATTAAAATACAGTTAAAGTACAATTAAAATACAGTTAAAAGCACAATTAAAACTAGACTAGTTACTTTGAAACAGCAGACTATTATTATTTGTAATTGTAACTAGATATTTAATCTTACAGGCATTCAGAATGTCATCAGAGAGGAGCAAAAGTTTTTCTTTGCTTTTAAAAGTAACATCAATGAAGGAATTTCAAGTGAGCATTTTCTCCGCAAGTTTGCAGTAAAGCCACAGCTCATTAGATTGTTAGCAGTTCAAATAATTATAGTAGGATGAATCATACTACGATATCTACTATGATTTTGCCTGTGGAAAATATTGTATGTTTAATTCATTTGCTTCTTGGGAACTTTCACAAGATACTTTGTAGTTAAAATTCATTAACGGGGGTTTGTTTTTCTCATTACCTATGAAAACTCACTCACCCACCCACTCACCCACCCCCACACCCAGAAACGTCTTTTATAGTATTTAGTTTGCTCAAACCCATCCCTTGTGGAAATTGTCTCACTACACCTCCGTACAGCCTTCCAAATCCCCCAGCCAACAATAGCGGGGAAATCATGCCCTTAAACATTTGTCAGAGAAAAACCAGGATACGTGTGACCAAGCAACATCAAAGTGTGGTCAAGATGGCAAAAGTTATTGATTTATTTTAATATTTTTTTTAATTTGAAAGATATATTTATATTACAAAGCATAACATCACTTGATTCTGAGACTTACTTATCTATCTCAGAATCAAGTGATGTTATGCTTTGTAAAGAATATAGCTATCATCTATATCTTTAACAACATTTAAAAGAAAGAAAAATACAGTATTAGGTTTATTGCCCTATAGTATATGCAACATGATATGGGACAAATGCTATTTGTAAGATTTTATACAAAACAAAAGATATTAGAAAACAAGTGAAAAAGAGAATATTTTCTGCTAAGATATTTTACACCTCAGTGTTCAAACCTCTGAATATGCACAGCTTGACAAATATCTCTAGCTAGTGCTGGAAAGTTGAGTTGATATATCTATTAATATCAACTTTCTACATTTTCTCTTCCATATCCTCTTCATTCATTCCCGTTCCTGATCAACTATTTCCATATTGTGATTCTTGATCATACAAGTTAACTTGTCCATTTGAAACATAGCAAAGAATTTTAAAATCCAAGCATCAGTTCTTGGATTAACTCTCTCTTTCTCTTTCCCAGAATATAATATCTTTGCTGCAGTTATCACGTATGGCAAAATTCTACCAAACTTCTGTTTTTTATCAACAATATTTATTCCTTTCAGTATATCAAGCAAGTACAATTCTGGAGACATAGGAAATTGGATTTTAATAATGGAATTATGTATTCCTCTCCAGAATTCTCTTGCGTTTTTGCAATACCACCACATGTGATTTTTAAAAAAGTGCCTCTTTTCCAAAAGCTATTAATGAGGAAGAACATCCAAGCTAGTAGAGGCTGTTGCGTTTTGCTTTTACCTGACCTTACTGAGAAAGGCAAGACTCCATTCCCTACTTTCCTCTCCTTTCTGCCAAGTTAATTGAGTGAAAACTGCTTTTCCTCTTTGAACTCAGGCCATTTCTGCACTAGACTGTTATAGTGGTATTATTCCACTTTCTACATCCTGTGGAATCCTGGGGTTTGCAGTTTAGGGAAGGACATTTAGACTTCCCAGCCAGAGAGCTCTTTGGCTTCAGTAAACTACAAACCTCAGAATTCCATAGGATGTTGAAAGTGGAATAATAGCACTATAACAGCATAGTGTGGAAATGGCCTCAGTTAGCAGCAATGAAGGAAGTAAGTTGAGGACTAAGTGGGACAGTGGGAGGAAGAGAGAGAAAAACTGGGACACTTTGAAAGCAGCTGGAAAAGTGGGAGGACAGAGGAATAATTGAGACTATCTCTGCCAGATCAGAACAGTTAGAGGGTATAAAAAACCTAGAACCTATACTCCATAAAGTAATTTTTCCAAGTTCAAATGCTTTCATAGATCAAGACAGTCTGTACTGGAGCTGGTCTAGTATCCTATTGCCAACAACAGTCATCAGTGATGTAGACTGAAGTCGACTGACTTGGACTCAAGTTGGACTTAAGTTGCTTCAGTGGCTCAACTCAGCAGTAAATGAAGCACTGACTCGGCTGGGGACCTGTATATTTTTAGTGACTGACCTGCTGTCCTTGGTTCAGTAACATACTGCATTCATCCAGAAACCTTATGACTTTGAACGACGCTTCCATCTCTTTTTGGCTACTGGTCACACAGCAATCTGTCTGAAGCCCAAAGGTTGGGTGCATTTCTTAGAGGGGGACAGCAAATATGTCAGGCAACAGGCGTGAAGAAGAAGGATTCTTCCTTTTAAAGCTTTTAAATCTTCAGTAATGGGGAATAAGATAGGATCCTATTCCCCACTTCCAAAGCTGAAGATGGCAAAATTGCAAATGCGGAGGGCCAACTCTGCTTAAATTGTTAAAAGTGACTTTATTCAACTCTGTCCAGAAATTCTGGAATACAGGTATAAAGTTGGCTCTGAGACTTGACTTGAAAGTATCTTCAAGGACTTGAGATTTGACTTGAGACTTGGAGTAAAAGACTTAAATACATCACTGCCAGTCACATTGCTAGAAATCCCACATGCAGCTAATGCCTCTCCTGACTTTTAGGCCCTTTCATTTTATGCTTAATGTAATGCTCTCTCCGAACGTGGAAGCTTAATTTAGCAATCACAGCTCTTGATGTGTTGCTGATTTCTGACTGTTTTAACTATAAAAGCCCCCACCGCTTTCTATGGAAATGAGCTCTATCTTTTTACCTAAGTGTTATGCAAAATATTATTACATTTTTTCCATTCTGAATCTACTGGAAATCGTAACATAACAGTCCTGAAAGTGGGGGTGGGGAAAAAAAAGTCTACCTAATTTTTAAGCATCTGCTTTTGTATTAGTGAGTACCATCTTTGAGAAGGCATTCTTAGTCGGGGTGAGACAATACAAGGATCTTTCTTGGCAATTGCTTCCTTCTATGGTTTTGAGAAGTACAGATCCACTTCAGATACAAGTTGCCGTGTTCCTGGGCGCTACGTCTTTAACAGAAAATTGGATTGAAGACTGTTTTGCTTCCTCACTATATTGTTCTAGTGCTATTTTTCCACTTTCAACATCCCTGGGGGAATTCTGGGGTTTGTATTTTACTGAGGCCAAAGAGCTCTGGCTGAGAATCCTAAAGGCCCTTCCCTCAACTGCAAACCCCAGGATTCCATAGGATGTTGAAAGCAGAATAATAGCACTATAACAGTGTAGTGCAGAAATGGCCTCAGTTTGCAGCAACTGAGATAAGCTGAGGACAAAGTGGGCAACATGGGAGGAGAGAGAAACTAGGATATTTTAAAAGCAGTGGTGGAGCTTGGAGTGTGTGGAGGGAGGGCAGGAGGGGGCATGGCCATTGTGCAGGGGATGTGGCCGCGGTGTGTGGGGGCATGGCCAGGGTTCGTGGAGGTGTGGCCGGGGCTTACAGGGGTGTGGCTATGGGCCAGGATGCCCCAAAAACATTGCCGCCTGGGGCAACCTGCCTCCATCCCCAACTCCCCCCATCCCTACTGTTTAAAAGCCAGTGAAAAAGTGGGATGACAGACTATTTATTGGGGCTGTCCTTGCCGAATTGGGATGGTTGGAGGATAAGGGGTAGCAGGGAAGATAAAATGGAAGATGGAAAGATTGTGACAAATATAAAATTGTATGGAGATACTACAGCTCCAAAAGTGTTACATTTCAAACTGGAGAAGTTGTTTTGCCAATTGAGCCTTCCTCTCTACCCAAAAATGTATCCCTGTAGGGTCTGGATTGGAGAAGCGTTGCACTACTTCCAGTGATACAAACTGTGAACCGTGTGAGGAAGGCTACTACAACGACATCTACACCTACTCGCGATGCAAACGTTGCACCGGCTGTGATAATGGTGATGTCCCGTGACTTTTTTAAATAATGTTTTTATTGAAAACATATAATGAACATAAAATATAAAGGAAACAACACACTAACATATCTACTAATTAAACTAAACAACTAACTAGTTACACAAACAACAATTACTACAACTCAAGAAGGGGTAATAAACGTCATTTCCACACTACACTGTTACAGCACTATTATTCCACTTTCAACATCCTATGGAATCCCGGGGTTTGCAGTTTATGGAGGGGCCTTTAGAATTTCCAGCCAGAGAGCACTTTGGCCTCAGGAAACTGCAAACCTCGGAATTCTGCAGGAGGTTGAAAGTGGAATCATAGCACTATAACGGTGTAGTGTGGAAATGGCCAAAGTTACATGCTTGCCTTCAAACTCCTTAGAAAATGAGTACCAGTAAAGTTATTACACTTCCTGTAAGTTCTATCAATATCAATACATAAATTATCTTAGTAATCTAACACTATAACTATATAAAATTTAAGTTACATACATACTTCTACAATGGTTGCTCTGCTACTTACTTTAGATGTAAAATAAGCAGATCTGCTCTTACAGATTCAAAGTAATGTTTTATAACTGTAGTTCTTAACCTTTTCTGTATCAGAGACCCCCTTTAAGTGTCTTTCCAATATAGAGGGAACCATGATTTACCTGCTTGCCATATAGATGCTAAAGATGATGAGTCTTTGTAGGGGAAATTCTAGAGCTATTAACACACCTTCAAATCTTTGCATCTAGATGGATAAGTCTTTGTCAGTTTGGGTTCTTTCCATGGTCAGTTTTTGCTTTTTTTTTTTTTAATTAAATTATCAGCATCCTGAATATGAATAAATTTGGGTAAATTACTGCCTAAACCGAACTGAAGCTAAAAGGATACTTGTTCTTTCATGTATTCCCAGCTAAAGGTCTCCAAGAAGTAAAATCTTGTGGGAAGTATTCTGATGTCCATTGTGCCTGCCTTCCAGGCTATTCTGAGGCATCCAGAACAAATGAAAGGAGTAAGTATGGTATTTTCTAAAAGGCAAGACCAGTGATGGCCTCTATGGGCAATCTGACCAAGGAGGGGGGATTTACCTTTACTCATCACCAACACGAGATGTTACCAGAGGAGCCCCTGTCTCTCTCAGTACCATGTTAGAATATGTTTGCTGACTGGTTACTGAACCTTGGTGTGAGCTCTTGAAATCATCAAGGACAGCTAGCAAATCAGCAATGGTGCACTTGCACCATGCTTCCCGAAGTTCCCAAACCTTCAGAGCTCTTTCCCATCGATATCCAATAAGGTCAGAAATGTTTTCATCCCCCTCTCCATGATTGTAGCCATGATTACTACTGCCTGGCAGCTCCCACATCAGTGGGGCAGGAAATCCATTCCAAGTTTTAGTCCAAACCTTTAAAAAGCTTTTTTTAATATAGATAGATGGATAGATGGATAGATGGATAGATGGATAGATGGATAGATGGATAGATGGATAGATGGATAGATTAACACTCATTTTAAATGCACACATATATGGGAATCTGTAAACACACAATAAAGAAAGCACAAACTAAGAAGCAGATGAAAAACTACAAAACTGAACTAAACTAAGGCCATTTCTGCATGGCACTGCAGTCCTGCATTGGGGACATGATGGCAATGGTCCACAGGTCATGTTTTCGCATGACGTCATTGCAGTCCTGCAGCCGTTGCATCCCCAAGCGTTCCGATAAGCACCCATGAAAGCGGATGCTCCCATTCTTTCCTGCCAGGTGGAAGGGCAGGAAGCAGGATGGAGGCAATTCCTCCCCCAGCACAGCATGGGAAAGAGCCTGTCTGCACTGCGGAAGGCAGGTGTGTGTCACTCACTCTCCCTTCCTAGCAAAGGCACAGCCAGGATTTTCACACAACGATGCGGGAGAGCGTTGTTGTGTGGAAATGGTGTAAAAGGAACTAGAACTGGACATACGACTTCCAACCCCCCAGCTGTTAGTTATATAGCAATTTAATATAATACTTCTATCTTATAAAACTATAACAGACTGTTGCAAATCAGTAATAATTAACAAGCCATTAATTTTAAAAGCAAAAATTTGATTCTCTTCCCCACTGGGTACTTAAATAATCAACAAACATATGCCAATCTTTCTTAATTTACTCAATGATCTTCCCTTAATTAAAATGGTCAATTTATCCACTTTTGCCAAATCAAAGAATTGCATCAGCCATTCTTCTTGAGATGGAATAGTCATATCTTTCCATGTCTGAGCAAAGAACGAACTGGCAGCTGCAATCATGTATTGGAAAATTCTTCCACACTTTTTGTCAATCTGATCATCCATCAATCCCAGTAAAAAGAGTTTGGGTTTCAGTTGAATCTTCAGCTTTAGAGTACCTTCTAGCAAACCTTCAAGGAGCTATTTAAGGCACTGAGCCTCTTTTAGGGGTAGGGTTTTGCCGCTTGGAGTGCCCCTTTAAAGTTTGAATTAAAGCCCTGAGAGGATGTTCTCATCACAACAGATCAGTGCTTCAGTAGTCAGCACTAGCAGTAACCTGCATGAGAGATTTACTCCACTTAGTTTGTTTTTAAATAATAATAATAATAAAAGCAGCAACAACAATAAATTTAGCTCATCTCTGGACTTCCTGGACTGAACACAGAAGCAGATACTATAATAATTTCAGAAGGCGTATACATTGGACAAATGTGCCAAAAGCACCATGTGCCTTCCTAAAAATTTATGAACATTCTTTAGTCAATGGAACCTGAGTGCAGGAAAGTTACTTTTGGGAGCCTGACTTTCAGAATTTCCTAGGCAACTTACTGTCCCAAAAAGTTACTTTCCCAAACTCTGAAACTGACCGAGCTTGGATAAGTAAATATATATACATAATACCCCTGGCCATGCAATCTAAAGGATTTTGGGAAATGTAATCCAGAATATTAGCATGCCCAAACTCTGAATGGGATGATGCCCAAGCATCCAATTGAATAATGAACCAGAAATACAGATATTTTCATTAAAAGGAATTCACAGGGAACAGATCTGGACATAGAGAAAAGGAGGAATTCCATGGAAATGAACTTGATGGATCTTCTATGATTGCCTTGCTCTTGTTAAAATCTTGAACAGTTTGTTGCTTATTGTCTTTTCAGGATGTGACCCATGCCCCAAGGGTTTTTTTTCCAAAGGAGGGACGGATAGATGTCAGCCTTGGAGCAAGTATGTAGTTAATATAACTTGCAGATTTGAACAGCAATGTCATTGCTTTTTTTTAAATGTTCTGAACTTTCTCCCTCTAAGACAGGGTAGAAGAATTGCATGCCTGGATACAGCCCTTGGAGGTTTGGTTTGGTTTTTAAAGTCTACCCTTCCTTGCATATAGAAAACTAGCATATTGTAAAAATGGAGAGGGTGGACCTTGGAACTAGTTTTCTCTGTGCAGTGTGTTTTGGCCATGGCAGAAGTTTTCAAAAACAGGCAATTCCCCCATCACCATCACACACAGACCTTCCATGTGAAGTGGTACACTCCAAGAAGAGCTGCATGCATTGTATAAAACACCATGTCAAACTGTTGTCGAAGTTCCACCTAGTTTCATAGGGAGTCATTTTTAGGATTCAGGCCTCTGAAACAAGCATATACAGGGGTGTTAACAAAATAGGTGTGTTCCCGGGCATTACTTCTTTAAGAGAAATTTTGGCACCAGAGGTAAAAATAACATGGAAAGAATAGAGAAAGCTTCCTAGACCACTTTAAAAAATGTTTCAGCAAACTTTTTGTTAAGAACTAAAGATACACACATGTGAAATGAAACAACCAGGTCAAGTAAGCATTGTAGGAGTAAGCAAAAATATTGAGACCACTTCAAGGCTTCTTCTAAAATGTGCCCAGGGATGTTTTTTTTCTTTCTTTCAGCAGCCTCTTTTTCCCTAATAACTTCTATTTTGGTGGGCAAACATATAGATCTACACTTTTTTAAAAAACATGCTGGAGTTAACTGGTGAGGGTTATTTGCTTTGCCCTTTCCTTTCTGTTGTGCTGTTCACACAAGCTCCGTAAGCCATTCTGGAGGCAGTTGCTGCTTACCTTGCTTGCTGTAAGAAGGCACACGTGGGTAGGGCTGGATTGGCTAGTAATCTCATTCTTTCCCTACTCAAGCTTTATTGCATTGTTCACTACAAGCATGCTTTTGCAACCAAATGCCAAAAGCCTGTGTTTCTCCAGCCCTCCTTCATCCTCCTCCTAATGCGGAAGCTGCTAAAAACTTCTGGCTAGATAGAGGGCAAGGAGGAAAGAAGGTTGGAGAGGCATAAAAAGACTTTCTAAAAAGAAGCTTCTTTCTTAAAGAATTTGTTAACAATGCCTGTATTGGCTTCCAGGGCTCGGTTTCGTTGAAGATGTGATGGAAACAGTTGCTGGATGGTGGCAAAATTACATTTTTGTTAACAGTCTCAGTTATGTGAAAGACTATATTTTCCCATATAAGCCTGCCTAGGTTTTGGGGTCTAATGGGACAAAGTCCTTAGCTCTGTCCTACCACCATCACAGCTATGGAAATCCAGAAGAGAGTCTTTTTAGTGGCTGTTCCCCAGCTCAGGAACTCCCTATCTTGAGAAGCTAGACTATAATACCTCTAAGGTGGATAATGATAATTTTAATATGTTTTTAAATTGCTTTTAATTCTGTCTTAATATATAGTGTAATTTTTTGTTTTTAGGGCATATGCACCAAGTGTCCCAGCTCTGCTGTCCCACTTTCTCAACTGTCTTTTAAAAATGTCCCGGTTTCAATTTTCTCCATCCACTTTCCTCCTTTGTCCTCAGCTTGCTTCCATTGCTGCAAACTGAATTCAAAGTGCAAAAGCTCAGCAGTGGGGAGAGGAGAAGAGGGGGCAGAGTCTGGCCCTTCCCTCAGGTTTTTCAATTTTGGAATTTTCCTAAACTCGGTACATAACATTTCAGGGTTTCTTTGTTTAAAACAGCTCTTCCTCTTGTTGCCTGGGCACTCCCTTTGGACCACACTCTGATGCCACATGGGTCCTTGTTTTCATTTGTGAAGTGTTGAAGGGTATGTTAACGATGTTAGCTTTTATTTGTATCTCTTTTAAGTTTTGATAGCCACCTGGAGTCTGAGGTTCCAGGGAAAAGGTGACATATGAATATGTCATTGCCATTTCCTTGCTACACTGTTACGGTGCTATTATTCCACTTTCAACATCCTGGGATTTGCAGTTTAGGGACAGGCATTTAGAATTCTCAGCCAGAGAACTTTTTGGCCTTGGTAAACTACAAATCCCAGAATTCCATAGGATGCTGAAAGTGGCATAACAGTACTATAACAGTGTATAGTGGAAATGGCCGTTGTTTCTGTTGCCATTAGTTTGGACTAACTCATAGCGTTCCTCAGCCAGCATGGCCTATAGCCATAGTGGCTTAGAGTTCAAAACAACAACTCTTTCAAGGTTGGTCTACACTATAGCTCTTGTCAATCATAATCAGTGGCATTCTATAATTTTTTTTTCCTGAAAAAGAAAAATGCATTTTGATTCTTATTTTTCCACCTCATCTATGGTGGTAGTTGCACTGCTGAGGGCAAGAAAACTCTCCGCCCTGGGACGCGAGAAGAGGATGCGATCTGTGGTAACCAGTCCTCCATGCCTGAAAGATCAACAACCAGCTCACTTCCCTTCAGCCCAACCCAGGAGAAGGTCACACCAACTACAAAACCCAGGCCAACCCATGCTAGCTTGACCACTCGCCCAAAGGAACATGAGCCAAGGGATTCTGATCCAGGTAAGGAAAAGCTCATCTCAGGACATGTTTCTAAAGCTTCCCCCATGACAAATAGGAAGCCGGACTAAAGAAGCCTTTGGCAAAGTCAGGATTCTCCATGCCGTTTTATTGCTGATTTCTTTGTATGGTTGTGAAAAAAAACCTGGCAGGAAGAGAATCAACCCATTTGAAATATAGCACTGAAGGAAAGTTTTGTGGATACCCTGGATTGCCAAAAAGAAATAAATGGCTTCTAGAGGATGTGGATGTAGCATATCTTGATTTTAGTAAAACCTTTGACAAAGTTCCCCATGACATTCTTGCAAAGAAGCTGGTAAAATGCAGGC
Source organism: Cyclura pinguis (assembly GCA_030412105.1). Taxonomy (NCBI): domain Eukaryota; kingdom Metazoa; phylum Chordata; class Lepidosauria; order Squamata; family Iguanidae; genus Cyclura; species Cyclura pinguis. Next base: position 10,962,172 of record CM059612.1, read on the forward strand.
TGGACAGGGCTACTGTTAGGTGGATTTGTAATTGGTGGCTGTGAATTGATCACCAGTGGCTGCTTTTCATCCTGGAGAGAAGTGACCATAGGGTTCTGTCCTGGGCCCAGTGCTATTCAACATCTTCTTCAATGACTTGGATGAAGGCGTAGAGGGCATGCTGATCAAATTTGCAGATGACACCAAATTGGGAGGGGTTGCTAATACGCCAGAGGACAGGATCAAAATTCAAAATGACCTGGATAGATTGGAGAGCTGGGCCAAAGCTAACAAAATGAATTTCAACCGAGAGAAATGTACGGTCCTACACCTAGGCAGAAAAAATGGAATTCACAAATATAGGATGGGGAACACGTGGCTGAATAACCGTATGTGTGAAAGTGATCTAGGAGTTTTGGTGGATCACAAGCTGAACATGAGTCAGCAGTGTGATGTGGCAACCAAGAAAGCCAACGTGATTCTTGGTTGCATCAATAGGAGCATGTTGTCTAGATCAAGGGAGGTAATGGTACCACTCTATTCTGCACTGGCTAGGCCTCATTTGGAATCCTGTGTCCAGTTCTGGGCACCTCAATTCAAGAAGGATATTGACAAGCTGGAGCATATCCAGAGGAGGGTGAAGGTGAAGGGGTTTGGAGCCATGCCCTGTGAGGAGTGGCTTAGGGAGCTGGTTATGATTAGTCCGCAGAAGAGAAAGTTAAGAGAGAACATGATAGCCCTGTTTAAATATTTGAAGGTCTGTCATGTCAAGGAGGGAGCGAGCTTGTTTTCTGCTGCTCCAGAGACTAGGACAAGGAGCAATGGATTGAAGCTGAAGGAAAGGAGATTCCATCTGAACCTCAGGAAGAACTTCCTGATGGTCAGAGCTGTCTGGCAGTCGAATCTGCTGCCCCAGTGGAGTGTGTTGGAGTCTTCTTCTTTGGAGGTTTTTAAACAGAGGTTGGATGGCTATCTCTCAGGAGTGCTTTGATGTGGGTTCCTGCATGGCTGAAGGGGGTTGGACTGGATGGCCCCTGAGGTCTCTTCCAACTCTATAATTCTATGATTATAAACTGAGATTGGACATACCATGAGGGACACTATTCACTAGAGAAGACAATGATGCTTATGAAATAGAAGGCATTAGGAAAAGAGGGAGACCCCATTACAGTTGGATAGACTCAATCAAGAGAAGCCACAGCTACCTCAAGTTTGCAAGAACTGAGCAGGGCTATTGATAATGGGATAACCTGGAGGTGTCTTATTCATAGGGTCACCATGGGGTGAAGTCAACCAGTCAGCAATTGACAAAAACGGTGATCCAGGACAATGCTTCTGATGTTTTGCTCTCCGAGGCTGGGGCTGGATTGTTCTGGTATTGCAGCTCCTAGAATCTCCCAGCTAGTATGGCCTCTTAGGGCAGAGCCTTCCAGACTTTTCATGTTGGTGACACACTTTTTAGAGATGCATCCTTTTGCAACACAATAATTCAGTTTTACTAGCAAACCAGAGGTTAAACTAACATCTTATAAGAGATACAGACACATACATAACAAACGTATGGGGATACAACATATCTCATGAAAACCTTTCATATATTTTTTAAAATATATGATTTATAGATAATAACATCCATTTCCAAGATTGTAGGCGACACACCTACACACTTCGGGTGACACACTAATGTGTCACGGCTCACCATTTGGAAAGCCCTGTCTTAGGGCCTTTCAACACTACACTGTTATAGTGCTCTTATTCCACTTTCAACCTCCTGTGTAATTCTGGGGTTTGCAATTTAGGGAGGGGCATTTAGCATTCTCAGCCAGAGACCTCTTTGGCCCTGGAATTCCACAGGATGTTGAAAGTGGAATAATTGCACTGTAACAGTATAGTGAGGAAAGACCCTTAGAGGTGAAACTCAGTGCCACCACTCTGGTCCCGTTACCAGAGTTTAGAAATGTGAATTTCAGGATATTTCTTTAACATATACATCCACCTAAAAACACACAAATGTGATGGCTCAGATCAAGGCTACTGTGCTATACACACTTTATTTGGAATTCCCATTGAATGTTTAGGGCTTACTTCTGAGTAGACATATAGGAGTAACTAAACAGACGGCAGTAAACATGGGGCTCTTGAATGGTCTCCTATCTAGTCTCTGACCAGTTACATTCCTCCTTAGTTTAAGAACTATGACCTCAGGTCATACTGACCTGGGCTATTTGTACAGGTTTATAATATCCTGCAAAGCAGGAGGAACTGAATGTGTTCTGAAATCTTGGATATCCTGCAGCGTGATTTTTGAAGATTCTTCCACACCTTCCAACTGTCCTGTTTTGAGAGGGACAGTCTCATTTAATCTTCTGTTGGCCCACATTTTCAGCTCCTTTTAAAGTATTCCGCTTTCCCCCTTTGTTCTCAGCTGCTGCAAACTGAGTTCAAACTGGAAAAATAGTTTGCACTCAGTTAACTCAGCAAAGGGAGAAAACACAAGGAGAAGGAATCTTGCCCTTCCGAGGAGGCTCAGACAAAAGCAAACTGCGGCAGACTTTCCTGGCATGTGTGTTCCCCCTCATTAACTTTTGACATCTTGGCTACACTTTGATGTTGCTTGGCTGTACGTGTCTCAGTTTGTGTCTGTGAAACACTGGAGGGTATGTTCTTCTGGTTCAGCAGTCCAGAACAACATTAGATGTACTTCTAACCCTGGAAAATGCTGCATTTGCCACAGTCACATAGGGATGTGGGGGCGGGGGGCGATTCGCCCCAGGCAGCAATGTTTTTGGGGCGTCCTGGCTCATAGCCATGCCCCCATGCGCCCTGGCCACACCCCTATGCACCACTGCCACGCCCCCATGCACAGTGGCCATGCCCCTCACACCGTAGCCCCACCCCTCCTGCCCCCCCTCCACGCATCCCAAGCTCCACCACTGATTTGCCAGAACATTCAGTTCCTTCAATTCCACCACCATAGTCCCATCATCCACATGTCCCGGACTGAATCTCTGGCATCTCCAATCAGGCTGGAATAAAGACCCCACTCACTTTATCTGAAACTCCTGGAGAGTCCAAGCCACTGCCAACTGGGATACGCAATTCTGTGTTAATCCAATAAACCTTTTGATGCTCGCCTTTAAGCCAGTCTTTTGACAAGATTCTTGCTTTATTTCATGCCGAGCTGGCCCAAGGACAACATGTTCCCCTAACATTTCCCATTCTCAAATCCTTTTTTAGGGGGAAAGGAAGAGAGGTTTTTTTTTAAATTCCAGAACGGTCAGTAGCACCTCCCATACCTCTCAGGATTTACCATTGGCCATCTAGCCAGGTTTCTGGCGTCCACTATTTTTAGGTCTTAGACAGACCTTTTTCTGTTTCAAAACAGGATGGGACTGAACCAGAAAGTCTGATCACTTCCTGGTTTGAAAAAAAAAAAGATATGTACATGCCTAAAGAGGGAGACTCGGGGACAAAAAATGTGTAACTATGTTGCAGAATGGCTGATAATGACCCTTTCCATACACACACATGGCAGGGGGACTATTGTCCATTTGGTGATACAAATATTTTCACTTCCCCAAAAGAGAGAGATGACAGTGGAAACATGTGGCCCCTCAAGGTCCCATAGAAGACTGTTGTGTCCCCTCCAGTCCCTGGTACTTGTTCAATCAAGTTTATGTTGGAAAATTCTGATATTCTCACTCTTGCCCTGCCCCACTTGTTCTAGAGCAAGTGGGGCTTAACTAGCAAAGAGTTTGCATGCCTTCTCACCCAAAGCCTCACTTTTGTTCTTTGTGTTATTTAAATACATGGCTAAGGTAACGAGATGACCAGACCATGTGACCCAGGATAGACTCTGGGATCATTGGACTTATATAAAAGACCACACTTCTTTCTCTTTGCCCCATTTGGTCTCTTGCTTCTACTTCCTTCCCTCTGATCATGCTTTGCATCTCCAGCAAGAAGATGCTGAGTTAAGAATGAAGCTACTATCTTACCTAATATTTTTTTGTTAGCTAGTTAGGATCTAGGTTCTCCAATGCATACGTAATCATAAACTTTATTAGTAAACTTTTTAAAGTTTGTAACCTGAAACTGTCTGCCTTGTTTTGCTTTCTAAGTCAGTCTCAGTTCAGGGAAGCCACACAGAGATTGGGGCATGCTTTTTCTGCAATTCTGCTGAAAGAAGGCTGATTCCTAACAGTTTGAGCTTTCATAGAATTTCCCCCAAAGGGCTAACACCCTGGGAAACTCTTACTGCCAACAGTTTATGGGAAAGACCGCAGCCCACATTAGAGCAGTGCTGTTCATAGTGGTGGTCCACAGACTGGTGCCAGCCTACAAATCTGTGGCTGCCAGCCTGTGGGGACTTTCCAGGAAAGAAAGAAAGAGTTGTACCAACAGGCATGAGTATGGTACTAGGTCCTGGCACACGGGGAAAAACCCTACCAGTTCCTAACATCGGACAGCTTGAGAAGTAGAATACACGCAAGTTCCTATTTAAGTTCCTATTCAATGGCAAACCCTCCAGCTGTCCCAGTTCGGTGAATGCTCCGCTGTCCTGCTTATTCAGCTGTTTTGAAAATGTTCTGGTTTGTATTTCCACTTTCCACTTTCCCCAGTGACCTTGGCTTACTTCAGTTGCTAAAAACTGAGTTCAAAGTACAGTCGGTTCAGCAAGAGATGTAGACAGAGCTCTGCCCTTCCAGGGTTTTTCTGCCTAAAGTAGTGCTTTTGTATGTACTTCCTCATTGATAATGTTTGCTTCTTGTTGCCTGACCACACCCTTTTGACGGCACTTTAACGTGGCTCAACCACAAGTGTCCCAGTTTTCATCTGCGAAATGTTGGCAGGGATGCTCAGGTGTCATTCTAGGCTGCCTCAATAAGAATAGAGTGTCTAGATCAAGGGAAGCGATGGTACTACTCTTTTCTGCTTTGGTCAGACCCCACCTGAAATACTGTGTCCAGTTCTGGGCACCAACAATTCAGGAAGTATATTGACAAACTGGAATGCATCCAGAGGAGGATGACCAAAATGGTAGAAGGCCTTCAACCATAAAGTGTGGCTTAGCGAGCTGGGTGTGTTTAGCTTTCAGGAAGAGAAGGTTAAGAGGTGACGTGATAGCTATGTTTAAATATTTTAAGGGATATCATACGGAGGATGGAGCAAGCCTGTTTTCTGCTGCTCCAGAGACCAGGACACAGAGCAATGGCTTTCAACTTCAGGAAAAGAGATTCCATCTAAAAGTTAGAAATAACTTCCTGATGGTAAGAGCAGTCTGACAGTGGAATACATTGGCTCAGAGTGTGGTGGAGCCTCCTTTTGTGTGTGGGGGTTCTAACCAGAGGTTGAATGGCCATCTGTTGGGAGTGCTTTGATTGTATATTCCTGAATGGCAGGGGGTTGGACTAGATGGCCTTTGGGGTTCTCTTTCGACTCTCTGATTCTTTGAGGTGTGAGAATTGGAACCTTTATTTTTAAGGGAAGCACCATAGTGGAGGAAAGCATAATTTGAGGCTTCTTTGTCTCTTTATCTCCTAGGCTTTGTCGTGATTTTTACTGTCGGCGCAGTGCTGCTGCTTGTTACAGGAGGAACAACTCTTCTGCTCTTTTTCCGGAAGGCAAGGAAGCAGCGCCGACAGATGGAAATTGCTGGGGTGCTCCCGAGAGTCCCCCATGAGGGTAAGTCTGGGGTAGGCCCCTCCCTAAACTGCAAACCCCAGAATTCCATAGGATGTTGAAAGTGGAATAATAGCACTATAACAATCTAGTGCAGAAATGGCCCAAGTCATGGTGTCTTATTATATATAGACCTTTCCCCAGAAACCTCAGCCCCTTCCTCTCACCAACAGGCTGAGTTTCTCTCATACAGAGCCACTTTGGTTACATGACAACCTGTTGCTAGGGCTGCCCTGCCACTCACCCCAGGCTCCGTCACAGTGTTAAACAACACTGGAGCCTGGACAGAACCCCAAGGCACCTCACTCATCACCTTTCTCCAGGGCTGCAGGTTGCCAGTCCCCGATGTACTCCATCCCTATTCCTTCTTCATCTGCTGCACACATTATTTTTCTTTCCCCTCTTCCCTGTTTTTTCAGATGGAAGGAGTAGCTATCGGATCCCTATTCAGGAAGAGCAAACTGACTGCAAATCCAGCCTCGTGGGAAACTAATCCTCTCCTGGAAGAAAAATGAAATCAGATCATCCATGGCCTTGAAAGCAAAAGGATGGACATTGAGACCAGTTCTCCATTTGCTTGTGTTTTCCCTCCTCAACCTGGTCTCCCCTGTGCTTTCCTTTTAACTCTTCTTCCTCATGTGTCTTGTTTGCCTCTTTTGAATGGGTCACTGCTAAGCGGGGCCTGTTCGGGGGTTAATTGTAAAGCACCTTGTTATTTTAGGTGTTTTTTAAGTAATAAATTAAGGGTTATGCAGAGCACAAGAAGATACATTTTTTGTATCTAAGAAGTGTTCAAACTCCGCACTAAAGCCAAAGTAATGTGGGGATAAAGTACTGAAAAAATAAAAAAACAAAAACCAGGATGGATTTTTGTATACTTAAATCCATATATTCTCAGTATACACTTTCTAAGTTGAGTGGATTTCTTTATATTTGCGTGTTTCTTTTAGGAAACATTACCTTTAGAAAATACTAGCTTCAGCGACAGCCCTAAGTGAGGACCTTTTAAGCCAGAATCACAAAAATATTGTGGGATGGATTCAGATTCAGTCATGCTTCCAGTAAACCTCTTGTGCCATGAATGCACTACACTAGCAGTTGCCTTTTTTCCAGGACCATTGAGTCATAAGTTGGAATGGACTACAAGGACCTCTACCGCGCAGGAATACACAACTAAAGCACACCCAGATGTTGCTGTGGTTCTTATCAGCCCAAACTGACATAGCTCATAGTGTCTGGGGATGATGGGATCTGCAGCCCAACAACATCTGGAGAGCCATTCCTGCCTCTAGCCCCAAAGCACACAAGAAACAGAACCAGTGTTATTGTCATATCCTACGTGAAGGAAGACTCTTTGGACAAAGAAGGGGAAGATGACAGCCAGGATGATGGGCTCCAGTTGGAGCTGGAGGGGGGCTGCCCATCCTCTCATGGCACCAGCTGAAGCCCTGGTCCATCCCAAACAGTAGCTGAAGATCAGGAGGAGGAAGCAGAGGCACTTCACCCTCTTAATTAATTAATTAATTAAAGCGTCAGGAGCAAAAAGTCAGGCAACAACCTACCCCACTTTAAATGCAGGATGCTGAGCTAATAAGGCTAGTTGAGGTGATTAACTGCTGGCTTATACAGTGGCCCCCTGACTTTCGTGAGAGTTCGGGGTGCAGAATCCTCACAAATGGCAAAAAAAAAACACAAATAACTCCCCCACCCACCCAAGTGATTTCTCCCCTTCCCATTCCTTTCCAGGGTTCCCCCCACATTCGTTTGTGTTTCGCCCAGGTACACTGCCTTCTTTCCAGGTGTCCAGGCAAGAGGCAAGTGAATGGGAGGGGACAGCAACACAACCGGAGAAGGCACGCATGCGAAGCCGCCCCCTGCCATTTGCCTGCCTTTTGCCTGGGTCTGTGAAAGGAAGACATACACACCTGGGCAAAAGGGAGAGGAACGAGAGGGAGAGAATGGGGAAGAGGCAAGTGGTTTGCGAAGGTCAAACCCATGAATGTGGAAGAAAGGTTGTATATTAGCTCAGCCCAGGACATTCTGTTGCTGCAGAACAGCTCCCCAAACTCTGTGCAAGCATCGCTGACGGCTCTGGCTTCCTGGCTCTCTGCCATTCAGTATATGCTTCAGTACTAATCTTTTTGGCAATCTCCTCTCTCAACCCCCTTCTCTGCTCAGGCCTGCTTCCTTTCTTTGCACCTCGGACTGCCTGGGCCACGCTTCTGTTACAAACCCTGCATGAGCCATGGGACTGGACTGGCTTTCTCCTGCCAGTTCTTGCAGACTGTAGGCATGCCTACTTGGACACATACACTTTAAATAGAATCATAGAATCATAGAATCATAGAAATGTAGAGTTGGAAGAGACCACACGGGCCATCCAGTCCAACCCCCTGCCATGCAGGAACACCCTCAAAGCACTCCCGACGGATGGCCATCCAGCCTCTGCTTAAAAACCTCCAAAGAAGGAGACTCCACCACACTCCGAGGCAGCAGATTCCACTGCCGGACAGCCCTGACCGTCAGGAAGTTCTTCCTGAGGTTCAGGTGGAATCTCCTTTCCTGCAGCTTGAATCCATTGCTCCTTGTTCTGGTCTCTGGAGCAGCAGAGAACAAGTCCTCTCCTTCCTCTCCATGGCATCCCTTCAAATATTTAAACATGGCTATCATGTCCCCTCTTAACCTTCTCTTCTGCAGACTGAACATACCCAGCTCTCTAAGTCTATCTTCATAGGGCATGGCTTCCAGACCCTTCACCATTTTGGTTGCCCTCCTCTGGACCTGCTCCAGCTTGACCATGTCCTTCTTGAATTGGGGTGCCCAGAACTGGACACAGTATTCAAGATGAGGTCTAACCAAAGCAGAGCAGAGTGGTACCAGTACCTCCCTCGATCTAGACACCATACTCCTATTGATGCAGCCGAGAATTGCATTGGCTTTCTTGGCTGCCGCATCACACTGCTGACTCATGTTCAGCTTGTGGTCTATTAAGACTCCTAGATCCCTTTCACACGTACTGCCATCCAGCCACGTGTCCCCCATCCTATATTTCTGTATTCCATTTTTTTCTACCTAAGTGTAGGAATACGACGAGTATAGGAGATAAATATATTTTCTTAACTAAAAGGAATTGAATGAATTTGAAGGCAACTTAGGGTCTTCCTTCTGGGCTTGTTGACATTCCGATATGTCTGTGGAATGATACTTTTGCACAGGAAGGTGCAACATTCTTCCAAGTCCTGGGACTGTGGTCTCCCAGTATTGTATTCTTGTCATATTATCAATCTTTAAGTGTGTTTTCTTGTATTGTATCTCATGCAGCTTTTCCCAAACTGGTGCTCTCCAGCTGTGCTTAGGACTGCAGTTCCCAACCACTGGCCATGGTGGCTGAGGATGATGGGTAGTAGAGTCCAAAATCCATGGAGAGTGCCAGGCTGGGGAAAGATCACTTAAGAATCCATGGATGCTCTTTCATCCATGGCTAGCTTTGGATTGTTTACTTGTATCTTTCAAAAACCAGCAACACAAAGTAAATTAAAAATAGTTTTTCAATAATAGGCATGTGGGCAATCCATGTGACAAACGTTAATGTTTGGATTTTGAAAATTCATCGGGTTTTGTATTTATGTGGAATATACTTTTCTGTTTTTCCAGCTTTGCTTTGGAACCGCTAGTCTGTAACAACTGATTATGCCTTTGTACTGATGAATCAGTGCAGCTGAGGCTGCAGTTGTAACCAAATAAAAATGCTGTGCGTAGAGTGTTTCTTCCTCGCTATGTTTATTTCAGATTAATTAGCTAAGAACAGAATCATAAGAGTAAGAAGGGATCCTGGGCTCATCTAGTCCAACCCTCTGCCAAAGCTATCCTCAGAGGTGACCATCTAACGTGAAATTAGTCTGCAGAAGAGAAGGTTAAGAGGGGACATGATAGCTATGTTTAAATATTTGAAGGGATGCCATGTACAGGAAGGAGAGGGCTTGTTTTCTGCTGCTCCAGAGACCAGAACAAGGAGCAATGGATTCAAGCTGCAGGAAAGAAGATTCCACCTGAACCTCAGGAAGAACTTCCTGACGGTCAGGGCTGTCCGGCAGTGGAATCTGCTGCCTCGGAGTGTGGTGGAGTCTCCTTCCTTGCAGGTTTTTAAGCAGAGGCTGGATGGCCATCTGTCGGGAGTGCTTTGAGGGTGTTCCTGCATGGCAGGGGGTTGGACTGGATGGCCCGTGTGGTCTCTTCCAACTCTACATTTCTATGATTCTATGATTCTATGAATGGGCAATTGCATGGGGAACAGCCTTTCTGAATGGTTTCAGGGAAAATTTGTCAAAATTCCCTGAGGCGAGGCCTCTAGGGGCTACAAAAGGGGCCCAGAAGCCACATGTTCCTCACGAGCCACAATTTGCCCACCTTTGATCTAACCTTTATTAAAAACCTCCCACAATGAGTGTTCACAACTTTCTGAGATACCCTGTTCCACTCCTGAAGGGTGAAGAGGTCAATGCATCCTCTCTCTAGTGTATGTGAAGCATAAAGCAACTTTTTCATGCCTCTTTTGAACTATGTGCACCATACAGATACCTCTGGCAGGCTGTGATAACAAAAATCATGCTTGCTCTCCAGGATGATGTAGCCTGGATTTCCTGAAGTGGTAAGAGATTGCCCTAATCAGTTCCCAACCATTGCCTTCCAGTTGAGAACCTCTGGGCTAGAAGATTTTGAAGTCTCTTATAACTCTATGAGTTTATGACCTTTCTATGGCAGTGACCTATGGCTTGCCACTATTGCCAAAGAACATTCAGCTGATCTTTGTCTGATCTAGGGTGCCTACATAAGAAGCTTTTGGCAGAATTGAGATTTTAAAAGGTGGTGTCTAAGAAATGGAAGAAGGGACAAAGCACCAAGGAGGAAGAGAAAGGGGCACCACTATTTGCAGAGAAAAGTCAGGAGGTCTAAAACTCAGATTGAGCACTGGCTTGCAAGAGAAGACAAAATAATTAGGAAGGGTGATCGGTATTCTCTATCAGCTATCCAATGCCCCCCAAACCTGACAGAAACATCTTCCACCCATGCTCTGATTGGTGACAGAATGGACTTCATTCCCCGCAAGCAGGTGATGTAGGTTTTGGGGGTTGATTTACAATCATAGAAATAGGGTCACAGTTGTGACTACGTAGCAATCGTGAATATGGAACAGTTACCTAGATTTGCCCATACATAACCGTTCCACATTCATGATTGTTGCTTAGGCAATTTCAGCACTAGACTGTTACAGTGCTTTTATTCCATTTTCAACATCCTATGGAATCCTGGGGCTTGCAGTGATCTGCCAATGATCGGAGGCATGGGCAAATGACATTTCAATCAGATCTCGGGGCTTACACCAGGAAGGGTTACTTAGTTAAGTATATTTAACTAAGTAGCAGATAGAGAATATTGGCTGGTGTTTTTAGCAATCAAGAAGGTAAAAGTTCTGGAAACCAAGTCCTGTGGAGAATGGGCATGTTTAGAGAAGGGGAGGGTTGTAATAGCCATCTTTAAATATTTGAAGGGATGACACATGCCCTCTTATAGATGCAAAGAACATTCTAAGCTGTGGTCCTGAGGTAGCTTTTAGTGTTGTTTGTGTGCTTCAAAAGCAGTTCATGCTCAGATAAGCATTTCTTTTGCAAGGTGCTCCCCCCAACCTTGACTAAAATTCCCTTTCTCATCGTTTCCTATCACCAGAGTCTAAGGCAGGAGTGGGCAGTTGTGTCGGAATGGGTACAGTTTTTGTCATTGCAAGATCCCTCCTCCATAAGCCAGACTGGCATGTTGGCAACACATTATAACATGACCCTCCAACATTTCACAGATGAAAACAGGGAGACATGTGCCCAAGCAACACCAGTGTGGTCAAGCTGACAAAGGTTATTATTGTGGAAGAACACACTGGCTAGGAGAAGCTGCAGCAGTTTCCTTTTGCCTGAGCCCACAGGGAAGGGCAAGATACCCCCTTTTCTTCTCTTCTCTCCACAGTGAGTGGACTGAGTGTAAACTCCTTTTGCACTTTGAATTCAGCTTGCTGCAACTGAGGGTGAGGAGCAAGGGGGGAAGTGGGAGGAGGGTGTAGAAACTGGGACGTGTTAAAAGCAGCTGAAAAAGAGGGATGACAGAGGATTAACCTGGACTGTTCCAGCCAAATCTGGACTGTTGGAGGGTATCTAAAAGTCATGCTCTGGAAGATGCAAAATTTAATACAATCTCCAGTTCTTCCTGCTTGGAAGGCTTTAACAGACCTGGGCATGAAGCAGAATATAAAGTTGAACCATCAATGTGGCCAGAAGTCACAGTTCTTAAACTAATGGGGAGTGTAGCTGTCCAGACATTGGATAGAAAACCATCCCAGAATCCCATGTATAATAGTTTGGTCACCATTTTCAGCCAGGTTTTGGCTAACAAAAGGTCTTTGGAGGGATTCCGGGGGTGGGAAAGCAAAATCACTGTGTTTGCAATCAGTTTTATTCCATCTAAGGGGCAAAAAAAAAAGGGGGGGGTTCAGGAGGCTTCAAAGGCAAAAAAAAAAGGGGGGGGATCTGCAGCTGCATGAAGCCTGTCCATTTCCCAGGCCTGATGCCTGTTATTACAGAGATATTACTCTGTGGACCTTTCTGCGCTACGCTATTATAGTGCTATTTATTCCACTTTCAGCATCCTGTGGAATTCTGGGGTTTGTCGTTTCCTGAGGCCCAAGAGCTCTCTGGCTGAGAATCCTAAAGGCCCCTCCCTAAACTGCAAACCCCAGGACCCCATAGGATGTTGAAAGTGGAATAATAGCTCTATATCAGTGCAGTGTGGAAATGGCCCTTTGTCAGGAACACTATTGGTTTAAAGGGAGACACCATCAGCCTTACTAGAACGCTTGAGCATATTGTAAAACTGTTGTGCCAGAAATGCATTGGGCGGTTCACTTTTTATTCAACTCCCCCACATTTTTCAGTATCTTGACTCTTTGTTTCCTCCTTCTTGGGCAACATATCTGATGAAATCATCGAAGACGATGATGAAGAAGAAGAGGAGGAGGAAGAAGAAGAAAAAGAAAAAAAGTTGTTGTTAAATTTAGTACAGTAACAAAATTTATTTTAAAAAGAAATAGCTTTCAACTGAAAAAAAGAGAGATCAATGTAAAGAATCCAGCATTAAACAAATCAAAGCTAACTAAGTACCCATTACCATCTCGTGGTCATGAGTTCCGCCTACCAAATATGAGCAATGCAAAGAAGTGCTTCTTTTTGTCAGGAAGGAAGTGGATGCTGCTCAGCGAGGTGAGGTGACAGCCTTTCTTTGAAGTCTTCCTTCCTTGTCTATTTTTGGGGAAAAGCTCAGTGGGTGGAAAACCCGACGACGCAAAAGATGTGTCTGCCTCTACGTTCTCAAAATAGGTGCAGATTTGGTTCCTTTGGTAGGCTGTCTTTGATTCTATCCGTTCCTACGACGTGGAGGGACTTTACCTGCAAGGTGCTGAGGTGCAGCGTTTCTCTTCCTGTCTCAACGCACAGAAGCCTTCCCACTGCAGAACTCAGCAGTCTTCAGAACCCCAAAGGGACTTTCAGCCTGTTGATTGAGTTCATGAGATCAACAGATGCAACCTCTCCATTGTCTCATCTCAGGCTAAACCTAAACATATCAAACTCCTTATAACCTCTCCTTGTAAGACAGGGATGGGAACCAGGTGGCCTTCCCTATGCTGGTGGACTGCAACTCCCAGCATTCCTCATGACTAGGTATATCAGCTAGGCCTGCTGGGAGTTGTAGTCCAACAGTATTCAAAGGGTTGGTGATCAGGTATGAAGCCCTCTGCAGTTCAGGTTATCAGGTTATCTGAAGGGCAAGGTTCTCCATTAAAGAACCTGCCCATGTTTGGAAATCTTCAGGGAACACTTTTCTGTCTCTCACACTCCCACCACAGGTACACCTGGCAAGAACAAGGAAGAGGCTCCTAAATTCTTAAACTCCTTTTCTAATCAGGTTGCTAGGTTTCTAATCAGGTTTCTAATCAGGTTGGTCATCCCAGGCCCTGAAGTTTCCGGACCGAAAACTTGAGATCAATCAATTAAACCAATCAATTAAGCTTTGTAAATTGTAGCAAGGTGCTGCTTTCCTACCTGCATTTGGAGATTTGTATACAGCCCTTTCCACACTCAGCTAAGCCCAGCAGCCTGGGGAGGGGCCATGAAAACTGGAGTCTCTGGGCCAGGCCCTGAGATCTCCCAACCTTACTTCCCAGAAAGGTTGGACTGCTGCCTTCTAGGCTATCTTTTCAAAAGCCAGTGGAGACCTTTTTGTTTCAGCAGGAGTTTGGAAGCTGACTGCACAGGGGAGAAAGAACTTTGCTGAAGGTGCTGTAGAATCATAGGCTCATAGCATCATAGAGTTGGAAGAGACCACAAGGGCCATCAAGTCCAACCCCATTCTGCCATGCAGGAATATACCATCAAAGCATTCCCGACAGATGGCCATCCAACCTCTGCAAAAACCTTCAAATAGAAAGATGCCACCACACTCTGAGGCAGTGCATTCCATTGTTGGACTGCTCCTACCATCAGAAAGTTCTTCCGTATGCTTAGATGGAATCTCTTTATCTGACATTTGAAACCGTTGCTCCTTGTCCTAGTCTCTGGAGCAGCAGAAAGCAGGCTTGCTCCATCTTTCATATGACATCCCTTCAAATATTTAAACATAGCTATCATGTCACCTCTTAACTTTCTCTTCTCCAGGCTAAACATACCCAGCTCCCTAAGCCATTCCTCATACGGCATGGTTTCCAGGCCTTCTACCATTTTGGTCGACCTTCTCTAGATACCTTCCAGCTTGTCAATACCCTGCTTGAACTGTGGTGCCCAGAACTGGACACAATATTCCAGGTGGGGTCTGACTAAAGCAGAATAGAGTGGTATAATCACTTTCCTTTGACCTAGACACTATACTCCTATTGATGCACCTTGATGTACATTTTATGTTTTTCTTTTCTTGCTTTTAACTGCCTTTAATTCTAGCCCAAGTTTAATTGAATTTAATTTTTGTATGATATGAATATTAAAGCCGTATCTTGTTGGTGTTGTGTGCCTTGAAGTAGTTTCCGACTTATGGTGACCCTAAGATAAACTTATCATGGAGTTTTCTGGGGCTGAGAGTGTGAGATGCTCCCAAGGTCACCCACAGGTTTCCACAATGGCCAAGCAGGAAATTGAATCCTGGACTCCAAGGTCATAGGCTAACACTCAAACCACTATACCATGCTGGCTCAATACCTCCAACATTTCACAGATGAAAACTGGGGAAAACACGGCCAAGCAATTTCTGGGTGCAGTCGAGTTTGTAAAGTTATTAGTGAGGAAGAATGCATAAGCAAAGAGAGGCTGCAGTGGTTTGCTTTTGCCTGAGCCTACTGGGAAGAGCAACCTTCTGTCCCCTCCTCTCCCTTTAACTGAGTTAATGGAGGGCAAAGAACCTGAGCATTTTGAACTCCGTTTGCAACAACTGTGGTAAGCCGAGGGCAAAGGGAGAAAGTGAGTGGAGGAGAGACAAACTGGGACATTTGACAAGCAGCTGAAATGGGGGGTCCACAGATCATTTAATGGGAAGGTATCCACCAAAGTGGGATAGTTGGAGAGTACAGTCCTCCCTCCACATTTCACAGGTTTGACCTTCACAAATTTGATGGTTTGCAAGGTGTCTGTTTGCCTCTAACCATTCCCCTTTCCCACCCTCTTGCCTTTTGTCCAAACGTGCTGCCTTCCTTCTCTGTGCCCTGGCAAAAGGTAAGTAAATGGAGGGGGAAAGGGCATGTGCGCCTTCTTCACCTGCAGGGCTGCCATTCACTTGCCTTTTGTCCAGACATAGAGAAAGAAAGGCACACCAAGGCAAAAAGCAAGGGAATGGGAGCAGGGAGCCTTGGAAGGGAATAGGTGGGTGGCTCAGGGGTCCACCCACAATACCAGAACCTGTGGTGCCCTGCCCTGGAGGCCCTGGTAGTGAGGAGAAGGATTTGGAATCCAAGACAGAGGTTTCTCCAGAGGCAGGAGTTTCCCCAGAAGCTTGCTCAGGAGAAGATAACAAACAACAGGAGTGGCCTGAGCAGGGGGAACAAATATCAGATGATGAGGCAATACTAACTATTACCGTGCAAGAGAGATGACACCAGAAAGAGGCGCTGCACCACTCTCCGCGTTTAAGTAACAAGCAAGCCTTAATGAAGGAACACCTGTAGCAATGGCATGAGTAAGATAAAAGGCTGTCCACTGGCCCTTCCCTTTTAGAGCCAGCAACTGATCTTTCCAGTAGTTGAAGTCCTGAGCCATGGTCTCTTGCATCTGGATTACCTTGAACCTCTGCCTGTTTGACAGCATCTTGGATTTGCCCTTTGGATTTGTTTGCTCTGAAACCTGAACTCTGTTTGGACATTTCCCCGCCCTTGCCTTGTGAGTAAGGCCTGCTTTGCTGTTTGTTGATTAATTGTCTGCTCTGCCTTGGACTTGACAGTGCCTCCATGTGACAGAGGGGAATTAATTGGCTGAAAATTAGGAGGCCTGTGAGAGGGTGGCAACAAGTAGATCTTTCCACCAATGTTTATGGGTTCTTGCAGGAAAGAACTGGCCAGAGATTCAACAGTAAACTAAACATGTCTTTTATTGAGGGGAATTCACTCATGCATGCACACACGATACGAACAATCACACATTCACACAAGAGCTAACCAAAGGATAAAGGGGAAAAACTTACGGCTACTGAGGCTGAAGGTTTGGGGTTATAATTACCCATCCAGAAGAGTAGTGAAGCAGCAGCAATGTGGCTTAGACTTGTGTGTCTAAGGGCAGTACACAGCTGGGAAGCAAACTCGCAGACAGACATTCAGCAACCAGTGAACTGCAAAAGTAGTTGTTCAGAACTGGGGATTTTTATACTGTATTTCCCTCCATGAAGGGGTGTGAGTTAATCACTCTCCCAGCCTAGTGGACAATGGGAGTTGCAACACAGACAATGGGGTCTGGATGGTGCTAATGGTTTCAGTGCTTAAGTGACAAAGAAATAATGACTGTCATAATAGCCCTGTACTTGAGGAAAGGTCAGCACAGTAGGGGGTTTAGACAATCACCATTTGGTGGGAACATTGGCTTGACCATTGTATTCCAATTGGAGAGATTCAGTTTTTACCTAAGCCTATGACCTCTGAGGTTGCTTTGTAACCTGCCTGACAATGACTTTGGCTTCATCTGGAGGAAGGTGTGTGGGCTGACCTGCCTTGCAGTCTCACGTTTGCAGTCAGTAATTTTCCTCTGTCCAGTTTGACCTTCCAGTCATTTCAGGCCACATTTTATATCATTGCCAATTAATGTAGCTTTCCGATTAAATAATGTTTGCCAATTAAACCACATCAATATTAGGGGCTGCGCGGGACCGTAACAGGACTTATTTGCAGTTATATGACTTTCGTGAGGGTTCTGCATCCTGAACCCTTGTAAAAGTTGGGGGTATCTATTTTAGCATTTGTAGGCCTCCTTGAGTTCTCGACTGGGAAAAAGTTGGGATAGAAATAAATACCAGAGATTGTGCGGCCACAGGCCAAGATGGAACTTAGGAGTTCTTCTTATGACTTTGGCCCATGTAGATTTAGATTCAGACTTCGGTCTGCTTTAGATTTAGTTGCCAAAGGACAACAGATCTGCAAGGTTCCTCATGCCGCAACCCACCCCACCTCCCGCTGACAGATGTCTGGTATGTGAGAACAGCAACAGCTGAGAGAAACAAAGATCACCAGATAGAAGACAATGATGGTATATTTCGGCAAATGCGGCTTTTACCATTATTGCTGTCATCTGGACGGATGTCAGCTGTGCTTACGATACCACTTTTTGCAAAGTCAGTGGTCCGCTCGACAGTCTCTGTCTCGCGCAAAGTCAGGATGCTCGGTTTCCGGGTAGACCTAAAGATAGTCAAGAACTTTAAAATGTACAAACCATGACCTTAGAAAATGTCTCAGTACCAGTTACTGTGAAGTGTCATTTTTGTTTTTTTTTAAATCAGATTCAGCAAAAAGAGAACGGTGCAGATATTTGAATCCTATTTTCAGGGTGCATGAAACAGGCATCAAAAAAATCAAACAATACATTAGGGAAGATTAGGAATAATTTATTTGAGAAATTTAGAAAGTAAACCAGTGCAATTTAGTTATGGTTTGAAGGCAGAACACATAAAGTCAGATTTTATCTTCTTCAGGAGAGGCTCAGAAGGGGCAGCAGGCCAGGCAAAGACACACTAGCCCAGATTCTTCTCTGCATCTGCAGTCTAACACAGTAAAGCAGACTCTGGCCATTTCCGCACTAGACTGTTGTAGTGCTATTATTCCACTTTCCACATCCTATGGAATCCTAGGATTTACAGTTGAGGGAGAGGTCTCAAAGGATTTTTTCACTTTAGATTGTCTCATAGGGTCTTCATAGTAAAAGACGTTCAGATCTGGTTTACTGGAATGTCAAAAAAAGAATGACTGCAAGTGATTTACACAATATTAAAGTAGATGATGAAGCCACTGAAATAGTCAAAGACCTATATCTTGGCTCAGTCATAAATCAAATTGGAGATTATAGTCAAGAAATCAGAAGAAGTCTGGGACTTAAAAATGCAGCTATGAAGGAACTTGGTAAGATTCTCAAGTGTAAAGATACATCACTGAATACCAAAGTCAGGATTATCCATACCATTGTATTTCCAGTTTCTACGTGTTGCTGCAAAAGCCGGAGAGTGAAGAAATCTTATAGGATCAGTTGATTTGAAAGGTGGAGTTGGAGGAAAGTTCTGCAGATAGCATGGATCACCAAGAAGACAAATAACTGAGGTTGAAAACAAAACAAGCCTAAACTTTCCCTGGAAGCCAGAACTATCAAACGGAGGCTATGTGCTTCGTCCATATCATGAGATGACCTGATTCATTTGAAAAGTAAAATGGAAACCAGTTGGAAAAAGAGGAAGAATGCATTACAGGTGGATAGACTCAGGCCATTTCCTTACTAGACTGTTATAGTGCTTTTATTCCACTTTCAACATCCTATAGAATCCTGGGGTTTGCAGTTTAGGGAAGGGCCTTAGAGGCCCCTCCCTAAACTGCAAACACCAGGATTCTATAAAGATTCCATAGGATGTTGAAAGTAGAATAATAGCACTATAACAGTGTAGTGTGGAAATGGTCTGAGACTTGGGAGATCCAGGCTCTGATCTCCACTGAGCTATGAAACTCACTGGGTGACCTTTGACCAGTTACTTTTTCAATCTGATCAACCACAGACTGATGGGAGTTGAATTCCAAAAGACTTCAAAGGGACCAGTCAGGGAACCTAATGGCCTCTAGAATATTTCTACTTTGCCTCCCATGATCCTTCACCATTGGTCATGCTAGCTGAGGCTGATGGGAGTTTTAATCCAAAAGACTTAAAGGGACTAATATGATTCAATATTTGTGAACAGACAGGAGTAGTTACAACTGGACTTTCAAGGTGTGTCTGACAGCAATATTTTCAGATAAATATATGCATAGATTTTGGAGGGTGCATCTTTCACCTCTCCTCCTCACACGGTCAACCGTGCCTCCTCCTCACACCATTTAATACCAACATTTAAGATACCCAGGGGAGTGTTGCCTTTCTAAAATATCTAAGGTTTACAAAAACTCTGGAAAAATTTGCTGGAAATGTGGAGAACAAATAGGTACCCTGTATCACATGTGGTGGACATGCTCTTGTGCGAAATTTTTTTGGAAAGTTACAAATAGTTACAGCAAATCTTCAAAATCAAGATGCAATTAATTAGCCCCATTGGGGCTATCTAATGGATTTCAAATTCTCCAACTAGAAAGTGGTGCCTTACATGATAATTGTGGTGAGAGCATTACATGCCCCAAAATAGAAAAGCCCAGACATTCCAACTAAAGAAACATGGATTTCAAAAATATTAGACATTGTAGAAATGGGCAAACTTTCAATGAAATTGAAAGGAAGAACAATAGAGCAATTTCAGAAAGACTGGGAACCTGTGTTGGAATTTTTGGAAAAGGAAGAAGGGATTAGATGGCAGATGGATTTGCAGTTTAAAATTGAAACAAAAACTCTTATAAATGTAATGTAAAAGGAAATGGGAAACATTTATGACTTTGGCCACTTATGTATTTAAAAAAGGGAAAAGAGTGAGTAAAATTTACAAATTATTGTTTGCAGTGGAGGGATCACAGAAAGCACTTAAATTAGTATGGGAGCATGATTTTAGAGAAGTAATAAATATTGAGAACTGGGTTAAGATATGGGATATGAGAATATTGAGATCTATATTGGTAAGAATTGAGGAAAATTTTTGTAAGTTAGTTTGGAGATGGTATTTAACACCGTTAAAATTAAGTCAAATAAATGCTGATCATCCTAATCTGTACTGGAGGAGTTGTCAAGAAACTGCCTCCTACTCTCATATGTAGTGGGAACATGGAAGTGTACTGAAATTTTGGTGGTTAGTTTTTACAGAAATAAAGGAAATCACTAATCAAATATACAGTTAAATCCTAAGTTAGCTTTGTTACCAATATTTGACAAGGAACAAAATAAGTGGCCAACAAGAGAATTAATTTCTATTTTATTAACTGCAGCAAGGTTAAGGATAGCTAAGAACTGGGAAATAAAGCAAGATACTCACTTAGATGAATGGTATAAAGAGGTATGGGATATAGCTATTAATGATAAACTGAGGTGTAATATTAAAGTAAAGAAGGAGGAATTAAAAAGAGACATTTTTATAGATATTTGGGGGGAATTGATTGATTATGTGTTAATAAAGTGTTAATAAAGGAAGAAAAGCTAATGAACAATTATTACAATTTTGGAAAGGGAAGTAGTTATATCTCTAATGGTCCCGGTGGTGGGGAGCACTTATGATTTAATTTCAGAATAGACTAAGTTCAAGAATATATCATATATAGCAGTTTGTTGGTTTATGTTTACTATGTGTTTGGTATTTTGTTATGTGTTTTGTAGTGTCATGTATTGTTATGTTGTTTAATTAATTAATAAAAATTATTTAAAAAACGGAAAAGAAGGAAGGAGAAAGATGACAAAATAATTGGTTAGCTAATACAAGTATATAAGTACTTTTGATTGTTACATTTGGGTACAGAAAATTAAATGAAAAACAAATAGTGTATTGCATTACTGGATCAAAGGTGGTGGAGAAGTCAAGGACAAGACACACAGAGATAGAATAAGTATTTCAGAAAGGAAGATTCTACTTATTTACTTATGTGTTAAATAATTATTTTCTTATAATAAATGATGGAATGTAGGATGTTTGTTAAAATGTAAATCTAACAGCAACAAGATGAGAAGAAAAATGTACAAATTAGACACCTAGGACATTGAATACTGCATTGTATTTTTTTTTAATTCCAAAATATATGTGTATATAAATTCTTGTATGAAAATGAGAATATTTGTACAATTTAAAAAAAAGGTGCCTCTTTGTCACTCTTCTGAGAGATGCTGGGTTGCCTTCGCCTTCCCACATTGCAGGCAATGAGAAGAATAGCCAATGTGAAGGCGGAGCAGGGCCATTTCCACACTATACTGTTATAGTGCTATTATTCCACTTTCAACCTCCTGTGGAATCCTGGGGTTTGCAGTTCAGGGAGGGGCCTTTAGAATTCTCAGCCAGAGAGCTCTTGGGCCTCAGGAAACTACAAACCCCAGAATTCCATGGAATGTTGAAAGTGGAATAATAACACTATATCAGTGTAGTGCAGAAATGGCCCAGGTCTTGGGCATCCTTGGCTAAGCGGACACACATCCCTGATACTTTATTGGATCTGACTCCAAAGGTGTGTGGTTCATTTTTTAATGTCGGTCTGATGTGAATGTTGCTTTCCCGAGCATATATAATATTTTCCCCTGCACCTACAGTTGTGCTTCTGGTTGAGGTAATGTTGAGCTCACTGCACGGTTAGGGTTTATTTTCTGCCAGGAAATGATGGGAGGAAATGAGCTGACAAGAACTCTGAGCAAAATGGAGAGACGTGGGTTATCTGTTTTGAACTCTCTTTCTCCCCTAGGAGAATTAATATCCTTTCTCCCATCCTGATTTAGGAATGCAGCTAAAGGGAGGCAAAAATTCAGGCATTTCCCCATCCCAAAGAAGAATTCTCTTCAGACTCCAAAATTCTAGCATTTCAGAGAGTAAGGGCATTTCTGCACTACACTGTTATAGTGCTATCATTCCACTTTCAGCATCCTATGGAATCCTGCGGTTTGCAGTTTAGGGAGGGGCATTTAGAACTCTCAACCAAAGAGTTCTTTGGCCTCCCAAAACTACCAACCCCAGAATTCCATAGGATGTTGAAAGTGGAATAATAGCACTATAACAGTGTAGTGCAGAAAGGCCTCATAACACTGAAAAGCCTTCACACCTAGAGGCTTTCTATTTGCTATGTTTACATTCCCTTGGCCACTCTATCTGCCCCTTTTCTTTGGATGCTGAAATCCTACGTCTAAATTCTCAGTTGAAGTATTAAATTACTGCAACGCTAGAAAATTTGTAGACCTAAGGAAATTTTCATTGGGGGCTGACTCCACATGGGACTTTCTGTATGCCTGGATGTATGACAGTGGCACAAGAAATACACAAAAGGAACCTGGCTCTTTTTGTGCTTCACCTTCCGTCCTGGGCGCAGCTTGGATTGTGCTTAGAGCTTGTATCTTAGGCAACATTTTGATCAGAATAAAATGTCTGAATGTTGATACTATTGGATTGATCGATCAATCAATCAGTTCCTTCCTTCCTTCCTTCCTTCCTTCCTTCCTTCCTTCCTTGGTATTTCTCCATTTTTATACCTTAGTGTGAATTATTAATTAAAATTAAACAACCCACTAATAATTCACACTTTTTCTTAGCAAATAAGAAAATCTGTTTATATTTATCATTGTATGGTATTTTTTTTTATTGCTGTTAGGCACTGTCAAGTCAACTTTGGCTTCAAGAGGCCTTTCCTAGGGTTTTCTTGGCAAGGCTTCCTCAGAGGGTGTCCTTTCCTCTGACGCTGAGAGAGTGTGACTTGCTCTGCGTCTCCCAGTGAGTTTCCACGGCTGAGCAGGGATTCGAACCTGGTTTCCCAGACTCCTTCTCCAACACTCAGACCACAACACCAAACTGGTTTTGAGAGCTTAATGCCACTTTATTGTTGTTGTTACCTAACTTTAAGTCATCTCTTAAAGAATTTTAATGGCAAGATTTATTGGGAGGTTCTATTGCTATCTTCTGAGGCTGAGAGAGTGAGACTTGCCCAAGATCGTCTGTTGCTGAGCAGGGATTTGAATCTTGGTCTCCCAAAGTCCTTGTCCAACGCTTAAACCACTACATTATGCTGGTTCGCTAAAAAGAGAGAGAGAGAGAGAGAGGCTAGCATGTTGTTTTTGCGTGCCTTTAAGTTGTTTCTACCTTAGGGCAATTCTAAGGCAACCCTATCATACATTTTCTTGCTAAGATTTATTGAGAAGAGGTTTGCCATTGCCTTCCCCTGAAGCTGAGAGAGTGAGACTCCCTCCAGTATCACCCTGTGTGTCAGGAACTGAATTCACACACACAAATATAACAGTGCACAAACACTATTTATTAGGAGCGTGACACATAGTACGGGACTTCAGTGAGTGAACTGGAGGCAATTAGCAAAATTCAAAACATAAAAGGCAAAGAGTACATCATGCCGCCCGCAAGAGACCTTGGAGTTCTGGTGTAGCCTGGCAGCGCTTATCACTACATTCCTAGCTTTGTTTACCTAATGGTCTCTGATTCTCATACCTTGTTACAAGCAAGCTGCTACCTAACTCCTACTAGATGTCCTATAACTAAAATACGGAGAGCTACCCGACACTGTGGGTTTCCATGGCCAAGTGAGGATTTGAACCCAGAGTCTTAGGCCATTTCCTTAGGAAATGCATTTGGTCTGACACTCTAAGAAATATACCACCCTGGTTGAACCTCAACCTCTAAAATAGGATCAGAACCTTGGACAGCACCTTGAAAGAGTTTGGATGCTGCTGCTAAGCAGAGGGAGAGGAAAGAAATAGTTACCAAAAAAAAGTTACTTCTAATCAATCTCTTCTACCTATAACTACCAGGTAGTTACATTTTCTTGAAGCTGTAATTTAATGAGGGGTAACTCCACCCTCTTTGTGGTGTGACTCTGCAGTTCCTTTTCTACTTACAGGATGTGGCCTCATGTACTACGTGGAGTTCCACATGGTTCAAGGGCCCACTCATGCGGTTTCCTTTTCCTCTGCTGTGGATGATGAGAAGATGACAAAGTAGACAAGAGGAGAGTGTGGTTTTTAAGCCAGGCCAGCAGTTCACAGCATTCAGATTTTTTTTTTTTAAAAAACCCTCAAAACCAAAAAGTAACTAAAAGTTACCTAAAAGTGAATAGTTGCTTTTTAAAATTGTAGCTACAACTGTGACTAATCATTTGGGCAAGATCTTAATAACTATCAAAATATCTTTAAAAATAACTTCCCAAGACACATCACCCCCACCTGTCTGCTCCTTAGGGTCCTGATCCAGAGCATACTTCCTCCTCAGGTGTAAGACTCAGGGCAATTTGGGCCATTTCTGCACTACACTGTTATAGTGCTATTATTCCACTTTCAACCTCCTATGGAATCCCGGGGTTTGCAATTTAGAGAGCGGTCTTTAGCATTCTCAGCCAGAGAGCTCTTTGGCCTTTGTGAACTACAAAGCCCAGAATTCCACAGGATGCTGAAAGTGGAATAATAGCACTATAACAGTGTGGAAAAATGCCTCTCAACCAGAGCTTTAAAAACATCACATTTTTGGACTGTAGTTCCTAGAATCCCCCTGGGTAGGGGATTCTGGGAGCAGCAGTCCAAGCAGTAACTTCCCCCAAGTTTTCATAACATGACACAAATTCCACAAAGTTTTAATCTGGGGAAAGGGAATGAATGAACTCTATTCTAAAATTCTCCCCTGCCTTCACAGTCTTCTGCCTTCAGGATGAGCATGACATTTTCAACAGTTTAGCTTGGTAATGAAAACAACCCAAGACCCCAGGGAGGCGAAATCCTTTTGACCTTTACGAAAGGAAACATTCAAGGGGGACTTGACAGTTGGAGATATGATGCTGCTTTTATGAATCTCCCTGGGTGGTACGGATGAGTGGAGTTTACTTTCACCCCACCTCCCCTAACAAAAGCAGAGGGGGAAAAAAAAAAGAGAGATAAATCTATAGCAACAACAGCAACAAAACAAACTCAAAAGATACTCACATCCTTCCAGGTGTCTTTTATTGATTAACAAATGAAGTATGGAAAAGATATTACAGGCTGAATTTGTTCCACCACAGTTCACAAAAGTCTGGGATGTTCACCAGAATTTCCAACTGTATTCCTACACCCGCTCACCTGAGAGCAGGCCACATTGAATTTCATGGGACTTGCTTCTGAGTAGATACCGATGGGATTTCCACTAACATTTCCACACCTGGACTTGTCTAAAGTTCTCTCCCTCCTCTGTTCCTTTGTATTTACAATGGAAATTTATAGTAGTTTGATCCCACTTGGCTTCATCCTGTGGGATCCTGGGATTTGTAGTTTGCTGGGGCACTTAACATTCTCTAGGCAGGGTACTCACTTGAGCATCAGAGCCTTCTATTTAGGAATTCTAAATGTGTCGCCAGACCACAAATCCCAGGGATCCGTTTACACTACACAGTTATAGTGCTATTATTCCATATTAACTACCATGGTTCTGTCCTATGGAATCCTGCGATTTGCAGTTGGATGAGACACTGGGGTTCTAGGGCTGAGGATTCTAAAGACCCCTCTGAACCCCAAACTGCCAGTTCCAGATTTCCATGATGTGTTACCATGCCAGTTAGTGGAACCATAGTACTATAATGATAAAGTGTGGATTCCCCTTCTTGTCATTCTGTTTACTTTCAGTCTTCAATTTTTATTTGTTTGGGCCTTTCCGCACTACACTGTTATAGTGCTATCATTCCACTTTTTTTTAAATCATTTTATTCAAAAATTCTCATTATAAAACATACATATTTGATTGTCAGCTTCATTGAAATATATCTGATCTTCCACATTGATCTAGATTTCATTTTCCAGATTTCTACAAGCTTTAGGTACTGTACAACATTATACTGTTAGTTTATCTGATAGTTCTTACATTTCATTCTTCATATTTCCACTTCTTGATTTATATCCTGTCGCCCCCACATAATATAACTTTAATCATGAATTACCTATTTCCAGCTGTTAAAACCCAGCAATTACCCATTACAATTTGCCATTCTTTCTGTATCTCATCTTCTGATTTCCCCTTTAATCTCTGGGAGACCATATCCGCATTTTTATTTTCTATAAATGTAGCCCACCATTGTTCTATTGTGGGTATTTGCTGAGTTTTCCATAACTTTGCATATTCAATACGAGCTGTTGTTATCATGTACAATAATATTCTCTAATGCTTCTTAATACCAATACCCTCTAGTATATCAGTCATGTTTAACAAATACAATTCAGGAGTTTTAGCAAACTGGCCTTTCACTAATGTACAAATTACATTATGTAGTCCATTCCAATATTTCTTAGCTTTTGAGCATGTCCACCACATACGATATATCGTACCGACCTCCTTCTGACACTTCCAGCACTGTCCGGTACCTGTATTATAAATCCTTTTCAGTTTATCTGGTGTCATATACCATCTGTGAAATAATTTGTAATAGTTCTCTCTCAAATTCTGGGCTACTGTAAATTTCTGCATTTTTTTCCAACTCTGCTCCCAAGACTCTAATTGAATTGAATGACCAATATTTTGAGCCCATAAAATCATTGTTTCCTTTACTGTTTCTTCTTGTCTCTCCTGCTGTAATATCTCTTGATGGATTTGAGCAAGAAGGTGAGGCGGATTTTCAAAAAGCCATTTAACTACTCCAACTTTCGCTTTTGGTTCAATTCCGTAAGTTTTTATGTCCATATGAAACCTTTCTGTTACTTGTCTATAAGGAAACCAACTCAGTCTTATTCCCTCCTGTTCTAGTTTTTCCCTTGTTTTCATCTTAAGATTGTTGGACGCTGATCTCTCGATTATATCGTCATACCGCAACCATTTATCTGTATCAGTCCATCTGCCAAAAAACGCCTCTTGCGGTGAGACCCATGTGGGGAGCTGCCTCATATTTTTGACTTTATAATCATCCCAGATTTTCAAAAGCGATTTTCTGATATAGTGATGTGAGAAGTCTTTATCTATTCTTGCTTTATCATAAAACGTATAGGCATGCCACCCCATCCTCAAGTCTGCACCTTCCAATGCCAGCGTTTTCATATCCTGAAGGTCTATCCAGTCTTTTATCCACATAAAAGCCGCTGCTGTGTAATATAATTGAAAGTCTGGTAGTCCCATTCCTCCTCTACTTTTTATATCTGTCGTAATGTTCCATTTTATCCTAGGCTTCTTCCCCTGCTATATAAATTTAGTTAACTCTCTCTTCCATTGTAAGAAAGGTTTCATATTTGTTATTATAGGCAGGTTTTGGAACAGAAAGTTCATTTTTGGCAGAACATTCATCTTTACTGCTGCAATTCTCCCCAGCAATGAGAGCCGCAAAGAAGTCCAATTTTGTAGATCTTTTGTTTTTTCCTTCCATTTTTTCTCATAATTATTTTGAAATAATTCATTATTTCTTTTAACTATCCAAATTCCTAGATATTTTACCTTTAGTCCTGTTTTAAATCCTGTTTTTTGTACTAGATCTCTCTCTTCTCTTTGAGTCATATTTTTAGTTAAAAGGACTGTTTTCTCCTTATTAATTTTGAAACCAGAGAATTGTCCATATTCTTGCATTGTAAAGTTCAATTTTTCTATAGATTTGCATGGATCGTCCAAAAAGAGGACCAAGTCATCTGCGAAAGCTTTCAATTTGTAATGATATTTCTTAATTTGAACTCCTGTTATTTCTTTATCTTTTCTTATAGCATTGTTAAGTATTTCCATTGTCAAAATGAACAACAAAGGTGACAGGGGGCATCCTTG
Organism: Cyclura pinguis; assembly: GCA_030412105.1. Taxonomy (NCBI): domain Eukaryota; kingdom Metazoa; phylum Chordata; class Lepidosauria; order Squamata; family Iguanidae; genus Cyclura; species Cyclura pinguis. The sequence continues at coordinate 10,989,952 of CM059612.1, forward strand.
CCTTGTCCCTCTATGGAGTTCTATCTTTTGTGTTCTTTCGCCGTTGATGACCAATCGAGCTTGTTCTTGTCTATAAATTGCTTCAATCCATGCAGTAAATTTCTCTCCTGCCTGCATCTGTTTAACCACTGTCTTCATAAATGGCCAACTAATCATATCGAAAGCTTTCTCCGCATCAACAAAAACCATGGCCAATTTCCGTTCATTATGTTTTTCATAATATTCAATTATGTTTAGAACTGTTCTAATATTATTTCTCAAAGATCTTTTAGGTAGGAAGCCATTCTTATCTTTGTCAATTATCTCTGGTAAGACTTTCTTGAGCCTCTCTGCTAATATTGAAGCGAAAATCTTATAGTCTGTATTCAAAAGTGAGATTGGTCTATAATTCTTAACGTCTGTCAAGTCTCTTCCTTCCTTCGGAATCAGAACCATATTGGCTTCCCTCCAAGTCTCTGGTATTCCATCATTCATTATTTCATTTATAGTGCTTTGCAAGGGCATTGAAATTTCATGTTCCATAATCTTATAATATCTTGCAGTAAACCCATCAGGTCCAGGAGTTTTATCGTTCTTCAAGTTCCTAACAGCCTCAACAACTTCCATCATGGAAATGGGATTATTCAAAATTAATCTCTGGTCCTCATTAAGTCTCATTCTGTTCATCTTCTCCAGATATTCTTCCACTTCATGCTGATTCTTCTCTTTTGGGATCTTACTCATCAATTTCACATAGTATTTATGAAATACTTGTTTTAATCTCTCTTGTTTTGTAATTTTTTCTTCTCCTATTCTAATCTCCGTTATAACATTCCGAGCCCTTCTTTTACGCAACATACCTGCCAACAGTTTGGAAGGTTTGTTAGCTTGTTCAAAAAAGTTATATTTCATTCTCCTTGTCTGTTGCTCTATTTCTTCCGAGTTGAGTTGATTTAATTGAGCTTGCCGTATCTTCATCTGTAGTCTAATCTGTTTATCTGACGGATTTTGTCTCAGCTGACGTTCAATTTCTTTCATCTTTCCCAAAATTTGCTGCTCAGTGTTTCTCTTTTCTTTCCTGATTTCTGCCATCCATCTGATAAGGTTACCACGCATCACAGCTTTACTTGCATCCCAGATGGTTTTCATCAAAAGTTCCATCGTTAAATTCTCATTAAAATAATTAGTTATCTCTGTTTTTGCTTTTGTTATATATTCCTCCTTATTCCAAATCACATCATTCAATCTCTATGTTCTTTCTCTGTCGTTAATCTTTATCTTTAGTTGTATTGGATTATGATCAGAACATGGATTAGGAAGTATGTCCATATCTGTAATCTTCATCAAAAGTTGTTTAGATACCAACATCATGTCTATCCTTGACATAGACCTATGTCGATCCGAATAGAATGTATGTCCATCCAGCTGTCCATTCTTGTATCTCCAAACGTCATATAAATTTAAATTGTCCATCATATTAAAGAAGCTCTTAGGTAATTTGCCATTGTTTCGGGGAGATGACTTCTGCATTGTCCTGTCGACCTGAGGATTAATTACGCCATTAAAATCCCCAAGAACAATCATGTTAGAGTTTACGGTTTCATTAAGATATTTAAATATCTCTTCCTGTAGTGTAGGGAAAAATTCACCTTTGGCTCCATTTGGTGCATATATCCCAACGATTAATATTTTGTCTTGTTTCAGAGTAACTTCTACTCCTATGTAGCGACCATTTGTGGCCTGAAATATTTGCTTTGTACCCAATTTTGAATTTACATATACCAAAACTCCCCTCTTCTTTTTATCAATCGTAGCTGCAAAGCAGCTACCTAATTTCGGATTCCTGACATATCTCAAATCTTGAGTCCGAATTCGAGCTTCTTGTAGACATATTATATCAATATTCTGTTTCTCTAGATGGTGAAATATTTGTCTTCTTTTGTATTCAGAGTTAAACCCCTTAATGTTCCAAGAGTAAATCTTCAAATCCATTTTGCTAATTATATTAATTTTTTATTATTGACATTTATCTTATTTCAGCAGTTCTTCATCTACCTCTCCTTCTTCTTGTTTCCCAGTTGCTTCCTCTTGTTCACTGTCTTCTTCTTCTCCCTCTTTGTAATTGTCCTCTTTCCTCCTCTTGAAGCAACTGTTCTTGTTCTTTCTCCCCTTCAGAGGTATCCTTCTGTAAGTCCTTCTTCAATCTCTCCATCATTTCTTTGGCTTTGTGTATTGAATTAATTCTGTATCTCTGCTGTCTATAAATGAAAGACAAACCTTCAATCCTTTCCCATCGATAATTAATCTGGCATTTTAACAAAAGGTTGGCCAATGGTTTATATTCTCGTCTTTTCTTTAGTATTTGATAAGGTATGTCTTTAAAAATTCTTACATCTTTATCTTCAATCTTCAATAATCCATTGTAGCTTCTCTGTAATATTTTGTCTCTAATCATAGTCCTCGTAAATGTTATGATAATGTCTCTTGATAGTTTCCTCTCTCTCGCAACTCTAGAGGAAACTCTGAACATCCTATCGATGTATGTCTCCATCTTTTCTTCTTCCATGTCAACAAATTCTGCCAAGGCCGGTAGCATTTTTTCATAAAGGTTCTCTAATGAAGCCTCTGGAACACCTCGAAATCGAAGGCATCTTTCCCGATATCGTAACTCCTGCTGTGTGATTTGAAGTTCGCCTTCCTGTTGTTTCCCCTTCACCTCATCCATTTTCTTTTCAACTTGTTTGACTTGTTGTTTTATCTCCTTAGTTTCAGTCTTTAACTTTGTCACTTCCTTAGATATATTTTCCAATTTCTTCCCCAATTTGTCAATTTCTTGTTTCATATCAGCCTTCATCTCTTTCCTTGTTTCTTTTATATCACTTCTAATATCTTCTTTCATACTTTTGAACTCTTCCATCATCTGTAACATAAAATCTTGCGATTTCTGGGGCATATCCACAGATGTACTTCTAACTGCCTGGGATGCTGTTGTTGTGGCAGCTGCTGCCGCTCCTCTTCTTGTCCTTCGATCCATTTCTGATTTTTTATCTCCTTCTTTCTCTCTCCTCCTCTCGCTTCCTCTCTTCTCAGCGTTGGAATTGCTTTGCTAATTATTTTGATCAATCTCAAATATGTTTACCAGTGTAATCAAAGAGCACTTGCTATTTATATATTATCAGTTCATAAAATTCATGTTATTATTTCAATTCATTGCATATATAAATCATTTAAATCAGTTCCATATATTCCCAAGATCAATGGATTAATTTATCTTAACATTGAACCACCTACCCAGTCAGCATTTCAACAATATAGAAATAAAAATAAAAATAGTTACTATATTTTGTTAGTTATGAGGAGTTATATAGAATGGTTATATGATAGAACAACACCCTAATATCTCAATTTATATATGTAGAGTTAAAAGATAAGCTTATATGTATATACAAATCCACTGATTAATTCTTTGAAATTATATATATCTATACCAAAGCCTTATCATATACAACAAAATTAAAATCGACTATAATATGCTTGTTTATTCATCAAATTCAGCCAGTAAGATCATATAAAAAGCTCATTCAAAATCGTCAGCTAGCTGTGCCTAGGCTCAATTTTTCCACTTCCCCCTCCCAGCAGGTACCAAATCTTCTCTCTCCTCTGGAACTGTTCCCAGACCTTGACTGTGAGAACTTCTTCTCCTTGCAGTGCTGATATTAAAAGTCTGGATAGACCTCTGCGTGGGGGTGAAGTCTCTCTATCTTCTGTCCTTCCAGCACAGCCACAGCAAAAAAGCTCCTCGTAAGCAATTTTTTTCCACGGAGATGTCCCAGTAGCAAAGCAAAATCCCCTATAATTCCAAATATTAGATGTTATTCAGTTCATGAATCAGAAAAAAATAAAAAGAAGAGGAGAAGAAAAATAATCTCCACTCTGTAAAAGTCTCTTCTCGTCGCCAAACAATGCTGTACTCCATGACCTGCCAAAAGCCGCATCAATCCCAGGAAACACCATCCAAATTATAACAAAATTCAAAAATCAAATCCCTGCCATCCAGACTGTAAAAGCTCGATACTATAAAATTGTCTTCTCTTCTCCAAGAAGTACTGTAATCCTCAGTCTTTAAACCACGTCTCCAACACTCCCAAAGTACAATTACAAGGTCCCAAATCACCAATCCTTTATAGCAAAGTCACAAAACCATTCAGTCCGTTCAAAGATCAAAGCCAGGAAGAGAAATTAGGACCAATTTATCTCTCCAATGTCTGTCATGCCTTTACAAGCAAAGACAAAAAAAGCAAAAGGAGCAAAGACAAAAAAGCAAAGCTGAACTCGAATCTCGTCTCTAGATTCTCCACTTTTACTCATCAATCAAATATGATAGGGAAATCCATCATGTCTGTCAAATCTGTCAAATCCATCAAGTCTGTCAAATCTGTCAAATCTGTCAAATCTGTCAAATCGTCTGTCAAATCTGTCAAATCGTTCCAGTCCCTCTTAATCAATCGTAACCTTAAAAAGCTGTCCTCCACCTTTATTTACTCACAGTCAACTGGAGGGCAAAAACTGTCCCCCAGCTTTATTTACTCACGGTCAGCTGGGTCACGTTATATGTCTGTTCCTGTTCACTGCTGTAAGTACGTTGTTGTTGCTGTATTGATGGAGTAGAAACCTAGATCAACAGCTTGTTGTTAATGTTAAAGTGAGTCTTCTTCTTTAAAAGTCGGCGGCGGCGCTTGTGCCGCAAAAGCGGCGTCCCTGCTGAGTCCGTCTTGGCTCTTCGGCTCCCCTGAAGCCTCTCGTTCCCTCTTGACAGAGGGAGCTCGGCGTCAGTTTCGGGGCCCCCTTCGGGCTCCTCCGCACCCCCTTTACCGGGGGGATGTCAAGCCGCAAATTGGATGTTAAAAAAGCGGCTGGAATCCAGCGGGAGGTAGCACGGAGTTAGCGAGTTCACTCCGTGCGGCCACTCGCGCACGCCATGCGACCGGAAGTCCAGTGCTATCATTCCACTTTTGACATCCTGTGGAATTCTGGAGTTTGCAGTTTACTAAGCTTTCTGGTGAAGAATTCTAAATGCCCCTCCCTAAACTGCAAATCCGAGGATTCCATAGAACGTTGAAAGTGGAATAATAGCACTGTAATAATGCAGTGCAGAAAGGCCCTTTGTTTGTTAAAACACATCCGCGTCAGTTTGTATTCGTTAGTGTTTCTTCCTTGCATTCAATGGCCTGGCATCCCGTTCAGTAGTTGTGAGACAGTAAGCTGGGCTTAAAGTCTTATAATTGCCAAGCGTTCGTGTTTATGGTCAGTAATGTGACCTCCTCACAATTTCCTTTTCAGCCTGGCAGCACCCCAGCTAAAGGGTCTTTCAGTCACTGCAGATGAGATATTCGCAGTCGTGGGGAACACTAGGAACAGGCAACGTGGGGTCCTGCCACAATGGTTTCTCTCAATGCGTCCCACCAGGAACAGGCAGCTGGAGAGACCCCCCCCACACTTGAGGGCCTGTTGCAATGGCTTCTCTCAATGCGCCCACAGGCGCATTGAGAGACGCCGTTGCAGCAGGCCCTCAAGTGGGGGCGGTCTCTCCAGCTGCCAGTTCTGGATTGCCCCATCACCAGGAGAGTACTATACACATCATTTCTCATAGCCTTAATCTGCAGCACCTTTGAAACCCTTTGGTCAGGGCCCTGCCAGGCCAAAAAACTAGGCTTTTATGGGGTGGCATCATCACAGCTAACTACAGTAACAGAGCTCTGTCATCGTAGTTACATCTCATGATAACAGGGACTTGGCTGTTACTATTTTTTATTACCTGGTAAGATTTTCAAGGGGGAGGAATAATGTTCCTGCGACCAATTGGCATGCCTACATTTTCAACCCTGCACGGTAAGACACATGCCAAGTTACTCTGTCTGTATTTTCAATTCCAATTGATCCTTCAGGTGGGAGAATAAAACCTTAAATACAAGGAAATGGTAATTTGAAAAAGTTATTATAAAAGTTCCTTGGTGTGTGTGTGTTCAAGTCATTTCTGACTTATGGCGATCCTATCACAGGGTTTTCTGGGACTGAGACTGTGTGATGTGATGCCATATTTCAGTCAGGGCAGCACAGCTGATAGCTCAAGCAAACAAACTGAATAGCTCACAGCTTATTGCTTACTTTTATTCAGTAAGCACAAGATCATAAATAAAGTCCAATTGAATTCCAATGCAATGCTTATGAGTCCAAAGTCAGTCAGTGTAATCCAAGGTCAGACACAGAGTTCAGCAAGATATCCAACAGTCAGGAAGGTCAGATAACTCCTGGAAGGGAAGGGCAGCACCTAAATAGGTCAGCAGCTTAATGCAGCTGATGCCTAAGTAATTGCTGTCAGCTATAAATCCACTGAAGTCAGCACAAGCTCTCACTTTGCTGTCTGCACTTGGCAAAGGTGGGTACAGGTAAGTTATCTTCTGTTTCTGAAGGGGTAGGACTCTTTGGCAGGTCCCTTGTTTCAGACTCTGAGTCAGAGGCCATTTCTGCACTAGCCTGCTATAATGCTATTATTCCACTTTCAACATCCTAATGAATTCTGGGGTTTTCAGTTTAGGGAGGGACCTCAAAGGCCCCTCCCTAAACTGCAAGTCCCAGGATTCCATAGGACGTTGAAAGTGGAATAATAGCACTATAACAGGCTAGTGTGTTAATGGCCAGAGTCCATTTTCTGGAAGCAGGGCATGACATGTGACCAAGGCCACCCAGTGTGTTTCCATGGCCAAGTGGGGAATTGAGCCCTGGTCCAACACTCAAACCACCACACTGGGTTTCATAAAGGTTACAGTTTTGAAAATCCTCCAGCCAGCTCCTGGCTTAAAGATTCTAGGAGATGTGATCACACAAAGTCCAAAAAAGTAACCTTTCCAAGCTCGGAAGAAAATAAAACTGATTAAAACACTTCCTTTCAACAATTTAACCAGGGTAGCATTGTTTTTTCTCCTCCATTTTCAGATAAAACCACATCCCAGGCTACAGAGGAAACCTTTCTCTGCTCTTCTATTTGAGGTGAAATATCTTATCTGCCCACATTTCCAAAGAGGCCTGTCTGTTTTTCTCTGACTCGAGGAGGAAATAGTTTTTTTGAGCTCCACATTCTGTTACAGTAGGGTTGCCGGAGTGAAAACTGGAGACTGCTCCTGCACCTTTAACTGTTGTGTGGAAGAGGGAGTTTCAGTAGATGTGTTTGTTACTTGGTTGACTGGTGACCCCTGCTGAAATTGCCACTTCTACACAACCATTAAAACTCTGTTTTCCAGTCTGGCAGTCCTAGCTACTGCTGTTCCAGGGCGATCTGGGGTAGGAAACATAGCTGGCTCACCCAAAAACAGTGGAGAATAATTTGAAAAATTCTTCAAGACTGCCTGGGTGGGGTATTGGAAAAATGCCTTTGAGGCCCCTCCCTAAACAGCAAACCCCAGGATTCCATAGGCTGTTGAAAGTGGAATACTAGAGCTATAATAGTCCAGTGCAGAAATGGCCCAACTACTGGTTTTTAGCAGTGAGCAAAGGAACACATTTATGTATTTGTTTCCTTATCCCTTAACTGTGTGGCTTGTAGGCTTATGTGAACCATGATGTGACTTCATTTTCAGCGTGGTGCTCTAGAGGGATTGCTAAAATAGCTCTTTTTGACTGGCAAAAGAGGAAAGTACACGGAGGAAGGTGTGGCAAATGAGAAAGTTGAGGCAAATAAGCAATTGATATACCACCTAATATAATTAAACCTGTAGGCAGTTTACATAAAGCACAGATAATACAACGTGAACAGGCAATATGAAAACACAATTTCAAAATAACTCAAAAATAATCCTGCCGTGTACCTTCAAGTCAATTGATGAATCTCTCCCGGGGCTTTCTTGACAAGATTTATTCAAAGGAGGTTGCCTTCCCATTGCCTTCCTGGAAGGACGAGAGAGTGTGACTTGCTCATGGTGGATGCTGACGGCTGACTGGGGATTCGAACACTGGGCTCTGAGTCCTGTTTCAATGCTTAAACTACTACACCATGCTAATTCCCACTCAGAAATAATACATGATGATAAAGGAACAAATATACAAATGGAGAGAGGAAAATAATTATTACCAGTCAGAGAAGACCTGCCTAAATAAATACATTTTCAACAGGTACCTGATCAAAACATGTTTCCGAGTATAATTCTAAGTACTAATTGGCCTATAAAACCATTTATAGTGCAGGTCCAGGTTATTTGAAGGACTGTATTTTCCTATATGAATCCGCCCATGTTTTGAGATCTTCTCAGGAGGCCCTGTTCTCTATCCCACCACTTTTATAACCACATCTAGTAGTAACCCAGGAGAGGGCCTTCTTAGTGGCTGCCCCCAGGCTTTTGAACTCCAATCCCAAAGAGGTCAGAATGGCACCCTTCATATTCTCTTCTTAAAAACAAATGAAGGCTTTTTTGTTTCAACAGATTTTTGAGGACTGAGACCATTTCCACACTACACTGTTATAGTGCTATGATTCCACTTTCAACATCCTGTGGAATTCTGGGGTTTGTAGTTCACTGGAACCAAAGATTCTAAACTCTAAACTGCAAACCCCAGGATTCCATAGGTGGTTGAAAGTGGAATAAGAGCACTATAACAATATAGGGTGGAAATGGCCACTGTTTGAGCAGAACAGGACTGGTACAATGTTCTGTTGTGGTTTTTTATGGTGTCTGTTTCTCAGTGTTTTTTTTTAATAGTTCAACTACTTTTGAACTTTTGTATTTTGTAAATGTTTATGTTTTTGAAGCTGTTGTAAGCTGCCTTGAGTCATGAACTGGGAAAAAAAGAGTAGGATATAAAGAAATAAAATAACAATAACAGCAACAACCAGTTTCTGCTTCTTAAGTTACATTAGTGAGAATATTCCAAAAACTGGGTGCCACTACCAAGAGGTCCTGCCTTTTTGATATTAGGCAACAATATTTTGTTGTCTCTTAGGCAGCCAAAAAGTATCTTAAAGATCAACAAGACTTGTATAGAGAAAGCTGGACTCTAAGACCATTTCTGCTCTATGCTGTTCTAGTGCTATTATTCCACTTTCAATGTCCTGTGGAATTCTGGGGTTTATAGTTTCCTGAGGCCCAAGAACTGTCTGGCTGAGAATTCTGAAAGCCCCTCCCTAAACTGCAAACCCCAGAATTCCACAGAATGTTGAAAGTGGAATCATAGCACTAGAACAGTGTAGTGTGAAAATGGTCTAAGTATAAGCAGATTTTTGTTTATCAAAGCATTTGCATTCTGCATTTGCCACACAGTAAAGGGATAAGGAAACAAATACATAAATGTGTCTCCTTTGCTCACAGCTAAAAACCAGTAGTTGGGCCATTTCTGCACTGGACTGTTATAGCGCTATTATTCCACTTTCAACAGCCTACGGAATCCTGGGGTTTGCTGTTTAGGGAGGGGCCTCCATGAGGATCTCACCACAGTGGCCCAGCTGAGGCAAGACAAGTTTTTGCAATAACAGTCTCATTAAAAAATTTTAAGAGAAATATCTGCTTCAGTGATTCTGTTACGGGAATTTTCACAGGGTGGTTGAATCACTGAAGCAAATCTCCTTGCACTCACTCTCGGTCTTTCCTGGTCAGCACCCTTTGCCATTGCACTTCAGCCATTGCCTTTTGCCTGGCAGTTCTCTGAGAGGACCAGTGAGAATCAGAGAATCATAGAGTTGGAAGAGACCTCAGGGGCCATCCAGTCCAAACCCCTTCTGCCATGCAGGAACCCCCATCAAAGCACTCCTGACAGATGGCCATCCAGCCTCTGCTTAAAAATCTCCAAAGAAGGCAACTCCACCATACTCCATGGAGGCAGCAGATTCCACTGCCGGACAGCACTGAGCGTCAGGAAGTTCTTCCTGAGGTTCAGGTGGAATCTCCTTTCCTGCAGCTTGAATCTCCTTGTCCTAGTCCATTGCTCCTTGTCCTAGTCTCTGAAGCAGCGGAAAACAAGCCCACTCCCTCCTTGACATGACATCCCTTCAAATATTTAAACATGGTTATCATGTCCTCTCTGAACCTCCTCTTCTGCAGACTAAACATGCCCAGCTCCCTAAGCCGATCCTCATAGGGCTTCATGGCTTCCAGACCCTCCACCAATTTGGTTGCCCTCTTCTGGACACGCTCCAGCTTGTCAATATCCTTATTAAATTGAGGTGTCCAGAATTGGACACAGGATTCCAGATGAGGTCTAACCAATGCAGAATAGAGTGGTACCATTACCACCCTTGATCTAGACACCATACTCCTATTGATGCAACCAAGAAAGGGTCCAACTGTATGAAGCTGAGAAACTGCTGAATTCCTAGATCAACGAACCAACACCTTTATTTGGGTTGTTGTTGTTGCGGCTGTGTGCCTTCAAGTCATCTCTGACTTTTGGAGACCCTATCTTGGGGTATGTGATGCGCCCAAGGTCACACCATGGGTTTCCATGGCTGAGCAGGGAACCGAATCCTGGTGTAGTCCAATGTTCATACTGCTATACCACGACGGCTCTCACCCGACCTGAAAATACTTCAGAACGCTCATCTGCGTTTGCAGAATGGAACCTCAACTTCCTCATTCGTCTCGTCTTCCTCTATGTACTTTCCTCTTTTGCCAGTCAAAGAAGGCTTAGTAAAAATCTATTTTGGTGATTTCTCCAGAACGTCACACCGGAACTGAAGCCACGTGACATCCCCCATCGGCCTCCAGCCCACCTACATGGTACAAAATGGGGCTAAAGATGCATAGGGGGACAGAAGGTGGAGGAGGAGAAAAGAGAAAGAAGAGTCAAGGAAAACACACGCAACACACAACAAGAACATTGGAACCGTGAGATTCAAAACCAAAAGTAGAAAGGCAAGCCCGGGCACACAGTGATGGAAAAGAATTCGCCTCCAGGGCTGGAGTCCCGTCTGGTTTACTTCACAGCGCTCTGCTTGTGTCTGGAACTCGGGGCCACGGCTAGAGAAGAGTCCCCGGCATTCTGCTGTGCTGTGAGTCATTTAGGTAAGTTGTGGGAGGGGTCGGCTCCACGTTCCCGCAGGTGAGGTCTGATGTTTTAGGCTGCCTGAGGAGGCCGTTCGCCCTCCCGCAGCCTTTTTGCTTGTTCAGCAGAAAGTTGAGGAAATGCACTTTGGCTGTTTCTGCACTAGACTGTTATAGTGCTATTATTCCACTTTCAACATCCTATGGAATCCTGGGGTTTGCAGTTTAGGGAGGGGTCTTTGAGGCAAGTCACGTTCTCTCAGCCTCAGAGGAGAGCAATGGCAACCCTTCCCTGGGCAAATCTTGCTGAGAAAATCCTGTGATAGATTTGCTTTAGGGTTGCCATAAGTCAGAAATGACTTGAATGCAAACTGCAACAGACAACATGGTCGGAGGCCCAATTATGAGAACAAATTCTGGGGCTGCCCATAATTACTAATAAAAGTGCAGCATGGGGATAGGCAATTCAGTGCCCTCTATATGTTTGGGAATAAAACTCCCCTCTCCCTATGAAGCATGCTAGTTGGGGATTATGGGAGCTGCAGTCCTGTCTGAACAGGCCCAAATTGCCCACCTCTGGTCTAGGTTTTAAGAAGAGTTACTCTGGAGAACCTGTGCTGCAATCTATAAGAGTATTTGGGGGATCCTGTCATAAATAGCTGCAGCTGAAGATGGCATAACTGTGTTTTAAATCTAAAATGAAGAGCATTGTTTCGTATTTCAAGAAAGATGTGTCATGTCATGTTCCTCCCTTCCTATTGTTGAATCTTTTGGGGAAAAAATCTGTTTTTGAGATCAGGATGGAGAGCAATTATTCTCTGAAATGTGAGATTGTTACGTTAAAGGCTAACAAACGACACACAAACTTTTCCAGATGGAAGGCCACATGAGCTAGTATTAAACCAGATTAAACTTAGGACAATAGTTTAAAAAGCTTTTCAAGTGTGAAAAAAAACCCTCAAACTTTTAAGACTTTTTAAAGCCCTGTTTAAATTTATTGAGATGTAACCTTCTTTAATTCAGAAAAAAGAGTGCTTGAGAAACAATAGTTTGGCATTGTTGATGCTGTATGTGCCTTATCTATTCTCTCTTGTCATCCCTTTGTGTGCTTCATGTTTGCTCATCTTAGAGCTTGGAGAAGTCCTTTTCCGGGAGACCATAAGTCCCAGAATCTCACAGCAAGCTGGCCATGAGGGATTCTGGCAGTTGGAGAATAATAATAATAATAATAATAATGATGATGATGATGATGATGATGATGATGATGTTGTTGTTGTTGTTGTTGTTGTTGTTGTTGTCTTTTCTAAACTCTGGCCATTTCCACACTACATTGTTCTAGTGCTATGATTCCACTTTCAACATCCTATGGAATCCTGGGGTTTGCAGTTGAGGGAGGGGCCTTTAGAATTCTCAGCCAGAGAGCTCTTTGGCCTCAGGAAACTACAAACCCCAGAATTCCACAGGATGTTGAAAGGGGAATAATAGCACTAGAACAGTGTAGGCAGAAATGGCCTCTGTCTTTGCTCAACCTCTATATCCTGTCCAATATATGTACCTATCCTTCCTGCCTAAAGTATTTTATAATCATCTTATCTCATACCCTCCTAATGTCCTGATTTTGAAGGAACAGTCCTAATTAATCCTCTGTCTTCCCACTTTTCCAGCTACTTCTAAAATGTTCCATTTTCTCTCTCCTCCTCCCACTCTTCCTCTTTGTCCTTGGCTCACTTCAGTGGCTGCAAACTGAGTCCACATTACAAGAGTAGTTTGCACCTAGTTAATTCAGCAGGGGGGAGAGGAAAGGAGGGGGCAGAATCTTGCTCTTCCCAGTAGATTCACAGGGCCTTTCTGCACTACATAACTACTGCACTATGATTCCACTGTAACTAACATGCCTGCCTCCTATGGAATCCTAGGGCCATTTCCGCACTAGACTGTTGTAGCGCTATTATTCCACTTTCAACATCCTATGGAATCCTGGGCTTTGCAGTTTCGGGAAGGGCCAGTCGGCCCCTCCCGAAACTGCAAACCCCAGGATTCCATAGGATGTTGAAAGTGGAATAATAGCGCTATAACAGTCCAGTGCAGAAATGCCTTAGGTTTTGTAGTCTTGGGAGATACTGGAGCTCTCTGGCTGAAACTACTAAATATCCCTCCCTAAACTGCAAAACCCATGATTCTATAAAACAGAAGCATGGCAGTTAAAGTGGAATCACAGTGCAATAGTTGTGTAGTGCAGAAAGGCCGTCAGCCAGAAACAAACTGCTACAGCCTCTCCTAGTAAGTGTGTCCTCTCTTATTAATAACGTTCGCCTCCTTGATCACATTTTGCCTGTTAATTGACTGTGAACTACTTTGAATTCCTACCTTGAGTGTGAACTACGTTGAATTCCTACCCTGAATTCAGCTTGCAGCAATTAAAGCAAGCTGAGGACAAAGGGGGAATGACAGAGAATTAATCAGGACTGTCTTTGCCGAATTGGCCGTCGCCAGGTGTGTGCTCCTTCTTTTCTCCAGAATGTCACATTCCAAAAGGCAAGGAGGTGGGACAAGAATAGCAGTCAACTGGGATTTCTGGTTCCCTCCAAAATAACACAGGCACCACTTCCAAAAATGAAGGGAAAGGGAAGTGGATTCACCCTGATGATGATGTTGTTGTGTGCCTTCAAGTCATTTCCAACTTATGGCTACCCCAAGATGGGGTTTTCTGGGATGGAGGCCATTTCCACACTAGACTGTTATAGTGCTATGATTCCACTTTCAACATCCTATGGAATCCTGAGTTTAGGGAGGGACCTCAAAGGCCTTTCCATATTCCAGCCAAATTTCCAACTGCCTTCATGTTTGGATGGGTCACGAATGCTGTAGTCCAAATATCTAATTTTCCCAAGCTCTGATAAAGAAAATGTAGTGCCAATTGTACCAGCCAAGGGGTGGCAGCATAATGTAATAGCCCTTCTTTTTTGCCTCATCCTCATTCATTAGATCTGTCCTGTTTCCCTCATTGACAGGAACACATCCAAAATCATGTGGCCCGTGCAGTCTTGGGAAATGCTGTGATGACAACCAGTGTCGTCAATGTCGGCTGCTCCCTAAATGCCAGGAAGGGGAGGAACTCTACTGTTCAGGTAAGTCAGGAGTCACTCCTGTAAAGCCAAAGGTATGGAGACTCAAGTCTGCCAGCCAGATGTGGCCCTCTGAAAATCCCCCAAGTGCCCCCTGGGACGTTTTCTCCTTCATTCTACCTCTTCTCCTCTACTTCTCCTCTTCCACACTTACTGCAGACATATAAGGTGTATAGAATCATAGAATCATAGAAATGTAGAGTTGGAAGAGACCACACGGGCCATCCAGTCCAACCCCTGCCATGCAGGAACACCCTCAAAGCACTCCCGACAGATGGCCATCCAGCCTCTGCTTAAAAACCTCCAAGGAAGGAGACTCCACCACACTCCATTGAGGCAGCAGATTCCACTGCCGGACAGCCCTGACTGTCAGGAAGTTCTTCCTGAGGTTCAGGTGGAATCTCCTTTCCTGCAGCTTGAATCCATTGCTCCTTGTTCTGGTCTCTGGAGCAGCAGAAAACAAGCCCTCTCCTTCCTCTCCATGGCATCCCTTCAAATATTTAAACATGGCTATCATGTCCCCTCTTAACCTTCTCTTCTGCAGACTGAACATACCCAGCTCTCTAAGTCTATCCTCATAGGGCGTGTCTTCCAGGCTCCTCACCATTTTGGTCGCCCTCCTCTGGACCTGCTCCAGCCTGACCATGTCCTTATTGAATTGGAGTGCCCAGAACTGGACACAGGATTCAAGATGAGGTCTAACCAAAGCAGAGTAGAGTGGTACCAGTACCTCCCTCGATCTAGACACCATACTCCTATTGATGCAACCGAGAATTGCATTGGCTTTCTTGGCTGCCGCATCACATGCTGACTCACGTTAAGCTTGTGGTCTATTAAAACTCCTAGATCCCTTTCACACGTACTGCTATCCAGCCACGTGTCCCCCATCCTATATTTCTGTATTCCATTTTTTCTACCGAAGTGTAGGACCTTACACTTCTCTCTGTTGAATTTCATTTTGTTAGCTTTGGCCCAGCTCTCCAATCTGACCAGGTCATTTTGAATTTTGATCCTGTCCTCTGGCGTATTAGCAACCCCTCCCAATTTGGTGTCATCTGCAGATTTGATGAGCATGCTCTCTATTCCTTCATCCAAGTCGTTGATGAAAATATTGAACAGCACTCGGCCCAGGACAGAACCCTGTGGCACCCCGCTAGTCACTTCTCTCCAGGATGAAAAGCAGCCATTCGTGATCACCCTTTGGGTTCGGTTGGTCAACCAATTACAAATCCAACTAACAGTAGCCCTGTCCAGCCCGCATTTTACTAGCTTCTTTGCAAGAATGTGTAGAAGACACGTGTGTGATTTGTACCAGAAACCAGTGGCCTGGGGCATTCAGGTTTTAAGCAATTAACAAAAGGAGTCATAGAATCATAGAATCATGGAGTTGGAAGAGACCCCAGGGGCCATCGAGTCCAACCCCGTGCTATGCAGGAACACCCATCAAACCATTCCCAACAAAGTCTTGTAGTAGACATTCTTGGGGATGGAATCCTTGTGATGCACTATTTCAGTGTGATTATGCTAGCATAGATAGAGACGGTAAGAGGACTCTGTGCACCTGTCCATCTGGTGACATGATAGCTATATTTAAACATTTGAAAGGATGTCATATGGAGGGTGGAGCAAGCCTGTTTTCTGCTGCTGTAGAGACTAGGACATGGAGCAATAGCTTCAAACTTCAGGAAAAGAGATTCCAGCTAAACATTAGGAAGAACTTCCTGATGGTAAGAGCATTTTGACAATGAATAAGCTGCCTTGGAGTGTGATCGAGTCTCCTTCTTTGGAAGTTTTTAAACAAAGGCTAGAAGGCCATCTGTCAGGAGTGCTAAGATTGTGTGTTCCTGCATGGCAGGAGGTTAGACTCAGTGTGGTCTCTTCCAGCTCTACGACCTTATGATTCTATGGAATGAACCTCAAGAGTCATTTAGCCCGGCCCTCCGACTTGAAGAGCCAAAACACTCCTGAAAGTGTTTTGTTTAAAGACCTCGAGGGAAGACCTCCATTCTTGGTGACACTCCATTCCACCACCAAAGCGTTCTCACAGTAAAGCTGTTGTCATTGCATGCTTTCAAGTTGTTTCTGGCTTATGACAACCCTAAGTTGAACCTATCACAGGGTTTTTATGGGAGAACTGGCTCAGAGTATGACTTGCCCAAGGTCACCCAGTAGGTTTGCCTGGCTGAGCAGGGATTCAACCCTCAGGGCTCCAGAATTATAGTTCAGTGCTCCAACCACTACTCTACGCTGTCTTTCTTTACGATAAAGCAGTTCTTCCTAATGTTTAGGTGGGTGTCTCTTTCCTTGCCATTTGAATCTACCGGTTCTCTGGAGCAGCAGAAAACAAGCTCACTCCCTCTTCTACGGAACATTAAAAAAAGTAATGAACTACTTTGGGGGAGGACTTTGGCCTATAACTGTAACTGTGTTTTTAAAATAGCATTTCAAGCTCTGTTGATTCCTCCTTGTTTTTTTCTTCTAGGCACCACTGACTTCAGGTATTCCTGCAGACCGTGTCCAAGTGGCACCTTCTCTGATACCGAGAATGGCTGTTGCATCCCTTGGGATGAGTAAGTCTCTCTTCTATTATTTTAAATTTCCCACTTACCCCATATCGAAGAGGGGCAACTGTGTATAAGACTGCTTCACAGGAAAGCAGCTCTTTCCCATTATGTAAAAGATCCAGTATCTTTTCCAGGAGCATCTGGACATAGCTATGGGCCCTATCAGTGTTTGGATCCTGGATGGCTTGGCTTCCAACATGAACTGTTTGGAGCAGTTATGTATAACAGAGCCCCAATTCAAAGAATTATTTGCCTCATCCTCAGACATCTCCCTTCCCTCTCAGGTTAGCTGTAATCTTCACATTAGCAGAAGTGGGGCAAATTGTTTAATAATAGCATGCTACAACAGTGAGTTCTCCCTGTTGTAAATGTAGCTTTGCCCCTAAGCTACAGATATACATTATTGCAGTGTTCGAAGCTAGGTCCTGAAAGGGCAATTAAGAGCCATATGCTTTACAAAAGACCTGCACCTAGTAGAGACAAAGGCCATTTCCACACTACACTGTTACATTGCTGTTATTTTACCTTCAACATTCTGTGGATGTTGTAGTTTAATGAGGTCCAATAGCTGGGTTTTGTAGTTTAATTAGGTCCAAGAGCTCTCTGGTTGGGAATTCTGAATGCCCCTCCCTCAACTGCAAACCCCAGAATTCCACAGAATGTTGAAAGTGGAATAATAGCGCTATAACAGTGTAGTGTGGAAATGGCCAAAGCTGCTGCCTTATATAGAATCAGACAATTGGCCCATGTAATCTGTTCTTGTTCACATTAGCCTTCCCCAATCAGGTTATGTCCAGATATATTAGATGGCAGCACCCATCATCCCCAGCCATATCCCCAGCAGTTCTACACATCTGGAGAGTCCTTTCCCATTCTACCAAGTATTAAATCTACTGTCAGTGCTCTACCACAGAGCTATCATCCTTTCCATAAAAAATAAAGCAAGATTCTGGTCCTCACAGTTCTGAATAAAGGAAAGATTTCAGCAGGAACATGGAAGAAGCTAGCATGGTGTCGTGATTTGAACATTGGATATGACTTTGGAGACCATAGTTCAAATCTTTTGCTCAGCCATGGAAAGCCACTGGGTGACTTTAGGCAGGTCACATTCTCTCAGCCTCAGGGGAAGGCAAAGGCAAACCCCCTCTGAACAAATCTGACCAAGAAAACTCTGTGATAGGTTCACCTTCTTGTGTGCCGTTCCAGCTTATGGCCACCCAGGTTTTCTTGGCAAGATTTATTCAGAGGGGAGGCTGTCCTTGCCTTCTTCTGTGACTTGCCTAAGGTCACCCAGTGAGCTTCCATGACTGAGTGGTCATTCAGATCCTGGCCTTCAGAGTTGTAGTGCAATGCTCAAACCACTACAACACGCTGGTTTCTTGTCGCCATAAGTCAAAAAGGACTTGAAGGCACACAACAACAGTAGGAGATTGCCTTAAATTGAATCAAATGCTTGTTTTGCATAGCTGTTTTCTGCACTGACTGGCAGCGGCCCTCCAAAGTTTAAAAACTGGATTTATTTCCCCAGCCCCTAGCTAGAGAGGTCCGGGGTGCAACCTGTGACCTTCTGCAGGCACAGTACCTACTTTGCCTCCACATTATTGTAGTATTCATGTTCAACTTTAATTTTTTCCCTCTCTCTCTCTCTCTCTCTCTTTCTCCTTCCTTCCTTCCAAGTTGCAAGAGCCAAGGACTCCAAATTCTTCAAGTAGGGAACAGAACGCATAATGTGAAATGCAGCCAACTACTCACAACTGTAATTTTGCAACCTGGTAATGTTTCCTTTCCTATATCTGTATTTATACATTGGAAATGGCTCTGCTGTTCCTATAACAATGAAGGAATCATGCAGTGAATTTGAACCGGAGGTGATTCCATCAGATCCTGACACTGGATCCTTTCCCGGATTTTTGGCATCCTGTTTCCGCAGTGGACAGCTCGATGCCTCTGAGAAGCCCTGGCAAGGGGCAAGAAAGAAAGGCACATCATCAGCCTTCAATCACAATAGGATGTCTTTGCCTTATGCAAGCCACTTACCGAACCAGCAGGCAAGAGGTGCTTTCAACATGGCCATTTAATTTTTCAAAGCCTGCCTCAGACAGCCTTCCAACATCTCTTAGCAAACAGTTGTGAGAATCCTTTGCTTCTTGATGGTAGAGGTTCGCAGGTATGACCATTCTCCCCTTTATGGGCCATACCCAACCATTTTAGGAAGGAAGAGGCCAGAAAATTGCAGTGGAGGCTGAAATACCTTTAAAATGGAGAATTGTCTCCCCTAGAGCAGAGGTGGGCACAGTAACCCCTCAAGCTTTCCTTCGGAGCTCCTAAATACCTGTACCAGTTCACCAAAGCCATCCATCATTTTATTAAAAATGAAATAATTT
Source organism: Cyclura pinguis (assembly GCA_030412105.1). NCBI lineage: Eukaryota > Metazoa > Chordata > Lepidosauria > Squamata > Iguanidae > Cyclura > Cyclura pinguis. The sequence continues at coordinate 11,009,028 of CM059612.1, forward strand.
TTAGTTTGATTTTCAGACTATTTTTGCCCCACAAGAATGCAGAAAACCCCCCAACATGTGAAAACAAGCAAAAAAATAAAAAATAAAAAAATGGTTCCCCCCACAAACACCGTAGACCCCAACCATTTCCTGCTGCCATTTTGAGAGGGACTGTAGAGAAAAATGGAGGCTTGGGTGTGTGTGTGTGTGTGTGGTCTGGGGAGACTCTGAGGAGACATTGGGCTCTGCCCCCCATGGAGTTGCCCACCCTTTCCCTAGAGGCTTCCAAAAGCAAAGAGGAATTAGAGTTTAACATGATGTTGCAATGTTTAATCTTCCCTGACGTGCACCTTAATTTGGTCTGAGTATATATCAAAAAGTCTCCAGTTATCCTTCAGTAAGAATTCTCTTGTGTCTCAAACTCTTTTGAAATGCTTATTTTTGTAAAGAAATCTTCATTAAAGTTTGCTGAGCTGTTCAAAAGTTGCCGTGCCAATTGTCTGTTCCAGGCAAATTTGATTTCTTCCCTCTGCTTAGGGTCCAAGTGATTGTATAAGTGCATTGACTATCAAACATTGACGTGCAATTGTTCTCTCTTGTCCAGATTGTTCCCATCATCCCAACAACTGGTTTTAAGTCATCACTGTGTATTATATTATTTCCTTAGATTTTGCAGTCACATCCATCTTCGTCGTTCTGACTACAGCGGGTGTCTTTGTTCTCCTTCTGATGACTTGCTTCTTAATCGTTTGCACATGGACGCAGAAGAAGGAGAAGTTTCCTTGGGTGGAAGGTAAATGTAGCTCTAAAATCTAGCTGTGGTTCTCATCCAGAGCTCCTTCTTTCCAGGAGGCAAAGAACAAGCTGGCCCCTTCTCCCCTTCCATGTTCAGCAGCCAACTGCATTGGCAATTCAATCTTACTTCAACGGGGGCAATGATATTACATTTCCCGACCAAAACTTAGGGGAGCAGATAGCCTAGAAAGTGTAGGACAGGCAGTGCTGTTCAAAATGGTGATTCCTGGATCCGTGCCGGTCATTGATCATTGCCTGCTAATCCCTGGGAAATTTCCGGGAAAGAATCAATTGTATCCAATGGGTACAAATTTAATGCCTGGACCTGGCGCACTGGGAGGAAAATAATTGCTATCTCTATTCTTCTCCATATTATTTCTCCCTCTGATATCAATTTTTCTGCTAAAGAAGTAATGCCCGGAAACACATCTCGTTCATCAAATGGGATAAACAGTCGGCCCTCCATATGACTTTCATGGATTTGGTTATTTGCAAGTTTCTCCAACCGCTGCCCTCCACTTCAGGTGCTTCTTTTCTGGGGGAACCTTCCCTCTCTGTGGCTCTGATCAGGCCATGCAGCCCTTTAAAAACCCAGACAGTGGCTGGTGAAGGATGAGGAGGACAACCCACCTTTGGTTCTCCTACTCATCCTTCACCAGCCACTGTCTGGCCAACTAAGGAGGGCTCACAACCTGATTTCTCAGCACCACAAACCCTCTCCTGGTACTCCCGCACACACACCCAAGGAAGGAAATGAGAGAGAGGGGAAGTATAGGGCCACTATACCAACCTACCCCCTTTCCCTGACCTTGTATGGACCCTGGGTGCCCATTCTTCCCACCAGACATTGCCTCCCTTCCTACACACACACACACACACATTTTGATATTTGTGGTTTTTCCACTTTTGCAGGGGTCTTGTACCTCTATCCCTAGTGGATACAGAGGGCTAACTATACCTGAATTCCCTGTTCCTGCAAGAAGGCTGCTTTCCAGGGTCTCGGGCAGGGAAAGGTCTTGCTCATCACCTACCACTTCTTCCGTTTAACTGGAATTACCGGGGATTGAACCTGGGGCTTTCTGCCCGCAGTGAAAATGCTCTACTATGGTGCTATGGCCCTTCTCCATAACGGAAATCTATTCCCTTCTAGACTTGAGAAAACCACCTGGCCGATGATTAGAGATGTAATTCTTCATGTATGTCATTCTCATGTGCGCAAATGAAAATATCAAAAGTTTTCTTCCCGTTCACTGAAAACCAAGAGTCTCTGTACATTTTTCTTGGACTTTTGTGAAAATTTCATACGGGGGCCTTTTGCATTAAAAAACCATTGTTTCGTGCAAAACAATTTTATTTTACAATACAGTAAAAATGCAATGTTTCATTCAAAAGTCTGTTCTTTGGGCAATAAACGCCCTAGTATTTTGTGCAAACCCTTGATGAAATTTTTGGTAAAACAAATCCTGAAATTTGAAACATCTGAAAGGAATTAATTTTTTTGGGGAAAAATGGAGTGTCTTGACATGTTGAGACCCTATTTGTGCTGAGTATAAGAAAATTTATCAATATTCTTTACAGCTGATCATGCTGGATATTAAGTAGGTGTCTTTGAACACTTTTCAATAATTCTTTGACTTTTGTGAAACTTTCATATAGGAGCCTTTTGCATTCAAAAACATTGTTCTGTGCAAAAATTTTTTATTTTAAACATAATACGGTAAAAATGCAAAACCCACCAGTTTTTTTGCACAATATCCTTTCATGAAATTTTTGGTAAAAATCCTGAGATATGAAACATCTGGGAGGAAATAACCGGGGTTTTTTGAAGGGGGAAATGATGTATCTTGGTATATTGAGACTCTATTTGTGCTGTGTATAAGAAAATTTAACAGTATTTACAACTGACCATGCTGGATAGTAAGTAGATGACCTTTAATGTACGATGTTCATACTGTTTTCTTTCTTCTTATAGAATCTGAATCTCCGGAGCCACCAAATGCTTCAGAATTCCACCTCCTGGAAGAAGATGCCTACAGCTGCCAGATGCCAGAAGAAAAAAGTGGTGGCAAAACGATGGAATAGCAGCCCACACTGAGGCCCTTGGCAGATGGAAACATGGCTGCCCATTGCAAAATGGATTGACTCTTGACTGAATGTTCGAACACCTTACTTGTATCTTGAGGTGGTGGAGGCAGTGTCTTTGAGGTGTCTGCACATCTAGGCTGTCTCTTTCATATGTACAGGTCATCTCTTGTTATGTACTCAGCACTAAAAAAACCCAAAAAACCTGTGCATATTTCCATTTAATTTTGCTGATGCAACAGAGTAGAGTTTGCAAAAGATTTCCATGGACATTTAGTATGCAAAGGAAATTCTACTCATCCTCTCCCACTGTATGTGAATGAACAACGCAAATCTTCTCTTTCGGGGAATAAGCGAGATGCTTGATAGTTTGGAAGAAAGGAAGTGGGAGAGACGTAGCTATAGATTGGAGTGCTGAATTATGATTTAAAAAAGAGAGGCAGGAAATGGAGTGAGAAAAGGTGGAGCTAAAAGACAGGGCGGAGGCTGGAGGAATCTGGCGGATAAGAGGTGGAGCCAAAATAGAACACTGAAGACTGAGGGCGGAGTCAGGCAGAAGGTATAGATTATGGGTGGAGCCTGTCCAGGGCTTGGCATTAATTGGCTTTGCAGATCTCATTCCTGGTTATTCAAGAATTACTGACAACTCACATTAGCTATCAATGTTCAGGTAGCAACCCTGTCTATATTTGGAGTTACAACATCATCATAGTGCTGTTCAGAGAGAACGGCAGTCCTTTAGTGGCTAAGGGGAGCCTCATCTCCTCTTTGTAAGCAAAGGATATTAAAGAATCAGCTTAGCATTTTGCAAAATGCTGATTTTTATTGGAATCTCCTTTGTTGTTTTGTTTGCAGATAGATGTACATATGTGTGTGTGTGTGTGTATGTATGTATGTATGTGTGTGTGTATGTGTGTGTGTGTGTGTGTGTGTGTGTAAAACTGTATGTATTTCCTTCAAGACAACTCCTCAGACTTCCTTCTCAAGCTTTTCCTGTTTTGAGAAGTCTGTTCTGAGAAACCCAAAGGTGGTTTCCTTTTTTCCCTCCCTCCCTCCCTCCCAAAGGTGCCATGATGCATTTGAGGTCTGCTTTTGTCACAAGAATGGCACCTATTCCCTTTCACCCTTAAGAAGAATCAATTTATAGAATTATTAAAAAAAAAAATGAAAAATGAAAACCAGTCTTTTGAATTGTGCTTCCTTTGTGAAAGCTAGAATGAGTCTCCTTTATTAAATCATCCTAGGCCTAGGATGAGCAAACAGGGACGGCACTTTCACTTTCTTTGAACCTGTCTCCATTCCAAACGCCCACCTTCTCGATATTTTTTCAGCAATAGGTGGTGGTGACTCACTTCCTCGGTGGTTTCCCCGCCAAATTTAAGGCCAGTCTGCACATTTGGTGGGAAAATGGCTTTGTTACACAGTACAGAATTTGGAAATTCTTTTAACTTTCACTGACAAGCCATTTCCTACAAAGCACATCATCTCTTACAAGCACAGGCAGACACAGACAGCTGCTGCTGCTGCTGTTGTTTTTCAAAGGGCTTTCAAAAGTTACTTTCTTGGAAAATATCCCCAAGAATCCCCTACTATTAACGACTAACATAATCTGGCATTTTGGTCAGCCTAGAAGTGATGTGGTCACCTCTGGTTTCAGGCCATTTCTGCACTAGACTGTTATAGTGCTATTATTGCACTTTCACCATCCTGGGGAATTCTGGGGTTTGTCGTTTCCTGAGGCCGAAGAGCTCTCTGGTTGAGAATCCTAAATGCCCCTCCCTGAACTGCAAACTCCAGGATCCCATAGGAAGTTGAAAGTGGAATAATAGCACTATAACAGTCTAATGCAGAAATGGCCTTATTCTCTGTCTAGCTGGACGTTTTGAGCAGCATTGACCCTGGGATGTTGATGAAGGAGGACTGCAGAAAGACAGCTGTTTGAGCTCAGGTGGCAGCAACATATCCGCAGCAGCTGTTGTTGTTGTGTGCCTTTAAGTTGTTTCCAACTTATGGTGCCTCCGTGGTGAATGTGGGGTTTTCTCACCCAGTGAATTTCCATGGCCAAGCAGGGAACTGAGCCCTCCAGGGCTGTTTTCCTGATACATACCTGATAGGCTTCTCTACATGAGCCTATCGTTAGTTTTGAGTAAAACATTTTTTTTTCAAAATTGCTTGTTAGAACAAGTTGAACTGCTCTTCTTTTGTTGTTGTTGTTGTTGTGTATCCTTTCTCTGTTATTTCTGCCTCTGCTAACAAATTTTCTGTTCAAGAAGGCATGCCCAGGAAAACACCTACTTTGTTAACGGAGGTCTGTTGTTGTTGTGTGCCTATCACTGGGTTTTCTTGGCTGCATTTGTTCAGAGGAGATTTACATTTGCGTTCCTCTGAGACTGAGGAAGTGTGGCTTGCCTAAGTGGGTTACAGAATCCTAGAGTTGGAAGAGACCCCAGGGGCCATCTAGTCCAACCCCATTCTGCTGTGCAGGAATGCACACTCAAAGCCCTCCCGACAGGTGACCATCCAGCCTCTACTTGAAAATCTCCACTACACTCCGAGGCAGCCTATTCCACTACTGGGCAGCTCTGACCATCAGGAAATTCTTCCTGAGGTTCACATGGAATCTCTTTTCCTGTAGTTTGAATCCATTGCTCCTTGTCCTAGTCTCTGGAGCGGCGTAAACATGCCTATTTCCACGGCCAAGCGGGGATTTGAATGCTGGTCTCCCAGAGTTCTAATCCAACACCCAGGCTACTACACCATGATGGCTGTAACTGAGGTCTACCTGTAGATATAGACTACAAATGACCCATTAATAAGATCTCAAACTGGAACGGTAGGGGCTGAGCAAATTCACAGCAAACATTCTGGGTCTTACACATCTTGGTCTCAATTGCTGTTCAATTCATATTTGGCACGATTCATAAAGCTTCCTTTTCTTAAGGGAGATCAGAAATAATATTTTGGTCTATAAAAGAAATCAACTTTAACCAAGGGAAAAAAAATGCTTAAACACCTCCCAGATAAGGAGCTATGTTTTTTCTTCTTGTTGTCCTTTATAGGAAAAAGAACAAGGGCTTTTCAAATACACAAGTGATCTTGGTTTAAGAGCCACGGTGGGAGGTCTTTTTCTCTTCCGTGAGCGAATCGTCGCAGCTCTGGCTTGGGGCTGCGGCTATGGCCTTGGGGCTGTCGATTGGCGGCTTGGCGTGAGTCATGAGCTGGCGGAAGGGCCTGGGGAACTCTTGGAAAATGGGGAGGCTGGGCGGAAGGTTGGACTGGAGATGGAGGGAGAGCATCTGTGAGCTCGTTAGGGGGGCCCCCACCCTACTGCCACTGGGCCCCAGCGCCAATTTGGTGCCAAAGGTCTGCTGGAACCAAGTGGCATAGGGTCTGTCCTTGGAAATACCTCCTGTAATGGCGACAGAGTTGGTTTTGCCTCTATCGTCATTCCCGTCAGCCTTGATAGGTCTCTCCAGAATTGCTGGTACGTGTCTGATGATATACTGGCTACTGCTGTTGCAGACTTGGTTGCCCCGGAGGACAGCTTTCACCGAGGGGCAACAGGAGAGGCTGGGAACAATGGAGATCTGGATTTGGGGCATGGACAGGGGGCTTCGAGTGACCCCTTTGCTAGGAGCGAGGGCCAGCCCTTCAGGAGGGCCAGTTGTCTCCCCCTTGGCTTCTCCTTTGGGCGCCTTCTCCAACACTTTGGGTGGTTGTTTTTCTGTCGAGCGACTAATGCTGTAGTTGCTGGTGGTGTTGTTGCTGAAATTACCAGTGCTGGTGCTGGTGCTGGTGCTGCTGGAGCTGCTGATCTCAAGCTGGGACCGGTGGATCCGTAGAGAACGGAGAGATGTCCTGCTTTTGGTGACCTGTGAGAGTCCGCTGTCTGAGGCTGCCCCGCTGTACAGCAGCACAAAGTGGCACAGGGAGTCGAGCGGGAGGATGCTCTGGCCTTTTTGGATCTTGGTGAAGATCTCTATCACCAGGTCTAGAAAACACACCCATGATCAGGGCAAAGCCACAAACAATTGGCGAAGGCACAGTCAAGTTAACACATACAGACTAGTGATAGAAAGGATATTTGAATTTTTTCAAAAAAAAAAAAAAAATATATATATTTGCCAAAAATCCTGAGGAGAAGGATCCTGGACAAACAGAAATCTTTGCAGTTTGGGAATAGTTCTATGAAAAATCTAAACTGAAACAGCATCTTCTGTGCAGAAAATAGTATTTGTCTAGAAATCATAGAATCATAGAATCACAGAGTTGGAAGAAACCCCAGGGGCCATCTAGTCCAATCCCCTGCTATGCAGGAAAACCCACCAAAGCAGTCCCAACGGATGGCCATCCAGCCTCTGCTTAAAAACCTCCAAAGAAGGAGACTCTACCACACTCTGAGGCAGTATATTCCACTGCCGGACAGCCCTGACCGTCAGGAAGTTCCTCCTGAGGTTCAGGTAGAACCTTCTTTCCTGTAGCTTAAATCCATTGCTCCTTGTCCTGATCTCTGGAGCAGCGGAAAACAAGCCCGCTCCCTCCTTGACATGACATCCCTTCAAATATTTAAACACAGCTATCATGTCTCCTCTTAACCTTCTCTTCTGCAGACTAAACATCCCCAGCTCCCTCACCAGCTCCTCATAGGGCTTCATGGCTTCCAGACCCTTCACCATTTTGGTCGCCCTCCTTTGGACACGCTCCAGCTTGTCCATATCCTTCTTGAAATGAGGTGTCCAGAACTGGACCCAGAATTCCAGATGAGGTCTGACAAGGGTCCCCCTCCCCGCCCAGCCATTTTGGGAATGTGATCAATTGCTGAACTGACTTGCTCAAAGTGAGACACTTGACCACAAAGCTCACATCTTGTGCACCTTGCAACCCAGCTCCAGTCTTTTGGCAAGGCACTCTGTTCCATACCAGACAAATGTTCTGTGCCCAGGCTGCTAGATTTTAGCACTTTAGAAGCATGCCTGCCAAATCTTTCACACAACTATGAGCAGAAGCCTCATCCACCTGGCTGTTCCATTCATGCTTGCCTGGTTCTTAGGTCCCAAATGCCACTAAAACCCCTCCTCTACCCCATGATACAGTCTCTTTCCACTTACCAAGAGTCTCGTTCACCACTGTGGGAATGATATTCTTCAAAGCATTACAGTTGGTGTGCAAGGCAGGATTGGAATTCATCTCTAATAGCCATACCTATGGGGGGAAAAATGTCATTAATACCTTTAAGATTTGTCTAGAGCTGAAAGGATCTGTCTTTTGCATGGAAATCTAAGGCATGATGTGAACTCTAGCTCCAGTTCCAGCTAGAAGAGACATGCTGAAATGGAAAGGAACTGTTACTCTATACTAATGTAAATCTATTTGTTACAATCGATTTACTCTATTTGGAACAAAAAGATTTAACATTTTGAGTCCATTCTTAGGGCCTAACCAATTTGGAAGCCTGGATCTCTGCCAGGTCATTTGAAAAAAAAAAAACCCACATATTTTTGGTAGATTTGTTTTTTAAAAGCAACTTCTAACCAAATCTGACCAAACATATAGAATCATACAATCATACAATCATAGAGTTGGAAGAGATCACAATGGCCATGGAGTCCAACCCCCTGCCATGCAGGAGCAAACACTCAAAGCACCTCCAGTAAATGGTCATCCAGCCTCTCTTTAAAAATTTCCAAAGAAGGTGATTCCACCACACTCTGAGGCAATATATTCCATATTTCGCTGTTTTAGTTGGAGTAGCAAATGGCACTAGGGTGGCTTGGAAGCTGTGAGCTCAGAGGAGTGGTAGAACTGCTCTGGGTTTTAGTCCCAACTTTAAAGGAGGTATCCAACATGGGGAAAGGGTACAGGATCTTGCAGAGTTTGGACTAGAACCCTGAGTGGACCCACCTTCTCACTGATAATGGGGCTACCAGCTGCCATTGAAGGGGACACACTCCCCATTGCACACATTTTAAAGTACAAGGACCCAAAGCCAATCAAGTTATTTTGATAACTTGGATGCAGCAGCCAAGAAAGACAATGCGATTCTTGGTTGTATCAACAGGAGTATGGTGTCTAGATCAAGGGAGGTAATAGTACCACTCTATTCTGCATAGGTTAGACCTCATTTGGAATCCTGTGTCCAGTTCTGGGCACCTCAATTCAAGAAGGATATCAACAAGCTGGAACGGGTCCAGAGGAGGGTGACCAAAATGGTGAAGGGTCTGGAAGCCATGAAGCCCTATGAGGAGCGTCTTAGGGAGCTGGGTATGTTTAGTCTGCAGAAGAGGAGGTTCAAGGGGACATGATAGCCATGTTTAAATATTTGAAGGGATGTCGTGTTGAGGAGGGAGTGGGCTTTTCTTCCACTGCTCCAGAGACCAGGACAAGGAGCAATGAATTCAAGCTGCAGGAAAGGAGATTCCACCTGAACTTCAGGAAGAACTTCCTGATGGTCAGTGCTGTCCGGCAGTGGAATCTGCTGCCTCCATGGAGTGTGGTGGAGTCTCCTTCTTTGGAGGTTTTTAAGCAGAGGCTGGATGGCCATCTGTCGGGAGTGCTTTGATGTGGGTTCCTGCATGGCAGGGGGTTGGACTGGATGGCCTGTGTGATCTCTTCCAACTCTACATTTCTATGATTCTATGATTCTATGATCAGAGCTGTCTGGCAGTGGAATCTGCTGCCTCAGTGGAGTGTGGTGGAGTCTCCTTCTTTGGAGGTTTTTAAGCAGAGGCTGGATGGCCATCTGTTGGGAGTGCTTTGATGTGGGTTCCTGCATGGCAGGGGGTTGGACTGGATGGCCCCTGAGGTCTCTTCCAACTCTATGATTCTATGATTCCTATGCAAAAGATAGATTCCCCTCTTCCATTCCCTGACAGTAAAAATACAACCACACAACGAATCACAAACAACTTTTGGTCCTTTCATGACAGCCCAAACTCACTCGCTGAGGCACCTGTTTCACTCTAACTAGTGGTAGGATTGGCTCTGCTTAAAACACAGATCAGCATGAAGCAATTGAATCCTAGCCTTCCAGCACGGGAAGATGGGGTGTGACAAAATTCCCGCTTGATGTGATTTTTGGCTCCATGCTTAAACTCAGCTCTATTCTACACAGGACTTAGAACTCAGCTGCAGAAAAATATATTTTACATTTGCCACTAGGCGGTGCTGAAGCTCTGTCTTTTTTAACAAATAAAAATGAAATGTTTTCATCTTCACGATCAAGGAAGTAAAACAAGAAGTGGGGGCAGCCTTCCTCAAGCTGGTGCCCCTCCAGATTTGTTGGAATGCAACTCCCAGCATTGCTGGGGATAGTGGGAGTTGCAGTAGGAAGGCACCAGCTTAACGGCAGCTGGTGTAAGGAAAAAGCACCCAGAGATTATTCATGGTTACTCGTGATTATATAAATATGCGAGAAGGAAATGCTCCCATAAATATACACTGTATATAGTCCAGACATTTTAGTCAAAAAATAAGCCCAAAAGCATGGGTTGACTCATCCATTAGTCCTTTTTACTACTAAACCCGTCAAAGAATTTTTTTTTAAATTGGATAGGGTAAGCACGATTAGCATGGTGTAGTGGTTTGATCATTGGAGACCAGGATTCAATTCCCTGCTCAGCCATGGGAACCCAAAGGATGATCTTGGGCGTGTCACACACTCTCAGCCCCAGAAAACCCCGTTATAGGTCCACCCTAGAGTCTCTGTAAGTCAGCAATGACTTGAAGGTACGCCACAAAGGTGATTAAACTTCCACAGCCTTGTTTGTGGAACGAAAGCTTTTAATTAACCATGTGGGGAATGACCACAGTGGAGCGACACTGGATCTCCTCTCTGGGAATTCAGGTCTACCAGGCTGACGGTGAATTGTGTTCCAGTCTCCCAAAGGGCAAAATGGGAGATGTGACAGATTCTATATTTACGTGCTTCAAACTCTCTTGTGGCCGTTTGCAACAGCCTGCACAACAAATGGGGGGCGGGGGAGGCTGGCCGTGGTGTGCCACAAGGCCCTGGGCTGTGACAGCTGCTACCGGGTCAATGATAATTTCAGTCTTCTCAGGGCCTTTCTGCACTACCCTGTTAAAGTGCTATGATTCCACTTTCAGCATCCTATGGAATCCTAGAGTTTGCAGTTCAGGGAGGGGCCTTGAGAATTCTCAACCAGAGAACTCTTTGGCCTCAGAAAACTACAAACCCCAGAATTCCACGGGAGGTTGAAAGTGGAATAAAAGCACTATAACAATGTAGTGCAGAAAGACTCTCAGTCTTCTTCATCTAGAGGAAGGCATCTGCTCTGAGGACAGCACACCCTCCAACTGTCCTGGTTTGGCAGGGACAGCTTGAGTTAATTCTTTGCCATTCCACTTTCTCAGCTGCTTTTAAAGTGTCCCAGCTTCTCTCATCCACTTACTTTTCCTTCTTACTTCACTTACTACAAGCTGAGTTCAAATCTCAAAAGTACTTTGTACTCAGTTTGCTTTTGCCTGAGCCTACTGGGAAGGGCAAGATTTGTCCTCTTCTCTCCTTTTCTCTTCACTGAGTTAATTGAACGCAAACTGCTTTTGTGATCTGAACTCAGTTTGCAGCAATTGTTCTCACTGTCAGTCATTCCAGCGCAGCCAATCTAGCTCCCATGTCAATTGGGCAGTGAATTCAGTCTTGGTTTTTAGTCTGAACCAACGGTTCCCAACCTTTGGTCCTCCAGGCATTTGGGACTTCAGCTCCCAAAAGCACCAGCCAGCTTGGCTAAAAGTCAGGAATTGTGGGAGCTGAAATCCAAAACACCCGGAGGAGCAAATATTGGGAACCACTGGTCTGAATTTCAAAGGTGTTCTCCACAGTTATGTGCTTATTTTGTGCTAGGCTCTAGCACTTTTAAAGTTCAGACTAAATCCCAGAATGCCACTACCCCACTGCCATGGATGTCACCAGCCAGCATTGGTCACTCCTGCTTATTTTTCTCAGCCTCTATTTTGGGTGATCCTGCCTCTTATTCTCACTCCAACTACCTCATGGTGCAGCTTGCAACAGGCATTCTACTAATGATACACACAGGTGTAGGCCCTGTTTGTGTATGTTGTTGTGGTTTGCAGTCTTCCACTCTCTGCTACAACTAAAGCCCTTCCCCGACTCACTATTAAGCTGCTGTCTACCTCCCACAGCCATATTATGGCTGTTGGAAAGCAGGGTCAAGGGGATGGGAATCATAGAATTGGAAGAGACCACAATGGCCATCAAGCCCAACCCTCTTCCATGCAGGAACAAACACTCAAAGCACTCCCAGCAAACGGCCATCCAGTCTCTGTTTAAAAACCTCCACAGAAGGTGACTCCAGCCCACTCTGAGGCAGCACATTCCACTGTCAAACAGCTCTGTCGGAAAGTTATTCCTGATGTTTAGGTGAAATCTCCTTTCCTGTAGTTTGAATCCATTGCTCCGTGTCCTAGTCTCTGGAGCAGCAGAAAACAAACTTGCTCCACCTTCAACATGACATCCCTTCAACTATTTAAACATGGCTATCATGTCTCTTTTTAATCTTCTTTTTGTCAGGCTAAACATATCTAGATGGGTCTGGCTATGTCCCAGTAGCCAGATGCAGAATGATTACATCATCTGCTGAGACGTCCAGAGGACTGTGGTGGGTCTCGGTGGATGATGGAATCAATCTTCGTCTGGCAATGGGGAGATAGCCAAAGGCTTTTCTGATCTCTGCTCTCTGCCAGCTGTCAAAGGGCTAAACAGATGTAGCACAGTTATGCATGCAGAACTCTCATGCTCGCCTGCAACGTACAGGATCTTGTCCACCGTCTGGCATGACACCACCAACATACCTTGAAGTCTTCGTCAATCAAAAAGTCGCAACCGATGAGGTCAAAGTAGCCAAGCTTGCAGTCCAATTTAGACTTGACTGCCAGGAAACATTGCAACATGATCTCCTTCATTCTTTTCTGAAAAACAACATTCATTTTTTTTTAAAAAAAGATCTTTGTGAATTTTCACCTGTAATCATGCAGAAAAAAAAGAAAATCCCTACCCTACCCCTACAAGCACTCTTGAACTATCCCCAAATATCTCCAATGTCCTCTGCATTCCCTCTCAAAATGGAGACAGGAAATGACACAATGGGCCTTTCCGCACTACACTATTACAGTGCTATTATTCCACTTTCAACATCCTGTGGAATCTGGGGGTTTGTAGTTTCCTGAGGCCCAAGAGCTCTCTGGTTGAGGATTATAAATGCTCCTCCCAAAACTGCAAGTCCCAGGATTCCATAGGATGTCAAAAGTGGAATAATAGCACTATAACAGTGTAGTGCAGAAATAGCCAGCGTCATTTCCTGTGGCAATTTTGAGAAGAACTACAGAGGTAAACAGAGAGATTTGGGCTTTCTGTGGGGAGATGTGGCTCACAAGGGAACCTGGGGGAAAAACTGGCCCCTGGCCCCTAGGTAGTCCTGGCCTAATGTTAATGTATGTCCTGGAGATGGGGAGCAAGGCATGAAAACTCACCGTGAATCCATTGAAGACCCAGTCCTTGGGTAGCCCTTTGATGTGCCTGAACCGCTCATTGACATAGGTGTTGAAACGATCCATACACCACACTGTCTCCTCCTTGACGTGGGGGTACATGGGGCTCTTCTTCTGGACGTACTGAGGATGATTTGGGGTAAGAAAGCAAGGAAAGTCCATTCAGGCTGAGTACGAGAGCTTGAAAAAAATAGATTGGGATTGTACCTGCTGGCTGGGCAGGTCGAGAATCTTCATTCATTTGTACATGGGATGTGCTTACACATTTGGTTGTGAATCCAGTTGCACATTTAAGTGTGCACTTAGTTGCCCAGAGCTGAAAGGAGTACTCTGGATGAGCCCAGACTAGTGAAGAATATTGTGGGACTTCCTTTGACTTGGAGATTATCGTTCTGTTAAGGCAGGCTAGAACAGAATTTGCCTTCTTTGCTGCAGCATCACACTGCTGGCTCATGTTCAGTCACAATCAGCAATAATCCCAAGGTTCTTTTCACATGGTCTTCTGCTAAGCCACAGATCTCCCAACCTGTAAATGTACGTTTGTTTTTTTGTGGTCTGAATGTAGAATTTTGCCTTTGTCTCTGTTAAACTCCATTCTATTAGTTTCAGCCCAATTTTCTAGTTTATCATAGTCCTTTTCCATTCTGTTCCTGTTTCCCAATGTGTTAGTAACCCTTCTCAGTACTCAAATATAAAATAAATTATTGGACTTTGCAGAAATGGATAAACTAGCTATTTTAATTAAGGAAGGATTTTGCTTAAATTCAAGAATGATTGGGATAAACTGACTGCATACCTAAGAGATCACTGGGGGGAGGTCAATTACAGGTGTCAGGGGCTAATTAAATAGTCATTACTTATCAGTAGTACTGGGGTTGTATCATATACAGTAGAAGAATTATGTTTTGTAGGTTAATTCAGAACCAACATTTGTTGAGTTGGATATCTATCTATCTATCCATCCATTCATCCCTTTAGTTTAGTTTAGTTTGGTCTAGTTAAGTTGAGTTTAGTTAGGTGAGTTGTTTGAGTTTGTTTCTTTTTCGTTTGCTTGTTTATTGTATGTTTTTGTAATCTTTTATATTTTGTTTTATTTATTCAATATATATTTTGATTAAAATATTATAAAAATAAATATAACATTAGCACCAGAAGAAAAAAGACACATTTCTAAAATGTGCATGAACAGGCTTGAGTCAGTGAGGCCAAATACCTAAGAATGGTTCACTTTGGGGAAAAACTTACCCCTGAATACAATTTTGTTTCCAAATTGTGAGAGAAGCATAGAAGAGGCAAAGAAAGGAATTTTAAGTCGGGAAAGGAAGAAGCCTGAAGCTTTGGCAGTCCTTCTCCATGACCTTCCCTTTGCACAAAGAACTGTACATTTTATTGCTCAGCCCCAACTGCAGCAATGCTGTTGAATCTCTTGTGGAATTTGAGGTTTAATTCTTCGGTACTTTTCTTCTCAAAGGAAGCAATTTTAGCTGTTTTTATTCCTGCTGAGTCACAAACTACACTTATATGCCATTCAGGACTTATTCTGCACAAAATTGACATGTGGTTGTTTTGCGCAGAAAGCAGCCTTTTATGTACTATTCCAGAAAAGGTTATTTCCTTTGCAGGAAATCGGAGTTTTCTGTGCAAAACCACCATGTGTGAATTTTGTGCAGAATAATTTTCAAACTGCAGAGATTATTGTCAGTCTGGGCTTCTTCTTGTCAGGTTTCTCAACATTCGAATTCACATGTTCTTCAACCATTTTTTTGATTTTTTTTAAATATTCTTTTCACCTCTATGTAGAATGGTAAGTTAACAGATAGATAGATCCCACTGAATCAATGAGGTTGAAAGAGAAACTGGGGGCCTCTCCGCACTACACTGTTATAATGCTATTATTCCACTTTCAACCTGCTGTGGAATTCTGGGGTTTGTAGTTTCCTGAGGCCAAAGAGCTCTCTGGCTGAGAATTCTAAAGGCCCCTCCCTAAACTGCAAACCCCAGGATTCTACAGGATGTTGAAAGTGGAATAATAGCACTATAACAGTGCAGTGCAGAAAGGCCCTAGGTAAATAACTAAATATATAAAACCCCAACTGTTTGGATAGCCACTGGTGCCTAGCAGCTTCCATGTCATTGGGGCAGTGAATCCACTCCACGCTTTCATCTGAACTTTAAAAGAGCTACCCATGGTAAAGAATCATATCTTCAAACTAGGTTGATCACATGGATGGCTCCTTTAAAATTTGGACTTAAACCCAGAGCAGTCTCACTGCCACACTGATCTGGGAACCACAAAGCCACTACAGCTGGCCTTTCCGCAGAAGGCAAAGGATGGGAGCTCAGTCAGTCTTCTCCTTGCAGATTTTTCATTGAAAGAGCAGAAGCAGGATTAAACTGCAGGCTTTCTGTAGGGATGCAATTCTTCACTAATTTTCTTCTGGAAATGAATAATTTTACCCATTGTCTTCCCACTGTGAGAAAAGTCTTCCAAAGACACCCAGTTTTTGAAGCCTTTTTGCAATTTGGGACTTCTTCTGTGCAAAATTCGCATGTGATTGTTTTGCGTGCACCCACCTAGCATTTTCAAAGCAGGAAATAGCATGTGGAGAAAACAATATTTCCAGTTGCCCCAAATTGCAAAGAATATCATTATTCCAGGATTCTTTATGATATCTCAACTCTCAAAAAAAATATTTTTCAGTCTTTTTTCTAAAAAAACCCCCCTCTTTTTGAATATTCTTCCCACCCCTACTACTTTGCTGTGTCGATTTCTGTGTCTAAATGTGAAGAGTCAATGGGCTTTTACCCAGCCTTGGAGGCAGAACAGAACAATAGACAAAAGTGGAATATAATATGGAGGTGGGGAGGGCCGTGTTGCCAGCTGCTTAGGTGAATTTCTTTTCCCTGCCCAACCCCAGGTAATCCAGGGGCTTAAAAAAAAAAAAAAAGAATAATTAAAAAAAACCCAAAACACCTGGCCCTCATTGAAAGTCCTTTGTGGCCAAGGGGTCTCCCCGGAGCAGCTGAGGCAGGCTGGTGCACTGAACGCTGAGCTGAACAAACAACTCAGTTCCAGGAAAAACAAGCCCATCTCTTGCCAATGGCAGAAGCAGCAGGAAGACAATGCCAAGTGGGACAGGCTGGAGGTGATTGCCTGAGTCCCAGCTGTCCTTGTTTATTAGCAATGATTCTTTTTTTCCCCTGGTATCTGTCTTTGGAGAGATAAAATCCCCCCCCCCTTCCAGCCTGCCGAAGTGGGTGGCATGTAGATAATCAAGCAAATAATAATCACATAAAGTTCTAGCTAAGGGAGTGGGTTAAAATTCAGGAAACATTGAGTTTAAAATTGGCCATGTGTGTTTCTTTTAGACATGAAAAAAACAACCTTGAGCCTAAGTTTAGCACCTCCTAGAGTAGGCCCATGAATCAACGGGATTTACACAGGTGTTGAACAAGGGAGCAGGGGTGTGATGCTGCAGCTAAAAAAGCCAATGTGATTCTAGGCTGCATCAATAGGAGTATAATGTCTAGGTCAAAGGAAATAGTAGTACCACTCTATTCTGCTTTGGTCATACTCCACTTGGGCCCTTTTCGCACGACATTTGCCATGCAAAAGGGCCCCTGGAGTGTTGTGCGATTGCAAGGAGCGATCCACATGATGCACTCGCAATCATGCAATGCTGCTGGGGCTGACAGGCACCAACTGAGCACTATTTCATTTTCGGCTTTGATCTGAAAATGGTGCGCGATTGTACATCGCTCTGCGGCCCTGCACGCACTTACCATACGTGCGGAGCTCCGGAGCCGTGGCACTTGCGCTTCCTCCCCAGCGCAGCCTGGGGAAATCCCAGGTTGCACTGTGGAAGAAAGAGAGGGGCTTGCTAGCAGACAGCGGCTACAGAGCTGAAGCAACAGGGACGCAAGAGCCTCTCGCAAGAGGCTGCTAGTGCGATCCTCGCACCCCAGCTCCGCAAAAAGGTAAGTTGTGGAAAGGGCCTTGGAGTACTGCGTCCATTTCTGGGCACATCATTTCAAGGAGGATATTGACAAGCTGAAATGTGTCCAGAGAAAGGTGACCAATCTGAAATGGTTAGGAGATGACAGAAGAGGCAGCCAAGAAAGCCAACACAATTCTTGCTTGCATCAATAGGAGTACGGTGTCTAGACTGAGGGAGGTAATGGTACCACTCTATTCTGCATTGGTCAGACCTCATCTGGAATGCTGTGTCCTGTTCTGGGCACTTCATTTCAAGAAGGATATTGACAAGCTGGAGCGTGTCTAGAGGAGGATCACCAAAATGGTGAAGGGTCTGGAAACCATGAAGCCCTATGAGAAGCATCTTAGGGAATTGGGTATGTTTAGCCTGGAGAAGAGAAGGTTGAGAGGTGACATGATAGTCATAGTTTAATAGCTGGAAGGATGTCACATGGAACATGGAGTAAGCCTGTTTTTTGCTGCTCCAGAGACTAGAACACAGAGCAAAGGCTTCAAACATCAGCAAAAGAACATCCTGACAGTAAGAGTAGTTCAACAGTGAAATATGTTGCCTCAGAGTGTGGTCGAGTCTCCTTCTTTGGAGGTTTTTCAACAGAGGCTGATGGCCATTTGTCAGGAGTGCTTTGATGATGTATTCCTGTATGGCAGAGGGTTGGACTCAATGGCCCTTCCAAGTCTCTGATTCTATGATTTTATGTCTCACAATCTGACACTGAAGAATCATAGAACCAGAATGCTGGAAGAGACCAGAGGGGTCATCCAGTCCAACCCCATTCTGCCATGCAGGAACCCACATCAAAGCACTCCCAACAGATGGCCATCCAGCCTCTGCTTAAAAACCTCCAAAGAAAATGACTCCACCACACTCCGAGGCAGCAGATTCCACTGCTGGACAGCTCTGACCACCAGGAAGTTCTTCCTGAGGTTTAGGCGTAACTTGGTACTCCTAGAGTTACACTTTGGTTGCACAATTCCAACAAACTGCATAGTATGCATGGCTGAATCATGAGCCAACCACACTTTGGCAACCATTGTGCAATGGTACACAATGGTGCGCAGTGTCCAACACCCAGTGGCGTGCGGTAGCATCATGTGCGCAACTCCACTTTCACAGAGGTTACACTGCAGCCAAATAACACACATATACAGAGAAAGGCAAACATAAGTATATCAAGAGCATGCCAGCGAACTTTTAAAAAATTATTTCTTACTTTTGAAAAAGAAACATAAATAAACTTAAGGTAAGCGTACAATAAAATGTACAGTTATGGTTCATAACGTTGCTCTGCTGGTTTTGGTTCATAGATAAAGTAAAAAGAATCCAATTTGCTAAAATAATATCCCCAACGCCCCACCAGTAGCCTAGCAATACCAGTGTTAATACCATTGATCTCTTGGCTGGTCAGGGCTAACCACCTGGATTCAGGCCTAAATCTCAGTTCAGTTGCTTTTCTCCAAATCCCACTAGTGTTCACACCTCACTCTCCATTTGTATTAAGTTGTGAGACTTTCAGATTTTTTTTTCCTTCTGCAATTTTTCCTTCTTCACACTCATTTTCTATAACACACGTGTTTATTTCTGCATTTTCCCTAAAGTACGCATTTCCCCATGGGTAAAATATGGCTGTGCATCTATTTCAACAGTATAAATTTTGAACCATTTACATTTTTTAAAATGTATACATGATTCTTCTGGACAAAGACTATTGTGAATCTTTCAAATGACAAATCTGCACCTGCAGATATAAAGGAAAGGAGGGGAGGTAGTGAAATAAACACACTACAGTCCAAATATAGCTAAAAACAGGCAACACTAGCGTTGAGGCGTGGCCTGAATGCTTTAACCTTCATGAGGAGAGGAAGGAATCTCAGGGTGAGAATGCTGCCTTCAAAGCCGTGTGACCCTATTTTTCCCCATTTTTTGAGATGTTTTGCTTTCTATTGAATGGCAGAGTTTGTGCAGGTGCAGTTGGTCCTTAACATATCATACTTAATGATACAGCTTTATAGCATGCCCCTTTTGACATCCCCACGGTCCACTTTGACTGTAGTGGCTCCAACTTACGGAATCCCTCTGGGGAATGTAGTCTGGTGAAGCACTAGAGCTCTTCAACTGAGAATTCTAAATGCCGCTCCCTAAACTGCAAATCCCAGGATTCCATGGGATGCAGCCATGGCACTTAAAGTGAAATCATGACCCCAGAATTCTGTAGTTCAATTCAATAATTTATTACAGACATAGACCAGGAAGAATTCTGTAGTGTGAATGGACCCCTTTTGAACCTCAATGTATACCCTGTAATTGAAGCTGATGCTTAATTTATTATGGTCAATGACCTCACCAGGGTCTACATCACAATGGGTCATCCCTGGTTCTCAGGTTTTGGTTCACCATTCTTAGGCCCTGGGATAGCCTAGATCTTGCAACTCTAACCACTGCTTCCACAGGATAACTTAATGTGCTCATAAGACATCACTAGCATTCCAACTGTTGGCTGGTGGAACTGTCTGTCTCCCTGTCTCTTTCTCTCTCCTCACCTGATTGGTCAGATGAGATGTGAGGTCTTCTGACCTAGGGTCATAGTTGAGACACGTGAGGCGGACATAGCCGTGGCCAAAGAACAGCATGTATGGCACGGTGCAGGCGATGAGGAGGTAGGAACGGACGTCAAACTTCTTTCCCTCCAGGAGCAATGGCTTGTCAATGTACCTAGAGAGAGAAGAAGGGGAAATGAAGCCAGAGCTCGGAAATGTTACCTATTAGGCTACTAGAATCCCCCAACCACCATCGTCTGAGTCAGTGCTAACACCAAGAAGGCCCTGTCACAGAATGGAAGGGGTGGTAAGGACAATTTGGCCCAACCCCCTGCCTGGAAGGGAAACACAACTAAAGCACTCTTGAAAGGCGCCCATCCGACCTCTGCTTAAAGACCTCCAAAAATGAAAAGACCACTGCCCTCTGATGCAGTTTGTTCCACTGTCAAACTGCTCTTACTCTCAGGAAGTTCTTCCTAATGTTTTAGTGGAACCTCTTTTCCTGTAGTTTGAATCCATTGCTCCGTCTCCTAGTCTCTGGAGCAGCAGAAAACAAACTGTCTCTGTCTTCTATGTGACATCCCTCCAGATATTTAGAGATGGCTCTCAATGTCACCCAGCCACCTCAGTCAATCTTCTAAAAAAGAAAAAAAGAAAGAGCGACAAAGGAGTTCCAATATGAGGTTCTTCAAATATGGCAATGTCTTAGGATGTCACTGGAGGTTGTGGTTTGTGCAGATGTTGCCTGGAAAAGCCAATCTGCAAGACCTGAGCAGGGCGGTGGAGGATAGAGTGACTTGGAGATCTCTCATCCATAGGGTTGCCATAAGTCAAAGTTAACTTGATAGCAGTTAACAACAGTTAGTACTGAAATTAGGGTTGCCACCTCTTTCTTTCTCAGGGTCTCCTCAGTCTTTCTCCTCTACATGGCCAAAGGGCTCCTCTCCATGCTGGACGCAGCAAGATTTGCCAGATCCAGATGAAAAAGAATTGCATTTCAGTTCTTTTTGGAAGAACTGGCCCACATTTGCCAATTTGCTTCAACTTGAGGATAGAAATAACTTCAGATTTTCAAAAATGCAAATGCAGAAGAATTTGAATCGACAGTGTTCCCCAACACTCATGTAGAATTATTTGTGATGAAAATCGGCATCTTTAACTGGATGCATCACTGAGACACCTGAAAAACAGTTTCTTTACTGCTTGCTGGGCTCTCGTTTGATATGATTTGACTATCCTGACCTTAGGTGCAGCGTGGTATTATTTTATTTTTTGAAATCTCGTTTTTAAAAGACTATAAATAGTAATAAAAAGCTTATGAAACATGACTCTCCCAAGCAGCAGCAAGCAGTAATAATTCCTCGCAGAGTTCCCACCTCCGATGCAGCTGTCTGCTTATCTACAGTGTTAGAAACTTATTCAGTTTACACACAATGCAAAGTCTTTGACGTGCAGCTGTCTCTTTGAAGCTCCCTTTAGATTTCTAGACAAAAATAATCTCTAATCTCTCTCTCTCCTTCCCTCCTGCTCTTATTCTTTCTCCCCACCTGTTAAAATGCTAATGATCTGTCTGCCAATGACACAGAATTAAATACAACAACAACCATGCACACATCCACACACAGAATCACATACACACCAAACAATCAGGTACACTAAGTCTTTTGATCACAGAAGGCAGGAAATCCTTACAATAGGAATTCTCAAATTCCACAGCAGGTGGAATAAAATTAATCCAAGGTCAGAAAGCTAGCTAACTTAGATCTTTGGGTCATTTAGCTCCATGATGTCTGCTCTAACTGGCAGGATTTCAGACAGAAGTCTTTCCCAGCCCTGTTTGGAGGTACAGGATTTGAATCTGGGACCTTCTCTGCACGAAGAGTCATGCAACCTCCTTCTGACCGAATTGGACCTCCTCGGGTTGTTTTTGTGGCCTTGGAGCCCTTTTCTAGCCAGATAAATAGGGGAATTATCTTCCCTAGAAACGTTCACAACAGCAACCCGTCTTTTAAATGAATGTAATGCCCCCGCCCTTGCACTAACTGATGTTAAGCAGTCCAGTTTTTCAAAGCCAGAAGTGGACTTTTGCCAACTTCTGAGCTCCCCCGACTTCATTTTTGAATAATTTTGGCAGTTTGTGTACCTCCCAAAGGCAAAAATGACCTCCCTAGACTTATCACAGTTGCCCACTCCCACTTGAACTAAAGGATCCCCACCCCACCCCCCCAAATTAGGAAAAGAAAGCAAACTCACAAGAGGGACCGAAAAGAACCCAATGACCACTGAGCATGGTCAATAGCTGCAGAATGCTGAGTGACTGTTGGAAAACCAAGGACTAAAGGAATGGAATGAAAAAGGACATGGTAGCTTAAGCCATTTCTGCACTAGACTGTTATAGTGCTATTATTCCACTTTCAACATCCTATGGAATCCTGGGGTTTTCAGTTTAGGGAAAGGCCTTACACTGCTATAGCAGTCTAGTGAAGAAATGGCCTTACACTCTTCCTTGTACAGTCAACCCTCCACTTTTGCAGGGGTTAGGGAACAAGATCCCCACAAAAGTGGGAAAACTGTGAATATAAATTAAAATTGCAAACTCTATTTTTTTTTCCTGGAGAGAACATTTCTCTGGGAATCTCTAGGTCCTTCAGCATGATTTTATGGTCAACTTCTGCCAGACCATAGAGTCATGCTGGAGGACCTAGCGATTCCTAGAGAAGTGTCCTCTCTAGGAATTTCTAGGTCTTCCAGTATGAATTTGTGGTCACCTTTTGGTGGAAATTGACCATAAAATCATTCTGGAGGACTTAGATATTCCTAAAGAGGACATATTAATCAAATCCATGAATCATCCAATTAACAAAAGCAAAAGTAGTGGATGTGAAGGGCCAACTGTACAATTTCAGTGCAGGTCTCACTTGTAGTATAGTAGGGACTGTATAACTCTGGCCATTTCTGCCCCACATTCTAATAGCGCTATTATTCCACTTTCAACCTCCTGTGGAATCGTGGGGTTTGTAGTTCACTGAGGCCCAAGAACTCTCTGGATGAGAATTCTAAAGGCCCCTCCCTAAACTGCAAACCCCAGGATTCCATAGGATGTTGAAAGTGGAATAATAGCAATATAGCAGCTTCTGGGCAGGACATTTTCAACAGAAATTGGGAATAGCTGCCCAGAAGCAAACTTAGGGTGGGGCAACTGGGGCGCATGCCCTGGGCACCAACACCAGGGGGTGCAAGAAAATGAACCACCCACGCAACCTTCTGCTCTGACCTGGCCCACCATTGTCCACTCCTCACCGAGATCCTTCCTGGCCTGGTTTGGAAGCATTGATGGCAGCAGCAGCCCTCCTGCCTGCCCCTGCCCCCTTCCCCTGCCAGGGTCTTCCTCAGTCCAGGGTAATGGTGGCGGTAGAAGCAGCACCTAAGGGAGCAACTCCCACGCTTGCCTTAGGCACTGATGAGCCTAGGTATGCCACTGTAGCTGGCTGTACCCCCTCCAAAAAGAGACGAATAGCAATAGCTGTTAGCAAGCAGTTACATTTCTGTACCTCTTATCAGTGCAGGGCACCCCGTAAGCGGTTTACAATGTGTTTAGCTAATTGCCCCCAACAAGCTGGGTACTCATTTTACCGACTTGCGGAAGGATGGAAGGCTGAGTCCAGCCCGGCAGGATCGAACTCACAACACTGTGGCTGCAGTACCAGTATTTAAACACTGCGCCACCAGGGCTCCTACTTATGCTCATATAAGCTGTATTTAAGCATGCATTAATGAGCTACTGCCTACTGTGATTTGTGGGGAAAACCTTAAAAATAGTATCTACCCCCCCATCTTAAATTATAACCTTCCAGGAGCAGGTGTTTCAGAAAGAAATGTCATGGCTGGAGGAAAAGATTCTTCAGCATTGCTCCATCCAATATCCCCACTATTTCTATTCAACCAAAACCAGTTAGCATTCTCACAAGACAGGTCAAGAAGCCTCTAGCCCTGGGATTCCAGCAGGCTCTCTGGGGTTTTCCAGATGGCTGCACCTGCTTCACCATGAAACTGCAGTCTGATGGCTTCCCAGCTTCTGTACAAGTTCCCCACTTCCATTCTAAAAGCTGAAAATATCTCTCTTAAAGCTTAGTCCCTGGCAACACCTGCATTCCCTCTGATATTTCGCAGACAAAAACTGGGACACATGTGGCCGAGCAACATCAGAGTGTGGTCAAGATGGCAAAAGTTATTAATGAGGAAGAACAGATAAGTTCAGAGCGGCTTCTGCAGTTTGCTTTTGCCTGAATCTACTGGGAAGGGCAGGATTCCCTCTTTCTGTTATTGAGTTAATTGAGTGCAACCTACTTTTGACCTTTGAAATTAGTTCGCAGCAATTAAAGTAGCTGAGGACAAAGTGGGAGGAGGAAAGAGAAACTGTGATATTTTAAAAGCAGCTGAAAAAGTGGGATAACAGAGAATTAATCTGGAATGTCCCTGCCAGTCTGAGACAGCTGAGGGCAGGGTAAGCAACTCTGCTAAATTCAAACATGTTAGTATTTTCAGCGCTTTTCCCTTGGCCCTGTCCACTACTGACTACCAACAACTTCTCTGAAACTGAATTTGGCCTTTGGCCTGGAAGAGCTTTCCCCACCCTTGCCCTAAGAGCATCCAACATTTCTCACCAGCCAGGAGCTGGATAGTGGGGCTGTTGCAACAGAACCTCCACATTGCCGGATTTTCTACCTTTGCACGATTCTCGCCGGAGGGATTTTGTAGGGCAGTTTCCTGTACAGTGGGTCTTCTTCAATGCTCTGGAGCTTGGCTTGCAAGTCTTTGACCTCTGCTTGGTTTTTCAGGAGGAAGATCCCCCGGCCTTGGTTAGAACTGGTTGGCTTGCAAATCCAAATATTGGGTTCTACAGGAAAAAGAGGGAGCCAGTGTGAGGTTAGTGGTTTGAACACTGAACTACGACTCAAAAGATTAGGGTTCCAGTCCCCACTCAGCTATGGAGATACACTGGTTGACCTTGGGTAAGTCACACTTTCTCAGCCTTAGAAGGAAGCTAAGGCAAACCTCCTCTAAACAAATTTTGCCAAGTGAAAGGCAAAAGATTTATACAATCTGAAGAGAAACAAGAGTAAGGGCTCCCGTTTTGACTTTTCTACAAAACACCAAGGAAAAATAAACCTTTAGTAACTATTAGATGAGGTACTAATGCATTGGTTGATCGGTACAGGTATAGGTACTATTAATATCATGTGAAACCCAAGAATATTATATAGGATTGTTTGATTATGTGTCCAAGGTGTGTTTCAGGAAAGACTAATTAGAGAAAGTATATACATTCGTTATATTAGCAAAAACATGAAAGCACTCTATATCCTAGGAAGGGAAGAACATTTCAACATCATGAAAAGTTTTACTTGTTTATTTGTGTTTCCTAATTACAAATTCTGATTTACCCAAATATAATAGTAGCAAATGATGACTTTGTATTTGTATATATTTTTATTTAATAAAAAGAAAGTTGAAAAAATAAATTTTGCCGAGAAAACGCCATGATAGTGTCACTTTAGTGTCACCGTAAGTCAGAAAAAAACTTGAAGGCATGCAATAACAGCAACTGGAAAAAAAGAAATGTAGCAAGCTGCCTTCTACAACAGCAGATTTTTTTATCTATCTAACTAGTGTTGGTTACTCTGACTGGCAGTGGTTCCTCCCATCACACCATTTGCTTCCAGTTCCTTTGCACTGGTGACGGCCAGGATTGAATGTGGGGCCCTGGCGTGCAAAGGAAGGGGTCTGTGACTCTGAGTTGTGTCTGGGATGAAGGAAAGCAAGATCCAATGTTAACATGTTATGCAGGCACTTGGTAGGCCTTTTAGCATGACCCCTCAGATGTTTAGCCTGAAGGCACACATAAAAATAATTGCATATAAAGTCTGTCTAGGTGAGGAGTTGCAAGTCCCAAGGGTCTGGAGACTACGGGCTTCTTCTAGGACCAGTGGCATAACTTGGAGTGCGTGGAGGGGGGTGGGAGGGGCCGTGGCTACAGCATGGGGGCGTGGCTACAGTGCATGGGGGCGTGGCTATGACAAATGGGGTGGGGGGGCTATGACAGACAGGGTGGGGCTACGGTGCACGAGGGAGTGCAAGCAAGGAGCCAGGACGCCCCCAAAAGATCGCTGCCAGGGGCGAACCGACCCCATCGCCCCCTTTGTCCCTACGTGACCACCTAGGGCCTTCTGAGGACTACATCGGCCCCCCTGAACAAGATAGGAAGTGACAGGAAGACTTTGAAAAAGGAGCCACATCATGTTTTAGATAAGGTGGAAAGATGGCAACATTATATTTCGGAATATATCACCTCTGATTTTACATTAGAAAGGAGAATGAGGTATATGAGTCAGTTGAATGAAGGTCGTTGGCTAAGAAAGTCGAACAAAATTAATAGAAACCAACAAAGAAAGGGGTACAAAATTACAAAAGATACAATTAATACGATTCTCCACATCAAAGGAAAGGGATTTTAAATAAAAACTGACTTTGTTCCTGGGGCAGGTGAAGGGGAGGGAGAGCATGGTAAAAGCAGCAGTATATTTACTGGGAAAATTAATTTGTTGGTTGTGGGTTGAGCACTGGTCATTTTGTATTAATCACTAGAATCATTTTTTGTATATATATATTAGTGTTCATATGTATATCAGTGTTAAACTGTAATCAGTGTTGATTACTCCGACAATTTAAAAATAAATAAATAAATAAAAATAATGTTTTAGATAGAAAAGTGTGCCCCCCAGAGGAAATATTTTCCCTTTTTAAAAAACAGATATTTGAAGGTGAAATTATATTTTGCTTGTGAAGGGAGAGAGAAAGGGACAAACTCTGGAGGTTGCAAGAGACAACTTTGGGGACTGCACTCTTTTCTAATACAAGCAGTTCTACCAAAGCAGGGATACTAATTCTGAGGCCCTTCGGGTATTGTTGGACTGCAGCTCCCAGTACCTCCAGCCATCACAGGCAATGGTAGGGAATGCTGGGAGATGCAGTTCTGTGGCATCCGTAAGCCAAACAATTCCCACCCCTGTACTAAGGCCTGGAGATGGCAAGGGTCACTTCATACGCTCAGGAAACCCATTATCTAACAGAATTCCTCTCCCGTCCTAGACTCAGAGATCATCATAAGAAGTCTTCCTCTGAATATCTTCCCCGAGAGAGGGATAGAAGGGAGTGGGAAGGAAATCCTACCTGGCCCCAACATTAAGTTCTTTTTGCTGCCATCTTAAGACATTTCTCTGCTTTCAGGCATTTGATGGGATGAGATGGGGCATTAAAAAAAGTCCCACTGATTATCCTAATAATTTGTCCTTGAGGGTGGTCTTGTTTTATATTGTACATCATTTTTTAACTTTTGTATTTTATCTATAAGATGCCAAGAGTCTTTTTAGGAAAAGCCACTGAAGATACGAAAACAATTGTCATCACCATCTAGTGACACAATTCTTCACTAACTTTCTTCTTGAAGGAAGTAATGAGTAATTTAGCAGTTTTCTTCCTGCTTTGAGAAACTTTGAAAACCATGCAATTTGCAAAATGTATTTGCAAAATGTATTCGCAACTCAAGACATATTCTGCACAAAATTCACACACGGATATTTTTAAACTGAAAGCAGCATTGTCTGTGCAGAGGACAGAATTTTTTTTGCACAAAATAATATTTCTACACAGAAGTGTCATTTTCTGTGCAGAGAATGCTGTTTCCTTTGCAGAAAAATGCTGCTGTCTGTGAAAAAAATGGGTAATTTTTTCACACAATATTTCCTGAATTGTGAAGATTATCCTCTGTCCAGGATTTTTCTTGTTAGGTTTTTCATCACTTGGAAAAATATGTTTCTTGACCCTTTTCTAATATTTTTGAATATTCTTTCCATCCCTTTCCTCGTCATTATCATCACCATCACTTTCATCATTACTTTATAAGAAGGACAAGAATGCCTCTTCCAATATCATCTTAGAATCCTTCCACACTACACACTTATAGCATTATCATTGCACTTTAACTGATTTTACTGCATCCTGAGGAATCCTGATGTTTGTAATCTGAGAAGGGGTAGAGTTCCTTGGTTGAGGATCCCTAAAGTTTATTAATTAATTTATTTGACTCATACCTCAACTTCATCCCAAAATGGCACCCAAAGTACTTTACAATATACCTCATCCTAAACTGCCAGTCCTAGGATTCCATAGGAATTTGCCATGGCAGTTAAAGTGGAATCACAATGCTATAACTGTGTAGTGTGGAAAGGTCCTCAGAAGAAGAATTGCCCACCTTTTATTTCATGCATAAGAAGGAGTATTTGTTCCTATGTAGCCAAAACAGCTCCAGCCATCCACTACAGTGAAATAGCAAAAAATGTGAGAGAACTCTAAAGCTGGCAGAAGTACCAAATGAATCGTAAGGGGGAAAATGACCTTAAATTGGGGGTTGGGGTTGGGAGATGACAACTGCCTAATGAAAACTGGGAATTAAATCTCTGTTAAGGGAAAAAATAGAGAATTGAGTGAAGGAAGTAGATATGGAATGGAATATCTTAGAGTAGGACATGGCTGGCTGGGTCCTACTTGTAGAAATACAATGAATGAATCTTTTCATTTTGGGAGAATAGGTCACCTTTGTACATTTCAAAGAAGATTTCTCTCTCGTCTTTAGTGTCCAGACGGAAAGTCTCAGGGAAAAAGTCTTCCATTCTCAGCATTCTGCAAAAACCCAGGACAACACCGGAGACGGTCATGCATGTCCCTCATGTAAAGATATGCAACATTGGTCAGGATTTAATTCTCCACTAATATAATTTTCAAAGGAAATAATGTATAATTTTAGCAATTTTCTTTCCACAGGAAAATATTTGAAAACTGGATAGTTTTTGAAGATGATTTGTAGCTGTGGACTTCTGCACAAAACTCACTTTTTTTGCACAGAATATAGCATCTTCTACGTAGGAAACAGCAATTTTATTTCTGTGCAGAAAATGTAGCTTGCTGTGCAAAAAGGGAAAAGTTTGCACAGAATAAATTCCAAATTATAAAGATTTTTTTCAGTCTATGATTCTCCTCCTCAGTGTTTCCTGACTCTCAAGAATCATCTTTTTCAACTATTTGCTAATATTGATTCCCTCACTTCTGTCATGCTGGTTGCATGTGTGAATTGACCATTGGTGTCAAGCAACATGGATAGCTCTTTTTTCAATTACTTGCATCTACTCAAGCCCAATTAAGGTTCAACGGAGGCAGTCCAAACTTCCTCCTATGAATCCTTGATTCACACAGTTGCTCGTGATATGATGCTAGCCAATCAGGGATCCTGTTGTGATGGTGATGTCACAATGCCAGAAAACCCAAATTTGAAATTAAGCAATGTGATAGCATGTAGACTCATATATTACATTACATTACTATATGTATATGTATATATGTGTATATATGTGTGTGTGTGTGTATATATATATATATATATATATAGAGAGAGAGAGAGAGAGAGAGAGAGAGAGAGAGAGAGAGAATATACCTGGCTTTGCCCAGGATTTTATTTTCTCATAGGTAACACTTGTTAGAAATAGCTTAAGAATAATTACCTTACCTTGCCTTAGGAATTGGATGCGGTTGAAATACACAGATTTGAGACCCTGTGTCTCTAATTCTCTAAACTTTCTTGTCCAGTACCTGTTACTTTTCCCCATATTCCCCATTCCAATCTGTATTCAGAGTTGTTAACATACAGAGGTTGGTCTCCTGAGGGGAATACACTGCCCTCCTCCTTGCTGCTAGGTCTCATCTCCATAGCAACTGACCTATCCAGAGCTCTCTGGCTGAGAATTCTAAAGGCTCCTTCCTAAACTGCAAACCCCAGGATTCCATAGAATCTTCTCAGGCAGCCAATCATATGAGGTCTTTGCCTGACACAGACAAACAAATTTTGACATTTATATATTATACTATATTATATACTTTGGAATGTAACAACTTTGTTAAACTTTTTGCTCTTGTTCTTCTTTTTTTCCCCCTCCAAATAAAGGAAATCTAATGAGCTGCTGCTGAATGTCCTAGCCATAAGATTATATCAATTTGCTAAAACCAATGTTTTTACAAATGTCCAGTCTCCCTCCTCTTTCCAGCCTCATAAAGCAAGTGGTACCTACCTTTTGGAACATGGTTGTTGACAGGCTGAGTGGATATTGCACCCTGCACAAATTCTGCTAATTGAGCCAATTTCCATATTTTCTCTTCTTTTGCATAACGCTACAATATTTACTTTTGTCGTTTTTCATAATTTATTAGAGCTGCACTGAGTGCTCTCAGGTGAATAATTTCAGCGCAAATAACAGAGGGCTTCTTGTGGACCTCAGGAACGTTCTCCGAAGTTTACTTTTGGCCCATTGTTTGTTACTTGTTCCTGCTGTGGGAAAGCAATCAGCACTCTTACACAATCACATTCAGTTTGTGCGTGCGTGCGTGCGTGCGTGTTTGAACCGAAGAGGTTTACTACTGTGCTCTCTCGCTCTCTCTGATCGGTGGTGTATCACCAGCACCTAGGGCAGCTGTGGAAGTTGCACCCCTAGGTTGTGCCGCCGCCCCCCCCCATGAGGCCAGGAAGGATCCCTGTGGGGGTACGGTGGGCAGTCAAAAGGTGGGGGTAGGGGTGGGGGCAGGTAGGGGGCAAGTGCGGTGGGTGGGGGAGGTGGGGGTGGGGTCAGGGGGGCAGCAGGCGGGAGGGCTGCTGCTGCCACCGCTACAGCCCCCCTGCACCAGGCCAGGAAGGACCCCAGTGGGGGCGGAGTAATGGCGGGGGCAGTGGTGGGCAGCGGCTGAGGCAGAGGGGAAGTCGAGGGGGTTCTGCTTTTTTGCACCCCCCCGGCATTGGTGCTCCACCCTAGATATACCTCTGTCTCTGACATACACACACCAAGGACTGCTGGTCCCCCCCATGGGTCTAGCCAATCAGAGATCACGTTATGAATGTGATGCTGTCAGACTGCCAAAGAGCCAATGCGATGTGACTAAGGGCATGCGATGTCACTCAGTGACGTCTAGCGAAATCACTTAAAAGAAACAAAGCCAGTTCAGAGGGAGGCAAACTTTCTTGATCAACCTGGTCTTATTTTGGGAGGGCAAGGGCCACGGGGCATGTTTAAACAGATGAAAAGGCTGCTGCTGCTGCTGCTGCTGCTGCTGCTGCTGCTGCTGCTGCTTTCTGGGTGGCCACTTATCTATCTGTCTTCCACAAAATCAAGACAGAGGCTTCCACGCCAGCCGCCCACCGTCTCTGCCTCAATTCAGAGAGCCTGGCAAATGCTTCAAGTTTGTTTGGAGCCGGCCTCCCAAATTCACAGAAGTGATCATCTTCCTCTGCCACCCGCAAAGAAAGCCTGAAAACTTTTTCTCCTTGGGGGTGGCATTTCGTCTCTGCCCTGTAATGCATTCCGCTTCTACAAATCAGATGGAAGAAGATCAAGGAAATGATTCAAGGTTTGGAAAAACATCCCCCCCCAACCCCAACCCCCGAACACTGGAAATGCTCCTTGCCTTCTGGGATGCCTGAGCACTATCCTCCGCTGTTCGAGTACTTGTGTGTGCGTGCGCGCACACACACGTGTATTTCCAAGCAGACAGACAGATAGATAGGCATTTCCAAGCAAATTCAAGCATATTTTTTTAAAGCCACTGGGGCTAGAAACATGTTACTAAAAATGGATATTGAATTTTGACATATTAAAAAAAACCCCTAAGCTGAATTCTACAGTCAATAACAACACATTCCACCTGGCATTGTTGCTTAGTGCCAACTTGAGTAGACTCTTGCAAATCAATTGTTAAAGGGTAAGGCAACACGTAAGTAAATCTTATTAATTTAAGGGGTCTAATCTAGGCTCATTCCGCACTAGACCATTATAGTGCTCTTATTCCACTTTAAACATGCTATGAAATGCTGGGATTTGTAGTTTAGGGAGGCGCCTTTAGAATTCTCAGCCAGAGAACTCTTTGGCCTCAGGAAACTACAAACCCCAGAATTCCACAGGATGTGGAAAGTGGAATAATAGTACTTTAACAGTGTAGTGTGGAAAGGTCCCTAGTCAGGACTGATAACAAGGATTTAAGTCTGTCTCTGTTTGCGTGCATTTTCATATTTCTCCAAATTGCATATATGACCCTGAGACACCCAGAAAACCAGCAACCTTCACACGAATGAATGAAGTTGTGGCAGAGTTAGGAACGCATAAAAGGGGACGTGTCTCACTTTGCAGCCCGGTTGATCTTCCTCATCACCCGCTCATACTCCCTGAGATTCATCAGCAGGCCGATCTTGGTGGTGAGAATCTTGTTGTTTGGGATTTGGTACAGCATCTGTTCTCCTGGGAAGATGGAAATCACCAAATTGAAGGTGGCAAGAGGAATTGATGGGGAGTTCCAGAGCATGGGAGAGGCAATGTTTTGTACTCCAGTTCCCAGAATTCCCCCAGCCAGCATAGTCACTCAGGCTCAAACATCACAAGGAAGCAGATGGCCTCGAAAGAGGTGGGGCAAAAAAGCGTCCATAATCTCTAGCTGCTGTAGGCGTACCCCGGTTTTTGATGACTCGTTTTCTGACGTTCCGCTCTTTCAACCATTATAAATTATAGACATGTACTATGCTTTCAGTTTTCATCTGTTCTTCTCCTCTTATCTTTTTTCCGTAGGGTATATGAGGGAATTATGAAGGCTTGCCAAGCAAGCGTCCTCATGTTCTCCGTAGGAAGAAGGCAAGAGGGGAACTGATGAAAGACTGGGTTCCACTTTTCAACCAATTCCACATTCTGCCTGTGCTCTGAATATTCGGCCTTCCTCCCAGATCACTTCTGGAGGAGGCAGCAGAGGAGGAGGAGAATGAAGACCAGCAGCTGGTAGCATTAAGAAAAGTTAAGAAAAGAAAAGCCAAGAAAGAAAGGGATGCATACCCTCGACCTTTTTGCAAATGAAAACCAGGAAGTATGTGGCCGAGCAGCAGCAAGGGTTGATCAAAATAGAACCACAGAATCATAGAGTCGGAGGAGACCACAGGAGCTGTCCAGTCCAATTCCCTGCCGTGCAGGAACACACACTCAAAGCACCCACAGCAAATGGTCATCCAGCCCAGTGGCGGAGCCTGGAGTGCGTGGAGAGGGCCGGGAGGGGGTGTGGCTAT
This sequence comes from Cyclura pinguis, assembly GCA_030412105.1. Lineage (NCBI taxonomy): Eukaryota > Metazoa > Chordata > Lepidosauria > Squamata > Iguanidae > Cyclura > Cyclura pinguis. The sequence goes on from CM059612.1 coordinate 11,042,138, forward strand.
GGCGTGCGGAGGCAGGGCTATGGTACACGGGGCAGGGCTATGATGGATGGGGCCGGGCTACAGCATGTGGGAGAGGGCAAGGAGCTGGGACGCCCCCAAAAAATTGCCACCGGGGGTGAACCGCTCCCATAACCCCCATCTCTACAAGACTGATCCAGTCTATGCTTAAAAACCTCCAAAGAAGGAGACTCCACCACAGGCACAAGTTGTGCTTGAATTAACTGGGACATTTTAAGGCAGCTTAGGCAGTGGGTCAGGAGAAGATTAACTGGGGCTGTCCTTGCCCAACTGGGCCAGTTGGAGTTGGGGATGGAGATGTCACTTACCCACAAAGACCACTGGGTAAGACTCGTGCTGGGCCAACTTTCCCCCTTGCGGGACTTCTCTTACCTTCTTTGAAGTTGTAATAGGTGTCTCGGAACTTGGTCTCACACCACTTCAGAATATAATCCTCCCTGCGGTTGTCAAAGATGCGTTGCCAGCCCTTGTGTTTGCAGTAGAGGTTGAGTCTGTATTAGAGGGAAGCAAAAGATTTTTGTTATTTCTTCTCCATCATCATCTTTTTCTCTCTGTCTCTCTCTCTTTGGAGGAAATTACTGCAGAGAAGTCCTTGCTGTTAACGAAGGCCTAATTAAATCCAAGGTCTTGAAATCCCTTAAAATAAAAAAAAACTTGATGGATTATTCTACAAGTGTGTCAATGTGGCCAAGCTGAAAACCAATGAGCAATGTAGTCTTCCCTTTTGTGCTAAAGAAATGGGACTGACTGACTCATTTCATTAGAAAAAGGCAAAAGAGACCAGCCAGAGCAAACTTCTTTCCATTGCTGGGGGAACAAACTTCCTGAGGTCTTGCAACACCACATTTATAGCACAATTATTCCACTTTAACTGCCATGGTTTTGTCCTATGGAATCGTGGGATTTGTGCTCTGGGCAGACACTAGAGGTCTCCAGCACAGAATTCTAAACAATCTTCCCTAAACTGTAAATCCCGAGATTCCAAAAGATGGCAGTTAGAGTGGAATCATAGGACTATAGTTGTGTAGTGTGATTGGGTCCCTGTTAGGATACACTGGGCTAGACATAGTCATGACTTTCAGGCAGTGGAGCGGGGAAGCTACTCCAGGTTTTAGTCTGAATTGTATGGGAGCTATCCCAGACATTGAACCTACATGGAAGATAGAGTCTCTTCTAGTTCAGACTAAAACCCAGAGTAGAGTCATCTCCCCACTAACAGTGACCATCAGCAGTGGACAATTGTGCAGAGACCAGGGGCCAATTTTTCCTTTCAGAGCCTCCATTGGCTGACATCTTGCTGGTTTGAGCTGAAGGGCAAGATCTCACCATTACCCTTGCTTCCTGTTCCTTTCAACTCAATGGTCATCCAGCCCAATAAGGAATGGAAAGAGTAGTCAAAAATACATATTTTTTTAAAGATCAAAAATGTGTTTTGCTGACTCTTGAGAAAACCTGATAAGAAAAATCCTAGACTCAGAATCCCGGACTGAATCTTCACAGTTTGGACTAATTCTGTGCAAAATTTGCATGTAGTATTTTCTGTGCAGGAAAGAGGATTTTATGTTGAGAAAAAAATATTTTCTGCACAGAAAATGCTATTTTATATGCAAAAAACCCTGTGTGTGAATTTGCATGGAATCTGTCGCAAGCTGCAAATAGGCTTTGAAAACTGCACAGTTTTCAAAGACTTTTCTCCAGTGAGAATCACTGAAATTACTTCCTCCTTCCTTCAAGAATGAAACTGGTGAGGAATTAGATCCCCAAGCCTTCTGCCCTGCTGATGCTGGGCATGTGTTGCTACAATATTTCTGATCAGAGACCTCCCTGCCTCACTTAAAATTTCTAATGAAGAAGTCCACCCCGCACTGCCACGAGCTATAACTTTGCCAAGGGAAATTAAGATAACAGAAGCGAAAGGATGGAGGGTGACTCCAACTCCTTACATATCGACTCCATTAGCTCCTCCGAGGTAATAGAAAGGCCCTGATCCGAGGGCTTCTTCTGGCTTCTTCTCCTCTTGAAGATTCATTCGGGGCGATGGTTTGGGTATGCTTTTGGGCACTTTGGATTTTGTTTCATTTGTTGGCTCCCCTTCTGCTAAGTTGGGAATGTCTAGAATCAAAAAGGAGGTGAAATGTTAGGCAGTGACTGCCCCCACATTTGGCAAGAGATCCCTTCTCAACTCATTGCTGATCATCAATAACAGAAGGCCAGACATCAGTGCTGCAGAACTCCATCCTTTGGTGCAGCTAGCTGCTGGATTTTACGGTGGGTTTCGGGAACATTTACAATGGAAGCAATGGTACCACGATTTGACAGTGTGAACAGGAAACATTTGTGAAGTTGCAAGCCTAGCTTAGGTCATCAAAACCAACTAACAGGATACCAGTCAATGATAACAACAACTAACAACAATAACAACTTTATTTATGTCCCATCTCCCCCCTTCCCTAAAAAAAAAACCCTGGGACTAAGATGGCTTACGAAATAAAATGCCACACCATTAAAATGTACAAAAGATAAACATCAAAACAGTTGGCACTTTCAAAACAGTGCTTATGGCACTGTATAAAATCACATTCTCCATTTAAACGGTACCATTCATGCGCATGAAATTCCACAGAACAACATAACCCATTGATATGGCGCCATCATATCAGCCCTTTATGGAATGATCACCATCATCCATCCTTTTCCCCAAAACTGGGATTCAAGATGTCTTACTAATTAAAACACAATATAATTAAAATGTACATAAGATCAACATTACAATGGACAGTCCCTAGAGATGTAACTACAGACAAAAATCATTGAAATTTTCCATCAGTCTCCAAATTTCTAGCATTGCAGTGTAACTGAAAAGTTCAGTTGCGCCTTTAGAAATACAGTTTCAGGAACCGAAGCAAAAAGGCAGGCAGGGAAATGGGAACACAGCAATCGGAATTGTTCTTGGAGTGACCGATTTTTACTCTCTTGCTTTCTGCAATGGCAGGAATTTGGGGACTGCAGGAAAATTTTAATAAGGGGTAAAATTCTTATTTTGAGGAGGCAATGTCTTCATTTTAACTGTAGCAAACCCCTGGATGGAATCTCTTAAATAATGCTATTCATGCACATAGCATTTTACAGAATAAAAGAGATTCTTCATGCAACCATCAATGGGAACAGCTCTTTATGGAGTAACCCAAGCCACTGACATGACAGCAGCAATGAGCATGGCACTTTATAGGTTTATATATTCAGAAGTAAATAAATTTGGGACTCGTTTGCAGACCAGTTTCATCTCTGGAAAGAAGGGGAGCTCCTGGAGGGTAAGAAGAGTTAAATGTAGAGAGGGGGCAAAATTGTTGTTGCTTTTGTGCGCCTTCAAGTTGTTTCCAACTTATGGAGATCCTAACTTGACCCTATCATGGTTTTTTTTTGGGCTGACAGTATGTGACTCGCCCAAGATCACCCAGTGGGTTTCCGTGGCTGAGTGGAGAATCAAACCCTGGTCTTCAGGGTTGAAGTCCAATATTGGGTTGCTAGGGGACTAAACAGACAACAGCTGTCTTAGTTTAAATAGGCTCAGCTTCAAGAGGAGATGGGAACTTCTAGAAAAGTGGCTCTAATTGAGAGAAGAGCCTCTGACTCGAGGCAGATGGGTTTGGGGGTCTTTGTTAGCCTCATGACTAAGACCATTTCCACACCACACAATTATAGTGCTATTATTTGACTTTCAACATCCTGTGGAATTCTGGGGTTTGTAGTTTCCTGAGGCCCAAGAGCTCTCTGGCTGAGAATTCTAAATGTCCCCCCTAAACTGCAAATCCCAGGATTCCATAGGAGGTGGAAAGTGGAATAAGAGCACTATATCAGTGAAGTGCAGAAATGGCCTAAATGTTGGCGTGTGTCCATGGCCATGAAAGGGTTCATTCACATATTAGTGACCTTGTTGGACACTTTTTTGCAGTCAGAGGCAGAAAAAAGATACGAGGGCAGGGAAGAAACTGGGGGAGTGAATCTTCCTCTGTTGCCAATTTGCAGGCAGAATTCTCATAGCTATTGCTTGGAGATGGGTCACACTTGTGCACTTTGATTTCCTTTGTTTGCCTACACATTATATAACCCTTAGGAGTTCATCTCTCATCAGCCTTGGCCTGGGGTCAAGGTCCACCCCATATATCCAGAGATGGGGATGGAATTTGATTGCACCAGAGGACAGGATCAAAATTCAAAATGACCTTGACAGATTGGAGAGCTGGGCCAAAGCTAACAAAATGAATTTCAACAGAGAGAAATGTAAGGTCCTGCACTTAGGCAGAAAAAATGGAAGGCACAAATATAGGATGGGGGACGCGTGGCTGGATAGCAGTACAAGTGAGAGGGATCTAGGAGTCTTGGTAGATCACAAGCTGAAAATGAGTCAGCACTGTGATGCGGCAGCCAGGAAAGCCAACACGATTCCTGGTTGCATCAACAGGAGTATGGTGTCTAGATCAAGGAAGGTAATGGTACCACTCTATTCTGCATTGGTTAGGCCCCATTCGGAATCTTGTGTCCAGTTCTGGGCACTTCATTTCAAGAAGGATATTGACAAGCTGGAGCGTGTCCAGAAGAGGGCAACGAAAATGGTGAGGAGCCTGGAAGCCATGCCCTATGAGGAGCGGCTTAGGGAGCTGCATATGTTTAGTCTGCAGAAGAGAAAGTTAAGAGAGGACATGATAGCCATGTTTAAATATTTGAAGGGATGTCATGTTGAAGAGGAAGCAGGCTTGTTTTCTGCTGCTCCAGAGAGTCGGAGAAGGAGCAATGGATTCAAGTTGCAGGAAAGGAGATTCCACCTGAACCTCAGGAAGAACTTCCTGGCAGTCAGAGCTGTCCGGCAGTGGAATATGCTGCCTCTGTGGAGTTTGGTGGAATCTCCTTCTTTGGAGGTTTTTAAGCAGAGGCTGGATGGCCATCTGTTGGGAGCGCTTTGATGTGGGTTCCTGCATGGCAGGGGTTGGACTGGATGGCCCCTGGGGTCTCCTCCAACTCTATGATTCTACGCTGGGTGAGGGACAGAGCAAGTAGAATGTTTTTTGGGGGCAGTTCTACCACTGGCTCTGAGGAGTGCTGGACCCCATTAAAAAAAAAGGGCTGGAATGCTTCTCTGCTGTTAACCATCTGCTGCATCATTTTCCACCAATAAAGCTTATCCTGTAGAAGCAATGTGTGTCAGAGTACAGCAGTGAAAGGCTTCCTGGGGACACCAGCAACTGCATCCATTGCTGACACAAATCAACTTGAAATCTTTTTTTTTTTGGGGTCTTTCTATGGAGAGATGGACCATAGCTCCCTAAGACACAGCTTATGCTCTGTATGCCAATGGTACCAGATTCAGTCTCCAACATGTGCAGAAGAAGATGAGGAAAAGTCTCTGATAGCCACTGTGAATAGTGCACCCAGATGAGCAAATTAATACAACCGGTAGGAGGCTGCATCCTTACAGGGCTGGCCCTGCCACTGGACAGAATGAGAACACTGCCTGTGGTGACAGCAGGTAGGGACCTGTGGCTATTGGAAAACAAAGCTATGCATCTTCCCCATGGTTTGTCTTGCACCCCCATGCTAGGTGCAGGTGTAGGGGAGGATGTGGTCCATTTACTAGTAGGCTCATTGCGTCTGTGTAGCTTCTGTAGGCAGAAATTGTGGGGCAGAATGGAGAAATCTTTCCCTTGGGCTCAAGGCAGCCAAATGTCTCCTCATGGCCCTAATAGGGGGCAAGGAGTCTGATTCAGAATATAGCAGATTCATAGACAATTGGCCCTACCAGTGGTGGTTAGTGCCTCCCATGTCACTGGGGCAGTGAATCCATTCCAGACTTTGTCTAGCTATAGAGGAGTTCCCCAAGGTGCTGATGCTATTAAGCAACAGGGCTCAGCACCTTGGAGAGCTCCTTGAAAATCTGATGTGGATTCACAGCCCTTCTGACTTGGGAGTCACCAGCTGCCCCAGCTCTTACTTTGAGACAGAGCAAGACCTCTACATCAGGGAGCAAATTTGTTTGTTTGTTTTTTTTTTTGTTTGCATAGCAAAAAAGGGCAGCAAATGGTTATTGAATTGATTTGTTATTATCATATTTTTCCTGCTTAAAAAAAAGGATGTAGATGAGCTTGTGGCACTTTTTAACTCCTATTCCAAAATAACCAGACTAATTTGGGGCCCATGAACCTTAGCTTGGACAGGTGGCTGTGCCATTTGCCTCTCCATCTCCAGGATAAAATATCTGGCTGACCCTGAACATATATACTCATACAACTAATTGTACTGATCAGTTGGTGGACTTTGTCTACACAGACAGACAGAATGCAGACTTATCTCCTCCCTTGTGACTCAGGCAATTTTGCCTCTCTGGCGATGCTTGCCAGCCAGAATGAAGCCAATCGAATTTCACAGGGCTCATGAGGCAGGGGAGGGATTCTGTTGTTCTGGAGGCCAGGAAATGAGAGATCATGCCAATTAATTGTGGAAGGAAAAGGGTTGGCGCAACCTGATGGCCCTGAAGATGAGGGAGCTGGCTCCATTCGGTGGGTAACTAATTGGTTTGGGAGGCTCGGAGATTCTCAGTCAAAGCTCCCACCTCTCACACCCAGGGCCTTTGTTGTGAGAGAGATGCTGGCTTTTGTCCAACCCAAGAAAGGGAACGGTTCGCGCCAGTGGCTGTGAGAAACAGAGAAACTACTGGAGGAGGGTAACCAAAATGGTGAGAGGCCTGGAAGACATGCCCTATGAGGATAGATTTAGAGAGCTGGGTATGTTTAGTCTGCAGAAGAGAAGGTCAAGAGGGAACATGATAACCATGTTTAAATATTTGAAGGGATGCCATGGAGAGGAAGGAGAGGGTTTGTTTTCTGCTGCTCCAGAGACCAGAACAAGGAGCAATGGATTCAAGCTGCAGGAAAGGAGATTCCACCTGAACCTCAGGAAGAACTTCCTGACAGTCAGGGCTGTCTGGCAGTGGAATCTGCTGCCTCAATGGAGTGTGGTGGAGTCTCCTTCTTTGGAGGTTTTTAAGCAGAGGCTGGATGGCCGTCTGTCGGGAGTGCTTTGAGGGTGTTCCTGCATGGCAAGGGGTTGGACTGGATGGCCCGTGTGGTCTCTTCCAACTCTACATTTCTATGATTCTATGATTCTATGACTGCTAAGTGCTATAGCATCCTTAGGCTATTCACATTACATAGTTAGTGCACTATGATTCCACTTTAACTGACTTGTCTGCATCAGATGGAACCCAGGGATTTGTAGGTTGAGGAGGCAACTAGGGATCCTGGGTGAGAATTCTAAGTACTGCTCCTGTCCTGCTTTGCAAAGCACAATTTCCCAAGTCCAATTTTCAGTAGCTCCCAAAGGAAAGTGGTTAAAACTCCAACCTGAGACCTTGAAGACCTACTGCCAGTCTGAGCAAACAGTTCTAAGCTGGAACTGCAAAGGGTCTTATGAAGGAGAAGCTTCCCATATCTTACTTGTTGTTGCATGCAGAAAGTCACAGGTTCAGTACTCAGCATCTCCAGTTAGAAAGATGTGGGGTCTTTCACATTACAGTCAGCCCTCCGCTTCCATGGGTTCAGCATTTGTGGATTTGATTATTTGCAGGTTATTTTATTTTATTAAAAAATTCTTGCTATATTTGCCCCCACCATAGAAAATAATACGTTCCGTCTAGGAATATGTATGTCCTCCAGTATGATTCCACTTCTGCCAGAAGTAGACCAAAGAGTTGCCCTGGAGGACCCAGAAATTCCTAGAGAGAACACTTCTCTAGGCATTGCTAGGTCCTCCAGTGTGACTCTATGGCCCATTTCCACTGGAAATTGACCACAGAATTGTGCTGGAGGACCTAGAGATTCCTAGAGAAGTGTTCTCAGGTTAAAAAGAAATAGCATTCACAATTTTTATTTCTATTTGCAGTTTTTCCACTTTCACTGAGAATTCTAGGTTCCGATCTCTCAGCTGCAAATCCCAGGATTCCAGAGGTCTGAACAATGACTATTAAAGTGGAACCAAAGCAGTATAACTGCTTAGTGTTGATGGGATTTTACAATTTTGAGATTAGCACCAGTCCAGGTATAACACCATAATCTGCATCCTCTTAAGAAAAAAATAAAGGTGGTGAAGGTTTTCTGTTAATTTTTTAAAGCTCAGAAAATGCTGCCAGAGGAAGAGATCCACACAGTACAGAACTTGGGAATATTACTTTTTAAAAATAATTTGTTATGTTACTTGTTGCTGTTATATGGATACAGTTTCAATGCTGGATCACACAGTGGGTGCCAACAAAGAGTCTTCCGGAAGGGACAGAGAGGGAAAACCAAAGCAGGGTGCCTACTGTTTTGCCTTTGTGCCTGCGTGTCTTCTGGCATTTGGTTTTGAAGCATTCGCGTGGGCTTGTCGTTCCCGTTTGTTATGTGCTTGGAATCTACAAAGGAAGGGAGAGGTGCTCATTAGTAGAAACGGAAGGAATGCCCAGTGTTATTCACTAGCCACTTCCGTGCTAGACTGTTATAGTGCTATTATTCCACTTTCAACATCCTGTGGAATCCTGGGGTTTGCAGTTTCAGGAGGGGCCTGAGGGCCAGGATTCCTTAGGATGTTGAAAGTGGAATAATAGCACTATAACAGTCTAGCGTGGAAATGGCCCAAGATTGCTGTGCAATATGCTTACTTAGAAGTACCATACAGCCTTTTAAATACCTTTGCATCAAGCACAAGAAAGGATTCACCAACAAGAGAGCTGAATCCAGAGATCAGTTCAGGGCTGAGCCTCCATTCCATGTATTTTCTTCTCCCCAGACCCATTCACACTTTCATTCTATGCTGAAATAGTGTATGAGTTGCCCTTTCCTAAACTGCAACCCCCAGGATTCCATAGGCTATTGAAAGTGGAATAATAGTACTTTAACAGTCTAGTGCAGAAACGGCCACTGATTCCTGGCTGAATAATGGGCTTCCTCACACTCAGGAAAACCAGTCAGGTAGCAAAACAGAGTGGTGACAATTCTGCAGTTTCCACCTTGTTTTTGGACATTCCCCATGTTTTTTGGGATAGCCTAGAAATGCATGTGGGCTCTTTGTATGGCAAGAATTTAACATGGTTTTCACCTGATACTCACACAGACCAATATGTCCAGGGGTGTTGTCCTACACAGAAATGCACTTGCGTTCTTTGTGGGGCAAGAACTTTGCATTGCTTTCACGTAGCATTCTCACATGTCAATGTTGTATGTGTGTTTAGCTGTTGTTCTGCACAGAAATGCACATGGCTTCTTGGTCTAGCCTGTCAGAATGCTGTTATTCCACGTTCAACATGCTCTGGAATCTTGGGGTTTGCAGTTTAGGGATGTTGAAAGGGGGGATAATGGCACTATAACAGGCTAGTGCGGAAACAGCCAGACACTCAACATTTGAGGGGGAACTTCCACTGTTTCCAGATAGCTGCATGGGTTTTTTTGTTTTTTTGTGCAAGACTGCTGTGTTTTTGTTTAAAATAACAATGATCTGGCACCCAATCTGCCTCCAAAAGAAGCAAAACTCCTGTAACTATTGGTCGGGGCAGGATCCAAACTGCTATGGGACTCTCTGCCATGGGAGACCCAGCTGGCCCCCTCCCTGCTCTCCTTCTGCTGACAATTAAAGACATTTTTCTTTGAACAAGCATTTAGTGACTAAAGGGCTATAGAGAAAGGTTTGTGTGCTCCAATACGGTGCATGTGTTGCATTGCTTTTTAATGGCTCTTCTCATGGTTTTCAATGGTTTTCTATTGTTTCAAAATATTGACATTTTTATATGGTGCCTGATTAATTGTGTTTTAACATTTTATTGCTAATTTTTAATTCGTGTGTATTTCAGTTTAATTCATATGTGAGCTGCCTTGGGTCACATTCAGAAGAAAGGCAAGATGCAACTAAGGAAGAAAGTAAGGAAGGAAGGAAGTAAATGAGTGGTTATGATCCAAAGGTGAAGCGAAATAGCACAGCCTTTGCTGCCTGCCTGAAACTCAGAAGGAATGGAAGCAATAAATGCCACTGTTTGGGTGTTGCTACATAGAAATCCTTGTCACCTGTACACACCAATATAGCCTCAAGCGCTGGTGGGCGATGTAACAGAGGTTCCCCGAGAGCCTTAGATTTTTGTAGACCTACCTTGCAGGGTGGGTTTGAGGATAAGATGGGGAGAAGAAAACCCATGGACACTGTTAATTGGAGAAAAACAGGATACAAACATAACTTACAGAGTGCAAATGAGCACCAACCAGCAAACTAATGGAGTAAAGTAAGAACGGGAGCTGCCTGCTGGGCAAAAGCATTGATCTCTCTAGTTCCACGTCCTTTTTCCAGTTGTGTTGGAGCTGTTTGTCTGTAGCAATGGTATGGTCTTGACTGAGCTAATTGATATCTAGCAAGTAAATCAGCCCAGCTGGCTTCATTGGCTCAGCATCCTGTATTTAAGTGGAACAGGGCTTTTCCTGACCTTTTGCTCCTGGCATTTTAATTTTTGGCACTCTACAGAGTGAAGTACTTCTGCACCCTGCTGGCTGGGATGGACTGAACTGAGCTGGCAGAGGGAGCTCTAGAGGAGAATAGGAAGACTTATATCAGCCTTCCCCCACCCCCATTCTCTTCCCTTTGGCACGGGAATGGGAAGGGGGAATCCCTGGAAGGGAATTGGAGGGGAAGGAGGGGGGAGTTATTCATGTTTTTTCCACTTTCATGAGGGCTCTGTGCTCTAGACCTCTCGAAAGTGGAGGGATGACTGCATTTTAACTTCACCCTGTTTGTAGTTTGGTGAGGTCCTGGAGCTCTCTGGCTGAGAATTCTAAATGCTCCTCCCTAAACTGCAACTCCTGGCATTCCATAGGGTGGAACCATAGCCATTTCCACAGTACACTGTTCTAGTGCTATTATTCCACTTTCAACATCCTATGGAATCCTGGGGTTTGCAGTTTAGAGTTTAGGGGCATTTAGAATTCTCAGCCAGAGAGCTCTTTGGCCTCAGGAAACTACAAACCCCAGAATTCCACAGGATGTTGGAAGTGGAATAATAGCACTAGAACAGTGTAATGCAGAATGGCCCGTGGCAGGTAAAGTGGAACCATAGTGCTATAATTGTCTAATGTGAATGGGTCATATATCAAGTTCTCTCTAAGGGGAGACAGCTTAGAGTGATGGGAATATACCTACAATTTTCCCACTCTCTGTGGGAATATACCTATAATTTTCCCACTCTCTCTAGTCAAGGTTGCAGACGCATTTCTGCTAGGCCTCACGCTTGCATATACAATGCTCAGATTAGTGTGGGATGGTGGTAAGGTTGCTGATGCTGCTTTTACTGCACACTTCTGCTGGGTTTCACAGTCCGTCAGGTGTTATTGACTCGAGTTTTGGACTCTCAACAATTTAGATTCTGCCCAGGAATTCAGGGGTCATTAAGGTGTCGATGGATAATGTGCCAGTTCCAAGTAGTGTTGCTTTTTTATAATTTGTGCTATTGTGCTCCTGGCCAGACCAAGGTCATTTAGATGTTTTGTCAGTTCATTTGTCAGAAATTTCTCCAGGAGCACCTCTCACCTCTGGAAATACAGGTGTTGTTTTCTTCCCAGAGGTGCTAAATCTCAACTTGTACATCTCAAGATTTCATAACCTGCTCCTCTTTTTGTCTGAGATTCTGCTGTCCCCTGGGATTCCACCCCCCACTGATATCCCACCATTCCCCAGGTTCAGACACAAAGCAGCTTACAAAAGTTAAAAATCATAAGCCACAGTCTGACTGCTGTGTTTTAGGGAAACAAACGCTCCCACTGTGAACAACAAACACCAGATGGATTCCCACCTAGCAGATGAAAGAGAGGAGGCGTTGTCTTTTAGCTGTAGTGTATCCATGGACATGTTTTATATTATGGTCACATACAAATTATGCATGTCAGAAATGCAACTGTAACCTGGCTCTCCCTGGCATTGTGTTCTGCTACTTTGAACTCCAATCGCAGGGGGTGGGAGAAAAAAGCTTGGAGAAATCCCCTTTTGGACTACAACTCCCATGCTAGGTTGTGATGGGGATTCTGGTCTTGCAGTGAAAAAAGAGAAATTTTTCAAGATCAGATTGGGAGCTTTTCTCACAGGACACAAATCAAAGAAAAAAATCCCTGCTTGTAGACATCTACAGCTTCTAACAGATCCCCTCCTCCCCTCAGATGCTACTTATCTCTGCAACAGGAAGTCTGTTTTCCTTTTTTTTTTCTTTTACATTGCTTCATCTTTTTTTAAAAAAATATTTTTATTGATCAATAAAAAAGACAAAATAGATAACATTTACAGTCCTACCAACTCAAGAAAAAAAGAAATATACATTATTTTATACAACCCACATTGAGAGTTTCATTCTTCATTTGTTCTTGACTTCCCCACAAATGAGAGGTAACAAAATATTCAACACTATTCTGTTTGTCTGTCAATCAAATCTCTATATCTCCTGTACCTGTGTATTAAATCTAGATTATCAAAAATCAATGTTATTACCCCATAGATTTCTGAAATATATTATCACTTTGTCCCAATCTTTGACGAATCTTTCTAATTTGACTCCTCTTAATACATACGTAAACCTGTCCATTTGTAATGTCAAAAAGCTTCATCTCCCAGTCTTATTGGAGGTCTGTTTTTCTAAAGTGGTTTTGTAGGTAGCCATCCCAAAGGCCAGACTGACACAAGGAAAATCTGAAATGGTTAGGAGACGACAGAAGAGGCAGCCAAGAAATCCAACACAATTCTTGGTTGCATCAATAGGAGTACGGTGTCTAGATCGAGGGGGGTAATCGTACCACTCTATTCTGCATTGGTCAGATCTCATCTGGAATGCTGTGTCCTGTTCTGGGAACTTCATTTCAAGAAGGATATAGACAAGCTGGAACGTGTCTAGAGGAGGATCACCAAAATGGTGAAGGGTCTGGAAGCCATGCCCTATGAGGAGTGGCTTAGGGAGCTGGGTATGTTTAGTCTACAGAACAGAAGGTTAAGAGGGGACATGATAGCCACATTTAAATATTTGAAGGGATGCCATGTAGAGGAAGGAGAGGGCTTGTTTTCTGCTGCTCCAGAGACCAGGACAAGGAGCAATGGATTCATGCTGCAGGAAAGGAGATTCACCTGAACCTCAGGAAGAACTTCTTGACAGTCAGGGCTGTCCGGCAGTGGAATCTGCTGCCTGGAAGTGTGGTGGAGTCTCCTTCTTTGGAGGTTTTTAAGCAGAGGCTGGGTGGCCATCTGTTGGGAGTGCTTTGTGTGTGTGTTCCTGCATGGCAGAAGGGGTTGGACTGGATGGCCCCCGGGGTCTCTTCCAACTGTATGATTCTATGATCCTGCAGTTCTATTCCATTTGGTGAGCTCCCTTCCATAGGTACAACAAGCCACCTTTCCTAGATTCAACCAAGAGCACGAGAGCATTGTGACTGAACAACCACTGGCATTGCACTGCAATGCTTTGGGGCACTTCTCAAGAAGGTTCGGCTAGAAGGCACCTGCAAATATAACCTCACCTCTGTGTTTATCAAATGGTGCACTCTTAACCCTTTGCTTGCTCTTTCCCACACGTCTTTCTGCCTTGGCCGTCCCCCTCTTGGTCTCACCTGCTTCGTTGTAGTATGGATACCAACGGAAGCCTAAGCGAAGAGCAGACGCTTTCTCACTGGCATCCAAAGGTCTTTCATTCATCCATCCTATATAAGCCAAAGCAGCTTCATAAGAACTCGTGGGAATAGGGAGCAGGTGTGAAAGGAGAATATGTGGAAGAAATAGCAAAGACATTTTTTTTCCTGGCACCTTTCAGAAAGAGATGTCCCTCTAGTTGTGATCGGTCTCCTCTTTCTTCCCTCCACTCCACCAGGATTCCAGTATGTTATTTTAAAGCAAGGGGAAGGGACCTTTTGAAGCCTAGAGGTTGAATTCAATGGGGAAGAAGTTCTGAGGGGCTGCATTCCATGGGTGGGCAGGGCCAGAGATAAAAGCGCAAGGCCAACGATATCAGTCTATTTTAGCCAGAAAGCCCATAGTTCCAGGAACTAAGATTTTAGAGAGGTATTTTAACCCTTTTAGAAAAGAAAAACAAAACAAAATCATGTACCAATTGTAAAAAGCCATCAAATGATGGCATACCATGCAGAAGGGGAAAATCCAGTCTAGGGAACTCCACAAGGGCTAAAGCAGCCCCCAAGGAGGGCCAGGGCATGATGTTCCCCGTGCCTGATCTAAAAGGATTTGGGGAATTAGTTTTTCTCTCTCTCTCTCTCTCTCTGTCTCAGGCCATTTCCACACTAGACTGTTATAGTGCAATTATTCCACTTTCCTTTTTTTTCTTTTTTCTTTTTTTCAACATCCTATGGAATCCTGGGTTTGCCGTTTAAAAGCTCCTCCCTAAACTGCAAACCCCAGGATTCCATAGGATGTTGAAAGTGGAATAATTGCACTGTAACAGTCTAGTGCAGAAATGGCCACAATTTCTCTCCCACTGAAGCATTTGGAAGGTAGCAAAACTTGCACTCCAGCTCTGGTGGAATGACAAGAGAAGGGCAAACGGTTGGGGCATTGTTGGTTCTTTAAAGCACCGGTGTGAGAGCTATGAAATGAAAAGCAAATGGCTCATGTTTTGCTTCTACTTTGAACTTACCAGATAGCTTGATAATCTTCTCACACATTCTCCTCTCTTTCCTCCCTCTCCTGCTCTTCCTCTCTTTCTCTTCTTCAGACCTTCACCTATAAGATGGCCTACCTTGCAGGGTCATTGCGAGGATTCTTTAGATCGTAGCTTTGAAAGTTACTTTGCAAACAACTCATTCGAGTGTTTGAGAAGAGTAACTGTTGTTCTTTGCTAATTCATAATGCCTTACCTTTTTATCACTTTGTGGGGAGGGGATTGAGAAGGGAGCAGCTGAAAACTTGTACCATTCAGCTCAAAGTTGAATGCAAAATAATTAGAAAAGTAACCCAGAACGGTTATTCCTTGCATCAGAACTGTAGCCAGGGGTGGCTGAGAGTTCAAGAAGAGGGCTACGTCACCCCAAAATGTGGGATTAGCACCATCCAGACCGTAAACCATCAGTGCCTGGTGTTCCCAAAGTGAAAAATGGAAAACTGTAACTTTAATGGCTTCATTGAAGACATACCATCCAACATTTCACAGGGGAAAACCAGGAGACATGTGGCCAGGCAACATCAGAGGGCATTCAAGATGGCAAAAGTTATTAAGAAGGAAGAACACAGAAAAGAAAGTAGGAGAGGATGTAGCAGTTTGCTTTTGCCTGAGTCTTCTAAGAAGGGGTCGCTCCTCCCCTTTCCCCACTGCTGATTTAGTTGGGAATGCATGACTTTTGCATTTTGAGCTCCTCTTGCAGCAACTGAGGCAAGGGCCATTTCCGCACTAGGCTGCCCCTCCCGAAACTGCAAACCCCAGGATTCCATAGGATGTTGAAAGTGGAATCATAGTGCTATAACAGCCTAGTGCGGAAATGGCTAAGGTGAGGCTGAATGGGGGTGGTGGGAAGAAGAGGAGGGACAAATTGGGACACTTTAAAAGCATCTGAAAAAGTGGAACAGATTAAGTGGAACTGTTCCATGCCAGACTGGGACAGTTGGAGGGTATTTAACCCACTCTGGTGAGATATTTTTGTCCCTCAAAGGAAGATAGATAGATAGGTAGATAGATAGATAGATAGATAGATAGATAGATAGATAGATAGAGATAGGAATGCCATTAATCACTTTCTCAGGTGTTTTCAGCCCTTCCTCACATTTTTAGACTTTTAAAAACATCTTTGGTGGCCTTCATGGGCCTTTTTTTTCCCTTTCCCGAACAAGAAATGACTGGGCCAGGTAGTCTCATCACTTCCTGGACTGAAAACAGCCCTGCAGAGACCTTTAAGAAGGCAAGATTAGGTTTCAAATGCCTGACATGGCAAGTACCATCTCTCCAAGAAGACTGGATGATGCTTTGGGCCATTTGGGGGTGGAAATAGTGTTATTCAAACCCACACCCATATTGGGGCTTGGGGTATGAAGATAAAAATGAGGTATGTGGTCCTCCATGACCCGATCAGAGGCAATACGGCCCCAAACCCCTGGCAGGTTCCCAGTCCTCATTACAATTACAATGGACCTACTGCATTTCCCATCAGCCCCAGTCCACACAATCAATGGGGAGGAAAAGTGGTCCTTCAAAAACATTTGGAGGACGACCTGTTGCTCTCCATCTGATCTAGGTCTACGGTTGCCAGATCAGTACTGTGCCAGGCCTGAGATTTCAGGGACAAAACCTGAGACCCAGGCATGACCTCTTATGATGTCCCAGGAAGTGGGTCCTAGCACTGTTACTTGGGGAAGCCACTAGCGATACAGTTAAGCCTGATATGTTAAGCATCAGCCCTCAGGGTTGTCAGTTCTCAGGGACAGGCCTGGAATCTCCGGGACTAACCCCTTTTTCCAATCTACAGGGGAAAGGGGGAGAAATCTCTGGGTGAGGTTGCTGCCTTGAAAAATGTAGGGGCATATATTTTTTTCCTCTTTTGTTAAGACCTGGTGCTTTCATTTGAATGGCAATCTCTGTTGAACTGTGCCTTCACACTTCATTAGTATTATATGTAATGCCGTCACCAAGGGCTGCCTTTTCTAACATTACCAGAGCCTGCCACCTTCGACGTTGCTAGGTCTCAGCTTTTGACCCTGAAATTTCAGGATGCAAGATAATCCTGACCTTGCAACCCTATCAACCACAAGTTGATTGCTGAATGCACCATCCAAATTTTAAAAACCAGCAAGTTTCAAAAATAAGAACAAAATATATACACACACTGTTCCCTTACACAGCAGTGTTACAAGGGGCAATCCCCACTGATATCATTAAGTATGATACTTTAACCATTTAACCACAGCTGCACAGGGCATGCCACTTGCGGGGGGGACACAGTCTAACAAATGAGGGAAACACACAAACATGCTCAAGTTAATGCTCTTGCCCTGCAATTCCTCCCCTCTCACTCTGAGGACTGGAGAAAAGGGGCCAGTCTCCTGAGACTCAGAGCCACGCCTGGACACCTGGCAACCCCACTTAGTCCTTTGGGTGGCAATTTTCCAATAGGCCATTTGGTTACCCAAATCACGGGAGCTGCAGCCCAACTCCTCTGGAAGGGCTCCCCTATTTGAGAAGGCTGTTACCTATTTTCTCTACTCTGATCTATTTTTAGGAATTGTATGTCACTCCTCGAAACCCTCAAACATTCCCCAAATGGACAGAGAAAATGTAGGGGCTGTCCCCCCCCCCCCGTAAGTAGATAAAATCCATTGGGTTTGGAGAAGGCCACAGAATGGTCTTCTGAGCTGATCAATTCTCCCCAGTTCTCAATCAATCCTCCAACCCATTCTCCTTGCTGTTTGGTAAAAACGGAATGGTTGAAGAGTTCTGTATGTTGAGCGGCTCCCTTCCTGCGTGTGTGCCAGCTCATCTCATTATTTAATCAAAGCTCTTGAGCTGAAACATTGCCTGGTCAGGAGACCCTCTCTCTTTCTCTCTCTCCCTCCGCTTGAGGCTCATTAGTACCTCTCTGACTGCCTCTCACCGCTTAATTAATGAATGCTCTCTGCATTTGAGAGCAAAGCTGTGTGCCTTTAATGAGGGCTGACTGACAGAAAGCAAGTGGAAAGATTTTTTTAAAAACTTTGTATGTGTTTTTTTTTAAATCCTCCTGCCAAGGCTTCCTCTGAATTGAAAGTGGATTTGCCATTCAGCTGGTTTTTTTTTTTAATGGTTGTACCATACCCTCCGACATTTCACAGATGAAAAATCATGGAAGTGCCATAATAGAACGACAGCTGTACACAAGTTTCCCAAATATGTGCATTTGTATATGCATTCAGGAGAAGACAATTTCATCTCCCCCTCCGCCAAAAGTGGATGGTGTGCTGGCCAACATTTCACAGATGAAAACCGGGATGCAGGTGGAAAAGCAACATCAGAATGTGGTCAAGATGGCAAAAGTGATGAGGAAGAAAAAGAAAAATGAGAAGAACACACAAGCTAGATGAGGCAGTTTAGTTTTGCCTGAGCCCACAGGGAAGGGCAAGACTCTGCCTCTCCTCCTTGCTGAGTTAACTGAATGCAGACTACTTTTGCACTTTGAACTCAGGGCCTTTCTGCCCTACACTGCTATAGTGCTATTATTCCACTCTCAACATCCTGTGGAATTCTGGGGTTTGTAGTTTACTGAGGCCAAAGAGCTCCCTAGCTGAGAATTCTCCCTAAACTGCAAACCCTAGGATTCCATAGGATATTGAAAGTGGACTAATAGCACTATAGCAGGCCCTCAGTTTGCAGCAAGTGAAGCAAGCTGAGGACAAGAGGGGAAAATGGAAGGAGGAGAGGAAACTGGAACATTTTAAAAGCAGCTGGAAAAGTGGGATGACAGAGGATTAACTAGGCTCTGTCCCTACCAAACTGAAACAGGTGGAGGGTATGCTATGTGTCTCTCACTGAAGTTTTTACCACTGTGTGGTATGGTTTTGCAGGAATTCAGGCAACTTCTGGTTTGGTTTAATTTTTTTTTAAAAAAAACATCCTACACTTTTATCAAAAAGCTCAAGATGGTGTCTCCTCACAACAGCTCTGTGATGTAGACCAAGCTAACAGACACTTATTGGTCCATGTTCAGCCAGTATACTTCATGTGCTAAATGAAGATTTGAGTTTTCAGTCCAGCCTCCCCCCCTTGATACCTTCAGAAGTTAAAGCTTGAGAGAAATTATTCTTTGGACTACCGCCTTCATAATTCTCCAGCTCTCATGGCTCCTATTGGATGAGGAGTTCTAGGATTAATAATTCCAAAAGGTAACTCTCCCAAGCACTGCTCCGGATGTGTTTGACTAAAACTTATCTTCCCCACCAGCGTGGCTGTGTTGTCTGGGGAATATGAGAGACATAGTCCAATTTCTCTGGATGGCATCACAGTTGGGAAGACTGTCTGAGGCCATGTCCGCACTACACTGGTATAGAGTTATTATTCTACTTTTAACATCCCGTGGAATTCTGGGGCTTGTAGTTTACTGAGGCCCAAGAGCTCTCTGGATGAGAATTCTAAAGGCCCCTCCCTACACTGCATATCCCAGGATTCCACGGGATGTTGAAAATGGAATAAAAGCACTATAACAGTATAGTGCAGAAATGGCCTTAGTCTAATGCTCCTTAAAGACATAATTGTTTGCTAAAGTTCTTGTCTTTTTAGAAATGTTCATCCTGCTACGAAAGTTTTCAAAACCTACACAGTTTGCAAAGACTATTCCCAGTTCAAGACTTACCCTGCATGAAATTTGCACTTGGAATTTGGACTTGGTCTATGCAAAGTTTGGGCTATCCAATGTTTGGACTTATTCTATGCAAAATTTGCACAATGCTCTTTTCTCTGCAGAACAGCCATGTGTGAATTTTGCTTTGAATAAGTCCATACGGAAAAGATTCCTATCAGTCCAGGATTCTTATCATCAGGGTTTCTTGAAACTCAAGAAACCATTTTTGACCATCTTTTAAATATTTTCAAATATTCTTCTCAAACATAGGCAACATGATGGTGTCCTTTGATGCTTGGACTACAATGCCCATAATCCACTGGCATAATGTCAAATATTCAGGAATGATAAGGGTTGTAGTCAAAAGGATCAGAAGGGCCCTGGCTGCCTACCTTGCTGTAACCACTACACAGCCTTTCCCCCAAGAAAATGCAGTGGTTTACCAGTAATTGAATTTCCCCATCCATTTTGCTCTCACAACATCTCATTTGAGATGGATTCAAAGGCCATTTCCGCACTAGACTGTTATAGTGCTATGGTTCCACTTTAAACATCCTATGGAATCCTGGGGTTTGCAGTTTTGGGAGGGGCCAGCCCCCGAAACTGCAAACCCCAGGATTCCATAGGATGTTGAAAGTGGAATCACAGCGCTATAACAGTCTAGTGTGGAAATGGCTAAAGAAAGAGAGAGAGAGAGAGAAAGACAGAGAGCCTAATATCAATATGTTCAGTTTTGTGGTGGCATGGGAAATTTGAACCCAGGTCTTTAAAAATCAAAGCCTATTATTCATAGCTTCCATTTAACTGTCCCATTCCAATGGAGATCTTGAAATAACCTCCTTGGCTCCATCTTCACCTGAAAGGTTCATGCTCCCTTTCTGCTCACTGCTCCTGGTGTTTTTGCAAACTACAGTCGGCTCTCCCCATTTGCTAGGGTTGGGGATGTAGGACCCTCACGGAAGTGGAAAGATCACAAATATCAAAGTGTGTCTGTGGGAAGGGGGCTGAGGCATCCTGGGGAGAATGGGCACTCAGGGCCCAAGCCAGGTCAGGAAAAAGGGATGGGATGTCCTGGTGGCCCTATATCTCCTCTCCAATCCCTATCCTTCCTTCGGTGTGTGGGCGGTATGAGGAGAGGGTCTGTGTGCTGAGAAATCAGGCTGCGATCCATCCTTAGCTGGCCAGGGAGTGGCTGGTGGTGGAGGAGAAGGACCAGAACTGGGTTTTTAAAGGGATGCACAACCTGATCGGAGCCACCAAGAGAGAAGTTCCCCCAGAAAAGAAGCGCTTGAGGTGATGGAACAGCAGTTGAAGAAACTCTCAAGTAATCAAATCTATGAAAGTCCAACCTGCAAATGTAGAGGGCCAACTGTAGTTTGAACGAAAGCTCGCATAAGTTACTGGGTGGGGTAGAACAACTCCACAGGCCCCCAACCAACCAAGATGCTGACTGGCGATTGCTGGAATCCTGATCCAATAAATTGTTTTTCCCAGAAGGAAGCCCCAGCTGTGGGGCTGGTGATGATGGGCAGGCTCAAAAGGAGGCCAAGATTTGTCCTCCCTCTGGCCACTCCACTTCCTTGCCAAAAGAAACTCCGAAAGAGACTTCCATTCAGAAACAAGATTGGCCAAGAAAAGTAATTTCTGCACTGCAGCTCCCAGAACCCTTCCAGCAATACGATAACCAGCCACGTTGGCTAGGGGATTCTGAGAGAAGGCCAAACCACATCTCAAAAATGTCTTTGCCCGCATGCCATCATCACCCACCCGTAGCCCGTTTGTTGAGAGGGAGACGGGCAAACCTGAGAAGCATGGTGGTCTTCGGAGAGTCAAGAGGGGTGGGAAGCAAAAGAGCTTCTTCCTGCAGACCTTTTGTTCCTGGGGAGTCGGTGTTGAGGGTCCTTCCCACTCTGAAGCCATATCCTCTGGAAGGTGACTCAGGCGTGGGTCACAATGGGGAGGCTGTGATGTCACCTTTTGAGTCGTGACTCAGGTGGCCAACCACCTCCAGAATTCTCCCTTGAGAGGCAACGTGGGGTGGACCTGGGGAGCACAGCAGCAGAGCGCCTGCTTTGCATGCACAAGGTCCCCGGATGACTCTCTGGTTTTCCAAGGTAAAGCTGGGAAAGACTCCTGCCTGCAACCTCGGAGAGTCAATGCTAGTCAGAGCAGATAATTCTGAGCTAGATGGGGAAAGGGTCTCATGACGGATAAGACTCCTGTATCTTTCAGGGAGAGTGTCTAGAGGCCATTTCCACACTAGACTGTTACAGTGCTATTATTCCACTTTCAACATCCTATGGAATCCTGGGGTTTGCAGTTTAGGGAGAGGCCTCAAAGGCTTCCATAGGATGTTGAAAGTGGAATAATAGCACTATAACAGTCTAGTGCGGAAATGGTCAGTGTTTCATGCAGAAGGCATCAGCTTCAGTTGGAAAGACCTGGGGCCTGTACACAGATAGCACTTTGATTCCACTTTCATTGCTATGTCTACAGCCTATGGAATCCTGGGGTTTGTGGTTTGGGAAGACACTACAGCCATCTGGCTGAGAATCTTCTCAACGCCCCTCCTGAAACTGCAACTCCCAGGATTCCATGGGACGTTGCCAAGGCCGTTGAAGTGGAATCATAATGCTATAATTGTGTAGTATGAAAGGGCCCTCAGAAAACAGCTGTTTCTCTGCTTGAGCACCTGGAAAACCACTGTCAGTCAGAGTGGATCGACCTGGTGTAGATAGATAGGGTAGGTGAAGCTCTCATGTGGCTTGTTTGCTTGTTTGCATAAGAAAGCAACCTAATCTGTTCTTCTCAGGGCTTCTTGCTCTCCAGGCCTAGACCTTTATGTTTACTGTGTTCTCATTCCCTTGGGTCACTTTGCCTCCTCCTTTGTTTGAATGCCAGAACTGTAGTTCTAAACAGGAGCTTCACTTTTTAAGTTAGTGCAATACTAGGAAATTGGAGACTGAAGGAAACTTTTACTTGTGGGGCAGAACTCTCACGGGAGGGAGGGCAAGGATGTCATTCCCTCCTCCCCACAGCCACACCCTTGGGTTGGAGCCAATATGTATCTGCCTTCTACTGGACCTTGCTGGCAGTACATCCATCCAATTTGGGGGCATGTCTCCAGCTGCCTTTGGCACATCTCATTCCATTCACTGGAGTCCCCCAATATGGTGCACAGGTGGAAGGGCTGCATGGGAAACAGTTCATGGGCCCTTTTCATCCACCCAGTTGACTGCCTGTAAATTTGGATCTCTTACTATTTTGTGGAGAGGAGGGGAGAAAGAAGAGGGGGTTTGCTTGCTTGCTTGGATTTATTCCCCGCCCTGTGGGCCTCAACATGGTTCACAGTCACAGTGAATGAGAGCGCAAGTGCCTGCTGTGAGGGTTGAATTCTGGAAGATGAGGGCTCAAATCCTGCTTGGTCATGGAAACCTAGAAGGTGACTGTCCTGTACCAGCAGCCAAGGCTTCCAGCTGTCTAACTAGCCTGTTATCAGGAGCCAGCAAGCAAAGTTTGTCTTAGTCATTTTGCAGTCCGAGTTTGCAGCATACCTAGGGAGACAGTCCAAATTTGTTGTATGTCCAGGGAGAGAGAGAGAGTGAGTCCAATGGCAAAATCCATAGACTAGGCGAAGGTCAAGGGTTCTAGGAGTGTGAGCAAGAAATCTGAGAGTAAACTGGGCTGCTTCCACCGATAGGATTGGTTGGTTCCAACAGCTTCTTCCCATTCGGGGCTGTTGTAAATATAGGCTGAGTCTTACCTAGCTGTTGCCCTAAGTAATGATCCCTTATCATATAAATGCTCCAGGACTCCTGGGCTCTACCTTTGCAACCTAAGCTGGCTGCTGTAAGTATTGTTCCTCTGACATCTATGGGGTGTAGCTACTGGGCAGGTTCTTGTCTGGGTCCTGGCACAGGGTTACGACACCGACCTTGGGCAAGTCACCGCCTCTCTGCACCTCAGCAGGAGACCAGGGCAAGCCTTCTCTGAAAAAATGTTGCCAAGTAAACCCAGGGAGAGGGTTGCCATATGTCATCTTGAAGTCGTGTAACAACAATAGTAAATGAATGAAGAATGCAATTAAAACACATATGAAGATCAGCTGTTAAAGCAGGATCCAATTAAAAACTCAATTTAAAACCATTTAAAAACACACAGTTTACAGACTTAGTCATTAAGAAAAGCAAAGTGCTCAGCTGGTAACAAGCCCCGTCCTCAGCAGACTGCCAGTTGCCAAAAGCCTCTCTATTCCATCTTAAAAAGGCATCATTTTCTCTATATATGTACATCTCCACTAGCAGAGGCTGACTGTGAATCCTATTTTTGGCCATGAGTCCCCTAAAGAACACCCCCTCTACCCCCAAGAAGTGCTAACGGGCTTGGAAAGCACGAAAGGACATTCAAAACTCTTCCTCTCACCAACGATTTATTTTCAAGGCAGTGCTTGAAGTCCTTCCAGCTCAGAGAAGAGCAGAAGTCTACAGAGGCATAAAATCTTTCAACAAAATGTATCTTGGGAGACCTAAAAAAACCCTGGCCAACTTAAAAAGACTCAGGAAATTGGATTGGAAGGGGATGAGAGAGTGACATTTTGACCCCTGAGATGGAGCCTCCAAATGGAACCCAGCTCTGGCCGTAAGAATAACATCAAGCATTTTTAAAATTGCATTTCTCCCCACCTACACCCCAATTTGCAGCATCAAGGCTCTCTCTCATCCAATATGCAGTGCCAACTGGGCACCGTGATTCAAAAAGGATATTGACAAGCTGGAGCGTGTCCCGAGGAGGGCGACCAAAATGGTGAAGGGTCTGGAAAGCATGAAGCCCTATGAAAAGTGGCTTAAGGAGCTGGGTATGTTTCGCCTGATGAAAAGAAGGTTAAGAGGTGACATGATAGCCATGTTTAAATATTTGAAGGGCTGTCATGTTGAAGATGGAGCAAGCTTGTTTTCTGCTGCTCCAGAGACTAGGACACAGAGCAATGGATTGAAACCACAGGAAAAAAGATTTCACCTAAACTTCAGGAAAAACTTCCTGATAGTCAGAGCTGTTTGGCAGTGGGATATGCTGCCTCAGAGTGTAGTGGAGTCTCCTTCTTTGGAGGATTTTAAACAGAGGTTGGATGACCATTTGCCAACGGTGTAACTTGGGGTGCACTGATGGGGGCTGGAGGGACGGGGCTATGCCGTGTGTGTGGGGGACATGTCACGGGGTGGGGCTACATCGTGCAGGGACGGGGCTACATCACATGGTGGCACCCCAAAAAAATTGCCACCAGGGGCACACCGCCTCCATCGCGCCCCATCCCTACATGACTGCCATTTGCTGGGGGTGTTTTGAGTGTGTCTTTCTGCATGACAGGAGGATTGAACTTGATGGTCATCGTAGTCTCTTCTAGCTCTATGATTCTATGACTAACTTGGAAAAATCAGGAAGTGATCTTTGCAGGCAAGAAGGAAGCAAAAAGTATTGAGCACATAGATCAAAGAAAGAAAGAGAGAGGTGAAACAAAAGGGCAGGCACACTCTTCAGAGGTCCCTTTCACTAACCACTCTATGCAAGCGTTGATGCCTCTTTGCTTCCAGGGATCATGAGACTGACTGATGATAATGCTGGGGAGAGTAGGAGGCAGGAGGAAAAGAGGAAGACCACATTACAGGGGGATGGACTCAGTCAAGGAAGCCACAGCCCTGAAGCTGCAGGACCTGAGCAGTGTAGTTGGTTAGCGGGGCTCTTGGATGTCTCTTGTTCAAAGCCGATTCTAAGCTGACTTGATGGAAACTAACAACAAGGGCATGCAAATATTTTTCAAACAAGGAGTTATCAGGCTGGTACGATCCTGGCTCATTCAAACACTTTGACTCCTGTCCGCAAACAAACCAAGCAAAGAAAGAATTGCGTTTGAGGAGACGGGCAGAGATAGGGAAGTTTTTCTCGGGATACGTCATGTATGATAGTGCTACTTCATTCTGCTTTGGTCAGACCCCACCTAGAATCCTGTGTCTTGTTCTGGGCACCACAGTTCAAGAAGGATATTGACAAGCTGGAATGTGTCCAGAGGAGTGTTACTGCCCTGGCTAGCCCGAGCTTTGGGGATATAAAAAGATATCTTTGATATCAATAATTCGGCTTCACATATCCCTTCTACGTGCTGCGAGGCCCCCGGACAAGCACGCATACAGGCTCGGTTGATAATCGCCATAATATTCCTAGACAATAAAGGCAGGCCAGAAACAGCCGACTCGCCACTTTAGGAGACCTCAAGGCAAGTACCTCCATTAGGTATGCGAGCAACTCTCAAAAGATCCTCTGCCCCGCGCTGGCAGCTTGATGATCGAGCTATACAATGCTCAAGTATTACGCGTTTGCATACCGGCTACTCTATTGATAAATTCGGCTCTAATTCAGTCATTCAAATTCTGACCTTTCAGAGGCTTTGTCTCCAACTCCCCTAAGTCTGACCTAGCCTGCGGTCACAATTCTCCTTATAAAAACCCCTGACTTTGAGCGCTTCCTTGGATCGCTCCCGAGCTCCAGACCGCCTTGCTGCCGCTTCGCTTGGCGAGCTTCCCCTCAGCTCAGCGTGCTGAGATACATCGAACCCCAGCTTCGCTCTCCATTTTCTTCCGGACTTCAGGACAGGTTTCGTATCACCCGAATCAACTATCCCTCTGAAAATCCCGCTATCTTACTCACATCTTTATTTTCCTTAGTTATCTGTGTGCTTGTGTTGCTTACATTGTGTGCCTGTATTTAATAAAGATCATTCATTATTTTCCAACCGGTTCGCTTCTTGACTTGGCCTGACCCCGTAAACACTGGGTTACAAGATTCTGCTCAGTTACCCTGCCTCTCGTAACGCTAAAGCAGTGCTCAGAGCTAATCTTCCCCACCTATTGTTGAGCACATTTTGGTGTCCCTCATGGGACCCCCAGTAAACAGGGTAACAGGGGGTGATCAAAATGGTAGAAAGCATGGAAAGGTGTTTTCCCCCCCTTAATATCCATTGATTGAGGGGTTGGAAGACAAACACACACCTTTCTTAGTTCTTAATTTGGGTTCCTGGTACATTTAATTTTGTTTAGCTTGGCTTGTTAGGTGTTTGACATGTTTATGCGTGGGGTTTTTGTTGGATGGTGGTAGTTATGTGTTGATTTCGATATCCTTATGTGTGTTTTATATACATAAAATCTGTACCAGAAAGAAAGAAAGAAAGAAAGAAAGAAAGAAAGAAAGAAAGAAAGAAAGAAAGAAAGAAAGAATCTATCAAAATTGATGCCCAAATGGTTAGGTTAGGTTAGGTTCATACCCTCCAATATTTTTGCAGATGAGACACAGAACACTTGTGACCAGGCAAGAGCAGAGTGTGATCAAGATGGCAGAAGTGATCAATGAGGAAAACACAGGTCATTTCTGCACTTCATTGTTATAGTGCTATTATTCCATATTCATCTTCCTATGGAATCCTGGGCTTTGCAGTTTAGAGAGGGGCTTTAGAATTCTCAGCCAGGGAGTTCTTTGGCCTCAGGAAACCACAAACCCCAGAATTCCACCAGAGGTTGAAAGTGGAATGATAGCACTATAACAGTATAGTAGGGAAATGGCCATACAGGCTGCAGCAGGTTGCTTTGGGCTGAGCCTACTGGGAAGGGCAAGACTCTGACCCCGTCTGTCTCCTATCCCACGTGGCCAGGTTAATTGAGTGCAAAGTCGTTTTCCCCTTTGAATTCAGTTTGCAGCAACTGAAGTCAGCTGAGGAGAAATGGAAAAATTGGGAGGAGAGAGACACTGGGACATTTTAAAAGCAGCTGAAAAATGGGATGGCAGCGAATTAAACTATGAAATCAGGATGGTTGGAAGGTATGTAGTTGTAAAAGTGCTACTATCTTCTTCTTATTCCTTCCCCTTTTTTGGGGGGGGGGGGTTTGCAACAGGCTAACACAGCTGTCATTTGACTTCAGTCCTTGAAATCTCCAGATAAAGGAATAGATATCAAGCGATAGAAAAGACTGTCTTCCATCTAAGAGGCTAGAGAGAAGCTGCCAGTTAGAGCAGACAATACTGGCCTAGAAGGACAAAGTGTTGGGCCATTTCCGCACTACACTGTTATACTGCTCTTATTCCACTTTCAACATCCGATGGTATCCTGGAGTTTGCAATTTAGGGAGGGGCATTTAGAATTCTCAGCCAGAAAGCTCTTGGGCCTCAGGAAACTACAAACTCCAGAATTCCACAGGATGCTGAAAGTGGAATAAGAGCACTAGAACAGTGTAGTCCAGAAATGTCCTTTGACCTGGTCTAAGGCAACTTTCTGAGTTATGGTGACCATAAGGTGAATCTACCATGGGCTTTTTCTGGGGCTGAGAGTGTGTGATACCCCCAAGTGGGTTTCTATGGCCGAGTGAGAAATTGAACCCTGGTGTCCAAGGTCGTAGTCCAACACTACACCAACTACTATCCCACGCTGGCTCTCTAAGACAACTATCCATGTTATTTTGGATCTTTTCTTATGAAAGGGGGCCATAACCATGGTATGCGGTTGGCATACAGGAGGTCCCAGGTCCAATCCCTGGCTTACTGCCCAGGTAAACATCACAGGGCTTGATCGTGCAACCGTCACGTTTCCTGTATGGTGGCTTTGAATGTTCATTTATTCCAAACTCAATCTCAACCTATTTCCCAGTGCTACTTCTTTATTGAAACATTGTTGACTCCGTCTCTGTCTGCCCACCCCTTTCAAAACCAACCCATTTCCATTTTATCAGGGCTTTAAAAGGATGATTAACAACCAATATTTCTCCTTGCCAGGGAGATAAAATATAACAGATTTTCAAAACAGGGTGTTTTAAAAGCATGCAAATATTGGAAATCCTCTCTCCTTTCCTACTTTCTCCTATGTTTTCCCCCTCCCAGCTAAACTGCCTTATTAATGAAGCTAAAATCTTTGCCTTTAGCCAAATTGCCCAGTAATGGGACCAATTTTTCCCCCTATTTCTTTCTGTAGTCCTAATTTGCTCTTTTATAAGTCTCACTTGGACAATTTTAGCTTTATGAAGTTCTTGGCAAGGAGGGAAACAAGGCCCCTAGTTTAGTTCACTGCCTGCCCAGTGTCTATGGTATATTTTAGAATGGATCTTCTTGAGAGAAAAATACAAGAGCAGACTTAATACTTGGATAGGGAACTGCTGGTCCTCTAAAGGTTTTTAATTCCAACTACCAGGTTCCCTAGCTGGCATGATCAGGGGTCAAGAATTCTGGAAGGTGCAGTCAAAAATATCTGGAGGACCAAAGGCCAATGTCACATAAAGTCCAGTCTCCATGCGACGGCTACTCATCTGCCATTGTATTTCATAGAGTTGGAAGTAAAGTTGTACCTATAGGTGGGCCATGCAAGTTGGGTCAGTTTTGATGGATCAATGTTCTTGAGGTTAGCTCCTCCCTTGTATGAGAGGTAGGTTTTCATCTACTGGTGAGAAAATAATTTAATTTTGGGGTGGGTGGGCAGGGGGTTAGGTTGTGCAAGTGGTTCTTTACATTCTTCTCAGGCTGAGTGCTGCTATATTGATTTCTCCAGGATTCCTGGAATGACAGACCAAACCATTGTTTTGTGGGGCATTTTGGGGGTGAGGAATATGGGATAACTGCCAGCCCAGGAGGAATATGGAGTATCATAAGATTTGTACTCTCACACAAGAAATTTGTACCTCCCAAAATGTGAAGGAGGAGTTATATTTTTAACCCATTTTTACCTGCTCTCCCCATTGTTGCTACTTAAAGTCCTTGCCAGAGAATCTGTAGCCTAGCACTGGCCAGATGAGTGCTTGGGAAAGTGTCTTTGTTAGATCACAACTCCCAGAATCCACCATTCAGCATAGCTACTTGTTATAGTAGTCCAAAACCAAAACTTTTTCTAAGTTCTGGAATGGAATTGTTGTCTTGTGGCCCACTTGAGATCATCTGGGTAGGGCAAGGGGCTGGTCTCAGGAGCCCATGAAAGGGTGCCATTGCCATTCTGACTCCTAGGAAGGTCAAAAGAGTGATGGAGTGTGATGCTTCCAACTTCCCATCAGCCAGGCATTAAGGACACTATGAATTTCCCTCTAGAAGTCAATGGTTTTCTGCCCTGGGCTCCCAAATGTCATATGGACTTTATTTCTCAAAAGTCTGGCCAATGGTCTGTGATTACGGGAGCTGTAGTCTAAGAACAGCTGGGTACCCAAGCCATGGAAACAGTATGTTGAAGGAAAAAGAGAGATTTTTCACATTATCTCCTGGGACTGAAAACTGGTATGGTGATGGTGGTAGAAGACAAGGTTTGGGTGAAGATGGGCATATTTCATTTCTTAGATCAGGGCTGACTCAAGAGCTGAAGGGGCCCTCAGCCTGATTCCTTTGGTGAGCTGTGTATCTAGACCATTCTCCAGGAAAGGTTACTCGGTGATATTACCCTTATTGCTGCCATCTTTCTAATCCTAGGAGGCCATTATGTCAAATTTTCCGTAATGCCACCGATAACAGTATAGTGTGGAAATGGCCACAGAAGCCAGCATCTACCTCACCCAGCATCGCATCCTAGCAGCAAAGCTGTTCACAAACAATACTATATTTCTAAGTGGGGCCTGGTGACCCAGTGGAAGCCAGTTTGAGCCACGCTGCAGCTAGGAGCACAACACCAGGCTGATGACGTGTCTGAATGTGGGAGAAATGGCGCAGGTTCAAGGTGTGTCTTATAGGTGCCCTGCCTGTGGAATTGCACTACGCTGAGTCAGTCATGTAGAGACGTGGGGGGGGGGGGCGATTCGCCCCAGGGGGCAATGTTTTGGGGGTGTCCCGGCCCGTCGCCACAACCCCGCGTGCCCTGGCCACGTCCCCCCCACTGCAACCCCGCCCCTGTGTACAGTGGACACGCCCCTTGCACCATAGCCCCACCCCTCTTGCCGCCCCCACACTCTAAGCTCTGCCACTGCGCTGAACAGTTTAAGAGTTTAATACTCATCATTATAGAAAGCCAGATTAGACATAGCTAGCAAAACAGTGTCGAGGACAAGAGCATTTTCAGAGCTTCCAGGCTCTCAGCCGAAGACGTAAGTCATTTCTTCCCCATCCGTGTCAACCAGAGATGTCTTCTAATACCCAGATGGCACATTATAGTCAGACTGCAGATTGTATGACTCTGAGGGTTATTCTTGGGTTAGAAGGGAAAGGCCAATAGAATTGCTCAACTGGGAATGACTTGGCCCTACTTCCTTCCCTTCCATTTCAGTTACAAAGAGGAGGGAAATGACTCTGCTGTGCAAGCAAGACTTATAATCTAAACGTCTGAGTCTACATGCGTTCACAGAGATACTCAGGGAGAAGGTTCAGAGGGAGTCATCCAGGCCAGACGATCAAAAGTGGGATGGGGGGGGGACATATTTGGCAGATGTGGCTGGGGTGCTGCCCCTACCTGGAATTCTCACTGCCTTCTTCTTAACCTTTTAGAAATCAAAGCTCTGAGATTCACCTGCATCTACTGAGGAAGGTCCATCAAAGTGCTGATGATCTCCTTGCGTTCCTGGCTTCCCCTTCTTTTTATACTTGCTGGTGTCCCCTGCTAGGAGGCCCTTCACATTTAACTTGGAGGTGGAATGGGACTTTTTGGGTAAGTTGCTGAGAGAGTCCTGAGTGAGCCCTATGGGCCTCATTTGGGCATCAACTTCCAGACTGTGGGACATGACTTGTGACTCCACAAGTCCTTCAGTATGGCTCTGGTTGCCTTCCAATAAAGCATTGCTACATCCCACACTTGGCCCAGAGTTTTCCAGAGACTTGCTCTGGCCTTGGTTGGCTTCCATAATCTGGTCTCTTTTTATTGTGTTCATCTTTTTGACTCCTGATCTCGGTGTGGATAAGCCCTGGAGATCCAGGGCTTCTACTTGCTTGCTGTCCCTGAGTTCACAGTTGCTGATCGATTTCAGAATGGGCTCCACCTGGCATGCTGTGTCCTCTTTTCCTGGTTGCAAATGGAGCAGGCCACCGTCAGCACCCACGTCCTCTTCAACAGGTTCGTCTTGATCGCTCAGAGGGCGGAAGATGGATCTCCTTCCAGGAAGCTGCCTTGCGGTTGCCCATTTGTGCTCTGGACAATGACTGTGTGAAGACAAAGATGAGCCAGACGTTAATTCGAGAGCCACCAGCCTTGACTTTTGTGAGTCTTTCTCGAAATAAGGCTGGATCATTAATGGTGTGGTTGGAACAAATACTCCAGAGTCCTTCGTCACACCACTAATGGCACTGCATACATGCATTCACACACTATACAGTGATGATATCAAAAGAACAATGCACTTGGGAGGAGGCAAAGGCTTGCTCTGTCTGTCTGTCCGTCTGCCCGTCCGTCCATCCATCCATCCATCCATCCATCCATCCATCCATCCATCCATCCATCCATTTGTCTTATCAATTTCCCCCATCGTTTTCCCCAATAACAGGACTCAAAGTGACTTACAGTGTATTAAAAATGACACAAATTAAAAACATCCATAAAAGTACAAATACAAAAGTTATTTAAAAGACAAATCATTTATATAGTTAAAACCATTGAAATTCATAAGTTTAAGGCGGTCTGTGTTGGAAGGGTCAGAAAGAGGTCGGTACGATATATCACATGTGGTGGTCATGTCCCAAAGCTAAGAAATATTAGACTGATGTGCATAATAAAATTTGTGCTATAATGAAAGTTCAGTTTGCTAAGATACCGGAATTGTATTTGTTAAATATGACAAAGGTACTTGATGGTACTGAAGTAAAGAAATTTTGGCGAATAATTCTTTATATGATAACAACACCCCGGATAGAATGTGCAAAGCTTTGGAAAACTCAACAAATACCTACAATAGAACAATGGTGGGTAACATTTATGGAAAATAGAAATGCTGATATAGTCTCACAGAAACTAAAGGGGAAAACAGATGATGAGATCAAAAAGTAATGGCAGATTGTAACGGGTAATTGCTGGGTACTGTTAAATGAAAATGAGTGATTCATGGTTAAGATAACTAATGAGGGGGCTACTGATGTAAACCATGGAACTGTAATGCAGAGAATGAAATGCAAGAACTATCATGTAACATTATCAGGATAAAGCGGTACATTGACACAACTATGTTAAGCGATGTTGGAAATGAAATCTAGATCAGTGTGGAAGATCAAAAATATTTCATGTAAATTAACAGTAATAATGTTTGTTTTATATGTGAAATTTGAATAAAATGATATTAAAAAAAACCCGTTGAAATTCATTAAAAGGCTAAGGTTGTTGTGTGCCTTCAAGTCATTTCCAACTTATGGCAACCCTAAGGTGACTCTATCATGGGGTTTCCTGGGACTGACAGTGTGGTGCACACCCAAGGTCACTCAGTGGGTTTCCATGGCTGAGTGGGGATTCGAACGCTGGTCTCCCAAGCGTTCAATTCACTACAACACATCAGCTTTTACAAACCACAAAACAGCACAGCACAGCATTGCAAGTCAACCCTGGACAGTTTCTAAAAACCTGACAGCATAAGAATGCTTTGACTTTTTGGTGAAGGGACAGCTGGGAGGGGGCCACCCTAGCATCCCCAGAGAGGGAGTTCCAAAGTCTGGGGGCAGCCACTGAGAAGGTCTTCTAACTTGTGCCCACCGAACAAGCCTGGGAAGGTCATGGGACAAAGAGCTTCTTGAAGATCTTAGAGCTCTGAGAGGCTCATAAAATTTGTTTGCTGGTCCTTTCAACAGCCTGGATCCAAGGCAGGCTAGATCTTTTTCCTCAGTCTCCTCAAGAGCTGGTAGCATTTCCTTCTCCCTCCACCTCATCGTCTAGCTGCAGAACAAAGGAAGAGATGAGTGCCATGTTAGAGTCACTGCATCTGAGAATCTAGTCTCAATCACACCAGCTGGGATGCCAGAAGAAGTGTTTCCAGAGTAGGAATGGAAAGACTGAAAATATGTGAAAAAATAGTCGAAGCCATGTGTTCCTCAAGTGTTAGGAAACTCTGACAGTGAGAGTCCCCCACTGATGAGCATCTTTGCAATCCAGGACTTCTTTGAACAAAATTTCCATTTTTTTTTGGCCCTCTCCCCTACAGCAAGCAGCATTTACTGTGCAGGGTACTGCACTTTCTGTGTAGAAAATACTGTCTTGCACACACACAAAAAAACCACACCAATTTTGTGCGCAATCAGTCCCTAACTACAGCATTATCTGTGCAAGAAACAACTGTTTTCTGCACCAAAACAGTGTGCATATTTTGTACTGAATATTTGTTTATTTGTTCTACCACACCTGACTCCCAAATGGGATCTAGAATAAGCCCCAGACTACTTTAAAAATTGTGCAGTTTTCTAACTTACATGCATAGGGAAGAAAATTGCTAAAATTACCGATTGCTTCCCACAGGAAGGAAATGAATGAAGAATCCCTACCCATGGGTATGAGAGACAATGGCTCTGGTTCCAGGGAGGATTCCTCCTGACCTTGCAGCACTGCCAAGCCTGACTTATTATGGCATGAAGTTTGTATACTTGCACAAGGGCGTGTATGTTCCAGGCCCCCTGCCTTGCCTCTAATCAGCTATTTAGCTTTTTGGGGAGAAGAACAGAAAAGAAAAGTATCCCCATTTCTTCGGGGGGGGGGACTATTGTCCCATCAAAAGTTGAGACCCAAAGACCTGTTGGAGCTTCCACATCAAGGGTGTGTTGTATCTAGCTGGGTTGTATTCCAGATGGAGGAGTTATCCAAGGTGCTGAGCTTTAAGTTAAAGCAGAGGTTCTCAAACTGTGGTACTCTAGATGTTTCGGACTTCAGCTCCTAGGATCTGTCATCACTAGCCATGCCGGTGGAGGCTTCTGAGAGCTGAAATGCAAAAGAACTGGAGGATAAAAGGTTGAGATGTCCTGGACTGAGTGCTTTAAAGGTTAGGAAGCTTAAAAGCTCCTTTATAGTCCAGAAGGGTTCAGCACCTTGGAAAGCAATTTTGATAGTCTGGAATAAAATTCAGAGTGGATTCAGTCCACCCCTAGACATGGAAAGGATTGACTGCAGCAAACAGGCCTGTAGCAATGGCCTCATGGCGCCAATATTACGCCTTCTTGTTGAGCCAGCAAGCTTTTACCAACATAAGACAGGGCCTTCCCAGTGGCTGCCCCTGAACTTTGGAACTCCCTCCCTGGGAAGCCTGGAATGGCCCCCTCTTTGTTATCCATTCATCAGCAGGCGAAGGCTTTCTTATTCAGAGAGGGTTGTAGAACTGAAGGAAAGGAAAGGACTTGTAAAAGGGTGCTCCTTTGTTTTAATGTGTTAAAAGTTTTTTTAAAAAAATTATTTAATTTTTTAAAATCTGAATTTTATTTTAACTTTTTATTTTTTTTTTAAAAAATTGAAAGGTATGTTTTAAATTTTTAAACATAGTTAAGAGTTTAATTCCATCCCAATATTGACTGTTTCGTATGTTTTCAGACATGTTATCTTGTAAGCTGCCTTAAGTCCCAACGTCAGAGAAAAGGTGAGGTATAAATAAAAATGATAGTGATGATGATGGTGGTGGCGGCGGCAATGATGATTTGTAATAGTTGTTATTTTTGTTGTTGTTGTTAGGTGATGAAGACAATTCAGTATTTCCCAAGCTGATCCTACCAAGTGGGTAGCACTACAATTCCCACAATTTGGGGAGCTGTAGTGCAACACACCTGGAGGGTTCCAGCTTGGGGGAAGTCATGTCCATTGACAAACTAATCAGTGAAAGAGTTTGGGACTAGAATCCAGGGTCAGCACCATCTGGCACCGTCCAAGACTCAGGGCCTTTCCGCACTACACTGTTATAGTGCTATTATTCCACTTTCAACATCCTGTGGAATTCTGGGGGTCGTAGATTACTGAGACCAAAGAGCTCTCTGGCTGAGAATTCTGAAGGACTCTCCCTAAACTCCAAACCCCAGGATTCCATTGGAGGTTGAAAGCAGAATAATAGCACTATAACAACGTAGTGCGGAAAGACCCCCAGATTCCCAAAGGGGGCCTGGAATAGACCTATCAAGTCCCTGGTTCTCCCATTGCTGCCTCTTTAACCTGCTCTCCCTCAAATTTTCCCAATCCCTTTTCAAAGCCATTGTCACATCTCATGTGAACTGTTTCCATGGTCTTAACTATTTACAATGTGAAGGTCTTTTAATTGGGTTGTGTAGTACTGTATTTTTTAATCGTCATCATTATATTTCAATGGCATATTTAGAACCTCTTTAAAATCAACATGTTTAACATGATGGTTGGTTTAATTGCTTTTTCACTTTTGCATTATCCATTGCTTTAATTGTGTCTTGTTTCAACCCATCTTGTGAGCCACTTTGGGTTCCATACTGGGAGAAAAATCAGGGTAAGAAGGAAAGGAAAGGAAGGGACACTGCCTTTTCTTCCTGTCCTGTCTTCTGTCTCTCAGTTTAACTGGATGATATACACACTAATTTTATCAATAAGAAAAGAAAAGCTTCTCTCGTTGCATGAAGAATGTATGTAAATGTCTTTTCCTCCTCCCTCCCAATCCCCTTTCCTTTTGTGTTGTGTCTTTCAAATTATAAACCTACATTATTTCTTTTCTGATATTTTCAATCCACTCCTTTTTAAAAAAAATCTAGACATGCTTAAACATGCATTATTAATAAATGCATAATTTACATATAATTTTATCGCTCTCTTATCAACTCCTTTGTTAGGTCACTTCTCCACTGCACTGTTATAGTGCTATTATTCCACTTTCAACACCCTTTGGAATCCTGGGATTTGCAGTTTAGAGAGGGGCCCTAAACTGCAAACCCCAGGATCCCATAGGATATTGAATGTGGAATAATAGAGCTATAACAATCTAGTGTGGAAATGGCTTTAGTCTCCTTCCTTCTCCCCAGGAACTAAAAGGAGGAGGATCTGAGTTCAAATACATGTTCAGAGAAGAGCCCGCTGAATGTTCTCTCAAGCTGGACTTTTATCTGCCAGGCTTTTAGGGCTGATGTGAAAATAATTTGGGATGGTCTCCAAGCACACTGCCTTGAAGACGGTGCCACCGACTGCAGTTTATAATAACAAACAGGGAGTGGGTGAGCGGAGGTGGAGGGAAGCACTGAAGAGCAAGCAAAGGAACAGAAAGTCTAACCTTGCCATGGCACGCCCTAAATGCTTCAAAAAGGCATTGTTAGGCTTCGCCTCCAGACGGGCCATGAGGAAGGTCTACGGAACCAGCCACACGACAGGGGTTTGAAGCCCGGCGCCACCACTTCTCCAGAGAGACTCGGCGTGTTTGGCTTTGCACTCGCTGGGCAACACTGGTCTGGCCTCGGCACTCCGAGCATCCAGGATTCGAAGGCTGTTCCTCCCCAGCAAGCTGAGCATGATCAACAAGGGACAGTCTCCTAGCAACTGCTGCTTAGGAACTGTTGCTGGAGCTGGGAAGGAGTTCCTGCTTTTCCTGGGCAGACGTGATTTCTACCGAGGGAGACACACGCAGGGCTGTATGTGTGTGTTGCAAATATGTGAGGGTATGCCGTCGCTGGGATGTGGTGGGCAATGGGTGTTCCCTCTTCTCTTGATGAGCTTTGGGAGTGATGGAGGCCCACGGCAACCTCAGGGCGAGGGAGGCTGCCACTTTGGTTTCCTATGACGTCTTTGGTCAATGTTTATCAGGAGTGGTGTAATGGGGTGGCCAGAATGAAAACTAGGGAGCATTCCTGTAGCTTTACTGGTTGCATGGAAGAGGAGATTTCAACAGTTTTTTGTCACATGGGTGTCCAACAAGCAACCCTACTGAAATCCCCTCTTCTACACAACCATCAGCACAATCGGAGCTATCTCATAGAATCATAAAATCAGATAATCACAGAATTGGAAGAGACCATAATGGCCATCCAGTCCAACCCCCTGCTATGCAGGAACACACATCAAACCACTCCCGACAGATGGCCATCCAGCTCCTGATTAAAAACCTCCAAAGAAGGAGACTCCACCACACTCCACTGAGCAGCAGATTCCACTATCAAACGGCTCTTACTGTCAGAAAGTTCTTTCTGATTTTAAGGTGAAATCTCTTTTCCTGTAGTTTGAAGCCATTGCTCCATGTCCTAGTATCTGGGGCCACAGAAAACAAGCTTGCTCCATCTTCAACATACATCCCTTCAAATACTTAAACATGGCTGTAATGTCACCTCTTAACCTTCTTTTCATCAGGCTAAACATATCCAGCTCCCTAAGCCACTCCTCATAGGGCTTCATGGTTTCTAGACCCTTCACCATTTTGGTCACCCTCCTCTGGACATGTTCCAGTTTGTCAATATCTTTCTTGAACTGTGATGCCCAGAACTCGATACAGTATTCCAGGTAAGGTCTGACCAAAGCAGAATAGAGTGGTGTTATTACATCCCTTCATCTCGACACTATACTCCTATAGATGCAGCCTAGAATCACATTGGCTTTTTTAGCTGCTGCATCACACTGCTGACTCATGTTCAGCTTGTGGTCCACTAGGACTCCTAGATCCCTTTCACATGTACTGTTTTCAAACCAGGTATCACCTACATCTGTGCATTTCATTCATGCTTCCTAAGTGTAGTACCCTACATTTCTCCCTGTTAAAATTCATTTGGTTAGCTTTGGCCCAGCTCTCTAATCTGTCAATTTTGAATTCTGATCCTGTCCTCTAGGGTATTAGCTACCCCTCCTAATTTGGTGTCATCTGCAAATTTGAGGAGCATACCCTCTATTCCATCATCCACATCATTGATAAAGATGTTGAATAGCACTGGGCCCATGACAGAACCCTGTGGCACCCACTAGTCACTTCTTTCCAAGGACAAAGAGGAGCCATTGGTGACCCCCCATTGGGTTCAGCCGGTCAGCCAATCACAAATCCCTGGCAACCCTAGACCCTACTGAGGGCCACTAGGTCTTCTCTAGCTCATATTTGTGGCACTGACCTGCAGATGAAGAAAAGATGCTGGCCAAATTGGGCTGGGTGAGGGGCAGAGGGAGTCGCAAAGCTTTGCAAGAGTGAGGTGGAGATTTGTTGATTGTTGTGATGGTTGTGTAGAAGAGGCAATTTCAGCAGGTGTGGTTTGTCATGCAGCTAGGTAATAAGCAATCCCTGCTGAAATTCTCATTTCCATTAAAGGTACCGGAGCCTGCTCCAGTTTTCAGTTGGGCAGCCGTAATTGTGGGGAATTACAATGGCAATTAGAACCAGTGGCCAGATGTTTGCTTTGGTGTGTAGGCCCTGTCAGGGTGTTGGAGCCTCAGAGGACCCGAAAAGTGATACTGGGTACTATGAAAAACCCTCGCAAAGCTACACAAGGGTCAGCACTTGGAAGTTACCAATAGTGCTATAAGGCGTTTTCTCATCCTTATCAAGAAACAGCCTGAATCTTTGTGCAAGGGCAAACATACCCGTGATAGCCAGCAGCAGCAATAGCAAAAAAAAGCTGAAGATGTTTGTATGCACCGAATGACGGAATTTGCACCCCTTAACAAAATTGAGATTTTTTTTGTGGAGGGAGAGTTCAGGAACATGAAAAATCATCCCTCTTTTCCAATCTTAGGGCATAAAGAAGGAATCTCAGGGCAAGAGTGCTACCTTGAAAAGTATGTGTGTTATTTATTGGAATGGCACGCCCTCTGTGACTGTACTTGAATCTTAAAATATCTTGCTTGCTGGCTTCAATGAGGCTGTACCTTATAATCTCACCCTCGCAGCATCACGATTTGTGGCATCACAAGGTTGTCCCTAGCTTTTATGTTTTGGGTTTGAGATGTCGGAGGTGACCTGGCAACCAGGTTGTAATGATGAAGTGAAGGAAGGAAGCCCTCAGAACTCTCTTCCATGGGCCTCTTGCTAGATTGTGGTCCATGGGCAAGTGGCACACCATGCCCACTGTACCCACAGTCTATCTTCCTCTGTCTTCCAGTTATAAAGTCTCCTCCCAGACAGACTTGCTCGGTTGCATCAACTTTAT
This sequence comes from Cyclura pinguis, assembly GCA_030412105.1. Classification (NCBI taxonomy): domain Eukaryota; kingdom Metazoa; phylum Chordata; class Lepidosauria; order Squamata; family Iguanidae; genus Cyclura; species Cyclura pinguis. The sequence continues at coordinate 11,081,506 of CM059612.1, forward strand.
TGTCTTACTGGCACCTGGCCAAACCTTTTATTTGTTTTAATCTTCCCATTTCTTTTAAAATCTGTTTGCAAATTGGTTCAGAGGCTGAGCATCTTAATGTTCACGTTCACAACATCGTCGCAGTGATGTGCTTTCGCCCCCTGAAGATGATTTTGTGGCTTTCCTTGTGTCGATTTTATGATTATGGCTGAGCTGTTTTAATTTCTCCTCTATTATTTGTGGCTGGGTTTTATAGCTTGCTATCTGATCTATGTGTTTTATTGGATTTTTTTTGGCTGTTCTGAATTGTTTTAAATTGTCTCCTGCAGAAATTCTTTGATAGGTTGACAACAAATAAATAATGAGGGTGGGAGGGAACACGGCAGAGAGGTATAAAATGATTCATGGCACGGGGAAAGTGGAAGGAAAAGACAAAGAGGTCATCCCATCAAGTTAAACAATGAGAGATTCAGGAGGGACTGGAGAAAGGCCCCACTCTACCTAATGGCAGGGCCGGCCCTGATTGTTTGTGTGACTATTCACTGAGTACAATGAGCCATGCTGGATCAGAGCAACAGCCTAGTTTATAACTCATAGTCAAGCATAGACCATAACAGATGGTCACCAAATTCCCTTTCAAAGGAATTATACAAATTCACAATAGGTAAGACTATCCATGGCTACTAGTCATAACAGCCAAAGTTGCTTCCAGTATCAGAGGCAACGTGTGGGCCTTTCTGTACTAGGCTGTTATAGTGCTATTATTCCACTTTCAACATCCTATGGAATCTGGGGTTTTGCAGTTTAGGGACAGGCTTTAGAATTCTAGCCAGAAAGCTCTTTGGCCCCAGGAAACTACAAACCCCAGAATTCCATAGGATGTTGAAAGTGGAATAACAGTGTAGCATGGAAATGGCCCTGTGGACTGGATTGGCTCTTGTTCTGATCCAGCATGGCTCACTGCAGTGGTGGAGCTTGGAGTGGGGAGGGCAGGAGCAGGCAGGGCTACGGCATGCAGGGGCGGGGCCGCTGCGCGCGGGGACGTGGCCAGGGTGTGCGGAGGCATGGCTATGGGCTGGAACGCCCCAGAAACATTGCCACCTGGGGCAAACCACCTCCATCGCCCACCCCGTCCCTACACAACTGGCTCATTGTAGCCATCAGATGGAATTATACAAACTTACCAGAACCACACCTGCCATTAGGTACAGCGAAGTCATCCCATGTTCTAATGTTCTTTTCAAAATGTAACCAATGCATTGGAATCCTTTGCTACATCGTGTGTTGTTTGCTCTTTCTACTTGTACAGAGTATTGGACTTCTACTATTCATTCTTTTGTATAGAATCCTCTACAGAGTTTTGTATAGACTTTGTATAGAGTTTTGTATAGAGAGCTGTACTTCCTGCTATTCAGTATTTGCAATTCATTCCTTTTATGACTGTACCTTGAACTTCTGTCAGAGACGTAGTTAGGGGGAGAGTGGCAAAGCAGTCTCAATCTGATCACTCCTATAGTTGCAGCAAGGTCTTTTACTTCGTCCTGTCTTTTCTTTTCTTTTCTTTTCTTTTCTTTTCTTTTCTTTTCTTTTCTTTTCTTTTCTTTTCTTTTCTTTTCTTCTCTTTTCTTCTCTTTTCTCTTCTCTTCTCTTTCCTTCCTTCCTTCCTTCCTTCCTTCCTTCCTTCCTTCCTTCCTTCCTTCCTTCCTTCCTTCCTTCCCTCCTTCCCTCCTTCCTTCCTTGGTATGAGGTTCCACTGCTCTTCAGGAGTGTGCATCCACACCAGCACACTATTATATTCAAATAAGCATGATGCACTCATGCAGACGGTTGCATAGAGACGTCTCTTTTGCAATGTGCTCTTCATACACATGCACTTTGATTTTCTGATACTTTTTATGTTTTAAAAAGCCCTTAGGACAATGAAACATCACGAGAACTACAATGCTTCTAAAATGCTCCTAAAATGCCTTTAAAGGGAATTTTTAAAATAACTGGAAACCATTAGGCAACACACGAGTAAAGTACATTCCCTCCCGCTTGTTGCATTACTTTTGAATGCAAATTCAAAATGCAACAATTATATCATTTTTAGAGAAGGACCTCGTTAAAGGGAACTATGCGGCTTATAACTTTTAAATTTCTAAGTTATTATTTTAGAAAAGGACGTGTATGAAATGCATATATTAGAGGAAAGTATTTGGGGGTGCCATACAAAATGCAAATGTTGGGGAAAGTTCTGTGTGAAGAGAAATGCAAAGTAAAAATGTGAACTCATGGATGTGAACTCATGGACTGAGATGTGAACCCACAGAGGGGTAACAGAATGGGATGGGTCAATGTCCTTTTCCCTAGGAAGGCCATTGCTCATATGCAGGGGTGCCATATTATTTTGTAATGGTAGTAGAGCACACAATAGTGAATTCCTTTCTTTCTTTCTGATGCAGACATTGACTCATGACTGAATGGACTGAAGACTTGTTGTTAACTGCCACCAAGTTGACTTCAACTCATGGTTGACTTCAACTCAACCTATGAATGAGAGATCTCAAAGCCACTCCATCCTCAACCGTCCTGCTCAGGTCTTGCAGGTTCAGGGACACATCTTCCTTTACTGAGTCTACTCAACTGTAATGGAGTCTTCCTCTTTTCTTACTGCTTTCTACGTTACCAAGCATTATTGTTTTTTCTAGTGAGTCAGGTCATCTCATGATATGACCAAAGTAGGATAGCCTGTGTCTTGTCATCTTGGCTTCTAGGGAGAGTTCAGGCTTGATTTCCTCTAGGACCCATTCATTTGTCTTTTTCGTATCCCAGGGTATCCACAGAACTCTTCTCTGGACTAACAAGGAACAAATCCAAACATACTTGCCCATTTCTGTTCATGTATTCTGCAAAACCTTGGGAGTGTAAACTGTGGGCCTTTCTATCCTACGCTGTTATAGTGCTATTATGCCACTTCCAACATCCTGTGGAATTCTGGGATTTGTAGTTTACTGAGGCCAAAGAGCTCCCTAGCTAAGCATTCTAGATGCCCCTCTCTAAACTGCAAACCCCAGGATTCCATAAGAGGTTGAAAGTGGAATAATAGCACTATAACGGAAATGGTTGTGTGTAAAAGTGAAGCTCAAGTGAAAGGCCTTCGTGGTGGCTGCCCCCGGGCTCTGGAACACCCCTCCTGGGAACTCTAGAAAGGCCTCTCCTTGCTTTCTTTCCATCAGCAAGAAAAGATCTTTTTATTTTTTAGTTCCAACAGGCTTTTGAGAACTGAATGTCTTTAAAGAAATGGTTTTTATGAGGGCGCTGTACCGTTTTTAATTGGATCGTCTCTTAAACTGCTTTTTATTATTTTTAACTGTACACGTTAAATTGCTTTTAATGCTTTAGTTGAATTCCATTTTAGTGCTGACCTTTTATATTTTAATTGTATAACTGCATTATTGTTTTAATTTGTAAGCCATCTTGAGTCCCGGTTCTGGGGGGAAGAGGCTATAAATAAAGTTAGTAACAACGACAATACGATTTTTGCTTTTGGCCAAGAAATCCATTACCGTTGAAGGAACAAAGTTGTCTCCTTTGTCCCTTCAGGTCTACCGTGTTTTTCTGAATGGCTGCACTCCGACTCAGTTTTCAGATTCTAATTTGTTACCCCTTTTGTGAGCAGCCATGGCTGAACCTGCAGCTCAGGCAGAGCCTTTGAAATTGTAATGACACCTTTGATTTTCAATTTGCAGATGAAGGCCTGGGCATCATAGGCAAGGGAGGCAGCTGAGAGACACTGAGTTGCAGTAAACAGTGATGCGTGTCAGCCATGTCCAGGAACATCATGGACAGGGAGAGAATTATGCAGTGCCCGATGCCAACACAATGCCAACCATGGCTTTGTGGGGTTTATTATACAAAAGAGCAACCCTCTTTTGTATAATCAGGTTTAAAGTCTGGATCTTCAGTAGAATCGTAGAATCATAGAGTTGGAAGAGACCCCAGGGGCCATCCACCCTGTTATGCAAGAACACCCATCAAAGCACTCCCAACAGATGGCCATCTAGCCTCTGCTTCAAAACCTCCAAAGAAAGAGACTCCACCACACTCCATTGAGGCAGCAGATTCCACTGCCAGACAGCTCTGACCATCAGGAAGTTCTTTCTGAGGTTCAAGTGGAATCTCCTTTCCTGCAGTTTGAATCCATTGCTCCGTGTCCTAGTCTCTGGAGCAGCAGAAAACAAGCCTGCTCCCTCCTCGACATGACATCCCTTCAAATATTTTTCACATGGTTTTCATGTCCCCTCTTAACCTTCTCTTCTGCAGACTAAACATCCCCAGCTCCCTAAACATACCCAGCTCACCTCCCAGTAGGTGATCAAAAGAGTGTCAGGCTGCCATTTTTTAAAATGCAGCTGAAATATTCCAACAACTGGCTTTGCTTTTGAGAAGGCTTAATAATAAGGCACTCTCCCTAGACCAGGTGGGCACGCAGCTGCATGTGAGATGAGTTTTTGCCAGAACTGCAGGAATGAGATGTTAGCTTAGGCTCTTTCTGTACCACCCTCCCAACCTGCCATGGGGACGGAAGGAGGACTGGACCGCAATGACAGTTCTTCATGACGTTGTTGTGGTCCCATCCTTCTCCCATCCCCAGGTGGTGCAATCACAGACTAAATCATTGACGGGTTTTCCCCATCAGTGACAGTAACTGGGCCACCATCCCAGACCTACCTGGTCTACAGAAGGCCTGGAAGCACAGTGGCTGCGCTTCCTGCCCAAGCACAGCTTGGGAAAGTACCCGGCTGCACTGCAGGTGGAGCCACTGTGCTTCCTTCATCGCAGAGGCAGCCGGCACAGAGGGGAGCACTTCCATTGCGCTCCCCTCCCCGCAGAGCTGCTGCCGGGATCCCCACTGGACACCACCATGAAAAGGTAGTGTTAGCCTTGATATTTGGGGCTCTGTAATTTGTTACGGAATTGATGTATTAATTGGTGTTTTAGACACTCAGAGCTCATCAAACAACCTTGCTTTAAAAACTGCTTTAGAACTGTTTATTCTGTTCTGCTCCTGTTTATAACCAGTACGTACAAGCGAAGGACTCTTGAAATGCCGGTAATATATTGATAATGACCTAGGGTGTAGCAGGATCATGTAGACTCAGGCACTTAAGGGTCAGATAAAATGTAACAGGTGTAAAAGCCGTGACTTTGCTCATGCTAATGCATGAATCTTTTCTTCCTGTAAGCATCCTTTAATATAAACATGAAAATGGGATAAGAGGGGAAGCCTGAAAGAATAAATCAACCCTACCTGGGATCCTTTGATCAAAGTACTTGTGTGTGTGTGTGTGTGTGTGTGTGTGTGTCTATCCTACCTTCCTACCTTGTGCTCGGGGGTTCAGATTGGCTCTGTGTTCCACCTGGGGATATGGTGGAGGTGTGATTAATTTATCCACCCTAATAGTAGGGTGCGGAAAGGGCCATAGCTGAGTACAATCTGTGGGTGCTGAAGGTTCTATCCACTCACCTTTTTGCTATTGTCACATGCCATAAGTCTAGTTATGGCAACCCAATCCTAGGGTTTTCTTGGCAAGATTTGTTCAGAGAGGGTTTGCCTTTGCCTCCCTCTGATGTTGGGAGAGTGTGACTTGCCCAAGGCCACCCAGTGGGTTTCCATGGTTGAGTAGGGATTCGAACCCGGCTCTCCAGAGTCTTAGTCCATCACTCAAGCCAAACAAACTCAGACTCCACCCACAACCTCATCACACACACAGCCGTCCTGCCACCAGCCCCCATCACCAATTTTGGGAGAGTGCCCTCCGGTTAATTAACATTTACTGCAGTGCCAACAGTCAGCATCTTTCAGCCAAATTAAAAATGGCAGCCTGACGTTGATTGCCTATTGTGGGCTGAAGCTTGCAACCCTGAAGCCCAACTGGTCGAAGCTTCACACCAGTTCCCCCAAAGCGTCCCAATCCATAACAACAACAACAATAACAACAAAGCATATAATTTCGGGCAATTTTGTCCACAAACCATGCAGACCCCCCCCCACATATGTGAAAACACACACAAATATCCCACACCTTACACTCACAACCTGCTGAAGCCTGTGCCCTCCCTAAATATCTGCCTTTTCCTCTGCAGTGCCTCTCAAAATGGCAACAGGAAATGACATGATGTCACTTCCTGATGCCTTTTTGAGAAGGATTGCAGATTAAAATAGACGTATTTGGGTTTGCTATGGAGATGCAGCCCACAGATGAGGTCTAGGGGGAGAAATGGCCTGTGTCCCCCATGAAGTTGTCCACCTCAGCTAAAGGGACTGTCATCATGTTCAACCAACATTCAAGATTTCCCACCACACCATGGACAGCATCACAGATCGTGGTGTTGTGTTTTTCTGGGAATTCCCGGCATTGGCTTGGAAACCGGCCCCGTCCTTACAGATCCTTGCCTCGTACAGACCCCTTGCAGCCATGTCTCGATGGACTTGAAGTGGTATGCCATCTCCCCATAGGAGCTGGAGACAAACTTGTAAGAGTCAAAGACTTGTGCCTTGCCCCATTTCCACCGGGCCCCCAGGCTTCGTTCTCCATCACCCAGCCAGATTTCCACATGAACGATATCGTGGGGTTGCCTTTTTCCTACAAGGAAGGCATTGAAACAAAAGGAGTGGGAGATGATTTTGGAAATCCTCAAATGTAAGTATATTAGAAAAGGACTGGGCGGAGGAAGAGGACGGGGAGACTGAACTATTGGCACCTGAAACTTGTCAGCATCTGGGATTCTTTTAACTTGAAAATGCCGGGAACTGAACCTTGGTCCTTCTAAATGCAAACCAAGTGTTCCACTACTGAGCAAGTATCACACCTCAAAAAGATACCACATATTGCAGGAGCGGTCAACTGCATGGAAGGTGGGGGCCAACTACATCCCCCCACCCCTCCGTTCAGAGTGAGGGGCATCATTCACACAGACCTATGGAGGAACTCCAGTGGAGCTTGGTGGAAAATGTCGACCAAGATGGGCTGGAAGATGAGGACGTGGCAGACGTTTCTCCGATCCTGCCTCAGCTCTCCGTCAGTAAGGGAATGGCCACCGGGAGGGCATGACAGCAGCACAATGAGGAGCCGTAGCAAAGTTGCAGAAGTCTCACACCACACCCAAATTATGCAGGATTTTGGCACATCCTTCCTCCCCTAGCTATCACTTTTAAAAAAATAATAAAGATTTAGCCCCCCCTTACCACTGAACAAGCTGGTTCCCTACTCCAACCTAACTCCCCTGGGCTAGTAGCTCCTTCCCGATATTCACTGCACAGCATTCTGCCCACCTGCCCCACGGATGAGTGGAAAGATGGGTGCAGCGGTGTATCAGGGTGGGGTAAGTAGGGCATGTGCCCTGGGCACCAATGCTTGTGGGGTGTGTGCAAAAAAACCATGCCGGAAGATTTAGTGGCAGTGGATGAGGAGGAAGTGGTCCCCGGAGGCAGGGGGCAACTTCCACCCCTTCCCTAGGGGCTATTTATGCTAGATATGCCACTGGATGGGTGGATGGGAGGAAGGGACAAAAAGACACGAGATGGACCACACAGTAAACATTACGTTGCACATCAAAGTATGTTCCTGAAATGAAGATGAGATCTCCTGGCTTCAGGTGTTCTTCGCTGGGTAGCGTAACAGGAAGTGTATCGTACTGGTAGGCTTGGTTTCCGGGGCCAATGGAGAAGCCAAACTCCTCGGACAAGTCCTGCATCACGCATCGGATAAACCCGCAACAATCCAGGAAGAGTGGAGATTCGTATTCGCAAGCTGAAGATAACATTGTGAACCATTTGTAAATTGGAAAGACAACAGAGCGGGAATCAACAAAAAGGAAAAGGGATGGTATGAATAAGCTTTTTGGACCGGGATGGGATAGAGTGATCAATCGGTTTCCGTTCTGGGCCATTTTTGTGTAGGACTCTCAACATTCTTTTGACACTATGCAAAAATTTGCATTAATTTTGAATGCCCTCCCCCACATAAAAAAGTATGCGTTTTGCTCTAAAACAGGAATTTTGTACCTAATTCATTTAAAAATGCACACTTTTGTAAGAACATTAACTTTGGTATACTACTTCTGCAAACAAGAGATTCCACCTAACTTGTTCTGTCAATCTATCATAACCTCCAACTGTCCTAATTTTGCAAGGACAGTGCTGGACAATCTTCTGTCACTCCACTTTTTCGGTTGCATTTAAAATGTCCCAGTTTCTCTCTCTTCTTCTCACCTTCCCTTCATCCTTCAGTCACTGCATCCTGAGTTCAAACTGCAATAGTTATTTGCAGTCCATTAACTAAGCAGCAAGAGAGAGACGATAAGAGAGGAAAGAGTAGAACCACCCTGTAGGGTCAGGCCAAAGCAAACTGATGCAGCCTTTTGTAGTTTATCTGTTTTTCCTCACTCATAACGTTTGCCATCCTGATCACATACTGATGTTGCTCGGCCACACATCTCTCAGTTTTCATCTGAGAAATGTCGGAGGGTTTGGTATACAGTTGGCCTTCCATATTTGTGGGCTTCACTGTCACAGATTTGATTATTTGCAAATTTCGGTTGGTCTGATCAGGCCGTACAGACCTTTAAAACGCCGCCTCGGAACCTCCTGCTCCTCCATCACCAGCCACTGCCCGCCCAGCTAAGGATGGATCACAGTCCAACTTCTTAGCATCACAAACCCCTCCCAGTGCCTCCCCACACTCAAGGAAGGAGATAAGCATGAGAGAGGATGTATAGGGCCACCATGCCGATCCACCCCCTTTCCCTGACCTGGGCCATTTCCGCACTACACTCTTATAGTGCGATTATTCCATTTTCAACATTCTATGGAATCCTGGGGTTTGCAGTTTCGGGAGGAGCCAGGCGCCCCTCCCGAAACTGCAAACCCCAGGATTCCATAGGATGTTGAAAGTGGAATAATCGCGTTATAAGAGTGTAGTGCGGAAATGGCCTTGCTTTGGACTCTGGTACCCATTCTCTGCCCTCCATGCCTTGGCCCCCCTTCCCACAGACACACAACACATTTTGATAATTGGGGTTTTTCCACTTTTGTAGGGGTCCTGCATATCTAACCCTAGTGAATGTGTATTGTTATTCCTCCTTTCCTTCAAAGAATTCAAGACAATGAGCACGGCCCTCTTCCTCATTTTTATGCAGACTGATGGCACGATGAGACCAAAAAGCTACTTTCTCCTCCTTCAGTCTCTCCCCCATTCCTAATTTTTATAAGCAAAGCCAAGAGAGGAGCAACATTCTTCAAGAGCCTGTATTTGCCTTGGCTTGTTTTGTTTCCTCTTCCTCTTCATTTTTAAAAGACCCTCTCGAGTACACACAGACACACAGACATATACAACGAACACCCACACAGGCAGCTTAGATCTCCTTCCTCTTTTCCCTTTATTAAAGAACACTTAGGGATATGTATTTCCACCACGTTCCCTTCCTGCTGTGAACATTAATTCTGAAAACAAACAGATATTGTCTGCTTGACCTTTCCGAGTTTTGACATCCCTCCTCCACTCCGGTTCCTCAAGGAGTCTCAGCTTTTCCAAAGCTGCTTTCCGTTTGGATTCACAAGCCAGGAGACTCGTTCCGCATCCTTGTAATGAGGACAGCCATCCACTCTGAAAGGCCAAGCGGGAATAACCGATATATTCTCCCTCATCCCACCCCTGATCCTGCTTCTAATTTTATTTGTAGGCAAACGAAGATCAGCCCACCATGCTAAGCATTTCAAACTTTTGTGCATTTCACACTTTAGCGAACTCCATCTCCCAAGAGGCATAACTGCAGAGAAACCCCTATTGCTAAATGGATTGCCCCATTGCACACTGTCTTGCCAGGGAGAGAATCATTGATTTTCTTTTTTTCACAACAAGTCAGAAGGGAGCTTTGAGATCATCCAGTCCAACCTTCCCGTTCGATGCAGCATCAATCATGCAGCAAGCTGTAACTACAACTGTCCTGTCTGGGCTCTGTCTAGCCTCTGCATCTCCCCTCCAGCCTCCTTGGAGGCCATTTTAGGTTGACGAAGAGTCTTTAGTTAGGACCAGCAGTAGAATTCAACTTCTGGTTTATTCTTTTGTTCATTTAAAGAGCCTAAAAGAGTCCACTCCTAGGGATGGGGAATGTTAAGAAATTGGGACTGTGCTTTTCCCATCGCCCGAGTTGACAAAGCCTTGGAAACATTTCGGACACAGCACTGCCAGACTGCAAAGGTAAGTTTGAGGATTGTGTTCAGTCATCCATGACCACAAATGTGAACCTCCAGCACTTATGATATCCTAAGTCCAACTGCTGAACCAGATGCCAGTCAACATTTATATCTTGCTTTTCCAAAGTAAAAAAGGCAGAAAGTGAGAAGATCTAGATGAGATAGAGCCATGCTGATGTTGCTTAGGCAAAGAACATGTTTAGTGATTTCAGATTAAGTTGAACATGTGCTAAACAGTCTAAGCCACATTCCAAAATATCCTGACATCTTCTGCTGATAGGATTATAGCTAGAAGACCGGAATAAGATACAAAGAACAAGCGTGATGGACATAGTTTGAAAAAAGGGCTTGTCCCTTATTGGTGAGTTTATATGACTGCCATGGCTCTTAGTTGTTCAGTTGCTGCCACTGGATATTTTTTGTAAGAATTTCATACGTACAAAGTTGGTTTATTTGCTTGTTCGGTGCGGAACCGGCTTCCAAGCCAAAGTCCAACCAGCGCTACATTGTTAAATAAGCCATTGGGATCAATGTACTATCCGACTTCATTCATGAACCTTAAGTGTTAGAAAATTTCCCTTTCACCAACCTGGGACTTAAGATACTTACAAAAGTTAATAATGAACAGCTTTAAAAAATTACAATAGTTATACATGCAATTAACCTATCAGTAAAATTAAAAGCACTTTAAAACAAACCGTTAAAAAGGAGAACAAACAGGAATAACACTGCATGTGAATGGCCCTTCCTCCCGAGCAGTTATCTCTCAAAGGCCTGCTGAAACAGAAGCACATCTGCCTGCCTGAAGAAGGACAGCAAGGAGAGAAGAGCATCTGTCCAACCCAGGGGTGTCAAACCCAATTTCATCTTGGGCCGCATCAGCATTAAGGTTGCCCTCAAAGAGCCGGTTGTATCTGTAAGACTATATAAATGTATCTACTCTTCTATCGTTATTAAATAATTGCCTCTGCATCCGATTATTACTGGTTTTAACAGTAACTAGCTCTGAAACTAGAAATCTAGGAAAAATAATGGCAAGCAGATATTCAAGCGTACAACTATTGTACAATTTGTTGAAAAATGAGTTTTGAAAACAGGAAGTTATTTTTTTTAATCATCAGACAAATATTACCAAGCACTGTTTATGACATTAACTTTGTTTAACTTTTTTGTTCTGCCTTCCAGCCCTTTTCTATGCCTCTTTCTGCTCCCCCCCATGGCTCTTTCTGCCCCCCTGCCCCTCTCTGTACTTGGTGACCCCAATCCCCACATTGTGAGCCCCCGGCTGCTAGTACTCTGAAGAAGGGCCCAGTAGCCAGCACTCACAATCTACTTCTACTTCTGACTGCTCCTCTGTCCAACTCTCGTGAGCCACACAGAGCACTGCTGTGGTGACCCGCAGCAACACTCTGACAGCGAGACTTTGACAGAGGAGCAGTCAGAAATAGAAGTAGATCATGAGTGCTGGCTGCTGGGCCCTCTTCAGAATACTGGCAGCCGGGGGCCCACAATGTGGGGATCGGGCTCACTAGGCGGGGGGGGGAGTGCCACAGCTGCAGAAGAAGTGCAAGGGCCACATGAAATGGCTAGGTGGGCTGGATTCGGCCTGCAGGCCTTGTGTTTGACACATGAAGTCTAACCTCTCTAGGATGAAATTGGTAGACTCACATGGGGAGGATATGGTCCTTCAGATACTACCTCTGATCAGACTAAGATGATTGGAATCCTAGAGAAGATCCAGAAATAGACAGAGAGAGGTGCCTCCCCAATAATTTTTTCCTCCTTCTTGCTTGTCTCTCACTTCCTCTGAAGTCCGAAGGAGAGCATAAGCAAGCTAGTTTGAAGAGCAGAAGCATGGCCAACAGGCTTTAACAGCCAGCTATGATTCCTACATCACACCATGGGTCTTACCCTATAGTGCCCTATCTCTGAGTCATGTAGGAAAAATGCACCAAGCCCTCAATAATTGTGGTGGCATTTGGGGACAAGGGTGGGTTCTTTTTGGCTTACATCCTTCCAAAGGAAACAGGAAAAAGGATACAACTCCTTACTTCCAGGTTCGTGGTATTTCTTGGTATAAGGCACGCCGATGTAACGCTTTGCCTGCTCGAGGAATTTCATTCGAAGTTGCCACTGGGCATCTGGGTCCCGGAGCTTCCTCTGAACAGACTCCTTCTTTCTGGTTAGCCCCCGGAATTCTTCCTGTGACCAAAGGCAAAGAAAGAGGGAAAATAAAACACTGACGCAATCTCATCAAGACTTGGATGTCTACTGGCAGTTTTACACATGTCATGAAAAGCACCTTTAAACAGCAGCATCTAGTGGCTCTCATATCAGCAGAGGCAGTCAATCCATTTTGGGGCTTAGTTCAAACTTCAAAGATGCTCCATCCATTATTTCTTACAAGCTTGGCTTCCAGACCCTTTACCATTTTGGTTGTCCTCTTCTAGACATGTTCCAGCTTCTCAATATCCCTCTTGAGCTGTGCTGCCCAGAAATGGACATTGTGGCCATTTCCGCACTAGACTGTGATAGCGCTATAATTCCACTTTTCAACATTCTATGGAATCCTGGGGTTTGCAATTTAAGGAGGGGCCTCCTGCCATTACCTTCCTCTTGCAGGCCTCCTCTGAACTATAATCCCCCCAAATTCTAAGGGAATGTTAGCATTGTGGGTGGACCCCAACATCCCCCATCTCTTAGGGTAACAGGGGGCACTGTCAGCTGTAACAATGACGGCAGAGCTCCATCACCATAGTTGCAATGATGTTGCACAATCTCAGCCAAGGTCCTTCCTTGAAGATACTTTCAAGTTAAGTCTCAAGTCTGGGACCCAACTTTATATCCCAACTTACATTCCAGAATTTCTGGACAGAGTGAAATAAAGTCAGTTTTAACAATTAAAGCAATATTGACCCTCCACATTTGTGATTTTGCCATCTTCAGCTACAGAAGTGGGGAATAGGATCCTTCTTTCTCCCCCTTCTCAGAGCTGGAGGCTTTTGTACCAATGGGCATGAAACAGTCTGCAGCTTCTGAAATGGGGAAGAGGACAGTGGTGGAGCTTGGCGTGTGCGGAGGGGGGAAGGAGGGGGCGGGAGCTATGGTGTGTGTGTGTGTGTGTGTGTGTGTGTGTGTGTGTGTGGCGGCAGTGTGTGAGGGCATGGCCAGGGCATGCGGGGGCATGCCCCCAAAACATTGCCGCCCAGGGCAAAGTGCTCCCCCCATACCCCCCCATTCCTACGCCACTGGGGGACTTTCCGCACCTTACCTGTTTGCGGAGGTGGGGGGCGGTGCTCGCGAGAGCAGCCTCTTGCGCGAGGTGCTCACATCCCTGCTCCTTCGTTGCCGCAGCTGGCTTGCCAGTCGCACGAACGCCCCGCCCCGCCCCGCCCCTTCTTTCCGCAGTGCAGCCTGGGAGCTGTAGGCTGCGCTGGGGCAGGAAGTGTGACCGGCCCAGCTCCAGAGGCTCCGCAGGGCAGGTAAGTGCGTGCTGGGCCTCGGAGCGATGCGTGACTGCGCAGCATTTTCGGCTTTAAGCCGAAGATAAAAAAATGTGCGCGCGGTCTGCGTTAGGCTCTTGAGCGTCGCGTAAATGTGAGTGTGTCGTACGGACTGCTCCTCACATTTACGCGATGCTCAAGGGGCCCTTTTGCTGAAAAAACACCGTGCGAAAAGGGCCTGGAAGAAGATCCGTCTTACTCCCCATTACTGAAGCTTCAAAAGCTTTAGAAGGAAGGATCCTTCCTCCTCAAGCCCATTGTCAAACATCGTTGCCAAATTTGCTGTTCCCCCCTGAGAAATGCATCCTGAACTCTGGCGCGAGTCTTGTCTTCTGCTCTTAGGAAAAGTTTTGGAAGGCTCCTACAATATGCAGCAGCACCAGCTGCTGAGCAGACTTCAAGCCCATTGCCTAACTCTTTTGCTGTTCCCCTCTGAGAAATGGGACCACACTTTGGGCTTGAGACAGATCATCATGTGACTAGGAGGCCAAAAGAGATGGAAGCATTGTTCGAAGATGTAAGGTTTCTGGATGAATTTGTTATGTTACTGAACCAAGAGCAGCAAGTCAGTCTCTTAAAAACACACAAGTCTTGAGTCAAGTAAAGTCAGTGCATCATTTATTGCCAAGTCGAATCCTAGTTGAATCAGTGAAGCGACCTAAGTCCGATTTGAGTCTGATTCAGTTGACCCAAGTCTATATCACTGCTCGGTAGTCACTTCCAGTTGTGTGGCAGGTGCTATTTTGGGCTACCCAAGAAAAGGTTGAGGCCCAAAAAAGCATTCAAAAGACACTTGCAAATGCACACTAGATGCTTTTGGAACTGCAACGATCCATTTCAGGCCTAAATCTTCAGTAAAAGAAGGCAGGACTGGTGCTGCTGGGTGCGTGGATCTACAAACCTGCAAATACCGTAATCCAGTGCACAAAATGGAAACCTGAGAAAGGTATTCTATATTCTATATCAGATTATATTACTCTATATTGTATTCTATATCTGATTATACGTGTTGATATCAGTTCTATTGCATTGCCTATCAGCTTTCGTCATTCTTTACGTTTCTCGAGGAATATTTATTCTCACAGTCACCCATTTTTTTTTATTTTCTGATTGGAGCTTTTTTGCCTTTTTCCCCAGCTGGTGTTTTCATTTTCTTTGGATGCCTAAACTGTATTTCTAAATGCTTGACTGAAGTTTTCAAATACAGCTATACCAGAAATTTGGGGGCTGAACGAAAATTTCATTTGGGGCAGGGCAGAATTCTTATTGAGGGCAATGTCCTCCTTTTGCCCACCCACCCTCCGTAGCTACACCCCCAGCAAGAAACCAGGAAGCTGTGTTCTGTAGAGACCACTGATCTTGGCCTTGCCATAATGCCTCCATTGTTGCGGCATTCTCCATACAGCAGCTCTCCACCCTTTCAGAGAGAACTTGTCCTCTTTTAGCCCTCCGTGTTTCCAAGAAGAAATACAACACATTCTCTTGCACAGAGCCATGCAATTTTCATCCACCAAAATGGCTCAGTTTTGCCCCCCTGGATGCAGCAAAAGGGAGACCACCCCTTCCGCCCGCAAAGACTGCCCTGTAAAGTTGGCTTGGTCGAGAATGAGTTCTAACAGTGACCACTAGATGGCACTCCAGAGTCATCCCTCTGCTTCCATGGCCATGCTTATTTCTGCCTCTTGCTTTCAAGGGTATTGTTAATTTTAACTGCCTCCACCTCAGTCTTCTGAGAAAATAGAAAGTCTCAGATCACCCAGGGCTTCTTCAGTGTTTGGTTCTCTCATAGAAGGAGGCCCATGGAGGCTCATGGGCATTTTATAAGATTTGTATTTCTTTGCACAGCAGACTAGGAAAAGTTAGGGGATTTTTTTGGAGTGCAACGCCCAACATTCCCAGCCATGAGCCACAAAAACCATGGCGTGAACTTTAGGACCACTCTTTTTCCCATTGACCTACTTCACTGGGTTGTGAAGAGAATGTGAGGAGGAGGAGAGCCAAGGACACCTCTTGAAGGAAGGGCCATTTCCGGACAACACTGTTATAGTGCTATTATTCCACTTTCAACATCCTGTGGAATTCTGGGATTTGTAGTTTCCTGAGGCCAAACAGCTCTCTGGCTGAGAATTCTAAAGGCCCCTCCCTAAACTGCAAGCCCTAGGATTCCATAAGACGTTGAAAGTGGAATTATAACACTATAACACCATAGTGTGGAAATGGCCAAAGTTTGGAGATAAACAGAGTTAACAAACACAGAAGAGGTAGAACAGACAGCAGACAGCATATTTCTCCAATATGATTTCTTAAATTTCAGAAGCGAAGCATGGTATAATGTCTGGAAACCTGAGACCCCCAATAACTGAATCTGCCAGTTTTGTTTCCCCCCTCCAATAACTGAGGCTTTGCTAAATGCAAAATCCGAGAAGAGCTCAACTCCAAAAACTAAGGCCAGTAAAACTGAAAGACATAGCCATGCATAAAGACTTATTCGTTCAATTAACTTCTCAATCTCAAAGGTGCTACAAGATCCCTTTGCGTACAAAGGCCAGTAAGTTCGTTGTAAAGTTGCCAAGTGACCAGAGCTTGGCTCACGCTTGTGTTTTTTCACTGCACCTTGAGGAGGAAACATCAGCAAGGGAACTTATCCATACTGTGGAGAGAAATGTGATTCTCCGGCTGGTATCAGTGCACCAAGGTCCTGTTAAAGGCGGAGGAACAACAGCTGGTGAAAAGTTGGCTCAGCCACCACCGTCAGCCGAGTGCATCAACAGAACTTCAGGAGGCAGCAAAATGGCCTTTCCTTTCCCCTGGAAATTGTCCCTTTGTTGTGATGCTTTTGTACAAAGTGAATTAATTGTGGACTCTCCTCTGCTCTCACTCATCCCTTAATAGGACAAGAAATCTGGCTGCAGGCCTGTATTAAGAGCCCCGCTGGATAATCTTAAAGAATCCTACTTAATAAACCTGTGATGCTACCGACGCTTGTGTGAAGCCTATAATCGATAGTCACAGATTCAACGGACGTCATTCCAGTGTGTTTGTGTTTCTTTCAGCATCTCCAATTGGCACCTTAATTGGGGTTTAGGGGATGCGGTATACTGAAATAAATGGATTAGCTGTTTTAAAAATGGATTGAACGAAAAAGAAAATGATTAATCATCTCGGCATTTCATACATGGACAGCAAGAGAAGTCTGTCTTCTTTCTTCCTGCCCTTCCCTTCCAGTCATTCCGCATTAGACTGTTCTAGTGCTATTATTCCACTTTCAACATCCTATGGAATCCTGGCGTTTGTAGTTTGTAAACCCCAGGAGTCCATAGGATGTTGAAAGTGGAATAATAGCACTAGAACATTCTAGTGCGGAAATGGCCTCAGATAAAGAGTAAACCTCTTCTGGTATCTTTTCCCCCTTCCTCCTCTTCCCCTTTTCTCACAAATCTTTCTTTTCTCATTCTTCTATTTTCCCATCCGCTTTTCTTCTCCCTCCTTTTCCATCCTCTTATTTTCTCCCTGCTTTCCTCCATACCAGAGCTTAGCAAAGGCTGTGATCTTCTGGATTTTCAGCCCCGTAAGTCTGTATTGTTTTCTGCTTTCTTTTCATGGCCTAAGGTTTTTTATTTCACAGTAGAAAGATAACCAAAATGGAGGTGGGAGGGGGAGAAGACTGAACGTGATTTATTTGCCTGGGTTCTGCTGTGTGTGTGTGTTTCCCAGGAAAATTGACAGGATACGGTATTAGGACAGTTTTCTGAAAACTGGGAGACCTATGAAAACAGGAGCGGGGAAGAACCCATATTCTATTTCCCAGGTATCCGTGGAAGGTAGGGTGGCTCCCTTCAGCCAGCTGGAGAGAAATTAGAATTCAGTGTTTTCTCTCAGCAAAAACGGGAGGAGGGCTGATGGAGAAAAAAAATGCATCCAGTGCCCAAGTTCTTGCCTTGGGCCATTTCTGCACTAGACTGTTATAGCGCTATGATTCCACTTGCAACATCCTATGGAATCCTGGGGTTTGCAGTTTTGGGAGGGGCCACCTGGCCCCTCCCAAAACTGCAAACCCCAGGATTCCATAGGATGTTGCAAGTGGAATCATAGCGCTATAACAGTCTAGTGCAGAAATGGCCTTGGTCTCCTCTCAGGTTCCCGGCAGGCACAGATTAACATCCCAGGAGTTCCGTCACCTGCCAACTCTTGGGCCTGCCTCCCGGCTGCCTCCTTCCTGGAGGGTGCAGCTTCATAGCAACCAGAGCACGTCATTTTAGGCCTGTAATCGCAGCGATGCAGGGAGGAAAGGAGAAGGAAGGGAGAAGCACAGGTGTCTTCTTCCATCTCAAACCACGTAGCCCCAAAACTAGCTCCTCGAAGTTCGTTTTCATGTTCTGCAAAGGGCTGCAGGGTCGGGGCCTGAGTCTCTGGTTTTTATGTGTCATCTCCAGGCAAGAGTCAAGGGTGCAAATGTCCCGGTTTTGTGGGGCTCAGCTCCAGGGAAGAACAAAGGGCTCTGTGGAGATCTACAGCTCAGCTAGCTTGCTCGAGTTTGCAAAAATTAATTCATTTGTTGCTACAACCTGCGAGGACTCTCTGGGAATCTGTGTGTTTACTTAGAATCATAGGCCATTTCCGCACTACAGTGTTATAGTGCTATTACCCCACTTTCAACATCCTATGGAGTCCTGGGGTTTGCAATTGAGGGAGGAGCCTTTAAACTGCAAACCCCAGGATTCCAGAGGATGTTGAAAGTGGAATAATAGCACTATAACAGTGTAGCGTGGGAATGGCCCTAGAATTGTAGAGTTGGAAGACACCACAAGGAACATCCAGTCCGACCCCCTTCAGCCATGGAGGAATACATCATGAAAGCATTCCTGACAGATGGCCATCCATCCTCTGTTTAAGGAGATTCCACCACACTCCAAGGCAGCGTATCCCACTGTCGAACCACTCTTACCATCAGGAAGTTCTTCCTAATGCTTAGATGGAATCTCTTTTCCTGAAGTTGGAAGCCACTCCTCTGTGTCCTAGTTTCTGGATTTAACTCCCTCCTTCCCTCCAGTTGCACTGGTTCCAGGGCTCACCCTCTGCTCTGCTCTGTATCAACTTTCCGGCTAGAAGCAAGCAGCCTAGGTTAGATCTTCCTTATCTTACCTCTCTAAGTAATTGAGAAAAAATAATCTCCTCATTTCACCTTGATCAGGGAACTTTCTATCTTAATTTCCAAGCAGGAAAATAAGGTACCCCCCCTATCCCATGCATGTATTTGAATGGCAAGCTCTGAGCAACTGAAGGGGTTCCTTAATGCATACTGCCTAATGATATCATCATGAATGGTCCCCAGGTCTCAAGGTTTTTGTCTCAAGGCCTAGGTTGACCCTGAGCTGGCAACCGTAGTTCTCTGGGACTGATTTCCTGTTGTTGCTGTTTTTCAAAGTCATAGAAGAACAGCCCTGCAATCTTGACAGTGTTGCAGTGAGGTTAGACTACAAATTCCATCATCCTCAATAGCCACCTCAGCTGGGGATGATGGAAGATTAGGGACCAACATATTCAGGAGGCAAAAGATGTTTCCGGCCCCTCCCGAAACTGCAAACCCCAGGATTCCAGAGGATGTTGAACGTGGAATCATTGCGCTACAACAGGCTAGTGAGGTAATGGCCCAGGATTCCACAAGATGTTGAAAGTGGAATAATTGCACTATAACAGTGTAGTACAGAAATGCCCCCCTGTTTTTCCCCTCGGTGGAAGGACATGAGGTACCCATCATCATCCTCATCATCCTCATCATCCTCATCCTCATCCTCATTCAATTTTGAGGCCCTTACAATTCATTAGGAGTGTTGCTTCTGTGGGGGTGCCAAAGTGAGGGCACTGTATTCCAAATAAGAATTCTGCCCCCAAATGAAATTTCCCTCCAGCCCCCAAATCTGTAACATTGCAGTAATTTAAAACTTCAGCTGAGCATTTAAAAATGTTTTGGCATTTGGAGAAAAGGGACAGGCAAAAAGAAAAGGGGTCAGAGAATGTGAACTCAGCAAATAGAAGAGTACTTGGGTGGGAGATTGCCAACAAATACCAGGTGGTTGAGAGACTGTATTTCAAAGGAAGGAAATGGCAAAACTACCTCTGAGGATTCCTTGCTTGAGAAAACCCTATGAAATTCAGAGGGCCTCCATAAGTCGGCAGGCAACTTGAAGGCACGTACACATACAGGGGTAAACTTTTTATAATGCCTCACTCTCTGCAATGCTAGAAATTTGCAGACTGAAGGAAAAATTCATGGCAGGGGAAAGAAGTTTTATCTTGGGAGGCAATGCCCCCTTTCCCTACCACCGCCAGCTATACCCCTGGGCTTGGCTTAGACCAGGCATAGCCGTTGTTCTGCATTACCAAAAAGACCAGGAAGTGGGGATACTTGTGACTCCCTCCATCAGTCCCTGTGTTGTTCCCAGGCAGCTGCAACCATGGGTGGGGTTATCTTACCTTTCCCTGACATCACTATGGATTCTGTCCGGCGCCGAAGGAATAGGTTCCAGCTTGTGGAGCTGCAGCCAATGACAGCAAAAGGAAGCAGGACCGATTCGAAAAGGAGGAACTGGAGATTCTTGGTGACGAAAGGGGAAAAATAGGAACTCGGAAGCAGGGATGGTAGGGATCACTCAGCTGCATCAACTTCACCTCCCATGTGAACGCAGCCTGGTTCCACCTCTCTTTGCCAACACGACAACCTCCAGCTGTGACAGGGGCAGTCCCAAATAATCGTCTATTGTCTCATTATTCTTTCCAGCTGCTTTTAAAATGTCCTGGTTTTCCTCTCCTTTGCCCTATTTTTCCTGCTTGTCTCCTGCAAACTGAGTTCAAAGGGCAAAAGTAGTTTGCACATCAGGGACAAGAGGAGAGGAAAAGTGGAATCTTGTCCTTCCCAGTAGGCTCAGGGAAAAGCAAACAGCTGTGGTCTCTCCTAGCTTGTGTGTTCTTCCTCATCAATAACTTTTGCCATCTTGATCACACTCTGAGGTTGCCTGGCCAATAAATATCCTAGTTTTCATCAGTTGAGGGTGTAGGAGAGTTTAAAGTTGCCACGCCAAAGCAGCCTACAGCAGCGGGAACCCAACAGCAAACAGCTTTTTAAAAAATCCAAGGCAGTGTTCTTGCCTTGAGATTCCTTCCTCAGCCTGAGGTGCAGAGGTGTCAGACCCTGAAATCCGGGAACTACAGCACCTTGCCCTTCCCTGTAGACTCAGGCAAAAGTAAACAGCTGCATCCTCTCCTGGCTTGTAGTTCTTTCTCATTAGCCCTTTTTGCCATCTTGATCCCATGCTTTGATGCTGTCTTGGCCACATGTGTCCACATGTGTCATGCAGCAAGCCATCAAAGGCAGCTATAGCAATGTTTGTTAGAGTTGTCCTTCTGTCATTGTGCTAATATCCTATGATGGGGGAAAAGGATATTGTTACCATACCCTACACCCCACATCCTGCAGATGGGCTATTTTCATAATTGAATGTATTTATGGCTGTAAACCATCACTGAAGGCACACAGACCAGAAAGCGTGTTGCCAGTTCAAGCCGACCTGACATGTGGTCAGGTCGAAAGTTCAGAGAGGATTCGGTGGGAAACCCAGAGACTAATGGATCTATGCTAATCCTTTCAACACCTCAAGCTTCGTGTGCACCCAAAAACAACGGAAGGAGAAACTGCCCAGGTGAAACAATCAGAGACCATCCCTTGAGCTTGCCTTATGGAAATCTTCCCTGTACCCCCTTCCTAGCCAAGACATGAAGAGATTGTCATGACTCCCATTAATGTTTTGTCACCTAGAGTTAAGGCAATCAGCCCATTCTAGGCGCTTTTGTCAATCCCATGAGAAAGCCATTCCTGCTTCGTCTATGCACTCTTTCAGGGTAGGAAAAAGGGTATATAAACCCTAGCTTCAGCCCCAGCAAATGTTGGAGTATGTTGGAGGTAGTGCCCAGACTGCTGTTCTTCCGTGCTACCCTTAGATACTGTCTGAGCACCTCTGCTTTGACCTCCTGCTTCAAGGCTGGCAATGATCACCTTTTTCACCCCCAATCTTTCACAATCCAACCTTTTTTGCTCACTTTCTGATAGCCTTGTGTGTATCTGAGAGTATCTGATTACTTGTGTGTTTGTGAATTCAAATGAAATACTCTGTTGAACTTAAACCAGAGCCGTCTCTACAGTTAGGATTGGCATACATAGGTGAAAAGATCCTATCATTATCTACCTCTCGCAGGCCTCCCTTGAGCTATAATTCTCCCAAATTGTAAGGAGAGGCTGGCATTGCGGGTAGATGCCAACATCCCCCACCTCTTACGGTAATAAGATCCTGCAAGGGGAACTAGGAACGTATTCACCAACTATCCCCTGTCGATCACGGACAGAGTTCCCAGGTTTCAGGCCCCGCACCCTCCTCTGCTCCTCAGGGAGAGAAATCTCAAGGCAAGAGCATCACCTTGAAAACTCTGCGTGTTCTGCTCCCTTCCTCGCGCTGCTCCTGGCTGCCTTAGGACAGCGACCATAGACTGTTCAAAGCAAAGCTTGGAAAACTTTGTTTGGTTGTTGTTCAAAGCAGTCCTTTCAGAGCTGTTGAAATTACAGCTGGAACTAGTGCAGTTTTTTTCCCGTCTGGTGCTTGGAAAACTCAATTTTCTACCAAAGAAACACTTTTCTTTTGTCAGACCTGGTGTTTATTACTTGAATTCCATGTTCTGACCAACTGTAGGTGATGATTAATCTGCAGCGCTGAATGATATCACCAGGGTTTATTCTCTATGCAGTGGCAGAGCTTGGAGTGCATGGGGGCAGGTGGGAGGGGGTGGACCTACGGCACGAGGGGCATGGCCACTATGCGGGGCCGTGGCTGCAGTGCATGGGGGCATGGCCAGGGTGCTCGGGGGTGTGGCTACAGACCGGGACATCCCAAAAACATTGCCTCCCGGGGCAACCCCCCCCCGCCCCCACATCCCTATGTGACCGGCTCTATGACATCAACAACAACCCTCCCCAATCTCAGATTTTGACTGAAATTTCAGAGCCTGGGATGCTCCTGGCCTCCCAACCCTAATCAGGGATGATCTCTTTTCTAGTTCTCCACTCTGGTCAATCCATCTCCTGTTTTGTTTTGTTTTCCTTTTGCCTGTATGCATGTGGGGCAGGGGGAAATGCTTGTGAAACAGTTAAAAACAAAACCCATGTCTGCAAGTAACTAGCCAGGTTTGCAACCATTATCTCTTTCTGGTTGGCCAGGGTTGGGAAGCATGCAGCCCTCTAGACTCAGCAGGTATTTTGGGGTATTTCGAGACACTATGGAGTTGTAGAAGCTTGTGGGGTGAGATGGGGTATTTTCTTGTGTTTTCACATCATGTTTGGGGGACATTGGGGATGATTTGGGGCAAAATGGTCCGAAAATCATGCAATTTTTTTAAAATTGGGAGTTTGGAATGCTCTGGGACACAGGCAGGAGATGTAAGGGGTCACAGAAGTGGGTTCCAGGGGCTGCATGCGGTCAGCAGGTTGCACTACACCCATCTCTGTCATAAGGCGACTGTGCGTAGTCACAGGTCAAGTGCCTTGGAGGAAGGGAAGAACCTAAGAGGCACTCTGCTGGATTTGTTGGCCTGGAAACCCTGCAGTCCTGTGAGGAGCTGGGTGTCTTTAGCGTGGACAAGAGAAGGTTAAGAGGGGACATGGTAGGCATTTTTAAACATTTGAAAGGATGTCATATGGAGGATGGAGCAAACTTGTTTTCTGCAGTGTGATGCGACAGCCAAGAAAGTCAACGCTATTCTTGGTTGCATCAATAAGAGCACGGTGTCTAGATCAAGGGAGGTAATGGTACCACTCTACTCTGCTTTGGTTAGACCTCAGCTGGAATACCATGTCCAGTTCTGAACACCTCAATTCAAGAAGGATATCGACAAGCTGGAGTGTGTCCAGAGGAGGGCAACCAAAATGGTGGAGGGTCTGGAAGCCATGAAGCCCTACAAGGAGCGGCTTAGGGAGCTGGGTATGTTTAGTCTGCAGAAGAGAAGGTCAAGAGGCGACATGATAGCCATGTGTAAATATTTGAAGGGATGTCATGTCGAGGAGGGAGCAGGCTTGTTTTCCACTGCTCCAGTGACCAGGACAAGGAGCAATGGATTCAAGCTGCAGGAGAGGAGATTCCACCTGAACCTCAGGAAGAACTTCCTGACTATCAGAGCTGTTCGGCAGTGGAATCTGCTGCCGCAACGGAGTGTGATGGAGTCTCCTTCTTTGGAGGTTTTCAAACAGAGGCTGGATGGCTGTAAGTTGGGAGTGCTTTGATGTGGATTCCTGCATGGCAGAATGGGGTTGGACTGGGTGGCCCCCGGTGTCTCTTCCAACTCTATGATTCTATGATTCTGCTGCTCCAACAGACCAGGACATGGAGCAATGGCTTAAAACTACAGCAAAAGAGATTCCATCTAAACATTAGGAAAAACTTCCTGATGGTAAGAGCACTTTGACAGTTGAATATGCTGCTGTCTGGGAGTGTGGTGGAGTCTCCTTCTTTTGAGGTTTTTAAACAGAGGCTGGCAGAGGTGGAGCTTGGAGTGTGTCTGGGGTGGGTGGGAGGGGGTGGGGCTATGGCATGAGGGGTGTGGCCACTGTGTGGGGGCGTGGCTGCAGTGCATGGGGGCATAGCCAGGGCACGTGGGGGTTTGACTATGGGCCAGGACACCCGAAAAATATTGCTGCCTGGGAGGAATCGCTCCAGTGCCTCCCCAAACTACAAACCCCAGAATTCCAAGGCAATTAAAGTGGAATAATAGTGCTATAACAGTGTAATGTGATAGGGACCTAAGTGAGAAGAGGTGCTGGAAAAGAGAGAGAGAGAGAGAGAGAAAGGGAAAAAGAAAGAAAAGGAAAAAGAAAAAGAAAGCAAGAGAGAGAGAGAGAGAGAGAAACTGGTGTCAAAACGAGAGGGAGAAATAGAGTTGCAGTGAAAAGAGGTGCTGGAAAGAAAAAAGGGGGTGTCAGAAAGCCTGAGAGAAGGAGAAGATGCCAAAAGGAGAGAGAGACAAAGACAGAAAGACTTATCAGAGGAAAACGGAGTGTGAAGGGGGTGGCAGAAAGTGTGAGAAGGGACAACCCTGCCTACTTTGGGCTTGCGGCCTGCTCCTCACTTTCAAGCAGCCTTTGAGAGATTACTCTGCAGGGAAGGTGGATCTTGACAGAAAGAAAAAATGCCCAGTTTCCTCAGCCTGCCTTATAGGAATAGAGTCCATCTGGTAGCACCTTTTGCTTTTCCTGGCATCATCCAGAGAAGCACACCTGCGCTCCTCCTGAACGCTCTTCCGTCTCTTTTATGGCCCTCTCTCCCCACCATCGCTGCTCAGCAGGTCCGAGGACTCCCCGAGCCTCCCCAAGGGTTCAGCTCCTTCCATGTTCAGGCCGCAGCCTTGCATCAGCTGCTGTTTAATGTTTAAACAACCTGTGCAAACAGAAAGAGTCATCTCCAGGTTGCCTCTGAGGAAGAAGGAGATGGTGTGGCAGTCCTGGAGGCTGTAAAATCAACGGCCTCTCACAAAGAGAGCTGCTGGCAGAGCTGCCCAAGAAAGTACCCACGGATGCTCCCATGCCCTCCAACTGTCCTGATTTGGCAAGGACAGTCAGGATCAATCCTATGTTGTCACACTTCCCCCACTTCTTTTCTGCACTGGATTGTCATAGGTCAATTCCGCACTACACTCTTATAGTGCGATTATTCCACTTTTGACATCCTATGGAATCCTGGGGTTTACAGTTTCGGGAGGGGCAGCCGGTCCCTCCCGAAACTGCAAACCCCAGAATTCCATAGGATGTTGAAAGCAGAATAATAGCACTATAACAGTCTAGTGTGGAAATCGCCCTTGTCTTCTCTCTCTTTCTCTCTTTTTCATTATGTACTTTGTGGTGCTTTTTATGACCATTTTAAATTGCCCATCCTGCTTTGGGCATTTTCCATTTTTATTATTATTATTTATTAAAAAAAACCTGGCAGCACAGACTGTTACAGATTGCAGAAAAGGTAAGAGAAGAGGATGATCGTAACAGAGAAATAGTGAAACCAATCGTTTCTTCACCCCCCCCGAGTACGCCCGTGTGTCCCTCTGGCTGCCCTTCTGAAAATGGCGGTTGGGCTCTTTTTCAACCAAGTTCACGGGCACTTCGCCAGAGAGAACAAAAGGAGAAAAGAAAGAAGAAAGATGGGAGGAGAGGAGGAAAAAAAGAAAAAGAATCGTGACTGCACTGAGTCAAAGGGAATGCAAGCAACAGGAGCTATTGTTCATGGCCCCAGCCCTAGGCTTGCTTTTCCGATGTCCTTCATTTTCACCTGTCATAGCACATTCCCCACACGTCCAAACGGCTGACCTTGCGCCTTGAGAGCAACAAGCAAAACCAGCCAGAAAAGCCGACTGGAGAGTGTGTTTTCTTTTTCTTCAGCAGTCATCACAGACAAAAAGGAAACAGGCCTCGTTTCCAAAATTCCAAGATCCTGCCCCCCCCAGGACGTGCTCTCACCTTAGGGAACTGGAAGCCCGACCCCACACATTTTGCCACCTGAGGACAGCATTGCATATTCCAGGGCAGTGAAGAGACAGGAGCCATTTCCCCAAACATGTCAGGCCACATCATTACATTTTTCCCAAGGGTTTTTAGTAAGCTCGGAGGGGGGGAGTAAACTGCCACATTCAAAGCCAGTTTTGGATTCTCTGGGCTGGTTTCAGGGTGAAAAGCCACCCTAAAATCTGTGTGAATTTTTCAAAAACATGCACGCGTTTGAGGAGGGCTTCAGGGATCCAAAGAATTCAATTTGGTGCATGCCAAATGATGGATTTTGCTGCCAGGAAATGTAGTGCCAATCAGTATCTTGGTCGGATTTCAAAGGGATTCAACAGATTCATGGAGGATACAGGCAGCAGTGGCTATTAGCCATGAATCATAGAGTTGGAAGAGTCCACAAGAGCCATCGAGTCCAACTCCCTGCCATGCAGGAACATACCAACCAAAGCACTCCCGATAGATGGCCATCTAACTTTTGTTTCAAAACCTCCACCACACTCCCAGGCACCGTATTCCACTGTCAAACAGCTCTGACCATCAGGAAGTTCTTTCTAATGTTTTCTTTTCCTGAAATTTGAAGTCACTGCTCTGTGTCCTAGTCTCTGGAAAGCAGAAAACAAGCTTGCTCCATCTTCAACATGATATCCCTTCAACTATTTAAACATGGCTATCAAGCCACTTCTTAACCTTCTTTTTGTCAAGCTAAACATACCTAGCTCCCTAAGCCATTTCTGATTTCATGGTTTCCAGACCTTTGACCATTTTGGTCACCCTCCTCTGGACACATTCCAGCTTGTCAATATCCTTTTTGAATTGTGGTGCCCAGAACGGGACACAGGATTCCAGGTGAGGTCTGACCAAAGCAGAATGGAGTGATACAGTGTTTCGTCTTCTGGTGCAACCCCTGCATAGACACACATGAGGTTGCATGAAGCACCTGTACCATTATCGTCAACAGCCATGATGGGCATGCACCTGGGTGCTGCTGGAGTGCACATGTTGCATCCATTGACAACAAGAGGACATGAATTCACAAGCTTTTTTGTTTTATATGGGAGATCCTGGATTAGAACCTCCACATATACAGTAGGTTCACTTGACCTAGACACTATATTCCTATTGATGCAGCCTAGATTCACCTTGGCTTTTCAGCTGCTGTGTCACACTTTTGATTCATGTTTAAATTAAGTGTTCCTTATCCTGTCTCCCTAAGTAAGTGAGAAAGAACAGTCCCCTTCATTTCACCTTGATCTGGGAGCTGCCTCTTTAGCTAAATTTGTGTCTTATTTGCCACAGAAGAAAATATGTTCTGTGTGTGCGTGTGTTTCAGTGCCATACTGTGAGCGACTGTGGTTGTTAGTTCATGCATAACACTTAATGACATTGCCACAGGTCTTAGGTTATGAGCCAGAAACCTCGGGGCCTGGGACAATTTTCAACTGGTAATTTTACTGATAAGATTTCCAAATCCTGGGAGCAGCCAGTGCAAAGGACCTCTTCTGTGTTCCCATCAAATGTATGTAATAAAATGAAATGCAGTGAACCCTCTGCCACCTCTTTCGAGTTAATCAATCTGCCAATAAAACCATGTAAAATTGGCAGGCTACTAGGGGCAGAGTATCCCCAAGATTAGAGAGCCAGCGCCATGCGGTGGTTTAAGTGTTGGACTATGACTTGGGAGACCAGAGTTCGAATCCTCACTCAGCCCTGGAAACCCACTGGGTGGCCTTGGGCAAATCACACTCTCTCAGCCTCAGATGAAGGCAAAAGTAAAACCTCTCTGAAAAATCTTGCAAAAAAAAGAAAGAAAGCAATAGCTTCATTGCCATTAGGCAGACAACAACAACAATCTCCAAGATTGGTGGAGATCTTTGTTTGAAACTTCATGCACATTTTTGATCATTTGTGCTTGGTTCTGAAAGTCATCAATGCTGGAAAAATTGGGGAAGGGAAAGGGGGGGGATAAGGAGTCAGAATTTACTTACTTGCCTGGCAAACATACACCCACCACACAGACCCTTGTGCCACATGGGGATTGTGCTCAATCACCCAAAATGCCATTCCAGTTTCTTTTACGAAAGACAAAACGGGCTGTTCAAAATGTTGGGACCAGAGGGGTTTTTGTTTGTGATCTTGAGAACATAGATCAGGCTGGGGCCATTTCCGCCCTACACTGTTCTAGTGCTCTTATTCCTCTTTCAACTTCCTATGGAATCCTGGGATTTGCAGTTGAGGGAGGGGCCTTTAGAATTCTCAGTCGGAGAGGTCTTTGGCCTCAGGAAACTACAACGTTGAAAGTGGAATAATAGCACTAGAACAGTGTAGTGTGGAAATGGCCCAGGAATGCTTTCTTCTTGGAGTTGTCATTCAGAAAGAGTCTCATCTCAATCCGGAAAGGGTAGGCTGGGAAGGGCGGGAGAGGGAGAGAAGGGCCATGTCTGCAGAAGGCATTAGCTTTGCTTCTAAGTAAACAGCCTCTGACTTGTTTGACTTGCATTGATGTCTTGGAAAGATCAGCTCCTTTCTCCAACAAGGTGCTTTTGACAGCTGTCAGAAGGTAGGAATTCAACAGGGGAGTGCCAGAGCTTGGAAATCAGGGGCAGGCCAGAGATTTTGCACTTTGAACTCAGTTTGAAGCAGTTAAAGTAAGCTGAGGACAAAGGGGGAAAGCGGAAGTAAAAGGGAGACGCTGGGACATTGTCCTAACAGCTGAGATAAGTGGGACAGCAGAGAATTAAGTAGATCTGTCCCTGACACACCGGGACAGTTGGAGGTTAGGCTCTTCACAGGGCTTGGCCACCTCCTGTCCTCTCTACTTCCACTCTCAGAGTTTATCAGGGTTCAGCTTCCATGGGAGTCCAAAGAGATCAAGTGGTCAGTATGGAGAAATAGTGAGTGGACTCATCACCAGGGTCCATCTGCAGTGGTATCAACAGTGTCCATATCTAGGGGCCTTTCCATACTACACTGTTACGCTGCTACTATTCCACTTCCAACATCCTATGGAACTCTGGGGTTTGCAGTTTAGGGAGGGGCCTCAGGAATTCTCAGCCAGAGAGCTCTTGGGCCTCAGGAAGCTACAAACCCCAGAATTCCACAGGTTTCTGGTTTTGGGCCTGATATCTCAGCACCTGGAATGTTCCTGCCTGGCCACTCCAGTTGGGAGCTCATATGGCAACAACCCCAATTCAATCCCAATTATTTTTAGCACTTTTAAAAAAGCATGTGGATAAGCTACTTGCTAGGAATGCTTTAGCTGGAGATCCTATATTGAGCAAGGGATTGGATTTGATGGCCTCTTCCAATGCTGTGATTCTATGATTGCAAATCAGGTGAAATATAAACTTAATTAATTATAGAATCATAGAATCGTAGAGTTGGAAGAGATCATGATGGTCATTGAGTCCAATCCCATTCTGCCATGCAGAAACACCCACTCAAAGCACTCCCAGCAAATGGCCATCTGTCCTCGGTTTAAAAACCTCCAAAGAAGGAGACTCCACTGCACTTCGAGGCAGCAATCAATTGGACATTAGTATCAAAAAGAGCTTCAGAACCCTTTTTTTAAAAAAAGTAGTTGGTTACTAACATAGTTCCAAGCCCCCAAAGTAGTTAGTTAACGTCATAAATTGCTATTCTTTAAAGCAATTAAATAAATACTTTCTAACTACCCGGTTTCTGAAGGAGTTTGTTGAACAGCCATCTTGAGTCCCATCCTAGAAGAAAGAGGAAATAACAAATTTAATTTCTTCCAAGATGGAGTTCAAGAAGCCTCTTCTAAAGACCCCTCAAAACCAGGCAGCTGGAAAGTAATTAATTACTTCTAATTGATAACTTTTAAAATAATTAATTACTCTTGAAAAGAATTATTAATTAATTACTTTGAAAGAACTGAAATTTATGACAATAACCAACTAGTCTTGGGGCTTTGGACTATAATGGTAATTCATTAAATTTTTAGAAAGTACTTTATTTTTTTTAAAAAAGTGTGCAGGTTTCCAAGCTGTACGTATTCGACCCCGGTGACATTTGAAACGTGGAAAAACAAAATCACTTTTCAAGGCAAAGCAAACAAGGCTCCCATGTTAGACACATCCTGTGTCCTCAAATTACGCTCCCCCTCCTCTCTCTTTTATAGGTCCCTCCCCAACACTCACACACTCCTCCCCTCTTTCCTGCTGTGTTTGTCTAACCCTCCTTTCGAGCATTTCCCACAGACTGCCGTGGTTAATAATGAATTAAAGATGGGCATGTTGTTAAAGCCGAGGTTGGCTTGTAAACAAAATTAGCAGCTCTAATTGAGAGCAATTCCCTCTCTGAGTGTTTGCTGAGCCTCTCCCAGGTTTATCCAGGCCCTAACAATGGTTTCATATTTATCCCTGGAGACCTGGAGTGTGCTTCTCTTCTTATGCTTTGGTTTCTTTGTTTTAAATTTCTTTTCCCTGCAGCAGGAGGCTGGTCCTCCTCAGGCAAGAGGGAAGAAATGTGATTTTCCTCTCCCATCATGGATTTTCAAAATGTTGGCAAGCACAGGACCCTCTCCCACCATGCCTTGCAAGCGGATTAGATTCCCCTCAAGGACAAAGGATGGGTGTTACAGGATTGTTGGCAGGCCGAGGTGACACGGCTTTGAGGAAGCCTTACCTGCTTTGATGGCTTCCAACAAACTCTCTGAACAAGATGGAGCTCATGGGCAGAGTTACATGACTGTTCCGCACACAGAAGGTCCCGACTTGGATCCCCGGCATCTCCAGGTACGGCTGGGAAAGACCCTCTGTCTGACTCCTGCTCTATCATGGTAGGTCAGACCACAACCTCTATCAGCCCCAGGTGGGGAAGATGGGGATTGTAGTCCAAAGCATCTGGAGGGTTAGAACTATGTGACAATACTAAGGAGGAGGACCAAGGATCTGACAAGAACACGTATCTAAAAAGATTTTTTCCCTTTGCTGGAGCAACAATCCAAGAAGCCAAGTCTGAGAGACCTGGAGCTACATGGCTGACTTTCCACACTACACTGTTATAGCGCTATTATTCCCCTTTCAACCTCCTATGGAATCCTGGGGTTTGCAGTTTAGGGAGGAGCCTTTAGAATTCTCAGCCAGAGAGCTCTTTGGCCTCAGTAAACCACAAACCTCAGAACTCCACTGGATGTTGGAAGTGGAATAATGGCACCATAACAGTGTAGTGTGGAAAAGCCCATAGTCTTCCACCATCCATGACAAATTCAGCTTCTTGGTGTGCATGTGTGGAATGTGTCGGAGGGATGCCTTCCCTCTGCTCAGTTTATGAACTGCCACTGCCGGTGTGTTTACAGGTAATATCTAACCTCTTAGAAGACCGCTTGCTCTCCAGCAGGTTGCAAACAAACTTTATTGAGAGGGTTCCCAGATCTCAGGGCCTGGCCCATCGCCTCTAGTCCACACGATGAGCAGGAAGACTCCCAGGACAACAGTGCTGTCTTGAGAAGTGTATATATAGGCGTCTTTATTTGTTAGACACTTATACCGGAAGCCCCTGCTTTTTGAAGCCCCATTATCTCACTGTTTTGATGCTTCCAAATTTAGGACAAACTCCATTAATTAGATGTGGGGTCTGCTTTTTTGAATCAACGGGTTCTTTCTGTCAAAAGAACAGCAGTGAGGTCTATCCTAGGGAGACTTGGCCTTCTCCATGTACTCTCCCCCACCTAGGAAACACCCCAAGATAACCTTAGAAGAGAATGCTGGGAGTGGTTCCCTTTGCCAGGGTTCCCTCTGCAGTTGCGTTCTTGGGCTTTTGCAGTTTTGTGGCTGTTGAGTAAGCAGTGGATACAGCACAATACTCAGACAGAATGAAAAGATGGTGCTTTGCACAATGCTTTCGCAACCACACACTGCACCATCTTTTACTGAGTGTGTATACTGCGTCCCTTGCTTTGAATCACAGAATCTTAAAGTTGGAAGAGACCCCAGGGGCCCTCTAGTCCAACCCCCTGCCATGCCATCAAAGCATTCCCAACAGATGGCCATCTAGCCTCTGCTTAAAAACCTCCAAAGAAGGTGATTCTGCCACAGTCCATTGAGGCAGCATCTTCCGCTGCTGGACAGCTCTGACTATCAGGAAGTTCTTCTTGAGGTTCAGATGGAATCTCCTTTCCTGCAGCTTGAATCCATTCCTCCTTGTCCTAGTCCCTGAAGCAGCTGAAAACAAACCCGCTCCCACCTTGACATGACATCCTTCCAAATATTTAAACATATGTATCATGTCCTCTCTTAACCTTCTCTTCTGCAGACTAAACATCCTCAGCTACCTAAGTCATTCTTCATAGGGCTTCATGGCTTACAAACCCTTCACCATTTTGGTCGCCCTCCTCTGGACACGTTCCAGCTTGTCAATATCCTTCTTGAAATGAAGTGCCCAGAACTGAGCACAGTATTGCAGATGAGGTCTGACCAAAGCAGAATAGAGTGGCACCATTACCTCCCTCGATCTAGATACCATACTCCTATTGATGCAACCAAGAATCACGTTCATTTGGCAGGTTAGGCACCAGAGCACTGTAGTTTCCCCATTTCAACTATTTTTGTTTTTTTGACAGTGCTCCAGTCCTTAACCTGTTGAGTAAGTGGGGGATGTGTATACATAGCTCTGCCCATGAAGTTCCTCGACCTTCCTCGTCCTGGCAGCCGCCAAGCCCAGGCAGGGCCTTTGCTGCTGGGGCTTACTGGAGGAGAAGGAAGGGAGGGAGAGGTGATTCAGACCATGGAAAAGCAACTCATCTCAGCTTGGTAGGGTGGGGAACAAATGAAGGTGTGGTCTCAGAAGGGGTGCACCTAACTTTTCCTTCTTGCAGGAACTCAAAGAAGTCAAATCTACATGGTCTAAATCAACTCCTTGCCTTCTTCAGGGGATCAAGGGTTATTTCTGGGAGTTGACATCTGGAGGGCAGTGGGAGGGTTTTTGGATGGAGCGCAAGGCCAAGTGAATAGTTGTGATCACACACAAACATGTCACTCCTGGGGTGCCAACCTTGGTGTTTCTTTGTTTGAATGACACACTCTGTGCCACTGTGGCTGAGGTTTAAAACATTCTGCTCAATGTCACCGTTAGGGGCTGTCCCTTGTAACATCACTCATGTTACAGCACCAGGGCCAGCCCCCTCCTGTTACATCACAAAGGGGTGGTTCACTTCTAGTGTCAGGTTTTGGCCCTGAAATCTTAGATAGTCCTGACCTGGCAACCCTATACTGGATGAAAAAAAGTGGGAGTATTTACACGTGCTAATGCCAAGGCAATTTCAACTCATGCAGGAAAGAGATAATGTTTCAAAGCTGTGACTCCAAGGTGTGTGGAAATGACTATCCTTACAAACAGTGATGCAACCAGTGAGCAAAGGACTTTTCAAAACAAACCCCTCTGTCCCAAGCCCTTCTTAGGAACCTGTGACCCTCCAGATGTTGCTGGACTCCATCTCCCATCAGCCTCAGCCACAAGAGTCAATGGTTGATAAAAGTTGTAGTCTAACAGTAACCAGAGGCCAGTTGGTTAGGGAAGACTCATGTAGACAACTATGGTCTTGATGGAGAAATAGACACAGAATAATTCTATCTGAAACTTTGGCAAGGTACTGCCAGTTGGTATAGGTCAGCCCTTCCCAACACCATGCCATCCAAATGTTTTGGAATACAATTTCCATTAGCCCCAGCCTGCTTAGCCAATGATCAGGGATGATAAGAATTCTAACCTAGCACCAACTGGTGAGACAGAGGTTCTTCACCCTAGTGGATGAGATGATGATGTCCTAGCTCATGGATTGTGTGTGTGTGTGCCTTCTTGTTGTTGTTAAGCCTGAAGCTCCCATTGTCTCTAGGACTGATGGGAATTGTAGGCCAGAAATACCTGGAAGGCCCACATTCCTGCACCCTGGCACAGTAGGAATTGACAAATGGAAACTCTGGCAATTAATTAAATTGTTTAAAGTTGCCACATTCTGAAATAGCTTAGCCAGGATGTTGTCCAACCTCCAGCAGGAAGGAAATTTGAGGCAGTGAACATCCAAGAAGCAGCTACCCATGTTTAGAGGTTCATAACCAAGAAATTTGAAGAGCAACATAGGACACGTTATTCCACCATTCAAGCCATTGGTTGATCTGCCTTGTTGCTATCTACATTGATCAGCTGTGGTGCTCCACGATTTCAGACAGGAGTTGAACCTCATGCAACAAATCCTTTCCTAAAGATCCAGATTGGATTAGATGACTTTGTGGTTACTTCCAGCCAAGGGATCACTGGGAAAACACCTCTTAGGCAAACAGCTCCCTTCCATATCTGTAGGTCTATTCATGTGAATATAATGGGTATAATTTTAATGATAGTTGAAAAGCAGTGGATGGATTGTTCAGCCTTAATGGCAACAGTAAGGTCCACAAATTATGGAAGTATCTTTGCTTGCTATTTCCATCTTCTTTCATTCAGACCAAGGGAGGATTGGTACTTTTGGGAGCTGACTGATGTCAGAGAGCACCAGAAAAGTTAGGCCATTTCCGCACCGGGCTAGTAAAACGGTGCAGAGCGACCTCTGATGGAGGTCTTCTGCACCGTGGAGTGGACTGGGGCGGACTACTTTTTGGAGTTCTGCACCTCAGTCCAGTTCGGAGCGACCGGAACTGGTTGCGCAGCGTGCTTTTTAAAAACCTCTTTTTAGAGGTTTTTAAAAAGCATGGAGAGCGCGACTCCGTGTCGCTCCATCCCTGCGCTCCGGAGCAGATTTGCAGGCGTGCGCAAGTGCGTGCCTGCAGATCTTCCGGGGGTGGGCTTTTGGCTGGCGAGCTTCTCTGGTTGGTGGAGAGCCTCCACCAACTGGAAGCCGCCATTTTGGACGCCGGAGCAGTGCGGAGCGACGAGCTTGCACTGCTCCTCGTCCCGACGGACTCGCCCGGATGCTCAGGAAATCCGGTGAGTCCCGTTTTTGCGTGGCTCCTTCCCCACGTCTGGAAAGGGCCTTAGTCTTGTATAAGGACTGCTGTGCTGTTGCTTTTCTCTCTGTGTTTTCGATTTCTTTCACGGGTGTGAAACAAAATTACATTTTTGTCTGCTTCTTCCAAAATTCTCCAGCCATCTGAAAATTCTGAGAACTATATTATAAGAACATTTTCCAACTCTAGTTTCGTTGTATATGTAAGATAATGCTATCCGTGTGAAGCCAATTTCAGACCATATTGTTTTCCTGTTTAAAATAATCATTTTGTGACATTTATAATTGTAGGCAGTGGTTTGAGTTTCTGCTCTTGTTGCAAAGTATGTTCCAGGAAGGCAGCCAGTTAAATAATCTGGTGTGATACAGAAGTCTCTCATTTATGTTTTGCTACAACAACAAACACTGCTTTGTCCTCTTTGTATCTTGAACCCAGCTTCACATAAGGGATGGAAAAAATATTCAAAAATGCTTTTAAAATATATTTTTCAAGTATTGAGAAACTCTGATGAGAAGAATCTAGAACTGATGAGAATCATTGCAGTTTGGGACTTGTCTTGTCTGTAAAATTCATGTTTTTTGTTTTGTGAAGAAGGTAGCATTTTCTGTACAGGAAACAGTATCTTCTGTGCAGGTAATATTTCTGCATGGAA
Source organism: Cyclura pinguis (assembly GCA_030412105.1). NCBI lineage: Eukaryota > Metazoa > Chordata > Lepidosauria > Squamata > Iguanidae > Cyclura > Cyclura pinguis. Next base: position 11,117,420 of record CM059612.1, read on the forward strand.
AATGCTGCTTCCTGAGCAGAAAACTGTGTCTTCTGTGCAAAACAACCATCTGCGAATTTTGCACAGAATATTTCCTGAATTGCGAAATAGACGTCAAAAACTGCTGGCTTTCAAAGACTTTGTCACAATGGGAAGACAACTGACAAAATTAGTCATTGCTTGCTTTGAGAAGAAAATTAATGAAGAATTTCATCCTCATTTCATGCCCAATGCTATTAATATTGCCACATTTTACAGACCTGTGGGTGAGGTCTATGGAAATAATCTGGGTTCACTGTGTTATCTGCTGTTATGTTGATACCAAAGATGTACTCTTCTAAGCTAGAAAATGGCACATGTACAAACCAGACATTCAGAACAGATGTTTTTGAAACAGGATTTGTAGATGGCTGACATTTTAATTCAGTTCATTTCAGCAGGGGCCAGTGGCAAGAACTGACCCAACCTCACAAAAGTTTCTCCATAAAAATGATGGCAAGAACTTGAGATTTAAAAACAATTCAGATGTGTGGAAATGTGAAACTGACAGATTAATCCATACAGAGCTGAGAAACCCAGTTTTGACCCCCTGTGAATTTAACTCCCGGAACTGCAAACCCCAGGATTCCATAGGAGGTTGAAAGTGGAATCATTGCGCTATAAGAGTGTCGTGTGGAAATGTTCTTAGTGTAATGAGGCTGGTCATAGAATCACAGAGTTGGAAGAGACCACAATGGCCATCAAGTCCAACCCCCTTCTGGCATTCAGGAACAAACACTCAAAGGCCCTCCAGCAAATGGCCATCCATCCTCTGCTTAAAAACCTCCAAAGAAGGGGACTCCACCATACTCCGAGACAGCATATTCCACTGTCAAATGGTTCTTACCATCAGGAAGAACACCTGTTTAGGTGAAATCTCTTTTCCTGAAGTTTGTAGCCAGCTAGTTTGGGGTGAACTCCCTAACTTGGAGAGGGGGAGAACTCAAAAAAGGATAAAAAATGGAATGGGAGAGATGGGCGTCTGGTCAAACGTCGCTTGCAATACTGTGTCCAGTTCTCAGTAAAACTATTCAGAAAAGATCTTGGCAAGCTGAAATGTGTCCAGAGGAGGGCAGCCAAAACGGTTAAAAGCCTGGAAACCAGGCCCTATGAGGAGCGGCTTAGCCTGGAAGAGAAAAGGTTAAGAGGTGACATGATAGCCATATTTAAATATTTAAATATTTGAAGGGATGTCATATGGAAGATGGAGCAAGCCTGTTTTCTGCTGCTCCAGAGACTAGGACATGGAACAATGGCTTGAAACGTCAGGAAGAGATTCCACCTAAACATTACGAAGAAGTTCCTGATGGTAAGAGCAGTAGGACAGTGGAATACACTGACTGGGAATGTGGTGGAGCCTCCTTCTTTGGAGGTTTTTCAACAGAGGCTGGATGGTGGTCTGTTGGGAGTGCTTTGATTTTGGATTCCTGCATGGCAGAATGGGGTTGGACTCAATGGCCTGTTTGGTCTCTTTCAGCTCTGGGAAGAGCCCAGTGGTCACAGAATACTAACAATTGGAGAGCAAGACCATGAACTGGGAAGAGGAAATCAAAGACGGGCTGGAATCCACAGCATAACTGTTAAATGCTACAATATTTCACTGCTGATGTTGTTTGTCCGAAATGCTTTTGGATCCATATTAGTTACCTGATAGAAAAGTTTTAACTGGGTTGGCTCAGCACACTTCTTTTTGTCGACTCTTTTTTTGCCAGGTGAAAAGATACACCACTTTAAGGGTTTGTTGTTGTTGTTTTAATTACCATTTTTAAATGAATGCAATTGAAGCCTGAGTGGGAAATTCACATTTTTTGTTTAATTTGATTTGTATACATAAAAAAGGAGCAGCTTGTAAAAAGAAATACAGCTGAAATTATTTTAAAAGCAAGGAAGAAGCCCAGAGAAATGTACAGCATGCTCAAGAGCGCAAATGAGCCCCCTAGAAGCTAATAGAGGGGTGTTTGATTGGCAGAAGCAGAGAAAAGACAGATGGGACGTATCTTGATGCCTCCCTCCCCAGCATGTGGTATGAAGTGATACAACAGCGCCTGGCATATCGGCAACTCCATGTTTAACCCTTCAGTACGAAACACAGCAATTAATGCTAATTGCCAAGGCAAAGCGTCTGTCTCTCTTTCTCCCCACTCTTTTTCTACAAGCCTGAGCTTTTCATAAACATGCCCCACCCATCCTCCCAAACTGGCTGGGCTGGATCCCGAGCGCAAGAGGGGGGGTTGCCGTGAGTCATCTCTCACCCGAGAACATATTTTGCTCTGAGACATTGGAGGTGCTTTGAGATAATTAGCAAAAAGGCTGCAGCTGAAAAAAAAATGGCCAGTTTGCTTCCAATCCCCAAAACACTCTTCACTTCGAATAAGGTTTTGGGGCAGGGGGTCAGAACAAGCAGTAGAGTCCTGTGCTTTTCTTTGAAAGAAAAAAGCCAAGAAGGAAGCAACCTTCTTGTGTGGTGTGTAACGCACAACCCCCCTGCCCCTTCGGAAGGTGGAACTCAAAGGGTCTTTCTGCACGACACTGTTATACTGCTATTATTCCACTTTCAACATCCTATGACATCCCGGGGTTTGCAGTTTAGGGAGAGGTCTTTAGAAATTTCAGCTCTTTGGCATCAGTAAACTACAAACCCCAGAATTCCACAGGAAGTTGAAAGTGGAATAATATCCCTGTAATAGAGTAGTGTAGAAAGGCCCAAAGGCTTCATCTGTGGATACCCCGACATTTCATGGTTGTGTAGAAGAGGTAATTGCAGCAAGTTTTGTTTGTTATCTGGTTGCATAGCAGGCAACATCTGCTGAGATTTCCTTTTCTACACAAGCATCACAACCATTGACACAATAAGAGATATCACAAATTTTCACCTGGCAGCCCTAATCCCTGTCGAAGAGCGCTAGGTCTTCTCCAGCTCATATTTGTGGCATTGGCCTGCAGGTGAAATTGGAGGGATGGAACTTTGTAAGAGAGAGGTAGATCATCCTGATGCCGGGAAGGGGGAATCACTTGGCACTGTGCTAACTCCAGGCCCTTTGTTACCAGAGCAAAAGCAAGACAGCATCCGATCCTTGCATGGCGAAAGTTGATAGGCCCTACAAAGTGAACTCTTCCCCACTCCTGGAAATTGGACTGCATTCTCCACTGGGTAGCTTGAGACTGCAGGAAAGTATATGATTCTCTTTGCTGCCACCTCCCAGTAGGAGTCTCCTTAGTCAACCATGTGTCATGCTTTCCCTTGAAGAATCATTCTTGGACAAGGAGGCTGAATTGCATTTTGAACAAAGAAGGTAGGAAACCAAGCAGATACCTGGTCAAGCACAAGGGCCTAGATGTTCCGTCTGCTGTTTCCTCTCTTCCTTGCTTGTTAGTCAGCCTCCTCATCTAAGGCCCTTTTCACATGGCATTTTCCATGAGAAAGGGCCCCTCGACCATCGTGCAAATGTGAGGAGCAGTCCACACAATGCACTCACATTTGTGCAACACTCCAGGGCCTGGCAGGCATCACTCGCGCACTTTTTCATTTTCGGCTTTAAGCCGAAAATGGTGTGTGGTCGCACATTGCTCCCAGGCCCCGCACGCACTTACTTTGCATGCAGAGCCTCGAGAGCCAGGCCGGTTGTGCTTCCTGTCTCCGTGCAGCCTGGGAAGGTCCCAGGCTGCACTGCGAAAGGAAGAGGCGGGGCTCTCGCGCGAGCAGGAAGCTCGTGTAGAGCTGAAGAAACCTGGACACAAGGGCCTCTCACAAGAGGCTGCTGACATGAGCACTGGACCCCAGCGCCGAGAAAAGGTAGGATGCGGAAAGTGCCCCAGAATTCCTGGGAGAGAAGGTTGATATCATCTCAGTTTGCCCAGTGGCATAGCTAGACCTTTTGCCACCTGGGGGCAGTCCCTGAGTTTGCTGCCCCTCTCAGGAGAGGGAGAACCTATCCAAAATACCAAATAAAAACTGCTCGATTGGCATTCGGTGATTAGGCTCTGAGCGTTTGCGCTCAGAGGGGGCGCTCTGCACATGCTTAGAGACATGCCAGCATTCCTGTGGCAGCGAGCACCTTCTCTCTCTCTCTCTCTCCCCCCCCTTCCTCCTCAGAGGGTCAGCTGGGCTGGGCTCATTCCCAGTCTTGGAGGTGGGGGAGGGGAGGTGGGTGCCTCTCCCCACCTCCTTGGCGCCTCTCCTCTCCTCTCCTCTCCTCTCCTCTCCTCTCCTCTCCTCTCCTCTCCTCTCCTCGCCTCGCCTCGCCTCGCCTCTCCTCTCTTCCTTTTCTCCCTCTCTCCTTCTCTGCCTGACCCAGAGGTCTGCCGGTGTTGGTGCTGCTGCTTTGCCTGGAAACAGGTTTGACTCCAGATTGGAAGGGTGAGAGGGAAGGGAGGGGAGGGGAGGGAAAGGATGACCCCCTTTCCCGGGGTGACATACCCCTCCAGCAGATCTCTCCGGGAGGCTCCAATGTCCATCTAGTTGCTGGACCTCTGCCAGCATGTGGAGGGTGGCCCGGTGTTGCCCCCAAAAACATGCCACCTGGGGCACCCCACTCTCCTGCCCCCCCTCTCAGTGCACCATGGAGTTTGCCCAATATAGAGGCAGTCTTAGCTTTCCAACAGAGAAAAGCCCTGGGAAGTGATGCTGTGCCCAAGCATACAATCTAAGATTGCCACACACTGAAGACCCCAACCACATACCTTCCAACAGTTCGACAAGGACAGTTCCAATTCTATGATTCTATGATTCAATTAATCCTCTGTTAATAGAGACTGTCTGAATCCTGTTGATAGAGAAACGTGGAAGCCTAAGAATGATGGGACTTAGAGCAGTATAGAAGAGTTTAAAGGAATCAAGACCAGGCCTCTGGACTGCAATGGGCTATACCCACTAAGTTCGGCATCACTGTCATCCCACTTTTTCAGCTACTTTTAAAATGCCCTGGTTTCTCTCTCCTCTTCCTCTGTCTGCAGCTTGTTTCAATTGCTGCCAACAGAATTCAAAGCGTAAATGCAATTCACACTCAATTGACTCCATGGGGAGAGAGGAGAAGAGAGGGCAAAGTCTTGTTCTTCCCAACAGAGTCAGGCAAAAGTAAACTGCTTCTTGTCTGTTCTGCCTCACTGAGAACTTTTGCTATCTTGACTACTCTGACGTTGCTCAGTCCTGGTTTTCATCTGTGAAATTCTGGAGAGCGTGCAACTAGTGAAAAAGTCTTTCTCTCATCTTTGGGGTTAACTTTGTTTGATCAAGAAAGGAACAGGAACGCGTTTTCACTGGCAAAGGAACACAACAGGGTGTTCGTTGTTCTTCCAAAGCCATTCATGGAGCTCTTCATTCAGTGTTGGGGGAAAAAATGAGGGGTGTGAGTATGAGCATTTTAATAAATGTGGAAGCAACCCAGATTGGTAGATTCACCCAGCTACGTTCAGGGCTCTGAGTGCTTTACTTTTCAAAGTCTGTTTTGGCCAGAATCTTATTGATGTTCCCCTGTTGACGTTCCTGATACTGGTTCACACACACGCACACTGCCGTTGTCTTTGAATATTCCTCCCCTCCTTCTTTTAAGAGAGCTAAATACTGTGTGCGCAAGCGTGAAGAGCTGCCTGCTATCTGCAAAAGCAAGCTTGGTGGATAGACAGGGCCGTGTGAGGCCGTACCCTCTCACCACCTTTCTTTATCAGGGCTTTTATACCTTCCCCATGCAGCTTTATGAGGCTGACTTGGGAGTTATAAAGGTGTACTTTGAACCAACAAACTTATAAAGGCTCTTTGGTGACACGCAACCCAAGCAGCACCATGGAAGTCAGATTGCATCTTTCCTAGCCCAACCCCAGCATTGCCCAGCCACAGCAGAGACATGTTCTCCTCTTTCTTTCGAGGTGAAGACATTGCCAATGCGATCGACGGCATTACCAGACAGTATTAGACAGGGATAGCTAAGATCTAACTTTGTCTGGTAAGACAGCGATCAGCAGGCACCCGGCCCCGTGGAAATCATCATCAATGTCCACCGCAGATGGAAGAGAAAGGAAAGAACTCAACATTTTGACAGACTGGCATCTCTCATCCTCTCCCTATCCATTCCAGATGGTTTTTACAGCCCATCACCAAAAGACTATACAGTTGTACACCTCTGCTTTCAGATTCCATTCCTTGTCCTAACTTTAAGGCAATTGTGGATGTTTTCTTATACTAGGCTCATGAAGAATGAGTTTCTGAATGGCTACTAGCCCATCATGACTACATGCTAGGTTGGTGTGAGTCTGGGAGCCAATTTCCCACGTCTTGGGACCTTCCAAGATGCCATGCAGGCCAACAAAAATGTCCCTCAAAATAGCCAGCAGTTCACCTCTAGTTTTGAAGAAGGGCTACCTTAACTTCATGAACAGAAGTGGCATGCCTTTGGATATCCCTTCCTGAGGGAAAACAGTTGGAGCCAGCAGTTATGCTCACATCCTGCTTGTGGGCTTTTCAAGAGACATTTGGCAGAGCATTGCAGGAAACCAAGAAGCTGGGCTAGACAGGCCATAGATCTGGTTCAGCACAGCTCTTCTCATGTTCTTATGTTTCCTTGGAAAGAAGGAAGTGAGCGGTCTCTGGCAAACAGTACACAAGGTTCAGCCAGTTGTCTCCACAAAGCACAGTCAGCTTTCCCTCTTTAGTGTTCTTTCTCCCACCCTCTATCTAATTTCTGAGACAGCCTTGACTGGAAATATGGCCCTCTCTTAGCCAAAGAATGAAGTTCCGCACCTGGCCCAGGTAGCTGAATTTTGATAAGGAAGGGGCACCAGAACTTATAAGGCTTATAGTGTTCATTCTCATTGGTAGCGGTCGTTCTTGTTTTTCCCTATTTATAATATGCCATTTTACATTATCACAGTTTCACAGTCTAGCAGGTGTTACTGACTGGTATTTTGGGTCATCAACAATCTGGATATTATTCAGCAGTTTAGGAACTACTGAAGTGTCATCTATAATGTGGCATGTTCCAAGTGATGTGGCTTTTTGTAACTGTGTTATCGCGGTCCTGTCTATACGATTTCATTCAGATGTTTTGTCTGTCTGTATAGAATTGCTCCCAGAGCCCATCATCATCATCATCATCATCATCATCATCATCATCATCATCATCATCATCACCACCACCACCACAGTTTTCTCTACAAAGCCAAATTGTTCTGCCTTAGAATATTTGTTTCAACACCCATTAGAAGCCAATTTGCAGGGTCATTCCACAATTCACACCATTTCTGCAACTACTCCCCAAGAAGTTAATCAGTAACAAGGAGGCTAAACATCAAGCCCACCTCTCACTCATCCCTTCCCTCAAGCGATACAGCTTTTACTGAAGTAATAAAACCACAAGAAGAGGAGGAAGGAGAGGCGGGGGAGAACCAGCCGTCCATCAACAACAAGCCCTCAAGCCCAGACAGAAAAATAGCTTTTCCGTTCCACGCTACCGTTCTTTCTGAAAGCCTCGCCAAGCTACGGAACTGATTACATACCATCCAACATCTTGCAGATGAAAATCAAGAGACATGTGGCCAAGCAAAAATCAGAGTGTGGTCAGGACGACAAAAAGTTAATAAGGAAGAACGTACAAGACAGGAGAAACTCCAGTGTTTGCTTTTATCTGGGTCTACTGGAAAGGACAAGACTGTACCGCTTCCTCTCCTCTCAGCTGGGTTAACAGATTGCAAAAGACTTGAGCACTTTGAAGTTAGTTTGCAGCAACTGGAATAAGCTGAAGACAAAGAAAGAAGTGGGAAGAAGAGACAGAAACAGGATATTTTAAAAGCAGCTGAGAAAATAGAACAGTAGAGGTTTAATTGGGACTGTCCCTGGAAACCAGGGCTCTTGGAGGGTTTGTGATTATTACAGGGAATCTCAGTTCACTCTGGAGAAGATGTAGAGACCTGCAAACAACCCTCGCCTTAGGCAAATCAAGGTGAAGGCCTCAGGAAATAATCTCAGGGGAGGGCAGAGATATAGTAACAGCCAAGAGTCCCTCTCGAGCCCACCTCCCCAAAGAAATAGGACCAGTCTGCACAGGCAATTTCTCGTGAATAAATGCAGTGAAAGTGGAGTAGCAGGGCATAGCATGCAGAAACTCTGAATATACTGTGCCTTATAGCAAAAACTTTGAGGGCTTGGGCCGGAGAAGCAACTAACAGACTTTGAGAATGAATAAAAATATTGTAATAAATCTGCTGGAATTTACAGGCTAAATTAGACAAATACCAGGTTGCATGCAATTCCTTTGCTTCTGTGTAACAGTTAACAGTCATAATGACAACACATTCCCCCAAATACTTCATGCGCAATAATTCAGCAATCTTTGTGACCCTTTGTGTACCCACAAACTATTAACTAGACTCAGTTGGAAGAGATCCCAAGAGTTATCCAGTCCAATCCTCTGCCAGAACTTTCCTGCTTACACTTTGGGATGAGACTGTGGTTTGCCTAAGGAGTTTGTACTAAGGTCACATTTGAACTCAGGAACCCCCAGTTATCAATTTGAGCCACTGTTCTCAAATAGGAGGATGGGATTAAGAAGGACCCAACCTATCATGTGAGCATGCTACTTATGAATAATATAACTCTGATTACCCTTTGAAGGAGGTACGGTGGATAGACTGCCTTATACTGATCCAAGTTGTTGGTCCTCTGCTCTGGGGGGCAACCAGATCTCCTGGAGATGTCCTTCCCACTATCTGCTCCTTGATCCTTTTAACTGAAGATGCCACAGACTGACCTTGGGACTTTTGGTGGGCAAAGCAGGGGCGATGCCACTGAAGTGTGCCTCCTCTACCGCTAAACAGTGGCTCCTTTTCGAAAACAGAAGAAGTCATTTGTCATCCTTTTGCTCCAACTTAGGAGTTTTTCTGGAGCATCTGACTGGACTAGATAGATATTCAGTCCAATATGAGAATCAATAAGAGCAGTTTGTCAATAAAACCAAGGACCAAGAGAGATGATGACCTCTCCAACGGTGGATCTATTCAAGCAGAAGAAAGGCAGCTATCTCTAGTTCTGGGCTTCCTGTGCTGAGCATGGGGCTGTTGTAGGTGACGTACACAGCCCCCATCTGCATTTCTATTTATAACCCTACACTCTCTGAAGATTACTCCAACTTGCCCACCATGGGAAATAGGATGCTGGGAAACAGGAGGCTTCCCTAGATTGGTCCTTTGGTCTCCTCGACAACACAAGGGTTATTATTAACAATATTGGTGATATTATTATCGCTGTCAGTACTTTCGGCGGCTCAATTTGCTGTGACCTCACTGTCAACATCTCACCCCCCAGCTAGGTGATCTGTCTACGCACCTTAACCTCTCATGGGCATCTGAGGGCCTTTCCACACTACACTGTTATAGTGCTATTATTCCACTTTGAACACCCTGTGGAATTCTGGGGTTTGTAGTTTACTGAGGCCAAAAAACTCTTTGGCTGAGAATTCTAAATGCCCCTCCCAAAACTGCAAACCCCAGGATTCCATAGGATGTTGAAAGCGGAATAATAGCACTATAACAGTGTAGTGCAGAAAGGCCAGGAGGATCGTAGTCCACAAAAGTTCATGCTGTTATAAATCTGTGAGCGTTAAAGCTGCCACCCAACTCTTTGTTGTTTTGCTACAACCAGCTAAGAGATAAACTTCTTGTTGTTGTGTGCATTCCAGCTGAACAGTTGTTTCTGACTTACTGGGACCCTAAAGTGAACCTATCATGGAGTTTTCTGGGCCTGAGAGTGTGCGATGTGTCCAAGGTCACCCAGTGGGTTTCCAAGACATGCAGAGAATCAAACCTTGGTCTCCAGGGTCATACTGCAATGCACAAACCACTACACCAGTCAGGCTCTTGCATAAGCAACCCCTTTGGAAATTGCTACAGAGGAAGGCTGGGTCTTCTCAGTATGAAGGATACAGGGTACAAAATCCAAATGAAGGAGTGCTCCAGTGGTTTGTGCAAAATAAATGTGGCCCAGAGTCTGAATCATTTTCTGTCTCTGGGAAACCGAAGGTTGCAGCTGCCATGGCGTGTCTGAGTTTGCTTCCCGAAAAGGGGACCTTGTTGCTGCCCAGGCTTGCGCTTGTCAGAACAAGCTCTCCCAAGAAGCAGCCACTCTGAGACTGAAGCTGGGGTGTGGTGTGAAATCTATTTGCCGTGTTAAAGTTCTCAAATAAATCATACCCCCGGAAAGGAGGACGCCGGGAAAGGTCACTCCCGAGGCAAATGAGGGGACGACAGTTTATCTAAGGTTGTGGCTGAGGGCGTGCTGATCTCGGCAGCCATTCAGAAGTTTAACTTTTTAAGAGGCAGCAATGTTATCTTTGCGATTACTGTGGGGTGGAGCTAAGAAAGACAGCCAGGTTCTTGGAGGGGCTGAATTGGGTGTGACCCCGGATGACTCACAAGGCTGCACCATGCATTGTGCCACTTCTTGCAAAGTCACTCTGGCGTCTCCAAACGAAACGCAGAGGGAACGGATCCTCAGTGTGAAAAATTTGAGAAGCTCAGAGACTCCAGCCTTCCAGTAATGATAATGATTAATGTTAATTATAATCTATCTTTGTTCCAACGACAGCTAAAAGAACACATTATGGACTGTAATGCTATATGGCTCTGCTAAAGCCATTTCCACCCTACCCTGTTACAGTGCTATTATTCCACTTTCAACATCCTGTGGAATTCTGGGGTTTGTAGTTTCCTGAGGCCCAAGAGCTCTCTGGTTGAGAATTCTAAAGGCCCCTCCCAAACTGCAAACCCCAGGATTCCATAGGACATTGAAAGTGGAATGATAGCACTATAACCATGTAGTGCGGAAATGGTCTAAGTGTAGTTGGTCCTCATAAGGACCTACACCACACTGAGCTATATACCACCCTCCCCGACTTACTGAACAGCATCTGAAGGCCCCCCACCAACATGGCCATTCTGTGCTTCCTGGGGGAGCAGGTAGGACCACAGAAACACCTAACTACATCCCTGTAGTCAGTCACAAAATGTTTACGGCAGCACTGATGCCTCCCGAGAGTGTCTAAGCAGAGCTCAGTGCCTGTGGGCCATAGGCAGACTCTTCTGCAATCCTGCCCAGTACCCAGGAAACAAGTAATGGCCATTCGGAGGCCATTCAGTAAATTGGGAGGGGGGCATTTGGGTGCTGTAGAGGGAGGAAAGGGATACCAACTCCTGCCGTGACCCTCCCCCCAAATACATGTGTAAGGGAACTTTAGGTGTACACATGTCCTTAACAGTGTGCCAGCCACCGAATGTTTCATTTGTATCTTCACTATAACCAGCTGGGATAGCTTAGGCTGAGAGTGACCTACACAGGAGCACATGGTGGCCATTATAGGGTGGGGTTGAGGAGCTGAGGATCTGAAGTTTTTCTGCTTCCAGTCTGAAGCATTAACCACTGAAGCCACACCTCCACCCACCCTGGAATAGAATATAAAATTAATGAATAGAAATAGAACCCAGAGCCTGGACAGTTTCATCAGGGACACATTAGGCCCTGATTGGCTTCCTGTCTAGATCCCTGATTGGCTAGGACAGCTAGAAAAAGCACACTGCCTTTGCGATGCAATCCGTTTGAGATATTCCATTAGTATTCTGCTACCTACCAACCAGCAAGCTTTACCTTAATTGCCAAGATCTCCTTGAACTTGTTTCTTTTGCTCTAAACCCTACTATTACTTTCAATGAAAACAGACCCATTGAATCAATGGAAAATTAGTATGTAAGCACTTGTGCAAATTTATTAATTTATTATTTGTTGATTATTTATTAAAAACAAATATTTCTATTCCACCTTAGATCAAAATAGCTCAGGGTCATACAAATAAAATCAAGAGAAACAAGTGAAAACAATTTAAATCAATAAAATAATTTAAATAAACCAAAAATATATTAAATTAGCTGAACAAGTTAAAACAGGTTTACAAGAGCAACCACTTTTAAAACCATGAGATAAATCAGTGAGGCCCAAAGATTTTGATAAACACAGAGGAAAACTGGGATATATGTTGACAAACAATATAAGATTATGGTCAAGATGGCAAAAATTACTTATGAGAATGAATAAGCAGGCTAGGAGAGGCCACAGCAGTTTTGCTTTTGCCAGAAAACAGCAAAGTTCTGTTCTCCTCTCCTCACCCTCCTACAGAATTAATAGAGTGCTAACTACTTTTGCACTTTGAATTCAATTTGCAGTAACTGAAGTAAGCTGCAGATAAACGGGGAGAATAAGAGGAGGACAGAATCTGGGACATTTTAAAAGCAGCTGGAAAAAAATAGGATGACAGAAGATGAATTGGAACTGTTTCTGCCAAATCGGGACAGTTCGAGGGTATGTCCAATGCCTTTTAAAATAAAAAAGGTCTTTGTCTGCCAGTGAGAGGAGGGGACAGAGGGGGCAGCCTAGCTTTCCATGGCAAGGAATCCCACAACTTTGGAGCTGCCATCAAGAAGGCCTTCCTCATCAAACAGGCCTGTGAAGATGGTCGGAATGTGACAAAGCTCTCCCCACAGGTTCTTAAGACTCTTTAGCTTCAGCTATCACCTGGTTAGGACTGAAGAGAAAAATCATGGCCATGTGGTTCCTATGACCCACCAGACCTCTGTGGCAACCTTTCCCAGCAGCATCAAGGTCCAAGCCTCCAACCCAACCCACCCAATGCCCCTTCATAGGTTCTGAGCAAGAATGGCTTTTCATTCCGAGTGTCCGAAGTCTTCCGGTGACTGCAGTAGTTTGGCTCACCCTTTGAACATCGTTACCAGACAGTGTTAGAATAGATGCACACAATCCAGCACTGTCTAGTAAGATGTCCACAGAGGACCAGCAGCTGTTGGCAAATCCAAGCGTCCACTGAGATCCTGGCATTCCTCCTGTGAAAAGTCCATTTTTTGTGGAAATCCATCCATAAATTCTCTCTCGTTCACCCCAAACCTGGTATGCCTCACAATTTAATTACCTTTCGCTCAAAGCAGAAAACCTGGAGATAACAATTTCTGGAGTAGATGGAAAAACCCAAGATTCTCAGGACCAAAGAACTTCCAAAAAAATTAAGGGAAAGCAAGGATTTTATCACTGGTCTTGATTTGGCAGTGTCTAATTGGGATGTACAAGAGGGAAGAAAGGAGGAAGGGGAGGAAGGAAGGAGGGGAGGGGGGAGGGAGGGAGGGAGGGAGGGAGGGAGGGAGGGAGGAAGGAAGGAAGGAAGGAAGGAAGGAAGGAAGGAAGGAAGGAAGGAAGGAAGGAGGGAAGGAAGGAGGGAGGGAGGGAGGGAGGGAGGGAGGGAAGGAAGGAAGTCGGTCAGGATATTCTTTTTGGAGCTTCTTTCTTGTTGATCACCTGGCAGGTGTGGAAGAACACCTGTGATCAGGGTTAACATACCTAACGGCAATAACACCTTTGCAAAGATATCCCTGTAAATCATTATTTACAGTCTCTTTTAATAACCGATGCCTGGAGGATGGCTTGTGCACTTCCGTTTTGGCTTGGGGTGTTGCACCTGTGTGTGTGTATGTGTGTGTGTTTTAAGCAAAGGTTTGTCCACATACAGCAAGACTTATCTGATAGCACAATCCTGAGAGTTAAACCCAGTCAGCTCAGCCAGATCGACTGTGAAAAGCTGAGTACATTTTCTAAAAAACCTGTGGTCCAGTTCTGGTAGAGTTAGTAGGGCACTGGAGGCGTTCACATTCTGAGATTTGGCAGGAGGCAGAGGGTTGGAGGCAAGGGATGGTAGCTGCCTGAGAGGCCAGTTCTTTGGGAAATGTACCATTTGCCCTCACAAGACAGGGAGATGGCCACTACTTTAAATGGCTTAAAAGGAGGATTAGACCAATTCAAGAAGAGTAGGCAGAGGAGGGGGAGCTAAAATGGCCATTCACCCTGATAGCTCTATGGAGCTTCCAGGTTTGAAAAGCAACCTAACTCTGAATGTCAGTTGGAGGGGAGCTAACTACAGAAAAGGGTTGTTGGCTTCATGTGTTCCGTGTGAGAATCATGGAGACATTTGCTCAGCTATTGTTGCACGCCAGATATTGGACCAGATGGACTTATCATTTGACCGAGTGTGATTTATCTTTTGTTCTTCATAGTTAGCAGAGGCAAAAGATTCTGCTGGTGAGTTGGGGGCAACACTTGGCTTGCTTCCCCTTCATGGGCCTGATGAGCTTTGGAGGGAGGAGGAGATGAACAGCAAACCTTCTGAAACCCACCATCTGCTCTACTGATCACCAGACAAGACTTTATTTCTTCTCCTGGAGACCTGGAGAAGGAAGATCCAAACTTCACTTTCTGGGTTGAACCCAGAAAACGGGCAATCCTGACAGTTTGGCATTTGGCACAAGATTTTCTGTATGAACCATAACTGATTTTGTCAGCTTCTGCATTTGATGTAGGTGCAGAGTTGTCAAGGAAAGCAGCCTCTGTTAGATATCTTAAGCAGCAAGGCATGAACAAGCAAACTCTTGCAAAGAAAAAAATCACTATCTTGCTTGGGTGGAGGACAGTGAATCTTGGGGTTCAACAAAAGGCCCAACCACTAAATCTTCAGGTCTTACAAAAAGCCCAACCGATGGGTCATGGGCTCTAGGAAAAGGCCAACCGCAAGTCTTGGGGTCTAGAAAAAATGCCCAACCAGCAGCTCTTAGGTTCTAACAGAGGGCCGTATCAAAAGGCACAACCAAATACTTCTTGTGGACTGACAACCACAATGAGGCAACTAATCCAAAGTCCCCACCTCTCATCATTCTCTTTCCCACATCCAAACCCATTAACACCTGTTTCCTCCCGCCCCATGCTAGCCACTAACCTTTTGGTTTTCAGAATTCTCCACCGATGTTTCCCCGTGCTGGGTGTGAGAGGCCACAATCATCATTACCAGGCAGTATTAGAAAGATTGAAAACATCCAATGCTGCCCAGTAAGATGGCAATGACCTCCCAAGATTGTTTGAGCAAGGAACAGAGAGCATCATTAGCCAAAAGAGGTTATAGAACAAGGCAGGAACATAACAACAAAAGCATAAGGCAGGAACAGTCCAAAAAGTCAGTGCCTCTATCTATTGCCAAGATTTTTGGAGTCCCCTGAGTGTTTTGCCTATTGGCCAGAACAGAAATAGAAGAAATAAGTAAATCAATTATCATCTTGTATTCTTCCTTCCGCAGTGGTTACCTACCCTTCAACATTTCACAAATAAGGGCATATACAGCCAATCAACATGAGAGCATGATCAAGAGAACAATAGTTACAAATGAGGAAGAACACGCCACCTAGGAGAAGCTGCAGTAGTTTGCTCTTGTCGGAACCGACTGGGAAGACCACAATTTTGCCCTTCCTTTTGCCTCTCCAGTCGTGTAGGAACATGGGAGCAGGGGGCGCGATCTACCCTGGGCGGCAATGTTTCTGGGGCATCCCAGCCCATAGCCATGCCCCCGCATGCCCTGGCCATACTCCCGCGCACCACAGCCACGCCCCCACACACAGTGGCCACGCTCTTCACACTGTAGCCCTGCCCCCTCCCACCCCCCCTCCACACACTCCAAGCTCTGCCACTGCTCCTCTCCCCAGTACTTTTGCACTTTGAACTCTGTTTGCAGCAACTGAAGTATACTGAGGATCTGCGGGTGGAGGAGAGAGAAACTGGAACACTTGAAAAGCAGCTGAAAAAGTCGGATGACAGAGGATTAATAGGGACTGTTGCTGTGAAACTGGGCCTGTTTCAGTTGTGAGTTGGGAACCTTCTCTCTACCCAACATCTTTGTTGATGACAGTTGGCCTTAAATCAGCTTTCACTTGTGGTGTCCCTATGAAAGAGGGGCCCCCACTGGCCCTGGTCATCAACTGCTTGGCTCAGGTCTTACAAACTCAAGGTAGCTGGGCTTCCTTGAGTGAGTCAATCTACCTGTAATATAGTCTCCTCCTTTTCCTACAGCCTTCCACGTTGCCCAACATCATCGCCTTTCCTAGTAATTCACATCTTCTCATGTTTTCTGTTCCTCCTCTTGTGCAGTACAAACCACAGTCCTGAATCCTTCTCAAAACATAAAGCCAGCAACTCAAAACTCACACTTTCCCTGCGCCCCACTTAAGACGTCTGAAATAAAGCCAACAGAAACTCCCACAGCTACCATATGCATTCTGATGTCACCAAGGATGCCAGTTGTATCACCATGCCTCGCCATCATTGCCAATACTATTTTGATCTGAGGCTCCATTGGAAGTAAGAATAGCTTACCACAAAGGTTCTGAACCTGGCATCTAGGAATCCCTACTGAGTCAACAGAGAGGCTTCAGGGATCTATGAACTGGGTGCAAATATTTATTTTTCTGCTTTCCTTCTGATCACTTTGAATTTTGTTTGTCATAGTGAATTGTAAGGCCCAGTATTTCTTGTAATTTATTTCATGACAGACTAGTCTATGTGAAGGAAATCCATTCCCAATGTGATAAACACAATTCTTGCATATATGTTTGTGTGTATTCTTTGGGAATGAGGGGGGCGGGGTCCATAGCTTTAGTCAGATTTTCAAAGTGGTCTATGACCCTAAGAAAAGTTAAGAACCAATGGCCTTCAGCTTTAATGTAAGAGATATGTGATTAAGGGGAGGGGGTTATCCGAAAGACACCCAATGGTTAGGAAAGGAATGTCTGTAAAGGATTAGCAATATATCAGACTTGTAGCAAGCCAAAACCCTGACCTTTGTGTATAGGCAGTGGCCATAGCTTAGTGACAAAGCTAAAGGTTCCAGATTGAATCCCCAGCACTGACATTTTAAGAGTAAGAGTAAGCGTAAGAGTAGTGGTGGTGGTGTCCAGGGTGTGTGTGTGTGTGTGTGACTAAGATGGTAAAAAATCTGGAAATCAAGCCCCATGAGAAATGGCTTAAGGAGAAAAGTAAGTTTAGCTTGGAGAAGAGAAGACTGAGAGGTGATATAATAGCCATCTTTAAGTAAGAGACCTCATACAAAAGATGGAGCAAGCATGGCTTCTGCTGCTCCAGAGAATAGTATGCAAAGCAATGGGTTCAGATTACAAAAACAAAGATTCCCACTAAGTCTAAGAAAGAACTTTGTGAGAGTAAGCTTTTCAACAATGGTATAGACTGTCTTAGAAAGCAATGGATTCTCCTTTAGAGATCTTTAAACAAAGGCTGGACAGTCTTTTCCCAGGAGTGCTTTAGCTGTATGTTCCTGCCTGTCAGAGGGTTGGACTAGTTGGCCCACTTTGTAGTCCCTTTCAACTCTGGGATTCTACCCGAGACCCTGGAGAACTTTTGCCAGTCGGAGCATGCAATACTGGGCTGAGCTGGATAGACAAGCAACCTAACCTGGCACCACTCAGCTCCCTAAATTCTACCTCCTTCCTACAACTAAAAAATGTGTCTTTGGAGGCCAGGCTGTAAAAAATCCTTCCAGATTTAGAGGATCAACCAGTTTTTTTTAAAAAGGAATATATGACATTTTATACCACAGTACCATGAATCTCAGTAAAAGGCTCTAGCTACAGGAAATCAACACTAATAATTTATTAATCGCTGTAATAAATCCTTGTATTTAGTGATTAGCTACATCCCTCTGAGAGTCAGAACAAATGTGGGCTGAAGTGATTTGCTCTAGTGATTTGCTTTATTTAAAAATCACTCTGTGTGTGTGTGTGTGTGTGTAAGAGAGAGAGAATGAGAGAGAGAGAGAGAGAGAGAGAGAGAGAGAGGGAATCCTATACAGAACACAAGGGCACTGTTGCATATTTTACTGGGGGACCAATTAGATTTCAGTTGTGCAGCAAGAAGGAAAGAATCTTAGTCAAGCCTATGCTTAATATGATATTGCAACGACAGCCGTTGACGCTGAGAATTATATACATACAAGACATATCGAAATGCAATTTTTGAAGTCTAGAAATGTATTTTGAAGTTCAGATGAAGCAAGATATGCCTCACATTCCAGCCCACACATTAATCTGGGAAGAATCGGATCCGCTCAGTTCAGTTCAGAACATCCAAATTGCTCAGAGATCCCTAAAGTTTCCAGGATTCCAAGTTTAGGGGTTAAACATCTGCCAACTATTCAAAAATAAGAACATCTATGATGGTGCCGAGATGTGATGCGGAGAGTGTTGGGCATCAAAATTCACAAGGAGGGAGAATTTGGAGAGGCAATTTGGGGCAACGTGCCCATTTCAGCTCGATGGGCAAATGGTTAATTCCTCTACAGAAATTCATCAACTTTCCCCAACACCGCCCAATCCCCAAAGTGTCCCACTACACCTCCCCTCCTCCCAGTTATTAGGTAACTGTCAAAAAAGATAAAGCAAATCAAATCCCGTTGACAGCCAGACATGTTCCATTTAGCCTGCACAAAAGAGACTCTTCATTCCCCCCCCCTTTTACATCTCTTCCCCCAGCATCCATAATTCATGGATTTTTGGGGGGAGGGGGAAGAGATATAAATGATTGGAAAATTAAGCAGTAGCTGCTTTCTGCTGTTTTTAAGAAAAAATAAAACAAGCTTCGGTTTGAGGAGTGTGTCTGTGTGTGCACGTGGTGTTTTCATTTAAAATATTTGTGCTTCATTTGGGCAGGCTGCGGCACCCTGGCAGGGCGCTGTTATTATTTTGACGCTGCCGATTGTACTAACGGACAGCAGTGACATGCTGGGGAACAAATTGGTGAAAATGACCAAGGTTGAAATTAATGAGATGGTCATGGAGGAGGGTTGGAGAATGAACTGGCTTCTCTGTGGCACAGGAAATGCGTGGCGATGGCAGGGAGCTCAAAGACATGTCGGTGCTTTAAAAATCCATCATCCCCCACGCATTTTTTAAAAAAATGAACAATTGGACCCACAGGGGATTGGAGAGCCAGTTATCCCGCAGTTAATGTGAATGGGAGAATATTAAGCCTGCAGTCTAGAACACATTTGCGAGAGAGCGAACTGCATTGAAAACAGATGGGTTCAGTTTTCAGAGCAGAGCCACATTTTAGGGGAGGGTTTTTAAACTTTGTGGGGTCACATGCCCCTTTGGCACTCTGGTGAAACCTACAGTCCCCTTCTCCAAATAATGTGTTTTAAATGCATAAAATTCTAGATTTCAGCCAGAGAGGATAGTGAACATAAATATGTAGTTTTTCCTTCAGACCTCTGGAAATCTGAGTTAAGACCCCTGGTTAAGAGCCCCTATTCTAGGATTTTATTTTTGTTCAGGGCCACCTAGAGCAGAAAACTGGCCCTTGTGCCCATTGCAGTTGTCCATCCCTGGAATAAATGTGCATCACATTGTATGATCAACACAGCACATCCCAATGACTGAAGAGTTTAAATGATTGCAGTACGCTGAAAACATGCCAGCAATAATAACACAAAAGGAGCTTGAACTATTCAGCACTGTGTTTTCTCTCACTTATCTGTACCATCTGAATGATCTATATAACAGGAGAAAGTGCACAGCTGAGATTTTAGGAGCCCATAAGACTCCATAGGAATTAGCACTGGGCACTGTTACAAGACATTGAAGTAGTTCAAGATTTTCCATAGCTTGGCTCAGTCATTAATCATAAAGGAAGCAGCAGTCAAGAAATCAGAAGAAGACTGGGACTTAGAAGGGCATTTATGAAGGGACTAGACAAGATCCTGAAGTGTGAAGATATATCATTGAATACTAAACTTAGGATTGTCCATGCCATTGTATTTCCAGTTTCTATACACAGTTGTGACAGTTGGACAGTGAAGAAAGCAGATAGGAAGAAAACCATCTCTTTCAAAATGTGATGCTGGAGAAGAGTTCTACGGATACCCTCGGCTGCTAAAAAGACAAAGGAATGGGTCCTAGAGCAAACCAAGCCTGAACTCTCCTTAGAAGCCAAGCTGTCTAAACTGAGACTGTCCTACTTTGGCCATATCATGAGAAGACTTGACTCACTTGAAAGGACAATAATGCTTGTAAAGTAGAAAGCAGGAGGAAAAGAGGAGGACCACATTAGAAATGGATAGACTTAATTGAGGAAAACATGTGCATGAATCCCCAAGACTTGAGCAGGGCAGTTGAGGATAGAGCGACTTGGAGATCTCCCATTCACAGGGTCTCCATATGTCAAAGTCAGCTTGATAGCAGTTAACAACAACTGTTGTAAAATCCCAAGGTCATCCTGGCACAATTGTACACAAAATTTGGGCAAATACTTCTTTCAAACTACAAATCCCATTCTCCACTCCTTAATACAGTCCCATATGTATGTCCAACTCACATATGGATTTGAATTGACTCAGATAAGGGTGTTGGTTTTATGCCCAGTCATGGAATCTCATGTCCACCTTAAGGACCAAGTATTAGAATTTGAAGCTGTTCCTATTACAAAGCTGTCCTCTGTTTGAATGAGTCAACACAAGGCTTCTCTTACTTTGCATGTCCTTGTGTTCTCTATAATATTACTTACTGTTTCCTCAATACTTTTGCTTATACATTTGTTTGGAGGTTGTTGTTTTTTTCTCTGCAATCAGTTCCTAAAAACCTGACAGAACAGGAAAGTTTTCACTTGCCATCTGAAGGGGAGCAAACAGGGAGCCTTCCTGGGAACAGTCACTAAAAAAGCCTGATTCCTCGTTTCCTGTAGAAGTGCCAGGAAAGATGGTGGAAGAAAGATCTTAGAGCTCACAAAGGCTCGTATAAGAAGATACAGCCCTTCAAATAGCCTCAACCTAAGCCATAAAAGTGCTTCAGCTCATAGCGACCCTAAGCCAAACCTTTCAAATGGTTTTCTTGGCAAGATTTGTCCAGAGGGGGGTTGCCTTTGCCTTCCTCTGAGCCTGAGACAGTGTGACTTGCCCAAGGTCACCCAGTGGGTTTCCATGGCTGAAGAGGTATTTGAATTCTTTTCTGTGGGATCGTAATCCACAGCTCAAACCTATATTCCAGACTGGCTCTCTAACCAGAAATAACGACTATTATATAAATAGAAACATAGTCCCCTTCATCCAAATGGAGAAAACTGTGTCCCTGCCTTCTGTTGTAAAGGTGAAGACAACCACTGATGGGACGCTTCCAAGCCCCCTCCTGATCTCCCTTCTTAGGCCATTTCCACACTGCACTGTTATAGTGATATTATTCCATTTTCAACCTCCTATGGAATCCTGGGGTTTGCAGTTTAGGGAGAGGCATTTAGAATTTTCATCCAGAGAGCTCTTTGGCCTCAGAAACTACAAGCCCCAGAATTCCACAGGATGTTGAAAGTGGAACAATAGCACTATAACTATGTAGTGTGGAAAAGGCTTTAGAGTTATTTGTGTCTGAACAGGTCTTTGAACCAGCTAGTCATCCAAGGAGAAGATGTCTTCAAACAGAGGAAGCTCTTCCATAAAGTGGGAGACATGCTGTCCTACACCTGGAACACAAGGTTATCTGGCTCACGTGCCTGCCCCTTCCAGAGCCAGGCCCTGGCTCTGGAAGGTCCAAGTATAGTTACTGAAAAGAAAGGCACTCTGGAACACATCCATGGTGAACAACATAGAAACATTGGGCCACATGTCGTCCCTTCCAATATTTTATGGGTGAAAACTTGGACACATGTGGCCAAGCAACATTACAGCATGGTCAAAATGGCAAAGTTATCAATAAGGAAGAATAGACAAGCTAAGAAAGACTGCAGCAGTTTCCTTTGACCTGAGCCCATGGGGAAAGGCAAGATTCCACTCATCCTCTTCTCTCCTCCTCCCCATTGCTGAGTTAACTGAGTACAAACAACTCTTGCACTTTGAACTCAAGTCTGCAGTAACTTAAGTGAGGTGATGACAAAAGGGCAAAATGGGAAGAAGAGAGAGAAACTTGGGCCATTTCCGCTCTACACTGTTACAGTGCTGTTATTCCACTTTCAACATCCTATGGAATCCTGGGGTTTGCAGTGTAGGGAGGGGCCTTTAGATTTCTCAGCCAGAGAGTTCTTGGGGCTCAGGAAACTACAAACCCCAGAATTCTATAGGATGTTGAAAGTGGAATAATAGCACTGTAACAGTGTAGAGCGGAAATGGCCTGGGATATTTTAAAGACAGCTGAAACAGTGGGATGACAGAGGACTAATAGAGACTGTCCCTGCCAAACTGGGACAGTTGAAGCCATTAGGAACTGCAAAAACAGCCTTGGAAGATGCATGTCATAAATAGTTGGAGTGTATGAGATGCCTCTTCCAAGGCTATTTTCGCAGTTCCTAATGGCTCCAAGCTGCCAGGCCGCACTTCTTCAAAAAGGTGAATTTCCCCTGGAAGCCTCTGGGACTTTTTCAAAAGCAAAAGTGGACTCCTACTCACTTTTTTTTATTTTTTTATTTTGAGCCCCCAGAGAATCTCAGGGGGAGAAAATTGGCCATCCCAACACCCAGAGTAATTGGCATCTCTGGTAGAACTAGGGACAGGATGCTGATTTTGGGAATCAAATGGTCAGCTCTGTAGCATCAAAGATGGCACGGGGCATGCTGGATCCACGAGAGCCAGAGCTAGGGTATGGAACTGGGAAGCTCTTTCCACCTCTCTCTTGCTCAGTCGCTCTATTGTTCTGTCTCAGTCTGACTTATTTCACAGGGCTGTTGTGAGGATAAAATGGGGAGGAGAAGAGCCCCGTATTCCTCCATTCACTCAGTGGAGGGAAGGGAGGATATAATTGCAATCAAACAAACAAATGTAAATCTCACTTCTGAGGTCAAAGGAAAAACAACCTATTGAGACCCAAGAAGTCTAAATATTCACTCTCAGGACTGAGTTTGCTTGGGCATCTTGTTTTGTTTTATTCCAGTCCTAACACCACCAACAGGTCTAAGAGAAAGTCTCACACTAAGGAATTCCCCGCACCTCCATCTTGGTTTTCTGGGACCTTTCACAAAGACGACGCCAATAATTCAACTACTAAAACTCCTGCACTGTAAAGTAGAGTTTCTGCCTCTGAGCACCCGGAGGGAATTTCTTTATCTTATGAGCCCATCTAGCTCAGGGTAGTTTCTATACCAGGCTTCATCCTACGGGCAATGCTGGATTTATGCATGAGCACGGTAAGCTACAGTTTAGGGCCTCTGATTAGAGAAGGTCTCTAAAAGAGCAGAAAAAATAGAAAAGCAACAGGAAAAATGCACAAAGGAATCCCTGCCCGAGGCTATAGGGTTAGGCCCAAAGGTTTGCTTCTTTTCCAAGGCTGGCCCTTGCTTTAGGCAGAATGAGGTAGTTATCTCAGGCAGCAAATATTGGGCAGGGGGAGCGGACTCAGCAATGAGATGTTGAATGAACAACCTATGACTACTCTGATACTTAACCTGTAGACTCTAAAGGAATTTGTTGTCCTTGAATGTATTGGAGGACACTGCCTCATCCGTATTGTTGATGCAAGATTCAACTATCCCTCTAGGTGGAATGGGAGCGGGCATCATTTTACCGCCTGGGTCAACCATGCTCCTTCCCTGGCATCGTACTACAGTTTATTCCTTCATGAGTTGGAAAGTCAAAGTTTGCAGAGTCTGGGACACTCGGAACCAAAACAAGTCTCATTGCAACACAACATTTCTTGTCAATGTGACTTTTCAACCCCTACCATGGACAATGACATTAAGTCCCTGACAGGGAATATTCACAATTTTATGCTCTTTGCATAAAATTTGCACTTGCAGAAAATTTCTGCATTTGCAGAAAATACCATTTCTGCACAAAAATGTTATCCTCCATGCAGAAACAAAGTGCTATTTCCTTCGCAGAAAAATACTGAAAAAAGTGCAGATTGTGAGCAGAATAAGTCCTGAGCGACAGTGTTTTCTGCACAGAAATATTATGTCATGCACAGAAAGTTGGGTCAAAAGTTGCACACACAAATAAGTTCTAAACTACAGAAGCTGCAGAAATTATTTCTTGGGCATAACATTGTTTCCTTCACTGAGAATTCTGCTTTCTGCGCAAAAAACACGAGTCAATTTTGCAAACAGTAAGTCCCAAGCTGCAACGTTCCTGCAGCAGGAAGAAGATTGTTAGAATGACTTGCTGCTTCCTTAAAAAAAAATACATAATGAAATTAGCCAAGAATTACACACCTAGTCCCTAAAAGGCTTCCAATAGAAGTCATCCAAGTTGCATTCTGCTTCACCAGAATACAAGGTCAGGGAGATATGCACATATGCTGTAGTGTGCCCCAGTATGGTGCTGTCTCATATACCCAGCTTGACTTGCATGACTCAAACGCCCACAGATTTCTTGCCTGGTTGGAAGCTCTGTGGAAAGACAGGTCTGCGATGCTTTATAAAGACCCCCTTCCCAGGCATAACCAGCAAGCAGCATTTTCACATCTCAATGAGCCATTTTTAACATCTCACCCAACTACGCTGACATAATCCACCAGAAGGTTAAACTTCTACTTTTCTTGCTCAAACCAAGTGAGAGCAATGCATCCATCCATCCATCCATCTATCTATCTATCTATCTATCTATCTATCTATCTATCTATCTATCTATCTCAAAAGCCAAGGATATTTTCAGCCCAAGACCCTCCCTGCCTTAACCCACTTTCTTGTTTCCAGCACACAAACCCCAGTACCTTTGCCCACCTTGGATTTTCCGATGACTTTTGAAAGCCACCTGGAAAGCACTTTTCAGTTCAGTGCTGAGGGGGGATGCAAAGGAAAATGACCCTTCAGCTCCCATTTTTATGGCAAAATGACGTTGAGATAATATAACCCAGCCATTTGTAGGTCACATACATAGAAAACTGAAAGACCCAGGCCATTTTCGCACTAGACTGTTAATAGCGCTATGATTCCACTTTCAACATCCTATGGAATCCTGGGGTTTGCAGTTTCTGGCCCCTCCCAAAACTGCAAACCCCAGGATTCCATAGCATGTTGAAAGTGGAATGATAGCGCTATTAACAGTCTAGTGCGAAATGGCCCCAGAGTGTAACTCTTAGTCCTGGATAGTCTCTGCTGAAGCTGGAAGGAGTTACAATGGCTTTAAGAGGCTGCCTTTAAGCCCATCAAAGATCCATGGATGCTTCATTATCATTCGCTCCTGAGAAGAGCTAATTTTCCATTCTTCTCACATATGTGGCCTCTACGCAGCAATGAATGCAAGCTTAACAACAATTATTATCTTAAACTAAGGGCTTATTCTCATAATTATTGGCTTAAGTAGACTATAGCAGTGTGATTTCTCCCCTTCTCTTGCTAATAGAGCTGAGCAATTAGGTTCATTTCCATATTTAGCAAAATCCTCCCTTTATCATTTTTTTCCTCCCCTTTTTTTTCCTCCCAGCTAAGAACACATTCTGTTAAGATTTTTAGCAGGCGAAGCTGGATTCAGCCATGCTTTTAACCTTTCCAAGGCAACATCTGAGATATCTGAGTGCCTATGGCTGGAGAATCCAAAGAGCAGTGTCTCCTGTCCCTCCTACGGTCATAAAATAATTATATTACATGAAATGATTGACTGCTTACTGCTTCGTCATGGTACATTTCCCCTGCCCCCAACTCTGCCATCTTGGCCAATTCCCCTTTAGTAAGACGTTCAAGGACTTGCAACTCATGGAACGATCAACACAGCTCAACCCTTTGGCATTCTCCATTCTTAAGAATGGAATGTCCCCCAAAGGCTATAGATGTGAAATACAGATTCCATTAACTAACCTGACATGGAGGAAGAACAAGGAAATACGAAGAAAGTTGCTATCTTTAATGCACCCATTTGAATCACCACTGTCTCATATCCAGTAATCATTTCCCCTTTCAGCTTCATTGTCTTTCGGCCCACGTATGTGTGTTTTTTTGAGCATGTCTCAAAACATCTCCCCAACTCTTCCTTTGCCCAGCTGAACCAAGATGGCTGGTCCTTACACATAACTCTCTGTTTCTGGCTGGCCTTGTCAGTTGCCCGCTGCCCGCTCTAAGTTTTCAATTCTGACAAGGGCAAAAATAATATTAAACCGACCTTTCCCTGTTATGACTCTCGGCACCGAGCCCATCTGAGGCCCATCAGCAAGACGAATGGCGTGTTCCACGGAGCATATGCTTGGCTGTTTCCTTAAACGCCAAGGTGGCCATAAGCAATAGTAATAATAATCACCATAAAGTACATAGGGACCACTGGGCAGGGAGGAAAAATGTGCCGGTAGAGGTGTTTTCAGTGGGTAATTTTTGTTGCTGTTCTTGTGAAACACTGAAAAATGGATGAAGCGAGGACCTTGCGGGGAAGGTTGCTCACCCCTGTCCCACCTCCAGTAATGTGTCACCTCTTAAAGGTTGGTTGGTTTGCCGTAAAGGGAGGAAAACAGACGAAAAAAGGATAAGGGAGGGGAGATAACCTTACCGTGGCAAAAGACCAAGGGAAAGAATGCCACGCGGTTAAAATGAATACATAAGCGGAATGAAAAGATAACACGGCGTTTTCCAAGCCCTCAATAAAGTGCACTCTTCCCAGCCATTCGGTACCCATGAAATATAAAACCACCCTATTCGTTGTCCAGGTTACTGACTTCATTTAGTTAATCATCACCATTATTACAGATCCTTGGGCCCCCAAAGGAGAGTCAAGGATGGGAAAGAGGGAAGAACAACCTACGAGGGGGAAAAAACAAGGGCTGAAAAACAAACTTCCACCTTCTTTGATGATTCTTTCTATTCTACCATTCCACCTTGGATGCTTTTCTTTTCTTTTTTTGGGGGGGGGGGCCCTTTTCTTTCGGGTGTTCTTTTCTGGCCTTCAGAACAGACAAAGTTCTGAGCAGCTTTTAAAACAAACCAGGTATCAATTATCTTCCAAATGGGAATGCGGTGCCTCTGGTTCGTACCCAGGTTGCTTGAGGTACAAAGAGGAATGTGAAACAGGCAGTGGAAAAGAAAAAAAAAAAAGCACTGCCTTTCTAACTTGTTAGTTAACTTGCCCGGCTGAGTCTTAATCAATAGCCAGGGAACTCTATGAGGAACAAAGAACAAGAAAACTAAGCTCTTATCTGGAATCTACATCAGATAAGCCATACCTGGAGTCAAAAGGGACAGGTTGGCCTGTTCAGAGGCTTTTAGAGTTGAAGGGAAAGCAGAGATTTTTTAAAATAGCTTCTTGCAAATTTCCCTAGATTTTATATATCTTTATGCGCACGCACACACACACACACACATTCTTTTTAGAGAAAGAGACAGAAAAAGTGAATTGAAAAAGACATCTTGGTATAATTTTGGAAATCTTTTTAAGCTCAGTAGGGGTTACACCCAGCTAGGTGGGCAACATAATTTTGCAAGAGTATGTGTGCCTAGAAGACTCCTTCCTTTTAATAATCTCTTTAGGTAGCTGTTTAAATCCACCCCTCTCCCAAGCATATAGCTATGGAGGGGTAGAATGAGGGCACTGCCTCTCAAACAGGAATTCTTGTCTCCCAAACGGAATTTCCCTTAGCTCCCAAATTCCTAACATGGCAGTAACTTAAACCTTCAGTTGAGCAATTGGGGAAAAAAAAATCATTGTGGCATCCAAAGAAAAGGGCAAGCAAAGTGACCCAGGGAAATGCAAACATAGCATATAGAATAGATCTATGTGTGAACAATTTTCAATATCTCACTCTTGGCAAAGTTAGAAATCCTGGAAACGAAGGAGCATTTTATTGGAGGCGCAGTATTCTTATTCAGGGGGAGCAAAGCCTTCATTCCCACCCTGACACCCGCTACGCTGCAGCTGCATGCCTGCCACACTACCATACACAAGGAACACATTGTGTTGTCTCCCCTCCAAATGCATCCACAAGGTCTCATTTTGGGGCCTTGGGGAAGTGCAGTGGGGTACCGTCTATTCAGTAGTCAAAGTTCAACAAGCCAGAGACCTGGAAGTCTCCAAAGCAATTGGAAAATCATCTCTGAAAGAGAATCAGCAATGTGAAGGTTTGCCATGTTTTTTCAAAATGAACCTTCTTTGGGTGTATGCAATTTCAAGTCACCTGTTAACTTATGGCAACCCCATGAGTTTCATAGGGTTTTCTTAGGCAAGAGTAGTTTTGCCAGTCCCTTCCTCTGAAATATAGCCTACAGCACTGGCAGTCTCCCATCCAAGTAGTAACCAGGGTTGACCCTTTTTAGCTTCCAAAACAGACAACACCCGGTACAAAAGCAAGTTGGCAACATTTTCTTAGGACATTGTAAGATAAGTATGCATGGCTGGATTTATACTTTTATTTGATTTAGTCTTAGGGAGTTGGGTCATTTTAGTATTGATGTTATTGTTAATATCATTCAGTTGCAACAAGCATTTATTTACTTTCCTGTTTAAAGTTGGGAGCTTTCAAAATTGAATTTAACATTACATTTTTTTTCTCTCTAAAATTTAAATCTTATATACTGCAGCCTGGAAGTAAACCCCATGGATCATGGAAAAATTTATTAACAGGATAAGGAACACTCTGTGCAAATAAGATGGAGTATCAAGATTATTTCTTGCTGCATTTTAAGCCTGAATTAACAGGATTTTCTAAAAATATTTTGGGGCTTCCCTCCTACCAGGTCCTGGCAAAGACAAAATAAAAGGGAGAGGAGGGTCTCAGAATCTAATGAAGTTACTCTGTCATCAAACATGATCAAACTTCAGGCAAGGAAATAATTGTATTACTCAATTATATATTGATTTACTAATATATTTAACATTATTCAGGGCTGGATTAAGATAGGTTGAGGCCCTCAGATACTTTGTTAAATTCAAGAGGTCCCACACAGCTAAGATTGGGGTGTCTACTGAATGACAAGCAACTGACACTTTTGGACTGGTGGCATTCATACAAATTTAGATTAAGGGTGGAAAGAATATTTAAGAATATTTGCAAAAAGGTTAAAAACTGTGTTTTTCAAGTGTCAAGAAACTCTTGACATGCAGAATCCTGAACTGAAACGAATCTTTGCAATTCAGGACTTATTTTGTACAAAATTCATATTTTTTTTTTAAAAAAGAACAACATTTTATCACTAGGAATGACCATTTTCTGTGCTGAAAATAATATTTCTGTGTTCAATATAATTTCTGTGCAGGAAATTGTGTCCTGTGCAGGAAATGCTGTTTTCTGCACACAAAAAAAATATGCACAAATTTTGTGCAAGATAAGTCCCCGATCATAAAATTTTTTGAGCAAGAAATATCTCTGTGCTTCATTGTTATTTTCTATGTAGAAAACAATTTTTATCCTCCAAAGAAAATGCTGTGTTCTCTGCAAAAACGCCACCGGTGGAAATGAGCTGAACAAGTCCTGCACTGCAAACAGTCTTCAAAAACTCTGCAGTTTCCAAAGACTTCCTCCTAGCAGGAAGAAGATTGGTAAAATTCTTCCTTGCTTCTTTTGAGAACAAAATCAGTAAAGAATTATATCCCTAATTTAGACTAGTTAATCGTTATTTTATTTTTTTTTAAAAGGACTTTAAGGCTGGAAAGGTTTAGGCATTATGCCAGCTGCTGTATTTTTTCTGGGGTTTCATAGCGGTGGTAAGGGAGAGCAGGCAGATTCTGCTAGCCCTGGGCAACCTACTTCTCCAGTCCTTTATGGATGTGACACCATACCCTTCTTCCTTTTGCCACTCCTGCCAGCAGCTGGACCCCATACTCAAAGGAAGCCCTTTCCACATAGGTATTGAGTAATATTACACAGCAAACCTGTCTAATCTTTGGACACCTCCTACACAATTTTTCCAAGGTGGAAGTCCTACTGAGACTAGCGGAGCTTACTTTTGAGCAACCATCTACCTGTTTAGGGGGCACCTTTCTAACTCAACTTATATCTGAATCCACCTACTTGTGAGTGCCATAGATTTTAAAGGAACATTGCCCCAAGCTTAAAATCCTTATTAATCTGGAAGCCCCACGAAATCTATTGGAATTACTGCTGCATAAATATCACCAGAATGAGGCCCCCCAGGCTAGATTTCCCTGATTATTTTGTCTGGGGTAAAGCCGCTCATGTCCAATGCACCATTAAAGTGCGCGGTTGTACTAAACATTCTTTCGATCAGCTGTATTGATACACAGTTTAATCACAGAATACTAAAGGATTATACGAAGCAAAATTTCAAAGAAAGACAATTATAGAACAATCTGTTCTGTTGAAAGGCCTAGAAACCAAGCCATCCATGAGATCTTATTGTACTCATTAATATCATAATTATTCTTCCACTAAATATCTCTATCTGAGATACGATACTCAAAGCCATACCTCTCAAAGATGAAAACTGGGACACATGCAGCCACAGCAACATCCAAGTGCAGCCAAGATTGCAGAAGTTATTAATGAGGAAAAATAGCCAAGCTAGGAGAGGCTGCAGTAGTTTGCTTTCGCCTGAGCCTGCTGGGAAGGGCAAAATTCTGTCCCCATCTCTCCCTCTGGCTGAGTTAATGGATTGCAAACTACTTTTGCACTTTGAATACAAATTTCAGCAACTGAAATAAGCTGAGGACAAAGGGGGATAGTGGGAGGAAGAGAGAGAAACTGGAACATTTTAAAAGCAGCTGAAAAAGTAGGATAACAGGGGATTAACAAGGATTGTGCTTTTCAAATTGGCACAGTTGGAGGTTGTGTTGAAAGCCGCTCCCACAGCCCAACCTCTCTTACGCACAACATAGGGATAATATAGTTTTTTAAAGGTAACATCAAGATCATGAATATTCAAGAATGCTGCATGCATGCAAAGGATTACTCTAAACTCAAGACTTGGTCAAATCAGTACGGGTCAAGATGACATTCACTTCAATGCGATCCCAAGCTAGAGCAACCCTGGGGCCGGATCCTTACATGCCACAGAGCCAATGTGCACCTGGGCACACATTTCTCCTCCGAGTGGTAGCCTGCCATACAGAACAAGCCCCAGCTTGCTTATTCAGAAAGAAATCCCCAGTACGCCTCTTCGATTACTCTCTAAGCAAGCACGTGGAGAACCGTAAGTTTCCGATGCAGGACGATCATACAAAGAATGATGAAATATAACTAAAGGGTTTTGATGGCAGTTAAAATAAAACATTAAATGAACAGATTCCTTCTTTCCCTCCCTATAATTATTTCCCTGAGTTCTCTGTTCAAATTTTAGGAGACAGCAGCAAAATCAACAGCATTTATTTCAACAGCGCTTTTCGAAAATGACAACAAAAAACACAGCAGGGGACATAAGCCCCTTTTTTTCATGTTGTGGTTTTGGTGCAGCCTAGAGAAGTTACTTTCTTAGACTACAACACCCAGAATCCCCTAACCAGAAGAGGATTCTGAGAGCCGTAGTCCAAAAAAGGTCACTGAATTTTTAGGATGTCTTTACGAAGGGACACTAAAGGGTTTTCCCAGAAGACAGCTAACCTGCAAAGGCTGCGCAGAGGCACCTGGCGGCGACCCCCCAAGAAGCCCACAACACCCAGCTGCCTCGTTCTTGCTTCGTAGCTGATGGAGGAGCAGGACAAAAGTTTGCATGCTTACAAAATGTAGGCACCCTGAATTTTTGTCCAATTTACTGTGCCAACCAAGGCAGCAAGGGCCCAAAAAACTAAAGAGATCCCCTCAAAAAGGCCCACTAGCACAGCTACCACATTCTGTGCGTCCATGACTTTGGTCATGCCTAAATCATCCATGTCGGCTGGGGGAAGATTTCTGTGCAAGCGACCCCCCTCCCGCACCGCTGCGTCTGGCGTCTCTTTCTTAGTGCCCAACCAGACACGGCAGGCAGAGACGGGTTGGGCTTGGCGTGGAAAGAGGGTTCTGCCAAAAGAAAACTGGAGTAAAGATTAGGAGGTGAGGCGGTAAAGCACCCTTTCCTTACAGTCCCTTAGACACGTACTCGTTAGAAAGGGCCTGGGACAGAAAAGAGCAAACAGACCAACTCAAAATGGCTCCTCTGAGCCACCCATCAATGGCAATTAACTCTGAAATGAAACCAAAAAACCTTTCTCCCCCTCTAGTTGATTGCAGAATTCCAACTGAAGCACTGAATTCCATTCCCCCTCCCCCCTCCATGGTTGTTAATGTTTTAATGTTAGCAAAGCAAACTAAGAACTCATCTCTGTCTCAAATGCCAAAGGCTTGCCTTACTGATTGCCCTGTTTCCCTGATTTCCAAACCACCATTGCTAATGAAACAAAACGAGAAGACTGATATTTTTTAGAGAAAGGCTCAAGACAAAGGCGAAAAAGAACCAAGCGACACAAGATCACCGACGTAGATGAAAGACGGTTAGGATTCGACGGTAGCCGTTTACAAACCGTGGGGCGCTTGCTTGGCTCTTCTCCTTCCGATCCCTCACCCAAAGGTTTTCTCCCACCCAATCACTGCAAATTCAGGCATTGCAACTGATCCCAAGCCTGCCTCCTTTGTGAAGTGAGGCTGCCTTTGCCCCCATTGGCTGCCTCCTATTGAATGTCTTGCTACTTTGCCTCTACCTGCCCCAACTGGTTTGGCTAGTTATAAGGTGAACATTTGAATTCATGAGCTTTCAGCCATCCCAACCCCCCATCTCCACCTCCCCAACTCCACCTTCCATCTCAAAGCAGACAAAACCTGATCCTTTTTTCTCCCCCCCAAACAAAAGTTCCTTCAATCTACCTGGAGAGAGAAAACAGACAAAAGAAAACAGAGCAGAAGATCTTAAAAACCTGCCAGCGCACAGAAACATTAGCTATGGCCAATCCATGAAGACCATTCGGCTACCATCTAACACTCAACCAAAGAATTAAGGCAGAATTTCTTGGACCCAACAGCCTACAAAGGATCGTGGAAACATTTCGATGACTTTGGTAGAAGTCATCAGGTCACTTTCCCCCCACCAACCCAAAACCTGCAAGCATTGTAAATCGATAAATACATGGCAACAAGCAAGTCGCGGCAGGCCTCGTGCAAGCGGCATTCACTTCAGATCTTTCCACATCTCGATGGAAAAGACGGCGGAGGAACTGGATTTTTCAGAGAGAAGATCTGCAGGTGGCCACGGGGGCTGGGTTTTTTCCTAAGTCAGAAAGTGCGTGAGAAGTCGAGATGACTTCTGAGCATTTCAACCTACCAAAAGGAGAAAAACAAATCCTTAAAAAAAAAAAAAGTTAAGCAACGACCAGGGAGGAGAGAGACGTGGCAAGTGCGTGGTCATAATGGAGGTCTTGAGCATCCTGCTTGTTTAAGCTGGAATAGAGGAGAGACGGGGCATGTCTAACGGCTCGGCTTACATGTACGTCCTAAACCCCTCCCTGCGCAGGTGCATTCTTTGCATCCAACCAATCTCCTTGCCTCTAGCCACGAACAGGTGTGTCCTGCCAACTTGGGATAGGACGGGAGGGCAACGGGCTGGCGTGATGTAGCTACAGACCCCACAATAGGCGTTGCAGCCTCCCCTGGCGCCGAAAGGATCATTTCCTTTCAAACATGGGTGGAAAAAAAAAAGAGGGGGGAGAATAAAGAATTAAACTTGAAGGACTTGTGTGCTTTATAAAGCCCAGTGGAGCTCCCAGTTTTGGTTCGTTCACAGACTTTGGATCAGCTTTTTAAGAAAAAAATGCAAGCCAGCTGGTTGAAAAAGAAGGGGCTTTTACAACATGGCGTGTCACCTTCTGGCAAAGATCTCTCACTGGGAAATTAAGCTCTTATCCTCCGTATGGCCATGAGCGTCCATAAACTGAGGAAGGAGCAAGGTGCTCAAATGAGGAAGTTCCTTTCTGTGGTGTTCAGTGATTGAAGGTTACTGGGTGCATTCACCAAGCAGAAATCATTGTTAAAACTTTATTGCAAGGGTGGGTTGGGCTCGGTTTCTCATTGCCAACTTTGGGATAGGTCCAATTTCTCTTCCTGGGGTCCCCCAGTGGTTGTGTGAAGGGCCAAACACACTACCAAACAAAAGCTCTGGCAGT
Source organism: Cyclura pinguis (assembly GCA_030412105.1). Taxonomy (NCBI): domain Eukaryota; kingdom Metazoa; phylum Chordata; class Lepidosauria; order Squamata; family Iguanidae; genus Cyclura; species Cyclura pinguis. The sequence continues at coordinate 11,151,274 of CM059612.1, forward strand.
GGCCAGGTATCCACTCTGACAACAGGATTCTTGGACAAGCAGGTATTTTTTGGTATTAAAACAGTGTGGGAAGGGGCCTGTGAAAGGTGAGCTGCCACTTCTGGAGGCTTCCAAGAAAGGGAATTCACCCATCTGTTGCCAGAAAAATGGTGGCCAAAGAAACTGGAGCCACAGATGAGCCTTGAGGTCTAGATGAGATCTCAGGGCTGGACTTACACTAATCCAGGCCATTGGTCTGTGCAACTGCATGTCTCTGCAACTGGCAGAGACAGTCCTGATTAATCCTCTGCCACTTTTTCAGCTGTTTTTAAGATGTCTCAGTTTCTCTTGCTCCTCCCAATTTCCCTCTTTGTCCTCAGCTTACTTCAGTTGCTGCAAACTGAGTTTGAATTGCAAAAAGGGTTTACACTCAGGGGCTATCCGCACTACTTAACTCAGAGCTTTCCAAACTGTGTGTGTGTTGCGACATGTTAGTGTGTTGGCTGCAGTGTGTAGGTGTGTTGCGCAAATGTAACAGGTGGAGGGGCTGCCTCTCCCACTGCTGCAGCAAGCCAGCCCTGGGTGAAAGGGCTGCTTCCACTTACCGAATTACTTACTGAATTACTGTGTTGCAAAATGATGCATGCATTAACTATTGCATAATGATTCCACTTTAACTGCCATGGTTCTGTTCTATGGAATCATGGGTTTTGCAGTTTAAGGAGGGGCATTTAGCAGTCTCAGCCAGAGAGCTCCAGTACCTCCCAAGACTACAAACCCCAGGATTTCATAGGAGGCAGCCATGGCAGTTAAAGTGGGATCATAGTGAAATAGTTACGTAGTGCAGAAAGGCCTTTAGTTAGCAGAGGGGAGAGAAGAGAAAGGGATGGAATATCTGAATTTCCCAGGAGGCTCAGGCAAAAGCAAACTACTGCAGTCTCCCCTAGGTTGCATGTTCTTCCTCACTAATAACTTTTGCCATTTTGACCAGACTCTGATGTCACTTGGCCACCTGTGGGCCAGCTTTCATCTGTGGAACGCTGCAGGTTACACAGCTTTGATTTGGGCAGGCTCACACCATTCACATTCGCATCCACCTCAGAACGTGGCCTGTGGTTTACTTCTGGATTTGGAAAAAAAGGATCATTTCTTCATATTCAGCAGTGCAGAGTTGCTCTCCAGCCTGTTGCAAAGATGAACTGACTATGTAAGAAGACTTTTACAAGAGAAAATTCATGGGTGGGAGTGGGGGAGAGAAAAAGTATGCACTGGAAGTTTGGAGAGGTCAAAAGCTGCAAAAACAGCCTTGGGGACTATATGAAGCCTTAGGATGAAAACTTCCCAATCAAAATGGACCAAGCTACTATACTCTTTCTCCCTCTCCTTCTCCCTTTGCCTCTCCCTGCCCACATCTACACTCAAAGCTTGGAATGTTTACTTTTTGGACTAGCATTCTAAGAATCGCCCAGCCAGCATGGCCAGTGGTCATTCTGGCTAGAAAATTAGTGGGTCTGAAAGTTGTATATTTTAAACAGCTTTTTCAAACTCTGGCCACACCCAGATAACCCTCATCCACAAGAACACAAATCCTTCCACGTCACATGCACTTAAATGAAGGCCATGGTTCCTTCTCATTGCTCTTGGCATGGCACACATTCTTAGAGAGGGCAGATGAATCCATTATGGCAAGAGTCTTGGTCGACCACATGAACATGAGTTAGCAGTGTGATGCAGCAGCCAAGAAAGCCAATGTGATTCTTGGTTGCATCAATAGGAGTATGGTGTCTAGATCGAGAGAGATAATGGTACCACTCTGTTCTGCATTGGTTAGGCCTCATCTGGGATACTGTGTCCAGTTCTGGGCACCTCAGTTCAAGAAGGATATCAACAAGCTGGAACATGTCCAGAGGAGGGAGACCACAATGGTGAAGGGTCTGGAAGCCATGCCCTATGAGGAGTGGCTTAGGGAGCTGGATATGTTTAGTCTGCAGAAGAGAAGGTTAAGAGGGGACATGATAGCTGTGTGTAAATATTTGAAGGGATGTCATGTCGAGGAGGGAGCAGGCTTGTTTTCTGCTGCTCCAGAGATTAGGGCCCTTTTTGCACGGCATTTTCCATGTGAAAGGGCGCCTGGAGCGTTGCGCGATTGTGAGGAGTGATCTGCGCGATGCACTCACAATTGCACGACATTCCAGGGGCCAGCAGGCACCGATTGCACACCTTTTCATTTTTGGCTGGAAGCTGAAAATGGTGTGTGATCGTGCATTGCTCCCGGGCCCCACGCACACTTACCGGGCGTGCGGAGCCTCCGGAGCTGTGCTGGTCGTGTCCCAGGCTGCGCTGTGGAAGGAAGAGGCGAGGCTCTCGCGCAAGCAGGCAGCTCGTGTGGAGCCGAAGGACCCCAGAAGTAAGACCCTCTCGCCAGAGGCTGCTCGCGTGATCCCCGCACTCCAGTGCCGGAAAAAGGTAAGGTGCAGAAAGGGCCCAGGACAAGGAGCAATGGATTCAAGCTGCAGGAAAGGAGATTCCACCAGAACCTCAGGAAGAACTTCCTGATGGTCAGAGCTGTTCTGCAGTGGAATATGCTGCTGCCTCAACGGAGTGTGGTGGAGTCTCCTTCTTTGGAGGTGTTTAAACAGAGGCTGGATGGCCATCTGTTGGGAATGCTTTGATGGGTGTTCCTGCCTGGCAGGGAGTTGGACTGGATGGTCCCTGAGGTCTCTTCCAACTCTAGGATTCTATGATTCTAATCATTTGGTGGAACAGAGGACTCAGGTGTCAACAGAGGGCCAGGCCTCCTATCCGTGTGTTCCTCTCACAAGGTGCTGGCATAGCTGATACCAACTGTGCAGGAAAACACCATTTTTGTTTGGGACTCAACAAAGGCAATATATTCCCCCCCATGAGAGATAGAGGCCATTTCCACACTACATTGTGATAGTGCTATTATTCCACTTTCACATCCTTGGGGAAATTCTGGGGTTTGTAGTTTTCTGAGGCCAAAGAGCTCTCTGGCTGGGAACGCTAAATGTCCTTCCCTCAACTGTAAACCCCAGGATTCCACAGGATGTTGAAAGTGGAGTAATAGTACTATAACAATGTAGGATGGAAAGGCCCTAAGTCTAACACTGTGAAGAACAGAAGGTGGTAAAACAGCAGAGAGTCTTTTGTAGCACTGCAAAACTAAGACTGATGACAGCACAATCTTTTGTGAGCTTGCGTCTAATTTAGCAATTATTGCTGTAGTCAGTTGCCATTCCATTGATCTTGTGGGCATTTGAGCTTTGCACAGGACTGTCAGAATCTGTGAGTATTTGAGCGTCATGAAGAAATCGTTCCTCTTGGGTTTCGTGGCCTTTGGATCTCACACGCCACCATATCTAGCTTTCCAGCTATCTATCTATCCGTCTGTCATCCATCCATCTATTTCTTCCCTCTGTCTGACAGAAAGCCTGCATACACAATTCACAAAAGGTTATGGCAAGGTAAACCTGACTGTTTTTAAAAAGTGCCATCAAACTCTGCTTTATTTTCCCAACAATTATGGAATAAGAAATATTGTTCTAAGTTAAAAAAAACCTGAATCAAATATAATTAAAAACGAAGACCAGTCAATCCAAACCAGAAAGGCTATTATGCCTCTGTCTTCTATTTTCTGGAAGATTAGGCCCAAGTGAGCCAATATGTAGTAGTTTGAGCACTGGACTATGGCCATTTCTGCACTAGAGTGTTATAGCACTATGATTCCACTTTCAAGATCCTATGGAATCCTGGGGTTTGCAGTTTAGGGAGGGGCCGGCCAGCTCCTCCTGAAACTGCAAAGCCCAGGATTCCATAGGATGTTGAAAGTGGAATCATAGCGCTATAACTGTCTAGTGTGGAAATGGCCTATGACTGTGGAGATCAGGGTTTGAATCCCTGCTCAGCCCTGGAAAACGTGGATGATCTTAGGCGAGTCATGCTCTCTCAGCCTCAGAAGGAGGGAAAGGCACCTCCCAACAAGTCTTGCCAAGAAAAGATAGCTTCACCTTAGGGTCGCCATAAGTTGGAAAGAACCTGAAGGCACATTGTAGGAGCAATAACAACAACAATCAACAACAACAAGCCAAAGTGGGGTTGAGTTTGGGAGAAGTCATTGCATTTCCAAATAACCGTCATGTTTTATCTTCTGCGCACACTGAATACTGTGGTACACCACCTCCCAGCAGCGAAATGAAATTACAGTAAGGATTGAATTACTACATAACATCCACACGCCTTCAGCTTGTTTTTACAAAAACATGGTCCCCAGCTTCCCGTGGAAGACGCTGTTTAATTAAATGACCAATTATCATGCTAATTAGATCATGCACCTGGAATATTCCCCCAAGACGCAATGAAGTAACTGAGTGGCAGGCACAGAGTTTGAGACCCTTTACATGTCAGATGGTGAGGCAATTTCTTGGGGATAAGAATCTGTAATAACCCGTTGGTCATGGAAAAAACTGAAAAAAAATTTCACTGGATGGTCTCAACAAAAATAGCCTTTTCCTATTCCTGAATTTCACTGTAAGAAGTAGCACAGCTCAGTTTGAGAAGCACACATATGTTAGGTTAATGGGATGTTTCAGAGAGATAAAGTATAGTGGGTTCCCAATATCCAGAAGAGATATGTTCCCAGACTTAACGTGGATGGGGAAAAATTAGGATAATGTGTAAGTGTGGGGAATACATGCTGGGCTTCGTGTGCTTCTCCCTGTGAGGAAAAATCATCCATCTCAAGCCCTATAACAGTGTAGGGTGGAAATGGCCCTAGTTTCTGAAGCAGTAGAAAACAAGCTGTCTCCATCTTCTACCTGACATCCCTTCAGATATTTAAAGATGGCTATTATATCACCTTTCAGCAGTGATGTAGACTTGAGTCAATAGACTTGGACTCAAGTCGGACTTAAGTCACTTCAGTGACTTGACTTGGACTCGACTCGGCAATAAATGATGCACTGACTTGACTTGAGACTTGTTTATTTTTAATGACTTGCTGCCCTTGGTTCAGTGATATAACACATTCATTCAGAAGCCTTACGACTTTGAACAACACCTCTATCTCTTTTTGCCTACTGGTCGCATGGCAATCTGTCTCAAGCCCAAAGTGTGGACACATTTCTCAGAGGAGAATAGCAAATGGGTTAGGAAATAGGCTTGAGGCAGGCTTTAGGTTTTCTCAGCAGTCTGTCCCTGCTGCATATTCAAGAAGCCTTCTAAAACTTTTCCTAAGAGCAGAAGGCAAGACTTGCCCCCAAAGTGCAGGGTGCATTTCTCAGAAGAGAACAGCCAATATGTTTGGCAACAGGCCTGAGAAGGAATGATCCTTCCTTCTAAAGCATTTGAAGCTTCAGCAATGGGGAGTAAGAAGGATCTTACTCCCCACTTTTGAAGCTGCAGATGGCAAAATCACAAATGTGGAGCCCTGACTCTGCTTAAATTGTTAAAACTGACTTTAACTCTGGAATTTTGGTTTGTGTATAAAGTTGACTTCCAGACTTGAGAATTGACTTGAAACTTACTTGAAAATATCTTCAAGGACTTGAGACTTGAAGGTAGAGACTTGAAACTTGGAGTAAAAGACTTAAATACGTCACTGCCTTTCAGTCTTCTCTTCTTCAAGTTAAACACACCCAGATCCCTCAGTCATTCCTCATAAGACTCAGAGCCTTATCAGACGAAGGTGTGATACTGCCAGAGCAACGCATTATTGCCAGTTCAGGATCAGTGCTATCGCACGATGTCATTGCTAACCAGCAGCTATCACGTTGCAATGTGTTTGAAATCTGCCCTCTTCCAATGCTGGAAACAATCCATTAATGATCCCCTTTCCTGCAACAATCCCATTAGCTGTGGTAGTGCAGTTTGTCAATAGTGCTTGATAGCATTTCCTTCCATAGCCAATCCAGGAATGGGAGTGGTGTGGGCATTCCCAACTGTCCCTCCTTCACCTACTCCCATGACGATTTTTGGCCAACAACCTACAGACTACTTCCAGTGCTCCAGGGTTGAACACAGTAAGAGAAACAGACAGAAAATCACATGACATGGCAAGTTCAAAATCTATCACCTCTTTGTGTTTATTTTAAATTTCTCATTTGAGTTAAACATTTTAATGCCTTTTTTGGCATTGTAGCACAAAAAGACAATAGCATACCAGTGCGTCATGACGTTACAAGACTGCTGCACTAATACAGCTTCTAGAAAGAAAAAAAAAAACAATCACCACTGTGGTGTGCGGAAAAAACAGGAACAAGGACTCGCCAATGATGCTGTAATGTGGTGGGAAGACTAGTGCCAATAACATTACCCATCCGCTTAAGTTGAAATGGTGTGGTAGAGACAGAACCCAGTATCGTCATGGAAATGGCAATGTTGAGATTCAAATGGAACAACACAACAATGAAGTATGGTGTGATAAGGCTCTTTGCTTCCAGACTTTATAATCTTGGTCACCCTTCTCTTGTCTTGCAATCTAATCCAAAGCACAGATGGAAAGAAAATCCAAGTGAGATTTTTTTAAAAAAATGCAATAAAATGGAAATAAAGAAATTCTATTTAAGAAACATTTGAGGAAAATTTCATTTAGCAAGGCAGAGTATTTATTTGAAGAGATGACACCTTCATTCTGCCCCCTCCCATAGCTAGACCCTGAAGACGCTGTCCCACTGCAAGCACTGAAGTAAGATTCAGCTCACTTTCCAATTTGGTCCTTCAGGCAGCAAAATATCTGGGGTTAGCCCTGGAAATAAACTTATTCTCCCTTAGCTATAGCTTTTACAGCAGCTGAGAAAAGAAATCATCACTGTCTTTTGATCGTCAGCTACCAGCCTCAGGTTTACGATAATATTATTATAATAGCATTTCTCTGGAAGTAGACCTTGGGTAATGCATTGGCAAAGAATGGTATTTTTGTCTTTCCATAATAGATTCAGATAATAAAGCCGTCATTTCTTAACTCTTAAAAGAATGAAAAGATGACACAGACACAGACAGCCCCACATCGGGGCGTTATCAACAATGATATCGCTATTAATCATTGCCGGTGTAAGTTGTCATGTCAATGTCTTCCAACATTCAGGAGCAGCTGAGTGCAACTCAGCCGTAGGCCTCAGCATATCATGTGCTGGGAATATGAAGAGAAGGGCACTGATGTATATGTGTGTGATATATACGTGTATCTATGTATATTGTGAGCGTTGCGCTCACAGTCTGCTTGTGGACTTCCTGGAGACATCTCGACAGCCACTATAAGAACAGAATGCTGGTCTAGATAGGTCTCTGGTCTGATCTTCTCATGTTCCTATGACTGCTATCAGGTTGACTTTGACTTACGGTTACTCTTGGAACGTGAGATCTCATCTGCTGCCCTGCTCAGGTCTTGCCAATTCAGAGCATGGTTTCCTTGACTGAATCAATCTACTTATAGTGTGGTCCCCCTCTTTTCCTACTGCTCTCCACTTCCAATGAGTCACCTTATCTCATGATACGTCCAAAATATGACAGCCTCAGTTTAATCTTCTTGGCTTCTGGTGAGAGCACAGGTTTGATTTGCTCTAGGACACATTTGTCTTTTTTGATAGACCGGGGCATCTGCAGAATTCTCCTCCAGCACCATGTTTCAAACAAATTGCTTTTCCTCCTGTCAGCTTTCTTTACTGCCCAGCTTTCATACCCATATATGGAAATCGGGACAACCATGGCCTGGGTGACAGCCAGCATGGCACAGTGATTTGAATGTTGGACCACAACTTGGAGAGCATGGTTCAGTTCCCTGCTCCACTATGGAAACCCATTGGTTGACCTTGGGCACACTCTCAGCCTCAGAAAACTCCGTAAGTTCAACTTAGGGTTGCCAAAAGTTGGAAACATTGTGAAGACACACACAACAACAACAATAACATGGCCTGAACTACTCTGAATTTGGAAATGATATGTCCTCCCTTTTGAGGACTTTATCTAGAACCATCACGGTTGTCTTTTCAAGTCTGCTTCTAATTTCTTGACCACAGCCCCCCTTTTGGTTAATGACTGAGTCAAGACACAGGAAATCTTCAACTATTTCAGTGTCTTTGTTGTCTACTTTAAAGTTACATAAATCCTCTGTGGTTGTGATTTTTGTCTTCTTAATATTCAGCTATAATCCTGCTTTCACGCTTTCTTCCTTAAGTTTTATCAGTAGTCGTTCCAAGCCTTTGCAATTTAATTTGATACAAAGGTCACCTATCAGTCTGTTCTTTGGTTTTAGAGTTTTTTAATGTCCCCTCATGAGGGTTTCTACTAAAAAGCAGTTTCAATGTCTTTTATGTACATAAATAGGCTTATGGTACTGCTTCCTGGTGCTGTAGTAGTTGCTGGTGCCAATGTCAATGGGGAGGTGAAACAACCCTGCGTTTTTAGTCTGAACTTTAAAGGATCTATCCAAGGTGTTGAACTAGTTCTGGCACAGCAGATGGCTCATTTAAAATTCAGACTAAAATCCAAAGTAGATTCAGTGCCCTGGAAGCCACCAGCTGCCTGCTGTTCCAGTGTAATGAGAGACAGAGAGAGCATTGAGCCACTCACTCCACGTTATTGAGAATTTTATATATACTTCCACCCTGTTTAGTCTTCCTCATGGTTTTCTATTTATTTTCATCCATTTGAAAACCACATTGACACATCTCTCCATAATGGTGCTAGAGCAATGTTGGTTGCCATTCCTGGACCTTTTCAATTTCTGTTGTGTCTTTTTCCAGATCTACAATAACCACCATATCTATGCATGCATAAGTTGGGGGAAGATTTGGAGGTCAAAATTATGCATTTTGACATGACCAGTGGATAAGTCAAGGGTCATTCTATAAAGAGGGAAAAACACCCGCACCGCTTCAGGAGGCCAGCTGTTATTTTTTTAAAATAAGAGATAAGGTACAGTACTTACATTGACTCATGGATAAGCTGACCCAGGTTTTTGGGTCAATTTTTTGACTAAAATTTCTAGACTTACACACGAGTATACATAATACTTGCTCTACATCATTCACACTTTTATATACCTGGGTTCCATTCCTCCTTGCCTGTCTTTAATCTAAACTATAACATTCATACCACTAGTGACTGAGCCACCACAACCAATTATATCTACCTCCCCTTTCCTAGACCTACTTGAATCAGTCTCTTGTGTCTTCTAAGACAAATACAGTTTCTGGTGTCTGGCCTTGCTCCTGCACAGTGAACCTCAGCTGCGGTGAAGGGAATAAATGCCTTTGCTTGCATGTAGGAAAAAGGTTAGGGAAGGTGGGGAAGGCCATTAGCCTTTTGCTGCACAATGCCAGGCACAGAGAAAAGCTCACAGGCATATCCTCTGTCTCAAATTCTTCCCGGGGCACATTTTCTTTTTATGTGTGCAAGGGATGTAGAGAGGTTTCCTAGGAAAGGTCTCCCTTGTTGATGGCTGTCTGGGTGCCAAGGCAAGACAAAATGGTGGCTGGCACTCAGAAATTAGATGCTTTGCCCAGGTGTGGCTCAGGAGGAGGTGAGGCTGGGATCCCCTGCCATAGGCAAAACCCACTCTAGGCTTCTCCTTCCTGTAGATCTTGCAAGCTTGACAAAATGATTCAGACGCTATGCCCCTTCCCCAGATTGCCTTCATGCCCATTTCACCAACCAGCTGACCCACAAGCAGTTCCAGTCCATCTCTCGAACCTTGCCTGCCCTGTCTCTGTGACATCACAAGGCTCCACTCCCATGACATCACCCCTGTGACATCATAATGACCCACCCCCAGTCTCAAGTTTTGGCCCTGAAATCTCAAGGAATGGGATTGCAGCTGATCTAGCAACCAGACAGTTCTGCCATCAAAAATCCTTGCCACTGCTCTGTGCCTTCCCTCGCATCTGCTGCCTGACGTGGCTGCCTCACTTTGCCTAATGAATCAGCCTCAAACTGATCTTTCGAGATATTTTTTCACCCAGGAACAGTTGGAAACTAAAATAAAGTCAATGTTATGAAACAAAAATAAAATTAAAAAAAATAGATGGAACTCTCCAAGACACACTATATGTGCTACAATATCCAATATTTTCTGCGTGGCTGAGGCAGACTGTCGTGTTATCATAACAATCTGATTTCATTCTCCTTTTTTTTTAAGAGTTCCTTTGAACATACTTTCAGCCCTTGTAATCATTACAGCAGTAAACACCTCGCTTTGTTTGATGACGAGGAGGACGATTTTGGGGCTTGATGACCTCTGAAGATCTGGTTCCTGACCAAGCCGGACCATTCTGCCTTGTTCGAAGTCAGTTGGTCTTTTTTAGCTGGAGTGACAGATCTTGCACAAGGGACACGGAGGTGGTTGGGACTCGCCTATAGCAGCTGGTGGCCTCTTTATCCAGGAACTGCCATGAGTGGCTGGCATCATCGGGCAGCTGCTGAGGTCCACATCCTTACAGGGGACTCGATTCTGCCTCTGAGCAATACCGAGCCTTCTCCTCCTCCTCTTAGCTGTTGGTGCCATCTCTGAGCACTGAAGCAATGCAGCAGCACTGTCCACTTGGCTCTTCCTCTGCGATATGATCCAGACTGTCAAATGGATCCTGGGTACAGTGGAGACGTAGAGCACAGCTCAGAACTATTAGCTTCCAGAGTTCCCAGAATCCTCCGGGCAGCATGCTGACTAGGAGATTCTAGTCCAATTGGTATCTTTTCCAAGCTCTACGGTAGAGCTGGGTTGTTGTGGAATCCTCACGTGTGTATCCGCACTACATAGCCTATCTTGACGTCATTCCATTATTAGCTGCCATGGTTCTCTTTCCTACCAAATCCTGGGATTTGTAGTTTCCTTGGAGAGTTCTAGTCCATTCCGCTGAGTTAGAATGTCCAAGGTACCCCAAGTGCCTGTCTGTACTACGGAGTCAAACTGATTTGATCCTTGACTCTTCTTTTCTTGGATACTTTTAAGCATATCACCAAACTACACATCCCAGGATTCCATGGGATGGAGCCATGACAGCGAAAGTAGCAAGAAACTGATACAAGTGTGTAGTAGAGATACACATTCAGTGTCGTTCTTCAGATGTGATAACTGGTCCCCTGAAGAAACATGACAGGTGGGTGTCAGGGTCATAAAAGTGAAGCAAGCAGGGAGGGATTATCTGTATTTTAGTGGCCTTTTTTGCATGACGACGTCTCCCATGTCCTCCCATCGCAATCCTGGCAGCGCCTCTACCAGGACAGAAGTGTGTCCTCAACACTCCCCTCTCCAGCTGACCGGCTGCCGGCGGAAGGGCGTGCTGGGGACACGCTCGTTCCTTCCACACTGCAGCCAGTCTTCTTCTCACGCTGCAGCGGGGAAGGAAGAGCACTTCCGGCCCTTCTTCATGGCTGGCAGTGACGGAAGGCTCACCCAATCAGGGGCCACTGATGGAGTTTTTCCAGCAATGATATACCCCGTGATCACACCAACTGGGGATACAAGAAGGGCGAGAGAGCAGCGATATCAGGCAGAAGCATCGTCACAGGCCCACTCGCAGTTGCCGTCCCCTGGCGTGTGTGTGCAAGAGAGGGAGAGAAAGAGAGAGAGAGAGGGGTTTCCACTTTAAGCTACAGATGGCAATAAGCCGCCATTTTAAGATGCCCATCATTCCTGGCAGGACCACCTCAACCCTATTTTGCCCCCGAAGCAAAGGACAAAATGGCAGCCTGCTTTTGGCAGCTGGGCTTCTATCAACACAACCAAGAGATTATAGGGACCCATTTTGAGAATGAAGGCACAAACATCGTTCTGTCCTCTTGGAGGGGGAGGATCATGGGATTCAACAGGAACAGTCGGTGCTGACACTGATCACACACACTACACATATACACGTACACAGAGCATCTTCTGCCTGTGGTCTCTGCCTTGTTTGCCAACTAGGAGCAGCCACGACGCCTAGAACGATTGAAGAAATCTCTGTCCAGGACATTATGAGCAATTGTGAAATTTAAAAACGCACCAAGCTCCCAAAGCTCTTCTCCAACCTGCCCCTGTCAACTCTCTAGGGGACTCTGGGAATTGCAGTCCAATCTGTCTGGAGGGCTCAAGGTTGTAGAAGGCTGGAAGGACTGGTCTGTTAATCTATCATTTCATTCCCCTGCAAAATACCTCTGATGCAAGATGGTTTATTACAGAAGTGGACAGCTTTAGGGGTTAGGAGCATGTAATGGACCCCCAGAAGCCCTTGGAGGGCTGTATTCTCAACAAATGGGGGGAAAATTCTGCCATGTCTTTTGCTTCTCCAAGTTATTTTAGGCCCATGAGAGCTTGCTCTCTAACATTTCACAGGTGAAAACCTGGGTAAATGTGGCCAAGCAACATGATGCAGTCAAGATGGCAAAGGTTATAAATGAGGAAGAACACACAAGCTAGGTGTGGCTGTAGCAGTGTGCATTTACTTGAGGCTACTGGAAAGGCTCGTATTCTGCCCCTCCTCTCTGCTGCATTGAATACAAACTGCTTTTGCACTTTGAACACAGTTTGCAACAATGGAAGTAAGCTGAGGATGAAAGGGGAAGGTGGGAGGAGGAAACGGAAACTGGGTCTTTTAGAAGCAGCTGAAAAAGTGGGAGAACAGAGAATTACTCAGGACTGTCCCTTCCAAATCATGACACTTAGAACATCTGGGAGAGGCATTGCCCTCATTCCCCAGGCAGCATTTTGGGGGGGGAGGATGACCCTTGGGAGGCCCAGGGGAGAGAAGTCACATGAAACTACAAATCCCGTTTTGCCCACCCTGGTATATTAAGTAAACCCCAAAATCAAAAAGTGTCACAAGGTTCACCTTCATTTCAGTCCTTCCTAAAAAAGCAAGTATGGTATAGTGATTTAAGCATTCAGCTACAGCTCTGGAGACTGAAGTTCAAATCCCTGTTTGGCCATGGAGACACACTGGAGGATCAACAAGTCACTCTCTCTCGGCCTCAAAGGAAGGCAAGGATAAATCCCCCATTAACAAATCTTGCCAGGAAAACTCCATTATAGATTTGCCTAAGGTAAATCACAAATGACTTGAAAGCATACCCCCATACAACTTTGCAAATGGCCACAGCCTTCAATGGACCACAGTTGAAAATTAAATATAAATATTATATATATATATATATATAGAGAGAGAGAGAGAGAGAGAGAGAGAGAGAGAGAGAGGCTACAGGTAAAGGTGAATTTCAGGACAGGCAAAGCAGGTTAGCCTACCTGGCTGAACTGTTTAGCTATGAACATGTGTTTGTGTGTGTGTGTTAAAACTCCCCTTTAAAAGCTCTGGGTATAGATATGCTTTGCCATGCAAATCCACAGCGTTGTTTTATGGACCTAGTCTTAGTAATGATCAATTTTACATAGATAAAGCATCTAAAGATCACACAAGGCATGGGAAACTGCCCAGCACCAGATTCAAATAGGAACTTGGAGCTTTGGGGAGAGCAACTGGCTCTTCAAAATTCATTTTTGTTGAGAGCCAAAAAAAGAGGAAATGCTTGCTTGCTTGTTTCACAAATGTAAGACCCCGACGTTGGTTGGAATCTGAAAAAGTAGCTTAACCGAATCTCAAACTATACGTCCATCTAGGTCCATCTATCTTTCCCACCAGCTCCTCCCTTTTAACTCAAGTTTGACAAACCCTTTCTTTCTAAGGACAGCATTCTCTCACTCTTGGAGATAAATGAGTTGTGTGCAATTTTATACATGGCAGAATTCTTATTACTTGATCCCTTATAAAGCCTCACCTAGAATACTGTGCTCAGTTTTAGGCACCACAACTCAAGAAGGATATTGACAAGCTGGAATATGTCCAAAGGAGGGTGATCAAAATGCTAGAAGGCCTGGAAACCAAGAAGCCCTATGAGGAGTGGCTTAGGGAGCTGGGCATGTTTAGCCTGGAGAAGAGAAGGTCAAGAGGCGACATAATAGCCATGCTTATATATTTGAAGGGATGTCACAGGGAGGATGGAGGTGTTGTTTTCTGCTGCTCCAGAGGTGAGGATTTGATCTCACTGAAGTTGGCCACCTTTCCTATATGCTAATAGAGAAGTGTGGAATATTATGCAGTCAAAACAACACCACCCACACAGGGGAGGAAAGTATCAGCAGGCTCAGGAGGAACCTCCAGGATGCCAGAAGTCTCAAAACAATTTTGGAAGGGAATAAAACCCAGGCTGGTGGTGGAGTAGGGCAAGACAAAAACAGTAAGAACTGAGCATGCTCAGTGGCCAAGGAATGCCATCTGACTGTTCAGAATTGTGGAATGGGAGGCAAGGAATGGAATGGAGTGTCCCAGAAGGGACCACAGCTGCCTGTCTGGCTGGAACTCCAAACAGGAGCGCTCCACTGGCCAAATACATTTTCTTGCCTTGTCAGGGTCAGGCTCGTGCACAGATCAATAGAATTGCATAAAATTGCCCCATTTAGTGATTTTTACCATTCCAAAATCCAGGGAGACAATCTGGATGTGGAGAAGTTTGAAGCATTGCTGTTTGTTAATATGCCACTTGAGTGCCGTTCTTTTAAGCGAATGTTGTCAAAGGCCAGCAGGCTCCTTGACAAGGTGGCAAATCACGCAAGAATTACTGAGGTCGCTACCAGTTTAAATGGGACATTAAGGCACATCACACATCCCGCTGCAGTTCATGAGAGTGAAGTTCACACTGTGGCCCCATCTCCCCTTACAGGAACTAAAGCCACACTCACAAGAGGCAAGTTCAGCATGTAAAGCAGGACAGGGAAAAAGTGGGCAGGAAGCCGGACAAAAGCAATGACCTTTGCCTAGGGTTCCCAGGTCTCCAGGTCTGGCCTGGAATCAAAGCGCCTGGCCCCTCTTCTACAGTCTTCGAGGTGAGGGGGAGGAATCTCGGGGCAAGAGCACCACCTTGAAAAGTGTATCTGTCTGTCTGTCTCTGTGTTTTCCTCATGAATTAGATTTGGTGTGGGGTTTTTTTTTTGAATGACACATTCTGTGCAACTTTGCTTGATGCTTAAGGCGCCATGTTTAATGTCATCCACAGGGGCTGCCTTTGTAAGACCACCCTCATAACATCACCTGGGCCCACCTCCTGTGACATCACCAGGGGTGGTCCCAAAGTCTCAAGCGTTGGTACTGAAAGCTCCAGGCCTGAGACATTCCTGACTTAGCAGATCTACCTTTTTCTCATTACTAAGGCGATGCGTTTGTTTTGGCTGTGATGTGTCTTTACGTCGTCTCTGACTTCTGGCAATCTGATCCTATGGTTTTCCTGGCAAAATTTCGTCAGAGGACATTTGCCCTTGCCTTCCTCTGAGGCACAGAGAATGTGAGCTGCCCAAGTCACCCAACGGGTTTCCACGGCCAAGCAAGGGTTCAAACTCTGGTCTCCCCAAGTCCTAGCCCAACAAGTAAACTGCTACATAACTGGAACACAAGTGCACTATGGGATACACCGCGTATCAACATCCGTAATGCTGCATCCTCTAATGTGGGAGCGGGAACCATGCAGCCCTCTAAGATGTTGTTGGACTACATGTCCCAGCAATGCTAGCCAGCATAGCTCATAGTGAAACACAGTGAGAGTCTGCAGTCCAACAACACCTGGAAGGCCAAATAATTCCCACCCTGCCTTTTCAGTCGTTACTTAGTAGTTAGCCAGATCCCTGGAAAATCAACGTGTGTGTGTGTGTGTGTGCGCGCGCACATGCGCGTGGTGCTAGTCCTCATGGACATATAGTCCACAGATATAACTCCAGTACTGAGAAGGACAGGAAACCTGACCTCTCCACATCTTTGGCCTTGATTTCTAGAAATCCTACCCATGAACAACATGAAGATGACTGCCCCCCCCCCAAATATGTGTCATCCATAGAATGCATTGAACCAGCACCCTAGCTGCATGGTTTGCTGGTTGTTCCCCTCCAAGGTTGGAAAAGTTACCTTTTTGGACAACTCTGAGCATACCCCAGCCAACATGGCCACCTTTTAGTACTTCCAAAAAGTCATTTTCCTGCCTCTGGTCTCCACTCTTTATCTATCAGCAAAATAGCGGCCAATAAAGGAACAGGGAGAAGAGATGCAGGATTTCTGCTTTTTGTGGTTGCTGTGCCTTCTTCATAACACCAGATTCAGAGGCTGGATTGGCCAGAAAACCATAGCAGGCTCCTATCATTCCAGCTGGCTACCTCTCCTGTCCAAAAGTGAGAGACTGAGAACGGATTCAGAGGCCCACTGGTGAACACTCCCTCTTGGCACAGATGTTTGCTGGGCTCTGTCTAATCCTCCCCACCCCGCATTTATACATCTAGCCACTCCTGCCTTCCTGCCCTTTACTCCAGTCCAAATGAACAAGCACGAGAGGTGGAGATCAGGAAGGAGGGGTGGAGGAGGAAACTTCAGTAGCCTCCTGTATGATCCAACACCTTGGCACCGTATGCCAGGCGTTCCTGCCCACTCCTCCCTCCCTCCTTCCCTCCCCCCCAGCCGCTAAATTGCAGGGTGACGTTGCCAAGAGCCAGCCCTGGCCTCCGTATTTGTATTCCACCCAATCCGGCAAGGGTTTGGGCGACAGATTTTTCTTGCCCTTTGTTCCCGGTAAGTGGAAGCAGGTGTTTTCTTCCACAGCTAATCTCCTGTACGCTCCTATCACACCGCTTTGGCGTTCCAGATGGGTGATGGGAGACAGGTTTGAGGGCGGACTGGAGGGGGGGGCAGCTGTTGAGAGGAGGCAAGGCTCCAGTCGGCTCCATGTGGAAGCTGTGAAAAACAATCCAGTCACAAAGGTGTTTCGGGTGTTTCGGAAAACAATTCCTTCGTTTTCAGTCCCTCCTCCATGTCATTCTCGCTCCTCTCCATTTTCTCCTAACAACTTTCCCCCCAAAATGAACTTGAAATAAACGGAAGGAGATTTGAGTCAGTTTTCAGCTCAGATTGCTTTGGAGAATCCATTTTCTTCAGTTCCACCAGCCAGGTGTGAAGTATCAATGGCAAAAAGTATTTCTGGGCATACACAGATTGCACTTCCTCACCACGTCCCCAAAATCATAGAATCATATTATCTTAGAGTTGGAAGAGACCCCAGGAGCCATCCAGTCCAGCCCCATTCCGCCACGTAGGAACACCCATCAAAGCATTCACAACAGATGGCCATCCAGCCTCTGCTTAAAAACCTCCAAAGAGGGAGATTCCACCACACTCCATGGAGGCAGCACATTCCACTACCAGACAGCTCTGACCATCAGGAAGTTCTTCCTGAGGTTTAAGTGGAATCTCCTTTTCTGCAGCTTGAACTCATTGCTCCTTGTCCTGGTCTCCGGAAGAGTGGGAAACAAGCTTGCTCCCTCCTCAACATGACATCTCTTCAAATATTTAAAAATGGCTATCATGTCCTCTCTTAACCTTCTCTTCTGCAGACTAAACATGCCCAGCTCCCTAAGCCACTCATCATAGGGCTTCATGGCTTCCAGACCCTTCACCATTTTGGTCGCCCTCCTCTGGACACACTCCAGCTTGTCCATATCCTTCTGTCCCATAATTTAGGAACAAGGAGAGTCGGAGCAGCTAGTGTCTTGCTGCTCAAAGGGGTAGTTTGATCTGGTCAAGTCTGAACTTTAAATGAGCTGTCTAAGGTGCTGCACTTCTTTGTGGGATATAATCCAGCACCTTGGATAACTCCTTTAAAGTGTGGAGTGAAACCCAGAGCAAATCTGCTGTCCCACTGATGCAGTAGCCACCACCACCACTGGCAGAAAGGGACTTGGTTAAAAGAGCAGGAGTTCAGACTTTCGAGCAAACCAGCAGAAAAGGTACATTTTAAGCACAGAGGGAAAAATTAAGCTTAGCCTTTCAGCAATGCATCAGAAGTGAGGGAACCAAAAACTAGGCTTTTAAAAAACCTATTTCCAAATTCAGCGGAGACAGCAAGAGGGCAAAGGTGATTAATGAGGAAGAAAACACAGAACTACTATTTTAAGCAGAGAAATCTTGGGATGTATGTACAGAGTTTGGGAAAGACAAGACTCTGCCCCCTCCTCTCCTTCTCTTCCTGCTGAGTTAACTGGACAATCTATTTCTGCACTTTGAATCCAGTTGGCAGCAACAGAGTAAAGCTGAGGACAATGGAGGAAAGAGGGACCAGGAGAGAGAAACTAGGACATTTGAAGAGCAGTTGAGAAAGTGAGATAGAGTAGATTAACAGGGGCTGTCCCTGCCACACTGGGACAGCTGGAAGGTTAATTTAGGCTAAGATCGTGGCACCTGGACCCTTTTCCCTAGTCCTCAGGATGAGAGGGAAGAATCTCAGGGGAAGAGCACTGCCTTGAAAAGTGAGTGTATATAAATGTTTTCCTCATTTATTGGACTTGATTTTTTAAATTCAAACCGCATGTTCTGAGCAACTGTGAATGATGCTTAATGTACTGCGCTTAACAATGGCCCTTTCCACACCTTACCATCTTCTGGCACTGGGGTGCGGGGATCGCACGAGCAGCCTTGGGCAAGAGGCTCTTGTGTCCCTGCTGCTTCAGCTCTGCACGAGCTGCCTGCTCACACGAGAGCCCCACCTCTTCCTTCTGCAGTGCAGCCTGGGAGTTTCCCAGGCTGCGCTGGGGCAGGAAGTGCAACCGGCGCAGCTCTGGAGGCTCCGCACACCAGGTAAGTGCGGGCAGGGCCCTGGAGCAATGCACGATTGCGCGCCATTTTTGGCTTCTAGTTGAAAATGAAAAGGTGCGCGATCGGCGCCTGCCAGCCCCTGGAGCATCACGTGATTGTGAGTGTGTCGTGTGGATCGCTCCCCACAATCGTGCGATGCTCCAGGCTCTCTTTTGCATGGAAAACGCCGTGCAAAAAGGGCCAATATCACAAGGGCTGCCCTTTATGTTGCTGTTAAGTGTCATCAATTTAGCTTTGACCCATGGCAACCCTATGAGTCAGAGGTTGCACTGATCAGGTCTTGCAGATTCAGGGATTTTTTTTTTAATCCTGCTGGCTATTTGCCATAATAAATTTTCTTCAGAATTGAGGGATGTGTCTTCCTTGACTGAGTCCATCCATCTGTACTGTAGTCTTCCTTTTTTCCTACTGCCTTCTACCTTATTATTTTTTTCTAGTGAGTTGGGTCTTCTCATGATGTGACCACTGTACAACAGCCTTAGTTTAGCCATCTTGGCTTCTAGGGGACGTTTAGGCATCATTTGTTCGAGGACCTTTTGTCTTTGTAGCAGTCCTGAGTATCCGCAGAACTCTCCTCCGGCACCACATTTCAAATGAGTTGATTTTCTTCCTATCAGCTTTCTTCACTGTCCAACTTTCCAGTTACGGACGGACGGGGGCGGGGGGGGCAGTTCACCCCAGGCGGCGATGTCTTGGGGGCATCCTGGCCTGTAGGCACACCCCCACGCACCCTAGCCATGTCCCCGCATGCCCTGGCCATGCCCCCATGCACCACAGCCACGCTCCCATGCACAGTGGCCACGCCCCTCACACTGTAGCCCCACCCCTCCCACCCCCCTTCCACACACACCAAGCTCCGCCACTGCAACTTTCACAACCATACATAGAAACTGGAAACACAACGGCATGGACAATCCTAACTTTAGCATTCAATGATGTATCTTGATACTTTAGGATCTTGTCTGGTTCCTTCACAGCTGCCCTTCCAAGTCTAGTCTTCTTTGGATTTCTTGACTGTAGTCTCCATTCCGATTAATGATTGAGCCAAGCCTTAATAATAAACCCACCTTGTGTGACGTCATAAACTGTCATCCCTAGCTCTCAGGTTTTGGCCCTGCAAGTTTAGGGCTTGGGGTGAGGAGCTCAGCTCAGGAGAACAACTTTGAGGGGAAGAGTGTCGTCGTTCCCCCGTGACCTGCCTTCTGAGGTGATCAGCCCACTCAACTTTATGGAAAGACCTGCCCTGTTTATATTATCCAACATACCCAGGCTGACTTCCAGGGCCCAGCCTGCTCTGTTTTGGCAGCAGAACTCCACGCTGTTGCCTCCAGCTCATTGCGTGACACTATTCAAATTGCCTTTCCCTGTTGCCTGTTGCCAGAAAGAGAATTAACTAGAGAGTTGTGCCACTGGTTCTGCTACCAGGAGAGTCCTTTTTTTCCTCCTCCTCCTCCTTTTTCTTCTCCCTTTCCAAGCAACTGGCTTGTTTGGCTCTGCTAATGACTTGCAGGAGGCTGAGTCATGCAGCACACAACAGCCCTGGGTGAATAGATCTCTCCTGCACCTACCGTGCAAATTTCCCTGGGCATGTTTGAAGCTCAGCTTTTTCTCTGATAGCCACCTTTCTTTAAACGTGATGTTTGGGTAGACATAAGACAGAAACCAGTTAGCAGCCTCTATGAATTCAAGAGACTGAATTATCTGAATTCAATAGGCATTCCTCCTGTTCTCTTTTTCTTGAAATAATAGAATGCAGAGTCATCAAGTGAAACTGACTGACCAGGAGATTCAGAGTAGACAGATGGAAAGTCTTGTTCTCAGAGGAAGGATGTGGGTTCCTTGATAATTTTGTCTTCACATGAAAGGACGAATAATGGCTGATGTTTTCTCCTTGCTTCAGGAGAAAACAAATATTTTTTCACTCTATTCTCTCCAAGTTCAACCATGCCAAAGTATTCTGGAAGACTCTTCTGTACAGAAAAATGTGGGATTTGTTTAAAAAAAAATGCATTTTTTATGTGAAACCCACCACTACCACATATTTCCTGTTATCTACACAGGCAAGACATTTTCCAAAAACGTGTTTTTGGCAGAAAAAAAAGCTACACATTTTTCTGGGCAGAAAAATCTTCCAGGACATTTTGGGATATTTAAATACTGGGACAAAACTGCTCAAACGGCTCTAGTATTTTCCCTACCTGTCAAGAAACTCTTTTTGACCAGGAAAGGAACAACAGGGAATATTCTTTCCACAGTTCTCTTACAGCACAGAGCAATTTAGGAAATGCCTTGCCATGGGTTTAGATTGCTGGCAAAGAAATTAGACAAAGAGGCACTGGCAGCAAGGAAGGATCATAGAATCATAGAGCTGGAAGAGACCACATCGGCCATCGAGCCCAGCCTCCTGCCACGGAGGAACACACACTCAAACCACCCCCAGCAAAGGGCCATCCAGCCTCGGTTTAAAAACCTCCACAGAAGGGGACTCCACCACACTCCTAGGCAGTATATTCCACTGTTGAATGGCTCTAACTACCAGGAAGTTCTTCCTTATGTTTAGGTGAAATCTCTTTTCCTGTCTTTTAAATCCATTGCTCCGTGTCCTAGTCTCCACAGCAGCAGAAAACAAGCTTGCTCCAGGAGGAGGAGGGGGGCAGAATCTTCCTATATTTACTAATAATCAAATGTCTATAAATAATTCTTGAGTTCAGAGTTAATATGTATTCAATATTGATTGCTGGAAGGAAAATTAGAGGAGGGCTATGGCATGGGCGGGAGAACTAGGCCTTCCAGAGCTTGTTGGACTGAAAAGCCCGTCTTCTCTCATCATTGACGATGGGAGCTAAGAGCTATTTGTTGTTGTTGTTGCTGTGCATCTTCAAATTGTTTCTGACTTATGGTGACCTGAAGGAGAACCTATCATGGGTTTTCTGGGGCTGGGAGTGGGTGACATCTCCAAGGTCACCCAGTGGATTTCCATGGCTGATCAGGGAACTGAACCTGGGCCACTTCCGCACTACATGCTTATAGCGCTATGATTCCACTTTCAACATCCTATGGAATCCTGGGGTTTGCAGTTTCAGGAGGGGCCAGCTGGCCCCTTCCGAAACTGCAAACCCCAGGATTCCATAGGATGTTGAAAGTGGAATCATAGCGCTATAAGCGTGTAGTGCAGAAGTGGCCCAAGTCTCCAGGGCTGTAATCCACCACTCAAATGACTTACACCAGGCTGGCTCTCTGACAGGAGCTGCAATCCTATAACTTAGGGCAACTTGGGAATTTTGTCTGTAGGAAAAGGTGAAAGCAGGAAAGAACAAGCTTTGGCGCTCCAAATATGGTTGGATAGGAGCTATTTTTGGAGGCCCACAACTTGTTCATTCCTGCTTTTGCCTTTTCTCACAGACAAAATCCTCCAGGTCCCCTAAGCTTCTTTTGATGGCCCTTTTCTTCACCCGCTCCCAACTCAATCTCATCCCCTCATGCACACATTCTCCTTTACTTTATCCAAACTCGAGTCACAGGCTCTAAGAATCAAAGCTAATTCTTCAACATTGACATTTTGTGTTGGACACACATCTTCTCAGAGCCTGGAAAGTAACTTATTGTGTAATTCATTATAAAGAATCCTCCTTGAATTTAATTAGTCCCCACTGCCATTTTGTTATCGTTATGTTGAATTTCATTACTGGAGGTGGGGGGAGAGAGATTCCTTAGGACTGATAAATGAATGGCACAAAACCTGATAAATTCCATTCAAACTACTCCAAAATCGCCTTTAAACTTAACTAGAAAAATTGTATGCGTCTTCCGGTCGCATGGCGCACGCGAGAGGTCGCACGCAGTGAGCTCCACAACTCCGTGCTATCTCCTGCTGGAATCCAGCCGCTTTTTTCCATTGGATAAGCGGCTAGACACCCCCCTGGTAAAGGGGGTGCGGAAGATTGCTCGAAGTGGGCTCCGTAACTGGTGCCGAGCTCCTTCTGACAAGAAGGAGCGGGAAGCGTCAGGGGGGCCGAAGGGCTACGACGGATCCAGCAGGGACGCCGTATTCGCGGCACAAGAGCCACCACCGACTTTTTAAAAAAGAAGACACGATTGGAGGCAGTAAACATCTGATCTAGTTTTTATTCTGTTCATACTGCAACAATTTGGAACTAGCAGCAGTGAACAGGAGTGGCAATACGAAGTGACCCAGCAGACTGTGAGTACGAAATGGTGGATTTTTTTTTTTTTTTTAGAAGACTATAACATTCTGAAGATAGACTGTATACTAAGAACGTAATGGATTTCACTAGCAGTTTTTTTAAGAAGACATGGTAAATGACATTTGATGAGACTTGTTTTGATTAAAAGAGCATAAGTGGAGAGTTACAGAGACGGGATTGAAGTTTCTGCTTTTTTTTGTCTTTGCTTGATGAAGAGACTGGACTGAGAAAACGGTTACCCTTGGTTCAAACTTAAGTTTTTGCCTTTTGGTTTTTCTTGCCCTCCGCTTTGACTGAATTGACTACACAGCAAAAGCAAAAACAGAGATAATTAACTATTTTAATGAGAACTTGACGTCGGAACTGTCGATGAAAACCATTTGGGACGCAAGTAAAGCTGTGATGCGTGGTAACTTTATCAGAGATTAGAAAAGAAAAGAGAAACACTGAGCAGCGAATTTTGGAAAAGATGAAAGAAACTGAATGACAGATGAGACAAAATTCATCGGATAAACAGATTAGATTACAGATGAAGGTACAGCAAGCTGAATTAAATCAACTTAATTTGGAAGAAATAGAGCAACAGATAAGGAGAACGAAATATAATTTCTTTGAACAAGCTAATAAACCTTCAAAACTTTTGGCAGGTTTGCTGCGTAAAAGAAGGGCCAGAAATATCATAACCGAGATTAGAACAGGAGAACAAAGAATTACAAAACAAGAGGGAATAAAACAAGTTTTTTACAATTACAACATGAAACTGATGAGTAAGATCTCAAAGGGGAAAAAACAACAAGAAGTGGAAGAATATTTGGAGAAAATGAATAAAATGAGATTTAATGAAGACCAAAGATCAATCTTGAACAAATCTATTACTATGATGGAAGTAGTTGAGGATATTTGGAATTTGAAGAACAACAAAGCTCCAGGACCCGATGGCTTTACTGCAAGATATTATAAGATTATGGAACATGAGATTTCAATACCTTTGCAAAGTACTATAAATGAAATAATAAAGGAAGGAATACCAGGTACTTGAAAAGAAGCTAATGTTGTGCCGATCATTAAAAGAAGGAAGAGATCTGAGAGATGTAAAGAATGATAGACCAATATCACTTTTGAATACAGACTACAACATTTTTGCTTCAATTCTAGCAGCGAGGCTTAAAAAAGTGCTGTTAGAGGTAATTGATGAGGATCAGAATGGCTTTCTACCAAAAAGATCTTTGAGAAATAACATCAGAACGGTCTTAAATGTAATTGAATATTATGAAAAGCATAATGAACGGAAAATGGCCATGATATTTGTAGATGCGGAGAAAGCTTTTGACATGATCAGTTGGCCATTCATGAAGACGGCGGTTAAACAGATGCAGGCAGGAGAAAAATTTGTTGCATGGATTGAAGCAATTTATAGCCAACAACAAGCTCAACTGGATATAAACGGTGAAAGAACACAAATGATAGAACTGCACAGAGGGATGAGACAAGGGTGTCCCTTGTCTCCTCTGCTGTTTATCTTGACAATGGAAATATTTAACAATGCTATAAGAGAAGATAAAGAAATAAGAGGAGTCCAAATTAAGAAATATCAATACAAGTTAAAAACTTTCGCTGATGATTTAGTCTTATTATTGGATGATCCAGGGAAATGTATTGAAAAATTGACTACTACAGTTCAAGAATATGGAGAATTCTCTGGTTTTAAAGTTAATAAGGAAAAAACAGTCTTCTTAACCAAAAATATGACTAAAAGAGAAGAGATGGAATTAGTACAAAAAACAGGATTTAATAGAGAACAAAAGGTAAAATATCTAGGTATTTGGATAGCCAAAAGAAACAATGAGTTATTTCAAAATAATTATGAAAAAAATGGAAAGAAATAACAAAAGACTTGGAAAGTTGGACTTCCATGTGTTTGTCAATGATGTGGAGGATAGCTGCAATAAAGATGAATGTTCTGCCAAAAATGAACTTTTTGTTCCAAAATCTTCCTATAATAATGAACATGAAAAATTCATACAATGGAAGAGAGAACTAACCAAGTTTATATGGCAAGGGAAAAAACCTAGGATAAAATGGAATACTATGACAGATCTAAAAAGTAGAGGAGGAATGGGACTACCAGACTTTGAAATATACTATAAGGCAGCAGCTTTTACGTGGATAAAAGACTGGGTAGACCTACAAGATACGAGAATGTTGGCATTGGAGGGAGCAGACCTGAGGATGGGGTGGCATGCCTATATGTTTTAGGATAAAGCAAAAATAGATAAAGATGTTACACATCACTATATCAGAAAATCGCTCTTGAAAATTTGGGATGATTATAAAACTAAAAACATACGGCAGCTCCCCACCTGGGTCTCACCACAAGAGATTTTTTTTGGCAGATGGACTGATATAGATAAATGGTTGCGATATGATGATGTAATTGAGAGATCAACGTCCAACAATCTTAAGATTAAAACAAGAGAAAAATTAGAACAAGAGGGAGTAACATTAAACTGGTTCCCTTACAGACAGTTAGCAGAAAAGTTTCAGATGGATATAAAAACATACAGAATTGAACTAAAAGAGAAAACTGGAGTAACTAAATGGCTGTTCGAAAATCCGGCTCATTTACTAGCCCAAATGCATCAAGAAATACTACACCAGGAGAGGCAAGAAGAAACAGTAACGGCAACAATGATTTCATGGGCTCAAAATATCGGACATTGAATTCAATTAGAGTCTTGGGAGCAGAGCTGGAAAAAAACACAGAAATTTAGAGTAGCTCAGAATTTGAAAGAGATCTATTATAAGTTATTTCATAGATGGTACATGACACCAGACAAATTAAAAAAGATTTATAATACAGGTACTGGACACTGTTGGAAAAGTCAGAATGAAGTTGGCACGATAAATCACATGTGGTGGACATGTCCAAAAGCTAAGAAATATTGGACTGAAATACATAACAAAATTTGTGCATTAATGAAAGTTCAGTTTGCTAAGACACCAGAATTGTATTTGTTAAATATGACTGATATATTAGAAGGTACTGGTATAAAGAAGTATTGGAGAATATTACTGTATATGATAACAACAGCTCGTATTGAATATTCAAAGTTGTGGAAAACTCAGCAAATACCCACAATAGAACCATGGTGGGGTACACTTATTGAAAACAAAAATGCTGACATGGTCTCTCAGAGATTAAAAGGGAAATCAGACGATGAGATACAAAAAGAATGGCAAATTGTAACGAGTAATTGCTGGGTACTATCAGATGGAAATCTGTAATTCATGATTTAAGATAAATTATGAGGGGGCTACAGGATATATATCATGAAGCGGGAATATGGAGATGGAAATTCAAGAATCAACAAGTAATAATAGCAGTAAAATGTAGTACAATATTTTAAGCATGTTAAGAAATATTGATAATGAAATCTAGATCGGAGTGGAAGATCAGAAATATTTCAATTAAGCTGACAGTTATAATTGTTTGTTTTATATGTGAATTTGAATAAAATGATTATAAAAAAAAAAAGAAAGAAAAATTGTATGCGTAAGCACTTTTGGAAAGATAACATTTTTCCTGGCTGCTGTATTAGTTTTGCAGTGTAACTTGGTGACACCCTTGTTACCAATAAAGAAAAAAAAAGTAACTTATCACGGGAATCTGTGACAAATTATCACTCCCAGCTCTGCATGTTCTCCATCTCAGTATGTAAAAGGCCCACTTTTATGATCTAGGATGCTATGGGGACCACATTGACTGCTGAAAAATAAAAATGAAACCCCCAAGCAGGTGGAAGTCTATCCACCCATCCATCATGTTATGCTCCACCTTTTCCCCAAACTGGGGCTCGAGGTGGCTTACGAAAAAGAGAGAATTACAAGAACAAAAGCCTTTGTTTTGCTCGTTTCTGGAAAGGTCAGCACACAGACATATTGCAAACCCTGCCATTCAGTGGCTTAGCAAACAAATAAAGGAAGACATTATGTCCGCAGCATTTTTTAATGAAAAAAAAAGAATCTTACTTCCTGTATATTTAAAACTCTGAATGAGACATACATTTCCAGCAAATGAATCACCTTGGGGGAAAACAGCAAGGTGACATTGGTTGCAGTATTCTTTTCTCTGCCCTCACTTGAATTTGATGGATAGATGGCTGGTGGTATATTCTTCTCCATTACTCTCTCCAAAATGTAATATTTCCTTAAAGCTGGGGTGGACAAAGTGTGGCACTGGGGCCATATGTGCCCCCCAGGGTATTTTTGTGGTCCCTGACACCTCCAGAATCCTTAGACCAACCTTCTTCTAGCCATAAAAAGAGGCTGGATTGTGCTCCTTGCAGCCTCTGGGACTAACAGTAGTACTATTTCTATAGACTACAAGGCCTTCCTATGCTGTTTAACATCACGAACACCCCTATTTGGAGACCCAGAAGTGGATTCTCAGATGTGGACTAAAAACATATTGCATATCTTTCACCACCTACGTTCTTGTAATTCTCTCTTTTTCGTAAGCCACCTCGAGCCCCAGTTTGGGGAAAAGGTGGAGCATAACATGATGGATGGGTGGATAGACTTCCACCTGCTTGGGGGTTTCATTTTTATTTTTCAGCAGTCAATGTGGTCCCCATAGCATCCTAGATCATAAAAGTGGGCCTCAGACCTGCTGGTCATAAGGGCAAGCAAAATGGTGGAGGGTCTGGAAGCCATGCCCTATGAGGAGTGGTTTAGGGAGCTGGGGATGTTTAATCTGCAGAAGAAAAAGTTAAGAGGGCACATGATAGCCATGTTTAAATATTTGAAAGGATGTCATATCAAAGAGGAAACGGGTTTGTTTTCCACAGCTTCGAAAACAAGGACAAGGAGCAATGGATTCAAACTGCAGGAAAAGAGATTCCATCTGAACCTCAGGAAGAACTTTCTGACAGTCAGAGCTGTCCGGCAGTGGAATCTGCTGCCTCCGAGTGTGGTGGAGTCTCCATCTTTGGAGGTTTTTAAGCAGAGGCTGGAGGCCCATCTGTTGGGAGTGCTTTGATGTGTATTCCTGCATAGGAGGGATTCGACTGGATGCCCCTGGAGTCTCTTCCAACTCTACAATTCTATGATTCCCTCCCAGGGTCCTTTCCGCATGTATGCTGGTAAGCCAAGTATACCACCCTCCTCTTAGCAACTTGTCACTGCCTGAAAGGCAAGCTCTGATCAGTGGCCTATCTTGTCCGTGGGAGGAAGCAGTATGATTTGGACCTCAGCAGGTTCCAAGGTCAGGAGTGAGCTGAAGGTAGCAGTTGAATGAAAACTGGAAGCTGGGAACCAAAAACGAAGGCTTGGGCCTAGGGATCAGGATGCAAGAATGGAACCAGGAATTGGAGTCAAGGGAAACATAGAAACATGCCAAAGTCAGGGGGAATACCATGGGTGCCCAACCAAAGAAGGCACCTTTTCCTGCTCTTTCTGTCTGGGAGGGTGAAACGCCGAGCATGAGTGGACTGAATGTCTTCCACAGGAATGAAAATTGATCTTCACATCCTGCTCTGAGTTGAGCGACTTCATTTGGAGCGCAGGTGTTCAGTTTTGATTTGAATTTGCCAAATTGTGCCATTTCATTTCCATATTTCAGCTAGAAAGAACTTGAGATTTTAGAAATTCAAATGCAGGAGAGGGAGAAATAGAGATTTATCCACCGAGGTCCCAGGATGTTGAAATTTAACTCTTTCAAGCCTGGCTTTAAATCCCTGGACATCCAACCCCATTTGTACTGAATTAGGGCTGCCACCTCTCCTTTTCTGAGAGGCTCCTGATATGGCAGGCAGGTGCAACAAGGTCCTCTCTCTGCTGGAAACAGCGGTGCCCTACTGAATCAGCTTGGTGCAGACAGGAGCAAATTACACGTCATTTCGTTTTGGAAGAGATGGCTCAAATTTTCACATACCTTCAAAAGGGCACGAAGGTACTTGATTTTTGTTTCTTGAAAAATAAATTTTAAAAAATTGAATATGGTTGAAGGAGAAATGGATAGACTTCCCCATCCCTACTGCAACCCTCTAGAAAAGTATTCCAGATCAAGCTTGCTTACTTAGGGGTGGCTGGTGGCTTCCATGTCAATGGGCTGGCAAACCCACCAGAGTTTTAGTCCAAACTTTAAAGGCAGCACCAAGGTGCTGAATGCTGTCTCCCAAATAGGCTCAGTAGCCTAGATAATGCCTTCAAAATTCAGACTAAAAGTCACAGTGGATTCACCGCTCCACCGACATGGAAACTCCCACCCCACCCCTGTTCTTAGTGGGCTGAGCTAGGGACGCAATTCTTCCTTAACTTGCTTTTGAAAGAAAGCAATGAGTAATTATAAGAATTTCCCACTGCCAGAAATCTGCCTTTGCAATTTGAGACTCTTTCTACACAAAATACACACTTGGTATTCTCCATAAAATTACAGAACTTTTGAGTTGGAAGCTGACACAAGGACCCTCCATTCCAACCCCCTGCCATGTAGAAATGCACAAATAAAGCACTCCTGAGAGATTGTCACCCAACCCCTGTCTGAGCCAGTCTATTCCATGGTCAATCAGCAATTACACTAAAGAAATTCTTCCTAATGTTTTGATGCCTTTCTCTTTCTTGTGATTTGAATCCATTGCTTCCTGCTCTAGTCTCTGGAGCGGCAGAAAGCAAGCTTGCTCTGTCTCTTCCACATGACCCGCCTTTATCACAAGTGCAGAAAATGCTGTTTCCTACACGGAAAATGCTGTTTTCTGTAGAAGACAAGCATCTGTGAATTTTGCACAGATAAATCCCAAGCCGTGAAGACTGCCAGCCCAGGATTCTGCACAAAATAACCACAAATTAATTTTGCATGTACCAAGGCCATTTACACACCACACTGTTATAGTGCTATTATTCCACTCCCAACATCCTATGGAATCGTGGAGTTTGCAGTTTAGAGAGGGGCATTTAGCATTTTCAGCCAGATAGCAATTCAGCCTCAGTAAGCTACTTACCCCAGAATTCCACAGGATGTTGAAAGTGGAATAATACCACTATAACAGTGTGGTGCAGAAATGGCCCAAGTCCCAAACGATGAAGATTTTCACCAGTCCAGGATTCTGAGCAAAATAACCATGAATTGATTTTGCACAGAATACGCCCCAAACTGTGAGAATTCTCATTAGTCCAGAATTCTCAACCAGGGTTTCTCAACACTCAAGAAACGCATGTTTCAATCATTTTATGAACATTTTCAGATATTCTATCCATCTTTCATCCGAGCAGCAAGGGATTGGTCCCTGCTAGGCCACAGAACATCTTTCGGTGTCCGTTTTTGTCTTGTCTCCCTTGTCCTCTTGATCACACCCAAGCAGGACAGCCCCGGCAGTGTTTCAGAGAGGATGTTGTTCCTGAGCAAACAGGAAAGATAGCTGGGGGTGGAGAGCTGAAAAGCTTTTTTGCAGGTGTATGGAAAACAATGCCACTGAGTGACTTTCTTGACTATTCAGCCATCTGCATTTACAGTACAAATAGGTTTGTTTCATCAGACAAAGTCCTAAGAGCTCCAGGGGGGGAAAGGCACTCCAGGAGAGAACAAACAACAAGAAAAGAGACTCCGATTCTTTTCAGTGGATCTTTTTATATTTCGCGTCTCCTCCCTGGTTATATTCATAGCCAGTTCTGACATTTAAAAGAAGCCAATGGATACACCTGTTTGATGTTGAGCAAACAAGGGAAGTTGGGTACAAATAAGGATTTTGCTGCCCCTGTCAAAGTATTTGCTTTGTTTCTGTTTTTTTAAAGGTATATACCTAGGTTCAAGGCGAGCAATAAAAGCAAAACAAAACAAAAACCCACACGTGTACACAAAACAAGACTACAACTAGCAGCAGAACTGTATAAAATGTAAGCAGACTTCCGCACCAACACTCTAAGCTTAACCCACCGAGACCCAAAGACCAGCCTGAACAGGTAGACTTCACACTTAGAGATGGCACCCAATTAAAAGAATGAATTAACTATCCAATTAATTGTTGTTGTCTCCTTCTGCAGTGGAAATCAGTAAGTGAGGGGTTAGATCTGCATAAATGTTCGTACGACAAAATGAATCATTCTGAACACAGTGGCAGTTGGTGTCTTTCATGTCATTGTGAGGAACAATCTGCTGTGGGGTATAGGCCATTTCCACACTAGACTGTTATAGTGCTATTATTCCACTTCCAACATCCTATGAAATCCTGGGGTTTGCAGTATCCTGAGCCCAAAGAGCTCTCTGGCTGAGAATTCTAATAGGCCCCCCGCTGCCTAAACTGCAAACCCCAGGATTCCATAGGAGGTTGAAAGTGGAATAATAGCACTGTGACAGCCTAGTGCGGAATTGGCCTTAGTCTGAACTTCCCAGGTGCTAACCCACATCCTCAAAAACAGATCCAAAACATAAGACAGCTATTTTTAAACTATTTTAGTTCAGACTAAAACCTCAGAATGGATTCAGGATCCCATTGATGCAGAAGTCACTGATGACTACTGTCTCGGTGCAGTTTTGCAAGATACACATGTGGTTTCAAGATATGATTATTACTGCTTATTATCTTTATCATCCTCAACACTGTTATGATCATCCTCCCTTATTTCAGTCCAGAACTCAACATGATTTACAAAAGCTAGAACAGGTACAGTTTTTAAAAAATCGCATTATCCACAAGCAGTTAAAAGCATAAGCCTTTGTGTTCTCTGGAGTTTTGGTGATCTTGCGATTGTTGGGCTATGGCTGGTTGTTTGTGTGAGCTGAGTGGAGGCTTGGTTTTGTGTGTAGGCTCAGACGGGCATCTGCTGAGAGGAAGGGCATCCTATTATGCACTTATGAAAGGCCTTTCCAAACTACACTGTTACAGTGCTATTATTCCACTTGCAACATCCTGTGGAATTCTGGGGTTTGTAGTTTCCTGAAGCCAAAGAGCTCTTTGGTTGAAAATTCTAAAAGCCCCTCCCCAAACTGCAAACGCCAAGATTCCATAGGATGTTAGAAGTGGAATAATAGCACTATAACAGTGTAGTGTGGAAATGGCCTTGGTTGGAGGAGGCGCTAGCAGCCGCTAGTTTTTTCTATAGCTTCAGCCCCAATTCCTGGAACTTGGCAAGCAGGCAAGGGGTTATAGGGGTTTTGTGTGGGTGTTCAATGGGGGATTTTTGAGGGGGAAGCCCAGAGTTCTGTTTCAGCATTTGCTTAAGGTATGGATGCTAAGAGAGCTTCTGCAGTCACCTGTAACAGCAATGGTATGTTTGTGTTCTTGCCAAAGGATGTGGCAGCTACACCTGCGCAAGTGCAATTTGGTTGCCCGGCTGGAAGAGAAGGTCCAGCAATTTGAAGCCCATGTATCTACTCTTCTGCATATTAGGGAGCATGAGATTTTCTTGGATGAGGAACATCCAAGGGATGTTTCTGAAGATGAGCTCAGTTCCGAAACACAGGAGGCAGGCATTTAGAAGAATGTGACATACAGAAGTAGAAGGAGCAAGGATAATTCTGTGAGTCTGGATTTACTGAATCCATTTGAAGCTCTCTCCCTTATCAGGGATGATGAGGAACAGGAACAACACCAATACTGTCGGTCTTCAAAGAATGTGCAGATGGCCTTGGAAGATTCAACACATGGAATGACCCATGCCAATCCGCAGGGGAGATGTGTAGTGGCAATAGAGAACTCCCTGTTGACCGCAACAGAAGCAGTGGTTTGTGGGCCTGGCAGGATGTTTTATTTGATCTGGTGTCTTCCTGGGCAAAAATCCATGATGTATCAGAGAAGCTGACAAAATTCATCAAGCCCACTGACCATCGCCCCTTCCCTTTGGTCCACGTGGGGACCAATGACACTGCAAGGCATAGCCTTCAGAATATCACAAAGGATTGTGAGATTCTGGGTAGGAAGCTGAAGGATCTTGATGGACAAGTTCTCATTTCATCTCTTCTGCAAGTTGAAGGACATGGCCCAAAAAGGGAGATAAGAATAGTGGAGCTGAACAACAGGTGGAAGTTGGTTTTAATCTTCCTTCCTCCTTAAGGATATTGGCAAGCTGGAATGTAAACATGCCCTGGGAGAAGCAGCTTAGAGAACTGGATACATTTAGTCTGGAGAAGAGAAGGTTAAGAGGTGACATGATAGCCACATTTAAATACTGGAAGGGATGTCATGTGGAAGATGGGGCAAGCTCGTTTTCCTCTGCTCCAGAGACTAGGACATGGAGCAATGGCTTCAAACTCCAGGAAAAGAGGTTCCACCTAAACATTAAGAAGAATTTCCTGACAATTTCAAACAGGAAAAAAAGGAAGATGTCTAAAGAAACCAGGATGGATGCCTAAAGAGCATTCAACTGAGATAAGATTTACAATGGACATATATAAGAACTCCACTACAGAATTCCACCCCTTTAGGGCCCCTCCCTAAACTGCAAACCCCAGGATTCGATAGGATGTTGAAAGTAGAACAATAGCACTATAAGATTCTATGTCATGGCAGACCATGTCAAAAGTCTTACTGAAATCAACATATGACGGCTGCATCTGTTATTTGTGAGTCCATTGCAAAGCCATTTTAGTGCCACAAGGTATATAATAAGTTGCTTTATACTGAGTCAAACATTCTGTCTTTCTAGCCCAATATTAGAGCCAGAATGGTGCAGCTGAGCAGTGGACTAAGACCCTGTAAACAAGGGCTTGATTCCCCCCATCTCAGCCATAGAAACCCACTGAGTGACTTTGGCTGTGTCACACACTCTCAGCCCCAGGAAAACTCCATGATAGGTTTCCCTTAGGGTCATCATAAATCAGAAACAAGTTGAAGGCTCACAACAATTGCTTGGTCTGACTGGCAGCTGCTCTCCAAGAGGAGTCTAATGCAGAGAAAGGCGCTAAAACTTAACCGGGTCTCTTTCCGCACCTTAGCTTCTTCTGGCACTGGGGTGCGGGGATTGCGCGAGCAGCCTCTGGCGAGAAGCTCTCGCGTCTGGGGTCCTTCGGCTCCGCACGAGCTGCCTGCTTGCGCGAGAGCCTCGCCTCTTCCTTCCGCAGTGCAGCCTGGGAGTTTCCCAGGCTGCGCTGGGGCAGGAAGCGCGACCGATGCAGCTCCGGAGGCTCCACACGCGAGGTAAGTGCGCGCGGGGCCCGGGAGCAATGCACGATCGTGCACCATTTTCGGCTTCTAGCCAAAAATGAAAAGGTGTGCGATTGGCACCTGCCGGCCCCTGGAGTGTCGCGCAATTGTGAGTGCGTCGTGCAGATCGCTCCTCACAATCACGTGATGCTCCGGGCCCTCTTTTGCATGGAAAATGCCATGTGGAAAGGGCCTGGGATTTAGCCAGAAATCTAAGTGCTTGTGATGAATAATCCCAGCTGATTCGGAGAATCAAGGCTGTATTTATCTAAAAAGTAGGGCCGCAAAGAATATTCATAATGTTTCTTGTCATTAACAATTTCTTCAAACTGAAAGCATTGACCGATATCTTAAAAATATTGAAAAAGTTGCCCACTACCATATTTTTCCTTCAAGAAAGGCTGAAAATACCAGCACTGTTTTCATGTTTCCACTCTTTTTGGTTTTTTTAAAAAACATTTTTGCCAAAATTTGGCTTTTTCGCAGTGTACAATGCATTCATGGAAAACACTGAATTTTGTGTAAAATCCAATGGTTTCACCCACATGAAAATTTCACAAAAACATTGCAGAATCTGAAAAAAAAGGAAAGATTTGTAAGCAAAAGCTTGAGAGAGAGTATTTATCTAATAATAATGATACTTAATACTGATGACAAATATTATGGTGTCATCCTACAGTCACCGCTTTTGATGTCATCCTGGGGGAAAGGCAGGTATAAGTCCAATGAATAAAGAAAATAAATGTCAGTGGTGGTAGATGTCAGGGAAGCAGTGTTCCTGCTCTAAACTTTCAAGGAGATATTCAAAGGGTTGAACTCTTTCACTCAAAATAGGACCAGTATCTTGGCCAGCTCCTTTAAAGTTTGGCCTAAAACCCTGAGTGGATTCCTTGACCCACTGACTTTGATCACTGTTCGATATGGATCATATGAAGAAACTGGCTTGGGTAGCTAAGTCTCTTCCTATTGCTGTACACCAAATACATCTATTTAAGCTCCTTTCTCGCAGAGCTGCTTGTTTCCCTCTCTGTACCTCCCATCCCACCCCCATCCTAATTTGTTCCCTGTAATTAGCACTACAGTACTCATTGAGATAGCAGAGCTGCAATTTGGATATGCTTGCCTCCCCCTTTTTATTTTCATAATTGTTTCCTGGGCAAATTTCTATTCTGCTTGCCAGCTTTAGCCCCTTTTTCATAATAGCACACCTGGCTGGCTCCTTCTCTGTATTTAAAGGACGTCAAAAGAGCCTGCTGTCAGAGAGGGACACCATGCCAACTCTGGCTCTGATTTTTCCACTTTTATCCAGAACTTCTTCCCAGGAGCGCTGTAATCACACACACACAAGTGATAGCGCAAAGTTCTCCTGTTCTTCTATCCACAGAACAACCTTGCGAAGTAGGCTAACTTAAGAGACCAGACCTGGACCCAGGTCATGCCATAAGCTTTGTGGCTCAGTGGGATTTTTGAATTCCCTAGATGAATTCTAAGGCTACAATCTATGCCCAGTTAGGGATCATGTAGGAATCCAGGGTGACAACAGCCACTTGATTTCTATTTATTTATTTAGGCCCTTTCTGCAGGACACTGTTGTCCTGCAATGGGCATGGGAGAAGGACAGGACTGCGAAGACACTAATGCATGACGTCATCGTGGTCCCGTCCTTCTCCTGTCTCCTGGTGATGCGAGTGCGGATTAAATCATTGACATGTTTTCCCCATCAATGACACATGATTGCGCCACCATCCTGCACTTATCTGTCCTGTGGAAGCCACAGAAATGCAATGGCTGTGCTTTCTGCCCAGCCCAACCTCGGAAAGTACCTGGCTGTGCTGTGGAAGGAAGAGGCATCGCCATCATGCTTCCTTCTGCAGGAAGTCAGCCAGTGCAGGGAGGAGTGGTCCCATCATGCTCCCCTCCCGGCAGAGCCACTGCCAGGATCCCCACTGAACAACTTTGTGAAAAGGTAGGGTGTGGAAAGGGCCTTAGAAGAGAGCAATCTCAGGCCATTTCCCTAGACTGTCATAGCGCTATTATTCCACTTGCAACATCCTATGGAATCCTCGGGTTTGCAGTTTAGGGAGGTGTTACTGCCCTGGCTAGTCCGAGCTTTGGGAATATTAAGGATATCCTCTTGATATCATAATTTGGCTTCACTTCTCTATTCCTCTCCATGTGCTTGCGTGGCCACTGGACAAGCACATAAACAAGCTCGGCCGTTAATAGCCGTAATATTCAAACTACCATAACTCAATCATTCAGATTCTGACCTTTCGGAGGCTTTGTCTCCAACTCCAAATCTATTGTTTTCCCCCAAGTACGGCATAGCCTGCAGTCACAATTCTCTTTATAAAAACCCTTGATTCCGAGACCTTTCTCGGAACGCTCCCGAGTTTCATCCCGCCTTGCTGCCGCTTTGCTTGGCGAGCCCCCCGTCAGCTCCACGTGCTGAGCTACATCACACCCCAGCTTCGTTCTCTATTTTTCTGGGCTTCAGGACAGGGGAATTATCACCCAAACCAGCAATCCCTCTAAAAATCCCTCTATACCACTCCAACCTTTATTTTCTTTAGTTATCTTGCGTGAGTGTGTCGCATACACTGTTTTGCTTGTATTTAATAAACATCATTTATTATTTCAACTTTTGTGTGCTACTTGACTCGACCCGACCCCGTAGACATAGGGTTCAAGATCTCGCTACGTTACCCTGCCTCTCGTAACGCTAAGCAGTGCTCTGAGCTAATTTTCCCCAACTTTAGTTGAGCACATTTTGGTGTCCCTCCCAGGACCCCCAGTTCACAGGGTAACAGAGGGGCCGACCGTCCCGTCCCGAAACTGCAAACCCCAGGATTCCATAGGATGTTGCAAGTGGAATAATAGCGCTATGACAGTCTAGTGCAGAAATGGCCTCACACAATGTGAGCTTGACTTCACAAATGGCATTACACATATCCATTCCAGCAAGGAGAATCTAGATCAGCTGTGAATCTTATCTCTCCAGGGAGTGAGCAAGCTGTTTATGTTTACATGTTTCTTGGTTTTAAGCAGAAAATCTACATTTGTTGATATCTGTGCCTATTTATCACATGACCAAAACTTTCAAACATTTGAAGAAGAGAAAAAGTTGTTCTGTCAGTTAATCCCAACTAGAATCTGTTGTTGATTTATTGTTGAATCGGTACAAAAATTGATGCAAAATTGTACACCAGTTGGAACTAACAAGAACCTATTCCCCCCACCACAGGCCAGCTGCAAAAAAGTTCTGCAAATTATGTGTCACATACTGTTAGTGATATATGGCTGCATAAGTCACATTATGCATGCTGGGTGAATCATTTGCCATAGGGCGATGGATGTTTTCTTCTGACAGTGGCAGACACTGAGTTGTGCATGCAGTAATGCTGTATAATTCAGTTGTACAGCAGCATCCAGGTAGTGACATGTTGCTGTCCTTCATGGGGTTGTGTACTGCTGGTCTAGCCTATCCCCCTGTGTGGATATTTATGTTACTCTGAAGGGAGTTTGGGCTGAAGCCTATGACCCTTTTCGCACCTTACCTTTTCGCAGTGCTGGGGTCCCGGGCTCACGCGAGCAGCCTCCAGAGAGAGGCTCTCGCATCCGGGGTCCTTCGGCTCTGCACGAGCTTCCTGCTCGTGCGAGAGCCCTGCCTCTTCCTTTCGCAGTGCAGCCTGGGACCTTCCCAGCCTGCACTGGACAGGAAGAGTGACCGGCCCAGCTCCCGAGGCTCTGCACGCCAGGTAAGTGCGCGCGGGGTCCTGGAGCAATGCGCGACCACGCAGCATTTTCGGCTTCAAGCCAAAAATGAAAAAATGTGTGCGCGGTCTGCACCAGGCCCTTGAGCGTTGTGCAAATGTGAGAGCGTCATGTGGACCGCTCCTCACATGTGCGCGACGCTCAAGGGGCCGTTTCACATCAGAAATGCCGTGCAAAAAGGGCCAAAGTGTGTGCATGAATGTGTATGTGCATGGACCTTGGAAATGTTTTGGTCTGATAAAGTTAAGGCACATGCTGAATTTAAAAATCATTGTGTTAGAAAGGCTTTCCTATGAGTTTCGTATATCAGCAGAGACTTTTTCCTAAAATAATATTTGCCACCTCACTACAAGAAGCCTTTTTTTAAAGAAAAGAATGGGTTGCTTTATGAAGACCTTCTGTATTTTGAACAAGACAGCTGGAAGCTTAAATAAAGAGAAAGGATTCTTAAGGAAGATAAAGATCTTAATTGGCTAGCTTACATGTAAGGACAGATTTGACCAAGATAAATGCAGCCAGAGAGACTAAAGAAGATGAATTTTATTGAGGGCCTTTCCGCACTACACTGTTATAGTGCTCCTGTTCCTCTCTCAACATCTTGTGGAATCCTAGGACTTGCAGTTTAGGGAGGGGCACTTAGAGTTCTCAGCCAGAGAGCTCTTGGACCTCAGTAAACTACAAACCCCAGAATTCCACAGGGTGGAATTTGGGAGTGGAATCATAGCACTATAACAGTGTAGTGTGAAAAGATTCTTAGGCCCTTTCCACACGGCATTTGCCATACGAAAGGGCACCTGGATTGTCAGGAGTGATCTGCATGACGCACTCACAATCACGCAATGCTCCGGGGCCAGCAGGCGCCCATCGCGCACCTTTTCATTTTTGGCTGGAAGCCAAAAATGGTGCGCGATCATGCATTGCTCCCGGGCCCCACGTGCACTTACCTGGCATGTGGAGCCTCCGAAGCCACACCGGTTGTGCTTCATGCCCCAGCGCAGTCTGGGAAACTCCCAGGCTGCACTGCAGAAGGAAGAGGCGGGGCTCTCACGCGAGCAGGCAGCTCATGCGGAGCTGAAGTAGCAGAGATGCGAGAGCCTCTCGCCGGAGGCTGCTCGCGCAATCCCCGCATCCCAGTGCCAGAAAAAGGTAAGGTGCGGAAAGGGCCTTAGAGTTGTGCAAAGATGATGACCATGTGATCAAAAAAATGTACCAATGACATTCGAAATTAGAGACAGAAGATGAACCTGTAAAAGAATACATGATAAGGTGGGTCCAAAATTTTGGGCATGATGTCCATATGGATTTATGGGGGGAGGAGACATAAAATTTACTTTGTGTGGTGACTTAAAAGAAAAGTTGTATAAGATGATGTACAGATGGTTCTTGTTGTGTGCCTTCGAGTCATTTCTGACTTATGGGAACTCTAAGGTGATCCTATTGCAGGTTTGTCTGGGGCTGAGAGTGTGAGGCACGCCTAAGGTCACTTACTGGGTTTCCACAGCTAAGCCAGAAACTGAACACAGGTCTCCAGTGTTCTAGTCCAATATTCAGCTCACT
Source organism: Cyclura pinguis (assembly GCA_030412105.1). Lineage (NCBI taxonomy): Eukaryota > Metazoa > Chordata > Lepidosauria > Squamata > Iguanidae > Cyclura > Cyclura pinguis. The sequence continues at coordinate 11,190,589 of CM059612.1, forward strand.
ACACCTGCTGAAAATGTCCTTGAATTTTTCAAACCAATGTTGGGGAGGTCAAGATAAAGAGGGCTCCTTTTTTTCATATGTGTTGGCCGAGGAAGGAAGTGAAAAATTATTGGCCTAAGATTTGTATGTTAATGTGAAGAATTTTAAAGGTACATTTTGTAATGTTACCAGAAATGTTTTTGTTGGGCACCATGAATACAGAGAGAAAGTAAACATGGATTACTTTGACAGAAGAACATAGCAGCAAGATTACTGTTTGCTCAAACTTGGAAATGGACTGAAGCATTGATGATGGAAAAATGAATGGTTAAGGTTCTTAAGCTGGACCAAGTTGCCATATTAATGTGGATTTTGAAGAATAAGCCCATTGAAGATTATTTCTTTGAAAGACTGGAAACCATTTATGGATTTCTTGAGCAAGCAGAAACCTAATGACTTAATAATCTGTGGTTATTGTTGTTTGTAATTTTAGAAAGATTGTTTAGCTGATTTGTAATGGTAGAATCTTTCTTTTCTTTTTAAAATTTTTCTTTTTATTACAGTCAAGACTGGGGAGGTCAAGCCTTACTGTGTTCTAGTTATTTTTTTCCTTTTCCCCCTCTCTTTTTCTTCCTTTTGTTTCTTATTTCTTCTTTGTTTTTCAATGTATATTCTTTTGCTTGTATATTAGATTGTTAGTGTTATAAATAAATGAAAACAACAGTTACTTTTTGGGACTAAAAATCATATAGTAATTGGGCTACTGGTATGGCCAATGGCTGTGTGATTCTAGGAGTTTTTAGCCCTAAAGGTAGTATTTCCAAGCTCTCCTCTACCCCTGATGATGTCACAGGCACTTACCAACAGTTGCCTTCCACAGTTTTGTTTCTCCCTGCTTCAAAACAGACTATATTTGAAACTTAGGCCATTTCTACATTACACTGTTATAGTGCTATTATTCCACTTTCAACATCCTATGGAATCCTGGGGTTTGCAGTTTAGGGAGGGGCATTTCTCAGCCAGAGAGTTCTTTGGTCTCAGGAAACTACAAACCCCAGAATTCTATAGGAGGTTGAAAGTGCAATAACAGCACTACAACAGTTTAGTGGGGAAATGGCCTTAAATAACCAGATTTTCCTTCCTTAATACCCCCAGGGCCAGGAGATTAGTAAGTTTGAACTGAACAGTAAAGAAGCATTGAAACTCCTTCAATTTATTGTGTCGGTTGTCACTGTAAGAACGATCAATCCAGTCAGACTGCATGCAAAGACAGTCAACCCCAGCAGCTCATCACCAGCAATGTCCCCTTTGCATGGAATGGGAGCTATTTATTTGTTACCCAAATGCGAAGATTGGGGAGACTGCCAGCTGTTGCTTCCCTCATTTGCATTAGGCACGAGGAGCTGATTTGTCTGGTTTTCCGCTGTAAGGAAAGTCAGTTTGCCAAATTTGTTTGTGTCAGTCATCTGTGGCATAATGCATTCTACTTCCTCCTCATTTTGCTGGGCAGAGAGATGCTTGAGGAATTCCATTTTTTTGTGAATTCTGATGCAAGCTGACCCGATTGGCACTTTGGGGATTCATGTGTGGGTCAGAAAATAATCATCCTCCAGATGTCTCCGAATTTCTCAGCGCAGTTCTTGGCTCAGAAAAATTAGAAAGTGTCGAAATGCATGTCTTAGAAGACGCAGAGAAATGTGTGCATCTAGATAAAATATGTCCAGCCATGTGTGTTTTGTGATAAAATACACATTGAAACATATTTTAAATTGCACCTATATATGGATTTTTGTGGGGGTGGAAGGGATTTCTAATTGGAAATGTGCAGAATTGGCACGGACTGGAAATAGACTGCTCTATCTGTCCCTCCCTAGTTCCACAGTATTATTTTTTTAGCCCATCCTGGGATCTCTGTGCGTTCTCTCTTTTTTGCCTCAGGCACTGCGAGTAAGAAAGAAATCTATACGGCCTGGGTCTAGGCTATCTAGAATTGGGACTAGGAAGGCCCTGGGATTTCAGGGCTGAAACCTGAGACCTAGGGATGACCAAAACTGGTGTCGCAAGGGAAGATCGTTCTGATGTCGCAAGGAGTGGACTCTCAGTGATAGCCTTAAGCATGAGTGTAAGTATCAATCACAGTTGCATACAGTGAGCCATTCAAATCATCATCATCGTCGTCGTCGTCATCATCGTCATCGTCATCATTGAGGCTGGCATCCTGATAGTGAGGCACTTGTGTAAGTTGTGCTATGCATGGAGGGCAAAGTATTTGCCCTAGTGTCACAGAGGTAGCCTGCTGACAGGGCAGGAACACTATCATGCATACAGCAACATTGCACGCTACAGTTGCACACTGCACATGGAGTGTTGCAATTTCACATTGTGATTCCACATTGTGCATTGGGGGAAAAAAAGACACCCAATCACTGATGTGTGTTGCACAATCTTGCATTGGGTTTGCATAGAGAAGGTACCTCATACAGAATCATCGAATCATAGAGTTGGAAGAGACCCCAGGGGCCATCCAGTCCAACCCCCTGCCATGCAAAAACCCACATCAAAGCCCTCCCTTGGACAGATGGCCATCCAGCCTCTGCTTAAAAACCTCCAAAGAAGGAAGAGACTCCACCACACTCCACTGAGGCAGCATCTTCCACTGCTGGACAGCTCTGACCACCAGGAAGTTCTTCCTCAGGTTCAGGTGGAATCTCCTTTCCTGCAGCTTGAATCCATTGCTCTACGTCCTAGTCTCTGGAGCAGCAGAAAACAAGCCCGCTCCCTCCTCGACATGACATCCTTCAAATATTTAAACATGGTTATCATTTTCCCTCTTAACCTTCTCTTTTGCAGACTAAACGTACCCAGCTCCCTAAGCTGCTTCTCATAAGGCATGGTTTCCAGACTCTTCACCATTTTGGTCACCCTCTTCTGGATACATTCCAGCTTGTTGATATCCTTCTTGAATTGAGGTGTCCAGAACTGGGTACAGTACTCCAGATGAGTTCTGACCAAAGCAGAACAGAGTGGTACTATTACTTTCCTAAATCTAGACACCATACTTCTATTGATGCAACCAGGAATCGCATTGGCTTTCTTTGCTGCCGCATCACACGACTGACTCGTGTTCAGCTTACGATCTACCAAGACGCCTAGATCCCTTTCACATGTACTGTTGTCCAGCCACGTGTCCCCCATCGTATATTTGTGCATATCTCCGCATGTGAATATTTACATGGATGTTGGATTGCAGCTGAAGGCAAAAAAATCAGCAGATATACACACTTCTCAAGGCAATGCTCTGACCCTAAGATTACCCTCAACCAAATGACTGGAGGAAAAGGGCCACAGTCTGAGATCTAGGAACACTGCTGCTATCTGAAAACATGCCTGGCCTTTGAGATTTGCAAGAGAACTTTCATTCAGTCCAATCACTTTCAAAAGTATGCCTGGTGCAGACATGAGAGAGGGCCTTCTTGGTAGCTGATCCTAAATTGTAAAATCCCCTCTGAAAGAATGTTAGCCTAGCTTTCTCTAGTTTGTCAGAGTTTGTCTAGTTTGCCAGCCTTGGTTGCACCGGACTTTGAAATATTTTACTAATTTATTATTGATAATCGTATTTTTCAGTTATTTTAATTGGAATTTTAAAATACATTAGGATAATTAATGTATTTGTCATTTTGATATGTTTAGTTTCTCATGCCTCTATTACAATTTTTTTAGCTGCTTTATAAGTTTCCTGGCATCCTAGCTCAGAGAGAAAGGCAAGGAAGAGATGAAAAAAATATATGCAAAGTGTAGTTTCTAGGAATGGGAGGAATATTTGAAAATATCTGAAAAATGATAAAAAACATATGTGGTTGCTTTGTATAGAAGACAGCATTGTCTACATAGGAAATGCAATTCCTGGGCAGAAAGTAATACTTCTCTGCAGAAATTTTCTTTTCTATGCAGAAATTGCTCTTTCCTGTACAAAGCAACCATGTGAAAATTTTGCACAGAATAAATCCCAAATTGCAAATAGGCTTCAAAACTGGGTATCAAAGATTTTCTTGCAGCAGGAACAAAATTGCTAAAATTACTCACTGAGAATAAAATTCATGCAGAATTACACTCCTAGTAGTTTCCCTCTGAACGACCTTGGGAAAGTGAAACTCTCTCAGCATCCGAGGAAGGCAAAGGCAACCTCCCTCTGAAAAAAATCTTGCCAAGAAAACCCCATAATAGGTTCATTTTGGGGTCCCCATAACTCATAATTGACTTGAAGACACTCAACACGAAGAACATTTGGAGATTTCAAATAAATCCATAAGAAGGAAGAAAAGAAAATAAGCGTGCAAAGTATAGTTTCTAGGGGTGGAAAGAATTTGGACATTTTTGGAGAATTTGGAGATATTTGCAGATATCTGAAAATTTATGAGGAAAATCCCTCCCTTCTCTATCCAAGCAATCCTAGTCACATTCACAGGTATAGTCCTACAATTTCTGGGCCTTATAGATTTCCCACCTCTTCTAAGCCCACTTAACTGGGAGTATTTCCTAATGAGCTCAGTAGGAATTACTTCTGAGCGTGCATCATGAATATATCCCCAAGTACTTGCAGTGCCAGTGTGCCAGCATGATGTAGTGGTTTGAATTTTGGATTTCAACCCTGGAGAACAGGGTTCAATTCCCCACTCAGCCACGGAAACCCACTGGGGGACCTTGGGCACGTCACACACTCTCAGCCCCAGAAAACTCTGTGATTGGTTTGCCTTAGGGTCACTATAAGTTGGAAATGACTTGAACGCACCCAACAACAGAATTAACCTGATTTAACTGTAAATTCCCTCTTTCTTAGATATCTCATCTTGGTTTCTTCTAAACACACTACACATCCCAGGATTTCTTAGGACGGATCCATATCATACTGATATAACTGTGTAGGGCAGATAAACCTTTAGCATCTTACTTCAGCTGAGGCAGCTGGCCTCCTCAGGAGACATGAGGGATGTGTATTGTGGTCATAAAAGTGAAGAAAGGGGGAGAGGAAAAGTTACATGTGTATGAGAGAGAAACAGAGGGCCTTTCTGCCCTAGACAGTTATAGTGCTATTATTCCATTTTCAAAATCCTGTGGAATCCTGTAGTTCCCCGAGGCCCAAGAGCTCTCTGGTTGAGAATTCTAAACGCCTCTCCTTAAACTGCAAACCCTGGGATTCCATAGGATGTTGAAAGTGGAATAATAGCACTACAACAGTGTGGAGCGGAAACGCCCAGAGTTTTCATTCCTCCTTTTGCTTGCTTATTTCAGTCCAGGAATGAGGCTGGCTTCCTGGACTGTCTTCTTTCATTCTGACAAGTAGCTGAGCAGTCCCAGTGTCTGTCAAAATGGCTTTCACTTTTCCCACCGCAACAGATGGGACTGCCTTCATGCTGCTTGGCCTTAGCTACCAAGGCAGATGCCTCCCAGCAGCTTGTGTAGGCCCGGATACAATACTGACATCAATTTGCCTTCTTGTTTTGGGTTTTTGATTTGTGTGATTTGAAAATTTGAAAAGATAAGTAAAACAACCAGAAATTAGCTGGAGGGGAAGGTGACAGCTCAGTGCAAGTGAAGCGAAGATGACACATCAGCTTGGTCCAAGGAGAAGTTAAGATCAAGCCTTGGCACCATCTGAGATTGGCACTATCAAGCATCAGCAGAGGTCCTGCCCCAGCAGAAGGCCAGGAGCTACTGATGCTGCTCCTTACTTCCTCCCGGTTTGTTTTCCTGCCCATGTGTGATGACCATCTTGCTCTCCTCCACTCTCTCCCTCGGAGCACCTTGGCCCCAGAGGTGCAAGAAGGAGAGGAACCCACTGAAGTCTTTTTGAAGCCACAGCCCTTGGAAATCTAAGGAAGGCTGTGAGAGATTATCCGGAGGCATGGGGCGGAGTGCTATCGGTCTATCAAATATACTTCTCCATGCCTTCGAAAACAGCTTCTGCTCAGGATAGCCCGCCTCCTCTGAATGAATGCTTGAAGGAGGTAATGGGCTGGATGAAGAAAAACAAATTGAAACTGAATCCAGACAAGACAGAGGTGCCTACTATCAAGGGTCCTAATCTGGGGTTGCAGATGTGTCAACCAGTCCTGGAGGGGAACACATTCCCCCTGAAAGTCTGTGCCTGCAGTTTGGGAGTGCTCCTGGATCCGTCCCTCCAAATGTCTGCTCAGATAGATACAATGGTAAGGAGTGATTTTTCTCAGGTGATACACCAACTGGGCCCCTTCCTAGAACTGGACCACCTAAAGATGATAGTGCACGTACTGGTAACCTCAAGGTTGGACTTTTGCAATGCACTCTACACTGGGTACCTTTGTACCAAGTTTGGAAACTCCGGCTGGTTCAAAATATGGCAGCCAGATTGATTCCAGGAACAGCAAGGAGTGAACATATCACATCGATATTAAAATCACTCCAGTGACTGCCAATTAGTTTCTGGACAAAGTATAAAGTGTCGGTTATTACCTTTAAAGCACTACATGGTTTGAGTCCAAGCTACCTGCAGGATCGCCTCTTCCCATACAATCCGCCCCATACACTCAGGTCCTCTGGGGGCCATTTACTTAAACCAGCCAGGACTAGACTGGCAACGGCCGCCCAGAGGACCTTCTCGTTGGCTGCCCCTAGACTGTGGAATGACCTGCCGGAAGAGATTCGACAGTAAAACGTCCTGGTTGAATTTAAAAAACTGCTAAAGATTTATCTTTTCTGGCAGGCCTACCCAGTCTAGTTTTAATTGTGCTTTTAATTGTATTTTTAATCATACTTCTAACTGTATTTTAATTATACTTTTAACTATGACATATTTTAATTATAGTATATTGTAGTAATTGTTCTAGCTATATTTGAACGATGACTTTTAACTCCATCTATTCTGTACCCTGCCTCAAGCCTTGGGGAGAGGTGGGTAACAAATAAAACGTTGTTGTTGTTGTTGTTGTTGTTGTTGTTATTAAAACCAAGACACATGTGGCCAAGCCTTGTCTAAGTCAAGCCTTGTCTAGATCGAGGGAGGTAATGGTACCACTCTATTCTGCTTTGGTTAGACCTCATTTGGAATACTGTGTCCAGTTCCAGTTCAGTGTGGTGGGGTCTCCTTCTTTGGAGGTTTTTAAGCAGAGGCTGGATGCCCATCTGTCGGGAGTGCTCTGATGGGGGTTCCTGTATGGCAGAATAAGGTTGGACTGGATGGCCCCTGGGGTCTCTTCCAACTCTAGGATTCTACAATTCAAGCAACATCAGAGTGTGGTCAAGATGGCAAAAGTTATTAACAAGGAAGAGCATAAAGCTAGGACAGGCTGCAGCAGCTTGCTTTTTCCTGAGTCTACAGGGAAGGGCAAGATTCTGCCCCCTGCTCCCCTTTTCCTCCTTAAAGTGAACTGAATGCAAAGTACTTTTGCAAACTGAACTCACTTTGCAGCAATTGAGGTAAGGCAAGGACAACGGGGAAAAGTGGGAGGAGGAGACGGAAACTGAGATGTTTTTTAAAGCAGCTGAAAAAGTAGGGTGGCAGAAGATTAACTGCTTCTGTCCCTGTCAAGCTGGGATAGCTGAGGTGTATGTTGTGAAGATCTCACACAAGCCATCACAGTGTTTTCCAGCCTGCTCTATATTTTCTCAGCTTTGAGCCTGCCTTGATTTAAGAAACTCTCAGCGAACTAAGGCCAAGCACAGGAGATTACAGAGGCATGGTACAAATGAGTCACGGAGGCAGCTCTCCAGAAGGACAACACCCACCCAATTTGACTTAGTGAGATGACTCAGGTGATGACTTGCACATCTTACTTGGGCCTACGAAGGTAACTGATATTCCGGGAAGCATCCTCCAGAATAGCCACCGGAGCGTTACCAGGCAGCCAAGAAAAACAAGACAAGTCCCAACGAGAAACACACCTTGGGAGAAAAGGCCCTCCTTCGGCGCAAGCATTTTTGTTTGAATGGGTGGGGAAAGATGGCTAGAAAGGCAGCAAGAGGTTCATGGAGACAGAAGAAAGGGGAACAAAATATGTGCAGGTGGCTGGCTGGTTTTACATTGTCTAACTGAAATTATTCAGTTCTGAGGACTGCCATTTGAGAAGAATAATGGGCAAACTAGAGAATGTCCAGAGGAAGGAAACAGACAGTGAGGAACCAGGATACCTAGTGCCTTTCCGCACTAGACTATTATAGTGCTATTATTCCACTTTCAACCTCCTATGGAATCCTGGGGTTTTGCAGTTTACGGAGGAGCCTTTAGAATTCTCAGTCAGAGAGCTCTTGGCCTCAGTAAACTACAAAACCCAGAATTTCACAGGATATTGAATGTGGAATAATAGCACTATAACAGTGTAGGGCGGAAATGGCCCAAGTCAGACCCTATAAGGAAAAGTTGATAGTTGGATACTAGTGAAGGAAAGATGATGAGGCCATACCCTCCAATTGTCCTGATTTGGCACAGACAGTCCAATTAATACTCCGATTTTTCCAGCTGCTCCAAAAATGTCCCAGTTTTCTCTCTCCTCTTCGCCTCCTTGGTTTACTTTGCTTGCTGCAAACTCAGTTCAAAGTGCAAAAGTAATTTGCACTCAATTAAACTTGGGGTGGGGGGAGAAGAGGGCTTTTTTCTTCCCAGTAGAGTCAGGCAAAAGCAAACTGTTGTTCTTTCCCAGTCCCTCCTGGAGATACCAGGGATCAAACCTGGAATCTTTTGCATGCAAAGCAGGGGCTCTCTCACTCAGCAAGGCCAGGAAAAATCTGCTTCTAATATTTAAAGAGGAATGTTGATGGTTGCTAAGCTTCTGGCATCCTTCATCCTAAAACTCACAGGAAGTGGCACAGTGATGTCATACAACAGGGCCTAGTGACATCACAGGCTGAAGCCTAGCGATGTCATGGGTCAGCCAGACCTCAAACCTCCAGTGCACAGAGGTGGCCCAGTGGTGAAGGAGTGCAACTAGAGATGTGGAGGCTGTGGGAAATGGAAATATTCAAGGGGGGGGGGACAGGTTTTCTGGAGTTGGGCGATATTTGAGAAAATAATGTGGAGAGCGAACAGACAACATATTTTCTCTTTTAGAGGCCTAAGTTTGACAGAGGGGGCTTGATTCTCCTTCTTGGAGATCTTTAAACAGAGGCTAAATGGCTGTCTCTCACAAGTCCTTTAGCTGTATATTCCTGCAGTCCCTCCCATCTCTGTGATTCCATTATTTAATGCTATCAGGAAGAGTTTCTCATTCCAGTTGTCTCAAAAGCAAGAACTAAAACATCCTTCCCCTCCAGATCTTGGAAGTAATTAGTTACAAATTACTAGTTCTTCATAAAGTATTTGGTTTCCCCACAACAAAGGTTCAAATACATCACATTATGATTGCATCTTAGCAAGAGATCACCGCCTTCCTTTTCTGGTATGACTGTAGCTTTTTCTATGGCTTGTGGCTTTGATAAATGGTGGAGGAGGAATACCACACGGTTCAAGTGCTGGCTTTTACTGCTGCCTAGTGCTCTGCTGAGGGCACTGAGGCAATGATAAGGTAGATGAGAGGAGAATGGGGCTGGTGTCACGGCCCACTGGCTTGTAGTATTCAGGTGTCCTTCTTTTGAAAAAGTTCAAAAATATATTTGTATACCTTTGAGAAATGAAGGAATGAAGTGTTACTTTTCAAAAATGACACTATAATGGTAACTAACTTTGGAGGATTTAGAAATACCAGCTGTATCTAATTATTATAACCATTACCGTAAATGTAATTTATAAAGTTGGGAACAGTGGTGGAGTGAATGAGCTAATTTTCACACTAACATCCTTGTGTTAGGCCACAGTCACTCATTTTGAATCCAAATTCAGCCAAAATGGGACCAGAGAGTGACCAAAAGTTACTTCTGGTTTGTATTTCCAGGTTCTTTCAGACCACTTGGAGTTAATTTGCTTCCTTTAAGACATGTTTTTGGGGTTATCTGGAGTTGTTTCAGTGCACTCCACTGCTCCAGGTGATTTTTCAGCCATTTTGTGTTCAATTTGGGGGTGTCTGGGGCTTTGGGGCTACTTGGGGGGGCCTTGGGCCACATTCAGCCCATGGGTTGCATTCTCCCCACCCTGTTTTAACCAGAAGATTCACTGATTTTATTTCTGCAATGGTGTCAGAGGAAAAGCAGCATGTTCTATGTAAGAGCAGTCTGATTCTTTTTTAATATGCTTGTTAAAAAAAAAAAGGAAAAGGTGCTGACGATATGGATACCACCAAATTTCATTTCCTGTTAATAGCACTGTTTTTTGTGTATAAATTCCCCAAGTGGGTTCATTTTCCAGTGTTTCTAAGGTCCCTGTGGTCACTCAGTGGCTGGGCATCACTAAGGGAGGTGGAAACTGATTTGACCACCAAATCTTGGCATGCATCAGAAGAAAGACTTGCTTGACAGACATGTCTTGTTTCGGAGCTGGAAGTGGTATTAGTCCAGGCCAGCACCTCGGGGGCAGAGCTGTTCTCATCTCAGGCTAGGAGTGGGAGGACGGTTTCGTTGTGAGCCCAATTAAAAGGCCTCCTCTGAGGGATCAGCTCTGCAGCAGGTGAACTGACTCCAAAACAACAATCTGAGCAAGAAATCAGAAAATACCAGAAATACACCCCTGGGGAATGTGAGCAAGAAGGAACGGGGAAGAAGGGGAGGGAGGAGAGAGAAAGGGAGAATGAGAGAGAAACACAACTGATTGTCCAGCTCAATAAGCAAAAGCCACCCGCTGAATACTTCCTCCTGAATAACAATTGTGATCAAGTGTGTTATTCCCTGGCCTTTGACTGCAGCCTCCAATGGCCACTCTGGCCATTTCTGCACTAGACTGTTATAGTGCTATTATTCCACTTTCAACATCCTATGGAATCCTGGGGTTTGCAGTTTAGGGAGGGGCCTTTGAGGGTTCCATAGGATTCCATAGGATGTTGGAAGTGGAATAATAGCACTATAACAGTCTAGTGCAGAAATGGCCTCTGTTCCACGCAGGCAGGGGTATAGCTATGGGAGGCTGGGGATGAGGGCATTGCCCACAAATAAAAATCCCCCCCAAGAAAATTTTCCTTCACACCCACAATTTCTAGCATTGCAGAGGGTGACAGTTTGAAAAACACTTGCACCTAGAACTCTCTTGTCTGCTGCATTTACCTTGCCTTGGTAACTTTATCTCACCATTTTCCTTTGGATGCCTAAACATTATTTCCAAAGGCTTGACTGAAATTCTAAGTTGCCACAGTGCCAGAAATTTGGAAACTGAAGGAAAATCTCACTGGGGAGGCCAGAATTCTTATGAGGGAAGGTGATACCTTCATTCTACCTGCATGGAATCAGCTGCATTATGTGTCTGAGAAGAGATCTCTTCTACCTTTACATTTCGCATCACACACAAGTCGTTGCCAGCATTCGGGAAAAGGATCTTTTACAGGATCTGATCCTTCCAAAAAGAAAGGCTCTGTGTGTCTGAGCACCCACATGGCAAGCAAATCCTTCCAAGAGCCTATTCTTTTAATGCAGAAGGTTCCACACGCAACAACTCTTGTCTAAATTAATACAGGATGATGAATCTGGCCATTTTAGATTTCTCATTTTCCTAGTCTTAGATTCATTCCATCCCATTTCTCCATCAGTTTCCAACTTTTTAAAAAAGTTATGCACAGAAATTGCATGCTCATTTTCAGGAATGTTTCTCCTAGCATAGAGGCATTTGGCCTATGCACATTTTTTTTTTTTGCAAGGAAAATGCATTCTCCTCAAATATACACATTTTACATGGAGTTTTAAATAGGAGGATTGAACTGCAAAACTGGGAGAAAGGCCAATGCTGAAGTACAATTACATTTCAATTCAGGAAGTGTACATTACGTAAGTTTGTTTTAAAATGTAAACTACTAAATGTCATCTCCATCCCCAAGCTAAATAGAGCTACAAGGAACTAAAGCTCAACATCTCTAGAGGCAGTTTCCAATTTCGCCTGCAAGCCAGAGGCACTCAATTTTGCCATTTTGGTGGCCCTTGCCACCCAAATGGCCACTGCTAAAAATGGTGCTTCCAGTTGAGGTGTGTTGCTTCTGCTCATCACCACCACATATAAATGCTTCTTCTTCTCTGCTTCCCTTGGTGGCAGAGAAAAAGACACTCTGCCCTGTCATCTTCAGGACTCTTTGGTAAGGAAGGGGACACTCTGGCATCCTCTCGTACCTCTCGTCCACCCCTGCAATATACAGTCATCTCTCCACATTTGTTAGGCTTAAGGGCACAGGATCCCCGTGAAAGTGGAAAAACCGTGAATAACTCTAGGCCCTCCCAAGCCATATTTAACACACAAAAAAGTATGATCACTGTGTTCAACCCACCATCAATTCCTTTGAGGCATCAGGGTTCCTTCATAAGGCAGAAGTGGGTGGCTGGTGGGCTTTCTGCCACCTCCACTGCTGCCCCATACCATTTTTAAGAGGGACTTACAAGCCTCATTTGCAGTTTCTCGGTCTCACGAGGCTTGCAGTCCCTATTAAAAATGGCAGAGGGAGGCAGCAGAGCTGACAGCAAATAATCCGTGAATAATTAAATCTGCAAAAGTGAAACCCGCAAATGTGGAGGGCCGTGTTCTCACAACCTTAACTCTGGCAAGCTTGCAATCTCTGCATGCTGGTTAACTGTGACAATAAAAAAAAAGTTTTATGACTTTCATCGTATCAGGAGAGGTGGCTATGTTTTCATGCCTACTCTCATTTATTTGCTCCTTCATTTTGTATACATAGTCAATATGGATCTTACATACAGTTGCATCATACTTCTTGGCAGGTGTACCGAGAGATGGATGGTAGATGGATGATAATGCTCATTCATTTAAAAATTTCCTCGCTTGCCCTCACTCTCAACTCCCCACAATATATTTCCAGCATCATTATGATTATGATTATGATATTATTATGATTGGATGTCCCAGTGAAATCATCATACTTTTCCAGTGTATGTGAACCCTGATTGGGTGGGATCTTCATGCAGCCATCTCAGGGAGGACAACAAAATGGAGAAAATGGTGTCAAATGGCATGAAAAGGTAGTGGCTAAAAAATACCCCAAAACCAGGAAGAATTTCCATCATGATGGAGCTATTGCTTTTGGCTCAGGCACTTCTCCAATGTTAGTATCTGTATCTTCTCTAAATTTGGTTTTGACAACGAAGAGGTAAATGGAGGAATGAACATCAATCAGGTGCGAAAGCAGAATTTAGGCAAACAAACAAATCTGTCAGCAACACATTTAGAGAAGCACCGAGAGAAACAACTGAGAGTTCTATATTCAAATAACTTTTCAAAGTTACTTGTACTAATGGTATTGGGTAATTAAATATATTCTTGCATTCACTTTTGCTGTGTGCTTCAGGATTTTCTCCAATTCTTTGCTTTTGGGGCTGTTTTTCAGCCTCTTCCTCTCTTTTCTGGAGCTTGGAAGGTTACTTTGCCAAAGTTATTAGTCCTGTTACTTGTTACACTATTTAACAAGTAACCCATTCTGGTTACTCATTGTTACAAAGAAAGGGGTTAATTTGTTACAATATTTGTTGCCTGACTCATTATTTCTCCATTATTTTTGGTTACTTTTTTTATTCCCTACCTCAACAAATAACTTTACTGTTACATGTCAGACTTCTTTTGAAGTGTAACTTTTTCATATCCTCATCACTAAAAAAGTAACTAGTTTCGTATGACCTATAACTTGTTACTTTCATGTTCTGCTTGCACTCCTTTTCCTTCTTTGTTTTTTCTAAGAGGCAGCCATTGTCTATATTCCAGGGGCATATTTCAAACCCTCCAGCTGCTGAAATTTGGCAGGAATAATGTCGATTAATTTTCAGTGATCTCACTTTTACAGCCACTTTTAAAATGTCTCGTTTTCTCTCTCTCTCCCTTTGTCTTCAGCTTACTTCAGTTGCTCCAAATTGAGCTCAAAGTGTAAAAGGAGTTTACACTCAAATAATCCAGCAGGGAGAGATGAGAGATGAGGTGGGAATCTTCTCTTTCCTGGTAGGTTAAAAGGGAAAAGCAAACTTCTGCAACCTTTCTCAGCTTGTGTCTTTTTCCTCATTAGAAACTTTTGCCATTTTGACCACACTCCGATGTTGCTTGGCCACACTTGTCCCAATTTTCCTCTGTGAAATGTCATGGAGCATGTTGCTTCATGTTCCGGATAGTGATTTGGAGGTGTATGTTTATTTCTGCACAGACCGAGCCTCTTGTGAATGGTCAAGCTGGCCAGTAAAGCTGGCAAGGTTGGGGGAGTAACGGACTTCTTTCCAACAAAGTCCACGGTCATTTCCGCACTAGCCTGTTATAGCGTTATGATTCCACTTTCAACATCCTATGGAATCCTGCTGTTTGCAGTTTCGGGAGGGGCCGGCTGGAAATGACCCATCGGCCTTTTATGGCTTACTTCTACATATGATGACTTCCTCCCATTCAGTTCCTCTTTCGGTTTGCCTTTAATTTTTCTAATGAACCTCCTTGGATCACCATTTTGAAAAATAGGTGTGTGTGTTTTGTTTTTTTTAAATTAATTGTTTAACAACATAAAAATACATAACACTACAAAACACACAACACAATACCTAATACAAAAAGCCCCTATAAATGTACAAACTGCTTATACCAAATGTTCTTAATCTTAATCTATTCTACAATTAGATAATAAGTGCTCCCCACCACTGGGACCATTAGAAATATGACCACATCCATTCACTTCAAATAGCTTCATTTCCCTTCCAAAACTGTAATGATTCTTCTGTTGGTTTATTTTCTTTCCCCTTTATTAACACATAATCAATAAATTCCCCCCAACTATCTATAAAATCGACTCTTTTTAATTCCCCCTTCTTTCCTTTGATGCTACAAGTCAATTTATCATTAATAGCTATATCCCATACCTCTTTATACCATTCTTTTAGGTGAGTATTTTGCTTTGTTTGCCAATTCTTAGCTATCCTTAGCCTTGCTGCTGTTAATAAAATGGAAATTAGTTCTCTTGTTGGCTACTTACTTTGTTTCTTATCAAATATTGATAACAAAGCTAGCTTAGGGTTTAACTGTATCTTTTGATTAGTTATTTCCCTCATTTCTGTAAAAACTAACCACCAGAATTTCAATACACTTTCACATTCCCACCACATATGAAAGTAGGAGCCAGTTTCTTGACAACCCTCCAACATAGGTTGGAATGATTAACATTTAAATGTTAAATAAGGTGTAATCATTTCAAGAAATAACAGTGATGAAGCCTAGCATCTCACACACATACATGTAATTATGTCTTGCCTTCGTTTCACCAAAAGTGAGAATAGGAAAGGCACATGTTGGGTGAAAAAGAGTAACTTTGTACTACTGCTTCATTAAAATGGAGGACAAGACAAAATGGACATTTGGAGACCCCACTCTGATTTCAAGATGGCTGTCTCCTCCCAGGCACCAGATGGGAGAATGAATCTTTGGAGGCAGAATTGCCTTCTTATGCTCTATGTTCACCCTGCTTTCCCCTCACCCTTCTCTAGCTGCTGTTGCATCATCTTTTGCTCCGGCTTTCCATCTATAATTTGTTTTTCTGCTCCACTGTCCTCAGCGGAGCCTCCTCTCCAAGGGGTGAAATGTTTTTCAGCTAACGCCTGAGGGAACCTCCTGCTTATTTGCTTTGCAGCTCCCTCCCTTGAGCACTTTTCCGGCTGGTTCCAGAAAACATGAAAATTCTGTCTGTTCCCCCCGCAACTTTCCTTCTTTTCCTACTTAGCCAGATTATTGAGTCAAAAATGTTGCAAAAGAGCAGGTATGTATGTGTGCATGTGTATTCAGGTAGATTCCCATTATACTCCACTGAAAACATGGCCTTTCATAAAAATTAACAAGCAAGTGTCTATGCAGGGCTTAGGAAGGGCTTTTAGGAGCTGTAGTCCAAACCACAAATTTTCTACTCTCTCAGTCTATGTACTTCACGTACAAAGGCATCTTGTAGTGTGAGAGAAAAAATTTGTAGTATAAGCTTCCATAGACTCAGGCCATTTCTCCACTAGACTAATAGTGCTATTATTCCACTTTCAACATCCTATGGAATCCTGGGGTTTGCAGTTTAGGGAGTTAAACCCTAACTGCAAACTAAACTGCAAACCCCAGGATACCATAGGATGTTGAAAGTGGAATAATAGCACTGCAACAGTCTAGCGTGGAAATAGCTTCAGTCTCAGGTATACAGAATGATTACTTGCTGACAGACATTTATATTTATGAATGAGGCACGTTGAATAGTAATAGAAACGCGAGTATGGTTTTGGGAGTGAAACTATCATAGGGTTTTCTGAAGAGGAGGGTATGTGGCACACCTAAGGTCCCTCAGTGGGTTTCCATGGCCAAACGGGGAATCAAACCCTGCTCTCCAGAGTCACAGTCCAAGGCTCAAACCACTATATTGCTGGCTCTACCTTCCCAACAATTCACAGGTAAAAACTGGGACTCATGTGGCCAAGCCATACCTGAGCGTGATCAGAAGGGCAGCAAGAGGGCAAAAATCATTAATGAGATATGTGATGCACCCAAGGTCACCCACTGGGTTTCCATGGCCAAGCAGGGAATTGAACCCTGGTCTCCAGGGTCATAGAATTATAGAATCATAGAGTTGGAAGAGACCCCCAGGGGCCATCCAGTCCAACCCCCTACTGCCACGCAGGAACACACATCAAAGTCCTCCTGACAGATGGCCATCCAGCCTCTGCTTAAAAGCCTCCAAAGAAGGAGATTCCACCACACTCCATTGAGGCAGCAGATTCCACTGCTGGACAGCTCTGACTGTCAGGAAGTTCTTCCTGAGGTTTAGGTAGAATCTCCTTTCCTGTAGTTTGAATCCATTGCTCCTTGTCCTAGCCTCTGGAGCAGTGGAAAACAATCCTGTTCCCTCTTTGATATGACATCCTTTCAGATTTTTAAACATGGCTATCATGTCCCCTCTTAACCTTCTCTTCTGCAGACTAAACATACTCACCTCCCTAAGCCATAGGGCATGGCTTCTAGACCCTTCACCATTTTGGACACGTTCCATGGTCCAACACTCAAACCAGCTATCTATCTTTGAATACCCTCCATGATACAATATAGTAACCATCATCCAAAGATGGCTTTTTTAATTCGGGTTTCTTCTTAGCCAGTACTGAAATAACTTTCCTCAGTGAGCACTAAAGGCTCACTGATGTTTCTTGTTGACTGGTGGCTATTAATTATGGAAATTCTCAGCTGGACTACATTGCAGTTGAGTGAGGGGGAAATCTATGCTTAGAGTTACCAGATCAGAATCACCCCAGGCTCTGAGATTTCCAGACTCAAGCCTGAGACCTAGGTACAGCCCCTGGTGATGTCATGCGGCACAGCCTAGTGATGACATTTAAGCAGTGTGCTTTACCAACAAGCCCAGTTGCTCACAGCTTGTCATTCAAACATACAACCAGACAGAATATATTTTCCTGGTTGGAATTTCAGTCTATTTACAAATTGCAACACCTGATTTTATTAACCTTTGCATAGCCAGCTTGAAGAATCCCTGCCTAACTGGAGGTTTGCAGGCAGCCTTGTGTCTCACCCAAAGCTGACCCCATGCAAACTGGAGAATCTAAACCCTCGCCTGTGACCTGGAGATGACTCACTAAAACTAGGTACTCCAGGCAGTACCCTGATATCTGGCAACCCTGACCTATGTTCTGTTTGTGTATGCTGTATATATCTAGTATATATCTAGTATTAGAGCTGAAACACAACCAGAAAACTCTTGAAATGAGTTGGGTGGATCGGGAAGCAAGACATCTAAGTCTGAGCAATTTGCTTTGGAGACTTTGATGCTGCACTTGGTCAATGCTCTTTAAAAAGTGCATTGTAAAGCTGAGAAAGGTGCAGAAAGGGGCAACAGAAATGCCCAAGGGGCTGGGGAAAACTCTCTTGTGTTGAAAGGATATATTCTCTGGGGCTTTTTTGTTTAGAAAACTTTGCCAACCTTATACACGAAATTGGAGGAGGGATGCTGCATGCATCCATGGGAAACAGATTTGAGAACTTGAGATGACGTCTCCTCAAGTTCCTCTTTCTTTGAAAACAAAGCGCCCAGAGTGTGAGTTAATTTCTTACCAGGAAAAGGAAGAATATTCACCCTACCCTCCCATCCCTGGTGCATGATTAACTTTTCCCAATTATCCCCACTGCCGTGCTTGGCAAACGTAGCTAACTTTTTTTTTCTATTTAAGAAGATCTGCTCAAAAGCTGTTCATTGTTAATTTCTTTTAAAAAAAAAATCAAGAATCCCACACGCTCGGGTGTGCTATTTTAGGAATTTCACTGCAACATGCAGTTGAAACAAAACTGAAATATTATGTGATTTTTCCATTTTTTCTTCTCCCATTTCAAAATGGGTGGAGGAAAAATCTCCCCCACTATCCCGCTATTCCCTGCCAATTTCATAGGGCATTCACCCGAGTCATCGCTGTTCTGCTTCTACACTTCACAGTGACTTTTTATCCAAAAAAATTGAGTTTTCTCTGTCAATTTTTACACTTTAAAAATGCATTCAGATTGTTTTAAAAATCATAGAATCATAAAAACATAGAGTTGAAAGAGACCACATTGTGGTCCAACTCCCTGTCAGGCAGGAACAAATACTCGAAGCACCCCCAGCAAATGGCCATCCAGCCTCTGCTTAAAAACTTCCAAAGACAGTGACTCCACCACACTCCAAGGCAGCATACTCCACTGTTGAATGGCTCTGACTGTCAAGAACTTCTTCCTGAGGTTTAGGTGAAATATCGTTTCCTGTAGTTTGAATCCAGTGCTCCATGTTCTAGTTTCTGGAGCAGCAGAAGACAAGATTGCTCCATCTTTCATATGACATCTCTTCAAATATCTAAACATGGCTATCATGACTCTTCCTAATCTTCTTTTTGTCTGGCTAAACATACCCTCATAGGGCTTCATGGCTTCCAGACCCTTCACCATTTTGGTTGCCCTCCTCTGGACACATTCCAGCTTGTTGATATCCTTCTTGAAGTGTGGTACCCAGAACTTGATACAGTATTCCAAGCATCTAACCAAAGCAGAATAAAGTGGTATTGTTACTTCGCTTGATCTTGACACTATACTCCTCTTGATGCAGTCCAGAATTGTGTTAGCTTTTTTAGCTGTTGCATCACACTGTTGACTCATGTTCAGCTTGTGGTCTACTAAGCCTTCTAGATCTCTTTCACATACTGTCTTCAAGCCAGATATCACCCATCCTATATCTGTGCATTTCATTCTTCCTTCCTAAGTGTAATATCCTACATTTTTCCCTGTTAAAATTCATTTTGTTAGTTTTGGTCCAGTTCTCTAATCTGTCAAATATCCAAGAACTGGGCCAAAACATTTTGATACTACTAGGGATGTGAAAACATTCAGTTTCAGTTTTGTTGCATTTCTCCAAGCATAAGCTTTCATCGATTTCAGTCTGCTTCTTCTAATGCCCTGGTGGAACCTGAAGAACTGGACTGAATTCCATGAAAGCTTTGGCTAAAATATACCAGCCTTAAACATACTACTAGACTCCTCATCTATCCCTTTTCATTGTATACTGAAACAGTCTCACACAGTGTTCTACCTGAAAATTGCATTTTCTTCAAGACTCATGCGACTTTGTTTTCATTCTTTATGTGGATGAGTTTGCCAAACTTTCCTTTTGCTTTCCACATAGATATCCAGAGGCATTTTCCATACATATTTTCTGTCATGTGCACATTTCTTTACCCACTGGTCCTAAAGAATGCATTTTTCTACACATTTTTATGTCAAGTAAAGTGTTTACATGTATTTTGCTATCGGGCATCTTTTAGCAAATGCCACTTTTAAAAATCTATGCACAAGGATGTGCATAGAAAACAAACAGCTACCCTCAAAACTTGCAAATGTCTGTGGCAAAATGCACTTAATCCCACTACATCTCCTAGGAAGTGTGAAATGCGCCGTTTCAGTGAGAAATCCTGAACAACAGAATTTTTTTTCTGTCCTAGAGGATGTAATTCTTCAGTACATTTCTTTGCAAAGAAAGCAATCAGTAATTTTTTTTCCCCACTCTTCAAGAACTACCCAGTTTCCAAAGGTTATTCGCAATTCAGGACTTATTCTGCACAAAATCTGCATGTGATTATTTTGCACAGAAAAAAGTATTTGCTGAACAGGGAAAAAAAATAGATATAATAGATATATTGTTTTCTGCTCAGACAATGTC
The DNA here is from genome assembly GCA_030412105.1 of Cyclura pinguis. Classification (NCBI taxonomy): domain Eukaryota; kingdom Metazoa; phylum Chordata; class Lepidosauria; order Squamata; family Iguanidae; genus Cyclura; species Cyclura pinguis. The sequence continues at coordinate 11,210,850 of CM059612.1, forward strand.
GTGGTGTGCACAAAACAACCATTTCTGAGAATTTTGCATGGCATACGTCCCAAACTGCACAGATTCTCATCAGTCTAGGATTCTTCTTGTCAGGGTAGCATAACACTGAAAAAACATGTTTTTTGACCATTTTTGAATATGCTTCCCATCCCTATCTAACCCCAGATCCTATGAAATCCAGTGGATAATCTATGTTTCAGCTCCAGGGAGATACCGATTAGGCCTGAACATAAGAGCTGTTCTGGATCAGATCAAAAGCCTCTATTGTCCAGCATTCCAGCTGGAATTCTGTCTAGCCACTACACAATAAACCTTGATTATTTCATCCTCACATGCAGGGACACACAAATTGCTTCAGTCTTCTCCAAAGCTGTAATTCTGGCACAACATAATCAGGACACTATGCTCCCTCCACAAACAAGAATTCTGCACAAGCAATGAAAATTTCCTTCAGTTCCCAAATTTTGAGCATTGCAGAAAGTGAAACAGCAAAAACTGTCCATACCTCTAGAACTCTCTTATTTGCTGTGTTCACATTCCCTTGGTCAGTCTGCCCACCCCTTTCCCTAGGATGCCTAAACTATTATTTCTATATGCTCAATTGAAGTTTTAAATTACTACAACATTTTGGAAACTGAAGAAAGATTTCACAGGGAGCAGAATTCTTTTTTAGGGGGGTAATTCCTCACCCCCCTTTGTAGCTACACCTCTGTGGAAGAAAACAACTATTTCTCTACTATATTCTTCCCATATTTTAATAACACAAAGTGATGTGGTGAAATTATTCTTCTGAGAAATACATACAGGGAGTTTGCAGGAAAAAAGTTTTCCATCCTTCAAAAATTATCACATGTATTTCTCTGTAGTTTCATTTCTCCACAATCCTTTGGGACATTAAGAGACTTGGGAAACTGTGCAAAGTCTCCCGGTTCTATTATTCTTCTCTATCTTTTTCAACATGGAGATGAGTAATGGCAAATATTCTTTGCACTCCTATACTATGCTAGTGTAAATATAGCTGTGTGAGTGGTTGTGCTTTCTTTGCACTTGATAAATGTCACCCCGGGTGCAGCTATTAGTAGCCATACACTCCTACACTTTGATATAGTTCAATAGATAAATTGATACACTACTATGACCTGAAGCTTTGCTGGATAAGAGGTAAGTTGACTGGACATGTAAGCCAGGTCAAAGGATTCCTCACAAGCACAGCCAGATCACCAATTGCTTTCAAGTGTTAACAAGCTTCCAGCTAGCCTCTGCGGAGACGAGTCTCCAATGTTCACATGGAAATATTGATCATTCTATTCTTGTTACCTCTCAGAGTCTCTTCCTTTGTTCCTTGCTGCCTGATAGCACAGAACTATCAAATCAGCCATTAATTCTTTGTTCCCTATATGCTAAGGCCATCGAGCCCATTCTGGACTCCATTGTCCATGTTGCTGGAGAGCCGTTAACACAGTCACCCTCCAACTGGAAAAAGAGTACTTAAACCTACTTGTTCCCTTGCTACTGAACATCACTCTGTGGCTCTGAATCCTGATTTGTACTAACCTTAGACACAAGTCTAAGCCACATAGTTTTTCTTTCCTTCTCTTCCAGACTGGTAAATATCTCCCATTCACTGAAATCTCGCTATCAACCTTTCATCCCTTTCCTTTGGTTAGCTCTTGTGTGAATGTGTGAACATCTGAATCCTGTATGTGTGCATAATTGAATTCCCCAATAAAACACATTTTAGTTTACTTTTGCCTCTCTGGTGGTTCTTCCTGCAAGTTCCCCATAAACACTGGTGGAAAGATCTCACTAAGTTACCCCATCTCTTGCAATCCTCTTAACTGAAGCTAATTAATTCCCCATCTTTTTGATGAGGCACAGGTACTGCTGGAGAATCTCAAGGTCCCCCACATTTTGGGGGTAATACAGCCAATCATTTTGCAAGCACCTACACAGACCTCTCTCACATTTTTGTCTGTGTAGGTGGGAAGCTAACTGACCAGTGCCCAATAGGTTTGCTCACGGTTATGGGAGCCTTTCAGCATGACTATGCTATAATAAACCTGTATAGGATCTAAATCACGATTTACACCACGACCAACTATATACACAGTGCCCCTGATCCCTCCAGTTTTGGAACCACTCCTACAACTGGTTAGGGCACATCTTTTGAACTGGTGGGCAGCTGAAAAGGTATATTGTTCTCTATGTTTTGTTTTTGTTTTCTCCCAGCTTTCCCAAGTTATATAAATTTTTTTTTTGTGGGTTCTGAAAAAGGTTGTGGTTTTCTGGATGACACTTATCCATTACATCATACCACATAGAAACAGGTAGGTGAAAACAAAGCAAAACAGTTGTAAGCAAATTTTTGGAAAAGAAGAGGAGAGTGGGGTGGAAAATGGAGGGAGGGAGGGAGGGAGGGAAGGAAGGAAGGAAGGAACTGCTAAAGCTAAGGCAGCTTCTCTGAAAAATATGCAGGCAGTCAAAAAGGGAGCCGAGATGCCTGCCAAGAATTCCATATTATCAAGGGCTGGTTCCCTGTCCAATAGTTATGAGATCATAAGCTGAACTTGCAATTTCATAACTTTGGGGATTCATATTTACAGTCCTTAACAACAACTCTAAACCTATCTTTTCAGCCAAACAGCAAGCCAAGGGTTTCTGAGGTGTTGCAGTTCAGAGCACCAAGAAATGACTTCTGCAATGCTGTCCTGTCACAGGGTGCAGTGAGATCAGCATTTGCACCAGGGCTCCAAGGGGTCCGCCTGTTCTTACCTATGACAGGAGAGCTCTGCAAATCTGCAGCACCCAAGTCTGTTTATCCCAGCACCCCAATCTGAACCCACTTGGAAATCTGTCAACTGGGGTGCTGACAGTCAGCAAAGGTAGGTTTGGTGGGTAGTTTTATCAGACATAGCTGCAACAACAGAGCTCCATCACTGTAGTTATGCCTGATAATACAGGGTCTCAGCCTACATCGAAGAAGGGGAATGGGGTGTAATCGAAGATTCTCTCTCTATATTTACCAGGACATGAATCGTAATGTACCTATGCATTTATGTGGGAAAGCAACATGCATTCTGAGTTAAGTCGGGAATGAGGTGCAAACAACAGGCCCTGCCTTCCAACATGGGGCTTCTCCTACTACCAATCAAGAGGAACATCGTGATGGGGGCCAGTGAATTTTATTCTTGAAACCAACTGTGCTGCCTGCTGCCTCAAACAATCATGTTTGGGGCTTTCCTTTCCCTTCTCAATTTGACTCAATACAAACTGCAGATCAAGGTGCAAGTTTGCTTTTGATACCACTTGGCCTATCTCTAGCTATGTGGTGCTTCAGTGCATGTGAGCAACTGTTGCTTATGCTTCCGGCTTGTAACACCACACAACCGATCGGCAACGTAGAGACCATGTTATGTGTTGGCTAATTGTTGTCGTCAAATTGTTGTTCTCCCATATGCTTCCATCTTTTCCCATTTTTTCAGCCCATCAACAGAAACATCAAGCTTCGGTCACAGGCTTCAGTCATGGCTGGATATTATTTTGTCAGGTCATGGCTATCTGCTGAGAAATCCCTGTGGTATCACAGGATGCCAGCACCACAACATGGCAGATTGCATCCACTTATGTAACCCGATAGTGCTTGTCTGGAGACTGTGTGCCCTTAACTAGCAGACTCTCTGCCAAATCAATACTGTACACATAACTGAAAATTCTGCCTGTTTTGGGAAAATAGTACAAACGCCTAACAGTGTGAAAACTATTGAACAAAACACTCATCTGTTGGGGATTTGTACCCTCATGGGTCAAGGTACATCTAGTTGGGAAAGTTGTTTCTTCACACAGCGAACTGTGTGGAAGGTTGCCATTCCATTTATCTTATCTGTTTGGAACTGTGGAGCATCAGTGTATGCGAGGGAAACCAGTTTCTCCCGCAAGAGCCAAGTGAAGAGTTAACACACACAGCAGAGATCTTTTACCAGGGCCAGCCTAAGCTGCTAGAGGATCCGGTTCCAGAGCTCAGCTAAGTTCCTGTTCAAACCCAGATTAAACAGGAAAAACCTGTGTGATGGTCGGTTTTGGAATCTCTGACTGGGGGCAGGGTGTATTGAGGGAATACACATTTTTCATTTTCCAAAGCTTCCAAATGAAGAAAGGAAAGGTCAGATATCCATGCACAAACCAACATCTAAGGGGTCTCCTCCTTCCATGGTTGTGTTGGCACAATCTTACAACTCAGGGATGTCGTTTATTAGAAAAACCTGTTTAACTAAAGGGCTAAAGAGTTCAGTCTTTTTAGTAGTAACTGCCAAAGTCCTGTGCTGCATTTTAGCATCAGTTCTGGGCACTTGCAGTTACATTACCAATTCCAAAAGTCTAAATAGAGCAACCTTATTTGGTTTCTGAAAAATGATGGGACATGGCACTGGCAGGGGTGAGTATGTGGAGGCTGATTTTATTTCCAAAGATTTCCTTCTGTCTGGTGCAGACAAACCTTTTTAGACACACTAGCTTTCTGTTTGAACTGGATGAATCACATAAATGAGCATCAAACCAATGCAAATAAAAGGTGCCGGTTTTCTATGGTTTGTTAACTCCTTGGTCGTCTACCTATGGCACACAAGGTGGTATTTTTTTCCCCCTTCTTATTACAGGATAAGAAAACAGAGGCAAAATCCACTGTCCAAAAGGCATTTCACTTGACTCATGAAATAATCTCTGGTCCTATGTAACGCCCTGTACAAACATTCACAAGGTTCGTGGATCTCAGCCATTTTCTTCCGAGCTACAACACAGAGCTTAGTGGCTTCCATGTCAGCTGGGCAACGAATACAAACCAGGCCTTAGTCTAAACTTCAAAGGAGCTATCAAAAACGGTGGACCCTATCCCCTCCCAATATATTCAGCACCTTGGACAGTCCATTTAAAATTCAGACTAAAATCCAAAGGAGACTTGTTGACATGGAAGTTACCAGCTGCCAATGAACACCTGACAAAGGGCTCTTCAGAGCCTCTTAGTAAATGGAGGTGAACAAATTCAATCCTCAAAGGCTCTTCCTCCTTCCTCCAGTCCATCTAGTTGCCCTGAAGCATCTCATCCACTTTCACCCAACCTGTGAGCTCCTTAAGCCCTTTGCCCTACCATGTACCCTGGCCAGTTTCTTCCAAGATGGGACACTGGGAAAAGGCCCTGTAAGTCTCTCTCTTCCAATGAAGGCTTGAACTTTTTTGGCAGAGCTATCTGCTCCCTTATGTACCTTGACTGCTTCTTGTCTCAAGTCAAGAGTACAGGTGTGAGGGGGAACAAAAAAAAAAATCAGAAAAAAGAATCCCTCCTTTTTTCCAAAGCCTTTTTTCTAGAAAAATAGGGGGAAATGCGGAAATATGGAATACGGAATATTTTCGTTCTGAATGGTGAATAAAAGATTTAAGACACAGTGTTCACACATCTGTTGTCACTGTGTGCTTTCAAGTCATTTCCAACTTATGGCGACCCTCAGGTGAACCTATAATGAGGTTTTCTGGGGCTGAGAATATGTGATGTGTCCAAAGTCACCCACCAGCATTCCATGGCTGAGTGGGGAATTGCATCTTGGTCTCCAGGGTCATGATCCAACACTCAAACCACGACGCTAAGCTGGCTCTTTAGTGCCCTGAAATCATTTCTAAAAAGAGGAAGACATATGTGTAAGACTATGTACTATATCAGATCACTACAATCCCCGGTCTTCATTTATTTTATGGGAATGAGCACACCGACATTATGGAACACTAGTGGACACAAAAAATAATGTTCTTAATTTTTCTAATGCCGATAAGAGTCTTCTGTTTTTATTGGTTTTGGAGGTCACCAGAAGATCAAACTGGCAAAGCCAAAGATATAGTTTATAGTTCATACATACATACATACATACATACATATAGATAAAAAATAAAATAAAATTATAGTTTTAGTGGTCCAGCATGATGTAGTGGTCACACATGCTCTCAACCACAGGGTAAGGCAATGGCAAACTCCATTATAGGTTCCCCTAAGGAATAGTTCCCATAAATTGGAAATCATTTGAAGCCAAACACACAACAATCTATAGGTTCTTGGCCAATGCATTTTAAATTTTACTTTCACTTATAAACTGTACTTGTCTTCATATTTCAATTATTCATGCACTTGTGAATGCATATTTTCTTTAAATTGGGGAAGCGTCATTTGGGAAACATTCAGGAAAAATGCAAATACATTGCAGCATGTGGTCTGAATGTTGATTTAGGAAGTGTAAATTAGCTTCTGTTCACAGTCAAATGTGAACCAAATCCCTCCCACACTCTTAATCTTCCTTATTGTTATTTGCTCTGAATGGCAGGGGTTCTCCAGGGTCTCAGAGAAGTCTTCCTTATCCTCTACTACATGCTCTTCTAGCCAAAGTTACCAATAGTCGCATAGGGACAGCGGGCATGGAGGCAGTTCACCCTGGGAGGCAATGTTTTTTGGGGGTCTCAGCCCACAGCCATGCCCCCACGTGCCCTGGCTATGCCCCCATGCACCACAGCCACACCTCCATGCACAGTGGCCACGCCCCTCATGTTGTGGCCCCGCCCCCCCTTCCCACACTCCAAGCTCCACCAAAGGCTACCAAGGGCTGAATTGGGAACCCTCTGCATGAGAAGTTGGGGATTTATTGCTGAACTGTGGTTCTTCCCCAGGGCCCAATTTCTCTCCGTATGTATTCCAGCAGTGGGCCACATGTGACCACAGGCCACATATGGCCCAGTCCATTTTTTAGCCTATGTGTATTTCCCGCCCCTTTCCATAACCATATCTGTTTCATATCACTACTGAGTCATCATTTTGACACTATTCACACAATCATAATATGTTCTCCATCAGGTACATGGGAAAAAAGAAGACCATTCTTCCAATGATCAGAGCATGACTGAATGGTGTTTCTGTTAGGTTTGGATTGATTGGGCCAAGAGAGGTTACTTACTTAGGCACTTAGTCAAGTATATAACCTGATACAGGAGTCTGGCCAATATCTTAAACATATCAGAACTAGAAGAACCTTATATTAGGTGTGTGTTTTGTTTTCTGTCACATTTCTCCATTTTTCACTGACATTTTTTATTTCATTTCTGTACTAGGTTGTGTGAGGCTCTCCTTTTTTCTTCATGGAAATCCATGCATATGTCTTTATATTGATTGATTTGCTTATTTATTTTTAAAAATGAATGGAAATTGTGCATTTATTTGTTTGAAATAAATGCACAAGTCTGCAAATGGTTTTTGGTGCATGCTGTTTTGAAAATTCACACATACTTCTTCATGCTTTTTTTTTAAAGTACATATTTTTGTACGCAATTTCTGCCACTGTCAAAATCTGTGCTCGTTGTTTAAAGTCACATGTTTTTCCTGCATTTGGGGAGTGTTTTAGGCAGAGCTTGAGGAAGTAACTTTTTAGTCTCCTGTGCTCAGACTACCCCACCTAGCCAAGATTTTATGTAGGGCTTGGGAATGTGATTTTTTTGGACCACACCTCTGAGATTCTGGAAACTGTGGTCCTAAAAACAAACGCCATACATTCCAAGCCTAGGTAGTCATTGTAATGATAATAGAGTAGGTAGTTCCCTTTTTCCTACTGCTTCTAGCTTCCTAGAAGCATTCAATGGCCTGTAGTTTTTTGTTTTGTTTTGGAAATGCAGTATACTGGTTTAGATAGACCTGATCCAGCACCAGCGTTGATGGAACAAGAGAGAAAAAGGGAAAGAGAAGGGGAAAAGCAGAAGGAAATAATCTGCTTCTATCCAATCTTCTTTCAGATGGATTGCCCAGAATTTCGTAACAAAAGCTAAGGATTTGAATGCTGCAGATCTGAATCACTGCCCTGTTTTTCTCTTCCCTCATTTTCATTGCAAATGCCCAAACGTACTTCCAATTTGAAATCTGTACTTCATATTCATCCTTCCTGTCTTGTGATATGTTCCTTGACTTCACAGCAGGGAAACTGCTTTTGCATTATCCCCCAAAGGGCGGATAATGGAAGACACACGGTTTGCATCAAAAGGACATGCACTGTTTTTACAGATCATGATGCAAATGTAGAAATAATGGCTGGTGTCCCATTGGTCAGTTACGATGCTCTGAGTTAGACAAAGGACACTGTAATGGTTTCGTATTCTCATTTGCAATCACGGCACTATTGTCATAATCACAAATGACCCTGAAAGCCACCTTACAAGCTAGTCAGCCATTTAGAAGGAGGAGAGATTTGCTGGCTAGCAGGCTGATATAACCAGCCCCCTGGCGAATGCAAGGAGCAGAAGCAGAACCCCCTGTGGGGACCTGTTGCAATTCTTCACTGCAGTCCTGCCCGTTGGTGGGAGGTGGCTGGACAAAGTCATCCAGCAGCAACCTCCTCACCAGTTGAACAGACGTCTGCTGCTCCAGACAGCTGATGGATTTTAAGGTAGATTTCACGGGTCAGATGGGGAGTTGAAGTGTATCTATTACATCATGGCTACAGTCTGATGCAGAATCTTAGCCAATGCCTACTGTTGACATTCAAATACAATACGTCTTACCCTAGCGGAGAAGGAAGAGGCAATTAGAGCAAGTGAAGCAGAGTGAGGCAGTACTATCTAGTGGTTAGACCTCACCTGGAATACTGTTCTGGGCACCACAGTTCAGGAAGGATATTGACAAGCTGGAATGTGTCCAGAGGAGGGTGATCAAAATGGAGGAGTGTCTTAGGGAGCTAGATATGACAAAAAGAAGGTTAAGAGGAGACATGATAGCCATGTTTAAATATTTGAAGGGATGTCATGATGAAGATGGAACAAGCTTGTTTTCTGCTGCTCCAGAAACTAGGACACGGAGCAATAGATTCAAACTACAGGAAAAAAGATTTCACCTAAACATCAAGAAGAACTTCCTGACAGTCAGAGCCGTTCGACAGTGGAATGTGCTGCCTTGGAGTGTGGTGGAGTCTCCTTCTTTTGAGGTTTTTAAGCAGAGGCTGGATGGCCATTTGCTGGGGGTGCTTTGAGTGCTTTTTCCTGCATAGCAGGGAGTTGGACTTGATGGCCACTGTGGTCTCCTCCAACACTATGTTTCTGTGATTCTATGAGAGCACATTGATTCCACTCTCTGGGTAAACACACATCCATTTTTCTTTGGTTAATTATTTGCCTTTTAACCATTTCCTTTAGGGCAGAGCTTTCCAAACTTTTCATGTTGGTGACACACTTTTGAGACATGTATCATTTTGCAACACAGTAATTCAGTTTTACTAGCAAACCAGAGGTTAAACTAACCAATTATGCATGTGTGGTATCCCGAGGCATATCTAGGGTGGGAAAGGCAGCCCGCCGGTCCTGGACCACTGCCATTACCTTCACCAGCAAAGACCCCTACCCGAGCCTGACCCGCTGCTGCTGCCCTTGCTGAGGAAAGACCCCGGGGAAGGCGGAGGCAGTGGAAAAGGCAGCCCCTCTACCTGATCCTAGCCTGCTGTCTTTGCCCTTGACAAGGAAAGACCCCAGCGAGAGCAGCGGCAGTGGGAATGGCTTGAGTGAGAGGGGTCTTTCTCAGCCCAGGAAGGCGACACACCTACACACTTCAGGAGACACACTAATGTGTCGCGACACACCATTTGCAAAGCCCTGCTTTAGGGCGAAGGCATACTAGCTGCCTCTCTTTCCCCAATAGGCCACAGAAGTTCAGCTGATACACCTTGATCCCAATAAAAGCTTCTGGGGGTTCAGGCTGGACCTGTTCCTGCTAATCTACGGATCATTCATCTTTTCTCCTTGGTCTACCTTTCTTTTTCTCTGACTTTTTGCCTCATTCTACCCTTAAGCGTACAGGAGTCAGGTCTGGCACCATCTGGTATTTGCTGAGCCGGACTTGCGTAAACTCTTAGCTCCCTCCAAGAGTCAGGAGCCTCTCCCATTCCAGGAACTCTGTGGAATTCATCCTTCAGGGTGGGAGCAATAGCTGGTATTTAGAGCCTGCAAATAGATTGCTCAGTTCTGTTTGTTTTTAAAGACATGATGTGGAGGGTGGGGGAATCGAGGAGGTGTAACGATTGGGCTGCAAGGAGATCTGTAAAGTATATTGAAAAATGAAGGAGGGAGAGAGTAGAAGATAGGTCAGTCTATTTTAAGATAAACCTTTCAATTAAATGACAAGGAAAGCAAATGTCCCTTTTTTATTATAGTTCTCAGAATCCCCTCAGCCAGCCTTTTTTATATTGGTGGTTAGGGGGTTTGGGGAGCTGTAATACAAAAAAAGAGACATTGTCAAGCTCTGGATTTCCTGTCCTTTCCAAAGAGTTGATCACAACACTCTCTTGCAGATCAAACAACCAAGAGTTCCACAGGGCACCTGTAAGACTGGCCAGTTTATTGTCCCGCCCCTCAACCCTTTGTCGTGTGTGTGTACTTGGACTCTGGGACACAGTCCATGCTTCTAAAGCAGTTGGCTACAGTCCACAAAACCTCATGATGCCATAAACCTGCTAGGGTCTTTCCACACTACAATGTTATAGTGCTATTATTCCACTTTCAACACCCTGTGGAATTCTGGGATTTGTACTTTACTAAGGCCAAAGAGCTCTCTGCTGAGAATTCTCAATGCCCCTCCCTAAACTGCAAACCCCAGGATTCCATAGAAGGTTGAAAATGGAATAACAGCACTATAACAGTGTAGTGCAGAAAGGTCCTTAGTTTTCAAGGTGCCACAGAACCCTTTGTTGCCTTTCTTGCCAAAATACTAAGTAACCAATGTTTACTCTTTCAAGGTTGCAGCCAGATAGCCTGATTTTGCACTCACACAGTGAGCTGATTTTGGTTTGTTTGCTTGTTTAAGCTACGGGGGGCAATCCCATCCTAATACTCTGCATTGCTTTCCTACTGCATCAGAATCACACTCTCCGAATCTCCTTGTTTGGCAGGGACACTCTTGGTTAATTCTTGGCCATCCCACTCTCCCAGATGCTTTTAAAAGGTTTTTCTATCCTCCTCCCACTCTCTTCATGTACTTAGGTCATTTCTGCACTAGCCTGTTATAGCACTATGATTCCACTTTCAACATCCTATTGAATCCTGGGGTTTGCAGTTTCAAGGGGGGGCCCACCGGCCCCTCTCGAAATTGCAAACCCCAGGGTTCCATAAGATGTTGAAAGTGGAATTGTAGCACTATAACAGAGTAGTGTGGAAATGGCCTTAGTTTACTTCAGTCCCTGGAAACTGACTTCAAAGTATTTCACACTCAATTAGCTTGGCAGGGAAGAGAGGACAGGACAGAATCTTGCCCTTCCCAGCAGGCTCCGGCAAAAGCAAACTGCTGAGGCTTCTCCGAGCTTTGGAATAGAACTTTCTGTGCTGTACAACTCCAAACTGCTTCTTAGGGTAAGCAAAAGGAAAAAAAAAATCACACACACACACCTTGTAAAAACTGGAGGAAGGAGGCGCTGTAGTTTTGTAATTCTGTGCCAATCTCATAGTAGCCTTTTGAATTTTAGAAAAATGTGTTACCTAATATTATTTTTATCATTGATCATGTCATGCAGGTGTATGCACACACAGACAGAGTATTGTATGTATTGCTTTGGGCTTTCTTTCCTTCTTTTTCTTTTTTCTCCTACCACTGGTGTTTGCACATGGAGGTTCCACATTCAGCCATCACTGCTAATTTTCCCCAGTGGGCTTGTTATTGTTTGTTGTTGTTGTGTGCCTTCAAGTCATTTCCAACATATGGTGACCCTAAAGTGCACTATCTGGTAGCCCAATACTAAAAACCCTGATACCATGTCCAACTCAGGGTGGGTGATCTGAAGTCCGTGAGGACTCAATGCCACTTCTGGTTTCTGTTGTTACAGGAGGAGACCAGGTAGCTTTGCTTGAACATTGGCGTACAGATGGGGCTTGTCCCACTGGATGTCACCCAAACCCAACCTGCTTTGAGAAAAATAGGGAACCTGAGACCTGAGGAACAACCTGCTGCTTGTCCTCTGGGGATTGCCTGGTATAGAAAAGGGCAAATGCTTTAATTAGCAGGAGATTAGGTTTTCCTCCAAGTGATAAGATGACCCGGCCAAGCCTGTTAATGACTTGAACCCTCAATGTGCCGAAAAAGGAGGTAAGCTAATTTTCAAACATTGCCCTGCTTTGAAGCATGCTGTAAATTGTAGAGCTAATCTAAGCACCAGGTCAGGTTAAAGATACATCTTTTATTATTTTTTTTTAAAAGGGCAACTCTTCCATGGAGTAGTGCCAGACTTTAAATTGCTTCTGTGCCAGGTTGATGCTGGAGAAAATTTTCTCTATGACTTCATCCCCCCACCTGTAGCCTCCCTCCCAAAAAAGAAAAAAAGGAAGGAAGGAAGGAAGGAAGGAAGGAAGGAAGGAAGGAAGGAAGGAAGGAAGGAAGGAAGGAAGGAAGGGCGAGCTAGAGATCCTTAACAGGTAACTCCAAAACCCTAAAAGGGTAACCTAGACAAAGACTGGTTCTCTGTTGACAGGAGAGTAGATTTGGGTGGAACATTAGGGAAAGATTTCTTGATGGTAAGAGCAGCTTGGCAATGGAACCAGGTATTTAGATGGGTGCCCACTGCTTGGAAAAGTCACTTTTTGGACTACAGCTCCCAAAACCGCCCAGCTGGCCTGGCCCAGGAGAATGGCAACTAGGGGATTCTGGGAGCTATAGTTTAAAAAAAGCTTTTCTAGATGCTCATTCTCACTCAGCAGAGGGTGTTCAAGCAGAGGCTATCAGGGGAGTGGCATTGATCCCACATTTTAATTTCCATGCTTTGGCAAGATAGATCCAAACACAACTTTTTTTGCTTGAAACCAAAGGCGGCTCCTCCTCCTCTTCCTTTCCTATTTAAGGAATCGTTACAGGGCTGGATCCAGATTTAATCATACTTAGAGGAGAAGAGACCCACAAAAATCAAATTACCCAAATTCCACTGGTCTTTGTAAATGTATGACTAAATCTAGATCCACCCATTGCTTTTGCTGCGGCATTTTGCTACAGGGAGAAATCCCTGCAGGCTGTCTAGTCCTCTACTTTATGCCTTAACTCAAGAGCTAGGGTAGTCTTCTCTAACGTGACACCCTCTAGATGCAATTGCAACTCCCATCCTTCAGTCTAGAGAAAGCCAACTTGGGCCATCCGAGTGAGAGCATCTCAAACAGACAATTAGCTCAGCCACCAATATACCCAGATGCACAGAAACATACCTCTGGATACACCAAGAGCCAAAGCGCTTTGAATGGGGTGAGGAGCACTGTAATGTGTGCTACTGACACCATGGCCATTTCCACACCACACTGTTACAGTGCTATTACTCCACTTTCAACATTTTGTGGAATTCTGGGGTTTGTAGTTTCCTGAGGCCCAAGAGCTCTCTGGCTGAGAATTCTAAGTGCCCCTCCTAAACTGCGAACCCCAGGATTCCACAGGAGGTTGCACATGGAATAATAGCACTATAACAGTGTAATGCGGAAATGGCTGAGTAAAAGGCAGGCAGTGGAGAGTGTCACAGTTCAAGTATTCTACCAGTCCTGAGGCTTGCAAAGCAGTTCAGGGAAGAAATACCAATAGTTTCTCACATTAAGGAAGGCTGTGAGGAAGGAAGGGGAGGGGAAGTAACTTTTGAAAAGAGCAGGGAGGGCCCCACCTTGCCTCCACACCTGGCCAAGTCCGGAGATAGGTGTTGGGTTTCAGACTGACGGAACCGCTGACTCACAGGTGACACGCACTCCCTTGCCATTGGCTACTCACCAGAGCATGGGAGGCGCACAGATACACCGTATGTGCTCACGCAAGTCCCAGCAGGCCGGCAGTGCGCGTAGCAGAAGAACCAAGAAGCTAGAGAGAAGGCCACATTTCTGAACAGAGGTTTGGTCAGCTCCTGTATAAGAGGCCAGCTCTGTCCTTTCAGAAAATCATCACTGTCTTTTGCAGGGGTGTTGCAACAAGGCGGGGGGGGGGCAAATGAAGGCACCGCTCTCCCAGAATAAGAATCCTCCCCCCCTGCAAAATTTTCTTTCAGTCCCCAAATTTCTTTTTTTATAAATATTTTTATTGACACACTAAAGTAAACTAACTAAACTAATACACAAGCAACTACCTAAACTACTAAACAATTACTAAACCATAACTAAGAGGGGAATGCGACAAATACACATTTGATTTCCAGGTCCCCAGAGAATGGTTGTTGTTCATCTTTTGTTGTACTTCCTCTACATTCTTTATCCGTATTGGTAATTAATATTTAAAAAAAGCCACTATTAAAAATGTAATACAATTAGTTCTCTACGGCTATTTGCGCACTACGCGTTATACTGCTATTATTCCACTTTCAACATCCTAGGGAATGCTGGAGTTTGCAGTTCAGGGAGGGGTATTTAGAATTCTCAGGAAACTACAAACCCCAGAATTCCACAGGATGTTGAAAGTGGAGTAATAGCGCAATAACAGTCGTGTGCGGAAATGTCCTACTAAATAAGATATCTTAATATTTTAATCCTGATAATGTTCTACCATAGTATATTTAACCTTACTAATTAATCAAAACCCCTTATGGCTTGTCTTCCCACAACTGACATTAAAAATAGTATGACCATATTGCACTGTTTTTTATATTCAATAAGAGAATCATCTCTCAGTAATGTCACCAATTTATCCCTCTCTGCTATGTCCAATAATTTCATCAACCAAGATTCCTGAGATGGAACAGTCCCAAATTCCTAGCATTGCAGTCAAGTATTCAGAAATACTGTATAGCTATTTGCCCCCGCTTTCCACCACAAAAGGATATGATAAAATCCTGCAAAACCTCATCATTAATGCTTCCTAAAAAGCATCCCTGGAACCCCAGGGAAGGAAGACTGAGCAAGCAACTTTCCTGATTAGTAAAATGTGCTAATTGATATCATAGAATACTACAAAAATAAACATCCTGAATTAGAAGGAAAGCTTTCCATTCAAGAACATTTTGAATTCTGCTTTGGTAAGACCCCATCTGGAATACTGTGTCCAGTTTGGGGCACCACAGTTCAGGAAGGATATTGACAAGCTGAAATGCATCCAGAGGAGGATGACCAAAATGGAAGAAGGCCGGGAAACCATGAAGCCCTCTGAGAAGTGGCTTAGGGAGCTGGGTACGCTCAGCCATGGAGAAGAGAAGGTTAAGAGGGGACATGATAGTCATGTTTAAATATTTGCAAGAATATCATGTTGAAGATGGAGCAAGCCTGTTTTCTGCTGCTCCAGAAGCTGGGACATGGAACAATGGCTTCAAATTTCAGGAAAAGAGATTCCATTTAAGCACTAAGAAGGACTTCCTGACAGTAAGAGCAGTTCAACAGTGGAAGGCACTGCCTTGGAGTGTGGTGGAGGAGGTTTTTAAACAGAGGCTGGATGACCATCTGTTAGGAATGTTTTGATGTGTATTCCTGCATGGCAGAATGGGGTTGGACTCGATGGCCCTTGTGGTCTCTTCCAGCTCTATAATTCTATGATTCTATGAATGCTGCAGATCTCTCTCTTGGGGCATTGGCACCTGTGTGACAAAGTTCATCTTCACTGTGACACGTGCTGACACCATACAGTGCTTCGTCAGAGAAAAACAAATGTGCTAATCTTGGCTTTCAAAAGGAATTTCAAGTGGACAGTTTCTCCACAGCCTTGCAGAGAAATCATGGTACATTAAACTTTACTAACAATGCAAATCATTATAGGAGGATGATTTGCACTATAAACACTTACTTCCTTGGCACTCTTACTTAGTTTGTGCACCAATTTTGCACGTGCCAAAATATTATATTTTCAGTTGATTTGCTTTTTTGGAAACTTCACAACGTACTTTCTAATTAAAATGCTTTAACTGGGTCGCATTGGTAATGAAAACCCTTTTTCCACAGAAATCCTCTATACTGACAGATGCCCAAACCCTTCCACCACTTTTGTTTCCCCCATGAAAAATTGTCTAACTATAGCTCTGCTGTCTAAATTTCTTCCACATGATTCCTCACTAACTTCTTTGCCAAAGGTTTTTCTTCTTCTGCCTATGTGAGCACGGGGACCACACCTGTGTACATGCATGTACCTCCCCATGTGTGTCCATCTGAGTCATCACCAGTGAAAGGAACAATTGTAGAGAGTATATATTGCAGTTGAAATACTGCTCATGACAATTCTCACTGGCAAGTGCCCAAAGCAGGTGCAAACATAGGTGGTTTATTGTGCCACAGCAAGAAAGTAGTTTTACCAATATTCATTTGCTGCAGGGGCAGGTCTTTTGTAAAGCTAATGAGTTTTAATTGCCCATTCAAAAACAAGCCATGCCCACATACTTTACTTAATAACAGCAATAACTTAGCAATATGTTGACACTCGGAAGAATCACATATACAGTATAACTCTGTTATACTGAGGATTACAGCTAAATCCAAAGGAAACAGGAAAGTCTGAGCAGGACAACAGATGATATCATTGTCCCTGCTGATCAAAACATCCCAGAGTTTCAATGTCCACTACAGTGGTATAGAGAAATGAAGGTATGGGGTTAGATAGTCAAACAGCTGCCTGACTTAGCAGCTTTTTTTCTTATCATGACTATGGTTTTCCTTTTAAGCCACTGGCAGAACAGAGTACCAGTTAGTGTACACCAGCTTTCCCCAACCTGCTGCCCTCCAGCTGTGTTGGACTACAATTCCCATCACCCTCAGCTAGCACAGCCACAGGTATGGTCTAGGAGTAGTAAACCTCCATTTTTTTTTCCCAATTCCTAATAGATACAAAGAACAATGAAATGGTTTTTCATCTTGTAGCTTTGGTACATTTGGGGATGCCACACAATCAGGGGAAACTGAGCAGCTTTGCTACAAAAGTTGCGCTGCATGCCCAGAAAGCTGGGTAGCTTTCTGAAAACTATACAGCTTTTGGCACTGAAATAGAAAACTGCACAGTTTTCCCATAGAAAGGAAACTGTGGAACAGACAAGTCTGTAAAGGTCGTAGCTTCAGTCAGCCTGAGTTTATTTTCCTGCTGTTTAATATTTGGTGTGCGCAAAATTCAGACTTGGCAAAGGCTGAAGCCAAGATGTTCAGTCCTTCATCACATTTTTTCCACTTTTCCTAAGTACACAGCAAAAAAACCAATTTAAGTAATTGCTTTTTTTCCTTAGAAAGCTTTGTACTTTTTTCATGTAGTGAAAATATTGGGAATGTAAGTTTTTACAGCAAAGCAAAAGGTTTCTCAAATTCCTGTGGGGTTTCTCAAATTCCTGCACAGTTTGAAACGGTGTGCCAGGAACAAAAGTTCCCTCAAGTTGTGAGCATGTTCAACATCCCTGTTCTCTTCCTGCGCAAGTTTTCTTGAGGGGTAGGAAACTTCAGATTCCACCCCGGTTGGGGAAATGGCAAATTCCCATTCCAAAACTAGCATGAACAAAAGAGGAAAAGAAATCTTGCCAGAAACAAATTGAGCTCCGTAAATCATTAACTAGTACAGTGCTAGCCAGCCAGAAAGTTGGAGATACCGTCACCCTTCACTAGTCCTCTCTCTCTCTCTCTCTCACTCTCTCGTGTTTTTTTTAATATTAACCTGGCTGACAAATGAATGTTTGAAAATAAACACAGCAGTCTTTTGTTGAAGAAGAGCTTCTGTTACAGTTGTAACCTGATTGCGTATCACACTTTACCTGTGACACATTTCCTTAGGAGTAACTCCTGTTTGATTAAATGGGACTTGTGTGTGTGTGTGTGTGTGTGTGCCTTCAACTCGCCTGTCAACTTAATGGTGATCCCATGAATTTCACACTCAGAGGTGGTTTTGCCAGTTCCCTTCTCGTACTTCTGTGCAAAGTTGCCCCGTCGTATCTATGCATAGGTTAGAGGCTGTGCAAGAATTTTGTAGCCTCTTTCATCTCTCACACCACAATAAACCTGTGACGTAGGTCAGTACCGAATGGACCTGTCCGTTCTGTAGTTTTGTGAGAGTATAGAATTCAGTGCAGGAACAGAAATCACCACCCGACATATCTCAGCCCCTGCTTTTGAAAAGGGAAAGGTTTTCTAGTCCTTAAGGCTGGAAAAGCAAGTGTGGAAGTTTACAAGCCTTGCTGAGAGCATATATTAGGATTTTGAGAACACCCTTAAGTATAAAGCTCTCAGGGTGGGCAGCGTACAACCGACTGTAAAATTGCAACACAAAACTTTAAAAGAAAACATATATGCACAAAGAGAATGGCAATTAAACCAATAAAATCTGACAGAACTCTATCATAAAATTAAACCAGTTATAAAACATGCTGAATTGCCTACGTTCTTTCATTTTATTTTATTTAAACAGCCTTTGCCTGTCACCAGAAGGACAGCCAGCTTGGCACCAGACAATTTCTTTCTTGAAGAGGGAATGACAAGTATAAAAAGCCAGAGCAAAAAGAACCTCTCTCCAGTGACCATCCACCTAACCTCAGCGCATGCTTAGGTAGCATACCAATGAACCTAGTGCTCCTAACAACAATCCACTGATGTAGGTCTTACCCCACAAACACACAGGGACATTGCAAATACTGCAGACGTAGGTTGTCCCAGGCTGTAAGGTTTCTGGGCCGAAACCTGAGACAGAGGAATGGCTCCTACTGATTTCATAACGTCATAACCACAGTTGCTCAGTTTGTCGTTCAAACAAATGGGTGAAAAAGGGTGCGGAGATGAGAACATATTTTCCTGTTTGGAAATTAAGACAGAAATCTTAGCCACAGGGGCCGTTCCCAGATCAAAGTGAAATGAAAGGATTTCATTCCTTCTCACTGATTTAGGGAGATGGGATGAGGACCATTTAATCTAAGCCATTTCTGCACTAGACTGTTATAGTGCTATTATTCCACTTTCAACATCCTATGGAATCCTGGGGTTTGCAGTTTACGGAGGGGCTTTTGAGGCTCCTCCCTAAACTGCAAACCCCAAGATTCCATAGGATGTTGAAAGTGGAATAATAGCACTATAACAGTCTAGTGGGAAATGGCCCTAGTCTACTTGCTTCTAACCAGAAGGTGGATGCAGAGCAATGCTGAGGGTGAGCCCTGGCACCTCATGGATTGGGAGGAAAGAAGGAAGCTAGTTAAATAAATACATAGAAGCATGCACACACAGAGAGAAAGAGGAAAGTCTTGGTAAATTGCAGCAACAAATTAATTAAGGTTTAGCAAACTGTAATAAGCTTCTCCTCTCCTAGGTGAGCAGGAGATTTCCACGTAGCCCTTTTCTCCTGCCTGCCTGGAGCTGCCCAGCAAAACTGGAGAATTTGTGCCATCATCTCTCACCTGGAGATGACTCACAAAAACTGGAGACTTGGGACCAGGTCTGAGACCTGGCAACTCTATGCAGGTGGGGAGGGCTGATGCTGGCAGACAGAAACTTGCCTCAGATTACTGAGGGGGTTTAAGGTAGAACGAAGATTCAAAACAGCTTGTGGGACTGAAAGTTGGTGTGATATAGTGGTTAAAGGGTTGGAATAGGACTTTGGAGATGCAGATTAAAATCCTCATTGAGCCTTAAAACTTATTGGGAGTAATCCTGGAACCAGTCTTTTTCTTTTTCTGTCTCTTTTTTCTCTGACCTACGTTACAGGTTTCTTCTGAGGCTAAAGCGGAGGGGGAAAGAGAGCCATATATTGATGACATATATAAGAGCCATCATTTAGCCTAAAGCCTCATTCACACTACACAATTGTAGTGGTGCATTCCACTTTATCTGCCGTGGCAATATCCCTTGGGATCCTGGGATTTGGAGTTTAGGGACAGGCATTTAGAATTCTCAGCCAGGCTCACTTGCTGAACTACAAGGCTGAGCTACAAGCCCCAGGATTTTACAAGTTCTTGCAGTAGTTAATAGGAATGTAGCACTGTTTTCTGTAATATGAATGGGCCCCTGAGTCTTAGGCCATTCCCTCATCCTACCTGATCCTGCTGTCCTCCCATCACTAACCTGGCAGCGTGCGCAATGGGAACCTTCCCCTCTGCAACCGGCCAGCTCCCTGTGGAAGGGAGTGCAAGTGACACACGTCCGCCTTCCATAGCACACCCAGGCTCTTTCCCATGCTGCGCCAGAGAAGGAAGCGCCTCCATCATGTTCCCTGCCCTTCCTCATGGCTGGTTAGGACAGGAGCATCATGCAGTTGCTGGCACTTAATGGATTTATTCCGTTAAGTGAATATCCCGCGATCACGAGAGGTGGGGACAGGATGGCAATGGGACCACAATGGCATCATGCAAAAGAACAACCCACAGACTGCTGCCATCCCGTCCCCATAGTGGAACTGCGATGCCATGCAGAAATGACCTTAGTGTAGATGGCATTTATGGATACAAAATTTTTTTTTAAGTGGTGGGTTTTTTTTTTCTAACCCCTGGGCATCTTGGGCATTATAAAAATGACCCTAGGGGACTACTTGGGGAAAAAAAGATTCTATCTAAAGATTGGGAAAAACTTCCTAACAGGAAGAGCAATTTGACAGTGGAACGTGCTGCCTTGGAGTGTGGTGGAGTCTCCTTCTTTGGGGGTTTTTAAACAGAGGCTGGATGGCCATCTGTTGGGAGTGCTTTGTTGGTGTATTCCTGCATGGAAGAAAGGGGTTGGATGGATGGCCTTTGGGGTCTCTTCCAGCTCTATGATTCTGTGATTCTATATGGCCCGCGGTCACTCTTTGCCCACCCCTGCATTAGAGCAATCGTACATTCTACTTTAGAGAGGGCTGTGTTTTATCTGACAGCATCCTCTAAAGCAAGGAGGCTATCTGTGACTCTCCGGAGGTGGGGCTGTGACTCCTCCAGGATCCCTTATTATTGGCTACAAGGGCCAGGGACAATCCAACAACACCTGGAGGGCCACAAGTTGCCCAGATCTTATTTGAAGCACAAGACAGTACCAACTGAATTTGAAGGTTAGAAAACCTGAAGAAGGGAGAGCGGCAGATGCCTTGAAGTTACCCATCAAATGATGGCAACATCCGGATAGAAGGCTGAGCAGCAAGGTCACCTGGGTCACTCATCCACAAAGTGAGATGTATTGTGTTTCTATTTGGATTATCACAAGGGATGCAATTATTATAAGACAATCAACAATGCATCACAGATTTGTAAGCATTATTTGCTGTAGCTGCCAGGAAATTACACAGCTGCTTTAGCAGTGATTTCAAAAGTTCTCCATTAACTTTAAAAGACTGCCAATATGCCTGCTGTGTGGACAGAATGTTAGAGTTCTAAAGTGGTTCAAAAGCAGGTCGTATTATATCCCCCCCCCCCTTCATTTTATCTGACTCGGAGTTGTTTTTACTACAGTGCCTACAAAATTGTAATGGCCTTTAGCAAAATGCAGTAAAGATCATCTCCCCTGACTTAAATTATAGTCATTATTTCTAGATATCCATCTATACATATTAATCAGTAGTTGCACATTTTATGTCTTCTTTCTGGTAATGCATGTATTGCCACCCTATTTTTATGCTACATTGCAATATGCTCAGACCTCCACTTTTGCAGGGGTTCAGGGTACAAGACCCCTGCAAAATGGGAAACACCATGAATAAAAACAAAAATCACAAATGCTATTTTTTTTTAACCAGAGAAAACTTCTCTAGGAATCTCTAGGCACGATTCTTCAGTCATACTGGAGGACCTAGGAATGCCAAGAGAGTGTTCTCTCAACAAATCTCTAGGTTCTCAAGCACAACTGGAGGAAATGGACTCTATAAACACAGGGCCAGCAGTATTGTCATGAAACTCCTGGACTTTCGACAGCTCTCTGGAAAGCCCACCTAGTTATAGGAGTTACAGGGGAAATAAATTCTCAAGTTGTTGAGAAGACACTATTAGCCCATACTAAAGCGTGTGAACTTACACCTATTTACTCAGAAACAGGGATCTAAAGAATACATACAAAAGTTCTTGTCCCTGTTGAGAAAGGGTGTCTTCTGATATCAAGGTGCCCCATTAAGGAAGTTGTGAGTTATTTTATTTTATTTTATTCATTGCAATTCAGTACTTAGCAAAAATTTCATCTGTGCCAAATGAAAATGATGCAACCTGTAACATTCTGGAGCAGAAAGCAGTACATTTTGCACAAAAGTACACTGTAGTCTGCACAAAATGTGGACTGCTTGCACAAACCCCAGTATTTTATGCAGTGGACTTTTCACAAAAACACACCAAAGTGCGAAAATCATAATAAAATATGAAAAAAAAAATCACCCAGTGGGAAGAAATCCTTGGAAAGTATTTGTTCTTACATATAAGAACAAAATAAGAGCAGATTTACATCCCTACTAAGAAGTATACCCCACTCATTTCAGCGCAACTTACTCTCAAGTCACTATGCACAAGACTGTAGTCTTAAGCCATTTCTGCACTAGACTGTTATAGCACTATGATTCCACTTTCAACATCCCATGGAATCCTGGGGTTTCCAGTTTCAGGAGGGGCCAGCTGACCCCTCCTGAAACTGCAAACCCCAGGATTCCATAGGATGTTGAATCATAGCGCTATAACAGTCTAGTGCGGAAATGGCCTCAGTGCTCCCCAGTCAACTAACATGTCTCATCTATTGCCTCTCCTACAGAAGCACCAGTTCTTGATGCAGGCTGAAATTTGCTCACAGAAGAGTTGCAAAAACAGGCATGATACCAGTTGGGAACAGAAAACAAAATCAGTTTCAGTTCACTTTTCCCACAGAGCTAGTCCTTTCATACCATCTGAGACTGGAAAGTGGGTAGTGTACATGTTGTAGGAAAATCTGCAGGTTTCTGAGCTTTGTGGGATGTTCTGGCAGGTGGTGGGGTTAGGAAGTGAAAGAGATGTCCATAAAGCCATGCATTTGAACAAGGCACATAAGCAGACCGTAGCCCATTGGGAAAGTCTGCATAAGAAGTTCACCAGGCTGAAAAACAGGAGAGGGGGCCCAGTCACTTTAACATTTAGCAGAGCCTCAAGTGGAGGGAAAGGCAACAAAAGAGGTGCCAGGCAGCAGTCAAAAGAAGCCACAGGGTAAACACAAGACATCCAATGATGGCAGAGGTGGCTGGAAACTGATCTGGCCACGTGTATGCCCAAAGAAAGGAGAAGAGGATGGTCTGGAAGAGTAATCCTCACCATTCTTTGCCAAGTCCTCTGCCTTTGAGAGCAATACCTGAGCATCTCCTAACTGGCTCAGATTGGCGACTGAGAGATATGTGACACAGGACAGGGTCTAGGCCAAACTGAGTGCTGGTCAAGGAGGGCAGCCGGGCAAGTAGCTGAGAATGGAGAGAGGGGAAGGTGGTGATTGTGACTGGCTTCAATCCAACATCCCTTGGCACAGTTAAATATCCACACACAGAGAGACAGTACAGAAACACCATACAACCCCATGCAGAATAGCAATACTGTCCAACTCATGTCAATGACTAGGAGCCATTGTGCAGTGCACAAGATACAATGTAGAACTGCAATGCAAACTGCGAAATGGACAAATGCGACATGCAATGTGAAATCACAACGCAGGAAGATAAGGCACAGAAGAGCATGCTGTCTGCACAACTCCACTTCCACACTATCAGCATAACACATCCAACGGGCAGTAGTAACTTTAGTCGGGGGCATGCGTATGCCCTAACTGGGTGCCAACCAATGTGTCTTCCCTACACACACACCAATACCTGAGAGCCTATGAACAAACAAACCCCTGGGGAGAGGGAGCAAAAAAAATTCATCAGGGTCTGAACCCTCTCTCAGTGGTCCTTGTGTTAAGACTGTTTCAGTTCAACAAGAAAAAGCAACAAGCAATTTTTCAACAGGGAAAGCCGACTTCCACTTTTATGTGGGGTTTAGGGAGATCACTTTTGGCAGGCCATCCAGATCTTGGAAGGTAATCTAGCTCCCAGACTAGCTGTAGTTGCCCGCCTGTGCTCTAAAGTGTGTGTGTGTGTGTGTGTGTGAGAGAGAATTTAGATAAGCACAGCAGAGTGTAGTGGTGAGATGGGGGGGAATAGGCTAGATCTGAAATCCTCTTTCCTTGAATTTTTTATCAGCTCACGCATTTTTTACAATGGGAGAGGATGCAACAGATTCCTAAATGATTTTTCATTTTTAACTTAGTCAGTTAAGCTTTGCACTGCATTTCATGTCTGCCTTCTTCTTTTCTAAAGAAATTACTTCAAAAATGAAATGTCTGCTATTTCAGGGCATCCACCCAGTGTATGCAGGGAATCATCCCACCAGGGGCAGCTAGTGGTTCCCCTCTCTCCCATTTGAATCCACTCTGAGTTTTATATGCTTTCTGCACTAGACTGTTATAGTGCTATTATTCCACTTTTGACATCCTATGGAATCCTGAGGTTTGCAGTTTAGGGAGGGTCCTCAAAGGATTCCAGGATTGGACCACAATTACCTTGTTGAGCAGGGCTCGGAACCCAAATTTCTTCACGCCAAATTAAAGACTCTGTTCAATACACTGTATTGCCTCCCAGCGTATCTTTATGAAGTTCTAATAACAATGAGGTTTACGAAATGAGACTGCCAAAGTATGGGGAAATGGACCAACAATGCATTCTCCCTCCTATCTCTCAGTTTGCCTTTGTTCCTTCCTTCCTTCCTTCCTTCCTTCCTTCCTTCCTTCCTTCCTTCCTTCCTTCCTTCCTTCCTTCATTCTCTCTTTCTTTCCTTCCTTCCATCTCTGTTTCCTTCCTTCTTTCTCTCTTTCCTTCCTTCCTTCCAGCTCTGTTTCCTTCCTTCCTTCCTTCCTTCCTTCCTTCCTTCCTTCCTTCCTTCCTTCCTTCCTTCCTTCCTTCCTTCCTTCTTTTCTGTCATCTGCACTGCGTTTTACTTCTTAAGCTCTTTAGAAAAGGCTGAGAGGCATCATTTCTTGTGCCATTCACAGCACTGTGAACAGCACCAAATAAACACATGCTTAAATGTTTTTAGCATTTTACTCTTAACCTTTTAAAGAAGTCGTACGGGCCTTGTAGTCTGGATCTAGTAAAAAGACTAGAAATGAATTACCAAGCATTAGCTAAATGAAAAGTAAGCAATGTGCCACCAAGTGTTAACTAAACTTCTCAGTAGCTGCGCCCAGACTTCGGAACTCCTTCTGAAGGAAGGTTAGATGGATCTCTCCTTGCTCTCCTTTTCCAGCAAGAGAAAACTTTCTTATTGACACAGGCTTTAAGGAGTTGACTGTGATGGGTTTTTAATGATGTGCAGTTTTCTTGGTTTTCACATTTTGTCTTTTAATATTTTTTTCACTGGTAATTGTTTCCTTCTTTCAGTCTTTCTCTGTGTGTGTGCGTGCGTGCGTGCGTGTGTGTATTTGTTATTGTGTTGTGTACTTTCAAGTCTCTTCTGACTTCTGGCAATCCTAAGTGAAACTGTGATGGGGTTTTCTCAGCAAGGTCTGTTCAGGGGGTGCAACTACCTTCCTTTGTGGCTGAGAGAGTGTGACAATGAGCTTCCACAGCCGAGGAGAGATTCAAACCCTGTTCTTTCAGACTTCCAGTCCAATACTCAAAGCACTACGCACAGTGTTTTTCAAGACTTCTTCAGAGGAGGTTTCCTTTGCCTTCCTCTGAGGCTGAGAGAGTGGGACTTACCCAAGGTCCCCCTGAGTAGAGATTCAAATCCTGTTCCCATGGAGTCCTAGTCCAACCACTACATTTTGCTGGTCATAGATAGATAGATAGACAGACAGACAGATAGATGGACAGACAGACAGACAGACAGACAGACAGACAGACAGACAGATCTTTTCATATGTCTTTAATCTTGTATATTGGTACTTCAGCTCCATGCCTTACAGTACCTCCCCTTCCTCTTTGATATTCCACAACTCCCCCCTTTGATGGTCAAGGAATAAAAACTTCAGCCTGGTGCACTGAGCCAACAACAGGTGTGCCACATACCTGTTGGAAAAATCCACTCCCATTAAAGAGACCGCCTTCTGCTTTGCGTCATTGGTACCTGCTCCAGAGGAATCCCTACCTTTCACGACGGCTTGCCTTCAGAAGCACCGGGCTCCTTTTCTCTTCTGTCCAGAAGACCGTCTGTCTGCCTGCTCCTCAACCCTTTGCCAAAGCCTTCTGACAACCCCGAGGGGCAAACGCATCTTGTTATGCGTGCCAAAGGCTTGGTAAGAGGAAAAGGCTACCCCATCATCTTCCTCACTGAGTGATTTGTCTTAGAAGAGGGGTGGAAATGGGGTGGAAACACCCCAACGGCCTCAGAGCTCCTAGAAACTGGGCTCCCTGCTTGTGGGCTGAAGGATGTGGCATCCTGCCATGCCTCCTCCTTGACGGCTCTTCCAGAGTGACCCAGAATGAAACAATGTGAAGTTGCCTGGTTCACCAAGAGCAGCCTTGCTTAAAAAATAATCAATCTACTACTTACTTAGCCTTTGAAGTGAGGCTTGTCCTGTGAACGTGAACCAACCAGGAGGAGGAAAGGGGGGATCAGCATTGGTTTTCCTTTAGCCATTTGAATCTTTAAAATCTGCCCCCACTTCACTCAAAATATCCACCTTAAAGGCCAGACAATATCTTATTTAGCAAAGATAGGGGCTGGGGGTGGGGGGGCAGAGAGGTGGAAGAAGATGACTTGTCTTGATGGAGTCTCGGAAGGGGAGATTTATTCCATCCGAGTGCATTAGTTCCTTATCTCAGGCTTGGCTATGCAAGAGAACACTGGTGAAAATCTTTGCCTGGTACTGCTTCACAGGCCAGGAATTCTGCGTTGAATAATTTTTAACTTATGCCCCAGCAGGGAAAAACAGGGATCTACACGTACAGTTGGCTTAAAAGAATGTGTTTTTTCCCCTCCAAGGAGATTTAAAAAAAACAAAACCTTGAGGATTATGGGGATAGTGACAAAGAAAATAAGTGATCACCAAAAAAATGAATTGGGTGAGGTATAAAGGTTTTCAGGGTGTGCAAACTGAACACCGTTCTAACCTCCATTGATAATTAAGATGGAAAAAATATCTGATGTAAAGGGGGATTTCCAAAGCTTGGGAAAAGATCTTACAGAAGTTCCTTTTTGGGACTACAACTCTGAGAGCTTCCCAGAGAGCATGGCCAGTGAGCTGCGGAGTTTTAGAAGTTGTAGTCCAAGAGGAAAAAAAAAACTTTTCCAAGGTCTGCTGCATACGTTAATGTTCACACATAAGTTTGAAAAGCCACATTCTTTCCCTCCTCTAGAGATTCTGAGAAAAGAGGTGGAATCCTGAATGATAGCAACTATAGGACGTAAGGATGGATCAGGCTGTTTCTGGTCTGTGCTAGTTGGTCAGCTACTCAATTTCTCCTGGTGCCTGCTTAAAAAAAAATGAAACACACCAGAATTGTCAGTGCTGCTGTACACATTTCCCTTTCTCTGTGCCTTTTTGTCACTATTTTTGAGCAGAAGACTCAAAATCTGGGGACACGAGTGATCCAAAGTCACATGGCAATCTGTATATACAATTTGCAAATTAGATTGTTTTTCTCAAAAAGAGGTACTGAATGAGATTTTCCTAGCAGCAACACCCACTAATAAAATGTTCCCCAAAGTATTCCTAAAATGCAAAAATGGTGAAGAAAATACAGATTGTCATATAGCCAGCGATGGATTCCAGAAAATAGGGACTATCCCTAGTAAACATGGAGAATTGACATGAGAGCACACTTAGATAACTATCAGTGGTCAGGAGCACTTATTTTTAGCTTTGGATGTTATGTCAGCTGCACCCCTTCCTGGAACTGGAATTCCTAAAAATGGTAGGGTATGCACTAGTTATCTCAAGGCTGCACTTCTGCCATGTCTTAGGGAGCTGGGGATGTTTAGTCTGCAGAAGAGAAGGTGAAGAGGGGACATGATAGCCATGTTTAAACATTTGAAGGGCTGTCACGTCGAGGAGGGAGCAGGCTTGTTTTCTGCTGCTCCAGAGACTAAGACAAGGAGCAATGGATTCAAATTGCAGGAAAAAAGATTCCCCCTGAATCTTAGGAAGAACTTCTTGACAATCAGAGCTGTCCGGCAGTGGAAGATGCTTCCTCGGAGTGTGGTGGAGTCTCCTTCTTTGGAGGTTTTTAAGCAGAGGCTGGATGGTCATCTGTCAGGAGTGCTCTGATGTGGGTTCCTGCATGGCAGGGGGTTGGACTGGATGTCCTCAGGGGTCTCTTTCAGCTTTATGATTCTATGATTCTATGAACTAGGAGTTACTGTATTACACCAGTATTAAATCACTCCACTGGCTTCCAATTAATTTCCAGGCAAAGTACAAAGTGTCAGCTATTACTTTGAAAGCCCTCCACAATCTGAGTCCAGGTTACCTAAGGGATCACCTTCTCCCTTATAATTAACCCCATATACTCAGGTCCTCTGTGAGACATTTACTCTGTTAGCCAAGACTAGGCTGACTGTTACTTAGAAGACATTTTCTTTGGCTGACCCCAGACTGTAGAATGACCTGCTGCAAGAGGTTCATCAGTCTGAGACACCATCTAAGTTTAAGGGCATTTCCACCCTACACTGTTATAGTGCTATTATTCCACTTTCAACCTCCTGTGCAACTCTGGGGTTTGTAGTTTCCTGAGGCCCAAGAGCTCTCTGGCTGAGAATTCTCAAGGCTCCTCCCTAAACTGCAAACCCCAGGATTCCATAGGAGGTTGAAAGTGGAATAATAGCACTATAAACAGTGTAGTGCGGAAATGCCCTAAATCTTTCCCGACAGGTCTATCTGCATTATTTTTAAAACTATGGTTTGTAAGTATTTATCGATGGATTTTAATATCTATCGGTTCTGCTGTCCAATAAATTTTCCTTCAGTCTTCAGATTTCTAGCATTGCAATGATAGAACATTTCAATTGTACGTTTAGAAATAGAGTTATCACTTCCAAAAAATGGCCAGGCAAAGTTCCCAAGGCAATACAAAAAGAGCAAACAGAAAAGTTCTAGGGATGAATGATTTTCAATGTCTTGCCCTCTGCAATGTTAGAAATTTGGGGACAGAAGGAAGAATTTCACTGTGAGATAGAACTTTTATCAGGAGGCAATGCCCTCGCTTTGCTCCCTCTTGGGCTAAAGTCCAGGAGCCCTGAATGGCTATAGATGATGGGAGGAGTGGCAAATAGGTCCAGTACCAACACCTAGGGTAACCCGATCACCATAGCATCCTTTCTTTTATCTCATTAGGAGAAAGGAGAATGAGAGCAGAGGGGAGGGGAGAGATTCAGGGATCAGCTGGGGTTATGCAAATACACCTTTTATAGTACATTTTGCTTTTCTACCACAAAATAATGCTAATTTCCTAGAAAATGCATTTAATATTGATCATAGAAAACTTATTTTTGGGGCTAGGACCCCCAGAATCCTTCAGCACCTCAGGGAGGGCATTCTGGGAGTTACAGTTCTCAACTGCACCTTGAGGAGGACATTCTAGGAGTTATAGTTCCCAACTTTTCAAGCTCAGGTTTAACATCAGAGCAAAGTCAACTCCTTTGTCTTCCTATAGCTATAGGATGGGACTGTGATTTAAAATGTGCTCAGATATTCCATTTTTATCTGGGTTCTTCTTTCATCAGACTCAGGAAAGGAAAAGCAGTTGCAAACCATTTACTGGTGATGTAGCGAGCAGGCTGAGAAAAAAGAAAAGAAGTTGGTTGTGGGCTTCAAAACTAACATTAGCATACATGCTTATCTGGGATATAGGAAGCATGGCCAAAGACTGCAAAACTGTGGTATTTTAGGTAATTCAAATATTACAGGTACCATGCACACACCTTGTATGTGGAGATTCCATTCTAGGAACCCACATGTAAAACAAAAATTGCAAAAGCTCCATCCAATTGTCAGTGATGCAACATGTGCGCACCCACATAGGTACGGGCACACGTCTGGCGTGTCCATTGATGAGAATAGGACACGAGGCTTCATGCAAGCTTGCATTTGTGTACGTGGAGGCCATGCCAGCAGAGGGCACACCATATACCTCAGATAATGATAGATCTGTTCCTGGACATTTCTTCTTTAACAGAAAATTTGGTACAAAGGTAGAAATAGCATGGCGGTTGGAGAGAGAAGTGAGAGATGTCTGAAAGCAAAGCTATTCAGATGGAGTTCTGTTAGGAGAATCTGACGATGGATGAAAAGGAAATGAGGGGAGGAGCTCTCGGTATTATTGATACTAATGCCTGGAAGGGTGGGGTTACCACCAAAAGCTACTTGGTTCTGGAACATTCCACAGATGAATCTGCGCAGGTGCAAAGACCCACTCGAGAGGCACAGAGACCACAGAGGAGAATTCAAAAACTACAGGTATGCTGCGGTTAATGCCGTAGATACATTCCTGGACATTACTTCTTTAACACAAAATTTGGTAACAGAGGCACAAATAACATGGAAAGAAAAGGAGAGATCCCTACACCACCAAAAAAAAAAGGGGGGGTGAGAAAAAAAAAGGAGTGTAATGTATTTTGCCAAAGCATGAATTCAAAACTAACAAAATGCACAGAGGAGATGCAACAATTAGGTCAAGTCAGCCTAGCAGAAGCAGTCAAAATATTTTGATCCTTCTACAGAATTCCTGAGAGGTTCTTCCATAATATATCAGGAGATAATTTTTTTTCTTTCACCAGCTTCTGCTTTTCTCGCAGTGTCCATTTTGAGGGGGGCAAACTTAAAACTCTATACTTTTTTAACATGCTGAGGGGAGCTGGTGAGGGGGGCTAATTTGCTTTGCCCCTTTCTCTCTGGCTGTAAGGGATTCTAGAGGCAGCTGCTTTTACGTTGCCTGTTGTAGGCAGGGTCAGACAACAAGTGAAGGATCAGTTGAGAAGTATCCCATTCTTTCTTAGCTCAGGCTTTATTGCGCTGTTTACTGCAGACGTGCTGCTGAAATTCAGTGACTGAAAGTCTGTGTTTCGTCAGTTCTTTGCCATCCTTCCACTTCCAATCCTGCTTCTTTTAAAAAAACACTTTCAGCTACAAGGACAAGGAAGAAAAGAGGAGGAGCTGGGTGAACAGAAAAAGACTTTGTAAAAAGGAGCTGCTTTAACTGGTTAACTGCGATATGCCTGCATTGTTCAAGTGGGTCTTGCAGCTACACTCAACGATTTTCTACTTCCTTGAGGTCGTCTCGGAGCTGGGTTTTTTCCACCCCGAAAGCACAGGGATTGCATCACGGGCAAGAGCTGCACAATGGCAACACAGTTCTGTTTACATGCCCATGGAACAAACTTGACCTGATTCCATTGAGAGAATTAGTCACGGCTTTCAAAAAAAGAGAGAGAGACAGAGAGTAAACAGCAGTCAGGAGGAGACAATCTCAACCCAAACACAGGTAGGTGTGCAAGGGGGCACTGAACCTTTGCCTCCTCTTACGGTACCAGTCTGAACCGGACCCCTTCTCTTCCTGTCATTTGCATTGGAAACAAAGCTATCCTTAACTCCACCTCAAGCACAGAATCACAGAATCATAGCATCTTAGAGAAAGAAGGGGACCACAAGAGCCATCTAGTCCACCTTTCTGCCATGCAAGAATATACAACTAGCTACGTATGCCTGAAAGATGTCCATCCAACCTCTTTTTCAAGGCATCCAAAGATCCATTACCACATGAGTCAGTCTATTCCACTGTGGAACAGCTCTTACAGTCAAGAATTTCTTCTTCTTGTTTAGGTGGAAACTCTTTTCTTACAATTTGAATCAACTGGTTCATGTTCTAGTCTCTGGAGCAGCAGAAAACAAGCTTGTTCCATCTACATGAAGCTCTCCTTTAAATCTAAATAACTGGAATACTGTGTCCAGTTCTGGGCACCTCATTTCAAGAAGGGTATTGACAAGCAAGAACGTGTCCAGCAGAGGGCAACCAAAATGGTGGGGGGTCTGGAAGCCATGAAGCCCTATGAGGAACAGCTTAGGGAACTGGATATGTTTAGTCTGCAGAAGAGAAGGTTAAGAGAAGACATGATAGCCATGTTTAAATATTTGAAAGGATGTCATGTCGAAGAAGGAACAGGCTTGTTTTCTACTGCTCCAGGGACTAGGACAAAGAGCAATGGATTCAAGCAGCAGGAAAAGAGATTCCACCTGAAACTCAAGAAGAACTTCCTGATGGTCAGAGCTCCCTGGCAGTGGAATCTGCTGCCTCAATGGACTGTGGTGGAATCTCTGTCTTTGGATGCTTTCAAGCAGAGTCTGGACGGCCATCTATTGGAAGTACTTTGATGTGTGGTCCTCCACTGCAGTAGATTGGACTGGATGGCTCCTGTGGTCTCTTCCAACTCTGTGATTCTATGATTCTAACTGTGGAGAGCGGGAAGGGACTGATAGCAATCATGACCACAGAGGGGCACAAAATGATTAAGCTTCCTACCATTCCACTGTAGTAGGGCTGGAGATCTTCAAGTCCTGGCGCCAAATCCACCCCTGCGGGCTTCTCCCCCTTAGCAACTTTTGTGTACAGGTTTTTCCCCATTCAGAGAGCCAGCAGCACCTCTCCTAAGCTCAGTTATGTGCAGCTACAGCTTTAAGTTACATAAGGCTGCTATTTTGGCCCCGCCCCTTTTGCCTTTGGTCCCGCCCACCAATGGAGTGTGGCCCCCAGAAACTCCACTGGATTTGAATTTGGCCCTCAGGTTGAAAGGAACCCCCCCACCCTTGCATTGCAGTCATGCTATTTACTTTTTAAAAAGGCATTCCAGCCATTATGAGGTGTAGGTATGATGCCACTGCCCCCAAAACTTTACCTACTCATTATTTATTTTCATTTATCAGAAACCATAAAACAAATTTTATAGCTGTCATGCACGTTTTAAAAATGAGATGATAATACAATATGATACAGTAGTGACAATCATAAAACACAATGCAAATGGAAGAAAACCAAAATAGAAAAGCAGATACAGCACTAAGACGCACACACAGAACACAGTAGAAAGCTAACATGGCAAAAATATGGTGAAAAATGAAGGACTAAGGGTATCCAAAAAATAAAACAGGAGTTAAAACGACAAGTGTGAGATAGTAAAAAATTAAAAGGGCTTTAAACATCCTAAGGGCACCAGATTGCACCTCATCTTGGAAGCTAAGCAGGTCAGCCCTGGTTAGTACTTAGATGGGAAACCATCAATGAAAATCAAGTGCAGTAGGCTGTATTTCAGAGAAACAAACGGGCAAAATATCCCTTGCCTAAGAAAACCATATAAATTCATGAGGTCCCCATAAATCAACAGGCAACTTGGAGACACACACACTCATACATACAAATTAAAACAGTGAAGAGTTAAAAGGACTGAGAGAACAAAAGAAAAAGAAATAAATTTAAAGTTGCGACAGAAAGAAAACAATGTGGATACTGTATCAGTAGGGATTGGACCAGTTGACCTTTGGATTCATTACACTTCTGCAATTCCATGATGATATGACCGGACAAATTTCCAGTCTTAATATCCCATAACTGAGGGCCTATAACCCCTGCTAGCAGACCCAGTCCCAGGGAAGCATGATATTTAATATCAAAAACTTATTAAAGTTATTAAGCCAGAGGTTCACTGGAACGCAGACATCTGGGTCTAAAACCAAAGCACAGCTAGCGAGATCAGGCCAACGATCCACCAGTCATGTCTCCAAGAGGGAAACCTCGAAAGGCATGTATACACACACACACAATGGGCCATCAACAACAGTGACACCTTGATGGGGACTATGTGTCCTCCAGATTAAGTTAATTATCGCAACAGCAAGAAATGCAAAACGAGGTCCATCTGCATGGTCCTTTTCCAGGAAAGGGTCTCCCCCAAGGCATACTTTGCACTATAATTGAGTCCTCTTTTGGGGCTCTCTTTGGAGAATTCCTACACTTGACTAGAGCCCCAGCATCCTGCTAGTCAAGAGCTCCCCTCAGCATTCATTTTCTGTTGAGCCACTTTTGCTTTGCTTTTTCCTGAGCTGCAGACTACAGGATCAGGTGCAACATAAACCTCTCTCTTTCCCTCCGCTTTTCCCAATCTTCATATCTTTTCAACTAATTAGTCCTTGTGCGCTTGTGTGAGTGACTGCTTCGCTGTGCATGTAGAAATTTTGCCAGTTCTGCTAAATAAACTACTGACAATTGGACATTTGACCTGGCTCTTGTGTGGTCTGACTCCACAGACATAGGATTCAAGATCTCGCAGTGTTGCCCTGCACTCCGATTTGCTAAGCAGTGCTCCACTAATTTCCCCAATTTTTGCATTTTCGGAGCAAATCTGGGTGTCCCCCAGGGACCCTCAGAAGTCAGGGTAACAGGGCTACCAGCAACAAAGTCTGGCAGCTGCCCCTTGGACCACTCTATCTGGTAGCCACACTTAGAGTCTCTCAGAGGATACAGTCTGTAGATGAGCCTATGGCGAAGGTAACAGGAGGGGACCTGTTCCATCAGATTGTTGTTGCTGTTTGCCTAAGTCATTTCTGACTCATGGTAACCCTAAGGTGACTCTATCACGGGGTTTTCTTGGTAAGATTTGCTGAGAGGAGCTTTGCCTTCATCTTCCTCTGAGGCTGAGAGCATGTGACTCACCCAAGATCACCCAGTAGGTTTCCATGGCTGAGCAGGAATTCAAACCCTGGTCTCCAAAGTCATAGTCCAATATTCAGATCACTAAACCATGCTGGCTACAGAGATCCAAAGCCCTAAAGAGCTTTAGAGGTCAAAACCGGTATTTAGACCCAGCCATTCTAGCTTATGGCCGTTCAAATTGAAGGACAAGAAATCTGGTATCCAACTGATGTTTCAGACTACAACGCCCATAAATCTCTGTCCATCCCACAGACTGGCTGGAGCTCTTGAGAGCTGTAATATAAAACATCTGCTGGGCACCAGGTTGCTTGTCCCTGTTGTAGTCTACTCCAAGTCTTATGTCATAAGGAACATGCCTTTTCAAGCAAGGTTTACTTGGGAACCTCTACAAACCAAAAATTCTTTAGTTCCCTTTGTTTGGGATCTAGATATTGCTGCCTGGTTGAAACTCAAAATAAAGAGCCTCTCTTACACCCACGCCCTTGCGCGCTCACACATGCACTTTTCTCCCTTTTTCAAAAGGCATAACCTGCCTATGCAAAGAGCCAGTCTTTTTGTGTTAGCCATCCTGGCACATTTAATCCTTGACAAACAACCTTCCCAAAGAAACACCAGCTCTTGTCCTCCAAATTTGCATGTGATGGAAATTCGTGATCGTTAGAGGGAACAGGAACAGGGGAAGAGAGGACTGGCCTGTTTGTCTGGTAAACCAACATTGTTTGTGTAGGTTTTTTTAGGAAAGGACAAGGAAACTTCGACAACAAAGCAGTCCACTATGGATGGAAGAAAGAAAGAAAGAGAGAGAGAGAGAGAGAGAGAGAGAAAGAAAGAAACGAAACGAAACGAAACGAAAAGAACAACCTGTGCTTGATCTTGCTTTAGTGGAAAAGGGAACATTTTCTTTATTAACAGCTCAGCTTCCACAAAGGTTTGTGCTGAGAATTATTTTTTACCAGAATCCTCTAGGTCAGTGGTTCCCAAACTTTGCTCCTCTGTGTGTTTTGGACTTCAGCTCCCATAACTCCTGACTGTTAGTCAAGCTGGCTGGGTCTTCTGGAAGTTGAAGTCCAAAACACCTGAAGAACTAAAGGCTGGAAATCACTGCTCTAGGTGACTTAGACTAATGTAACTGGAGGTTGCACCAGTGTAGGTATACTTTATTTTATCTGTCTGTCTGTCTGTCCGTCTATCTATCTAATTAATTTATATCCCACCTTTCTCCTTTTACAGGTTCCAAGGCAGCTTACAACCAGTTAAAAACAGGGTACAGCTAAAAATTTATTTGTACTGAAGTTTAAGAAAGCAATTAGGCAACAATTCAGTTAGAAACACAAAGTTGAAACAAAATAAAACGCAATTAAAACAGTAAAAAAGATAAAAGCATAATCCATTTTTGCCACATACATTAAAAGCCAAAGGCCTGCCTGAATAAACAGGTCTTTGCCGGCTGGTAGAAGGAGTGGAGAAGGGGCAACCAAACCTTCCATGAAGAGGAATTCTACAACCTGGGAGAATGCACTTTCCCATGTCCTTGCCAAACATGTCTCTGGTGTTGGTGGTAGGATGGAGAGAAAGCCCTCCCACGAAGATCTTAAAACTCAGGTATGCTCAGACAAGGAGATAAGGTATTTCATACAGTGTGAACCCAAGATGTACAGGCCTTTCCAGGCCATAACGACAACATTGAATTCTACCTGGAAATGGAGTGGTAGCCAGAGAAGCTCCTCAACAGGGAGGTTAGATGTTCCCATGCACAAGGACGTATCTAAAACAATCTAATATAGGTATCTAATGCAATGCTTTTTTCCCAAGTTGTGCAACTGTAGCCAGACGGGGACTGGGTGCAGCTCTGCCCCCGTCCCAAAATGACCAGAGGGCATTGCCACAGGGGCGTGCCAAGGGGACTTCCCGACACCATTGCCCAAGTTGCAACTGTCTCCTTCCCGGACCTCCCTTATAAAAACATCCTCAGAACTGCTTCGTCATTCTCCCACATTAACATATTCTGAAATTCCAGTACTTAAGAGCACTTATGAGGAGTGGCAGTGCTAAATCTGTCTGTTTGGACTATAGCATTGCTCACGAGTTGGGAGCCTGATTTGCATGGAGCAATGTGTACCAACGTGATGAAGTGAGATCTAGGGCCTTTCCACACTACACTGCTATAGCCTTATTATTCCACTTGCAACATCCTGTGGAATTCTGGGGTTTGTAGTTTACTGAGGCCAAAGAGCTCTCTGGCTGAGAATTCAATATGCCCCTCCCTAAACTGCAAACCTCAGGATTCCATAGGACATTGAAAGTGGAAAAATAGCACTATGTAGTGTGGAAAGGCCCCTAGTGATGTCACAGGCTTTGCCAACTCAAAAATAGACATTTGATAGCTAACTAAGGTTTGGGAAGAAAGGACAGCCAGCAAGGGTTGGAATTAGAACCATGAAATTCCTGGGAGGAAAACCCTGGAAACGGAACAAGAAATGTGAAGAGGACACATAGTCTACTCTTTAATCCTGATTTCTCTTTGGCGATCCTTACTCCTCCGCACCCCGCTCCCGACTTCCCACCTGGGAACTCCAATTCTGGTTTGCTCTTTCATGAATACTATTTCCTTCCTCTTCATTTCTGGCTGGATGGTCAGTCCTAGGCAGGTACTTAAACCTTATGTTTCAATCACAGAGGCATGAACAATTCCACCATTTTTTCCTTCTCACTGAAAAATGTACAGCTTTTGAAGACTATTTGCTCTTCAGAATTTATTTTGTACAAAAAAATGCACATATATTTTTATGCACAAAACACCACCTTTAGCACAGAAAATAGGTTTCCTACATAGGAAATAGAATACTTCTGTAGCAATGCTTTTTCTGCAAAGAAGATTTATTTTCTGCAGAAAAATGCATTTGTCTGTGAAAAAAATGCAATTGTTGTACAAAATAAGTCCTGAACTATGGAGATTCTTACCTTTCTTGCTTGTCTAAGAGAGCCTCTAGATGAGGAAAAAAATCCTGGAAGTCCCAGATTTTGGTCCTATACTTACTAACTTTTTTGGGGCAGGAGAATCATCTGGTGTTTTCCTGAAGTATTCCTGAAGTATTTCCTGGGAGCACTGGCATTAACAAGG
This sequence comes from Cyclura pinguis, assembly GCA_030412105.1. Lineage (NCBI taxonomy): Eukaryota > Metazoa > Chordata > Lepidosauria > Squamata > Iguanidae > Cyclura > Cyclura pinguis. Next base: position 11,248,538 of record CM059612.1, read on the forward strand.
ATGCTTCATTCCCACCCTCCAGGTTGATTTAAACTAATCTAGTACATTCTGAAAGGAAATGTTATCAGTTTTTGCCTGTGTGTTTGTACTATTTTGGAAGCAGTAAAGACGCCTGTCACTCGTAAATGCAGCTGTTGTTTCCAGGACACAGATTCAACAGAGATGAAGTTACGGAAAGAAGGGCGCTAATACTAAAACAAAATGAATGCTTAAGTGGTGTAATACACTTATAAAGCACTTTATCACTTTAAAATTCTGAATAATAATTAGAAAGGGCTCAGTGGAAAGAGGTGAAAAATCAGTTTCTGAAATGTTGCAGAAGATTGGATGTGAAACATGATCAGCAGGGGGGAAGGGGATGAGAGCAAAAGAGGGAAGAGGGGACGGAAACCCAGGGTGTTTCAAGAGGACACCAGATGCAAGTTGTGAATAAGTAGCTACAATAAAAACAAAAAGAACTGACAACTCTCAAGACTTCCAGAGACTTTTCTCTCATCTGGAGGCACCTGAAAAGTCCTCTCATCAAGGTTTCTCAACACCTGAGAAACCTGTATTTCTACCATTTTTGAATATTTTCAATTATTTTCTTTCTATCTCCTGTCCTAACACCTACAGCAGCAACTGGTATCTCCAAACTTTAATCTAAACTCCAACAGAGCTATCACAAGGGCAGAACCTATTTGAGGGGTTCAGCACCTTGAACAGTTTCTTTAAATTGTAAGTTAAAACCTGCAGTGGATTCACTGCCCAGTGACATCTAAGTCACGAGACACACTGGCCTACTGGTAGATCTCACAACTTCAGACTTTTGCCCACCCTACACAGGCCATCCCTCAATGGCATGCCTTCCTGTTGTTTTGTACAGCCAGGTCTCCTTTGGTTCCCTTTTTTCCCTATCAGTGACTGGGTCCCAAATAATTTGAGAAAGAGAGGAAGCAGAAAGTCCCAGGCTTTAAGATCAGAGCTTAGAAAAATGTGACTTTTTGGGACTACACGTCTCAAAAGCTTCCAGCCAGCATGGTCAACAGGACTGGTTACCTCCTCCAAGTCACTCTTCTGAGTCCTGAGGAGGACGGCACACAACCTAACCTGCAGGGGTTAAGGCCAGACTGAATCAGAGAGAAGTTGTAGAACCCGAGAAATTGATGTTGAAATGATTAATCTTTGCAATAATGTTCTGGCTAGCCTCAGGCTACGTGAGCAATCAAGTCTGTCCAGGCCCTGCTGGTACTTCTGCACCACATCACACTGTAGCCTAGAGAAATATTGGTGGGGAAGGGCAGAGTGAGAAGCAGACTGTGTCTTGTGAACTGAGGATCTTTCACGCAGGAGAGGGAGAAAGGGAAGCCTCCGCCTCATGCTCATTCACCCTTCCAAGAATGACAGCAGAGCAGAAAAGCTCCCCAAAGGCTGAGGAAAGCTAGAAATAATCTTTGCCTCCCACCCACCGGCCCAACAAAGAGGGTCTCAGAATGCCATGCTCTCAATGCCCTTGCTGCCAGTTTCAGAGATCTCCCCAACCATTTGGTGGGCGCAGTGCCGGTCATAAATATGATTCCCTTGCCACTGGCCAGATCAAAGGTGGTGTTTGTGGGCCAGGGAAGGCATTTCCTTTCTTCTTGCTCGCTGAGTCTTAAAATTGCTTGGCTTTTAATAACACAGAACAGAAGGGGGGGGGGATGAGAAGCCAATTGCACGTTCACAGCACTGCTATCGTCACATTCCAATAATACAATGCAACCCCCTTCCATTTTTAATGTACAAAGAAAAGGCCCAAGAGAACAAGAGCAAAGTGTTGTTACTGTTTGAACCTGCACTGCTGTTTTTTTTTGGGGGGGGGGCAGCGGGGTTGCTTTTCTCCAGAGAAGAAGAAGGGGACGACCAAAACACAGCTATAGCTGAGCAGACGGAGCTGGGAAGGAAGAATTCACAGCACTGGACCACAAACAGGTATGAGGGTTTCCAGGTCAGGACTATGCTAGGCCCTGAGATTTCCAAGCCAGAGCCTGAGACCTAGAGGTGCCCTCTTGTGATGTCACAGGAAGTGGGCCCTGGTAATGTCACAAGGATGAATCACTGTGTTACCCTGTGAACTGGGGGTCCTGGGAGGGACACCAAAATGTGCTCAACTAAAGGTGGGGAAAATTAGCTCAGAGCACGGCTTAGCGTTACGAGAGGCAGGGTAACGTAGCGAGATCTTGAACCCTATGTCTACGGGGTCGGGTCGAGTCAAGGAGAACACAGAAGTTGAAATAATAAATGATGTTTATTAAATACAAGCAAAACAGTGTATGCGACACACTCATACAAGATAACTAAAGAAAATAAAGGTTGGAGCGGTATAGAGGGATTTTTAGAGGGATTGCTGGTTTGGGTGATACTTCACCTGTCCTGAAGCCCAGAAAAATAGAGAGCGAGGCTGGGGTGCGATGTAACTCAGCACGTGGAGCTGAGGGGAGGCCCGCCAAGCAAAGCGGCAGCAAGGCGGGATGAAACTCGGGACCGATCCGAGGAAGGTCTCGGAATCGAGGGTTTTTATAAAGAGAATTGTGACTGCAGGCTATGCCGTACTCGGGGGGAAAACAATAGATTTGGAGTTGGAGACAAAGCCTCCGAAAGGTCAGAATCTGAATGATTGAGTCATTGTAGCGGTTCTCAATAGAGTAGCCAGTATGCAAACGCAGAGTACTTGGGTATTGCATAGTTTACCCATCAAGCTGCCATCGCGGGGCAGAGGCTCTTTTGTAAGTGGTGTGCATACTTAATTAGAGTACTTGCTTGGAGGTCTCCTAAAGCAGTGAGTCAGCTATTTTTGGCCTGCCTGTATTGTAGTTTGAATCTTATGGCTATTAACGGCCGAGCTTGTTTACGTGCTTGTCTGGTGGCCTCGCAAGCACGTCGAAAGGAATAGAGAAGTGCAGCCGAATTGTGATATCAAGAGGATATCTTTAATATCCCCAAAGCTCGGACTAGCCAGGGCAGTAACAACTGGGTGAATCCCAGTGATGTCATTAAACATGATACATCAAGCATCACTCACAGTTGCACAAAGTGCACCATTTAAATATAAAACAAAGTAAACCAATTAAATATAAAACATCAAGAAGTCTGAAAAATGGGGGAACACACACGTATACACATCCCTTTCAATATAGTACTCTTGCCCTGAGATTCCTCCCCGTTGCCCTAAAAACTAGAGAAGGGCTAGGCCCTGAGATCTGTCAGCCTTACCAGCTTACTAGTAACAAAGCCTTTGGAGAAGAATTTCTATATTTTAGAATTTGGGTGCCTAGGGAAAGAGTCAAGACCTCTTGGGGAATTCTGGAGAGATGGACAGGGATCCAAGGAGTGCCGGATTTAGCTCAGGGTCTGAGGTTCCCCACCTCTTATGAGGGTTTTGGGCTTTTGATGGTTGTTTCAACCTGTTTTATATTCTTTTATCAATATTGTCATATTCCATCCTAGAACTGTATGATAAAGAGCAGGCTTTAAATTGAAATAATACATGAAAAAATACCGGAAAAAAATCATTTGTATCAATGTTATGGTCACATTATTTTTCATAGCTGCCAGCAAATTCTGTATTTACTTTATTTGTGACTTCAAAAGTTCTTAATCATGAATTTTAAAAGGTCTGCCCATATATCTGGGGTATGGGCAGTCTGTTACAATTCTAAAGTGGTTCAAAAAGTAGACTGTATTTTATTCTGTTTTGACAGATTGTTTTTTCTTACATTGTCAGCCAAATTCTAATGTTGCCCTTTGGCTAAATGTGATGAAGACTGGAATTGCCATCATCCATAAATAAATAGAAATGCATAGGATTGAACTATAAGAGAGAGTGATACTTTGCCTACAGACATCTAATACATTTGTGGCTAAAGGAGTGTTTAAATTTGGATCTGTTAGCACAAGGACTTTGTAATGGAGGACAATCTGTGGTGCATTAAGCCAACAGCAAACAGAACAGACACTCCCAATGGGGTCCCCCAGATGTGTTGGATTGGAAACCTCGGGGGGTTCTGGGTGTCACAAACCAACACATTTAGAGGGCATCCCATTGTGAAAGGTGACACCAAGCAAGTAGAGGAGAACATTGAAGGAATCATCATCACAGGGGATGGAATTCAAGGGGCATCTATCTCATTTTAACCCACGCCATACCCATGAAGTTTGGTGACACACCCTGAACCAGAAGACAAGAGCAGTCCTACATACTGGTTGGCCATCTAAGGGAAGGAGACAGCAGTTACATTTTAGGGTGCATATTCTGCATATAATTCTTGGCATCTCCAGTTATGAAGACCACCAGGCAGATGATAGGAAAGACTGTGCTTCACCTAGGACCATATTTCTCCTGGATAGAGAGACAATCAGACTCAGTGGAGGATTGCTTCTGATGTGACCCTGTGATTTCTTCTCAGGCACACAAACTTGTGGGGGAAAGGGGGGACCTATTAGGCCCCAAGAAGGAGGATTCTAATTCAGTGGTGGAGCATCTGTTTTGTGTACCAAAGATCCAAGATTCAATCCCCAGCATCTCCAGGTAGTGTGGGATGAAAAGACATCTCTCTCAACCTGAGACTGCAAGAAGCAGCTGCTAATCAGTGCAAGACTGAGCCAGATGCACCAAGAGCCTTACCTAGTACAGGCAACTTCCTATGTTCCTATATCTTAAAAGGAGAGGAATGTGGATCGGCGGAAGAGCAACTGCTTTGCACGCAGAAGGTTTCAGGTGCAATTCCCAGCGTCTCCAGTTCAAGACGATCAAGGAAAGGGTAACAGGAAGGAGCCTCTATTTGCATGAACCCTTGTGAGCTGCTGACAGTCAAGGTAGGCTTCAGTGCACCAGGTGAACAAATACTACCTGGCACAAGGCAGTTGACCAGAGGTGTTCATTATTCTAACCCAGTTCTGTGTGCTCTGACTGACAGCAACTTAGCAGGGCTTCAAACACCTTCTTAAACCATGGGGCACATGGGTGTTTTGAAAGTGGTGCGTTGTGTTTTTATCTTTTTGATTATGTTTTAAACAGTCACATAAGGACGTGGGGGCGGAGAGGCAATTCGCCCTGGGCGGCAATGTTTTTGGGGCATCCTGGCCTGTAGTCATGTCCCCAGATGCCCTAGCCACGCCCCCGTGTGCCCTGGCCACAACCCCATGCACCACAGCCATGCCCCCATGCATAGTGGCCATGCCCCTCACACTGTAGCCCCCCTGCCCCCCTCCACACACTCCAAGCTCTGCCACTGATTTTAAATGTGTTTTAAACTGTATGTAACCACATTTTTTTAAAAAATAGATATTTTTTTAAAAAAATCTAAAATAACATTTTAGCTGAACTTGTAAGCTGCCTTCAGTACCATGCTGGGGGAAAAACATTTAATAAATTAACTTCATACATACATACATACTTTCTGGTATAAGTAGTTTGTCGGAGCCAGCATGGCTTGAATGTTGGACTAAGACTCCTAGAAGCCAGAATTCAAACCCCCACTGAGCCCCAGAAAACCACCGGGGGACCTTGAGTAAGTCACACTTTCTCAGTCTAAGAGGAAGGCAGTGGCAAAGCCTCTCTGAACAAATCTCACAAATAAAATCCTGGGAGAGGGTTACCAGAATCACAGACAACTTGAAAACAACAAATAAGGCAATTTCTAAAGTTCCCAGCAAAGGTTGGAAATGCTTTTTGGATTACAACTCACAGAATCCAACAATTGCTTGGAGGAGTTATCATTCAAAAAAGTAACATTTCCAAATTGTGGCTCCTAGAAAATCCAACTAAAAGGGTCATGGGCTCTAAGGACTGGCTCCATTTAAACAGAGAGGATGGCCATCTGTCAGGAGTGCTTTGATTGTGTGTTCCAGCATGGCAGAATGGGGTTGGACTCAATGGCCCTTGTGGTCTCTTCCAACTCTATGATTTTATGTTTGAGATTATCCAGAGCTGCTCTCAGTTGGAGGAGACAACAGTAGCCTAGATGATCTTATGGGCTTCCCAGTCAATGGCCACTTTCTATAAGCAGCCCCAAGCTAGCTGATGTCCCCGGTTAGCTCCATGGATGCTTTCAGAGATCCAAATTTCCAAATGGCTGTCAACTATCTGCGTTCATTTCCCTTTCAATGGGAAACAGGCACCTCCACCCTCACCGTGTCCTTTCCTACCTGTGTGCCTGTTGGGCTTATCGCACTTCCCGATAAGATAGGAGACAGTGAGAAAAGCTTGTTAAAAGCGGAGGCTGGCATGTATGCCGTTAGTGAACCTGTCCTTCGTGGCACGGTTAGCAAACAGAGGAAGCCAGAAGATGAACTGGCAGCTGCCAGTAATGAGGAGTGGGCTGACCTTTGCCCTCTCTGGATCCCATGTGCCCCAACCATTTTTTTAAACAGGTCAGACTTTTAAACACGTGCACACACTCAGTGCATCTCCCTGTGGCGAACTAGGCATGGAACTAGTTTAGTATGTGATTGGGACTCTCCGCTCCAAGGCTGTAGCTACGGAAGGGGCACACAAGGGCACTGCCCACCCAAATAAGAATCTTCCCCAATTAGATTTCCTTCAAGTCCCCAAATTTCTAGCATTGTAGACAGTGAGACATTGAAAATCATTGTCACCTAGAACTGTGGTATTTGCTGTGTTCCCATTCCCTTGCACAATTTGCCTGCCCTGTTGCTTTGTGTGCCTACACTATGTGCTTCCAAATACTCAACTGAAGTTTTCCATTACTGCAATGCTAGACATTCGTGCACTGAAGGAAAATTTCTTTGGAGGGACAGAATTCTTGGGGGGAGCAACACTCTCATCCCCCCCCTGCATAGCTATATCCATGATCCTCCATAGCTACATATATAAAAAATGTATACCTTCCCCCAGCCTGGTACTCTCCAGGTCCCATTTACACTACCTAATTGTAGCACTATGATTCCACAGCTGACGAACTAGACTTAGGCCCTTTCTGCACTACAGGGTTAGAGTGCTGTTATTCCTCTTTCAGCATCCTATGGAATCCTGGGGTTTGTAGTTTAGAGATGGGCATTTAGAATTCTCAACCAGAGAGCTCCTTGGCCTCGAGAAACTACAAAGCCCAGAATTCCACAGGATGTGAAAGTGGAGTAATAACACTATAACAGTGTAAGACAGAAATGGCTTTAGTCTACAGAAGTTTATGCTATGAAACTCTTTCTCTCAGTCTCAAATGTGCTACAAATATATGATTCCAATGTAACTCTTTGATTCCACCCTATGGAGTTCTGGGATTTGCAGTTTCAGGAGGACTGCTTAGAATTTGCAGCCAGAGAGCTCTAATGTCTCACCAAACTACAAACCCCAGGATACTACAGGGTGCAGCCAGGGCCTTGAAACTGGAATATAACTGTGTAGTGTGAAAGAGCTCTGCATGTGCTGCACTTCTCTTGTCTGAAGCCAATGTGCTGACTGGAGATGAAGGGAGCCATAGCTTAGTACATCTAGAAGATGTACATTTGAAGATGGCTGCCCCACATTTCCCTTCTGCAGCCAACCTATCCAGCACCTTGATACGCTGCATTCTGACCTGATTTCCACATTATTGTCAGGCCCATACTATTCTAAATACAAAGACATTTCTCCCAATTTTCATCTCAAATCTGTCCTCCCATATATTTTTGGTGCCCATTTGACTAAGCAAAGCACAAAGGAAGAACCTGAGGCCCTCTTGATGTTGAACCCCCAACTGCCACCAGCTTGGTTCAAATCCTTGTTCAGCCATGGAAACCCTCTGGGTGACTTTGGGCAAATAACAGTCTCTCAGCCTCAGTGGAGGCCAAGAGCAAACACCCTCTTTGTACAGAAAGCCCCATGATAGGGTCATCATATGTCAGAAATGACTTGAAGGCACACAAATTATTATCATTGGCCACCCACTGGCGAAACATACTCCCTTCCTGCAAGGGTTGCCAGGTTGAAACCGTGACACAGCCTCCGCAACTCTCATCCTGATGAGTCAGTGGAGCAGGCCGAGGTACCATAAATCCCTATGAAGTCCAAGGTCCTCCCGCACCTTCCAAATCTTAACCATCCACTTCGTCCCTCTTAATGTGGAGTAAGGAGGCGATGCAGAGGTACCACTGACAAGAACATAGCTGGGTGCTCCCCTCACATTCCCACATCTGCTCTCCACTGGATAGGCAACAGATGTTGGGAGGGGATGGCTGGGACTGAAGTTGGGATCTGGAAGATGAAGGAAGATGGGTACCAATGTCCAGCTTGACTGAGCATTATGATTCCTTGTCCAGTACAAAGATCTGTTCAGGACTAATGTCACAAGGATCCCATCCTGTGTCCAGCCTGGCAAATTTGCCCCCACCACACTGAGAGGGAAGGTGCAAGCTGATCCTTTCCTAGGCTGTTTACCCCCGTGCACAACAATTGCCGGCTTATGGGCACAAATTCACCTTCCCGGCCAGTTCTTGGGGGCAAGGATGCATACGACCCTGTTTTGGCTGATCTCGAGCAGGCAGAGATGAAAGATAGACCTCTATCCCAACATAAGGCCACTCCCTTATTTGGGGAACACCTGAGTGCACCCCTGCTCCCAACTGGTGGCTGGGAAGACAGAGGTACACCTGTCAGTTCTTTGGGACATCACTGGAGCAGGTACCAAATACCTCCTTATGCAATGTCCAAACAAATCCACATGCCAGCATAATCAGAGATTATGCAATGCTGACTATAATCTCCTCTCCAATCAAATCTATGGATAAATGAGAATTTTGTTTCAGTTTCTTTTTAACAAAAAAGTAGCCAAATCTGTTTATTCTGTCACTTTTAGCATACTGAAGATCTGAAAAATTCCAGTGAGAGAGAAACTGAAAAAATTCCAGTGAGAGAGAAACTGAAACAGAAAGAGTCATTCACCTCAGGCAAGGGTTTTGGGTACTTAAGTTTTCAAAGTCTGGCTTTGAATCCATACATATTGTACCATGTAAAAGTGTATTAAAACCACTGTCTCTTTTCTCTGACAGGCTTCTTAGCTTTGGGTGGCAGGAAAGTACCCTTTCTGCTGAGAATATCTGTACCTGCTGAATTTGCCCAACGCAGAGGGGGGCAATTTTTCTTTCCACTTGTTTTGGAATGTATTAAACATCACAAATGCTTTCAGGCATGGGAAGGAAAAAATGTAACGTTTAAAAATTCTGGAAGCATAAGAATCGAAATGGATTGCCTTTTCTCTTCATTTCTTGTCAATTCTTTCATTTGGGGCAATGTGCTCTGCCCTCTAGCACCCTCAAATGGTCAGCTTCCCATCCTGTACCTGCACAGAGGCAAATTCAAGAAAAAGGTTATTTGATAGGGGGTCTGGGAAAGGGGAGGCCTGGATGGGAGTGGAGAAAACCTTTAGGAAATGACCTCTGTGGACTTTCAGTAGGGCTGTGCAATTGACCCAGCCTGTGGCCCATGGCCCAGAAAGGCCCCAAGGGAAGGCTATGTCATGGTTCATTGGCTGAGAAAGCTGAACCAACCCACCTTCTGAAAAATTCAGCATGGACTTAAATCCCTCCACAAAATTAGGCTGGAGTGAAGGTGTGTGGCTACAAGGGGAGGGTGAAGAACAAAATGAGGGCATGGCCCTCAAATAAGGATTCTGCCCCCAATGAAATTTTCTTGCCCCCCTCAAATTTCTCACAGTGCAAAGAAGGAGACACTGAAAATTTCCAAAGCCTAGAACTCTTCTACTTGCTGTGTTTGTCTTCCCTAGGTTACTTTGCCCTGCTCTTAGAACACCAAAGCTGTCGTTCTTACTGCACAACTGAAGTTTAGGTTCCTACAACGCTAGAAATTTGGGGGCTTGAGAAACTGGGGAGGGTAAAATTTACCCTGATTTTACCCTCCATAACTACATCTTTGCCCGAAGGCTGTTGCTAGCCTGCAGGATCAAGACCGTTTGCGGGAGAAAAATGCCTAGGGAATAAGAAAGGAGAGCAAGAGGAGGCAGGAAAGAGATCAAAAGCCACAGAGGGAGTATAACTCTCTAGGGATGAGGAGCAGATGGAGCTAGATGCATTCATTCTGCATAGTAAAGGCTCCAGGTCCTCCCAACAGGAGATCCAAAAAATACTATGAAAAAATCTTGACTAAAACCCAGGAGAACCTCTATCTGTCACTATTAAGCATACCAGGCCGCCTGGACTTATGATCTGACCCAGTATAAGGCAGTTATCTGTGTCCCTTGGTAACAGATGGAAGGAAGTGATCCTTAAACAAATGGGAGCCACATAAGCTCCCCATAAAACTCTAGAGGGTCGCTCCCCTTCTGTGTCCCCATTTTAAAACTTTTTTAAAGTCCAACTGATACTAAGACATCCAGCATCTTTGCATTTTCAAAGAGCTGTAGTTTACCGGACAGAGCATATACTTTGCTGGTGTGTGCCTTCAAGTCACCTTTGACTAATGGCAACCCCCTGAATTTCCTAGGGTTTTCTTAGGCAGGCAATACCCAGAGGTGGTTTTGCCAGTTCCTTCCTCTGAAATACAGCGTACAGCACCTGATATTCATTGTCTGTCTCCCATCGAAGTACTAGCCAGGGCTGACCCTGTTTAGCTTCCAAGATCAGATAGGATTTGGCCTATACACATTCCTAAATTCAACCCTTGGTATCTCCAGTTTTTAACTGAAGATCAGATGGGAAAGATACTTCAACATTTTAATCAATGACTTGGATGACAGAGTGGAGGGAATCCTTATCGAGTCTGCAGATATTACAAAACTGGGAGGGATCATTACATAGAAACAGAATTCAAAAGGACCTTGATGAACTAGAAAACTGAGCAGAAATTAACAGAAGTGAGCAGAAATCGATAACATACAATGAAATTCAATAAAGACAAATGCAAAATTCTACATTTAGGCCACAAAAGCCAAAAACACACTTACAGGATAAGAGACACATTGCTCAACAGTACTACCTGTGAAAAGAACCTTAGGATTATGGTTCATCATAAAATGAATATGAGCCAGCAGTGTGATGCTGCAGCAAAGCAGGCGAATCCTATTTTAACCAGCATTAATGGAAACATAGTTTCAAGTCAAAGAAAGCAATAGTCCCACTACATTCTGTGCCCATAAGATCTCATCTGAAGTATTTTGTTCAGTTCTGGGCACCTCATTTTCAAAAGGATATAGACAAGTTGGAGCAGGTTCAGAGAAGGGTGACAAGGATGATAAGAGATATGGAGAACAAAGCGTATGAGCGAAGGTTGAAGGAATGATGACCCACGAGGCCCCTTCCAACTCTTACGATTCTTCACTGTCTGAGAGCTTCAAAAGTTGCTGCCAGTCAAAGTAGACGGTTTTGAACTAGAGGGGGGAAAGGGACTAACTAGGACAAGACAAACGTTAAATCTCAGGTATTTCCAGTTAGAACAATCAGATGGTAGGTTATGGGAAAGACCTCTCTTGGCCCGTCTCAAAAGTAAACATTGCAAAGGATTATGGCACAATAATGGTTGCTGGGACCCCACGTTCTTTCTCTCATGATTCTACTGCAGAATTCCGTCCCATCACCTATGGGTAGGCTAGCTGTGGATGATGGGCACTGTAATTCAACACATCTGTAAAGGGCCCAGTTGGGGAAGGCTAGTCTACAGGAACATGAGATTCAATGCAAAATGCATATAGGAAATTAAGGCTCCAGGTCAGCTTAAAACCTGCTTACCTGGCCCACTGATATTTTCCCTTTTCTTCTTTTTCCCTCTCTTCCCACACTGACCTTATCTCTCTTTGTTCTGCCCCCACTACAACCTTTGCACTGTTTGAAGTATGTGTCTGTACATTAAGTCAACCAGATAAGTAACCTTTCTTTCCTTTATTTGCCTGAACAACCTGACAACCTGCTAGAGTCAGAATACAAAAACGGCACAATTTCCGGCTTTGGGCCAATTTGGAGCATAAATATTTGCCCACTGGTATCCCGGCATTAGGGCAAATAAGACAAGCAGCAAAAAACCGCTCAGGCCTTTTAAGGACTTATTCAATCATTGCATTTTAAAAAAAAAACCCATACCTTTCCTGTAATGAGCTCAGGGTTCCCAGAGATGCTTACATAAGACTATGCAAAAATAAAGATAGTTCCTGCCCTCTGGCTTGCAGCAGAAAAAGTATGCCAAGAAAGAGGGAAAACAGAGGGGTTGAGGTGGCTGGCTATGATCCCATGGCACGGCAAATCAGATTTGTACCACAACAGCTCATGGCTCCCATATCATTGCAGAGGTGAATCCACTTTGGTCTTTAGTTTAAACTTTATAGGAGTTATCCAACGTGTTGGACCCCACCCCAAAGCAGGTTCAGCACCTTGGATAACTGCTTTAAAGTCTGGACTAAATCCCAGGGCAGATCCACTCCCTGACATGACACCCACCATCCGCCACTGGATTTGAGCAAAAGTATATGATGCTCCCTGTCAACAGTCTGGGTGCCAAGGAGAACTTTTTATTCTCAAGGGCCATGACTAGCCCGAATGCATAGTATGTCCCAACTAGGGTGGGAAGAATGCTCACAAATTTTCTCACTTCCAGTGAAAAAAAGAAGTATCTTGAGATATTGATACACCATGCTAAGAATATGGGAACTGAGAGGCGGTGTGTTCTTTTTTTTTTTATAATTTTTATTATGAGTTCTTTTTAAAAAATTCAATAAAAATTATAGATATTTTAAAGAAAAATAAAGAGAAAGGTAAAAAGAAAGAAAAAGGAAGAGGAAAAAAAAGAAGAAAGACAAATAAGGTATGAAAAGAAATATAAGGCTTCCCCCACTTATCTGACGGGTTAGGGACAAGAGCACTGTCAGAAAATGGAATTGGCTGGAAAGTGGAACCCATGTACTGTACTGTAGGGAGCATGAAGGACTTACAGAGGCTCACATGGGACTGACCACACATGAGCTGCTTGCAAAGTCTCTCAGGCAATTTAGCACCTTTCTTCCTCCCTCTGTTTGCTTTGCAAATAACATGCACGCGATTGTGATTGCAAGCGAGCCTCCGTAAGCAAGAAGAACTGATGAAAGAGAGAAACCTTCATTGAATTAACGGAACTTGGTTCCATTAATTTAGTCCAGACTTTAAAGCAGTTATCCAGAGTGCTGAACCTGCTTTGGGGTGGGGTCCAACACTTTGAATAACTCCTATAAAGTTTAAACTTGGTTCCGTTAATTGGTTGGAAAACAGAACCCAGGGACTGTAATGTAGGGAGCACAAAGGACTTGCAGAGGCTCACTTCGGATTGACTGTATGCCCTGTTTGCAAAGAATCTCAGCTGGCCTTTTTCCCCGCCTCTCAGCTCACGTTGCAAGCAGCAAAAGAGAGTGAGAGGGAGAAAGAGAGAAAGCAGTCCCAAGCAAGACTCCGTAGGGAAGAAGAACTGGTGAAAGAGCAGAACCCCACTGAATTAGTGGCACTCGTCCTTAAATTGCAGGTATCAAAAGAGCGAGTCAGCAGATAACGGGGCCTTGAAAGGAGGGAGCTTCCTGTCGACAAAAAGAAAAGTAGCTTCTAACTTTCTTTTCGGTGGTTATACATACATATAACATAATCCTACCTTTCTCTCTAAAATAACAACATTGACTTCTCCTGGTAAAGGTATCTTACCATTTGCCAAAACCAAAAGTTACTAAATCGTTTTATTTATTTTTCTGCAAAAAGGTATAGAAAGGGAAAGCCGTGCACCCTTCAAAACCTTATTTGGAAAATCCACTTGTGCGCAAGGTGCGCAAAGGGTGGGCAGGGCGCAGCCCGTGACCAAGGGCAACCCCTGGGCCTCACTTCTGTGAAGCCCCCCCATCAACCCCAAAACCCACCAACTCTCCCAATTTAAAAGAACAAAGTCTGCGTGGTTTTCAACTCACTTTTGCCCCCAAACCACAAAGAAAGCTCCCAAATGCATGGAAACGCGTGGGAACACTCCTCTCCCACCCCAGAACCTTGTTATTACCCTCCATTTTCCTCTGCGGTCCCTCTCAAAAGGTATTGGAGGCAAAGAGGCATCAATGCTTGGATGGAGTGATCAGTGAGAGGGAAATTCTAAAGAGCACGCCTGCCATTTTGTTCCGCCTCTCGGTTTCTTTCTTTGAGCCATGTAATCGAGCCTTTTGGCTCTCCTCCCGCCGGCAGAGTCCGTTTCCCCCCTTCTTTCAAAAAGTTAGTTAGTCCTTTTAGCTCACTCTGGGCCTTTCCGCACTACGCTGTTATAGTGCTATTGTTCCACTTTCAACGTGCAGTTTAGGGAGAGGCATTTAGAATTCTCAGCCGGAGAGCTCTTGGGCTTCAATAAACTACAAACCCCAGATTTCTACAGGATGTTGAAAGTGGAATAATAGCACTATAACAGTGTAGGGCAGAAATGGCCTTTATCTGAGGACGGAGCATCTGTGTGGCTCCTGCCTTCAGGATGACATAACATCCACATCTGAGAGTCAGCATTTAGGGGTTCTTCTACTGAAATTTAGATAAGCTTTTTTCTATCTCCTTTCATATCCCAAGATGGATCTCCTGAAACAATAAATGCTAATATTCCCCTCCCCCCCTTTTTTTTACTTTGTAAGAGAATCCTGTTTTTCTCCTGATTATTACCATGAGCTCAAAGTGCACTGGCTACGCTGCACTCTGCTTGATATAGATACCAAATATTCCAACAACGGGAAGCCAGCAACATGCCTCAGCAGCTAAAGCAGGCAATTTTGTACAAAAAGAAAAAAAAATTATATGATTTTTCATCCCACAGAGGAAACTTGTTCCCTGCACAAAACACAAAACAACTGGATAGGGAAGTGTGTCCTTTGCATCAAATAGACTGTTCTCTGTGCTTAAATGTTGCTTTTCAAACAGGGAACAAGCTTTTTCATCATCATCATCATCATCATCATCATCATCATCACATTTTTGGTGCAGGAAAAAAAAAGCATATGTCTTGTGCAAATTAACTCCCGACCCTGCCAAAGAATTCACAGAATGCAAACAGGACTATTACATTGTCTATACTACAGACCAGAACAGTGCATTTAGCTCCTTGTCCCATTAACCATACTGCATTTAGAGTTTGCTGGTGGATTTCCACAGGAAACTGCAGTATCAATATTTAAAAAAATAAAAATCTGGAAAGCCTTGGGAATTCGCAAACAGGATATGGAGTCTGCATGTGGATTGTGGGTTTTGCCCACTCCTGGGATAGGGAGTTATTCTAAACAATTGGACCTTTACAAATGGGGAGGCAGGACGGGGTGAAGAATAGCTTGGTTGCTTTTAGATCAGGTTTGGCATCCTCCCTCTCTCTTCATAAAATTGGCCTGTATCTCAAGAGGGAAGAGGCTTGGATGCTGTTTTTAAGAGACTGGCCTTACTGCACAGCAAAATGCTTTATTAAATTAAAAGCAGTAAATTTTACCCAGTGAAAGGAAACAGAAAAAAATGTTTCAGAAGGAAGAGGACAATGATCAAAGTGTGACTGAGGCCATTTCCGAACTAGACTGTTATTGTGCTGTTACTCCACTTTCAACATCCTATGGAATCCTGGGGTAAACTGCAAATCCAGGATTCCATAGGATGTTAAAAGTGGAATAATAGCACTAAAGCAGCCTAGTGCGGAAATGGCCTGAGGGTGTGACTAGCACAAAAAGATCCGGGGTCAAATCTTCCCAGAATATTTTGGCTCCTCTATTGCAGGGGTGGGCAACCAAGGTGAGTCCAGGGAAGCAATTTTCTACCTCTCGGACCCTCCAGTAACTGCACAGATTGCCCCCCAAAATGCTGATGAAACAAGAACCTGAAACAAGTGGTGAGAAGTCAGTGTTTGGTTTTTAAAATTGAGTGTTACTTGATGTTTAAATAATACTAGGAAGCTGGCAACGTATTTGAATTGCCTCTTCCAGAGCCTTCCAGGGGAGGAAATTCACCCCTTTTGGGGGCAAGAAAAAGGGCAATTCAGGGAATGTGAAGGAGGCCAAGGCAGCAAAAAGAACCTTTGAGGGCCATATTTAGCCTTCCCCTGCTGGTTTTAACCAATGATGACGAAAAAATTCATTTGATTCACATTTGAATACAACCTGGACTTATTTTCATTTCTGAGACTAAAACAGAAACTAGAATGCAGTTGTCCTTCACTCTTTGCATCTCTGAACTGTATGAAGGAGTTGTCTTTTGTCTATAACATCCATAGAAAAGATGCGTATGTTAAGAGAAAATATATGTCAAAAAGCTTGCATTGAAGGAAAAATGCTTGTGAAAATCTTATATTTTACAAGAAATTCCATATAATTCCCAATAATTTCAGTTCTGAAACCAGTAAGCCAAGATGCGATCTCCTTTCTTTCTTGCCACTTCTCTACATTCTATGATGCTGTTCTGATATAAAAAATGCATATATAAGAAACCGCATGCAAAACTTTATTTATGAAGAAAATGTGCTGCAAAAATTATCATGGGATAATTCCATATAAAACATGGTGTACTGATTTCCATGGGAATGAACATGTGCATGAATATGGCTTTCTGTGTGGAGTTTCAAAAAGAAATATGGGGAAAATTAGGGATTTTTTTTAAAAAAAACATATATCTGTGATAAAGTCGTCCTACTAAGCAAAACAGATTTGTCTACCCCTAGTTTGAAAATTGGTTTTATCTCCTCTGCTGTTTGCCTGTTTTGAAAATCTTTGGCAGATTTGTCCTAATCTTAATTGTGATTTTTATTTATTTCTGTTTTGTCGTTTGTTACTGCATGGCACCCCTCAGAGTTTTTAATGGAAAGGCAACCCAGTAATCTCTTAAGCAAATAATTAAATACCAACCAGAAAAGCATGTAGGCAGGGCAAAAATCTCGACTCTACGCAAATCTGTTTCTGTTTTCCAGATATGTATTTGCAGTTAGATGCTGATACTGACTTTCTGATGAAGTCTTATTCACATCCTGTTGCCCTCCAGCACACTGGCTTAACAATCTGTGCCTCTCTCACACCCTTCCTCCCACAAAGAACTTGCTGGATTTTGGTTTTGGCTGATATTCAAAAGAACATTCTCACCAGTGGCTACACGCCAGCGCCCTGACTCTGGTTGCCACAAATTCCTAGGAGCGAAGGGGGTAAAATTATTAAAGAAGGAACTCAAAGTGCAATTCAAAAACACTTTAACTTACTAGAGAGTAAACCCCACTGGGCAAAGTATTATTTACTTCCAAGTAAACAAACAGGATTCCATATGCTATAAGTGATTAAGATTATTTTAAGAAAATTAGTATTGGTTAATTAAAGAAATAGGATGATTTTACTGCAAATGTTCTAGAAACAAAAATTGTACTCTGATAATTAAGAATTATTAATTTTGATTGTTAACAATTAAATAATCAGTAATTAAGTTTGGAGGAAAAAGATTAGAAAGTATAGGTATAGATTAACTAAGTAAGTTACCATTTGTATTTCAGAATTCAATCTAAGCAACAAATATTAAATCTAGTGACAATTTATGATTTAATGGACTAGCATTTCTTTAAGATTAATATACGTTGTTTGCAACAGCAACCGGAACCATTTTATAACTGTCTATAGTTATCTGTTTATTAGTTTAGGTTGATATTTGTGGTGTCAGGGTTTTTGGCATTTACTTTTTTGTTGTTGTGGATTGTTATCTTGTTTTTTTATAATGCTTTTTTTGTTTATTGTGTGTTTTGTATTAGTTTCTGTTTTTATTCAATAAATAATAATAAAAAAGTTAAAAAAACAAACAGGATTCCACTGTTTACTTCCTGTATATTTATTATTTAATGGTGATGGTGATGATGATGACCCAAGTTTATTAAGAAACCACGTACAGTCTGTGGCAGGTGGCTCCCATGTCAGTAGGGATGTGAATCCACTCCTGGTTTTCATCCAGGCTTTACAGAGCTCTCCAAGGTGCTGAACCGTATTTTTTAAATAGGTCAGCCCTTTGGATAGCTCCTTTAAAGCTAAAATCTAGAATTCCTTCACTCTTCCAATAGCATTGGAACTGCCAGTTGCTACTGTGTACAGGTTTACAGCTCCTCCCAGCAAAGCACCTAGGAGGAAAAAATCAAGCTAAACGGAACAAATGTACCCGTAAAAGTCGATATGCTAAAGAGATATCCTAAAAACTTGCCGGTGTATTACAGAGGAGGTTTGCTGTTGCCTTTCCGTAAGGCTGAAAGAGTGCAACTTCCCAAGATCACCCAATTGATTTTGACACCAAGCAGGGATTTAAACCCCTCCCAGCATCCGAGGCCAAAACTCAAAACCACTACACCAAACTGACTCCACTTGGTCCACTCCAGAAGACAGCTTCCCTGTTCTGTCTCAGGGTGGGAGAGGTCATATAAAATCTGAGCTTTGGCCATACAAATTGACTATTAGTCCCCAAACAACGGCATCTTTCTCAAGCATGTTTGCTTCCGCTGCATATAATGGTCAGCAGGAACTTGGCTGACTGTTCTGGAAGATGCAAAGCCAGCAGGGACCTAGTAACAAGGCGAAAAAGGATTGCATTGTTAATTCAGACTTCACACCTCCCAAGAAAGACAGTCCCTAGAGGCATCTTTTGCACAGACCTATTGGGTGTGAGGTTGTCATCACAAATCTCTCTCTTTCTCTTTCTCTCTTGATCTCCTCCTCCTCCAATTTACACAGGGAGTCTGCTTGCTTCTCCTATAATAGTGACATTTTCAAACCATTTTGTTCCATTCTATTTTGCATCAGTTTGCAAGGTGGAGGGAGGGAATTCTATCATCATCATTATCGTCGTCGCCATCGTCATTGTCATCACCATCATTTCCACTTACACTATTTAGATCCTGCCTTACTACCACAGATGAGACAAAAAGCTGCTTCCAATCAAACAGAACAAATCAGAGAAATTTGCCAGTTTACTTCAATATGCACATTTTTTACACAATCCCATTACCACCACCACCCTGCCATGTAAGCATTTTGTACACAGTTTTCTCCATTGTAGGCAATTTTTGTATGACTCAAACATCCAGAAATCTGCATTTGAAAATTCAAAGAACTGAGAAAACCCCAAACCCAAGACATTCTTTTGAGAAAGCCCCAGAGATCCGTGTTCCTTTGGGAAGTATCAACAAGATCCGTGGGTATTAAAAACTGAGTCATATTAATTCCACCTCCATCCCTACTTCCAGCAAACAGAAGTCAAAGTCAGAAGCAAGCACCAAATAAAATCGATTCGGAAGCTGGACTACTTTCTGTACAGATAATGTTTAGGAAAAAATATGTGTTCCAAAAGGGTGTCATGAATAATGAGGTGAACTGGAGTAAATTATGAACGATTTATAATTCATAAAAGGAGGATTTTTTTTCTATTTCCCCCATCTCAAAATAAAAGCACAGCCCTGCCCAGTGAAACTGATGAGCCACAGATTCAGAATAATGGGTTCAGCATAGCTAAGTAGAGCCCCCATTTTCAGATACAAAGTACCTCTGATTAACAGATGCTGGAAATAAATGGAAAGTGAGGGCTATTGCTTCTGCACCCCGCTTGCAGGCTTTCCAAAAGGCTATTAATGCTCACATAAGGGCAAAAAGAGAGCATAGGACTTAGATGGACCATCACCTTGATCCAATCACCCTAAAAAAGAGTTGATACATGCTTCCCCACTTATCTGACACGTTAGGGACCACAGCACTATCAGAAAACAGAATTGGTTGAAAAGTGGAACACCTGGACTGGACTGCAGGGAGCATGAAGGACTTACAGAGGCTCACTTGGGACCTCTTGCGTGGTCAACGCATGAGCTGCTTGCAAAGTCTCTCAGCCAACTTAGGGCCTTTCTTCCTCCCTCAGCTTGCTTTGCAAGTAATTTTGATGCGAGTGTGATTCCAAGGGAGCCTCATAAGCAAGAACTGATGAAAGAGAGAAACCTCTATCGAATTAATGGAACTTGACCTTAATTTGGAAGCATCAAAAGAGCAAACCATCAGATAATGGGGGGGATCAAAAGGTGGGGGCTTCCTGTATACTGAAACTTTGGAAAAAAAGGGTTCCGCAACTCAACCCACCAAATCACCAACTCAAATCACCAAACAACCCATTGCACTGGCAGATGCCAGCTCCCATGTCAATCTGGTGGTCCATCGAACTGAAGTTTTAGTCTGAACTGCAAAAGAGCTTATCCAAGATGCTAAACTATTTTGGAAGGCAACGCCTTAGGCAGCTCCTTTAAAAGTTGGATTAAAATCCAGAGAAGATGGATCATCCTATTCATTTGGGGTCACCACTGATCGGCTTGGCACATCTTTAGGAAAGAGGGAAGACTGTTCCCCAGCTGCCTTTTTGCTCGTCTCTCCCACATGTGGCATCCTTCCTTTTCCCAGACCCAAATAAACCTATTGTATCTTCCCCTATTTTCCATAGACACACACACACACACAGCATCTTCAGTACATTAGCATATGGTGGGGGAATCAGGAAAGGGAAGCAAAATATGTTTACATCCAACTTGATATGCAAGGGAAGGCATTATTTGCTCTTAGCCTGGAGGTTAGAAAATGTAAACATGGTAATTAAGGCGCTCGTTGTTAATTGCAGGCAGCTAATTGTGCCGGATGAGCTGTGATTCTGGTGCCCTCTGCCCCTCCTCTGAGCCAAATCCAAAACCCCAAAGTCATCACTGGAGCTTATTTGAAGAGAGCTTGTTTATCCTCTCACCTGCTCATTAATTGGTAGAGGAGGTTCCAACACTATGGATGTTTTGTGGATTTTCCCTTCTCCTTCATTATTATCTGGTAGCCATGACTTCATTGTGGCTGCCAGATGGCCTTTGATTTCTCAAGGCTTCAGTCCTCACTGTGCTTTGCAGGTGTGACCCAAGCATGGTTCCTGTCATCTCCACGTGGGGAGAAGGCCAGAGCCTCCCCTTATGGATGAAACCTATGTATGGATTCTGGACACTCAAGCTAGACAACTGTGATGCCTTTCTTAGGTAGGCCTGCCCTTGAACACTAATCAGAAGCTTCAAGGCAAGGCCAAAGGTATGCTAGAGGAAAGTGCTTCTAAAGCAGGGGTTTTAGAAAAAGGCAATTGCATGAGGGTCTGGGGCTCTCATGGGCTGCAGGCTTCATCCTGGAGCTTCCATCTTGGAAGCGATACCCTGTCACTTCCTGTCTCCATTTTGAGAGGGACTGCATCTGAAAAACAGAAATGTTTGGCGTTCTGAGATGATTGGGGTGAAGTGGGATATTTTTGAGTTTTCACAGACACAGTCTAGAGTTGGAGGCTCTGGAGGACTGGTGGGGGGTTTCAGCAGCCACATAAGTGGGGTCCATGGGTTTCATTGTGACCCATTGGTTGCATTTTGTCCACCCCTGCTCTCAGCAATTGCATCATTTCTACATATAGCATTGTTTTGTGAATGTGATGTTCTGTGATCAGTGACATAAATTGATGAAAAGTAAGGCTATCAAGGGAGCCAGTGTGGTGTAGTGATTCAAGCACTGCACTACAACCCCGGAAACCAGGATTCGATTCCCCATTCAGCCATGGAAACCCACTGGATGACCTTGGGCACATCACACACTCTCAGCCCCAGAAAGGCCAGTGATAGGGTCACCTTAGGGTCACCATAACTCAGAAATGACTTTCAAGAATGACACAATAACAAACATGAGAGCTTTCCAAAACTCACAGACTTCTTCATCAGCAGGACAAGAGAAGCTCAAAGTATTTTTAAAAAGTGAATATAAGAGAAACCGAAAGTGGTAACTTCCTCAGCATGGGGAGAGGATTTTAAGTTCTTAGCTTAAGTCAAGTTTTATTTGCATCAAGCCAAGTGAGGCAGTGGTCTGAATCTAAGGCCATTTCCGCACTACACTCTTATAGTGCGATTATTTCACTTTCAACATCCTATGGAATCCTGGGGCTGGCCCCTTCCAAAACTGCAAACCCCAGGATTCCATAGGATGTTGAAAGTGGAATAATCGTGCTATAAGAGTGTAGTGCGGAAATGGCCTAAGACTAACACCTCCACAGAACAGCCATGCTTGATGAGAGCAAGGATCTTTTTCAATGTTTTAAAAAGGATACCAATGGCATGGCATAGTGGTATGAGTGCTAGACTAGGACTCTGGGAGATCTGAGTTTGAATCTTACTCAGCCCTGGAAACTCACTAGGTGGCCTTGGGGAACTCATACGCAGCCTTAGAAGCAGGCCCTGGCAAACCTTCCCTAAAGAAATCTTGCCATGAAAACCCCATGATAGGGTAACAATAAGCTGGAGTCCACCTGAACAACAACAGTATATAGCAACAAACATGAGCAGGATGAAAGGTTTAATATCAACCAATCATATATAAAAAAATATGTTCCTATACTGAAACAGATACAAACCATAGCTTAGCTTTTATTTGTGGTTCTTCTGCTTTAGAATTGCTGCCTTCTTAATAACAGCTTCTTCATCTCCAACAGCTACACAGCAGACACTTATAACTAGAGTTGCCATGTAGGACAGTCACAGTCTCTGCAATGTCAGAGTCAAAGCCTAGGATGCTTTGTGATGTCACCAAAGGTGGTATCAGGTAATGCCATTAAATATATCTTCAGCATCAATCACAGTTGCATACATTAAAATTTTAAAAAAAAAGTCTAACAAATGAGGAAACTATATATACTCAAATCATTTTCAACGCAGTACACGTGAGATTTCTCTCCCTTGCCCTGAGGGCTGAAGAAGAGAGTCTAGGCCCTGAGACTCAGGATCAGATCCTGAGATCTGCAATCCTAATGATAACATTCCCCTACAAAGCAGCCCGGGCTTTGAGATCTGCTGGACAGGCCCTTCTCTCTGTCCTACCACCTTCACAGGTACATCTGGTGGGAACCCAGGAGAGGGCCTTCTCAGTGGCTGCCCCCAGGCTCTGGAACTCCCTTCCCAGAAAAGTCAGACTGGCACCCTCCCTACTCTCTGTCTGTAGAAAAGCAAAGACATTTTTATTCCAACAGCCATTCAATACGTGCTCGTGACTTGGCTGATGAAAGGTGCTGGCTATTGTTAACTATGTGGAATTTTTGAATGTTTGAGTTTTAATTATGTATTTTAATTTTGTTTTCATTCTTACTTGATTGCTTAATTTGGTTTTTAACCTTTGGATTCTGTTTTGTAAGTCACTTTTGAATCCTTACCAGGAAAAAAGCAGGGTAACAATAACAACAACTTTCTCTGTGTGTTGGGAATAGTATATATCTATTGAGTCTGGAGAGCCAAGGTGTTACGGTGGTTTGAGCATTGGACCATGACCCTGGAGACCAGGATTTGATTCTCCACTTGGCCATGGAAACCCAAAGGAAGACCTTGGGCATTTCACATACTCTCAGCCCCAGAAAACCCTGTAATAGGTTCACCTTAGGGTTGCCCTAAGTCAGAAATTACTCGAAGGCACAAATTGAGTCCACAGCAGCTGGCTGAGAATTTCCTTCTTTCAAATAAGTGCATTCAAAAATTCTCAAAATTACACTCACCCCTCCACATTCACTAGGGTTAGGGGCGCAGGACCCCTGTGAAAGTGAAAGAAACGTGAATAACTCTAGGCCTTCCCAAACTATATTTAATACACACAAAAAAGTATGATCACCATATTCCACCCACCGTGGATTCCTTCGAGGCACCAGGGTTCCTTTGCAAGGCAGAAGTGGGGGGCTGGTGGGGCTGACTGCCACCTCCACGGCTGCCCCACACCATTGTTAAGAGGGACTTACAAGCTTCATTCACAGTTTCTCAGTCTCACAAGGCTTGCCGTCCCTCTTAAAAATGGCAGAGGGAGGCAGCAGAGCAAAGAATCCATGAATAATCAAATCCTCAGAAGTGAAACCCACAAATGGGGAGGGTTGACTGTATTCACAAACCAAGAAGAAAGGATGTGATTTTTTGAAAAAAATCTGAATACAGGGGAAAGCAAAACTGATCATTTGTTCATCCCTAGTCTGAAAAGTGTGATATAAATTTAATAATCCAACAAACAATATGTACCTCTATTTTGTGTTTGGAAGTTGTGAGAGCTGGACAGTGAAGACAGGTTACAGGAAGAGAATCCACTCCTTTGAAATGTGGTATTGGAGGAGAGTTCGGTGGATACCCTCGACTACTAAAAAGGCAAAGGAACGGAACCTGGACCCAACCGTGTCTGAACTCTCACTCAAAGTGAAGACGACTAAACTGAGGCTCTCATAATTTGGACGTATCACGAGATGGTGTGACTCACATTGACGACAATTGTACGGATGGATAAGTTGTCAGCCAGATTAAAGGGAAACTCTGAAAAAGAGTTTATTTTGGAATGGAGATTTGTAATGGATTACTTAAGGGATAATGAGGGTGATTTACTAATTTTAGGATTTTGAACCTGCACACTGCTGTTCCTTTCTATTTTTTTAATTCCATTGTTATCTCAGAATGAGACTACAAAAATAAAATATGATTATTAAATATGATTGTTGGAAGCTGCCTTGGGTCCCATTCCAGAAGAAAAGCAGCATACAAATATAATAAATAAATAAATAAATAAATAAATAAAATTATAGGTTGTTGCTATTTCAATTTTTTTCATATGAGTCTGGTTTCTTTAATAGAGATCATAGATTTACTGAGAATTAATTAATGGTTTATTGATTTAAATAGTAATAATACTCTATAGTGATTAACAATTTTGATATACAATTTGAAGTAGAAACCTAAGAAAGTCAGAATTTACAACAGCTAATGAGTATAAACATAATGAACAACAAATTTATTAGTAATTTTAAGTAATTTAATTAATTAAATTAATTAATCTAAGTATACTTATAGCAGTAGGAGCTGTTTGCAACAAGGTCAGGAACCTTTTTTAACTTGGTAGGGTTTTTTGTGTTTATTTTGGCTGGTAAGTTTAGTCAGTTTTGTTAGTTTAGGTTTAATATGTTCTGTCTTTTGCTTTTTGTTGAATAAAGGTAGGAATGTATGCAATTTTTGGCTTCATGGTTTCTTTTCTTTCCTTCTTTTGTTTTGGATGTATTGTTTTGATTGTGTTTTGTCTGCTCATGTCAAAATTTAAAATTTCTAATTAAAAATAAAAGAGACGGTGTGACTCACTGGAAAAAGATGATGATGCGTGATAAAGTAGAAGGCAGCAGGAAAAGAGAGACTGTAGCCATTTCCACACTAGACTGTTATAGCACTATGATTCCACTTTCAACATCCTATGGAATCCTGGGGTTTGCAGTTTCGGGGGGGGGGCTGGCTCGCCCCTCCTGAAACTGCAAACCCCAGGATTCCACAGGATGTTGAAAGTGGAATCATAGTACTATAACAAGTCAAGTCAAGTCAAGTCAAGTCAAAATTTATTGCATTTTAGCAACCAGCCATTACACAAAAATAAAAAATAAAATGAAATGAAATGAGAAAAGATAATCCAGCCAATGTACATGTAATATATAAACAACAATACCATAACAGTCTAGTGCAGAAATGGCCTGTATTATGGGGGGATTGAAACAATCAAGAAACCCTGGCCTTGAGTTTGCAAGACCTGAGATGGGACAATTGTGTCTGGAAGACTCTCATTTATAAGGCTGCCATAAGCAGAGGCTGACTTGGTGGCAGATAACAGCAACATAACCAAGGAGAAGGAGAAAAGCAAGGGGCAGAACAGGGAGATGGAGATGGGGAAGATGAAAGAATCAATCAGAGGTCGGGTTTGCAGGGCAAAATCGCATGTCGATGACTATCACGCCGAGAAGCGGCTGCCTCCGACAGGGACACTCACGCTTCGAAGCTCCATTCTTCCAGGCCATGAGACACTATTAAAGAATGACATTAAACATTCACTCTCTCATAAAAATGTAATTACTGCTGGCCCGGCATACGGCGAACTAATTTCAAGTCTATCTGCGTCTTGTATGGCTTCAGCTGTGGCGTTGTCAGTTTTTTATGTTTTCCTTCACCGGCAGTCAGTGTCTGAGGATCAAGAAACTTTACTACCCATTAACCAAATGGTCCTCTAATCTCGATTTAACCTGCTCAATAACTCGACGTCCTATTTCTCAGTGAACCGTGGAAGACGGGACCTCCAGTGCAGGATAAGGTCACAGCAAAACAAAGGTTCTGATAACCATTACGAGGCACAGCCTGCAAGAGGTGGGCTTACTCCCCAAAGGAAGCCTGTCTCCAGGCATTTTGCTGCCTGAGGCAAAGGACAAAATGGTACCCCTTCATTCCACGTACAGGAGCCTACTTAGAGTAGGGCCATTTCCGCACTAGACTATTGTAGTGCTATTATTCCACTTTCAACATCCTATGGAATCCTGGGCTTTGTGGTTTAGGGAGGGGCATCCACTAGCAGTGGATCTTATGTCAAAAAGAGCTTTAATTTTTTTTTTTAAGTTATCACTCCTAGAATACTCAAAACAGCATGCTGACTGGGGGATTCTAGAAGCTGAAGTTTTGGTCGTACTCTGGTAGCATCCTCCATCAGGCCACTTTAGTTGATGAGGTCACTGGCACATTCAGCCACAAGGCAGAGAGAAGAATGTCTGAGAGATTCATGGAAAAAGACAAGAGACTGCTGCAGCCACCCCTCAGTACCTGCTGCCTGAGACAGCTGCCTCACTGTACACAGTGGGAGGACCAGGCCTGCCACAATGCTCATGGACCTTTTCTCAATTCTCACTGGGCTTTGGGAACAATTGCAGGGATACAGGATGATGTTCTACATCAGATCAGCTTGTTTATTAACCCCAGTACTCTCTACTATGACTGCCAGTGGCTCTCCAGGGTTTCCAGCAGAGGTGTTTCACATCTGGTACTATTCAGGTTCCTTTTGACTGGAGAGGATGTTGTATGAAATGGGGACCAATGCTATACAAAGTAAGTACCCTGCAACTGAGCTGGGTCTGTTCCCCAAAGATGGAAGTGGTGAGGGAAGAGCTGATTGGCTTGTGCAAGTTGAGACACAGGGTTCCTTTGCCTCTCCAAAGATGCATCACAAGCTGGTGAGCTCTGAAGGTGGCCAGTCACACTGAGACCACATCATCCAAGAGTGTTCTGCAGTAACAAAAAGAACTCAAGTCTGAAAAGGAGGTCTCCTCTTTTGTGTTCAGGGTTAAGTCACCAGAACTGAGTTTGCAGTCATGACTGGTGAACCAGCAACTCCGTTTGTTCAGTCCTGGCCTGGTGAGAACCCAAAAGAGAGCAGCTGTATCTGACACTTCTGCTCAGGGCTGACTCAAGACATTTTGCTGTGTGAGGACTGGGTTGCTTTCCCCTCCCATTCCATGCACAATAGCCAAATGGGCTGGCAATGGAATCAATCAACTGGAGTTGCCAGATCGCAGGGCCTGGCCCCTCAGCTTCAATCCTCAGGGCAAAGTGGAAGAATTCCAGAGTGAGAGTGCCGCCTTGAAAAGTGTGTGTACCGGTATATATATCCCCCCTATAGCTTCTTTAAAAATTTTAATAGCATACTCTGTGCAGATGTGGTTAATGCTTAAGGAATTGTACATGATGACATTATCAGAGGCCACCCTCTGCAACATCACAAGGGGGTCATCCCTAGGTCTCAGGTTTTGGCCTTGAAAACTCAAGGCTTGGGACAGTCCTTACCTTGTAGTCCTATTTAATGCTAAGGATAGGAGAGTGTCCTTCTCTGGCAGATTACTCTGACCAGAGCAGGTTGCACAACACAGAGCTCTGTTTTCCAATATCTTGCTGCCCCTTCCTAGCATCTGCTGCCTGAGACAACCCCACTCTACCCATTGGTAGGGCCAGTCCTGGACCCTGCTCTTAAGCACCCTGCAAGCAAATGAAATTAAAGAATGTTGTCCCGGCAATCCAAATGAACAGGAACCAGCCACGGAAAAAGGAAGTAGAGGGGTGAAATATTACATAAATTGTACGCCATGAAGGATCCTATCTGCCATAAAAGTTCACTGACATTTTCTCTCTCATTGACGGCAATCAGAAGAATGCGGCTTAGCATACCTGCTCTGGAGCAGAAATGGGGATAATGCAGGAAATTACACGCGCCATTCATCTTTGCCGCCCCACACCTCTGAAAGGGTATTTACCTGTAGCTCTAGATTATCTCTGACTGTGTTATCAGAGGGCGGCAGGTGCATTCAATTAGATGCTCAAATAATATTCCAACCCCGTTTTCTCGCCCGCCTCTTTATCCCTCCTGGAAACAGAATTAGGAGGTTCGTGGCAGGCTGGCAAGCCAGAGTTAATTGCCACATTAGGTCTATTCCTCTCCTGACTCCCAGTTCTTTTAACACAAGACCCTGCTCCCATTGCAGCTGCGGATAATAGGTTTCTATTTATGACACTTGCAATCACTCAGATATAAATTCTAACACACACACACACACATGCACACACTAAAATTGCATGGGGGGAAGAGACCATTTGTAAGGAGTCGCTGATGTGGTTGTGTGCTGTATGGATTAAGCAGACGTGTGACAGCAAAGATTGTTTGTTTGGTACCTCTGGGTTGGGGATGTTTCTGGGAATGATTCAGAACCCGAGGCAATTAAAATTTCAAATGCTAGCTCATGCCAAATTAATTCTTGATCAGTTCAAAAAACCAAGAGTCACAGGCACCTAATCCAAAGACTGGGTGTTTCCTTCTTGTCTCCCCACCGCCACCATTTTGATGCCAGATAGCTTACATTTTAATGCCACGCATCATATGCAAAGGAACTAGGATTCAGAAAAGAACTGGTCTCCAGAGCATCTCCCAATTCAAAGAGCTTGATTTGCCTTTCCAACTCCTTTAACTAGAGAATAAGCTCCTTTCTTTTTCTTACATACTCTCCCCACACCTCTTTTTCATCACCTATGAAACCAACTGCAACAGTAGGCCTTTTTTTCTAAAACGCAAGTTGGAGGAGAGCCCCAACAAGCCTTATCACTGGCATTATTTCAAGGGATTTCTTAAGAGGAGAGAGAGCTAAGCATCCCCATTGAATCTGACTTGTCAATCAAAACAACGACCACTAGGTGGCAGTCTCTCACCACCCCCGCATGCCAAGCAACTTCCTTTACAATTTAAATCACCAAATCTACATCTACAAAGATGCACAACATAATCCTGGGCATGCTTACTCAGAAGCAAGTCCGGTTGAGGACGACGAGGCTTACTCTCAAGTAAAGTGCTTATACATAGTTTTTGTATCTTTCCAGGCATGTTTTTATTTTTTTCCGTGGTGTTAGGATTGAAAGCTCCAGTGTGGCAAGAAGCTATGTTGACAGTAGCATTGTTACTAGGAGGGTGTCCCAAGCCAGACAGGCTTATGCAGAGGAGACAAACTAAAGGTGCCAAATGATTATAGGGCCACAACAGTAGTGATGTGTGTGTGTGTGTGGGGGCACTGGTGAAGCATCTCTCAAAGACAATGGCAATGGACATTTCTACATGATGTTGCCATCTCATCACAGCAACAGGTGTTCCTGGTCCAGGGGTTGTGCTACCTCACAACATCATCACTATCCACCTGATATCCTGTTCCCATGCATTGCAAATCAGCCTTATAGCATTTCCAGAAAAAATTCATTAAGAGCCTCTCTTAGTGCTACAATCCCATCAGCTGTGGCCGTGTGGTTCTGTAATAGTGCTTCATAGCGCTTCCTGTCATTGGTGATCCAGCAGTGTGGATATTCCCTGGTGGTGCAGCAGTTAAATGCCAGTACTGCAGCCACAACTTTGTGAGTTCGATCCTGCAGGGCTCCAGGTTGACTCAGCCTTCCATCCTTCCGTAGGTTGGTAAAATGAGTACCCAGCTTGTTGGGGGCAATTAGCTAAAAAACACATTGTAAACTGCTTAAGGGGTGCTTTGTGCTGATAAGTGGTACAGAAATATAACATCTAACCGCTATTGTCCCTCCCTTGCAACTTTCACGGCATGGTAAATCTATCACCTCTGTTTAAATTTCTCCTTTGAGTTATTTTTTAAAAAATTATTTAAATACATTTTTAAGCATCATAGTGTGGACATACAACAGGTTACTGGTGTGTCGTGCCGTTACAACATTGCTGTACTAGTATGACTTACAAAAAAAAAATAACCCCCGCCCTCAACCAATCTGAAACGTGGGGTATGGAAAAGGCGGGGGAAAGGACTGGCCAATGCTGCTGTAGTGCGGAGGGAACACCACTCATCCACTCAAGTCAAAAGGATGCAGTACAGAGCGTTCCCAACCCAACACCATCACAGAAATGGCAATGCTGGGATTGTAACAGAACAGTGTGCCATTGAGGTATGGTGCAGAAAGAGCCAATGACACTTGAGCTAACTCTTGTACTTCACTGAAGAAAGCAATGGATAAAGCACTTCAGAATGCCTTTACCTTGAACATCCTATGAGACAGCCAGAATTAAACGTGAGATACTGCTGGAAAATGTGACTCTCAGGTTGGAAGGCCCTCAACCAGTTAGAGAAGAGGATGTGTTGATGTCAAAGCTGGACAGTGAAGAAAGTGGACAGGAAGAGAATCAACTTATTAGAAATGAGGTGCTAGAGGAGAATTCTACCAATACCATGGAAAACTAAAAAGATAAATGAATGGGTCCAGGAGCAAATCAGTCCTGAATTTTCTCAAGATACCAAAATGACCAAACTGTGCTGTTGTAGTTTGGACATATCATGAGACAACATGGCTCACTGGAAAAACTATTAATGCTCATGAAAGTTGAAGGCCGTAGGAGAAGAGGAAGACCTCATTAGAGGTGGATAGACTCCATCATGGAAGCCACAACCCCAGATTTGCAAGACCTGAGTAGATCTTGGAAATCTCCCATTCATTGGATCACTATAAATCAAAATAGACTTCATGGCAAATAACAACAACATATAACATTGGTATATAAAATATTTCTTTTTGGATGTGGATGGTATAATATTTACATGCAGCAAGAATCAGCGAGCACAAAAAATCAATAAGGGTCAACAAGCCAGAGCTTTGGAGCATTAATTTTTCGGACTATAGCTCCCAGAAGCCCCCAGCTGGCCTGACCCCTGGATTCTGGGAACTGAAGTCCACATTATCTAGCCCATCAAAGACTAAGAAACACTTAATTTAACGTAACTTCTCTGGTTGGAACATGATATTCAGGACTCAATTTGTGGCATGGCTCACTGGGGCTCCATTCGCACTGCACAGTTATAGAGCTGTTATTCTAGTTTAGCTGCCACAATTCCATTCTATGGGATGCTGGATCTGGCAGTTTAGGGAGGGGTGATTAGAATTCACAGCCAGGGAGTTTTAGTGCTTCCCCAGACTACAAACCCCAAGATTCCATGCGATGGAACCATGGCAGTCAAAATGCAATAATAGCACTATAATTCTGTAGTGTGAAAGGGCCCCAGGGCTAAGCAGTCCTATTATCTCAATGCTAAGAAACATATGAAGTAAGAATAAAGGTCCCCTGAGTAGGCTGAAAGTATGCTATCTCAGCCCTGCAATTGAGCATTCATGTGGTGTTCAGAAGGGACAAGGAAATGAATGCAGCAGAGTGAGTGGACTGGCAGAGAGACACCCTGCTCCTTCTCCACACCCAGCCTAGCAACAAAATGGGTCACCAGGACAAGGAAATACACATACACCACAAATACACGCTGCATGGAAATGCCATGGGCTACTGGAGGAGGACCAAAGCTTTCCTTTGTTCTTCTGCCTCCCTTCTCCTAGTGGGCAAAGAAAAAGCATTTGTTCTCGTCCAGCCAATCTGGCGCTCTTTCACGCTACACCCTCATAGAATCCTAGAATTTTAGAGTTGGAAGAGACCCCAGGGGCCATCCAGTCCAACCCCCTGCTATGCAGGAACCTGCATCAAAGCACTCCCGACAGATGGCCATCCAGCCTCTGCTTAAAAACCTCCAAAGAGGGAGACTCCACCACACTCCATTGAGGCAGCAGATTCCACTGCCAGACAGCTCTGACCCTCAGGAAGTTCTTCCCCAGGTTTAAATGGAATCTCTTTTCCTGCAGTTTGAATCCATTGCTCCTTGTCCTAGTCTCTGGAGCAGCAGAAAACAAGCCCACTCCCTCGTTGACATGACATCCCTTCAAATATTTAAACATGGCTATCATGTCCCCTCTTAACCTTCTCTTCTGCAGAATAAACATACTCAGCTCCCTCAGCCGCTCCTCATAGCGTATGGCTTCTAGACTCTCCACCATTTTGATCACCCTCCTCTGGACACGCTCCAGCTTGTCAACATCCTTCTTGAGATGAGATGCCCAGAACTGGACACAGTATTCCAGATGAGGTCTGACCAAAGCAGAATAGAATGGTATTATTATTCCCCTTGATCTCAACACTATAGTCCTATTGATGCAGCCTAGAATGGCATTGGCTTTTTTAGCTGCCACATCCCATTGTTGACTCATGTTCAACCTGTGATCCACTAAACCTCCTAGATCCCTTTCATACATACTGTTTCATACTTACTGTTTTCAAGCTGGGCGTCACTCATCTTATATCTGTGCATCACAGGGTTTTTTTCCCTAAACTGGAGATTTTGGCTGTGAAATAATCCTGACCTGGTAACCCTCTGGAGTTTTTCCCTTGTAGGCCCAAACTGTGTTGACAGTGGCCTCATTTTGCCTTCTGGAAGGAAGGAAGGAAGGAAGGAAGGAAGGAAGGAAGGAAGGAAGGAAGGAAGGAAGGAAGGAAGGAAGGAAGGGTTAAAGAATTGTGTGAGATAAGTCAGGCCCAAGGTGATTCAATGAGCTTCATGGTGGAATAGAGATTTGATAGGAAAAGAAAGCATAATTGCCCCAATGGCATAGGCATTCTCACTTTCACAAAAGCAATTTGAGAAAAATTAGAGTCAGCACAGGAAACAATTTGAGTTTGTATGCTCTGTTCTGCAGTGGTGATTGATGGAGTCATGAATCTACTTCAAGTTTTGGATGGCCTTAAAGAAGCTATCCAAGGTCCTGAATCTACTGAGGACATAGTGTTCAGTACTGTGGATCATTCCTTTAAAGTCTGGATTAAAAACTGAAACTGATTCATCAGCCCAGTGACATGGGAACTATCAGCTGACATCAGGGTAAGATGGAGGTTGCCTTGCTCCCAAAATCTTACCACTGGTACTGCCAAGCCTTATAGGGCTGCATTGGCTTCAGGTGTCTTCCCATTTTTAGGTCACCCAGAGCTGAAAACTCTACCAGATAGTTTTAGAAAAAGAAAATGGGAACACCAAAAGAATTTGCCAATAGAAAGCAGCACGGCCCCTTATTATCAGAAAGGTGGCAATTCGCATTGTTGGCAGGGGAAAAATAAAATGGATTAGAGAAGGATGAAGCTGCGGGTTCAAGAATGAGCTCCTTTGATGCCACTGTGGCCAGCTAGAAGGGAGAGGCGGATCAAGGGGCTACAGTTCAGCCAAAGGGATATCTATCTATTCATAAAGCATGCTGTGTTCTTCTTCACAATGAGCATTATTCACCCATGGGAACTGTCTTCTCAGAGGATGGAGGAGAGATTGTGTGCTGCTGCAGTCAGAAAAAGCATGCCAGGAACTGTGTGTGTGTATATGTGTGTCTGTTTCAAGATCTGAAAATAGTTTGAAAGGGGGAAACACTGGCCATTTCTGCACTACACTGTTACATTGCTATTATTCCACTTTCAACATCCTATGGAATCCTGGCAATCGCAGTTTCGGGAGTGGCATCTTTGGCCTCAGTAAACTACAAACCCCAGAATTCCACAGGATGTTGAAAGTGGAATAATATCACTATAACAGTGTAGTGCGGAAATGGCCATGGTGTCAGGGCTGCATTTTTACATAAATACAGAGCAAAAGGTCAGGACTCAGAGGCCGAGATCCTGTACGGCATAACATAGAACAACAGTTCTACAGAGAGAGTTACACTACGTCTCTCCACTCAGCACTCCCCAACTCACCATGTAGCTGTTGCACCCCACCCGCCATGGCCATTCAGTGGCTCGTGGAGGGGAGGAGATTGAAGAGGCATTTGTCCCCAATACCAGATGCAGAATTATTGCATCATCTGCTGAGATCCTCCAGAAGTTTTGGTAGATGATGCTGTCATTCTGTTTCTGGCTACAAGGACACAGCCAGATGCTTCTCCAATCCCCCGTGCCCTCCATCAGTCACTGAATGGCCATGGGGAAGGCTGCTGCAGCTAAACGGTGAGTCAGAGAAGCTTTGGTTGTTGCAGTGGGAGGAAAAGAGTATCAACCTCCACAACACTCAAAAAAGGGCATATGCAGGTTTACGGTGGACTTATGCCTGCGTATGTCATTAACAGGATGCCAGCCACAAAGTCACAAGAATCCAGGTGTCAAGCGCCAAGAATGAGAAACCAAGAATCACAACCCAGATGGGAAGAGGTAGTGTTAATACAGCAAGGGATCTTGTGGCCCCAAAAGGCTTAATAGGCATGCAATGGCATCAGCTTTCAGGAACATAAAGGAGTCTACAAAAGCTTATCCCACAGTTGTCAGTGTTTTCAAGATTCCCCAGGATTCTTGATAATGGTTCTTGCAATCTTTAAATATGGCTGACTCTCGGGACGTGTAGCGATGAATCCAAACTGGCCATTCAAGTTTGTGGGGAGGGGAAAGGGAGATAGGGAGATGGAATAGTTCTCCTTTCTCATTCCCAGGGAGAATGAAAATCCACAAGCCTTGGGATCAACTTAAGACTTCCCATTTTTCCCTCCCCTTTTCTTTACAAACATTGAAACAGCAGTACGGCCATGGGAGGTGGGGTGGCTAAATGGTAGTATGGCTCTCAATCCTGCCTCCCACTCATGACATTTTCCTTCTGCCCTTAACTTTCTAGCATTGTAGTAACCTAACACTTCAGTTCAGGATTTAGAGATCCAATGTAGGCATCCGAAGAAAAGGGGAAGCCAAAGTTACCCACAGGATGAGAACAAAACAAATGTAAGAGTCCTAGCTGTGAACAATTTTCAGCATTTTATTCTGCAATGCCAGAAATTTGGGAACTGACAGAAAATCTCATGGAGCGGGCAGAATTCTTACTGGGGAGGCAATGTCCCCATTTTGTCCACCAGAGTAGATTTTATTGTTGTTGCTTGCTGTTAGACAACTTATGGAGACACTATCAATAAAAGACTCCCCATATCACTGATCCTCTTCTCTTCACCAGTTAGCTAGCCGAGTGCCTTCCAGCGTGAGAGTCTCGTTTTCTGGAGCTATCTCTTGTCTATTGGATATTGGATTGTCTCATCATCGCAGGGTTTTCGAGGTAAAAGGCTTCAGGAGTGGTTTATTCTTCCGTGTAGTACTAGCTCCTTTACAGCTACAGCCATTGTCTCCACCAGTTTCACCCCCACTACTGCTGCTGCCTAGTAGCTGTTGGATACGTTTAGTCTCAGGAGAGAGAGCATCCCAGTATTTGAAAGACTCCGTTTCCAGGATGTTTGGGTGAAAGAACCCATTGGTGGATTGGGTTAGGGTGCCTGCTGCTTGGATGCTTCCCCTCCAAGCACCGGAAACAGCCATGGCCAGCCCTGGATGCAACATTTCTTAGCCAACCTCCACTGCTCTGCAACAATGGAATGCTGACTATGGCTTTGTTGTTCTCCTTCCTCCCCTTCCCTCCCCCCAGATTTATTCCCTTTTAATGGCTTTCTTCTTCATCATCTTTTCGTATCACCTCTAGCTGGTGGAGAAGCAGGAGGGAGAAGAAATCCTCCAAGTATACTACCCCTCTGGCATTTTTATGGGCTGCTATACACTGTTGGCGTATTTGTTTTGTGGCCCTCCAGTTCCTGAAATACCACTTGGGACCGATCTTCCGTGGTCAGAGAGAGTGGAAGCTATTTCATGAGTGACATTTGGGGTTATGGCTGGCCCATAACTCAAATGGATTTGCACCTCCACCGCCCTGTAATTATGCCTCCAGCCTTCCTTTCTGTTTGTTTTATTACCTGATATTTAGCTTACAGACAGGTAATGTGGGTCATAGTTTAGCCGCTCTTTAACCAGAGTTCCACATCATGCACCCCACTTTCAACGGGGAAAGTGGTGGCCTCTTCGGAGAAGGAAAGTACTGTCAGTGTGTATTTTTCGTAATTTTTTTTTCAAGTGCATGTCGAGCACAGGAAGAGAAGGCAGCGTAAGTCTTTAAAGTGGCACCAGTTCCCCAGAAGCAAACAACATGCTGTCACTAGGCTTCCTTCAGGCTTCTAATCTGTCAGCCGCCAAAAAATTCAAACTTTTTCTGTATATAACGTGCTGAATATTTCATTCTTCAGCCCTCACTTGTGGAAGTTCAGAGCGCTCACCAGCTAGCAGCCAACAGCCATCAAAAGCCATCAAAGGTGGTTTAAGAAAGCACCTTCTTGCTTCTTAACTAGCTGTGACACAGAAAGCCATTCACTGCTAGCTAAGCAGAAGCTTAGAGATGGAGACTGCTAAACCTGACAAAACCCAGTATCAGTCCTGCTGGAGCAATGAGGGGAAAAAAAAAACTGCTGGTGACATGTTATGTGCATGCAGCAGTAAGCTTTGCTTCCATTTTCTAGAATATGCCTGATTGACAGAACATTGTAATGTCCTAATCCAGGCTCATGATAGACATATTAAAGACCCCAATGCAATAAATTCCATTCAAACAAAATGCTACACACACACAGAAAATAGAAAAAAAAATGAAACCAAGCAATCAATGGTGACACAAGGATAACACGTCCTTGGGTTCGTATCAGCTAATTTATTGCCATTACCCAGATATGTAGCTATAAAAAGGACATCAGGATGTTTTTCGGTGCCTTCATAAAAGCTTAATTTATAACTTCATCTTCTAAGTCAGGCTCTGCCTGCCAATGGTTTGTGACATGTAGATCCTCTTCGGAAGAGAGGCTCTCACCCAGGTGCTAAGAGACGTCACTTTGGTTAATGAGAAAAAAAGGGAGAAGAATTCTCTGGAGCAACAGTGGGTGGCGTCACCCCACTCCTCGCTCCAGCCTTTCTGCAAATTGATTAGCCAACTTGGGGTTATGAGGGTAACTGAGCATTTTGTGGCTGCCTGAACACATGAGGCCCACTTTGCACTCAGGAGGTTCATTTGTTCTTCTGGCACATCAGTGAGCAACCTCTGGCTCTAGGGCCATGCACAGCCCACAGTTTAATTTCAACCGCCCCACTGCCCAGTTTCAAAAGCACTAAATAAGGGAACACTTCAGGCCTCTAAGGAGAATGATCCATCTCTCCCCCAGCAGCCTGGAGCCTGGGTGGGTGGGGAGAGAGGAAGAAAGAAAGAAAGAAAGAAAGAAGAGAGAGAGAGAGAGAGAGAGAGAGAGAGAGAGAAAGGGATATCAGAAACAAAAAGAAAGAGAATCAGGGTGAGAGAGAGGGAATGAGAGAGAGAAAAAGAGACTGAAAGAGAAGTAGTGGAGAAAGAAAGAAAGGAAGGAAGAAAGGAAGGAAGGAAGGAAGGAAGGAGGGATGGGGGACACGTGGCTCGAAAACTGTACACGTGAAAGGGATCTAGGAGTCTTGGTAGATCACAAGCTGAACATGAGTCAGCAGTGTGATGTGGCAGCCAAGAAAGCCAAGGCGATTCTTGGTTGCATCAATAGGAGAATGGTGTCTAAATCAAGGGAGGTAATGGTACCACTCTATTCTTCATCTGCAATACTGTGCCCAATTCTGGGCACTTCATTTCAAGAAGGATATGGATGAGGAGGAGGGCGATCAAAACGGGGAAGGGTCTGGAAGCCATGTCCTATGAGGAGCATCTTAGGGAGCTGGGGATGTTTACTCTGCAGAAGAGAAGGTTAAGAGGGGACATGACAGCCTTGTTTAAATATTTGAAGGGATGTCATGTCGACAAGGGAGCGTGCTTGTTTTCCGCTGCTCTAGGACAAGGACTAGGACAAGAAGCAATGGATTCAA
This sequence comes from Cyclura pinguis, assembly GCA_030412105.1. NCBI lineage: Eukaryota > Metazoa > Chordata > Lepidosauria > Squamata > Iguanidae > Cyclura > Cyclura pinguis. Next base: position 11,286,448 of record CM059612.1, read on the forward strand.
GCTGCAAGAAAGGAGATTCCACCTGAACTTCAAGAAGAACTTCCTGAGGGTCAGAGCTGTCTGGCAGTGGAATGTGCTGCCTGCTGCCTCAATGGAGTGTGGTGGAGTCTCCTTCTTTGGAGGCTTTTAAGCAGAGGTTGGATGGCCATCTGTTTAGAGTGCTTTGATGTGTGTTCCTGCATGGCAGAATGGGGTTGGACTGGATAGCCCCTGTGGTCTCTTCCAGCTCTATGATTCTATAAAGAAAGAAAGAAAGAAAGAAAGAGAGAGAGAGAGAGAGAGAGAGAGAAAGAGAGAGAGAGAGAAAGAAGGAAAGAAAGAGCTCTGACCCCATCCACCAACAGCTCTGCCCTTCTCTCCAAGGAAACCTCTCTAAGGAAAGGCCCTTGATACAGCATAGTTTCCATATACCTGCTCAAACTCAGTCTTATTGACTCTGACTGGCAGTAGCTCTCCAGGGTCTCAGGCAGGAATCTAGTTATCCACTGCTTTCCCCCCACTTATCTGACAGGTTAGAGACCAGAGTACTGTCAGAAAACAGAATTGGTTGAAAAGCAGAACTCATGGACTGTACTGTAGGGAGCATGAAGGACTTGAAGAGGCTCACTTGGGACCGTGCACATTTGCACTGCTTGCAAAATCAGCCAGTTTAGCCCCTTTGGTGTTCCTCTCAAACAGCACACACATGCAAGTGGTCCCAAGTGAGGCTCCAGTGTCAGGAAGAACTGATAAAAGAGTGCAACCCCCTCTGAATTAATGGCATTTGTCCTTAATCTGCAAGCATCAGAAGGGTGAGTTGTCAGCTAACCAAGTGTCAAAATGTGGGGGTTTCCTGTACTTTAAAATGTGAGCTGCTAGGGCTTTAAGTGGAAATGGGCTCACTTGTGAAGTTGGCAGGCCAACCAGATCCCTGTGACCCGCTGCCCAATCAATATAACTAATTGGGGGGAGATGTAATGTAATGCTAGCCACCAGCTTACAAAAAGAAGACAGTTTTAAACAAACTCCAGAGGAGGACAGGTCTTTCAATGGACATCGGTCACGATACCTAAACAAAACCTCCACATTCAAGAGCAGTGAACTGTGAGTATTATTTGCTGGGAAGCACACAGAAGAAGAGGGCTACAGATTTCATGTTCTGCTCGTGGGCTTCCCATAACCACCTGGATAACCACTGTGGAACAGAATGCTGGACTGGCCAGCATAATGCAGTAGCTACAATGTTAGACCTGAATTTCTGAGATCTAGAGTTAAGTCCTCACCACCATAACAAAACTTACTAGATGACTTGGGCCAGTCGCTCTTGTGCAGCTCGGCCTACTTCAGGATAAAACAGGGAAGACGAGAGCTACATATACCACCTTCAGACCACTGGTGAGAAGTCAAAGGAAGGAAGGAAGGAGGGAAGGAGGGAAGGAGGGAAGGAAGGAGGGAGGGAGGGAGGGAGGGAAGGGGGGCTTCAGTATGATCCGGCAGGGCTCAGCTCTACCAAAGATCTATTTCGGTATTTTTGAAAAGAAGGCTATTGACGGCACGTAATGGTTTGAGTGCTAGTCTAGGACTTTGGGAAACAGGGATTTGAATCCCCATTCAGCTCTGGAAATGCACTGGGTGACGTGGGGTAAGTCACACTCTCTCAGCCTGAGAGGAAGGCAATGGCAAACCTCCTCTGAAGAAATCTTGCCAGGAAAACCCTGGGAGAGGGTCACTGTAAGTTACAGCCAACCTGAAGACACTTAAGAACAACAGCGACTCATGGCAATTAGCCGTGATGGCCGCGCCTCTAGTATCATCAGATCTAGAAACGCTCCTGAATACCAGTTCCTGGGGAACATGAGCAGGAGAGTGCTGTTGAAATTAGAATTTTACTCTGGGGCTTCCTGTGGGCATGTAGTTTATTTATTTAATTTATAATCCACCTATCTCCCCCCATAGGGCCCAAGATAGTTGGCTACTGAAGAAGCATGATGAACTAGATATTGATGTTATGTTCAATCCAGCACAGATCTTCTTGTGTTCTTGTTTGCTGATTGATTTCAGCTCCAAAACAAGGAGGAGGGATCTGGAGTTGCTTGTCTGTTTGCTTTGTGGAAAAACATTTCAAAGACCTTTCCCTAAGTATTATGCATTTTCTTAATTGCAAGCAAAACGAATTCAGCTTCTCTCAGCTTTGCCTCCTCTGCGGGCATCTGCCTTCATAAGATGCATGGCTCGTCGTCAGCATTCAATAAATAATCAAGCTCTTCTTTTTATTCCCTCTCCCCTTCTTCAAAATCTTCTTTGCCACTTTTGCTAATGATCCATGATGTTTGTGATAAACAAGCCATTTCTCTCCAAGAAGCTTCAATCAGCATTTGATCTCCTGAGGTCCCAAATTTTTCCCACCCATCTCCCCCTCCTCTCTCTCTCTCTGTTATCTCCAATGCCTTCGAAGTTCCGAGAGCTGCAAGCAGACTAAGTCAAGCTTAGCTCAGCCTCTTCCGGGAAAATAAATATTGAACATGGCAGGCACTGACAGGGACTATATTAGGCATTTTGACAGGAGCAGCAGAACATGGCGGGGGGAATGCTCAGATCAGGAAACCTCTAAGGAGAATTCTCATGAGTTTAGACCACCAGCAAGGATAAAGGAAGGGGGAAAGCGGAGGGGGAGATGAGAATCGAAGAATTTTTTGAATCAGAAGGGATCACAGATGCCACAGAAGCTCACCACAGGAATACTGCAACCACAGCATCCTGGACACACGACTTATTCATTTTTTAAAAATTATTTTTAAATGTATCTGTTGAAAATGGCATTCATGGTGGCTAAAGTTGCCAGATCTCTTGATGTTCCCCGAGTCTCCAGTTTTCATGTGTCGATTTTCAGACAAGGAGTTCAGAGACAAGTCTGCACGCAAACCTTTAGTCAGGTAGACAGCCTGCAAGTTGGTGCACTTTGCAAAGGTTAACTGATTTAAATCAGGCAGTGTGATTTGCAAAGAAGCTTAATTTCCAATCAAGAACATATGTTTTGTCTATGTGTGTGTATGAGTGAATGGCAAACTGTGAGCAACTATGGCTGATGTTTAGCGCACAATGCTTAATGGCATCACCAGACCTTGCCCCCGTGACATCACTGCGGTAGTCCTTAAGCCAGGGTTTTCCAAATGCTGTGCCATGACACGTTAGTGTGTTACCTGAAGTGTATAGCTGTGTCACCTACAATCTTGGAAATTTATGTTATTATTTATAAATCATATATTTTTAAAAATATATGAAAGGTTTGCATGAGATATGTTGTGTCCCCATACATTTCATTATTACAATTTATGTATGTGTCTGTATTTCTTACAATGGGGTTAGTTTAACCTCCAGTTTGCCAGTAAAACTGAATTACTGTGTTAGCGAAATGATGCATGTCTAAAAAAGGTGTCACCAATGTGAAAAGCTGGAACTTTTCACTCTGCCTTAGGTCTTAGGTTTTGGACCAAAAATCGCTGGGCCTGATCTGGCTACTCTAATGGTAGTAACCTGCAAAGAAACTTTTCAAAACAAAAGGTTTAAAATACAATTTAAAAGAGATCAATAAAAAAAGGAATGACAACTCCCTTTGATTATTGCCCAGCTCAGATGCCAGAGGTCTGGTCCCAACAGAAAGATCTTGGGCAGCTGGCAGAAGCAACATAGACAATGCAGTACATTCTGAAACACCTGAGCAATTGGCGCTCAAAGGCCTGACAAACAAGGAAGTCTTCTTGTCCTCAGCTTTACTTCAGTTGCTGGAAACTGAGTTCAACGTGCAAAAATAGTTTGCACTCCACTAACTCAGGACACAGGGAGAAGAGAGGATAAGGTGGAATCTTGCCCTTCCCAATAGGCTCAGGCAAAAGCCAACTGTTGCAGCCTCACCCAGCCTGCGTGTTCTTCCTCATAATAACTTTTGCCCTCATGGGGTGTAGAACATGAAACAGGACCTCCCCCGATTATCTTACTTTTTATCGGGGCTCATATGGGAGGAGGCAGCTTTTCAGATATCCCAGCCCTAAACCATTTATACAGTTCTATCCCTGGAAACAGCAATGTGCACATTTTATGCAAACCTGTGCCTACTTATGTTTTCTCTTTTTGGATGATGTGGAAGCCCTCTCTCTAATTCAGAGGTATGCTGCCACCAAACTTAGAAGTTCCATACAGACAGCATGCCTAATAAACACTAGGGATTTGGCAAATATTTGCAAATGTTCTTGTCTTTGACAAGAAAGGGTGCCTCAAAATTGCCACCATATCTTTGTCTGCTGTGTGACAGTGAAAAGATCATGTATTTTTAAAAAATATTAAGCAAAAGTTGTGTTTTGCACAAAATATGGATTTTTTGCAAAAGAAAAGAAAAGAAAAGAAAAGCTCGCTGAAAGGTTCTCCAAAAAAAGTCACAAAAGGAAAACAAATTGAAAAATTCACAAAGATTCTCTCAATCTTGCCCTGCAGGGAGAAAACGTTTTTATTTATTTATTTTCACGGGCAGGATTAAAATGAGTAAAACGTTTACATTCCTACTAGTCACAGACACCTTATCCTCCATGAATATGTCCATGCCCTTCAACATTTCACAGATGAAAACCAGGACACGTGTGGCCAGGCAATATCAGACCATGGTCAAGATGGCAAAAGTTAATGAGGAAGGACATGCAGGAGCCTGCTTTTGTCTGAGCCTACTGGGAAGAGAAAGATTCCACAATATCCTCTCTGCGTCCCTGAGCTGAAAACTACTTTTGCTTTTCAAACTGTTTGTAGCGCTTGAAGTAAGTCGAGGACAAAGGGAGAAAGCGGGAGAAGAAGGAGAGAGACCATGGCCATTTTAAAAGCAGCAGAGAAAGTGGGACTCTCCCTGCCAAAAAGGGGCTGTCGAAGTGAATGTGTGTCTGAGCCCTTTTAAACCCATCTGAAGTAGGAGATATGATCACAACTTGTGGCAATGAGTTCTACAAACATGTGGGAAGAAACACTGTTGATAAAAGCACAATAATAATACTTTAAAAATGGTGACTCCCAACTTTAAATTCAGGGATAATGCAGCCCACACAGTAGCATACAACTCCAGACATCTCTTGCTTCTTTGGAGTGACTCTGAGGCCTCCGTGCCTGCATTAAGTGTGCAGAGATTGTACTCTTCACTGTCTGCAAGGCAAGAAAAAGTACTCCCCACCTTCTTCCTGCCTTGATGCCTTTCTGCCTTGTCACCTTCTGTAATTGAGAATTCAACAGCAAAAAGCAATGTAACGAGCTTTCAGTTTTTACTGTCAGCCCGGCTGTCCACATATTTCAAGTTTATGAGGCATATTCTTGCAGCGAGACAAATTGTATACAAGGCCCTCATTCCACCGATATTTCCTAGTTGACATTTCATCTTCTTCTTGGAAGCAGGAGCCGAGTCGCCATGCCAAGCTGACAATGAGGTCCCAACAGACATGGAGGAGGAGGAGGAGAAAGAGGAGGAAGAAGGAGGAGGAGAAGGTTAAAAGGAAGAAGAAAAGGAAGAAGAGGATGGTGGTGGGAAGAGGAGGAGGAGTGGTAGGCAGATGTAGGCAGAGGAAAGGGAAAGAGGAGGAAGAGGAACAGCTTCTGCCTCAGTCACCCTTTGATGGACCACGTAAGCGAGAAACAGAGAGAGGGAAAGGGATGGACCATAGCTTTGTGGTCCATCCCAGAGCACCTCCTTTGAACACAGAAGGCAACTGGTCTGACCATAGTGACCTTAGTTACATCCTGTCTGAATGACCATTAACAGGCTGTACATGGAGTTGTCTTTGAGAAGTGTCCAGAAACTTCACCTGCTTCAAAAACCCACAACTAGATTGCTTGCAAGACACACAACTCCTTTATTATGGTGCTTTCACTAGCCACTGCTCTGTTTCCAGGCACATTCCCAAGTCTTGGTTATGATCCATAAGAGCCAGGCATGTCTTGAGTCTTGACTTCCTGAAGAAATGGATTCCCTTCTATCAGTTTGCCCCGAGCACTGAGATCTTTGGGGAGGCTCTTCTTACAGTCCTGCCGTTCGCCAAGGCATGGCTACTTACATGCATAAGACAGAGCTGCCTCCAGGCTGTGGAACCCCAACTGAGCAAGGCTAGGCTGGCCTTCCAAAGGCAGGCAAGAAAGATATTTGTATTCCAGCACGCCTTTGGCCATTGGTCTCCTTTGATGCAGAAGGAACTTTAAACTGGAGAAGTGCTGCAGGTTTTTTTTTTTTTTAAAATCTATGTATTTTAACAGCATTTTACATTTTTAATGTGTTCATTTGTTTCAAGTTTAAATTCCGTTTGTCTTCTTTTGTTGTAAGCTGCCTTGAGTTCCACTGGCAGGAGAAAAGCAAGATATAAATCAAACCAATAAATAAATAAGTAAGTAAGTAAGTAAGTAAGTAAGTAAGTAAGGTCCCAGGTTCAATCTCTGGCACTTCCAGGTAGGGCAGGGAAAGGTTTCCATCAGAAAACCCAGACAGGGACTGCCAGTCAGTGCCAGTCAAGGTTGGGCAATCTATGGCCATCCTTGGTTTTCTAACATCCTTTTTGGATTGCTCTACAGCATCTTCGTGTGTGTGATGCGGCCCCTGAGAATGGTCCAGAATCTTCCACTAGCACAATGCACAGGAAGTAGAGCCACCCAGGGTCCTTTCACACAAGACAGTTATAGCGCTATGATTCCATTTTAGCTGCTGTGGCAACAGTTACTGTGGGAAACCCAAAAATATTTTTGTGATTTTTTCCCACTCTGAGGAGCTTCCGAGGACCACAAAAATGGCATGGGGACAACATGATTGCCACTTGACAGGGCTTTGCTCTGTTCCAGCAAAACAATTCTTATGTTCTTCTAATGTTATAAAGTTCTTATTAGCTGAAAATATTAGGATAGGGGCTGCTATATGCAAAACCAGGTCTCTGATTAGAGCTTGAAAATAACTAATAAAAGCAAGCAAGTTACTTGACCTTTTTTTCATAATAACTAAGGCATGACTGAATTTAATATCGTCAACAGCAACAACTATGCTCTGTCTTTTCCCCCAAACTGGCACTTATTATGGTGGTAACACTACAGGGGATAATTTTACTCCTTTTGCAGATTAACTTTATCTGTGTTACCTACTTCTATAGTTAGATGAACATGTGGCCTTACTAATTCAACGTGTTTTGTACCACAGGGCAGCAGCCTGTAGTATTCTGACAATTTTGAAAGGGATTAAAAGCAACCATTTTGGTTATTTTTATAGAATCAGAAAGTAAAGATTCACTTTTTAAAGTTAAACTTTAAAGTTGAGCTCTATTTATCTACAATATGGGTATTCATGTTGTAACTGTATCTAATCACTTTTAAAATGTAACTTTCCATGTTGTGGGCTTATCAACCATGACAAGTAAGAACTGGCCTCACCCGGAAGATCAGTATTTTTAAAAGTCAAAAGCTCACATTGTCTGAGTGGAAAAGGTCCAGCTCCAGTAATTCTTCTCACTTATTGGCTGAAAAAGTACATCATACCTTTTAGCATTTCACAAATGAAAACCAGGAGACATGCGGCCAAACAACATCAGAGTGTGGTCAAGATGGTGAAAGTTAGTAATAAGGAAGACCAAACAAGCTAGGAGAGGTTGTAGCAGTTTGCTTCTGCTTGAGCCTTTGGGGAAAGGCAAGATTCTGCCCCCTCCGCTCCTCTCTCTTGACTGAGGGCCTTTCCGCACTACATTCTTATAGTGTTATTATTCCACTTTCAACATCCTGTGGAATTCCGGGGTTTGTAGTTTCCCGAGGCTCAAGCACTCTCTGGTTGAGAATTCTAAATGCCCCTCTGTAAACTGCAAACCCCAGGATTCCGTAGGATGTTGAAAGTGGAATAATAGCACTATAACAAGTAGTGCAGAACAGCTCACAGTTGGATGCAAACTATTTTTGCACACTCAACTTAGTTTGCGGCAATTAGGGGAATGTAAGGGAATGTGGGAGGAAGACCTAGAGACTGGTACATTTCTAAAACAGCAGAAAAAACGGAATGACAGAAGACTAGTCTGTCATCAAAGGAGAACAGTTGGAGAATATGGCACAGATTCTACATCCTCATTCCCTCTGCAATTTAATGTTTCTCTTTCCCAGCACAAATAGCACAGGCGTTGAAAGAAAGACCAAATTGTTTAAGAAAGCTGAAGTAACTGCACAAGGCTGAGTTGCAGATAGAAAGGAAAAAAAGAAGAGTATGGGGGAAGATCACAAGCTCCGTTCCTGCAGCTTGAATTTCACGCTGAGAGATGTAGCTAAACGGGTGGCTCTTCCTATAGCAGAGGAAAGCAGTGTGTCTGCCTCAGACTACAAGGCACGGATCAGAGATAAGAAAATGCTCTCAGCGGGGAGGAACCAGCTTCTGCTGGGCATCCTAAATCCATTTAGGCCTTTAGGTGGGACCGTGATATTAGTGTAATCTCTCTAGTTTTCCGATAAATGGCCTCCCGACATCTCGCTTGGGTCCCCACGTAATGAAATGGGAAGTGCAGTCACTTGCCAACCACTCCTCTGAGGGACAGCATCCCCACCACACAAAATGGGAACTGCTTTTCTCTGGTAAATTAACCACAACTCAGAAATAATTAACTCCACCACAGTGGGGTTTTTTACAATGGCCATATCTCATGCACAGTGAATGAAATTTACTTTAGAACCACCTTGGATAACAACTCAGCTCTCGGTCCCCCACTCATTATTATCGTTATCATTATTAGTTTTCTAAAACTAGCCTTTGCTTATGCCCTGGTCAGAAAATGCATGGGACACATTCAGGAGGCATGAATTAATTAAGCAAGCAAACATATTAATGAACCACTTTACATTTAAACATCTCAAAGCAGTGGGCAACCACTTGACATAAATAATACATAGTCAAAATACAAAATCTGTATTTGCTGTTCCTTGTCATCAAGTGGGCTTCACGTTATGGCAATCCAATGAATGACAAACCTTAAAGACACTTTGCCGTCAACGGCCATACTCCTGCAAATTCAGAGCCATGTGTAACCTCTGCTAGCAGACTCCGTCCCGGGGAGTATAATTTTAATATTAAAAATCATCTGAGCCAGAGGTGACCAGGCTGGTGCATAGACAGTCAGGCTAATGATCAGACAAAGACTGGAAACCTCCCCTGTTACGTCTCCATAGGAAATCTCGGAAAGGCATGTACGCACAGGTAATGGGCCATCAACGACAACAATACTTTGAGGAGATTGCCTGATTCCCCCGGAATGCTTGAAACAAGTGAGACATACCAAAGCAAGGTCCAGTTACATGGTGTGACCATCATGCGGCCATCCTACAGCCATTGGGCAGCTATCTCGCAACCATTATCCTTTCCGGGAAAGGTTCTGCCCCCAAGGCATGTTTCACCCTATATCTAGACTCCCTTTTTGAGATTCCAATTTGGAGCTCTCCCACACTAGAATAGCAGACCGTCATTCTGTTAGTTGAGACTCCCTTCAGCCCCCTCCCTGAGCTGAGCTTTTCTCCGATTGTCTTTTTCCCTGGCCAAAGACTTCTGGAACAGGTGCAGTATCACCCCTTCCACATTCCCTCCACTTTTCCCCTATCAATTTTCACCTCTTTCCATCTCGATAATCCTTGTGTGCTTGCGTGAGTGATTGCCTCTGTGTGTGTGCGTGTGTGTGTGCGCGCGCGCGCGCGCGTGTGAGAGAGAGAGAGAGAGAGAGAGAGAGAGAGAATATTTTCTAATAAAACATCTTGATTGAATGTTTGGCTGGTTTGTGGTCTGACTCCGTAGACACTGGGTAAAAGATCTCGCTAGAGTTGCCCTGCCCTCCATATTGTTAAAAGCCAGTGCTCTGCTATTTCCCCCCAACTTTGACATTTTTAGAGTAAATCAGAGTGACCCCCTGGGACCCCCAGAAGTCAGGGTAACACATGGCTTCCTTGACTGAGTCTATCCACCTGTAACGGGCTCTTCCTCTTTTCAGACTGACTTCCATTATATCTATACTAAGGAGATCAACATATGGACCATATCAGCCCCTATCCAAGTTTAAAACTCAGAGAATCTCCCCACTCCATGTGGACCTACTTTTTATCTGAAAGTAATGTTTTTGGAGAGACCTAAATACCCTGAAGGCATCAGACCCTGTCTGATCTCAGATGCTAGTTTTGTTCTTGATAGATGCAAAAAGTAATTTTAGCCATTTTCTTCTTGCTGTTAAAAAAAGTTCTTGAACTTTGTGCAGTTTCAGGTCACAGTTTACAATTTTGGGCTAATTCTGCACAAAATTCACACATAGTTTATTTCTCTTAAAAACACTTAAAAACACAGGCACCATACCTGTGCAGGGGGAAAAAAAAACAGCTTTCTATGCAAAACAACCACAGGCAAATTTTGTGTAGAACGAGTTACAAACAGTGAAGATTCTCATTAGACCAGGTTTCTTCTCACCAGAGATTCTTGACACTCAAGAAACATATTTTCAACCATTTTTCAAATACTTCTGAATATTCTTCCAATTCCTAAAGTAGCTGAACTGCAACACTCATGGTCCCTCACCCCTGGCCACGCTGAGTGGGACTGATGGGACCTGGAATCCCGAAACATCTACTTATTCTCCACCATTTCACAGATGAAAAGTGGGACGGATGTGGCCAAGCAACATCAGAGTGTGGTCAAGATGGCAGAAGTTATTAATGAGGAAAGACACACAAGCCAGAAGAGGCTGCAGCAGTTTGCTTTTCCCTGAGCCTACTAGGAACAGCAAGATTTGACCCCTTCCCCTCCTCTCTCCTCGAGTACCAACTACTTCTGCATTTGAACTCAGTTTGCAGCAATGGAAATAACCTAAGGGCCAAGGGAGAAAGTGGGAGGAGAGAAAAACTGGGGCATTTTGAAAGCAGCTGGTAAAGTGGGATGGCAGAGGATTAATTGTGTCCCGTATGGGAGAAAAGAAGGATATAAATTAATTCAATCTATTATATACAAGTCAAAGTCTGTCTATGAGTTTGTCTGTCTGTCTGCGTCAGGCAGGCGAAGACCTCATACAATTGGCTGAGTGAGGCGAGAAGACTTCATATGATTGGCTGGCTGTGAAGATTCCATGGAATCCGGGGGCTGGCAGTTTAGGGAGGGGCCTTTCGGATTCTCAGCTGAGAGCTCTTGGGCTTCAGGCCGGTTGCTATGGAGGCGAGGCCTACCTATCAGTAAGGATGCCAGAAAACATTTGGGAGGCATATGTGAGAAAAATTTGAGGCAACACACACAACATAGTTACAAGGTCTTCCCGCCTCAGACAGTAAAGTGTATGGGTTTCATGTGTGAGGAGTTCTAAAGTTGAAATTCGAAACAAAAAATGCTTCCAGAAAAACATAAAGTCATTGAATAAATTCAACAGAAAGAAAAAAAATCAAATGCCAGTACATCAACGTCACCAGATTGGATTGAGGACTATGGGGAAAAATTACAATTACCGGAATAGGCTGGTTGCTATGGAGATGATGCCTAGCAGCAGGGAGGAGCACAGAGCATTCCTGCAGGAACCCAGCCTCTGTATGTTAACAACTATGAATACAGATTGGATTGGGGAATATGGGGATAAGTTACAGGGACTGGAATAGGCCAGTTGCTATGGAGAGAGGGTCTAGCAGCAAGGAGGAGGAGAGTGTATACCCTCAGGAACCCAACCTCAGAATGTTAACAACTCTGAATAAAGATTGGATTGGCGAACATGGGGAAAATTTATATATACAGGAATAGGCCGGTTGCTGTGGACACAAGGCCTAGCAGCAAGGAGGAGGACAGTGTACTCCTTCAGAAACCCAAACTGTATATGTAAATAACTCTGAATACAGATTGCATTGGAAAATATGGAGCAAAGTTACAGGTACTGGAGAAGACAGTTTGGTGAGTTCTTAAGAGCAAAATAAAAACCCCAGGCAATGCCAGGTAAATACACTAGTAAATAAATAAAATAAATTTGAGTTGTCCCTGCCAAATCAGGACAGTTGAAGGGCGTGCATCGGGGGGGGCACATCCCCCACCTTTCCATTACACAGATTCTACCATATGCTTCTTCCGCTCAGATTTCTCATTCCTGCTCATACTCCTCGTGATCCAGGTCTTAAAAATATCATCCTCTCACTTCTTAACTTCAAAATCTATTGTACATGTACTAGTTGCAGTTAAAGTCATTGAAAGCTAGGCACTGTAGAAATAGAAAAGCACTTTAAAAACAAGACCAAACCCCACAAAGGAAAATCTAATATAGGAATGATCTTCATCAGGCTTAATGAGTAGCTCAGGCTGTTACCAAGACACACAATTAAATCCATACATACAACACAAAGCCAATACAATTTGCGCACAGGGCTTTAATCTGCAAAGAGGGTACACAAATCTATAAGGAGGCAAAACAATCATTAATTTTAATAATGCCTGGAATTACTATGTGCCAAGTCGAGTTTTCGGCATCAAGACAACAACTTTACCTCTTGGGAGGCATCGAAAAGGAATTAAACTTTCTTTCTTTAAATATGAATGGAGGAAGCCAGCTTGTCTAGATAGTTAAAATGCAGCTGATGTGAGCACCAGGTAACGGAATATACTGCCTACGCACATAGCAAAGTCCTCAGTGGAATAAACTAGTCTTTTCCATATCTCCATCTTTTCAAACCGTGTCTATTTGCAAATTACCAACGGCCATTGGAGGCCTAAGATAAACCTGCTTAGATTTATCTGTTTGTTTGTCCATTTGATTCTGCACATTAAGCAATGGAGGTTTTTTGGTTCTTGGAAGTAACAGCTGTCTTAAACTTCACTCCACTTGAGAAACTGGGTCAGCCTTGCCAACCCAGATGTCAGTTAAGCGATAGTTGTGCATTTAATTATTTATTTTGATTTCATTTTCCCCCTAGCTGCACACAAAGTGCCATGAACTGACTGGCTTCAACCTTCATGCCTAGTTAGGAGTGTCTCAGAATTTCATGGCTCCCATGGCAACCACAGGCCCGTCTCAATTAATATCTGGTCCTGTGCAGCAAACAAGACACACACCATTTCCGCACTAGGAGGTTATAGCACGATGATTCCACTTTCAACCTCCTATGGAATCCTGGGGTTTGCCAGCCGGCCCCTCCCTAAACTGCAAACCCCAGGATTCCATAGGAGGTTGAAAGTGGAATCATCACGCTATAACCGCCTAGTGCGGAAATGGCCACAGACGTGATAGGCGCTTCGCTAAACAAAAGGTGATCTGGGGGGTGGGCAAATCGAGGGTCTGAAGAAAAAAGAAACCGCCATAAGCAGATCATGGGTTAAATTTACCAGGACACTTATCCCAGGAAGTGGGAACCTATTCTTAATCCCATGCCCAACCTGGCTATTAGAGGCTAAGGCCATTTCTGCACTATGCTGCTATACTGCTATTATTCCACTTTCAATATCCTGTCGAATTCTGGGGTTTGTAATTTATTAAGGCCAAAGAGATTTCTGGCTGAGAATTCTAAATCCTTCTCCCTAAACTACAAACTCCAGGATTCCATAGGATGTTGAAAGTCGAATAATATCAGTATAACAGTGTAGTGCAGAAATGGCCTAAATCTGCTTTCTTTCCCCAGACAGTGACGGTATGGTATGGTATGGTATAGTATATTTGTATCCTGTCTTTTTCCATTCTGGAACTCAAGCCAGCTTACAACGGTTAAAAGAAACGTAGCTAAAAAATATACCAAATTAAAAGTACAGGTATACCTCAATTACCAAGGTAATGTGTTCCTGGGCTTTATTTCTTCAATACAAAATTTGGTACCAGAGGCACAAATAACATGGAAAGAATAGAAATAGGTTCCTACACCATTTAACAGAAGAGCTATTCAATATGCTTAAGCAAACTTTTCCCCCCCAAAACTGACAAATATGCACATGTGAAATGAAACAACCAGATGAAGTAAGCCTTAAATAAATAAAGAAAAGCATTTCAAACCTTCTAGAGACCATCTGAATGTCCAAAAATGCATCCAAGTATGATGTTTTCTTTTATCAGCCTCCACTTTTTTATGATTTCCATTTTCTTGGCTTGGCTTACAGATCTAAATTTCTTCAACATGCCTACGAGAGCTAGTGACACAAACACATATGCTGTCCTCTTTTCTCTGTGTTTTGCTATCCACAAGTGGGAGTTTATATGGATAGCTGCTGTTTACCTTGCCTGTCGTAGCCAAGCACACACAGCTACAAGTAGGGTCAACTAGAACAGAATCCCATTATCTCCCCAGCTCAAACTTTCATTGCACTGCTTACCGAAGACACACTGCGGCAACTAGACAGGATCAAAATTCAAAATGACTTGGATAGATTGGAGAGCTGGGCCAAAGCTAACAAAATGAAATTCAGCAGAGAGGAGTGTAAGGTCCTACACTTAGGTAGAAAAAATGGAATACAGAAATATAGGATGAGGGACACGTGGCTGGATAGCAGTACGTGTGAAAGGGATCTAGGAGTCTTAATAGACCACAAGCTGAACATGAGTCAGCAGTGTGATGCGGCAGCCAAGAAAGTCAATGCAATTCTCGGCTGCATCAATAGGAGTATGGTGTCTAGATCGAGGGAGGTACTGGTACCATTCTACTCTGCTTTGGTTAGACCTCATCTTGAATACTGTGACCAGTTCTGGGCACCCCAATTCAAGAAGGACGTGGACAAGCTGGAGCAGGTCCAGAGGAGGGCGACCAAAATGGTGAGGGGCCTGGAAGCCAAGCCCTATGAGGATAGACTTAGAGAGCTGGGTATGTTCAGTCTGCAGAAGAGAAGGTTAAGAGGGGACATGATAGTCACGTTTAAATATTTGAAGGGATGCCATGTAGAGGAAGGAGAGGGCTTGTTTTCTGCTGCTCCAGAGACCAGGACAAGAAGCAATGGATTCAAGCTGCAGGAAAGGAGATTCCACCTGAACCTCAGGAAGAACTTCCCGAGGGTCAGAGCTGTCCGGCAGTGGAATCTGCTGCCTCAGAGTGTGGTGGAGTCTCCTTCTTTGGAGGTTTTTAAGCAGAGGCTGGATGGCCATCTGTCGGGAGTGCTTTGAGGGTGTTCCTACATGGCAGGGGTTGGACTGGATGGCCCATGTGGTCTCTTCCAACTCTACATTTCTATGATTCTATGGTTCTATGACACAAAAGTCTGTGTTTCTCCAGTCTCCCTTCACCATTCTTCCAGAGCCAACACTGCAAAAAGGGTCCAGATAAACAATGAAGAGGCAGTGAGATGTAGTGGTTTGAGCATTGAACTACAACCCCAGAGACCAAGGTTCGATTTCCCACTCAGCCATGGAAATCCGCTGGGCGATCTTGGACACACCACACACTCTCAGCTTCAGAAAACCCCACGACAGATTCACCTTAAGGTCACCATTCCTAGTCGATGGAAACGACTTGAAGGCACAAAACCACAAAAAAGACACACAACAAGAAAGAAAAGCAGGGGGAACAGGTGTAAAAAGGCTTTGTAAAAAAGAGCTTCATTTACAAAAGCTAGCCATACATTAAAACCAGCTAAAAAATATATCTATTAAAAATAACAAATATACAAACACTGATAGACAATACAGCGCAATTCTGCAAGGCCCAGTTCCCTTGAGTGGTCAGTCTTCAGAGGCCTGTTGATTTTTTTTTTAAAGAGTCCTTGCAGAAAGACAGCATGGAGCATGCCATTTAACATCTCTGAGAAGAGAGTTCCATAGCTTGGGAGCAGCCACTGATATGGTTCTCTCACATACTCCCATCAGCTGTACCTGGGAAGGTGATGGAATAAAGAGAAGGCACCATTCAGAACAGTGTTTCCCAAATTTTGGTCCTCCAGATATGTTGGGCTTCAACTCCCAGAATTCCTGACTGTTGGCCAAGTTGGCTGGGGCTTCTAGGAGTTGAAGCCCAAAACACCTGCAGAACTAAAGTTTGGCAACCATTGCTCTAGAGGAACTCAGAACACAAGCAGGCTCATATGGGAGAATAACCATCTTTTAAATAAGCTGAACCTGAGCCATATAGGGCGTTACAGGTCATGAGCAGCATTTTGAATCATGACCAGAAATGGGTAGCCAGTGGAATTGTTGCAACAAGGGAGCTATTTGCTCCCTGTAGCCACCCACAGTTAAACAATCATATTTGCCATATTTGCCGGTGCATAAGACGCATGCGTCTTATGTATAAGGCACACCTCATTTACACATTGACAAATATTATTTGCTGGTGCATATGACACACCCATGTATAAGATGCACCCCATTTTCAATCAGTATCTTTTGGGAAAAAAGTGAGTTACATGCAAAGTTACCCAACACTCCTCAAAGGCAGCCCTATGTATGACATGTTTCTTGTCAATTATGTCATAAGGTAGCTGTGAAGATAAAATAGAAGGAAGCTGTGTGAAAGCACCTTGTAGGAAGTGTGGATTTATTTATTAACCCCCCACCTTTCTCCTATTACGGGACCGAAAGGGGCTTACAATGGAAGTTAAAATAGAATAGCTAAAACAATATCTAGTACAAAGGTTGAAACAAGGTTAAACAACCCGTTGACTTAAAACATTAATTTAAAACAATTAAAAACACCCTCAACATGTACTAAAAAAAATACAGCACACCCAGTTAGCATCCTTCTGCCCCTCAGCTGAAGGTTTGTTTATATCAAAAGCTATTTCCTTGCCAGGGAAGCAAGAGCAGAGCCAAGGACAACCAA
The DNA here is from genome assembly GCA_030412105.1 of Cyclura pinguis. Taxonomy (NCBI): domain Eukaryota; kingdom Metazoa; phylum Chordata; class Lepidosauria; order Squamata; family Iguanidae; genus Cyclura; species Cyclura pinguis. Next base: position 11,303,182 of record CM059612.1, read on the forward strand.
GTCTCCCTTGGGAGAGAGTTTGAGAGCCTAGGAGCAGCCATTGAGGAATCTCATTTCCCCACTAGACTGTTATAGCGCTATTATTTCACTTTCAACATCCTATGGAATCCTGGGGTTTGCAGTTTAGGGAGGGGCCTCAAAGGCATGAACAAAACATTCAGACAGGGGCCACGTGCCTAGATCCAATTCCTTGATTTTTGTCTGGAATATCAGATAAGGCAACACACACTTGATTTGACACCTGTGTATCCTTGATATACTGTTTCACACATTCTCCTACTTTCCCACACTACTATCAAACTCAAAGCAGCTTAAAAGTAAAAACTATATAAAACATTAAAAACCAACCCTGACAATAATACAGAATAAAGAAATTAGTAGGAAAATACAGTATAGAAATACTTTGCAGCAGCAACTTGAAAACATTGTACCGGAAGCTCTAAATAATCATTTTTAAAAATGCCCACCAGAATTGGATCCATTTCAGTAGCAATCATAGTAATGACTGTTGTTGCTACTGTCATATTCATTTCTCTTCTACCTTTTCCCCAATAATAGGACTCAAGGCAGCTTACAACTTATTTTAAAAAGTACAGATCAAAAATCATACAAAAGCACCAGTTAAAAAATATATAAGGTATTTTTGAAAAACAATTAAAAACTTTGTAGAGTTGAAACTATTTAAAACTCTTTAAACGACAGAACATTTAAAAAAAAAACTCCATAAAATGGCACACCATTAAAAGCCCACTGAAACCAGTTCCTTAAAGCCTGATGGAACAGGAAGGTTTTCACTTGCCAGTAGAAGGAGAGAATCATCCTAACCCTGCTGGGAAAGAGTTCCAGCAAGATGGCTCTCCTTTTTGTTCCTATGCAAGGAGACCGAGCAGGTAGTGAGACGGAGAGAAGCCCCCCAATAAAGATCTTAGCACTCAAAGTCTTTCCAAAAGTTCAATACTGACTCTTGTGTGGACTTCTAGTGGAAAGGGAGGAAGAGAGAAATACTCCAGGTAAATGGGGAAAGTGAACACGCTCATGCCTCCCACCCGAAGCTTAGAAAGTTAGCCCCCAGAAGTTAGCTTCCAGAGCCCACGTGACAACATGGATTCATGCACCACCTTTAAAATGACAACAAGTAGTTTAGTCTGACTTTTGGAGACAACACACTTCACTTCTTCAGATTCATGGAAGAGAGGTTAAGGTTAATATATACACACAGAGAGTGGGATGTTGACAGGCAGAAAACACTGACAGCAATAATTATATTATTAATAATGTCCATTAACACAGCTACTGGTGACAACCCAAACATCCTGGCAACAGGAGGGGCAAGGTTCTAGCAGGCACTCATATTTAATCCACCAGTGAGCTGAATGGTTTGCTTTCTCTCCTGATCTCGTGGTGAGAATTCCGTGGCCAAATACAGACACATACAGTTCTCCGTCCCCCACCGCCCAAAAAAATTCAGATCTTTTTTCCAGCCCCCCAAAATGTTTTTGACCAAAAATACATTGGTTGTGGGTTTGGCCCTAAAGGCTTTCCTGCCCTCACACCATCCAAAACAACTAAACACAAACACACACAAATATCCCATCCAAAATCAACCGTAAGTGACTACTGGTTGCCTGGAATGCCACTTCTCATTGCTTCCAGTAACAAAGACGAGGTGATGAAACTGGCACACCAACCTTCAGAACGTGCTTACCTCTGTCTCATGCCAACATTAAACATAATGCTTGAATGTTAGTTTTCTTGCTTCCATTTCCCACTTGGGAAACCAGCAATGCTCAGACAACAGATCCTAACCAACCCCAAAGTACAACCAGAATTCCAGTCAGTCTTACTTGCCGGCGTCTTCTGAACTTCTCGAAGGCTTCTTGCATGTTCTCAGCATCTGTTCTTTTGTCCTTCTGTTCCTCATCACATCCTTCGAGATAGACTGTGAAGGCACAGTAATTATTCTTCATCCCCAACTCCATTCTTCTTTAGTAGCTTCTGCTAGAAAGAAGTTCCATTGGTAATTGCCCAAAAGTTCTAATTTTTAATTCTCCTAGCCCCAGGAAAAAAAAAAAAAGGAAGAATATTGAGCATGTCTCCTACCCATGGGGCCTGGGTTACCCCCTTCTTTTTAGAAGGGATGGGCAACTACAAGAGGCTAGGGGGCTGCACCGGCTTCCCAGGGGACCTTGGTGGGCCATACACCCCCCTGCACCCCCATCACAAAAATATTGCCACCAAATGCCTGGTTCACACCTTGTTTTTTAAAAAAGTCCTCTTCTGGGTCTAATATGGAATGGGGGGGGGGGGTCCAAAAACACAGTAGTGCTCTAGTAGGCATTTGAAAAAAAAAGGTTATTGGAAATAATTATATATACAATTTCAAAAATTATACATATAATATATAATTGTTTGGAAAAAAACAATCAATACATTTTTTAAAAAACCAAAAAATATTTTTGAAAAAAAATTCAATAACATACTTGACCCTTGGAGCCACAACAAACATGTGACTCATGGGTCTCACTTCGTCCCCTCCCCATTTTATTGCCGTTACCTCAGTGTGCAAAGACAATTGCTGTTTAAAGCCCCAAACTGCGTAGCTTCAGGATGTCAGAAGGACTGCCTTCAGATCCTGTCTGAACATTAAAATCTGTTTCTTTGCTCCTTCTCAAGTGCTCACCATTACTATTATTTGGGTTTCTAGGCACAAGAGACAGGGCCTTCTCCACGGTTGCCCCCAAAACGGTAGAAATCCCTTCCTTTTGACTTGTGCTTTGCCTTTTCTGTACAGCTTTAAGATGTGGCTTGAAGGATTTTTTTCTCCAATGCCAATGGAGGCATGACCAACATAAATGTTTTTGAGGTGTCTGCCTGCCAGTGTAGCAGTTACATCTTTTGTTTCTTTCCTCTTGCTTTGCTTTGCAAGACCGTTGCCTTTAAAAAAGGCCAAAAGAAATTGTTATGTACATTTAAAAACAAAAACAACAAGATTTTCTTTTTTTTCAGTAAGGATTTTGTTCTTTAACATCTTCATGAAGACAAATAGTTTCTCATTAGTTCTAATCTGCTTCTTATCTGGGTATACCGTTTTATCATTATTTGTCTTGATGTTTTCCCTGTATTTTTTTTGCTGTTGCCTTCCTGTGATTTTTAAAGGGGGCCTGAATGTAAATTCCTTAAAAATTATTTGAGATATATATATATGATATGATATGATATGATATGATATGATATGATATGATATGTATGGACGTCAACAATACTGATAGTTGTGATGGTGATGATCATTCTGCATACGGGATGATTAAGACAGAACGGAATATCCAATTCTATTCATTTGGTCTTGTAAACTTGCAAGCTGCTTCCCATGCATTTCAAGTAACAATTTTCATCCTTGTACAGCAGAGGTGGGCAAAGTGCCCCCTCAATTTCCCAAAGACCTCCAGTTACGTTGGTTTTTTTTTTAAATGTTCAGGCTATTTTCAGGCATGCTATGCCTCCAAACCATGCAGCTAGTCCCTCCAACACATGAGAACACATGAAAATGCACCACCTCACCCTATAAGCATCCCAGAACTCTGTACTACCACCAACTAACTGTCAGTTCCTCTCAGCATTTTGAGAGGGACTACAGAGGAAAACAGGGATATTTGAGCTTGCTTGGGGGATGCAGCATGGGCCCTGGCCCCATGCAATTACCACCCCTGTCTTATACATTCTTCAGTTTGACAGCTGTATACCCTCCAACTTTCCCCATTTGTCAGGGACAGTCCCAATTAATCCCCTGCCATCCCATTTTTTTCAGCTGCTTTTACAAAGTCCCACTTTCTTGCCCATCCTCTCATGTTTCTCAGCTTACTTCAATTTCAGCTGCCAACTGAGGCCATTTCTGCACTAGGCTGTTATAGTGCTATTATTCCACTTTCAACATCCTATGGAATGCTGGGATCTGCAGTTTAGGGAGGGGCCTCTGGCCTCAGTTCAAAGTGCAAAATTATAGAATCATAGAGCTGAAAGAGGCCATAAGGGCCATTGAGTCCAACCCCATTCTGCCATGCAGGAATACACCACCAAAGCATTTCTGACATGATGGACATGCAACCTCTATTTAAAAACCTCCAATGAAGGACACTCCACCATGTTCCCATGCAGCATATTCCACTGTCGAACTGCTCTTACCATTTGTTCTACCTAACATTTAGATGGGATCTCTTTTTCCTGAAATTTGAAGCCATTGCTCTGTGTCCTAGTCTCTGGAGCAGCAGAAAACAGGTTTGCTGCATCCTCCATATGACATCCCTTCAACTATTTAACCTTCTCTTCTCCAAGTAGTTTGCATTCCACTAACTTAATAGGGGGGAGAGGAGAGAGTGAAATCTTGCCTTTCCCAGTAGGCTCAGGCACGCAAACTGCTGCAGCCGCTCCTAGCTTGTGTGATCTTCCTCATTAATAACTTTCATCATCTAGATCACATTCTGATTTGCTTTGCCACACCTCTTCCAGTTTTCATTTGTAAAATGTCGGAGGGTACACCTTTGTCCCATGGACTATGGAAACATTTTGCTCCGTAATAAAATGTACCCCACAACAAAGGCAATTTTGAAGATTGACAATTCAGTTGGTCATATCTGTGGTCCCTAGCTTGTTGTTGTGGTGTACTTTCAAGTCATTTCCAATTTATGGCAAGCCTAAGGCGAACCTATCAGAGAATTTTCTGGGGCTGAGAGTGCGTGATATGCCCAAAGTCACCTAGTGGGTTTCCACAGGCAAGCCTCATATTTGGACTCTAAACAGATCAGCACTGTGGGCTGATTTTTTAAAAAATGTGTTAATCAGAGGGGCCCCATGGGAACAAACAGCAAGTTTAAATTCAAGGATTTAAGAGCAATTTAAATCCTACAGAAATAGCTACACGATTGATACTGAAGTAGAGTACTTAGCTACTTAAGTTAATGTGGAAATAAACTTCCAATATTTTCCAAAGGACTGGCAAAGAAACACTTAAATCTGCCCCAGCCTTGTTACACAGACAATTAAAATTTCACTTGGTAGTGCACAAAACCAATAAACTAGTTTATTAAAATATCTGTACAACTGTCTCCAGACATCTTAACTGTCTTCTCCAAACATTTGACCACTACTGCCCAGGTACATGCTTCACATAGTCTGAAAGTAAACTCGGTATATGGGAATGGAGATGTTGGGAGTGGGGTGCATAATCCCTTTTGTTTCCCAACTTTTTAGCTTTCTTTCGTCTCCATCTTTTTTAAAAGTAAGTCTCGAGGCCTTGTTACTGCCCTGGCTAGCCCAAGCTTGTGGGATATAAAGATATCTCTTGATATCAATAATTCGGCCTCACATACCCATTCCCCTCCACATGCTTGCGAGGCCCCCGGACAAGCACGCACACAGGCTCGGCCGATAATTGCCGTAATATTCCAATACAATACAGGCAGGCCAGAAATAGCCGACTCGCAGCTTCAGGAGACCTCAAAGGCAAGTACTCTATTATGTATGCACGCAACTTTCAAAAGATCCTCTGCCCCACGGACGATCGAGCTATACAACGCTCAAGCACTCTGCGTTTGCATACTGGCTACCCTATTGACAATTTGGCTATAACTCAATCATTCAAATTCTGACCTTTTGGAGGCTTTGTCTCCAGCCCCAAACTCATTGTTTTCCCCAAGTCCGACCTAGCCTGCGGTCACAATTCTCCTTCTAAAAACCCCTGACTTTGAGCGCTTCCTTGGATCGCTCTTGGCTTCCATCCCGCCTTGCTGTCGCTTTGTCCAGTGAGCCTTCCCCTCAGCCCCACGTGCTGAGATCCACGCTCGCCAGCTTCTCTGCTTCCAACCAGGCTTCAGGACAGGTGAAGTATCACCCAAACCAACAACTTCTCTAAAAATCCCTCTATCCCACTCCAACCTTTATTTCCTTAGTTATCTGTGTGAGTGTGCTGCATACACTGTTTGTGTTTTTAATAAAACATCATTTATTGTTTCAACTTCTGTGTGCTCCTTGACTCGGCCTGACCCCGTAAACATAGGGTTCAAGATCTCGCTACGTTACCCTGCCTCTCGTATTGCTAGGCTGTGCTCTTGGCTAATTTCCCCAACTTATAAAATTGAGAGCGCATTTAGGTGTCCCTCCCAGGACTCCCAGAAATCAGGGTAACAGCCTTTTATTGATGAGGCATCCAGAGGAAAATATGCAAATAGTATCCAAACTCATTACCCAGTAAGTAACAACTCCATACCCTCCAACTGTCTGAATTTTGCAGAGACAATCCCAATTAATTCTGTCATTCTACTTTTCCAACCACTTTTAAAATGTCCCAGTTTCTCTCTTCTCTTCTCACTTGTCCCCTTTATCCTCAGCTTCCTTTATCTGCTGCAAACTGAGCTCAAAGTGTAAAAGTTGTTGGCACTCAAGGAACTCAGTAGAGGGGGGAGGAAGGATTTAAACTGCCTTTCATTTAATTTGTGCTTGACAAACTACCTGAATCAACTGCTTGAATCTTGGCCTTCAGCCCTGATGTGAGCCAATGATACAAAGCTTTCTGCACTTCTGTAGGTTTTTATATTCTTGTGTCTAACCCCAACTTTAAAAATAGGATCAACAATGGGCGGGGGGTGGTATTTTGGTACCGGCACAAGGCAGCGGACAGATTCCACAGTACAGAGCATTCATTCATCAGAGACAGAACTTGGATATGTTTATCATTATTTTTGTTGTTGTTGTGTGCCTTCAACTCATTTCCGACTTATGGCAAACCTAAGGCGAACCTATCACAGGTTTTCTGGGGTTGAGAGTGTGATACGCCCAAGGTTATCCAGTGGATTTCCACGGCTAAGCCAAGAATCAAACCCTGGTCTCCACAGTCATTGTCCATGCTCAAATTACTACACCACACTGGCTCTGCCATTGTTATTTCTATAATAAGTTTGTGTTACTACAGATTTGGACTACTAGTAAAAAAATAATGTCTCCAAGCTTTGGAGTAGGCAATTGTGACCCTCCAGAGGTTTTTTAAGTACATTGTCCATATTCCTTCACCATTAGCAACGCTGACTAGACTGATGAGAAATGTGGCATCTGAAGGGCTACATCTGCATGTAACATTTGGATGTTCTGGACCTTGACTCTCATGATCTTTCATACTAGAAATAGTTGTAAAAAACATTTGGCCATTTCCAGGTAGGAGAAGGCTGCTACAGAGTTCTGGAAAAGAGCATGATATTTCTGTTCTATAAAAACAGGGACAGAGGCATCTATCTAAAAGCAAAGTTGCTCACCAACCAGTCCTCTCAAATCATCTCTGTCAGAGTTCACAATCCCTCTCTGAACTCTATTTCGCCTTACATTCAAAAGGATGAAGATATCAGGAAATGTTGAATAGAGCAAGAGAGATATGGATAATGATGGTGTCAAGCAGGGATGGACAACTTGTGGCCCTCCAGATATTAAAGCAAGTCAGTTCCAACATCACCATCATCATCATCACTGGGGATGCTGGCTAGGGATGACGGGAATTATTACAGACCCTAGAATGGGGGGAGCAGGGTGTCTCAAGCCCTCTTAAATCTAGGCTGGGGAGCTAAGTCTTCCCTCCAAATGATCAGGCAAAGACCACCAAGACTTCTACAAGATTGACTTACAGCCCAATAACAATCTGGAGGACTATCAGTTTCCCACCCCCAGGTAAAGAGCAACATGTTAAGCGGCAGTGGAATATTTCAAATCCCCCCCTCCCACTCTTTAGGAAAAGTCATATTTTCTTGAAATCAAACACAGAAGGAAGAGGATACCCTCCTTTCTCAGCTGCTGTTCATTCTCTTCATCCCCACCTCGCTTCTCCCCCTGCCCCATATGAAAATCAAAGGATTCTAGCATATCAAAGCTGCCTTTGATTTCTTCAGAAATATCAAAAAGCAGTTGTGTCTTTCTCTTCCTGGATAACAAGAATTGGGTTTTCATGTTGTGACGTCTTTTAGCATTTTTTTTCTTAAGAGAGAGAGAGAGAAAGGTTTTGGTGCAAAGCTGTCAGTTCGAGAGAATTTAGTGTGTTAATTGGCTGACGGAGAGTGGGGAGGACAGAAGTAACGCTTGTGTGTTTTAACTTGTTCCTATGCTTGTTTGCGCTCTCGTGCTTTCAAATGAAAGACTTACGCTTAGTTTAGTGAGTGAGCTGTGTCTAGAACGTGCAGAGGATGACAGCTGTATTACATGGCTTGCCTGTGGCGACGTGCCTTCAAGTCGCCTGTCCACTTATGGTGACCCCATGAATTTCATAGGGTTTTCTTAGGCAAGGAATCCTCAGAAGTGGTTTTGCCAGTTCCTTCCACTGAAATATAGCCTGCTGTACCTGATGTTCATTGGCAGTCTCCCACCCAAGTACTAACCAAAACTGACTCTGCTCAGCTTCCAAGATCAAATGGAATCTGCAGCCTTTAGAGTATTCAGGCTCCTGGACAGCACAGCTTACTGCTAAATAAATGTTCAGAAGAGACAAACACCATCAAAGACAAGCAGAGTTTATGAGGCACTTTGATTTCATAGACCTACCACTGTCCTTTACAAGATCTCGTATAACATGGCAGTATGCGGGCTAGTAAGTTGTTCCTCCCAAGCTGTCTGTAACTTAGAAGTACCAAGATATAAGTAAAACAGGTACATATCCTCCAACATTTCACAGATGAAACTTTGAATACATGTGGCCAAGCAACATCAGAGTTTGGTCAAGATAGCAAAAGTTGTTAATGAAGACGAATAGCTAGGAGAAGTTGCAGCAGTTTGTTTTTGCCTGAGCCTACTGGGAAGAAAAAGATCCCACCCTCTCCTCTTTCCTCCTCCTGAAGAGTTAACCGAGTTCAAACCACTTTGGCACTTTGAACTCAGTTTGTAGCGACTGAACGAAGCTGAGAATGAAGGGGGTACGTGAAAGGAAACGGAAACTGGGACATTTTAAAGGCAGCGGAAAAAGCAGGACAACAGAGGGTTAAGCAGGCCTGTCCCTGACAAATCAGGACAGTTGGAGGGTATGTAGTCAGCTAGCACAAGTTTCGGAGGGTCTAAGCATCCTAAAGGCACCAGATCCCATCTGATCTTGGAAGCTAAGCAGGGTCAGCTCTGGTTAATACTTGGATGGGAAACTGCAAATGAATCCCAGGTGTAGGTTATATTTCAAAGGAAGGAACTGGCAAAACCAACTCTGATTATTCATTACCTGAGAAAACCCTACAACATTCTTGGAGTCACCATAAATCAAAAGACAACTTGAAAGCACATATCTACACAATGAGAGCATAACCAAGTTGTCTAACAAATGAAAACAAAGATATTCTAGATATTTTTCTAGTTAATTTTTAACATTAATTTTAAGGACAGTTTATGGGTTTATGCCATCCTCTCAACAATCTTAAAGGTTTTTTGTTTGTTTGTTTGTTAACGAACAACTAGGTAGCAGCACAGTGAGTTACTATAATGAGTAATAATGTATTGCTTTTTAAACACTGTAACTAGTAAAGGGAACATACTACTTTTAAAAAGCAACTTTCCAAGCTCTGGTTGGCCCAGAGGAGCTGTGGCAGTGGGGCCTTATTTTACAGGGCCCCAGGGCCAAACAGCAGTTGTTCCCCTTCCCCACCTCTGAGCAACCCTGACTACCTGCTACTTCTAACCCATCAGATTTTTTTTGTTCTTTGAATCCAACTGTCTGTTCCGACTAGCAGCAGCTCTCTGGGGCCTCTGACAGAGCAATATTTCATATCATCCACTATTTGAGCTGTTCACATGGAGGATAAAGCACGGGGAGTTTTCTGCTTGAGAAGCAGATGCGCTATCGCTAAATTATGCTCCGTTCTCCATATGATCGCAGCCATGCATTTCGGAAGAATCTCATGTGGATTTTTAATACTAGTGTGTCCTTTGCATGAGAATCATATACCACCTTTTGCTAGCCAGAGAAGGTGCCGTCTGCCTTCAGGTCATTCCCAACTTACAGTGACTCTATGATGAAGTGTATTGAGCTAGATTTGCCATTGTCTTCCTCTAAGGCCATTTCTGCACTAGCCTGTTATAGCGTGATGATTCCACTTTCAACATCCTCTGGAATCCTGGGGTTTGCAGTTTAGGGAAGCCCTTCCCTAAACTGCAAATCCCAGGATTCCATAGGATGTTGAAAGTGGAATAACAGCGCTATAGCAGTCTAGTGCAGAAATGACCCTAATCTCCCAAATGAGGATATCTGATCACGCATGTATTAGCAAGTGACATTCAGTCATCCATACAACTATTAAAGATGTAAGATCCTTGCCCTTTTGGGGACCAAACCAGAAGGAAAGCAGGGTCACCCCCAGCCTTCCTGAGAAGCCAGCTCTCTTATTCTTTACTTCTTACCAGTCTTCATCTAGCAGCTGTTCCACTAGGCTACGGAACTTGTATCAGGGTTCTCTTATCTTCTTTCATCTCTCCATCTCCTTTTCCTTTTGTGTCAGTTTTATAAAAATATCACAAGCCTAAAGGCAAGGGACTACCTTGTGTTATTATATTATTCTTATTATTGATACACAAGCTGTTCTCAGGGCCTTTCCATCTGCAGAGCAGTGTATAATTGCTATAAAATAAATAAATGAATGCTTTATAACACTGGGACACCTTGAGGCTTTTTGTAAAATAAGGAACATTTTATCTTATATGTTCCCCTCACATGCTTTGCAATCATCAGGATGACTTGGGGCTCTTGCACACTACACAGTTATAGTGCTCTGATCCCAGTTGAACTACATCCTGTGGTATTTGGGGATTTGTAGTTTTGGGGAGCATTCTGTCCAGGGATTTTAAAAATGTCTTCCCTCGATTGCAAATCTCAGGATTCCATTGGATGGAACCATGGCAGTTAAAGTGGAATTATAGTGATTTAACTATGGGCCTTTTACACTGTTATAGTGCTATTATTCCCCTTTCAACATCCTGTGGAATTCTGGAATTTGTGGTTTCCTGAGGCTAAAGGTCTTTCTAGCTGAGAATTCTAAATGCCCCTCCCTAAACTGCAAACCCTAGGATTCCACAGGACATTGAAAATGGAATAATAGTGCTGTAACAATGTAGTGCAGAAAGGCCCTATGTAATCTTAACTTGGAATCTAGTGCTATAAATGTGTTGTGTGAAAGGGCCCCCTTGTTTCAGCAGCCATTACTAGTTGAGATTCTATAGGTAGATGCAGACAGCAGAATCTCCTCTGTTATAGCAGCCCAAATTTGGGAGGGCCATCAGATGAACTTATTTCTGTATTATTTATATTAGAGTGCTATTTTTCCACTTTCAACCTCCTACGAAATTCTGGGGTTTGCATTTTAGGGATGAGTATTAGGATTCTCAGCCAGAGAGCTCTTTGGCCTCAATAGACTACAAATCCCAGAATTCCACAGGATGTGGAAAGTGGAATAATAGCACTAGAACAGCGTAATGCGGAAATGGCCTTGGAGGATAACAAAGTCCAATTTCTCTGTTAACTGCCTTAGAGAAGAGTTTGCAGAAACGAAAAATGGGCAGGGCAGACTAGAGAGGTTGTGTACTCTCTACACAACCTCTCTCTAACAACTAGAGAGGTTGTGTACTTTTGTGGGCTGGCTAGCTTGATAGTTTCCTTCCTTTTTTTGGCCTGACTTCACCCTGTTCCATGATGTGGACTTCAAGGAGAATTAGAACTGCTTGTCATTTCCCTTTGTGACTGAAGCCATTTCTGCACTAGCCTGTTATAGTGCTATTATTCCACTTTCAACCTCCTATGGAATCCTCAAAGGCCCCTCCCTAAACTGCAAACCCCAGGATTCCACAGGAGGCTTAAAGTGGAATAATAGCACTGTAACAGGCCAGTGCGGAAATGGCATGACAAAAAGTGATTCAATCCATGGTTGCAAGTAAAAATAATATAATGTAAGCGTGCATCATTGCTCAGAATGTAATATTGCTGTACTGTCTATGCTAATTATAAAACGACTGTGCATAATTGCTTAGCATTTATAATATCTGAACAGCTCACTACATATACATGGCAGCCTTGTGTCTTTTACAAACGTGAAGCTAAAGATATTCATTCTTCTCGTAAACTCATACACACACGCGCGCTTCTTTCTCACCTGATCCCTCCTCCTCAACTACCACCTCCTCTTCCAGGGGCGTCTCCGTTTCCTAGCAACACACAAAATGGCCTCCCTGCCCGAACGGCTCTCTGGCTCTTGTAGTCCGTTGTGTGTATTAATTCCGTCGCCTTCTTCTCGCCGGCCACTACATTTCCCGAGAGGCACCGCGGCAAAAAGAGGCAAGCGGGTCAAGGCGGGGCCGCGTTTACCTGGCCGACGGTGCATGTGCATGATGGGGGTTGTAGTTTCCTCGGAGCGACCGGCCCTAGCCGTGAGGACAGGCCCGAGTCGGTCTAAAGGGACTACAAATCCCAGAGAGGAGCGGGAAGAAGCCCGGCGGTGTGCCGTCCCAGGGCGGGGGGTACGAAAGGGAGCCGGTGGCGGAGCGGTGCTGGCAATGGCTGTTTAGGCGGTTCGCTCAGGTGAGGCCGGGAAAGGGGCGCAGGTGGGCGGGGCTTAGCTTGCCGCCGCGAAGGTAGAGCCCCTGAGGCGTTGCCGGGGAGACCCCGTGGTACCTCAGCGGACATTTGTGGAAGGGCCTGGAGGGAAAAAGGAACTGAGGCAGAGCCTCTCGTATATTCCGCATACAAAACCCCTTCTCCCCCAGATATATTGGACTGGGAACGAAGGAATATTTGCCCAGGAATATTGGGGGAATATTCCTTCTTTTCCTGTCATATTTTATGGTGGCACAGTGTTCCTTACCTTTCACGGTGGGGGGGGGGGCGGGTTTGTATATGGAATATACTGTGGTGCTGCTTTAAAATTAGTCACAATTTCCGGAGGGCGCGTCTTAAAAATCTGTTGTAGCGCAAACAACACCAGAAGTCCTGTCGTAACTTTAAAAAAGACTTGGAACAATTGTTTGTACCAAAGCCTTCTTGTCGGGTCTTGTCCACAAAGGTTAACCTCGTTGTTTCAGGGGCGACAGGAGTCTTTTAAAGTGTCGCCATTTGAAGTATCTCTCTCTCTCTCTCTCTTTTTCTTTCTTTTTAAGCCGTTCTGGAAGGCTGTGATGGAAATATGAATTAACGTGTAGACACGGTTTCCGGGGTGGAGCAGCTGATGCTGGAAAACAAAAAAACCAAGAACAGAGGGTTTTGTGTTTTCTGAAAGACTTAACGTGCTTTATTGAGTTTAATATGGTCCAACCTGCTTCTGTGAAGAAACAACTTCACTTTGCTGTGGACGGCAGCCTTCACCAGGTGCCTCATGCGCAAAAAATACGGTCATCCCTCCACTTTTGCTAGGGTTAGGGGCACAGGACCCCTGTGAATGTGGAAAAACCATAAATAACTCTAGGCCCTCGCAAACCATATTTAACGCACAAAAAATGTATGGTTGTTGTGGGTTTTCTGGGCTTTGAGGCCGTGTTCTATTAGTATTTTCTCATGACGTTTTGCTTGCATCTGCGGCTGGCATCTTCAGAGGATCTGGTGGCATGGAAGTGAGACAGAGTATATATACTTGTGTAGTTCCAGGGTGGGACTACAGTCAATGACCGTATAGGGAAATTGATGAAGAAACATAACCTCCAAACAATCTATAGACCGACCAAGAAAATTCAGCAAATGCTACCTTCAGCAAAGGACAAGAGGGATCCTCTAACTTCTGCTGGAGTTTATTGCATACTTTGCAGTTGTGGGCAGGTCTACACAGGGACTACAAAATGCTGCATCCAAACACAAATCAAAGAATGCAAAAGACACTGCAGACTGATCCAGCCAAAAAAGTCACCAGTAGCAGAACGTGTTATAAACCAACCTGGACACAAAGTGCTTTTTGAAAGCACAGAAATTCTGGACTGTTCGGACAACGTCTATGTCAGACTACACAAGAGGCCACTGAAATCCATAAACACCTGGATAATTCCAACAGTCAAGAAGAAACTCAGAAAGTAAGCAAAATTTGGCTGCCAATACTGAGGAACACTCAAATTGAGACTCAAAAATATGCCAATGAAGACCACCGAGACTCTGGAGGTCCCTCTACAGAAAACAATACAATGGGTTACTAATGTACTTAACACACAGTTATGCATATCCCCTGACTAACAGTACAACCCTAGGGGATATCCCATTTAACAATAGGCCATCACACAACCCAACTGTAACATAGGCAAATTGCTTCCTCCTACCCGGGAACTACACACGTATATATATTCTCTCTCACTTCCATGCCACCGGATCCTCTGAAGATGCCAGCCACAGATTCAGGCGAAATGTCAGGAGAAAATACTAATAGAACACAGAATACTTTTTGACCCCTGGGCTAAGAGTCTGACTGACCAAGATTCAAATCCCCGTTCAGCCATGAAAACCCACTGGGTGGTTTTAAGCAAGTCTGCAACAGCGGAAGGCAGTGGCAAACTCCGTCTGAACAGATCTTGTCAAGAAACTCCATTATAGAGTGGCCTTAATGCAACAATAATGTTGCATGGTGCTCTAGGTTAGATATAAAAAGAGTTCTGCTGTACTGGATCAAAGGACTGGCTAGTTCAGAATTTCTTCTCTCAACCCAGTGGACAAGCAGATGGCTCTGGGAAACTGAAAAGCAAGGCATGAAGACAGTAGTCCACTCCCACTGTAGTTGCAGCTATCCTAAGGCATGCTGGAGATAGTAAAGCCCTAGTATATTGAGTAGTAATCATGCATCGAATCATAGAATCAAAGTTGAAAGAGACCCCAGGGGCCATCCAGTCCAATCCCCTGCTATGCAGGAACACCCATCAAAGCACTCCCAACAGATGGCCATCCAGCCTCTGCTTAAAAACTTCCAAAAAAGGAGAGTCCACCATACTCCATTGAGGCAGCAGATTCCACTGCCGGACAGCTCTAACCATCAGGAAGTTCTTCCTGAGGTTCAGATGGAATCTCCTTTCCTGCTGCAGCTTGAATCCATTGCTCCTCGTCCTAGTCTCCGGAGCAGCGGAAAATAAGCCTGCTCCCTCCTCAACATGACATCCTTTCAAATATTTAAACATGGCTATCATGTCCCCTCTTAACCTTCCTAACTATGTAAAAGGAGTTCTTTCAGGTCAGTGAGCACATCTTTGTTTGCCACTGATGGGCTGGAATGCTTGAACTCTTATACCTGCTTTGAGGACTGAAAATACTTTGGCGTCCCTAATCATTACATTTAGTTTAGTTTATCCATTATATTTTTACTCTGTACTTCCCAAAGTGGTTGCATAGTTCTGCTTTTCTTCCTTCACCACCTGATTCTTGTTACATATAATCTGGGAGGTAAGGAAGGTTGAGAAAGAGTGACCAGTACAAAGTCAAACAGTGAGTATTGTGGCTTGAACCCAAATTTGCCTCTCTAGTCTCTGCCTTATGGGGCAGTGTGACTCTGTCTTTCCTTCTTTCTGGCAGGTAAGGTCTAAGTTTGGGTTGTGTGGATTAGGGAGTAGAGTGAGAGGCCAGGAAGAGTGTTGGTATTCTTGAGCATAGACTGCTGTCTCTGAGAGAGGAAAGCTTGGGACTGTGACTCCCACGCCACCCCATTTCTTGTGAGTTTCCACATCCTTGGCTACAGCTCAGTGGCAGAGCACCTGCTTTCCATGCAAAAGGTTCAGTTGCCAGCAACTCCAGTTAAATGGACCAGATTGCAACTAATAGGAAACCCCCCTGCCTGACATCCTGAGAGCTACTGCAAGCAAGATCAAGCACTAGTCATGCAAGAGATAACCTGGCAGGATCTTTTGTTCCTGTTTCTCTGTTGCAGTTGAAAGGGGGAGAGTAGCATGTGGCATCTTTAAGACTGACTCATTCTAGAACTGAGCTTGTAGGAGAAAAAAAGCTAGTACACCAGGTACATGAAGCAAACAAAGAACATGATGAATATGTAAATACTAGATAACATAGTTTGTACTCTGCATGTGGTGATAAAGTTGTTGGCTAGCATTGCAAATTCTCCCAGTCTTTCAGTTCAAGACTGTTTTAGGTTTGTGTCATGGAAGCTCCCACAGCTATTGAATGGTTGCTGTTCTGAGGCAGCTTTCGTGTTCTGAGGTAGAGACGTCTTTTTAAAATCAGCCTTTTTTCCTGTTACGGGGTTGCACGAGCTACTTTGTTTCAAAACTTCAAATCGTGGCTGCAGCGGAAGTACTTCAGCTTTTGTTACCATGGTTTTGGAGTGAGGTACAAACATCTTAGGGCTTTCAAGCCCATCCCCTGTACATTTGAGGACTAGAAAGGTATTTGATCCTTAATGGCTAAAATGATAAGCAAAATAGTCTGAAATAATTAAACATGATGTGAAGGTGGCTTTGTTACAATCCTGCTTCCTTGCTTCTCATGTCTCTGCCCCTAGGTGGGTCAAACTGTTCCATTAGGGATTTCCTTTATCCAGAGTTTCATTAAACCATGACATCCCAAGATCTTCATTTTGAAGTTATTGTTTTTTAAAAAGTCTGTTGTATGGAAGAAACTGAAATATACCATGCTATTACTGAAGTAAATCTATCCAGATAAGAGTAAAATGGCCATGCTACTGGTTATCTTTTCCTAGCTTAAAAAAAAATCTCCATTAATTCCTGAAATCAGTAGGAGTGTCATACAGAGGTGTTGATGAAGACAAATTGTTCCTTTAGCAAACAATGCAAACCTTAGTAGCAATTTTCTGAAGACAGGAAGGCTGGGTAAAAAAATCATGCATTCCTAGCAAGAGAAAGAAACTTTTGAGTTAGGGAGAGGCCATAACTAATTGTTGTATCCTGGCTTTGCCTTATGTCAAACCTTCTCTCCGGTACTGTGTGATGTCAAATGGGTTTTTGCTAAGCATAGATTAAGGAAAATGTATGCTCTTCTAATTTAAATATCTGGGTATATTAGTGTTGTTGTAGGTTCTTAACTTCACTAGCACAAAAGTTGACCACTGTCCTATTTTTTTGTTTTGTTTTGTTCTTAAAGTGATGGCTGGTTTGTGTTTCACATTTGTCCTAATTCCTGGAGTTACATAAGAAATACAGTAGGTAAAAGTTGAGCAGAACTACTGGTAGAGCAAGTTAGGCAATTGTTTTCAGATGCTAAAAGGAAAAAGACCCCTTTATAAGTTACCTAAAAGTTTTGAAAACACCTATGGCTACTGACTCATTTCACTGTGTTTTGGCAAATACAGTTTCCATCAGTGTTAGGTGTATTCTTTTTTAAAAAAGTTTTAGATGACAGGCCTTGTTTCTCTGGAGTTGTGGCAGAACTATCTTTTGTCCACACCTAATATGTCATAGCCAGATTTCCAGCAACAGTGCCAGTTGTAGATACCTAGACATATTATCAGTACCAAAATTATATTCTCTCAGTTCCAGTAGATTAGGAGTTTGGTGAAGCAGCGTGATTTTTTTGAGTGTGGCATGGCATAAGGCTGTTGCTTCAGGCAGCAGGTTCCACGGGAAGCTTCATTTTCTTTCCTTAAAACCTCAGAGGTGTCTCATTTAAAAAGAGTGTGTTTTAACTTCAGACATGAAACTGTCTATTAGGCCAGGACAAGAAAAGTTTGAAAGTGTGGGCTACTTGCACAAAAAGTTCCGAACTGTTATGAGCAAAACTTCTGTGCCCTTCACTGAGGCCTTTTCCCACTACCATTTGTTAAAACCCTTGTTATGCCCCATGTACCAGTTTCTCCCGTTGGCAAGAAAATCCCCTTCTGTGTGTGATAAAGTTTTTGACTGTTGCAACAATATTAACGAGGCTTACGCTTCTATTGTCAGCCACAATGGCTTCGCAGCTTGGTGTCAGAAACCTCGTTACTCTGGGTACCTGTGTGAGTAATGGGGTGGACCTATATATTCTTCTTCTTTCTTTAGCTTCTCTTGTAAGATGTGAGCTCTTCTGAACTACTGTTTTACTTTTTAAAAACGTTTGTGTCTATTTTTAGCACTTTTCTGACCTGTTTCTATAATGGCCTGTGCATCTCATGTTCCACAGCCTGAGATGCTATTCTGTCAGTGATCCTAATTTATATCCCTTTTCCTACTTACAATTACCCATTTGCAAGTGTGTAGTTTTCAGATGTGACCACAAGAAGACACGTGGCCTGTTTTCTCAGGTATGGTCACTGAGCCTTCATGCAGCTGATTTTGATGCCTCTGTCGTACAAGCTGCACATAGTAATTATTCCGTGATTGTACATGATGTTTTACAGAGTAAAAACATACAAAATACTCCTGTCTCAAAGAGAGTGAAATCTGAAACTCCACACAGGTGGGAGTATGCATTCTACATGAACGTAGGTATAGATTAGGTACATGAACATAGGTGTAGATTCGATAAGGGATGGAGACTAAAGAATTGTGTCATAGACTTCACAAAAAGGTGGGTTTTCAGAAGGGATTTGGAGGGGGAATGCTACTGTTCAAGAGGTCGCTGGAGAAATGAGTTGGTGGAATGGTGTGGGAAGGGGCCCCTGGGGGCCTTGGGAGTATCGACAGTGAGTCTTATGCTGCATTTGTAAGCACACAGAAAGACAATGTTGGGATTTAAGGTGCAGCAACAGTTGGTCTAAATTATTTTGGTAATGGAGTTATGACTGGAAGAGTGGCGACTGAGTCCTAACAATGAGAGCTATGAGAAAAAAAATGCAGTAATATAGGAGCGATATAGCCAGAGTGTTTGCTGTGAGGATGAAAAGGAAAGGCCACATGATGTTCTTGGAATTTTGTACAGTGTTTGTCAGATCTTTGGAGTGAAACTCCTGGAAGTGCCCGTGATAGTGTGAAAGCTGTCGGTTAATAAAATTCCAGGGAGGAATTGGATTTTCAGACAGGTGGACTTTTTCCCCTTTCTCTGTACATCCTAGCAAGACTAAATACCCTCTTGCAGAATGCCAGAATTTGAATTCATATGCCAGTGGCTAAGTTCTGACATACAGCAGCAAGGTATAGAGGCGTAGCTTTGTCACAGGATCGCTGCATGGACAAATATAGAACAAAGTGGTGGCGCAGGGACTGGGCAGGAATCAGAAGGCAGAGCAGGTTTACAAAATCTTGCCCCAGGCTGTAAAGTTTTGAGCAACAATGAATTACTGGACAGATGTTGTTTATATCATGGACTGAAAAGATCAATTTCCTGTTGGCGCATAGCGTTGTTTCTACTGTAAATTTAGTCATTCTGGAGAACTGACTGCTTGATCTTTCCTGTGTGGATTCAACTCAGGCAAATTTATTCATATAATCCTTAAAACTGCAGTTTGGAGCATTGGAGAGAACTATGCTTGCCCTTCCCTCTCAATTTTATATATTTTTCTGTGTTTCTGTATTGCTCTGAATATAGTTTGCCTTGAGGTCAAGATGAGGCAGACCATAACCTTGTTCAGGCATTGGCCTGAACGTGTATAGAACAAAACGGAGAATGGGAATTTGAGCCTGTGTATAACCACTGCTCACCAGTGTTCACAATCTCATAGAAATAGGTTAGTCTCAGGTTCACATTCATGAGAACCTTGTAACTACATTTTACTTAACAGAATCTAGCACAAAGGTCCAAGTATCATTTGGGTGCTTCTGGATAGAGCAAGAGATACTTATGTGCTACCGAGTTTCAGCCCTACACATTTTCAGGTAAACATCTAAATAGGGCTAATGTATAGAAGTAATCTCTAAACCATAGTTTTGAATTGGGTTTGCAAAATAGGGTTGCCCGGTCTGCATGTCCCAGCAAAGAATGGCTAGAGTTGCGCAGAAAGAGGGTGAAGGAAGGCATCGAAATATCTAGAGGGAGACTTTAAATTAGTGGTACATTCCTGATAGCATGAGGTATCCATTGGTTTGCGTTCTAGTCTCTGGAGCAGCAGACAATCAGCTTGCTCCATCTTCTTTATGACATGCCTTCAGATATTTAAAGACAGCTATCATGTCACTTCTCAAATCTTCTATTCTCTAAGCTAAAGATATGCAGCTCCTTAAAGCTGTTCCTTACTGGGCTTGATTTCCAGATCTTCATAGTTGTCCTCTAGACATGTTCCAGCTTGTCAGTATCATTCTTGTTTTTCTTCTTGTAGACACTCTATTGGGAATAATTTTCCTTGCTTCCATTAGCTCTTCATTTTAAAAGGCCCCTGGAGGTAACTGGATATGTTTATGCAATCAAAAACAATTTACAGTCGAAATCTTGTGTCCAGTATGGTAAATTATCTATGTGACTGTGACTAAGAGGAAATGTAGTAAACCGGAAAATTTTCAGTTAAATCTTAAGATCTGCCATAAGTTCCCAAGCACTGTTACTTGGCCTATATAATGTCAAGATTAGCCAAGTCCTAACCTTTCCCAGGAAAGATATAATCTTACAAAAGGTATCATTGTGACCTGATAAGTTGGGAGAGTTGAACCAACATGAAAAACAACTAGAGGGCAAATCACTAAGATGCCCATTGAAAATGGAAACATCTGGGAAGATACTGGCCAGCATTGTGGCCAGCAGTGGTCTGGTTGCAAAGGCAAGAAAGAAACAGATGGCCTCTTAGTGCAAGTCCTGGCAATTTTGCTGAGCATCCTAGCTACCTGCCAAGGCAATATCTATAAGAAAACAAAGGAACCAATGAAGAAGAGCATCTTTAGAATCATAAAATCATAGAATTGGAAGAGACCACAAGGCCACTGAGTCCAACTCCCTGCCATGCAGGAACACACCATCAAAACATTCCTGACAGGTGGCCATCCAGCCTCTGTTCAAAATCCTGCGGAGAAAAAGACTCCACCACACTCTTTCCCTTGTGTGGGTATCAGAGCATAGGGATTATCTGGCAAGAGGCAGCCGTGGGTGCTAGAAACCCTTTCCATTGATCTGAGGCTACAAATGTTTCAAGATGTCAGAAGAAATTTGTGGTCTGGACCCAAGGAACAGTGACTTATTGGAGACAAGCCCTAAAGAACAAGCTGTCCCAATGCCCAGCTGCCCAGAGGCTGGCAATAACGCTTGTTGTCTTCATGGGTTTGAAATAAAAGTGAGTATGTGTGTTGAAGCCCTTTAACACTCTAGAGGCACATATGCACTCTCAAGTAGTCCTAGTACATGATCTCACCAGCCCGATGCTGAGAAGTGAATCTGAGGCAAAGCTTGCATAAAGCAATTTCAGTGCACTTGCGGGTCTCCTTTTGTGGGAGGGAGAATAAAGGCAGACAGAATAAAAACATCAACAGTACAGTCTGAAGGGGAGACAGATCAATTTTGCTAGAAAGGCAGATAAATCCAGCGTACTGTTCTTCCTGGAGCAGCTGCAGGGCAGATGTTCTAATTTTAGTGCAGTTTGCCGCTATGGGCGAGTGTCTGTCTATAAACACAATTGTCTGCTTGATAAGTAGTCTAATGAATGCTAAAGCTGGAAAACAAGATGTTTAGCTCAAACCTGTGAGTCCCAGTGTTGCTGGTGCACTGGGCATTCCACTAGTGGCACGGATTCTCTCTTGTGTGCCAGAGCTTTGGTTTCCCCACCCCCATTTCCACAAAGGTGCACGTTTTTTGATATAACAGTAAGCACATTTAGTCCAACAAGCCTCTTCAGGTTCTGTGCTGTAAATAAAGCAAATATCAATTCCCTTGTGTGAAGTGGGTATGATAGATGTCTCTGCAAATGATTGTGAACAGAGCCTGCTGTTCTCTTTGCTGATTCCTCAATCCACCCCTGTCTTGAGAACATATACTATACACGTTTCTAAGCCTTTTAGAGAAGAAACTGATATAATTTAATAAACTTCATAGTAGTAGCAGTAATAGTTATTTGAAGATTTCAAATCCAACACATCAACCCATTTACCAAATAGATAGTGGCCATTGAACAGCAGTTGGGTTGTTAGAATACAGAAGCTGTCTGCTTTTGTCCCACTGGTGTTGATGAAAAATAGGACTGTAGAAAGCTCCCTTATGATGGATCAGGCTCATAATCCATTTAGATGCATCATCACTCTGCCTGACGGTGGCTGTTCAAGGGCCTAGGGAGAGGAATCTTCTGCCTTGCTGGCCACCTTTTTTAAAAAATAGAAGTACAAAGACAGAAGCTGGCACATCATGGCCAAACATGTGCCATCGCCATGAAGTTTAGGAATGGAAATAATTTGTCTTATGCCCTAAAATTAGGGGATGGGGCAAAAGTAGAGTCCCAGGGGTCTTGTTTTGTCCCCTAAAAAGCAAACAAAGTTTAAAAGTGATTTCCCGTTGCCCCAAACATCAGTTGCAGTCACTAGTGAACATTTCCTGGCAAGGGGTGGAGAAGCTGAAATTGGCTCTTCAAACCTTGGAGTGTCCCACCCCTGTACTCTTCATAGTTGCACATACTCTGTGGAAGACAGTTGGCTAATTTTTAAAGCCTATTTGCATCCCAGTGATTTTGTGGTCAGGCTGCAGTACTTCAAAAACAGACAACAGATGAACTTTAAAACTTACAAACAGAACTGCAGACCTTTGGTATGCCTTCTGGAAAAAAGAACCTTAAATGCTCTTCACAAGAGATCGCTTGTGAATTGCAATTACCTTGCCATACCTCTGTCTGAACTCTCTTAATTTTCCTTTGGCCGAGCCACTTCTTTGACAGCTCCGGATAGATGTGCGCTGTTCGCTATTAAGGTAAGCTGTGGCCCTAGCAGTGGGTTTGGCATTGGTGTAGGAATGGCCCAGCAAGCAAACGATCCAGTGTTGTTAGCAAGCCCACAAATGTTACTAACCTGTTGGCATAGTGGCAAAAGAGAGCCCCCCTCCTTCATGTTTCTGTGCTGGACAGAGAAGGAGCCCCTCTCCCAGGGATGCCCTTCAGTTTCTGTGCTAGATGTGAAGGAGGAAAGGGGCATTCTGTCCCTCATTTGTCAGCCTGCTCAGTTGCCTTGCCAATAATTTATACCCACAGCTAGCAGGCTAGTACTTGCATAACAAGATGGAGTTGTGGTTTTATTACATTTCTGCTCTCCTTTTCAGAAAAAAAAAAAAAAGATTGACTTGCAGCAATTAAAATGCAATGCAAAATGACCGTATTGGATTTGTATTTGTCAGTCTCCTGGTCTCTGGTTGCTAGTAACTGGTCTTTTGGAAGGTATTTCTGGCACAACAACATGGTCTTCGTTCCAAGAGAAGAGGGCAGACGATGGGCGCTGGCTGTGTGTAGAGATCTCAGGCCGTAGAAGCAAATGTTCTTGTGATCTGCAAACTCGTTTTGCCTCTGGCCTTTGAACAGCTCTAGAAAGAAATGAGTCAACATACCAAACCTTCTTGACCAGAGGTTTGTCCTATAAGCATTAGCAGCCAGCGTCCTCTGATTTAAAAGAATATGGTAAAGCTATCACAAAGACAGTCTCTGGGATATATCATTTTATTTGGGTTTATGGATTTCCCTTAACCTCGGTGGTTGGCTATGTCAGATTACAACTAATTCCTCTTTTTCTTGATGTGAAAGGAACAGATCTCCAAAGGGCCCACAATCTAAAACTTATACACGTCTCAGTTTGATAACGCAAAATGTCTAAAGGCATGAAAAGTGTTGGACTCTGACAGTGAGCTGGCTTTGATATCTCTATTTGGTTTAAGCACAGGAGCAGCAGCTGTGCCTTTTTTTCAAGTTTCCCTGACTCCCGCTTTTAACATGCCTGTGTCATCTCTTGATGTGACAGAACTCTTAGGAGTGAGTGGGCAGGCCTGGTTATGAGGAAGATGATGGATGTGAACATTTATTCCTCCCCTGAACTCAGTCAGCTAAATTTAGTGTAGTTTTTTGGAGATAAGAGAATGCTTCATCTTCTGAGGATTGGGAGTGGGGGGGGGGAACTATCCAATTATCACTTGAGAGAGGCTTTTTTTTCCTAAGCTTGCTTTATCAAAAACCCAATTTGTTCTGTGTGGTTGGTGTGGCTTCCTTTTAACTTGTTTCCTCGTTTTTAATTTGCCCAGCATTGCTTTTATGTTAGTTGGGAACTTTTCAATTTGTGAATATAAAATTAAACTCAGTGTCGCCTTGTGATTAGATTCATGAAAGTTATTTGCAAATCAAGAATTTACTAGAACATAACTTGTCGTGTGGTTATACTTGTAACCTGAAGAGAAAAGAGGAGGAACAGTCATTTGTAAAGCTTCTCTGCTCACCTGGAAGAGGTTCCTATTCAGTGAATGGTGCATTCCATCCTGTTCTTAATATACCCCCCACCACCAATATTGTTTGTGCAGCCACATTTTCTTAGTGTTACAATCCCAGTTTAGATATTAATTTATCCCTGAATCCACCTGGAACATTACGGCTTCATTAATGGATTATTATTTCTTCCCCCAGTCATTTTCTAAGTTGTTCAAGACAGCCTGGTCTTTCCACCCTCCTCCTTATCCTCACAGCAATGCTGTGAAGCAGGCTAAGCTGAGATGGGAGCTGTCTAGAAGTCATAGTCTGAGCTTCCTGACTGCATACAGACCTGAATGTCAGTCTCTCCATTCTTGTGGTTTTTAACCAGGCCCACAAGATTCAATGTTTGCTTTTATTAGGATCACTAAATGAACCAGTGTGGTGTAGTGGTTTGAAGGTTGGACTACAACCCTGGAGACCAGGCTTTGATTCCCTGCTTGGAGGTGGAAACCCAGTAGATGTCCTTGGGCATGCCATGCACTCTGAGCCCTAGAAAACCCCATGATAGTTTTACCTTTGTTGTTGCATGCCTTCAAGTCTTTTCTAATTTAGTGCAACCCTAAGGCCACTCTATTACCACCTCAGCATTACTGTAAGATGGAAGTGACTGGAAGGCACACAACACCAGGGAGCTCTGAAACCATTTTCTCTGTTCAAATCTCAGCTAATAGACTGGTATTGGTGAGCTTATCCCCATTCAGTTGTTATCACTTTCCAATCTTTCCTTAAAGATCTCTTGTTCTACTGTGGCTACTTTGAGATAATGGCAAGTGCTCTGGGAGATGAAAGGGTCCTGGTTTCATGTGCTGCTGTGTCTAATGTCAGATTTGTATTCGTTTATTCTCTTGCATAGAGACTGTTCCTGGAGGGTTCACGTGTTTCTCATTTTATGTATTAACAGTTTTATCCAGACAGTGATGTCTGAGTATAAAACATAGAGGCTAAATTGGGAGGCAAGGGTGTGCCACTGACAATGTCTAGGAACACCCTTGTGTCGTAAGCCCTCTGCAGTCTATAATTAGTAGTACCTGTGAAAACAGCAGCGCTTTATAAAGAGTTTTGTGCCAGCTTGCTTGTGACAAGTAAATATTTGGTCTCTGAACCTGCTGACCTGGCTCAGAGACATTTATGAAAAGGTTTGGGACTCTTGCGTTAATCCATCAGTATGGCTAAAGCTCCAAGGTAGTGCTCCTGCTCTGCGTGTAGAAGGTCCCATCTTCAGTCCTTGGCATAGCTATCTTTTTTTTCTTTTGATAATCTTTATTTAATATATACACACTTATACTGCATTGTCAGAACCTATAGGACATGTATAGCTATCTTTTAAGAAGCTAAGAGAGCAAAGGAAGAAAAGGACTTCAGCTTGAGATGCCAGAGGGGCATTGCCAGGGAAAGAAGACACTAACAGACCAGAGGGATGAATGCCCAGTACCTGTAAAAGCCGAGGTCATGTATGTTCATGTTCATGTATTGACAGTAGCCACTCAGCGAGTTGTAAAAGATCTTGCCCCCCATCTGATATTAATGAACCTAGTTTACAAGACTGAGCAAAGCTTCTACAGTCTGCAATCCTGGATTGCCAGTTTTCAAAACAGCAATACAGGGACAGTTGAGACTCGCCAGGACACATGGGGCAGGCCTGTTTAAGGTTCACTTTGCATGTTGTGAGAAGTCTTCCTCCTGTGAGAATTCCATGCGCTTATGTTATCCTTCTGGATCCCCTAAACTCTTGCAGATCTCTTCATGACAGGCCAGCTTTTGTGAGGGAAGGAATTTTACTGTTACCAGGCAGAGCATGCAGGTCCTCAGTACCAAGTAGATGTACAACAGACCCCACCTCAGTTCTAATTTGAGGACTGTGTGTTTGATCAGCACCCCAAAATAGAAGATTTGGGGCCTTTTGTTAATGCTCACATGGGACAAGCTGCCCAGCCCTTAAATATAGGACATCACTTACGATACAAAACACTTGGCAGTCCTATTGCAACTTGAAGCCTTGAGAGTGTAGACTTAAGTCTTCAAGTCTGTTTGTGCTAGGGAAAACCGGTAGTGGCTGTGTATGTGTTTGTCTGTTGTTTGAGAGTACACGTGAGTTTTCAGTCTCCCCCATCTCATATTGATCCTATAGAGCTGAGGACTGCACCCAGTTGCTTTCCGTTCCCAAGGAGGCTTTATCAGTGACGGTGCCAGGCAGTTACTGTTGCCCATCAGCAGTTACATTGATTTCCATCTCTCTGATCTGGGTGTGGGCTAGGCTGTGCTTTGTGCCAACTGATAAGGTTCTTGGTTCCTTAGCAACCGCACACACGTCTGCATGAGCACTGATTTGCCCCATTGCAGTAGCAGTGACAATCCTGAACTGCTCCGAATTAGCAGCGTTTTAATTATCACCCTTTCCCACCACCCACTATGACTCTGTGTTAACCTTGCATGTTTCAGCAGTGAGCCGGTGGAACTTGGTGTGCCTTGTCTGCAGTTGAGGACTGAATTATTTCTCTTTTTAGACTTTGTACCTTCTGAGGCATGGTCATGCCATGTGTCTTCTTCCTAACTTTACTTGGAGCGGAAGTAACCAGCAAATCCTCTGACAGTTTGGTATGTATTATGCATCATTATCTTTGTAGCAAAGTAAGACCATATTTTTAAAAACAGACTGATTTTAGCACAGGACTTTACTCTCTGGCTTCACACACCCTCAGTGTTATAAACTCAACTAGCATAAGTACCCAGCGTTGCCTGGGATTTTATTTTCTCATAGGTGATACTTGTTAGAAAGATTTGAGATCCTGTGTCTCTAGTTCCCCCAAACTGTCTTGTCCAGTAGCTGTAACTTTTTCCCATATTCCCCAATCCAATCTGTATTCATAGTTATTAACATAGAGAAGTTGCGTTCCTGAGGGAATACACTGCCCTTCTTGCTGCTAGGCCTCATCTCCATAGCAACCAGCCAGGCCCAAGAGCTCCCTGGCTGAGAATTCTAAAGGCCCCTCCCTAAACTGCAAACCCCAGGATTCCATAGAATCTTCTTAGGCAGCCAATCATATGAGGTCTTTACCTGACATAGCCAATCATATGAGGTCGTCTTTGCTAGACACAGACAAACAAACTTTGACTTTTATATATTAAATAACTCCTTATCTTTGCACTTCATTTGCTCATAAATGGCTGTCCATACACAGTGCCTATTTTCTACTGGTTGCAAAGCAGGGCCAAATCTTGCCCATTAATAGGAAAGGACCAGACTCCAGCAATGGCATTGACTGGACTCTTTGACTGCTCAGTTTTACCAGCCAATAAGATGCTGTCCTGGGGCTGTTTATAATTAGTACTGTCATTCAGTTGAAGAAATCATAGTCTTTGAATTGTATGAATAATGATTGATTTGCAATTGCAGAAATTGGTACGTGAATAAAACCATAGTTTTAAGACAGGGTGGGCAACTGTGTGGGACTCATTCTCCTCCAGATTCCCTCATGGACATCCAAACACACCAGGCCCAAAAAACCTTCATTTTCACCTGCAGTCACTCTCAGAATGGCAGTGTGAAAAGATGCACCTACACAGGAAGTGGGAGGACATCTCTTCCTGTTGCCATTTTGATTGCAGAAGAAGATAGAATAATTTGTGGTTGTGGAGTGGTGCAGGGGTATTTTTCCACATTTTCCTATGTTTGGGGAATTTTCTGCATGATTTAAAGCCAAAAATTACCTGGAAATTGCCTTGGAATATATATTTTTTTTAAATGGAGTGAGGGTTGTGGGGCTTTGAAGGACTGTTGTGGAGTTTCAGAGGCGACACTTTGCCCAACTATTTCAAGAGGAGGACAGGGGATGAAGTTTGGGGTTTTAGGTAATGATGCCCACATGTTGCCATAAGAGGCCACATCTTGACCAAGGGCAAAATGAGAGAGTTCAGACCCAGAGTTATTTATTGTTCCAACAATGTTCCGGCATGTTTTGAACTCTTTTAATTACACAGGTCCTTTGTTAGGGAAATTCTAAATAGCAGATTAACAGATACATTTGTCCTTGCTCATTACTCTCCTGCAGTAGCAATAGCATGCCTCATTGCTCTTGGTAGCTCAGCCAGAGTTCCCATTTTGTTAGATTCTCTCTGAGAAAAGCGTTGTATTCTCTGTGTGAATGAAGGAAGCTTCCATCTTATGAGAAGGTGCCTACTCTCCTTTCTTTTATAAACAAGAGACAAGCAAGAGAAGGCTGTAGTTTAGAAAACCTGATCTGAAGCCGTTTAGACAGGGTTGAAAGTCTGTTGTCATCATCTTGTGGTTCGCAGAGGCCAAATGTGGGCTAAGCAAGACTTCCAAGGTCTGGTGATTACAGTCTCAGTTGCAGAATTACTCTCCTTTTCTTCCCTGTTAACAGTTCAAAAGAAAAGAAATTGCTCAATATAAGCAGATCTGTACAAGTCTTTGAATTTGTGTCATTTATGCAGAGACTGGGGAGCCAGATTTCCTCAGTACAGAATCATTTACAATTTTTTTTTAATGCAGCATTTATACAACCCTAATTTATACATGGGACAGTAAAAATGGGGATTCTGCCTCACTCCCAACAGAACAATCCACACATCCGTAAAGTAATCCATTTTGTGCTTTTCCGGCTTGCGTGCACACCCGAGTCCTCCCTTTCTGTCCTTCCATCAGATGGATGAAACCTGCCCCGATCATTACAAGTGTGTTTTACAAAGCCGATCAAGGCTGAGTGATATACTTCCTCCTCCCTGCATGCTTTTAATCTTCTTTACCTGTTTGTTTGTGGATGACTCATTTATCTCAATTTAGAGCCTTAAAGGATCAGGGTGGGTTACTTGTATTGTAGAACAACAAGAATTCCTTGAGCCGGAAGCTTGCGATCTAATTTTAGAAGACGCTTCCTTCATCTTTCACTGAAGTAAATTCTCTTTCCTATAAGAGCATTACCTTCTCTAGGAACTCCAGACTCTCCTTTCCATCTTCTACTACGCAATCACAAATGGGCATGCCTCAGTTAATGAAGCAAATGTGTTCCTGGACATTACTAATTTAACGGAGAATTTGGTACCAGAGCTAGAACTAACATGGAACAAATAGGAATAGGTTTCTATGCCACAAAAAAAGGAAGAGCTGTTCAACATGTTCCAGCAAGCTTTTTATTCAAAATTACTAGCATGCACATATGAAATGAAACAACCAGGTCAGGTAAGCCTTGCAGAAGTAAGCAAAAGCCTTTTTGAACCTTCTACAGACCACCTGAAAGCTTTTTCCAAAATGCATCCAGAGGTGTGTTTTTTTTTTTTTTCCTTTTTCATTCCCCACTCTCTGGTTTGGTTATGATTTACATTTCTGTGGCTGGACCTATAGGTCTATGCTTTTTTTTTTTTTAACATTCTGGGAATTGCTGGCGAGGTAGACAAAGTCCCTTTCCCCTTTTCTCTCTGATCAGTAAGGGACCATGGAGGCAGTTGATGTTTATCTTGACTGTTGTAGGCAAGCACACACAGCTATAGCAGAATCCCACCCTCACAGTTCAAACTTTATTGGGTTGTTTACTGCATACACACTGCAGCAACCTGACAGCAAAAGTGTATGTTTCTCTAGTCCTCCATCACCACCCTCCCTGTGCCAATATTGCTAAAAAATCTTCCAGTTAGATGAAGAACAGGGTAGAAAAGAAAGGCAGACTTAAGAAGACTTTGTAAAAAGGAGCTTCGTCGACAGAGGCTTTGTTAACTGTGGTACACACACGAGTGTGTATATGCTGTCTACCTGTTGGTTTCCAAGTACAATTCAAAGTCCTAATCCTGACCTTCAAAGGTCTAGGCAGCCTGATCCCAGAAAAGATGCTGAGATTTTCTGCGGTGTCCCTCACCTTTAGAGGTGAAGTAGATACTAATTCAGAGTTTGGAAGTAGTGACTTATAATTAATTCTTTTCCCAAATAATTAAGGTGTAACTTAGAAAGCCAGCAAATCACTCTCAGTCAAAGAGGAAGGCATAGCAAACCGTTGAACAAAACTTGCCAAGGAAAACCTATGATAGGGTCACCATTGTTGGAGTTGACCTGAAGGCACGTAGCAAGTGGCAAGCTATAACTTCTTCCATTTTATAATGTAAATACAACTCTGCAGTTATTTTTAATATTTCTTGACATCCTATGCATGCCATGTTTGTGGGAAGGGAAATCTTACTAACTATGTAATCTGTACATCTAATCTGAAATAAGCCCCTATGAATTCAGTGGATTTACTCCCAAGTAACAATAAGTAGGAAAAAGAATCAATGAAACAAAATTGTAGAGGGGAAGCCATTCTATGAAACTGTTTCCCCATAGATCACTGAGTCAGTATTTGTTATTAAATCATTGTGTCTCATCAGCTCTGTAGTGGCACCAAGATCACCTTGTCCCTTTCACTGGCATGTACTCTAGCCTCCTATGCTGTATAATTTTAGATACCAATTGAAAATTCCTTTTTATCCAAGCTTTTAATGCTGTTTTACTGTTTAAATCATTTATCTGCTGTATGTAGTTTGTGATTTCTTAAGCTTTTTTATGAATTTTGTTTTCCTTTTTTTTGTAACATTTTATTAAGTGTATAGAAACACAACACCAAAGACGAACACAAAAAATAACATAATAAAAATAAACAGAACAACATACATTTATAAAACATCAAAGTTCTACTATGTAATGCTTAGTATCTTAATCACTAAAACAACAAAAAACACAACAAAATTATCAACATCATTCTAAACTAAACTATTTTAACTAGATGACAATCTATCAGAACTAAAATATAGGTATAGATATAGATATACACATAATTAAAAGATGGTTGCTGCCCCTCTGTCAACAACCTGTAATAATCTATAAAAGCACTAGTAAATAAAAAAATCACTATGTTTAACTTTTGTTGCAGAATCTTAATTCTATAATATTTTATAATATGATTCTATAATATAAAATAATTAAGATAGTAAATTAGTGTGTGTATGTGTGTTATATATATGTGTGTGTATGTGTGTGTGTATGTGTGTAAACATGGAGATATATATATCCATATTTATACTTATGTTCATTACCATAAAAATTAAACAAATTAAAGTACTTTTGACATACGTATTACAATCATTCTAAATGATTCAATACCTTAATGAATTTTCTTTTCCATTAATTGTAAGATGCATTGTGGGAGACAGTTATATTTAAAAAGTGGAATATGAAAATATTAATTGCCAGCTCCCAAGATCTGTTTGAGCAGATCTTCCGGTATGACCAAGGAAATAACCAGAAACATAGTTTTGTCTAGCACAGACCTTTCTCTTCATCTACTTTAGTCGTCTATAATAACAGATATTTTACTAGTCAGTCAGCACTTAGAACTTTTTTGTCCATAAGGCAGCCTAAGATAGCTCCCAAAGCACCTGGTTCTCATCTTAAAATCCAGTGTGTAGTGCTGGTTGCAGGTGTAATAGCTAAACTAAATGATGATTTTGTTTATTTAGCCAGCAGATTTTGTAGCCTGCTTTTCAACAGTTGTTTTCACAGTGGGTTGTAACAAAAATGAAAAAAATGAAGTACCAATAAATGTTAGAGCACTAGCAATAAAGCAGTGGATCAGACAGAGAAAAAGAGAAAGCCTGGTGATAAGATGACATGCTAGTCATAAAAAAAAAAAAGGCTTGCCTGAAGAGAGCTGGAGGAAGGGACAGGGTGTCTTGTCAGTTCATTTTAAAAGGTCAGTCTCCTGGATCTGTTGCACTGAATTTGGTAACTGAATCCAAACCTTAGGGGCCTGACAATTAAGATAAAAACAGCAACCACCAACCTGATAGAGGGTAGAAGTCCCAAGACATTTTTGTCCTTCAGGGTCACATAGCATGGGAAGGAATACAGGGAGCAAATTCCTCAAATATTGTAGGGCCAGAGGCTAAATAGATTTGAGGGAGGGAAATAAGACTTGAATTGCAAAACCCAAGGACCAGATTGGCAGAGGAATAGAAATGAAAGGGATGCTGTTTGATAAAGCTAGAGCAAAGTTGCTTGCAGGGAAGTGTGTGTGTGTGTGTGTGGTGTTATGGACATTTTCATCTAGTTGGGTCCCATTTGCCCATTGGTTGCTGGTGCTGTTGCTCAAGGGGAAGAGGGAATAACTGACCAGTGGCCCTTGGTCCTTTGGCTATGGCAGAGGCCCAAGTGGCTTTTTCCTTGCAGCTGCAGCAACAGGACAATTGATGGCTTTCAGTACCATGCTTTCTGTGCATGCTTTCTGGAGGGGAAGCTGGCTCCTGTGTCTGATCATTTTTCAGCCTGCACCTGGGTACAGGCTGGTCTTTCCTTTGCTGCAGTTTTCTTTCTTTTTCTTGTGCTTTTTCTCTCTTGGAGTGGGTACAACGGGCTCTCGGTATCCACTAGAATTCGGTTCCAAGACCCACGTGGATACCAAAATTCATGGATGCTCAGGTCTGTCTTTTGTACAATGATGTAGTAAAATGGCATCCCTTATATCAAATGGCAAAATCAAAGTTTGCTTTTTGGATTTTTTAAAAATTTATTGTTGGCATGTTTTCAAGCCATGTTCGGTTGAATTTGTAGATAGAGAATCTGCGGATAGGGAGGGTGAACCGTAATTAAAGATCGAATATTCTTCCTCTTTCGATTCTTCATAAATGGTGTCCCGCCTCTTGGTCTTATCTGGATGGTTCTGTTCTGGCTTGTAGCCTAAACTGAGTGAACTTTGGTTCAGTCTTGTTAACTTGCTCAGTAATAGCATTGTGATCCAGAGATCACTAATAGTGCAAGCCTCTCCATTTCTACTCAGAATCAAGTCTGCTCCTAGTTCAAGGTGGGCTTGCTGCTCAGTCCATGTATATAAAATTGCAACCTTGAACTGCTTGCTGTTTTGTACAACATGCTGTCGTCGAAGCAGCCCTGTATGAGTTGCTGTTGCTATTCCAATTGCCCAGAAGAGATTGGCCTACCTGTCAAAGTTTCCTGGATGCTACCATTGGCGAAGCAGCTGCTCTCCCGGTGAGCTGTGGTCCCTTCATGCTGATCTCATGTACCTCCCAGGCAAAGCAGAACAGACGTTGTGTCCTAAATTCCACTGCGTGTATTCAACTCACCTCAGAGAATTGAAAGACAAAACACTATACGGTTGGCCCTCCACATTCGCTAGGGTTAGAGGTGCCGGGGCCTTGCAAAAGCGGGAGAATTGCAAATATCAAAATGTGTATATCTGTGTCTGTGGGAAGGGGGCCAAGGCATGGTGGGTCCAAACCAGGTCAGGGAAAGGAGAGGCAAAAGATGTGAGTTGTCATGGTTGCTCTACATTTCTTCCTGCCCATCTCCTTCCTTGGGTGTGGAGGGGGCATCTGGAGAGGGTTTGTGGTGCTGAGAAGTTGGACTACAACCCATGCTTAGCTGGCCAGGGCTGATGGCGGTGGTGGAGGACAAGGATGAGGACCAGAGGCAAGTTTTTAAAGGTCTGCACAGCCTGATCGGAGCCACCAAGAGGGTAGGTTCGCCTGGAAAAGAAGCACTTGAGATATGGGACAGGAGTTGGAGAAACTCAGAAATAAAAATCCGTGAAAGTGAAAGCTGCAAATGTGGCGGGACGACTGTTGGCTCCTATCATTAGAAAACGCACTTGAGCCAAGCCTCATAAATCTGCAAAAACATTGTAATTAGTAACTGGCAGCAGGAATTTCAAGTCTGAAGCTTTGCTTTACTTAACACTTTACGGAAGGATTTTATGGAGGGATCTTGGGCCAACTTCCTGTCAGGAAATGACAAGGGTGCATATGGTAATAGACACTGTCACTGTGATCTAGTGTTTTCCATAAAGGAGCAGCTCTTAACTGTGTGTGTGCATTTGTGCGTTCAGTCATGCATGTATGTGTCCTCCTCCACAACCCTCTTTCCTTCTTTCAAAATGTCACACGGGGTGTTGACAAGGAATATATGGAGTGTGTTTCATCTTAGCAGCGTTCCTGTCTGAAGAAGGGCTGGCATCTTTGTGATCCTCAGCACAGACAGACACAAAATGAGCAGTTCTTAAAAGAGCAGTATGTTGGTTTGGGCTTGGCTTTAGATCCTGAGATGCTATAAAACCAAATCCAGAGAAAAGAGATTTCAAGGGAAGCCTTTTGAGACCTTCTTTGTGTCTGTGCAAACTATTTCTGAACAGGGTTAGCCGGTTGGCAACTGTTGCTGAGGTCACTTGTGGCACAAGCAGTGAGAGTCACATGGTCACAATTGCACTGCTGTCTGCTCTGTGTTCTGTAAATGAAAGAACGAGTAGGATCTTCTGGTAATATATTTTTTTTTCATTTGGTAGATCAGCAAAACATTTCTGTCTACCTCCTGATTATTTAGCAAGAACCAAAAATAATCTCTTGACACCTGACTGTAGGCTGGTGAAATAAGACAAACAGGGAAGAGGGAACTACTAGGAGTGGATTTTTTTGTGTGAAGTCTTGCCTTCTGCTGTACTTGTGGCCAAAACAGTTCAAAGCCTAGGAGATGCGTTGTGCCTCTTTTTAGTTTGTTTCCAGTTTTTTGCTTACTCTGTAAATATAGTTTGCCCTCCACTTTTGTGGGGGCTAGGGGCACAAGACCCCTGAAAGTGGAAAAAACATGAGTAAGAAATATTAATCTCAAGTGCTATTTTTTTTTCACTTCAGAACACTTGTTTAGGAATATCTAGGTCCTCCAGGATGATTCTATGGCCAACTTCCAGTGGAAGTGGGCCATAGAGTCACACTAGAGGACCAAGCAGTGCCTAGAGAAGCATTCTCTCTAGCGTGACTCTGTGGTCCAGCGTGACACTGTGGTCCTCTTGTGGTGAAAGTGGACCATAAAATCGCACTGGAGAACCTAGAGAGAACATACGTTTTTCCATGGTGGGACAAATATATAATACGTAATTAATTAATTAATTAATTAATTAAATAGCCCACACATAATAAACTCCATTACTGCTGAACCCACAAAAGTGAAGGAATGACTGTATATTCAATATGGACAAGTTCAGGAACACCTGAGTTTCATAGCTGAGAGGACATGTGAACCAGGTCTCCATGACTGAAGTCAACACATTCTGTGCTACTCCAGGTTGTATGCTGTAATCTGCATCACATACTGATACTTGACTTATAGAATCATAGAATCATAGAAATGTAGAGTTGGAAGAGACCACACGGGCCATCCAGTCCAACCCCCTGCCATGCAGGAACACTCTCAAAGCACTCCCGACAGATGGCCATCCAGCCTCTGCTTAAAAACCTCCAAAGAAGGAGACTCCACCACACTCCGAGGCAGCATATTCCACTGCCGGACAGCCCTGACTGTCAGGAAGTTCTTCCCGAGGTTCAGGTGGAATCTCCTTTCCTGCAGCTTGAATCCACTGCTCCTTGTCCTGGTCTCTGGAGCGGCAGAAAACAAGCCCTCTCCCTCCTCTACATGGCATCCCTTCAAATATTTAAACAGAGCTATCATGTCCCCTCTTAACCTTCTCTTCTGCAGACTGAACATACCCAGCTCTCTAAGTCTATCCTCCTAGGGCTTGGCTTCCAGGCCCTTCACTATTTTGGTCGCCCTCCTCTGGACCTGCTCCAGCTTGACCATGTCCTTCTTGAATTGGGGTGCCCAGAACTGGACACAGTATTCAAGATGAGGTCTAACCAAAGCAGAGTAGAGTGGTACCAGTACCTCCCTCGATCTAGACACCATACTCCTATTGATGCAGCCGAGAATTGCATTGGCTTTCTTGGCTGCCGCATCACATTGCTGACTCATGTTCAGCTTGTGGTCTATTAAGACTCCTAGATCCCTTTCACACGTACTGCCATCCAGCCACGTGTCCCCCATCCTATATTTCTGCATTCCATTTTTTCTACCTAAGTGTAGGACCTTACACTTCTCTCTGTTGAATTTCATTTTGTTAGCCTTGGCCCAGCTCTCCAATCTGTCCAGGTCATTTTGAATTTTGATCCTGTCCTCTAGCAACCCCTCCCAATTTGGTATCATCTGCAAATTTGATGAGCATGCCCTCTATTCCTTCATGCAAGTCGTTGATGAAGATATTGAACAGCACTGGGCCCAGGACAGAACCCTGTGGCACCCCGCTAGTCACTTCTCTCCAGGATGAAAAGCAGCCATTGGTGAGCACCCTTTGGGAACGGTCAGTCAACCAGTTACAGATCCACCTGACAGTAGCTCTGTCCAGCCCACATTTTACTAGCTTCTTTGCAAGAATGTCATGTGGAACTTTGTCAAAGGCCTTACTGAAATCAAGATATGCTACATCCACAGCATTCCCTTCATCTATCAAGCTAGTAACTCTGTCATAAAAAGAGATAAGATTAGTCTGGCAT
The DNA here is from genome assembly GCA_030412105.1 of Cyclura pinguis. Classification (NCBI taxonomy): domain Eukaryota; kingdom Metazoa; phylum Chordata; class Lepidosauria; order Squamata; family Iguanidae; genus Cyclura; species Cyclura pinguis. The sequence goes on from CM059612.1 coordinate 11,339,790, forward strand.
GACTTATTTTTGAGAAATCCATGTTGACTTCTCGTGATTACCGTGTTGCTTTCTAAGTGATTAGAAACTGACTGCTTAATGATCTGCTCCAGGATCTTTCCGGGTACTGGCGTCAGGCTGACTGGGCGATAATTATTTGGATCCTCTTTTTTTCCCTTCTTGAAGATGGGGACAACATTTGCCCTCTTCCAGTCTGCTGGAACTTCTCCTGTCCTCCAAGATTTCCCAAAGATTATAGCAAGCGGTTCCGAAATGACCTCTGCCAGTTCTTTTAATATCCTAGGATGCAATTCATCTGGCCCTGGAGACTTGAATTCATCCAGTGTGGCCAGGTATTCTTGTACCACCTCTCTACCTATTATGTGCCGCATTTCCCCTGCTTCCTCACCTGCTCCCCAACCACCAGGTTGAGTGCTTGTATCCTTCTGGGAAAAAACCGAGGCAAAGAAGGTGTTAAGTAGTTCTGCCTTTTCTCTTCCCCCTGTTAGTAATTCGCCATCTTCTCTGCGCAGCGACCCTATCGCCTCTTTCTTTTTCCTTTTGCTGCGGACATATTTAAAAAAGCCCTTTTTATTGTGTTTAATGTCTCTGGCCAGCCTAAGTTCGTTCTGTGCTTTAGCCTTTCTGACCTCCTCCCTACATTTCCTGGCTACTTGCTTAAATTCTTCTTTGGTGGTTTCCCCCCTCTTCCATTTCCTGTACAGGTTTCTCTTAACGCTTAGCTCAGCTGAGAGTTCTTTAGTCAACCATTGTGGCAAGACTTGTGGCAAGACTTTTGTGTAATGTTTGGAGTAAAGTTGTATCTTTGGTTGGTGTTTGGGAACCCCAGCTCTGTATTGGCAGCAAAAGTCACTGTAGGTGTGTGTGGTTCTAAGAAGGAGACTTATGTGTCCATGATGTCCAAGATATCTCCTTACCCAGGTTAGGCATAACTGGGCATGGATGTAACTTCCCGACCCTCACAATGAGAGATCCAGGCCTCCTTGTAGCAGATGTGGATGAATCTGCTTTGCAGAAACCTGACTCAGCCTACTGGATCGTGTTGTTTTGGGCACCCCATTCTCAAAGCAGTGAAAAGTTAATGGGGTGCAGATGCTTCGTGCTCTTTTTTCAAATAAGGATACAGAAAAATGCATTATTTTGTAATCAGTATGTTTATTTACATTTATATATTATACATTGCATTTGTAGGGTAAGCATACGTGACAGCATAGCATTAAACAGTCTGGCAAATACACCTGAAGTCACTGTTCCAACACCAGTATTCTAGGGTTGCAGCCAGTATCCTATGAGGCTTCTGGAAACAGCTTTGCTCTCTGACTTTTTTCTGTGTCCTCCAAAGATTGCTAATCTAATCTTGTATGCATAGAGGCTTAGTGACTACATTCCCAGCCTCGGGAGATGTCCCTGTCTAGAACAGTCTCATTGTTAAGGCCAACTATTAAAAGCCTTCAGCTTAATGTCACTCGCAGAGGAGAGATCCTAGGCAGCTCATCCAAGACTGCATGTGAGTCCAAGGCCTTGAGCAAGAGTGTTTCAGGCAATCTACTTTCCCAGAATGCCCATTCACAGAAACTGTACAGTCAAGACTGAATGGGCTGGAAAGAAATCTGAGAGGCTGTCCAGCCAGACCCCAGTCCTCTAACAGTGGCCATTTCTACACTAGACTGTTATAGTGCTATTATTCCACTTTCAACATCCTATGGAATCCTGGGGTTTGCAGTTTAGGGAGAACCCTCAAAGGCCCCTCCCTAAACTGCAAACTCCAGGATTCCATAGGATGTTGAAAGTGGAATAATAGCACTATACCAGCCTAGTGCAGAAATGGCCAGTGTGTAAGTCTTTATTCCATATGCAAAGATCTAGAACTTAGAGAATTGAGTTATACTTTTTCTCTCTCACTTCTCTCCCCTCTACTGTTTTATAAAACAGTTGGGAAAGCAGTTGTGCTGTGTACACATAGCGTATCAGCTTTTATTTGCACTCAGTCACTGCCTTGCCTCCTACATTTCCTCTTTTTGGGGCATTCGTATGGATTCTCTCTGTGCTTTCTAATTAGACATAAACATGAAATTGACATTTGTGTATAACTTGTGTTTTGTCATTGTTGTCTAAAGTGAACAGAAGGGGGAATGAAATGAAAGGAGAATGTCAGGGTAAAAATATTTTTATTACTATTATCTTTATCATCACCGTGTATTTTCTTTCTCTCACTCCTTTAGGAATCGGAGCTAGAATGCTGCATGGGTACAATGGAGGCCAACACCACATGTCTTGCCAGCAACCAGTGCAGTCCAGGTAGGCCATGATAAATTGTTGAAGACTAAGGCTGGAATGGCCAGAAGATCATAGAATCATAGAGTTGGAAGAGACCCTGGGGCCCTCCAGTCCAACCAGATTCTGCCATGCAGGAACCCACATCAAAGCACTCCCAATAGTTGGCCATCCAGCCTCTGCTTAAAAACCTCCAAAGAAGGAGACTCCACCACACTACAAGGCAGCATATTCCAAACAGCTCTGACCATCACGAAGTTCTTCCTGAGGTTTAGGTGGAATCTCTTTTCCTGAAGTTTGACTCCATTGCTCTTTGTCCTAGTCTCTGGAGGAGCAGGAAACAAGCCTGTTCCCTCATTGATATGACATTCTTTCAAATATTTAAACACGGCTATCATGTCCCCTCTTAACCTTCTCTTCTGCAGACTAAACATACCCAGCTCCCAAAGCCACTCCTCATAGGGCATGGCTTCCAGACCCTTCACCATTTTGGTCTCCCTTCAAAAGATAGATCAGGATCTCTTGTTAGAACACAAGATGGTGGTGTTTCTGAGCCCAGTTAGCTATTGTTGTCCCAGGAGTAAAAAAAAAGGTTAAAAAAATGTTTGCTCCAGAAAGCCCTCAAGTGCACATAGTCATATTTTTTCCACATGTTGAGCTTCATGGGGCTGTTTTAGGCCCAGTAGAAGACTATTTAAAAACAGGAAACAAACCAGAATGGACTTCTGATCACTTGTTCTTCTCAGAAAGGCTTCCTCTGGACCCAAGAGCATGGCAAAAATGCTCCCCATGCCCACTAGAAAGCCTGTGAGGGCAAAAAAAAGGGATTTTTTTTTTCAATAGCGTTGCGCGGGAGAGTTTGATCCTCTAAAGTCTCTTCGCAGGCTAATGTGGCCTCCCTGTTGTTGTGTGCCTTCAAGTCTTTTCCAACTTATGGTGACCCTAAGGTCTTTCTGGGGCTGAGAGGGTGTGACACGCCCAGGGTCACCCAGTGGGTTTCCATGGCTGAGCAGGGAATTGAACCCTGGTCTTGAAGGTCATAATTCAGTGTTCAAAACCACTACACCATGCTGGCTTGGCATTGTCACTTCTACAATAACTTTGCACTGTTACCAACTAATGTTTCCAAACTTTGGAATAGGCAATTGTGACCTGCCAGAGGTTTTGAACAACATTGTGACATTGCTCCGGGTGAGTTTCCGTGGCCGAATGGGGATTTGAACCCTGTTCTCCAGAGTTTTCCAACATTCAAAACATTGCACCGAGCTGACTCTCCTGCAGCCTCTTAGCTTCTCAGAATTGCCCACTCCTGTTCTAGGCAAACAACTAAGAGTGTGTTGGAACATTCAAATTGGCAAATTACTTGCCTTTTGAAAGAAAACCTGAAAGGCTAATCAAGTGTTTCTCCCCATGCTACTTTTCTGTTACGTTACTGCTGCTAATAAAACTAATGTGTCTTTTTGTTCAAAGCGATCTGAAAGGAGCAGGGGGGAACCGTTGTCAATGAGCACTGAATGTTAACCTTTTAAACGTATGAAAAATTAATCTTTGGTGCCAAATGTTTAAAAAGGCTTTGTTTCCTTCTGCCTCTTTATTGTTTTTAAATACTGTCACAAAAAAAGCTATGCCCTCCCAGTAGGTCTGTTTTTATGTGTAGATTAAATGTCAGATGCAATTTATCACCAAGGGTATCTCATGCACAGCTTCCAACTGAGGAAACAAGAACAGTGGCATTCTGTTTTCCCAGTCAGTGCCTCACTCATCATGTGCTTTATGGAATAATTGATCGCTGTCTTTGGCTCAGGGCTCTGGAGATTGCAACCCTTTTTTCTTTTTTTTTCTCTCTCTCTCTTTCTTTAGTTTTGTTCTATTTATTTTGAGGGAGGATGGTTGTTACTGTATGGCTAGTTTGGGTTTTGAGTAACCTTGTAGGGCTGATCCACTTCAGTCACATGGACAGAGAGGCTGAGCTTGAAGAAAAATAGCTTCATTTTATTTAATTAGGAGCAAACAGCCAGCACGATGTATTGTACTATAACACTGGAGACCAGGGCTTGATTCCCTACTCGGCCATGGAAACCCATGGGGGACCTTGGGTGTGTCACACACACACACTCAGCTCTAGAAAACCCTGTGATAGGTTTGCCTTAGGGTTGCTGTAAGTTGGAAACAACTGGAAGACACACAACAACAAACTTGAGTCCACTAGATACCATTGGATGACAGCTCCCATCCCATCAGGTTGTCTGGCAGACTTTATCTCCCTGCTTGAGCCTCCGAGATCTATCGGAGAGGCTTTTTTTTCCCACTCCCACCACTTTTACAGGTGGGAACACAAGAGAGGGCCTTCCCAGTGGCTGCCCCTGGACTCAGAAACTCCCTACCTATGGAGGACACATTGGCCCCCTCCTTGCTGTCTTTCTGTAGGCAGGGAAGGCTTTTTATTCAGACAGGATTTTGAAAATGAAAGCTTTTAGAGAAAGGACTGTGAGACCTGTATTGTTTTAAATTCTATTGTTAAACTGTTCTTGTGTTTTTAAATGTGTTTTACATTGTTCTCATGTGGGTAATAGTTTAACTCAGTTTTCATGTTATCTTCTTGGTATGTTTTTAATTACATTGTAATCATTTTCATTTGCAAGCTATCTTGAATCACACATCCTGGGGGGAAAGTGGGATATTAATAGAGTTGATGTTGATGATGATAAATCAATATAATCCCTTTTTAATTGATTCTGCTGGTCAGTGCTGATGGGAGTTGCAGTCCAAGGAAACCTGGAGGGCTGCAAAGAGCTTACACCCATCTAAAGTTCTCCTTATAGCACTTCAGAAAGCAATAAGGCCCAGAGTAATTCTACAGCTTGGAAAGTGACTTTGTAAAAGTAATTATAATCATAGAATTTTAGAGCTGGAAGAGGCCTCATGGGCCACTGAGTCCAGCTCCCCATTCGATGAGGAAATCCAGCTAGAGCATCCCCAGCAGGTTGCTGTCCACCCTCCTTTTAAAGACATCCAGAAAAAGAGACCCCACCACCTCTCTAGGCAGTTGGTTCCACCTGCTCTTACTGTCACAGAGTTCTTTCTGTGTTCAATCAAAGTCTGTCATCCTGGAAGTTAAAACTACTAGAGCTGGTCCTACCCTTTGGGACAGCTGATAACAAACTTGCATATTCCTCTCTGCAACAGCCCCATGAGATGTTTAAAGAGTACAGTTATATCACCGCTAAGTCTTGTCTTCACCAGGCTGAACTCACCCTCATCGGTTTTGTTCTCCATACCTCTTGTCATCCCTTGTTGCCCTTCTCTGAATCTGGTTGAACTGGTCTGTATTCTTCTTAAAATGAGGCACACAGAACTCAACTCAATACTCCAGAGGAGGCCTGACTAGCATAGAAAATAATGAGACTGTTACTTCCCTTGACTTGGAAACTATGGTTCTATTAATTTAGAGTTACAGTGGACCATTTGTATCTGCAGGGGCTCAATTCCATGTCCCCCTATGAATAGCTAAAATTGTCAGTGATCATGTCCTATTTTATTAAATGGTGGTGACATGTACACGGAGGCTTCAGCACATCTCTGTGCACATCAACGCCATTTAAGATATAGGGTGCAACATGGTTGCTCGAACTCACACATTTAGATACCGCAAGCAGGGAGGGCCCATTGTATTTTTTGTTTAGTTATTTCCTGTTACTCTTGATAGTGTTTTAAAGGTGCCCTTGTATCATTACTCATTACAGTGTGAAAGCTGCTAACTTAGTGCGTTATTAATTGTTTTTTCCATGCTTTTCATCGCTTAAGAAAAAACCTTCAGGATTGATAAGAGATTAACATAAAATTGAAAAGATTCTTGTCAAAAATGCCCCCTACATTAATTTTAAAAACCAACTAAAAATGTTAACTTGGTACACCAGCAAAGGAATTTGATTCCCCCTTAATACTTTGCCACTGAAATGTAATTTGTAATTTTCATCATTTGCTTGTTACTGGAAAAGGATCACGTTGAAGGCAATTATATTACTTTTAAGTCATTACTTCCAAGTTCAGAGCACATGCTTTCCCTGAGCAGCTTATAATGTAGCACTGAGAGCAAGGGTGGGCAACTCTGGACCTACCAGCCCACATCCCCATCATACCCCTGTCACAAAATAACACTATTTTTTTGTTGTCCCTAAATGCCCCCAAGTGCTATCTGGGGGCATGGAAGGCTTTTTCACTATGTTTTTAGACACACACCCTGGGCCGTTTGAGGTCCAGAAGAGTCCTTTTTTAAACAACGAGAAATGATCAGAAGTCTGTAACCTGCTCACTTCCTGTTTTAAAAAGATACTCACCCCGGTTTAGAGCCACAGGACATAAAAATTTCTCTGCTGGATTGTGGTCAAGCTGTCTGCCTCCACCCCAGTGAACAGCCAGATGCCTCTATGAAGCTTACATCAAGGGATGAAGCCAATAAACCTCCCCTGCATGCCTTTTCTTCTAGTAGAAGGCAAGAAAGATTCAAGGCTCGGAAAGGATGAGCAAACTGAGAGTCTGCTACTGTGACCCTCTGGACATTGCTACACTACAGCTCCCCTCACCCCTCACCATGGAGTTGCAGTCCATGAATCTCATGGGGACACATTTTTCTCATTCCAGCATTAGGGCTAGGGACTTCCCAGAGCCATTGTGACCTGCAGCACAGAACCTCTGCCAAGATCTGTAAGTTTCTGATCTCGGCAGGTTCTGATAACGCAACAAAAGGGAACAGTCTTGGCCAGATCTAGAAAACCTTATAGTTCTGAGTATCCATGGAGTGTCATGGACTTGTGTTTTGCCAGACAGTCTGGGAGAGGGGACCTTCCCTGTTCTACGTAGCACATCATTTCTGAAACAGAGAAGGCAGCAGACAAACGGACTTTCAGTTGTTTTGGGAACTTCTAGTTATGAAGAAGATTGAGCAACTGCATGTGCTTCTTGGTATCCCTTTGGATCCTGGGCTTTATGTGCACAGAGGATGTCCTTTTGAGTCTTGGTGGAGGAACTGGAAGAGTGACAAGAAAAGGGAGCCTTCATGGCAGTCAGATTAAGTGGAAGGCAGTTTCATCCGATGCTTGATTGTGCATGAAGGGTAATTTCGATGCTTCTCTTGCCCGTCTCTGCTCAGCCTTCTTTCTCTCCCACCCCCTTTGCACAGGCTGCTACAGGCGGTGGAACGAAGATGGCAGCAGCAGTTGCATTAAATGTGAGAATGAAACGGTCGCTACAACACCCGTTTATAACTTGACTGACTGCCGAAACAGTAAGTTCATAGTCTAAACATCTATTCTTACAGCCTTCCCAGTTTGGAGTCCTATCTAGGGAAATCTCCAGAGAGGTCCTAAAAGCCTTCTTCCTCAGCTTCTTTCTCTGATTCCCTGGGATGTTCCCATATGTAGAACTGCTAGCTTTTAACCTTGTTACTCTGCAGCCATCCAACAGAGATCACTGTAGAACAGTCTGAAGGCATGGGTGCCTTGGGTCAGAGATGGGTGAGACCTTTATTTCAAGAATTTTACTTTTTTCAAGGATTTTGCAAAAATTCTTCATACTTGTGATGAAGATAACTCGAGATTTTTTAAAAAATAAATTGAGTGCTGGACAAACCAAAAATTCCATCCTTGCAGGCTAAAGTCCATGAAATTTGCTTCTTCTAAGTGCCTGGTTTCAAACCCCAGGGAATTCAGCTGTGTTTGTAGTGCTGAGATAGGGTTACCTTCTCTCCCTCTCTCTCTCTCTCTCTCTTTTCCTTCTGATATGCACTTTGTCTTCAACATCTCTATGGCAGGCAGATAGAACGTGGCTCTCCCCATGGTGTGGATGACTTGACTTATTACATTTTGTAAATGCAAATGGGAGAGAGTTTCAGCTTGTGTTTGAAGAATTTATTAAATTCACATGTCGTATATGTGGGATAGAAAGAATTTTAAGTTTTAAAAAATGACTGCAAGGAAAAAGTGAACGAGGCAGATTTCCCCTTCTTGAAATAAAGGCATGCAGCAGTGTTGAGTTGTTATCAGTTAGGACAGAGAGCCAGTGCAACACAGTGTATTGAACTGACCGAGCGTGATCCAAGTAGTCCCCAGTTTTTCATATGTTACATCAATAGCAAACTACCTAAGTGCTCTCAATCAAGAAATTCTCATTCTCTCTCTCTCTCTCTCACGCACACACACACACGCACACACTTTTTTATTATCTTGCAGCTCAGGAGATCATAATACTGGATTACTTTGCAGGCTGGTTTTCAGAATTATTTATTCATTTACAGATACTTATAAGCCGTTTACCTCTGAAGGTTTTGAAGCAGCGTGCGAAGTGAAGTGCTCTGAATGTTCTAAAATGTTGTACGGAGTTCAAAGTACTTGCTTTTGAGCATCCCATTATTTGAAAAATAAAGCATTTTTCCCCCCCAAACCCTCAGATATGTGCTGTAAATAGGTATGTAAAATGCTGAATGCAAAATGGTAGCTTTCAGTATGTGTGATGATATAGCGTTCTCCTCCCGCCTCTCCAACCTGTTGGTACTATACGGTATTGGGAGGGATGTAATGGGGCAAAGGCGGTGATAGAAATAGGTAACCAGGCTAGATTCTGACTTGGAAATTGTACAGATTAGTTAATGCTTCCTAACTATGTGCTTTTTTCCCTCTTTTCCCCTCATACCAATCCCCACCCCAACCCCCGCATCTCTCTGGTTCCTTGTAGATGCTGCCAGGGGAATGAATTCCCAAACAAACTTTAGTACCATAACCCCAGTTACACTTGGCGTAGGTGAGTATTCCTGCAAGGCTGCTTAGTGTGTTTTCACAAAACCATGATGTTAACCATTCCAAAAACAGCCACAGGCACTAACTTTTCCCATGAGTATAGACTTCCCACACTTATCTGACAGGTTAGGGACCAGAGCACTGTCGGAAAGTGGAAAAGGCCAAAAAGTGGAACCCATCTACTGTAGGGAACGTGAAGGACTTAACAGAGGTTTGCTTGGGACTGGCCATGCATGTGCACTCCTTGTGCACTCTCAGCTGGCTTGGTGCTTTTTCCCCCCTCTGAGTTCACTTTGCAAGCAGTGCAAGCACAGTCCCAAGCAAGCCTGCATAGGCGAAAAGGAGAGACAGAAGCCCACTGTTTCGATGCTTGCCATACGGACAAGTTCCATTAATTCAGCCTGGGGCTCTGCTCTTTCTGTAGGCAAGACTTGGGACTTCTCGCATGCGTGACCAGTCCCAAGCAAGCCTCCATGGGCAAGAAGGACTGACGAAAGAGTGGACCCCACATCAAATTAATGGAACTTCTCCTTGATTTGGAAGCATCAAAAGAGCAAGTCATCAGATAGCATGGCATTGAAAGGCGGGGGCTTCCTGTAGGCTCCTGGTTGCAGAGTGGGAAGCACTCTGCTTGTTGGAGCATCCAAGGAGGGGCATTTTGAACACGTTTGCCTGTTTTCTTGGAGGAAGGGAACAAGCTCCATTTTGACTAGATTGACAGGTCCAAGATTAACAGGTCAGCAAGTCTAAATAGCAATTCATCTAAGGGATTTTGATAAACTCAGATGTGAAATTCCTGTTCTTGTAACTGAAAAAAATGTTCTCACTATAAGAATCAAGGTGCTGCAGGAATGTAGGTATGGGAGGAAAATTTTCTTTCATCTCCAAAATGTTCACAACTAGAACTCTTAAATGCACTATGGGTTCACATTCCCTTGGTACCTTTGCCACCTCCTTTTCTTTAGATGCTCAACTGAAATGATATACTACACTAGAAATTTGGAGAGGGAAGGAAAATTTCAGTTGGGGGAACAGATTCCTTATTTAGGGGGCAGCCCCCTCATTTTGCTCCACTCTCCCGCAGTTACACCCCTGGGTTGCTATCCCAAATGAAGAACATCAGGTTTGTGTCTGGCATAATGTCCATTCGGACACCATTCCATGGCCAAATCCCAGGACTGAGCATTCTGTCTCTCATGCTGATAGGAAGAGGCACTTGTTCTTGAGGGCTGTAGCTCACCCTTTGCTATTTTGCCTTCACAGGAGGACCAGAAGTAGCTGCTTCTCTCATTTTTGGGACCTTCGTTATCAGCCTCTTCCTCATACTGTGTGTTGCTTCCTTCTTCTACCTCAAACGTGCCAATAAACTTCCAAATCTCTTCTACAGAAGAAGCAAAGGTGTGTTTCTCCTGGCTGTTCTCTTTCTTAATAACTTAAAAACCTAACATAGAATCATAGATTTGGAAGGGGCCTTATAGGCCATTGAGTTCAGCACCCACTCAGTGCAGGAGTTCCAGCTTAGACCATCTCCAACAGGTAGCTGTCTAGCCTCTGTTTGAGGACATCCAGAGAAGGAGACCCAGGATTTTATTTTTTTAAATATTTGTACCCACCTCTTTAGCCAAAAAGGCTCTCAAGTGGCTTCTAGGATAGGTCATACAGCAACCTCTGCAGTCAGCCTTACAATCTGAAATTTAAACAATGAGAAAAAGGGTCAGGGTGGAATTCAGTTCAGTGTTTATAATGTTTTGAGTTTACTGAGTCTTATACTGCTTACAAAGTAAGCCATGAGGACTCTGGAAGACCTTTAGACTTCAAGATGGCCTCTTTTAGCTGTCTCTTTTTTGCAGTCCAGCTCCCATTATTGAAGTTAGACTTTCTTCATATTCACCTGAAAGTTGTCTTTTTGTTCCAGCAGAGCCTGTTCATGTGTTCCAACAAGAAGCCACTCTTAATGCTTACAGGCAGGGCATGAAAGAAAGCAGCAGTCACTCTTGTTTGCCCACAGAGTATGGTCCTCCCAAGTGCATTGTCTCTGGACATGGAGCTGCCACTTAGTAACCATAACAGCTGTCCATAGCTCCCTCTTCCTCAACTTTACCTGTTCTTTTTAAGCCCTTCTAAGCTAGTGACCATTGCCACATCTTGTGGCATTTATTTTATTCTTAGAAAATGTATACACACACAGTCTTTCTCCTAAAACTGGGACTTGAGGCTGTTCTCAAGGTACAGATAAGTGCTAGAATAGAAAAAAGTACAGATAAAATTTTTAAAAAGATAATTAAAACGCACAAAAAAATATAATATTAAAGCATCTAGAATTAGAAATATAGCACCCAAGAGATGTGGGGTGGAAAATCTTCCATGAAAATTTTTTGAAAACAGACTTTTGTGAACATTCTCCAACGTTATATTTTCCTGTGGAATGTTTTCTACACAAGGTGTGTGTGCATGCATGTGCATGCTTCCATAATTACCTGGCCTTTTGTACTCCAGTGAGTCGTGTTAGATATGAATATGAAGTTCTAGCAGTGGATGTGAAATTCTAGCAGTGACAAATCCTTGTATTCAGAGGAATAGACTAACAAAAGAACACAGTGCTAAGTGTCTTTCCATTTCACAAAACCTCTTGCTTCTCAATAAGTCCAGGATACCAGTAGTCAAGACAAAATATGATAAGTTGCCTGTGCCCACAGGCTCACGTACACGCTGTAATGAAACAGAAAGTTCAACTAGTTCTGTTGAAACGGTTTTAACTCACCTTGAAATGCAACTGATCACTAGTGCAGAGAGTGGGTATGTGAAGCTGAAGGTACTGCAGTTATATTTCAGCAAAAGAAAGGTAAGCTGTTGATATAAAATATATCAGGTACATCTCTGTCTAGGTTGATGTTGTGTGCCTGCAGGTCATTTCTGTCTTCAGGAAATGCACATCCAGCACAAAACAGTTTTCTGTTAAATATGTGGGACAGAATGGGACCACTATAGCCACTAATACTTTCCCTTTTTTCATCCTCACTCCTTTAGGGTCTGTTGTACAGTCTGCTGAATCAGTAAGTATTAAAATCATATTTCCAATAAACAGGAGTAGAGCTGGGTGCCACCTTCACTTGGCTCATTTTGGGATCAGAACTTTTCAGAATGCACAAATGTGTTCTTAAATTTGACAAAATGAATTTAAATTTCAAAATTTGAATACAAGGAAACCCAAAGTTGACAGATTTGCCTTTCTGTGCAAAAGGCTTTGAATGCCTAGCACTTGAAATTGTATTTATTCATATTTGTAGTGCTGAATTAGAGTTGTCACCTTCTTTTTCCTTGGAAGGGGTTCCTCATCTTGAAAAGCTACATGGCAGAAAGGTAGAACATGATCCTGCTGGGAACAGCTGCACTTTTTGAAATTGGCCAGTGCAAGTAGTTGAGAATTTCTTTTGGTTCTCTGGTGATAAGAATGTTCCAAAATTCTCAGACTTCATGGTAAACTTGATGAAAAGAATTTGAGATTTAAGCAAGATGTAGGTGAAGGCAAAGCTGACATCCATTCATCCCTAAACAGCGATACCTGTTGGAATAGCATGGCTCAGGTTTCAGATCCTGTAAAAGTTTTCCAAGAATCTGGAAAAAAGCATGATGTTTGTTTCTGTGTTCTCTCAAGAGTTGTACCACCCCAGAGAGAAGGTGGCAGAACTGTGTTTTGCATTTCAAGAATCTCTGAAACATGTTTTTTTGGCGGAAGCGGGTATTCAAATACAGTTGGCCCTCCCCATTTGTGGGTTTAACTTTCAGAGATTTGAGTATTTGGAAGTTTCTCCAACCCCTGCCCTTCATCTCAAGTGCTTCTTTTCTGGGAGAACCTTCCCTCTTGGCGGCTCTGGTCGGGCTGTGCAGCCTTTCAAAAACCCACCTCCAGTCCTCCTCCTCCTCTTCCGCCATTAGCAGCTGCCTGACCAGCTAAGGGTGGCTCCCACCCTGATTTCTCAGCACCACAAGCCCTCTCACAGTGTCCGCCCCCCATACAAACACATAAGGAAGGAGATGGGCAAAAAAGAGGAAGTATAGGATCACCATGCAGGTGCACCTCTTCACCTCTTCTTTCCCTGAACATTCTCCCCACCATCCCTTGGCCCCGTTCCCACAGACACACACACACACATTTTGATATTTGCAGGTTTTCCACTTGTGAGGGTCTTGCACCTCTAACCCCAGCAAATGTGGAGGGCTCACTGTAATGCAACTGCCCTGGAGAATCCAGGAGGGGATTGGTGGATGGTTCCTGTACCATCTCGGTTGTTTTTCCTCTTGCATTTTGAATCGGCTCTCAGTTACACTGAGAATTTGAAGAAATGTTCATCTCACCTTAGCATGAAGCTTCCTGTGACAGTACGTTGAGAAACCCTAATCTTCTTCCTGTCTTTATAGGCATCAATGTTATCTCCTCCTTCATCAGGTAAGAATCTTTTTTTGGGTGCTGCCTTCGTACTAAGCTCTTTATTATCCTGTTATCAAATAATGCCCTCAGGTTTTTCTTTTTCAAAAAAAAAAAAGCTAGAAAAGGTGTTTTTAAAGCAAATATATATAACTAGCTTCCCCTATGGAGCATGGTCTTTTGGTTTTTCTTGTTTAAAAAAAAAATCCCCCAAAATTGAAGCACACTCTCTGAATAATAAGCCCACCTCCAAAACCCCCTGGAACCTAACAGTATTAACAATACCAATCAGGCCTATCTCTGGTCATAAATAGAACGTTATATTGCCTTGTAAAAAGGTTCTCCTCTCTATCCATTTTTTTTAAACAGCATATTTGGCACTTAAAGAGGCATGCTTTAAAAAATAGATGGATCTCAGGTAGTGAGAGATCTTTATAGGTGCTTGAAAAAGAAAATTACCAAGCTGGGCTTGGTGTGGAATGTTAGTGGCTCACGCTGTCTTAGGAGATTCCCAGGCGCCTCATAGATGGGCTCGGTGAATTAAAAATGTGCTGCTCTACCTGGAATGGATGATGGCCAGAATGCAGAAATTACAAGGGGGTGGCATGAGTTCTTTTTAAAAAACTGGTATTAGATGTAAGAAATACGGGAATCTGACGGTCGATCTTGCTCTCTATAGAAGTGTTGCTGTCAAATCGAAACATTTCTTTTTCTGACAAGAAGCATCTGTGTGTTTTGAGAGGCTGAGGTTCTTCACCCACAAACTGTGGGGCTCCTTATGTTCTTCCTACCCTCTTTTCACCCATTTTTTTCTTTGATATGATCAGCTGGCATCAAGAGAGAAGAATTTTAAAAGGTCACAAAGTTTTTGCTACAGGTCCCAGGTTTCACTGGCCAGGCTGATTAGGATATTCTGGGAGCTGTAATCCAAAACAAGAAGTGTATCTAGCAGTGAAGTACAGAGCAAGATATGGGAGAGTCATCTTTTTTCTTGCCATGGCCTAGTTTTCACTCAGATGGTCATCTTGTGTCTGGGCTATACTGCTTCAAATGGGGACTAAACATGGCTGAGTTTTCCTTTCTGCAGAAAAGTCTTGATAACTAGAAACCAAGTGCCAGGGAGAAGAGTGCCAGAGTAGTCATCTAGGTATGGGTGGTGGTGGTGGTGGTGGCACTGAGTGGAGAATGCTTCATTTATTTTGAACCCTCACTTGCATTCTTTCCAGCCTAGATTCTAAATGACCATCTCAGTGAGAACTAGACGGTTCTTCTAGGACAGAGTGGGTAACTGTGGCCCTTCAGGAGATTTTAGACAGCACCTCTCATAATCCTCACTATTGGCAACATTGGCTTGGGGAGAGAGCAGTTCTAGGCGAAGAATATGTGAAGGCACGCAGTTCTCTTCTCCTGGGTATTAGAGAACTACTTGTCTACAAGGACTCTTATGTAACTTCCTACTACAAAGTTCTTTTTTCTTCCCTCTCACCGAGCCCCAGTGATCCATACCACCAAATCCCTGTTCTCTGACATACAGAGAAGCAGAAGTGGTTTGCATATATCTGGAGCTTTTCGTTCTGCAGCTGCAATCCCATATGGCTCAGTATAGCATAGTGCATGTGTCAACCTACCTTGCACTCAACTGTATACCATTGCCCACTTACTGAAAAGCCTCTGAAGGCTTTCCCCCCATCCATTCTCTGCTTCAGGGGGAGTGGGCAGAGTTGAAGAAGTGCTGGCTGCATCCCTGTATTCCATCGCATAATGATGATATCAGCACTATGGTCCTTGGCAGGGAGGAATCTCAGCGCTGCTCTGATTGTTTTGCATCTGGCTATGAGGACATAGCCAGACACTTCTGTGACCCTAACTGCTAGCTACAAAAGAAATAGGGAATCACTTTGTGGGGCAGCTTCGGGGGCTTTCAAGTAAGTTTGGGGTTGGGGGAATCCGGTGCTCCAGAGGGAAGAAAGGAACAGCAGCCCCTGTAGCAGCCAAAGAAGAATATCCACACACGTAAGGGAAATTTCCACATGTGGATGTTCCTAACAGGCTGTCAGCCTGCAAATGCCAAGTGAGTAAACCAAGTTTAGGTGGGGAAGAACTCTTCTAGTTACAACCCATTTGGTTTAAGAGAAGAGACCTTCCTTATTGTCAGTGTGAAGAGGCTGCACTTGCTGAACAATTTTTTACACCTCTGAGAACTGCACAGGCCATTTTTTTACTTTGCCATGCTGACTGGGGATTGTGGGAATGGTGGTTCCAAAATCTACTTCTGGAAGGCTGCCGTTACCAACGAATTGCAGAAATTAGTTTCCTCTGCTTTTCCCAAAAGCAGGTGGTGGTAACAAGCATCTCTTCTGCTTGCAGTCCGGAAACCCCGCTACGTCAGAAGGGAGAGATCACTCATGACCTCCAGTACCAGCGCAACTCTTTCTGCAGAGACCAGAGTCAGCAATGTGTAACCGACTGTGTGGAACCCAAGGATCTGTAAATACTGGCACAGCCAACCAAGCATGCCCTCCTTCTCCAGCAAAATGGCAGGCAAAGGGCAGAAGTAGCCAGCTGGTAGGGGAAAGGGGCTGGTAGGTCTGGAGCCAGCAGGCTTGTGCCAACAAGCAAGGAACAAAGAAATGTGAACCTGGAGTTTAGCTTTAGAAGAGAGACAGTTTTGTTAACTGCTCTCAGGCAGCAGGCTGCCGAGTCTCTCTCCCCCCCCCCCCCCGTCCTTCCTGAATTATAGCAGTTTGCTAAAAGACTTGGCTCCCCTTGGGACACTGCAAATTCCGTGTGTGATATTTCTTCACCATCACCACCATCTTTGGTTCTGGCTGTTGCAACGGAGGACTCATTGCAGCCAAGGAGCCACAGAAGTGAGCCACTTGACAAAGAGGTGGGCTGCTACTCAGTGCCCGCCGCTTGACGTTAACACAAAAGTGCCATGTTTTTGATCCTGGTGGGAAGCTTTTGGCATCTCCTAGTACAAATATTTTACGACATGCCTTCTGGAGGCATACTTCTCAGAGATGGGCTAAAGTTTTAGCCAGCGATTAAGTCTTGCAGTCTCTCTTTCCTTTGCTTTTCAGTGGGTTGTGAATAAGGCCATAAGCTCCCTGCAGCTGTTGCCATCGCTAAGCTGGTAAAGAGTGGGTTTGCTTCCTTCTTCCTCTGTGTGAGTTGAGAGTTCCTCTTCCTCTGTGAGGGAAAACTGGGCTTCTTAAGCCAGGCAGATGGAGCTCCCCTACATCTGGGCAGCTCCACCAATTTTCAACAGGAGTGCTTACAAAACCTGTGGCATTAAGCAGCTAGCACTAGTCAGAGAGTGTGCTAAAAGTTTGTGAGCAAGAAGTCAGGCCTGCCAAGAATCAGCACACCTCCTAGCAGCTGCCACTCCCCAGATGTGAATTTGAGAAATGTTACACTGATTGGTTCATTTTTCCCTCTCTCCTTTGCATTCATTTGCTACTCCCCAAATAGTTGCTCTGTGTCTTTCAGACAAGGCCTGGTGCCTTTTTAGGACCTGGCAGTTTCAGAGATCCAAATTCAAAATCCGAGGATGTCTTTTCTTTCCAATAAACTCCTCCCTCTTACTGCTCGACCCACATCCTCCACAGATTTCATATTCTTCTCTTTCTTTCAAAGGGTCATCCCTACCCATCCAAAGAGGATACAGGACACAGGCAAGACGATTCAAAGATGTTTAAATTTGCTTGTGTTTCCTTTTCCTTTTTAGCAGGGCGGGGCATCTCAGTTTTTAATGACTCAAAATCTAACTTTAAATTCTTTTTGAATGCCTCCTTTCTGAGCCAGGAGTGTTCTTTTTATTAGAAAAGTTATATTTATAAGATAGTAAAATAGTATGAACACAAGGCAGGGTAGCGCAGGGGTGACAGTAGCTCCTCTCTTGAGTGTAGGCACTCCATGCTAAATGTAGAAACCTAGCGTTAAAGCAGAGAGTCTCCATGTATTGACCCTCAAGAAAACCTTTCCAAAAGTTGGGAGCCTTTCACCAATGACAAACCATTCACTTAGGAATGAGAACTACTCAGCCCTGTGATTTCTTGTCACTAGAGATGGATGAAGGACATTTGCTTTGTTTTGTATAGGTTTTTCTCACTCCCTGTCCCCAGTTGGACAGATCCAGTTCCATGTAGATGGAAATGTGACTGGGAAGAGGCCAGCAGAGGTTCTGAACTTCATTTTCTCCCCTCTAAGTTGGTCAAGATACTATGCAACGATGCCATGCAGTCTCCTTATAAACTAAAGCCAATACTTCCCTTCTCTGTGTATTTGTGGCTTATTTTAGATTGCAGGGTTTCTCCCGTTCTAGTTTAACCATGACAAAAGCCTTTCTTTTTCCACTACACTATCCAGTGCCCTGCCTTGAACCTAAAACATACACCTATAACTTCTTACAGATTGTGGAAGATGAGTGTTCTTGTTTCATACCCTAAAATGAAAGACTCGATACTTTTATTTTAGTGAGTATTCTGCTGCACAATTCAACACAGGGCAAACTGTTTTTACCCCCAGTGTAGTGTGGGAAGTTTGGAGACATCCCATGTCGGGTTGTTTGGTTTGATCACCGGATAGATGCAGCTGCATCATCTTCTTAGCTTTTCTCCAGCGTTGTGTCAAATGCAAAATGTGTGTATTTGTGTAAATCTTATTTTTCCACTCTGTCCCTTCACCTTCTCCTCCCCTCCTTTACTGGCTTTAATAAAAGCAGTTCAAATCCCACCTGAGGTACGTTTCATTCTAAAAGTGAAGTGACTTGGTGTATTAATGCATTTGGGGTTATACTTGATCATTATGGGGGGAATTAAGAGCTAAGAGTTCTTATTCTTGATTCATTTCTGCAGTCATTTCTGTAGAAAAGGGGGAATTCCCTGGTGTGTAAAATACACATCCATGAACAGAAGCACCCCAGTGGTTCCTTAGCAAGAGGGAGAAGTCAGTTAGGCAGAGACTTTGGTGAGCTTCAGCTGTGTAGGGGCAAGTGTCGGAGATCAGAAGGTCTCCTTTAATCCCCCCCCCAGTCAGTCTCTGCATATTGCATGTATACAGTGGTTTATGGTTCCATAGTAGGAGCTGACAGTTGTTGCTCTTGTTATTTGCCATCAAGTGGACTTCATTTTACAGCATCTTACAGATGAAGGGAATGCTGTGGACATAGCATATCTTGATTTCAGTAAGGTCTTTGACAAAGTTCCCCATGACATTCTTGCAAAGAAGCAAAGACATGCGGGCTGGACAGGGTTACTGTCAGGTGGATTTGTAGTTGGTTGACCAACCGAACCCAAAGGGTGCTCACCAATGGCTGCTTTTCATCCTTGAGAGAAGTGACTAGTGGGGTGCCATGGAGTTCTGTCCTGGGCCCAGTGCTATTCAATATCTTCATCAGTGACTTGGATGAAGGAATAGAGGGCATGCTGATCAAATTTGCAGATGATACCAAATTGGGAGGGGTTGCTAATATGCCAGAGGGTGACCAACATTGTGATGGGTCTGGAAGCCATGCCCTGTGAGGAGTGGCTTAGGCAGCTGGGGGTGTTTAGTCTGCAGAAGAGAAGATTAAGAGGGGACATGATAGCCCTGTTTAAATATTTGAAGGGATGTCATGTCAAGGAGGGAGCGGGCTTGTTTTCCACTGCTCCAGAGACTAGGACAAGGAGCAATGGATTCAAGCTGCAGGAAAGGAGATTCCACCTGACCCTCAGGAATAACTTCCTGATAGTCAGAGCTGTCCAGCAGTGGAATATGCTGCCGCGAAGTATGATGGAGTCTCCTTTCTTCTTTGGAGGTTTTTAAACAGAGGCTGGATGGCCATCTGTCGGGAGTGCTTTGATGTGGGTTCCTGCATGGCAGGGGGTTGGACTCGATGGCCCCTGTGGTCTCTTCCAACTCTGTGATTTTATGAATTCATCAGCTGGCCTGGTCAGGTCTTACAGATTCACAGCTTTGGCCCCCTTGATTATCTTTCCCTGGTGGTGGGACTGCAAGTTCCAGCGAGGTGGGTGGCTATGCTGATGGTAGTATTGCTGATCGTTGGTGCTATGTCCGTCGAGTCCTTGTGACTTATGGTGGCCCTAAGGCGAACTGAGTTTTCTAGGGGCTGAGTGTGTTTGAAACTCTCAAGGTCACCTTGTGGGTTTCCATGACTGAGTGGGGAATCAAACCCTGGTCTCCAGGATCATAGTCCAAAGCTCAAACCACTACATCACACTGGCTGTCATTCCAAATCAGACACACTTTTGCTGTGGAGCCAGATTAAGTGTTCCAAACAGCTACTGGGTGTGTAGTTTTTGTGTGGGTGTGGGGGAGGTAGCACTGTTGAAAGATCTCTTAAAGACAATGACAGTGGCACTTTATCTAGCTCTGGAGGAGGTAGTACTGCACAGTAGGAGGCAATGGTAAGCCACTCCAGTATGCCTTTTCCCTTGAAAACCTATGATGGGACCCAACTGTAACCTTTGGAGTAAAACTTACCCTCCTGTCCTCTAGAGGGAGCCAGTTCACTGCTGTTTGCTCCCCTGAAACCGCCTGGCTGCCATTCGTTTCCAGAATTGAAAGGAAAGATGTATTCTTGGGAATTCCAGGATTTCAAGTGTGCGGTGGAATTGACACTTCGCTGACTCCCTGCTCTCGTTCCAAAAGGAAAATGAAAAGTCTGTCATAATAATTCTAAGTTCCTTAATAAAATATTCACAGCAGTGTTGTGAAAGTTGAATGAACCGACCAAGGGGAAAAAAAAATCTGACACAGCTAAGAAGCTTGATTTATACAGTGGTTAAATAAAACCAATTACTGTTTGGAGCTTTTGAACTGCCAAAGGTAGCAGGAGCTGGTGCAGGGAAGAAGGGAACAGAAAATACCCTATTTACCCTTGTTTCTTGTTCTGTTTTATAAATCTCCTTTTTTTTTCTCCTCCACCCACCTGGGGAAGATCTTGTTTGTTGTCAAGATGAGGCTGAAAGCTTGGGTGCCCTCTGTGAAAGGAAGCGCTAAACAGCGTTGTCAAAGCCGGAGGTGCTAGTCCCAGCATTCGAAGCAAAGTGACATTGAAAAATATGTATATATTGAAGGGAGGGGGAAAGTGGGTGTGGGAAGAAGGAACTTGCAGGCAAATTTGTCAGTTAAGCAGCCTCTGACCAAAAAATGTAATGACCTTCGTCAAGATGACAGGCGCAAAATCCCAGCCTTTTGGCATCTGCTTGAAAGAACAGGAGTCAAACAGGCAGGGAATGACAGAGGTGATGAGGCCTGTGGCATAGGATTCTGCACACCTGAAAGAAGTTGTCTTGTTTCTTGGGGCTAGGGGGGAGCCGTGACAAGGCTGGCAATGAGCATGCAGCGCCTCCAAAAATAGAGAATGCGACTCGTGAAATTACTGTAAAACAATAAGTTGTAAAAACTGCTGTGCGTGCTGCAAGGCTGATGCCCAATTAGGCTCCCTTCAAAAAAATGTTTTTTTCCCTGCCTGCATTCTGACACTCGGTTAAAGCAGAGCGGGAAAGGAAAACAACAGTGCGCACATCAAATAACCAAGCAGAGCAGCACAGCTTTGCGGCGGGAGTTCTCGCCAGCCTGTGCAAAGCGACCAGAGAACAAAAGGATACAGCGCTTGCTGAAAGGGGAAACAGCCTTTAACAAGGGACAAGATGTCTCACCTGAGGATTTCAGTTGAAATGCAGACTGGCATTTTCACAAAATATGTGCAAAGCTGCCTAGCTAGAAAGCCAAGCCACTGCCCAGTATTGACAGACCATGCCTCTGCAAGGTTTAGGCTGGCACAAGGTGCTGTATGTGCTCATGTGTAAGTCAGCCTCATGTATAAATCAAGGGCGGGTTTGGGGGCCAAAATTATGGATTTTGATATGACCCATGGATAAATCAAGGGGTCATTCTGCAAAGAGGGGAAAACAACAGCACTGGCACAAGGAGCCAGCCACCCCTGGCTGCTGTTGTTGCCACTACCATTTTCCCATCCAGGCATTCAAAATGGCCTTTCACGACTCAGAGAAGAGGATGGCTCCTCTTCTGATAAAAGTGCAGGTACAGTATTAGAACTATCCCCTTCTTTGAGAAGAGTGCAAAAAGGCAGCGATGTATTTAAGTCTTTTACTCCAAGCCTCAAGTCTCAAGTCAAGTCTCAAGTCCTTAAAGATACTTTCAAGTCAAGTCTGGGAGCCAACTTTATACCCCATCCTATACTCCAGAATTTATGGACAGAGTCGAATGAACTCAGTTTTAAAAATTTAAGTGGAGTCGGCACTCCACATTTGCGATTTTGCCATCTGCAGTTTCAGAAGTGGGGAATAGGATCCTTCTTACTCCCCATTACTGAAGCTTCAAAAGCTTTAGAAGGAAGGATCCTTCCTCCTCAAGCCCATTGCCTAACACATTTGCTTTTCCCCTCTGAGAAATGCACCCTGCACTCTGGGGGCAAGTCTTGCCTTCTGCTCTTAGGACAAGTTTAGTAAACTCTTCCTATATGCAGCGGGGACAGGCTGCTGAGCAGCCCTCAAGCCTGCCTCAAACCCATTGCCTAAACCATTTGCTGTTCCCTTCTGAGAAATGTACCCACACTTTGGGCTTGAGACAAAACATCATGTGACCAGTAGGCAAAAAGAGATGGAAGCATTGTTCAAAATCGGTAAGGTTCCTGGATGAATGTGTTATGTTACTGAACTGAGGGCAGCAAGTCAGTCACTAAAAATATACAAGTCTCAAGACAAGTCAGTGCGTCATTTATTGCTGAGTTGAGTCTGAGTCAAGTCATTGAAGTGACTGAAGTCCGACTTGAGTCTGAGTCAATTGACTCAAGTCTACGACACTGCTGTAAGGCAAGAGCTTAGTCCATCCCAGAAGAACCTAAAGGAAACACCATGCCCTTTACTCTTTCCATTTTCACACCCAGGCATTCAAAAGAGGGCGGAAGTGGTGCTGCAGCAGCAAACGTAGAGAGGATCGGGGCTTCTTTTAGGCTCTCCCAAGAAAGATTAAGTTCTCATCTTTCACCACTCTTCTCAGAGAAGAGGATGGTTCCTTTTTAAAAAATAAGTGTTAAGGTACAATATTTACATTGACCCGGGGGATAAGACAACCCAGGTATTTTGGGTCATCCTTTAACTGAAATTTCTAGACTTACACATGAGTATATAAGTAACTTAAGCAGTTCAGAGAGGGAGAAATTTCCTGCCCGTAGGACCCTCTTGGAGGGGAGGCTGCATCAACTCCCAAAAATGCCAGTGGTGGGGGCATAGAAGTGGTTACAGAAGAATACTTCTATTTTTGAAAAAAAATTGTTTGAAAATGCTAAACAATATGTGTTTGGGGAGGTATTGCATCCTATTTAAAAGGAGAATTGCTGCTCCCAGCATCCGCCCTCCTTCCTTTTTACTGGAGATGCTGAATTTTGTGTCAGAGTCCTCCTCTGCTCTGCAGCTCAGCTGTGATGTGTCCTTGAAACCACTAAGTGTGTGTGTACACTCCACAATTATAGCAGTTTGATACCACTCCTACTGCCATGGTTCCAAGATTTTTCAGTTTCATGAGGTATTTAGAGCTCTGGTACCTCACTAAACTACAAATCCATGATACACAGTTAAAAGTCAACAAATAGTTCATTACAGTATTATGGAACTCTTCCATGGGAAGAGTTCAAAATTCTATAACACTATAATGAATTACTTCCTGAATTTTATCAGTGTATTATGGCAAAATTACAATAAATGTCTTGCTTGTGCTGTAGCTCTCATCATCTCCATAGCCAATGGGCATGAATGCTGGGAGCTGCAGTAGAACATCAGGAAGGCCAAGAATTCCATAGGTAAGTGGCCACTTGTGGGAGCAAAAATGGTTTTCCAGCCTTACTGAAATGCAAGGGATTTTTTTTTTACCTAAGGTTTTTAAAAACACATTTTTAAAGTACGATTACAAAAGGAAAGAAGAAACAGAAGAAAATGAAAACAGGAGAAAGAGGATACATACGGTTCAGAGAAGCTAAGCATACTTATTAATACAAGTGAACCTTATTTCTAAAAATGCATTTTCTTGAAACCATCCTATGAGTATAAGTCCATACACAGCTGAAGCAGTAAGGACTTCTGACTGCTGAACAACGGGTGGTGAATGTTTATCTGCCCAACCAAGGAGAAAAAAAGAGGGCGAACTTCTTTGTTAGTTTTGGTCTCAAAGGAAGCAACAAGCTCTTTGAGTAATTTTCATCCTACTACAAGAGATTCTGTGAAAACTGCAGTTTTCAAAGACTATTTACTGTTCAGGATGTATTCAGTGCAAAATTCACACATAATATTCTTAAGCAGAAAAAAGCATATTATGCTCCGGAAGCAGCCATTTTCAATGCAGAAAGTAGTAACTCTGCATAGAATTATTATCGTCTCTGCAAAGAATGCTGTTTCCTATGGAAAAAAAAAATGCTGCAGTTGTAGACTTATTCGGGCATTCTTATTTTGCACAGAAAATAGCATTTTCAGTGCAGAAAGTAATATTTCTGCATAGAAATATTCTTTCCTGTACAAACAATGCTGTTGTCTAAGCAAAAAGAAAGCTCTTTTTTCTGTGTAAAATAGCCATGTGCGAATTTTGCATAGGATGAGTCTCAAACCACGAAAATTCTAATTAGTCCAGCAGGATTTCCTGTCACTTGGAAAACATGTTTTTCGACAATTTTTTGATATCTTCAAAAACTAGAGTATAGTTCTTCTGCAACAGCCAGCATGGTGTAGTGCTTTGAGTGTTGGCCAGGGTTTGATCTTGGCCATGCAACCCACTGGATGATCTTGGGAGAGTCACACACTCTCAGCCCCAGAAAACCCCATGATAGGGTCACCATAAGTCAGGAACAACATGAAGACACATAACAACAAGAAAAGTCAATAGCTTTGGGATAAGATGAGAGTTCACCCTTAGGTAGACCTATAAGATAGCATTTTGCTCAAATTGAGATCAGAAAGGCAACTCCATAAGGTCCCTCTGAACAAGTCTTGCTTCAAGCAGCACATAATACTCTGCCCTTGAAAGATTGAAGGCAAAGGGACGTTCCCCTGGCCAATCTTGCAAAGCAGGGGACAGATGAAGTAGCCATAAACTCCAGCCATCTTTATTTGGGGATTTAAGACTCTCCGGGCTCCGTGATGTTTTCTGGCTTGCAAACTAATCACAAATGACTTGGCAGCAACCACCAGCCAACAGCTGTCCTGGGAAGATTTTGTCTTCAAGTTCTCCCACTTAATGTTGACCTTAGATTTTGGATCTGGAGAAGTTTTCCTGGTGCTTTCCGAGCAATGGGGCTGGGGAATTTCAGAGCTGTGGCTGAATTTTGCAGCTTCTTCCTGTTCCCAATGGTCAAGGTCAAGAGGAAGCAGTCTTGGAAGGGAATCAACAACATGCATGAAGCAAAGCAGGAAGTATTTGTTAGGACAAATCTAGAGATGATCTTTGCTTTGAGGAAGCTAAAGGTACCGGATTTGCAGATATTTGCTCTGGAAAAGGTGAGTATCAACTGATAACCCTCCAACTGCCCCAATTTGGCAGGGATAGTCTTAATAAATCCCACTTTTTCAGCTGCTTTTGACATGTCCCAGTTTTTCTCTACTCCTGCTTCTTTCTTCCATTGTTGTCAACTTATTTTAATGGCTGCAAACTGTGTTCAGCATGCAAAAGTAGTTTACATTCAGCAGGGGAGAGAGGCCAGGTGGGTGAAAAATCTCATCTTTCCCTGTGAGCTCAGGCAAAAGCAAACTGCTGCAACCTCTCCTAACATATGCATTCTTCCTTATTAAGAACTTTTGCCATCTTGACGACACTCTGATGTTGCTCGGCCACACATGTCCTGGTTTTCATCTGTGAAATGTTGGAGAATATGGGAACTTAATGCATCAGTGGCTGATCCTGAATCGATGAGAGGCTGGAAAGACATGAAAACAAGATGATTACCCTATTTGCTGGTGTATAAGACTCACTTTTCCCCCCTGAAGAATACTGTTTGAAAATGGGGTGCATCTTATACACCCATATATCTTGTACACCGGCAAATAGTATTTTCCAGCATATAAATGGGGTGTGTCTTATATGCTGCTGAGTCTTATATGCCGGCAAATATTGTAATTTGCCTTCTCTTCCTCTCCGCAATTTATAACAGAGAAAAGTCTCTAGTGCATTGGTCTAAACTGGCCTGTGAAGGCTCAGAATGTGTCCCAAAGAGGCTCCCCTCGCCCACTACAAGTGAACATGCATTTTGGGAGTAGTCCTATAATTAACTGGGAATAAGACCCACTGAACATAGTGAGACTTGCTGCTGAGCTAAACATATGCAGGATGGTGCCAGGGACGGAGCCGGCACAATAGCTGCAGAGGGGGTGTGGGGGAATTTCCCCCCCTAAAAAGAATTCTGCACCTCCCATTAATTTTCCCTTCATCCCCAAATTTCTATCATTGTACTCTAAAGAAAAGGGGCAGACGAAGAGACCAAGGGATTGTAAAGACTTTGAATCAAGACTTCTAGGCGTCAATGATTTTCACTCTCTACAATGCTAGAAATTTGAAGTCTGAAGGAAAATTTCATTCAGGCAGATTTTTATTTGCGTAGGCAATGCCCTCAACTCCCTACCTATAACTCCACTCGTGGATTTGCTGTTACAGTGCAGACCTGTACACATCAGCTTCCATGTAATCATTTACTGAGAATTAATATTAAATCAGTGAAAACTGGAAGTTGCCACTGTCAACCAGGGATGAAAAGAATATTTTTAAAAATCATAGAAAAGCCTTTTATTTTATTTCATTTCATTTCATTTCATTTTATTTTATTTTATTTTTTGAGTACTGAGAAACCCCAATAAGAACTGTAGACCAATGAGAACTTTTGCACTTTAGGATTATTTTGTGCAAAATTTGCACATGGTTGTTTTGCATAGAAAACAGCATTTTCAGTGCAGGAAACTGCTGTTTTCTGTGCAGAACAGAATGTTATTGTGTAGAAAATGCAGAAAATGACGTTTCCTTATGCAGAAAATTCTGCAACTGGGGAACTCCACACAAAATTTGCATGTGATTGATTTGCACTGGAAATATTATCTCTGCAGGAAACAGCTTTTTATGCACAGAGAACAATATTTCTGCACCAAAATAATATTCTCTTTTCAGAAAATGCTGTTCCTGAGCAGACAATGCTGTTTGCTGTGCAAATCAACCTTGTGCAAATTTTGTGCAGATTAAGTCCCAAATTGTGTATAGTCTTTGAAAAGTGGTGTGGTTTTTGCAGTCTTCCTTGCAAGGGAAAGAAACTAGCTAAATTTGCTTGCTGCAAGAAGAAATTTAGTGATGATTTACATCCCTGCTGTCATCATCCATATTATATAACCAGCATTCTTTTTGTGAACAAATCATATGGTCAGAACCTGCTCCTTGAATGTCTCATGCATCATTCAACAGCAGTCCTCTCCATTTTGCAACCTCTTGGCTCACAAAATGGCAAAATGATTACAGAAGTGGAATCTCCTACTAATGGAGGTTGAGCAAACACAAGAAGCCATGGGAGAATCCACAGGATCCCTTGAGGGCAAAACCCAAACTGGAAATCCCAAACTGTACGCAAACTGCAAACCCCGGAATTCCATAGGATGCTGAAAGGGGAATAATAGCACTATAACAGTCTAGTGCAGAAATGCCCTGAGTTTGCTATTAGTATCTGGGCTACTGATTTGAGCCTGCCACACTAAACACACTTCCCTGGGAGTAAATCTTGTCCAGCTGAGGGGGAATTACTAACTGAGGAGGAATTACTTCTGTAGAGTCCTACCTCAGGTTGCATTTAAGTTGGTTGCACTGAGCACCCTTTTAAATAAGCAGGACTTAAGTCATGAGAATTTTTTTGACACTGATCCCAGCGGGATCTAAGTGTAATTAACTTTGTTTCACTCACACACACACACACACACACACATACACACACAGTGTTCTGTTCCAATTGGTTATTTGCTGTGTTTTACTCTCCCAATCTGTTATAAAGTGATTTGTTTTGAATTCACCATTCGTATATGCCATTTCTCAGTTCATCTCACTGCAATTCTGACTTGCGTTTTAATTTGCTTTTACTCAGTGCGAAGCCCAGGTTTTATTGTTAGGTGGATGAGTTAAAAGTTTTTTAAAAATCAGACTTGGGGGCAATATCATGTCAAAATGCAGGTGAGGGAATGCTCATAATGGAATCTTCCTCTGTGGAAAGAGATTCCCCTGCAAAGAGAAGTCTAACCTTTCAAGGAGGTGGGTTCTGGACTGGCCTAGTTGCCCCTGAGATGCTAGTTTTTTTAGGTGCAGAGGTGTATCTTCTTTTTTCATTCTCTTGGAAGCATTTATTTCTGCATTTTTGAAGTGGGCCCACGTGGTTTTAGGTTTACTGTCAGCTAAGGAAACTCTCTCTGAGAACAGCTGGTTCCAGCCAAGTAGGCAAAGCTGTACTGTACACAATCTGGATTTTCTTTCCTTTGCTGTTTAACAACTACACGATGTATTTGATAACAGTTAACTTGGTGACGCCCATGTTTTGAAGTGAGCATACGGCAAGAAGGTGCTGACGTGCCAAGTCTGCTTCCATGTTAGGCAATAAAAATAGGTCTATTTGCATGCGTGGCCCAACTCCGGAAATGAGGCTTAATGTTTACTAGCAAAGATCAGAGCACCATTTGGGCTCAGGCAAGGAAGACAACGCCATAGAAATGTCAAATGCAGAGCATTTGTCTTTGCTGAAGATACAAATGATGGCCATTTCTGCACTAGACTCTTACAGTGCGATTATTCCACTTTCAACATCCTATAGAATCCTGGGGTTTGCAGTTTCGGGAGAGGCCGACAGGATTCCATAGGATGTTGAAAGTGGAATAATCACGTTATAAGAGTCTAGTGTGGAAATGGCCGATGCCAGAATGTTGAGCAATTAAGCACGTGGAACTTCAGAATTCACTGGACACAGTTACATCGAGGGATATAGATCAAGGCTGGAATGTATAGTTTTAGAGTAGAACATGAATGGAGGAGGGATTTTTTTTCCCATGTTATTTCCCCTTCTAGAAGGAATCTTGTATGGAAATTATGTCATTGTAAGTTGACTTACATATGCAGGAATTACAATAGGGCCGGTTTCACACTATGCTGTTATAGTACTATTATTCCACTTTCAACCTCCTATGGAATCCTGGGGTTTGCAGTTTCGGGAGAGGCCTTTAGAATTCTCAGCCAGAGAGCTCTTGAGCCTGGCCGGTCACTATGGAGATGAGGCCTAGCAGCAAGGAGGAGGGCAGTGTATTCCCACAGGAACCCAACCTCTGTATGTTAATAACTCTGAATACAGATTGGATTGGGGAATATGGGGAAAAGTTACAGGTACTGGATAAGACAGTTTGGGGAATTAGAGACACAGGATCTCAAATCTTTCTAACAGGCATTACCTATGAGAAAATAAAATCCCAGGCGATGCCAGGTACATACGTTAATTTGGTATAAAACAGATTCCAGCTTCCTAGTTTTTCCTTTCCCATTCTGAAACCAGATTTGAAACCCAGGGGAACATTGACCATTTCCACACTAGACTGTTACAGCACTATTATTTCACTTTCAACATCCTATGGAATCCTGGGGTTTGCAGTTTCGGGAAGGGCCAAAACTGCAAACCCCAGGATTCCATAGGATATTGAAAGTGGAATAATAGTGCTATAGCAGTCTAGTGCGGAAATGACCATGGACAGAGTGCATCCCGTAAAACAATAAAAGAGGCAGATTGGGAGTGTGAGATATGGGGTAAGTTCTCAAAGCTTGTAATGGTACACAGCGTACTGCACGTCTCAGTTGCAAAGAAACATGCTCGAGGGATTGCACTACATTTAATAACACCAACAATTTCTTTGTCTGTGCTCCTGGCATGGCTCTGTGTAACCTAATAAGCGCATGGAGAATAATTGCCCAACATCTTGTTTGATATGATGACACAGCACACCGTTTGGGAAAAAAAGGGTTGGCCTGTAGAGGCAGCCGCGCATAAAGGATTCTCAGTTTCCCACAGTACTGATGGGTCTGGAGCTTGTTTGTATTCGAAACATCTTGTGGGAATGGTTTTATTGTTCAGTTTGTATTCCACAGGAGGTTGAAAGTGGAATAATAGCACTATAACAGCGTAGTGCAGAAATGGACCTACTTCAGTACCGGCGACAGGATGGCATCTTCTGCAACACCTGCGGGGCCACACCAGTTTCACCAAAAACGATAGGCCAGGAGGTGGTTGTTGCTGCTACCACCCCACAGAATCTGCCCCCCGAAGCACTTGCCTTCCTCCGTCTCATGTTAGAGCCCATCTTGTTTGTTGATAAGTGGTAAGTTCTTTTCCATCCTCTTTGAGAACATTTCTTGTTACATGGTTAACACCAACTCACAGGGTTCTCTTGGCAAGAATTATTCAGAAATAGTTTGCCTTTGCCTTCCTCTGAGGCTGAGAGAATGTGACTTGCCCAAGGTCACCCACTGGGTTTCTATGGCCAAGAAGGGATTTGAACCCTGACTGCCTAAAGTCCTAGTCCAAAACCACAACTACTGTAGCACATTGATTCACATGTTTCGACATCTGACAGTACGGAAGACTTTGCCCAAGGTCACCCAGGGGCTTTCCACAGCTGAGCAGTATTTAGAACCCTGGTTTTGCAGAGTCCTAGTCCAGCCCTAAAACCATTCCAGGGATGTCAAACTCAATTTCATCTTAGGCCGCATCAGCATTATGGTTGCTCTGAAAGGGCTGGTTGTATCTGCAAGATACTGTAAGAAATCTGTAAGATTACTGCTCCCCCCTTCCCCATGCCTCTTTCTGCCCCCCTGCCCCTCTCTGTACCTGGTGAGCCCAATCCACACATTACGGGCCCCCAGCTGCCACTATTCTGAAGAGGGGCCCAGCAGGCAGCACTCACAATCTACTTCTACTTCTGACTGCTCCTCTGTCCAACTCTTGCAAGCCACATGGAGTGTTGTCATGATAACCCATGGCAATGCTCTGACAGTGAGACTTGGACAGAGGAGCAGTCAGAAGTAGAAGTAGATCGCGAGTGCTGCCTGCTGGGCCCCTCTTCAGAATACCAGCAGCCAGGGGCCCGCAATGCGGGGACCGGGCTCGCCAGCTGGGGAGGTGCTGCAGCTGCAGGAGCGGTGTGAGGGCCACATGAAATAGCCTGGTGGGTCAGATTTGGCCCACGGGCCTTGTGTTTGACACATATGCATTACTCCATGCTGGCTCTCCTGAATAAAGCAAGATTTTTCCATGGAAGTTTTCTTCTGAGGCTGAGAGAGTGTGATTTGCCCAGGGTCACCCAGTGAGTTTCCATGGCTGAGGGGGTATTAGAACCCTGGTCTCCCAGAGTGTACATTCAGTGACGATGATTTATATGACGACAATGATGATGATGATGATTTACGATCTCAATAGATGTTGGCAAGATGTCAGAAGAAGTGCCCATCTTTAACCTCATTTGCCCTGTTAACAGCCACCTCCCCCTCGTAATGTGTTTTTACAAATCCCATAAAAGATTATTATCGTCTGTGCTGAGGTCACTGCTTGGGAAGTCTGTATGTGAAGCAGAGCACGCGGCAGAAGGAAAACCCATGTGAAGGCTTTCGAAGAATAGACTACGCAAACCACCTCAGGCTTCTCTGGTTATGACCTGGGACACTTGATTGCATCTCCAGTTCTTCCTGGAACTTAACGTCAAATTCCTAAGACACTAAGAGTTTAAATGAGGAGAGCAGAAGTAGCTGTACAAACTCCAATATCTATAGGCATGTGCTCTTTATATATCAGAACAAAGTGCAGATTACATTGCCTTAAAATCAAATCTCCTCCCTTCCAGCCATTCCCTCCCTGCAGAGTTTGAAAAGTTACTTATAACTCCCCGAATCCTGTTTCTAAAATGGGCTTTTCTGTTTTAATACAGGCTTAGTGGAGAGCAAAATAATAATTACACATCAAGCCATTCCCATCCAAGGCTTCTGGTCCATATGGCAGTCAGCAGCTTCCAAAAACCCTTAAAAGGTTCAGAACATTGGAGAGCTCCTAGGTTAAAACCCAAAGTGAATTCACCACCCCACTGACACAGGAATCCCCACCACTAATGCTGCTAGGGATGTTTTTTTCAGCACGGGGAGGCAGGAGAGAGGTGCAATCCCTCCAAGCTCCAGAAAAGGGGAAAAATAGTGTCCAGACATTGCCCACCACTGTCTTTGTTATTGGGGGAAAAGGACATCAGTTCCAAGTAAGCGTCATATTCCTGCTTCAGGAGACGAATGTGTATCATGCATTTCTGCATCTTTGTAGCTATGACTCTTAACGCCCAAAAGCCACATTGTAAGCAGGGCAGAATTCCCAACACCACATTTTCTGTGTTGTTAGATGCATCCAACTATTTTCAATAGCTGGATATGCTGCAATCGGTATATGCAGAGACTTTTGGGGTCCTTGGGAAGTTGCTGCATTTTGACATCTTTGTGGGACATCCAGCTACAGCAGGGGTGGGCAAAGGGCAGCCCAGGAGTTGCATGGCCATTCTTGTGATTCCCCTGAGCATCCCCAGCTCAAAAAATTGAAATATTCTCACACTCCTCATAGAGAATGTGGGGTGCATTTTCAATCATTTTCAAGTTTAGGCCCCAGGAAACAGGAAGTGAATAAGAAATGGCTTCTTCCTATTGTTTAAAAAAGGTCTCTCCTGCACCTAAAAACCCAAGGGCCTATGAATGCTATGAAAATACTCCTCATGCACCCTAAAGGGTTTTTGGGAGCCAGAATTTGAGGTTTTGGCATGGGGTGAGGCCCTCCAAGATCTCCTGGAGGGCTGACCCCCCCCCCAGCCTCTCACATTTGCCCACCACAAGCCACAGGAAAATAGCTGCTTGTGTCACCAGTGATCACCCTGCTCTCTGACGACACAGAAATAGCCAAATAGATCTGCACTCGTTACAAGGTCATCATGTGGCTAGAACAGAATTTCTCAAGCACGATAAAAGTGAATTGCGATGGTCTATATTCTGCTTACACCATTGCAATTCTCCAGTAGAAAGCCCACTTATGTTTAATTCATAATGCATTATTTACAAAGTATTTTATTTATAATGCAAGATTATCTAAAGCGTCCTTGCCATTTCTAGAGATTCAGGAGAGTCTCTTCCCCATCGTAGCATCCTACTCACCATGCTCTTTTTCTGACATACAGAATCATAGAATCCAAGAGTCGGAGGAGACCCCAGGGGTCATCCAGTCCAATCCCCTGCAATGCAGGAACCCACATCAAAGCACTCCTGACAGATGATCATCCAGCCTCTGCTTAAAAACCTCCAAAGAAGGCAGCTGCCACTGAGGCAGCAGATTCCACTGCCGAACAGCTCTGACCCTCAGGAAGGTCTTCCTGAGGTTTAGGTGGAATCTCCTTTCCTGCAGTTTGAATCCATTGCTCCCTGTCCTAATCTCTGGAGCCGCAGAAAACAAGCCCACTCTCTCCTCGACATGACATTCCTTCAAATATTATTTTAAGCATGGCTATCATGTCCCCTCTTAGCCTTCTCTTCTGCAGACTAAACATCCCCAGCTCCCTAAGGCGTTCTTGATAGGGCTTCATGGCTTCCAGACCCTTCACCATTTTGGTCACCCTCCTCTGGACACGCTCCAGCTTGTCGATATCCTTCTTGAATTGAGGTGCCCAGAACTGGACACAGTATTCCAAATGAGGCCTAACCAATGCAGAATAGAGTGGTACCATTACCTCCCTTGATCTAGACACCATACACCTATTAATGCAATGAGGAATCATGTTGGCTTTCTTGACTGCTGCATCACACTGCTGACTTATGTTCAGCTTGTGATCTACCCAGACTCCTAGATCACTTTCACACATACTGTTATCCAGCCATGTGTCCCCCATCCTATATTTGTGCATTCTATTTTTTCTGCCTAAGTGCAGGACTTTACATTTCTCTCTGTTGAACTTCATTTTGTTAGCCCAGCTCTCCTATCTGTCAAGGTCATTTTGAATTCTGATCCTGTCCTCTGGGGTATTAGCAACCCCTTCCAATTTGGTGTCATCTACAAATTTGATCAGCATGCCCTCCACTCCTTCATCCAAGTCATTGATGAAGATTTTGAATAGCAGGCATGAGCACTGATGTTTACATAGCCATAATGGCACTCCTGATGCCACACAGGGAAGTGTCAGACTCAAGGGAACTCCCAAAGTTTGCAGAAGTATAAAAATCTTTGGGATGGGCAATCCTAGCGGGGAGAACCAAAAATAACCCAGTGGGATCTAGACATGCTCAGGAAAAACAGGATTAGAAAGTACTCATGCAGGAAGATGGAATGGAGCATCATAGAAAAGGCCATGGCTGGCTGGCTGGGACATTAAATATTAAATATTAACATCTACAGCTACATTTTGCTGTAGATCATATACCTGGTGTGACCTTTCTCTTGGTCTGAGCTCTTTAGTTTTCTTTATGTTTATCCCAGAAGGTTTTTTTTTAATCTCTGTGTTTTCTTTAAACTTCCGAATTTTCACGATCACCTTCTACACAAAAATGCACTTTAATCCGCTGCCTGTTTTTACTAATTCTTCACAACAGATACCACTTTGAAGAAAGGGCTAGTAAAACATCAAACAGAT
This sequence comes from Cyclura pinguis, assembly GCA_030412105.1. Lineage (NCBI taxonomy): Eukaryota > Metazoa > Chordata > Lepidosauria > Squamata > Iguanidae > Cyclura > Cyclura pinguis. The sequence goes on from CM059612.1 coordinate 11,373,986, forward strand.
TGTGATGTATCTTTTGGCCGTAGATAAATAATGAGTCTACTGAGAAGGGGAAATTTGAACTCAGTGCTTTGGCCCTTGCAAGAACCCATGTGCCATATCTATGGCGCACCAACCCCAGCGGTGTCGCTCTGTGACATTTCCCTCTCCTTGCTGAGTTCTGAAGGCTGTATCAATGGCTCCGCCGTCCTTTTTTGGCTCTGCTGCTCTCTTGAACTCTGCCACCAAGAATGTTTCCTCATATATCTATTTCCCCATAGCGGCAATTTCTATATGGAGCGGCGCTTATCTATAAAGCGACCAGACAAAGCGGCTTTCCCTTATCGCATCCCGTTCTTAGCAAACTCCGGTCCTCCCTGAGCAGCTGAGGGGAAATTAATGTCTCCAACGCTAACTGCTCTTCCTCACAAAAGAAACAGCCATTGCCTTCATGGGACTTGAACTGAATGAGATGCAATATTGCTTTTTCCCTACTTCTCCTCACTCGCTTCTCCAAGGTGAAAAGAAAAAAGGGATGAAACAGAAGCGAGATTGAAAACAGGAAGACTGTGTTTTTTTAGAGTCCGTCTAAGGCCTCCCTTAGCCTGTTGCTCTGTTTCCAAATGTGGCTAGGATGCAGGTAGAGTAACCCATTCTCTTAGGTCCTTATCACACTACACTATTATAGCACTATTATTCCACTTCAATTAAATCCGGGGTTTGTAGTTTGGGGAGGCACAGGAGCTCTCTGGTTGAGCATTCTAAATGCTTCTTCCTAAACTTTTAAAAATTTGGACAGCATATTTTCCTGTCAAATCTGTTCTGGTAGGTCATTCCACAGTCTAGGGGTGGCCAACAAGAAGGTCCTCTGGGCAACCATTGCCAGTCTAGTCCTGGCTGGCTTAAGTAAATGGCCCCCAGAGGACCTGAGTGTATGGAGTGGATTTTACAGGGGAAGACAAACCCACATGATTCGAAGCATCATTGTAAATGGCTATAAATGCACATTGGAGGGTTCAAAAAGTAAATTAGCATAGAGTTTTAACCTTTTATCCCCATAGTGACACCATCGGTTTTTGAGCGTTCAACTATGACTCTGGAGATTGGGGTTGAAATCAATGCTCAGCCATCGAAACCCATTGGATGACCTTGGCCAAGTCACACACTCTCAAGCTCAGAGGGGGACAAAGGCAAAGCCCCTCTGAACAAATCTTACCAAGACAAGCCCATGACCTCAGGTTCGTCCTGGGGTCACCATAAGTCAGAAACGACTTCAAAGCACACAACAACAAACATGGAGAGGGTTGCATTGCCAACTTGCCGTGTGAACATTTGGCTGACAATAAGCCCTAATAAAAGTGGTGGGACCAATTTCTAAGCGACTTGTGCACGTGATGAATAAAGAAGGCTTTCCAAGTTAGGGTAAAGTATTCAGCCCATGCATCTCTGGGTCTTTCTGGCTCATAGAATCATAGAATCCTAGAGTTGGAAGAGACCCCAGGGGCCATCCTGTCCAACCCCCTTCTGCCATCCAGGAACCCACGTCAAAGCCTTCCTGACAAATGGCCATCCAGCCTCTGCTTAAAAACCTCCAGAGAAGGAGATTCCACCACACTCCGTTGAGGCAGCAGATTCCACCACTGGACAGCTCTGACCGTTAGGAAGTTCTTCCTGAGGTTTAGGTGGAATCTGCTTTCCTGCAGTTTGAATCCATTGCTCCTTGTCCTGGTCTCTGGAGCAGCAGAAAACAAGCCCACTCCCTCCTCGACATGACATCCCTTCAAATATTTAAACAGGGCTATCATGTCCCCTCTTAACCTTCTCTTCTGCGGACTAAACATCCCCAGCTCCCTTAGCCACTCCTCATAGGGCATGGCTTCCAGACCCTTCAACATTTTGGTCGCCTTCCTTTGGACATGCTCCAGCTTGTCAATATCCTTCTTGAATTGAGGTGCCCAGAACTGGACACAGTATTCCAGATGAGGTCTAACCAATGCAGAATAGAGTGGTACCGCCTATTACCTCCCTTGATCTTGACATCATACTCCAGCAGCAGGCCATAGGAGTGCAGGGGATCACTGGATCTCTAATGGAATGACATTCTACATGATGCCACCACTGAGAAAGCCCTGCCGGGTGTAACAGCCCTATAACCCAAACTATTCCACAATATCAGAAACAGAAGAAAGTGTCTTCTGTTGGAAGAGCCACCAGTTCAAACTTGATTTAAAAAACAGAGAAGCCTAAGGAAAGCAGGAGTTGTGAGTACAAAGTTACCCATCATCAGCTTGTATTTGGACTACAGATTTACTTGACTACAGATTGAGCATTGCGTACACAGGCCATGTGGTTTTCCCTCCCTAGTGGCTGTTAAAATTGGAGCTACACCCAAAGGGCAAACAGAAGCTCCATTGTTAACTACTATCTCTTGGCAACCATTCATAAAATATTTTTTTTTTTAAAAAGTAGCTACCATTATAATTCCAGATCCTCCAGAAGTAGATAGTTGCCTATAGTTGCAGTTGCAGCACCATTTTGCTTTCTCTAAATTAACTCGGCATTAAAATAACTCAAAGTAACTCAAAGTTAGTTACTTGGAAAGAACCTTCTCAACGTTTTTCATTCAGTAGCACAAGGCATCATGTGAGACATTACTTCACCCATGTGATATCCCTTATAACTATAAAAGTAACTAAAAAGTAAAAAAGTAAAAAGAGTGAAGTTATCTCTTGTTAATTCAAGTTACACCTTACAAGCAACTGTGTCTTTGTAATTCAGAACTAACTAACTACAACTGTTTATAACTAGTTACTTCTAAGCACTAACATAGCTTTAAAATGAAAACAGAAAGACAGATCAGCTAGTTACGTGATGGGATCATGTTATTAATGATAAAGTTACTGAGTAAAAGTCTTGCTAAACAGATCTGAAAAAGAACTGGCATTTTTAAAGGAACTTCTTTCTGAAAAAAAAAAACAAAAGCGCAAAATTATTTGTAGCCAACACATTTCCTCTCTTATAATCTTTTCCTCTCCCACTTTGGTACTTCATTACCCAATATAATCCGTCAGTTATTGCCTCTCATATTTTTCTCTTTAATAATGTTATTTATTCATGATGCTTTGGTGCTTGATATATTCATCATATTTATTGTCTTATTAATGTTTTATCATCTTCCCTGACTGATTAACATATTAAGAGATCTTATTAAGGGCTCTATTTTAATTCTCATAAGATGGCTGGCATATTTTTGTTTTGATTGTTAAACTTTTAATGACTTTTTTTTTAAAGAAACAACACGAAAATCAATTCTGGATGTAATGTTGTTCAATAAAATAACTTTATTCGCGTTTTTCTTTTTAAAAGAAAACACCTCTGTGTTAGTTGTGTGGTTGTGTGCCTTCAAGTTGTTTCTGACTTATGTCGACTCTCAGGCGAACCTATCACTGGGTTTTCTGGGGCTGAGAATGTGTGACTCTCTCAAGGTCACCCAGTGGGTTTCCATGATCAAGCAGGGAATTGAACTGCAGTCTCAAGATCATAGTCTAACACTCAAACCACTACAACACACTTATTTTTCACCCCAAGAGGCAACAACAGTGAGAGGCCACAAATGACCGCCTGTCCTGCTTGTGAGCTTCCCAGAGATATACAACTGGACCTGTGACAAACAAGGTGCTGGGTGATGGTCATGAGAATGACCTGTGGGGCCTGAAGGCTGCATGTGGTTCCAGGCCCATTTTATTTATTTATTTTTTTAAGGGGGGGGGGGATTGGCCCCAAATATCCCGTAGGAGACATGGCAGATATTTGACCATGTTTTTGGAACCCATTTTGAGCCCAAAGGAGGCTCTTTTTCTAACAGGAAGTGAACCAGTTTCTATTCTGCTTCTGACTAAATATCTGAACGGATGTCACGTAGTAGATGGAGCAAGCTCGTTTTCTGCTGTCCCAGAGGCTAGGACATGGAGCAATGGATTCCAACTACAGGAAAAGACATTCCATCTAAACATTTAGAAGAACTTCCTGACAGTCAGAGCTTTCGGCAGTGGAATGCGCTGCCTCAGAGTGTGATGGAGTCTCCTTCTTTGGAGGTTTTTTAAACAGAGGTTGGATGGCCATTTGTTGTGTTTTGATTATGTGTTTCTGCCATGACAGAATGGGGTTAGACTGGATGGCCCCTGTGCATAGAGCTTCCAGCTCTATGATTCTATAACTTTCTGTTGATAAAAAAGACTGTCCTGGACATAAAACTGCCCTGGGGGACCCAAAACATAGTAAAATTGTCTCCACATGCTCTAGAGGGTGTTTGGGAAAGTTCTGGGGCAAAAAATTGAATTTTTGGCAGTGGATGGGGCCCTCTGAGATCTCCTGAAGGTCCAATGTAACTTCCTAATCTCTGACATTGACCAATCCGATATAGGCTGTTGATCTCATCCAGCACGCTGCACATTTCTTAGGTTCCCATGACTTAAGGCATTGCTTCTTGACCTTTGGTTCTTCCAGTGTTTTGGACATCACTTCCCAAAAGTCCCACTCAGCATGGTCTAAAGTGAAGGATTTGGGGAGTTAAAGTCCAAAATGGCTGGGAGAATAATTCCAGTTTCTGCCATCTTGGTTCAGAGACATGACTCCCCTTCCAATGGATAAATTCCTTCACTGTTTTTTTTTTTTTAAATGTCACGTTTCTTCTTCCTCCCCTTTTTCTTGGTAACCTGCAAACCAGTTTATAGCTCTCCCTCCAGGAACTGGGCTCTTACAGATACTTGCTTATACTTGTAGAAAGCAAAGATATACAGTTTACTTGAGGCAAGGAGAGTGTTTGCTAACCAGAGAGAGATAAGAGCCTTCTTTTCTAAATGGCCCCTTGTCAAGTTTAAACTGGATTTTGATGGGCTGTTTTCCTTTTAAAGCACCGGTTTCCAACAATAAACAAAACCACAAAAACCTGTGTGCTGGTGCAGTTCAGTCATGTTCCATCTGGAACGGAGAGTCTTAAACTGCAATAAGAGGAAAGAAGGGTAACTGTCCAAAAGGCCACTGAGGTTGGGAAGCCAGCCAAAATGAAGCTCCCAGGAAATTCTTTTATGAGCAAAAGTTAAGTCATAGTGTGTATTTGTGCTATGGAGTTACTGCACTTAGATACTACTTTAATTGCCTTGGCTTCACTCTGGGATCTGTTGCATGGGGAGGTATGTGGAACTGTCTGCTTTGGAGAGCTCTAAGTCCTTCAGTGCAGCATAGAATTCTAAGTACCTCGCGAAACTACAGATCCCAAAATTTGACAGTCAAAGTACCAAACTCCTATGACTCTCTATAGCTCACAGTGATCCCTGAAGAGGCCAAAAGGCAGAATGGATCCACAGTCAAGGCAATTACCTTTGTTGAAATCAGAAGTCTGGAACAGTTACATTTTTCACAACACCCTTCAGAACTGTTGTGTCGTTGAGCTCTTCTTTCTGTCAAGGCTTTTCTTCTCATAACCAACCAAAATCCCCCTTCTGACCCATCTTTGCTCTTTTCTGTGTAAACATCCCTCTGTGATGGCCACCCTCCCTCTTTTTTCTCTAGCCTAAGCACAGCCAGTGCTGTGGACCAGGGAGCATCTGAGCGTGCTAAGTGTTGCAAGGGGCTTTTGTAGCACTTTGAAAGAAAGAAGCATAAGTTTTTTGGAGACTTAAGTCGGCTTCATCAGATGAACGGAGTGAAGTGCCTGGGAGCAGGATGTATGCATGAATGGCAAGAGAAATGCAAAAATTGTGGGTGTGGTGTTCAGTTAACAAGTTCAGTTTTAACAATGGTTGTTGGGGGACAAAGGCAGGAGGAAATATGTTGCCTAAAGCCAAAGTGAATAGCTAACCATATGAATGGTGGAGGGAGTTATTGGAATTAGGGTGATGCTGGCTGGGAACCAGAAAGGAGATGTGATAAACTGGCCAAGGGAGACCTTATGAGGCTGGGGTGTTAACTAGTGCTATAATATACATGGTGTGCCAGGAACCACTGTCTTCCGCACTAGACGGAATAGCACCGCAATAGTGCTATTATTCCCCTTTCAACCTCCTATGGAATCCTGGGCTTTGCAGTTTAGACAGATGCAATTTGAATTCTCAGCCAGAGAGTTCTTTGGCTTCAGTAAACTACAAACCCCAGAATCCCCCCAAGGATGTTGAAAGTGGAATAATATCACTAGAACAGCATAGGGCGGAAATGGCCTAAGTTCAACCCACTGTTGATGGACTGGAATTTGTGGATATATTCCAGTTCTGCTGTTCCTTTTCCCTATTTTCCTTTGTAGAGTTTATTTTTTTCTCCCAAGGGCCGCTGTTCTAAGGTCCAAGATGGAATGGCCAGGAAGATTCAAGTGTTCTGTAACTGGTTTTTGAACATTCCCATTCCTAATGTCTGATTTATATCTGTTAATGTCCACTAACCAAATTTTAATAGCTCATGTTCTTTCTGTCTGAAGGAATATGCAGATTTAGGCTTTCCACCCACACCCCAGAACTAGGCTGAACAAAATGCTCAACCATTTCCATTGACAAAGTTCAGCCAGGACACTGCTTCTTGGGACAGGGAGGGTCATGATGTATCTGCCTTCCATGTACCTGTGGAGGAGGATGAGTCTCTTAGAAAAAAGAGGCAACAACCCTACTTTAGACATGGCTGGATACACAGTGTTCCAAAACCAGACTTTTTAAGAATAAGGTGTAATGGTTTGAGCACTGGACTACAACTCTGGAGACAGGGTTTGGATCCCCTCTCGGGCATGGAAACCCACTGGGTGACCTTGGGTAAGTCACACCAGTCGCGTAGGGATAGGGGGGTGAAGGGGGCCCAGGCAGCAATTCTTTTTGGGGCGTCCCAGCTCATAGCCCCGCCCCTGCATGCCATTGCCACACCTCCATGCAGTGTGGCCACAGCCTCACGCACCGTGGCCACGGCCCCACACACCATATCCCCGCCTCTCCACGCACAATAGCCCTGCCCCTATGCCATAGCCTCGCCCTGCCCAACCCCCTCCACGCACTCCAAGCCCCGTCACTGAGTCACACTCTCTCAGCCTCAGAGAAAGGCAAAAGCAAACTGCCGCTGAACATATCTTGCCGAGAAAACCTCACAATAGGGTCCCCATAAGTTGGAAACAAATTAAAAGTACACAGCATCAGAAACAACAGACTCAAAAGTCCTCAGTGAATTTGTGAGTTTTGTTTTCCCTCACATTCAAATAGTTTTATTCCCAGCTTCTTCTGTTGAATTTACGAATTAATCTGTGGATACCAAAACATTCATTTGGGGAGGACGTGAGAAAGACCCTTCTCAGTGGCTGCTCCCACTTTGTGGAATCACTTCTTGCAGGAGGTTCAGTTGGATCCCTCTCTGCTCTCTTTCCACCAGCTGTCAAAATCTCTTTTATTTAGGTAAAATGTTGGGGCACAGCTTTTTTCTTTTTAATTATACTTTAAATGCATTTTAAACTGTTTCAGCTTTGCATTTTTCCAAGACTTGTTTGTTTCATAGTTTTTTATCTGAAGCTTGTTTTAATTGGATGCAAGCCAATGAATGATAAGAGAAGATGATAAATAGATGATTGATCAATTGATTGATTGATCTATTCAGACCTCAGAACCGCCACACATGGCAAGTCCTAATACCTTCCTTTTTCCTCTTTAGTTCCTCTCAAAATGGTGACAGAAAGTGAAGTCACATCACTTCCTGTCACCATTTTGGGAGGAACTGCAGAGGGAAATAGAAGTATTTGGGAATAGTACAGGATTCTATTTTTAGGGGTAGGGGGGTTTAAATATGTCTTCAAGTGTTTGCTGGAGCTTTCAGTGTTAATTGGGGGGCAAAAATGGTCTGAAAATAAAATTGTTTTTTTTTTAAATAAAATGAGGAGTATTGAGGGCTTCAGGAGCCACAAAAATGGTATCCGGGGCCACATGTGGCCTGCAGGCCAAATATACCCACCACTGCCATACGTCCTGGAAGTGCCATCTTTGGGATTTTGAAACAACCAATTGTGGATGACTGGTTGACTCTCAGGTCTCTTACCTTTACCAAACAGTGGCTCCCAAATGACTCTCGCTGACTCACTGGCACTCATTAAAAGAGACCGAGGCTGCCAATTGCTCCAGGTCTTGTTGTGTTGATCGCACGGACTTGTGTGGCCTGCAAACTGGCTCCCTGGTCCACATTCCCACCATACCTCTGGAAAATGATCAATGGGAGTTCTCTCTCCCACAGTTCATGTCACGTTCCTGCTTTGCTCATAGGACAACCCTCTCTGGCCCTGTAGAGAAATGGCTAGTGGCTGCCATGTCAGTGGGACAGTGAAGCCACCCCAGGTTTTAACCTGAACTGTAAAGGAGCTATCCAGGGTTTAAAAGCTAGTGGGGAGGAATAGAATTCAGTACCTTGGAGAGCTCCTTTAAAGGTTTTCAGGGTGGATTCATCGCCACATTGATCTGGAAGCCACCAGTTGCTCGTGGTCAAATCTAGATGCTGTAGAAGTACACACAACATACCAGTGTTGAGGAATCTTGGGCAAGAAAGTATAGCTTCTCCACACTTGGATGCCAAAAAGTGGGGGAGAGTATTCATCAGGCAAAACTCTGGCATCTCAAGAGAAAGATTGTTCCTGAGCAGGTGCTAAGTATATTTTTCTTTGCTCCTAAAGACTTACAAAATGTATGTGGAATGATCGGCAGAGTTCCAGCAAAAACACACAAGAAGCAGTCTTGGGTTGAGCATACTTGACTGCCCAAGATTTTAATGCTTTGATCTGATTTTGTTCATTGCTTCAGCCAGCCGTGCCCACTCTCAGGGTACTCTTAGGTCATGGAATCATAGAGTTGGAAGAGACTACAATGACAATTGGGTCCAGCCCCATTCTGCCATGCGGGAACGCACACACTCAAAGCGACCCCAGCAAATGGCCGTCTAGCCTCCGTTTAAAAACTTCCAAAGAAGGGGATTCCCCCACAGTCCACTGAGGCAGCAGATTCCGCTGCTGAATGGCTCTTAGGTGTAGGTGGCATCTCTTTTCCTGTAGTCTGACTCCATTGCTCCATTTCCTAGTCTCTGGAGCAGCAGAAAATGAACTTGCTTCATCTTCAACATGACATTCCTTCAAATATTTAAGCATGGCTATCACATCACTGCTAAACATAGGCTAAACATACCTAGCTCCCTAAACCTTTCCTCATAGGGCATGGTATCTGGACCCTTCACCATTTTGATGACCCTCCTCTGGACATGTTCCAGCTTATCAATATCCTTCTTGAATTGTGGTGCCCAGAACTGTACACAGTATTCCAGCTGAGGTCGAACCACTCCACTCCATTTCTCCCTTCTTCTATTATTTCTCTCATTCTCTTCTGTAACATAACTTGTAAAAGGTCCTTTTTTGGCACACAGAATCCCCCAGCCAGCATGGCCAGTCCATCTCGCTATAGCCATAGAGGCTGGAGGATTTGTGGACCTATGTGGCAAAAAAGTAACTTTTCCAAACACTGTTCATGCCACATCTGCACTTCGCACACTCAGAACCCAACAGGAACAGTGGTACGTTTTGAGGTCTCATCATGGCAATGCCCATAATCACACCTCCAGCCCTGAAGGTCCCATACTAGATGTTAGGTGCTAAAGCCTGTCTCCTAAACAGGTCCAGCACTTTGGCTATCTCGTTTAATGTTCAGACTAAAACACAGAGCAGAGTCACCAGTCACTGACATGGGAACCAGCAGCTGATTGTTCTCAGGCAGCTTCTTAAGCTGTGTTTGCAATATAGCTCTGAGACTGTGTGCCTGCTTTGCAAAGCTCATAGGTTCAATTCTTGGCATCTCCAGATTTTAAAAGAGTGCAGGGAGCAGGTAATGGGAAGGACTCTTTTCACTGCCTGAGATCCCAGAGAGTTGCTGCCAGTTTGGGTAGCCGATCCTGGACTGAATGGCCCAATGGTCTGACATGGAGCAGCTTAGGGGGCTGGGTATTTTTAGTCTGCAGAAGAGAAGGTTAAAAGGGGACATGGTAGCTGTGTTTAAATATTTGAAGAGACGTCATGTCGAGGAGGGAGTGGGCTTGTTTTCTGCTACTCCAGAGACTAGGACAAGGAGCAATGGATTCAAACTGCAGGAAAAGAGATTCCACCTGAACCCCAGGAAGAATTTCCTGACGGTCAGAGCTGCCTGGCAGTGGAATCTGCTGGCTGGGAGTGTGGTGGAGTCTCCTTCTTTGGAGGTTTTTAAGGAGAGGCTGGATGGCCATCTGTCGGGAGTGCTCTGATGTGGGTTCCTGCATGGCAGAAGGGGGTTGGAATGGATGGCCCCTGGTGTCTCTTCTGACTCTAGGATTCTATGATTCTATGACTCAGTCTATAGACTCTTCCTCTGTTCTCTCAGCCTCGGTCATTGCCTCCTGACCAGTAGCTGTGTGGGAAGAGGACCTGATGTTAATCCCAGGAGAATGGTTGCTATTCCTGAAATTGGGAAACGGAGCCATGAGTCAGAGAGTCACCTGGCTCTGGGCAGGATGGCATGCCTCCTCTTGTGCCTTGGAGCTCATTTGTAATAGTTACATAATCGTCTCAGTGCTTTTCTGACTGACGGTGGCAGGAAACGCTGGATGATCACAGAGGAGGGAAAGGAAAGGAGCAGCATCTCAACATGCTTAACGTGAGCTCAAATTACCCAAGGCTGGCGGCGTACGGCTGCGATGAGTGAGCACAACCAACTGCAGAAGCCCTGACTCAGCCTTTTGAGCACCCAGCTGTGCAAGCTGGAAGAGGAGAAGGAGGGAAGACACACTTCAAAACACAAATCATCTCACTCCCTCGTTGGCTGGAGGTTTCCATGTCAACGGAGCACTGAACTGGGTTCTGGGTTTTAGTCTGAACTTTAAAGAGGTTATCCAAAGGGCTGAACCTTTACCTCCAAATGATCTGCCTCCTAACCTATATTAAGGCCATTTCCGCACTACACTGTTCTAGTGCTATTATTCCATTTTCAACATCCTGTGGAATTCTGGGGTTTGTAGTTTCCTGACGCCAAAGAGGTCTCTGGCTGAGAATTCTAAAAACCCCTCCCTAAACTGCAAACCCCATGATTCCATAGGATGTTGAAAGTGGAATCATAGCACTATAACAATGTAGTGCAGAAATGGCCTAAGTCTCTGTTTTAGCGAAAAGACAGTGTATAAATAAATAAATGGTATTTATTAGAAATGATTCCTTCTCTTTCATAGTCCATCAGGTTTACCAACCCGATTTCCGGACCATCAATGATTCAGATTCTGTCTAAGAATCAGGGAGATGTTGCCAGATAATGTGACAAGTTCCACGCAGTGTCACTTTTGGTAATTGCCTTATTGTGATCCTATCTATGGTGGTCAGACAGTTTGGAATTGTTCCCAGTATATGGTTGTTGTTAAAAGCTGGAGCAGATCCGTCTCCCCACTGACATGGAGGCCACTGCCCGCTACCCTTTTCCTTTGTCTACACCTCCCAAGCAATTACTCATCTCATTATTAATTAGTTAAGTGATTGCATTTATACCTCACCTTCTTTCCAGTGAGCTCAAGGCAGTGTCTAAGGCTTTCCTCCTTCTAGGGTCATAGAATGCTAGAATCAAGAACTGTAAGAGACCCCAAGGGTCATCCAGTCTCACCCCATTTTGCCACAGAGGAAGAGACCTTAAAAGCAAGCTCTCCCCTTCATCACTTGAACCTCTAGCCTGCGGGGAACATAGAGCAATTTCTCCATTTGAGCTGCTAGTCATCCCACCCTGCCAGAACCAGCCCTGGAACCTCTTGTGAGCATTGCTCTGATGAAGGAACTTAAAATCTATCACTTTCACCCCAGAAAGATTACAAAAAATAACGAAAAATGGGAATTCAAATTGTTGGAAGTGTGATGAAAAGACGGGGTCTTTTTTCCATATGTGGTGGACATGTAAGATAGCAAAAAATTTTTTGAAGGGGGTACATGACGAAATCCAAAGAATTTGTAAGCTGAATTTTGAAATGAAACCGGAGGTTTATTTGTTAAATATGCTAGGGCAACAAAGGGAAATAAGAAGTCAACAGAAGATATTGTTATATCTAATAACTGTGGCAAGGTTGACATATGTGCAGCACTGGAAAGAAAAGAAACATATTGGTATAGAAGAATGGAAGTTAAAAGTTTTGGATATGATAGAGATGGAAAAGTTAGCATTTTCTTTGAAGAATAAATCTATCCAGAACTTTGAGAAAGAATGGAAAAGACTATTGGATTGGGTAAGGATATAAATGTATGAGAAATCAAAGAAGAAATAAAGTAACTGTTCTTCTCTCTTTAAGATGGAAATTATGTTTGTAATAGAAGGGCAATAAGCAATTTCAACCGGAAGATATAAGCATGGAAGTGGGGGGGGGGATTATTTTCGAGACAAACTTTCGATAAAAATCATGTATGTATGTATGTATGTATGTATGTATGTATGTATGTTTAAAAATCTATCAGTTTCAGTCTTGTTGTGGGGATACAAGGTGACCCAGTGTCATCTTGCACAGCTTTATGTTGTTGATTTGGCACCAAGAGTCCTGATTACTCCTCGGTCATCCCATTTTTCAGCTGCTTTTAAAATGTCTCAGTTTCTCTCTCATCCTCACTTTCTCCTTTTCTCCTCCATTCACGTCAGTTGTTGCAAACTGAGTTCAAAGTGCAAAAGTAATTTTCACTCAAGGAGGAGAGGGGGACAGAGTCTTGCCCTTCCCAGTAGTCTCAAGCCAAACCAAAGAGCTGCAGACTCTCCTAGCTTGTATGTTCTCCTTCATTAATAACTTTGGCCTTTTTGACAACATCCCCATGTGGCTTGGCTATAGGTCTGTTGGTTTTTATTTGTGAAATGTTGGAGGGTATGTGGCTGGGGGAAGGATCATCTGTCATTCTCGGGACCTCCAGCATAAGCGTGGTGAGGAATCTTTATGCGCCACCAAGATTGAATAGGACTTCAGCCCAAGAGGGCCAGATTGGGACCTGAGGGTGGCAGAATGCAGATTTCATTCCGAAGTCTGGAGCTCTGCACCTCTGATCTGTCGTCTGTGTTCTTCCAGATGGTGTTGAACAGGAACTCCAGGTCAGAACAGAAATTAGAGGTGGCTAATGGGAATGTTCAACAACATCTGAAGCACCACATATTGTCCACTCCAAATCCCAGAGGGCAGATCTATCAAAGGTTGACTCTTCTGATTTCTTTATGGAAACTCCATTTTTAGAGGCATTGTGCCTCTAGGAAGAGAGCCTGAATGATGTAGTGGTTTGAGCATTGGACTGTGACCCTGGAGAGCAGGCTTCAATTCTCTGCTCCACCGTGGAAAGATACTGGGTGACCTTGGGCATGTCACACACTCTCAGCCCTAGAAAACCCCATGATAAGTTCACCTTAGGGTCGCCATAAGTCGGAAATGACTTGAAGGCACACAAGAAGAAGAAAAAGAAGGAGGAAGAGGAGGAGGAGAGCAACGACAACCACCACTGACAACAACCACCTCCAGGAAACAACAACACAGCCTGCTTTACATGCATCAAGTCCCAGACTCAATTCCAGCATCTCTCATAGGGCAAGGAAAGCCTAGTGAGATGCTGCCAGTGAGGGTCCACCATGCAGGGATGGATGGACCAATGATTGGACCTGGCACAAAGCAGTTTCACCTTTCCCTGGAACTGCCTTCTGCACATTCTCAGAATAAACTGCTTAATATATTTTTCCAAAGCAGCAGTGTGGGAAAGGATGGTGCTAAACAGGGAGTCAACAGGAAACGTGATGCAGCCATGACAAGACTGAAGGAGGTAGGACATTGACAACTGTGGCCAAGATCCTACATCAGAGTTTAGGTCTGTCGACGTTATTTCACCTCCTTTTCCTCTTCCCCCAGCAGCTGCTCCCAGTCAGATGCAGGGAGAGAATTCAGACCGTGAAGAAGCAGTCAGATTCAGAGGGGGCAGGGAGAAACAAGGGTGCATTCACAGATGGGGTGCGTGCTCCTTTTCCTTCCCCCTCAGATCCTAGACCAGCCACAGTTTCCTCATCTGAATTGCCTTCTTGCTCCCCACTGGTTTGTAGCATAGGCAGCCATAACTTCAGAGCTTCACAGCTACCTGGTTTGGGGAAAGGTTTGGGGATAGAGCACAAAGGCAAGAGAATAGCCTGTGCACTCTGTCCAAAAAGGGACAGCGTGCTCCGCTATGTGCCTGCACAAATATGAACTTCCGTCATATCTCAAAGCCACTGACTTATACTGCAAGGCTGGGAAGGTAAACCTGCACCATCTCTTTTTCAATGGTCAGAAGATCTTATAGCTCTAACGACACACAAGTGTATTTTTTTTTCCAGTTTAAATGTGTTTACTATATGAAGTGTATATTTTATAGATGTCAGTTTGAAAATAATGTGGTTTTGGAAATATGCGCAGCTTATATTGAGGTCTGTACCTAGTTATGTTCTTATCCTATGTATTCCCCTTCCGGCTTTTCTTCTTCTTTTTTCCTTTCTTTGTAATCATAGTTTTAAAAAAATCCTACACACACACACACACACACACACACACACACACACGTGAGGACCAGATATACCAGCCTGCTTGTTCGTTTAGCCGCTCTTTCACTGCCTCATCTGGAAAGCACTGAAATGCTTAAAGATATGCAGATGATGCCTGGCAGACATACATAAATGAATATTTTCCCCTATCATTCGCAACACCCTTGCTCCGAATGCTTATTATTGGCACCAAACGAAGTGGCACCTTTATTAACAGCTATTAAAAAAATGTAAAGTGTTTTAATTGAGTCTTCTTCCCTTTCTTCTCTATTCCACAACAAACACAAGAAGTTGCCAGCTGCTTTGGGACCTGAATGCTTGACTGGTTGTGCTGACGGTGGACTAACGCTCATGTGTCATTCTAGCAGAGGCAAAAGCCAGGGGACTGGAAGAGCAAATGGTTTCAATTATTTAACTGAGGATGGAAACCACAAAGAGAGCTATGAAGGTATGTACCAACAAAAAGATAAAGGGCATTTCCACCCTACACTATTAAAGTGCTATTATTCCACTTATTCCACATCCCATGGAATGCTGCTGGGGTTTGCAGTTTAGGGAGGGGCCTTTAGAATTCTCAGCCAGAGAGCTCTTGGGCCTCGGGAAACTACAAAGCCCAGAATTCCACTGGATGTTGAAAGGGGAATAATAGCACTGTAACAGTGTAGTGCGGAAGTGGCCGCAGTCTACAACTTGAAAAGATGTATATGTACAGGGTGAGATATAAATATTTTAATAAATTAAAATAAAAATAATTAAGGGAATCTCAGCTTCTGTTTTTAAAGAAAAGTGCCAATATTTGACATGGTTGCATTTTATACTTTCATGAAGTGTAAGGTCCTACACTTAGGCAGAAAAAATGGAATGCACAAATATAGAATGGGGGACAGGTGGCTTGACAACAGTATGTGTGAAAAGGATCTAAGAGTCTTGGTGGACCACAAGCTGAACATGAGTCAGTAGTGTGATGTGGCAGCCAAGAAAGCCAATGCGATTCTTCATTGCATCAATAGGAGAATGGTGTCTAGATCTAGGAAGGTAATGGTACCACTCTATTCTGCTTTGGTTAGACCTCATCTGGAATACTGTGTCCAGTTCTGGGCACCTCAGTTCAAGAAGGATATCAACAAGCTAGAGTGTGTCCAGAGGAAGGTGACCAAAATGGTGAAGGGTCTGGAAGCCATGCCCTAAGAGGAGCAGCTGAGAGAACTGGGCATGTTTAGTCTGCAGAAGAGAAGGTTAAGAGGGGACATGATAGCCCTGTTTAAATATTTGAAGGGATGTCATGTCGAGGAGGGAGTGGGCTTGTTTTCTGGTGCACCAGAGACTAGGACAAGGAGCAATGGATTCAAGCTGCAGGAAAGGAGATTCCATCTGAACCTCAGGAAGAACTTCCTAACAGCCAGAGCTGTCCGGCAGTGGAATATGCTGCCTTGGAGTGTGGTAGAGTCTCCATCTTTGGAGGGGTTTAAGCAGAGGCTGGATGCCCATCTGTTGGGAGTGTTTTGATGTGGGTTCCTGCATAGCAGGGGGTTGGACTGGATGGCCCCTGTAGTCTCTTCCAACTCTATGATTTTATGATTCTGTGAATCTGAGCCTGATTCTTCCAAATTCAACAAGAGAAGCTTTGATGCTTGCTTAAAAATAATTTTTAGCCAAAAGAGCAGGGCTAATCTAAGAGCATCCTCTTTAATTGGCATTACACCTAATTCTGCATGGAGTAATGCTAATTTTTAGAGATGGAGAATGCCACAAGTCTACACAAAAATTTGTTTTGTGCTATTTCTAATAGGTTTAAGTTGGCCAAAGCCCACAGTGGTGCTCCATGTAACAGGTTTGGCAAATATTCCCCCTCAGTTTGCACAACTAAGGCCATTTCTGCACTACACTGTTCTAGTCCTATTATTTCACTTCCAACCTCCTGTGGAATTCTGGGGTTTGTAGTTTACTGTGGCCAAAGAGCTCTCTGGCAAAGAAATGCCTCTCTCTCAATTGCAAACCCCAGAATGCCATAGGATGTTGGAAGTGGAATAATGGCAGTATAACAGTGTAGTGTGGAAATGGCCAGAGAGTGGCGCTTGGGGGTTTGAGTGATTACAAGTCAGCATCAGAGATAGAGGAAAGTTAGAATCAGGGTTTGAGTTAGCTAGAATTGTGGGAAAGAGTGAAAGATGTGATTTGGATGTATTAACTAATTAACGTGTGATGTTATGTTCCATTTCTGTTCCATGAATCATATTTTTGTACGATATCTTTCTGCCTCCAGGAATGCCACATACTGGAAATTAAATTCAGACACGACATCTGTGGTAGCAGCAGTTAATGGAGTGGTGGTGTCCACAGAGGAGAGAAAATAAATAAAATCTCACACAGCCATAGCAGTGGGATAGGAGAGGGTCCTCACATCAGTGGCAGAGGTGGGAATAAGTGGATTCCACACGTTTGGCGGCAGTGGCTGGGATAAGGGAAAGTCTACACATTTCTATGGCCGTGGAGGAATAGGCAGAATCTCACATATCAACCCCGACAGCACCCCAAAAAAGACCTCAGCACACAAATGGGACACATAGGTATACAGATATCCCTACCTGAATTCTGGCCAATGAAATTTTGCAGAACATTAAACAGAAAAATATGAGGTCCCATATGGAAAATATATTTAATTAGGGTACAATTATTCATCAATTTCATTCTGAAAGGATGGAATGAGAAATTTTAACAATTTTCCTTCTGCTGTAAGAAGGCTTTTGAAAACCATCCAACTGCTATTGGGACTTATTCTGTGCAAAATTTGCACTTGGAAATTTTGTGCACAAAATCGCATTTTCGGCATAGAGCGCAATACTTCTGCACAAAAATCACGTGCAAATTTTGTGCAGAGAGTTCCCCAAGCTGCAAAGATTCTCATCAATCCAAGTTTTGTTTCTCCTCCCCAATACTTAAGAAACATGTTTCCAGCCACTTTTGAATAATTTTGAATATTCTTTCCATTCCTAGACTATGGGGTGCAGCATTCATTTTCAAAACAATGAATCTGTTTTCTTGAATTGAATTGATTCTTCTGTTGTTAAGGAAAAATATTCTTATTTTGTCAGACTTTAAGAAGTTGCCTGTGATGGGTTTTTAACAGTGTGCTCTGCTGGTTTTTGTTGAATTTTTAAATTTGACCTTAGTTTTAAATGGTTTTATCTCTAAAAATTGTTGATTTTCTTTTTAAAAAATTACTTTTACATTTATATTTTTTCTGCTGTTTCTGTATGGTTTTAATCTGTACTGTTTTTAACAAGCTGTAAACCACCTGGAGTCCCAATATTAGGGAAAAGGTGAGATATAAAATAATAAAATAAAAATTTGTTTTTCCCAGTCTTTTGGATTGGATTGGATGGGATGGGATGGGATGGGATTGGTAGTGCTGGATGAAATGGTAAGGTAGGTCGGGGGCACCTCTATTCTGTATTTCCAAGGTCTGTATACTTCTTGTTTTGAAAAAACAGAGACAAGAGAACGATTTTAGCCTACATCCCAGCTCTGGTGTACAATCTCTAGGCAAGATAAAGTCCATCATTAAGGATGCTTCATTTGTATTCTTCGCGCTGATTCCAGTGCTGCACAGGGTTATGCAATCATGCTTTGAAACCTTCTGTTATCTGATCTCTATTTTGCTATTTATAACCAGGGCCGGCCCTACCATTAGGCCAAGGAAGATGGTTGCTTCAGGAAGCAACAAAACTTGGAAATGTTACTTCTTTGGGACTACAACCCCTATGATGGACACGGTGAGTGGGAGATTCTGAGACCTATAGTCCAAAAATAAATATATTTCCCAAGCTTTGGGTGTAAAAGGAAGAGCAGCAGCACCCAGTAGTTCCCTTTTGTCTTTGGGCAGAATTGAGTACTGAATGCAAACTGTCTTCCATGCCCAAACTGGTCCATCCCTGGTAACATTCATCTGCTGGTCTTTTGGTGGGATGGAAAAGGTGTCATTGTGTCTTTGTCTTGGGCAGCATCATAGATTGGGTCAGTCCTGTTTTTCCCAATGGTGCTGTTTACTGTGTTTGCTTCACTTAACTTTTTTATTATAAAATCATAGAATAAAATGAATCCTCAAAGGACATCTAGTCTAACTTCCACCTTATTTATAGAAAATCCCCTCTTGCAACACATTTGATAAGGATCTATCACCCTGTTCTTTTTTTTAAAAAGGAAGAAAACTCTATGGAGGAAAGATGGCCACCCTCCTAAAGAGCCTATTCTAGAGCAATTGGTATTTAAAAAAAAAGAAGAAGTTAGTGTCATGCCCTGGGTAACTTGAAATCGACCAGCTCTACTCTGAGGTAGACGGTAGTGTTTGTTTGCAGCAAAGCAAGCAACAAAGCACACTTCTTCTGAAATTGTTGAGACTAAAGCATACATGGAGTTCTCAGCCCATTTCTGCACTACACTCTTATAGCGCAATTATTCCACTTTCAACATCCTATGGAATCCTGGGGTTTGCAGTTTCGGCAGGGGCCGGCCGGCACACCCCAGGATTCCATAGGATGTTGAAAGTGGAATAATCGCGCTTTAAGAATGTAGTGCGGAAATGGTCTCAGATTCTATATCCACACATACAAATTTTAGGCACACAATGTTGTAACTGGAGAGGCTCATAAATTTAACGTCACTGCCCCCGCCCCCGCCCCGTCTTTAGACATTTCCCAGACCTGCATCTGTTTACTCTCCTTTCATTCTTGGGGCAAGAACATATTTCCTGCTTCTTATCGAGTTCCTGAAACACTTGAAACACTTTCATTTTTGCCTGCCTTGATCTTCTCCCCCTCACTGGTATACTGTAGAAACAGGCAATAAAGCAATTTTATTCTGCAAACCCCAGGATTCCATAGGATGTTGCAAGTGGAATATTAGCACTATAACAGTCTAGTGTGGAAATGGTCTTGGTTTGGCCCTACCCTATACAGTAATAGAGGACAAGGTTGTCCCATCTCCTCTGTCATAGTCCTTACGTTGATTGAAGGTGGCTATCATGTCACCAATTGACCATCTCTTCATTAGGTTCAGGGCCTTTCCACACTAGACTGTTACAGTGCTATTATTCCACTTTCAACATCCTATGGGATCCTGGGGTTTGCAGTTTAGGGAGGGGCCTTTAGAATTCTCAGCCAGGGAGCTCTTTGGCCTCAGGAAACTACAACCCCCAGAATTCCACAGGATGTTGAAAGTGGAATAATAGCACTATAACAGCATGGTGCGGAAAGGCCCCCAGTCTTCCCAACTTCGCAACTTATCAGAAACTCCCTTAAGCATTTCACCTGGAAGTCAGGATAGCAGATTAAATAAATAAATAAAATTTGTCATGGCCCAGGGGAAATTAATGGCTATGAATGGCCACTGTAAGCTTTAGAAGCAACGTGTTCATATTATTTGTAGAGTAGATTGGAGCAATCTCAGATCAGAAACAATGGATGGATGGACAGGCACACAGGCAAGCTGGCAGACACAAATATATACCGTATTTGCCTACATGTAAGTTGCTCCAGCATATAAGATGCACCGCCAGGGAATGCCTAGACACGCAATTTACCGGTATATAAGATGCACTGGTGTATAAGATACAGCCCATTTTCAAACAGTATTTTTCAGGGGGAAAAAATGCATCTTATATGCCAGCAAATACAGTATTTAAAGGTATGAGACCCATAAAGCAGGGAGTATAAGCTGCCTTCACTCTTGTCCTGGAAACACACAGTATATGTTTAAGACCTGTCTCCCTGTCTAAGCTGCTCAGAACAGGAACTTTCAGGTACTCCCATTCTTCGAACTCCGAAAGGGCAAACGACCAAGTTGTGGGCAGGGCGCCTGGGGAACTTTGCTCCATTGGTTGGGAAGCTACCTGAGCCAGTCCTGTTTGTCAACACCTGAAGCCACACCCCCTCACCTGGGAGCTGGGGGAGCCAGCCAATGGGAAGCCTCTCATTAGCATGGCGAGGGACAGGTAATGCTGAGGCATCACCTGGGAGGCCAGAAAATATAAAAGAGCTTTGAGTCATGGCCCGGCTGCTAGTGATGTGAGCAGTGTCGTTGGAAGGAAATACTTGGGGAATACCAGCACAGGACTGCTCATGCCATAAAAAGAAAAGGAGGAAAAAACCAAAGCAGAGTCCAGTTTGAAACCACAGGAAATTGGAAGCTGGGCCTGGCTGTCCTTTGGGGATAGGAAAAGGAGCTGTAACATGTTTTTGAGCTGCTAAAATTCTTCATTTTGGACAGGTAAGTTAATATTTTAGCTCTTCTTTCTTTCCTTTCCTTTTCTTTTTTTCTTCAGTGTCTCTTTGAGTTTCCCAGAGTGGCATCTGAAACTGGAGATTTTCCATAATCCACCTGAATGCTGTTGATATTTTTTTTTAAGTGAACAGAAATGTGCACAAACCTAGTTATTCATTATCACAGCTCTGCCACTGAATTGCTATGAGGCCTTGGGTGCATCCCTGTTCTTCAGCCTATGTTCATTCCATGGAAATTATACAAAATTATTTGCTCATAATAGCCTAACAAAATGGTTGCAGAGAGGCATGGCCACCTAAAACATTTTTCTAAGGTGCTTATGGAGGACTGGTATTTTCATTTCTATTTTTAAAAAATTTGAAATATTTATGTACCATGCGGAAGAGAGAGAAATTTCATTCTTTTCACTTTTGGAAAAGAGGTTTCCAAAGTCTGAGTATTTCTACAGGAAGGCAGGCAAGCAGGCACTTGAGATTTTAAAAATCAAATGCAGACAAAAGTGAGATTGGTCAATTCCTCTAATGAGGCAGAAAGCTTTGAGCGTTTAAATTTGGAATCCCTGTGTATCCATTCACGTTTGTGGTTGTGAACTGGGGTGCCACCTCCTTCCTTTAATAGTGTAGGAGTCAGCTACGATATTATGTTCTCTGTACCTGGAACAACTGTGCATACTGAATTTAGCCTGCCAGGCTGGTGGACAATCTGATAGAAATTTATCCACAATTTCCCACATGAATCCAACAGAAAATCTTCTTAAAACGTGACAAAAAGTGAAATCGACAGGTTCATCAGTTACTAATATGCTGCCTTTGATCCTCTCAAGACACATCCACAGAAAAATTATTTGTTAATAAATTAATACAGTGTTCACATTAATATAATGTTGATGAGTAAAATTAATATGATTGATAATATGATTTGTTATATTAATAAATTAATTATAATTAACTTATAATTAATTTATTTTATAATTAAGACCCAGAATGAATATAATAACCAGAAAATAATCAAATTTAAAGCAAACAAATGTTCAAACAAATTGAAAAGTCTCATTTAAAAAAAAATAACCTGTGCCAACTTAGTAAACCACAAGTTGAACATGAGTCTGCAGTATGATGCAGCAGCTAAAAAGGCCAATGCGATTCTAGGCTCAAATCAATAGAAGTATACTGTCTAGGTCAAGGGAAGTAATAGTATCACTCTATTCTGCTTTGGTCAGACCCCACTTGGAATACTGTGTCCAGTTCTGGGCACCACAATTCAAGAAGGATATTGACAAGTTGGAATGTGTGTAGAGGAGACTGACCAAAATGTTAAGCAGCCTGGAAACCATGCCCCCATGAGGAGAGGCTTAGGGAGCTGGGTATATTTAGCTTAGAGGAGAGAAGGTTAAAAGGTGACATGATAGCAGTGTTTAAATACAGAGGATGGAGCAAGCCTGTTTTCTGCTGCTGCAGAGACTAGGACATGGAGCAATGGATTCAAACTACAGGAAAAGAGATTCCACATAAATGTTAGGAAGAACATTCTGACAGAGTGGTTTGACAGTGGAATATGCTGCTTCAGAGTGTGTGTGGAGGGAGTCTCATTCTTTGGAGATTTTTAAACTGAGGCTGGATGGCCATCTGTCAGAAGAGCTTTGGTGGTATATTCCTATGAGGCAGAATGAGGTTGGACTGGAAGGCCCCTGTGGTCTTTTCCAAGTCTATGCTTCTGTGATTCTAACTTAAATTAGTAAAAGAGGATATTAAGAAGGGCCAAGTCTTTAAAACATGTGAAAGGACTATGTGAATTTTCTATGGCAAAAAGTTCCCCAGTGATGGCATGACCAATGAAAAAGACCTGTCTCCTTCACCCGTTGGTATGATGGAGCTTACCAGAGAAGACAGCCTCAGTGACCCAGTCACATTGGCCCGGAAGAGTGGTATGAGTGAGGATGAAAACAGGAAAATAAGACTCCTGCTTTGGACTATGGCTGAGAGCCTATTTGTGTCAGAGAAGTATAAAACCCTGCAAGTATACTTACCCAGCAGGTCCAGGATAGCAAGAGCTGTCATCCCAGTGTACTTTTTCAAGAAAAGCGATCATTGAGAAAGGAGGTACTGGATGCCTCCTTGTGCAATATCATGAGAAATATGCATGCTGGTGTAATCCCTGGCTACGCTAGCATAAATCACCAAAAGGTTTCTAGCCTATTACTCCCAGAATTTGCCAGCTGGGAAGGTTGGTGGACTGAAATCCACCAACCTTTCCAGCTAGCACTGGAACTGTAGGCCAAAAGATAATTTTTCCAAGCTCTGGTACAGGCAACCCTTCCAATTCACGCAGTCTCATGCCATTTAGGGTTGGAAAGGATGGAAACACAGCATAAGATGTATGAAAGGAACAAAATATGGAGAATAGAAAGAAAGCAGGGAGCGGGAGAAAAATATGGAGAACTTCCCACTGGTAGCAACTCACTGAGGTAGCCAAGCAGTCTTTAGCCAGGTGCTGAAAATCAGTTACAATATTGTTATTATTTGTAAAGTAGATGAGATAAACTGAAACAGGCTGAGAGGTCGTTAAAGTATAATTGGAATTGCTTCAAGGGCAATGAGGCAGCCTTTTAGAAGATAATACCTCTGAGCAACAGATTTATTTTGGTGACTCCACCTCCGTGAAGACACACTGGCTCTTGGTCACTTAATTGCCCAACGGATGGTGATTGGTGAGATCAAAGGCCAAGGAGGATGTTGATTCGAGGCCAAGAGGTCTTTGCATGCCTGGCAGGCTGAGCTGTGTGCCTAGGAAGAAGAATGAAATGAATGCACCACAGGTAGTACAGGTGACAAGTGGTGCAAATATGTTCAGAATTCTTTTCAGCTCAGGGTGGGAATTGTGAGGCCCTTCAGATGGTGTTGGACTGCAACTCCCAGCAGCCCTAGCCATTAGAGTCAATAGAGAGGAATGATGGCAGTTACAGTCCAACAACATCTGAAGAAGCACATGTTTTCTCACCAGTCTACCCTTGGGTGGAAAAAAAATCACTCTATTTTCAATATCTGGAGGTGAGTGACATTGTCCCTGTGGCCAAAATGATATCATCCATGCAAATTGTATCATCCAAGAATAAGCACATTTGAGGGAACTGAAAATATATACATATATTAACTATTTTGGACAAATACCTCTAAGCAAAATTCTCCTCCCTCTCACTCCATCCTGCCAGGCCAGTGGCAACTGCACACATTAACTAGCCACAGGATGCTGACTGATTTTTGCCTATGAAGGAAGGGTGAGGCAAAAGAGGAGGGAAACAGAATAGACGGCTCAGAATGAGAACATTGATGCTTCAGGCTGCAACATTTTGTTGCAGGTCCTGCTTCCTAAACCAGGCCTTGTTCTCGGATCACAACCATCATTTCGTCTGAGATGTTTTGCTGTAATGATGAAGAGACTGTGGCTAGAATCCAACCAGTTTCATACACTTACACTGATCCTATGTAAAAAGGACCTTATGTCCTCCTTAGGATGTTACAAAAGAAGGTATTGGACACCTTTTTGTGCAGTGTCCCTCCCCTGCTGCTCCATCAGCATTGGAAAGCAGCTTCGAAGGGCGGAATATGCACTTGGGTGGCCATTTAATGGCCTGGGAAGGATGAGAGATGACCAATTCTGCAGCTGGGAGAAGAGAATTGACATTGACCTCCCAGATCTTCAGTGGATCTCTAGTGAATCCCAAGTGAATTACTGGAGATCTGACAGGGTGGCACGAGCAATCTTCTTACAGATGCAGAGCCACATACAGGTGCTGCCTGAGTGCTTCCCAAATGCAACCATCATGTAGTTACAACAGTGGTTGCACTTTACAGATGTTAGCATAAGGAGGTATCCAATATCCCCTTATGGAAGTGTTTCTCCATTAGCCCACAGGGGAACAGGCCAGCTTAAAGGCCAGACACTGTGAGGAAAAGCTACACATGCGCTCATCATACTCAAGACCTAGAACAACCGTCTGGATGCTTCAGTTGCCCTGACCTCTTGCGTTTAAGCGCTCCTCCCCAAGTGTCTCTTATTTCTCTTATTCCTTATTATGTACAGAGCCTACATCTGTACTTTTTAGCTTTCTAACAATCCTGAAACGTACGTTAGTCTGAGGGAGAATGACTCTCCCAACATACACTAAGTTCCCCATGGCTTCATGGCAGAGTGGGGGTTTGACCACAGGTTTCCCTAGATCTTGTTCCCCCCTTCCAACCATTGTTATCCCGTTGGTTCCCACCGCACATTATATGTGGTTAGGTTTTTAAAAGCTGACTTACAGCATTATCAAGGCATTCCTAAACTTCTTTTGAGCTGCCCTGCCCTACTGCAAGAAATTAAATCCACGAAGGGCTAATGGTACAGCATTCAAAGCACCCTCCCAAACTGGAGTCTCTCCATGGCATCTCTGTCTGATTCCCAGTTCAGATTCTGTCTTCCAATCATGACACAGTGGGACTCAGCTTCTAGCCCATCTGTGCTTTGAATGTGACAATTTTCCAATCCATCTGAGTAAAAAGGTGCAGGCCAACCACTTGCCATCAGAACAGATTTGCTGTTGCTTCTCTGTTTGAGTCATGGAGGTACACTTAGCAACACAAATCGTGTGTATACATGTGGAACAAGCTCCACTAGGAGACAGCTGCCAGTTGCCATCTTCAAATATCTGAAGGGCTCTCATAGAACAGGTTTTCTTTCCCTGTTGCTCCAGAGCATAGAATGTTTGCATTCTAAGAAACAGGTTGTGGATGAATACTAGAAAGAACATCCTAACGCTAGAAGCTGTTTCACAATGGAACAATCTGACTCAGTGGAGACTGCATCATTAGAAGTTTTTGAGAAAGAGGTAGATGGCCACCTGATAGAGATGTAGGCACAGATTTTCCACCATGGTAGAGGGTTGAATTAAGCAATCTTTCAGTTCCTTTCCAACTTTTATGAGTCCGTGAAAAATCCACCTGGCTCAGCAATGACCAGACAAATACTTACTTGATGGAGGGTGAAAGAAATATATCCCAGATATTTGGTCTGTCTCCAGCATCTAGGAATTACAAGAGAGCTGGTAAAAGTTATTTTTTTGAACTACAACGCCGAGTTTTAACGCCCTTTCACACTATATCATGCTATGATTCCACTTTAGCAGCTACCTCCTATGGATTCCTCAGATTTTGGAGAGGCACTGGAGAATTCCAAGTACCCTTCTTTAAACTGCAAATCCCAGAATTTCATAAGAATGGAACCATGGCAGTTACCTTGGAACCATAGAGCTGTGTAGTGTGCAAGGTCCCTTAACCCTAATTGAGCAATTCTTGGTGTGTTAGTTTTTTTAAAAAAATCCAGCTCTGAATCAGAGGTACACTGCCTCTGAATATGGAAGCTCCTTTCTTATTACATCAGCTGCAGCATGAGTCAGGAATAAAGACCCTAAGGCAAGCTCACCAGTCCACACAACCGCTGGATATTCCAATCAGCTTAAGCCTAGATCTAATTAATGCTATAACCCAGGCTTGAATTGGGTGAGTAATACTTGCTGCTGCTTCAGCATTAAGGCTCGGCACCTGATTAGGTGAGTGCATTTCTGTGCAGGAATTGTCATGTGGCTGCATCACTTGGAGAGGCAGAAAGGAGAAGGTGTGGATCTCCATCAGTTCCACATCCCTGCCAGAGTACACATTTTGTCATCAACTCGTGGGGATGACTCAGTCCTTCTGGTTGCATTTGATTTCTCCAGCTCAGCCTAACTCCAGGAACAGGTTCCACTTATTTAGGGAGTAGACACACATTAATATTTCTTCCTTATGGCTCCAAGCATTTCTGGCTGGTGTTGCAAAACTGTTTCCATGAGACATGGAGCTCTCTTGTCAGGAACCTTTTTCTGAAATGCTTCCAGCCAGTTTCCAGAAATCTACAGAAGGATTGCTGAGATGACACAAGTGCTGTTGATGTTTATTGAAATTGCACAACAAGGCAGCATTGCACAGTGGGTAGAGGGTTGCGTTAGGAGAGGGGAGAGTCAGGGTAAAAGCTCCATTCATCCATAAAGTTAACTCGGAGACTTGGGCCAATCATAATTTCTAGGCCTGCTCTACCTTGCCGGGCTGTTGTGAGGATAGGCATGGGCACATTTGTCATGCTCAGAGAATGGAAGAAATCGTTTTCAAATCCCACAAAGGGACTCTAAGGAGTCTACCACACTTCACACTTTGTAATGCCATAATTCCACCTTGGAATCCACTATGAATGTGTCCTATGAAATCCTGGGATTTGTAGTTTGGTGAGGCACTAGAGCTCTCTGGCTGAGAATTCTGACAGTCTATCCCTCAACTGTGAATCCCAGAATTCTGTAGAATGGAACTACATCAGTTAAAGTGGAACCAGTACACTTTAATTGTGTAGTGTAGAATGGACCTAAGAAGAATCAACAAAACTTCAGCAAAGTAAAAGAGGGTTGAAACAAACTTTACCCCTCAGAATGTAAAAACTGACCATTTTGCAGCCTTTTTGGATTAAAATACTTTTTGTTTTTTTAAGTTTCTTTGAAAACTTTGATATTTTTCTCTTGACAATTTAGCTTTTAGGCCTGGCTAATTACTTTTTCAAGGTAAATTAGCATAGTGTTGGAAAATACTTGCAGATGGGGCAAAATCTGGAGAAATGCAGCCAAGAGTCTCACACATACTAGAAGCTCTGGCTGGGATCTTCTTAGGGCCTGATGCTGGCAGAACTCATAATTACTCCATTTGTTGTTCTACATCTTTATCCCATTGTGCAGCTGTTCTACCTCCATCCTATGCAATTGTGTGATTTCTAGTCTGGTGAAGTATTTAGCGTGCTCCACCAGAGAAATCTTAGTGCCTCACTGAAGTGCCTCATTAAAGTGCCACCGCCATAGCATTTAAAGTAGTATCAAAGCACTAAAACTGGGTAGTGTGACAGATGTTCTGTTTGGTCACTTGCAAAGAGAGTATCCAATACCCCCTTATACAAATCATGTCCTCATTCAGCTGGGCAGAGCTTCACCCCCCTCAACTCCGTTACCACAAAGGCCAGTTGGACCTCTCCGGAATGGCCTCTGGAAGGACTGGCAAGGTGCCAGTCCAACCCCCAGAATCCTCCTGGCCGCTACGGCTACTGTCACCTCCATCTGTGTCAATATGCTGGTAGACTTCAGCCTACTAAATTCATTATACAGTCAGCCCTCTGCATTTGTGGGTTTCACTTTTGCAGATTTGATTATTCATGGTTTATTTGCTGTCACCTCTGCTGCTGCCCTATGCCATTTTTAATAGGGACTGCAAGCCTCATGAGACTGAGAAACTGAGAGCAAAGCTTGTAAGTCCCTATTTAAAATGGTGTGAGTTAGCAGTGGAGGTGGCAGGAAGCCCCACCAGCCCCCCACTTCTGCCTCGTGAGGGAACCCCAGTGCCTCAAAGGAATCCACAGTGGGTTGAATATGGTGATCGTACATTTTTTGTGTGTTAAATGTGGTTTGCGAGGGCTTAGAGTTATTCACGGTTTTTTCACTTTCACAGGGGTCCTGTGCCCCTAATCCTAGCAAATGTGGAGGGATGAGTCTGAACTTGAATAGAGAGCCAGCATGGCATAGCACTATGGGCATTGGACTATGGAGACCAGGGTTTGAATCCTTGCTTCGCTATGGAAACTTGCCTGGGTCAAGTCACACTCTCTCAACCTCAGAGGAAGGGAAAGGCAAAGCCCTTCTGAACAAATTCTGCCAATAAATAAATAAACAAAACAAACCTTGATAGGGTCTCCTTAGGGTTGCCATATCAGACATGACTTGAAGGCACACAACAACAGGAACTTGAATGGACTGGAATCCACTTTGTGAGATACATGAGCCATTACCTTCGGTTACAGGTATATCTATCTTTCTGTGCCCATGTAGATGCCTTAGGTTGGCAGGCAGTGGATGGATGGGAAGAGAGATGGACATGGAAGGGAAGAGGGAGCGAGAGAAGCAGCCACTCTAGCTAGTCATAGACAGTTTTTATATATAACACACCTGCCAACAGAGGTTAACGCTTTGTGAACTTGATAAAGTGGGTACTTGTCCAAATCAACAGATGGCACAATAAATTTCATAGTCTTTAAGGTGTCTCCATGGTCGGGCAAGACTTTTTGCAACGGCAAGTATTAAATCTTACTGTTCATCTCTGCACATAGTCAGCAATATAAATGGGAGTTTTGCAACAAAAGCTAAATTGACAGTACAATGCTATAACTATGCTTATGTAGAGCCACGAAGCCAGCGTGGTGTAACAGTTTGAATGTTGAACTAGGAATCTGGGGAAGGTCTGGGTTCAAATCTCTGCTTAGTCATGGAAACTGACTGAGTGCTTGTGGGAAAATCACACTCGTTCAGCCTCAGAGGAAAGCTGTTGTAACACTCCTCAGAATCAATCTTGACAAGAAAATCCTAACATAAGGGTCACCGTAAGCAGATCCTCCAACGTTTCACCACTGAAATCCAGGACACATGCCACCAAGCACCATCAGAGTGTGGTCAAGCTGGCCAGTGTGTTTCTTAACTTAACACACAAGTTAAGAGAGGTTGCATATAGGTTCCCTGAGCCTACTGGGAAGAGAAATATTCTGCCCTCTCCTCACCCTCACTCACTGAATTAACTGAGTGTAAAGTACTTTTGCACTTTGAACTTAGTTTGCAGGAACTGAAGGAAGTAAGGAAAAGGTGGGGAAATGGGAGAAGGGGTGAGAAGCTGATTATTTTAAAAGCAGCTGAAAAATTGAGATGATGGATTAATAATTGAGACCATCCCTGATAAATTGGGACTGTTGGAGTGCCTAACTGGGAATCCAGCAGATGTATCATAGAATCTCAGAGTTGGAAGGTATCACAAGGGGCCTCTAGTTGGAGGCACATCAGCAATAGAACAATGTTCTTTTGCAACAAAGTCCCATAGATTCGTTGGGTCTCATTCCTGTGTAAGAATGTATTATATTGCAGTTTAAAATTCTAAGTTTGAATTTTTGCAGCAATTTGCTTATCTTCTTAAGTCTCTCTCACCATATACTGGCTGTGAGAATGGGGGGGGGGGGGCAGAGAATGCTTTTCCTTCGTATTATATAATGTTAGGCCTTAGTTTAAGATCATTTTCTTCCCCCAGTTATAACTTGATGCTTGTCTCAGGCTATTTCCACATTACACTATTATAGTGCTATTATTCCACTTTCAACATCCTGTGGAATTCTGGGGTTTGTAGTTTCCTGAGGCCAAAGAACTCTCTGGCTGTGAATTCTAAAGGCCCTTCCCTAAACTGCAAACCCCAGGATTCCATAGGAGGCTGAAAGTGGAATAATAGCACTACAACAGTGCAGTGCAGAAGTGGTCTAAATTATCTTGAACATGGCCATTCAGCAACTGATGTACTAGAGTTGGGTCTAGCAATTGGGTTCAGGCTGTGGAGTACAACTCCCAGACTCCTGGCAGCCTGCTGGGCATTGTTGTCCAGAAAAGTAGCTTTGCCAAACTCTGGCACTGAAACTAAAGCGGGCACAATGCCCCTTTTCATGAGCTGAAAACCGAAAGCGAAAAGCCAGGCATATGGGAGGAGGTTAAGACAATAAGGAAGTTACCCCAATAGGAATACGAAAGGAAAGTTGAAAAATTTCCCCTTTTTGTTCCGTTCTGCTGTGTCATGCTTGAAAAGCAAAGCATGGAAGACATCCTTATTCCAAGATGGTCATGCTTGGAGTGAAAAACAGAAAGACTGGCTGGTCCAACTTTGCAGAAGTCAGTCTTGTTTTCGTCTCAGGGGATAACATTCACAATTTGAAGAATCCAACACTCACTGCAACATCGACAGAGGGACAGAAAGCTCTACCATACTGTGGGCTGTACCTATGGTGATGCTGGGGAGTGTCAAGGTAAGGGTATTGCCTCCCAAATAAAATTTCTGCCCTAATTTGGCAGGAAAGGTCCCAGTTAATCCTCTGTCATCCCACTTTTTCAGCTGCCTTTAAAATATCCCAGTTTCTTTCTCCTCAGCTTGCTTCCATTGGTGTAAAATTTTAAAGTGCAAAGGGAGTTTTTACTCAATCAGCTCAGCAGGGAATAGAAGTTGAGAGAGTGGGAAGATCTTGCCCTTCCAAGTAGGCTCAGGCAAAAGTCAACTGTGTCAGCCTCTCCTAGTTCGTGTGTTCTTCATCACTACTAACATTTGCCATCTTGACCACATTGGGGACCTTTCCGCACTACATGTTATAGTGCTATTATTCCACTTATTCCACATATTATGGAATCTTGAGGTTTGCAGTTTAGGGAGGGGCCTTTAGAATTCTCGGCCAGAGAGCTCTTCGGTTTTAGTAAACTCCAAATCCCAGAATTCTACAGGATGTTGAAAGCCATGCCCAGTGTAGAGTGGCTTAGGGAACTGGATGTGTTTAGTCTGCAGAAGAGAAGGTTAAGAGGGGACATGATAGCCATGTTTCAATATTTGAAGGGATGTCATGTTGAGAAGGGAGCGGGCTTGTTTTCCACTGCTCCAGAGACTGGGAGAAGGAGCAATGGATTTGAGCTGCAGGAAAGGAGATTCCACCTGAACCTCAGGAAGAACTTCCTGACGGTCAGGGCTGTCCGGCAGTGGAATATGCTGCCTCGGAGTGTGGTGGAGTCTCCTCCTTTGAAGGTTTTTAAGCAGAGGCTGGATGGCCATCTCTTGGGAGTGCTTTGATGGGTGTTCCTGCATGGCAGGGGGTTGGACTGGATGGCGTCTGGGGTCTCTTCCAACTCTATGATTCTATGATTCCAAGATTCTATGAATAATAGCACTATAACAGGCTAGTGTGAAAAGACCCTCTGAAGTTGGTTGACCACACACGTTCCAGTCTTCGTCTTTGAAATGTCTGAAGATATGAGAGCATGAGCTCCCACTTCCCCCAGAGTCACCCGGGCAAGACCACTCCAGTGACTCATTGTCTTTTGTCGCTGTTCCAAATAGAGGAAGTTAAGGGCTGTGTTTGACTCCGTGTTGCCATCATCACCAGTCAATGGGCTTATCTGTCTGTCTTAGGCTCTTGTACGGCTGCCCACCACCCCCTGCCACCACCAAGCAGGGTAAATAGATTCCTCTGGGGAGGTCCCTTGTGGGTTTCATGGAGACGGCAACGCTCCTCTCTTCCCAGCTGAGGAGAAGCACCGGCTGGGGTATGTTTTTATGTTTTATTTTTGGTGACTCTGGCTGTTCTCTCCTCTCCCCTGCTTCAGCGGTGGTGGGTGGTGGTGGAATTCATGGCAGCCTTGGGGGGCTAAGGCAAACTTACAAATGTAAGAGCTTGCTGGATATACCGCAATATACTGATTCTAAGAGGGGACAGTTAGACGCTTCCACTTACATGCAGGGGGATGGCTTTCCTTTGTTTCTTCTTGTGCGCGGTAAATGGTGCTGTTTTGGATTATATTGAAATTGTTGACATAATAAACTGTTCTAAATTGTATCCCATACAAAGGTGCCAGCACTGGGCAGTCCAGGGCCAGTTCCCGAGGATTCTCCAGAGGCATTTCTAGGGTGGGGCAAGGGGGGCACATGTCTGGGTGCCAATGCTGGGTTGGTGCAAAAAAGCAATGCCGAAAGTGGCAGAGGAAGAGGAGAGAGGAAGTGGCCCTGGAGGTAAGGGGTGCAACTTCCATGCTTGCCCTAGGCACCGTTTATGCTAGATATGTCTCTATATCAGTCCTGGAAATGACCAAAAATATGGAGTGAAAAATCATGAGAGCCAAGAATTCTGATTTTATTGGGGAGGGGGCCCAGAAGGGGCACTGCACCACGATTTTGACACAAAGAGCCAGTTCTGGATGCTTCCAGGAGCTAGATTGGACTTGTTTCACCTTACACAGCTCTTTGAAGATTTATGGTCAGAGCCACAATTATTCGTATTTCTTTGTATCCTATTAAATTTGTCTCCATTCTCACAATTGTGTCATTGTGTTTAAAAAACGGTGGCTTTAATATCTCTCCATCAGTGCATCTGAGGAAGTGGTTTGATATCCGTGAAAGTGAATGCAAAAATAGAACTCAGTTATAGGCTTAAAAGTGCCGCTCATTTCCTTTCCTTTCCCCTTTATCTTCTTCTTTTTTAATTCCTTCACTCATAGCCTCACATTTCCTTCTGTTCTTTTTCCACAGGATCCATCATGTCCTGCTTCACTCAAATATGGCGCACGGAAGTGCCGGACTCCCCACCCACAAGTCCCACCAGTCCCATCCCGGCTGCACCCCATGAGATCCCCATCCCTCTCAGCCCCATTGTGATCACCTCGCCTGCCTCTGACAACAGGCCCCCGGTGTGTTCTCCGGTCTGTTCCCCCATCCGGTCTCCAGTCTCTTCCCCCGCCCAGTCCCAGGTCTGTTCCCCCATCCGCTCCCCCGTGGACGGAAAGACACGGCTGGGCTCTCCGACGGACAGGCCCACCTCCCCCATCGAGTGCTCCATCTGCTTCAACACCTACGACAACCTGTTCAAGACCCCCAAGGTCCTCCAGTGCAACCACACCTTCTGCTTGGAGTGCCTGGCCCGCCTGACCGCGGCTCGTCCCCGTAACTGCGTCGAAGACGAGCTCCCGTGTCCTTTCTGCCGTCAGATCACTGAGATCCCCCTCGAGGGGCCGCCGGGCCTCCAGACGAGCAAGGATGTCTTGGCCACCCTGCCGGCCGAGCACCAGCGGGAGAAGATGCTCTGGATGGAAGGCACCAAGCTTTGCTGCAGGCAGTCGTCTGACCCAGAGAACGCCGAAGCCTGCATCAGCATCGATGTCGCCCCCAGCAAACCTGAAGTCCCCGAGGTACCCCCGGAAACCTTCATGGGGCGGCTGGCACGCTGCGACATGTGCGATGACTGGAAACGCGTCCTCCTGCTCTCAGCGTTGATCATCATTCTCTTCTGCATCATCCTCTGGCCGCTGCACTGTGCCATGAAGACAGGCAACCTCCGCTGCTTTGCCCCAAAGTTCGCTATCACCAAGCCCAATTATGTGACGTATCACCCCACCACCCCAGCCCCAACGATGGGCTCTGCTGATGTCACAGGGTGATGCGGGACTACCTACACTGTCTCAGGAACCAAATGGGACGAGATGGACCTCTCCTCAAACATGATGGGGAATCTTGCTTTCTACACAGGAGGCCCTAGCTCACCGTCTCCCATTCAAAAACAATAATTTTTAAAAGGATTTGGAAGCATGGGATCGGGGAAACCCTATCAAAGCCTCTGAAAAGCCACTGCCGGTCAGAGGAAAACAACAGAGGCAGGCTATACAGACCAAATCACAGACCAAGTCTCTGGCCTGCTACAAAGAGGGCCAGCGGCACCAACGCGGTTTTGCCGTAGGCTCCCCTTTGTTGAGACTTGCTCTGTTCTTGCTGCTTTTTAAAATGCACTCCTAATGTATTAAAAATGTTGCCTGTTAGGTATTTATGTCATTGCACACTGACTTATGGGCACGGAAAGGTGAAATGCAACAACGGGCAACCTCCGTACAGGCCTCCCGTCTGGTTTTCAATGGTTCATTTTTCAACGTTCTGCTCTTTCGATTGTTGTAAATTATAAACATGTACTATTCCTTCGACGCAGGATCTGCTCTGTCGTCAGTTCTTGTCCTTTTGCCTTCTTCCTGAAGGGAACATGAGGGAGCCAAACGAGCCTCCGTAATTCCCTCGTGTTCCCTACAGGAAGAAGGCAAGAGGAGAAGAACTGATAAAAGACTGGGTTTTGCTTTTCAACTGATTCCACTTTCTGACAGTACTCTGGTCTCTAACCTGCCAGATAAGCAAAGGATGCCTGTACTTAATACCAATGCATATTCTTAGGAGTGGAGCAGAGACAAAGCTCTATCTTTATTTACTAGGCAAGCAGAGCTAGTGGCATGCCCACTGGGCAAGGAGTCATGTTGTATAATGGATATCACAACGAGATGCTGTGCAAGACACCATGGCGAAACCCTAGATGGGTAACATATCACATCTAGTGATGTAGGTGCATCAAGTTACACATCACAGCCTTGGATGGGGGATCTAAGCCACTGCTCCGATAAATACTGAAGCTGCCCATATCAGGTGGTTTAATGGATTCATTTTGTTACTCTGCGTGACCAAATTAAATACAGAGGAGGTTGAGACAACGCCATGATTACCTGTCTCTCTTTCGGACGTCTACCGAAGACCAGTGTTATGGTGGAAGGATAATTTAAAAATATATATATTTCTACAGACTGACTTTCATCAACAGCTCAGGTGAAGCTTATCGTGCCTTACAGTTTTGGGAAAAAAGGAAATATTTAATTTTTTTTTAATGTGTTAATAAACATTTCAGTTTTATAGAGATGGTGCCGTGTGGTGCTGTTATACAGATAGCGGTTTCTTGAGCCTCGCTTTTGTTTTGTTAACAAGGTTTAGGAAAATCATTTTCAGTTGAAAAGAAAAGATGGAGATGGTGGTGGAGATCAGATTTTCAGGAAAAGGGGAAGGGTTCCCATCTTTCTACTACCAGGATGAGAAAGGGCATGGTTTCTCATGAAGAGCAGGGAAAGAAAAGGCACACCGAACACAATTCTCTTTTAACGACTATTCCTGCACAGAAGTTCTCTTTTTGTAGACATCTTTGTAAGGCTGTTTCTCTTTTATTAATCTCTGGCTATTTCCACACTACATTGCTATAGTGCTATTATTCCACTTTCAACCTCCTATGGAATCCTGGGGTTTGCAGTTTAGGGAGGCTGTTTTGAATTCTCAGCCGGAGAGCTCTTTGGCCTCGGTAAACTACAAACCCCAGAATTCCACAGGATGTTGAAAGTGGAATAATAGCACTATACGAGTGCAGGGCAGAAATGGTTTCTGTGTCCAGCTAAGCAATCAAGAACCAAAGAGCTGGGACCTGTGTTATGGAGAGAGAGGAGAGGGACTGGGGTAGCATACTTGCGTGGGTCACACATGCCCTCCAACTGGCCTGCTCTGGCAAAGTTGGTCCTACTTAATCCTCTGTTATCCCACTTTTCCAGCTCTTTTAAAATGTCCCAATTTCTCTCTCCTCTTTCCATGTCCCACCTTCAGTCCTCAGCTTATGCCAATTTGTGCAAACTGAGTTCAAAATGCAAAAGTAGTTTGCGATCAGTCAACTCAGCAGGGTGGAAGGAGAGGAGGGCATGAAGTTTTGCCCTTCCCAGTAAGCTCAGGCAAAAGCAAACTGCTGCAACCTCTCCTAGCTTGGCTGTTCTTCCTCATTTATAACTTTTGCCATCTTGCGTGCACTCTGATGTTGCTTGCTTCACGTGTCCCAATTTTCATCTGTGAAATCCTGAAGGGTATAGTCACAGTTCTATCGAACTGGAAGGGCGCCTTGTGGGTTGTGTAGTCGACATCATCCCCTTACGCGATGCAGACTATTCAGCTGCAATAGCTGGCTCTTCCACAGACCACCAGGAATGATGGGACTTGTAATCTAAGAGATTTAGAGGGCACCAGGCTGGGAAAAAGACCAGAACCTGGAAAAATGTATTTTGGACTGTAACTCCCAACAGCCATCATGGCCAGTTTCCAAACAGAAATTCTCTCAAGTTCTGATCATGCTGTTGGGAGGCATTCTGGGTCCCCCAGGCCCCCCCAAAAGCAAACTTTTCTAAGTTCTGGACAAAAGTGGGGATATACAAATGTCCCAGAATACCTCCTGGTGGAAAGGAAGTTTCTTAATAGATGAGCTGCTAGAATAATGATTTTTCTGAAGCAAGAAAAATTTTGAAGCCTGCAGTCTCAGTAGTCAGGTCCCTGGTGGTATTTAGAAATCCTTAGTATTAAGACATCGACCAGACAATCTATACCCCTTTAAGCCTGCAGCAGTGCTCTAAACATGAGAAAAAGAAAATATTACACGTACATCCACGGCAGTGAGGCATTAGCAGTTCCGAGTCCCTCATCAAGGCTATTTGCCGAAGCTTTCGCCTAACCTTTCCAGAAACACAGGCAAACACCATGTGCAGCAAATGCCACGACATTTGTACCTATTAAGGGCTTGTTTATAACATTCAAAGGGGACTCCTTTTGGCAATGCTCAAGGCTTTAATCGGAGCATTTTGTGCTGAGAATATTATCTAGCTATATGTAAGGGAGAAGATAACACAAGATCTACGTCTGGCTATGATTCAGGCTTTGTACACCTTGGGGGCAAAAAATCTTACGAAACTCAGAAAGTACACAAGACATAAAGCTCCTAATACCAGAACCTGGGAAAAATCACTTTTTGGAACTACAGCGCCGGAGCGCCCCAGCTACCACAACTCCTGTCCCTGCAGGTTGGGACTTGTAGTTCCTCACAACCTTCCCCAACCTGTGTGTTTACTGCTGGGCAATTTGAGAGTTCATGGCCTAGTTCTGAGAGTTAGGGCCTTTCCACATTACATTATTCCAGTGCTATTATTCCACTTTCAACATCCTGTGGAATTCTGGGATTTGTAGTTTACTGAGGCCCAAGAGCTCTCTGGCCGAGAATTCTAAAGGCCTCTCCCTAAACTGCAAACCCCAAAATTCCACAGGATGTTGAACGTGGAATAATAGCACTATGACAGTATGGTGCAGAAAGGCCCTTAAGAGTCCAAAAAAATAAAAAAAAAATAAAGAAAAGAAATAAAGAAAAGAAAGGAAAAGAAAAGAAAAGGAAAGGGAACTTTTCCAACTTCCATCTCATACTCTCAAAATTCAAAATGGTGGCACTTTTGAACAGTTTTGAGGGTGGAGGAAGGTAGAAAAAGTGTATCGAGTTCTATGTGGCTTGTTTTAGATTTTCGTCTTACCAGGGTGAAGAGCACTAACCCGAAATGCTTTCATGGGATTTGATAATACATTAAAATGGATAGAAGTTAGTATTTATACATAAGTTTATGAAAACCTAAGATACAAATAATGCAATAGGTTAGATTCAGGGCATGAATTCACATCCAAAGACTAACTGAATCATTTTGCTCACCATCCTTGGGACGACATATCCTAGAAAAGTTTGCGGATGGCCAGCCGGCATCCCCAAGCGGAGCCGCCTGCGAATCAATAAATTAGTCAAAGATCATTCTTCCTTTTCTACCACCACCCTTAGGCCACTTCCGCACTACACTCTCACAGTGCTATTATTCCACTTTCAACATCCTGTGGAATCCTGAAAGGTCTGCTTGCCGCACACGGGCCACGCAATTCCCACTCCATTCCACAACAATGCAGTGGTGACTCTTCCATTTTCATGTGGTTGCAGTATTTTTAAAAAAATGCAAAAACTCTTCAATGTAACTGTGAGGTTTTTATACATATATATCTCTATATTTTTTTTTTAAAAAAACAAAGTAAAATGAGATCCATATACTCTACAACAGACATCCAGAGGCACTTGCAGATCAACTCCAGGTAATCTGTCAAAGCATCCGCAGGAGAGGGGTTGCCTGTCTCCTGAATAAATTAGACCAAGATTTGTTCCTACGGAACTGCTGTTCCTCCCATGGAAGCTTCTGGGCAGGATCCAAGGTGCTTTGGGAATTAGAGGACACAGTCTGGCGATCAGACAAGCAACAGATTTGATAGCAAACTCCTGTGGAATCCTCAGGAAGTCCTGAAAATACTGGAAAAAACAGAGTGACAAAGATAAACATGGTATAATATTTTCTAGTTTAAAATCGGGTGCACTTCTAGGGGAGCAAAATGAGCGCATTCCCTCCAGTAAGGATTCTCCCCGCAATGACATTTTCCTGAAGTCCCCCAGTTTCTAGCACTGCAGAGAGAAAGAGACCAAAAATTGTTCATTGCTTGATTTTTTTCTGTTTCCCATGCTCTCACGCCATTGCTCCCTTGTTTTGAAAGGCTTATTTCTATTTCTAAGTGATCCACTGAAGTTTTAAGCTGCTCCACGGCTAGAAACAGGGGACTGAAGGAAGATTTCATTTGGGGCGGCAGAAGTCTTATCTGAAGGAGCCGCGCCCTTATTTCCCTCCCACCCCGACAGCAACCTCCCTGATTTGGAGCGTTTGCCATCTCCACGCTCGGTCACGGGATCACCAAATCTGACGTGTCATCTAATGGAATCAAAATTAAGACTGCAATAAGATTTTGGATCTGATCCACCCACGACTTTTTTACCTCCTCATCAAACACTTTGCCTTCCGCATATTTTGCCTTAGGGTGCATGTTCATGTACTGATTTTTAACCAAACATTATATTTATATTCAGGTCGACATCACAAACATTTGTGTGCAAGTTTAGGATCAAGTGCTAAACATTATTTTTTTTTAAAAATGGGAGGTTTTCCTTTTTCTGTCACATGGAACTTGAGTCATTTCTGCACTACGCTGTTGTAGTGCTATTATTCCACTTTCAACATCCTGTGGAATTCTGGGCTTTGTAGTTTACTGAGGCCAAAGAGCCCTCTGGCTGAGAATTCTAAATGCCCCCCCTAAGCTGCAAAGCTCAGGATTCCACAGGAGGTTGAAAGTGGAATCATAGCACTAGAACAGTGTGGTGCAGAAATGGCCTTGGTATGAAGCCATTTTTCACACCAATCCAACTATTATTACATTCTAATCATAAGAGAAAGCATCAACATCAACATGAGCAAAGTAAGGTAAATTTCTCACTCAGAATATAAATAAGAACATAACCTGGGGATGTAAAATTAAAAACAATAAAGACTTTAAAAGGGACTTTCCCAAGCAGTTCAATGGCAATTAAACCCACTTATTGTACGCACAGAATTTTGGCTGCCTGCTGAGACGTGGAGGTGAGGAGAGAAAACAGAATGAAATACATTGGAAAAGGGCTTGGCTGGCTATGCCACACAATGGAGCACCCGTATTGTGACATTTTGCTGCACACAACACTTGCGTTCTATGATCTGACAGGAGAAGGACAGCCACACACAGATAAGACACACACCTATTTTGTAGCCACCAGCACACTTTTGGTTCCAAAGCTGCTATCTCCCTGAGTTATTTATTCCTGAAACTTTTGCAGCTTTAACGTTGAGGTTCTCGTACACAGCAGCAGATTCCTCATCCACCCTGTGGGACAACAAAAAAAGACATTATCAGGACAGACTCTTATCCTTTACCCATAGAAGCAAGCTGTGGCGATGCCATGGAAGGCCAAACACAATGGCAGGTCCCACAGCATCTTCAAAGCTAATGCAACAATTGAAGCATTATTATCAGTTTTCTAAACCTTCACATTTCAAATGTTCAAAGGAGATCACAATCTGCTCAGTCCTTGTAGGTGAAACAAGAAAGTGCCATATTTTCCTCTCCACTGCAAGGGACCAGGATATTTATTTATTGCTGTTGGTACTAGAGAAAACAGGTACACATTTGTAGAAGCACAAAGTTTAAAACTATGCTAAGAACTGCTTTGTTGAGTGAGTCCTTTGAATCTTTTGGACTTGCTGTCTACCTTTTGTTGCCTACTCTCTGTGTTGGGTGTCCAAAACTGATAGGGACACACCTTTAAATTTCTCCTTAAGTTCAGTAGAAAGAGCATGAAATTATTTAAGGAGAAAGCAAAACTGCATAGGCACACAGGGTGCTCAGCTCCTCACTCTTAAACTTGATGGTTTCCCTTTCTCCTACAAAACCTCATTTTTATTGTTGTTGTATGCCTTAAAGTAATTTCTGATTTATGGAACATATCACAGGGTTTTCTTGGCAAGAGTTGTTCAGAGGAAGTTTGCCCTTGCCTCCCTCTGAGGCTGAGAGAATGTGACTTGCCCAAGGTCGCCCAGTGAGTTGCCATGGACAAGCAGGGATTTGAATCCTGGCCCCCAGAGCCACACAGGGCCTTTCCGCACTAGACTGTTATACTGCTATTATTCCACTTTCAACATGCAGTTTAGGGAGAGGCATTTAGAATTCTCAGCTGGAGAGATCTTTGGTATCAGTAAACTACAAACCCCAGAATTCCACAGGAGGTTGAAAGTGGAATAATACCATTATAACAGTGTAGTACAGAAAGGTCCTTAGTCCAACACTCAAACACTCCATAATGCCGGCTGTCAAACTACATTCTACTGAATACAAGAATAAATTTGTGAATTTTGAAGAATTCTGTCCAGAGTGTAGAAGAGTTACTTTCTGGGGACTCCAGCTTGCAAAATCCCCCAGTCAGCAAGATCAATGCCTTCTGGGAGTTGTAGTACCCCAAAGTATTTTTTAGAACTTTTGTGCAACACAGTCCCTCTCTTTCTAGCTTCCACCTTATCTAACCCCCATCTCACCTTCCCGTGACCCTCCCTCTTCCCAGGACCAGAAGCTTACCCCATCTGGACTCTCAGCGAAGGGGGGCGGGCTTTGCCTCTGGGTTTCTCCATTGATGGGTAGCGGAAATTCAAGTATTCTTTCTCCTTCCTCATATTCCTCTAAAAAGCAACAAAGGGAAGGATGTGATTTGTTCTCCTGCTCTGGGATATTTCCAAGACAGGATTTGTTGCTTCGTGCCTTCAGGACATTTCCAACTTAGGGTAACACATCTTTAATTTCTTTTAAATTCAGTAGAAAGAGTGTGAAATTTTTGCAGGAAAAAGGGAAACTACACAGGCACACAAGGAACTCAGTTCTTTCCCCTTAAACACCATGGTTTCATTTCCTCCTTAAAAAAAAACCCTTCAGTCTTCTTCTTGTGTGCCTTAAAGTTGTTTCTGACTTACGATGACCTGAAATGAACCCATCTGAGGGTTTTCTTGGCAAGGTTTGTTCAAAGGAGATTTGCCTTTGCCTTCCTCTAAGGCTGAGAGAGTGTGACTTGTCCAAGGTCACCGAGTGGGTTTCCATGGCCAAACAGAGATTCAAACCCTGGTTTGAGCTGAGTGTTGGGGGAGAAATAGAACCTCTTTTAGAATGAAAAGAGGTTTCAGTTTCAGAAAAGTTCCAGGGGTGAGGCCAAAGGCAACAGGGGAAGGGCCAAAAAATACCAGCATATTCTAACTTAACTGCTTTTACTGACAGTAACTAAGCCTTAGGAGAGGCGTTTGAACCTCAAAGAGTAGGAAAAAAATGTACAAAAGCCGGGAAATCACCCAAGAGTGATGCCATGGGAATGGGGGTTCAACCGTTTATGGAAACCCAGAAAGCCTGGATTTGGGCACAGTGGGTGAAGTTCCCCCACGTTTGGACTAATCCAATATCATGGTTCCCATAATGGCTAAGCAAATGCTTCTGGAAAGCCCAAGAGGACGTGCAGGGAAGATTCTGCCTCTAGTGTGTTATCTTTCAGCGACAATATTCAGATTACCTCTAAACACGGAGGTGCTATTTCTAATGACCATGATGATGGACATCAGAGGAATCTTTTTTGTAAAGCTTAACCATTAGCCATCCTTGTTGGGGTAGATGAGAATTGGAAACCCAAACATCTGAAAGGGATCAGGTTGCCTATTCCAAAATTCTGGAACAGTTGGAGAGGCCACCTCTGTGGTCAGAAATCAAACATAGACCTTGTGTAGGTGTCAGGAGTGGGGAAATATATCTGTTTTGACCTAGGCAATAGATGAAAGAAGAGTAGAGATCGCTAGTGCTATTACGTATCCACCGCTAATTGCTATTTTCCAACAAAGTATCAATCACCAATTGCTGTTTGCAACTCGTATCCGGTTATTAGGTTTAAAAGGCACTAAGGCACCAAAAGAGGTGATCTGGCAATATTTGATGTCCGGAGCATCCTGTGGGGAAGGGCAAAATCGGATGGATGGAATGTGAACCTAGCAAGGAGGTGTTATGAGAACAGACCAAGCTAAAGATAAGGGGACAGGAACTCTTCACGTTCTCAAGATAAAAGGTGTGTGAACACTGGAAATGCCTGGGAAACTCT
Source organism: Cyclura pinguis (assembly GCA_030412105.1). Classification (NCBI taxonomy): domain Eukaryota; kingdom Metazoa; phylum Chordata; class Lepidosauria; order Squamata; family Iguanidae; genus Cyclura; species Cyclura pinguis. The sequence continues at coordinate 11,416,696 of CM059612.1, forward strand.
GGTTCTGGTGGGGTGATATCACATTTATGATTTTCACTAATCATTGCCATGCATGACTTAATTTGTATGTCAAAGTATAAAAGCTGTTACCAGCTAACCCATGTCAGTCTCAGTTGATGTGTTGCTTGCTAACTCCAAACAAATGCTTCTGTTGAAACTGTGTTTTCTGTAACAAATTAGGTAGTACATGACAGTAGGGCCATTTCCGCACTACGCGTTATAGTGCTATTATTCCACTTTGAACATCCTATGAAATCTTGGGGTGTGCAGTTTAGAGAGGGGCTTTTAGAATTCCCAGCCAGAGAGCTCTTGGGCCTTGGTGAACTACAAACCCCATTCCACAGGATGTTCAAAGTGGAATAATAGCACTAGTGCGGAGATGGCCTAGGTTTCTTTGGGATGGGTACATGGGCATAGTATTCTGACCCAAAGCCATTTAGGGATTTAAAAGTTCAAAAGCAGCACCTTGAATCGAGCCCAGAAACCACGTGGGCACCAATGGAACAGAGCTAAGTTGTCTCCTTCTGACATCCAACCAAGCCACACCCCTTAGGGCACAAACGATAAGCCCCGTACCTGTTCCTCTTCTAGCTCCCTCTGTTCCATCGCGATGTAATGCTGGACAGCCATGTAGACAAACTTGTACTGAGCCTCGGTTTGCACCATTCCTGAGCGCTGCCTCCGCACCATCTGGATGGTCTTGGGGATGTCGATGTCGCAGTCCAAACCTGCTTGCAGGTGCAAAACCCAGGAGAAGGACGTGTGTGTAGGGAAGGAACAAACATACAAAGCAAGTCCATGCTACAGCCCTGACTTTCCCAAACAGATGTCCACACCTCACAGAATTAAATGTAGAAATACTCTTCCTATTGGAGTGGAGTTTTCTACACTGCAGAAGAAAACAACATTTTGGTGCAAATAATGGGGACCTCCGGTTACACGGCAGGTGAAAACACCGAATGGTGATTTCAAAGACTCAAAAGATGTCAAAACCTCCCACCCTCAGTTTTGTTATGTTTCGCCGGGTCTCACTTGCATTTTTCCCTGAATGTAACTTGCATTTCCTCCCTCTCCTTCCTTCCTAATGGGTCTAATGCTTTGCATGGTTTTTCATTCATGGGAATTTATGGGCATTTTTATGCATTTTTCCACCACACATATATGCAAGCTTTCTATCTAATTCATACATTTGGATCCATCGACTTAAGCATGTTTGCACATATTTTGCCAACTGTAAGCATTTCTAAAATGTACACACTGACCAAAATCTGACATTGCCCAGCATAGCATAAAAACTCTGCTACAACTCGCCACTCCCAGGAGTCATGGGCCATTTCCACACTACGCTGTTATAGTGCTATTATTCCACTTATTCCACATCCTATGGAACCCTGGGGTTTGCAGTTCAGGGAGGGACATTTAGACTTCCAAGCCAGAGAGTAATCTGGTCTCAGGAAACTACAAACCCCAGAATTCCACAGGATGTTGAAAGTGGAATAATAGTACTGTAACAGTGTAGTGCGGAAATGGCCATGGTTTTGCAACAATGGTTTCCGTGAATGGCTATTCTGTGGCTCGTGGAAAGCAGGAAGAGGGTCAGAGAAGTTCCTGGCTATGCCCCATTGGCAGAGGCAGGCTGATAACATCTTCTGCGGAGTTCTGCCAGAGTCAATGAAGTCTCAGGGGATGATGTCACTGGTCAGCACTTGGCTAAAGGAAAATAGCCAAACATTTCTCTGGTCCTCCCTTGACTTTCCACCAGCCAGTTATTATGACAGTGCAGGACCTTGGCCAGTTTTTGCGCTATCTGGTGAGCTGAAAGTAACTTCTTTTACGTCAGGATATTTACAAGATAGTATTAAACATGCGGAACTTTCTCACATACACTAGATTCCTGTAAAAGATCAGTGAGAAGCAGTGGCACACAGGCCAGTGGGCTGGCGAATCCGCTCCAGGTTTTACTCCAATCTGTCCAAGCTTCCGAGCCCTATCCCCCAAGTAGATTCAGCACCTTGCACAGCTCTTCAGACTAAAACCCAGAATGGACTTCCTGCCCTGCTGAGAGAGGAGCTACCACTGGAGGGAAGAAAATGCCAAACGGAAGCAGCTGTATATACCTTGCCTGTGAATGGTGTCCACCAGGATGTCTATGACGATGATGGTGCCGGTGCGTCCGATCCCAGCACTGAACAAGCAGAACCAAAGAAGAGGGAACGTTTATAACCAGCCCGGTGTATACACCGCCCACAGTCAACCACACAAGGATGATTGCAAAAGAAATCTCATCAGTCCTGTGGTCAGAGCCCGTTCCCCTCTGGAAAAACTAAATCTGGGGAAGAACAACCTTACAACCTCTAGATGATTTGGCCTACAATTTCCACAAATTTCAGCATAGCCCATGTTTAGTGGTGGATGATACTTCTAGCCTAGAACACACGGAGGACACCCATCCCTGATCTATATATGTTCCTGGCTACATAAGGATGAAAGCAAGCATGGTGGTTTGAGTGGCAGACCAGGACTCCAAGAGACCAGGATTCAAATCCCAGCTAAGCCATGGAAACTCACTGGGTGACCTCAGCCAAGTCACATTCTCTCAGCCTTGGAGGGAGGAAACCTCCTATAACAAATCTTCCATAGACTCGCTGTAAATTGGAGTCAACTGGAAGGCCTATTACAAGAGGGGGTAGATTGGAATGGGCAACTGCGCATCGTCAGAAATTTCTGGACTGCCCATAATGCCTCGACTGTTAGCCATGCTGGCAAGGGCTGATGGGACTTGTACGCCAAAAACAACTGAAGGGGTGAAGTTGCCCATCTGATCTCAACGCATGGCCCTTTATGAGAACCACTGTGGTCTCTGATTCTTGCTCTGGGACTTGAGAGATCCAGCTTCATGTCTCCACTGAGCCATGAAATTAAAAAAAAAAAAAACCTATTTCTAAACAAAGGCACTTTGAATCTGCTAACAAGCCGGGTACATGTCTTTCTTATAAATTGAGAAAAGAAAAAGAAAGGAGGATAATCACCGAAATTAAGATCGGAGAAGAAACCACTACGAAACAAGAGAAAAAACAACAAGTTTTTAACAAGTATTATTCTCAACTGTACGCGGATACCCAAAAAAACAAAACAAAAAACAACTCTATTTCTCTCCAGTCCAAAATCCGTTGTTTCCTGTTCCACACTCCTAGAAACATTCAGAGAAGCAGAAGGCAGGAAAACCCAGCCAAGACACCGAAACGCTTCTCACCGGAGCATGGCCCTTTGAGCTTAACCAGATTAAGAGGATTATGAGGCAGACAGTGGAGAAAATACAGTCGAATCTCTCATGCAAAGATCAGAAGCTCCCCTTCTTGTTGCCGACAGATTCGTTCTATTGCTGCACCACACACCAACTGATGCAGCATCACCTTTCCCCTCTGCTCTTGACATTTGCAAAATGTCTGAATTATCTCCCTCTGCCTCATTGTATGGTCTTAGACAAATGGCCCGTTGCTCGATTTAAGAACTCCGGCTTGGACGCAGGAGGTCCCAGGTTCAATTCCTGGCATTTTCAGGTGGGATTAGAAGAATGATGCCTTGGGAAGCTTTAGTGTCAGTGCAGACAATACTAGGCTAGACGGACCCACAGGCCCCCCCTCCGCAATTTTTTCAAAAAATGTTCCTAGATATCCTCTAGGGGTTGTGGGGAGCACTTTTGCCACTGTTAGGCCCATGAGAGGTCTTTTTTGAAACAACAGGGAGCAGTGGCGGAGCTTGGATACGTGCAGGGGGAGCGGGAGGGGGCGTGGCCACAGCACGTGGGGGCATGGCCAGGGTGTGTGGGGGCGTGGCTACAGGCCTGGATGCCCCAGAAACGTTGCCGCCCGGGGCAAATCGTCCCTCCCGCCCCCACGTTCCTACACGACTGGCAGGGAGTGGAAGTCACTTCTGGTTTTCATTTTCGGCCCAAAGGAGGCTCTTTTTCCAACAGGAAGTGAACCAGAAGTTGATCAGGAATTGGCTTCTTCTGACTAAATATTGGAAGGGATGTCACGCAGTAGATGGGGTAAGCTTGTTTTCTCCTGCTACAGAAACTAGAACATGGAGCAATGGCTTCAAACTACAGGGAAAAAAGACTCCACCTAGACGTTAGGAAGAACTTCCTATTGGTCAGAGCTGTCCAGTAGTGGAATGCACTGCCTGGGAGTGTGGTGGAGTCTCCTTTGGAGGTTTTTTTAAATGGAGGCTGGACAGCTATCTGTTGGGATTGCTTTGATGGTGTATTCCTGCATGTCTGAAGGGGGCTGGACTGGATGGCTCTTGTGGTCCCTTCCAGCTCTATGATTCTATGATCCTATTTGAAAAAGCAATTAAAAGATCTATAGAACTAAAATAATTTAAAATTTCATTAAAAAGTGAGACACACACACACACACACACACACACATCCTGCTTTTTAATGACATTTCATATTCTCTCTCTCTCTCTCTATATATATATCTATATATATATTTGTGCGTGTATACATGTGTGTACGTGTGTGTGTGTATATGTGTGCGTGTGTGTGTGTGTGTACGTGGACACACACCAATTAATAACCTGTGGCAGTCATTTTCTAAAAGTCTGTTTGAATAGGAAAGTTTTTGCTTGGCAAAAGCAGGAGAGCAAGGAAGAAGCCACCTGAGTTTCCCCGAGGAGCGAGGTCGTTCCAAGTCTGGAGCAGCCACTGAGAAGGCCCTCTCTTTTGCTACCACTGGGAAGACGGTGGGACTGAGAGAAGGGTTTCCCCTCGAGGATCTCAGAGCGCAGGCAAATTCATACAGATAGCCTTTCAGATACCCCGGACCTGAGCCAACCCCACTGCGCGCTGCTCCACGCGAGCTCCTGGCAGATCAGCCCCCCTGCCATTCTTGGTGCCCCAGCAAACGTAAGCCTGGCCAGATATGGGGCACCCTCTGCTGGCCACTCACCTGCAGTGCACGACAATCGGCCCCGTGTCTGGAACACTTCTCTGGGCTTTGTTGACCTGATCCAGGAAGCTGAGGACGCCTCCCGGCTCGGTGGGAACGCCGTGATCCGGCCAACTGATGTACTGAAAGTGCCGGATCAGTCTAGCCTGCTCTTCCTGTAGGGTTTGAGAAGTGGGGGAGAGAGAGGCTTTTGAAGATCAAAGGTAAACACCACTTCAAATGCTGTGGGAATGAATACAGAGGAAGGTGGGTGGGCAGGAAGTCACTAAAAATTGTCGTGACTGATGGGACAATTTGCCGAGGAACAGCATAAACAGCACTAAGTAAACATCTGTACCATTAAAAAACACACACACTGTTCAGGTTATACAATGACGCTGGATCCAAACGTGCTCTCTTTTCCCCCCACATCTCTGGCCAATTCTGCACTAGACGGATATAGTGCTATTATTCCACTTTCAACATCCTATGGAATCCTGGAGTTTGCAGTTTAGGGAGGGGCCTCAAAGGTTGAAAGATGTTGAAAGTGGAATAATAGCACGATAACCGTCTAGTGCAGAAATGGCCTCTGACTCATGAATCCTTTCAGACAAGGGGGTAAGACACCAGCTGGGGAGAGACAATCCAGATTGTGTGGGTCATGAATCCACCGAAGCAACTCAAAAGACTTGCATTGTGCCTTTGGGGTGAACAGATCTATTATACCATGAACTTTCATGGACACACAGTGAGCCAAAGCCTGTTGTTAGTGCTGACTTCAGTAGACCCACCAATTCAATGAGCCTTGTGTTGACTCACCATTCAACAAATGACTGAATGGGTCTACTCTAGTTTGGATTAGCCAGCAGGGTGCCAACCAGTCTCTCCTTCTTCAGATGCAGGGAGTGCAATTTTGGAGGTCCAGCTTAGAGACGGAAAGAATAATCAAAGCCAAGGAAAAGGCTATCAGGCGTTTGAATAACCCCAACAAGGAGAATCCTATTCAGACTCCTTTCTCGTTTTCCCCACAGTCTTTGTACAAACCACTCCCACCCACCGCCACTCCAGACTCACCGATTTCTGCCACCTCCAAACCAGGAGGGCAGAGGGACCGCTCAGTGAGGAATTTCATCATCACAGGCTGTGTTCTGACAGCTGCCACAAGAGGACAATGTCTGTGTTGTTGTGAACCAACTAACAGAACACGGGTGTTGAGGCTACAGCGGAGCTTTCCAAACTGTGTGTCGTGACATGTTAGTGTGTTGCCTGCAGTGTGTAGGTGTGTCGTGCAAATGTAATGGGTGGAGGGGCTCCCTCTGTTGCCACTGTCCCCCCGGGCTGAGAAAGACCCTGGTGATGGCTGCAGCAGTGGACCAGGCTCGGATGGAGGGACTGCCTCTCCTGCCACCGTCCTGGGCTGAGAAAGACCCCTGCAAGGACGGTGGCAGTGGGCCAGGCTCGGGTGGGGGACTGCCTCTCCTGCCACCGTCCTGGGCTGGGAAAGACCCTGGCTGCGGCAGTGGGCCAGGCTTGGACGGAGGGCTGCCTCTCCTGCCACCACCGTCCTGGGCTGACAAAGACCCCAGCAAGGACGGTGGCGGCGGGCCAGGCTCGGATGGAGGTGCTGCCTCTCTTGCCACCACCACCCTGGGCTGAGAATGACCTCAGCGAGGGCGGTAGCAGCGGGTCAGGCTCAGAAGGAGTGGCTGCCTCTCCTGCTGCTGCCACCCAGGGCCGAGAAAGACCCAGCGAGGGCAGCAGTGGACCAGGCTCGGGTAGAGGGGCTGCTTCCACTTACTGAATTACTGTGTCGCAAAATGATACATATCTAAAAAGTGTGTCACCAACATGAAAACTTTGGAAAGTTCTGGGCTACAGGCTCCGAATCCTGACCTCTCTTCTCCCACCAAATGCCACACAGCCAGGCAAATGGGGAAACGAGGTTAGGATTCCGGAAGGCCATTGCCTACCAAACCTCGCCTGTCTTCTCCCCGACCCTTACAATGCCAAGTGGGTGGGGTGGGAAACCAGAAGAGGATCTTGAGGAGTTATATAGCCTGTTAATCCTTGCTTGCCTCTCCCCACCCTTCCGATGTTTCCTGGGGGAGCAGCAGAAGCTCCCTGCTGCAAGAGACTCATCCCAACACCACAAACTGTTTTCAAAAAACTGCAGAGTTTTCAACGACGTCTGGGAGTGGGAAGAAAAAACTGATTAAATTATTCATTCCTCCTCATAGGAATGAATAATTGAACACAGCACATTCCTAGTTCAGGTATACATAAAAGGCATATGGTTGTGGGTGAGATCCAGGTAGTGAAGTTAAAGAGAATATAAATGCAGAATTATTAGCACTGACAACTTCATTCACCCATACAACGTAGTTTGTATCTTACTTTATACAACCCTCTTAGTAAAGTGGTTTCACAGCCAGTGCTTCCCTTGAGGTTTCCCCACCTTCAGGTAAAGCAATAAAAAAAGTCCAGTTTTCAATAAACAGGACCCAGGTCTATCTATTGCAGGTAAAAACCCAGAGAGTACCCTATTTGCTGGCATAAAAGACTCACTTTTCCCCGGAAAAATACTGTTTGGAAATGGGGTGCATCTTATACAGGGGTGTGTCTTATACGTCAGCAAATACAGTGCCTTCAAGATTTACAAAAACTGGCCACACACCAAACCTGTTGTGTTAACCAGCCTGTGAATACAGGTAGCACACTAAGCAGTCTCAACATGATTCACACCATTGTGACAAAGGCCATTTCTGCACTACCTATTATAGTGCTACTATTCCACTTTCAACCTCCTATGGAATCCTGGGGTTTGCAGTTTAGGGAGCGGCCTTTAGGCTTCTCAGCCAGAGAGCTCTTGGGCCTCAGGAAACTACAAACCTCAGAATTCCACAGGATGTTGAAAGCACTATAATAGTGCTATAACAGTACAGTGTGGAAAGGCCCAGGAACAGTATCTTAGGAAAATACACAGAGCTGGTTTCTCACCCTGTCTATCCGTGCAATCTCCAGCTCCCGGATGTGGTAACCTTGTGCTTCCCGTTCACTGACATTCTTGACGCTGATGCAGCCATACTCTTTGGTGCAGTCATTATCAGGCCAATAGCAGAAACATTTATTCTGGAGAAAGAGAGAAAGAGAAAGATTTCATTTCATTAGAGAGAATCAATTAGTATAGCAGTTTTCAGAGGGCATCCCTAATACTCCAGGTTGCAACAAAATTACAATGAACATTGGGGCATCTTTAGAAATACCAGATTTATTGTTGGACAAGCTTCCATGGAGTATGGCCATTTCTGCACTAGGCTGTTACAGTGCTATTATTCCACTTTCAACATCCTATGGAATCCTGGGGTTTGTAGTTTCCTGAGGCCCAAGAGCTCTCTGGCTGAGGATTCTAAAGGCTCCTCCCTAAACTGCAAACCCCAGGATGCCACAGGATACTAAAAGTGGAATAATAGCATTATAACAGTGCAGTGCAGAAAGGTCCTACGACTCACTTCAATCAGAAGCATTAAATGCAGTCAGCCCTCAACTTTTGTGGAGGTTAGGTACACAAAATACTCGTGATTGTAAAAAAAAAAAGTGAATAAAAATAAAATCCATGAATGCTACTTTTAAAAATGAATAAATAAAATGGGCTTCACTTTGTCCATTTCTTTCCTTACAGATTCAGGATACCCCTTCCAACAGATGAAAACATGTGGCCAAGCAACATCAGGATGTGGCTAAGATGGCAGAAGTTATTAATGAGGAAGACGTGAGAAGCCAAGAGAATCTGCAGCATTTTGTTTTTGGCCTGAGAAGGGCAAGGTTCCACCCTGAGTTAAAAAGCTAGACAGCCAGTTGCATTTTTGTTCAACACTGAAAACAGAAAGGCATCCTCTGCGGACCGTGAAGGCAGCAGGCTAGCACACGGTGCACAGACCGAGGCTGGTGGCACACAGAGGCAGCTGGTAGGTGCCTTCCCACAGGAATGGTGAATCCACATTCAGGTTTATGGTGAATTCCTACACAGCTGCTCCAAGTTGTATTAGAGTTTTTATAGTGATTGACCTTGTTATGAGAGAGATTTAGCACTAGGAGGAATCTTGTGGAGCAGCTGCTGGAGGAAAAACTGTAAAACTGAGTGTGGATTCACTGCTCTGTAGCAACAGTCCAAGTGTGGTTGCTTCTACAGCTTTCTCCCCTGACCCCATGCTCCAAGCATCTGCCACCTGACGCAACCATCTCACTCCGGCCGATGGCATTTAGCTGCATTTATAAATGACTTTCCTCCACTGAGTTCAGACATGACTCTCCTATTCATCACAGCGTCCTCATCACAGTAACCCTTCAAGGAAGGCCAGGCAGAGAGACAGGGGCCATTTCCGCCCTGCACTGTTATAGTGCTATCATTCCACTTTCAACATCTTGTGGAATCCTGAGGTTTGCAGTTTAGGGAGGGGCATTTAGACTTCTCAGCCAGAGAGCTCTTGGGCCTCAGGAAACTACAAACCCCAGAATTCCACAGGATGCTGAAAGTGGAATAATAGCGCTACAACAGTGTAGTGTGGAAAGGCCTAGAGTTTTGACCAAGATCATCCAGTGAATTTCAAAGCTGAGTGGAGACTGGGATGTTGAGCTCCCAAGTTTGGAGTCAACCCTTTAGCTATTACCTCATTCCAGGGCCACTTCCGCACTACACTGTCACAGTGCTATCATTCCACTTTCAACCTTCTATGGAATCCTGGGGTTTGCAGTTTAGGGAGGGGCATTTTGACTTCTCAGCCAGAGAGCTCTTGGGCCTCAGGAAACTAAACACCCCAGAATCCCTCCAAGGATGTCAAAAGTGGAATAATAGCACTATAACAGTGTAGTGTGGAAACAGCCCAGGTGCGAGTTGGTAAGGTATATTGATCTGAATACAGCAGGGGTGGGAAGAAGGCACAAACCCAACCATATGCAACCACCACCGGCAACGATGGCTCCCAAATCAGAGCAGGCTGGGGATGTAATAAGAAATTATCATCATGGTTTCCCATTCTCGTTGTTGGTAATGAGCAGGAAAAAAGAAGTCATTTGGAGAAGCATCACACGGATGAGTTAATAAGGCTGTCGAGCAGCATGACAATTATTGGCTGGGCTTTCTGCTGGCTCCCTTTCAAGCTCTGCTTTGAAGAGGACTGTTCAGGCTGATCACACGTTAATTATAACCCTCTTGTTCGCTCCACACGGAGAGAAAAGAAGGGAACCCCGGCTCATTCTCTGGGCGATACTTCGGCCCGAGGTGATCACCTGCAAAACTTTTGGCACCAACCACCCTCAAGTATGAGGTGGCATCTTAGACAGGCATTAAGTGTCCTTCGAGCTGCCATTGGGGTTTTCTTCCCAAAACAAGGGCCATTTCCGCACTAGGCTGTTACAGTGCTATTACTCCACTTTCAACATCCTATGGAATCCTGGAGTTTGCAGTTTAGGGAGGGGCCTTTGGCCATAGGATGTTGAAAGTGGAATAATGGCACTATAACAGCCTAGTGCAGAAATGGCTTTGGTGACTGGTGTGGCTCAGCAATTTCTGTCCCTTTTGAGGGCCAATTTTGGGTGCAAACTGAAATAAGACTCTCCTCGCCTCCCACTAGCAAGAGTCCAGGAGGTAAAATAGGAGATCTCGTGTGGCATTTTTCAGAACATGAGTTTTATCCCATTTTATGAATACAGAAGAACAATCTTGACTTGTACTGGACAACCATTACAAGCCAGAGTGTAACAGCTCTAACATAATAACAACATAATATAACATAATAATAACATAACATAATAAAGACCAACCAATGAATTAACTGGCAAACTATTTTTACATTTTCTTCTTAATGGCTTAATAGAAATTCTTCAGCAATTCAGTATTAATGTACTGAGCAAAACCCTCAAACATTCATTTAATTTAAATCACAAATATATAAAGAAAATTTTTTTAACTCACATCAAAATATAAGGGAAATAAATCAGGGACTCCTTTGAGAAAAATTAAAAGCAGAGACCAAGATATTCTAACACAGATATTCTATATGATAGTAAGGCCATTTCCACAGTACACTATTATAGTATTATTATCCCACTTTCAACATCCTATGGAATCCTGGAGTTTGTAGTTTATGGAGCTCTTGGGCTTCAGGAAACTGCACATCCCAGGATTCCACAGGAGGTTGAAAGTGGAATAATAGCACTTTAACAGTGCAGGGCGGAAATGTCCCAAGTCTCCCTGTTATCGACAGCCCTGCTCACGTCTTGCAAACTCTGGGCTGTGGCTTGCTTGCTTGAGTCTATCGACTTGTAATGCAGTTTTCTTCTTTTGCTACTGCCTCTCACTTTACTAAGATTATTGACTTTTCTAGTGGATTATGTCTCCTCGTGATATGTCCAAAAGTATGATAGCCTCAGTTTGGTCATCTTGACTTCCAGGGAGAGTTCAGGTTTGATTTGCTCTAGGACCCATCTATTTGTCTTTTTGGTAGTTTGCAAAACTGTGCTCCAGCACCACATTTCAAATGTGTTTATTCTCTTCCTACCAGCTTTCTTCACTCTCCAGTTTTCACAACCATACATAGAAATTAGGAGAGATAGCTAATACCCCAGAGGACAGGATCAGAATTCAAAATGACCTTGAGAGACTAGAGAGCTGGGCCAAAACTAACAAAATGAATTTTAACAGGGAGAAATGTAGGGTACTACACTGAGGAAGCATGAATGAAAGGGTCTGAAAACCATGCCCTAAGAGGAGTGGCTTAGAAGTTGGATATGTTTAGTTTGCAGAAGAGAAGGTTGAGAGGGGACATGATAGCCACGTTTAAATGTTTGAAGGGAGGGCATGTTGAAGATGGAGCAAGCTTGTTTTCTGCTGTTCCAGAGACTAGGACACGGAGCAATGGATTCAAAATACAGAAAAAGAGATTTCACCTAAACCTCAGGAAGAACTTCCTGATGGTAAGGGCTGTTTTGACAGTGGAATATGCTGCCTTGGAGTGCGGTGGAGTCACCTTCTTTGGAGGTTTTTAAGCAGAGGCTGGATGGCCATTTGCTGGGGGTGCTTTGAGTGTGTGTTCCTGCATGGCAGGGGGTTGGGCTTGATGGCCATTGTGGTCTCTTCCAACTCTATGATTCTATGAAAATGGAAATTCAGTAGCATGGATAATCCTAACTTAAGTATTCAATAATATGTCTTTACATCTTAGGATCTTGTCTAGTTCCTTCATAGCTGCCTTTCCAAGTACTCATCTTCTTCTGATGTCTTGACCGCATTCAAATGAGAGAAAATGACAGCTATGTCACAAAGTTTATTAAGCCAATCTAAAATTGTGAGGACATGAGAGTCTTGCCAAAAATCTACTTATAGTCATCTTAATTGTTAAGCATAGGGAACCCTAGTTGCTAAACACAGGTAGATTACTAGGTCCAATACTAGTGATTCCAAGCTTGGTATTTGCTAAAAATTTTTTTCCTAAATGCAAAAAGGACCTACACTGAAAGGAAATGTAAGCTAATGCTTTGGGGTTCTTCTGTGCAATATGAACAATGTTTCTCTTTTCCCCATTTACCAAAAACAGAAAACAAAAAAACAAAAAAAAACAGTCTCCTTGCATGTAGAAAATGAGCAAATAAGGCAGGAAGATTTACAGTAGTTCTTATCTTAATACACTAGCTTTCTGCATGCAAGGAATGTATGCTTAGGGAGGCTTAACTCAGAAGTGTTTATAATGTGGGACTGGAATGTTTCACAGACAGAACAAAAAGCCACACCAAGTGGAAAAGGAACAGCATCACTCACCCGTCCTCTTTCTACTTCTTTGGTCGTCATGACAATTACATGTGTGTTTTCTTGGTACACCATTGCCCAGAAGTCGTTCACAGTGGTCTGGAGGCAGCCCTGGGTGGCAATGTAGACTTTGCTGTGTTCAGAGCTCTGGCCGTCTTCGAGAATGTTCTGGTGCAGGGTAGCAGAAGAAAAGCAGGCATCCGCAGAAAAAAAGAAAAGAAAAATAAGAGAGAAAATTGTGAGGAATAAAGCCAAAGAGAAGGTCTCAGCAGAGCAGGCACTGACAACATGTCTTACCATTCCAGTTGTCAACCAGTTAGAGACTTTTTCGCTCATTAAGCACCTGCCTTTTACCTGATTTGATTAAATTTAGGCTGCAGACAGGCAATTTTTACCCAGCGTGAAAAGCATTTTTCAAGAAGGATGGCTGCTTGGGTTGCATACACTCCTCTTATTTTCAGTTCTGCTAGCAAGGGCCTATTGCATCAGCTCTCCCTTTGAATACAGGCATGCAGATGTATATAATTGTCAAATTTCAACTTTAAACATAGATGTCTATTACCAGACACTGAAGAATACGTAGGGGAGCAAGGCTTATTTAGCAGACCCTTAACTTGCAGCTCCATCAATTTGGGCATGACTCCATCTACTTAATCATCTAAAGTTTGAATTGATTGATCTGTTAGAATAAACCAAATAATTGTGTGCAACTGAGTTTACAATGCTGAATTCACGGACAAAAAAGCTCCATCGATACGAACCCTGTGGATCAATTATTGCCTCAGCCTGAAGCATTTGCTTCTATCCTCTCCTTGTAGCTAGATCAGTTGGAAAACTGTTTTGCTCTACCAATTTCCCCCAGCACAGTATGCAAAAGTTTTCCCATCTGCAAATCAGAGCTCCCATTCCATGCAGTATATTCCAAGTCCGCAAACCAGCATTCATTCCAATGCTATAACTAGCAAAAAGCTATTTTTATCATGACACGATCAGGCCACATAACTGAGCAATGGATGGTTCCCATAGATTATTATATTTTATTCTTCTCACGCAACAAGACTTACAAAGAATGGCTGAAAGAATAAGTTGTTGTTGTGGTGGTGTGACGTCAAGTTGTTTCTGACTTATAGCAACTCTAAGGTGAACTTATCACGAGGTTTTCTGGGGCTGAGAGTCTGTGACAAATCCAAGGTGGGCTTTGATGGCTGAGCAGAGAAACAAATGCTGTCTCCAGAGTCGCAATCTAACGCTCAAACCACTAAACTATGCTGGCTCTTGAAAGAATAAGTACCTTTCCAAATTCTGGTTCTAACAATCTTCACATTTCAGAGACAAAGAAAACTCATTTAGGACACACTGGATATCTATAATTTCCAGCAGGTTGGGATCAGAATTTGGGAAAATTCCTTTTTTGAACTACAACTCCCAGATTCCTCCAGCAACAAGAGTAGAGTAAAAAGGGATTTCCAACCCCCTGGCTCTGGTTTGGGTCTAGCAGCCCACTATTGAATTATGCATTCAGGATGGATTAAAAACATCTCTCTGAAAGCCACTGGAAATCCATCAGCCTTTCCAATATAGGCGTATATTAGCAGCAAGGGAGGAAAAGGCGTGTTGATTAAACACGACAAATTATCAATTACATTTTGAGTGCATCCTGATGAAATATTTTTTTCCATCCTGATTTCCTTGCCTTCTCCCATTAGTCGAATTGCCCTGCTCCTACCTTGCTGGCTGTCTTAATCCATGTTATCTCTAAATTAGCAGAAATGCACAAAATTTGTCACCAGCTAAACTGTTTTTTTAAAAATTAACAAAAAAAAAAAAAATTAAATGATCGAAATACAGTTGCCCAGTTTCCGTTATTTGAGAGTCTTTTTACAGAGAGCTTGCCCTTTTACAGGACTGGCAAGTGCTCCTTCCTACAGTAAATATCTCCTATTTGAGGACTGGAAAGTTTTTCCATTTACACAGATTGAGCAAGATGTTTAAAATATCCTGTGTGTGCCCTGCATAAAGACGTGTTAGTTATGAATGTGGACAACAGATTAATTTTGCAGAGGAAGACATGGCTGGGTTTGCCAAATTCAATACTTTTATTTGGTATTTAGCGAGAACGTAAACTTGCTAACAGCTACTTCTTTTGCTATATGCTGTTGATTTTGACTTACGGTGTCCCTGTGAACAAGACACCCCCCCCTCTCAGGTCTTGCAAATTGGGGCCACGGCTACCTTGATTAAGGCCATTTCTGCACCACACGGTTATGGTAGTATTATTCCACTTTCAACATCCTATGGAATCCTGGGGTTTGCAATTTAGGGAGAAGTGTTTAGAATTCTCAGCCAGCGAGCTCTTGGGCCGCAGTACACTACAAACCCCAGAATTCCCCCAAGGATGTTGAAAGTCGAATAATAGCACTAGAACAGTGTAGTGCGGAAATGGGCTGAGTCTATCCACTTGTAAAACGGTCTTTCTCTTTTCCTACTGCCTTCCGCTTTACCAATCATTACTGCAGGGCTTTCTAAACGGAGTGCTGCAACACATTAGTGAGTCGCCTCAAGTGTGTAGGTGTGTCGTCTACAATCTTGGAAATGTATGTTATTATTTATAAATCATATATTTTTAAAAATATATGCAAAGTTTTCATGAGATATATTGTGTCCCCATCCATTTCCTTGTTACAATTGATGTATGTGTGTGTATCTCTTATAAGGGGTTAGCTTAACCTCCAGTTTGGCAGCAAAACTGAAACTACGGTGTCACCAAATGATGCACGGCTAAAAAGTGTGTCACCAACATGAAAAGTTTGGAAAGCTCTGCACTATTGTCTTTTCCCGTGAGTCATGTTGTCTCATGCCGTGTCCAAAGTATGACAGCCTCAGCTTAGTCATCTCTGCTTTCGGTGAGAAGTTCAGGGTTGATTTATCGTAAGACCCATTTGTGTGTCGTTTTGGCTGTCCGTGGTGTTTGCAGAACCCTTCTGTCAAACTAGACTTCAAATTAGCTGATTTTTTTCCTGTCGGCTTTCTTCAGTGCTGTCCGTGGTGTTTGTACACCTCCACAAGTGTATATAGAAATCAGAAATACTATGGCCTGGATGATTCCATTATTCTGATGGTCACAGCTACTTCCCACTTTTCACCTCTGCATGTCATGAATCTTGACTGTCTCTTATTGCTGTTTGAAAACCTGGCAACACTAGTTTCCAGGATTCTCTGGGAAGCTAAGGGGATTACACTGATCCCATGAAGAGGCAGTGTGGGATCCTGCTCACACCAGGGCTGGGAGATTTCTCCAGTGTATGCCAAAGGCTTCTCAGTATGGACCTCAGCAAGCCATACTTCATTCCCAAAAGGCCATTCTCACGATTCCTCATTCCTCTGGGTGATTCATAGTATTTGCTGCTTCCCAAGGCCCTTCTGCACTACACTGTTATAGTGCTATTATTCCTCTTTCAACATCCTGGGGAATTCTGGGATTTGCAGTTTCCTGAGACCCAGGAGCTCTCTGGCTGAGAATTCTAAAGGCCCCTCCCTAAACTGCAAACCCCAGGATTCCACAGGATGCTGAAAGTGGAATAAAAGCACTATCACAGCGTAGTGCGGAAAGGCCCATACTCTCTCTGCAATTGCAAAGCTAATGGAGGGAACCTGGCCCAAGGATAGGACCCAGAAGTTCTTTTACTCAGCTGCAGAATGAACAAGGGTAGGAGTTGTGTCTGTAACTCCACCTCCTTTTGGCTTTCGCCCCGCCTGCTTCTATCTCAGGCCACACCCCCTTGCTCAGGGGCACCAGTCATTGTCACAGAGCAGAGGCCATTGGCTTAAGAACGCTCCCAACTCCCGCCTCATCCCTTTTCAACGCTACGACTTCTCCGCTCACCCTAATGTAATTGGCATTGATGTAATCGGAGCCTGGAACACTCTCGTCCACTTCTCGGAGAGCTACTCGCGTTGTGTCAACTATGGGGAGAGAGAAGCAAAGTGACATGGTTATACGGGGACTCTCCCATATCCCCAAGTGGGAGTGGAAATATTTCAGGAAACAGATATGTTTACTGCATTTATCCCTGTCCTTCCTCCAAGGAACTGGAGCGCTCTCTATTTCACTCCTTCTGCTATTATGGATTGTACTGCTGTGGCAATTACTCCTATTTCAGTGATGGGATGGTAGAGGCTGGAGGAACAGCCGCGGGCTGCATGTTTGCCGTCCTTGTTTTTTAGTGCACAGCCCTCCCTCTACATTTGCCAGTTTGACCTTCACAAATTTGATTGCTCACAAGGCACACGCTTGCCTCTCCCCCCCCCATTTTCCTCCTCCTATTCCCTTGCATTCCTCATCCCAGGCTTGCCAGGCTTGTGTTTAAAATGGATGTTTTTTCTTTTTGGGTGAGCAAAGCGCCCCTCCCACTGCTGGTGTGTCTCCTCTGCTATGTCGCTGCACTTCTGCTGTGTAATGGCTGCTGATTGGGCAGGGACTCTCTTTGCTCCTATCCCTCCTTTCTCAAGATCGCTACCAGAGGTAACTAGAAGGGAAGAATTGTGCTCTCCCTTTGAGGGGAAAGTACGGTAATCCCTTTACTGCGTCCTTTTTCTCCCCCGCCCCCCAATGCTGGGGCTAGAGGCAAAGGAATGGGAGGGGAAGCTTGGGAGGGGAATCACAGGGAATGGGAGTTATTCACAATTTTTCCACTTTCGCGAGGATTCTGTGCCCCTATCCCTTGCAAATGTGGAGGGGCTACTGTCTCCAGTCCTTACAAGGAAGGATGTTCTTGTAGCGATTCTTGGCTTTGTTTTCTGGCCGCTGTCCTTCTTTTCTTGGGTAGAGAAATTTACATTCTTGTTGCTGCAACATCTGTCGGGGGCAGAGAGATAAAATCTTTAATCCTTAAACAAACCACCCTGAAAGATGGGTCTACTTTTCTGTATTTCAGGTGAAAGTGGCCAAGGCAGAGAGATCACCACTCCTTTAGGACTTATAACAAGCAGGGCGATTGGATCTGGGGGCTTTGCAACTATGCTCCACTAATAAGTGACGTGATGGATATACACCCCAACTTCCATTATATTGTAGATAAGGATACAACAGGCCTATTATAGTGCTCTGAGCAGCACCAGATGGATGGGTTTGGCTTCCTTTTTTGTTTCCCACAATGCCACTGACAAATGTTGTGTACAGACACTGGAGGAAATTTTAAAAAAATACCTTTCAAGCCTACCTTTCCTCTAGTGAGCTCAAGGAAGCAGCCAATGCTCTCTCTCCAAACTCCCCACCCCTCTTTACCACATCACTGTGAGGAAGGTCAGGCTAAAGTGTGGGAATGGCTCAAAGTCACATAGTGAGTTCATGGCTACGTGGGGACTTGAACTCGGATCTCTTGTTCTAGGCCATTTCTGCACTAGAGTGCTATAGCGCTATTATTCCACTTTCAACATCCTATGGAATCCTGGCCTTGAGGCCTCTCCTAAACTGCAAACTCCAGGATTCCATAGGATGTTGAAAGTGGAATAACAGCGCTACAACACTCTGGTGCAGAAATGGTGCTAGTCCAGCACAACATTTACGCAGGGTGGAAGTGGCACCCAGCCACTTGCTGTTTCTTGAAGCTCTATTCCGATGTTTAAGTGTGGGGAGACAAAATGTATGGGGCCAGTAGAGGATTTTGCAGGATGATAAGGTTCCTGCTTGGCCAAGTATAGGAAGCAGGCCGGCCCTACTATTAGACAAACCGAGTCAGTGGCCTTCACCTCAAGCAGCCAAACGATCTGGGGCAGCCCTGCTGTAAAGCACTTATGATATACCTTTTAAAAGTCCTAGCTTAGAACTGTTTCTGTACCTCAAACTCCTCCCAAAATCCTTGCTTGGCTTTCTCACTGTGGTCGGCCATTTTGTTCAGCTCCTTCACTCGGTTTTCGATATTGGCCGCAATGATCCGTGTGGCATTAAAGGGCTGCAAAATAACAACAACAACAACAACAACGACAATGATATAAAAAATGGGGCGTTTGAAGCGAAGGCAGCACCAAGAAGAAAGAGCAGAAACTGATACTGAGGCCATCTCCGTGGGACACCAAAAATCTGAAGCACAGTCTCCCAACCCACAAGGCAAGGTCTCACTTCGGGCCTCTCCAGTAGGGATTATATGTAATGAGTTACAAACAACTAATTACTTGTAAGTTTTTTTTAAAAAAAATTTGGTAATTGACTAATTACAGTTTAACACAGATATACATACAAAAATATTATTCCAATGATTAATATAAAACCATCAGTGTTCAATCCACAACCAACAAATTTATTTTCCCTATAAATATATTATCACATTTATACTGCCCCCCCCAGAAGAAAGTCAATGAATTACTTGTGTTTCCTCTACTCACAATGGAGAATTACATTATGACCGTAACTTAAGAAAGGATGACTTCTCTCCTTTTGTGGCATGATTGTAAATGTTTAGTTACTTTCATAACACAGAACTAACGTATGGTTAGATATGTTTTGTGCTCACTTCAGCAGCACATGTACTAGATATGTTTTGTCCCACAGGACAGTGGGCTTGCAGCATTCTAACTCTTTAAAAAGTCACTAAATTACTTTTGAGAAATGGGAAAGGAAGCTGTTTCATTTCTCATCGCCATAACGGTAATTAATTTGGGGAGCACTGGAACTATAAAAAAACAAGTAACTTAAAAGTAACTGGGTGCACCCTTGGAAAACCTTAGCCATTTCCGCACTAGACGGTTATAGCGCTATGATTCCACTTTCAACATCCTATGGAATCCAGGGGTTTGCAGTTTCTGGAGGGGCCAGCCGGCCCCTCCCGAAACTGCAAACCCCAGGATTCCATAGGATGTTGAAAGTGGAATCATAGCGCTATAACCGTCTAGTTTGGAAATGGCCCTTATTTTCATCCTATGGAGCGTTGTGACCACGTTACCTGTTTCAGGTGTACGACTGCCCCAGATTTCTCCACCATGGGGTTTTTCTTATAGTGCTCCACCAAATCGGTGAGGGTGTCAAAACGTTCGCCACCACCCACGTCGTATTTTCCGTCTGGCTGTGGAAGGGAAGCAGAATTATAACGGCAGAACCACAAAAGGATTGTCTGCTCCAACGTCTTCGACAGAGGAAAGCCCAACACCTGTTCTGCTGTCAAACGGCGCTTACCCAAGGACAGTTTCTCCTGATATTTACATTACAGCTGCTTCACTGCTGTTTCCACCTACTAGTTGTGCTCTCTGGAGCGAAGGAGAACAATCTGCTCCAATTTTTGCACGGCAGGCCATATATTTCAAGACAATTAGCATGCCTTCCCCTTAACTTTCTATCTTCGAGGCTTGACAATATAAGTAATTTTTTTTTAGGTTTCTTTATTGAATAAAAACACAAACTAATATTATTAATTTTGAATTTTAATAATTAGTTAAGTTGTAACCAAAGGCGGAAAAAAGGAAAAAGAAGATACAAGTTTAGATTAACTCAGAAAGTTCATTAATTTGCTCCAATTTCTGTATGGCTGCCCATATATTTGAAGACAATTATTGTGTCTTCCCCTTAACTTTCTATATTTGAGGCTTGACAATATAAGTAATTTTTTTTAGGTTTACTTATTGAATATACAGAACACACACCAGAATTGTTAATTTTGAATTTTAATAATTAGCTAATTTGTAACCAAGGTTGGGAAAAAAAGGAAGGGGAAAAGAAAATATAGCTATAGACTGACTTAGAAAGTTCATCAATTTTCATTTCAGAATTAAATTTTAGGCAACAAATATTAAATTTAGCAATAATTTGTGGTTTATTGGATGAGCATGTCTGCAGGATTACTACTCGTTGTTTGTAGCAGGGGCAGGAACCAGTCTTTTAATTGTGTATAATTATTTGCTTATTAGTTTAGATTGATGTTTGTAGTTTTGTTCTTTTTTGTTGGTATTATTGTTATTAGGTATTATCTTGTGCAGTGGGTTGTTATTTTGCCTTTGTATATACGCTCTCTTTTTTATACAAGTAATTCTTTCAACCATTCTTTGTAGGAATTGGTTTCAGATCTTTGATATAAGGTTTCAGGGATTCTGGCTGGTTTATACAGACCAGAACAACTTGGGATCTGGTGACCTAAGAGACCACTTCTCCTTTATAGACCCATTTGGACCTTAAGGATGTCAGGAGAGGTCCTCCTTATGGTGCCCACACACTCCTGAGGAACCTCAGCAGTCATTTGGTAGTTTGGTAGCTCTCACTAGGAAAAATATTGCAATCTTCACCCTGGCTGGATAACAGTCCATGTGAAAGGGATCTAGGAGTCTTGGTCGATCACAAGCTGAACACGAGCCAGCACTGTGATGCAGCAGCCAAGAAAGCCAATGCGATTCTTTGTTGCATGAATAGGAGTACGGTGTCTAGGTCAAGGGAGGTAATGGTACCACTCTATTCTGCTTTGGTTAGACCTCATCTGGAATACTGTGTCCAGTTCTGGGCACCTCATTTCAAGAAGGATATTGACAAGCTGGAGCATGTCCAGAGGAGGGTGACCAAAATGGTGAAGGATTTTGAAGCCATGCTTTACGAGGAGCGGCTTAGGGAGCTGGGGATGTTTAGTCTGCAGAAGAGAAGGTTAAGAAGGGACATGATAGCCATGTTTCAATATCTGAAGGGATGTCATGTCGAGGAGGGAGCAGGCTTGTTTTCTTCTGCTCCAGAGACCAGGACAAGGAGCAATGGATTCAAACTACAGGAAAAGAGATTCCACTTGAACCTCAGAAAGAACTTCCTGAGGGTCAGAGCTGTCCGGCAGTGGAATCGGCTGCCTCCATGGAGTATGGCTGAGCCTCCTTCTTTGGAGGTTTTTAAAGAGAGGCTGGATGCCCATCTGTTGGGAGTGCTTTGATGTGAGTCCCTGCATGGCAGAATGGGATCGGACTGGGTGGCCCCTGGGGTCTCTTCCAACTCTATGGTTCTATGAGTTTTTATTTAGGGGCCTACCAGAAAGGTACTTATATTTTTGTTGAAGACTACAACGTTTGCAATGTGACCCTAAGGCAAACCTATCATGGGGTTTCCTTGGCAAAGTTTGTTCAGAGGGGGTTTGCCGTTGCCTTCCTCTAAGGCTGAGAGAGTGTGACTTCCCCAAAGTCACCCTGGGTGTGTTTCTATGGTCTCTATAGAGTCTCCAAATAATATAAATATTTATTTTATTTATAGACATATTTATTTCCAGCATTAATATTGCATGTCTCGTTTTTCAAAATCCAAAGCTCTTTCACAACACAGAAAGGGTCAAAAAAACAGAGTTTAAAAGGGGAACGATGATGAAACAATAAAAACATAATTTGCACAGAAACATTAAAAACCAAGAAGTGACTCGATAGGGAAACGCCCGAGCAAACAGGTAGGTCTTCAGTGCTCGGCAAAGAACATTCGGCTCTGGGAGATGGCCAGATTTCAGTTTTATGTATTGCAGTTCATCGCGGGCCTCAGGACTGTTGTACAAAGTTTCGAAATCTTTAGAGGTAAACAGTTCATAAATGCTTCTAAATAAAATAAAATTAAAGAGTGTGTCACTCTTTTACGTTTCCAGAGAAGGCTACTGTCCAGGTGGACAGATGGACTGCAACTACAAGCAGCCGTGGCCAGTGTGAGGAATACCGGGAGTTACAGTCCAGTAACATCAAATCCTGGATTGGTGTCCCCATTCACACAAAGCAAAGGGGAATCAGCACCTGTAATGATGGCAAAGTCACCGAGAAAGGCTCTCACGCCCAAGCCACCTTACCTGATAGCGGATCATGATGTGGGTCACCCGGGGTTTCCGGTCCCCCGTGTCAGCTTTGTCTTCGTTCGTCAGGACCGACAAGACAAAGTCGCCGGGTTTGCTCTGGCTGCTGCGCACCAAAAAGCTCCCTGGCTTGCCTTTCTCAGTGAGGAGTTTCTCAGCCTCTTTGCCTGTCAAGTGGCCATGGTACCACCTAGGAAAAGAGAGACCGGTGTGGTGTAGTGGATGTCTGAGGACACTCTAAATTAAAATGAGGAATTCAAATCTCTGCTCCATCATGAGTTCCCCTACCAGCCTTAGGCAGGGCCGGTCCCATCATCAGACACAGTGTGGTGACTTCCTGAAGCCACTGGTTTTGGGTGTCACGAGGCACCAAGCTGCTACTGTATTTTCAAAGCTTGAAAAAGATACTTTTTCGAGCCACAAAATCTAACGGGTATGCTGACGGAGGGGTTCCCGGACTCAAAGTCCAAAAAAGTAATTTTTCTAAGTTCACGGTTTTTACTTAACAGGGAAGGGGACTGATGTTTGTCAGATTCTTTGCTTCGGATGCCAAAATACTCTGACCGCCATCAGATCCCACCCAACTTGAATGAATACAAGGGAGAAGAAGCATTTGCAAAATGTCTTGAGTGGCTGAAGTGTCCACTTTCATTATTTTGTGTATTATTTGAGCAACTGAGCAACAACGCATTTGATACGGTTCTCAGTCTCATTGAAGCTGCAGGGCTGAAAAATGGACTCAGACACGAAGATTTTCTGCTGCTATATGTTGAAATTTCATTCATTCATTCATTGATTATTTAATTCCTATGCTGTTCTCCCTAGAGGAGGTCATACAACTTCATGAAGGGGTCCTGGGTTCCAAACACCTTAATTTGGCCTCGGCCCTGGTTAATTAAAATGAACAGGAACTCTTCCCAAAAAGAACAGGAACTGACTGATGTAGTAAGCAGGAAGCCAGTAAAGTAATATGCCTGGCCATACAGGGAGAAAATACATGCATTATACCCATTACATCAGATGTCCAGAGCCTGTCCCTTCGGTGGATCTCCAGAAATGTCTTTCTCGGGGGGGGGGGGGGGGACTTTTTTCTACTCCTGCCTCTAGATGGCGCTTCCACCTTATCTTAGGGAGAGATTCTGTCGCTCCCATAGGAAAACCCAAACCTACCCTTGGATGGTGCTTTTCCACTGGTGGGTCATAAAAGCTCACAACGTGACATCATCGGCCCTGCACATGATGTGCCTTCGAATTGCCTGCCAACTTCTGGCATTTGATCATTTTTTCCTTCGGTGAGAAATACTCAGAGGTGGTTTTGCCTGGTACTTCCTTGTTGTTGTTGCCTGCCTTCCTTGTTTTGTGTTGTGTGCCTTCGAATTTTGCCGGACTTATGGTGACCTTAAGGCGAATTTATCACAGGGTTTTCTGGGGCTGAGTGGGCGTGATGGTTCTCTTGCAATCCAGGAAGAGCGAACTAGGTGAGTGAGCAAGTTAAGGAAATTGCTCAATGAATTTGAAAGAAAATGCATTTCCAAGAAGATCAAGGGCTCAAGTCCAGTGGAAAGCAGTATCTTTGGGCAGCTCTCAGAGCTGATAGCTGCTCTGTGTTATTTCCCTTACTTTAATTCCTTCCCACCTTTGTTACTGTTTTATTATCACTTTTTTAGATTCCTCATGATGTTCCAGAGCAATGTCAGACCCTCCAACGTTTCACAGGGGAACACGTGGACGTGTGCAGCCGAGCAACATCAGTGTGGCCAAGCAAAATCAGGATGGCAAAAGTCATTAACAAGTAATACAACGCAAACGAGGAGAGGCTGCAGCAGTTTGCTTTTGCCTGAGCCTACCAGGAAGGAAAGGTTTCTGTTCTGCCCTCTCTACTCTCAGTGTCTGAGCTGAGCCATAATTGAAAGTGGAAGGAAGAGAAAGAAATTGGGGCATTTTAAAAGCAACTGAAAAAGTGGGACCCCAGGACTGTGCTTGCCAAATCGGAGT
Organism: Cyclura pinguis; assembly: GCA_030412105.1. Classification (NCBI taxonomy): domain Eukaryota; kingdom Metazoa; phylum Chordata; class Lepidosauria; order Squamata; family Iguanidae; genus Cyclura; species Cyclura pinguis. Next base: position 11,441,205 of record CM059612.1, read on the forward strand.
AGCTGGAGAGTATGGCCATTTCCGCACTAGACTGTTATAGCACTATTATTCCACTTTCAACATCCTATGGAATCCTGGGTGTGCAGTTTCAGGAGGGGCCAGCCGGCCCCTCCCGAAACTGCTCACCCCAGGATTCCATAGGATGTTGAAAGTGGAATAATAGCGCAATAACAGATTAGTGCGGAAATGGCCTATGTGACGTTACAGAGTTGTTACTGAATGTCGTCAATGCAGCAGGCGGAGGATATTCTCAAAACCACTATTATTCCTTCTCTGCCATCATCATCACCACCACCAACTCCATCACTATCAGTTTCTGTCCTGCTTAAAATATCTACTCGTATCTTGAAGCCAGGTTTTCAGTCAGTCCAGCTAGGAGTTTTTTGTCTGCTTTCTCGTAAGGAGAACATTTCTATCACATCATCTCCTGTGTTTCTGAGATAAAACTGTGCAGGAAGGAGTTGTACAGTTACTGAAAGAAAATCAGTCTTATAGCACTCCTGTGGTAGCATTACTTGCTACAGCTGCCAGGAAATTATTACTTATTTTATTAGCGATCTTAAAAGTCCTTAGCTGTTAATTTTAAAGGATTATCAATAGTTCTGCTGGGTGGACAATTTGTTCCAATTCCAAAGTGGTTCAAAAAAACAGTTCAGATTTTATTTTATAGTCTCTGACTATGAATTATTTTTTTTGTTACACTGTGTATCAAATTGTAATGGCCTTTGGCTAAATGTAATGAAGATTGGCTTGACCATTTCTCTCACGGAAACAGTGCTACCCACAACAGCTCTTAGCAATTAAATGGCCTCATAGAAATTTCAAACACTATTTCATGACCAGAGCTTGGGACCTTTCCGCACTACACTGTTATAGTGCTTTTATTCCACTTTCAACATCCTATGGAATCCTGGGGTTTGTAGTTTCAGGAGGGGACTGGCCTCTCCTGAATCTGCAAACCCTAGGATTCCATAGGATGGTGAAAGTAGAACAATAGCACTATAACAGTGTAGTGCGGAAATGGCCTCGGAAAAGTTACATTTTCAGTCATACATACATCTTGGAAAGGACATTTTTGCCACACAAGAGTCCCTATGCTGGTGGGGGAATTCTGAAAAGTGCGAAAAGGTGACTTTTTTCCCCAAGCTCTGTGGATGACTGTTGTTTCATTCTCAAAACAATCCTGTAGATTAGACCAGGATGACCCACAAGGCCATTTGTAAATAATGCAAAAATGGACCTCAGAAGAGGAAGTGGGGGGGGTAACCCCCCCGCCCCCAGTCTAGGCTGGGGACCCCAAATTGTGCAGCAAAATTAGACTGTCAAGACTCCTATGTGGTTGAGATTCCTCAGGAATTATCTCTCAGAAATGAAGTAAATGACCAAGTACTATTTTAAAAAAGGCATAGCTGTGTTAGGACATTTCTGTACTGCACCTCCTTCCATTGTCCTCCCATCACAGTCCCAACAGTGCCTTTGCTGGGAAGTGAGCATGACGGGAATGCTTCCCCCCACGCCCAGCCAGCTCCCTGTGGAAGGGAGCACAAGCGACACACGCCTCCCTTCCGCAGCGCAGCCAGTCTCTTTCCCGTGCTGCGCTAAGGACAGAAGCGCCTCCATCGTACTTCCTCCCCTTCCGCATGGCTGGGAGTGATGGGAGCATCGCATGATCACTGGTGCTTAATGGATTTATTCCATTAAGTGAATATCCTGTGATCGTGATTGGTTGGCAGTGGGACTGCGATGACATCATATGAAAGAATGACCCGCGGATCGCCGCCATTGCATCCAAAACCCAGGACTGTGACGCGATGTGGAAATGGCCTTAGTTTATATCAGTATGCAAAGGGTTCTTGTAGCACCTTAGAGCAGAGCTTTGCAAACTGTTCATGTTGGTGACACACTTTTTAGACATACATCATTTCGTGACACAGTAATTCAGTAAACGGAGGCAGCTGCCCTCACTGGGCCCGCTGCCCTCACCGGGATCTTCCGGGACGGCGGCAGCAGAGGTAGCCCCTCCACCATTAAATTTGCATGACACACACCTATACATTGCAGCCGACACACTAATGTGTTGCAACACACAGTTTGGAAAGCTCTGCTTTAGAGAGAAAGAAAGTCTGTTGTATAAGTTTTCATAGGCCATTTCCGCATGAGACTGTTATAGCGCTATGATTCCACTTTCAACATCCTATGGAATCCTGGGGTTTGCAGTTTAGATTGCAAACTGCAAACCCCAGGATTCCATAGGATGTTGAAAGTGGAATCATAGCGCTATAACAGTCTCGGAAATCTCTATAGACTCAGACTTCCATCTTGCATCTGATAAAGTGGACATCTTGCATCTGATAAAGTGGACAGAATCTACGGAAGCTTATGCTACCAACTTCTGTCTCTCAGTTAGTCTCTAAGGTGCCACAAGATCCCTTTTTATAAGAAATATTAAGACAGCAATTGCCTTTGAGCCCTTGTTGGAATAATAAAGGCTGCCATAATCTATCCTGTACACACTTACTTGGGAATAAGGTACACTGAACACGCGCAGAGAGCATTTCTGAGTACACATTGTGCTTGAAAGAGTTTTCCATATTTAAGGATGCTCAAATGTTAATGGATGAGGAAAAATAATTTGCTCTTCCCCTGCATGGAGGCAAAGTTCAGACCAATCTGCCAGCCAGTTAAACCCACCCCACTTTAAAAACTGTTCTTGGGTCTCTTTCATGCAGACAAATCCAGAGCCCAAAGACAAGCAGTATCTACGATTTGATCTGGGACGTCCACATCCCTACTCACCTCTCTGACGTGGGATCTTGGCAATTCAGAGGAAATTTCAGCTCAATGATGTTGCTGTTTTTCTCGCGCAGGAGACCCTGTTGCTCTGTGTAGTACTGGACCAGTTCGGCCAAAGTGGCAAACTTCTCCCCTCCATATAGGTCATAGTAGTCGCCCGTGTTCTGGATTTTGATATGAGTCACTTCATCATTCCTCCTGGAAATCAATGGGACAAGGAGAGGAGAAAGGACAGGAATGTTGAATGCTGACAGACCATAATATTCATCATCCAATCCAGGTCACAATATAAGGAGTCTTTCACACTGCACAGTAATACCATTCTGATACCACTTGAACTTCCACGGCTCCATCCTGTGGAATCTTGGGATGTGTAGTTTCAGGAGATATTCAGATATTCTCCACTAGACAACCCCAGTGCTCACCAAACAATAAATCCCAGGATTCCATAGGATTCATCCATGGCAATTGAAGTGGCATCAAAGTGCTATAATGATGTAGTGAGAAAAAGAGGTATTCAAGGTGATTTCCAGATTTTTAAACAATAATACATATACTGCTGTTCCATTCACAATTTTGGTAGGGCTGAGAGAAGAGTGGAAGGAGAGGCTATAAATTTGGGTGAATGCTGACAAAGGTAGAACGAAATAAGTAAAAAAGGAAGGTACCCCAGTGTCTGCTTCCTCCTTTCCTTTCCCCTCCCTTCCCTCCTTCCAATACCGCAACTCGCAGAGACTAGGGCCATTTCCGCTCTACACTGTTATAATGCTATTATTCCACTTTCAACATCCCATGGAATTCTGGGGTTTGTAGTTTATTGATGCCAAAGAGCTCTCTGGCTGAGAAGTCTAAATGTCCCTCCCTAAAACCCCAGAATTCCACAGGATGTTGAAAGTGGAGTAATAGCGCTATAACAGTGTAGTGTGGAAATGGCCTAGGACAAAATGGACCAAAATAACTGCAAAGTATTAGGAACAAAAAGGGCTACAGGAGTAAAATGTTTTTCAGGGGAGGTACCCACAACCATCCTGCCCACCAGGTTTTCTTCCAGGTGGGCTTCTACCAAGTTGTGCAACTTCGCCCAAAGCTGCATCTCTTTCTCCTTGTCCAATTGCCAGATTCAACCAACAAAGCCATAGCAGAAGCCCTGTGTCCTTCAGTTTCCTTTCTGAACACCTGAAAGCATGTGTGCAGAGCTGCATCTTTGAAATCATACTATCTATCTATCTATCTATCTATCTATCTATCTATCTATCTATCACCTTTCTTCCAACATGAGATTGCACCCAATACTGTGCAATTAAAAAGCTTTCAATATAGAAGTTAAAACGTGACTAAATCAAACTTCTGTCTAAAAAAACACAGATTCCTAACAGGATAAGTCCAATGGAGTCCCATCTTCTCCATTCAAATATCTTTCCTTGCAAACCAATAGTAGCCAAGTGGTGGAATTTGATCTAGAAGCCATTTCACGGTGGGGAAGCTAATCCCACAATACGACCATTGTTGAATTCTGCACACTGCTTTTATCCTGAGCGCAACTGCTCCACCCTCCCCTCAGAGAAGAAGTCCTTTCTCCACTCCCCCTATTCAGGAAACCTTGGTAGAAAATGCCCATTAATCCAAATTCAGCACCCTAAAAAAGTACGGTAAAACTCCTACAGGATCTCATTTCACTGGAAACCTGATTTGGAGGCTTTCCACACTACACTGTTATAGTGCTATTATTCCACTTTCAATGTCCTGTGGAATTCTGGGGTTTGTAGTTTACTGAGGCCAACAAATGTCCCTCCCTAAACTGCACACCCCAGGATTCCATAGAATCTTGAAAGTGGAATTATAGCACTATAACAGTGTAGTGCAGAAAGGCCCTGGATTTGGACATCCGCATGTTCTGAAAATGAGTAAGAGCCTGTGTAGTGTAGAGCAAGGCTGTAGAGAAACACGCAACCTGCTGTATTAGGGCCCATGGCTATTTTAGGCCAGGGGAGCCCCTTTTTAACAGCAGGAACTGAGCTGAATTCATTTCCGGTTTACTTCCTTTTTCCCAAAAAAATGGCATTTGTTGGGCCTACTTTGGCCTGAGAGAAACATGGAAAAATTCCCAGGATTTTTTTTCCCCACCCATGGGGCATTTTTTTTAAATGCACGTATTCACTGCCACAAGAAATAGAAATTTAGGTTTTAAAACTAAAGAACACAAAGAGAACACGGAGCAAGGTTTAGCTATATTGGATCCTATTTGGATAAGGTTCTGGGATTTCACGGCCGGGAGGAGGAGAGAAATCTGTGCTGCTGCCGACTGTTTTGAGGCAGGTGCCCAAAACTCTCCAGGTCTTCTTGGCCACCTCCTCTCCTCTTTCCTTCATTCCTCAAAGTTTTTCAAATTGTAGCCAGCACCAGGATTCATGGGCGGGAATGGCCAGTGTAGGGAAATCCCTGGGCCTTTCCGCACTACACTGTTCTAGTGCTATTATTCCACTTTCAACCTCCTGTGAAATCCTGGGATTTGCAGTTTAGGGAGGGGCCTTTAGAATTCTCAGCCAGAGAGCCCTTAGCTCTTGGTAAATGACAAACTCCTGAATTCCACAGGACGTTGAAAGTGGAACAATAGCACTATAACAGTGTTGTGCAGAAAGGCCCCCTGAGTTGCTTCAGTCTTTGCTGATTTCAGGATTTAATACATATGGTTTTGCAGTAAATCCTGAAATCAGCAAATACATATGGGTCCAGATCTAAAATATTAGGTCCTCACATACTACCCCAAGTAGTCTACATGATTGCGGGTGAGCCCTGAATCAGCTTGGAAAGGGCCCCAACTTTGGTCAAAGGGACTCCTCCCAACCCAGGAAAAATGTAGTCAAAACCACTTCTTCCATGAGCAAAGAAAAGGACCCTTTATTATTAAAAGGAGGTTTTTGGTTTTTTTTATAGATCTGGGGTGACAATGATCTCATAAAGCATACAGTACATATGCAAGAATATTTGCTTTCCTAGGATTAAAACTCTGATACATGGTTGATAATAAAGTAATGGGGTTAACAATCAACAATGAACCTTGAATCACACATGTATTGGCTCAGTGGTGACGTATAAGAAATATTGCTATAGTGAGCACTGAGAACCCAGGCATTGATTTTGCCAATTAATCTCAGCGTAATTTTAAGTAGGACAAGGGGCTGACAACAGGAACAACCTTTAAAGTGGACTAGAATTCAAAATGGAGGAACTTTAGTGAAGCAAATGCCGAGACGCACAGAGAGAGTTCCTTCAGCTTAGACAGTTAAGCAGGCAAGACCCTCCATGAATTGAACTGTCCAGAGTGCTGAATCTCTAGCAGCCCTGCAGAGCAGACCAGGGAAAAAACTGGGAAACACTGTCTATTTTGTTTATACTCTTTATTTGTGACTTTTCCTATTTTACTTTAACTTTCCCATTTCTGTTCCCCATGTCCTTCGCCTTGCCTGAAATGGCTGAAGCCACAGTGAAATCCCCTAACTTGGTTTTCGGCTCACGCCGGTTGCACAAAGCCTAATATGGATGCCTTCTTCTTCTTCAGCTCCGATAAAGTATTTTATTTCTTTTCTCTTTCAATTCTCTTCTCTGCCTTTTAAATCATTTTTCTCTTTCTGTTTCTTGTCTTCTTTCTCCCCACCCTGCAACTCTTAGCTAACTCTCTCTAGCTTGTGTATTCCTCCACATCAGCAACTTCTGTCATCATCACCACACCCCTGATCTTGTATAACCACATAGGGCTTGGGTTTCGTCTGTGAAATATTGGAGGGCATGAACATGCCATGTACGCTTACTTAAGTTCACTGGAAAACAGGTGGGATATAAGTGTAAGTATTTATTACTTAGCCAGTGTGATTTGAATGTGAGACTACACCCTTTGGAATCAGGGTTCAATTCCCTGTTCGGCCATGGATCTCCTTGGGTGACCTTGGCCGGGTCACACACTCTCAGCCCCAGAAAACCCTGTGATACATTCGCCTTAGGGTTTCCACAAGTCAAAAATGACTCTAAGGCACCCAACAATCGCAATTTATTGCCTATATTTATTTATTGCTTGCATTTCATCGTTGTGTCATGTGAAAATTGAGGATCTGAATTCTTAAATTTTGGAACTGCAGAGTAGGTACAACCCTGCTTTGCAGCAGACTTTAGTAGAGCCTGACATTAACACATCCAGACCTCCTGAATCCATTGGCTTATCACCTTTTTCTCCTGAACAACAAGATTAGGGAAGGGGGAGAAATAGCCCTGTCCTGACCCAACCCATCCATCAAGTGTCTGGAGTCTGGGTGAGCTCAGCAGGCAGCCGGCCTCTAAGTGCCTTTAAAATGCAATTAGCCTTCCCGCTCAGGAAAGCTAGCCAGGACAGACCAGGGCCAAAAGGGACTCTTAGCTCTCCTAATAACCAAATGGAATTAACTCCTCCAGCGCTGGAGTAAAAGGATCTACGCCTCGCTTCTATGTCCCCCCACCCCAAACTGCCCTGCCGTGCCACATTTTCTTTTTTTCTTCTTTTATGCAATCAAAGTTTAAAAATTAACGACATACTGCACCGCACGTATGTTAATAAAGCATAACATATTGTGTACGGATTCGAAGGGGGACACAGTTTGAAAAGTTTGGGAAATTGTCCTGCGGGACAGCAAATGCTTTATGCGATACAGATTAGAGGAACATCCAAATTGTAAATGGATGGACTTAGACAATTAAATATACAGAGAAACAGGATGTTGATGTTGTAACTAATTTGCTCAACTGCAGCAGGAAAGCCTGTCCTGTTAGCCTTGTAGAGAAGAAATGGATTTTTTTTGGAGGGCATGGGAATAAGAAGACTGTTGGGTGGTATATTTAGGAGGAATTTGGGATGTTGCTATTTACTTGGATACGGGCTTCCCCACTTATCTGACAGGTTAGGGACCATGGCACTGTCAGAAAATGGAGCTGGTTGTGAAGTAGAACCCATGTACTGTACTGTAGGGAGCACGAAGGACTTACAGAGGCTCACTTGGGATCGACCATACGTGTGCTGCTTGCAAAGTCTGGCTAAGTACCTTTTTTCCCCTCTCAGCTTGCTTTGCAAGTAGCATGCACATGCAAGTGGCTCCAAGTAAGTCCCCATAGGCAAAAGGAACCGATGAAAGACCAGAACCCATATAAAATTAATGGACCTTGTCCTTAATTTGGAAGCATCAAGAGAGTGATTTGTCAGATAAGTGGAGACCTAGGCCATTTCCACATCAGGTAGTTATACTGCTACTATTTCATTTTCAACATCCTATGGAATCCTGGGGTTTGCAGTTTAGGGAGGGGCCTTTGAGGCTTGCCGCCTTTCTGCACTACATTGCTATAGTGCTATTATTCCCCTTTCAACATCCTGTGGAATTCTGGGGTTTGTAGTTTCCTGAGGCCAAAGAGCTCTCTGGCTGAGAATTCTACACGCCCGTCCCTAAACTACAAAACCAAGGATTCCACAGGAGGTTGAAAGTGGAATAATAGCACTGTAACAGTGTAGTGCAGAAAGGCCCTTAGTCTAGCTTACTCAGAGGGTGCTGGGAATTACAGTCCAATAAAAGGAATGCTTCCAAGTTCTGCTTTATAAAGCAGAGAGGAGGTAAACCTTGCACACAGGTCTTACCCCAACATGCTGCCAGCACCCACTAGCATCCCCCAACCTCATGGCTGGCTTTGGGTACCATGCAAAGGTGATTTGACAGTAACCAAAGCTGAGACAGAGAGGGAGGAAGCCCAGCTCAAAGTACTAACCTGTGATTGTACCCTGCCACATCTAAAGCTTCCGCAGTGGATTCACGCTCCATTTACTTGATACTAGAATCACTGGGAAGGAAGGAAGGAAGGAAGGAAGGAAGGAAGGAAGGACACCTGTAGCTACACTGTGGAAGCAGCTCTCAAGCAAGGAAGGAGGCCCTCTTCGGAACGAGCAGCTGGATTAAATAATTACAGGGAAATGGCGGTGGCTGCAAAATTTGGCTACGTGGGAGGAGAACCTCTCTTCCCCTTAGCTCCCTCTTGGCAAGGTTTGATAAAACAAAACAGAAAAATCACCTCGCTTTGCACAACAGACAGCTGTAGCTGCTAATTGCATCTAGAGCCAAAAAAAAAAAAAAAATCTCTTTAAGATTCACCAGCTGAGTTTAAGAGCACCATCAATGGCTCTCACTGCTCATGAATTATAGCAAAATACACACACAGAGTCCTATTACTTGATATTTGAAAAATCCTCTATGTGGACTCATAGAATCATAGAGTTGGAAGAGATCACAACGGCCGTCGAGCCCAATCCCATTCCGCCATGCAGGAATACACCATCAAAGCATTCTCGACAGATGGCCGTCCAGACCCTGTTTAAAAACCTCCAAAGGAGGAGACTCCATCACACTCCCAGGCAGCATATTCCACTGTCAGACCGCTCTTACCGTCAGGAAGTTCTTCCCGATGTTTAAGTGAAATCTCTTTTCCTGCAGTTTGAATCCATTGCTCTGTGTCCTAGTCTCCGGAGCAGCAGAAAAGAAGCTCGCTCCATCTTCCATATGACATCCAAGTATTTAAACATGGCTACTGTGTCATCTCTTAACCTTCTTTTCTGCAGGCTGTTAGACACATAAGCCTAGAAGCGTAATCCCATGGGCCAGAAAAGGAGAACCTGGCTCACTAGATACTCCTGGGATTTAGGATTTAGGGAAGGGCCTTGAGAATTCTCACCAGAGAGCTCTTTGGCCTCAGGAAACTGCAAACCCCAGAATTCCACAGGAGGTTGAAAGTGGAATAATAGCACTATAGCAGCGTAGGGTGGAAAGGCTCTAGTTTCTTTGAAGCTAATAGGAAACTGCTTTATACAAAATCAGATACCTGGTCCATCTGTTTCACAGTGCCTACATTTGTGGGCAACCGCTGTCCAAGGTTTAAGACAGAGGTCTTTCCTAGCTCTAGCTGAAGATAGCAGGAATGAAACCAGGTACCTTCTGCAGTGGATGCTCCTAATGAAAACAGAAACCATCTAACACTATTGCTTATACTAACAAGCACGGGGTTTCCATGGAGAGAGAGGCCTTTTCCCCAGCTATAGCACCTGCAGATGTCGAAGATTAACCTTGGGACCTTCTACAGGCAAGGCATGTATTTCACCACTGAGCTCGAGCCCTTCCCCAAATGTCATGTTGCGTTACCATCTTTCATTTGGATGTTACCCAGAGGGCGACCTGCTGAATCTCTGCAACATCTCATTTGGACTTGAGCCAAACCCATTAGCTGCTAAGAGGCACATGCCGTCTTACATGGGGCAACACTTGGAAATAACAGGTTAAAAATTAATCCGCCCCTCCTAAATCATTTTTTTTTAATAACCAGTAAGTCTTTAAGTGCCAACAAGGTTAAAATTTGAGGGAAGTGGCTAACATTTTATGTTTGTTTCGGGGAGTCAATTTGGATGGCTATGTTGGCCATTGTACATCTTTTTAATTAAAAAGAATTGAACTGACATATCAATAATATACTAATAATGATTCACAGATCGGCTGTAACTTTCTCTTAATAGTTTGACGCAGGTGGATTGCTCTCCCCCATATACAAACCACCACAAAATCTAATGCTAACATGTTAGCATAAATGCTAATCCTTTCTGTCTCTGAACAAGGGAAATGACTCTTTACGTGGCCATGCAGGAATGGAAGGGCACAGGGGGAAAGCCTGGAAAAATTAGTTATAGGTCCAGGGATCTAGTCACTGGCAACTTGGCAGCACTAACATTTAAGTGGGGAGCCTGGTCTGGGTTTTACTCCAAACTTTGGTCTATGGTGCTCAATCATAGCCCCAAAGGAAGTTTCAGCACCTTGGATATCTCCTCTAAAGTCTAAATTAAAACTGGGAGCTAATTCACTTGCCTCCCTGCAGCAGAGCAACTGGCCAAACCTGATCTCCCAAACAAGTTTCAGAACCCTGGATAGCTTCTAAAGCCTGTACTAAAACTAGGGCCATTTCCACACTATGCTGCTATAGTGCTATTATTCCACTTTCAACCTCCTACGGTATCCTGGGGTATGTAGTTTAGGGAGGGGCCTTCAGAATTCTCAGCCCGAGAGCTCTTTGGCCTCAGCAAACTACAAACCCCAGAATTCCTCCAAGGATGTTGAAAGTGGAATAATAGCACTATGACAGTGTAGGGAGGAAACGGCCTAGGAGTGTAGATTCACTGCCTCTCTGGTATCAGAGCCAGAAGCAACTGCTGCATCCAACATTTCAAGAATGCCCGATTTTCATTTAAAAAGTGCCAAGCCTCTCGCCTGTAGAGGAGGTGAAGATGGGTCCGAAGATATGTGGACAACACACAACCATACCTCATAGAAAGGCAGGTGAATATAACTCCCAGAGAAGAACTAAAGGCATCCACATATTGTATAGTTTCTTACATTCCCCCTCTCCACTCCTTGGAATAAATTTAATAAAATGTATGGAATACTGCATAATTGTACATGGTGATAAACTTTAGCCTGGTGGGCTGCAAGGCTTTACTTAATCATTTTAAAATCTCCGTTAGGTTGCAGACCACCACACACTACTCCAGCAAGTTATATTATCCGTACCAACCAAAGTTTATGGATGCATCAATTTTGGGTTCATTACAATTTTTATCTGACCCTTTCTCTATTTATATATTTGCTTAGTAAACATATCAGAAATACACCTTTTTTTTTAAAGAAAACCACAACTCTCCAAATACCCAGCAGATTTTTGGAAGCTATAGTACCCAAAATTAACTTTTGCAAACTCCTAATTATTGTCCGTTAAGTCCATCGTTGTTGTTGTCGTCATCATTGTTGTCATCACAACCTTTTCCCATAATCTGGGACTCCAGCAGTAAAAATAATAGCTATCAGTATAGATGGTAGCCTACCAGGAGGCTAACAGGAAAAGTATAGATAAAGCAAGAAAGTCTTGATAAAAACATCACAATGGCTTCTGTTAAAACATTATAATTCAAAGCTAAAACACTGCAATTCAATTTTGGGTTGGGATGAATTATGAGAAAAAAAGTTACAGCACTCACATCAGATTAAAACTAATACACCAAAGGACAGAATCAAGATTCAAAATGACCTTGACAGATTGGAGAGCTGGGCCAAAGCTAATAAAATGAATTTCAGCAGAGAAAAATGTAAGGTCCTGCACTTAGGCAGAGTAAAATGGAATGCACAAATATAGGATGGGGGACACGTGGCTGAATAACAGTATGTGTGAAAGGGATGTAGGAGTCTTGGTAGATCATAAGCTGAATATGAGTCAGCAGTGTGATGCGGCAGCCAAGAAAGCCAATGTGATTCTTGGTTGCATCAATAGGAGTGTGGTGTCTAGATCCAGGGAGGTAATGGTACCACTCTATTCTGCTTTGGTCAGACCTCATCTGGAATACTGTGTCCAGTTCTGGGCACCTCAGTTCAAGAAGGATATCAACAAGCTGGAGCCTGTCCAGAGGAGGGCAACCAAAATGGTGAAGGGTCTGGAAGCCATGCCCTAAGAGGAGCAGCTGAGAGAACTGGGCATGTTTAGTCTGCAGAAGAGAAGGTTAAGACAGGACATGATAGCCATGTTTAAATATTTGAAGCGATGTCATGTCGAAGAGGGAGCAGGCTTGTTTTCTGCTGCTCCAGAGACCAGGACAAGGAGCAATGGATTCAAGCTGTAGGAAAGCAGATTCCACCTAAACCTCAGAAAGAACTTCCTGATGGTCAGAGCTATCCAGCAGTGGAATATGCTGCCTTGGAGTGTGGTGGAGTCTCCTTCTCCGGAGGTTTTTAAGCAGAGGGTGGATGGCCATCCGTTGGGAATGCTTTGATGGTGTGCTCCTGCATAGCAGGGGGTTGGACTGGATGGCCCCTGGGGTCTCTTCCAACTCTATGATTCTATGATTCATCAGCAATTAGGCTTCAATGGTTGATACACCTTCCTTCCTTCACAACAACCCTGTGAGGTAGGTCAGGGTAAGACATCTTGCATGAGTCTGAGAGCTGTGGTGGAGATTAACAACCCTTTGATCATAGCAACAGGCAACTAGATGGAGACTTGCTTCTCCTCTGGGGTAAAGGCTCAAAGCTTTCCTTCATTCCTTTCTGCTTTCCAAGCCAAAATTAGAATGCTTCAGTATTTTTTTCCTCTAAAAAATACCCTCCCCTCTGCCCCGCCTGCCAATGCAAGCCAAAAGCCCTCTGGCATTTTATGATCAGGGAGGAGGAAAAATAAAAAATGGACAATGCGACCCATTTAGCCAGACTCTTCTCTGAAAGCTTCACCATAACATAAAGACATTTCATCCCCCTCCAGCTTCTATCCCAACTCGTCTCAAGCATCTCAATTTGGAATACTGAGCAACTTCACACAAACCTACATTCAGCTTGTCTTTCTTGTAATTTTGTTGATAAAAAAATTCAGACAAACATGTCTGCATAAAGGACATCTTAATATATATTATTGTACAGACAACAGTCTACAAGGACACAAGAGCATGAAGGAATCCTGATACAAACACTGCTCGCAAGGAGTGCTTCTATACTGCACAGTTATAGCAGTTTGATACTACTTTAACTATCATGGGGCTCCTCCAGACAGAACAAATGTGTGAGGAGATCACAGCATTTGTCGCTATATTTGTCAGGCTTGGGTGCTTTTTAAAATATCCAAATGATGTTTTTGCTACCTATTTTCTGGCAATTATCTGTACCAGCAGCAACATTTTACTCCCACTTGAGTAATTTCTTTTTAATTCTGAGACACATTGGAACAACAACAACAAAAATTCTTCCCTTCTCCTTCTTTCTATCATTTTAAAAATATCTCAAGCATCTATTCAACCCAGCGAAATGGTACTTTTACTTACACGTATGCACACACGCACACACACACACTTAAATTCAGAAAGGAGAAAATTTCCCTATCAGACCACCTCAGCACACCACACCCTGGTTCTTAAAAACCTCTGGAAGAGCTCTAATACAGATCCAAGAAATTGCTCCAAACAGCCACCCCAAAAACGTTGGAATGAGTGAGCAAGAAGGCAACGACAACTGGCAAAAGCGGGTAAGCCTAAGTTGTGATAGCCCAAGAATGCACACTTCTTTAGGCCGATCTGAAAGAGACCACAATTGCATCCTACGGAACCCTGGGATTTGTAGTTTTGGGGAGATGCTTAGAATTTTCTGCTACAGAACTCTACTCTACTTCCCTGAACTAGAACTCTGTAGCAAGATCTGTCTGTCTGTCTGTCTGTCTGTCTGTCTGTCCCAACAAAGTGCAAACTCCAGAATTCTATAGCATAGAGCCATGGCAATTAAAGTGGTACCAAATCATAACTGTGTTGTGTAGATGCACTCAGTGTGCTACACATTCAGTGACTCTGCTGACCCAAGAAGCTGTTGGAAGTAATTTCAGGTCATCTCTCATCACTGGTTTATGCTGCCTAGGGCTGCTGGGAGATAGAGTCTTAGAACAATTGGAAAACCACAGTAGCCCACCTTTTTAAAAAAACAGAGCCAAGTTTCTAGTCCTCATGGTTCCAGATACACGTCTTCAAAAAAACGTAGGCAGTATCATCAAAGGGAGAAGGAGAAAACATCAAGAGATGGACAGGGTTTTAATATGATGGGAACTTCCAGGCCTTCAATTCCATTAGTGTCACCCAGCATCACATATGGTAAGGATTTGTGCGAGTTGTAATTGTAGTGGGAGTTGAGGTCCAAAAATTCCTCAGGCCTGGTCCAATGATAAACCTGAGTTTAAAAATACGCAAAGTGCATGTAACAAGCAGCAAAATCCAGTTTTCCTCAGTATCAACAGGACCAGTATATCATATTTGTTGCATATCAGTCCAGTTCTTAAGGAGAATGCAGCAGCAACTCCAGAAATTTCGGTTGGATTTATGGTATGTATAAGATTTGTTATATGTATAGTGTTTTGATAAATGAACTTGATAGATTTTACCTATGTGTGTTGTTCTTTTCTACAATACTGATAATATTGTATTTGTTTTTAATACAGCCTCCAAAGAAGGCCAAGCAATTTATAAACAGGCCAAAATGTATTGGGCTTTTTTAAAAGAATAAAATTCAGTCCATCTATAAGCACACGGAGCCTAGCCGCCTTCTTTTCGGCTGAAAATTTATACCTGGAATATCTTCAGTATGACAGGTAGCAACTTTGAAGGTTTTCCTACGACCCGCTGCGGAATCTTTGCCCCACCGATCTAGAAGCCACCTCGATGGCCATCTCTGCAAGAGAGCGTTGTAGCGCTATGATTCCACTTTCCACATCCTATGGAATCCTGGGGTTTGCAGTTTCGGGAGGGGCCGGCCGGCTGCAAACCCCAGGATTCCATAGGATGTGGAAAGTGGAATCATAGCGCTACAACGCTCTCGTGCAGAAATGGTCGACGCCACTGTTTTCTTGTGTGCTTTCAAGTCATTTCCAACTTATGGAGACCCTAAGGCAAACCCATCTTGGGGTTTTCTTTGCTGGATTTGTTCAGAGGGAGTTTGCCATTGCCTTCCTCTGAGGCTGAGAGAGTGTGATTTGCCCAGTGAGTTTCCATGGCTGAGTGGGGATTCAAACTTTTGTACCACGGCGACTCTCACCACACCATGCTGGCAAAGCACTGCACAGTGCTGGCTAGAAGTACATCCAACATTGCAATCCCAGCCGTGCAGGTGTGGTTTTGTCTTGCCCATGAAAGAAATGGGGATATTCACTGGGCAAAAAAGGTGGCATCTCAGGAGGAACAGTGGTTCTGAACAAGCACAGAGTGTCTTTTTTCTTACTCCTTACAACATCCAGGTGGAAAGAGCAACAGGGTTCAAGCAAAGATAAGCAAGAAGCAAAGTACTCGGTTGCGAGTCCAGAGAAGATTCATCACCTCATTGCCGTGGAAGCCACCGGCTACCCCTGGACCCAGGGCAAGCGTCTGTTTCTGGAGAGTGCTAAATGTGGACAGATTAAACGTACAGTCACATAGATTTATGCTACAAGATGGAGAGATGGTTCTCAACCTGAGCCGATTTAAAAGGGTACGGGAGAAGCTGATGGAGGAAAGATCAAAGGTGACAAGATGGATACACGCTCCCTCTGCTACCACAGACAATATGCTTTGTATCTCAGTTTCTGGGGAGAAAGAATGAGAGTGTGTTACGGCATTTATATCCTGCTTTTGGGCTTCCCAGAAGCATTTTTTGGCCACCGTGCAAACAGAATGCTGGACCAGATAGGGGTTTTGTCCAATCCAGCAGAGCAATTTTTTTATGTTCTCAGAATGTTTTTAACCAAGACAAAGATTTCTCTAGATAAACAATGTCAGTCCCAGTCATCAAGCATCTTAGCACAAGGCTCCCTTGGCACAGATTGTGAAGATCTGTTTATAAAAACACTCATCCATAGCGCTGTAGCCATAGTGTTGTATAAACAGCAAATCACAGCACACAGAGGCTCTAAATAATACCAAATGCAGAAAACACATAAATTGTATGCTTGATCATTTGCAAAAAAAGAATGCTTGCTTCTCAAGCCAGGTCATTAAAAATAAAATACCCTGCTAGCACAGCCAGAGCACATTTACACATCACAATAAGCCATGGTTTCAGTTAAGCATGATTTGTTGCTTAAACCACACTTTGCAGAGTAAACAACCACGGAAATTTGTGGCTTGCTTTCCACATTCTTAGTTTGTTTCTTCCTTGCCACTTTTATCAGCTTTTGTTTCAAGGCCAGGGAATAAGATAAGGACAAGCTACAGGGGCAGGTTTGGCTGTGCAAACAAGCCACAGTTTAGCCAGAGTTTGTAAGTCAACAACAAACCACTATTTCAGGTTGTGGTTTGTGTTGGTTAATAAACACCAGCTTGTTATCAATGGCTTACTCTTTCAAAAGGGCCAAGTAGCGGATGATGGAAAGCCCCTTCTGTACTTAAGGTACTAGAGAGCCATTATCAGCCCAAGCAGATGATAACTGTCCTAAATAGAGGAGTAGGCTGGCCTAAAATTTGACAGCTTTCTTCATTCCCATTTCAATCTGTCTTTTGTCTGAAATCGTAAAAACTGGGAACATAGCTTCTTTGGTGATTGGTAAAGGACTATAAAGGTGATGTGTACAGGATATTGCATTCCCAGTTACTAGGCAGAGCTGTAAAAAGAGGACAGCAAACAAAGCTGACAGGAAGGAAATAAACTCATTTGAAATCTGAGGCTGGAAGAGCATTCAACAGGTAGCATGGACTGTCAAAGGGCCTTTCCGCACTAGACTGCTATAGTGCTATTATTCCACTTTCAGCATCCTGTGGAATCCTGGGTTTTGCAGTTGAGGGAGTGGCCTTTAGAACTCTCAGCCAGAGAGCTCTTTGGCCTCAAGAAACTACAAACCCCAGAATTCCACAGGAAGTTGAAAGTGGAATAACAGCACTGTAACAGTGTAGTGCGGAAAGGCCCAAAGTGACCAATAACTAGGTCCCAGAGCAAATCAAGCCTGAACTCTCTCTAGAAGCCAAAATGAACAAACTGAGGCCATCACACTTTGGTCATATCATGAGATGACATCACTCATTAGAAAAGATAATGCTTGGTAAAGTGGGAAGCAGTAGGAAAAGAGGAAGACCACATTACAGCTGGATAGAATAAATCAAGGAAGCCACGGCCCTGAGCCTGCAGGACACGAGTAGGGCTGCCGAGGAGAAGGTATCTTGGCGGTCTCTTATTCATAGGGTTGCCATAAGCTGAAACCAGCAAAGGAGCGCAGTTTGGTGGTAGAAGAAGCACACTGTGAGCTCCAGACCCCTGGCTCATTCGCCATCATCTCCATTTAACACAGCCGGGTAGGGAGAAGTGATGGGATAGATCCTTTTCTTCTAGAGATCTCGAAGACTTGCTATCAGCCAGAGCAGGCAATACTGGTTTAAATGGGCAAATATTTCTGTTTTTGTAAAACAAACCTGTTGTATAAACAGCAAATCACTGCACACAGCTTCCCATGTTCCACATGCACAGGACACAAAAACGCCCTGTGCCCCTACTGCTGAAGACAAATTCTCCCTTTGCAGACAACTGCAGAGTTCCATGAAAAGCATTTGCCGGGTTTTTGCCCCTGCAGCTAAACCTGAGCGGGCATAACAAACATCCAGTGGCAGCTGCTTCCCTCCAGACTTTAGTTTGCGCTCTAAGGGTAGTGCTGCATTTGTTTCGCAGCGAGGCTTTGGCACCTTAAATTGCCATCAAAGCCACCAGTCATCAATATTGTTGTTGCGTGCCTTCAAGTTGTTCCCAGCTCATGGCGACTCTAAGGCGACCCTATTACAGGGTTTCCTGGGGCTGAAAGTAGGGTCTCCAAGGTTGTAATCCAACATTCAAACCATTCCTCTCAGCCACCAATATATAGCTGGTAACCACCAATATACCATGTATAATAATATATTAGTATATAGTCTTTTCCCTGTGGTCCTCTGTCTATCCTTCTCTCCTCTACATCTTCTCCCAGTCTTTTATCCATCAAATTATAGATTGTAAGATCCTTGGGGCAGGGCATTCCCTCCAGAATTCCATGTCAAAGAGCCAACTGTACCTGTTTTGACAATTTTTTCAAAGGCAAGCAAACCAGCTGCCCCTTTTTACACATGATATAGTAAGATTTCCCCCCTTCCTTCCTTCCTTCCTTCCTTCCTTCCTTCCTTCCTTCCTTCCTTCCTTCCTTCCTTCCTTCCTTCCTTCCTTCTTCCCTGCCAACTTCTCTTGCAAGCATCTTGCAGCCACCACAAAAGAAAATCAGATCCATTCTCATCAAAATACACCCCATTTACCATTTGAAGCTGCCTCCCTGCCTTCGCAAACTTTTCAAGACCCCTCCTTAGCCGTTTCATTTTCCTGCCGCTGGCCCAAGGCCCAAATACCTCTTAGGGAAGCACACAAGAACGCCAATTCTTGCCCTTTAAATTATTTACAAAGATCCGGCTACCGTTGTTAAATGGATGCTCTTATTCCTTCCCCCTCACCCCACCCCTGAAGCAATAATGCTAAACACCGGGAGGTTTCAGAAGCTCCAAATGAGCTCTTTGGAAGATGCGCTCCTCCGTCTCCTATCATATTAGTCTTATATCATTCTAGAACTCAGCAATACCTAAATGAAGCTGAATGGGAAGAAATTGAGGGCAGATCTATTGGTTACTTCATACAGCCGATACAATTCTGTGAATAAAGCAGGTTGATTGCATAGTGTGACTGCATTCATGCACTCTCTTTCTCTCTTTCTCTCTCTCTCTCTCTCTCACACACACACACACGCACACACAGGGCCTTTTTTTCCTGCCATAAGCAATGTCGATCCACTTGGTAGAGCTTTCCTAGCAGCTGCCATTTTAGTATTCTAGAATGTCCTGCAATGGCACATGTTTCTAATACATCCTAGAAGAACAAGGGTTAAGCCATCCAGATCATCTCTGCTGCCAGAAATGGGGTCATGAAAATGAATCCCATCCACTGATGTTTGTTGTGTGCCTTCCAGTTATTTCTGATTCATAGAGACCCTAAGGCAAACCTATCTTGGGGTATCCTTGGCAAGATTTGTTCAGAGAGGGTTGGCCTTTGCCTGGCCTCTGAGGCTGAGAGCGTGTGACCGTGGTCTTTCACAGCTGATCAGGGGTTTGAACCCTGGTCTCCAGAGTCATAGCCCAATGTTCAAATCACGACATCACACTGACTGTCATACCTACCTGTTATTCTTAGAAGGGAGAGCCTGGGAGCAGCCACTGAGAAGGCCCTGTCTTGTATCTCCACTGAACACGCCTCTGAAGCTGGCACGACTGAATGAAGGGCCTCCCCAGGAAGTCTCAGAGCTGAGGCAGACTCATATATGAGAATACGCTCCATTACAGTGGTTTGAGAAGGCAAGTCACAAACACCTAGGCTCCTAAATGAATTTCCAAATGCCCCTGGGAAGCCAGCATCTTTGCCCCCTTATCTACAGTTAATTAATCATAGAGTTGGAAGAGATCCCCTGGGGCCTCCAGTCCAACCCTATTCTGCCATGCAGAAACCCACATCAAAGCACTCCCGACAGATGGCCATCCAGCCTCTGCTTGAAAAACTCCAAAGAAAGAGACTCCACCACACTCCACTGAGGCAGCAGACTCCACTGCCAGACAGCTCTGATCACAGAATCATAGAATCATAGAAATGTAGAGTTGGAAGCGATCACACAGGCCATCCAGTCCAACCCCCTGCCATGCAGGAACACCCTCAAAGCACTCCCGACAGATGGCCATCCAGCCTCTGCTTAAAAACCTCCAGAGAAGGAGACTCCACCACACTCCATTGAGGCAGCAGATTCCACTGCCGAACAGTTCTGACCGTTAGGAAGTTCTTCCTGAGGTTCAGGTGGAATCTCCTTTCCTGCAGCTTGAATCCATTGCTCCTTGTCCTAGTCCCTGGAGCAGCAGAAAACAAGCCCGCTCCCTCCTCGACATGACATCCCTTCAAATATTTAAACACGGCTATCACATCCCCTCTTCTGCAGACTAAACATCCCCAGCTCCCTCAGCCGTTCCTCATACGGCTTCACAGCTTCCAGACCCTCCACCATTTTGGTCACTCTCCTCTGGACACGCTCCAGCTTGTCTATATCCTTCTTGAATTGAGGTGCCCAGAACTGGACACAGGACTCCAGATGAGGTCTAACCAAAGCAGAATAGAGCGGTACCATTACCTATTACCTCCTATTGTACCAGCCTGCTTTACAGGGCTGCTGCGTAGCTTCCTTTGGGGGCCAGGCTCTGGTAGAAGTTATCTAGGGCTACAAACTCCTCCCAGTGGCACTCATTTCAATAGAGAGCAAACACATCCTTTTCCAGACCCATCTGGAGATGCCAGAAATTGAATGTGGGACCTTCTACACGCAAAGCAAATCCTCAGCCACTGAACTGTGGACCTCCTTCCCCAACAGGGTCGCTGTGAGGATAAGGGGTGCATAAGAGAAGAAAGCCAGATACACAGTCATAAGCTAATTATAGGAAAGTAGGGATACAAATGTCGGAAGTAAATAATAAATAAGCTGACATCTATCCCATCGTATCCTATCGTAGCGTTGTCTACACTAGTGCTACTCAAAGTGGTGATCCTTGGGCAGATGCCAGTCTGTGAGACATCAGCTTCCAGGCTGCAGAGAGGAAAGAAAGAAAACAGTTGCAAAGAATGGGCACAAATATGGTACCTTTCCCTTGGCACATTAAGGAAAAAAAAACTACCAGTCCTCCATATCGGATAGCATTAGAAGCCCTGGTCTACATTGATTCCTTGCAGCTCTCTGGGACTTCAGGGAAGTCTTTCCAGTGGTCCTCCAGATGTTGCTGGACTGCAACTCCCAGCTGCCACAGCCAGAATAGATAATTCTGAAAGTTGATGGGAACTGCAGTTCCACCACAGCCTGCTACCCCCAGAACTCATATGGGAAGTGGTTTAAACAGTTTAAGCAGTGGTTCTTAGGCTAGCTGGAATGGGGGAAGAGGGTCTTTTCCCCCAGGGTGCTGGAGACGGGCACCGTATTTGTGCTCACTGACTGCAACGGTTTCTTTCTTTTCTAGAAAGGTGACACAGCCCAGCACCAGTCTGCCGATCACCACTTTGAGCAGCACCGCTTTAAAACACAGTATTTTTTTCCTAAAGTGATGATTCGTATTATTAGATAAAATCATTAGATAAAATAATTTATATATTCCACCTGAATAGTCTGCAGTCCTATATGAGCAAAAGCCCAGTCAATTAACCTGAGGAGGAAATAGTAATTGCAGGAAGGAGGGTTAATTACATCATACTGATGATAACTGATTAAATGTGCGGTCCTATAGCATACAGTGGAGAGAGGAAAACAAAGAAAAGAAATCGTTGGATCAAGCTAGGGATGTTCATTCACTTCACTTGGTTCATTTTTGCACGGGAACCCAAAACACTTCAACCACCAGAATTTGGATGGGGCACTATGGCCATTTCTGCACTATGCTGTTATAGTGCTATTATTCCACATTCAACCTCCTGTTGAATTCTGGGATTTGTAGTTTCTTGAGGCCAAACCTCAGGATTCCATAGGATGTTGAAAGTGGAATAATAGCACTATAACAGTCTAGTGTGGAAATGGCCTGTGTGAGATTAGGGGATGAGCAAACTACTTTTTGGTAACGTGTTGCTGCATTTGCTACAGAGGTTAGGAAAGAGTATTTGGTTTTGTTTTCTACTAGAACTCTCAGAGTCCCTCATGGGAGGGGGATTCTGGGAGTTGTAGTTTAAAAAATAACTTCTCCAAGTTCTGGTTTTGCTAGCCTCGCTAAGTTCACCTCAGCATTCTGTCACTTTCACTTACTGAACTGACACTGAATTGGAGAAAGGAAACCTACAGGGACCTCAGCTCAAGGCTGCCGCTGCTAAACAATGAAAATCAATATATCTGTTGCTAAACCTGGGTCACAATGAGGATGTGAAGGCCTGCTGGCAGGGGGTGGGAATGGGAAAAGAGAACAGCTTTTTTTCCCCTTAGGCTTTCACAGTTCTAGGGTGCAGAAGGCGAAAATTCTTTTGATTTTTAATTTAATTCAAACTAACCTAAAATACGCTTCCTGAACTCAAACCAGAAAGCACTTGAGGGTTTTGTACTTCTTAGGAGTTTGCAACACGGTTCTCTGATCAAAACTGCCACGCAAAAGTTGCATACAGTTAAGGGGAAAAAATTGCATGAAAAAATTGCATATATCAGGGGAAATTTCCATAGTAGTTTCCATGTAAACGTCAGACAGTCATAAACCCATAGACGTTTACGTATAACAAAATTAGAGACACACCCCATTGCATTACTGTCCTGCTTCTTTCTTCTCCTGTACGAGAACGAAATATTTCAGTTTTTTCCCCACAGGGTGAGATCATTGTATGATTTTCATTTACGTTTTTCAGATTATGGGACTTCTGGGTGAAAACTTTGTCAAGATTTTTTTTTGCAGAAAAAGATTTTGGTACTGCTGATGGTAAAAGTCCTGATTCTTTTATTCTTGTCTGGGGTAAAAACTCCCATAGCAATTGAGGATTTTTCTGACATGTTGAGGCACACTTTCTCAGCAGAGATAAGAAAACAGGTGAATACTCTTTGCTTTGTTGCTTGAAATTCAGGTTCAGCAAATTTCAGTAACATAGGTGAAATCTTCATATATTAAAGAGAGCCACCAAGGACCAAAGCAGAAAAGAGAATGGCAAACTAGACCACCAAAACTTGTATTCAAGAGCTGCCGTCAGCCTGAATGAGCTACAAGAAGAGATTATCTTTCAGCCTCAGTTACTCCAACTCCGTATCTGTAAAATGGGGGCCCGACATATCTCATCAAGATGTGTTCTGTTCAGAACCAAAATGTACTTTGGGGGAAAAAAGGCAGTAAAATGAAGTTGTAGTTATTGCAGTGACTTCATCCTTTAATTCATGTTTACAGTTCATACCTGACTGATAGTGTAAAGTCTCCGGGATTGCTTTTACTGGGCCGGGCCAAAAAGCTCCCATGGACGCCTCTGGTTAGCAGTAGTTTCTCTGCTTCAATTCCATTGATGTTTGGGTGAAACCACCTGGAGGGAGGAGTGCAGGGGGGGGAAAACACAGATTTAATAATCTTTTTTTTTCTTTTTTTATAAAAATTTATTCAGGATACAGATTGTTATTGGTTTATGGTTGTAACCAGAAAAACAGTTTAAAAAGATTTCCATACCTATCAGGAGCAAATGCAAGAAGCATATAAAACAGATACTACAGCTAAAGTATATTCCATCCAGGTCAGATCAGTCTCTATCCGCTATTATTGAAGAATCTCCCCATTTTTGACCCAAATATACAATTAGATCTTTCCAATCTTTCCTAAAATTATCTAAAGATTTATCATTTAATAACATTGTTAACTTATCCAATTCTAATATTTCATAAATGTCCACAAGCCACGAATCAATGCTAGGTGTCTCTTCCTCTTTCCAATGTTTGGCATAGAGGATTCAAGCCTTGGTTATTAAATTAAGTATCATTTTTTTGTGTTGCCTCTTTATATAACTCCCCACAGAACTAAACGTATTCAATAGATACAATTCTGGTTTCATAGGAAAGTTTTTCTTCATAATCTTGGAGATTTCTAAGTGAATATTCTTCCAGTATTATTTCTGCCTTCCTACAATTCCGCCAACAGTGGTAAAACGAACCTCTTTCTGATTTGCATTTCCAACACTTTTCGAGATTCAATAATCTTTACTAGAACTAGACGGATCCTCCAGATGTGGTCAACACAGACGTGGTCAACACAAATACATGGGTAGGGATTCTCAGGCCTTAGGGCTGAATCTGGCCCTCCTGGGATCCAATTCCAGTCCTTCTGGCCTTCCACAAACCTGACACACCCAGGACACGATTTTTTGGTGGCTTTTCAGTTGTCTCCCCCACTCCTATTGGTTGAAAATGCCTCCTCCAAGGCTCAATTAATGCCACAGTAAGTGCTCTAAGCCTGGGGTGGTAAAAGTAAAGTCCATCTGCAACCCCTGGACCCCACTTTTGCAACTGTGAAGCCCCATGGCAAGTCCCCCAAAGCCCCCTGCATCCTCCCCCATTAAACATTTGGCATTATTTGCATGTGAAAATCACACCTCTGATATTTTACTGATGAGAACCAGGACGCACGGAGCCCAGCAATATACGAACGTTGTCAAAAGATTGTGGTCAGGCAACAAGAGGGAAAAGTTATTAATGAGGCTACTATTTTAAGAAACAAGAAATCCTGGTTTTTAAGCATTGAGTTTAGGAAAGCCTGAAAAAAGAAAGAGAGAGAGAGAGAGGGAGGAAACACGCAAATTGTATTGGAAAGGGCAAAGCTGCTCTCCCTGGGTTACCTTGGGCACATCACACACTCTCAACCCAGAAAACTCCATGATAGGTTTGCCTTAGGATCACCATAAGTCAGAAACAACTTGAAGGCACATAACAACACCAACGCAGCAACAACAACATAATACAGAAACACAAGGCCAGAGAATAATGCATTACTAAATGTGTTGCCTCTGTGATGATCACATTCCCATCACCTTTATTTTTAAAAAATAATATGGAGTTGCAACCGGTTGCTTCCGTATCAGTGGGGTAGCGAATCTATTCCAGGTTGTCATCTTGACTTTGAAGGAGTTACCTAAGATGCAGAATTATATACCCAAACTAGGGCCATTTCCGCACGAGGCTGTTATAGTGCTATGATTCCACTTTCCCCTCCCGAAACTGCAAGCCCCAGGATTCCATAGGATGTTGAAAGTGGAATCATAGCGCTATAACAGCCTCGTGCAGAAATGGTTTAGGTCCAGCATTTGGAAAAGTCCTTTAATGTTTGGACTAAAACCTGGAACAGATTGGCTATCCCAGTGACACGGAAGCCATCAGTTGCAATTAATCACTGATAACACTGTTTCTTTATTTGATGTAACAAGTAACATGTCTTTTTATTCCCAAAACCTTGTTAGAATGGTCATTTGGGAAAATTTGAGTATTTTGGTATTCTTAAGGGTAGTTCTTAAAAACTTTAAGAAGTAATTTAAGAGAGTCTCACTAGTAATGTGTAATGTAATTAGCTACTCTTAATAACTAGCAATATTAATGAATTATGTCGGTTTTTTAAAAAGAGCAACCAATTACTTTTGCACAGTAACTTTCTAAGCTTTGCACGTGAGTCCAATGCAAGAATATAATCTGCAACTTGGTGCATATGGTTGTATCTGCAGGAGGGGAAAAAAAAAGCTGGGCCAAAATTGCCCTAGATGGCCAGTTCAAAGTTCATTATCTACTGACCCACAAAGTCTAAAGGACAGAAATCTCTCTAAGTGTCTGGCCCACAACCAAACTAGTGATTACTTTAAAAATAAAAATATAATAGGGGCCCAGGGCCCTGTTCCTAGCTCCTTATATAGACTTCTCACTGGACCAAGGAGAAAGCAGAAGATGGATCTGGAAGTTATCTAGGGCTGCAAACTCCTCCCAACAACACTCATTTCAGTAGAGAGCAAACGCATCCTTTTCTAGACCCGTCTGGAGATGCCAGAGATTGAATGTGGGACCTTCTGCATGCAAAGCAAATCCCAGCCACTGAACTATGGTTCTTCTTCTCCAATAGGGTTACTCTGAGGATAAGGGGTGCATAAGAGAAGAAAGCCAGATATACAACCATAAGTTAATTATAGGAAAAGTTGGGATATAAATGTAGGAAATAAATAAGCTGACATCCTGTCCTATCCTAGCGTTGTCTACACTAGTGCTACTCAAAGTGGGGATCCCTGGGCAGATGCCAGTCTGTGAGACATCAGCTTCCAGGCTGCAGAGAGGAAAAAAAGAAAACAGTTGCAAACGATGGGCACAAAATGGTACCCGTCCCTTGGCACGTTAAAGGAAAAAAAACTTGCCAGTCCTCCATATCAGATAGCCTTAGAAGACTGGTCTACGCTGATTCCTTGCAGCTCTCTGGGACTTCAGGAAAGTCTTTCTCTCCCATTATTTGGAGAAGCTGGGTACAGAACTAGGAAAATTCTGTATGACAACTGAACCTCTATCAGTGGGTCTCATGCCAGTAGAAACTGCAGCTCCTGTGCTAGGTAAATCAAGATGAACTTTGCCAAACCTGAGCAGCCAGATTTAAAAATCTGGAGTTCTTGCACAAACTAAATCAAGACGAGCTTTGCTGAACGTGAGCAAATCTATGGCCATTTCCGCACTACAGTGTTACAGTGCTGTTATTCCACTTTCAACATCTTTGGGGGAATTCTGGGGTTTGTCGTTTCCCGAGGCCAAAGAGCTCTGGCTGAGAATTCTAAAGCCCCCTCCCTACACTGCAAACCCCAGGATTCCATAGGGTGTTGAATGTGGAATAATAGCACTATAACAGCGCAGTGTGGAAACGTCCTAAGACTTGCTTTGTCCATCCTTGGCTGTCGGCATAAGGAAAAGCGGAACAGGAATTATTCAGGCAACTATGAGTGGAGAACTTCACATTTCTGTCTACAGGACTGAGAGCTTTTTCACAACCCATATAAGCACTTGCCCTCTAAATATCTTACCACAACAGCTGGAAGAAAAAGATAATGAGGTTTGATGATGCTTAAGGACGAGACTATGTTGGATTAATGTTCATCATGATGTTCTGGTGTGCTGAGAAGCCGTAATGAAGATTGAATGCAAGACATGCTGTCTGCTGTTCTCAGATTGCTGCGGCTGATCAACCACAGCTGCGGAGCTTTCTAAGGGTATAGAAATGCTGGATCAGCGGGGGAAAAAGAAAACCCATCTTAGCTCAGTTTACCGTTTCCAACACTGGAGAGCCAAATACTTATGTTTATTCCTAAACAGGGCAGGCCTAGGCAGCTGTGTAGGGGCAGCCATGATTCTCCTCACATAAAATCATAGAATCATAGAGCTGGAAGAGATCACGGGGGCCTTCCAGTCCAACCCCATTCTGCCAGGCAGGAATACATAATTAAAGCCCTCCCTTTAACAGAGGCCATCCAGCCTCTGTTTGAAAACCTCCAAAGAAGGAGACTCCACCACACTCCACTGAGGCAGCACATTCCACTGCCGGACAGCTCTGACCGTCAGGAAGTTCTTCTTGAGGTTCAGGTGGAACCTCCTTTCCTGCAGCTTGAATCCATTGCTCCGTGTCCTAGTTTCTGGAGCAGCAAAAAACCAAGCTTTGCTCCATCTTCAACGTGACATCCCTTCAAATTTTCAAACATGGCTATCATGTCCCCTCTTAACGTTATCTTTTGCAGACTAAACACAACCAGCTCCCTAAGCCTCTCCTCATAGGGCTTCGTGGCTTCCAGACCCTCCCCATTTTGGTTGCCCTCCTCTGGACATGTTCCAGCTTGTCAATATCCTTCTTGAAATGAGGTGAATATGGCTAAGTCCTGTGAGGTTTTTGGATTGGGAAGTTAGGTAGAGTAGTGAGGGAAAGAGGAGAGCCCAGCTTCCATGTTTTGGGGGCAGTTTGTGTAATTTTTAAAAGTTTTCCAGCTGTATTTTTGATCTTTTTTTCTTATTTGGGGAGGCTGAGGGCTTTAAAAGTCTTTGAGACCCCTCCCTAAACTGCACACCCAGGGATTCCATAGGATGTTGAAAGTGGAATAATAGCACTACAACAGTCTAGCGTGGAAATGGCCACAGTCTTCTACAGCATTCTGCTTAGATAAAAACAGCTCAGCTTCTGTCCGGCCAGTGTGAACTAATCCAAGACTGGAACTTCCAAATCAAACACGGCTCATCTTCTCTATAAGCATTCCACCAGGGTTCTCTTTCCATCTAGGAAACTCAGCTTTCATGCAACCTCCCCAGTCAAAACTCTGCCATATCTGAGTTGCCCAGTCTCATGAGGGCCGCTATGTACAACCACAACTGCTCCCTCGAGAACAAGGAGAACAACTTTGCTCAACCACAACAGCTAGAAGGTTCAGATCTGTGGTGTTGCAAGCCAATCTCAAAGGAGCCTTAGCTCAAACATTTTATAAGCGGAGTGACATAACAGACGTCTTTTGTTTCGATTTGGAGTGATCTCATACGCTTGGGGCTAATTTTGTCTGACCGTCCTGTGTATTTCAATGCTCTTCATCACAAGTAGAACAGCCTTCTCATAAATAACAGGAACATGAAGCGGGGTTGTGCTGATATTCCAAGCTCACATTTTAATACCAATCTGCTTAATCTGCACACCCCAAACCAAATTGCAAAGACAGAAAACATTTACCTATGGGAAACAGCGCTGTTGTCAATTTTTCAACAGAGCTCCCCAAGCAGAAAAAGAAGTGTTTGCATTTTGGCAGGCAGACACACACGTCAGCAAACCTCCCCCAGCACCAAAAAAATGCATTACATTAAGCAACGGTGCTTGCCCAAAACATATTTATTTCAATACATTTCTGTGTGGCCTTTAGAAAAACATTGACTGACTGACATGGAAAAAGAAACACGCCAGAAGCTAGAAAAGCAAGAAACCCAAATTGACAATCACTCATCTCTAACTACCTTGGCTTTTAGAAATTATTTCTCTCTAAGGGTTCCTAAGAGCAAATTATCAAAAGGTTGCAGCATTTGTTGTTGTTGTTTTTTCAAAACATCATTCCCAATGATGTTTCTACTGTCCTGGACAACCTAGCAATTCCCAGCATCAGCTGCAACATTTTTGCCTTTTCCACACGATGATGTTCTTGTGCATCATCCCATCACAATCCCAGCAGCGTGTCTGCCAGGATGGGAGCGTGTTCCCAACGTTCCTGTCAGCGTGTGAGCGGCTGCCTGTGGAAGGGAGCATGAAGGACACGCTCCGTCCTTCCGCACCGCAACCGGCCTTCTTCCCATGCTGCAGCAGGAGAGATAGCGCCTGGTTTGCGTTTCCGGTCCTTCTGCACGGCCGGCTGCAACGGAGGGCTTGCACGACGGGGGGCCACTGACAGAGTTTCTCCATCGATGATATAGCCCACGATTGTGCTGGCTGGTGACACGAGAAGGGCAGGACCGTGACGACATCATGCAGAAGCGTCATTACAGTCCCACTCCTCTTGCTTCCCCATGCTGGGATGCCATCATCATACAAAAAGGGCTTTTATTTCCACTTTCAAATGTTTTTTTTCTTCTTCACTCCAAAACCTATTGGAACAATATGTCCTCTTCTCTTTTCCTTCTCTTGATTTTTATTTTTAGAGTCACAGTGCTATAGTGCGTGAGTAAAAGGAGATTTTTGCACTATTAATCTAAATTTAAAAAAAATCAGAGAGGAGAATATTTGCCCTTCAAACTGTGGGATCACCTCACTAAATTGTGGTCCTGTTTCAAAAAAACTTGAAGAGCCCTACTGCGGATCCAAGTCACTACAAACAGTCCCCTCCCCCAAAATCATAGAAAAAGGGGACACATGCCATTTCCGCACGAGACTGTTATAGTGCTATGATTCCACTTTCAACATCCTATGGAATCCTGGAGTTTGCAGTTTAGGGAGGGGCCTTTGAAAGTGGAATAATTGCACTATAACAGTCTCGTGCGGAAATGACCACAGAGGCAATAACAACAGGTAAAAACTGGCAAAGCCCAAGATGCTGTCTTTCCAGACGTCATGCTTCTTAAGCAGCAAACTTTAAATCTTGCATACTTTTGGATACTAGGAGTAGTGGGTACAACTAGATTTACGTTGGCTATTTGCAACAAGGCCAGAAACCAATTTTTAGTTATGCGTAATTTAGGATAATTTTTGTCTGGTCTAGTGGATTGTTTATGGTTTTTATTTTGTACAGTAGTATATTGTTTTGTGAATTTGTTTTGCATCGTTTTTGGTGTGGCATGTGTTTCTCTTCTGTAGTTATTATTTTAATAAAATAAAATAAACCTCATGCTTCTTTAGACCGGTCTGGAAAGAGCCCTAAGTCAGCTTGCTCCAGACACTGTCCTCTCCTTCACCCTCCTACCTTAGTTATAGAATTTAGATACACTTTTATTTTCTTTATTTCCATTTGAACAATTTATTAGTATGCCTGTTTTTACCAAGTTTAGAAAAAGAATCCCAGGATTTTTCCTCCTGTGTGTTTTCGCCTAGCTTCCACAAGGAAGCTCGGAAAAATTTAGATACATTTTTAAACTACAACTCCAATAATCTTTCAGCCGACAAAGAGAGAGAGAGAGAGAGATACAGAGAGAATTTTCTAATCTCGGGTTATTTTTATTAGCCTAAGGAGCAGACTTAAAAAGAAGAACCCTGGTGGGCCTTGTAAACAGAGCAGAACAGACAAACCTCAGTTACCGGTTCTGCCGCGAAGATAATATTTGCCAAGAAAGTTAGCATGTTTGTCAGACCCTGGATTCCTACAGCTGGACTGAGGAGGTGGAGGGAGGGAGAGTTAGAAAAGGGAGGTGGCAGGAAACCCATCCACAAGGCTTTGACTTCAAAAGGCAGCTCTGTGCAGATGGACAGAACAGATTGTTGACAATCGTGTTCAGGAGTTAACCGCAAACATTTACAGCACAAAGCAACATGTTGCTAAGACCACAGAAGTTTATCTGCACGCAGCCGCCCGAGCCAAGAATGTCCGTCCCTTTTCCTGCCCCCCTCCCAGAGTGCAAGAGCAAAGGCAGCCCTGCACGGCCCCCACCATGGAGGGTCGAAATTCAGCATCGCAAGCGTGCAGCCAGGAACTGTATTTTCTAATCGTGCAGGCAGAGAATTTTTAAAGTCCCTTTTCCACCAATACAAAATAAACACCTGTGACTTAGAATCATAGAGCTAGGAGAGACCACAAGGGCCATCCAGTCCAACCCCATTGTGCCATGCCGGAATACACCATCAAAGCACTCCCGACAGATGGCCATCCAGACTCTGTTTAAAAATCTCCAAAGAAAGAGACTCCACCACACTCCCAGGCAATGCATTCTACTGTCAAACTGCTCTTACTGTCAGGAAGTTCTTCCTAATGTTTGGATGGAATGCCTTTTGCTGATGTTTGAAGCCATTGCTCCGCAGCCTAGTCCCCAGAGCAGCAGAAAATAAACTTGCTCCGTCCTCCACATGACATCTCTTAAAATATTTAAACACAGGTATCATGTCACCTCTTAACCTTGGCCATTTCCGCACAAGACAGTTATAATGTTATTATTTTACTTTCAACCTCCTATGGAATCCTGGGGTTTGCAGTTTCGGAAGGGGCTTCCTGGCCCCTCCCAAAACTGCAAACCCCAGGATTCCATAGGAGGTTGAAAGTGGAATAATAGCGCTATAACAGTTTCATGTGGAAATGGCCCTTCTCTTCTCTGATGGACTTCAGCCACCAGATCTCATGGATGTTGCAAATAAAATAAAATAAAATAAAATAAAAATCCTTTGACTAAACCCAGGTGTTCGAGTTGTTGACTGTTTAACGCTACAGGAAAAATACGGAGAAGCAGCGTGGCCTTCATGCACAAGGGCAAACAGTTCATCATTAGGGTAGGACACCAGCCTGATTCTCCAGTTTTTATGGGTCACCTCTGGATTATAGACGGGGGTTTAAATTCTCCAGGTCTTGTACAGTCAACACTAGCCAACAGAAAGACTGCACGGAAACCTCCAGTCATGCAAGGAAACCTCTAGCTGGCTATGCAGTTTGCTCCACTCGGCAAAGATTGATGGATTTAAATAAAGTGCTACAATGTGCAAAGATACTTAATTTCCATCCAAGGAAATACATTCCTTCTATGTGTGTTTGAATGGCAAGCTGTGAGCAACTATGGTTGCTTGATGCTTAAACAACATTGCCAAGGAATGTTTCAGGTTTTGGTCTGGAAGCCTTGGGGGCCTCGGACAATCCTGATCTAGCAACCTTTAACTTGTCCGCTCCTGACAAGTCATTTTCTCCCTTTGATGCCAATCCCTCTTGTCTGCCTACTGGGAAAGTGAATATTTTACATTCCATAATGGCAAGGTCAAAAAGTTGATACTACCTTGCACGCTGAGCCACCATCAACAGATTTTCTGTAGTTTTCCTTAGCTCACTCTTTATCTAAATGCATGTGGATGGAGGAAGCAATGGGAAAAGATGTTCTTGGGTGTTATCAGTACCTTTGAGACATCTGCAGCCATGGCCGTTTCCGTACCACACTGCCATAGTGCTGTTATTCTACCTCCAACATCCTATGGAATCCTGGGTTTTGTAGTCCAGGGAAGGGCATTTAGACTTCTCGGCCAGAGAGCTCTTTGGCCTCAGGAAACTACAAACCTCAGAATTCCACAGGCTGTTGTAAATGGAAAGTTGAAAGTGTTGAAATGAAATGAAATGAAATGTCATGAAATGAAATGAAATGTTGAAATGAAATGTTGAAAATGGAATGATAGTAGTAAAACAGTGTAGTGCGGAAATGGCCCATGATACTAATCTATACCCTCCTCTCAGACCTATTTGCATGTGTAGCAACCAACCCACATCTCAGTAAAAAAGCAGAATAATGGGTGCAGGTCTTTCTCCCCGGGCACAGAAGCAAGCAGCCAAGAATAACCTTCAGTGCGCAAAGGCAAACAATGCCCAGGGCACCTTCTGCACACATACGTCCACCAGTTGGGGGACATTTTGCTATTAAGTTGGGGAAACTGCATGATTCCCACTGCAACATACCATCCATGGCCAGACAAATGCTGCATCAATAGGATTTTTTTTTTCAAATGACTGTTTACACTCCAAATTGGAACAAAGGAAAAGGTCAGCTGAGGAAAAAGGGAGGGGGAAATACTAGTTACACCCAACCTCACTTTCTCTATCTATTTGAAGACTTAATCTGGCCACAGGGACAGGGAGGAACCATCTCTCAGTGGCAGAGCATGTGTTTTTCAGGCTGAAGATTTCAAACTGAATCACCAACATTTCCAGTTAGAAGGATCTAGTCACGGGCAATGAGAAAGACCCTCCTTTACTTGAAATTTTGGAGAGGTGCCGCCAATCAGAGTAAATGAGGGGTGAGAATTTCCCTCTCCAACTTGGGGGCTGGACACCAATTTGGTAAGGGTTGGGAGCCAAAGTCCCAAGGTGGGGCCTCAACCACATGGGTGTGACCAGATATAATTCTTATTAATGGAGACCTTCCCCTACCAAGCAGACAAAGCACAGTTCATGTATCTATGCAGGATCGAGTGCTTGTTCTACAGCATCCAAAATTGCCAAACACAACTCAATTCCACGCAACAGGTTCTTGGGTGTTTAAGCAGCCTTTATGTTCTTATCTCTGACCGGAGATAAAAGCAGACAAATCTTGTGTGTCAGATGGGGAATCCCAGCAGATTCAGTTTGGCCACAGGTTACGCATCCTTGGAGCAGACAATACTGAGATAGATGGCCAAATAGACTGGCCTACTATTAAGAAGATTTTTAGACTTCTCTGGCCCAGAGCAGCTTCTATGTCTTGCCCGTCCCCACACCTGTTTCTCCACCATCACTTAACCTCAAAAGGACATAAACAATTATTCCTTCCCCCTTTCCTTCTTTACAATTAAACAGGATGTGTTCAGTTGACGCTGGACTATCTGGTTTTGGCCAGAAGGAAAAGCGTCTCCATCACCCTGGGATTCAACAGAGGCAACAGCAGACATTATGGCACATAAATCTGTCATTGAGGTTTCCCCTTCCTGGGCACTAAATATAGATCTGACATCAAAATAGATACAGAGAAAGAGAGAGAGAGAGAGAGAAGAATTTTCTGTACGAAAAAGAACAGTTTGTTGTGCTATTTTTTTCTCCAAAAATTCTGGAAATCAAGAGACAGTGTAAATTGGAGTTGTAGTCTAGAGAAGGAATTTTTTCCAGGCTGTGTTGTAGCCCCAGTCAGGACTCATTGTCCTGCACTAGGCAATAGCAGACTGCCTTTGAGGGTAACGGGGGCATTGGCCCCAAATAAGAATTCTGCACCTAATGAAACTTTCTCTGCATTTGTGTGCCTTCAAGCAACCTGTCAACTTATGCCAATCCTCGTAATTTCATAGAGTCTTCTTAGGCAAGGAATACTCAGAGGTTGTTTAGTTCCATCTTCTGAAATACAGTCATCCCTCCACATTCGCTGGGGAGGTTAGGGGCACAGGACCCCTGTGAAAGTGAAAAAAATGTGAATAAGTCTAGGCCCTCCCAAGCCATATTTAACACACAAAAAAGTATGATCAGCATATTCAACCCACTGTGGATTCCTTTGAGGCATCAGGGTTCCTTCGCAAGGCAGAAGTGGGGGGCTGGTGGGACTTACTGCCACCTCCACTGCTGCCCCACACCATTTTTAATAGGGATATATGGCCTAGGGAGGCAGCAGAGGTGACAGCAAATAATCCGTGAATAATCAAATCCGCAAAAGTGAAACCTGCAAATGTGGAGGGCTGACTGTACAGCCTTCTATCAGTCCCAAAACTTTTAGCACTGTAGTAACTGAAAACTTCATGTTGTCCCCATCTTCAAGAAGGGAAAAAAAGAGGATCCAAATAATTATCGCCCAGTCAGCCTGACGTCAGTACCCGGAAAGATCCTGGAGCAGATCATTAAGCAGTCAGTTTCTAATCACTTAGAAAGCAATGCGGTAATCACGAGAAGTCAACATGGATTTCTCAAAAATAAGTCATGCCAGACTAATCTTATTTCTTTTTATGACAGAGTTACTAGCTCGATAGATGAAGGGAATGCTGTGGATGTAGCATATCTCGATTTCAGTAAGGCCTTTGACAAAGTTCCCCATGACATTCTTGCAAAGAAGCTAGTAAAATGCGGGCTGGACAGGGCTACTGTCAGGTGGATCTGTAACTGGTTGACTGACCGTTCCCAAAGGGTGCTCACCAATGGCTGCTTTTCATCCCGGAGAGAAGTGACTAGCGGGGTGCCACAGGGTTCTGTCCTGGGCCCAGTGCTGTTCAATATTTTCATCAACGACTTGGATGAAGGAATAGAGGGCATGCTCATCAAATTTGCAGATGACACCAAATTCGGAGGGGTTGCTAATACGCCAGAGGACAGGATCAAAATTCAGAATGACCTGGACAGATTGGAGAGCTGGGCCAAAGCTAACAAAATGAAATTCAACAGAGAGAAGTGTAAGGTCCTACACTTAGGTAGAAAAAATGGAATGCTGAAATATAGGATGGGGGACACGTGGCTGGATGGCAGTACGTGTGAAAGGGATCTAGGAGTCTTAATAGACCACAAGCTGAACATGAGTCAGCAGTGTGATGCGGCAGCCAAGAAAGCCAATGCAATTCTCGGCTGCATCAATAGGAGTATGGTGTCTAGATCGAGGGAGGTACTGGTACCACTCTACTCTGCTTTGGTTAGACCTCATCTTGAATACTGTGTCCAGTTCTGGGCACCCCAATTCAAGAAGGACATGGTCAAGCTGGAGCAGGTCCAGAGGAGGGCGACCAAAATGGTGAAGGGCCTGGAAGCCAAGCCCTATGAGGATACACTTAGAGAGCTGGGTATGTTCAGTCTGCAGAAGAGAAGGTTAAGAGGGGACATGATAGCCATGTTTAAATATTTGAAGGGATGCCATGTAGAGGAGGGAGAGGGCTTGTTTTCTGCCGCTCCAGAGACCAGGACAAGAAGCAATGGATTCAAGCTGCCAGAAAGGAGATTCCACCTGAACCCCAGGGAGAACTTCCTGACAGTCAGGGCTGTCCGGCAGTGGAATCTGCTGCCTCAATGGAGTGTGGTGGAGTCTCCGTCTTTGGAAGTTTTTGAGCAGAGGCTGGATGGCCATCTGTCGGGAGTGCTTTGAGGGTGTTCCTGCATGGCAGGGGTTGGACTGGATGGCCCCTGGGGTCTCTTCCAACTCTACATTTCTATGATTCTATGATTCTATGATTCAGTTGAGCTTTCCAAAACACATTTTGCACATCCACACAAAAGGGGCAGGTAAAGTGACCCACAGAAGACCAACACAGCAAAGTTCCAGGTGTGAATGACTTTCATTATTTCACTCTTTACAATGCCAGAATTTGGGGGACTGAAGGAAAATTTTATGGGAGGCAGAATTTGTATTGGGGATCAAAGCCCTCACATAACTACCCCTCTGAGGGGAAACTGAAACACAGAATCACAGAATTATAGAGCTGGAAAGGTCCCTAACTCCTTCCACCTTTCTTCATTCCCATAAACTGAAAACCCCAGGATTCCATAGGATGTTGAAAGTGGAATAACAGCACTATAACAGTCTAGTGCAGAAATGGCCTACGACTACAGAGGATGAAGACACCTGGAATTGAAGGAAACGTATATTATTGGCTGACTGGTAAGGTCATTGGGGCAGAGACCTCTCACTTTGGAAAAGGGCCACGCACTTTCGGCACAGTGCTGAATGAGAACTGGAGGTGAATTACTGTAAATGGAAAGGGAGAAAACAACACACATTGGAAGACCTTTGAAAGATTTAGTCAGTGCATCCAGGCTTC
Source organism: Cyclura pinguis (assembly GCA_030412105.1). Lineage (NCBI taxonomy): Eukaryota > Metazoa > Chordata > Lepidosauria > Squamata > Iguanidae > Cyclura > Cyclura pinguis. The sequence continues at coordinate 11,477,998 of CM059612.1, forward strand.
AAAAACATTTTGAGTTTGGTGATAGATGATTATTATCAAGATGGGGGGAAATAGTCACCAGCGTATACTGGAAAAGGAAGAGTGGGCAGGGCTGGAAGAAACCATCCTTCTTGCTGATCAGCAGTCACTCAAGTGCTGCACACATGACATTTAAAAAAAAAAAGAAAATAAAGTTACGTAAGATCCACACGGCATGCATTTATCTTTGAAGGCTAAAATAATAGGTTCCTCTTAGAGTTAAACACAGGAAATAAATCAAAGACACTCTTCTTGTTGGCTAGTAAGTGTACAAGTTGGATACGTTCTCTTCAGGGTCTGGAAAAGTTACTCTTTTGAACTACAACTCCAAGAACCTCTCACATGCCCAGGTGGTTAGAGAGAGAGAACTGTAGTCCAAAAGAAGAACTTTTCCAAATTCTGATTTTGTTAGTGCCAAGATTGCAACCAAATTTGGAGGTGGGGGGAGGCAAATGTAGGGAGAGACATTGATTTTTTTTAAAAAAGAAAAACTCTTCTGGCCCCAAAACAACAGAGCCTAACAGTAATTTGGAGACAACTTTATTATAACATGAATAGTTCATAGACAGAAATAGGAAAGTTAGTAGAAAAGTGTTAATGTGATTAGTAAATCATCAATAAGCTAAAGAAATTAAATTCAACTATATCTATCACAGAAAAGGGGGAGAAATGACTACTGAGGTTATGTTAAAATTGCCATTTGTTAAAAGCATGTACTAAAAATTATCACAGAATGAAACTGGAAAACTTGTTCTCTAATTTTATTTCTCCCCGCTTACCCTTGTTCCTATGGTAAGCCAGGGAAGGAAGGAAATAGCTCATGAATTTTGGGAAAACCCCATTTCTCACCCATTCCAGTAAAAAAAAAACAAAAAAAACACTTTTTCTTTGCTTCTCCCTTCTCCGTCCGTTACAATCTCATTTCCTTACCCCCATCCTCCCTTTTGTAAGCTTGCCGATTCCCACTCAGATGCCAACAAAAATCCCCAGGTTGACAGCTTTGAAGTTCAGTTTCCTAGGGCAAATGAAGTCCCTCCTTGCAGTATCCAGTGCACAAAACAAGATAGTGGCTCAAAAGAAAACCATTCCCCTTCCAATTTGCCCTCATTAACCGTTCTTTTTCAAAGAGAACATCCATGTTACAAAGGGGGAAAAGGATTACAAAGATCACTGAAGAACAATACAGCAGAACCTTTGAGACCGAAGCCATTTCCACACTAGACTGTTACAGAGCTATTATTCCACTTTCAACATCCTATGGAATCCTGGGGTTTGCAGTTTAGATTGCAAACTGCAAAGCCCAGGATTCCATGGGATGTTGAAAGTGGAATAACAGCACCATAATAGTCTAGTGTGGAAATGGCTTGATTTATTTTAGCAAGAGATTTCCTGGATTTCAGTTCACTTCTTCCGCCAGACAATGTACCTATTTGAACTGAGATCCATGAAAGTTCACACTGAAAAAAATCAGTCTGAAGAGTGTGAATTTTTTTCCCCACTGCTTTTTCGTTTCTTCTTACCTGTTCATTTAAAATCTGTAATTAACACATCTATCATACTCTCATCATGAATGCTGCTATACAGGATACCACAAGGCTTGGACGCATACGTATTCTTTCATAGTAGGAATGTATATCCTTGACTATTTCATCTCCACAAGTCAGGTCAAATATTTCAATATTTTCTCACCATTGCAGTAGAAAACAATTTGACTTTGCATTCTCCCCATATGTGATCATCCCTAACGTTGTGCAGGAAGTATGCTGTAGCAAAAAAATCACATATTTGTGAAAAAGTCTGTTTTCTGCACAGAAAACAGTTTTTTTTGCATAGGAAACCCATTTCTGCAAAGGAAACAGTTTCTCTGCAAAAATACACATTTTTCTCCATAGGCTCCACAACATTTCAGGATATTGAATACCCGTAGGAAATAGTACATAACTATAAATGTTCTATTAGCCTTCCTTATGAGATTTCCCGACTGTCAAATTTTTCAACCTGGGAACAAATAACTGCAATTTTATGTTTCATCTCTACTCCATAGCCTGTTAGGGCAGATCAACAAGCCAAGAAGGTTGGTAGCAGAAATCATGGTGGCAATAGCTTTGAGAGGATTACGTGGTTTGGAAGTAAATGTTACAAATAACTCTTTTGATTCTTTTTGCCACACCTAAGGCATTAACCATGCTGCTTACAACTGTAACTTAAGAAGAGATAACATCTCTCCTAGTATAACTATAAACGTGGATGGTGATGTACTGCCATTCTTAGTTGGTGGAGTGATTTGTCTTGTTAATTCCAATAAAAAATAAGACTCTGGCATTCTAACTAGTTTTGCAACTCCTAAGCGATTGGTTTCCAACTTCCTATAACTTTCTAGTACTTTGCAATTTAGGGGATTTCATGTCACCGAATGATAGAGGAAGTACATCATGTGATTCAAACCATCAGAAAAAATAAGATTACTTACTCTCATCATAAATGGAACAACTACCTTCTGGGGACCTTGGAACTGCAGCTGTAATTAGTTACTTTTTAAATGTATATTTCCATATTCTGGCCTTTGGTTTGACCCAGCACACATCTTTCCTTATGCTCACATTTTGTGCGGCCTTCATAAAGCAAGGGCTATTTCTGCAACCACTTCACAACACACTTTTCTCTAAAGATGTTCTTTACCTCATTTTTAAATGAAGCGAGATTAAGATGAGGAGGAAGTCTGTGTCGACGCGTTATTTGGGGGCAAAGAGAGAGAAGAAAAACAAGGAACCCATAAGAGAGGTATGTTCTTTGGCGCAAGTCAAGTTGCGGTCTTTGCTTGGGATAAGGTCCATTTCCCACAGATGGAGTCAATGCAGGTTCGGTCTACTAAATGTCCACCGCGAACAGTAGGCTTCAGCCTACTAAATCTCCACTGGCCACTTCTTCATGCTCCTTACCACACATCAGAGGGGGCCTGGGGTCACCAAGCAGGGACTGTTTCCCTTCATTCCACCACCTCCAAAGTATACTCAGAATCCACGGGACTCTGGAGGTTCACGTGCCAAGCTGGAAGGGCATGCCAAGCTCGCTTTCTCCATGTGCTGGCGAGACGGAACCAAGCAGGTTTGTGACATCAGATTTGTATCACAGAATCAAAACAGAAGGAGTCTTAGACACCTCTTCCTTGAAAAGGACAACACATTTCATAGTGCAATACTAATTTAATTTCACTATTAAATAGAATCATAGAGTTGAAAGAAACCCCAGGGCCCATCCAGTCCAACCCCCTGCTATGCAGGAACAAACACGCAAAGCATTCCCAACAGATGGCCATCCAGCCTCTGCTTAAAAACCTCCAAAGAAGGAGACTCCACCACACTCCATGGAGGCAGCATGTTCCACTGCCGGACAGCTCTGACCATCAGGAAGTTCTTCCTGAGGTTCAGCTGGAATCTCTTTTCCTGTAATTTGAATCTATTGCTCCTTATCCTAGTCTTTGGAGCAGCGGAAACCAAGCCCTCTCCCTCCTCGACATGACATCCCTTCAAATACTTAAACATGGCTATCATGTCCTTTCTTAACCTTCTCTTCTGCAGACTAAACATATCCAGCTCCCTAAGCCGTTCCTCATAGGGCTTCATGGCTTCCAGATCCTTCACCATTTTGGTCGCCCTCCTCTGGACCCGTTCCAGCTTCTTGATATCCTTCTTGAATTGAGGTGCCCAGAACTGGACACAGGATTCCAGATGAGGTCTAACCAAAGCAGAATAGAGTGGTACCATTACCTCCCTTAATCTATTACCTCCCTTGATCTAGGCACCATATTCCTATTGATGCAACGAAGAATTGCGTTGGCTTTCTTGGCTGCCGCATTTACACTGCTGAATCATGTTCAGCTTGCGGTCCACCAAGACTCCTAGATCTCTTTCACGTGTACTGTTATCCAGCTACGCTGAGGCCCGAACAATGTTGAGGTCATAGATATGTTATAAGGCTACCAGATGTCAGGGCCGGACCCACTATTCTAGCTCCAGGAGAGGAGGAGGACTCTATGAGCAAGCTTTTTCAAGAAGTTTTGTCACTCAAGAGAGACCTGAACCTTGCCTATCCTATTATAGCACTCTAACCATTTCACTAGACTGCCTCACTTCCCTTTCAAGGGGTGGTGGGATGCCTTAAAACAGCACACATATTCTATTTATTCTACTGCAGTAAAGCCCTGCAACAACTTGTGGCATTCAAACAGTCCCATTAGGCAGAGGGAGGAAACCACCTCAGTCAGAACATGCTATGGTGCTGCAATTTCAAGCTTTTGGTTGCTTTGTATGAATCTTCTCTTTGGAACAAACTTGTTTTCTGCTGCTCCAGAAACTAGGACATGGAGCAATGGATTCAAACTCCAGGAAAAGAGATTTCACCTAAACATCGGGTAGAACTTCCTGACAGTCAGAGCCATTCAACAGTGGAATATACTGCTTCGGAGTGTGATGCAGTCATCTTCTTTGGAGGTTTTTAAGCAGAGGCTGGGTGGTCATTTGCTGGGGGTGCTTTGAGCGTTTTCCCTGCATGGCAGGGGGTTGGACTCAGTGGACCTTGAGATCTCTTCCAACTCTACTTTTCTATGATTCTAGGATTCGCTTTGAGCCATGAGTACCAACCAGCTTTCCTAGAGGCCCTAAACTAGACTCCTACTTTAGTAGCAATCGAGGATGTTCTCCATTGACAACACTGGACAAGGTTCAATTGTCAACCAGTTGGCTTGTACGTGCGTTGAATGTATTGCTGTCTGAGATGAAGGATATGATGGTACACACACACACACACACACACACACACACACACACACAGAGAGAGAGAGAGAGAGAGAGAGAGAGAGAGAGAGAGAGAGAGAGAGAGAGAGACTTCCATTTCTCACACAGAAGTAAATTAGAATGACATTTAAACCATAGTTTGGCACTAGTCGCGGTACAGAATATGGCACCATACCTGAAGGCAGTAGGTCAGTTAAGGGTAGGTTTGGGCAATGAGCAGGCCATGGCCTTCATGTGGCCACTGGAAAACAAAAATGTGACCCCTGAAGCCCCTCCAAACTCCCAGACCCCTCAAAAATGGGGATTTTTGCTTCCTACCCCCCCCCCAAATGGCACCGCCAAGCTCACCCCTCCCTCCCAAAAGCCAAAAATCACTGAAATTGAAACTGGGAGTGACGTGATATCAGTTGGGCTTGCCAGTGTGACCTGCTGGGGAGTGGCAAAAACTAGCCCTCACTCACCCACCCACAATTGCCCAACGCTGGTTTAAGGGATTTAGGGCATGCAGCACACCAACAACTTTGGACTCAGTTTGCAGCCATGGAGGTAAGCTGAGGAAAGGTGGGGGGAAGTCAGAGGAAGAGAGAGAAACCGGAATGTTCTAAAAGCTGCAGAAAAAGTGGAATGCCAGAGGGTTAATGCACAACACACCTTTTAGCATCTAGCACAGGTGCGCTCTTTGAAACCCCATTGTTTTCCATCCAACTGTATATGCAGGCAAGCGAGGGATGCTTTACAAGCTCAAAAGGAGACAGAGGGCTTTTGTTCCCGAGGGCTTTTTTGAACCGGTTTGTTTGTTACTGGCCGCTGCCCAGCTGGCGCTGCCCACAAGACCAGCCGGACGGAGAAGTCGCTTGTCGTCCCCTGCTGGAGCTCCACACTTTCGCTTCTGGGGAAGAGGGCTGGTCCCTTGTGATGAGCATCTTTCCTTGTTTAGCCTCTGTTTACCAAGGCTGCTAAGGGGACAGAAGCTGGGGAAAAGGTGGTGGGAGGGATCTTCCTTTATATTTAGCATCCCTGAGGCTGGATATAGCAAGCCTGGGTCTATTTAAGAACAGACTTTCTTGCACTAAGCACGTCGGGGATTAGCAGGTGGCCCCTTGCACTGTCCTACCTCAGCCAGGAATAAATGCCGGCAGTGTTCTCTAAAGCCAAAGCAGATAGCTTCTAAACTCATGGATTTCCACCGCTCTCCTGCCCCTTAATTTGAGCAATAAAACTATTTCCCTTTGCTCTATATCTAGAAATCAATTGTGTATTGGCAAGGGTTTCCAGAGGCCTGCCCAGTCTATTTCTAATTGTACTTTTAATTATGATATATTTTAATTACAGTATATTTGTATTTTAAGTGTTTAATGTATTTTAACTATGATTTTTTAGTTCTACTGATGCTGTATCCCACCTTGAGCCTTGGGAAGAGGTAGGTTAATAATAATAATAATTAAAATTTTTTTTCATAACCTCCAAAATTTCACAGATGAAAACAGGAACGTGTGTGTCAAAGAACATCAGATTGTGGACAAGATGGCAAAGGTTATTAATGAGGAAGAACACACAAGTTGAGAGGCTGTGGCAGTTTGCTTTCGCCTGAGCCTACTGGGACGGACAAAACTCGCCTTCCCCACCCCCACTGAGTTAGTGGAGCACAAATACTTCTGCCTCTTGAACTCAGTTTGCAGGAACTGAAGGACGCTGAGGGCAAAGGGAGGAGGAGGAGAGAAAAACCGGGACATTGTACCAGCTTCTGAAAAAAGTGGGAAGACAAAGGATTAATCAGGACCACCCTGCCAAATCATGACAGTTGGAGGCTAGGGGATTTGAGACATATGAACTCCATTAGTTGCCACCAGCCAACTACAGAAGTATCCTTCGGCTGCCTAAGGCCATTTCCGAATTTCACTGTTATAGTGCTGTTATTCCACTTTCAACATCTTGTGGAATTCTGGGGTTTGTTGCTTCCTGAGGAATTCTCAGTGCCCCTCCCTAAACTGCAAACCCCAGGATCCCATAGGATGTTGAAATTGGAATAACAGCACTATAACAGTCTAGTGCGGATATGGCCTAAGAAGGCCACCCCTGCTCTTTGCCTGAAGAATGGGAAACGTGTTTTGTGTTCCAGTAGAATGTACCTGTTGCAACCATTCTCTCAATATTCCTGCACCAAAAAAAAAAGAAAAAAAAAAGAATTCTTAAGATGAAAGCGGTGAAATATAACCAGCCACTTAGCTCATCTTTCAGCCAAGCTCACTCACTGCCCTCTTCGGATGATTCAGCAGCTGAAGAGACAGTATGACATATTCTGCCATAAAGCATAGCGGCACTTTAAAAAAAATACAGAACATCCATAACACGGCAAAGGCAAGCAAAAGTCATGTGCCAGAACTTTTGAGATCTTGCCTCAGAAACTTTTCTCAGATGTTTCAAAGTTTTGAGCAAAGCACAGCCAACTTGGACACTCTCTAGTCAACAATAACCCTCTATGGTATCTAGGTTGTCTCCTCTAACACAAGGGCAACTAGTTTCCCTAAGTCACATGTTTGAAGATTGGCACCACACACACACACACACACACACACACACACACACACACCTGGACCTGGACTATATAATTGTTAGTAAGAGTTTTTCAAAGACAATAAAATTTACAGGATTTTTTTTTTAAAGCAAATAGAAAGCAAAAAAGGAAGAAGCAAAGTTGGGTTAAAAAAAGAAATACAGACAAAAAGAAAAGTGGCTTCCAACTTTCTTTTCAGAGTTATGTCCCCTTCTTCCAACAACCAAACCTTACTAATTGTCGAAGCGTTACCAAATCATTTTCTTTTTTCTGCAAAAACTCTATAAGGGATGTCCAATCTTTTAGAAATGTCTCCACAATTTGTCACTAATCAAACCAGATAATTTGCCCATTTCTACCAGAAAAATTTCAACAACCATTCCTGTCTAGTAGGTAATGTCGTGTTCTTCCATATTTGTTCATACAACAGTCTCGCTGCCCCGGTCATATTCTAAAGCAGTCTCTCATGGTTCTTTTCCAGGTGAGGCCAGGTGTTAAGGACTACAACTCCCAAAGTCCCAGCTAATTTGGCCAATGTTCAGGAATTCCAAAACATCTGGCAGGTCAACATCTGGCCTCCTTGGACCAGGGGAATCTTGAACAGAAGTGTATCTCCTAAATTACAGACCCCAGGATTCCTCTGGATGGAGCAAGGACTCTTAATGCGGAATCAAACTACTTTAACTCTTTAGTACAGAGGACCCTTATCTTATCTTGCCATTTTAATAGCACACAATGTTTTTCCACAAAGCCTTTGCTTCCTATTGGCAAATGATTTTTTTTCAAAAAAACAAAAACAAAAAACATGTTTTCCCCTTCCTCTAAATTGCTTTAATGGTTTGCTAGGCATCCTCTCAATCTTTTGGATAAAGGCACTTCATCTTGTAAATAAATAAGGTGGTGTTTTCACAATATCAGCAGGAATTCAATCGCGCGGGTTTTCCCAGCCATTATAGCTGACAAAACGCATGCTGTGCAAGGACGCAGAATGCTACTCTTTGCAAAAAAGGCTGGGGGGGGGGCGGGAATCCATCCAGGAAGCACCATATTTCCTGAGAAGCGGTCTTGTTTTAAGCAGCCGAGTTTCCGATCTTCCCTTCGGACCCCAGGCAGGAAGCCCACAGAGCGGACAAGCTTTACCGCCTGATTAAACAACTCTCCTAGACATGTTTCCTGGACATGAGCCACCGAGGAAAGAGTAACATTTGAGCAAAGGCTCAAGTTATGGGTGTAGCTCTCTCACTCAAAGGCCACCTGCAAACAGAACCAAAGTCTGGAAAGGTAGCATTATTGGTTCCACCGCTCCCTTAGTCCTTCGGCCATCATTATCAATGACCATGGTAACTGGGACCCTTTCCACACTACACTATTATACTGTTATTATTCCACTTTTGTCCTGGCATCGCAAGTGTGTAGCCAGAACTGTATTTTCTAAATTGTGCAGACAGAGAATTTTAAAGTCTCTTTTCCAACAATACAAAATAAACACCCCTTGACTTAGGCCATTTCCACACTAACCTGTTACAGAGCTATTATTCTGCTTCCTATGGAATCCTGGGATTCGCAGTTTAGGGAGGGGCCATTCAGACAGTTACCACCCCAAAAAGTTATTTTAATTCAATACCTTCGGTTCAGCTATCTTCTTCTCCTTTATTTTCCCTAAAAAACCTTCCTTTTCTAAAAGGTATGGCTAGTTTTTGGTTGTCCTTTGGATTTGATTACGTTAAAAGTTTCTAAAATATTTCTCTCCTGCTTCTGTTTTGAAGATATCGTCCACACTAGCCCAAGTGATTATACTTATATTTACATTGTATTTACCTAATAGTATAAATAGTATAATACCATAAATAATAGTATAAATAAATAATAGTAATAGTAATATAATAGTATAAATAGTATAAATATAATACAAATAGTATATTTATTTATACTGTATTTATTATAAATGGTATAAATATAATAGTAGTATAATAGTATAAATGAGGGCATTGATTCTAATTGATACAATTCCGTATTATTATTGTAACAGTTTATGCAATTATTCTATTCTATGTATTCACATTTAGTTTTCTTTTTTATTATTTCTTTTGAACTTAAGAGGTATTATAACATGTTTTTGAATAACCTGTAAATTGTCTTTTAATAAAAGTAATTTTTAAAAAAGTCATTTTTCTAAATAGAAAGATTACAAACTGATTTCACTTCACCCGCAAAGCAGCTTTCCAGTTCCTACTGGTAACAAGCACCAAATTAAGGAGAGCCACGAACTTTTCAAAGGCCCTGAGGACGAGCTTGCTAGCTTCCAAGGCTTAGGGAGCCTGCTCCTGCCAGAATGTGTTGGGCATGAAAAATCAACAGAACATCACACCGCTAACGGCCAGCACACAATGTCACAGTGTTCCCCTCCTTAGTCCATCTACCAGCGGGATGTGTAGTACCATCTCAGGCAGCAGGCATTAGTCCGGTATTAAGGACCTGCAACGGAAACACCCTGCCTGACCAGCTGCCCTGACTGAGCCTCTGAGCAAGCCACGTCCATCTGACTTTTCAGCTTATGCCCCTGAAAATCCTTCTTTTTAGTAAATGAATTGTACGGCCATTTCCGCACTACACTGTTCTAGTGCTATTATTCCCCTTTCAACATCCTGTGGAATTCTGGGGTTTGTAGTTTCCTGGGGCCAAAGAGCTCTCTGAATGAGAATTCTAAATGTCCCTCCCTAAACTGCACATCCCAGGATTCCAAAGGATGTTGAAAGTGGAATAATAGCACTAGAACAGTGTAGGGTGGAAATGGCCTACATTAAGTCTCCCCCAAGCCTCTACTTACATGACTGACTGTGCAAAAAAGGAGGAAGGGAGGAGGAGAAAAAAACGGAATGTGACAGGACTTTTAAAGCCTCAGGCTTTAATACTATATATAGTATATAATACTATACTGCATCAGAAGAAGAGGGTTAACATCCAGGAAAGCTCATGCTAAAATAAAAAACAGTTGGTTTTTGGGGGGCTGCCGTATTGCCTTTTTAAAACCTCTCCTTTTTTACGCTGCAAGAGAGTTGGCAGGGTGTAGTGGTCTAAACATTGGACTATGATCCCGGAGACCAAGGTTCCGTTCCACACTCAGCCATGGAAACCCATTGGGTGACCTTGGGCATGTCACATCCTCTCAGCCAGTGATGTATAAGTCTTTTACTCCAGGTCTCAAGTCAAGCCTCAAGTCTCAAGTCCTTGAAGATGCTTTCAAGTCAAGTCTCAAGTCTGGGAGCCAACTTTATACCCCAACCTATATTCCAGAATTTCTGGACAGAGTCCAATAAAGTCAGTTTTAACCATTTAAGCAGAGTTGGCCTTCCACATTTGAGATTTTGCCATCTACAGAAGTTGGGAATGGGAGCCTTCTTACTCCCCATTACTGAAGCTTCAAAAGCTTTAGAAGGAAGGACTCTTGCTCCTCAAGCCTGTTGCCAAACACATTTGCTGTTCCCCCCGAGAAATGCATCTTGAACTCTGGAGTGAGTCTTGTCTTCTGCTCTTAGGAAAAGTTTTGGAAGGCTCTTCTGATATGCAGCAAGGACAGGCTGCTGAGCAGATGTCAAGCCTGCCTCAAGCCCATTGCCTAACCTGTTTGCTGCTCCCCTCTGAGAAATGCACCCATGCTTTGGGCTCGAGACAGATTGCCATGTGACCAGTAGGCAAAAAGAGATGGAAGCGTTGTTCAGAGCCTTAAGGTTTCTGGATGAAACCAAGGGCAGCAAGTCAGTCAGTAAAAATATACAAGTCTCAAGTCGAGTCGGTGCATCATTTATTGCAAAGTCGAGTCCAAGTTGAGTCACTGAAGCGACTTAAGTCCAACTTGAGTCTACATCACTGCTCTCAGCCCCAGGAAACCCCATGATAAGTTCATCTTAGGGTTGCTATAAGTCTGAAATGACTCAAAGGGAGACAACAATAACATGAGACGAACATGGTTATTTCTTTGTAAATGAGTGATTACGAGGTACTTATTAGCACTTGATACCTAGGAAAATAACACCTAAAAAAGCAAATGAGTTTGTTTTCAGTTCCTACAAGTGGTCGGGATTTCCTGAACATCACCAGCCAAAACCCAACCTTTGAGTTAAGCACAACTTGACCCAAAACACATTTTTCAGCTTCCAAGCATTTTGTTCTTTTCAAGGAAAGCTAGCCAAAAGTATTTAGAAAGTCACTCTCTGCTAATGTGTCCAGACAAGAGGCACACTCCTGTTCTCTTCTCCCCTTCCCCCTCTTCTCCTCCTCTCCCTTCTCCTTTTGTCACCCACCCTTGGAGACAGAGAAGAGGAAAATGCCCTGAGAAACCCGTCTGCTGTCTGTCTGCGTTATATCACTGCCCTCCAGCTTGTGTTTTGCAACTGTTTGCACTTCGTGAATCAGTCCTCCACTCCCCTTTCAGGGCTACCTTACCAAAAATGACTAATATCTAGCTCACTGACAGTGTGGACGCTTCAAGCTGTGAAGGTACAGGCAACACATTGCAGAGTTAGTAACTCATACATTTTAAGCTCCGATGTTGCAACACTGCTAGCCAGAACAACGGAAGTTGCCCCGAGGCCACTCAGAATCTGTTTGCCTACTTCAGCCTTCCTCAAATAGGTGTTCTTCCCGACATGCCAGTCTACATCCCCATCATTCCCAGTCAGCAAACTGGCTGGGGATGTTGGGAACTGCAGTCTGTCTGTCTGAGAAGGGCTAGTCTCTTCCGATGGGCAGCAGCATCCAGGGTTAATTGGAGAAAGAAAGATCCTCGCCATCATTTTTTTTCCATTGTGGCAAAGTCCCCTATCTTCAAATGGAGGAAACATATGAGTGGTGTTGGCCATTCAATAAAACAGAAAAAAAATCCAAAATTCATAAAACAACGATACCTTTGTTGGTCAACCAAAATGCACAAAACACATCATGCAAGCTTTCAAAGCTCCACCGGATTCTCCATCAGGCATTTTGGTTGACCAATAAAGGTATTTTTTTTTCCTGGATTTTGATACTAAGCTAGTCAGCTGTTCATCTCATTGTTAGCCTTCTTCTCTTGCCTTTTCCATCTCCGATGTGAGTTGGGGCTGATGAGAGTTAGAGTCTAATCACATCTGGAGGGCCCCAAGTTGCCCTACGCCTACATGAAAGCCTATGTAACATTGCTTCTTCCTGATTTAAAAAGAAAAATTTAAAAGTATAGCAAAGAAATAATTTTATTCATTTCCTATCTCATCTTTCTCCCAATACTGAAATCCAAGGGGGCTCATGACACAAAGAAAAAAAAAGACACAAATGCAGTGACAATAAAATATTAATAAAATTAGCAAATATAGCAGAAGGAAAAGAATGTAAAATGTTCACTGCCTCTGCATAGAAGGGGCTAGCTTTGCAGCAATGTGGTGCCCATTTTCAAAGTATTTTCAAAACCTGATTGTTGAAGATGTCCCTTTACCTAATCAATAGCATTTGGGGGTATAGAGAATATTACTGTATTGTAGAAGCAGAATAACTAATAATAGATACAGACAATAATTTTTTTTATTTAGATATTTATGGCCATTTGATAATATATGTACGTGACTCTTACAATTACACTGAAAATTTAGGGGACTGGGTGGAAGAAATTGATAGGTTTGCCGCTGTCAAAGCTTTTTAAAAAAAGACATATTATTCTCTATTCCTGTTGTTGTTTTATAAAAACAAACTAACCAAGGCTTGAGAAAAATTTAGGAGGAGGACTATAAATCACAGAATGGTGGCTGGGGGATCTGTAGTCCTTCAAAAAAAGGCTGCCTGAGGGATTCTGCAATTTAGAGTCCAACAAAAGGCTGGTTAGGGGATTCAGGGACTTGTAGCCCCCCCAAGTAATTTTTCCCAAGCTCTGAAATGAACCCACCCTTAACTGGAGGGAGGGAAGTGAGAGAGAATGGAAGGAAATGCTGAATAAACCTGGAGGTGTCAGTTTTGTGATTCCTTTCTAGGAATGCCGCACCCAGAGCCCAGGGATCCGCTGGCACGTGAATTCACTCCGAGGCCTCCATCCTCGTCTCGCCAGGTCAGAAGACGGGTGATCTCACCCCGGCAGTTTTCGGCCGGGGGATCGGGCTGGGGCGTTATTCTTAGCCTGACCTCTCGAGCGAGCCAGCCGGGGTGACGGAGCAAAATGCCCCACCGATGAGTCCTGAAGTCAGGCCAGCAGGATGTCCGGCGACGTTGAAATTCCAGGGGCACAGAGCTGCCGTGTTTGTTTCTAACTGGAGGAAGGCCAAAGCATTTATAGAGGACAGAACACGGACCTGGCGGATCGCAGACCCCTCAACTGTCTTGATTCGGCAGGGAAAGCCCCGATTCAACCCCTGTGGTCCCACTTTTTCGGCTGTTTTTAAAAAGTCCCAGTCTCCCTCTCCTCCTCCCCTTGTTCTCAGCTTCCTTCCATTATTGAAAATTGTAAATTACTGCAAGTGTAAAATTAATTTGTAATCAATTAACTCAGTAGAAGAAGGGACTGAATCTTGCCCTTCCCTGTAGACTCAGGCAAAAGCAAACTGCTGCAACCTTTCTAGCTTGTGTTCCTCCTTATTCATCACTTTTGCCATCAGGAACACATTCTGATGTTGCTTGGCCACATGTGTTCTGGTTTTCATCTGTGAAATGTTGAAGGACTTTTTCCCTCTTTCCCGGACTAGGGTCTGAGGGGATGAATCTGAGACATGAAAGCAATATCTTGAAAATAAATGATTCCTCCTCCACCTCGTGAGCTGCTGAACTCTACTTTGGAGAAGGCATGACAGTCTCTCCAGGTATCGCCTCCCTCCTTTGTATCATCTACTAGCGTATATACCTGCCGTTGCCTGGGATTTTATTTTCTGATAGGTAACACTTGGTAGAAAGCTTTGAGATCCTGCATCTCTAATTCCCCAAACTGTCTTGTCCAGTACCTGTCACTTTTCCCCATATTCCCCAATCCAATCTGTATTCAGAGTTATTAACATAAAGAGGTTGGGTTCCTGAGGGAATACATTGTCCTCCTCCTTGCTGCTAGGCCTTGTCTCCATAGCAACCGGCCTATTCAAGACGGACACAGCGGACCGAGGCCCAAGAGCTCTCTGGCTGAGAATTCTAAAGGCCCCTCCCTAAACTGCAAACCCCAGGATTCCACAGAATCTTCTTAGGCAGCCAATCACAGGAGGTCTTTTTGCCTGAGACAAACAAACAAACCTTTCATTCTTATGTATCAGACTAGGTTGGCGGAGTGGGGGGGTAACTGATACTTGGTTGATGCTGACTGTGTACCATTGCTGCTCTGTGCCTTCAAGTTGTTTCCGGCTTACAGCAACCTTAAGGCAAACCTATCATGGTGTTTTCTCTGCAAAACGACTTCAGAGGAGATTTGCTATTGCCTTCCTTGTGGGCCAGAGCGTGAGGCTTGCCCAAGGTCACCAGTGGGTTTCCATGGATTAGATTAGACTAGAACTGTGGTCTTCCGGAGTCCTAGTTCAACACCACTACCCTATGCTGGCTCTCAATATGTGTCGTACGTCACGATACGAGGGGTTGTCCCCATGACAGCACCATCAATCACCGGCGGCCATCGCTGGGTCTCACATGCTGGCTGCAGAATCTCACGGCCTGGGATGCTCCTGAGTGGGCAGCCTTAAGTCCCATCACCTCCCCTTTCCACCCTTTGGACAGGTTTGGCATTTGGAAGGAACTGACTACAAATTGTGAGTTCCAGTGAGCCCTCCACTTTTGCACTGGCTTGGGGCACAAAATCTTTGCAAAAGTGGAAAAAACGAAAATAAATACAAAATAAAAATAATAAGCACTATTTTTCTTACCCCTGAACACTTCTCTAAGAATCTCTAGGGCCATTTCCGCACTAGACTGTTATTCTGCTATTATTCCACGTTCAACATCATACGGAATCCTGACCCCTCCCTAAACTGCAGACCCCAGGATTCCATAGGATGTTGAAAGTGGAATAATAGCACTATAACAGTCTAGTGCAGAAATAGCCTAGGTCCTCCAGCACAATTCTATGGTCAGCTTCCAGAGGAAGTGGGCTACAGAGTCACGCTGGAAGACCTAGCAAAGTGTTCTCTCTAGGAATCTCTAGGTCCTCCAGCACGACTCTATGGTCTACTTCCATGGCAGCAGCAAATTTTAACAAAATTAAATAAAATAGCCTACAAATAATCAAATCCAAATCTTGCAAATAGTCCCTTTCCCCAAGAGTAAAGGTGCACCTAACTTTCACTAGAAATTTAATTTAACAAAGGGTTACTCGATTCCTTTTGCTGCATGGCTGTAACCAGCCATTTCCTTCTGGCATAACTAAGAGCGTGGCCTTCCAAAATGGTAGAGAAATAGCACATGGTTGTCACACGCTGCCCTATGTCCTGCTGTGGGTGTTGAGATGACAATGAAGTCACAGGGAAAGAGGAGGCTTTCTAACACAGGCCAGCAGCTGGTAGCATTCAGCATTTTTTAAATAAAAAAAGTAACATCATTATTTCTGAAAAACAGGAAAGTAAACAGCTACTTTTTTAAAAGTATCATCATTGTAACTACCTAATTTTTTTGCAGGGGGAGGATTTGGACTTAAACCCATTAGCTAGTTACTTTTTAAACAAATAACTACTCTGCAATTTGTTACAGAGTAACTAATTATAGATTATTATAATTATAGTTACAGAGTAACTAATTACTCTGTTGAAAGCTTTTTAAGTTCTAACAAGGACTCTTGTGGCAGAGGCCTTTTTTCCTTCATCAGTTGTAGAGCGTGCTACCCAATTGGCAGGTATTTCCACCCATACTTGGATGGGAAAGAGATGTTGGCAGAGTGGCAAAGTTACAGCCTCTTATATGTTTTCATGCTGTTTAAACAACAAAATATTGGATCACCTTAAAATCTAATAGGGGCTCTGAAAGCTTTTACCTGCCTTGAGCATATTTATTTCACAGAGCTTTTTTTTAAAAAAAATTAATATAGATGACAGGTTCATTTCCATTCTAAATAAATTATATGAAAATGCAAAAGCTGTAGTGTGTGTAAATGGAATAGATTCTCAACCGTTCCCTCTACTTAGAGGGACTTGGCAGTGTTGCTCATTTTTTCCCCATTTTATTTGCATTAGCAATAGAACCACTAGCAATATTAACTACAAAAAACCCACAAATGCAGTATACAAAACTTTAAAATATAGACAATAAGGTAAGTTTATTCACAGATGATGTTTTATTATTTGTATCAAATCCAACACCATGAACAGGGAATGTTTAAAAACTCTAAACAAATACATTATTATAAACCAAAAATATTAAATATAAATCTGGCAAAAGAAGATCAATAAAAAATGAAGAGAATATCTGATTTATCAATTAGTTTTTCTGGACAGTTAGATATTCTCATAACTAGATAGATAGACAGACAGATAGATATTCTTATAACTAAAAACCTATCTATCTACCTAGACTATCTTTTGCACTTAGTACACAGGAATTACAAACAATTATTTTTCCATGTCAAACAAAAATAAAAGGAATGGTCTAAACTACAGTTCTCACTATTGGGCAGGCTAGCCATTGTCAAAGTCCACATTTAACCTAAATTTTTATTCTTGTTTCAAACTATCCCATCATTAATACACAAGACAAAATTTACAAAATGGAAAAAAAAATATTGAGAAATTTATAGCAGGGAGGAAATGTTTAGGTTCATAAATAGTACCAAATATAGCCATACTTCACAAGGGCAACAAATTTACAATTATATTATAACACTTTCCAATTGATCCAAATGGTTAAATTCATAGAAGCTGGTAACTCAATTGCATGGACAAAAATAGAACAAAGCACAGTACCAGAACATTATGAAGCAGCTATAGCCTCAGCTAAAGCTAAAAACCTACAGGGCAAAATAGCAAGCCCAATCAATTTTGCACAATGTTGTTTCCCAAACTTGGAAATGAACTGAAGCACCAAGGATGGAAGAGTGGGTTGTTAAAGTTGCTGACTTTGTCCAAGCTGCAAAAACTGATGTGGATTTTAAAAGACAGACCTACTGATGATTTTTTTTTCCTGAAAGACTGGAAACTATTTTATTGGGTTGTTGTTGTGTTTTTTTTTGAGCCATAAGAAACCTAATGATGTAATAATCTGTGGTTAGGATTATCAGTAATATAGGATATTAATAGGACATAATTGATTTTTCTTTTATCATTACAGTTTGTATGGGGAGGGCAGAGTTATTTGGTGTTTTAATTCATTAGTGTAGTTAGGATGTGTTTAGGGTAACAGATTAGTCTTTTAGTAACGGGTTTTGCTATTCTTCATTCAGTTCAATCTAGTTTAGTTTTGGTTATCCATATACATTGTTTACATATAGTTTGTTCCTTTTTCCTTTGTTTCTTTTTTCTGTGGTTATGAATTTGTTTAACTGTTTGTAATTAAATCAATTTTTAAAAAAAGACAAAATAGTGAACCCATTTGCAGAAGGAATGTTCAGGCATAAAAGGAGTAGTTTGGGTATTAAAAAGAAAATTGGTACCAGTTCCATTTGGTACCAGTTCCACCCCTTTGTCCTTTTGAAAACGTCGCTTCTTTAAAAAAGAGAAAAACAAATATAACCAATTTAGAGGGTGGAACAGAAAGAATAAATGAATTATATTTGGATGGTAAACCTAGGCAATCAGAACAACTTAAAAATAGACTCAAACTGATAGATCCATTACGGTTGCAACTAATGCAGATGAATTCATTTCAGGCAAAACTGAACAGAAGAGACACTCTTCAGAGAGCAGCATAAACAAAACAAAAAGACAAGCTTCAAAACAGTTATCAAATAATACAAAGAAGGAAACTTGGTAAATATAAAGAAATGAGACTTTTTTGGGGGGTCAGATTTTGGGACCAAAATGATGGAAAAACAATAGGACTCAGTTTGGAAAACTCCACCTTACAAATTAATATCTGCCCAAATCAGGAAAAAATGCCTTAAAAATTATTCATAAATGGTAATGCTATTTACTCAAACTTCATAAGATTAATAATGAAATGTCAAAGCCATATTGGAGACGTTGTGGCAAAAGAGGCGATTGGAATCACATGTGGCCAATTTGTCCAAAAATATGCAGATTATGGGAGGACATATTAGGATTTGCTAAGTCAGAACGCTGGGTTAAAAAAGTCCACTTCAGAGGAGCACAGTTATTAACTTCTGTATTTGAAAATGAAAATGAACACTTGCCAAATTAAGATCTTATAGCACTTATTTTAAGCACCAGGCGAGGGTTTGTGGGGCTGAGAAACTGGGCCGTGACCCATCCTTAGCTGGCCAGGAACTGGTGGTAGAGAAGGAGGAGGACCAGAGGCGAGTTTTTAAAGGGCTGGCTGGCCTGACTGGAAGGTTTCCCCGGAAAAGAAGCATTTGAGTTGGGTGGGCAGAGGTTGGAGAAACTCGCAAATAATCGAATTCATGAAGCCTGACCCAGAAATGTGGAGGGCCAACTATATAACCAACACAATTCATGTTTATGGTGATCGACAAGGACAATGTCCATGGATTGGAGAGGGTGGAATGGTGGGACAGAGGCAGAAGAAAAAAAATTGAATTACAATAACTGTATAGGCAGAAGGAATTGTTGTATGGAACAGGATTAAAATTGTATAACATAAAAATAAAATAATTTTTGAAAATTAAAAAAAAACACCTTAAAATCTAACAAGTTTCACGTGGAAGAAGCTTTCATGGACTACAGCCTACTTTGTCTGGTGCTCAGATGCAGTTCCCAGATGCTTGGTCGAAACAAAAAGCTTTAATTCATCTCTATGCCTCATAAAACATGGTTGTCTTCAAGACAACCCCAAACTTTTTGTTGGTTTTGCTGCTGCAGAATAAGGGCCTTTCTGCACTAGTGCTATTTACTATTCCACTTTCAACCTCCTGTGGAATTCTGGGGTTTGTAGTCTACTGAGGTCCAAGAGCTCTCTGGCTGAGTATTCTCAATGCCCCTCCCTTAACTGCAAACCCCAGGATTCCACTGGATGTTGAAAGTGGAATAATAGCACTATAACAGCGTAGTGTGGAAAGGCTCTAACACAGCTATTCCTCAGGGTTGTAACTGGGGGCGGGGGGCAAAATGAGGGCATTTCCTGCCCAATAAGAATTATGCCCCCACCCAATGAAATTAACCTACTGTCCCCAAATATCTAGAACTTGCAAAAAGTGAGGCTTTCAAAATGGTTCTACTTGTCGGGTTTGTAATGTCTTGATCCTTTTGCTTGCCCTTTTTTCCTAGAGGCCGACACTCTACTTCTAAATGCTCGGCTAAAGTTTTCAGTTCCTGCGGTGACAGAAGTTTCGGGACTTAAAGAACAAGTCGTAGGGGAGGGGGCAGAAGCCTCATTGGTGGAGCGATCCCTTCATGTAGCCCTCCCAGAGCTACACTTCTGTTATTTCTCCCTAAAAAGGTTTTTCCAAGCTTTGGTCAGTTTACCAATGAACTTGAAAAACTGGTCTTTTTAAGGGCAGAGGTTGAAGCTGCAGCCATCAGAAAGGCACGTTTTACAACAAGAACCACCAAATGTTTCCACGACGGTTATTGCCTCTTCACCTGCAGTGGAAACTGGTTGTCTCTTTCTTTTCCATCCAGTCAGCTTCTCTCGCTCGAGAGGAAACAGCCAAAGCAGCTGAAGGGGAAAATGCATCGAAAGAGACGTCTCCCACAGGTCGGGCACATGAGAGCCTGATTCACATGCAGGCCACCGAGAACGGCCAGCCTTTGTCAGTTCAAAAAGCACTGCTGGATCAAGAGGAGAGCCTGAAAACACGGCCGCTCTGCTTATGTGCAAACACATCTGCAGAAGGAATGACCAAGCCACAGGTGCCCTGAGCATGTATGTGCCTTCCAGCTGCCTATCTACTTATGCAACCCCATCAATTTCTTAGGCAAAGAAAACTCAGAGGTGGTTAATGTGGTTTTCATCAGTTAAAAGGAGGCAAAAACCCGTGGAATGAACCAGGGGCAGCGGTGACATTAGGTCCTAGCTGGGCCAGAGGTCCACAATGGTTTGCCTTGTGAGGATACCACTATCAGAAGAGATGTTGGCAAAGATTTTTTTGGACTGCATTTCCCAGAATCCACAGGTGATGCTAGGTGCAGGTTTCAGGGAGCTATAGCCCTGAGAAATAACTTTTCATAAGTTCTGAAGCCATTTCAAACCACACGTTTATAGTGCTATGGTTCCAATTTAAACAGGCATGGCAACATCCTATGGAATCCTGGGATTTGTGGTTTGGGAAGGTACTAGAGCTCTCTGGTTAAGAGTGCGAAATGGCCCTCCCTAAACTCCAGCTCCAAGGGCTCTGCAGGATGGAAACATGGCAGTTAAACTAGAATCCTAGCACTATGAACAGACCCAGGGTGGTGCAGTAGTCTGAGGATTGGAGTATTACTCTGGATTCAAATTCCTGCTGTGCCATGGAAACCCACTGGGTGACCGTGGGCAAGTCACACTCTCTCAGCTTCAGAGAAAGGCAAAGTCAACCCCCTCTCTGAACAAAGCTTACCAAGAAAACCCTACGATAGGGTCACCTTAAGTCAGAAACAACTGGAAGGCACACAGCGACAGAACATTGCAATTGTGTGGGATAAAAAGCCTCTTCAACAAGCATCAATGGAAAAACCAGCATTCTGTTTACCAAGGCCGCCAACCACAAGCCCACGTGTTGGGCCTGGAGGCAAAATTCTTCCCCCGTGACTCAACCCTCAGTACCTGGCACTCAGAGGTACTCTGCCTCCAGACTTGGATGCTCTCTTATCACAGCTTGTCTCCAGCAACAGAGCTCCCTGAAAGCTGAAACTTCCTGAGCTCACAGCCATAATTTGCTCTTGCAAGAGCAAATCCCAGAAGTATATATATATATATAGCACAAAACAATATGCCCTTAATTCTGCTCTTAATCTGTCCAGAGCTTGGCAAAGTTATTTTTTTGAGGAGCTACAACTCAGAGAATCCCCAATTTGTATGTGGCCAAGGATTCCCTAAGCTGTACCCTCCCCCCAGTAACTTTGCCAAGCTTTGAGCCAGAGTCATTTCTGCACTAGCCTGTTATAGTGCTATTATTCCACTTTCAACATCCTATGGAATCTTGAGTTTAGGGAGGGGCCTTTGAGGCCCCTCTCTAAACTGCAAACCCCAGGATTCCATAGGATGTTGAAAGCGGAATAATAGCACTATAACAGGCTAGTGCAGAAATGGACCTCCTCATTCTCTTACAGGCCCTTTGACTTAATCCAACTGCAAACCTGCTCCATTGGTCAGGCTGGCTGAGGGGTTTATTCCAAAAAGTAACTTTACCAAGCTCTGAGCATACTGCTAATCACTCTCAAAAGTGACCAACAACAATTGAAACTAGAGATTCTAGGGAATAAAATCTCACCCAATCTGTCCTTGTGTATCTATACATTTAAGGGTTCCTAAGACTTGTCCAAACTTCCAAAAGAAGCTCACTGGCATGGAACACCACTTTGGGGGTCGTGGGAGTGTTTGTGTATGAATTGTGAGCCAGTTTTGGAGTGAGGCGGAGAGCCTGTGTTTATTTCCACTGCAGTTTCTTCCGTTTTCCACAGCCTCACCCCAGCTTCCTGCATTTTTAATTGAAGTCACAGAATCATAGAATTGGAAGATACCACAATGGCTATCAAGTCCAACCCCATTTTGCCATGCAGGAATACACCATCCAAGCATTCCTGACAGATTGCCATCCAGACTCTATTGAAAAACCTCCAAAGAAGGAGACTCAACTATATTCCCAGGCAGCAGATTCCACTGTCAAAGTGCTCTTACCATCAGGAAGTTCTTCCTAATGTTTACATGGAATCTCTTTTCCTGAACTCTGAAGCCATTGCTCCATGTTCTAGTCTCTGGAGCAGCAGAAAACAGGCCTGCTCCACCCTCCACATGACATCCCTTCAAATATTTAAACATAGCTATTGTGTCACCTCTTAACCTTCTCTTCTGCAGGCTAAACATACCCAGCTTTCCCTAGGGCATGGGTGAAACGGAAGAGGAAGAAACAGGGCTGTGGAAAATGTAATCTAAGAGACACAGATGGCTCCTGGATGCCATTTTGTGGTCCCTGAATCCCTGATTTGTCAGTCTTCCAATGCCCACCAAATCATCCCATCTCTACTTTTACAAAGGCAAGCATTTGGCATCTACAGCCAT
This sequence comes from Cyclura pinguis, assembly GCA_030412105.1. Lineage (NCBI taxonomy): Eukaryota > Metazoa > Chordata > Lepidosauria > Squamata > Iguanidae > Cyclura > Cyclura pinguis. The sequence continues at coordinate 11,500,606 of CM059612.1, forward strand.
TTCCGCACTACACTCTTATAGTGCGATTATTCCACTTTCAACATCCTATGGAATCCTGGGGTTTGCAGTTTAGGGAGGGGACGCCTGGCCCGTCCCTAAACTGTAAACCCCAGGATTCCATAGGATGTTGAAAGTGGAATAATCTCGCTATAAGAGTGTAGTGCGGAAATGGCCTAACTGTTAGCAGGCTACTCCAAAGATCACATACAGGCCTGTCAAGGTACAAAACAAAAGCCCTTCTGTCGGTCCCACTGCCACTGGAGGCACATACAATGGAAACAAAAATCAGGGACTTCTCGGGGGCCACTCCCGGATGCTAGAACTCCCTGCCACAAGAATTTGTATCATCTCCATCTCTGTTGTCTTTTCAGAGGCAAACCAAGGACTTTCACATGTAGGTTTGCTTGCTGTAGAAGTAAGTCTAAACTGGCTGTGTGGGCAAAGTCTTTCACTGTTATTTTGAATTATGTTTTTACTGTATTTGTCTTTAAGACTTAAGACTGTGTTTTCAGGCTGCATTTGAGTATTTTTGGCCACCTTCAGAGCATTTCTGGCAGACAAGCAGAGTATATATTGAATATTTAAACATATTAAATACTAGAAAAAGTATAAATTTTCTTATTTTGTTCCTTTATGTCTTAAGACTGTGTTTTCACGCTGCCTTTTAGTATTTTTGGCCACCTCCAGAACATTTCTGGCAGAAAGGTGGAATGTATATTAAATATTTAAATGTCTTAAATATTAGAAAAAAATATAAAATAAAATTTCTTATTTTGTTAAGTTTATTCAAATCCTACTGCATTCTTCCAGAGTAGCTTCACAAACAGGACATAGACAAGCCACAAGAAGTAACCCTCTGACAGCATCCTTTTATTTCTTTCTTTAAAAAGCATTAATAGGATTTTAATCTTAACTTGGGCCATTTCCGCACTATGCTGTTATACCATTATTATTCCACTTTCAACATCCTATGGAATCCTGGGGTTTGCAGTTTAGGGAGGGACATTTAGAATTCTCAGCCAGAGAGCTCTTTTGCCTCGGGAAACTACAAATCCCAGAATTCCACAGGATGTTGAAAGTGGAATAATAGCACTGTAACAGTCTAGTGCAGAAATGGCCTTAGATATGGCTGAACTTATTTCTGCATCTAAAAACTGGAGTGGAAGATAGAAGGCAGATTGTGCATTCCCATTCGTGGTCAACCCATTTGAAACTGCCAATAGGACAAATAAATGGAGCAAATCAAGAGCAAATCAAGGCTAAACTCTCCCTCAAAGCCAAAGTGACTCAACTGAGGCTGTCATACTTTGGACACATCAGGAGAAAACATGATTCATTGGAAAAAGACAACAATGTTGGGGAAAGTAGTAGGAAAAGAGAAAAACAGATCAACCAAAGAAATCTTAGCTTCCGTAACTGTTCAAGACCCGTTAATCACTGGGGCTTTTGGAGGTATCTTTTTCATCTGTTGCCCTTTATTATTATTCTGCTTTTCTCCCAAATAGGATTCAAAATGGCTTACAGTATAAATTAAAACAGAGCCGTTAAAACAATCTGAAGTACAAAAGTTTAAAAAGTGTTAAATAAGTATGTTCTGTTGAAACTCTACTTTTAAAACATTATAGCAATAGCAATAGCATGTGTATTTCTATACCGCTTACCAGCTAAGTGCTCTCTAAGCAGTTTGCAATGTGTTAGCTAATTGCCCCCAACAAGCTGGGTACTCATTTTACCAACCTGCAGAAGGATGGAATGTTTAGAGTAATTAAAATGCTTAAAACAAGCAATGTGTATTGAAACAAGACACCCAGGCCATTTCCGCACTACATTGTTATAGTGCTACGATTACTCTTTCAACTTCCTGTGGAATTCTAGGGTTTGTAGTTTCCTGAGGCCAAAGAGCTCTCTGGCTGAGAATTCTAAATGCCCCTCTCTAAACTGCAAAGCCCAGGATCCCATAGGATGTTGAAAGTGGAATAATAGCACTAGAACAGTGTCGTGTGGAAATGGAATCAATCGTGCCTGGAAACAGACCGATAGCCAGGGAAGCTGTTTTGGCAAGGGAGTTAAATGCTCCCTGTGGCCAGCCCCGGCCAGCAGTTTAGCTGCAGCATTTTGATCCTATAAGTTTCAGTACAGGTTTCAAAATCAGATCTACACAGATTGCACTACAAGGATCCAACCGGGATGCAATTAAGGCACCCGAGAGTTCGGGAAACACATTCCAACATTCATGGGGGTCAGGGGCTCAGGGCCCGCAAAAACCACAAATATCAAAATGTGAGCGTGCGACTGTAGGAAGGGTCCAGGGCACGGTGGGGAGAGCAAGCACCCGGGGTCCGAGGGAAAGGAGGTGGGGTGGCATCATGGCCCTATACTTACTCTCTCTCACCCACTTCCTTCCTCGGGCGTGGAGGGGGCACTGGGAGGGGGTGCGTGGTGCTGGGAGAAATGGGCTGAGATCCCCCCTTAGCTGGTCAGGCAGCGGCTAGTGGCGGCGGAGGAGGAAGAGGACCAGGGGTGGGTTTTTAAAGGGCTGCGTGGCCTGCTTGCAGCCACCAGAGGGAAGGTTCCGCCGGGGGAAAAAAGCACTTGAGGTGGGAGAGCAGAGAAACTCGCACATATTTAAATCTGTGAACGTGAAACCTGCAGATGTTGAAGGCTGACTGTACAAAAGAGACCCTAAATTTCACTTTTTAGCATAACACACATTGCCCAGGCAACGCTCTTAAGACCCCTCCTTAAACTGCAAACCCCAGGATTCCATAGGATGTTGAAAGTGGAATAATAGCACTAGAACAGTCTAGTGCGGAAATGGTCAAAGATATCAGAATGGACGTTTGCTAGTTCAATGAAAGAAGGCCGCCGGTTACATTCTATATTTTAACATTCATTTAAAATATATATGGCACCTCAGTGCATATTTTTTTAAAAAATCTATACTTTTAATATACTCTGAGACCATATATACCTAAAATCAGGACAAAAGGCTTTAAAACAGATCACACAAAGAAGGCATTCTTGTCCCATGAAAAGTATCATCTGGTGATTATTTTTTCACTTGTCTTTTCTCCGATAACTCATGGCAGTATCTATACGAATGCATAACTATTGCTGTTGCATGCCTTCAGGTTGTGTCCAACTTATTGCAACCCTAAGGTGAAACTTTCACAGGGTTTTCTGGGGCTGAGAGTGTGTGATGTAACCAAGGTCACCCAGTGGGTTTTCATGGCAGAACGGGGAATCGAACTCTGGTCTCCAGGATCACAGACCACGACACTGTGCTGTTTCTACCTTCCTCATATTCCCACAACCATGGTGAAAAGTAGGCTCATCTAAGAACCGAGTGCAAGGACTTGAACTCAGCTCTTCCCAGGGGTGCAGCTACGGGGTGGAGTCAGAACCAGGACACTGTCCCAAAAAATAAGAATTTTGCTCTCTCAAATGAAATCTTCCTCCGTGCCCAAAATTTATAGCATTGCACTAACTTTAAACTTTCATTGAGTGTTTAGAAATACAATTTCAGCATCCAAAGTAAAGGTAGGAGGCAAAGGGACCAAAGACAGGCAATCACCGTAAAGAGAAGAGTTCTACATATGAACAACTTTCAGTATTTCAGTCTCTGCAATGCTAGAAACTTGGGAACTGAAGGAAAATTTCATTAAAGGGGCAGAATTATGTTTTGGGGGACAGTATTCTCATTTGGTCTCTCCATAGCTACACCCCGGCTGGATTCCACACAAACCAGGACACCCTGTGTCCAGGAAAACCCAGCTTTGGGGCGGAATATTTCGCTCAAACCAATCACGGCGACAGAAAAAGGGTCAGTCTAGGCCTTGCTCAGTGTTGCAAACGACAACCCAATCTCTTGGACCAGCGACAAAAGGACAGCAACAAGTCAGGATCCCACACAGACATTTTCGGTATTTTTTTTCCCCCTAAAGAAGCGACAAGTTCTTTTCTAGAGGAAGGCGACAAGGTCAGCTGGGGTGACGTCAGACTGGAAGAAATGCTCTCCAACAAGCCGTTCGGAATGCCTTTAAGCGTAAACACGTCTTTCTGCGATCAAGGTTGCTAAACTGAACAGAGGCAATGGCTAATCTTTCCCCATTTTTCCAAAAAAGCAGTAGCTTATAAGTGTGCAAACTATAGGAAGTATTTCTCCATGTTCCTCAAATGAAAGAGAGGGGAAAAAAATAACTACTCAGCAGTAAGAAAATCAGTCTTGTTTGGGTTCAGAATCACTCTCATCTATTGCAATAGAGAACATCTAAAGATTCTACACTCTGCACATGCTCAGAGGCATCCACCACTTCTTCCCCAACATTGCAAACCATCTAACTTTTAAGTCCTAGCAGAATAAAACCTTTACAGCAAAGGGGGACTTCTTTAAAACGTTTATCTACATTACAAACAAGGAACGAGAGGAAGGCAAAGTGGAAAGAAATGCGAACGCAAACAAACGGAGGCAACAATAAAAACAGACAGTTCCGCAACCGCCTTGGGTCCCATATTGGAAGAAAGGCGGCATACAAATATAATAAACAAACAAACAAACAAACAATAGGGGGTTCCCATTCTCCCTCCCACACTCCTGCAGCAGGGCGAAGCTTCCAGATCTGCAATTCCCAAGTTGCAGAAAACAGAAATTTTTAAAAACTGGAATTCCAGAGTGACTGCAGAGTTGAAGGGAAAAGTCTTCTCCCATCCCACACAGTCTGACTTCACTGTTGCATGACACCACAGGGCCACCGGGCATGGGGCGAAGAAAGTGGGGCGGGAAGTAGGTTAGGGAAAAACAGCTCAAGGTACCGAGGCTTTGAGCTGTTGAAACTTACTAGCCACAACGGGTGAAGAGGGCTACCAAACATGATATTCCCAAATACTTTTATTTATTTATCTATTTTCACCCAACGATGCTTTAACAAACTTCATTTTTTCCATAAACAATATAGGTAAAAATAACGTGGGTGCGTGCATATATATTAACCCAGTGATGCATTAACAAACTTCATTTTTTCCATAAACAAAGTATTTTATATTCAATGCATTTTTAGCATTGACAATTTTTACATTCCATATTATAAAATCCTATCTGGCCCCTCCTCCCGTTCCATATTTAAACCTTTTTTAATTCTATATTTCTGTCCCTCTTATCCTCTCACTTTCCCAATCCTTCCCTATTAACCCCTCCCTTCCCGACTATGGCCATTTCCGCACGAGACTGTTGCAGCGCTATTATTCCACTTTCAACCTCCTGTGGAATCCTGGGGCTTGCAGTTTAGAGAGGGGCCTCAAAGGCCTTCGCTTCCCTCAAAGGCCCCTCCCTAAACTGCAAACTCCAGGACTCCACAGGAGGTTGAAAGTGGAATAATAGCGCTATAACAATCTAGTGCGGAAATGGACCCTATCCGATCGACTCCGTCTCCATCGCCGCTCTTACCTGCGGGAGGTCATGGCGGATCCGCGCCGGGAAACAGTCGGAACTGCGTCGCCCCTGTTGGCTCGAGCCGGGCAGGCAGCCGCAACCGCTCACTCCGCTGCTACTGAAGCCAAAGGGAGTGGCGCCCTAAGCACAGACCGGCTGCTCGAGCCACGCCCCCTCCTCTCCCTTATAGGGCAAGGCCACGCCCCTTTCCGCGACGCCCAAGCCGCCCATTGGCGGGAGGAGGAAGCGGCCAAGACACGCCCCCCCGGCCGGGCTTTGGAAACCCACGTGTCTGCCAAGGGGAAAGCCCTCCCTGGCTGTGACGACGGCGGAGGGGAATCCCCTCTCCGCCAATCGACTCTGTCCAGCAACAGGCACCGCCTAGCAACGTGGGAGCGGCCCTTAAAGGGACAGGCCTTCTCAATGTGCCCCAATCCATATGAGGGCAATAGCAAAGGGTAATCGCCTACAAGAGACAGCGCGAGCTTTCGAGGTCGATAGGACTCTTCGTCAGGGTCACCCAGGAACGGGGAGACGGGTTGCCCTCCGAATGTTGTCGGAGGTTAGCCAGTGGTTATGGTGGACGATGGGAGTTGCTCACCAACCTCTGGAGGGCCATATATTCCTGGGAAGAAGGCCATTTCCGCACTGCCTTGTTATAACGCTATTATTCCTCTTTCAACATCTTATGGAATCCTGGGGTTTGCAGTTGGGGGGGTGAGGGCATTTAGAATTCTCAGCCAGAGAGCTCTTGGACCTCAGTGAACTACAAATCCCAGAATTCCACAGGGGTTCAAAGTGGAATAATAGCGCTATAACAGCATAATGTGGAAATGGCTTGAGTCTTCTTCTGATTTCTTGACTGCTGTTTGTAGTCGGACTGATTTATGACCAAATTTGAACTGCAACTCCCACAGTCACTCACCAATTTCGTTTATTAAAATATGTATGCACTGACTAGCCTATGCCAGGGGACCTCAGGTGCCATGCAAGTAAAAAGGCAATTTAAATCCTTTGGGCCCAGTGCCAACAATTTCAACCACCCGTGGTCCTCCAGATGTTTGAGATGACCACCACCATTATTCCTAACCATTGCGTGTGTGGACTGTGGATGATGGGAACTGAAGTCCCTGACATCCAAGGAAGATGTTCGTGTCTTGTTCCCATCCGTGAATTTGCAACCAGCCGAACAAGAGCCAATAGACCACTAGGGGGCAACGGAGTTCCAAGCGAACAAAACTGGGCTCCTCTCCCCCTCCTTACCTGGGCATGAGCCGCACCCAAGACTCACTGGGGACTGTAGGGTCCTAGGAAAACAGGGGGTCGTGCATAGCTCTCGGAGGCTGCAGGCCTCTGATTGAAGCAGATGGGAGCTCAGCAGGACTCACTTCTGAGAAAAGGTATGCGAGCTTTGGGTTGCAGGCTTTCCCCTTGAAAACTTCCTTGCTGGTGTTGTTGGTGTATGTCTCCGAGTCATTCCCGACTTATGGCAACCCCGTAAGACCTGTTCAGACGGGCTATGCCTTTGCTTTCCTCTGAGGCTGAGAGAGTGTGACTTACCCAAGGTCACTCAGTGGGTTTCTGTGGCTGAGGAGGAGTTCAAACCCTGGTCTCCGGGGTCATCGTCCAACCCCCCAAACTACTATGCCATGCTGGCTGTACCTCCTTCCAAACCATCGGCCTCATTTAACCCACGAGTGAGCAAATATGGCCCCATGTCTATTTTTAAAGAGCCCGGCATGGTTTAGTAGTCTGAGTGTTGGACTAGGACTCTGGGAGACCAGAGTTCAAATTCCTGTTCAGTCATGGAAACCCACCGGGTGACCTTGGGGCAAGTCACATACTCTCAGCCTCAGAGGAAGCTGAACGTAAACCCCCTCTGAACAAATCTTGCCAAGAAAAGGCTAAGATAGAGTCACCTTAGGGGTGCCACAAGTCACGTGAAGGCACACAACAACAACGCCATTTTAAGTACCCTCAGCCCCTCTAGATTCCCTAAAGTGGTCTTGACCCCCCCCCCAAAAAAACTGAGTTGAGAATCCTCTTTGGGGGTTCATCAACACCACACAATAAAGGAATTTGAGATCACTTTAACTGTCATGATTCCATTTTATGGATTCCTGGGATCTATAGTTGAGTGAAGTGCTCAGAATAATCTAGAGCATTCCCTCTGGAAAACAATTCTAAGTACTTCATGAAACTGCATTTCCCAGGATTCCAAAGGATTAGACCATGTCAGTTAAGGTGACATCAAACTGCTATAATTGTGCAGTGTACACACATGCCAGCTGGAAGCTTCTGAGAGCAGCACTTCCCCTTTTAAATAGGTTTTAAAATTCCATGTTGTCCCCGAACACAGAAGTAGAATTCAGGTCACTCCAAAGTTTGCCTTTAGATTTTCAACAATACCCATGGCCCCCAGAGGCTGGAAAATAGCCTTTGGACATGCCACAGTTGCCCTCCTCCTAATTTAGGCCATTTCCCCACTAGATTGTTATAGCGCTATGATTCCACTTTCAACATCCTATGGAATCCTGGGGTTTGCAGTTTCGGGAGGGGCCGGCCAGCCCCTCCCAAAACTGCAAACCCCAGGATTCCATAGGATGTTGAAAGTGGAATCATAGCGCTATAACAGTCTAGTGCGGAAATGGCTTTAGTTTAGAAACAGATGCTCTGTAAGGCTTCAGGAGGAAGATGGTTGGGGCCAGTCCTACCATTAGGCAAAGTAGGGCAGCTGCCTCAGACAGCACTTGTTTGGTGGCAGCCACATGCTGGAGGTCTGAATTGTTGTATTTATTTATTTAAGATTTTATTCTCAAATTTGGTAACAGTACAAAAAGGCTGTTCATAAACCTTTATGCACTGAGTTCTTAATACAAAGAATCATAAACAGGGACTGGCATTCTCTTGTGAAAAACAATGGAGGATGGAGCAAGACTGTTTTCTGCTGCTCCAGAGACTAGGACATGGAGCAATGCTTCAAACTTCAGGAAAAGATCGAAAATTTTAGGAAGAATTTCCTGATGTTAAGATCAGTTTGACAGTGGAATACGCTGCTGCCCGGGAGTATGCTGGAGTCTCCTTTTTGGGAGGTTTTTAAACAGAGGCTGGATGGCCATCTGTTGGGAATGCTTTGATGGTGCATTCCTACATGGCAGGGATTTGGGCACAACAGCCCTTGTGACCTCTTCCAACTCCATGATTCTATGTCCTCCCAAGATAAGAATTCTGGCCCCCAATAAAACCATCCCTCATTCTCCAAATTTCCAGCATTGCAGAGAGTGAGGCTTTGAAAATGGCTCACACTTAAGAACTCTTCCATTCACACATCTGTATTCCCTGGTCCCCTTTGCCTGCCCCTTTGCGCTAGTTGCTGAAGCGGTGCTGCTAAGATCAGACCCTTTGTTTGGCTTTAGTGAGGGAAAGATGGAGCCGGGAGCACAGACATTAGCGTGATGGAATGCGGCTTGAAGAATTGGACTTTGGTGATAATGTCCCACCTGGTGTTTCCTTCAAGACGATTGCTTTTATCGCCCTGTAATGTCATTATTTGGTCAACCGTTTGTCAGATTTACGGCGTTCCCTGTCAGTTCCGTACGACCTGCAATCAAACCAAGAGCATGATTGCTACCCATTGTGGGAAGCTGATCTGATAGATAGGCCATTTCCGCACCAGACGGTTACAGTGCTATTATTCCCCTTTCAACATCCTATGGAATCCTGGGGTTTGCAGTTGAGGGAGGGGCAATTTGAATTCTCAGCTCTTTGGTCTCAGTAAACTACAAACTCTAGAATGCTACGGGATGTTGAAAGTGGAATAATAGCACTAGAACAATATAGTGTGGAAATGGCCTTGGAGTGGCCACTAAGAAGGCCGTGTCTCATGTCTCCACCAGCCATGCCTGTGGAGGTGGTCTTTTGGGGCATCCCAGGGTCCCAGCAGGCTCATACAGGGAGGTATGGGCTGTCAGATAGCCTGGATCTAAGGCTTCATAGGTCATAACTAGCACCTTGAATTAAACCCTGAAAATGACTGGAAGCGAATGGAGCCATTGTAACAAGTCATTTGCACAGCCCTTGTAACCAGCTCCAGTTAATCCTTTGTGTGGTTCTTTAGAGGGATGCACATTTTGCAAAATCAGCAGATTATTCTACATATGGGTTTTTTGGTGCAAAAGTCATGTATCCTGTGTGGGAAACAATGCTTCAAATCCTAAGAGAGTAACCTACTGGATCAGTTGGATTTACCTACAGTCTGACTCACCATTCAGCAGTCCATTCAGTGGGTCTATGCCAGCTGGAACTAACCAACAGGATTTTGGTCCATGTTTCCTATGCACCCCCCCCCATGTTTCTGTTTGTTTGCATAGTAAAACCATATGCATTGCTGCACAGCGTAATTCCACAAAGGAGTTTTCAAAGTGTGAAGAATCTTTGCTGTTACTCTGCTCTTCTTACCCAGAGATTTCCAAGTGTCAGGGAACCTGCCATCCCCAGGAAACGAACAGTCACAAGTATTCTTTCCATTCCTAATTTCTATATTTTAAATGGAGAATTTATATTGTCATTTGTGCCATCGTATCGGACGGCGTGCATAGGGGAGCAGAATAAGAAGGAATACGAGGCAAATGGGAAGCATCTCTAGCCATGAGAACTAAACCAAGAAGGTTGCATTTTAGACAGATCATGAAGTGGTGCAACTCCTAGGAAAAGAGGGAAATGCTTGGTAAGCTGGGAGGAAAAGAGAGAGACTGCAGCCACTTCTACACTATACAGTTATAGTGCTATTATTCCATTTTCAACATCCTGTAGAATCCTGGGACTTGTAGTTTACTGAGGCCAAAGAGCTCTCTGGCTGAGAATTCTAAAGGCCCCTCCCTAAACTGCAAACCCCAGGATTCCGTAGGAGGTTGAAAGTGGAATAATAGCACTATATCAGTGCAGTGCGGAAATGGCCTGCATTACAGGTGGAGTGATTCATCCAGGAAGCGCTGGCTGCCCAGAGACCTGAGCAGGGATCTTGGAGATCTCGCCTTCCTAGGGTCACCATCAGTTGAAGGCAACTTGATAGCAAACAAGAACAACAGCAAAAATCCCCAGCCAGGTTTTGGAAAGACGTGGTAGGAGAAGTCATCTGCCCGCAGCTCTCTGATGCCCCTCACAAGATGCCACAGAGCTATGAAGAATCATCCCCAGAGGAATCTATAATAAGATGGGGCCAAGGCGACATCTGTCGAGGGGAAATCCAGAGGACTTAAAGCCACCGATGACCTCATGAGATGTGACAGCCATGAGACACCGCCGTGTGTTGGCTTCCACCAAGGCAGACACAAGAGCCTTTAAGTCAGCGTTTCTGTCCGGAGACCAACCCCGAAGGACCTCGGCTGTCACTCCAAAAGCTTTCCGCTGAGGCAACTGAGGTGCCATTGTGGGGGATGCTGCTCAGTTTTTCCATCCCCATTTTCATTTTTTTTTTAAACATAAGTCCCCAAATAAGGGAAGGAGAAATGAACAAAAGAGCCTTTCTCTGCCCAGGGCCTTCATTACCAAGTCAGCCACTCTGGACAGACAATGCCTTGTCTTTGGCTACAGAAGATTCTCCAAGGGTTTGAATGAATCCAAAACCATTTCTGCCCCGGAAAGGCTTTGTGCTGGGCTGTGTGTGTGTGTGTGTGTGCAACAACATCTTGATTCTTTTTCATATCAGGATGGGAATCTGGCTGCCCTCCACATTGTGCTTGGATTACAACTCCCAGCATCCTTCACCATCAGCTATGCAGAATTCTGACCTATGCAATGACCATAAGAGCGACTTGCAATTTGCTGGGAGTTGGACCCCAACAACATGTGGATGGCCATATTGTTCCCACCTCTGGTTTCATATCAGCCATGGGAACCAATGAAGAACTTGCACATCTAACGGAAACAAATCAGGTGCAATCTGCATTTTTCCATTTAGGGTTTCTCAGTTTTTCTTCTTGATCTCAAATGAAAACAATTGTGATTCTGTGCCTTCAAGTCATTTCCTACTTATGGTGACCCTAAGGTGAACTTATCACGGGTTATCTGGGGCTGAGAGTGTGTGACACATCCAAGGTTACCCAGTGGGTTCTGATGGCTGAGTGGAGAATTGAGCTCTGGTCTCCAGGGCTGTAGTCCAATCCCCAAACTGCTCAGAAGGTATACTCCTTATTCCAGGTATGAGTCAGCCACAGTTCTCCAGATGCTGGACCACAACTCTCATCATCCCTATCTGCTGTGGTGGGTGGAGTCAGTGGGAACCCAACAGCATCCGGAGAGTCCATAGGGTCCCCAGTCTCTACCTGACACCCTCTTGCGAACAGCATTGCCTACACCTTTAGAATGGTTCTCATTAGGAGGAGCATCTTCATGGGAATCATGGGAAAAACCAATGCTTCAAGTGCTGGTTCATGCTCTGTTGTCACTGTTGAAGGCACTTGGAATTCAGTTTGCAGCAATTGCACCAAGTAGAGGATGAAGAGGGAAAGTGGGAGGAGGAGAAAAGAAAATTAACCTTTTAAAGGTATCTGGATAAGTGGAACAACAGAAAGACTAACGGGGACTGTCCCTGCCAAACAGGCCCACCGACTTCCTCCCACGCCCTGCTTTTTCAGCTTGCAGTCGGCCGGGGGCCCCTGTTTTCATCCCCTGCCAGCAGACACCAGCCACTGCCTTCCCCCGGCTTGCTTTGCGTCACACCCGCCAAAGAGGCACGGAAGTAATGAGGCGCTGGGACAATGGGGCCATTGTTGGGGAAGCCGCTGCTCTCAGAAGCTCAGCGGAATAAGGGAAAAAATGAAAAAGTATAAACATCCCAGGCTGTGCCAAGACATGGAATTTCTCTTCTTCTTCTCATAGGCCTTGGGATTTTACTTGAGTGCAGCTGAGCCTTTTTTTTTCAGTCAGTGGTGCAACATTGGGTTATGGTATGGGAAATCCTGGGTCGACCTCTGTTCTCCTCCAGAAAACCAAATTTTCAAAACAAGACACTTTGAAAGCAAAAAAACTTAAATGCAAGGGTGGATCCAAAACTGGGAATACTTTCTGAATGATAATTCCAAGAACCCCCTAGCCAGCATGACTGCTCCAGGGGTGTCCTGACATGTGGGGTGGAAGGAAATGAGGGCACTGCCCCCAAATAGGAATTCTGCTCCCCAAAGAAAATTTCCTTCACTTCTCCTAATTTCTACCATTGCAGGGGGTGGGACTTTAAAAATTACACACATCCATATTAACATTTGCTTCATCCACATTCCCTTGCCTGACACCTTTTCTTTGGATGCTGTTGAAATTCCCATACCTGCCCGGGGCATACCTTCTAACAGTCCCAATTTGGAAAGGAGAGTCCTAATTAACCCTCTGTTATCCCACTTTTTCAGCTGCTTTTAAAACATCCCAGTATCTCTCTCCTCCCATTTTCTTTGTCCTCAACTTACCCGTACTTCAATTGCTGCAAGCAGGATTCAAAATGCAAGAGAAGTTTGCACTCTATTAACTTAGCAGCACAGAGAGGAGTGGGGGCGAACGACTCTTGTCTTTCCAGGAAGGCTCAGGGAAAAGCAAACTGCTGTAGCCAATCTTAGCTTGACTGTTTTTCCTCATCAGTAACTTCTGCCATCTTGGCCATACTATGATGTTGTTTGGGCTCGTGTGCCACAATTTTCATCCGTGGCCCTTTCCCCGTGAGGGAATTAGAACGTGCCCGTGCGTCCTATCACGGAGGTCGTCTGCACCTTGGAGCGGACTAGGTCCGGACTGTTTACCTTGGCTCCGCACCTCGGTCCGCTCCGAAACGCCCCCAAGTGGTCCTCCAGTGCGCTTTTTGAAGAACGGAAGAAAACCGGTCTTTTATTTTTCGGAGTGCACCATTGGGTTCCTGCTTACTTGTGCAGATGCGCAGGTTCGCACCAATGCGAGCCCGCGATCTGCGGAGGGCGGGCTGTAGGCGTGGCGAGCTTCAGCGGTTGGTCCGGACCCGGAAACAACTGGAAGCCGCCATTTTGTCAGCTGGAGCGGTGCGGATCTAAGACCTCGCGCTGCTCCGCTTCACCCCGGACCAAACGGAGGAGCCCTGCGGAAGGGCTCAAGGGAGAGTCCATGTTACTGCGGGCCCAGAAGAAGCGGTAACTAACGGCACGGAGCGACTCCCTTGCCTCGTGCGGAAATGGCCCGTGAAAGGCTGGAGGGTATGTGTGACATGCGGGGGCACAAACTAAGTGCCCATCTTCCCCATTTTGGCCCTTGGGAATCTGTGGCTCCTGTTCTAGAGCATTCCAGCGGCAGAAGCCTTCCTTCTGGTTCTATACCTCCCTGGATGTCTGTTCTGAACTTCACCGCATCCTGCCCCCCGAAGACTTGAGGTCTCCCTGGCCTCTTCCCTAGAGCAGCTGCCCCGAGCCCCGGAGGGGATGCTGGGGGACTGACCAGCTGGTTTCTCCACTACCGCCTTCTCTGAACTTCGAGAGGACAGGACCGCTGCGGTGATTCGTGATGGGGGCATCACTGCACTAACTTAAAACTCCACCTTGTTATTTGTAACTCACTGTTTGCAAGCTTCGATCTTGTGGCAGTCAGATCTTTATGTGAATTATGTGATTGTGCTTATGGGAAGGAAATGCTTCCAATTGCTCATCTAGAATTGACTCAAATCAGTGTCAAAAAGGATAGAAAACAGGCAGGGAGAGAAAAACAGATTACACCTCTTTTAACCATTCTGAAAAGTCTCCAAACCTTTTCTTTCTATTCAATGGTGATGGACAAGAGAAGCAAGTTAGTAACGATGATTAAATCATGCCACCCCCTTTGCTGTGCATTGACTTTTAGCATCCATATTGCAATCCTCAAGGGTCATTTAATTACCATTTTTTTAAAAAAAAACCCAAAAACAAGAAATCAAGACAGATGCCAGGTGGACAATTAATAGTGGAAAACAACCAGTCCTCTTGTAAAGAAGCCAAAATCAGAATGATCCAAATGAACAGATCCAAACCTCCATTATAAAGTTATTTTGAGATAAAATTTTTGTCCAAGTTCTTGGATTACAGGCTATGGTTTGTGATTTTATGATGTCTTAGCTACGTCAATAACAGGATACACAACCTTTCTAGTGAATTGCAATGATGCATATTGGAGTGTTCCCATTGCACAACAAGTCCCATAGCATTCTGGGTCCCATAGCACATTGATGCTGATGATACAAAGGGGCCCGTGGCACAATGGCCCTGCTGTTGGCTCCATTTGCACAACGATCTCAGAGATGTAGCCACTTCTCTCCTCCCCTCCTAGGAGTACTAGTGTTACATAACATTGTAATTCCACTTTACATGCTTGTAAGTCAATTTACAATGATGTTAATACTCAATGGAATGCCAGCCTATATGTGTTTCATATATAGCACCCCACTGAACAGAAAGCTTGAGCAGAAAGAGGATTCCAACAAGACATTCCCACTGATACAAACTGGAGTTGTTTCTATGCAAAGGAGACTGTGCTGTTGGTCTTCCCAGTGCCATGGGTCAGACTGGCCTCTCTTTCAGCTGCCTTTCTTCTCTGTCTCTTCCCCAGGACCTTGTCTTCTCTCTGCTTCTGAAGATGCTTTCCTGCATCGTGCAAAAGCCCATTTCCTTCAGATGCTGACACACAAGGCCACTGGGATTCTGAATTCAGCAGCTATCACCTCTCAACAGCCCAACTCAACAACTTTTTCAGCAGAAAACATGCTCCATTCATGATTCCAAACTTTGGCTGAAGGAGCAACCAGCATTTTCTCTCTTTGGAGATCCAACCAATGGCACTGATGGACATTCCATCAATTCCACCACACCACCACCATTACATTTTGTGTAGATGATGATCACATAAGTCATCAGTTTCACCAAGACATCGTGGAAGCTAGGCTTAAGAGAAAAGAAGCTAAGATTAAGAGGAGAGAACCCCAAAATAAATGAGCTATCAGTTTTTGAGACAAAAGATGTCCATATAGCTAGGGTCTAGGTTTAGCTGATGAGGCCTGTTGTCGTTTGTGTTGTTGCGTACCTTCAAGTAGTCTCTGACTTATGGAGACCCTAAGGTGAACCTATCATGGGGTTTTCTGGGGATGAGGGTGTCTGATGTGCCCAAGGCCACTCTGTGGGTTTCTATGGTCAAGCAAGGAATCGAACCTCAAATCCTTATACCACTTGGTATATGTCTAACCTGCATAGATATTCCAACCTGTGAGGAGAGAGAAACTTCTTCCTCACAGGGAAGTAGCATGTCAGGAGGAGATACTGAAACTTCTCTATCTTTTCATCATGGTAGCTTACCACAGGAAGATAATTGGTGGGAGGTTTTTGTGGAGAGAACCATGCCAACCTGTGAAACCTCTCCTCTTGTAGGTTGAGGTGGTATGGGCAGACACAGGTTGACTGGCCATCTTCAAGCACAGGAAAAAGTGAAGTCTTGCTCTAAGAGGCAGCTACCTCCTCCCCTTCCTCACATGAAGAACAATTCTCTATCTTCATAGCTGTGGATACCTGCACTGCAAGATTCAGACCTGGTCCACCTTATTTTTGTGAAAACCTGCAACTGTTCATACATCATTTTGTCAAAAAGGAATCCTTGGGTGGAGAAAGTGTGGCCCCAGACTCCATTTTTTTGTCCCTGAATTCTTTCCAATGGGCATGGGGGGGATTTTACCATGTTGGTGGGGAGACGGGCCATTTTTGGCACAGGGGAGCTTTTTTCCTAACAGAAAGTGAGCCAGAAGTTGCTGGGTACTTATGAGCCAATAACCAGGACATGCTGCCTGAGTCCGTTTCTCCCGAACATTGACACATCCACTGGCCACACACAGACCTCCCCAGTCATAACCTGAAAGGGGCTCTATACTTGAAAACTGGGTCCTCTGCGTGGGAACAAGAACTTTTATGAAGAAAAGGCATCTTCCCGCATTTGAATTGATATTCATCATGTGCTGGCCAGGGGGGCGACTGATGCATGCTTGGGCACCCATGCGCTGTCAAAGCTGGTGGCTCTGGTGTCAGTGGGATGGTGAATCTGCCCTGAATTCTAGTCCAAAGGCTAAGGGCAGGGATCATCCAGGTTGTTTTATTACCAGTTTTAATTGTGTGTGTGTGTGTATGTGCCTTCAAGTCACTTGTTGATTTACAGCGATCCCATTAATTTCATAGGGTTTTCTTAGGCAAGCAATAATCTTATGAATATCCTACAAAATTCTCAGCTCCTTCCCTTGAAATCATAGAATCATAGAGTTGGAAGAGACCCCAGGGGCCATCCAGTCCAACCCCCTGCCATGCAGGAACACCCATCAAAGCATTCCAAACAGATGGCCATCCAGCCTCTGCTTAAAAACCTCTAAAGAAGGAGACTTAACCACACTCCGAGGCACCAGATTCCACTGCCGGACAGCTCTGAACGTCAGGAAGTTCTTCGTGAGGTTCAAGTGGAATCTCCTTTCCTGCAGCTTGAATCCATTGCTCCTTGTCCTGGTCTCTGGAGCAGCAGAAAACAAGCTCGCTCCCTCCTCTACATGGCATCCCTTCGAATATTTAAACATGGCTATCATGTCCCCTCTTAACCTTCTCTTCTGCAGACTAAACATACCCAGCTCCCTCAGCCGCTCCTCAAAGGGTTTCATGGCTTCCAGACTCTTCACCACTTTGGTCGCCCTCCTCTGGACACACTCCAGCTTGTCAACGTCCTTCTTGGATTGACATGCCCAGAACTGGACACAGTATTCCAAATATAGCCTACAGCACCTGGTATTTGTTGGCAGTCTCTCATCCAAGTACTAACCAGGGGTACTTAGGCCAGGCCTTTTCTTATTACCTAATTCTTATTATCTGTCTATAATTACCTGTCTATGATTGCCTGCATTGAGATCTCTCCAGACCATTTTAACTGACAGCAGAGACTATTTCTGCACTAGCCTGTTATAGCTTTATGATTCTGCTTTCAACATCCTATGGAATCCTGGGGTTTGCAGTTTCGGGAGGGGCACCTGGCCCCTCCCTAAACTGCAAACCCTAGGATTCCATAGGATGTTGAAAGTGATATCATAGCACTGTATCAGGCCAGTGTGGAAATAGCCTGAAACAACATCTGAAACACAACATAGACTCTGACTTTCTCACTTTTCTTCTCCTGCGTAATTTTTAACATCTTTGCCCAACAAAGAAGCCAGTGAAGCTGTAAAAGCTTCCATGACGTATTTCATGCAACTCAGTTGACCAATAAAGGTATCACTATTTCATGGATTTTGGATTTTGTTATATCCAGGTCATTGAATCTCCCCACATAGGCACCTCAGACAATTCCTTTAAAGTTTGGATAGAACCTTGGAATGCGTGCCCTGCCCCATAGTAAGGAAGCTCTCAACCATCACTGTCTGGGCGGGAGACAGAAGCCCCTTCACACCGATTGATCACAAAATACCTGAAAGGGTCTGTTGATGGATGGAACTTTTTCCTCAGTGGTGAACACCAATATTGTGGGCTGTTCGATGAGTCTGCCGTGGCCAGATTGACTTTGGCAGTTCCTTTTGCTGTCTTGAAGCTGCAAACAGAAAATCTCAACATGGAAGGCCAACCAAGTGCGTGAACTGAATGAGACAGGCAGCAGCCAACGGCTCATCTCAAAACAAGGACAGCAAATGGCATGAACCAAATGGTACAGGGTGCAACCAACAACCCACCTCAAAAATAGGGATGAACACAAACCCAGTTTGAAACAGACCCTGCTTTTAAGCTGGGCTGGCCCTACGCTTAGGCTGAATGAAGAAGCTGACTCAGGCAGTAGATCTGGGGTGTCACAAAAGAACAATTATTTGTGAATTGTTATTCTTACAGTAGTTTTACTTCTGGAGATGGAGTGGGGAGAGGCAGCTGTGGGATTTTATTCTTAAAAAAGGTTGGCTGATTTGGACTACTGTGCACTTTGAGCTGGGTTGGTAGCGAACACACCTTAGGAAGCAAAATGTCTTGCGTCATCCCTTCTTTTAAGAAGAGCACATGCTGTCTTACAGTATATTCCTGTAGACCACTTATGGCAGCTAGTAGGACCATCATATCCCAACTATATTGTACCAACATTCACAAGCTGCCAGCATAGCAGGAGACCACTGGATTGCTGATGGCTTCCATGTCATTGGGGCAGTGAATCCATGCCAGGTTTTAGTCTAAAGTTTGAAGGTGTTCAAGATTCAAGGAATAAGGTTTGGTACCTTAGATGACAACTTTACTGTTCAGTCTAAAACCCAAAGCAGATCCACCATCCACTGACATGGAAGTCATTAACTGTCACTAGACTCACTTATCAAGTTGGAAACATGCTGGTTTCCCAATGGAGCTATTCCATCCATATCTTCTCAAGCAATTTGGAGTTAGAAAATGCTCTTTGCTCCTCACCTGGATTTCAGCCAGGAACACAAGAAAATGTTCTTCATTTTCAAACTGAAATATCCTTGCAACAGGGAAGAATTTAGAGTAGTGGCATGTTTCCATACTAGAGTCAGATTGAAAGACTGGCTATTTTTGAAAAAATATAAAAGAGCAATGGCTTTTCCCTCCAATGTGGGCCAAATGCAGCTGATCTTATTTTGGTAAAGAACACCTCAAATCACCATCACACAGGAAACAGATTATTCACTGGGCTTGCATTGTGTGCTCCAAATGGACATCCACATTTTTTTCACAACTATTCCCATGTTTACTGTAATCACTAAATATTTACAAGGGGTAAATCCCACTGAAATCAGAAAGGCTTAAGTAAAAATGCATAGAAATGGATGGAAGGTCTTATCCAAGGGCCAGTCCGTGAATATACAGTTGGATGGAAATGCAAACTGATATTTTGTTCTACCCCTCACATCATACCGGCTTTTTCTATGCTTGCAACATAAAGGAGGTTTTAGAGAAGAACAGAAAGATATGATAGAAGTTGGGAAAGTTTTGGGATTCTTTAAGAAGTGCTTCGTCTTCTTTCTTCCCTGGCACCCTAGGGGTGATTTGTCAGAAAGGCTTAGATGAGCATTTAGTTACAGCTTTAACCACTGGATCTCAACGCAAAAAGAAATCAGTGGCTACCTACTGTGTTAAAGACTAACATGTCTTACAAGATTAGTATGGCTGTCATCTAGAAGGATGGGCAGTTGGTCTGGTTAAGAGATCTGAGGACTGGCAGCCTCTCTCTCCTTTTGACAGTGAACCTGTAAAATCTGAAACCTAGCCCTTTTTAAAGTTGGCTCTAATAAACAAATCATTCAGTGACTTTGTTTCATTGCTGAACCAACACACAGACGTTCTCCTCATTCACCCAGCTCCCTGGGCTCCCTGGCCTTAACTATCCCAAACATGATATTGGGAAGGGTCCTTAAATATGTGGAGACATGTAACAGGAGGAGAGTTGATTTCAAAATCCCAACTGGCGTTGGCTGTCCTCAGAATGGAAAAGGTGATGATCAAAGGCGCATTCTCCCCAATGCAAGGAACACGGTACTTCAATTGCTGCAAGCAGGATTCAAAATGCAAGAGAAGTTTGCACTCTATTAACTTAGCAGCACAGAGAGGAGTGGGGGCGAACGACTCTTGTCCTTCCAGGAAGGCTCAGGGAAAAGCAAACTGCTGTAGCCAATCTTAGCTTGACTGTTTTTCCTCATTAGTAACTTCTGCCATCTTGGCCATACTATGATGTTGTTTGGGCTCGTGTGCCACAATTTTCATCCGTGGCCCTTTCCCCGTGAGGGAATTAGAACGTGCCCGTGCGTCCTATCACGGACGTCGTCTGCACCTTGGAGCGGACTAGGTCCGGACTGTTTACCTTAGTTCTGCACCTCGGTCTGCTCCGAAACGCCAACAAGTGGTCCTCCAGCACGCTTTTTGAAGAATGGAAGAAAACCGGTCTTTTATTTTTCGGAGCGCACCATTGCGTTCCTGCTTACTTGTGCAGATGCGCAGGTTCACACCAATGCGAGCCTGCGATCTGCGGAGGGCAGGCTGTAGGCGTGGTGAGTTTCAGCAGTTGGTCCAGACCTGGAAACAACTGGAAGCTGCCATTTTGTCAGCTGGAGCAGTGCGGATCTAAGACCTTGCACTGCTCCAATTCACCCTGGACCAAACGGAGGAGCCCTGCGGAAGGGCTTAATGGAGAGTCCGTGTTACTGCGGGCCCAGAAGAAACAGCAAGGCTACTCGAACCATTTCTAAAAAGCACCGTCCTCAGGCTGAACATATAGCTAGCAGGAGCGGGGCTTGTTTTCCCTTGCTCCAGAAACTAGGACAGGGAGCAATGGATTCAAGTTGCACGACAGGAGATTCCACCTGAACCTCACTTCCTAATGGTCAGAGCTGTCCAGCAGTGGAGTCTGCTGCCTCAGTGGAGTGTGGTGGAGTCTCCTTCTTTGGAGGTTTTTAAGCAGAGGCTGGATGGCCATCTGTTGGGAGGGCTTTGATGTGGGTTCCTGCATGGCAGAAGGGGGTTGGACTGGATGGCCCCTGGGGGTCTCTTCCAACTCTATGATTCTATGATTCCATGATTCCAGCCTCGAATGATGGCTGGACATGTTGGGAAGATGGCACTTTCCTAAGTGGCTACTCTAGGCCTAAATATTCTGAAGGCACCAGATTCTGTCTGATTTTGGAAACTAAGCAGGGTCAGTCTTGGTTGGTACATGGATGGGAGACTACCAAAGCTACACTTCAGAGAGAGGAACTGGCAACATCACCTCTGAGCACTCCTTGCCTAAGAAAACTCTTATGATATTCATGGAATTGGCATTAAGTCAGGAGGTGACCTGGAGGCACACACACACACACACACCCAGTGGGAAAAAATGGCGATTCAGTAACCAGAATCCTGTAGGTCACTTACACTGAAGAAAACCTCCATTATGCTAACGTAAGTACTTTTTAACATTGGGGAAGGAGGTATCTTGAGATTGCAGAAGAAGCAATCCAGAAATGAAGCTGCACCTGCATTTCTTGGCTGGCTCCCAGTTTCATCCCTGTGGCCAGTCAGTGGCCCAGATGCAGAGCTGGGCCTGTGAGCCTCCAGTTGCCTTTGTGCACGGGGCGGTGGCTGTGATGGGCAGAAGCCATCCCTATGGTCATGGGCAATTAAGCTCTGCCATAACCACTGAATCTCTGCCACTAGTGGTAAATATTCCCTGCAGAAATGGCTGTGACGTTTGAGAAAGGTAGTTTCAGGCCAGGCTGAGTGGGTGATGTGTCAGCTTACAACTCTTAGAACATGGAAGCCATTCAGTGCAATCTTTTTCTGGACAGAGGGAAGGATTTCCCAAGAATCTGAGCACAATCACTATCTTCAGCAGTGGTCTTCCATGTACACCCCATGACAGCATCATGGGCGTTCTCCCCATTTTTGGCCTATAAAGATGTGTACAAGAGCAGAGATACTAACATATATACATCGAGTTTAATGCTGCTATCAAATATGCACATTTGTCCAAAAAAAACCCCCAGCAGTCCAGGGAACAGAGAAGCTTCAAAAATGGCAACAAACTACCTTTACTTTCCATATTTGCAGTGATAAGACTATCTTCACATAGTCTCCTGTTGGGATCTGTCTGGAGAAATAAGTTTCTTATCAACACATCTTTCAATGTTTCTTTCCATACAAAACCCCTTTCCCCAACTGGAATTAACAAACTGATTTGGCCTCTATGTGCTGACCTCACAGCAACATGGTGGCTCACTCAACTTTGCTGGGCAGGCTGGGCTTCAGCTATTAAGAGGGCTTCTCAGCGCAGTGTTTTCTGGGTGACCCTCTCCAAAGTCAGCAGAGTTCCTGCAACTGGGAGCCTTCTGGGCTTCTCTGGAATCCACAGCGCTGTTTGTGTTTGGGAGCTACCACTGAGGCCCTTTTTGCATGGCATTTTCCACGCGAAAGGGCGCCTGGAGTGTCGTGCGATTGTGAGGAGTGATCTGCACAACGCACTCACAATCGCGCGACACTCCAGGGGCCAGCAGGTGCCGACCGCGCACCTTTTCATTTTCGGCTAGAAGCCGAAACGATTGCGCATTGCTCCAGCGCCCTGTGCACACTTATCTGGCGTGCGGAGCCTCCGGAGCCGCAGTGCAGAAGGAAGAGGTGGGGCTCTCACGCGAGCAGGCAGCTCGTGCAGAGCCGAAGGACCCCGGACATGACAGCCTCTCACCAGAGGCTGCTCGCGCGGTTCCCGCACTCCAGCGCCAGAAGAAGGTAAGGTGCGGAAAGGGCCTGACGTTTCCTATAATGCCTTGGAATGGTACTGCCTTGAGGGCATTATGGGAAATAAAATGGTTGCTCCTAGTTGCAGCTGCCCAGTGCAGATTGGAGCAGTGGGGGAGGGCGGGAATCTTTTAAAGAAAGATTCATGGCACTCTTCCACGGCGGGCCTTTTCAGCTGGCTATTGGCCCTAGGGCTGCACGCATGGTTGTTACTTCCCTCAGCACGTGAAATGGTTGGGCAGCACAGATCTGGAATGCAAGCCCACAAATGCTGCTGAACATTCAGGAGCAATTCCACTGAAATCTGGCAGTTCCAAAATCTACTTTGCACAGAGTGGGAGCTCATAAACACCTGGATCTGAGAAAGCCAGCTTGCTCATCCAAATAGATCAAAAATATTCTATTTAGGGGAGAGTGGTCATCAGTGTCAGGGCTCCTGGGAACTCTTCTTTTTGGGCGGTTGAGTGGGCAGCTTGCACACCACACACAGAACATCTCCAAGGATCGTTTCCCTGAAAACAAGTCAGAGGTCTCAAAGCTACTCCTGTTGGTAGGGTGTTGTAAACAACAAAGAAAGGCAAGGCTGGGCAAGGCTGAGACATGTCTGGATAAAAATAACACGTGGAAATAGGTTCCGCAGCTGCCCTTGTGCACGTCCAAGGGGTTGCGCGGCGAGGGAGTTATTTAAAGCGGTCAAATGGAGTTGCCAATTTTCTAGCTGCTCTTCAGACCATTCCTGGTGCTGCCCTGAACGGAGCAGTAGAGCAGCAAAGGACAGTCATTTGGCAGGGCAGAGGCAGCCTGTTTTCTATGAAAGATTTTGGGGTACCATTAAAAGTCAGCAAAATATCAGTTTAGTTTTTCTTTTTATTACATTGTTTACCACCAAGTAGGGGAGAATGCCACTTTTTCCCCCCTCCGCAAGGTACCTAGAAGGTTCCCAGGTCACCCCAATGCTATTTTCTGGAACCTTTCGGAAAGTTCCAAAGAGGACTCTAGGGTCACAGCACCTCCCCTTCTGCCTCACACATGAACACCATAAAGTCTTCCCCTCCCCAAAAAAGTCAGTCAGAGATCAGTGGGCTGGCATCCATGACACACAGCCCTGTTGTGTGTGTGTGTGTGTGTGTGTGTGTGTGTGTGTGTGTGTGTGTTGGGGATGTGCAAATGGGGACCCAAGGTGAGGCAGGCAAGGCAGAGCACCAGAGAGAGAAGAGAGGGGCTGATGGGTAAAGGATACCACCTGCCTGCTCTGACTTTTGACATGGCAGTTTGCTTTTGGAAGCAGGAATGCAAGGAGGGTACCCCACTTCTTAACCTTTTCCTAAAGATGCTCACATGTCTTTGCCATGTCAAAGGGCCATTTTGCTTGGTCTTCACAATAAAGGTCCTTTTCATACAGTGAAAGCACTCACTCTGCCCACAGAGAAATGGCTTTGGAATCTTTTTCTTACGGAAAAACGAAAAGAACCAATCTAAACATTATAGAAATACAAACCAAAAAGGTGTCGACTGCTGCTCAAGAGGTTTTGCAAAGTGTGATCACTCATTTCGTTGAGCAACAAGGACTCAAATGAGAATTTTAAAACATTGTCTTCCAACCGACTGATGAACGGTACTGTCTAGGAACGCTGTAACCTTCTCCCCACCAGAGCTTGGGAAAGTTATTATTGTGGACTACAACTCTAAGGCCATTTCCGCACTAGACTGCTATAGCTCTATGATGCCACTTGCAACATCCTATGGAATCCTGGGGTTTGCAATTTCGGGAGAGGCCAGCTGGCCCCTCCCGAAACTGCAAACCCCAGGATTCCACAGGATGTTGCAAGTGGAATCATAGCGCTATAGCAGTCTAGTGCGGAAATGGCCCAAGAATCCCCCTGCTGGAAAAAGGGCAAGTTTTCCAAGCTCGCCCACCCTTCCCTCACCTGCTCTCTCTGCCAAGCTAACCCAAGGGCACACTTTTGCATCCCGCCTCTTTCCAGATGAACACTCGCTACCAGAGAGGAGAATCCCCAGTTCCTTTTGTCATCATTGGAAGTTTGTCAAAAGAGGGAGGGAGAGAGAAGAAAAAACGTATTCAGTGTTGGTCATCCTAACTGTGAGTACAAGAAGATAATAGTAACCCTAGTAAAGACTAAAAGGGCGAGTCCCAGACGAGGCAATGCCACGGTTGGAAGCTTTTGGTCCAAGTCTTCAGGACTTCCTCAGCAGGCTCAGCCCCCTCCCCACAACACACCGCCGTGCCCCCACGTGGCCACAGGTCTCCTCTCCCTCTTCCAGCTCGTGTCTTTGTTCAACGTCACGGCAAACGGACACCTTTTCGTTGGCTCCTTTGCAGACTCCGGGTCTTGGCTGGGAAACTTGTCCCAACTTCTCCTTGTCAGCGTTAACCAAAAACTGGTTCTTCTTATCCTTATTTTTTAAAAAAATGTTTCAAGTACGAATGACATTTACAGCAGGAAATGACGTCCAAAAGCAGAGTGGGCAGCCAGGTAGGAAGAAGCATGTTTGTTCCTTGGTCACACATCTTGGGAGTTTTGTTTCCTTTTTTTAAGAAAAAGAACGGAGGATTGGCTCCTACTCAAAGAGTCCAACTGGCTTGGATGAGATAATGCCGCAACCGAACGAGTAAACCAAACATAAAGGCCCCCTCCCCGAAAGTTCTCTCTTCATCCTCCTCTTCGCCTCCCTGCTCTCCCCCCTCCCTTCCCCCACAAAAATATAAAAAGCAATAAGTTTACAAAAATAGAAAATAATTACAGCAATAGCCGGGAGGAGGAGGGAAGAGAAAGGGAAGAGGGAAAGGAGGAGGAGGAGGAGGAGGAGGAGGGGGGGCGGAAGGGGGGGCTGGAGGCCGTCTTTATTTGGCCGAGCACTGTAGTATGGTGGGGTTATTTAGAGCATCCTCCACCAAATGCAGTTCCTGGCGGTCGACAGTGACATCTCTCACACAGCCGACGAAGCCCGTGCTGTAGGCTTTGGGGAGCCTGTGCGCCACGCTGAGCTTCTCGAGTCCTCCTGTGAAGGTGGGAGGGGGAAGCCAAGTCAGGAAGGAAGCAGGGAGGAAATGGCTCCCGGTTATAGCTATGCAGGGAGGAAATAAAATAAAGGAATTGCCCCCCACCCAAATAAGAATTCTGTCCACATTTTCCTTCAATCCCCAAATTTCTAGCACTGCGGTAACTTGGAACATCAGTTCGGATGTGAATAGTTTCTAAGGTCTCACTTTTTGCAATGCTAGAAATTTGGGAACTAAAGGAAACTTCCATGGTGAGGGGCAGAATTTATATTTTTGGGGAAATCATTCTGCCCACCTCTGTAGCTGGACCCCCGGCAAGCCTTCCCATCCAACAGAGACAACGACATCTCCCCACCCCCTTTTCCTGCGCCTCTGTATTCCTTCCTTCCTTCAGAATTCTGAAAAGAGTGTTTCGTTTTTTAGGAACTACATTGCTAGGGACTATAAACGAACATGGCTAGTGGAGGATTCTGGGAGTTGCCATCTCTCAAAACGAATCTTTTCCAAATTCTAGCTTTGTAAACCCACTCCAACTATTCTACCACTGGCTTTGGCTGGTGCACCTTAAACTCCTATTCCCCGCCCCCTAAAAAACAAGCTAGGTAGGTTCCATAATATTCTCCTTATTTCCCAGGACCAAGCTGATAAGCCTGAATCTGTGAGGCTGAGGCCACTGCCAACCAACTCCTTGGAGGCTCACAGCAGCTAAACAAAGATCCCCCATTGTGACATTCCTGATCTCAAATAGATATTCTATAAATACTAGAAATCACAGCAACCTTGTGTTTGTCATCTGCAGGGCTAATCTATCGAGCAACCTGACAGAGAGGCATTATCAGGTGGTGCCTATCACACACCCTCCGACAGGAACAGTCGCAATTAATCCTTCATCATTCCACCTTTTCAGAAACTTCTAAAATGTCTCTGTTTTTTCCTCGTTCTCCAACTTTCCCCCTTTGTCCTTAGCTTACTCCATCCGCTGCAAACTGAGTTCAAAGAGCAAAAGTATATACTCAACTCAGAAGGAAGGAAGAAGGGGGCAGAATCTTGCCCTTCCCAGTAATGTCAGGCAAAAGCAAACTGCTACTGTGTCTCTTAGCTTGTGTGTTCTTCCTCATTAATACCTTTGGCCACCTTGGCCACACACTGATGTCGCTTGGTCACAAATGTCCCAATTTTCATCTATGAAATGCTGGGCCTCCCTTCCCCATTTTAGCAACTTCCAGATGTCTTGGACTGCAACTCCCATCATGCCCAGGCAGCATGTCCTGTGTCAGTTCTGTTTCCACCCACCTGGTGGCCATTAGTATGGGGAAGGGCTCTTGCAGACAATGCTGAGGGATGGGACTCAACTCACCTAGCCAAAGGGCTCCGTCTGTGTCCAACTGTGTTGCCCCCAGAGGGGAAGAGCCCGTGATGGGGGCCTCGTTGCCAACTTGGAGGGACCCTTCTCGATGCACCCTGCCAGAAAGGGTTAAAGGCAAGCAGTCATCAAATGGTTTGGGGTTCCTTCTGAGCAAGTTTCATAAATAATCCAGGGTTGGGCACGTGTGATCTCTTGGGAAGCTGATTTCCCCATAAGTTTGGCAAAGGATCATACAGACAAAGGGTAGGTATCCCCCCTCCAGGAGATCTTTGAGGACTGTGCCCTTCCAATGCATCCCCCAAAAGCCTGCTGGGGAGCATTTTTTGCCATGTTTTGCCCCTCTCTTGACCACTTTAGAACAAGGAGAAGCCTCAGGAAGTTACTTTTAGGCCACTTCCACAGTAGACTGTTTTAGCGCTATTATACCACTTTCAACATCCTATGGAATCCTGGGGTTTGCAGTTTAGAGAGGGGTTGACTGGCCCGTCCCTAAACTGCAAACCCCAAGATTCCACAGGATGTTGAAAGTGATATAATAGTACTATAACAGTCTACTGTGGAAATGGCCTATGCAACAGGAAATCACTTACTGTTTTCTTCTTGTTTTAAAATAAGCCCCCTCCTGGGCCCAAAATAGCTTGGGGAGACCAAAATCATGGCAAAAGGTACCCCAACTTCCAGAAGCCATTTGGGGGTAATTTCTGACCCCTGGGGAGGTTGCATTTGGCCTACCGGCCACCTGTGCCACCAAAGCAAGCCTCCGTTAATTCCTTAATTTTTCCTATAAGAAGAAGGCGAGAGGAAGATAACTTTTGAAAGACTGAGTTCTGCTCTTCAACCAGATTCTACTTTCTGAGAGTGCTCTGGTTCCTAATCTATTTGATAAATGAGGATGTATTTTATTTTAACTTGTAGTATAAGTCAACTTGTGTCCTATCTTGGGAGAAAGGCAGACAGACAGACAGACAGACAGACAGACAGACAGACAGACAGACAGACAGACAGACAGATGATAGATAGATGACGGAAAACAAAAATGACAAAGAGACTCGTGGCATTTTAAGGCTAGCAAGTTTAATTTTGCACAGACTTCCATGGACCACCAGCAGCTTCCATGCTGGGCATGTGGTGAATCTGCTTGGCAGGTTTATTGCAGACTTTAGAGGAGGTTGTCAAGGTGCTGAACCTATTTGGGGATTAGGAATCAGTACCCTGGAGAGCTCTCTTAAAATCTGGAATGAAAACCAGAGCAGGTTCACCATATCCTGACACAGAAGCCAGCAGCCATCCCTGTTGCAGTAGATTCGAGTGGCCCCTCCACTGGACAGAAGGCTGGATGGATACACAATTTAAGACAATAAGGTGGGGAAATGAGCATCAAGCACAGCAAGGGGAAAAAACCCATAATAAATCTGATGTTGCATGAAAACATTCATTTGTATAAACAGTTGGCATGTTTCACTCCATCTTCAGGAGCTGAAACTTTTGAGAAAGCCAAACGTTAAACATACCTTCCACCTGAATTTCTCTTGAACCAAGAGAAAGGGCTTTGTCGGCAGTGGCTGCTTAGCTGCAGAATGCCCTCCTTGGTTGCTTGGTATCTGTCTTAAAGTTCTCTAGGCACAAAGCAAAGGCCTTTTGTTTTCACAAGCTTTTGAAATCTGTTTTAATCCAGTGTTTTAAGCATGGCTGTCTTACTTTCTGGAACTTGTAGGTGTGCATTCTCTGATACTCAGTATGTTTTTAAAGGTTCTTCTCGCTCTTTTGTATTTGTATTATTGCTGGCCTTTTGAAAAGTATTACTGTACTGTATTTTGTTCTGAGGAGTTTGCTTGCGTGTGATTTTAAATTGCTTTTGGGAAGAAAACATTCATCCTCTAGAGAATAACAATTATTGGGCGTCTGCTGAATGGAGAAAGTTAGAATGCTTTTTTCTTCAAAAACAGTTCCTGCATGTAATTTTAATTGGCTGATTAATCAGTTAAGCAACTCAATCTCTTTGGTTTCATTGATTTACAATATCCTTCAGTTCCAGAAACATCAGCATTCCCTATTCATTTTACACATTCCTATTGCAATACTGGAGCCGCTCCTGGAGCCTCCGGTGCCAGGTTTGAGGGTGTGAGGTTCAAAAAGCAAACTATTGCATAAGCATCCCTCAGTTAACACAACATCTGACAAGGAAGCTCCTTTTCATAAAGTTGTTTTTTTCCTACCTAGCCCTCCCTTCCTCCTTGTCCTCTGTCTAGCAGGGAGGATTTTTAGCATCATTGGCATTCAGAGGATAGTGAAGGCACACTGGAGAAACACAGATTTCAGTGTGGAGTGGCACCAATGTGTCTGTGGTAAACTATGCAATAAAGCCTGAGCTGAGGAAGAATGGGATTTTGTTCTACAAATCTTGTTGCAGCTGTGTGTGTTTGCCTACAACAGGCATGGAAAATAGGAGCTGGTTCCAAAATCCCTTACTGAGCATGTGTGGGCAGCAGAACGGAAAGAAAACAGGAAAGCAGATAAGCCTGCCTCGCCAACTCCCCTGCAGCATGTTAAAGAAAAGATCACCCTTGGCTGCATTTCCGAAGAAGCCTACAAACGGTCTCTAGAAGGTGCAATACATTTTTCTTTATATATGTAAGGTTTACTTGACCTGGTTGTTTCATTTTGCATGTGCATATTGTTAGTTTTAGATAAAAAGTTTGCTGAAACAGACCGAAGTGCTCCTCTTTTTCATGGTGTAGAAACCTATTCCGACCCTTCCCATGTTATTTCTGCCTCTGATACCAAATTGCCTGTTAAAGCAGTAATGCCGAGGAATGCCTCTTGGCAGTGTTCATTAATTGAGGCACACCTGTATTTTTACTGACAGAGCCAGGGAGAAGAGCTGGAGGGATTTTCTGTCTCCTGGGCCAAAATAACCAAGCTGGCTATGATAGGAGTGGGTGGCCTGCGCCATCTGCAACTCCCCTTCAGGCAGCAAAATATCTTGGGCTGGCCCTGCAACTCCACCTCCGTGTGCTATAAATAAAAACCCGCAGAGAGAAAAAGAGAGAGGAAAAGGGAGAGCCTGGCTGACAAAGCAGCAGGCTTTATGATCCAGGGGTGGGGGGGCTTTTGCCTGGGCTCCTCTGTGACCTCCTCCCAGGGCCCAAAATGGACAAGTCCAGGCACGAGCCCTGAGGACTGCAGCTTGTGTACCGTGAGTCATCCCAGGTTTTCCCCTCGCTGCTTTTCTTGGTGACCCGCCAAGTCTGGAGGGCACCGGTCAAACCTCGAAGGATCACCCTTCGCTTGCTTGAACTCATTTTGTGGAGGAGGAAGGAACGTAACTAGCACAGGAAAAGGGAAAGGTTTTATGTGGAAGTGGTACCAGGGAAGAGGGCTGGCTCAGGACCTTTTTCTGCCTCTGAGCAGCACAAGTAGCAGCCTCTCCGTCGCTCATCCCAGCATCGTACTCAAAGCCAGCCAAAGTTACCTTGACACATCAGGGAGAAAACCCCACAAGCACCCTGGCAGCAGAAATACAACAAGTCACAAATTGAGCAGCTGGAAATGTCATGCCTTTTCATGATAACCTCAAACCTGCTGCTGTGGCTGTTTTGCTTTGCTCGACCTCAAGGGTAGGCAACTGAATGGAAGGCAGGCCCATCTGAGAGCCAGTGTGGTACAGTCATCCCTCCACACGTGCTAAAGTTAGGGGCGCAGGACCCTCGTGAAAGTGGAAAAAGCATGAATAACTCTAGGCCCTCCCAAGCCATATTTAACACACCAAAAAAGTATGACTACCATATTCAACGCCCCATGGATTTCTTTGAGGCATCAGGGTTCCTTCATAAGGCAGAAGTTGGGGGGCTGGTGGGCCTGACTGCCATCTCCACTGCTGCCCCACACCATTTTTAAGAGGTACTTACAAGCCTCATTTGCAGTTTCTCAGTCTCATGAGGCTTGCAGTCCCTATTAAAAACGGCATAGGGAGGCAGCAGAGCAAAGAATCCGTGAACAGTCAAATCCGCAAAAGTGAAACCTGCAAATGCAGAGGGCTGACTGCATAGTGGTTTGAATGTTGGACTGTGACTCTGGAAACCAGGGTTTGAATCCCTGCTTGGCCACGGAAACCCAGTGGGTGTCAGGAGGCAGACTCCTGTCATGTTATCGGGGAAGATAGATTTAACTCAGGCAGTACATGAAAGGGATTCGCAACAGCTAGCATTATGATGTATCTTCTGCTAATTGCTGTTTGCTGCAATGCACGCACTGCTAATTGCCGTTTGCAACAATCTATCAATTATCAATTGCTGTTTGACACTTGCATCCGGGTTCAAAGGGGCTCAAGGCACCTATGGAGATGATCCGGCAATAGTTCGTGCCTGGGGCCATCTGGCACCAGGGGGAGGATCAGAGAAAAGGAATGTGATACCAACAGGAAGATGCTGTGAGAACAACCATGCCGGACAAGATAAGAATACAGGAACTGTTTGAGTTCCCAAGATGAAAGTATAGAAAGAACTGGAAGGCCTGGGCAACTCAGGGCTCTGGTGAATATCATTCACATCTGAATATTGATGTCAAAGTATAAAACTTGTTACCCTACAATGTATGCCAGTCTTAGCAGCTTTTGAAAGTTGCTGCATTGCTTGCCGATCCCTAAATGAATGCTGCTGCTAGAAGTCCGAATGTTTGGTGTCTGCACATGACAATAGGCGACCATGGACAAGTCACATTTGGGCCATTTCCACACTAGACTGTTATAGTGCCAGTCGTGTATGGGCTGTTTGTGGGGGTGAGATGGGTTATTTTACACATTTCTGTACAGTTTTAGGGCCCTATCACACTACATTGCTATAGTGCTATTATTGCGTTTTAACCGCCATGACAATATCACAAGGAACCATGGGATTTGCAGTTTAAGGAGAGGCATTTAGAATTCTCAGCCAGATTGCTCCAGTGCCTCCGCAAACTACAAACCCCAGAACTCCAGAGCCAGGGAAGTTAGAGTGGAATAATAGTGCTTTAACCGTGCAGTGTGACAGGGACCTTAGTATCAAAATTATCCCCAAATCATGACTTAAAAAAAAAAAGTATTTGGGGGGATTGGGGAATTGGAGGGGGGTTGAAGGGCCACGAAAGTGGGATCCAGGCGTTGCCCGTGGCCCGTGACCATACCTTGCTCACCCCCTTCTACCTAATGGTAGGACCAGCTTTGCCAGTGTGGCTGGAAAAAAACAAGACAGGACAGATATCTGCACTGGTATCGCAGTGGCAGAGTCCATGCTTTGGATGGAAATGGTCCCACGTTCAATTCCCAACATCTCCAGTTGAAGAATCTTAGGTAGGGCCATTTCCTCACTAGACGGTTATAGCGCTATGATTCCACTTTCAACATCCTATGGAATCCTGGGGTTTGCAGTTTCGGGAGGGGCCGGCTGGCCCCTCCCGAAACTGCAAGCCCCAGGATTCCATAGGATGTTGAAAGTGGAATCATAGCGCTATAACCGTCTAGTGCGGAAATGGCTTAGGAAGGGAGATACCTTGGAGAGGCACTGCCACTCCTTGCAGACCATCCTGGGGCTGGTCAGCCAACAGTCTAGTTATCCACGAGACAACTACACACAATGATGAAAGGGGGCGGAAAAAACCAGAAAATAAAGACAAGAAGCCTGCTCAAGCTCTAAGACCTTTGATCCGTCCCATCGCCTTTCCAGGCATATTTGAAGGGAAACAGGGGGAACAGCCTTCCCACGGGCTCTCCCCACAGTGGGAAAGACCCTCCCCCAGGGAGGCCACGATGGCCCCTTCCTTGCTTGTCTTTCTGCAGGCGAGTGAAAACTTTTCTATTTCGACAGGCTTTTAGAAATTGACTCTAATGGGATTTTAATGTTCTCCTTTCTGGTTGATTTCTATCTCCCCCTTTCAATGGATTTTTAAAAATGGTTTTAACTCTATAAATGGGTTAATTGCATTTGAGCAAAGCCGTTATACATTTTACTCATTTTTTTTTGGTATGTATTTCAATACGAATTGGTTTTAATAACGTGTAAGCTGGCGTGAGTATTTCCCAGTACTGGGGGGAAGGAAGGAATCACAATAAACAACAATAAGAACAGCAACAACGGTTGTTACTCAGTGGTGTCAGAGAGCAAATGCAAACATTCAGAAGAAAGCCCTATGAATCCCTCCGGGCACTGTACTACTTTTGGCATGCTCAGTTTTTCTGTCACAGTAAAAAGTCCCTGCCAGAGGAAAGCTAGTATGTCTAGGAGAATTATTTGCTTCTGATGTGTGGATTTGTGGAAGGAAAATATGGGCAAGGAAGAAAAGCTGAAGATGCAGGCATAAATATCTTCTGAAAGCTACCATTCACATTCCAATGAGAATTATAGCATGTTGTCCTTCCTGCATGCTTGGATCAGCCTGTACTCAAGTGGAGAACTGTCAATTTCAGGGCTGAAAGTTTGAAACTGTGGGACTGTTATGCTTCACCAGAAAGCTGTATTGCTTTTGAGGATAATGGGATTTCTAGTGACTTTTCAAATGCCAAGAGCACTATGTCCTAAAAGTTGCACCCCCTGCAAATTCCCCTATCTGCAACCCAGGGAACTGTCTTATTCCAGATCAGACCACTGGTCTGTTAAGCACGGTCCTGTCGCTTTCCATGAAGTGTCAGGGAGTCACTGCATGAAAGGCAGGTGCTCTGCTCCTGAACTGGAGCTCCTCCGTGGAGGTTGAAAGGAGCTGATGCATCATACAGTGACACAGGGATCATGTACTATTCTCAGATCTCACCCAGTTCTGGGCCCAGCACACACACACACACACACACACACACACACATCCAGTGGTAAAAGACAGCATTTTTTAAAAAATCATTTATTCCCATTGCTTTTTACAGCATTTGGGAAGGAATTGTTTGTTACAATGCAATCCTTTGCATTACTCGTTCGTATGTGTTGCCTTCCTTAATTTTCCCAGTAGGCTTTTATTTATTTATTTATTTTAAAGAGAAAGGCCATTTCTGCACTAGACAGTTATAGCGCTATGATTTCACTTCCAACATCCTATGGAATCCTGGGGTTTGCAGTTTCGGGAGGGGCCGGACGGCCCCCCCCCGAAACTGCAAACCCCAGGATTCCATAGGATGTTGAAAGTGGAATCATAGTGCTATAACTGTCTAGTGTGGATATTCTGAAAGATACAAGAATGGCATGAATCTTGAAAAAAAAAGATCAACACAAATGCCTCTAAAAATGCCCTTAGAAAGGAATCGGTAAAAGTACATAGAAAATGTCACTCTTTACTTTCCCTGCAAAAAAGCCCAAAAAACAAACAAAAAAACCAATAGTGGCATCTTGAAGTAAAAACACAAAAATAAAATGAAAAAGAGGAGGAGGAGAGAAAAGATGGCGGGGAGAGAGAACGAGAGAGAGCGAGACAGAAAGGAAGGAAGGATGGATGGAAGGAAGGAGGAAGGAAGGAAGCAAGGAAGGAAGAGAAAAGACGAAAAGGAAAAAGATATGAGATGTTGTTGCTATTGTGTGTCTTTAAGATGTTGCCGTTGTTAACAGCCTTCAACTTGTTTCTGGCTTATGGCAACTCTAAGGCAAACTTATCATAGGGTTTTCTGGGGCTGAGAGTGTGTGACACACCCAAGTTACCCAGTGGGTTTTCACGGCTGAGCGGGGAATCAAACCCTGGTCTCTAGAGTAAAAGTTCAACTTTCAAACCACTGCACCACACTGGCTCCAATCTCTGTTTTCGCCCTTTCTGTTCAGCAACCTACCTGTACGCTTTAATTTGGACCCACTGGTTTGTGTTGACCGGGACGGTGGAGCGCAGGACGACAGGCTTGGAGCCGAGGTCGTAGGTCATCTGTACGCGGCCGTCCACGATTGCCAGAGCAATGTAGTCCGAACGGTCCAGAGCTTTCCCGCTCCACAGGATGAGACCTTGGGTGGCTTCAGTCTTGATGCTCAGCTCAAAGTGGTTGGACTGCAGGGCCTTCTCACTGCACCAGGATGGGAAGAGAAAGGGGTCAGTTTTTGAGGCGGAAAGGGGCACCCTTTTTGCACCAATGCAACGGCTTGTGGGGCAAAGGGACATCCTTGGGGCTGAGTGTCCGGCATACAATCCCAGTTCCTTTTGGAACCAGATACAAAGGGCCAAATAATACCACTGTTTCTGTGGGCCTAGAATGATTCAAGCAGCACACACACAAAGACCATTTCCGCACTATGCTGTTGTAATGCTATTATTCCATTTTCAACATCCTACGGAATCCTGGGGTTTGCAGTTTAGGGAGGGGCACTGAAAATTCTCAGCTAGAGACTCAGTATACTACAAACCTGCACTATAACAGTAAAGTGCGGAAATGGCCAAAGACAGGGAGGAACAAGAGTTATGAGACAACTACCCGTCAGTATTCATAACACAAACACACACAGGATGGGAAGGAAGTGTTATGAGAAAGTCGCTTGCCAGCAGTCATCCCTCTCTCTCTTTCTCTCTTTCTTTCTCTCTCTCTCACACACATACATGTACATACACACGCTTTGACTTGTAATGGAAAATCACAGGACTACTCTCCTATATTCATAAAACAGGATAAAACTCATGTTCTGAAAAATGCCACACGAGATCTCCTATTTTACTTCCTGGACTCTTGGTCGCGGGAGGTGAGGAGAGTCTTATTTCAGTTTCCCTCCAAAACTGGCCCTCAAAAGGGGCAGAAACTGCTGAGCCGCACCAGTCACCAAGGCCATTTCCACACTAGCCTGTTATAGTGCTATTATTACACTTTCAACGTCCTATGGAATCCTGGGGTTTGCAAACTGCAAACCCCAGGATTCCATAGGACGTTGAAAGTGGAATAATAGCACTATAACAGGCTAGTGCGGAAATGGCCCAAGAAAGCTCCATTTTCTTCTTCGCGCTTAGGTCAGTGAGCCTGCATGCCAAGGCCTCACATTTTCTCAGACAGGAAAAAAAGGCAGTTGTTTGGACAGGTATACTGAGCCCCAGAGGAAGGGTTTTCACATTTTTGCTGCCACAGAAATGTACAGATAACACACAAGAGGACAACACAGACACAACAACAACAACACAGGAAAAAGAGTATTTCATTCCCCACCAACAGACACATGGCAGAAACATAGCCGGCAGCTGTCAGTGAAGTCGACATTAAACGAGCTGGACGTGGAGTGCGGAAGAAATTCTAATGAGGTTCATAAAGATGACCATTTGTGGAATTTGATGCCACACGGAGTGTTTACTGAAATATTTTTTAAACAGAAGGAGAGCGATCCAAAAGCTCTTAGCTAAATGCAGACTTCACCTTCAGGGACAATATACACCAGAGCCCGAGCTTGGAAAAGTTACTTTCAAGAGCTACAACATCCAGAATGCTTCAGAACCCTTTTTGGATGGGAAATTCTGGGAACTGTAATCCTATACGCAACTTTTCCAAACTCTGGATTACATCAAGAAATGTTTTTCAGAAATACTGAAATGCCAAATGAAAAAGAAGTGTCAGGAAACCCTTCTGAGAAGAATCCAGGGAAGTTGAGGGGAAAAAAACAGAGTTCAAGAGTCATTCCATGTGAAAAATCTCTGTGGTTTTTTTTTTGCATCGTATCGTATTTTTTACTCATACAAAGTAGGTTTCCTATGCAGAAGACATGATTTTCTTTATAGAAAACAACACTTCTGCAGAAAATGCTGTTATCTGTGCAATAAAATAAAATGAAATAAATCTATAAGTGGATTCTTCACCAAATAAGGCCCAAAATTGCTAATAGTCCTTGAAAATTGCAGTTTTTGAAAACTTTCTTGCCACAGGAAAAAATGGTTAAATTGTTTGTTATTGCTCACAGAAATAAAATTTACAAAGCTTTACCTCCTTAATCTGTTTAATCCTAGGATATTAGACTGTGGTTAGGCTCCCAGTCCGTGAGTTCCCAGATGCTAGTGGACTGCAACTCCCAGAATCCATCACCAACAATTGGGCCATGCTGGCTGGGACTTCTGGGAGCTGTAGTGTAAGAAAATTATTTTTCCAGGCTCTCATCTGAGTACTGGATGCTAGAAACAATCAACTAGACAAGGCAGTTGCCCTTGAGTCCTATTACTGAGCTAGCCAAGCTAGCCACAGTTTGCCACTGTGAAGAACAGGAGGCTGGCCATATAAAACTTTGGTCTGGCCCAAAAAGATTGTTGAAACAGGATTTATGAACAGGGAAGCTAGAAATCTGAATGAATAGATGAATAAATAACTAAATTTCCAACCCATCCCACCCCATTTCCCAATCTTTTGCTATATGGGAATCCAAGAAGAAGCCGTTATTATGTAGTCCCCAGGGTCTTAACTTGGCAGTTTTTAGTACAAGATGGCTTCTTGTTTTATCTGATGTACACACAGAATTAAAAAATCCCCTTAATTTCATTTCCTCATTTGAGTCAGCCCTGGCAGCTGACAGCTTTATTAAGGTATGTCAGTCAGCTTAATTTTAATATTATTATTATTATTTGGGTGAGATGTCTGGATTAGCTCATTACAGCAATCTATGTAACTGAAATCAAACTCCAAAATGCTGTTAAGCCATTTGTCCTGTTGAACAAGGAGGGATGCCACATGATGGCAACTGACCAGTTATGACAGCAATGATGAATTAATAAAATCCAATTGACCGGATACGTGACGGACTCATAAAGCCCACCATGGCTGGAATGGACAGCCTGAACCTTTGATTTTCTACAGATGTGGATAGCTGGGAATTCTATTAAGACATCTAAAGGCAAGCTCTGAGTTTGTAATACCCTGCGCTGGTATAGAGAAGCATGTACAGGAGGGGGAGTGGTGTTGCTTCTCCTTTGGTGGTGTCCCAGGTCATCTGATTGTGCTTGTTCCTAAAAACGACAGGAGATTCTTGGGGCACATGCAGAGGTACCGCTTGGCAGCAGCTATGGTAGGCACATAGCCTACTTCTGCCCAAGTCTCCAGCTCATGACCCCAAAACCTGCCAATAATTAGAAAATACAGCTAGCAAAGACCTAGGCCATTTCCACATTATGCTGTTATAGTTCGCAGTTTAGGGAGAGGCACTTCGAATTCTCAGCCAGAAAGCTCTTTGGCCTCCGTAAACTACAAACCCCAGAATTCCACAGGATGTTGAAAGTGGAATGACGGCATTATAACAGTGTACGGTGGAAATGGTCTTAGATAATGGATGCTCTGTTACTGTGAATCAGGTCCACATTCTTCTTTGCAAACCCTGACTATAAAAGCTTGGAAATGGGTGGCATCCACCACATATGGACGTGGAAATCCAACTGACTGGATTTGTTTCAGCCTTGTTTTAAACATGGTGACTGAGAGGCTACAGGATTCGAAAAAAGGAGTGGGTTAGGTGGCACGGTGCAGAATGAACAGTGCCAGAGGTCTGTTACGATGTAATTTTTCCAGAACGTTGGTAATTAAAAAATAAAAGTTACAGTGAGATAGCAGTCATGCACAAGCACAAAGCAGGATGCAGGAAAGGAACTGACAATGGTGGCAGTGGCAGCAGCAACATCTGGACACCAGAGACACAAGAGCAGAAGCCTTGTTGAGACTCACCTGATATCCAGAGGGTAGTCCAGTGTGTCGGGACTTAGAAGCAGGGAAAAAAGGGGAGGCATGCAATAAGCGCCCATGTGGCAAACAGTGAACAGAGTGGCGGGGAAAGTGCATCATCACTGTGACACCTGAGCCATCCCAGCAGCTCTTTCTGAACACAAGTCTTGTGTCATGAGAAATGCAAAACCACTAGGGTCACACCCAGGGTTTCTGCACCTCCTCAAATAGTAGTCCCTTAAACTCATTAAGGGACAATCTTCGACAGCGGAAGTGCAAGCAAGGAACAGAGCCCCTGGATAATTAGGGGCTCATCAGCATTTCCAGGTAATGTCCATATAGTTTACTTCTATTTTGGATTATTTTACATGGTCAAGCAGCTGGCGAACAAAGGACTGAAAACAGATTTCTCTTGGATGATCAAGAGGTCCTTATAAACCTTCACTTCACCACAAATGGGCGTTTGCTCACATAAGCAGTTTCAACAGCTCCCTCAAGTTACCTCAAGTTTGGGGTTAGTTATCATGTGGCTGGATGTTAACCCAGAGGGGGAAGCAAGTGTAAAGCCAGAAAAAGAGCCTTTCTAATTAATCAGGGGCTCTGTTTCATATCAGGATCAGTGACCACACGTTCAAGAGTATGTTACGTTCTCTCAAGTATGCAGAGGGGGAGTTTGCTCCAAAATCGAAGCATGCAGTGGCTCAAGAGCAATTCAAGATTCCAAGGAAAGGGCATACCTGGAGACCCGAGGGATGGCTACCCGTGTAAAACAATGGTGGTTGTTTCAGGAAAACATTAACAGTCTCTGAAACAACCTGTGGTGCCTCTCATTAGATAAGCCAACCCTCGTATCCATTCTCTTATAAAAAAAAATAATAAAAAAGTATACAAGGGCACCTTGCCATTTTAACACAGTTCGGTTGCAATGATACAGCAGAAATCTGTTATTTTCCCTTTTCAGAATGGAATTTGAGGTGCACAAGTTTTCAGCTGCAACAACTGTACCAGGACTCTTGACCCCTGCAAAAGCTGGGTCACTGCTGTCAAGCCATCTTGCTCACTGTGATTATACTGAAACCCATTTTCCCTTTTTCTTAAAAGAAAACGTTGCCAAGAAACCTCTTTCCCCCAACACTGTAGATTGCCAGCACACTGAAAAACTGGCCCGTGCTTCTTCATGTATTTTTCAGAGTTTCTGCTTAGAGATAAAGCAACATAACCTCTTTGTTTTGGATCCAGTTTTCAACTATTACATTTTGTGTGTGTGCACACATACACAACATTTAGAATATTTGCACAGAGGGTCGTATTTGGAGTATTTGCATAGACAGAATATTTGCACAGATCGCAATAAAGGACCTGGGGCAGCTTTCTCCAAATTAAAATTGTGTGAGGAAAAAAAGAGAGAGGTGGAAAAAAACCTCTATAAGATCAATTAAGAACTCCAGACAGGACAAGATCCATATTTCAGCGTCACATCGTCACCTTGAAACAACATCTGTCTTAACACAAATCTCAAGTCCTTACTGGGAATCTTTGCCATGGCAACATTCACTGGCAAGCTGGTTACTTCCATGTCAGAGGAGAGGCAAAGCTATTCTGGATTTTAAACCAAACTTTAAAGCTCTGACCATGGTCCTGAACTCCATCCCTCCCTTCAAAATAAGTTCAGCACATTGGATAGCTCCTTCTAAGTGCAGAATGACTGGATTCACCATACCAGCAACATGAAAGGCATTAGGAAGAATTTCAGCTTTGTGGCAGGAGTGAAGAAAGCCTAGAGCATTGCTCCGTTGTGGATGGCTTCAGCATATCATCACAATAATTCCTCTAAAAAACAAACTTTCCAGCCTGTGGTGTAAATCCACATTTAAGAATTCTGACTGTGTGACTGAAAAGGTAGCAAAATTCTCTTAAGTGCAGGTGTGGATGCTTGCTTGAGCACTAACTGTCCTGTTCCCAAATAGGGTGCATTTTCTGTGTTTATTCCCAAGTGAACCATAATGGGGACGGAGTGACATGGAGGATCAGCAAGTGGCAGGATGGTTAGTGGCGAAAAGTGTTTATAAGTGGGGTGTGCGGAAAGGAAGGAGGTCTACTTACGCTGGAATCTCATTGGTCAGTTGGCTTGAAAACAAAGAAACAGAGACATTCAGGACAAACAGAGAAAGAAGCGGAGCGACAGAGAAAGAGAGAGATGGACACAGAAAGACAGCACAAGTAACATACAAAATTCCCCAAAGGAATCAAGGAAAACGAGAGGTGGGGAAAGAGGTTGCTCAGCAGTGGCAATAAATCCTAGAATCCCCCAGAACAGAAAATACAGAAAAGAACTTCATCGCCAAGCAGGTTACGGAGACACTGCTATGGAGCCAAGACTCAGGTCATAAAAAAATAGTTTTTCATGAGACAAGAAAATACACACAATGGTGAGCGGACATGATGGCTGGTATTAAGAAGAAGCAGAGTTTGGGGAAATTACTTTCTGTGATCCACTGGCCATGCTGGCTGGGGGATTATGGGAATTGTAGTATCTTTTCTAAGATCTAGCAGAGCATCTAGGAGCACTACTACTGTACTACTACAGTTGCCGAATGGAACTTCTGTGAATGGGGCAGTGAATCTCTGAAAAGCAAAGGCTGGAGAGAAAGAACAGGAATTCTGCACCTGAGCTTCCCAGAAAGATCCAGATGGCCACTTGCTGGAAACTGGAAAGCTGGGAGACAGGCTTGCTCCCCAATCCAGCAAGGCAACTTGGACATTCATACTTTTTGCAGCTGGATTGAAGCCTTCATTTTGATTCATAAGAAATTTATTTTCAATTGCCAAATTTCTAGCACTGCACTAATATAGAACTTCAGTTGAGCATTTAGAGACTGAATTTAGGCAGGCAAAGAAAAGGAGCAGGCCAAGCAACCAAGAGAATGCAAACACAGGAAATCTAACAGTTTTAAGTGTGAATGATTTTCAGTGTGTCACTCTCTCCAATGTTATAAATTTGGGGACTGAAGGACAATTTCATAGAGCCAGAGGAGAATTCTGGGGAGAGGAGGCAATGCCTTCATTTTCTCCCTTCCCAATGTCCTTAGAGAGCAGGATGTGCAAATAAAGTGGTTTTCTTCTCACCCCCATCATCAAATGTCAAGCTCTGGACTGGAGTTTGACAATCAAACTTGTCCCTAACCTTCTCCCCTGCCTGCACAAATCTCTAGTCTGAGGGAGAGGCACTTACCTCTTGGTCACAGCATTGTGGTATTCTATGTAAGTCCTGCCATTAAAGGCAATGGCCTC
Source organism: Cyclura pinguis (assembly GCA_030412105.1). Taxonomy (NCBI): domain Eukaryota; kingdom Metazoa; phylum Chordata; class Lepidosauria; order Squamata; family Iguanidae; genus Cyclura; species Cyclura pinguis. The sequence goes on from CM059612.1 coordinate 11,542,561, forward strand.
AGAATCTCCTGCTGCCTTCTCAATGATGACTAGAGGGAGAGGAACAAAAACATGGGTTTACTGTTATGCTCCTTGACTCTTCGGATGTCATCAAGAGCCCTGCTTAGATCTTGCAGACTCCTTGATTGAGTCTGTCCATCCGTCTTGCTCTTTTCCTACTGCCTTGTATCTTAACAAGATTATTGTCTTTTCTCGTGAGTCAAGTTTTCTCATTATATGTCCTAAACACAACAGTCTCAGTTTAGTCATCTTGGCAGAAGTTTTTGGTAGCCCCAATGAATTTTCATTAAATGGAAGAATAAAAGGTTTTGACTTAAGATAAGTGACAGGTAGTCCTTCCCCTTTTTAGGGGTATCTTTAGTCCAGGTTGTGTGTGTCCTTTTTGGGGTCTCCTTCTGAGGTCCCCTACAGGTCTTGCCAGGTTCCTAGGATACTGGGAATTCCCCATGGGACCTCTTACTGAGCCCACAGCATTTCTTTTTTTGGCACTCACATAGTGTTTGGAAGAAGTGGCATGGACAAAGGCAGCCACTAGGTAATCCTTCTACCCTCAGAGTGCTTTCTTCCCCGATAGCCTGCGGACATTTCACTGTGAAAAAGCCCCATGCAGTGGTCCTGAGAGCTTGCTACACAGGAAAGCCAAGGACGCAGAATGGAAGATTCTGAGACTAAGGTGGTGGCTCCGGTAGCAATACATTCTAACCCCCAGAAGATGGTTCAGGTTTGGTTCCAGTCTCTGCAGGTTGAAGGGGCAAAGATGTTTTAACATAGACACTTCCTTCTGGGGCTTAGATTGGAATGAGCTTCAAATATTGCTTGTTCTAATTCTTATTCAAATGTCACTTAAGTGGCAAGTTATCTTGCACTCAGCTTTATACACAGTTGTAGCCAGTCTGAGTGGCCACATCACAGTCTCTCTGCAGGAGAAACTCCTGTGGTAAAGGAAGCCTTTGCTATTTCAGCAACCATTGAGTATGTGTAGCAGGAGGCACACAGCAGTTCTGCTGGAGCTTCTCTGCTAAAGTCTTTAGAGTCAGAGGTCCTCAAAGGAACCTCCTCAGGCCAGACAGATGAACATGATGGCTCCTCTTTTAGGGTATAGTTCATGGGAAAAGGGGGGTTAGCTTTCAGAAGAATTTGTTCACTTCTCCAGGTTTTCATCCATGGCCTCTTCCTCCAAGCAGGTAGAGTCAGAACTTTGAACCACGACAGTTTCTCTCTTCTAGGTCTGGCAGTTCATTATTATGGGTGTCCAGCCACCTATGAACTTCATTTTGCTTACATCTCTCTCTTTGTGTGTTCTCTGCCCACTTGTATCCTTCTCCAGGTGGCTTTTCTGAACAGGCATTGGTATAGATTTGTAGATTTTTTGGAGCCAAAGACCTGCTTTTCTGTTCATATGTTTTTGCTTAAGCTACAGTAGGGAGTCGGGCCTCTGCCACCATGCAGACAGGTTGTGCAGTTCTTTTTAGAATTATGGTCACATGTAAATAGCTATCTAGTACAGTAAAGAGTCAACATCTGTTCTTGACCTGTTTGATACTTTTTGCATTAGCTTGGCATTTTGAGGCTTGGAAAAGATACGAAGGCTGGGAACCAACTAGGGGAGGGAATTTTCCTTTGCTGCTAACCTGCTTGTACAGTTCTATTGCAGAGGGCAAGGTGAGGCACAGTTGCACACTTTGATTTTGTCTGCTTCTGCACCGTATGACCCTTGGGAGCCATTTCCCACCAGCCTGACCCAGGGAGGAAGGGTGCACACCAGTCCAGGGGCTGGTGATGGGGACTGAATTTGATTGCTGGCTGGAGGATACCCTGGACAGAATTAGTTGTTTGGGAGCCCCGTTCTACCATCAGCTGTGAGGGGATGCTGGATTCATCACAAAAGAGCTGAGATGCTTCTCTGCTATATACCACCTTCCGCATCATTTATCATCAGACCAAAGTTTATCTTGTAGCAGCAATTCTTGGGAAGAATTCTTGGGAAAGCCTGGAGCTACATCCAGCCAGGGAACAGAGCAGCTGCTCCACGGAGCAATGTACAAACTGATAGTTGTACTGACAACTAGAACTGTGGCCTTTTAAAGCTGCTCAAATCCTCATGGGATGCCACTCATTTCAGACTCTGTCACCATGACTGAACTGACCAAATTGTGGTTTGTTCACAGTACATCTCCCCAGCACCCACTGTCATTCCCTTATCCGTCCTGTATTCTAGGCAACCGCGGTCTCACCTTTCTCACAGTGGGTCCCAAAAAAGCCCCTCTGACACGTGCATTCGTAACTCTCCATACGGGGGTTGCACATCCCCCCATTCTGGCAGGGGCTGGGCTTCTGAGCACACGGATGGGAGCGGAAAGTGGAGATCTCGATAGCGCTGCGGATGTTCTCCTCCTTGAGAATGGGGACGCCCTTTATAGAAATCTGGCCAGTTGGAGAAGTGGAAAGAGAAGAAGAAATAAGAGTCAGAAGGCATTAAACAACAGGGAAACATCACCATAAGGTGAGGAATCCCTGTTATTCTCCCAGGTTGAATCCATTAGAATTACACAGTGAGAGGACACCAACTTGTTGCTCATTGGCAGAAATCCAGAGCTACAGCATCCATGAGAGTTTGCTGCCCAGCTGCTCTTTGAAGATGGCATCCAACCTTAGGTCCCCACGTATTGTTGGACTTCAATTCCAAGAAGTCTCAGCCAAGCATGGCTAATGATGAGGCTTTAGAACTGTCGGAAAATTCTGGCTCTCTCCCCCACTCTCTTGTTCTAGGGCTTAGCTAACATAGGGTTTCATTTTCCTTAGCATGTCAAAGCTTTTTGCAGTCTCACCTGAAACCTCCTTCTTGTTCTTTGTGTTATTTAAGTGAATGGCTATGCTATCCAGACCATGTGACCCAGGATAGACCCTGGGGTCACTGACCTTACATAAAAGACCACACTTTCCTCTCTTCTCTCCCTCTTTGCCATCTTGCTTCACTTCCACCTCTCTGACCATGCTTCACCTCTCCACCAAGAAGATGGTGAGTTAAGAATGAAGTTACCATCTTACTTAAACTTTTGTTTAACCAGCTAGGATCTAGGCTCTCCAATGCATACATAATTGTAAAATTCATTAGCAAACTTTTCTAAGTTAGGAACCTGAAACTGCCTCCCTTGTTTTGCTTTCCAAGTCCGTCTCAGTTCAGGGAAGCCACACAGAGATTGGGACACGCTTTTTCTGCAACTCTGCTAAAAGGAGGCTGATTCCTAACAGTTTTAGCTTTCACAGAATCTTCCCCAAAGGGCTAACACCCTAGGAAATTCCCAACAAGATCCACAACTGAAGACCCATAGGTTGGGATCTGCTGCTCAAGGCAACTGGTTCCTGTACTGAACCAATCTCACCATCAAGATGTTTCTCCTAATGCTCATCTGAAATTTATCTTCCCACCAAGCTGGAAAACATGACTTTGCCATTTCTTAGTGACAGATATTCTGATATTTGAAAGAGAGTGACCGTGTTCCCCTCTCATTCTTCTTTCATTCAGGCTAAATACACCCAGCCTCTTCAACACTTCCTCATCAGACTTCTTTTCTATACCATTGTTCATCTTTCTTGCCCTTCTCTGAACCTATTTCAATCTATCCACCTCCCCCCTGTGGTAGATTCAGAGGAGGGCAACAGAGATCGGCATGTCTTCTCAAAAGACATTCACAAAGAGAAACAGAGATGTCTCTTTCTTTCTTTCTTTCTTTCTTAATAGAATGTATCCTTTAGCTTTCTTTCCATAAATAAAGGTAACACGTTTTTTTTAAAATCCAGCAAATAAATGGACTATGTGCATTTTTCCTATTGGATGTTTCAGGTATTTTAGGAGTTCTGTGGTAAAAATCACAACTTTCAGACACATAGTAAAATTTCATTCATATATTTAAAAAGGGAAACACAAACAGTGCCAATGGACACCAACAGAAGCTGCATAGAGCATCACAACTCCGATTTCCTGTGGGAACTCTCCTTATTCCACGGCTATGGTACCAAAGTTACTACAACCCTTGAACCACTTTTACCACCACAGACAGTATGGCTCTGAATTCAACTGCTCCAGCAACACTATTGTAGCATCCCCAGATACACATGTGTAGATTACAAGAATAATTTATTAAACAGAATTTTAACATGCAGTTAAAGATCATTTGGTGTAATCTTAGGTTTATAAGGCTTGGCTGGTATTGTTACTTATTTAACTCATCTAAATCTAATTTACTCATAACACATCTCACTAAGCCTCTCTCTTCATAATCCTAGCAAAATCCAGCTCTCCTTACTGATCCCAAACACAAACGCTTTCCCTTCATTGCGTCATCTCTCACTTCAACCTCTGTGGTCCCTTAACTATTTAGGTTCACTCTAAATAATTCATATAGAATCATAGAATTGTAGAGTTGGAAGAGATCCCAGGGGCCATCCAGTCCAACCTCCTGCCAGGCAGGAACTCACATCAAAGCATTCCCAACAGATGGGCATCCAGCCTCTGCTTAAAAACCTAAAAAGAAGGAGACTCCAACACACTCCATTGAGGCAGCAGATTCCACTGCTGGACAGCTCTGACCATCTGGAAGTTCTTCCTGAGGTTCAGGTGGAATCTCCTTTCCTGCAGCTTGAATCCATTGCTCCTTGTCCTGGTCTCTGGAGCAGTGGAAAACAAGCCCGTTCCCTCCTCAACATGACATCCTTTCAAGTATTTAAACATGGCTGTCATGTCCTCTCTTGACCTTCTCTTCTGCAGATCATATCCAGCTCCCTAAGACACTCCTCACAGGGCATGGCCTCCAGACCCTTCACCATTTTGTTTCCCTCCTCTGGACATGTTCCAGCATGTCGATATCTTGAACTGATATGCCCAAAGAGGCGCTCTCTGAGTTTAATGTCCTAGCTCTAACTGATTTAGGGTTGCCAGGGTGAACTGGAGACAGCTCCTATACCATTAATGGTTGTATGAAAGAAGGACCTTCATCAGGTGTCACATGTTATCTGGTTTCATGATAAGCAGCGTCTGCTGAAATTCTCTCTTCTACACAACCAAGATGTGTAGATCAAAATGATCAAAAGTCTGGACAGCAAGCCTTATGAAGAACTATTCTGGGAGCTTGGTATGTTTAGATTGGAGAAGAGAAAACCAAGAGGTGCCAGAATAACTATCTTTAAATCTCCGAAGGGATGTCACACAGAAGATCAAATGAGGTTGTTTTCTGCTGCTTCGGAGACTAGAACACAAACCAATGGCTTCAAATTACCAGAGAAGTGATTCCTCATATACATTAGGATGACTTTTTTGTTTTTTATTATTTATTTTTAACTTTAAGAGCTGTTTGACAGTGGAACAGATTGCCTCAGAGGGTGGTCTTTAAACAGAAATTGGAAGGGATCTTTCAGGAGTACTTTAGCTGTGCATTCCAGTATGGCAAGGAGTTGTATTAGATGGATGCTGAAGTCCCAACATTGTGATTCCATGATTCATTAAAGGTATAGGAGCCTTCTCCAGTTTTCAGTCTGGCAACCTCGTACCTCTCACTGACTGTCACACACACCAACCTTTTATAAATCCCATTCAAACATTCAGCCAGTCACCTCCCACATTCCACGCTCTTACTCCCTCCTAACGGATCCCTTACTATATTACATATATTATAAACCACATATATAATCATAATTTACCTTAACTTCTCTAATGAAAACAACTACGTTTTTACAAAAATCCAGAACATCCCAGTCCTATCTTACCTTCTGGATGGCTCCGTCGAAGCTGGTGGACATTGCTGCAGCACGGGCCAGTTTGCTGAAGTCGGGTGCGCCCCCAACATAGAGGGGCTCCTTCAGGTTGAGAGATGTGTGAGGCAGCTAGATAATTGGGAGAGGGATGGGAGAAAAAGCAATCAGGAAGGAGAAGATCCATACTGGAAGCCAAGAACCTGTCTGTCTAGAGGGGGTGTTTGAAAAACAAAAACAAATCAAGGACCACTGCAGCCATGACTAGATTGCTGAGGTAGGCAATTTCCGTGCAGAGCGTGGGAAGTTTATTGTTTCAGACCACAGATCTCACAAACCTTTTGCCTGTGTTGGCTGGGGGATTCAGGAAATTGGTAGCCCAGAAAAGAAACCTCCCCAATTCTATTTATTTGGAAACTATATATGTAATAGAAACAGCAGAAAATAGCTAGAATTCCTGGGATCAAGAATTTGGGCCTCTCAAGCCTTTTGCTTAGCTTACTAAAAACCCACAGTACCACTTCCTCCGGAGGTTCTCTCTTCCTTTAACAATGCAACAACAGGAAGCAATTCGGTAGGAGCAGGTGGGGCCGTGAATCCACTCTCGGTTTCACGTGAATTTTTAACAGAGCTGTCCGAGGTACTGAAACTAAAGGCAAAGCACCTTTAAAGTCTGGGTTAAGCCTCAAAGTGAATTCATTGCGCCTCTGATGCTGGAGCAGCAATCTAAGAAATTAAGTTCCCCTTGCCTGCTGTGAAGATCAAGATGCTGGGATGAGGAAATTTCAGTAGTTGGACTTCAACCTGCTTATTCAGTTTTTGAACACAGGAAACTGTCTTATATTAAGTAAGGTTATTTGCACATCTAGTCTAGTATTGTCTAGACTGGAGGGTGACTGGGCAGAGCTTGGGAAATGTATGTTTTTGGACTATTGCTCCTAGAATCCCCTGGACATGATGGCTAGATAATTCTGGAGGTTATAATTTAAAGAAAAAAGGGAATTTTTAAAGCTCCGGTCACAGGGAGGGACCACAGCTCAGAGGCAAAATGCATACATGGCCTGGAGAAAGTCCCAAGTTCATTTCTTGGTATTTCCAGTTAAAAGAGGCAAGACAGAGAGCCTTTCTTTGCCTGAGACCCTGGACAGCCACTAGCAGTGAAAGGAGACAATACTGGGATAGAGGGGCAAACAGCCTAACCTGATATACAGCAGAATCTTCCAGACAGGTAGCTGTTCAGGGCCTTTTCTATCACGTCACCTACTCTCTGACCCATTTTACATGGAGTTACTTGGGATTCAGACCTTCTGCGGGCAAAGCAGATTCTCTGCCACAGAGCTAATTCTACCACCCACTGGTCTCAGCTTAGTTAAAGATATAAAGCATCTGCCTGGAAGGGAGATGGCAACCATGCATTGCTCTACTTCCTATTTCTATTTGTCTCTTTGCTGCATTAGCTAAATGGCCGATTTAACATGTGACTGTTGTAAGCTCAACCTCCCAAACTGGGAGCCTGTACCAGAGATACCCCGTGGTTGCTCTTTTTAAAAGAAGGGAAGCTTTGAGACCGAAGAAGCTTGGAAGAGGACATAAAAGGAGCATCTCGAGCAGATCAGACACAGATTGTTCACTAGGTTCTCCCTGCTGCATACGTTCCATGCCATCCCCCTGCTTCAATGACACAGTCCTTCCATGGCAACAACTCAGACATTATAGCACTGATCAGGGAAGGCTCTACAATATGAGATACAACCACATCACCCCTAGCAGATTGCCATACGGTCTCTGGTTAAATATATCCCCACCTCTGGGCTAAGGATACCTGGCTCTTTCCATTTTTCCTTATACGAGCTGATTTCTTGGTCTATTGCTATCCTTCTCTGAACATGTTGCAGCATATCCTCTAACATGGGTGAGGAAAATGTGGACTGTGCCCAGAAATACTTTCTTGAAACCCTTCAAACATACAAAAACATAGCAGGCCCATGGTGGGCACAGTTGCCCACTCCTCCTCTAATATTAAGTGACAGTTTCTCCTTTTTTCCCAGTACCAGCTGAAGGAGAGCACAATGGCTTGCTAGAACCTGTGGTCTAACTTCCACACAGCACCTTCAAATGCTTCCTTTAATTCACCTGTCTGGATCCAATCCTGCTGAGGTTCAACCCACCTATTGCCCATGACTAAAACATGGAATTGCAAAAGCCAATTAAAGAAGAAACAAAAAGGATCCGTTCCCACACTGCCACTCACCCCATTCTTACAGGTGTCACTCTGAGTCATCCAAACCCCTTTTAATTGTGTTAAAAAAAGACTATCTAATGTTTAATGGCAATAAAGATGGCGGAATGGCTGAACTTGGTGGAAATGCAGAGAAAGAAAATAACCCGTTGATATTAATGAGTCTTTAAAAAGTGTGTGAGAGAAGCATCTATTCTTAAAAGGAACAGGTGATTTTTGTATAAGATGGAAAAGGGAATAGGTGGCAGGTATGATAAATGACTGTTGTTTGGATGGAGGAGAAACAGAAAAGATGCACCAGTGTTGGGTGAGATGGAAAGGAGACAAAGGCAGTTATACTTATCTTTACCTTACGGGATTTCTGAAATCCAGACAGCAGGGAGAAGGAGAGGAAGGAAGAAACACAAAAGAAAACCAAAAGAGAAAGAGAAAGAGACAAAACCAGAGATCAGTGAAGTAATATCACCACACGGAGAGTCGCAAGAAGCAAGCTCCAACCCATCCCCTCATTAGTGGGCAACCAAGGGAGGAAAGACACAGAAGGAAGCAGTGGAGGTGGAGCTCCGGGAGAAGGGAAGGAAGGAAGGGATCAAACTCTGGAAGATGTAAGGCACCGCCTTTCAAAAATGAGGCTTTCAAGCTCCAGAGAGGAGAAAAAGGAGCATGTGTACAAGATCAGACACAAGCCACAGGCATTCCTCTGTTCCCTTTGCAGTGCGTCTGGCAGTACTTTCTTCTTCAATTCCCCTTTCTGAGGTGTCTTTCCTTCACGGTCTTTAAAAGGGGGAAAGAAACCACTGCTTCTAAGATTATTGGCTAGCTGGGAGACAAGCGTCTTAAGGCCAACTGTCTGAGAGGGGACTTTTTTTCTTTTAGTTCGCTGTCTTCTGAGGACTCTTTCCATGCTGGCTACAATACCAAGGATTCTTTGTAAGCTGCAAAGGATTCTGGGAAGGCTTTAAGGCAGGGGCAGGAACAATTGAGACTGGGGGGATCTTCAGTTTTTCCCACCGTAACCCTGAGCACCACCAACCAGTTTTGCTAGGCACGACATAGCACCGGAGGGAGTTCTTGTTATGTGCCTTCAAGTCGTTTCTGACTTGTGGTGAACCAAATGCAAACTAATCACAGGATTTTTTTGGCAAGATTTGTTCAGAGGGACATTGCCTTTGCCACCCTCTGAGGCTAAGAGAGTATGACTTGCTCCAGGTCACCCAGTGGTTTTCCATGGCCAAGCAGGGATTCCAACCTTGGTCTCCAGTGCATCTCCAGTGCTCAGACCACTACATTACATTGGCTCTACAGCAGCGAGGAAGACCCAGAGTTGCAGGGAAAAGTATCTCTGAACACATATCCAGGCCAGAAATTTTTCAGTCTCAGAACTGGAGCTGAAACTCAAATCTTTTCACACAAACTAATTCTTTTTTTTTTCCTCAAGCATTCTTGATTTCAGCAAGCTGTGGGGAGTAGGGAAGGGTATGGAGAACACCGGTCACCCCCACTGTTAAACCAGCGGGAGTTGAAAAGCCTTGCAGATCTAATGCAAATCAGTCAGTAGGTCTTTTTTTAACTCTTGTTCAGCTCTAACTTAGGTCACACATTTGGTTGCAAGAGCAATCCTTGGCAGGACTGGGGGGAAGGGGACAAATGTCACAGGCCATTTCTGCCCTACACTGTTTTAGTGCTATTATTCCACTTTCAACATCCTGTAGAATCCTGGGGTTTGCAGTTTAGGGAGGGGCATTTAGGATTCTCAGCCAGAGAGCTCTTGGGCCTCAGGAAACTACAAACCCCAGAATTCTACCCACAGGAGGTTGAAAGTGGAATAATAGCACTATAACATTGTAATGAGGCAATGGCCACTGCTAATGCGGACGAACAACACAATGATCAAACAGGAATCAAATAGGACACCCCAAATTATCAAGAGGACTTGCAGATTTTTAGACTGCAGAAAAAGATAAATTATTAGGGGAGGGAGGTAGAACAACAGAATTCAGTTTTGCACCTTCTCTTTAACGAGATGGAATGGCTTTTCTCTGTTTCATAATGCTAGAATCCAGTGAATTCAGGCAACACCAGAAAGCACGAAAGAAAAGTACTTACTCAGTGCAATTGTATGCATGAACAATCAGAAGTAAATAGCACTGAATTCAATGAGACTGACTGTCACCTATATATGTATAGGAGTTGCAGCCTTACTCTTTTGGCAATAAGGAAACAGTGGCCTTTTCTGCACTACACTCTTATAGTGCAATGATTCCACTTTCAACATCCTATGGAATCCTGGGGTTTGCAGTTTTGGGAGGGGCCAGCCGGCCCCTCCCAAAACTGCAAACCCCAGGATTCGATAGGATGTTGAAAGTGGAATCATCATGCTATAAGAGTGTAGTGAGGAAAAGGCCAGTGAGTAGGTTAGCTGGTTCTAAAGTGGGATTAGGCATACTGATGATGACACAGCCTACTGACCTGGAGAGCTGAGGAATCTCCTGATATTGAGGCAGTATGCCTAAATATCCTAAAGGCATTAGATCTCATCTTACTTTGGAATCTAATCAAGGTCAGTCTTGGTTGAGACATGGATGATGGACTGCCGATGAATACCAGAGGCTGTAGGCTATATTTTAGAGGAAGAAACTGGCAAAGCTACCTTTGAGTATTCTTCACCTAAGAAAATCCTATGAAATTCATGGGGTCACCATTAAGTCAACAGGTGACTTGAAGGCACACACATACATGCTTTTAAATGGAGGAATGGGGAGGGAGAACTTCAGATCCTGGCACCAAATCCAACCTTCCTATATGGCTCCCCTCAAGGTTTCCCAGATGGCTGTATTGCTTCCCCATGATACCACCATTCGGTAGCTCCTTAGCTTTAATGTGGATTTTAATCCCATTGCACAAGGTTGAAAGGCCCCTGTTACTGGCAGTAAGAACCTTAAGTTAAATACTGCTGGGAGAAGTTAGGCCCCTTTTGGCCTTTAGTCCCCTTTGGCCTTTGGACCCACTGGAATACAGGCCCAATTACTTAACTTCTCTGAAACTGAGGTCATTTCTGCACTACACTGTTACAGTGCTATTATTCCACTTTCAACATCCTGTGGAATTTTGGGGGTTGTAGTTCCCTGAGGCCAAAGGGCTCCTTGGCTGAGAATTTTAGATGCCCCTCCCTAAACTGCAAACCCTAGGATCCCATAAGAGTGCTGGCAGAGGAATAATAGCACTATAACAGTGTAGTGTGGAAATGGTCTGAATTTGGCGTTTGGGTTAAAAGTGGGGTTTTTAATGCAGTATGAACAAACAATGGGCTGGATGCTGTTGCCTTCATGCCGTGCTTGTGGGCTACCCAGAAGCACCTAGCTGACCAACGCTGGAGACTAAACGTTGGGCAGAGAGCCATTTGGCATGATTCACCGGGGGATTTCTTACATATGTTTCCAATGCACTAAAATTGTCATCTGACAGCACCTAGTTTAATTGTATGTCCATTGGGGAGGTACTCCTAGGTAAGGTGATCTTAGAATATTTCTCAGTTTTGAAGAGCAAAAACACAACTTAAAGAATGGGCCAATTTTGACTCTAGCCTCTAATTCATGCAGCCGGTTCGAACTTTGGAAAACCTCTTCAGAAAAAGCCCTTGCTTACCGGGGACTCCCCCATGATCCGTTCACCATTATTGATCCGCATCACCCCTTTGCGTGCGTTTCTCTCCAGCAAGACACTGGTCCAGGTGTTCAGGGGAATTGGCTCCTTACTCCTAGGAAGGACATGGCAAGTATATGACAGGGAGAGAGAAGAGAGAAAAAGAAGAACAGAAATCTCATTTACTCTTACCAATTTCAGTGTGCTATGCACACTTCCTTGACAGCAGAGCTGGGAAAAGTTCCTTTTTTGGACTACTATGTCCAGAAACTCCCAGGGCCCCTTCAAACCACACTCTTCAGTGCCCAGCTGGGAGTGAAACCAAAAGGATTGGTAGAGTAAGATCTTCTTCCTCAAAGCTTCAACATCTCATTCGTGCCTTGGGACTGTGCAAACGCGCAGAAAGAGTTCAGAGGTTGTGTATACAATAATGTCTTTATTTGAGAGACTGGTAACCTAAATTTCCATACTTGAAAAAGAAACTGCTCATGGAAGTGAATGATAACATTAAAACAAATCAGCCATGAAAGAGAAGAGCAATCACTGGGAATGCTCTGAAGTACTGTTACGGCAGGGGCGGGCAACTTTGGTTGTCCTCCTTCGGACTTTGGCAGGATTTGCCTGCCTGTTTTACAAAACCTGACTCATCGTCTGTTGTCAGCATTAAAAAAAGCCTATCAACCTCACACCAAACCTTCAGGGAGACCCAAAGCTTCCATGGGAGTGCAATTGCTGTTTAAAGACAATCTGGAGGCTCCTTGACCTCTTTAAGGCCTGAAATAGTCCTTTGAAAAAAAACAGAAGTAATGTTTTTTCCCAATGATGGCATGGAATTAAGGGGGCACACTGGAAATGCTGGCAGGCCGCATGTAGCCAATGAGGGACGTGTCGGCCACCCTTGCTACAAGACAGTGACAGCAGCCAAGAACAGTCAAGGCTAAAGCTTTAAAATACCAATTGGCACAAATTAGTTCTTCAGCCAAAAGAATGTCCCTAGTCTTTGTAGAGGGTCTACAGCTCTGCTTGCATCTTTCTTTCAAGTGTCAGAAGTCAATGTCCATGTGCCTCTCCAGAATGCAAGTAAAACAACTTCAGCCCCTAAGCTGGTGCCCTCCATATGTTGCTGGACTACAGCTCCCAGCATTCCTGACCACAGGCTAAGCCACCAGGGCTTGATGGGAAATGACACCCCAAACAACTAAAAAGCATAAGTCTGGGGAAGACTGAGCTAAGGGGTCACATACACTCCATAGAAAAACAAACAAATCAAAACACCACGAAGGTAGAAAACCAGAACAGCAAGGAGGCAGCTAGGTAATGGGGTACATTAACAAACAGTCTTCCCTTCCTGCACTCCAAAGTAGAAAAACCTATTCTAGCACCTTGTTCTGCTCAATGGGTAGATAAGACATTGATCAGTTTTTTTCTGTGTCAACCAATAAAAAGGCTAGATATTTGTTTTTCCTTAAAGAGAAACAGAGAAAGGAAGAGAGGTTTTAGGATGCTAAATCCTAGGCCTGTTAAAGAGCCTGAATTTGCAGACTGCACCTAGATGCACAAATCACACAACATAATTCAGGGTGGTCCTGCTTACCTCCAAACTACTATTAATACCATCACTGAAAGAAAATGGTCTTACTTGATTACAGCTGCTCCTTTGCCCAGGTCGTATCTGTATTCCAAGTAGCCATCATGCAGGGATAGCGAGATGAAATCGCCTTTGCCATCAGTCTTCTGCCCATTGTAGAAGATCATGCCACTTGGGTTCTTTGCCAGGAACACCACTTCCATAGTCATCTTGTCCCTGCAAGATTAGACATCCCAGCCTCAACTTTCAAACCATTCTCCCCCCTGCTCCCATAACAACAATGAAGTCCCACCGATGCTGGAGTGAGATCTAGGAAAGTTCTCCTGATTTCATCACATCACCCAAGATGCCTCTGTGCTTCAACCCTGGTGAGCTGCAACTAGTCTATGCAAGCAATACACACTGGCTGGACTTTGCATAAAGGATGATCCTACAGCAGAGCCCATTGAACTGAATCACCTCTGGCAGGGGAAAGTAAGAGAAGAGGAAGAAAGGAGTAGGAGTTGTGGGTGGTGGGGGTGGGGAGAACTTACTGTAGGTCTGGTACAAAAGTCTGGAGTCCATTCAACTCCAGGTAGGAGAATCCATTAAACTCTGGGAGGAATGGCACAGTCTGATCCAGTTCTGTGACTGAGAGAAAACAAAAAGGCAAGTCAACAAACACTGGGCAATCTGCAGATTAAGTCATCAGTGTAGATGGTCTCAGAGGGAGTTGGAGAGAGAATAGATTGGCAATGCAACCCAAAGTCAGCTCCATGGAGTTCAATGAAACATGCCTCCAAGTAAATGAATATTGGATTATGTCCCCAATTGCCAATTGCCCCTAACAGTTCCAGAAACTGTTGAACTGGGAAGTTTTCTACTGGGCTTTCATCTTTCTAGCTTTTCAATTACATTTTAAATATGTGTTAAACGATTTTTAACTATCCACTTTAAAAGCAGAATTGTTTGTTTAATTGTTTTTAAAGTTTTTGTAAAATAAGATTTCAGCTGGATTTTGTTTTACATTATTGTAAGCCCTTTTGAGCATCAATAAATAAATAAACTGATGAAGACTAAACTTGAGGAGTAATCTTACAGTCTCAGAACAAGAGGCTTTCATGGTGATGTCCACATATAGGAATGTTAAGCTGTGCTCCATCCTTCAGTGTCTTCCACTGAAAACTGCTCTCTTAGCACTTTTACTTCAATTACACTTAGTGAACAGAACTTTTTCCCAGACCACATCATTGCTCAGCCAGTACTTCTTATTTTGCTGCCCTGTCCCCCTCCATTTTCTGAACCAAGGGATGTCAGACTTCGGCTAACCTGACTCGCAGAACTCTCCTTCCCGCCCCATGGGGCATTCACATTTGGCACCCCCCTCGGGCAACACCAAGCAAGTAGCAGAAATGTGGCACGGGTTGGGATCACAAGGATTCCTTTCATCGGCACAGGTTGGCCCTGATGGAAGAAGAGAGAGAGCTGAGTTTAGTCAGGAGCCTGTAATTCTACTAGATTTCTATTTGTTTCATTATATTATTGTTACCTGCTTTGGATTTGCAATGGGGTATAAAATAACAAAAACTGAAACATCATCGTCTTCACCACCACCACCACCACCATCATCATTACAGTTAAGTTCTGCTATAACGTGTATTCTTATCATGAGAACTGGCAATAATGCAATTAATTGAGGAATGCTATGCACAGAATATGAACTTCTAATTGGCCTTCACACGATTCCCCTCTCAAGCATTCAGAATTGGCAAACTGGTGCTTCTCTGCATTTCAGCTGCTAAGTGGCAACCCCGCCTCCCATCATCTTAGCTGTTCGATTCCAAGGTCATTTCTGTACTAGCCTGTTATAGTGCTATTGTTCCACTTTCAACATCCTATGGAATCCTGGGGTTTGCAGTTTAGGGAGACTGCAAACCCCAGGATTCCATAGGATATTGAAAGTGGAATAATACCGCTGTAACAGTCTAGTGTGGAAATGGCCCAAGAAAGAAGAGCCTGGCCAGCTCTCCATCTACCTGACCCTATCCAAACCAGCCCTTCCACGAGGCAATCTCTCAGGCCTGACGAATGCCTCTCTCTGTGCAGCCTGCTCCCCCTCTTTCTATTCTTCTCTCACTGCCGCCTGTCAAAGTCCTGCTTCTCTCTCTCTCTCTCCGCTCATTCTCATCCCCAACATGCACTTTGTGTGGAGAACCAGCCTCCTCCACTACTGCAGAGTCACCCAGCACTTGGCTAGGCTCAGGCTCTTCGGCGCAGCGGGAACAGCAGTAAAGCTGTACCTCCCGACATCGCAGGAGTCAAGTGTTTGGCTGGGGTGAGCTGGCAGGAGAAAAGAGAGGGACGGAGGAAAAGGAAGAAGGGGGTGGAATGGGGGAATTTCCACCCCAGCCTAACACCGACTCCAGCAAAGGGAAGAAAGGTGGCTTCGCTGCTGCCGCTGAGGCTCCAACGCCTCGCCAAGTGTTGTGTGTCTCTGCAGCAGTGGATGAGGTGGCAGCAGCAGCCAACAAATATGCATCCAGGCGGAGAAGCTCCTCAGACCCAGCCAATTTTATTTTAGTTCCAGCAGAATAAAATTTGGGATAAGTTAAAACACATAGCTTAGATCTAAGTAATGCTTTTTGAGATCGAGGCCATCGCCGCACCACACTGTTATAGTGTTATTATTCCAACATCCTGGGGAATCCTGGGTTTGCAGTTTACGGAAAGACATTTAGAACTCTCAGCCAAAGAGCTCTTTGGCCTCAGGAAACTACAAAGCCCAGAATTCCACAAGATGTTGAAAGTGGAATAATAGCACTAGAACAGTGTAGGGCAGAAATGACCCTACATCTAAGCCTGCTTGCCTGTAAGTCCTGTTATTTATAGAGTGCAAATGACCCTAACGCTGACTTTTTTAGTAATGCAACTACCACAGAGCTTACTGTATTATTATTATATTATTATCATCATTATTACTACTACTACTACTATTATCACCATCACCATCACCATCACCATCACCATCACCATCACCATCACCATCATCCCATTCTACCTAGGTGCTACTGTCCTGGCTGGAGTTCTAGATTATCTAGATTACATTATCTAGATTATCAGTGACTCCGATTCTCTCTAAGAATCCAGGATCCAGTGAAATATTGTCAGATAATGCGGCATGTTCCAAACAGGGTCACTTCTGTAAGTGTGCTATTGTGATCCTTTCCATAGATCTCATTCAGATATTTCAACAATCTGTTTAGGATTGCTTCCAGGGCATCTATTACTACTTAGAATCACAGTTGTTTTCCCTTCCCAGAAGCAGTGAATCTCCATTCTCAGGTCTCAGTATTTCATAACCTTTTCCTTCTTTTCTCCAGTTCTAATGCCCACCGGCGATTGCCTAATCTACAGTCCAAGCTTTCTTTTTCTCAAAATAAGAAAAAATCTTGCTGTTGTTGTTGATGACGATAACTTTACAACACCATCATTAATGAAACATCATCATTCCCATTTGAATTCTCAAACCCACACACAGAAAGCTAGCATTTGAGGGGAAAAAGTTCAGATCATTCAAAACAAAAACAAAAAAAACAAAAGCAAGAAACCCCCCACCCTTTTTGTCTTTTTTTCTGCTCTTACATTTATTCTTTTGACTTCTAGATTCTGTTTCCCTCTTTTTTTCAATTTATGCTCTTATTTTTTGTAATGATGTTATTTTTTTTGGCCTAATCTATATGTTTTTGTTTTGACATCTAATTATCAATATTTTAACTCCTACTTTATAGATGGTAAATAATAATGTGATTAATAATATTTAATACGAAATAATATGGATAAGGTGTCTATGGTGGAAATTCTCTGTAGGCTTTGATTGAATGGTAATTGTAAGTATTCAATGTTTCTATGAAATCTTTAATAAAAATAAAATAAAAAAAAAGTTCAGATCATTCTTCTCATCACTCTGTGGCCCAGCATATGGAAAATTAGCATGTCAGAAAGAAATGCTGAGGCCAGCCTTTCTTCTGCTGTATAATCTTATAATCAGAAAACTAGAATGTCAGGGAATAAATAGGTTATGTTTCCTAACTGTAATCCTGTACGCAGAAAATTAGCGTATCAGGTATGAAAGGTTAAGGCCCCCTTCCTTCTTCCTGCGGACCCAACAGCTCCGTTCTACCAACCTGTATAGTCATGGAGGCATTCGCAGTGGAACATCTCTGCTTCTTTGACGTGGCAGAGGCCGCCGTGATGGCAAGGGTTGGGGTGGCAGGGGTTGTTACCGCACTCGCCCACCCCGCTGCCATACAGCACATCGCTGCCTTTCTCCCGCAGGTCGTACATCTGGTTGTTCACATCCAGCAGGCGGATGCAGCCCTTCAGGCCAGATGTGACCGAAGTGCGCTCAGCCACTCTGAAGGCAATGGGGGGAGAACAGAGGAAGCAGATGTTTAGCACAGCTGGCCAGCCTGGTAATGCTTCCTCAAGGCAAAAGTTCTGGAGGAACAATGTACAGCTTTTTCCACCTTGACTCTACCTGCAGATTGAACCTGGGACCTTCTAAAGTGGATGCTCCACCACTCAGCTAAGGTCCTGACTTAAGGAATGTAAGCATAGGCACCTTCTATATTGAGGCTAAGGTTGCCAGATCTCAAAATGTCATGTTACGTATTCAGATTTTATGTGTCAGTCACAGGGAAGAGACGGGGTGCACGCAAACATTCAGCTGAGAGCTTTCTTCTGGGCACAAGTCTGTGTTTATTATTCTTCCCACCCCGCCTCTTCTGGCTGGCCATGGAGCTCGCATCAATTTGCAAAGCTTAATTGATTTCAGTCAAATTGTTGCAACTTGCAAAACTTCAGGGGTCAGTACGTTTATGTAGCTAGCTAAGCTTCCGGGCTGCTGCTATGCGACACCAACAGGGCCCACTCCTTGATGTCACCAGGAATCATCTGTAGGTCTCAGGTTTTGGATTTGTAACATTACTGCCCGGGACAATCCTGATTTGGCAAGCCAGTTGAAGCTATCTGGCTCAGTAGTGTTGACATTCTTGGCCTACAACTCCTATCAACTCAAGAAAGCATAGCCAAAGGAGAGATATTATGAGAGAAGCAGTCCAAAAACACTTGGAAGGCCACAACTGCCCACCTCTTGTCTACACTGGCTGGGTTTCAAACAAGGTTTCAGAGAAAAGTCCTTCCCAGTCCTAGCTGGAGATGACAGGGATTGAATCTGGGAACATGTGCAAGGAAAACACATTCTGTACCTTGAGTTTCCAAGAACCACTGCCAGTCAAAGCTGACCAGGCTTTGCTCCACTTGGTGCCTTCAAGACGTGTTGGACACAGGACACCCAAGGTTATATTTATGAGGACTTGGGAGTCCAGAGGGGGCCAACCCAGATTTTAATCCCCATTACTACGAGGGGAAAGAAGAGAACAAATTGTAGATTATACCTGAAAAGTTATAGGAAAGTATTTCCTTGTATCTTTGCTTCTGTTGCCCAGACATTGTGAGATATTCTGGAGCCAATCAGAAGCAATGTTAGAGTCATTTCAAAAACAGTGGGGTCTCCTGGGTCTGTCCCCAGCCTAAAGCCCTTCCCTAGAATAGGAAGGGTGTGCTTATATAGCAAAACTAGACTGTATGAGACTGGAAGACAAAGAGATTTGTTTTTCTTTGTTTCATGTGGTTTATCATATCAGGAACTACAAATCCCAGAGTTCTTGCGCATATGCATTGCCTGGCAGGAAGGGCAAAGGAAAGCATTACAGAGAGCAAGAATTGCTTTTTCTTCTGGTAGGATTTGCTAGCTCTTGTCTAATTGCCTAATTCAGCCACAGTGATTGCGTCAATGCAACTCTGGACATACCATTAGAGTACTGATTCAAAGCAACAAATAATAGCTGTTTGCATTCTGTTCATTCCTAAAATATATGATGCCAGAACCTTAGGAACTCAAAACAATTATCTCCTTCACAAGCCTGCCATGGACGTCTCTGACAGTTTTCCTTGTGAAGGGTTGTAATTGGGGAAAAAAAAAAGTCAAGCCTGCTCCTGGAAAAGAATATGAATTACCCCCACTTTTGAATTCCATAAAATTTCCAAAAAACCCCCAACTGTTTTCAGTTAAATGGGTATAGCCCTGGGTTTTTTGTTGGCTCATTTTTGCAATAAGAAGCTGACAGAAATTTCAGCAAGTGAGCATTACCATCAAACTTCAGGCATTCTGCAATAAGGCAAGAATAGTTAAGCCAACTACTCATCTTGTCCACTGAGCATGAACTTGCAAGCAAAATTGACACGGGGGTGAGTGACTAATTCATGAATTGGCATTGAAAAGGACAGAAAAGCAAAGTTTTAAATTAATTGGCCTATCATTTATGGGCACATTGGTCTATCAGAATAAACAAATCAAGATATTGGCAAGATAAACCCTTAATCAATGACCAAAAAGTTACCAAACCAGCAGGACTTTGAGCTTGGACTGGGTGTTGCTATGAAACATTTTCAGAAATGCATAATACAGAAAACAATTTTCAGTCATTAAAACAAATGTTTTTCATGGCTCGTGAGATTACGCGTATGGGACGGGGGACTGTGGTGTTGTCGTGGAAACAGGATTATCCAAGCTAGACATTTGTACCAGGCCTGATAAATAATGCTTCAATCCTACACGGATTACAATTTCCAGTATCCCCAGCAAGCATGGCAACTGTAGGCAATACCAGCCTAAATAAACAGCGTTGGCTGCAGGAATACTGGAGGAGATAATGTTAGAAGAGACAGCGGCAGACTAACCAACGGTGTGACTTGGTGCAAGGCAACAGTTCTCCACCTTTGGTCCTCTATATGACTTGTAGTTCAGCTCCCAGAATCTTTAGCTGCTATGGCCAACAGCCAGGAATTCTGGGAGCTGAAGCCCAAAGCATCTGGAGTACAATATCCTACATACTTTAAACTTTAGACAGGTAGTCCCACAGCAGTGTTAGACAACTGTGGAAGGCTAAGGAGCCACACTAGCCTTCTAGGAGACTTTGAAGGGCGCACGCCCTGCAAAAACTCAAACTTTTTTTGTCTCCAAATGTCTTCTACTCTTGCTGTGTTTTCAAGCCCCTTGGGCCACTTTAGGCTCAGGCTCATGTTTTTAACAACATGAAGTGAGTGGGAATCACTTCTTGTTCACTTCCTCTTTCAAAAAAAGTCCTCTCCAAGCTAAAATTGGCCGGTGCTGAGGGGGAAAAAACATGCCGGAAATGCCTCCCGTGCCTTCAGAGGGCATCTGGGGGCAATATCCTGACCCCCTAGGGCACTGGGAGGACACAAAGACACCACTCCAGTCCTATGTGCTACCCAGGAGGCCCTCTCTATCAGTTTTAGATGCACACAGTGCTGTTGGTGACTCCAGCGCCAAGAAGGGAATGAATCCTGCCCAGGTTTGGGAAAGGTTTGAAGTTGCTATCCAAGGTGCTGAATGTGTTCTGGAGCTAGGGCTCTGCCCCACAGATTGCCATTTTAACATGTGAACAAAATCTTGGTCTGCCGTCACTGCGTCACTGACATGGGACTCACAGCTGCTGCTGGAAGTCTGTAACCCGAATCCTATTTTAGACACATGGCTGAATGTGGCAGTAGAATCTTGGCAGTGATATTGAGGACTTTATGACTTCTAGATGTGGGGTGGGATAGAGTGAGCAGTTTGCTTTGGGGTGGCACTTTTCCGCAGCAGTTTTTAGCCATACGTTCTAACTTCTTCATTGCCCCCGGTTCACACTGGCATTTTCAGTTCATTTGTATTCTTCTGGGTTGCTGCAGAATTCTCCCTCTCGGTAATTTTTTTGTTTGTTCTGGATTTTTTGCTGCTTTGGATAAACAAATTGTGACTTGCAGTTTAAGGCCGTCGTTGTTATAGCCCTGCTGTTTGTTCGAGTATATAATGCATCGTTATTAGGAACTGAGTGTGGTATTGATCACTTGAATACTTCGTTCTTTGATTTTGTTCATTTTGATTATCTGCTTTTTTACAACCAACTTGATTGTTATAGAATATTGTTGCCTTTATATGCTCTTGTGGGAAACCACTCTGAGCACAATAACAGTAGAAAAATAAACCTGTTTTGAATGCCTGACTCACCTGAATTTGAACGTTTCTCCACATTTTTTTTTTAAAAGAAGCCTCCTTACAATTAGTAAACCACCACATTGGAGAGAAGAATTCTAAGCTAGCTCTTTCCCTTTCATATTAGTTCTCAAGTTGCAATTGTTTAAAAAAATAACACAAATAAAAACAGAAGGGAGCCATCAACACAAAGCCTTGCTTCTGTCTGAAGCAACAAGAATGCATCCAGCTGTCTAAGAGCCCTTCAACACCACTATCGGCCATGCCTGAACTGTGGATTATTTAGTAGTGAAGAAATGGCATTTTACACACGTGCAGAAGCATTCTAGTCTTTACTAAGATTTTTCAAGTTTCAAAGCACCTGTGATATGCCACCTGTCAACGGGATATGTAACCTCCACACCCCAAAATGCAGTTTCTTTCTTTAATGTCACATTCACCAGGGCTCTAGCATGAGCATCCCAAGAACAGAGCTGGTCATTATTAGAAAAAAAGTGCCAGACAACACTGGCCCTGAAGTCCAATCCATCCAGGCTTTTCTTATAGTTGCATAGGCAGCTGTATGCCAGGAAGATGGGCAGGGAGTCCTTCCCATCATTCCATTGCCTGATCATTTTATCCGGAGATGCTGGGAACTGAACCTGATACCTGATGCATATAAAGCAGGTGCTCTATCAGTGAGCTATGGCTATTTGGACCATTCCCTTAAGCAGCTAAATTCTGCTACTGGGCACCCCATTCTCCCACATGCATGTACACCTGAGAAGGAACCACAACTAATGACATCAAGTTCATTTACTGATCCATCCAACTCAGCTTTACCTATATTGTGTGTCAGCAGCTCCCTGGACTTTCAAAAAGTAATCTTTTTCAGCCCCACCCGGAGATACCTGGGACTGACTGTTTTGCGTGCAAAGCAGGTGTTCAGGAAAGGAAAGCCTATCTTCCAGATAGGTTGGACCACAACTCCTATCCATCCTGACATTTAGCCATGGTGGCTGGAGATGATGGTATTTGGGGTCCTGGCAACATTTGGAAGGTCACAAGTTTCTCATTCCTGATCTGAGTCCTAGGAACATGAGAATCTGCCACAGACCACATCACGTATGTGCATTCATCTGAGCACTGCAGGTCTATAGGTTATCAGGCCCTCCCGGGTCTCCAGCTCAGGAGATTTTTCCAGCGTTACCAAGAGATGCAAAGTATTGAAACTGGGACCTTCTGCATGAGAAGCCTTTGCCTGTCAGTGAGTGACTCCCTTTTCTTCTCTTGTCTGTCGTGTTCAGGGAGTTGCACATATCTCAGGGCCTGCTTTAAAAGCAGAAGGTCCAAGTCTCAATTCCCAGCACCTTCATTTTGAAAAGATCTTTCTGAGACCCCAAAGAACTTCTGCCAACCACAGCAGCAAATACTAGGCTGGCTGGATACATGGTCTGGTCTGAAATAAGGTCACTTAAGGTGTTCAAAAGGAGTTATGGGGCTCTGCCTTGGGAAAATTTATCCACAAGGCTGGAACAATACTTTTCTATTGTTTTAAGGGGAGTGTTTATCAATCTATATTTTTAAAAGTGCTTGCATTCCAGGCAACCTTCACCTCGTCCACATTATGAATGAATCAAGGGGTCTCCTGGCCCAGAAGGGTCACTGCCCTGGCATCAGCTGAAGGAAAAAGAAAAGCACAGCTTGAAGTAACATGAGGCTGCCATCATGCTGAAGCTAAGCTAGTCTGTGCTTGGTTGGTGTCGGATGGGAGACCACCTGGAAATTCTTCGTGTACTCCTTGATCTCCATGGTGGGGGAAAATGGATGGAATTTCACTCAGAAAAACAGCATGAGAGCAGAAAAAGGCTACAGTCTCCAATGGTTGTAGGGTTGCAGAACATCCCAGTTCTTCCCCTTCCCAATACTCACGCAGCTATTTGGTCTTCTGGTGCCCCTCCGACAAAGAGATCAGTGTCAAGATTCAGCCCGTCTGTGCCACTCGGGCTTTCACCATTGACATGAGGTTCCCCATCTACAGAGAGCATGCCATTCCTTCGGTTCCGGTTGACCACCAGTTGATGCCACCTACCGGGCTCAATGGGCACCCTGCTTGTGATGATGCCAGTCCCCGAGCCAGTGTTGAACCTGAAGAAGAGTAGAGAAGTGTGAGATTTTTCTGGGGATGTCAGCTTTTAGAGAGAACTAATAAGAGAAGGAAATTTACACCTTATGTCCCACATATAATGGGGCTGTGGAGAATTAGGAACCATCAGCCTATCATCGATATTCGTACTCTACCACCCCCCATTCTGGACTTACCCAGCAGTGGATGAGACCCTCTCAGGAGAATCTTGTCACCATCGTTAACATCAAAAAGTTCAAGAGAACATGGTGGATACCCCATGAATCACAGGCCTCCTCCAGCACCCAAAAGCACTGCCCATTCGGAAAGAACATGGCAAGAACATAGCGGGGTCCTAGCACATCTTGACAAGCCCCACATCTCAGGGCCATCCCCTCCAGGAACATCCTAGCTGCCAACATCCATGATCGTGTTCCCCTCCAGCACAAGCCTATGATCCCTGAGCCCAAAGTGGGATGAAGAGACTAGTTTCACTGTGCGCTATAGATCTGGGCCTTGTTGACCCTCTCAGAAGCTCCCAGAGCTTGCTATGCTTAGTTAGTGTTTAGCTATCAGTGATGTAAGGCCTTCTTCTTTTCCATTAGCACATGACTCCCTTGCTGGACAATTCTCCTGTGACCTCAAAAACTTATCTTCAATTGGTTGGACAGTTCCCTGGGCTGAGAATCTAAGTGATGCAGCAATTACAGTGAGCATATTTTTCATTCATTTCATAGTGATCATTCATTCTGGGATAATGTACTCAGCATTTACTACATGGATCTTTGTAATTCTTCATTTGTAATTGCACATGATTTGCAACGCTTCTGTTAAACCTATGTACAACAGAGCATTTTCCATGGTTATATTATTTGTATCTTCTCTATTGATTTGCATGGTACTTCTAAGCACACTTTGCAATTTGAGTCTGGTGATGACTGTCGCCCCACAGCATTCTTTGGTTCCAGTCCCTATGAAGCTGTGGGTCTTTCTCTCTTTCAGCCAAATCTCACACAGCTGTTGTGAGAAGAAATGGGGTAGGGGAGGACAAGGAGAACTGTGCCTGCCATATTTGGCTCTTTGGACAAGAGGCGGGATAGAAAAGTAATTAAATAATTATGCTCTCACATGTCAGCCTTTTGTCAGTAATCTGTGTTGAACCATAAACCATAAGCATGTGGCTTGTTGGCTGCTCAAAGACCAAGGGAGAGGCAACTGCAGTTTATGGGACTCCCTCCCCTGACTTCCTCCTCAGCTTTCTGCAAACAAAAGACTTGCCCACCCCCCAAAACCTTTTTGGATGAACAAACAGTCCCAGCAGCCCCCCAGGAGGCTTAAAAATGCTCTTCTGCCCTCCTTCACTAGCAACCTCCCCAAGGCAACTGAGAGTGGCATACTGTCACATAAAATGGCCACTGTGAGAGCCCTCTGGCGCTCTGGAGGGGTTGAAAATCAGGTGGCCTGACCTTCTGGAGAACATCCAGCCCTGCAATAAAGCCGCTCACCTGAGTTCCACAAAGCCATTCACGAGCGCGAGGGAGATGAAATCCTTGCCCCGATTCTGCCCGTTGTACAAGAGCAGCCCGCTGAGCTCCGAGGCCCGGAACTCCATGGCAATGCGAACAGTGTGGTAGGCCTTCATCATTTTGAATGCCAGGTAGGACTTTCCCCCAAAACTGGGGATGAAGTATCTGATTGCTGATGGAAGAGATTGAAATGCAAAGACGTATTTTATTTTTTTAATAGGTGACATAACAAGATATAGAAAATGAGAGCAGAGAACAGTGGTGTGAGACTTGATTGTGCATATTTTCCCCTTTACTAGCCAAGCAAGAGGTTCTGAACTATTTACCGGTAAAATGGCCTACAAATGACTAAGCTGCAGTAGAAGCCCCCACTGTCCCTACAAATTCTGTTACCTCTGTCATAGTGGTGCATAAAACATTTTCATATTAGATTCTTGGCAAAATGGAGACTAGATCCTCATCCCCTATTCTCTCCCACTGGCGTTTGCTTGTCCAAGCATCAAAAGTGGATCACACCTTTTCACACGATCAGGTACTGAAAACAGCCATACTCTACAGCAGAGCTTTCCAAACTTTTCATGTTGGTGGCACACTTTTTAGACATGCATCATTTTGTGACATGGTAATTCCGTTTTATTGGCAAACCGGAGGCTAAAATTAACCCGTTACAAGAGATACAGACACATACATCAATTGTAATAACAAAATGTATGGGGACACAACATCTCTCATGAAAACCTTTCATATGTTTTTAAAAATATATGATTTATAAATAACAACATACATTTCCAAAATCGTAGCTGACACATCTACACACTCCAGGCGACACACTAACGTGTCGTGGCACGCTGTTTGGAAAGCCCTGCTCAACGGGATGTTTTAAAATGGGTTTATGTTTGTGTCCCTACACCAAAGCTTACATTTTTCGCACACTGCTCCTCCTTTCCCAGCTGGGCAACTGCAAGTGAAGTCCCGTCCATCATCTTCGCAAGTACCGCCATGAAGACAGGGGTGAGAATCACAAGGCCGTGCCGGCTTCTTGGTAGTCGGGGGTGGCCGGAATGGCTTCTTCCTGGGAGTGGTGACTGGCGCAGTGGTGATGGGCCTCCTAGTGGTGGCTGCCCCAGACATTTTACCGTTGGGCCTCCCCGGGTACAGCGCTCGGGGCAGAGCAGTGGTGGTGAAGCGGCGGGTGGTGGCAGTGGCTGGTGCCATGGTGGTGGCCGTGGTGGTAGTGGTTGTGGTGGTGAAGAGCTGGGGGATCCAATCTAAAACAAGTCAAAGAGGGAGAGGAGAGTTTTTAATGTGCTGAAACACAGCTGTGGAACTCCCTGCCACAAGATTTCCAACTCTATGCTGCTCGCCAGTTCCAAGATTTTGGAGATTTTTGTTTAGAGATGTAATTTTTCTTTAATTGCCCTCTCAAAGGAAGTAACAAGTAATTTTAGCTATTTTTTTTTCCTGTGCAATTTTTGAAGACTATTCCCAGTTCAGGAATTATTCTGTGCAAAATTTTCACATGCATCTTTTTGCACAGAAAAGATGGTACTTCTGGACTTGCCCTGCACCCACAGGCTATTTTTTACACAGAAACATCATTTTCTGCACATAAATATTTTTCTGTGGGAAATAATACTTATGAGCAGAAAATAGTATATTTATGCATAAAATGCTTTCTCCTGGGCTGAAAATGAAAAGTTAAAATTTTGCACAGAATATGTCTCAAATTGTGACGATACTCATCAGTACAGGATTCTTCCAACTAGTTTTCCTAACACTCAAAAAACACATTTTTCAACTATTTTTTGAATATTTTTCAATATTCTCTCCATCTCTACCTTTACCAAGGCAACATCAATGGGGGGTGGCAGAGAGCTAAGCCTGGAAGGGGGCAGGCATATGAACTGAGATCCTCATACTTTGCCTTTGAACTTCACAGGTATAGGATAGGTGACACCTGGTTTGAAAATAGCATGTGTGAAAGGGATCCAAGAGTCTTAGCTGACCACAAGTTGAACATGAATCAGCAGCGTGATGCGGCAGCTAAAAAATCCAATGTGATTCTAGGCTGCATTAATAGGAGTATAGTGTGCAGATCAAGGGAAGTAATGATACCACTCTATTCAACTTTGGTTAGACCTCACCTGGAATAATGTGTCCAGTTTAGGGCACCACAATTCAGGAAGGATATTGACAACCTGGAACGTGTCCAGAGGAGGCTAAGCAAAATGTTGAAGGGTCTAGAAACCATGCCCCATGAGGAGCAGCTTAGGAAGCTAGGTATGTTTAGCTTGATGAAAAGAAGGTTAATAGGTGACATGATAGCCATGTTTAAATATTTGAAGAGACGGATGTTGAAGATGGAGCAAACTTCTTTTCTGCTGCTCCAGAGACTAGGATACGGAGCAATGGATTCAAACTACATGAAAAGAGATTTCACCTAAACATTAGGAAGAACTTCCTAATGGCAAGAGCCATTTAACAGTGGAATATGCTGCCTGGGAGTGTGGTGGAGTCACCTTCTTTGGAAGTTTTTAAACAGAGGCTGGATGGCTGTTTGCTGGGGGTCCTTTGAGGTGTGTGTTCCTGCATGACATAAGGCCGGACTCAATGGCCATTGTGATCTCTTCCAACTCTATGATTCTATGAACTTGCAGGATGCTCTGTCCCAGAGGCATCAGGTTGGCCTCACTATGGCGAGCACAATACTTGACTGGATCAGGCTTTGGTCTAACCAGGAGGACTTTTCTACGAGCCCATGAGATTTATGGAGATTTATGGAGTGTTTTTGGAACAGTGAGGCATTTCCCAGTCCTGTCCCCATGTGATGTTGGCCCAAAGCTTGGGCTTGAGCACCAGTGCTCCAAAGCACACTTTATAATTTGTAAGGTTTTGTTGTCACAGCCTAAACCTATGAGCTCCCAGCTCATGTGGCACATTCTCCCCCACAGCTCTCACTACGCCCTGAGGACTCATGCAAATTAAGTCAGCCATCAGTCGTAATGTGAGAATTGTCCCTCTATGTCTTTGCGGGGGCGATGTATCAACTCTGGACTCAGCGGCAGATCAAAAGCGTGGGGAAGCTTGTGCTAATTAACAGCAGTGCCGACTGTCTTCTTCCATCTTTCCAAAGAGATGAAGGAGGATTTCGAGACTGGGGAAGGCAGATCCTCCCGGGGGAGTCTGGAGGAATCCACGTGGCTGGCACCTCAATAGGATGGGGAACTTTGCTGGGCTTGAAAGGCAAGCAGGCATTGTCTCTTCAACATAAAAACGCCCTCTAAAAATCTCAGCTTTTTGGAACAGGAGAAGCAGAGGGGAGAGCGAGGGAAGACAATACGCCAATGGGAGGTGTTTGATGGGCTCTGGGCCTTAATGGAATGAGGCAGCAACCTTTTTTGAAGGAGAGAAAGCCAAGGGAGGGAGAGGGAAGAAGAAGGGTGGCGGGTGGGAACATACCAAAGTCCATGAATTTGATGTTCTCCTGCTGAGGCCTTTTCACTAAGATGGTCTTTTTCTTAGAGGCTTTGATCTGCTTCAGAAGGGCCCTCTGGATATCAGCGGTTGTGTAGGTGGTAGCTGAAAAGCACCCAAGAAAGGAAAAGAAAGGTGAGAGAACGAGGCTTCGGAAGCGGTAAAATGTCTTCCCCTTTTGATGCCACCCCCTGGAAATCAACTCTTCCCATTCTGTCTCCCACCTCCTGCAGAAAACAAGACCTTAAGACTGGAACACAGGTTCCATTCCAAACACGGGCTTCACTCCTTGCAGTGCCTTCTGCATTTTCCAAGCAAAGGACACACCTGAAGAAGCGGACGTTGGAACTGAAGAAAAGGTAAGCTGCTTTTATGCCCCCCAGCTCAGATGTGCCGCAAGCCTGTAACAGGGCCAACTGCTAAGCAGTCTTTCCCTGCTCCTCTTTCTCACTGTCTCGTTAAATATAGGGATGTCTCTTAAAAAGGGGAAATTCTGTGCAAAGCTAATTCCTAAGGATAAGTGCTAGAGCTTCTTCACAGTAGTTAAGAATCATTGATTCCATTTCACGTGGGAACATTTTGGCACCCGCTCACCCCATCCAAAGGCTCAAACCTATGGGTTGCCTCTGCTTCTGCAGAACTGGCATAGCCTGGAGAAGTTCTTTTGTTGGATAACAGCTCCCACAATTCATGCTAGCCTACTGGCTGGGGTATGCATGTGGCCCTAGGAGTTTGTAGTCTAAAAGTAACTTTTCCAACCCTTTATGAACTGATCCAGGCGTACATGCAGAGACCACATGTATAAATATCTCCTGAGTCAGCAGAAAGTAGCAGTAATTGGTTGTGTCAATGGCCATTTCCAGACTAGGCTGTTACAGTGCTATTATTCCACTTTCAACATCCTATGTAATCCTGGGGTGTGCAGCTTAGGGAGGCCCTTCCCTAAACTGCAAACCCCAGGATTCCATAGGATGTTGAAAGTGGAATAATAGCACTGTAACAGCTTAGTCTGGAAATGGCCAAGGAAAGCAATCAGAGAGAAATGGGAGGCAAGGACGATGCTTACCTGGGTCAAAGTGGGCCTCAACAATGACGCGCACAGCATTGCTTTGGCCCAGATCTCGCACCCGGATGCTCTTGAAATCCTTCTTGACGTCTGAGTTGCGGAACAGTTCGTCCAGCTAAAAATCAGGCAGGTGGGAGAGGCAAAGAGAAAAAAGAACAAAAGAGCTTTACGGAAGGAAGGGTCCATGCAGTAGATCTAAGCCATTGCCGCACTAGGCTGTTATAGCGCTATGATTCCACTTTCAACATCCTATGGAATCCTGGGGTTTGCAGCCGAGGGAGGGGCCAGCCGGTCCCTCCCGAAACTGCAAACCCCAGGATTCCATAGGATGTTGAAAGTGGAATCATAGCGCTATAACAGTCTGGTGTGGAAATGGCCCTAGACCAGAGCTTGGATACGTCTTGGGTCTCTCTTGCTTAACTGATATGGCTTCCAGGCTGCCCCGCTGGCTCAAATTGAGCTCTCATTGGGGAAAGGGAAAAAAAAAGAAGAGGCTACCAAGCGCAAACACTATTCACCTACAATAAACTCTAAAGAGGCAGAAATTCACACAGGAGACAGCATGGTGTAATGCTCTGAATGCTGGAGCAGGGCTCCAGGAGACCAGGATTTGAATCCCTGCTCAGCCATGGAAAACCAATTAGTGAACTTAAGCATGGCCATTTCTGCCCTACGTTGTTATAGTGCTATTATTCCTCTTTCAACATCCAGTGGAATTCTGGGGTTTGCAGTTTACTGAAGCCAGTTGTTTTATTGAATTCTAAATGCACCTCCCTAAACTGTAAACCCCAGGATTCCATAGGATATTGATAGTAGAATAATAGCACTATAAAAGTGCAGTGTGGAAATGGCCTAAGTCACACTCTCTCAGCCTCAGGGAAAGGCAATTGCAAACCTCCACTGAAGAGATCTTGCCAAGAAAACTCCAGGATATAGTTTGAGCCAACTTGAAGGCAAACAACAGCAACAACATCCATGTGACATATGTTTCATGAGGGTTCTAGTTGCATTCTGTCCCTGAATTTTAAGTGCCTGAGTCCTCTTAATCTTGGCTTTGTAAGAGCACCCTTAGCAAATCACATCAGGAATAGAGCTTGAAAAAGTTGCTTGAACTATATCTCTGAGAATCTCCCAGTGTTAGGATGCATAGTCCCTGCCATATGTTGGTCTCCCGGATGTGTATTGACATCATGTATTGTAGTCTATATAGAAGTACTGCCGTAGAACTCCATTAAGCTTAGTCCATGCTATAAAGTATCCAATGCTAATTGCAACTGCAGCAATGTATCTGTATGGAGCCTGTCCCTATCACAACAAAATATCAACTCATTAATTGATTTGTTGCCTATTATTACAATGTACCTGGTAAAGGGGGAAAGATCAGAGCTTGGTGAAAATACAAGTGTAAAGGCTGGTGTTTTGAGAACCTGGTGTCTCTAAGATAAGATACAGGACATATGTGTTTGGGTCAAGGATCAGAAGTAGGAATCAAAGGTGGGTCTGGGAACTGTCAGAGAAGTGGTGTAATGCTAGATTTATGATCCTGTCCAATAACAGCTTTCTACACCTAAATTTTGGAATTGTATGTATAAAAGATGTGAGCTCTATGTCTGCTTTAGGGTCTTTCCACACTACACTGTTATAGTGCTATTATTCCACTTTCAACATCCTATGGAATCCTGGGGTTTGCAGTTTAGGGAGGGGCCTTTAGAATTCTCAGCCAGAGAGCTCTTGGGCCTCAGGAAACTACAAACCCCAGAATTCCACAGGATGTTGAAAGTGGAATAACAGCACTGTAACAGTCTAGTGCAGAAAGGCCCTTAGTCTCAGCAACTTCAGAGGAAGTGTACTGTGTTGCCTGTGTTTTCTACAAATAAAAACTACTGTCTACCTCAAAGTGAAGTTTGTGGAGTGTGGGTTATCCAGTGCATGACACGAGCCAGCAAAACTATTGGCCATGATAGTTGGGGGATTCATGGAGTTGTAGTCAAAAAGGTAATTTTCTCCCAAGCTTTTATCAAGAGTCTATTTAGATCTACAAAGACTGCCTCTGAGAAGCCTAGATTCTGGCCATAGAGGCAAGATTCCCACCCTGTGACTCAGTGCTTGATCTTTGGAGACAGACTGTCTCCAAATATGAAGGCTTTCTTTAGCTATTACAGCTTTTGTCCAGCAGTATAACCCTCTGCAAATCAAAGACTCATCAGCCCGAAGCCATCACTTTATCCTTTTAGGGTATATCCAGCAAGTTTAAGCCATGTACCAATTAATATTTCCTTATGTCTTCTCTGCATCTGCTTAGAGCATGTTACAACTCCTTTTGTGGGAACAGAACACCCAGAATCCCCCAGCTGGCATGGTTAGCAGCCTTGCTGGCTGGCAGCCATAGTCTAAAAAAGTAACTTTTCCCAAGCTCTCATCCCGATCCTTCCACTACATGTTTCTTAAGTGCATCCAGACCAAAGGCAGATTAATGTACACAACCTCCCTCTATTTTAAGGTCTGGGATTTCCTGTTTCTTATTCCAACTATTTCCTCTTCCAGCTCTTAAGTCTTTAGTTCCAGTGATTTGTGGGAGGCTAGAATTTTGGAGCAGTACTCACTGCACTCTCAATACTCCTGGCAGTTTCTCCAAAGAGCTCCGATTTGGGGTCGGCCATCTCCGGTGTGTAGAAGAGCTCCTGGCCTTCCACTTCTTCCAAAATGAGAACTCCCTGGAACACTTTTGTTGCTGTAGGGAAGGGAAAAATTCAGGAAGAGAGAAGACCAAGAAGACATAGTTTTGTTAACTCAGCAGAGTTGGGGGAAAGCAACAAAAACATCTCTTTATTTACGAAAAACAAAAAACAAAAAAACAGTTTCACAGTAAAACAACAAGAGTGTTCAATCCCTTGGCAGGGAAAAGGGGAAGCAAGAAGATGGTGGTATATGGGTGGTACCTGAGTTGTGGGGTTAGTTTGGATGGATACGGGCAGCGCTATGGAAGGTTAGTATTTTGAGAATGCAAGGTCAATATGGCAGTGACCTAAGGCTTTTAGAATTGGCAGAGTTTACCATACAGGTTCCTCCAAGCTCCACCCTGGATGGTGGCCATCCTGGACCGGCTGAGTAACAAGAGAAAGATGGTTAGCTGGAGGAAGGAAACACATTGTACACAAAGGTTCTTGGATGCCTGCATGCACAAACTGGACTCGTAAGGGAACCCAAAGGAACAAAAGACAGGGAAAGAAGAACAGAAGGAGGGTAAAGAAAGGGCAGTTACTTCTCCCACGTGGTTCTTGCTAAGAAACCACAAGAACAAGGAGCAGAGAAATCTGGGAAAAGGGACGTGGTGTAAGTGAACAGCTATGGTCAGACACAGATATCAGATTAAGTTGGAAAAGCAGTATGAGAGCACCACCATAAAGTTTTAAATTTTTTCCCCCACATGATTTAAACCACATTAATGTGATTTGTTATTTTTTTAACCCATACTATACATCCAGATATTTCTTAAATAGTTAATTCCATTAAAAGCAAACATTAGACACCCTCATGTCCTTACCAATCAAATAAATCAGTTGTGCAGAGATGAAGATACGAAGGACATACTACAAAGGACATTCAATTTTTTACTACCTACTCCTAAACGATTTTTGCCATCTCTTCTTCAATGAGCAACTGGGATTTCTCAGACACCGTCTTGATCTCTAACTATATGACCTATTTCTTCCCCAGTATTGAAAAAAATGTACTGATGATCTCTATTTCCCAGAATCATATATCCCACCCCCTCCTATGTACTGATTTATCGATGTGCTAAATTTTAAGCAAGAAATTATGGACCAACTCTTGATTTTCTCATGGCTCAGTCGGTGCAACCTTTTCCTCCCTAGCACAAAAGCTTTGTATCTATATATACCGGATTGTTTCTCAGAGAATATTGTCAAGAGCAGCGTTTAAGATTCATTATTAGGAAAGCCGTTTCAAATTTATCTTTGCAGCAATATGGACTAGAAACATAATTTTTAGAAGAACTAATGTTACAATCTATTGGGGATGAGATAAATTGGACACACAACCACGCTTGTCTCTGTGCAGAGGCAGTAGTTGCTCAGAAATAACACACATAATATTCATAGCAGCCCGGTTTCTTATCTCAGTCCTCTAGATGCATTGAGGTAAAATCAAACATGTGATTCAGAATATTCTGCCTTCGCACACACATACCCACTTGGAGCACCACTGTTTTTTTTCTTTAATTGCTAATGATTTGGTATTGCTATTTTACAAAACAAACAAACATATATAAATAAATAAATATGACTATTCAGCAAGAATGTTTAGATTTGCCACCCTCCCTTTTTTTTTTAAAAAAAGGTGAATCTTGAAAAGAGACTACAAAATTGAGATCAATATGCACCACTAATATTGAGATCAATATGCAAGATACTCTCCCTCCCCATATTTATGCCACTGGGAAGGAGAAAAAGGGATTCTTTTCAAAAGGGAAGAGGGAAGGATTGTGGAAAACCCCACAGAAAACCTGCCATGCTTTCGAAAGGCAGCTAGAAAATCATTACTGGGAAATCTTGACATGGTTTTAATTTGTCCCCAATTGTCTCCAATTCCCTTAAAGTAGTTTTAAATTGTTTCAAGCTGTTTAAAATTGCTTTAAATATTTTAGTGCTCTTGCTGCCTGTACGCTGCCATAAGATCTTTTGATACAAGGCAGAATATAAATAGTTTAAGAAACGGAATAAATAAATACGCTCCTTTGTCTCTCCAAGCATAGGGAGAAAGTTAACCACTGGGGAAAATTTAGGTGGCATGAAGCACACAGGCAAGTAAGTGCTCCACATACAGAAGGTTTCCAGGCTCAGTTGCCAATTCTGCATTCTCAGGGAGCAAAGATGGAGCTCTTTTCTCCATTCCACGCACAGAATTGACTGGACCAGCAGCAGAATTTTAGCTCAGTGCTAGCAAAAGGACATACAGCTAGTTTAGGGGGTTTAATGGCTTCAGGACAATTGATTTCTCCCTGGCAGGGGACTAGATGGGGGGTTCATGAGGAATGGCAGTGGGTAGTGGGCAGCCCCCTAGCATGTGCCATCCAGACAGCTGGTTCGTTATACCTAATGGTTGGGCCAGCTCCGACTTCCAGTATTCACACCCAGTGGGTGTTTGCTGACTGCACTGTTTTCCTTTGACAGGCTTC
The DNA here is from genome assembly GCA_030412105.1 of Cyclura pinguis. Classification (NCBI taxonomy): domain Eukaryota; kingdom Metazoa; phylum Chordata; class Lepidosauria; order Squamata; family Iguanidae; genus Cyclura; species Cyclura pinguis. The sequence continues at coordinate 11,577,243 of CM059612.1, forward strand.
TCTGGGAAGTCCTGAGTGCTTTGCTTTTCTCAGCCTTGTTTTTGCACTGTGCTCTTCAAAACACTACCTTCTCCATCATTTTCCACTCTCCTAACAAACACAAAAGTTGTCTACATTGGGTAGACAGGAAAACAAAAAAATGAGAGACAAATTGCTGCGTTCACATTCTCTTGGCTAACCGTGCTTTTCCCTTTTCTTTGGATGCTTAAAATGCATTTCTAAATGCTCTACTAAAATGTTGGGTTATTGCAGCACTAGGAATTTATGGGGCGAAATAAAAGTTCATGGGGTGGGGCAGAATTCTTATTTGGGAGAACAATGTTCTCATTTCCACACAAATACCTCCTCCTGGTTTCTACACCCCTCCTTGCGTACCACCTGGCCTTCAGCATTACGAGGACTGGATCCACTTAGAAGAAAGGAAAACACACAGCAGGCTGGTTACCTCTCTACAAACCACTAGCTGAAGAGTCCACAGGGCAGCCTTAGCCACGCAGAAGTGTTGGACTACAAGTCTCATAATCCCACAGACAGGAAGAGATTTGTATGTTGCAGGTAGAAAACAAAGCATGCAATGTAGAAGTTTTGAACTACACACTCAGTCAAACCTCAAGAATTTTTTTGTATGTACATGCAATTTACACTTAACACTGGTATGAAAAATAAATCTCAAAACCTATGTCCTACAGAACCCCACAACTTGTTGCCCTGTGAGGAAACTGAAAGCCTGTCCCCTGCGATGGTGCCAAAAAGTTCCTCGATTAAGAAGCACAACAGTCCGAAACGGATTTTCAAGAGCTAGTTATCAAACTGAATGTTTGCCACATACGAAGTAATGGTGCTCGGCCAATTTCACAAAGAAGTGAGCTCCTCCTCTTTCTGTAAGAGCTGCGTAGACATTTGCAAAACGACGGGTCCCAGAATTCCTGGGCTATGAGCCCACAAAAATTAAATGTCCTTGAAACGAGCCAGAAATTTGTTTCTAATGTGAGGTATATTATTGACAAAGCTCTTTGTACATAAAGCAAGAAGTGATATTTACCTGGACAGTTGCTTCCTTCTGCGTCAGCAGCGGCAGTTTTCCCATCAGAGCAGCATCCCAAGGGCGTGTTGTAACATGTGGCTCTCTCTATAACGGGGGTACCCGCGACCCTTGTTTCTTCCGCTTCCTCATCCCCTGCATGGGGGCAGGAAAAAGAATGTTTCCATGCAGCAAACATGTGAGGATCGGAGTCATGTATGGTGCCGTGCCAACTCTTTGGATTTTTCAAAGTCTACAGCAAACTAATTTTCAGGGCCAGCCTGGAGACTTCCTTGACAAAAGGATGGCAGAACAGGCCCTCCATAACAGCTGTGAAAAGGGGCAGCTAGATTCAGCAGGAGAAAACAAATTTCCAATTTACCACTGCAGACATATGGACTAGAAACTTAACTCTTTCACTATAGCAATTATAGTTCATCAGGATGCAAAGAAACTATACTATCTGAGAAGTTTGGAGAGACGGGACTCCTTGGCAATCATCCTGGCTTATGCTATGGTTGCCACAACAAAATAGCCTGGCCCTCTTAAGTGTTAATTCAGATACGGACATGTTTGCCCTTGCATATGCGCATATGCATACAAACTTCATGTTGTGCTCTGTACTAAAAAGGCTATGCAGGGTGTGAGAGGCTGTACCTGCCTCACGGGTGGGAGACTCCTGCATGCCACCTGCTTTAAACATCTTCACTATCTGCCAGTTTGTTTCCCAGGGCAATTTAACGTCCTGGCCTTGCCCTCTGAAGCTCTGAAGAGTCTGGGACCAGGGATCGCCTATTATGAACCTAACCAAGGCTATAGCAAGTGGGGGGGGGAGATGAGGACTTTGCCCCCCCTTGTGTGTATTCTGCACCCCAACACGAGATGTTCCTTCAGTCCCCACATTTTTACCATTGCAGAGAGTGAAAAGTGTAAAATTATCCACACCTAGAACTCTAATATTTTCCGTGTTTGCATTCCTTTGGTACCTTTGCCTGCCCCTTTTCTCTGGATGCCAAAAGTATATTTCTAAATGACGTTAAAACTGAAGTGACTGCAATGAGAGAAGTTTGGGGACTGAAGGAAAATTTCACTTGGAAGTGCAGAATTGTTAAGCAGGAACAAAGCACTCACACCCCCACCCCGGGTTGCTACAACCATTAGTAGGTTCAGAGTAGGGGATCCCTGGGTACCAGCCACTTCAGGCATCCCATACATTAGTCAGGAATGAACACCTTTGCAGGCTCCAGGAACCATTATTCTACCCCTTAGATTTTCATAAATATATGAAATATCACAGGACCGACCATCATTGGTTGTAACACAAATGTAAATATTACTTAATATAGATTCATAATACTGGGAGCAAAGAAGCAAAGAAATATAAAGATCATAAGAGTCACTGCCAGCTCCCCTTCTTCATACTGAACAAAGATCAAATATAATAATAAAAAGAGGAATTATGATGATCATGATGATTATGTAATATATTAATATAATATAATATAATATAATATAATATAATATAATATAAAATATATAGAATCATACAGTCATAGAAATGTAAAATTTGAAGAGACCCCAGGGGCCATCCAGTCCAACCCCCTGCCATGCAGGAACACCCTCAAAGCACACCTGACAGATGGCCATCCAGCCTCTGCTTAAAAACCTCCAAAGAAGGAGACTCCACCACACTCGGAGGCAGCAGATTCCACTGCCGGACAGCCCTGACCCTCGGGAAGTTCTTCCTGAGGTTCAGGCAGAATCTCCTTTCCTGCAGCTTGAATCCATTGCTCCTTGTCCTGGTCTCTGGAGCAGCAGAAAACAAGCCCTCTCCTTCCTCTACATGGCATCCCTTCAAATATTTAAACATGGCTATCATGTCCCCTCTTAACCTTCTCTTCTGCAGACTGAACATACCCAGCTCTCTAAGTCTATCCTCATAGGGCTTCGCTTCCAGGCCTCTCACCATTTTGGTCGCCCCCCTCTGGACCTGCTCCAGCCTGACCATGTCCTTCTTGAATTGGGGTGCCCAGAACTGGACACAGTATTCAAGATGAGGTCTAACCAAAGCAGAGCAGAGTGGTACCAGGACCTCCCTCGATCTAGACACCATACTCCTATTGATGCAGCCGAGAATTGCGTTGGCTTTCTTGGCTGCCGCATCACACTGCTGACTCATGTTCAGCTTGTGGTCTATTAAGACTCCTAGATCCCTTTCACACGTACTGCTATCCAGCCATGTGTCCCCCATCCTATATTTTGGTATTCCATTTTTTCTACCTAAGTGTAGGACCTTACACCTCTCTCTGTTGAATTTCATTTTGTTAGCTTTGGCCCAGCTCTCCAATCTGTCCAGGTCATTTTTAATTTTGATCCTGTCCTCTGGCGTATTAGCAACCCCTCCCAATTTGGTGTCATCTGCAAATTTGATCAGCATGCCCTCTATTCCTCCATCCAAGTCGTTGATGAAGATATTGAACAGCACTGGGCCCAGGACAGAACCCTGTGGCACCCCGCTAGTCACTTCTCTCCAGGATGAAAAGCAGCCATTCGTGATCACCCTTTGGGTTCGGCCGGTCAACCCATTACAAATCCAACTAACAGTAGCCCTGTCCAGCCTGCATTTTACTAGCTTCCGATTTCTGATATCATCATCATCATCATCATCATCATCATCACCACCACCACCACCACCATCATCATTATTCTAGAATTGGTCTGGACATTCACTCATCCTTATATTTGTCCTTCTTGTAATCCTTCTATACTTATTACGGAAATATCTCCCCTCCTTTTCACTAGGCCATTTCCGCCCTACACAGTTATAATGCTATTATTCCACTTTCAAAATCCTGTGGCATTCTCGGATTTGTAGTTTACTGAGGCCAAAGAGCTCTCTGGCTAAGAAGTCTACCCCTCCCTAAACTGCAAAGCCCAGGATTCCATAGGATGTTGAAAGAGGAATAATAGCATTATAACAGTGTAGGGTGGAAATGGCCTTAGATTTCCCAAGGACTGCACGAACGGCCAAAAAGAAATCACCCCAACCCGCCAAAACTGAAAGTAGCTAGAAGTCCACTTCTGACTTTCAAAAACAGGCACTTTTTTTTAAAAAAAATGCAGAGGTGCTTTGCAGCCTATTTAAAATGGGAACTGCCATCCTGGATTCTTCCAGGAGAAGCATTTAATGTTTTTTTTTTTCCTCTCTTCCCATTTTAGTAAGAAAAAAAAGGGCGAATCTGGGGTTAAGGTTCACAAAAGCAGCCTCAGCCAGCCCCACGTGGTCCCAGGGGCACACTGTCCACACTTGCATTAAAGCAATTAATTAGTGGAGATCTTCATTTGGGCTCCTTCCAGCCAGCAGCTCTGACGGGTGTTCCTAGAGAACAGAGGCCCACTATTATATACATCATGGCAAGTGTGCCAACATCTCTTAGCCAGCTTAATCAGCAACCAGTCTTCCCCCAAATTTGCAACTGGAGAAGTTGGAATGGAGGATGAGAATCATCATGACAATCAGACAGGCAATCTCCCCAGCTCCAAGGCAGAGGTGGAGGGGGACGCTAACCAAACTGTCTGCAAGATTTTGAAAGTGGTGGTCTCAAAAAGCAATTTCCCCTATTTTCTGGGCTGGTCACTTCCTTGGAGAGGAGCAGTTGCTGCTGGATCAAACACATAACAAGCCCAGCAGGAAGTGGTGGGCCTCAGCCAGAGAGATGGCCTTCTTCACAGTGGCACCCAGACTCTGGAATGCTTCTGGGAGATCTTCCAGTCTCCTACATTACTGATTTTCCCATGCCTATTAGAAAAAGCTTGGAGAAGTACATCCTAGGCCATTTCCACACGACACTGTTAGAGGGCTATGATTCCACTTTCAACCTCCTATGGAATCCTGGGGTTTGCAGTTCAGGGAGGGGCCAGCCGGCCCCTCCCTGAACTGCAAACCCCAGGATTCCATAGGAGGTTGAAAGTGGAATCATAGCCCTCTAACAGTCTAGTGCGGAAATGGCCCTAGTCCAGCCTGACAACCCTACATACCACTCAGGCTCTCACATGTGTAACTGCACTGCACACAGAACAATGAAAAACCATTCATATTGTGCTGCAAGTGTGAGACCTGCTGACCTGCAGAGCCTGTGCCGCTGCCTTCTTGATCTCCACTGGTGCCCATCTCCGGCTCCCCGCTGCCTTCCGCACTGCCCGATTCAACAAAGGCCGGCTGCGTGGTAACAGGGACCACCGGGGCAGTCGAGAGGGGTCGGACGGTGGTCTGGCGGACGCCGTGTGTCGTCCAGGCGGTTGTGGCCGGGTGAGGAGACGTGGTCATCCGCCTTGTAACTGGGTGGCTCTGACGGGAAGCTTTGTCTTCGACGTGCTTGGAGCCGGCGGCTGTCTTGGGCTGCTCAGGTGCCTGGGAGGTGGTTTGAGGGGGTGGAGGAATAAGGAGAGAGTCCAAGGGCCTTACAGTGGTGGGCGGTGTGGTGTGGCTGGAATGGGTGATAGATTCTGGGAAAAAGACAAAGGGAGGCAGTGGTTAGAACTAAGCCAGGGCTATACTGAAACTGCAGTGCAGTCTAGAAGTCCAGAAGCCAAGCATGGTCATAAAGGGTTCAACAAACCACCCAGGGAACTGTTCTCTGCCAGACGTAGGGGGATTGCCAAGCACGGAATGAGACTTCTGTACGGCAGGGGTTGATAACCACTATAATCTAGCAGGCTGCATGAGATCTTAGAGGGCTGCACCGTATCCCCCACAAAAAAATCAACTTGTAAGGACACTTTTTTGCCATGTTTTGGACCCCCGCCCAGTCATTTTAGGCGCAGAAGAGGATGTTTTTAACAACAGAATGTGCCCCCAAATCAATTCTTTTCACTTCTTGTTTGTTTTTTTAAGTCACTCCTGAGCTTAGAATGGCTCACAGAGCCCAAACGTATGGCAAAAATGAACCTCTCATCTTCTAAAATACATTTCGGGGACTTTTTTTTTTTACTAAATGCATGCAGCCCCCAAAGCTGCACTTTTCCCACATGTGCTGTACAAGGTTTGGTTTTGTTTTCAGCATGCTGCTGGAAACAAAACGCGCAGAAGGAACCAAAAAAAAAGTCATAGTCAGAAAATTGATAGACGTTTAGCTGGGGAAAAAATGGGGGGAAATGGGACGTATGCTCTGCATTGGAGAGAAGACACTGGGATGGAAATTTATAACAGCATGACTATGCAGAAACTCTTGCAGAAGCTTTTAAAGCATTCATGTTTTATTGTAAATCTAGAAAGGGAGGAAATGGGGGAACACTGTTTGAGAGGTGCCAGGTTTGACAGCACAGGTTTGATGAAGCAGCAGGAAAAGACAGATAACTTTGTTGCTGAACTAAGGCAGATACACAAATGAACTTTCTCTGCAGAGTGCATAAACATTTCAGACTCCTAAAAAGAAACTGCCCCAATATAGGGTGCAAGCAAACAGCAAAGCATACTTTGTTTCTGTCTCTTTTTTTATTAAGTGTGGAGCGTCCGATTGGGCATTTGCCCAGTTGGAGCATCTATCTTACAAACACTGCATCAGAGTATCCCAAATGGTGTGTCTCTGATCCCATTTTTCAGTGATCCCCAGATCATGACCAGATGGACCACACAGCCACCAGAACAACAAATTGCTCAAAACAAGTAGAATCAGCCATCCTGGAAGTTTCCTGGAGTAGAGGTACCCTTTAAATCCCAGGCCTTAGTTTCCATGCAGGAATGGGATACTTTGCAAGGTTTGAGGGGTGAATTTTTCAGCCCATGGTCTGATACCATGCAAACTCAACAACTATTTTTATTATTTGCTTTCATTTTGTATTTTGCAGTTGTGGCTTGTGCTCTTTTTTTATCTTCATCTGATTTGTAAAGGGAGCTTCACATGTTGGGAGCAGTAAGGGAAAAGGGCGGTGCATGTGGGTGGAAAGGGTTACTCTAGCTGCCGCTCTTGTAAATAGTATATTTATTTATTTTATTTTATTTATATCCTGACTTTCTCTCAAATATGAGATTCAAGGCACCTTACAATCATTTAGAAGCACAGTACAACTAAAAAGTTATTAATACAAAAGTTAAAACACAAATAAAGTTCTGTTTAAAAAACACAAGTTAAAAACATGTAACATAATAAAATAGCAACACAAGAAATTTCTCGTGAAAGCTCCATCTGTTCAATGTATTAAAAATCAAAGGCTTGCCTAAATAAAGAGGCCTTTTTTTGCTGGTGGAAAGACACCAGCGAGAGGGCCCACCCAAGTATTCCAAAAAAGGCAATTCCACAGCTTGGGAGCAGCACTGAGAAGCCTCTCTCTTCTGGCCTCACCAGTCACGCGTGTGATGGTGGTAGGACCAAGAGAAGGACCTCCTTGGAAGATCTGAAATCTCAGGCAGGCTCACATAGAGAGATAAGCCATTTCCAGCCGGCCCCTCCCAAAACTGCAAACCCCAGGATTCCATAGGATGTTGCAAGTGGAATTATAGTGCTATAACAGCCTAGTGCGGAAATGGCCATAGTCTTTCAGGTAGTCTGGAAGCAAGCTGTGTAGGGCTTTAAAGGTCATAACCAGCACTCTGCATTCTCCTCAGAAATAGGTTGGCAGCCAATGGAGCTGTTTCAGAAAAGGTGTTATATGCTTGCTATAACCTGCCCCCATCAGTAACCTGTCTGCAACATTTTGGACCTGCTGAAGTTTCCAAAGGCAGCCCCATGTACAATGTGTTACAATATTCCAAATGAGATGTAATGAAGGCGTATGGAACAACAGCTGGATCTGACGCCTCAAGGAACGGGTGCAGTTGGGTGTCCCAGTTTTACCTGTGCAAAGGCACTGCTGGCCACTGCCGAAACCTGGGCATCCAGGCTCAGATCTGAGATTTCATGGTGAGCATGACCTCATCCAACACAAGCTGAATCCTTGTTTCCTGATCTGTCTTTTCACTGACCAGGAGCACCTCTGGCTTCTCTTAATTGTCAGTTTGTTTGGCCTCATCCCACACAATATTGATAGCAAACACTGGTTCAGCAGAGACAACTTTCTTGGAATTGGGTGGAAAGCAGAGATGGAGTTGGGTGCCATCGGCTTACTGCTGATACCCATATAACCTCTCCCAGTGAATTCATGGAGATGTTAGATAGTGTTGGGAGGGGAGGGCAAAAACCAAGCCCTGGAGGACCCTACAGGCCTGACTCTGGAGTCCACCACTGATCTGGGCCCCAATAGAGATGGTGTGTACCACTGGTGCCAACAAAGTAACAATAGACCTAAGTACCATTATAGAACTGGAGAGATTCCTTCTCAGAAGATTGAGCACCTTGAGCACGGACCAACCACTGAGGCATTTACACTCGGCTTCAACCACGGACAGCACACCCACCTCCAACAACTTGACAATCCACGGAGGCACTAGCATGGTGCTTGCTATGACCTCTTGTAGAGATGCTAGGCTCAAGGCCACAGGGTTGGCCCTTTAGTTCTGCAAGGAAACTGCAGAACCTGAGAGAAGGCCCTGGATCTTGGCATTTCTGTTTGGTCCTAAGCCATGCCAGAGAAGATTGTTCACTTGAAGCGCTCCTTGGTTATGGCAGAGCCAGACTCTCTTCTTGCATTACCGAACTTGGAAAAGTTACTTTTTGGGGCATTAGTCCCAGAATCCCACAACCAGCATAGCTGGGGTATCCTAGAATTTGTATTCCCAATAAATAACATTTCAAAGGACTGGCATTAAGCTTGAGGGACTCCTCCTTGAGACCAGCAGAGAACACAATAAATTCATATGCATTTTTAAAATATTTAAAAAGTGTGGCTCATTTATGTGATGAACCAATGCTTTGTGTGTGCATGTTAACAATCTAGCAGAAAAAGAAAGAGGGAAAAAAAACAATTTGGAAGATATTATTTTCCAAACCACTGACTGAAATTTAAGACAACCTCCCAATGCCTCTCTGCCCCGCCAATTTGATTTCAGCATAAGTTAGTATGTCAGATTGGCTTGCATATCACACACCAAAATCAATAATACCTCATCAGGAATCAAGAGTATGCATTTGCTCTCTTCTGTTTCAGAACAAATTTGATATCTGACTTTTAACAATTAACAGGATCAAAACCTTGCCACCAAGAATGGAGTCCCAGACACCCATAGGCACCCCTCATAATTCCTCCACTCCTCCTTCCAAAATAAAAATTAATCCATACACTGAAAGTACAAGAAAAAGTTTAAAAACTGATTTCCCAAATTAGGAGGGCATCTTTTCTGATGAAAACAGCCTTCTTGATAAATCTGTGTCTTGACAAGACAACTCTTGCAGGAATTTACTAAATCACTGGTTCTCAAACTTTAGTCCTCCAGATGTTTTGGACATCAACTACCAGAAGCCTCAGTCAGCTCGGCCAACAGTCAGGAATTATGGGAGCTGAAGTCCAAAACATCTGGAGGATCTCAGTTTGGAAACGATTGTCCTAAGCGATGCCACTGTCTTATTCCAGACCTATCAGGATCACTTCCAGCAAGTTGGATGGCAAGTTTGAACCACAGCCAAGAATCAGAAGATCTGGCAGCAAAAAGCCGACCACCGCCAAACCCTGCTCAAGAGGAGGAAAACCGATTCCTCCTGTGTTTTGGATCAGGGCCTTAACAACAGGCCTAGCAACAGATTGAGCCAAACCAGCTGGAGCCAAACCAATTTTGGAACAAAATTGAATTCTTCTGTGCTCTTTGGGGTGCTCTTCTGTGCTCTTTGCTCCTAGACAAGTTCCATACCATTAAGGACATCTTGACTGACAATCCATGGTGCGGTTTCTTCAGTCTTTGGCTCTTTCCACACCTTATCTTCTTCTGGCGCTGGGGTGCGGGGATTGCGCGAGCAGCCTCTGGTGAGAGGTCCTTGCGTCCCTGCTGCTTCAGCTCCGCACAAGCTGCCTGCTCGTGCGAGAGCCCCGCCTCTTCCTTCCGCAGTGCAGCCTGGGAGTTTCCCAGGCTGCACTGGGGCAGGAAGCGTGACCGGCGTGGCTCCGGAGGCTCCGCATGCCTGGTAAATGTGCATGGGGCCCGGGAGCAATGCACAATCACGCACCATTTTCGCCTTCCAGCCAAAAATGAACAGGTACGCGATCGACACCTGCCGGCCCCTGGAGCATTGTGTGATTGTGAGTGCGTTGTGCAATTCGCTCCTCACACTCGCGCAACGCTCCAGGCGCCCTTTCGCATGGAAAATGCTGTGTGAAAAAGGCCTTTGACAGGACAGAGGGTTGGGCCAAATGGCAAAAGTTAGAATGGGACACCAGGGGCACTAGTTGGTCTGCAGTTCTTGCCCAAATTCTGCCGCACATTGTCAACCTCAGTCTTTTACGTGATACCCTGCCCACACCTACAGGAACAGCAATTCTCCTCATGCAGTAATCATTCACAGTAATCATTCACACTGCTTGTGACTAGTAAGCCATCTAATATGTAAAAGTCAAAGTTTGCTTGTCTGTGTCAGGTGAAAATCTCCTGTGATTGGCTGCCTAAAAAGATTCTATGGAATCCTGGTGTTTGCAGTGTAGGGAGGGACCTTTAGAATTCTCAGCCAGAGAGCTCTTGGACCTCAGTCGACTGTGTCTGTCTGGAATAGGCCAGTTGCTATGAAGACAAGGCCTAGCAGCAAGGAGGAGGGCAGTGTATTCCCTCAGGGACCCAACCTCTGCATGTTAATAACTCTGAATACAGATTGGATTGGGGAATATGGGGAAAAGGTACGGATACTAGATAAGACAGTTCGGGGAATTAGAGATACAGGAGGAGATGAGGCCTAGCAGCAAGGAAGAGGGCAGTATATTCCCTCAGGAACCCAATCTATGCATGTTAATAACTCTGAATACTGACTGGATTGGAGAATACGGGGAAAAGTGACAGGTACTGGACAAGACAGTTTGGAGAATTAGAGACACAGGATCTTAAATCTTTCTAACAAGTATTATCTATGAGAAAATAAAATCCTGGGCAACATCGGGTATATACATTAGTAGGTTATGGAACCGATGAAACAAAATGGCTGATGTTGCACTGATGGACTCACCTTGGCATTGGCCGAAATGCTTCACCTCTATGACCTGCCCTTGCCGGCAAGCAATCGTCCGCAGCTGGCACTGGTCTCCATAGGTAACTCCATCGGAGCCACAGACCTAGAATGTGTGTGTGTGTGTGTGTGTGTGTGTGTGTGTGGATGTGGGAGGGAGGGAGGGAGGGAGAAAGAGAGAGACACAATGGTGGTTAATCAGGCAGAAAGGCAACTGGGTCAAAGCTCTGTTAGCACACCTGTGTCTAAAATCTGCAGGGATTCAGGAGTGGGGAATAGGAGAATGTTAGCATGTTGAGGAAAAAAATAGCACCATGAGCAAAAGAAAGTATAAATCTGGTTGCATTTCTCCAAACCTCACTTGCATCTCATCCCACCTTTTGTTAATACCAAGCTGCAAGAATTCTTTTTTAAAAAAAATTCACATGAAAATTCATATTCATCTCCCGTATGCACGTTCTGTAACGCACACCTTTATTTTCCTAACGTATGCATTACTGAACACATTTTCTTCACTGATTAAAATGCCTTTGTGTGTGTTTTTCAACTGGACGCATTTTTAGCTGTATGATGGCATGTGTCCAAAATGTCCTACCAGTCTCACAAATTGCACAGATATCTGGAAGAAGGTGCACTTTGTCTTGCAATGAGTCTCACGAGGTGAAAAATAGATAATAACTGAGAATCTTGAAACCACCGTAATTCATATCCTTCCCCAAGAAGGAGCAATGAAAGCAGAATCAAGAACAAGAGATGTACTAAGGTCCTAAAAACATGGATTAAAAGCCTGCGTCAGCTGTAGATAGAAACTGGAGGTTTTGCCCACATCTCTCTTTTCCGATGCATCTACTCCCCATCTGTAAAATGGGAGCAATAAGGACTAGGGTTGTTGTGAAGAAGATGAGAAAAAAATGTAAAGAGTTTTGTCCCATACATTGTCATACATAAGCAAGTATTGTTTTTGTTGTTGCTGCTAGAACAGATCAAGAAAAGGGCCCAGAAGAAATAGGACCAGCCAAGCCTTGCAAAAACAAACAAACAAAAACCCTTGTAAATCTCTTTGCACAATTCCTACCACTCCTTTCCAGTTTGGCATGCTGGATTTCCTATATATTCTGTGCCGTGCCTAGGTAATTGCACGGGGGTTGGAGGCCAATTTTCTACCCACTACTTCCCCCCGGTGTGGTTTGCAACCCCTGCAGCAGGCCCAAATGTTTCCATTTCCCTCTGAAGTCTTTCTCAATTGTGAGAGGAAGCAATATTCTTACATTTTCAAAGGGATTGCAGAGGAAAATAGGAATCTGACAATACAGTGGGGTCCCAGGGCGACTGTGGGAATGGGTGGGCATATTTTCATGAGTTTTCATGCATTTGGGGAACTTTATGCATGGTTTAGGGACAAAAAGTACCTATACATCTTAGTGCCTATACATCTATACATTTTAGTCTCTCTCTTTCTCCCTCCCTCCCTCCCTCCCACATCCACACACACACACACACACACACACACACACACATCTATACAAAAAGTGCCTATACATCTATACATTTTAGAAAAAAAAGCAAGTTGGGGGCATTGAGAGTGGTGGGGGGCTTCAAGGGCCACAACAATGGGGTCACTGGGAGTGGTGCGCAACCTGTGGGCCACCCACTGCCCACCCTGCTCTATGCACTGAGTCTTCTTCACCATGGCCATTTCCGCACTAGACTGTTACAGTGCTATTATTCCACTTTCAACATGCTATGGAATCCTGGAGTTTGTAGTTTAGGGAGGGGCCTTCGAGAATGGCCTTTGAGGCCTCTCCCTAAACTGCAAACCCCAGGATTCCATAGGATGTTGAAAGTAGAATAATAGCGCTGTAACAGTCTAGTGCGGAAATGGCCCAAGTTTCATCGTTCTCCACAGTCCCTCCCTCGGCTTACCTTCCTCATGTTCTCCTCTGTGCAGACGGGGCACTCACAGTGCGCAAAACCATTGACTTCCACGCAGGATGCCCCAAACTCACACACCATTTCGGCACAGGACGAAGGTGCGGACGGGTCTGGGGAGAAGAAAACACACGGAATGGAGGCTTGGCACTGAACTGATCTCTGGATTCAGCTCTCTTGTTGGTGAATCCTCTTTTGTGCTTGATGTAAAGGTGTTAAAAAGGTTGCATGGTACTTCTGCGTAAGCATATTGTGCAGCAATCCTGGGCCATTTCTGCACTAGACTGTCAGAGTGCTATTATTCAGCTTTCAACATCCTATGGAATCCTGGGGTTTGCAGGATTGAGGCCCCTCCCTAAACCGCAAATCCCAGGATTCCATAGGTTGTTGAAAGTGAAACAATAGCACTCTAACAGTCTAGTGCAGAATTGGCCCTAGTGTCTCTTCCAAATCCTGTTCCCCACCCCTATGGGGGCCCACCCTCTCCTCACTCCTGACCCCTCTCACCTTCCTCACAGCCAGACATTCCCAGTTTGCTTCCAGTGGGACACTGGTTGCATTTCATGCCAGTGATGCCCGTTTTACAGGAACACAAGCCGGTCATCTGCTCACAGTCATCGCGCACCGAGCCAACGGGATCGCAGTGACAGGCTTCGCAGGGAGACAACAGGTTGGGAAGAACGAGACTGAGATTAGAACGCAGAAACATTTCCCAATTTTAATAGAATCACAGAGCCAGGGGTGTCCTCGAAGATCATCTGGTCCAACTCCTTGCTGCTGCAACATTTCTGATAGATGGCCATCCAACCTCTTTTTAAACATCTTTACTGCAAGAAAGTCCACTATCTTTTGAGACAGTCTGTTCTAAAGTCAAACAGTTCTTTTTGCCAGGACGTTCTTCCTAATATTTACTCAAAATCCTCTTTCTTGTCATTTGAATGTGTTCATTTGGGTCTTACCACCTGGAGCAAAACTGAACAGATTTATGTGATAGCCCTTACAAGGGTTTAAAAACAGCTGTTGTATGACATAACACAAACAAATTACTTTTTAAAAGTAACTTCCCAAGTTCTGGTCTGTGTAGGCCAGGATTCTCTACTCTGGTGTGCTCTTTATCTTCCCCACAGCAGAGATCTTCCTCATCAGTCAAATTCAATTCAGAATTCACAATGACCTTAAGCAATTAGAGAGCTGGGTCAAAACTAACAACATGAATTTCAACAGGGAGAAATGTAAGGTACTACACTTGGGCAGAAAAAAGTGAAATGCACAGGTATAAGATGGGCAACACCTGGTTTGACCACAGTACATGTGAAAGAGCTGTAGGAATCTTAGTAGACCACAAGCTGAACACAAGTCAGTACTGTGATGCAGCAGCTAAAAAAGCCAATGCGATTCTGGGTTGCATCAATAGCAGCATAGCATCTAGGTCAAGGGAAGTAATAACACCAATCTATTCTGCTTTAGTTGGACAGCACCTGGAATACTGTGTCCAGTTTTGGGCACTACAGCTCAGGAAAGATATTGACAAGCTGGAGTGTCACCAGAGGAGGGTGACCAAGGTGGTAGAAGGCCTGGAAACCTTGCCTTATGAGGAGTGGCATGGGGAGCTGGGTATATTTAGGCTGGAGAGGAGAATGTTAAGAGGTGACATGATAGCTATGTTTAAATATTTGAAGAGATGTCCTATAGAAGATGGAGTGAGCTTGTTTTCTGCTGCTTCAGAGACCAGGACATGGAGCAATGACTTCAAACTTCAAGAAAGGAGATTCCATCTAAAGTAAAACAGTAAGAGCAGTTTGACAGTGGAATACGCTGCCTGGAAGTGTGGTGGAGTCTCCTTCCTTGGAGTTTTTTAAACAGAGGCTGGATGCCCATCTGTTGAGAACACTTGGATTGTATATTCCCGCATGGCAGGGGGTTTGACCTGATGGTTGTTGTGGTCTCTTCCACCTGTATCGTTCTATGAACTACTCTGTCATCATTGTAATAGGAGATGCCAGGGACCGAACTTAGAACCAGCACCTAGAAAATGGGTCCTGGTGGCTGGGGAGGTTTGTTGAATTGCTGCCTAAAATGACAGAAAGTGACCACAATGTCTAAATGAAATACAATCATGTATAAGAAAACATTTGCTTAGACACAGAAAATGGTATAAACCCCTGGTGAATTAAATTTAAGTTAAACAAGTGCAGAACATTCTGAGTCATGGTCCAAAACTTTGTTCTGCTTGATAAGCTAACTGCTAGAACAGTGGAGTAAAATTGAAATAACAAGTGTGACATACATATGCTGGGATCCTGTTAGTGACACATCCATGCATAAGTCTCGCTGTGCATTGGTGTTATTTACTGTCAAGCTGACTTCAACTTTTGGTGACCACTATGAACGGGAGACCTCTAAAATCCATGGTCAACTGCACTGCTCGGGTCTTATAAACCCAGGGCCGTGACTTTCTTGACTGAATCAATCCCCCTGCAACGTTTCTCCTACTGCCTTTCTCTTTACCAAGCATTATTGTCTTTTCCAATAAGTTATAGTGTCCCCTGACTTGCTCAACGTACAGCATCCTCAGTTTAGTAATCTTTCCTTCCAGAGAGAGTTCAGGCTTGATTTGCAATTGGACACATTCATTTGTCATTTTAGCACTTCACAGTACCTGTAGAAATCTTCTCCCAACACCACATTTCAAATGAGTTTTCTTCTCATCAGCTTTCTTCACTGTCCAGCTTTCACACCCATACACAGAAACCAGAAATATGATGGCCTGAATCACTTGCCCTGCTGCAAATGCGGGGTGAATTATTCACCATAGGACAACTAACATATTCTGCTGACAGCAGCAGAGGTGGACTTGTACGTACAGAACGCTGTCCATTGAAGGTGTACACTCCATGTTTCGACTGCATGCTGCAGCCGTACACTGAGCACTGCGCATGGCACATTATGCATTGTGAAATGGCACATTATTGGCATGTGTTCTGTGATGTTGCTATTGTACATGGCCGTTGTGTAGTGCTGCTGTAGCATATTTCCACATGCGGATGTCTAAATTACTGTGCGGGGATGTTGGCTTGCAACCATAGTTTGGAAACACTCTGTGTGTGTGCCTTCATGTCTCCGGTTGACTTAGGCCGACCCCATGAATTTCATAGGGTTTTCTTAGGCAAGCAAAACTCAGAAGTGGTTTCGCCATTTCCTTCAGTTCTTGCTCCTTATTGGTGAGTTTGTTTGACTATGAACTCTATATTAAGTTGGCTTAATATCTTGTTTGGCCTGGGCCTCCAAGCCGCAGGCCACCCAGCACTGTTTCACAAAATAAACTGCTGAGTTCAATCTACTCCATTCACGAAGGGGCACGGGGCTAAGAAGAAAAATCCCCTTCATCTTCAAAAAAGTAACATCCACCAACCAGGCTCAAATTTTTCTGTATACAAAAGTAAGCTGGAGCGACAACTGGAATTCTTGGAGGAGCGTACAGTACAAACAGACAGAGGAATTACATATTCTAATGGTGCCAAGATAGGTAGATCCCCCAAGAACTCCAAAGCCCTGCAATCCATTCCATCTCAGCCTCCAAATAAAAGACATCAGAACACAGATGCAGACGTTGCCATCTCTAGCCCTGGACGTACGCTCGGCACCCTTCCTGCTCTCTCTCACATGCAGCCATGCACACAGTTTTTCCAAATTCTCTTCTGAGCATTTAAGAAAGTGTGTGTGTGTGTGTGTGTGTGTGTGTGTGTAAAGATATAAAACCACAAATGGTTTGAAAACTTTGAATGGGGCAGAATTCTGTGGCTCGTTTTACAGGCAGCGGGTTTCTTTTTAAAACGGACAGATGGTTTTGGAATGGCAGAGAATTCATCAATCCCCTTCAGTCATCAGTTCCAATGGTTAATGAGTGTTGCTATTAGAAGCAAACATTCCAATTCCCAGCATGATCTTCAGCGTCTCGTTATTAGCTCTGAGCCGTGCGTGCGTATGTGTGTTTGTGCGGGCCTGTTTTATAACTTTAATGAGGTAAGCATACTCTGAATGGAGCCCAAGCGCTTCAGCTCCCAATCCGCTGCTTAACTTCTAGGGGAAGAGATAAAACCTTCTCCAATTGAGGATTGACTATTCCGGAGCATTGCTCACAAGAGAGGAGGGACGGTGAAAAGGAAGGGATGGCTAGAGAAGAGAGAGGAGGGGAAAGAGAGAGATGTCTCTATCATAACTTCACAGACAGAGAGAAAAATTACACCCCCTTGTTGTTTGCTGTCCCTTCCAAATAACTCTCTTTCCCCTGATAATTCCCCTCTCTCCCCGTTTCCCACCTTATCGATTTCTCTGCTTTTGTCTCCAATGGAGCTTGAAATTAACACAGTCTCCCTTGCCTGCTCCTCCTCCCGCTTTTTCACTCTCACCCCACCCCGTCGCAGTTCACTCCCTCGATTGCTAAGGGAATGGCGTCCGTGTGGTTTTGCATAAACCGAGGCTGATCTGGTTGGCTCCACTTCTGCTAAACTTCTAACATTTTCCAATAAAAACAGATTGCCAAGGGAAATCGTATTAAAAAAAGGTAGAAAATGGAAGGTGCTAGGATGGTAATACACAATTGTGTGCCTAGGTGGTGGTGGGCAGAAGGCTTTTTTTTTAATTGGTGATTACTGTCCACTGGATTGCTGGCCAGGTATTGCTGTGTCTGATACACATCTCCCTATAAGGAGTTTGTCTAGCCAGGCATTGGGAACAAGATCTTTTAAACTGTGGCTCCTCTTGCTCTCTCCCGGGGAAGGCTTTCCTGGCACCTACTCTGATCTCCTTGGGCTGATGACTTCTTATTTTCCAAAGCCTTTTCTTAGCTACTGTGTAACTTGGATTTCACCATGCTGTTGTATTTATAACAACAATATTTAAGCACTTGCAACAAGAAAATGCATCCAGGGGACTTGGGTAAGGAGAGGTGGAGTGCCTTATCCAAAACAGAAACGATTTAGGCTGCTGGAAGAGGGAAGGAGCTCTCCGTCCCTCTTCGGCAAGACTCCATCAGGTGAGTTGCTGGGGGCGGGGAATGCCTGTAAATTTGGCAGGCTTATTTAGAAAGCTAGATTGTATACATGTAGTATCAGAGTGCTGGGCTCAGACCAAGCACACCTAGGTTCAAATTCCCACTCAGCCACAAAGCACAGAGGATGACATTCTTTGGAACAGCCAGTAGATTTCTCAGCCTTTTAGGACTGTTGTTAGACTAAATGCAGGAATGGAAAGCTCTGGATACTACCTTGAGCTTTTAAGACGCTCTGTGTGTGTGTGTGTGTCGTTATGAAAAGTGGGGAGTGAGAGGCTAAAAAAATATTGCTGACATTTTATTGTACCTTAGACTTGGCTAAATCCAGTTGTTAACCCTGCCCAAAGTAGACTGATTGAATAAATGGGACTTGTTAACATTTCTGCAAACTCCACTGAGTGGTTCACTCTAACTGAGATGATCAACTGGATTTAGCCAATTGTTTATATGTGTTATATCACTGTGAGTCACCTTGGAAGTAGAAATGCTGAAGAGTGTGTGTGCGTGTGTGTGGCTGCACGCAACCATTCTTACATGAATAAAATTTCCTGTCTGGGTGCCTGCTGGTTGCTGCAATTCTTGACATAATGTTGGTCTAGCTGCTCCTTCTGTTGTTGCTGTTGTTATATTTTAATTCCTTAGACAGCTCTTTTGTTTTTAGAAAAAGGCTCAAGGCTTCCCACCGCAAATAAACCATAAGATAATGCAAGTTAACAAAAATGATTGAAAAAAATATATCTATACTAAAGCCACTCCTCTTCATGAGAATAACAATCTGGAACAGCTAGATTTAAAAGTCTAGAATAGACTATTAAGTGTAAGATACCAAGACTTTGGTGAGTGCAAAGATGCAGGATAACTTAGCACAAATTAATTCTATCTTAAAATCCAAGAGACCTTGAGTCTGTACTCTCTCTGTCTTTGTCAGTCTGAAAGACAGACTAGTAAACCACTAAAGAGTGAAGAACAAATGAAAGTAGATCACAGAAAGCTATATCCAGATAAAGGGCACAGCAGCTCAACCTCATCATTACGCTGAATTAACCTTGGTCAGATTTGTATACTTCCTGTGCTTAAAAACCCAAACTGAACTCAAATTCTCACCAAGAAAAGATATGCATTCTGTGATGGGAAGCGAGCAAATCAAGAACATTTGTATATATTTGATTATCTTATTTTCTTTATTGCTACTGAATCTTTGCATGACAGTGGCTTGTCAGAAAGATTGAGACAGAAGTCTCCCCTACCCACAGAATCTATTTTTTTAAAAAATCCCAAAACATTTGCTTTGGCTGGTTCACTGTTCTAGCCCATCTTCTCCTGAGATGTTGCGCCGCAGAGATGTGGAACGACAACTGCAAGAATACCACAGCCATGTGGGACTGGGACATCCAGAGGCATCATTCTCCTGATTCTAAGATTTATGTTCCCCAGAACTTTTTTGGACTGTGGCTCTAGTGGCTGCCTGGGAATTGTGGTCCAAAAAAATAACTTTTCCAAGTTCTGTTGATACAACAATCTCAAAGGCTAAGAGCATTTACTAATGATAGGTGAAACACTTGGAAAACATAGCTTTTCTAAGAGACTTTGGACATACGCTGTTGTTTAGCAGGAGTACAGACTATTCATTCCCACAGCTGGAAATGACAGACAGAATTAAGTCCAGATCTTTCATAAACATCTGGGGGAAAGTAAGAATACATTTCTCACAGGGGCTACTGCTAACATCTGGTGAAGAGCCCAATGAAACCCACACACAGTTATTGCTAACATCTGGGAAAAAGAATACTAAGTTTTTCTCCCAGAGCTCTTGCTGACAGCAAAAAGGAAGTGCAGACATGGCTAACATCTGTAAGGCATCAGGGCAGATTTTGCTAGCATCTGGAAGGAAAGAAAGAGACTTTCTCACCAAAGCTTGTTATTTGAAGGGGATAAGACCTGCTTTGTTTAACATCTGGGGTTTAAGCATCCATGCACTAACATAGATTGGATCAGTTTCCCTTATACGCACCCCGAGCATGTTGACCGACCTTTGGCAAGCTGATTTCACCTTTTGCAAGTTTAGGTTCTTCTGTTTTAAATTAAGGCACTCTAGCAGAAGCTGGGCACAAAAATAAATCTTTTAAACACTTTGCTACTTGCTCTAACCCTTCGTATGCCGTCTTGAAACCGCTTCCAAGGGATAAGATTTGCCCCCTGGCCTGAATGTTGTTGATTCCTGGATCTGGTCCTGGGCTAGGAGGGATTTAGAGCCAGCACGGTGTAGTGGGGTTTGACCACAGCACTATGACTCTGGAGACCAGGCTTCAATTTCCTACTCGGTCATGCAGGCCTGCTGGGTGAATCTGGGTGCATCACATCCTCTCAACCCCAGGAAAGCCTGGAAAAGGTTCACCTTAGAGTCTAAGTTGGAAATGACTGGGAGGCACACAACACCATCATCAACAACAACAGGAGGGATTTACTTCCATGGAAAGAGTGTTCTTTTCCCCACAGGTCAAAATTGCCAAAACATAAGCAGACCTCAGAAACGAACGCGGGGAAAAAATATAGGGTCTTTTATGCTAGGGAGAAAGATCTAACATAGGATCCTTCTTACAACAGAGACTATATATGACTTTATTGAAACATGAATGCAAACCAGCTTGTTGTTGTATTTGCCATGAAGTTGGCTTCAATTTATGGAGACCTTATAAATGGGGGGCTCCCAAGAACCTCAGTTATCAGCAGCCCTGCTCCAGCCTTGCAAACTTAGGGCTATGGCTTTCTTTCAATCCATTTGTAATACAGTCTTCCTCTTTCCCTACTGCTTTCAGCTTCCCTCCCATATTATTGTCTTTTCCAGTGAGTCATGTTTTCACATGATATGTCCAAATATGGTAGCCTTAGTTGAGTTCTTTTGGCTTCTAGTGACACTTCAGGCTTGATTTGCTCTCATGCCCATTGATTTGTCTTTTTGGTTACTGACGGTATCTACAGAACTCTCCTCTGGCACGACATTTCAAACCATCTTGGACTGTACAAAAAACTGCACACACCAGATTAAGCAGACTCCATTCGGTAACCCCTGGGCTGTCATGAATGGGTGAGTCTGGAACAGGCAGTTAAGTCTTTTCCTACATAACAATGAATTGAGCATATTTTTGGTTGAAAAGCCATAAATCATTACTCTAAATAAGTTTTGGATAGAAAACACAACTTTAAAAAGTCTGTATGCCAATAACAAAAGAACTCATAGAATCATAGAATCCTAGAGTTAGAATCATAGAGTATAGAGTTGGAAGAGACTCCAGGGGCCATCCAGTCCAACTCCATTCTGCCATGCAGGAGCCCCCATCAAAGCACTCCCAACAGTTGGCCATCCAGCCTCTGCTTAAAAACCTCCAAAAAGGGAGACTCTACCACACTCCACTGAGGCAGCAGATTCCACTACCGGAGAGCTCTGACCATCAAGAAGTTCTTCCTGAGGTTCAGGTGGAATCTCCTCTCCTCCAGCTTGAATCCATTGCTCCTTGTCCTAGTCTCTGGAGCAGCGAAAAACAAGCCCACTCCCTTCTCAACATGACATCCCTTCAAATATTTAAACATGGCTATCCTGTCCCCTCCTAACCTTCTCTTCTGCAGACTAAATATACCCAGCTCCCTAAGTCGCTCCTCATAGGGCCTCATGGCTTCCAGACCCTCCACCATTTTGATCACCCTCATCTGGACATGCTTCAGCTTGTTGATATTCTTCTTGAATTGAGGTGCCCAGAACTAGACACAGTATCCCAGATGAGGTCAAACCAAAGCAGAATAGAGTGGTATTATTAGTTCCCTTGAACTGCACACTATACTCCTATTGATGCAGTCTAGAATTGCATTGGCTTTTTTAGCTGCCGCATCACGCTGCTGACTCATGTTCAGCCTGTGGTCCACCAAGACTCCTAGATCCCTTTCACACATACTGTTATGCAGCCACGTGTCCCCCATCCTATCTTTGTGCATTCTACTTTTTCTTCCTAAGTGCAGGACCTTGCATTTCTCTCTGTTGAAATTCATTTTGCCAGCTTTGGCCCAGCTCTCCAATCTGTCACGGTCCTTCTGAATTTTGATTTGGGGTTGGAAGAGACCACAATGGCCATCGAGCCCAACCCCATCCTGCCATGCAGGAACACACACTCAGCGCACCCCCAGCAAATGGCCACCCAGCCTCTTATTCAAAAACTTCCAAAGAATGTGACTCCACCACACTCCCAGGCAGCATAATCCACTGTCAGAACTCAGAATAAACACGTCTACCAAACAGACCCTTTTTTTTTTCTTGTTGGGACATCTTCTCCCTCACACCCCAACTACATATGTCCCTTCTCTCTCCCCATCCCACCTTTTCGGTACTGCGTGTCCCCCTGCCCAATATGGCTATTTACTGGCCAATGCAAAGTGGTGACGGGGCAGCAGAGAAATATCTAGCCATGATCCTATAACCAGATATAGAGCACTGAAGCAGGATAGCAGAGCATCCAGCAACAGCAACATTCAGCCTGGCAACTCTAGGTTCATGTAGCTAACCATCCCTGTCTAGTTGCAAGCACAGTTACTCACGGGTACAGCCACTCTTGCCATCGGTGACAATGCCACGGAAGTTCCAAAAGCCAGGCTCGCAACGGTCACACTTCAGACCCCCGACACCAGGTTTGCAAGAGCACTGCCCCGTCGCAGGGTGACAACCTCCTCCATAGGAACCGTAGGGGTTGCAATGGCAGGTACCTATAAAAAAAAGAAGATGGGTGAGTGGTTAGGTTTCCCCAAAGCTGATCGTCGGGGCGAAAAAATTGGTCAGACTGTCCACTAAGCAAAATATAAAACAATATGCAGATTCCACAAAGGAAGAGGCCAAAAAACAATTGGCATCTATCAGCGTTTTTTTGTATCTGGCCTTCAGTGACTCTGTACAAAATGTTACAAAAATGGTGAGTGATCTTGGTGGTCCTCGAAAATAAAAAAGACTTAAAAGCATTTAAGGATGGATAGAGTGTGTATGGAAACTTGCACTGCCAGAGAAATTGATTTATAAACTTAAAAAAAAAAAAGGTGGACACATAAAAACAGACTTTAAAGACAAGTCATTTGTTTACACTACACAGTTATGCCAGTATGATATTGCTTTAACTGTCATGTCCTCCTCCTCCTAAAGAATTCTGGGATTTGTAGTTAGCTCTTGTTCACTCTCCTGAACTACCACATCTTTCTAACAGAGAATTTCAAATTCTTCTTTAAACCACAAATCCCTGGATTCCCTAGGATAGAGCCACAGAAGTTAATGTGGTATCAAACTTATATAACTGAACAGTGTAGACAAGAGAACCACCACGGTGCAGTGGTTTATGCATTGATTGGTTTGCCTTAGGGTTACCATTAGTCAGAAACAACACAACTGTGTAGACCCACTCTTGGTGGCGTTTTATTCTCTTTGTATGTTCATCACACACCAAACTCACAGAATAGATTTTGGAAGAATCTGTTCGGATTCTTGCTTTGAAAAGCAACAAATATATTCACTACCACTAAACTATCTCAGATCTCAAGCATTCAGTTCTGCTATGAATTATTGTTGTCATTTTTATCCGCTTGGATGTTTGCCTTCTTTGTAGTAGCTGTTTATTTTTTTTTCTTTAATAATTTTATTGTAATTACATCGTATAAAACAACATTTCTCATCGTACATTTTACCGAACTATTACAGCTTTCTTCCACTCCTCTCTGGATTTCAATACTGTTATTTCATTGACATTTCAACATTATGCATCACATTACATTTGTTAACATACAAGTTAGATCCTGCTCTTCTATCCCACTTTTCATGTTCCATGATATTCCACTGATTTTAACTTCTAACTGTTCATGCTACCATGAATTAAGAATTGTTACCTGTCAACGCCCAACCTGTTTTCAGAATGATTTGCCATTCTTTGTTAATGTCATCATCTGATTTTCCTTTTAATCTCTGAGAGACTATATCTGCATTTCGACTTTCAGTGAAAGTTGCCCACCATTGCTCTATTGTAGGTATCTGCTCAGTTTTCCATAACCTTGCATATTCAATACGGGCTGTCGTAATCACATACATCATTATTCTCCAATATTTCTTTGCTACAGTTCCATCTAACACATATGTCATATTTAATAAGTACATTTCAGGTTTCTTATCCATTTGAACCCTCAATATTTTACATATCATATTGTGTATATCATTCCAATATTTTTTAGCCTTAGGACATGACCACCACATATGAAAAAGTGTTCCAGCATTCTCCTGACACTTCCAACAATGACCTGTTCCCGTATTGTAGATCTTCTTTAATTTTTCTGGTGTCACGTACCATTTGTGAAAAAGCTTATAATAGTTCTCTTTTAGGTTCTGGGCTGCAGTAAATTTTTGTGTCCTTTGCCAGCTCTGTTCCCAGTACTCTAATTGAATTGGATGTCCGACATTTTGAGCCCACAATATCATTGGTGCTTTGACTGTCTCCTCTTCTCTTTCTTGATTTAAAATCTCCTGATATAAGTGTGATAATAAATGAGGCGGGTTTTCTCGCAATAACTTCAACATTCTTCCTTGCTCTTTTTGTTCTATTCCATAAGTTTTCCCGTCCATCTGGAATCTCTCAGTTAGCTGTCTGTAAGGGAATCAATTTAACTTTGTTCCTTCTGATTCCAATTTTTCTCTTGATTTCATCTTAAAAAAATTCAGATTTGTCTTTTCTAATATGTCATCATAACACAGCCATTTATCTGAATCTTTGTAGTAACTGTTTACATGTTGACATTTTATAATTGTAAAATGAAAGTCTTAGTAAATTTTAGAAAACCAACAACAGTCAATTAGTCTTTCAAACTGCTTAGAAGAGGCCCCTTGAATTTATGTTCTTCAGCTCTTGTGCAAAGGAATGGCCTTGTAGGGAGGAGATGGACTGGCAGGAATTATAAGCAGAACTTTTGCTCTTTCCATGTATGTGCATAAAGAAGGAATTTCAGCAGGGACAGCTTGTCATACAGCTGAAATTGCCCCTCCTACGCAACTGTTAAAAGTCTAAGAATCTGAACTGTCTTGCATCAGGCCACCTAACACACAAAAATTGATAGTTAATATGTCAACCAACATCTGTGAGACACATAAAATATCTCTCTGTGCGTGAGTACCTTCAAGTTTCCTGTCGATTTATGGTGATTCCATGAATTTCAAAGCATTTTCTTAGGTAAGGAATATTCAGAGATGGTTTTGTCAGTTCCTTCCTCTGAAACAGAGCCTAGAGTACTTGGTATTCACTGGTGGTCTCCTGTCCAAGTACTAACCAGAGCTGACCCTGCTTAGCTTCCAAGATCAGATGGGATCTAGTACCTTAGGCCCCTTAAATATCTGACCAATAAAATAAAATAAAATTCAGGGCAGGAAGGAAGGAAGGAACACCAACTGGTTCTGCATTTCATTGCAAATCGAAACAAGACCCAGCAAAACTACAATGTGGCTGATGCACAGCACTCCGATTCGTAGGAAGGACAGTTTCTCCTTTTTTTCCAAAAAAGAGGATATGTACAGGTTTCTTTGATTTATGTAAATTATGTAGATATGGATAATTTCTCTTATTTTAGATAATTCTGACATTCTTATCTAGTTGGAGCATTTTTAGCCCATTCCGCAGCCAAAAAATGCTCCCAGGGCTCCTTAGAAAGATCAATAATAAGACAGTCCTCATCCTCAGGCTAACATCCTTACCGTTCTGCACAATTTATTCTGATTATTTTCCTAGTCATAAGGGCTCAGGAGGGAGAGGGAACAGAGTTGTATCAACTGCTAATATGTTTTGTTCAGCCCCTATTCTGGTTTGGGAATATAATATAATGCTTTCAATGAGTCAAAACACTGATCCACACGGTCCAGTAACGTCTATTTTGAGTTGCAGGCTCAGCATTTTAGCCAGGCGTCCGTTGCATCCCTTCTCACCTCACATTTTTTTCTCCCTTCCTCTCTTCCTTTCTCTTGGCTTATGAGTCCCAGGACTTTCAATATTTTATACTACCGTCAGTGGTACCTGGTGGCTTCCGTATCAGTGGGCAGTGAATTTGCTCTCATGTTGATTCCAAATATCAAAGGAACTCTCCAAGGTGCTGAATTCCATTCAGTACCTTCAACAACTCCTTTAAAGTTCAGACCACGACTGGATTCACCGTTCTACTTACTTGGAAGTGAACAGCCATTACTGACTCTTAGAATTAACCAGCCAGCACAGTCAGTAGCCACATGGCTTCTTGTTGCTGTTACATGCCTTCAAGCCATTTCTGACTTATACAACCCTGTCACAGGGGTTTCCTTGACAAGGTTTGTTCACAGTGTGCTTGCCATCGCTTTCCTCTGAGGATCTGACTTGCTCGAGGTCACCCAATGGTCTTCTCGGTCTCAGCAGGGATCTGAATCATGGTCTCCCTGATTTGTAGCACTCAAGCTTCTATCAATCTCCGTAAGACTAGGTATTCTGTGGTTTTTACTCCAAAATATGTTTTTGTTCAGTGGCCACATTGGCTTGGGAATTCAGGAAGGGTTTCATTTCCCACCTTCAATGGCTGGCACAATTTAGAGCTCGTCTGTAAAAGATGGGCAAGATTGATCACCCTGAAGCTCTGTTTTTGACAGTTGAATCCCCTGTCAAAAAAGCTTGGGAATGGCTCCTGCAGCATCTCAGCACAAGCAGATACCCCAGACCGCAGAAGACAGGAGATGCTGAACATAGAAAGTTCTTTCCTCCTGAGTTTTCCACAGGTTTTGTCTCCCATATACTTTCTTAGTAGACATAAGGGCAAGTAACTTTTTTTTCCCCTAGGAAGAAAACTAATATTCTCAAAATGCTGAATTCTGCATCCACCAGCACATGCTGCATTTGTTCTGTGGAATCATGGCATATGCATAATTTAAGAAATACTAGCAAACAGTTCCGTTACAAAGGAGTATGAAGTTTCTAGGGGATGCTATTTGTTTGCAGGCCAAACCATCTAAAAACCATCTTGTGCGGTTTGCCATCTCCCCAGATAGCTCTCTTTCCACTCATGCTCGCTTACACGCTGTCCTGCTACACAGAGCTGCTCTCTCACACAATGTCAGAAAGCAATTGTTCCCGGCTTTTCATCTGCTTATTGGCATGCAAAACTTCTCAGGGACAACCATCTGCTCCCTGCTGTCTGAATGCAAATTCCCAGCTACCTTGATTTCAGTAAGGCCTTTGACAGAATTCCCCATGACATTCTTGCAAAGAAGCTAGAAATATGCAGGCTGGAAAGGGCTACTGTTAGGTGGATTTGTAATTGGTTGACCGACCAAACCCAAATGGTGCTCACCAATGGCTGCTTTTCATCCTGGAGAGAAGTGACTAGTGGGGTGCCACAAGGTTCTGTCCTGGCCCAGTGCTATTCAACATTTTCATCAATGACTTGAATGAAGAAGTAGAGGACATGCTGATCAAATTTGCAGATGGTACCAAATTGGGTGGGGTTGCTAATGCGCCAGAAGACAGGATCAAAATTAAAAATGACCTTGACAGATTGGAGAGCTGGGCCAAAGCTAACAAAATGAATTTCAACAGAGAGAAATGTAAGGTCCTACACTTCGGCAGAAAAAATGGAATGCACAAAGATAGGATGGGGGACAAGTGGCTGAATGACAGTTCATGCAAAAGGGATCTAGGAGTCTTGGTGGACCACAAGTTGAACATGTCAGCAGTGTGATACAGCAGCCAAGAAAGCCAACATGATTCTTGGTTACATCAATAGGAGTATGGTGTCTCTATCAAGGGAGGTAATAGTATCACTCTATTCTGCATTGGTTAGACCCCATTTGGAATATTGTGTCCAGTTCTGGGCACTTCAATTCAAGAAGAATATTGATAAGCTGGAGCGTGTCCAGATGAGAGTGACCAAAATGGTGAAGGGTCTGGAAGCCAGGCCCTAATGAGGAGAGGCTTAGGGAGCTGGGTCTGTTCAGTCTGCAGAAGAGAAGGTTAAGAGGGGACATGAGAGCCATGTTTAAATATATGAAGGGATGCCATGCAGAGGAGGGAGTGGGCTTGTTTTCTGCCGCTCCAGAGACCAGAACAAGGAGCAACGAATTCAAGTTGCAGGAAAGGAGATTCCACCTGAACCTCAGGAAGAACTTCCTGACAGTCAGAGCTGTCCGGCAGTGGAATCTGCTGCCTCTAGGGAGTGTGGTGGAGTCTCCTTCTTTGGAGGTTTTTAAGCAGAGGCTGGATGGTCATCTGTTGGGAGTGCTTTGATGTGGGTTCCTGCATAGCAGGGGACTGGCCTGGATGGCCCCTGGGGTCTCTTCCCACTCTATGATTCTATGATTCTATTACTCAAATGTGACCATACTAGTGGTCCACCACTGTATCTGTTCCTTGGAAGGAGTGGAAACAAGTACATTTAGTTCCTGAACAGACATGGGCCAGCAACCTATCCCAGAGGGATGTTCTTTTTGGGAAGGGGCCCTAAAGAGAGACAAAGCCAAACCGAGGTGGACAGGTGATGCTCAGTGTTCTCCTTCCCTCCCTGGAAAATGAGGTGTGGGGATTACTCCAGAAACTGACTGTGTGGGAATAAATCTTGAGGTCTGCTTCAACACAGAATGGCTTGCCGGCTAACGATTACATCTTGATTTATGCCCCTGGCTGCAGACACAAGGGCACAGGTGGGATGCAAGTTAAAGAGAGGTTTGATTCAAAGCAGGGTGGACGAACTTTGGTGTGCGGGTGTGGAAAGGGAGTGTAAACAAGGCCAGGCTGAAAAATGGGACAGGTACACCCACACTGTCATGAGCAATAGGTGTGAGTGACTGGAGGGAAACTAAGCTGTGCCCACTCTCTTCCCTGCTTATCTGTCCTTTCTCTTCTCTAGCTTCTGAGATCTCATGGAGCAATGGCCCAGATATTTTAATGCTGCAGGCCTAACGAGACCATGCTTCCAATTCCCCAAAAAAGCAGGAGGTCTCCAGAGGGATGAACAGAATTTCTCACTGCCTGGTGCAACTGTGATACAACATAGAAAATATGTACAGACCTCAAGGTGTGTGGCTCCAACACTGGGTACCAATAACAACCAATAAAAAGGTTTAATGACTGTGTTCTTTATTGGTTGACCCAATATGGATTCTGATATGCGTATGTGACCATCAACATGGCTGCTCCTGTCTTTCGTGTAAGGATAAAAATACGTCGTGCAACGGTTTTTAAAACTGTGGCCTGGGGAGCTTGAAGATTCTTGGAAGTTTCTCAGAATGGGTCCCTCAATTAGAAGAAAAGAAACAGTGGATGAGGTTCTTGTCTACTGCTAATCTTCCACTAAATGGTAGGACTCAGGTTTCCAGTCCTTATAATGTTCGAGAGCAGTGTTTCTTCCTCTTCTCTGACGTGGAGGACCAGCAATTATTATTGGCAATGTACCAGAGATGGGCACTATTTTGTTCCCAATGGGTACAATCTTTCCTTCCTTCCTTCCTTCCTTCCTTCCGTCCTTCCTTCCTTCCTTCCTTCCTTCCTTCCTTCCTTCCTTCCTTCCTTCCTTCCTTCCCTTCTTCCTTCCTTCCTTCCTTCCTTCCCTCCTTCCCTCCTTCCTTCCTTCCTTTCCTAGAAACTTGCCAGGCACTGGCAGCCAATAGCTGAGGGACTAGTACTGGTTCTGGAACCACCACTGTTCTAGACCACACTTACTTCATGCAGGGCAACTGTCAGGCCAGGCCAGCATCTGAAGTGAACTGAACACGCATCTCAGAATAGAATCCGCAGAACTTCATAACACTTCCAACATACTCTTGGGACCAGGTGTAGGTGTAACAATGCGTAAAACATTCCTTGGAATCAAAGAGTTCTGGTGTTTCACCTATACTTCTCTCTATAAACTTTACAACAATTCTGTAAGAGAGACCATTCTCCTTATCCCCATGTTCCAAATTGGGACTGGGGACAATGGAAGAGTTCTGGGACTGAAAGAGGACACATTGCCTAGGCCAGGGGTGGGAAACATCATGGACTGATGCCAAATCTAGCCCTTCTGGGATCTCAGTTCAGGATTCCTGGGATTCTCTAGATGCTAACACTCCTTTTACTACATCATCTCTTGATGATTTCCTGGCTTTTGTCCAAGTTTTCTCCAGTTGACAGACTGAAATATCTCTCCTAAGGTGTAAGTTATTGGCTGTAAGAACCTTCAGCTAAAATATGTCGGTATTCTTTGCTCCGCTCTTTTGCCTCCCCGCTCTCCCACCCAAAGCCAATATAAAACAATTCCCCACTTGGGCCGAAAGAGGCGCCCTCCACTCTTGACCTATGCCCATCTAGTGACTTAGGGCCTTTCTGCCCTACACAGTTATAGTGCTATTATTCCAGTTTCAGCATCCTATGGAATCCTGAGGTTTGCAGTTTAGGGAAGGACACTGAGAATTCTCAGCCAGAGAGCTCCTGGGCCTCAGTAAACTACAAGCCCCAGAATTCCACAAGATTTTGAAAGTGGAATAACAGCACTATAACAGTGTAGCGTGGAAAGGCCCTAAGAATTGCAGGAGTGATTTTTTTAACCAGGGTTCCTTCCCTCAGAGAGCCAGTGTAATGTAGCCATTTGAGCGTTGGATTATGACCTTATAGGCCAGGGTTCAGTTTTCCCCACTTGGCTGTGGAAACCCAATGTGTCACACACTCTCAGCCCCAAAAACCCCCACAATAGTTTCACTTTAGGGTCATCGTAAGTCAAAAACAACTTGAAGGCATACAACCGTAACAACACATCTTTCTCTCAGCCACTACGTTACACCAACGCAATGCTACGAAAGAAGTGAGCTGTCCCATCTTCATCCCCATTGGTGACCTCTCTGTGGCCCCGGAGCTCCTGAGTGATTACAACCGCTTACGGGACTCCACAACTTATTAAATTATATGGGGCATGAAATGACTCTACGTCCCTAATCAAGGCCGCCTTGTCCAGACTGGCTTCCGTACGGTGGGGGCAAACCACCGTTTTGCCCTAATGGATGCCCGCTAACCAGCTGGCTGTCAGCCTCAGCTGCTAAAAAGGCCGCTAATGCTCTCCTCATCTCGTTAGGTTAAAGAGCCAGCTCCATCTAATTATTTCATAAAATATTAATAAAGCATTTGCCGGCACGGCCAGCTGTGGTGGAGAGGAAAGTGTCCTGTGAGTGGGACTTGCTCCGACTAAAACGGCAGACACATTTTGCAGGAGACCATGGTGTCAGCTCTAAATATCTGTTTTCTTTTCTAATTTTTTTAATAATTTTTATTAAATTTGAAAAAAAAATCCAAAAATTAAAAAGAAATCTGTACATCTTTTAGTAATACAACATATAGTGGTAGTATCTTCTTACAACAATTTCACATATCTGTTTTCTGGATTCCGAGAAGTTCCCCACTAGCTTACACTTCAAAAAAACCCACAGTTCCAAGCGAATTGAACTCACTGGGGCATCCGGCAGAACCAACTCCTAGAGCCAACGTTACGTTGTCCGGGCAGCAACCGTAAACAGTCTGGCTACAGTGAAGGACTTCAAGAGGAGGAGGGAGGTTTGTGACTCCTATGCAGCAGGAATAAAACACAAAGGAAAAGGAGGTTAATGTCATGGTTCGACCAGCAGATAGAAGCCCAAAGAGAGGAAGGAGTGTCAAAAAGAAATTAATGTTATAACTGGAAAAGCCGCAGACTGGTAACTCCTATCATCCCCATGGAGCACAGTCATGTCCACCTTGGCTGGGCGGATGGCAGTTGCAATCCAAGGCATCTATAGGACACAAAGTTGGGGAAGGATGACTTAGGCCATTTCCGTCCTACACTGTTATAGTACTATCAATCCACTTGCAACCTCCTTGTAGTTTACCGACACCAAAGATGCCCCTCTCTAAACTGCAATTCTCAGGATTCCACAGGAGGTTGAAAGTGGAATAATAACACTATAACAGTGTAGTACAGAAATGGCCTTAGATAGGTAGCAAGATAGTAATCAAAAGGATGGAAAAATTATAGTAAGGGGAAAAATGCAGCTGCATGGCAGGCCATGCAGGGCTGGCCCTATCATTAGGTAGACGATGAAGTGCCCACATCATTCATGAAATATGAAAGGGTAGCAATGGTTAGCTATTTACTGTAATGGTTTGTTATTTCTATGGCCAGGGATGGGGAGAGGAACGTTTTCTGCTTCATGTAATGATATAACTTGTCTGGTTTTGGATACTGCTGAACAGTCTGGCTTGGAAGGATGGGTGGGTGATAGAGCGCTGCGTTCTGTTCTGCCACAGACCCCAAAATCTGTCTCCAGCCAGCCCTGAGGCCTTCCCAGCCCTGGCTCAGGAGGGTTACCTCGGCAGGCTCCCTGACTCATCAAGTAGATATCTTGGCGTTTCTCACAGCGGGTCTTCTTAAGTTCACACTCATTGGCATAGGTCACTCCGTCAGAGCCGCACACCTGTGCAGGAGAGGAAAAGGAAGCAATTCATCACCCCTGTCTGAGATCAAGACTTAGACAGTGGTTGCAAGTGGAGGACATATCTTGGAAGGATCCAGGACTCTATCTCGAGGCTGCATATATGTCCAAGAAACCACCAAAACTGCGCACACCTCATCTTAGACCAAGGGAGGCACTACAGCTTAGTCCCGGGTTGTCTGAAAGACTGTATTTGTCCATAAACCCTGCCCATATTTTGAGATCTTCCACAGACGCCCTTCTCTCTGTCTGACCACAGGTATATCTGGTGGGAACACAGAAGAGGGCCTTCTTGGTGGCTGCTCCCAGGCTTCGCAACTCCCCTCCTCCAGAGGTTAAACTGGCATCCTCTTTGCCACCCTTCCATAGAGAGATGAAGACCTTTTTGTTTGAGCCTGCCTGTGAGGGCTGACTGCTCAGAGAGAAAGCAACTTTCATAACATGCTGTTTACATTTGTTGTTTTCCTTTTCAGTGGTCATGCTTTCAACCGCTTTTAATTCTACTGGTAATTCTATTTATACTTTAATTTTTTTATTATTATTTTTAACTTCAGTATGATGTGATTTTTTTGGCTGCAGTTGTTTTAACTGTTTAACCTAGTCACCTTCAGTGACTAGGAATTGGTGAGCTACACAAACATTCCACAGTAGACTGTTATAGTGCTATTATTCCACTTTCAGCATCCTACGGAATCTTGGGGTTTCCGGTTTCCAACATTCATAGGATATTGACAGTGGAATAATAGCGCTATAACACTCCAGTGCAGAAATTTGGATAGATATAACAATTATAATTCTGCATGGTTCATGGGCTGAATATGCTTGTATGTCCCTTTTGTTTCCCCTGTTACACACTTTTACTGTATGCCCCAATAAAACGTGATGTTAACATTTGGTGCTGGTGGGAAAAGCACTGATTTCACTTTTTGAAGGGAAGGAATTACCACAAAATGGTGAAGGGCCTGGAAGCCATGGCCTACGAAGAACGGCTAAGGGAGCTGGGCATGTTTAGTCTGCAGAAGAGAAGGCTAAGAGGGGATATGATAGCCACGTTTAAATATTTGAAGGGATGTCATGTCAAGGAGGAAGCGGGCTTGTTTGCCACTGCTCTAGAGACTAGGACAAGGAGCAATGGATTCAAGCTGCAGGAAAGGAGATTCCACCTGAACCCCTTGGAGCGTGGTGCAGTCTCCGTCTTTGGAGCAGAGCCTGGATTGCCATCTGTTGGGAATGCTTTGATGTGTGTTCCTGCATAGCAGGGGGTTGGACTGGATGGCCCCTGTGGTCTCTTCCAACTCTATGATTCTATGATTCCATCCCACCTTTCTACAGGATGCTCCAGAGCAGGAAGGAGTTATGGCCCCACTTCTGACATCAAAAGTGCTATCACAACTGCTGTTAAATTTCAGCAGCAGCTACTGGTCCTCAGCAGACTGCCCTATGCTGGGAGCCCAAAGCAATGATGTCTCCACTCCTGGACTTTGTTGCAAAGGAGGCTTGCATTAGAGATGAACTTCCTAGTCCATGAAAATGTCCTTGTGATGACTGGGAGAGCACTGCAATGGTACATTTCTCACTCCAAAGGAAGCTTCTTACTCAACTAGTAGATCTTCTTGCAGCCATGAAGCTTCACGGTGCTACCTCAAGAAGCACAATGGCCAAGACCTCTCAGCGGCAGCAGATGTAGTAGGGAGCCCCAACCTTTCATTCCGTTTCTGACTTATCTTTCCTAGTTGTTGTAGTGTACCTTCAAATCAATTCTGATGTATGACAACTCTATGATAAGGTTTTCTAGGCAGGATTTATTCACAGCTTCCTCTGAAGCGGAGAGTGTGTGACTTGCCCAAGGTCACCCAGTGGGTTTCCATAGCTAAGCAAGAATCCACACCCTGGTCTCTGAGAGTTCTAGTTCAACCCTGAAGTCATGACACCACGTTCAAGCTTTTCCAGAACACCTCACAGGCCATTTCCACACTAGACTCTTACGGTGCCATTATTCCAACTTCAACGTCTTATGGAATTCTGGGGTTTGCAGTTTCGGGAGGGGCGCCCTAGTGAAGAAATGGGCACAGTCTCTTAACTTCACTCCTTGAGGTTTTGAAAAACGTTATTATTTTCCTCAATGTGAAAGAACCAGAGATAAAGCATTCCCAACAGATGGCCTCTCCAGTTTCTGCTTCAAGTCATCCAACGAGGTTTTGTGTTTGGCTGGGCTTAAAGAGATGACGCAGGTGTTTGGCACCTACCTGGTTCCTTGGCACGGCCCCACAGGTATAGTCGCACACGCAGCGGTCATCTTCCACATCCTCATCCCAGGAGCCGCCATACTGCCGACAGCTGTCCCGGTCACACTCGTTCGCGTCTCCAGAGCCCGATCCTCCTCCCGATCCGCATTCTGAACCAGAAGAGAAGAACAGAGTAGAAAAATATTGGCCTCCATAACACATTCCACAACAAGAGCTGTGTAGTCCTCCGTTTTGTGATCAAACTGTATTTGCATGACTTTCAGGACTAGAATATAGCCTTCCTAGAAATTCCAGTGCTTGTTTAAACTACAGTTTCTTGACATTCTTTTTATCATCATCCATTATGGTTTCAGATTCTCCTCACCTCAAAAACCTCAGCAAGCTGGCAGTACGTCTTTTAGTTGATTACATCTGTATTCAATTTGCACAGAAGAGGAAAAACTTGTTATTTTAAAGGGAAAAAAATCCTTATATATTTTGGACCACGGTGCAGTGCTACAGCACCTACTTTGCATACCCAAAGACTCAGTTTTGATTCATGTTAAAAGGAGTAAGTGATGAGAAAGACCCAATCTTCCCCGACTTCCTGGAGAAAAGCTGATTTTTAATGGAACACAGGAAAAAGTGATTTCTAGAAGGTCCAGAAACTGCCTACCCCCATGCTAGGTCTCAGAGGGCCACCAAACCCACATACTCCCAGTGCCCCCCTTTTTTAACTTTTAATTTTGCTGGTGCAGAGACTAGGACATGGAGCAATGGATTCAAACTACAGGAAAAGAGATTTCACTAAATGTCAGGGATAACTTCCTGACAGTAAGAGCCGTTTGACAGTAAAAGATGCTGCCTCAGTGGTGGGGGTTCCTTCTTTCGAGGTTTTTAAACAGAAGCTGGATGCCATTTGCTGAGTGTGCTTTGAGTGTGTGTTCCTGCATGGCAGAATGGAAGTGGACTTGATGGCCATTGTGGTCTCTTCCAACTCTAGGATTCTACGATTCTATGTTGTTTATAGAGAGTAGGGGGCAAATTTGGTATTTTTGGCGGGCAGAGCTATTTCACAGGCTAGTTTTTTGGGGGGAAAAGTCCACTCTGGACCCTAAAAGCTCATGGAGAAAACATATCAAAACTTTTACCCTAGGAGGTAAAACCAGGTTCTTCGTAACTACAATGATGGTGTTCTGTCATCATAGGCCATTTCCGAACTAGACTGTTATAGTGCTTTCATTCCACTTTCAACATCCTATGGAATCCTGGGGTTTGTAGCTTAGGGAGGAGCCTCAAAGGATTCCACAGGATGTTGAAAGTGGAATATAGCGCTATAACAGTCTAGTGCAGAAATGGCCATAGTAACACCTGACATCCACCCACCCCCATTTACATCCTGGCGGCATCTCAACCAAAGTGTTTCTCAGGTAGCTGAAATCCATGTGCTGGGAAACACCATCTGCAAAGCTCTCCCAGTAACAGGTGCCTTCAGAACAGGTAGCTGAAGGGACCTCTTGAGGTTCCACCACAGCTCCTCGTCCCAAGGCACTCTGCGAATGGAAGTGCATTGCAGACATAAATTCCCATCTCTAGCAGAATGGGTAGCAGGGGTCCATGCTGCACCATACTGGGGGTCCTGGAGCCTACATGCAGCACACAGCTGTCCTCTGCCCACATGTGGTGTAGCCAATACAGAATTAGGTAGACCAAGTGTCTGACAGGATAAATTTGCTTCTGATGTTTCTGCATCTTAAGCTTCCTAGCTCAGCAACAGAGCACCTGCTCTGCATGCAGAAGAACCCAAGCTCAAATCTCCGGCATCTTCAATTAGCAGGACTATGCAGCCTCTTGATGGAGAGGGCTACATGTATAGATGTAATTCTTTTTTAGACAGCCAGCATAGGATAGTGATTTCAGCATTGGACTAGATCTCTGGAGACCAGGTCTTGTATCCCATTCAGCCATGAGAACCCACTAGATGACCTTGGGCAAGTCACAGGGCCTTTCCATACTACACTGTTATAGTGCTATTATTCCACTCTCAAAATTCTGTGGAATTCTGGGGCTTGTAGTTTACCGAGGTCAAAGAGTTCTCTGGATGGGAATTCCAAAGGCCCTCCCCTAAACTGCAAACCCCAGGACGCCACAGGATGGTGAAAGTGGAATAATAGCACTGTAACAGTCTAGTTCAGAAATGGCCTTAAACTTGGGCGTACTCGGGGGGCATCATTTCTCTTCTCCCTCAGGTAACCAGTGCCCGGGTCTGCCCTGCCTTAGCCTTAGCTACCTCTATGTTTTATGCACAAAGATCCAGCATCAGAATGGAAGCTTCTCTCTCTTCCTGCATTTTTTTAAATAATGCATTTAGTTATTTAAAACATTTCAAAGGATTTCTGAAAGAACGCACCCCCAACATTTCTTCTTCTTCTTCTTCTTTTTTTCACTGAACGATCAAAGGCAGGAAGTTGGCGTTAACACAGAGAATTATTCAAGTGCTTCTCCCGGAGGGATAGCAACCTGTAATTCCCCAGGGGGAACTGTTTGATTAAATGCCATGTTCTGCTGTCTCCTCTCTCCACCATCCTTCGCCCAACTGTGGGTGATAACTTGTCCTGGCAAAATTGGAGGTGCCATGCATAGAGGCCTTCAGGAATTGACTGCAATGGGCTTTTAACGGTTGTGTTGCCGACTTTTTTTTTTTAAATCTTTTAATGCGTTTTTAAATGGGTTTAATTCTACAGATTGTGTAATTGCTTTAAAAGATAATACAATCTCTATATAATTTTTATATATGCATAATTGACATTATTGCATGTTTTTAAAGTGTTCTTGTTTTAATATTCTGTAAGCTGCCTTGAGTACCAAAACTGGGGAAAAGGTGGGAGAAAAATGAATAAAGTTATAACAACCACAACAACAACAACAGAGGTAACTTTGGAAGAAGAGTAAAAAGTTTGGAGAGAATGAAAGTGGGTGGGTTCCCTCACTCTCCGAAATAATGACACACTCTGGAAGGATATTCATTTTCAGTAATTACTTGATTTCTACACCCCTTGCCTTCCAATATGGGATTCACAGCAGCTTATACTGTAAGTTCACTTTAACTGTAATTATCGCATAACTTTGGTAGGTACAGATATGTAGGCAAAATTCTTTCTCTGGAACAGTGAATGCTGAAATCAACTATGGCCAAGATATGACAGAACTGCTGGCAAAGCAAAAAATTTCAGAGGGTAAAGCTCTGGCCATTTCTGTTCTACACTGTTCTAGTGCTATTATTCCACTTTCAATATCCTGTGGAATTTTGGGGTTTGTAGTTTACTGAGGCCCAAGAGCTCCCTGGCTGTGAATTCTAAATGCCCCTCCCTAAACTGCAAACCCCACGATTCCACAGGATGTTGAAAGTGGAATAATAGCACTATAATAGTGTAGTGAGGAAATGGCCTCTACCTCCTCCTCCAGGAGCACAAGGACAATCCAAAACTCCCACATGAACCTCTGTCCCTGGCCTGGGCCCTGATCCACTGCAGGGGTGCAGCTAGGTCCACCCAGCTGTCCTTGCACATCTGCAGAGGAGGAGAAGCAGCTGTCATCTCTCCCCACCCCAAGACAAGAGTGAAGTCTGCTTCTTCATTGCAAGGCACACCCCTGTGAGCCATCAATAGCCAGGAGAAGGACATGAGCCTAGGGGCTCTCTGGCTGCCCCATCACCACAAGAGGAAAAGTATTGCTCAAGAAGGCAAAAGAGTGCCTTCTTCTGCAAAGACATCCAGTGACACCACTGGGGGTCACACCAGCATAAGCCACCAATAGGAATCTGGTCTACAACGGGCTTGATCTCATTTGATCAATATAGTTGATCAGTATAGTTTTGTGTTTGCTTGCCTAAAAATGGGCAAAACTATGACTAC
This sequence comes from Cyclura pinguis, assembly GCA_030412105.1. Taxonomy (NCBI): domain Eukaryota; kingdom Metazoa; phylum Chordata; class Lepidosauria; order Squamata; family Iguanidae; genus Cyclura; species Cyclura pinguis. The sequence continues at coordinate 11,615,967 of CM059612.1, forward strand.
ACCATGCAGCCAGGATTTAGCTTTGTGGCACAGAACTGAAGAGTTTGCCAAGAATCTTCAAGAGGTTGACTTTCGGAAAAAATCCCTCGTGATTGCATGAAACTGAGTATACCAATTTTCTTTTTCTTTTTTTCCCTTGCTACAATCAACGTATGGCTGAGAAGCTCAAGTGAGATATAAATGGGACCGGAAACAACCTACAGCAGTGCTTCAGAAGTGTTGGATTTTAATCCCCAGAAGTCCCAGTCACTAGACTCAGGATTCTCAGAGTTGTAAATCCAAATAATCTACAAGACCAATGGTTGAGAAACATTAACGGAGAGGATTTTAAGGCTTCTTCAAGGCCCAGGTGATTGGGCACTCAAACTTTCTCACAACCATCATTTTCAGATCTACAAATATGGTTATTTTATCCCTTATTTCTTAGGTTTGGCTACCATTACAGATCCCTAACCAAAACACATTTCTCACATGCTCCAAAACAAACCTTTGCCTTTTCTACATGTGCTTCAGAGAGTCAGAGTCCAGTGTCTTTCCGGACCTGAGCCTCATTGCAATCTGGTACTGCCAAGGGGTGACCCATGCTTAATCTCTTTACCTCCAGCCCCAGTCTTCCTCCCTGTGTCAAGGGAGAAGGAGAAAAGGAAGGGAGGGAAAAGACTGTGGTGCTTGCTTCTCCCTACCTCCCTCTACTCTCTGAAGTGTGAAATTAAAGCACTGATAAACCTCTTTGCTGAGCCCTATTACTTGCCGTCACCTTTCATTATTGGCTGATAAAAAGACAATGAGAAGGAGGGTGATGGGAGGAGAGGAGAGAGACGGGGACAGGACTGCTCTTGACAGAGCTGGTGAAGCTGGCAAGCTTAATCAACACAGAGGGGGAAATCACTTTCATGCACTCTCTTCTCACAGTGCGCACATGCACACGTATAGGCACACACCCATACACATGTGCGCACGTACATCCGGAGCAGCATCAACTTCAGTATCGAGCAAGGGAGAGGAGCAGCAGCTCAGAGACAGGGAGGAGAGTTGCTAGGCACACAAGGCCTCCAGTCACCTGAAGAGCAACAAAGGACGAGGAAGGGAAGGAAAGGAATATAAAATGGGGGCTTCCCAGGGAAATGGCAGCCCAGGTCTGTCTGTGTGCAAATGAATAAACAAGTACACTTTTTTCTAAAGGCAAACATTCTGAAACCCAGGCCATTTCCGCACTACACTCTTATAGTGCGATGATTCCACTTTCAACATCCTATGGAATCCTGGGGTTTGCAGTTTTGGGAGGGGCTGGCCGGCCCCTCCCGAAACTGCAAACCCCAGGATTCCATAGGATGTTGAAAGTGGAATCATCGTGCTATAAGAGCATAGTGCAGAATGGCCCCAGAGGGGAACCTCTCTGTCTCCTGTTGCTGACCTTAGAACGACCAAGCTTCAGAGAGAAAACTCATTTGGATATTGATAAGAAATGGATCAGATGGAATTTATCAGCAAAACGGATTCCATTCGTTGGAATCAATCAAGGCCAAAGTTCTTGCTCCTGCAACCGTGTTACTTTAGCACAGTAGTGCTAGAAAGATTACTTGTTTGGCAGCAAATGTTCTTCTGCAGGGTGAGGCAGGGTAACAGACAGCATTTAAACCTGGTTTTATATTCTACTTCCTTTACTTGTTCTTTTATTATATCATTGTTTTATTGTATTTTATATTTTTAGTAAGACTCTACACCACATAGAGATTATGCACAGGGTTAGTGTGCACTTTAAAAGTCCAATAAACAAACAACAATAAAGAGATATTCCGCAAACAAAATTTGATTAGATCTGATTTGATTAGATCTAACAGATGACTTGCCTCAGGATTTGGAAAAAAATTGTATATCAACTTCATTTGCTCACTTAGCCAATCAAAAGAATTTTAAATTTTGGGAAGAAATTCCTGCTCTAGGGCTCTAGACATCAACAGTGGGAGATGAATTCTGATACACTGCTAAAATGTTGAAGTGCAATGAAGTTTTGTTTCAGGTCTGTGCTGGCACCTGTCCATACAAAGAGTCTGAAGAATGGGGGACAGAATTAAAACCCTTCACATCAGAGGTGAGAATCATACGGTAAGCCAGTTGGATTCCAAGTCCCAGAATTCCTCACCAATGACTAGGGCTGCTGGGAGCTGCAATCCAAAAACACCAGGAAGATTCCCAGCCCTACTTTACATCCTGACTTTGGGAGGGACGGGACTTACCATCCTCACACGGCCCCATCCGAGAGATCTCAATTTCCTTCTTCTGTTGACAGGCTGCTACCTTCAGTTCACACGGATTGTCGTAGGTGACGCCATTGCTCCCACACACTTGGCTTAGGGGCTGCTTCTCACAGCGCGGACAGACACACTGCCCGTCCACACATTTGGCCCCAAAAGAGCACACCACCGCCCCACAAGTTTCTAGAAGCAGAGAAGAAGAAATAAGTTAAATCAGACGTCACAGAGAACACAATCCAGTGCATACTTACTCAGCCTGGTGTCCTTCCAATGCACTGGACTCAGAACTTGGAAACTGATTTTTAAGAAAGGTAAAAAGACAGAGAAAAAGGGGGAATGTAGCAGCACTGTAAAGACTAATTTGGAAAGTTCATGCTCAAGCATAAATTGGTTTGTCTTAAAGATGCTGCTAGATTTCCTTTTTCCCTTCCTCCCTTTTCATGCTACAACAGACAAATAGAACCCCCTGAGGCACAGAGAGGAAGAGGTAGGCCTGTTCTCTGTGGCCAAATTGGGTAAGATCTGGTCTAATAGTTTTAAGGTATAGGGAGGTAGATATCGATTGTACATCAGAAGGAACTCCTTAATAGTAAACTCAGTTTGGCAACGGAACCAAATACCCAAAGAGGTATTGGGGTCTTTTTCTCTGGATATCTTCAAAAAGAGGCTGGACAGCTACCTGTTGGGAATGCTTTAGCTAGAGAACCTGCCCTGAGCAGGAGGTTGGACTCAATGGCCCATAAAACCCTTTCCACCTCTTAAATTCTATGTCCATTTCTGCATTAGACTGTTATAGTGCTATTTTTCCACTTTCAACATCCTATAGAATCCAGAGGTTTGCAGTTTAAGGAAGGGCCTCAAAGTTGTTGTTTCTGTTAAATCACTACAACTGTTAAGACATATAACCTTTGTTTTAATTTGTTGTAAGCCGGTTTGGGTCTCACACTTGGAAAAAATTAAACAAGTACATAAAGATATCTCCCTATTTTATTAATTGTCCTGCCCTTTTTTTTTTAAAAAAGTTATTCTTCAGCTTCGGAAAAGAAAGGTATAAAACCTGAAACATTATTGTCACAATGTCTCTAAATGCCCTTTAAAAGTAATTTCTGAAAGGAAACTAGAAATGTTGCTCACTATACCAATAAAATCAACCTATTGCACTACTTTTGGAAGGTAACTTCATTGCTTTCCCAAACCCCCACAGGTAACTTGTTACAGGTGTCTATATTATTTGTAATGCATTACTTCCATCCTCTGGTTGGATTACCGGGTCCACAATTCTCAGCCAGCATGGGCTCTCCTCTGCAACCTTCCACTTTGCTAGTAATTTTCTCAGTCTAGTAACATTTGTAGTCTTATTTCAAAGCTTGACATCCCCAGTTAATACAGAAAATCAAGCAATTCCATGGCGACATAATTTAATGTGACATAGTCCTGGTATCTATGTACCATAACAATCCAATTTCTACCTAGGAGCAAGCCTCATTGCAACAAGAGGGATTTTCTTCTGAGTAAACATGCACAGACTTGTACTGCAAATCTCTTAACTCTTAACTCTGAAGAAATCTTTGTCCTGTGTTTTTCAGCTTGCGCTCTTGCGAAACAAGCCCTTGAAAAATCAGCCGTTCATTATGCAGTGCCAATGAGGCAGACGTACGAGTACCCAATCAGGAGGCTGTGCCTTGCGCTATCTCACCATTTCCTTTGGGACACCAATATGAGGCCCCTCCACTGCAAAACTAAGGGATGAAAGAGAAGCCTCCCTCTAGCTGAAGTGGGTCAACTTCTGTCGGGACCATACCCCCTCTGAGCGCAGGAGTGGGAATCACGTAATGCAATATCCCGCTGTTGCAATATCCCACTGAAGGAACTTCTTTGCGGTAAGAGTAGTTCAGTACTGGAATTAACCTGGGGAGAATACTCATTTGTGGTTCAAAGTTCCTAGCTTCTGCAGAAGCCGTGTGTCAAACACAAGGCCCAGGGGTCGAATCCATTTCACGTGGCCCTCGCACCTCTCCTGCAGCTGTGGCGCTCCCCCCCCCCGGCCTGGTGAGCCTGATCCCCACATTGCAGGCCCCCGGCTGCTGGTACTCTGAAGAGGGGCCCAGCAGCCAGAACTCACGATCTACTTCTACTTCTGACTGCTCCTCTGCCCAAACCTCTCTGTCAGAGCGTTGCCGTGGGCTACCATGGCAACGCTCTGCACAGCTCACAAAAGTTGGACAGAGGAACAGCCAGAAGTAGAAGTAGATCATGAATGCTGGCTGCTGGGCCCCTCTTCAGAATACTGGCAGCTGCGGGCCTGCAAGGTGGGGATTGGGCTCACCAGGTACAGAGAGGAGCAGGGGGGCAGAAAGAGCCATGGGGGGGCAGAAAGAGACACAGAAAGGGTCTGGGGCGCAGAATGAGGCGTGCGTGTGTGTGTGTGTGTGTGTGTGTGTGTGTATAAAAAACATTATATATTATATTCATATAGTCTTACAGATACAACCGGCCCTTTGAGGGCAACCATACTGTAGCTTTTGGCTTTAAATCAAAGATCCCTTTTCTCCTATTTGGGGATTTCCCTTTTTAACAAAGGAACATCCCATTACGTGAGCAACCATCTCCAGGTTAAAATGGGTGCTGCTTCAAACACTGGTTGAGCCCCTCAGAGACAACAAGGCTTGAAGAAGAGACAGGAACTCACTACAGTCTCCCTGGGCTGCCACCTCGATGGTAGTCTGCTGGGTGCAGGCCCGCACGTGGAGTTCGCACTCGTTCCTGTAGGTGTTCCCGTCCGTGCCACAGACCGGCTGAGAGGAGGGGACACATTCCGTGGGGCACACGCACCTTCCCGTTTCTGCCTCACAGATGGCACCAAATTGACACTTTCCACAACGGTCTAAAAGGAAAGACGGATGAAGAAAAGCTTATGTCTTTAATCAACGTTTTCCTTTCGCTTGTTTCCTCAAAAGGGGAATAGGGTAGCTCTCAATGCTTCTATTTTATCCACAGAACAACAAACATTGTGAGTGAACCCAGGCAGAGAGAGGGAGAGGGAGAGAGTGCAACTGGCTTTAAATCAGCCAAAGAGTTGGTCATCCTCTACCCAGCCCTCTCCTGACAAAATCATTTGCTTCTCTTGCCATTCTGATCAAGTGACACCCTTCTCTAAACCCAAACACTATTTTTCTGTCTGTCTCTGGATCCAGCCTATCTCCTTGCGTTGATTTTCAAAAACCCCTCTGCTCCCTCATTTCTTCACTCCAAAATCCCAGCACACCCTTTGGCCTTCTGTCCTCTGGCTTTGTTGCTTTCAGCCATCCAAAGATCCTCTTCTCCATCAAAGATCCTCCCTCCTTCCCTCCTTCCACACATGGGGGGTGATTGCATGAAGCAGACTGTTAGAAATTTTAGGACTTTCTCATGCAAAACATAACGATTTCTTAAATGTCCATCATCTCCTTTGATCAGTGATTTTTTTTTCCAGCTATGAACCAGACTCAGGACTTCTATATTCAAAACAAGTCCTCTACCATTGAGCTAGGAGCCCTCCAGCTTAATACTTCGACAATAAAATGGCAGCAGGGGTAGGGGCAACCAGCATTCACGGGAGGGAGCACTCCTTTAGCACCACCGATCAATTGCTTTTGGCATCGGACTGGCCACCAAGGAAGGGGGCTTTTAACTAATGGGTGCTTTACTTCTTGATGAATGCATTTTTAAATTGATTGTAATTCAAATGTGTCTCAGTGCTCTAGTCTGCTAAAATATGTTTCAATATTGCAACTTTTTTGAGTGTTTCTTTGTAAAAAAAAATGTTCTGAATCATCTTGGGACCAAGTTTAGGGGAAAAGGCAGAATACACAGGAAAGAAAGGAAAAGGAAAATTATCATTGCTTCCAGCTGACCCTGAGTGTTGCTTTGGCTGGAGATGGAATATGGTAATGAGGCGGTCAGACAAGTATCTCTTTTTCGTCTCCATCTTAACGAAGTGTCAGAGCACTTGTAAAATCCTGTTACAGTCTATCCGTTACAATGTCGCACACTCGTATATACACACCCTTGCCCATAGGGATGCAGTGGCACAGCTCATGAAGAGGGAGGCTGACCCCCAGGTAGCAGAGAAAAGGGACACGCTCCAAGGCAGAGAGGTGGCAACTGACCATTAAATCAGTCAAAGCCAAGAATCTCAGTAACGTGTCCCTGAGCGCTTTGCTGTGATAAGCTTCTAAATGAGAAAGAGACAGGAGTATTGCAACTACAAAGCAATATAAGCCACAAGCTTGCATCAGCAGGGAAGCATTGCTGCAAATCAGTGTTTCAAGGGATCCTTCAGGAGTTACTACAAGGAAGCGAGAGATCTGCAAGCCGTCCTTTCTCCTGGGCTTTTCTGGTCTATTCCCTGGGGGGCACTCATCACAGCGGGGGCTCTGCAATATGTCTAACCCACTAGGAAAAACCTCCTTTCCTGGGCCCTCCTCCTTGGAACCAAAAGAAGAATCGGGGGGAGGGGGAACGTTGCTACGGTCTTGATCCGCAGCTGGTGGGGTGGGTTTCCTTCATGAATTGATAAGCGGGGATGCTCCTGAGACTTCCCGGCTGGGCAGTTTCTGGACCACAACTGTGGTACTGTGCTCATACACTGAAACCTCTAAGATCATACTCCATTTAATCTGCAAAAACCCATGCTGTAATACAGTGATATTGAAAATGGCGGACGCTGGGCCAGTGCCGGTCTGGGAGGCATCCAGTGCTGGTCTGCAGGTAGTTTCCAGGAAAGAAAGAAACAGTTTATCCATCAGGGACAAATGTGGTACTGGTCCCTAGCACTTTAGGGGAAAATGTGCTGGTCCCTCACATCAAATAGCCTGGGAAGCACTGCTGTAATAAATCTATTAAATCATAAAGGCACTACAGGGCTCTGTAGTTTACTGCTATGGACTGACAGATGTACCACTCCTTCAAGATCTGGGCCTGTGCCTCTCCTATTGAGGCCAAAAGCCAGTTTGTAGGCAAAATGCTTTGAGTCTCTTAAGAAGTGCTGCACTAATGAATGAGACTTACTGTCTTACATTCTCCAGTGAGCTTCACTGGAGAGTGCAAACTGAAGCTAAGGTATCCCTGGTCAAGATCCTCTATGGCACAGGGTAGCATAATAGTCCTGCACAGAGCACGACGCTACAGCTGGCCATTCAACCCTCCCTGGACTTACTGCCAAATTGCTGCAGCCCCTCCGTGGCCATTTAGTGACTGATAGAAAGTGGAGAAGAAGATGGGGAGATTGGTGAAGTGTCTGGCTATGTCCCTGTAGCCCAACACAGAATGACCTATGTCAATTGAACAACTTGTAAACTGCTCTGGGAACCGTGTGGCTGAAGGGCAGCGTACAAATACTACAAATGAACAAATGAATGAAAGAATACATAAAACGACTACTTCATCAGCTGGAGTCCTCTGGAGGTCTCAGTGAGTGATGCGATTTTTCTGCGTCTTGCTAAAGGGACATAATCAGATGTTTCTCCAATCCCCCTCCAGCCCACTCTCCACCAACCACGGTAAGTGAATATCGACCTCTACGACAGCCAAAAGAAGACATGTGTAGGCATAAGGTGGTCTTATGCCTGCAGACACCACTAATGGGATGCCAACCTCTCTTCTCCCATCGCCGGTTCAGCATTCTAACTGGCCTTCTGCATCACCATCAGCAAAACTTATGGGGATGCAAAATGGGTTTACTTGATGGTCACTCCCAGGCTTTGCAACACCTTGCCAAGAGAGGTTAGGCTGGCCTCCTCTTTGTTCTCCTTTAGCCAACAGATAATTCTATTTTTAAAAAGGCAATTGACCAGATGCTGAAACTGGGGCTTGTTATCAGCTGGGTACCGTGCTCTTCTTTGGATCATGTTGTCAAATGGTGTTATTAACTTAATCTAACACAATTTAACGGTTGATCTTGTCTCATGCTCTGAATGGCATTTTCTTTTGTTTAATGTTTCTCACACCTTTGGGAGAAAGATAAGAAATAAATCCAATCCATAAATATGCAACAGTTTCACTCTGCAGCCACCCACAGCTCAGCCCCGGCAGAGGCCCGTCCAAGGCAGACAGCCTTCCCAGGATCTGGGATCTCCAAACAGAGGCCCCAGTCTGCAAAGTCTGACAGCTCATCACACTGGCAACCAGCATACACATCTGTGTGTAGAGGCATGGGTTCCCAGTTTTATCCTGAGAAGCTCCTGATCAACACACAGGCCATTTCCGCACTAGACTGTTATAGTGCTATTTTTCCACTTTCAACATCTTATGGAATGCTGGGGTTTGCAGTTTAGGGAGGGGCCTTTAGAATTCTCAGCCAGAGAGCTCTTTGCCCTGAGTGAACTACAAGCCCCAGAATTCCACAGGATGTTGAAAGTGGAATAATAGCACTATAGCAGTGTAGTTCTGAAATAGCAACAGCATGAAGCAATCACCTGCCAAGTGCCGATATACCTGTGATGCAAAGGGGAACCAGGAGTACCGCATACCCCTAATTTCAGGTGATGGAGACAAACCTCTGTGAGTGCACAGAGGCATTTGACCTGGCCCCTCTTGGATACAGAATGCTGAACTAGATGAGATTTTCCTTCAGATCCAGCAACTGGCAACCCTCAGCACCCACTTTTTCCCAGACCCAGAATCGAGAGGCTCATGAGGGCCACCATCTGAGAGTGTTGGCCAGACAGCACTTTCAGGACAGAGACCAGTCAAAGGCAGCCTCTCTATGCTGTGCCCATTAAATCCACGCCAGAGGGATGAAGAACACTTTGTGTCTCTCCAAAGAGGCACACCAACTCTACAGGGCTTTCTCCAATTTTAAATAGCTTCCCTTTCCTGGGAGTGGATGTATTTACAACATGACACCAATAATTCACAGCTCCTGTCATTTCCTTCTTTCCCATCTCCTCGAGCAAATGTGTGTTCCCAGCGTGGGGCGGACAGGGAGGGAAGGAAAGGAGACGGCGGGCAGAGGCAGTTCGTCTTCATCATTCATTCACCAAACCGCTGTTCTTTTCGTGCCTCGGAGAAAGATGGGAGGAAGGGAATGGAACAGATCAGTCCAACTGTTCCTTTGTAACGTCCCTGAATGGAGCTGGGTTTTGTGGGTTTCCTAGGGGACGGGCATGAGGGGAACATCAGAGGTACAAAATTACTTGCAACCAGAGGCATTTCCAACTGAAGCTCTCAACTTGATTTCTAGAAAGTTTGCAGAAATCACATTTTGGTGCACAGACTCGGATACAGTGGTATATGGCAGATGGAGAGAATGGGGCTGATGGGGCCCTCAAAGCTGTTTTTCAGTCTTCAGTTCCTCTCAACACTCTGGAAGACCTTTTCTTTCCTACAATAAAAAAGGGGTGAATTGCCTCTCCTGGAAATAACCAGAAGCAGTAACTCACCTTCTAAGTAGGTTGCAGACCCTTCTCACACTGTTTAACATCAACAAATACGCATTGTTCAAAACCAGAACCAGACTCAGGAGCAGCAGCTGGGATTGGGCAGAATGAAGGCACTGGCCTTCCAAATGAGAATTCTGCCTCTGCAATGAAATCCTCATTCAGTCCCCAAATTTGTAGCACTGCAGACAGCGAAAAATCGGTCACTCCTATAACTCTTCTATTTGCTGTGTCCGTGTCCCCTTGGTCACTTTGCCTTTTCCTTTTCTTCAGATCTCAAAACTGTATTTCTAAATGTTCAATGATGTTTTAGTTACTGCAGTGCTAGAAACTTGGGGACTGAATGAAAATTTCATGGTGGAGGGTTAGAATTCTGGGATGGCACTGCCCTTATTTCACCCCCTTCTATAGCTATACCAGTGACTTCTAGCCACTCTCTGTTTGTATTTTGTTTTGTAGCATATTAGGTAGCTTGCGCATCTACCAGAGGGCCCTGGGGAAACATTTTTGCACCCGCTGCAGTTGTCTACTCCTTCACTCCAGGAGATAAATACCATCCTTCTGCCACATTCACAGATCTGACCTTCATGAATTTGATTATTCGCGAGGCATGCATGTGCCCCCCCGTTCTCCTCCTCCCATTCCCTCATGTTTTGCAGAAGGCACAGAAGGAAGGTAAGGACCAGGACAAAAGGCAAGGAAATGCTGGAGGGGCGGCACACATGCGCCTTTCTTCTCCCCTCCAGAGCTCCCTCTCCCATATCCATACTTCTGGCCTAATGCTGAAGCGAGAGACAAGAGAATGGTGTGTGTGGGCAGGGTAGGTTTGTGCCAGCCTTCTTTCTCTCTTTCAGAGCTCCCCGCTCCCAGTCCCTTGCCTCTGGCCCCAAGGCACAAAAGGCAAGGGAATGGGAGGGGGGAACCCCAGAAGTGAACGGGAGGGAACGTGGGGGAGGGGGAATGCACAAATATAGGATGGGGGACGTGTGGCTGGATAGCACCACCCGTGAAAGGAATCTAGGAGTCTTGGTAGATCGCAAGCTGAACACGAGTCAGCAGTGTTATGCGGCAGACAAGAAAGCCAACGCGATTCTTGGTTGCATCAATAGGAGTATGATGTCTAGATCGAGGGAGGCAATGGTACCACTCTATTCTGCATTGGTTAGGCCTCATTTGGAATCCCGTGTCCAGTTCTGGGCACTTCATTTCGAGAAGGATATTGACAAGCTGGAGCGTGTCCAGAGGAGGGCGACCAAAATGGGTGAAGGGTCTGGAAGCCATGAAGCCCTAGGAGGAGAGGCTGAGGGAGCTGGGGATGTTTAGTCTCCAGAAGAGAGGGTTAAGAGGGGATATGATAGCCATGTTTAAATATCTGAAGGGATGTCATGTTGAGGAGGGAGCGGGCTTGTTTTCTGCTGCTCCAGAGACCAGGACAAGGAGCAATGGATTCAAGCTGCAGCAGGACAGGAGATTCCACTTGAACCTCACAAAGAACTTCCTGGCACTTAGAGCTGTCTGGCAGTGGAATCTCCTGCCTGGGAGTGTGGTGGAGTCTCCTTCTTTGGAAGCTTTTAAGCAGAGGTTGGATGGCCATCTGTTGGGAGTGCTTTGACAGGTGTTGCTGCATAGGAGAGTGTTGGACTGGATGGCCCCTGGGGTCTCTTCCAACTCTATGATTCTATGTTATTTGTGTTCTTTTCACTTTTGCAAGAGTTCAGCACCTCAAACCCTCATGAAAGTGGAGGGGCCACTATATACCCCTGTTGGTGTTGGGGCTCCTCCTACTTTAACCACGCCCTTAACAAAAAAGCCCCACTTTTGGCCACGTCCCCTCTTAAGGAGGGTATTGGGATAGGGAAGGCACCACAACTGAACCTTAGGAGTGGTGGTTCTCAACTAATGTTTCTCCAAACATATTTTTAGATGTCAACTCCGAGAAGACTTAGCCAGCACGGCCAGTGGACATGGATTCTGGGAGTCCAATTCTAAAACAGACAGACAAAGAGTGAGAATTGCTGTATCCCACTAAACACACTGCTTGTAGATGGTCCCTGGTATTTCCATTTCAAGAAATCTAGTAGTTCAGGATAGGGAAGACCTCTGCAAAAGACTATATTAGATCCTCCACAAGAGTATATTAGATTCCAGGCAGACGGGCAAATTAATTGACTTTGGATATGGCAGCATCTCATGTTCCGTAAAGAGCCTTCCCCAACCCGGTGATCCTTTCCCAGATGTGTTGGACAACATCTTCATCCATAGCCAGTACGGTCACCCATCTGAAGCACTGGAGAAGCTGTCAGTGTGCTGAAGCAGGTACCCTGGAGCAGGGCGTGGAAAAGTTACTTTTTTGGAGTAGATCACCCAGAAACCCTCAGTGAGCATGGGGAACTCCGCCTCTTCAAGGTCTGCAAGTGCCTCTGCTTTTAACCAGCTTATCCTGGCCACCACATAGGTGATGCCGGGCAGAGGTAAGGGTAATGTGATAGATGATGGGAGCTGTAGTCCAAAACAGTAACTTTCCTAAATGCCTCCCAAGAGAATGCTTACACCTTGCAATGACTGGAGGCTGAGGCAGCGAAGAAGGCCTCAAGAGATTGTTGAACCGTCTTAGGATTTCAAGACTAGGATCCTGGCACTGTTTGTAAAAGCTATTTGTGGAGTCTGCTGAAGGAGAGGAAGAAATTTGAAATGAAGGTCCTGGAAGCCATTCCTTGTAGAACTTTCTTCCTTGTGGCCACTCTCTGCTGGCTTCTGAGGCTGTGATTACTCAGTCTAGAGGAGCATGCAATAGGAATCTGTTTCGTCTCATTTCATTTCATCTGGTTAAAATTCTAAGGAACTAAGGGACGTGGCATTTCTCCATGGCACAAGACAGCTCTGTTTGAAAACCAAGAGGATAAAACCAGTTAGCTTCCCCTACCTGAGTCAGATGGATGAATGCCCTGGCTTAGAAGAAGTCAGCCTTCTGTACTCCTGACCTGACACAGATTCAGTATTCTCAGTGTGGTCCAGGCGCAAACTTTGCACTCACACGCAGCTCCTGCACAAGAGACGCCCTGGGAGAACTATGCCTGGAGTCTCAACCTGCCCTCTCCGTGTCGCCTGCCAATTTAATTACAGCCTGGAACTGGCGGGGCACAGTCGGTTGCCGCGCCTTACTGTACAAGGGCACAGTGCTAATGTATATGCTGGCATGAAAACCACCCCCCCAACCCCAGTCTCCCCACCTGTCTCCAGCCACGAGATCGCTTCCTGTTGGGAAGCAATTCACTAAAACCTAAGTCAGTCACACCCCGTTGCTAAGCCATCGAAGAGGGAGCAGAGGGGGTGGGAAAACCATAGACCAGGGATTTGAAGTCACCTGAAATACAGCTTGGCTGTTAAGTAACCATATCCGCTTTGACTAGCAGCCAGAAGAAAGCCGTTCCGTACCCACGGCTCCTGGCTACTGGGCTTTGTTCTTTCTTCCCATCCGCCCCTGTGTTTCCCGTTACTCAAGGATTTTATGCAATTTGTTTACCAAATGCAAAAGGCTGTGAATGTGAATAGTGAAGCCAAGAGAGAAGGGTTTCTGCCAAGACAGACTTGCAAAGCACGGAAATCCCTCCGCCCTGCTCTTCTCCTAACCGCCGAACTGTTCCAATGAACGCAGCATATCATTTTCAGAGCTTATGAATTTGATGAGGTGAGATTGGAGTTCTTTTTTTAAAGTATAAGCCTTGGGCTAATGGATTTCCCTATAACGTCTCTCTATGGGGAGGTATTACTTTATCTAAGGTTGGGCAACTATGGCAGGAAGTGTTCCCCTCCAAGGCACTCCGGTGGGCTACACGGTCATGTATTAGCATGCTAGAAGTATATATAACATCACTTCTTAATGAGATTTGGCTCAATTTTCAGCTGCTTTTTTCCAAAGGTTGGGGGGCTCAGGAGGAGGCAGGTAAGCCACTCTATTTGTGGCCATTTTGAATAGTTTGGGGCCAGCCTGGGTGAAAAAATTGTCCAAAACTCAGAAAGAAAAAAGAATTTAGGGGCTTTGGAGCTCATGGGGGGGGGGGGAGCCTACATAAAATCATAGAATCATAGAGTTAGAAGAGACCACAGGAGCCATCCAGTCCAACCCCCTACATGGAGCCCATAGGCCTCACTCTGCCAACCTATTTCATATCATATATTGTTTTAATAGTAAGGATCTCATGTTGAGTCTCCAATGGATCTCTCTGCTTCCTCCAGAAGCAGAGACCTCTTCTCCCTCCTGAGGCCCCCTACGCAGCCTAAAAACCTGATCCAAGGCTGGAAAAGCCAGTAAAGGTAGGGTTTGGGTGCCATTGAGATCTGCCAAAGTGGGGGGGGAAGAAATTTGTGATTTTACTGGCCCTGGTTGCTAAAGCCCACTGTTGGATCTTGCCTCCTTTTTCAAACTTTTGTATTTTCTCTGCAAGATGCCTAGAGACTTTTTCACAGAAAGGAATGTTTAAGAGATAGGGCTGGTGGCACCTTCCACTAAGATCCTTATACAATAATCTTATTGGCAATGCTCCTCCAGGGTTCAGGCTAAGGATTTTCCCCTGTAATACTTGGAAATGCTGAACACCGGGCCTGGGAACTTTGGCATGCAAAGCAGCAGCTCTGTTTCTGAGCTGTAACATGAAATGGTTCAACCTGTACACCGGGGTGGGTGGGGGGCAGTAATAAGACTACTGAGAGAAAGGACAGCTAAAAAGTAGGCGATCCAAGAAAGACTTAAGAACAGGATGTACTTTTTTGGACAGAGGGGAGCTTTTACATTGCCAAATGAACCAATTCAAGTTCTCCTAGCTATTTACAACCATCACCACCAAACAAAGCCTTTTAAAAACCTGCAATAAAATCAATACAGAACAATTTCAAAGAAGAGCAATCTCAAACCAAAGAGCATCCAAAAACCAGCAACGTATTTAAATCTTTTGCTCCACATCTCAAGTCAAGTCTCAAGTCTTTACCTTCAACTCTCAAGTCAAGTTTCAAGTCTGGGAGCCAACTTTATACCCCAGCCTGTATTCTAGAATTTCTGGACAGAGTCCAATAAAGTCAGTTTTAACAATTTAAGTAGAGTCAGCCCTCCGCTTTTGTGATTTTGCCATCTGCAGCTTCGGAAGGGGGGAATAGGATCCTTCTTCTTCTCATTTGCAAAGCTGGAGGCTTTTGCAGAAGTGGGGAATTGAATCCTTCTTATTCCCCATTATTGAAGGAACTTTAGAAGGAAGGATCCTTCCTTCTCAAGCCCACTGCCTAACACATTTTCTGTTCCCCTCTGAGATACACACCGTGCACTCTGGACATGAGTCGTGCCTTCTGCTCTTAGGAAAAGTTTTACAAAGCTTGTCCTATATGTAAAGGGGACAGGCTGCTGAGCAGAGCTCAACCCCACATTGAGCCCACTGCCTAACCCAGTTGCTGTTCCCTCTGAAAAATGTGTCCACACTTTGGGCTTGAGATAGAGCGTCACGTGGTCAGTAAGTTGTATATTTCCTGGACGAATGTGTTATGTGACTGAACCAAGTGCAGCAAGTCAGTCACTAAAAATATGCAAGTCTCAAGTCAAGTCGAGTCAGTGTGTAATTTTTGCTCAGTCGAGTCCAAGTTGAGTCACCGAAGTGACCTAAGACTGACTTGAGTCTGAGTCAATCAACTCAAGTCTACATCACTGCCAACAACATTTTTTAAATCTTCCTGCCACTTGCACAGCCACGGATTCCTAAATCCCCTCCTGGATACTAAAGTGAGTTTTTCTCCAGTCTTCTAAAGACTGGGAGATTTCTAACTAAGTGGGCTTCCCTGTGAAGAAGATTCCATCTTCAGGGACACTGCTAAGAGAGCATACAGAGCAGGGTGGCTTGAGTTAAATGGGCTGGAGAAAACAAAATTCCCGGGCCTCGTCTGTAACTTCATAGGATTTTTTTTGTCTTGAAATTTGGCATCTAACCATCAACACTACCTCAATAAGAATGCAATGCATGTAGGAGCAGCCAAAAAGAAGTCAGGCCCCTTAGCTTACTAAGAAAACCAGCTTCCTAGTCTTCAAAATGGTTCAATATTTTGTTGGAAGGTAAGGTAAGAATGCTGAAGTCTAAACTAATCCACTGGCTTCCATGAAGCCTTTGGCACAACTCTGAAGTCCCCATTTCAGATACAGATAACTGAAAGGAATACTTATTATTCTCATGCTTACTCTCACCCCTGTCTTTCATCAACCAGTATTGAATCTTAGACTGGAAGCTTCTTGGTGCAGATTCCTCATGTATTCTTGTTTCTCTGCAAACTTTAAACTGCTGTGTTCACTGACCGTGCTCTATCACCGACAGATAGTAAACTGGGGCCATTTCCATACCGTACTGTTATAGTGCTATTATTCCACTTTCAACATTCTATGGAATCCTGGGGTTTGTAGTTTAGGGAAGGGCAATTAGAGGGCTCTTGGGTCTCAGTAAACTACAAACCCCAGAATTCCACAGGATGTTGAATGTGGAAAAATAGCATTATAACAGTGTAGTGTAGAAATGGTCTGAGACTCAAATGAGGCCTGTAAGACACCTGAGCCTTATGGCTAACATCTCTTACCCACCATGAACGGGGATGGGTTGATTCTGATCTTGTGTAGTGTAAATGGTTAGCTGGGAGCATACAGATCCAGGTTCAGCTCCTCACTCACTCACAAAGCTCACCAGGTAAACCTTTGCCCAACTGCTGTCAGCCCAACCTACCATGAGAAAGGTATACATTTAAGTAATAGTCAGCAGCAGTTTTTTCACCATTATAATCTTCATTTCAAAGTCAATTAGAGGGCACTAACTTGAGTTTTGGACCATCAACGATTTGGATTTTATCCTGGGATCCCAAAAGCAGTGAAGTACTGCTTGGTAATGTGGTGTGTTCCAAGTAGCATCATTTTTTTGTAACTGTGCTATTGTGATTGTAACAGATGTTCTCATTATTTTTTCAAAAATTCTAATTTACAAAGCAAAGAGTACTTAACTGAGAAATTATTTACTAAATTTATATTTAGCTTCCCCCTCCCCTCAAGAAGTTAGAGGCAAAATAGATGGAACTCTTCTTTCCTGCCTCTTATCTTCAAGGTCAGCTTCTCTGTTGTGTGGAAATGTGAACCTCTGCCCTCGGTCCAATGCTCTGAGCCTTGCAGCACACCGGCTCAAAAGTGAAAGCGTAACTAGTTGATGTTAAGAGACGTTTGACAGTGGTACAGACCAACTCAGGCCATTTCTGCACTAGACTGTGTGGAAACACCAGCCGGCCCCTCCCAAAACTGCAAACCCCAGGATTCCATAGGATGTTGAAAGTGGAATCATAGCGCTATAACAGTCTAGTGCGGAAATGGCTTCAGTCAATTAAACACAGTCTAAACAGATATGTGCCAGCGATGCTGTAACTGCAAGACTCCCCCAGTCAGACAGCGGGTGGATTAATTAGCTTTTGAAGCCCCTTCCAACTCCGATTTGAAACACAAAAGGTGTATAGCATCCCCAGATCTCAGAGCCTGACCCTCTGTCTACAGTTTTTATGTATCACTTCCAGGAAGGAGACTAAGGGGCAAATTCTCCAATTTAGTTGGGCTCAGATCTGGGCAAGAGGAAAGACCAGTATGTGAATCTCCAATGCAGGCAGTAGAGCAGCAGCCTGATACATTTTTTTAAGACTTAATTGATTTGTTGGTCTCTCTCTATGAATTTACTTAGGAAACTTTCTCCTCCCCTCCCAGTGCTTGTAGTGCTTTGCTCTGCGTCCACGTTCTGGCTAGAAGCAAGTGGAGTAGATTAAGTGTTCCTTACCCTATCTCCCTAAGTAAGTGAGAAAGAATAATCTCTTCATTTCACCTTGATCTGGGAACATCCCCTTTAATTAAGATTTCTGCCTTAATTTCCAAACAGGAAAAAAAATGCTCTGTGCAGGCGTGTTTTAATTACAAGCTGTGAGCAACCATAGCTGGTTCGTAATGCATAATGTGTAATGATATCACAAGGAGCTATCCCTAGGTCTCAAGTTTTGGTCTGGAAACCTCAGGGGCTGCGATAATACTGAACTGGTAGCCTTAAAGGCATCACTTTCTGCATCAAGCTGATGGTTCACTTAGTCCAGCATTCATCTCCACAGCAAAAAAAAGGCAAAACCCAGCAAGGCAGTACCACAAATCAGCCAGAGATCGACAGGAGACGGCTATCAATATTCTGTCCCCACTCGTGTCAGGAACAGCCCCGCCGTTCACAGACTCACCACAAGGGCCTTTGTGTTTCACCCGGATCTCTTTCCTCAGAGCACACGCCATGGCGTCCAGCTCACAGGGGTTGCCGTACGTGAGGTTGTCGCTGCCGCAGACGGGATCGTAAATGCTCTGGCACACCTGCTGGCATTCGCACACCGCCTCCTGGTTCTTCACCACACAGGTTGACCCAAATGTGCACTCTACACTCAGGCAGGGGCTCGGCGTGCCAAGATCTGAATCAAGGGAAAGCGGGAAGAGAAAGCAGAGCCATGAGTGTTCGGCGGAGCCATTATTTTTCCGTACCAGGTGTTCCTCCATCCCACCATCCCCTGTATACCTTCCAACTGTGAGAATTAAACAAGCAGAATGAACTCTCAAAGCTTACATTTGCCCGCTCCTCTCATCTAACCCAATGTGTGAACTGTTGACGTGCCTTGATTTGTAGATATTACTAAGTCAGGATCAGCCCTACCATTTGGGAGAGCAGGACAACTGCCTCAAGTTGCAGAGGCTAGAGCAGGTGTGGGCAAAATGGTTGCTTCTGTGACCCCTAGGGAGTAAAAAGAAATCATTTTTTTTCAAACGTGCTGCTCCTTAATAGTCCCCAATGCCCAATAATAGGTCTCAGGACCATTTTTCCATAGATTTGGGCCATTTGGGGTCATTTCAGCCTAAGAGAAGGCGTTAAAAAAAAAAAAAGGAAGTGGATCAGAAGTGACATCCAGTTACTTCTTGTTGTTTTAAAAAACACTCTCCTAGACCTAAAATGGCTCCACAGGCCCTAAAAACATGGTGGAAATGTGCCCATGCCCCCCAAGAACATTTTGGAGAAAACATTTTTTTTTCCTGGGGGGTGGTTCTCCAGGGTCTTCTGGGGTGCTAACACAGCTCCCATTACTTCTCACATTTGCGGGAGTGGCATTCTCTCCCCGGGGTAATTCTCTGCTGTTGGTTGACAGAGCTCTGTGTACCACCTGGCCTGTTTTTCTCCCCTAAACTGCCCAGCTGTCCTCATATGTGGTGGCAGATGCAACCTCATCACCACTAAGACAAAATCTGCAGTACACGGACAGGGAAGGAAAGAAGCCATGTTATCCTTCATCTCACGTAACATTGGGCTGGCCATCAACTACAGCTCACTTGGCAACAGACCACTGTTAGAGATGAATCAGCATATTCTCTGGGAATATTTTCAACCGCTGAGTGAACACATGGAGAAGCAGCATCACACCTGCTTGGCTCCACTCGCTCCAGCTCCATGGCCCTGATGTCCATCCACTGGACATCCAGAAGCAAGGATGGCATAAAGAGCTCCCAATGGGGTGGATACACAAACATCAGGCATGTAAGTCCTTGACTATTTTGTCCTTGAACGTGGGGAGAAACCACTGCAGGACCATCATCCATAGTATTTTCTCCATATTTGAGCATCCCTAAGTGTTGCAGAGGAATTACCCTGCACAGAAAAACATGTGGGAGTCGTTTAGCACAGAAACACATTTCAGGATGTTCACATATTGGGGGAAAAATCAGCAAGATTCTCCCCAGTGTATTCCCCTTCAGATTTGTCAGCAGTCACACAGAGGGCAAGGATCAGGGCTGACAGACCTTATGAATGGGGCCACAGTCACTTCCTCTCTCAATACTGGCTGCTCAGCATTCATTGAACATACAGACCGAACCTGTGGCCATTCCTCCAGGCTGGGTTCAACGGATCATTCTGGGATTTTGGTGGAGAGAACATTGCTTTTCTGACTCGGCCAAAATTTTTGGAAACGCAACCCCAAAGCTTCTGTTCTTCCTTGCATCAGATGTACAGCCCTGCTTCTTCTTGGTTGGGAAGCAGGATATTTGATAGGGGGTTCTGGGATGCTGAAAACATAGATTTTAATGGATGGAAACACAGGACTAAGCCAAGTGTTTCTTGGCTTTGTAAATGAGTAGAGTATTTGGAGTGGAATATTTCATGTTCCAAAAATTTCTGGGCAGGACATGTGGCTAGACCTCAGGGAGCCAGCTTGCCTCTTTCAGGTGGCTACTACCACACTTTGCGTCAAGAGGAAGTGAGTGGGTGTTCTTTGTTCTTTGGTCACAGTTGGAGTGTATTGCCGGATCAGAGAGATAAAGGAGCACCAACACCCGCCCTACCAACAGACATGCTGCCCCCTGGTGGAACAGATATCGAAAGCAAGTCTTTCCTGAACCTGCAGCCCTCCATGTTACGTTCTTCAATGCTTTCCCCACACATCACATCCAGCTTCTATCATAAAGCCTCATTTTGGCAATCTAGCTGCTAGAAATCTAGACCGAAGTCTGTGATGCCTAGCCTCCTTCTGGCTCATTACAGATCTTTTGACAAGTCACTCCCAGTTTGCAGATATGGAAACTGAGAATCAACTAAAATGGGCCCCAGAGAGTGATGCAAGAGGCTGTTCCCAGGGTGATCACAAAAGCGCTTTGCCCATGAAACTTGGCCCATTTCTGCACCAGACTGTTCTAGTGCTATTATTCCATTTCAACATCCTATGGAATCCTGAGTTTTGCAGCTTAGGGAGGGGCCTTTAGAATTCTCAGCCAGAGAGCTCTTGGGCCTCAGGAAGCTACAAACCCCAGGATTCCACAGGGGGTTGAAAGTGGAATAATAGCACTATAACAGTCTAGTCCAGAAATGGCCCTGGATTGTACCTGGGAGAAAGTTCCACTAAACTTAAGAAGCCTTATTTCCGAGTAGACATTTGGCTAGGATTGCACTATAAATCAGCTATCTAGAAATATTTTCTCCAGTTTCCTATTTTATTTGCTTAGGATATAGAATTTATTGATAACATATAACTTAGAAAAAGAATTTTTGGTATCCTATTCACGCTCTTTCAATCCGGACTGGGCAAAAGCCATATTTTGTGCTCACACTTGCTTGGAATACTTCAAAATCCCCCTTTTCATTCTGTGCCTGAGGTCCTACTTTATTCCTCTCCTCTCCTTCTACTGTCCTCGCATCCACCAGGAGGCAGATGAATATTCATAATAAAACAAAGATCACGCCCACCACCCTGACCCAGACCTGGAAAGAAATTTCCCATCACTTGATCTCCAAAACAGAGGGGCAGGCAAGCAAGAGAGAATGCTTTTGCCAGCAAAACATCCTGCTCCCACTGGCCTTGTTCTGCATGAATAGTCATTTCAGATAAAGCAAAAATTCCTTCAGTGACTTTAACTCTTGCCCCGTTTCTGATGAAGAAAGAGTTAAAACAAAGGAGTACCAACTTCTTATAAAAAAGAAGTCTGTTCTTGTGTTTCCCCCCCCTTCTTCTTGCTCAGATACGGATCTTGCCACAGAACAAACAACTCCCACAACATCTATGATCATTAGTTAGTGTGAGGGGTTTCACCTCAGGCAGCCACTTTTTTAAAAAAGACAGCTTTAGATCATTTGTTAAAAGGGCAGCAAACTGTCCATTACTCGGTTCAATATAAGACTTTTGCCACCCTGGGGATTGGACTGCACCTTTTGGCTTTCCTGCCTCTGGCACCAAAATGTCTCCAAAGGAGGAGGCCTTCCTACATACTCTTTTCAAGCAAAATAAGCAAGATATCAAGATCCTTGATAAACAGCATGGAGTAGTGGTTAGAGTACTGAGCTGGGATCAAGGAGAACTGGGTTCCAATCCCTGCTTTTGGGGGGCTCTTGGGCCGGTCACTATAATGCTGTAGTCCAGGGCTTCTCAGGCTGACATGGGGGACCAGCAGATTTTTTTCTGATGTATCTGCAACTAGTACCATATTTGTGCACGTTGGCTACAACTGTTTCTTCCTTTCTTGGAATCAATGGCTTGCAGGCCAGCGCCAGTCTAGGGATCATGACTTCGAAAAGTGCTACCCTCCACATCTCAAAGATGAAAATGAGAACATGTGAGGTCAACCATCAGAATGTGTTCAAGATGGCAAACGTTATATTAATGAGAAAGAACACACAAACTAGGGCCACTTCCGCACTACACTGTTCTAGTGCAATTATTCCACTTTCAACATCCTATGGAATCCTGGGGTGGCAGTTTAGGGAGGGCCTTTAGAATTCTTAGCCAGAGAACTCTTTGGCCTCAGTGAACTACAAACCGCAGAATTCCACAGGGGTTGAAAGTGGAATAATAGCACTAGAACAGTATAGTGTGGAAATGGCCTAGGAGGGGCTGCAGCAGTTTGCTTTTGCTTGAGCCCACTGGGAAGGGCAAGATTCTCCCCATTCTTCTTTCTTTTCCTCCTGCTGGGATGGTCGAGTAAAACCATGAACTTTGAACTCAGTTTGCACCAAGGGAAGTAAGCTGAGGATAAAGGGGGAAAGAGAGAGGAGGAGAGAGAAACCGGGACATTTTAAAGGCAGCTGAAAAATGGGATGACAGAGGATTAATCAGGGCTACCCTGGCCAAATTAGGACAGTTGGAAGGTAGGCACATCAACCCACTTCCCTGTTCACCTCGTATGTACAGGCATATGAGTTCCCCTCCTTCATGCCTGCAGTGAGGGAGGAGAGGCAGTCAGCAGCCATGGCCAGTGACTACAGAGGGGAGCGCTGTAAGTTCAGACATTATCTCTCAGCCTAATTCATCTCACGGAATTGGTGTGAGCGTGAAAAGGAAGACGGCCGTCACACTCTCGACACACGCTTCCCAAAGCTCCTTGAGTGACAGACAGGATAGACATATAATAAATAAATGTATGATCTAACTTGCAATCTGCCAATCATTTCCAATTATCCAAACTTTATTTGCAGACTTATCGTTTCCAGTTCTCTGCCTCCCTGAGGAGGCTTCCATCCCACCCTCCGTCCTGGCATTTATTATATCAACAAAAACCCATTTCTTTCTCTGTTCATGAGGTGGCCTAAGGGCAATCTGTTCCCCCGTCCCTCAGTGTGACTCTTTCATCGAAGTCACCTGGACAGGCATGAGCTCCCAGCCTAGGTTTTGTCTTTGGGCCTGCAAACAGATAGCATGAGGGAATAAAGCAAAGGTCCAGCATGGATGCATGGATGACTCTTGCTGACAGAATCACCACTATAATATCAGTTGGTTATGGGTTACACAGTGGTCCTATTTAGAAATCTGTGTGTGTAGAGAGATTAAAAACTGGGGGGCTTTCCACACTACACTGTTATAGCGCTATTATTCCACTTTCAACATCCTTGGAATTCTGGAGTTTGTAGTTCACTGAGGCCAAAGAGCTCTCTGGTTGAGAATTATAAAGGCCCCTCCCTAAACTGCAAACCCCAGGATTCCACTGGATGTTGAAAGTGGAATAATAGCACTACAACAGTGTAGTGCGGAAGGGCCCTGAATTTTTGCCTGTTTAGGAAGTACAAAGCTACCACATGCTCATTAAACCTGCTCACAGGAGAAAGTTAGGCAGCATCTTCGTCCACTTCAAAATGACCGCCTGTGTGACTGTTCTGCAAGAGGAAAGGGAGGAAAAAGCCACCTATTCCTGACCAAGAGTTTAGCCCATGTTGAGAGAAAGTAAACATCAATTAACTTGCACATTTTATTCTCCAAGTAAGAGGTGATTTAGACAGGGATTGTTTGCTCTTCCTCAGTGTATATATCAAAAAGAATAAAATAAAATTTGTGCCAAGATAAGGCAAATCTTTCAGTAGGAAAAGCTAAATACTATGACCTATACAAATTGTCTCAACCAAGTAAATATCTATAATGTGTATATCTGTGTCTACATAAAAACCCATAAATTTCACAACTTATTCTGTTTTTGATAGTCGCACAGAGCAGTAAGGAGAAGGAAGGCAACAAGGTCCCTCCCTCCTAACCATCAAAAATTAATAAATTTCATTTTAGAAAAAAAATCTATTTATATTTGATGTTTATAGTTGATATACATTTATTTACAATTTGTTATTTAATAAATGTATTCCTTTTTATATTTATGCATTTGTTAAAAAATTAATTGTAAACAAAACTATTACGATGGTGATAATAATTTTATTTAAAATATTTAGTTTTATTATGATTATCATTCCACTGGGGTGGCTGTCCTGCCATGCTATAGCAGACTAACACATTCTTGATGCCATAAGCTGCTATGGGCATCATCCACTTCAGAAAATATCTTAAGCCTTACCTTAATTGGCATATTATTATAATTATTGTAACAAGCTGAAGGGAAGCGATTGAAATCAGTGGGATCAGAGGGAATTTGAACTGAAGAAATACAGCAGTGAAGAGGAGATACACCCTGATCTTTCCCAAAGAAGTTCAGGGAAGCATTTATAACCCCTCTTGCCTGTGTTGCTCTTACACCAACCCCATAAAATAAAGGTTACGCCAAGCACTACCAGCCCAAAGTTATCGCATTTGCTGGTGTATAAGACTCATTTTTCCCCAAAAAAAATACTGTTTGAAAATGGAGTGCATCTAATATGCCAGTGTGTCTTATAGACTGAAGAATAGTATTTGTCGGTGTATAAATGGGGTGCGTCTTATGTGCTGGTGTGCCTTGTACTCCAGCAAATATGGTATACAGTGTGCTTAAAGGTTGTGTAGGAATTTGTATCTGGCTCTCCTCTGAAATCTTGGTCAACCCCATGTCCTCTTCCTGTGACATGAGCTGCACTACTCACTTGCTTCACGATGGCTAGAAACTTGGGTTTCAAGTAACTGAATAACAACAAGCTATGATTCTCAGGATGTGGCTGAATGTTGTGCTTGAAGTAATTATGGTTAGAGGGAACTCCATCCACAACCCCACAGAATTACAGATGATGCCAGACTCCCCGTACGGTATACTTTTTGCCCCTTATCCTCAAGGCAAGTGGGAGGTAGATCCATGTTTTAAAGCAGTCTCTCTTGCTTAAAGAGGTTTGTGTTTTTTAAAAAAACTGAATCCATCTTCTTCATGCAACCTGCAGGCAAAAGGATCAAAGGCATGGGAGAAGCCAGTTTTAATTTTGCCATGTGCTGTAAGCTGGGCGCTAGGCAGTTTCAGTCTGCTCACAGGCCGAAAGGGAAAAGCTGGAGGTAGGACTGAGGCAAACCTCAAGGTGGGACTGGTGAGAACATATTCATTCAGGATCAAGCAATAGCCAGGGTGGGGGTGACCAAGGAAGTAAGAAGTGGAGGAGAGAAAAGAGAGAAAGAGAAGAAAAGGAAAAAAAATATTGAAAAGGAGACAATCAGACAGACAAGAGAGGAGATCATGATGCACAGACTGCTGGGTGGACGGACAGACACTTGGGGTGCTTAGGAAAGGTGACAAGCCTGTCTTTAAGTTATTATAGAATCACAGAACTGGAAGAGCCTGCAAGGGCCATCCAGCCCCACCCGCTTCTGCCATGTAGGAATACACCCTCTAAGCATTCCTGATAGATGGCCATCCAATCTCTCTTTAAAAACCTCCAAAGGAGGAGACTCCATCACACTCCCAGGCAGCGCATTCCTGCAAGTGGGTACTTGCCTTTTCGAATCCTCCTCCTCATAAACAAAACTAAACCTAAAATCAAACCATGGCAGATGGAAAACTACAAGGTTGTGGAGGTGCCTGCTCGTCTCCCTGCCATCCTAGTTTCCTGTGGAGAGGGAACTGGCTGAAGGCTTCTCCCTACAAGAGTCTTCCTCTGTGAGGAATATTAGGGGGTCAAGATGGAGGCTACGTTAAGCGCTTCTCTCTCTTGCATACCAGTGTTAAATGCACAGGATGGAGGCTTACTGTCTCAGCCATCTCTCCCCTCTCCAATGGGTCTGGATTGCTGAGAATAGAGGGCAAGGGGGGGCAGTGGCAGTAGAAGACAGTGAGAGACAGCAAGGCCATTTCTGCACTAGATTCTTATCTACCGGCCCCTCCTGAAACTGCAAACCCCAGAATTCCATAGGATGTTGCAAGTGGAATAATAGCGCTATAAGAGTCTAGTGCGGAAAGGGCCCAAGTCTTCAGACAACATGTGTTTGAAGGTTATGACCAGCAGTCTTAGAACTGCCATTTCCTGAAAATACCTGAATACTTCTCCCTTACTCAGAGGAACAAATGGTACCTCGGGGGGGGGGGGGTCAGCCTAGCTTTTATACCAAATGCCTCAAGGAAACCCCTAGTGAGCTTCTTGGCTGAGAGGGGATTTGAACCCACATCTGTCAGGCTCTTCTCCAATGCTCAAACCACAGCATCACAAGGGCTCTCAAAAGATTGGAGCAGGGAGCTGGTGCATGTCAAGCAAAACAAAGGCGAAGAGCCACAGTATTTATTATACTTGTCATTGTCTTCAAGTCATTTCCAACTTATGGCGACCCCTATTTTGGGGTTTTCTGGGGCTGAGAGTGTGTAATACACCCAAGGTCACCCAGTGGGTTTCTATGGCCGAGGGGGGAATTGAACCCTGTTCTGCAGGGGCACAGCCCAGCGCTCACACCATTACGCCATGCTGCCACTTGTATTTATACTGCACTCAGCCAATCCCATAACTTCTTTTTTTTCTTGTCTGTTACAGGAGTCGGTGCTGCAAACTAGTACCACCCCCTTCTGTGCCTGAAGAGAGTGCTGAGGCCAGGCTGGGCATGCTAAATTTTTTTTTCAAGTCCCAAAGATTCAGTACACACAGCTCTTTACATGCATACATACACACTGACAGAGATGCACAGACATGTTACAAAAAATGAAGGATGGGGTAGACAGCATGACAGCTCCAAGAAGCCAGGCAGGGTGACATATTAGAAACCAACCAGGAGCAGCACAAATAGACCGGGGAATATACACGTCCCAAGGGGCTGAAGGACTTTGATGGTGGCGTGGGGAGGTTGTTAATGGGGGTTTGCAGGGCGAGGGGAAAGGAAAATAAACGCTTGTGGCAAATCTTCGAGCACTCCTTGCCGTTTATGGCGGTGGGGGGGATGCAAAGCATTATCAAAACTCAGGAAGGTGCATTCCAACAGAGTTCGCTTTCTTTTCCACGCTGCGGTTCTATTGGGTGGGGAGGAGGAGAAGAGGATGAATCAGAGCCAAGGGAAAGATGTGGGGAGAGGAAGGATAGAAAGCCGACCTCGGAGTAGAAAGATCCCAGTAGGGTGCGGTGGGGTGCTGTGCGGACGGGCATCCTTTCTCCAAACAGGCAACGCTGGAAGACACAAGACACACAACGGAAAGAAAGAAAAGGAAAAGGACAGGACAGAGAGAGAGAGAAGAGAGAGAGAAAAGAAGGAAAGGAGGAAGGAAGGAAGGAAGGAAGGAAGGAAGGAAGGAAGGAAGGAAGGAAGGAGGGAGGGAGGGAGGGAGGGAGGGAGGGAGGGAGGGAAAGAGAAGACAGACACAGCTACGAACCCCCTCTCCCTGCCTCCCAAAACCCTTCAGCTCCATTTAGACAAATCCAGCTGAAACCCTCCCTTTTCAGTACTGTGAAGGGTCAGCAGCACAACTAGAATAACTAACAAGATGGCCTAATTCGGGCCAAGCTGAAACTTCCCACCAGCCATTGAATCAACAGAAAATATTGTTGATTAATCCATGGGGTGTGCCTGGAAGGACAGTTTTTGAGGAGCAATGGGAGATTTTAAGAAGTATTGTTCTAAGATTTAATGCCACACTTCAAAGCTATTGTCCTTCGTCGATGTGAAAGCTGGAATATTAAAAGATGTTACTTCAACTTAAGCAACAGGGATAGTGTCCTTTCTTTTTTGTTGTTGTTGTTTGTTGCTGATGAAATCATATGCAATAATCTTATCCTAGTTTTCCCAATTCTAGAGTTTATTTAAAATATTTATACTTCACTTGGCCATCTCGTAACGGCCCTCAGGCTGCTGGCAATGTGAAAATGAGCATGAATACTCATATTTTTTCACTTATCTTCTTAGTCTTCTGCCCTGATCTTTTTGGCAATATGTCCCCTGACTTTAATCTGGCTAATTCATCTGATAGGAGGTGAAGCAAGCCGGATGATTTCTCAAATAAGTTAGTCATTAAATCTACATTCTGGTTCCTCACAGGATTGCTTATATCAATATACCTGAGAATAAGCCAAACTGAACTCAGTCAGCCATCCTGCTGACTAAACAAGTATAGAATTGCACCGTAAAGCTCCGTTTAAGGGTAATCCCATCTCCCTACTGCAGAGTGGAGAAAATGGGGCCTCTAGGTTGTTTTTTAGGTACCCAAGCATCCCCACTGCAATTTGTGGGAGGATTCTTTTCTGTAACCCACATGCTCCTGTGTCTACTTGGGAGGTGGTGTGTGTGTGTTTGTTTCAATTTTGCTGTTGCCCTTTTACACTGTGCAGTTATAGCACTATAATTCCACTCCAAGTGCCTCAGCTCCATCCTGTACCGCTCATCAAACCGCAAACGCCACAATTCACAAGATGGAATCATGGCAGTTATAATGGAATCATACTGCTATAGTTGTGAAGAGCGAAGGAGTTCAAATAGAAGTGGGGAACCCGTCGCTCTCTTGACGTTTTGGACTACAACCTCCATTACCCCTTCCCAGGGGTTAGGCTTTGAGGAGCTGAAGCTGAGAAATCAGGAGGAACTGGTGAGGACATGCCCTTAAGCCCATCCTGCCATGTCAGTTTTTGGCGGATCGCGTTCCAGTGCCAAAATTCAGTGGGTGAGACCAATAGTGCCAACATATTGTAGCATGGCGCTCTTAACTACCAAGTCACTAAGCCTTCAGAAAGGTGCTTCAGTCTTTTAGGATTGAGAATTGTAGACCCACCAACTGAAAACATCCTGGAGAAGAGAGCATGGCCACGTAGGAAGTCCCAGAGCGCCAAACTGGGGCCCTAGGAGGGCCAGGTTAGACCCTGGGCCATGAGGTCCTCCCCAGTGGCAGAGCTTGGAGTGGGGGGCGGGTAACGGCGCATGGGGGTGTGGCCTCGGCTCACAGGTGCGTGGCCTCAGTGTGTGGGCATGGCCTCGGTGCACGGGGACGTAGCCAGGGCATGCGGGGGCGTGGCTACCGCCCGGACGCCCCAAAAACATTGCCGCCCGGGGCAAAGCGTCGCCCTGTTCCTATGCGACTGGCCTTCCCCCAGTGTATTCAAAGACAACACACAAATCTTTGAATCAGCCTACTCCCCGAGGATTAATGTGGGGGTTTCTTCGCCCCTCCACCATCCCCAAAACCTATGAAATTCTTCAGCCCTGTACAGCTTAAAATACATGCAATCATGATACAGAATATCATCAAAAGGTATATGGGTAGTGAGAATGTGTATGTGGTGGGTCACATCATTCTATTTTCGTGAAACTGAGACCTCTGCAGAACACGGCTTTAAAATCTCCAACCAGATTAAATCTGGCCTCATGTACAACCTCCATTTTTTAATTATCCATTTAAAAAACGCTAAACTTCCAGAACTGCCTCATCTGGAATCAGACCACTGGCTTGTACTGCCCACTTCCAACTATTCTACACTTGAGCTGTAGGTAAAGCCTAAGGTCCTGGAACAAGGGATGGATAAGAGTTCCAGAAACCGTTTCTGTGATTCTTCTAGCTGGGGGCTGAAGTCTTCCCGCAAAGATGCACACTCAGCCACCGAGCTAAAGGACCTCACCAGAAGCTGTAGGTCAGGAGCATTACCTTCAGCTGGACCGGAACCCACGGCCTGAGAGCAGAGGCCTTCCCATCCCCAAGGATTCAAGAGATGGAACGTTGCTGATGTTTGTTTGGTATGACAGAGGGTATGCCCAGTTGTGGGACGCTTGGTTAGAAGCCAGCCTTTAAACTCCAGCTTAAAATAGCTAGCGGAGACCTCTTTAAATCTTGGCTGGTGGCATCTCCCAGGAAAGGGGAAGATTTTGTTTATTTTCCAAATGCTTTCAGGGTATATGGGCGGGGGGGGGTGGCGGCGCGGGAAGAACATGGTGAGTCCACTGAGGTTGGCAGAGCACAGTGCCCTGGAGGCAGGAGGACGAGGAGGAGACATGTTACCATACAGGACACAAGAGAACAGCCTGCCCTCTAAAAGCTAAACAAAGTCAGAATCAGGAGTGCAGAGAGGGGAGGAAAATGGAGAAATGCCTCCCAGCATTTCTTGTTCTGTTATCTAGCAAGAAATGGCTGAGTCAGGCACTCTCCCTGCCCTGGAAGGCCCCACGGGCTACTCCACCAGATACAGATAAAAGTCTGGAGCCGAGTTTGAAGCTCCTCCAGCTTTGAGCTGAGATCGCAAGGCTTTCCACAGCAAAAAAAGGAATACTGCCCTCTTTGCCTTTGACTGGCTCTACCTTGTGCACTTGCAAAATTAATCCCCAGCTTTGCCGAGAACATCGTGACTCCCTGGGTTGGAAGGGGAAGACTTTTCTCTCCTCTTCTCTTGCCTTCCTAAGAAAGATCTGCGATGTTCAAATAATGCCAGAGATACAGATAGGCTTGTCATCCCTCCCTTCCACCTGCACTTTTGTGTATATGCTGCACTGATGAAATTTGCCTAAGAAACAAACTGAAAAATGACAAATGCGAAGAGGGAAAAACCCCTGAGATTTTTAGATGCCTGAATTCTGTGACTGGCAGCAGAATCCTACAGTTTTCCTGGGCTTTTGTAAAATTTCAGGACAGAGCGTACAAAGGAAGCTGCTTCATACCAAATGATAGTATTTGCCTACTTAGCTCCTCGTTGCCTACACTCACTACCTAGAAACCTGGAGAACAGATGTCAAATATCCTTGCCCAACACTTGCCATCTAATTCTTTTCAGCCAGAGATGCTGGGGATTGACCTTCAGATCTTCTGCACGCAAAGAGTATACCCTTTCTCTTGAGCTGTGTCTATTTTACCACCCAGCCCTTTATTCCTCAACTAAAGCAGGGGAACAGAATGTGGTTTCCAAGAACTGTTATCAACACGACAAGTTTGAAGCCAATGGTTAACTTCTAAGGCTTAGTGCTGAACCACTGTTTAGAGCACTGGGGGGTACCTGGGCAGAGACAGGAAGGCCTGGTAATGCTCTACCTGTGCTCTATCCAGGTGCTTACCTGTGCTCTAAATGGTGGTTTGGCCTCCAAAACAATTTTTTTTAAAAAAAAAATGAAACCTGAGATTTTTGGGTGCTTAAAGCCAACCATGTTTTTCTCGGAAAATAGGGGGAAAAATGGATTATATAATATTTTCTTTTAGAATGATGAATAAATAAGACAAAATGTTCACATTTTTACTGGCCCAAAATCTTATTTCTAAGAATTACGCAAGAAGAAGACTTTTATGCAAGACTAACCACAGCATCAGATCATCATAATTTCTGGTCCTGGTTTGCTTTTTCTGTCTTTTTATAGGAATGAATACATTGTGTCTGCTTGACGCTCTGGAGACAAAATAATTTTCTTTGTTTTACTTATGTTGATGGTTTTTGCCCCAATTTTATTAAATTTCTTTGGCTGCTCTTCAAACTGGCAAATAAAGAGGTTCCTTACAGTTCAGAGCCCTGTAGCTCCATTAGTAACAAAAAAGTATATTGTACTTTTAATATATCAAATATGATAATTTCATGTCAGAACAAGTTTTATACATAATGCATTTTATGTTCCCAAACTAGCAAGATTACTTTCAGACGGCAAAGGGTGCTAATACTGAGTTTTTCACTTTTTCCCCTAAAAATGTCTGTTTCCCTGCTTTTTTTCCGATGGCCTCAACATTTCCAGAAATTGTGCACTGGAAACCTTCAAGGGCCACGCAGACATTACTGAAAGTCCACTTACAGTTTTGAAAAACATGTTTTTCTTTTCTCCCCATGTTAAATAGAGCAGGGAGCACTTGCAACTTATTTAAAAAGTAAATTTCAGCTCCTTGAAGGATTTCAGGAGAAAAGTGCTATTTTATTTTATTTTTATTCCTAGAAAAGGAGCAGTCCAAAGATTCTGGAAGTGTTGCAGGCCATAAAAACAGGTGGAGCCCCATCCCTGACTAAAACTAACCATAGTTTTGAACCCACAGTAAGATTTGGGCTTCTGAATATCCCAAAAGCAAACCACGGTTCTGAGATACTTGACTTACTTTCATTTTCTGTTTGCTTAGCACCCCTATTTCTATTGTGCAGTTGTCTCCCACACAGACTGTGTAGCGACCATAGCCACGGCCGAGTTAGACATTGCATTAAATCACAGAGAGTACAAATCCAGCTTGCACAGCCCACTTTGAAATTCAGTTCTTGTATCGGTTGTTGTGGGTTTTCCGGGTTTTGAGGCCGTGTTCTAGTAATATTTTCTCCTGACGTTTCACCTGCATCTGTGGCTGGCATCTTCAGAGGATATGTCATATCATCTGAAGATGCCAGCCACAGATGCAGGCGAAACGTTGGGAGAAAATACTAATAGAACACGGCCTCAAAACCCGGAAAACCCACAACAACCTATGGATTCCGGCCGTGAAAGCCTTCGACTTTACAGTTCTTGTATTGCTTGTTCATTGCAAACCATGGTATCATCCATTTGTACATCACACCAAACCATCTTTCAAACCCTGGGTGATGCCTGACTTGAACTAACATGAGAGAAAGAAGCTGAAGCCTGCTGGTAGTGCAGCAAACTGACTCTTATAGGCAAAAATAGGAAACAGCCATCCAAGGCAGCTCAGGTAGATATTTTGCACAGTAATACTGAGATGTACTGATAACCCGTTACTATATATTGACTCAGGCCAGGCCCCTGTATGTTTTGGTGGTACAGTTACATCGATCTCAAAAGCAGAGGCAGCAGTGGTTGGTGGCAAGAAGAAAATAAGAAGAAAATGAATCTGCAACCTGATAGGAGGAGAAAACTGACAATCCGAAATTGCCCATCTCTCCAACATCTGCCTTTCAGGACAATCATCCTTGTTGTGGTATACATAGACGATTGTCCAAACTATGCCCTCCATGATGCCTCAAACTCAGTTGACCTATCAGAAGGCAATCATTTCTAGTTAGGACTGGAAAAAAGTATTCCCCGAACCCTTGAAAAAGTCGATTCAGTCCAGAGTTTTCCCAAATTCTGGCCCTCCAGGGGTTTTAGACTTCAGCTCCCAGAATCCATGAGCACTGGCCAGGGCAGCTGGGACCTCTGGGGTCTGAAGTCCAAAACACCCAGAGGACTAGAGTTTGGCAATCACTGAGGCAGGCAATATTGAGCTAGCTGGACCAAGAATCCAGCTCTCTCTGGATTCCTCGGCAAATCAGCTCTTTATCTGGAATCATGAGAATCTTTTTTTATTTTTTAGAGAAGGGTCCTCGTTCCTCTGTAGAGCACATGTGCGGAAGGCAGAAGTTCCTGGGTTACGTGCCCAACATGCACGGGAGGCTCAGAAAGATCTCTGTCCAAAATTCTAGAAAGAAATTGCCAGACTGCCTAGACATTGCTGAGCTAGGTCTGAACCATAAAAAGGCAACTTCCTATGTTTTAATTTGATTTATTTTTAATTGTGTGCCTAGAAATGCAGAGTAGGAAAGGCTGCCAAGGCCATCTAGTCCAACCCTCTGCCACACACAAATAGACAACTAAAGCAACTCCCAAAAGATGCCCATCCAACCCCGGTTTAGACCTCCGCAGAAGGAGATTCCACCACCTTCTGAGACAGTCTACTCCACTGTCAAATAGCAATTTCAATCAGTATCAGGAACAGCAGAAAATGCATAACATTTAGATGCTTAAAGCTGGCTAATATATATCACTTCTCAGCTTCCCCTTCTCAAAGCTAATCCCACCTCTCTAAGCCATCCCCTATAGGGCTTGATTTCCAAACTTTTAATCATCTTGGTGGCCTATCATGTTTTATTTTGAACTGTTATACCAGTGGGCCATTTAATAGATTGTAAACCACTTTGGCACCATCTCACAGAAAAGCGGCATATAAATGAACAGAATGAACGAATGAACCCTCATCTTTGGTTCTTCCATTTCAGAATTGAGGTTTTCTTTTTAAAAATTGGTTTCAGGGTTGACAGACATGAGTCCTCTCTTGGGAAATCAATACCTGCTTTGTGTGTATCATGTTTTTTTTTCTTCCACAAGTTTGAGACAGATAAGAAAAGACACCATCAGGAACCGTAGCTTACAGATAACACCTGTAAACTGAGAAACGCCTGTAGGGAAAGGAAAGAAATGGGAAAAAGCACGGGGTTTGAAGGGCCACTTTGAACTGGGAAATGTGAACAGGATCTTGGGGCCATGAATAAATAACAACAGCAAAAAAGAAAGAAACAAAGCAATGAGAGCAGCTTCTGGAGAGCATGGCAATCAGACAGGAGAAGAACTGGATGGATGGATGAATGGATGGGAAGATGGAAGGCTGGGTGGGAGCAAGGGACTGAACACTCCAGACACTGTTATTCCAACACTCCCTTTGGAAAAAAGAGGGAGAAAAGAAAAATAACAGAAAGGTAAAGACCAAGACAACATCAGTATGAAAAACAGAGCAGAAGAATAGGAGAAAGAATTAGAGAAAAGGACAGGGGCCAGTTGCGAGCAACAATTTAGCTCTTCCGCTTGTATCAAATCAAGTTGGGAAAAGTTAATTTTTTTGGACAACAGCTCCCAGGATTCCCCAGTGGCTGGAGCATGCTGGGCAACGTAGCTCAAAAAGGGATTTTTTTCCCCAAGAAGGTAGGGCAACCTGAGAAGCCGTGTCCCATTTCCCTGCCACCCCATCCCTGCTACCACAAAACAACCACAACCATAAAAGGAAGACGCTACTGCCCTGAGCGGGCCGTGCCACTTACCACAAGGGCCCTGGTGTTTGACTGGGATGGCAGCTCTCTGCTGGCACTCGGCCTTCTGGCGCTCGCAGTCGTTGGCGTAGGTCCGGCTGTCCCTGCCGCAGAGGGGCCGGTAGGAGCCATCGCAGACGATGCGTTCACACGAGCAGCGGGGAGCCCCCCGGCGGTTAAGACACACGCCGTTAAAGCGGCACTCGTCCTTGCATCTGTCTAGAAAGGGCCAAGGCAGAAAGAGATCTTAGCTAACCACAGCACGAAGGGCTAATCCAAAGGGTGCACCACTGGCCATCTCAATTTAGGACCAAGACGGGCAACCATGGAAGAAGCAGGGGCCATGGTTGACCCTCACGCCCTTCCTGTGGGCTGCACCCCATGACTGATGTGACCTCCAGTTTTGCTTTTGGCTGGTTTTCAGCCAATATTTTTTTTTACTGCAGTTTTAAGTCATTTGGGGGAATTGATTTGAATTTTTGAATTTTGGACTGGGTGGGTAGTGGCCTTGGGGGATTTTAGGGGCCACAAATTCAGGCTCCATTGACCATCATGGCCTGCACTTTCTCCACTCTTCAGTGTCTGAACTCTACCTTCCCTTACTAGAAAAACACAGGAAAGAAGAAATCTTGGAACCCGTAATGATAGAATTCAGGACCATTTCACATTTGAATAAATGCATGGCATTTTGCTGATTTCAAACTGCTTTGTATTACCTACACTGGGCTGGATTGCAATTGAACAGAACGTGAGCATAAATATCAGCCACTGTGCACAATCACTGCACATAGTAAGACAGTGACTTGGATACTGGGAATATTGTCCACTCAGCATTTGTAATCTCCAAGTCATATTGGATGGTGCAAACTTTAAGTGTGCGGTCTGATGAATGTACAAATGGAACATATGCACAATGATTGCTGAAATACATGCCAATTATCAGAAGCTTTGCAGATTCTCTGGCATCTGGAACATCTTCCAGATGTTTCTGACAGCACCTAGGCAATGCTTAATAACCGTATCAGTATTGTTCCCTTGTGAATATGCTCTATGACACTCAGTAGATGTGCTTAACTCTTCTTCTGTATATGCGTTCGCCAACTCATACTGACCTCAGCACTATACATAAAAAATTCAGTTTAGGCCCCTCCCTAAACTGCAAACCCCAGGATTCCACAGGATGTTGAAAGTAGAATAATAGCACTATAACAGTCTAGTGCGGAAATGGCCTTAGTCACTCTGGTCTTTGGATGCAGTGCTCCCTCCCCTCCTGTATGCACAAGACAGTGATGTATTTAAGTCTTTTATTCCAAGTCTCAAGTCTCTACCTTCAAGTCTCAAGTCCTTGACGATACTTTCAAGTCAAGTCTCAAGTCTGGAAGCCAACTTTATACCCCAACCAAAATTCCAGAATTATTGGATAGAGTGAAACAAATTCAGTTTTAACAATTTAAGCAGAGTCGGCTTTCCACGTTTGCAATTTTGCCATCTGCAGCTTCGGAAGTGGGAGACAGGATCCTATCTTACTCCCCATTCTGAAGATTCAAAAGATTTAGAAGGAAGGATCCTTCCTCCTCGAGCCCGTTGCCTAACACGTTTGCTGTTCCCCCCTGAGAAATGCACCCTGCACTCTGGGGGCAAGTCTTGTTCTTCACTGTTTGGAAACGTTTTAGAAGGCTCCTCCAATATGCAGCAGGGACAGGCTGCTGAGCAGACCTCAAGCCTGCCTCAAGCCCACTGCCTAACTCATTTGCTGTTCCCCTCTGAGAAATGGGCCCACACTTTGGGCTTGAGAGAGACTGTCACGTGACTAGTGGGGAAAAAGAGATGGAGGCGTTGTTCAAAGTCATAAGGTTTCTGGATGAATGCGTTATATGTTACTGAACTAAGGGCAGCAAGTCAGACATTAAAAATATACAAGTCTTGAGTCGAGTCAGTGCATCATTCATGGCCAAATCGAGTCACTGAAGCGACTTAAGTCTGACTTGACTCCAAGTCTATCGACTCGAGTCTACATCACTAGCACTAGAAGCCCAGCATTGCAAGAGATTCCTTATGGAGACACACATCGACACCCATACAAAACCAAACTTTTCACCTTTCAGTCACTGATGTCAGTTTTGTGGCAGTGGCATCATCTCAGGGGCACGTGAGGCAGGTGGCACTGTCCCACAAAATATCCCAGTTATTTATTGCCTCCCATAAATGCAGATTGTTTCCATTCATTTATATGGGAAAAGGGAAATGCAACACATCCCGGTCATTGGCAGGGCAGAGCCTTTTCAGTGCTGCTGCAAAAGCTGCTTGCGAGACCTATCAGGCAATTAGTGGTTACATTTCTGTTCTTCCCTTTTGCCAATGGGCTCATGATAGTATGCATGGTTCTTTTCCTCCCTGCTTTATCTTCACAACAGTCCTGTGAGGGAGGTTAAGTCAGGGTGATAGAGAAAACAGCTAATCAAAGGCCTTTTCCGCACTACACTCTTACAGCTTGATTATTCCACTTTCAACATCCTATGGAATCCTGGGGTTAGCAGCTTAGCGAGGGGCCAGCCAGCCCCTCCCTAAACTGCTAACCCCAGGATTCCATAGGATGTTGAAAGGGGAATAATCATGCTGTAAGAGTGTAGTGAGGAAATGACCAAAATCAACCAGTAAATTTCATGGCACAGTGGGGACTCAGACCTGGAGCTCTACATTCTAACCATTGCACCATATTTGACACCAGACTTTTCCCTTCCGGATAACCCCTTCCGGATAACTCAATTTATAAGAAAATCTTCTGGGGAAAGTAGCTACTCGTTCTGTCCTACTGCTAAGCATCAATTTTTTGCATGCTGTTCTATTATCTGCCCGGTAGCAATTGGCTGTGTTTTACTGTAATTTTACGGTATTTCAAACTGAGGTACCTTTGTTACGCTAAGGTTTCCTATTAGCCACATTAGGTGCCTGATATTTGGCAGCCAAGCAGTGTATAAATATTTAAAATGAACTAATACTCTGTATGCCAGCTGAATTATAATGCTGGGGATTCAAGAATATTTACGTTGCCTAATTGTGGCACAGACTTTTTGTGAATGAAACACATACAAATATTCCAGCACAAAGAAAACCAGCGGTGATCTTTTCCCCAGATGCTGTAAGCGTCCAATATAACAACTGCTTCGAGCCTCTTCTGAGATCTAGAATACATCAACAAGTTAAATTCCACTACCTGCGCAAGGCTAGGAGCTTCTCTCCTACTGTTGTTGCAGGTGCAGCTGTTGTAGTTGTCATTGCTATTGTGTGACTTGAAGTTGATTCTGATTCTCATTCCTAGGGTTTTCTTGACAAGAATTCTTCAGAGGAGATCTGTTTTCCCCTTAAGCTGAGAGAATGTGACTTAATCAAGGTCACCCAGTAAGCTTCTATGGAGGTGTGGGGATTTGAACCCTGGTCTCTTGGGGATTTTAATCCAACAGTCAAACAACCACACCATGATGACTTCTACTCACTTAGCATAAGTGTTAAATTAACATAACAAAAGTTATGAATATTCTGTTAGGGCTATTTAGCAGCAAATGGACTGACTCCACTTTAGGTATTTTGTCCTTAGGTCTTACTGACTTGGTTGTTATATTCCCTTCAATCTGTGTATACTGATTTATCTAACCATAATGCCAAAATATAATTTAACATTTTTTTGAACAAGCCACATCAGTCTTGACCGTGCCACATTCTTTCTCCTCTGTTATGCTCATAAGGAGATGATGTGATTATTTGCTTCCTGCTTTAAACATTGTTTTTATGTTCAACCAGGCCAAACTGTACTTACTTGAAGCTGCCATTTATTGAAACAGGTCAAGAGCAAGCTTTGGTTTCCGATCCTGCTGTGCTTCAATAGAATCACAGAAACAGAACTGGAAGAGACCACAATGGCCATCAAGTCCAGCCCCCTGCCATGCAAGAACAAACACTCAAAGCACCTTCAGCAAATGGCCATCCAGCCTCTGCTTAAAAACCTCCAAAGAAAGTGAGTTGTACCATACTCCGAAGCAGCATATTTCACTGTCTAACGGCTCTGACTGTCAGGAAGTTCTTCCTGATGTTTAGGTGAAATTTCCATTCCTGCAGCTTGAATCCATTGCTCCACATCCTAGTTTCTGGAGCAGCAGAAAACAGGCTTGCTCCATCTTCAACATGACATCCCTTCAAATATTTAAACATGGCTATCATGTCTCCTCTTAACCTTGTTTTCGTCAGGCTCCCTAAGCCTCTCCTCATAGGGCATGGCTTCCAGACTCTTTATCATAAACAATAGTTGAAAGTAATAACAGTTCCTGGTTTGAGCTAGGGATGCAAATCCTGATTAGATTACTTCTCGCATGGTTCACAAGACAACGTGTATGGGGGGAGGAAATCTCCTTGTTTTCTTCTGGGGAGAAAAAAAACACAACAGCTTTCATGATGTGCTAGTGTGGCACACTCTGTAAAATGGGAAGCAATGGGGAAAATAGAAAGCCAGCACGGTTGAGTGTCAGACTAGGATCCAAGGTTTACCTACCCTGTAACTGGCACTGTCCGGAACGCACCTTCTGGATCTCGATCCCCCGAATGGCGCCTGACCTCACCATGACGCAGTCGTTGTCATAGGTCACCCCATCGTCGCCGCACACTGGATCCCGCTTCAGGGGGCAGCTCTCCGGCCGAGAGAG
This sequence comes from Cyclura pinguis, assembly GCA_030412105.1. Lineage (NCBI taxonomy): Eukaryota > Metazoa > Chordata > Lepidosauria > Squamata > Iguanidae > Cyclura > Cyclura pinguis. The sequence continues at coordinate 11,655,254 of CM059612.1, forward strand.
AAGCTCAGCCCGTCGTGTGCGAGGGTTCACCCGGCAAACTCGGTTCATGTCATTGTGGGTGCTTTTGCAAGGGTCTTTGAAAACAGAAAGGAAGGGAGATGGGATGACAAAATGAAACCTCTCTGTGCACCTAGGCCATTTCCGCATTAGACTGTTATAGTGTTATTATTCCACTTTCTACATCCTATGGAATCCTGGGGTGTGCAGTTTAAACTGCAAACCCCAGGATTCCATAGGATGTCGAAAGTCTCTCATCTGACTACCACAGCATTCCTTCACCTCCAGTACACAGCCATTCCTTAACTACTCAGGATCCTCTAGTGGCAAACCCAGAGATTGCTTTCTCATATCATTGCTCATCCAACTGGTAACAACAATAAAAATGACACCACCACTACTACTACTACTGCTGCTGCTGCTGCTGTTGCCGCTATTACCACCACCATCAAATTGTTAGATCTCAGGGCCTGGCCCCAAGTCTCTGGTTTTCATGGGTCAGCTCCAGGTAAGCAACGAGGGTGCAAACTTTTCAGTTTTGCTGGGCTCATCTCCAGGCAAAGTAAAAGACTGTGGGCATTTGCTCAAGCTGAGCAAGGAGATCAGCAGCTGGCAACCATTTGTAAGGCTTCATTTATTTCTTGCTGCAACTTGCAAAGACTTTTCAGGAGGGGGCTACCTTTTAACTTCCTGATTCCCTCCCAGTTGTTGCAATGCCAGGCCTCACCCTCTGCTCTGCTTTGCACCCATCTTCCGGTTAGAAGCAACTGGATTAGATTAAATACTCCTTATCTCATCTTCCTAAGTAGGAGAAGAAAAAAAATAACCTCATGACCTGGGAACAGCCCCTTTAGTTAAGATTGTTGTCTTAGTTTCCAAACAGGAAAACCTGTTCCCTCCCTCTGTGTGTTTGTGCGTGTGTTGAATGACAAGCTGTAAACAACTGCAATTGGTACTTAACACACAATTCTTAACACCATCAGCAAGGGGCATCCGAAAGTCTCAGGTTTGGACTTGGAAACTTCAGGGCCTGAGACAGATCTGATCTGGCAACCCTAACTATCATTGCTGTTATTGTCGTCATTGTCATCGTCATCCCCACCACCATCACCTTGGTTTCATCTTCAATGAAGCGCTTCATGCTGCACCATTTTGTTGCAGTTCCTATAACTGTCTCTCTGCCACTCTTTCTCATGCTGCACAGAGCCCTCAGTGCTTATCAGGGTCCCTTTCAGAGGTCACCATCTCTTTTTCTGGGGAAATCCACCCATCAGCTGGAGGCAAGACCCTTGTTATCGTTCACTTTCCCATTTATCTCGGGGATAAGAGAAGGACTCTTGGTCCCCAACTGATCTGTTAGAAAACCTGAACTCTGGGCAGGGGTAAGAAGGATGCTATCATGGTCCCAGGACTGATGTATCCCTGCGGAGATGTGACAAAAAAGCTAAACACAACCAGAGCGCAGGTGGGGATCAGCGGCCTCCGGCTCCTGCCCATCTAATCCGGGCTTATCCGGATCACCTTCCATTCGCCGCTTGGGCGCTCTTATCAGAATGCTAAAGACACCGGGCTGCTTATTGGCTAATCCCCTTCTCTGTCTCTCTGCTGGGGCGTTTCCAGCACCCTGGCTGATAACACCTTAGGACGCACCAGCTCGCTTCTCCTCCATTAACAACAGAAAGACACACAATTTGGAGGGGAGTGCCTCCCCTGCCGCTTATCCTCTTGTTTTGTTTTTTAATCCCTAGTGCTCCGAAATACATCCATTCCTACCTAGTCGGTGCTTGTGGGGGAAACAGAAAAGGGACAAAGGATTATAGCACATCACCATGGAGACTGGAAGAGTTACATATGTAGACGGGGAAACTGGCTCTTTAACCCTGCAAGACAATACAGCAGAGGAAGAAGGGATCTGGCTCCAGATTTTGTATGGTCCTCAAACTTTTTGGCCCAAGCGGGTTTAAAAAAACCCAAAGCCAAGGCCCACGAGCAGAGTATGGCATGGGGCATAACAGAGAGAAAATACCTGCTGCTCTCTGGTCAGATGACTTCAGGATGTAGCCACAGCCCAGCTGCTATCAAGTTCCTAGCTGATAGGTAGAGCTTTTCCACCCAGCTCTTTGGGTTTTGTTTCTCCTGCTAAGTTGGCATTGGCAGGGCCAGCCAAGTCCAGGCTCAGCTAACACCTGCAAATGCTGAATGAGAGTGGCCACTTTCAGAAAAGGAGCGATTTCTCGACTATCTCCGATCACTGATCAGTGACAACAGATAGGATCAACACTGGGAAGCAAGTAGTAAGCAAGGGAAATTGCTGCTATTATTTATGATCACCGACTAGAGATTGTGGGACTCATGTCCCTGCAAGCCAGGAGGGGTGGCTGCTTTGGAGGCTTGGTGGACCAGATTGGGGCCACAGGCCTGAGGTTCCCCTCCCCTGCCCTTGAAGATGCGGAAAGGATTTTCTGCCCTGGCAGGCTTCCAAATATTTGAAGTGAAGACGCGAGGGTGAAGGCTGTTCCTCACAGACATCACTTCTCACTTCCTAAAATTACTAAACCTCCAACTGCAAGTCACTGCCACTGTTCTTATTCCTAAGCACCTAAAAATGCTAGGCGCTACAAAAAAGAAAAAAAAAGGCTATAAAAATCAAACAGGTCATATCAATAGCTCTAGAATCTACATATCACAGTAAGATCCCTTTGTTTAGAGGAAAGAAAGTACCTCAGTGGCAGAGCAAGCACTCTGAGACTACGTCATTGGTTTCCAGAAGGAACAACATGGTAAGAAATTAAGTAGAGGTGATTTGCTTCTTTGCTCTGGTTTCTCTTCAGATTGTATAAATCTTTCACTTTTCCTCCCTGACCGGGTGGGAAAAACAATACTATGGTCCAAAGCAAAGTACAATGTGCCTTCCACTTCTGTGGTTCAGCACTCACAGATTTGATTCTTCACAGATTACTTTATTTTTATGTATTTATTTATTAAATAAATTCTTATTCTGTCTGTCTCTTCCAAGGAAAAAATATGTCCTCTCTAGAAATCTCTAGATCACATGTGTCAAACACAAGGCCTGAGGGCTGAAACCAGCCCGCCAGGCCATTTCACGTCACCCTCAAACCTCACCTGCAGCTGTGGCACTCCCCTCACCTAGCAAGCCCGATCCCCATATTGCCGGCCCCCAGCTGCTGTTATTCTGAAGAGAAGCCCAGCAGTCAGCACTCACGATCTACTTCTACTTCTGACTGCTCCTCTGTCCAAGTCTCACCGCCAGAGCATTGTTGCCAGTTACCATGGCAACACTTTGCGTGGCTCACAAGAGTTGGGCAGAGGAGCAGTCAGAAGTAGAAGTAGATTGCGAGTGCTGGCTGCTGGGCCCCTCTTCAGAATACTGGCAGCTGGGGGCCTGTAATGTGGGGATCGAGTTCACCAGGTACAGAGAGGGGTGGGAGGAGGGCAGAAAGAGGCACAGGGAGGGGGGAGCAGAAAGAGGCACAGAGAGGTCTTGGGGGTGGCTAAAAGAGGCACAGAGATACATTTATATAGTCTTACAGATACAACTGGCCCTTTGAGGACAACCATAATGCTGATGTGGCCCAAGATAAAATTGAGTTTGACACCCCTGCTTGATTCTGTGGTCTACTTCTGCCCGAAGTGGCACACTCTAGCCTGTCCCAGCAGCTGGCGAAGCAAGGACCAAAGAGGCTGTGTGGATCTATGTATATGTTCATGAATCATTATATCTTAAAAACTGCCTTGAAGATCTTTCAACCAAAAGGGGGGATACATATCATCTCTGTAAAAAAACACACTCCTCTTTTGGTTGCAAAAAACCCCAGCTAAACTAACAACTGGAATTTCCAAGGAAAAGAGATTGGGTATCAAGTGATGAGAGAGACCCTTAACTGCCTGAGAGTCTAGAGAACAACAAGTGCCAGCCAGAGTGAAAAATACAGGGCTAGAGGGAAAAAATAGACTATTTTAAGGCAGCTTCTTGTGTTAAATGTTTCTTTTGCTACCGCACAATTGAAATCACAGCCCACATTCAGTGCTACCAGGGAAGACGGTGGCAGTGATGGACAGAAGTTGGAAACCTAACTTTTTTAAGTGCAACTCCCAGAATCTACCAAGAGAACATGGCCATGCTGGGTAAAGGATTCTGGGAGTTGTACCCTGCAAGAAACATTCCCAAGCTATGGAGATGGAGACTGGACAGTCAGCAGTTCCCTGATAAATGCTCAACCATGCCTACTGCTGTTGTTGTTGATGACCATGGCAGAGACGGTTGTGAAGCAGGGATGGAATTGGAATTTTTCAGTTCCCTGACTGGGAACAAATTGGGAGTTCCCAACCCCTAAAGAAACTCACACTGGAATTAAAATAGTACGATAAAACTTCCCACAACTTGTAGGAACTTTTTTTTGTTCTCAGAATACCACAAACAGCTTCGGTAACTGTGCAGGAGCTGAGAAACAGCACAGCTTTGCTGTAAAAACCTATGCTCACAGTCTTTTCACTACAAACAGAAAACTGAGCTACTTTCTGAGAAAAAAACCTCTGCCAGCTTACACAGGTTTTTGCTAGGTACTTGAGAAAAGCGTAAACATCATGTGGAAGGGTTCGACATCATAGCTGCACCTTTGCTGATTTGAATGTTGCACAAACCAAATGTTACGCTGCTAGAAAAGAAACCCAGGTGGACTGAAGCTGTAACCTTTTATCAGCTCAGATCTTGTGCCATTTGCATGCCAGCAGCTGCGCTGTTTTCAGAAAACTACACCGTTTTCTGGACAAGGTGTTCAACTTTCACAGAAAAGCTGCACATTTTTCTGCTGTTGTGGGAATAAAATTCCTGAGTGTCCACAGGTTGAAAAACTGTTATTCTCAACATCCTTGGGAATTGGAAAAATTGAGATTTACCATTCCTGTTGTAAAACCGTGCCCATACACACCTTGGCCGCATTGACCAAAGAGAAAACAAAAAGGCAGCCAGCTGCTTCCAAAAGTGAACTCACCGCAAGGCCCGTCAAACTTCTTGAAGATGTTTTCCTGCTTGTCACAGGCGTGCCGGTTGAGGTGGCACTCGCTGCGGTAATCCTTGCCATCGCTGCCACACACAGTGTTCTCAGGAACGCCACTGCACGAGGACGGGCAGATGCATTTGGCCGACTGTCCATCTGTAGAACGGGCACAGGTGCTGCCAAAGCTGCACGTTACCTCCGCACAGGGGTCCTTGGAACCTGGAAGAAAGAGAGGACCCAGAGAGATGAGGACACATGGCATGGTAAACATGGTAGCTGAGAGAAGTGGCCTTCAGAGACTGTGGGAGAACGGTGCTTTGGAAATGACACATCAGCAGGGGAAACTTCAGCGACCAATAAGGTAATTTTAGCTTATTGTGTAATGGTGCAAACACAACCTTAAAAATAAAGAAGCGACTGAGCAGGGTTTGAGTCTCAAGCTACCTCCTTTCCACCTGGCTGTGTCCCACCATTCCTCTGGCCCCTGTTTCTTACATTCTCCATCCCTTGGGACTCACTTGTCAGCCCCTCCTTCCATCCCTAGCAGCAATCTATGTTACTACACTACTGCTCTTCACGGGAGTGTACTTTCCATTCCTATTCTTGACTGCTTGTACTTTTACAAAGGAAACAGATTTCCTTTTCCCAGGTCTTAATGGGAATTTTGTAGGTTACTAGGGCATACAAATAGGTGTGGCATGAGGACAGGAACTGGGTAATGGTTACTAATGTCAGAAAGGGATTGCTTTGTGTCTGTAATGTGAGATAAAACAATGTCATTCCCCAAAGTAAAAGGCGGAAAAAGGTCCTTGAAAGGAAGAAATCTCTCCCATACAAATAATCTCAGGTTCCCCAAACGTTCCCCTCCCATTCATCTTTCAAACGATGGCCAGGATCAAATGGATCCCATTGCTTCCTTCAGAATGAATGCTCCTCTCTTCCTCCTGCAATCCCCTATGCACCCTAAAAGTAGCACCACCACCAGTTTGGTGTCTCTTGCTGCTTCCCAACTCTGCCTCCCTCCGGAGTTGGACCTACAGTCACCTTTCCTATGTTTGTTGTGGAGAAAATCCAACTATTTTAAACTCCCTGGCTGGCAAATACGTGTTTATTTTGTCACAGAGAGAGGGGCATTTGCTGTTGTAGCCCATTTTCAAAAAGCCAAAGGTGAATTTCCCCCAAGATCCTAAGTGCCCAGTTAACAAGATGCTCTTAATGCTCTGCGAGGAAAATCTAATTAGACAGAGACATCAAGAAGCCATTCTCCATTCAATCAGGATAGGCCAACACTGCGTTATTTACAGGCCCCGGCTGGTTCCCCTTTATTTATTTAATTATGTCTCCCCTTTCATTTGTCACTTCCCCCCTCCCTCCAGTCCCCTCTTATTATTTTAAATAAATCACTTTGGCACCCCCATCTCCTTTTCCCTCCCCGGTTTCCGACTAGAGCCCCCAAGCAGGAGTCGAGAAGCTCAGATTTATTGTGAGCTGGAGCTTCCTCTTCAGGGCAGGGAGGAAAAAAGGTCACGTTAATTTACTCAGAGAGATGCAGAGCCAGGGAGTTTCATTTGCACAGTTCTTTGCTTGCAGCTGGTGCGTGCCACGCTACCAGGGAGGGTTCATTAGCCTCCTTTGCCAGGCCTCTCCAGAAAATGACCTACTTCAGGGTGCGGGCCAGTCTTTCGTGCATCAGTGCCCGGGTGTTAGGTGCGTGTATTTTTGCAACGACTCTGATTTGAGTGAACTGGAGACCCAAACCATTTCTGCACTAGCCTGTTATCGTGCTATTATTCCACTTTCAACATCCTATGGAATCCCGGGGTTTGCAGTTTAGTGTGGAAATGGCCCTACTCTGAAGGAGCCAGTTGCTATCAAGAAAGGTAGCGTGGCAGCAGCAGGGAGAGCAGGATTCCGGGCCCAGAAACTTCAGGTTTCAAGGCAGAAAGGATGGGACTCAATCTTCCTTCCACACTTCCCTTGCTCAGTTTCAAGATATCTAAATAAGCTCTAGAACAATCTTCCTTAACCTCCCGGCTTCTACCTCTTAAAACCTGCCTCACAGCTAAGGTTCATTTCTTGTTTCCTCCTTGGCCAGCACCCATATTCTGTTTCCTCCCTGATAGACAAGCACTTCGTGTTTTCTCCTGACATGACACTCGCTTCCTGTTTCTTCCTTCCACTACATGCACATTTCTCATATGCTCTCCAATTGACAATTCCTGGTTCTTCCCTAGCTTTCATCTACTTCCCCAGCTAACACCTGCTTCCTGTTACTGGTTGCCCCCCGCAGATGATACTTGCCTCTTGCTTCCTCCCAGCTGATACCTGGTGTCATGCCCTGCTTCCAGAACATGGATTCTGACTCAGAGTCTGGAACAGGGGACCTATTATAGGCTCAAACAGGGGATATGTCAGGACCTACCCCGACAGTAGAATGCTACACTACCTAAAACAAAACAGGGGGCAGTGCCACCTGTAGTCAAAAGTCCTACCCCTTCAGAAATGGAAGATAACTTACCTGTACCCACCTCTGCTGAGTGCAGACAGCAAAGGGAGAGCCTGTGCCGCTCTCAGAAGATTTATAGCCAACAGCAGTTACTCAGGCAGCAGCTGTGTTAAGCTGCTGACCTACATAGGTGCTGCCCTTCGCCTCAGGAGGTGTTAGAGCTTGTCTGACCTTTTTGACTGCTACATATATCTTGCTAAACTCTGTGCTTGATCTTGGATTACATTGGCTGACTTTGGACTCATTTGGGTTGCCTTGGAATTCTGTTGGACTTTATTTATGACCTTGTGCTTACTGAATAAAAGACAGTAACCAGCTATGAGCTATTCAGTTTGTTTGCTTGTTTGAGCTATCAGCTGTGCCACCCTGAGTGAGACAGGACACCTACTTCCTGTCTCCTTTCCAGCTAACACCCGTTTTCTATTGCCACCACATCCTTTATCTACCTTTTGTTTCAATCCTAACTGATGACTACTTCCTCTTTCTTGCTTGTTGCCGGCAAATTCCAGCAAAACAGGGAATGTTCCTCTGTCAGACAGGAAGAGGGCTGCCAGTGTCTTCTCAGCCACACAGTAAAGGAGCTATTCTGGCTAGTAGGTGAGGCACTTAGGAGTCAACAGTCCACAGATCAAATCTCCACAGCTTCAACATCATCACTGCAACAGATGTGGTGATGATGACGATGACACCTAATATTTTATTTTATACAGTATACAAAGGGAGCCAGCTTGGTATAGTGGTTTGAGTGCTGGAACTATAACCATGGAGACCAGGGTTTGATTCCACACTCAGCCATGGAAACCCACTGGGTGACCTTGGGCATGTTACCCCCATGCAGCTCCAGAAAGTCCCATGATAGGTTTGCCTCAGGATTGCCATAAGTTGGTGTGATGGAGTACAGGGGGAGTGGTATCTTCAATGGTAGAAAGGCTGCCCAGCAACAGGTTGCCAGGTAACTAGAATGGCCACTCCAGAAGAAAACCCAGCCTCTTTTACTGGGAGGGAGGGGGTGAAGGTCTGAGTGGAAATGCATTATGAATCACTTTTAAATCTGATCAGAGAGAGTGGCCCTGATTTGGGAACATAGCCTTTGGCAAAAAGGGAAACCAGGGAGCTCTTTCTGTGTGTGAGACCTATGCCTTTATGCTGTTGTAAAGAGACAAGAAACTGTTTAAACGCACTCTGAAGATCTCTTTAAACTTAGACATACACGCAAAACCTATGTGTTATTCTGTTTGCATTTTTAATAAAGATTATACTACATTTTTGTCATAGTCAGAAACAACTTGAAGGCACACAACTGCAACAAAGGATTTAACATCACATCAAGGATTATGACAACCCCAATGAGGGATTGACTGTTAGTTCCTAATGGCAGAGGCGAGGATGACAGATGGAGGCTACTACCTAGTGTGTTGACGCCAGAAGAGGGGCCTAGGCTTGCAAGGTCTCTTTTTCAGCCCAGGAGATGACAGAACTGTGACCATTTCCGCACTAGACTGTTATAGCACTATGATTCCACTTGTGACCTCCTATGGGATCCTGGGGTTTGCAGTTTGCAGTTGCAGAACTGCGAACCCCAGGATCCCATAGGAGGTTACAAGTGGAATCATAGCGCTATAACAGCCTAGTGCGGAAATGGCCCGTGAGTCAGGATGGGGGGCAGATGAAGAGGCATGCACCACCACTCACCACACGCCCCTTTACTGATGACTTTGATCCTGCGCTGTTGGTTGCACTGAGCCTTCTCCAGCTCACATTCGTTGCTGTAGGTGGAATAATCTGAGCCACAGACGGGAGCCACCACTGAAGGGCACGTGGTCTTCTTGCATACGCACACACCCTGGGAGGAGTCGGTGGGGCTCCTTTCACACACGGCGCCAAACCCGCACAACACTCCTCGACACACTGTGGGTACAAAAAAAGAGAGAGAATTAGATCAACAAAAAGAGAGGGTTAAATAAAGAACCAAAGTGGCTTGTGCTAAAAGAAAAAAGCCAAAGGTCTTGTCTTAGCTTCATAGTTCTTTTTAAAAATATGATGTTTCTAGTCCTTATGGCTCTAGAGAAAAGCATGGAAGGGTTAAGGCCATTTAACTCAGACAGATGTTCAACTGGGACCTGGAAAACACAGCTTCAGCCTCTCCTGCTCAGGAATGAGCTTCATCGTATTGCCTTGATGAAGAAACTCTCAGTGTCTGTGAAATGGGAACGATGAGTTTCCTCACAGGGTTATTGTGAAGGTTTGCTTTAAATGCAAATGGTAAAAGGCTACAGAGCTTCTGTCAATCAATGGCCACCATACTGGACTCAACAGACCAAGGGTTCAACTCTGTTCAAGACAATTTTATGGGGAGGAGTTGATACTCCTTTAAAAGCACGTGCCCTGCATTTAGAACAACCCAGGCTTAACGTTCTCAAATAAGACAGACAGGAATAAGAAGCCTAAGAAATCACTGCCAGAGGAATCACAGAATATTTCGAGTTGGAAGTAGGGATGGAAAGAATATTCTTTATTATTTGTTTCCCAGTTGGAGAAAAAAGGGTTTCCTCACAGTTGGGAAACCTTGTTAGGGGAGAAAACAAAAAACAAAAAAACCAGCAGCAACACTTTGGCACTTTTTCTTTCTCTCAGTATGTTTGAGAGGATTTTTCTGCACAGCGAAACACATGGCTTATTTGCACAGACAGAAAGCAATTTCCTATGAAGAAAATGTGTTTTCTGCATAGGAAATGTGTTTTTAGCGCAAGAAATATGTTTTATATTTAAAGGGGGAAAAAAACCACATGTTTTTCTGTGCAGAAAAGTCTTCTGGCACATTTGGGATGCTCAAAATTCAAGGAGAATACTATGCAACCCTCCTCCCATTTTTTTTTCCTACAGCAAGGAGAAAACTACAATAATTACTGGCCCCCGGCATGCGCAAAATGAAATAATGGAGGATTTACATCCCTAGCTGAAAGGTACGTTTGAGGTCAGCACAGGTGGGATGCCACAACTGCATCCAGAGTGATGGCTACTAAACCCGTGTGTCCTCTTGGGCAGAAGAGCCCCATGGCCGTCTGTCCCAGGAACAGCAACTCTTATCATGATTAGGGAAAGTTTTTCCTGATGTTTACCCAATATCTGCTTTCCCTGCAATTTCCACCCATGATCACAGAAGGAGGCTGCTGGATACACCCTCCACCCAAGCTTTATCTTGGCTACTGAATCTTGGCCGTGTTCTGCACATAAACTAATTCTCTTAATCGAGTCTAAAGAAAAATGGCGCTCAATTAATGTCATGCCTACCTTCTTCCTCAAAAGATTATTAATTTCCTTGACCAACCTTGTCTTTGCTGTTTACCTATTTAAGAATGTATGCCTTGTCTTTCCAATATATGCCCAGGGCAGTTAATGACAAGATAAACGTAAGCAAGCGCATCACAATGCCTTTCGATAATCAATAAACAGCTCAATTAGCATTCCCCCCAAGTCCAGAGACTCAGCTTAATAACAGCCATAATTGGCATTGATCACATATAACTTCCTCATCACAGGTACTTTTGCAAACCACATGGCAATGTGGTACAGTGTGAAGAAGAAGCCAAAGCACTGGGTCTGAGGTCTAGACTTCGTAAGGGGGTGTTGGGGGTAGCCTCCAGTTCCAAAACAGATTGGTATCAAATGCAGCTTTGAGGAGTAGGTCAGCAATACTGTTGACGTATCTATGTGAATGGCATCTCTCCCATAAGTTTACTAACATACCTCCAACATTTCATAGACGAAAGCAGGAACACATACGGCTGAGCAGCATCAGAGTGCAGTCAAAAGCTTTTGGCCCAGCAACAAAAAAAACCACGGAGGCATATCTAGGGTGGGGCAAGTAGGTTATGTGCTCTGCGCATCAATGCCAGAGGGCACAAAACAGCCAAAGAGGAGCAGGAAGAGGAAACAGCCCTGGAGGTAGGGGTGCAAGTTCCATGCTTGCCCTAGGCACTCTTTATGCTAGATACACCTCTGCAAGAAAATAAAAGTTATTAATGAGGAAGCGCACAAAACTACTATTTCAAGCAGAGAAACTCTGTGATTTTTGTACTGACTTTAGGAAGCTAAAAAAACGAAAAACACTCAAATGAAGCAACTGGGAAGGGCAAGGCTCCATCCCCTCCTTGCCTTCCAGTTGAACTGAGTGGGACTTTCACTCTGAACTCAGTTTGCAGCAATTGAAGTAAGATGAGGCCAAAACAAGAAAGTGGAAGGTGAAGAGGGAAACTGGGACATTTTAAAAGCAGCCGAGAAAGTGGAACAGCAGAGGAGTAGCTGGGACTGCCTCTGCTAAACCATGGCAGTTGATGAGTATCAGTTAGGGATCAAGCTGCGCATGCACACTGGAACATAAAAGTTGACCCCAAGTACACATGTTTATATATCTTTCCATTCCTCTATTCTCTACATCAGGGCTTTCCGAATGGTGTGCCGTGACACATTAGTGTGTCGCCTGAAGTGCGTAGGTGTGTCGCCTATAATCTTGGAAATGTATGTTGTTATTTATAAATCATATATTTTTAAAAAATATATGAAAGATTTTCATGAGATATGTTGTGTCTCCATGCATTTTGTTATTACAATTTATATATGTGTCTGTATCTCATATAAGGGGTTAGTTCAACCTCCAGTTTGCTAGTAAAACTGAATTACTGTGTTGCGAAATGATGCATGTCTAAAAAGGTGTGTCACCAACATGAAAAGTTTGGAAAGCTCTGCTACGTATATATACACATATGCATAAACACGTATACTACACAGTAGCAGATCAGATTATTAAGTCAGCTAGTAACCAGCTACAAATAGCTATTTATAATGGCTTTCCTTCATCTCAAAGGTATACAATTACACTGCAACTCAGCAAGGGATGGCTGTACTCATTCCGAAGTGCAACTGTAACTCTTTAGTTTCTTTTATAGTTACCGCAGTTTGCTCTTCCAAAATGATGGTGAAAAAATAAGTGGTGACCGACGGCAACCACATCAGCGAACTGACTCTGGGTTTAGTTTGTATTTTGGGGGAGCCACACAAGGTGCTGAAGCTGGTTTTGGAGAAAGGGGATTCAGCACCTCTGACAGCTCCTCTAAATGTAGGACCAAAGGACCCGGAAGTTAAACTCAGGAGTGGACACTATTGGACCAGATAAGTGATTCCACACACGCACACTAAGGAAGGGAACTGCTGACTGCTCACATGCACATCAAAAGACCAGACCAGTGGACGAGCACACGTGCACTCAGGAAGCAGGCTATTAAGCCCACATGTGCACACTAACGACCCATGAAGTTGAATCACCCATGCACAGTAAAAATGAAACAGAAAGGAGGTCTTTAATGCTATGCACACACACCAAGGAATTAAACTGTTGTGGCCATTAAGGGATGACACACATTTATGCATATAATGAACCCAATGGAAAAGCCCACGCATGCACGCTAAAGGCCCAGGAAGATGAACCCACACATGCATGCTAAAGAAGGAGGTTCTTGATGTTGAGCTCACACATCTATACAAGCCCACACATGCACGCTGACAGACCAGGCTGTTGGGCATAGTCTCAGCCCACCATTTCCCACACGGGTGTTTCCAAGTTGCTAAGTGGCTCTTCCAACAGAAGGCAATCACCCTGGGCTCATGGGTGTTGAACAATGTGGGCATCTAGACTGGCATCCATTACCACACCACATCTTCTCATACCTATTCCCCGGTGTGGCTCCATGGGAGAATGCCAGCTTTCAGCCACTGTGTGTGCCACTACCAATCTTGGCAAATAGACAGCTTCCACTCTACCCGGTGCTCCTGCTGGAGTCGGCCAAGCTGTGCTTTCCCCTTCTCTACGCAGGTAACTACAATTTCTGAAGTGAAACCTGCCACCACTAATGACAAAGAACTCAAAATCTTTTTTTTAAAAAAAACCTGTTCTGTTTTTCCCCAAACTTTGCAAGGGAAACAAGAAAAAAAAATATTTGAGAGAGACATCATAAATCAATCTTTGGTTGCAGAAAAGGCTCCCTAACCAGAAACTGGCAACACTCTAAACAGAATGGTTGAATTGCTGGTTTTACCTGTGGCATGATGTTATTTGCTCTTTCTGTTTTTAATATGCTTGCACTTTATTTTTTATTAACTCTATTTTGCTCCGGGAGCTTTTTGTGATATCAGCTACAGAATTCAAGTTCCTTGAAAATTTAGCTTTCCTCTTATCCAGAGCGCTTCTGAGGCTACCTGATGTGGGAGCCTGGCAATTCCTCCTCCCAAAATGTGCCAGGGACCAGTACCATATATGTGCCCATTGGCTGCAACTGTTCCCTTCTCTCCTGTATATTAGCTCAGATGGGCAGCTTATGGCCTTTGGACCAGCACCAGTCCACAGACTACCACACTGAGCAACACTGATCTAAAAAACAACAAAAGAACAGATATCATCTATCTAATGTCATCTCCCTTGCATCAAGTAACTAATCCTTATGGCAGCAGAATTCTTAAATGTAATAGCAGTGGGGCTAGAAGACCAGCAAAAAGCTTGTGCTTCCTATATCCCTGCAAAGCACCAAAGATGTAAAAAGACAGGAACACAAGTGGTCCATCTAACTCAGCACTGCCTGCACGGACTGGCAGCAGACCTTGCGTCTTTCTCAGCCCTATATGGTGACGCTCTCTCGCAGGCTGCTTCCAAACTTTGGAACTCTGTACCCAGAGAGGCCAGGATGGCTCCCTCCTTACTCTCCTTCTACCAGCAAGTGAAAACTTTCCTATTCCACCAGGTTTTAGGAATCGACATTGATAAAGCTTTTATGGTATGCTGTTTGGCTGATTTCTATATTCTGTCTTTCAAATGCTTCCGTAGTTCGTTTAATTGGTTTTTAAATAATACACATATACAATACACACACAAGAACATACAGAGCCATCATGGGATAGTGGTTTGAGTACTTGACTTGGGAGTCTGGGAGACCAGGATTCAAATCCTGCTCAACCATAGAAACCCACCAGAAGACACTGGGCAAGTCACACTCTTTCAGTCTCAGAGAACAAAAGAAGAAAAAATCCCATTATAAACTCACTTTAGGGTCGCCATAAGTTGGAAATGATATGAAGGCACACAATAATACCTATGTATACATACATGTTTTTGTATGTTTTTCATCTGTACTGGCTTTAATGAATTGCATGCTGTTTGGAGTCTCAATATTGAGAAACAGCTGGATACAAACAAAGATGATGATGGTGATGATGTTTGAAGACTGAACCTTGGACCTTCAGCATGCAAAATGGGAATTCCATCATGGATCTATCTGAATTCAGGACTGCCTTCACCAGTGATGGGGAACTTGTGATCCTTCGTTGGATTCCAGAGCCCATCAGCAGTGGACGAGCAAGGTGTCCATTTTAGTCCAGCAACATCTTGAAGGTCACCTTGGGTCTACACTGATTGGTGGCGGCTCTTCAGGATTTCAGAAATGGTTTATATCCAGAATTACATGGAGATCACAGAGACTGAACTTAGGTCTTTTTTGCATGCGAAGCAGGGGCTCTGCTACTGAGTTATGACCCTTCCTGATCACAGCACTCCTCAGAACGTTTGTTTCCAGTAATTGCACTTGCCTTCCTTCTTTTAGACCATTCTCAAGAGCCCAAACCAGACTGTTCATCCACCAGGTAATCTGCAGCTACGTACAAGGTGAGAGCTGGGGTTCAGCATGGGGGACGTCTCTCTCCTCACAAGAGGTATGCTGCCCAAATTAAAATTCTACCACCCACCCTCATGTGGACAGCATTCACATACAGTTTTAAGGATGCAAGTCTCAAATAGCTGGTTCAGATGTAGACCCACTGGTTTCATAGGCCTGCAAACATTATAGATTGCAAAGAAGATAACAGGAATGGTGGGATCAGTAGAGATGAGCAGGAGCCGTGGGAGGGGGAGCAACGAGGCGGGGGTCGGCTTCCTAATAAGAGATGCACCGTTCTCTTTATCAAGCATGCTAATCAGAGAAGCCAGCACAGACCAGTTTCCCATCTAAATTGCAAATGAAGCAGAGGTGCTGGCTGTTCTTTTTTAATTCTGAAGGCAGGTGGGGAGGTGGAGGGCTGCCAGGTATGGAAAACAGAGCAACACGCTGAGAGGGGAGCGTGTGACTTTTCACACGGTCCCAAAATAACCGTGGTGCAGTCCAGCACATCTGCCTCAGATCTGGGATGCTGGGGTATAAAATCCTTAACAGCCTGGGGCAATGTCCTCTTTGCAGTGTTAGTTCACTCACCACGCGAGGCACCCGGCACACATTTGATCTTTCAGGACTTCACAACAAATTCTATTTCCAGCCCCTGTAGAGATGTGACTCTTGCTTGTTACACTTTGGAAATATCTATGCAAAGACAGAAACCCCCACACCTTTCTAAATTTTGCATGCTTTGTTTCCAGGGAAGAGCGCTGGTCTTTTAGCCACCGCTCAGAAAAAGAGAAGTACAAATTTGCTGTTAACTGCTATCAAGTTGACCTTGACTTACAGCAACCCTACGGATAAGAGATCTGGAAGTCACCCTATCATCAACTGCCCTGTCTTGCAGATTTAGGAATGTGGCTTCCTCGATTGAGTCTATCCATCTGTGACGCAGTCTTCCTCTTTTCTTACTGCCTTCTGCCTTACCGAGCGTTATTATCTTTTCTAATTAGTAATGTCTTCTCATGATACGGCCAAAGTATGAGAGCATCAGTTTAGTCGTCTTGGCTTCTAGGGAGAATTCAGGCTTGATTTGCTCCAGGGCCCATTCCTTTGTCTTTTTAGCAGTCCAGAGTATCTGTAGAACTCTCCTCCAGCACCACATTTCAAAGGAGTTGATTTTCTTCCTATCAGCTTTCTTCACTTCATTCACAGCCATTCATAGAATTGGGAAATACAATAGCATGGACAATCCTAAGTATTCAATGATACGTCTTTACACTGGAGGATTCTATCTGCTTCCTTCATAGTCCTAGTCTTCTGATTTCTTGACTGATGTCTCCATTCTGATTAATGACTGAGCCAAAATTTGGAAAATCTTGAACTATTTTGATGTCGCCATCGTCTACTTTAAGGTTATGTCATTTATCTATGGTCACTGTTTTTCTTTCCTTAATGTTCAATTGAAAAAATGCCTTTGCATTTTCTGTCTTGACTTTCTTCCAAGTCTCTGCTGTCTTCTGCTAGTAGTATGGTATTATCTGCATATCTTAAACTGTTGATGTTGCATCCTGCAATTTTCATGCCTCTTTCTTCCAAGTCTAATTCTGTTTTACACTGGATATGTTCAGCATGCAGTTAAAGAAGTAAGGTAATAAAATACAGCTTTGCCTGACCCTTTTTTTCACTTGGAAATGATTCCATTTCTCCAAATTTTGTCCTAACACTAGCCTCTTGTCCTGCATACAGGTTACACATCAGGACAGTCGAAAGTTGTGGCTAACCCATTTCTTTAAGAACAATCCACAGGTTCTGAAGATCTACAGAAGCAAAGGCTTTGCTGTCATCTAGGAAGCACAGGCTGATTACAAATTACAAATTACAAAGGCAGAAATGGCAAATCACCTTCTTGTAATAATTTCTTTCCCCAGCAGCAAAAGTATAACTACATTACAACTCAGCAAGGGATGGATGCACTTGTTTTTTAGATGTAACTTCAATCTTCTGTTTACCTTCATAAGTTACAGTGGTTTGTCCTCCAAAATGGTGGCAAAGAATCTGGTTCAAGCTGTGGCAGTTGTGGATCCCATGTCACTGAATGTGGTCTGGGTTTTAGTTTGTGCTGGAGAGGCACTGTCCAAGGTGCTGAACTTGGTTTTGAGGAGAAATATTCAGCACCCCAGAATAGCTCCTTTAGAGTCAGGACTGAAACCCAGAATGGATTCACAGAATTGTTGACATGGAAGCACCAATGGACATTGGGTGTTCCCTTGTGCCATTGCGTTGTAGTGTGTTGTGGGTGTTGACATGACAGTGAGGTAGGTGTGAAACACATATAATTTGTACCACAAGCCAGCACCTTGTAGCAGTCAGGTATCTCTTTCTTCTAATTACACTTTAGCCCATTTTAGTTACAATCAGAAGAGTGACAAACTGCTTTTTTTAAAATGGAACTCAGCTACTCTTATGGAGCTTGGAACTTTTGACAAGTCACCTTAGTTCCACTGAATCCATTTTAGTCACGAACAGGAAAATAAAGAATTTCTTCGTAGAATTACTTTTTTTTTTAAGTAACTTTAAAAATGTAGCACTACTGGTACCTACCTACTTTTACAGTGCTATAAATTTGACCAGTTGCTTCAGATGAACAGCTTCAGTTACATTTTATTCCAGTTTGGATGCAAACAAGAAAGTGTAATAATTACCTTTTTAGAAGCGCAATTTTAATGGTAACTGACTATTTTTATGAGGCTTGGAACTATAAATGTAATTAATTGCATTTGACAAATAAGTGGACCCACAGCCAGAAGCAGGAGGAGCAGGTCCAACAACAGGTGTTCTCTTTGTGTGCTGGAACTGCCAGCCTTCTGCTGTGCCGGGGGGCTTGGCAGTGTTGTTGTGCCATGAACAACTCCGAGTTCCTCCCACACACGCAGTCAGAGCCCATTTCTGCACTACACTGTTATAGTGCTATTATTCCACTTTCAACATCCCGTGGAATCCTGGGGTTTGCCGTTTCGGGAGGGGCATTTAGAACTCTCAGCCAGAGAACTCTTGGGCCTCAGGAAACTACAAACTCCAGAATTCCACAGGATGTCAAAAGTGGAATAATAGCACTATAACAATGTAGTGCCGAAATGGTTAGAGACAGCAACATCACATGCCACTCACCTCTTCGCTCATCCTGCAGCTGGGGAATGAGGCGAAGGTCAGCAGTAAGCACTAACCATTCTCGGCTAGGGAAACGGGGAAGACCAAAAAACATGGCAAAAATGCACTCCTATGTTCACACTGGGTATTTGGGGGGAAAATTTTGACCCCCTTAGGGGCCTGGTGGCCACAAAAATGGCCCTGAGGCAACCTATGGGGTAAGGGCCACACTTTGCCCACCCCATTTCACACCAACGGGCCCATCTGCAGACTTCTGGAAGTGTAATTCTCCAAATCTCTCCCTATGTAGCAATCTGGAACTCCAGGGCTACACAAAACAATCCCAAGAGCCAGCACGTCTCTCACTCTGCCCTAGCCGAGGAAACAAGGGTGGATAACAGAGGTCTCTTGCCCTCAAGTATTCCATTAATTTATTGATCTGTCACTTGTAGACTGATGGGAAGGATTATTTTTATTTTTCCAATTGTTGCTTAATTGTGTTGTCCTCATTTTGTATGCTTGTGCAGCTGCCTTGTGGATTCTAATGGGTGGAAGGGTGACTGTGGAATTGTTTTTAAAGATAAATAAAGGACTGGCATGTATGTGTGTATTTGAGTGTGTAAGAGGGGCAGAATCTGTGCCCCACACCTATTGTGCATTCGTTCCCTGTTACCGATTGGATTGGATTAGATATATTTAATTTATTTGATAGGACATCACAACCACCCACACATATCTTCCACAGGCACAACGCACACAAGGAAAGGGGAAAAAGAAGAGGACTGGCCTACATAATAGCAGGAGAGGGAAAAAAAATTTAAAAAGGGTAGAAAAAGAGAAATCATAAAAGGGGGTGGAAAAAAAATAATAAAACGCTTGCCAGTGGTTCATTTACACTTCAATACATGGGCGCTTGGCTTCAGCTGCCTGGAGAGTTTAAGCTCATATGCGCAGCAACAATGCACCACTAAGAGACTAATATCGTCAAATAAAAAAAGAGAGAGAGAGAGAGAGAACTCTTTCTCTCCTGCCCAGTATCTAAAAGCAATTTATCATTTTTATGAAGCTCTGTGGATCGTCTCTTTCTTTGCCCTGCTCCCCCCAAAATAAATAAATAAGTGAATAAAATGCAGACAACTCTCTCTTTTTCTATTTTTTTCCCCCACAGCGAGATAAGGGGGTGGAGAAGGAGGCGAGAAAAGCAAAGCATGTCTAAAAATGCAGAGAGAGTTGATGATTATTTTCCCACTTCTCTCCTCCTCCCTCATCTGCAAACAGTAACCCTCTCCTTCTTCCTCCAGAGCTGAAGTCTTAAGAGTTTGTAGTGTATTATCAGACTGTCATTCAGTGCAAGGAAAAGGCACAGAGACAAGAGTCAACTCGGAGACGGGTGCTGTGGGCAGAGCACTGGAGGAGAAAAGAGGTCCAGTTTGCCAGAGGTATGTTGAGAAAAGAGTGTGCGTTCCCCCTGTCTCTCTGCTCCAATCTATACCAGGCACCCCTTCCAAGCAGTGGTCATGGGTTCCCGGATCAGGACTATCTCAGGCCCTGAGATCTGGGGATGAGCCCTTGTGAAGTCATGGCAGGAGAGTGCCCTAGTGACGTTACAAGCAGCAGACCCCGGTGATGGCATAAAGCACGATTCATTAACCATCAGCAACCACTGCACAAAGTATTGCCCTCAAATGTAAAGGACCGGGTCTTAAAAAATAAGGGAAATGCATACGCACATTTTTCAAGGTAGTGCTCTTGCCCTGAGATTCCTCTCCTTTGCTCTGAGGACTAGAAAAGAGAATCCAGGCCTAGAGATCTGGGAATTCTAAATTGGCAGCTCAGGTATGGGGCCTATAGTCCAGCGGTAGAGCCCTGCTTGACTTGTAGAAGGCCACCAGTCCCATCTGTGGCATCTGCCGTTAAAAGGTTGCAGTTGCAAGTTGTGAGGAAGATCCAGCCCCGAGGCTAGACGGGCCAAGGGTCTGGCTTGGTCCAAAGCAGTTTCTGATGTTTAATGGGCCTCCATAAAGGGTTGTAGCTCAGTGGCAGACGCAGGTATAGCGACAGGTGGTGGGGAACGAGGACGGCGTTGTGGTAACTTAAAACGTTTGTCCTGTTTTCAGAAGTACAGTTTGGGCATCTTAAAAAAGGGTCAGGTGGGGCTACCAAGGGAATGCCAGCGGGGCAAACAAAAGAGTTCTAGGTATGAGCCATTTTCAGTGTCTCACCCTCTGCAATGCACCCCGCCCATTTCTCTCACAACAACCCTGTGAGATCTGTCTGCCTGGGACAAAGAGAGTGTGTGCATCACCCACTGAGATTTTAATGCCTCACTGAGAAACAAGAGCCAGCTTTCTCACTGGAGTCCAGCCACTACACAACGCTGCCTCTCTCATTTCTGCTCCAAAAGGTGACTTCCCAGGACACTCCCGCCCATGTCACTTTGAGAAAGAGAGTCAGTTCCCTTGGTTGTAAGAGAAGGTCTCCCTCCCCTCTTCCTCCTGTCGGACCAAGGCCCGATGAATAATTTAGTGCAAGAACAGGAAGGGCCTGCTTCAGCCTCCCTTAGTGAAGCCACAAGCGTGCAAGGACGCAGCTGGATTAGCAGGCAATGAAAGATGCATGAGTGTCAAGCAGACGGAATATGGCAGAGTAATTCTTCAGGTCTTCCGGCACTCAGCTTTACCCTTTTCCAGTCTCGTGCCCCAGCCTCCCCATCCCATTCAGGACCTGAGCAGGGATGTAGGCAGAAGTCATAACCCTCTAGCTTGGTGGGACTGTCCCACCACCACAGCTGAGGGTAACATCTCAGAGCCTACAGAAGCACCAAGAGCCAGCAAGCCACGGGACCCTGTTTTGTCTCCTCGGCACCAAGATGATGAAGAAAAGGAGGAATCGTGGCAGTGCCAAGAGACTAAGGATGGGCCCCAAGCACTTCGCTATACAAATGGTGCCTGTTGTGTCCAGAAGGACAGAGCTATCAAAAGGTCCACCATCACAAACAGTGTAGATGTCAATGTTTGTGATATCACTGAAACAAGCATCTTTGGACAATCAGTGTCCCCGAAGTTCTATCTCTAGCCGAGACAAATTGGGACTCTCTGAACATTGGATGCTAATTCCCAGAGGGCTTCCCATCTAGAGAGAAACTAAGCCCCCTGAGGAGCTACCAGAACTGAGAAGTGATATGCCAGCCATCTTCAAAACATCTCAAGGGCCTCATGCGGAAGATGGAGTAAGCTTGTTTTCTGCAGCTCCAAAGGTTAGGGTCCAAACTAATAAATTCAGTTATCAGACAGAAGGTTCTGATAAAACATTAGGAAAAAAACTTTGTGATCATAAGAGTCGTTTGACAGGAGAATAGGATGCTTCAGAAGGCAGAGGGGTCTTTTCTGGAGGTGTTAAAAGAGATGGTGGACGGTCACCTGTTGGGGGGTCATTAGTGGTAGATTTCTTCACTGGCAGCATGTTGTTGTTGTTATAGCCCACTTTCGCCCCAGGTTCCTCACAATTCACTCAAGCTGGCTTATAATGGTTAAAACAAGCATAGCTAAATATTAACAACATATAAAAGTTAAAAAATTATGGACTTCTTGAGGAACAAGAATCCAAACAAGGCAATAGTTTGCAGCTATGGCTATTGGTAGCTAGCTGGATCTATAATGGTAGAGTATTATCTTGCCTTATTTTAATTTCTCTTTTCTCACTGCAGTTGCAGGGGGCAGAGCCCTTTTGTGTATTGGAGTATCAGCATTTTACTGTTTAATTGTCTAGATGAGTTAGTATGTCAATGTTTTAGGTTCTTTTTTTGTTTGCAGTTTAATATTTCATTTCATTTCATTTTGTGTGTTAACATTAGTTAATGACTATGTTAGAAATGTTTGTTGGAGTTTATGTTTATGTATCTAGGTGTTATGTGATTTTGAGTAAAAACTGATAAATAAATATACAAAAAAAGTTAAAGTTGTAATTTTGGGGACTGGATGGCTCTTGGCGTTCCTTCCAACTCTACGAGCTCTATCAACTTTGGCCAAGATGGCCAACCGTGAAGGATGATCAGCATCTGGGGGGCTCGAAGGTCCACCATCAGAGACTTATTTTATGTGAAGCTTCACTACAATGTTAGCTATGCCCTCTACAGCAAGGAAGCTGCCTGAGGCAGGCTCAAATGCTTGGTCATCCAACCTGGGCATGTTTACTCAGGCAGTGACCACTGAGGCTCCCAGGCAGTCACGTAGGAACTTGGGGGCGAGAGGGCAATTTGCCCTGGGCGGCAATGTTTTGAGGGCGTCCTGGCCCGTAGCCACGCCTCTGTGTGCCCTGGCCACACCCCCACATGCCCTGGCCACGCCCCCATGCAACACAGCCACGCCCCCATGCAGTGGCCACGCCCCTCGTGCTGTAGCCCCGCCTCCTCCCACCACCACCCTCCACGCACTCCAAGCTCCACCACTGCCCCCAGGCAGAAAAAAGTCTTTTCCATCTCCTCCATGGTGGGAGGTTTCAAAGAAGTAGCTGTCTTAATCTCTTGCCTCATAAAAGGAAGACAAGAAGGGGAGAAAAAATGGAAACGTGGCAGCACCTTTTAGACTAACTGGTTTCTATAAAGGGGCTGGCCACATTCCCTTTTCTCTCTCTCTCTCTTCCTAACTTCCTCCCTTTTTTTTTTTTTTTTGGTGGGAGGTGAGTTTGTGAGCACAGACACTCACAAAAGGAACACACTCAGGAAGAATTTCACCTCTTTCTCTAACTCTCCTTCTATCCTCTGTCTTGTTCTGCAATAACACAGCAACAACTCTCTCTGAAAGTTTCCTCAGATTTCGAAGGCATGGCAGGGGGGAGGGAATGGTTTCCTCCTAGTATTTTTCCCAGAAAAAAAAAACACAGAAAGTTTTAGAAAAATAGAAAAATGCATTATTAGCGCCCTTTATAAATTGAAAGTCAGTTTGTTACTTTAGGAACTTAATGCAGTATAAAATGATCATGTTAGATACATTAGAAGGACGGGTTATTCAAAATCTAATTACAAATTGAACATCATATTTTAAAAAATGGTTACAGATAGAGCGCAAAAGTTCTGAGTTGTAAAGAACTCCTGAACTAAAGGAACTTTTTTGGTTTTACCAGTTGGAGGAGAAGGCCAAAACAAACAATAAAAACAATAAAAATGAAGAAACCATCAATAAAATAGTAAAAATCACTTTATCTCTCCTGCTCCTCCATAGAGTCAAGCAGAAGTAACAGAAGTTCTATGAATACCTTGTCTTAAATATTCATCATTCTGAAGGAAAAAATTCATTAATACATTGCTCTTAAGCAATGGCCTCTCTCCTGTAAAAATGGTCCATATCTATTGGGTCTCACTGTTACCCTACAAAGATATACACGCACACATACACACATATCCTTAGAACACACCCAACTGTGCCCAGAAATTAAGGAGTACAAGGCAGCCAACAATGGAACAGGCAGGAATGTAAAGCAGTGGGCTCTCTGTTGTTCGAGATTTTTAAGCTGAGACGTGACGGCCACACGGCACCAGTGCTGTAGCCGCAGATTTTCTGCTTTGGAAAGGAGGCCGGACTTGCTGCCTTTCTCTGGTTCCCAGCCACTCTGCAACTAGACCTTGGACACACCATTTGAAAACTGCGATCGTTTGAGAAAAATCACCTAAAAACCTGCCACGTGCCTTCTTTTTCAATGGGCTAGACTCCTAGGGTGCCGCAGAATGTTCGCAAGCATTCTAACCACCCAAGACAGGAGGTCAGATACAAGGAATGAATAATCAGGGCTGCTTGAGCAGAAGCAGCAAAAAAAGTCAGCGCGCACATGGGAGGAAAAGAGCCGTCCATTTTGACCGGTGATCAAACAAGGAGAGAGCAAAGGGAGGACGGAGGCTGCGCTGGACATAGAGCAAAGCCCTGGAGATGGCCCCCTGTGTATTCCCCTTGCACTCTGGGTTAATTCTGATCAATAAGCAAATGTTTCCTCTGGTCACACCATTAAAATAATGACCTGCCCATCTGTGCAGGAGACAGAAGTGGACTTGCAGGGAGAAGGAAGACTGGGGGAGGGGGCGGTTAGGACTGGGGAGACCCTCCACCTACCCTTCTCCCATGCACAAAAATGCTTCTTAGTGCGATGGAGTGAGATAATAATAATGCTTTCTTTAAAAAGAAAAATTATTTTAGATGTCAGGGTCAATTAATCAAAACTGGGCAGCTCTCGACCTCTGGAGAGAGAGAAGGGCTGAAATGTATTATTAAACCTTCTGTTTCTAAAATACACAGGAAAGCGACAGTGGGGGGGCAGGAGCAGATTTAAGTGGGTGATCTTCTCCAGGAAAGGGCAAGGAACACTTAGCCCCCGTTGAAGCCTTTTCTTCCTATTAGAGAGGTCCTCGGCTCTTTGCAAAAGGTGCTTATTATCGGCCATTATATCTCGCTGACTCAGTCGGCGGTCCCGTCTGCTGCGCAAACAAAGGAAGATCCATTTCTCCCAGGCCTCCAAAGCAGAGAAACAAAGAAAGGACTTCTTCTTTCAAAAAGAAGTAATTTATTTAATTGAATTTTCAGCCTGAGGGTTAGGAAAGGCCACCACCACCACCCCGGCTCTTCCCTTCCTTTACTTACGTTCTGGCTAACAGGGACATGATCCGATGTAACAGGGAGCCAAGGCAGGAATCCCCTTAATATTTAATAGGCAGGCATTTCTTCTGTCCAGAGGTGGAGGGGAAATGGGAGTACAGGAGCAGATCAGACTCCACGGAAACAGGCTGTGCACATCGGTGTCCTATGGGATTGCCTAAGGGACTGCCTTCCCAAGACATTTTGGCACCTGGGCCAAAGGGCAAGATGGCAACCACTCCACTCCATGTTCAGAATTACAATGGAAAGAACGTTTGTGCACGTGCCTTCAAGTTACATGTCGATGTACAATGACCCCATGAATTTTAGAGGATTTTCTTTTAGGGGTAATGCCAGCATGGTGCAGTGGTTTTACTACAACCCTGGAGACCAGGGTTTGCTTCCCTGTTCAGCCATGGCAACCCAAATTGGGTGTATCACACACTCTCAGCCTCAGAAAATCAAAATAGGGTTGCCATAGGATCACCATAACCTGGAAACGATCTGAAGGCGCAAAACAGCAACTAATACTGAGAGGTGATTGGCCACTGCCTTCCTATGAAGTACATCCTACAGCACCTGGTGTTCCCTTGATGGTCCTCCATCCAGGTAGTAACCAGGCCTGACCTTGCTTAGCTTCCTTGTTTTTCAGTTCTTGGCTGGTTTTCCCCAGGAGCTGCACATTCTGAGGTGCTTTTGGAAATTATCCTGTGCAGAAACATGTGTGTTTTTAGTGCAAAAATCATGTTATTGCATAAAACAACCTACATATGTTTCTAGAAACACCTTTTGTTGCACAAGAACACTGAGGGCCCTTTCTGCACTACACTGTTGTAGTGCTATTATTCCACTTCCAACCTCCTGTGGAGTTCTAGGGTTTGTAGTTTACTGAGGCTCTCAGGCTCAGAATTCTAAATGCCCCTCCCTCAACTGCAAACCCCAGGATTCCGCAGAATGTGGAATACGTGGAATGATAGCACTATAACAGTGTAGGGCGGAAAGGCCCTGACTCTTTTCACCACACAAAAAAGTCGCTTCTCTCCAGAATAATTTCCTCAAACATTTAGAGATGTGAAACTACCAGGACAAAACTGTGTGGACATATTTGTTTTCTACTGAAGCACTGAGAAAATTATGGAAGTTATTTGTTCTTGCACGTGGAGATGAAATAGCAAAAGATTGACATCGTTGGTATGGAAGGCAACTGGGCTGGTAGTTGAATCTTTCTTCAGTGCTGACCATGGGGCAGCATCTCTCACCTCACCTGAGGCCAGCAGGCTGGCTTAGAGGGGTCCGGATGGGGTATGTGGCCTACGCTGCTTTGTTTTAAAACAGGGGCAAGTCCAGAAAAAAAGCTGGAGGTCCACCAGTGCTGGCTTCAACCTCCCCAGTATCTGCTGCCTTAGGCAGCTGCCTCACTCAGCCTAATAACAGGGCCAGCTCTAGTGGATATGACATGATGGCCTGCCTGTAAGAGGCAGATGGCACGCCCTTTGTTTCCCAGATGAGAAAGGGAACATGTGCAGCCAAGCTACATCTGAGTGTGGCCAAGATGGCCAAAGTTATTAATGAGGAAGAAGATGCAAGCTAGGAGAGGCTGCAACTGTCTGCTTTTGCCTGAGCTTCCTGGGAAGGCGAAGACTCTGCCTCCTCCTCTCCTCCCACCTAACTGAGGGAACGCACACTCAGCACACTCTTGCACACTGGGCTCAGTTGCAGCATCTGAAATAAGCTGACGACAAAGAGAGAAAGTGGGAGGAGGAGAGAGAGAAACTGGGACATTTTAAAAGCAGCTGAAGAAGTGGGATGGAAGAGGATTAATTGGGATTCTGCTGCAGGATGGTTGGAGGGTATGGGATGGGAGGAAGCCTGGGACCGAAAAGAGCTGCTGTGTGTATCAGCCTCCTTCTGAGACTCTGGGCAGTCCAGTGAAAGAGTCAGCCAGAATGCAGAACCTAGTAAGACAACAGCGCATGTGACATGGAGCATCCTCCAACAGCACAAGACCCTGGAAAGAAGTACTTTTTAACTACAGCGCCCAGCTTTTCCAAGCTCTGAGCACCACAGTCACATGCATTAGAAGAGATGCCCACCTT
This sequence comes from Cyclura pinguis, assembly GCA_030412105.1. Taxonomy (NCBI): domain Eukaryota; kingdom Metazoa; phylum Chordata; class Lepidosauria; order Squamata; family Iguanidae; genus Cyclura; species Cyclura pinguis. The sequence goes on from CM059612.1 coordinate 11,682,332, forward strand.
CTCTGTGAACAGATTGAGGGAAGTGGAACCAATGTAGACAAGCTCCACTCTTGCTATATCCACCGCCTTTGTTGTCTCTCCTTGCACAGTGCAAGTATAAACACCCTCCAACTGTCCAGGTTATAGGCAGTGACAGTTCCAGTTAACCCTCTCTCATTCCACTTTTTCAGCTGCTTTTAAAATGTTCAAGTTCTTTTTCCTCCTTCTTCGACCATCCCCTTTTGTTCAAAGTGGGGGTAAAAATAGTTGTGCTCAATTAACTCAGCGGGGGGAAGAGGAGAGAAAAGGGCAGAATCTTCCCCTTCCCAGATGGCTCAGGTAAAAGCAAACTGCTGCAGCTTCTCCCAGTTTGTGTGTTCTTTTTCACTAGTACCTTTTGCCGTCTTGACCGCACTCTGATGTTGCTTGGCCACAGGAATCCCCGTTTTCATCCGTGAAATGCTGGAGGGTATGTGTACAGAGTAAGCCTGCTGGTATGCTGTGCAAGTTGTTCTTGCCATGAGGAACAAAGCAGGCTCCTTGGCCAGACACAGGGGCCCTATGCATGTCCTCCTATGTTCACAGAGAGCCTCTCCTACCTGTTTGATTTACACCTTTCCACTGAAAAAGGCACCCAGGGTGGCTAACAAAAATATCAATTAAAAACAAAATCTTGATTTAAAAACACAGCACAAAGTCCAATCAATGCAAACAGAATGAAACACAGCCAATGGTCAGTTTGGTTAGGCACCTTCAACTATATCTGATTTTTTTTTAAGTCAAATTCAATGGTCTTGGTGAAAGGAGACTTTTTTTGTATCTCCTGAGGCTGCTTTTGAGAATCATAGAATCATAGAAATGTAGAGTTGGAAGAGACCACAGGGGCCATCCAGTCCAACCCCCTACCATGCAGGAATACCCTCAAAGCACTCCCGACAGATGGCCGTCCAGCCTCTGCTTAAAAACCTCCAAGGAAGGAGACTCCACTACACTCCGAGGCAGCATATTCCATTGCCGGACAGCCCTGACTGTCAGGAAGTTCTTCCTGAGGTTCAGGTGGAATCTCCTTTCCTGCAGCTTGAATCCATTGCTCCTTGTCCTGGTCTCTGGAACAGCAGAAAACAAGCCCTCTCCCTCCTCTACGTGGCACCCTTTCAAATATTTAAACATAGCTATCATGTCCCCTCTTAACCTTCTCTTCTGCAGACTGAACATACCCAGCTCTCTAAGTCTATCCTCATAGGGCTTCGCTTCCAGGCCCTTCACCATTTTGGTCGCCCTCCTCTGGACCTGCTCCAGCTTGACCATGTCCTTCCTGAATTGGGGTGCCCAGAACTGGACACAGTGTTCAAGATGAGGTCTAACCAAAGCAGAGTAGAGTGGTACCAGTACCTCCCTCGATCTAGACACCATACTCCTGTTGATGCAGCCGAGAACTGCATTGGCTTTCTTGGCTGCCGCATCACACTGCTGACTCATGTTCAGCTTGTGGTCTATTAAGACTCTTAGATCCCTTTCACACGTACTGCCATCCAGAAGAAATGCATCTCATCTGGAGGACTCGCACATTTGCAAAGCTTACAGGATACCACGCTGGAGACCAGGGTTCAGATCCCTGCTTGATGACCCTGAGCAAGTTGCACTCTCTCAGCCTGAGAGGAAGGCAAGGGCAAATTCCCTCTGAACAAATCTTGCCAAGAAAACCCTGTGATAGGTTTGCCTTGGGGTTGCCAAAAATAGAAGGCACACAACAAAAACTGTGCATAGAACAAGGCACACCTTTAAAAATATGACTAAGAATACACATAATTTTTAAAATATACCCCAAAACAGCCTTTACTTGAAGGGAAGGAAGCATATGTTAGGTAAAATGCATAAATAAACATGCACACAAGAATAAATGAATAAAAATGAGGATGAATTCCCACGCAGAAAAGGCCACTCACCAAGCGCTACCCAGTAAGAAATATGGATGGGAAAATAATGCAGATGGAATTCAAAGGAAGACAATAACACTGAGGAATTTCCACAGCCCTATCTTTAACAGGAGAGGGCCTACATGGCAAAAAGCCGCTGGAATTAATATCAGGTCTTCCTGCTGGTGGGAGGAGAACGGAAAGAGAACAATCCAAGATTCCTCAGCAGGGAGTTCTAGAATTGGTGCGCTGGTCACAACAAGGCCTTGTCTTGCCTTGTTGTAAGCACACGTATGATGTTTTCAGGACTAAAAGAAGAGCTGGGTTATAGCCTGGGGGAGGGCAGAATGAAAGCATCGCCCCCACAAGAATTCTGCTCCTCCATGAAATTTTCCTTTAGTCCTCACATTTCTAACAGTAAGTTAAGACTTCAACTGAGCATTCAGAAATACAATTTTGGCATCCAAAGAAAAGAGGTACACAAAAGGAGCAAGGGAATGAGAAACAGAAGAGCGCTCGATGGGAAAAATTTTCACCGTCTCACTCTCTGTCATGCTAGAAGCCTGGGGACTGAAGGGAAATTTCATAGGGTCGGGTCTCAAATTCTTATTTGCAAATTCAAATAAGCTACAGCTATAGAAGGGTCTCTCTGTCAAACCTTAAATCCCAGGCACACATTTATGGGGATTTATGTGTGGCTAGCCAGGGCCAGTGGGAGATCCTTCTGTCTCTACACATGCTCCAGAGCTTTTCTTCCAAACAGCCCTAAAAATCTTTTCAGACTACCCAGAAATCTCCCACAATTCACCAGTAATTGTTGCTTCTTGAGTAAATCTCCCGCGATTCACCAACCCCAACTTTGGGTTCCACCAGCAAGGGAATGAAAATGCTGGTGGTTAAAAAGCAAAGCTGCTGCAAATGAATGAAATAAGTTTTTTTTTTTTAAAAAAAAATTCTCCTCTTAGAAAGTTAAAAACATGAAATGGGTTTATGGTAATTGGCTCAGACATTCTCACACACATACGCACCAAGCAGAGGGAGGTGGTGGGGGTACGGTGGGGAGACAGCCCGCCTTCAAGTCAGCGGGAGTCCCTCTGCTGAAATGAGCGTGCTTTATATGCAATCAAAGTTCCCGGCATCCTGGCAGAAATTATCCTCGCAAAGGGAGGAGAATAATCAAATGGGAAAACTTAACAGGGAAAATAAAGGAAGGATAAGCATTGAAGGCGTGGACTGAGGAACTCATTTAAGCACACGCTTAAATTAAATTAAGGCACTGGGGGGTTGTCCCATTTAGTTCAAATGCGCCTGGTTGGAAAAGGGACTAAAATTGGACGAGCGGAGGTGGGGAAATCCTCCGAGCAGAGGGTGGGGGAAATGATCTTGGGATTCCCACTGTAATAAACGCCAGAGCCGATTCCTGATTAAATATCAAACTGCAGGTGGCCTGTTAAGGGCAGGAACATTCTTGTTAGATTATTACAGTGGAAATGAAATCTCCTCGAAAGGTACGGGAGAAATCTTTTATTCTGCCACAGACAGCGAAATATTCCTTTGTATTCAGCGGGGCAAGCAGATAAGCATGGCCAAGGAGGAGAATAAGGGGGTGGGGAAGAGGAGAGAACGCAAGCAGAGCCAACACCCTTTTCCCGACGTTTACACAGAGCCTGGAAAAACACTTTTTGGACGGGTTCTGGGAGGTGTAACCCAAAAAGGGAACCAACCTAAGCTCTGTCTTTATGGAAGGACTGCTTTTTGCAACAGTCAGAAAGCCACTGTGGCCTGTTTCTCCCCCTTGATGACAACAGAGCTGTGCCATCCAAGCAAAATTCAGCCGGCCCCACCTTCGGTTTCAAAAGTAATCTCTGTCATGCAGGGAGTATCATAGAATCCTAGAATCCTAGAGTTCGAAGGCCCTGCAAGGGCCGGCCAGGCTGTCCAGCCTCCCGCCTTGTAGGAACACATAAATAAAGCTCTCCTGAAAGATGTCTATCCAAGCTCTGTTTAAAGACTTCTAAAGATGGAGCATCCACCCCTCTGAGACAATCTATTCCACTGTTGAGCAGTTCTTACAGCAAAGTTCTTCCTTAATAGAGCTCCTGAAGGCAGAAAACGGCAGAAGGAAAAGCTACTGGATGACTCTTGTATTACAGTTAACACCAGTTACATTACCTCTCTCAGCGCCGGCTGCTGGATCCTAAGTCAGTGACGTGCTGGGTTTTAATCCCAACTTTATAGGAGGCATCCAACGTGCTGGCTCCAGTTTGTGGCAAGGGTTCAGTACCTTGGATAGTTCCTTTAAATGTTCTGACTTACTGGGAGTGGATCCACCACCACCAGCACCCCAACTATCAGTCACCACGGCTTGGTATTCTTTTGGTCTTTTAGGGCCACCGAGGCAAAGGTTTTGATAAATTAGGGGTTGGGGGCTGGTGTCAAAGGAATGGCGTGATGCAGTTCCCCAAAGAAAGAAAGAAAGTTTGTTTAGAAATATAATATGTAAGAAATGTATCACTGAATAGGAGTGGGCAATCTGTAGGACATAATAACCACTTCTTCCCAAGGCCATTTTTCTGACATCTCTCCCTGAAGGCTCCATCAGAAACCGTTTCACCAGAATTCTACCTAAAAATCTGGGAAAAATCATTACAGCAAATGGGAAATGCTTGCTTTAAAGAGGACTTGCGTGGCTTGCCACTGAACTCCGGAAGCCCCCTAAGAGAAACATTTCAGGTTAGCTTTACCGGCTCTTTCTCATTTGCCACCGATACGCAGTATCACAATTTCCTGCCGAATTTCAGCAGCACAGAGGCAATGGGGATGTGGACAGCAGTGGGTCACGGACAGGGCACAACTGTCCCATTGAGGTTGTTGCCCTTTTCAAAGTGATGGAATAGCAAATTTCTACAACATCTAAATCCACGAATAAAAATGAAGACACATTACACGTTTGGAACTTGGAACAAAGTTTTACCAAAACAACCACCGCAACAGAGCAATCAAAATGGACATTACCTATGTACCTGACTGTATACGTACCTTTAAAACGTTGTGCTGTGTTCTTACGTGCTTGAAAATACAACAATTTTTTGTAAAAAAGATACACACTTGTTCAGGAGTATGCTCAAATCCAGAGTTACAGTTTATTGTGCCCAAACAAGTGAGGTTTAATTAGCCAACCACAAAACTGGGTTTAAAGCTGTCTCATGATCCTGGCTTGCCTGAATACAATAAACTACAATCCAAGGTTCTGGAGTAGCACAAAGGCACCCATGCCTTTCTTGCACTCATGTGAAGGCAAGGAGTATAAAATGAAGGGCACTTCATGGGGCTTATGAAGCCAGGATTCAGAGCTTAAGTTGACATGCAAACGCAGCCAATTAAACTGATCTAAGGCAACCCAAAACAAAGACTTCTTCACACAACGATCAATTAGCTTATGGAATTTGCTGGCACAAGGTGGCTCTTCATTTAGACAGTTTCTAAAAGCAGATTAAACAAATTCACAGAAGATCCATCTGTCAACATTTATTAGCCAGGAAAACTAAATGAAATTGCTGTATACAAAGGTATCCAAGGACCAGTTGCTGGGATGAGCCTTCGTGCCCTCTTTGTGGGCATCTGAGGTGCATTCGGTGGGCTATTATTGGAAACAAAATGGTGAACTGGATGGATCCAGAATATAGAGCTTGGAGAATTTACTTTTTTGGACTAGGGCTCCTAGAATCCTCAGCCAGCATGACCAATGAATTGGACCAGGCAATGAGACATGAGAAGTTTGCTTCTTCTTAAGGTCATTTTTGTGACCCTTCCTTCCAGGCTTCCTCAAAAACTACGCCATGAGAATTCAATATCAAGCCGACAAATGGCTATGCGGGCTGGGGATTCTGGGAGTTCTAGTCCAAAAAATTAAATCTCCCTAGCTCGGACTTTTGTTTCTTTGGTTTTGCATGTGGAGAGTTGCACCGCATCATGGTCTATAGCCCAGATTAAAAAATACTGTGGGGACTTGACAGCATCTCCGGTGGCAGTTTTGTCTAAAAACTATGAGTCTGTAAAGGTATGGAGGATCAGAAGTACCGTGAGTAGATGGAACAGTCAGAGTTGGCGGGGGGAAAAAAGATCCCGACTGATCAGTGGGAAATGGTAGATTTTGGAAAGCTTCCTCCATTAGTTCAAGGCCTCCAGCTTCCCATCAGCTGCAAATTTCAAACCAAATCTTACTTTTTAAAGCAGGATTTGGCAGTCATCCTGGGCCAAAGAAAGAAACGAGAGCAACAGGAGATGCAGCCTCTACTGATCCTTCCAGCCTTTGAGCAGGGCAGAGTGCTGCCTGGGGCCGGATTATCAGGCAAACTCTGCAGGGTGAGAGTATTTGTAGTGGATGGAGAAAAACAGAAGCGGTCTAGTTGACCTTTCCTCAAGCCCTCTGGGTTCTTGGAGGTATGGGGAAAAGAAAAAGGAGGGAGAGGCAGAGAAAGGCGGGCAAAAGGTCTATCAAAACAACACTCCGAGACAGCTGTGCATGAAATCCCCAAGGGAAAGGAGAGAGGGAGGGTGTGAACCAAGCAAATCCATCATGAATGCAAACAGATGTGCCAAATAAACTTGAGCTTCCTGCACAGCGTCACTTCTGAAGCCGCTACCTTGCTCTTTTCTTCCCTCTTACAGAACAGAGTTGCATTTGACGTGCGCTTCTCATGGAACACGCTGGAGAATAATAAAAAACGCAGAAGTGCTTCCTTTCCTGTCAGGATAGGGGACTAATGTACATTTAGACCTGGGGGATAGGGTGGGGAGGATGGACAGACAGGCAACCAAACGGGCCTGACATTCAGGTGTGCCTTTCCACATCTGGTCTTTTCTAAATCTCCATGCAAATTGCTGCCTTTCTTTGAAGTCACTGCCTGAGCACTATGCTTCCATTTTAGTTCCAACCTCAAATCTCAGGTCTGCAGCTCAGGTGTACTCCCAGATTCAGTCGTGAGCCTGGATGCCCAGGTTTCAGCAGGGTCTGGAGGTCAGTTTGCTCAGCTAAGATTTGTGTGCCAGCTGCCCTTTTCCTTGAGCGGTCAGATCTGACTATGGTGACACACAGAATCACAGAAACATAGAGTTGGAAGAGACTACAATGGCCATCGAGTCCAACCTCTTGCTATGCAGGAACAAACACTCAAAGAACCCCCAGCAAATGACCATCCAGGCTCTGCTTAAAAACCTCCAAAGAAGGAGACTCCACCACACTCTGAAGCAGCATATTCCACTGTCGAATGGCTCTGTCAGGAAGTTCTTCCTGATATTTAGATGAAATCTCTTTTCCTGTAGCTTGAATCCACTTCTCCATCTCCTTGTTTCTGGAGCAGCAGAAAACAAGCTTGCTCCATCTTCAACATGACATCCCTTCAAATATTGAAATATGGCTATCATGTCTCCTCTTAACCTTCTTTTTTGTCAGGCGGAACATACCCAGCTCCCTAAGCCTCTCCTCATAGAGCTTCATGGTTTCTAGACCCTTCACCATGTTGGCCTCCCTGCTCTGGACACGTTCCAGCTTGTCAATATCCTTCCTGAACTGTGGTGCCCAGAACTGGACACAGTATTCCAGGTGAGGTCTAACCAAAGCAGAATTAAGTGGTATTATTATCTCATTTGAGTAGAGTGACACACTCTGTGTGGGGTTGCCTTTGGAAACTGTCCAGAAACTGCAGCAGGTTTAAAATGCTGCAGCTAGGTTTCTGACCAGGGCTAGTTACAGGGAACATATAATTCCCATGATGAAACAGCATCCCTGGCTACCTGTCCATTTCCAGGCAGATTTCAAGGTCCCGGAACTTCTAAGTGCCTGAAAGATCATATCTCCCTACACAAACCTGCCCAAGTTTTAAGATCATTGGAGCAAGGTTGTCTCTGCGTCCCATCACCATCACAGGCATGTTTGGTGAGGACACAGGACAGAGCCTTCTCAGTGGTTGCCCCCAGGTTGAAGAATTCCCTTCCATTGGAGGTTTAAGTTGCTGCTGCCTCTCTGTAATCTTTCTGCTGGCAGACAAAGACCTTTCTTTTTGGGCAGACCTTCGGTTCTTGATTCATGTGGCACGGGGGCCTTTTAATGGGATGTACTGTGCCTTCATCTTTTTCAAGGATGTTTTCAATGTGTTTTAAACTATTTTGATTTTATGTTTTTAACACAAAAGGCAGAGAAATGGGGGCAAAAGGTTTGTTCTTTTTAAACTTTTGCATTAACATTGTTTTAGCTGAATTTTTAGAAATGTAATAAATCACTAACTAACTAGACAGACCTCTCATATGGAAGCCAGCTCTGGGAGCTTCTGGCACGAAGTTTACGAATCTTTCCTCCTACGCTATCCTAAATGGATTTCCTTAACAAAAATGGGAGAGTAAGCTCGTTTTTCCTTTACAGCTTATTGCCGTTTGCAGACCAACCCATTTATATCCAGGAATTACAGGCTTTGCACTGGACCACTGAGTTCTACCAGCACAAATACCAATAATCCTAACAGTTCCATCACCCAAGACTTATGTCAAATAGTCCCCACTGAATGGAAATGGAAGAAAGAGCTTACAGGTCAAAAAACACATTTTACTTCCTTTATTTCAGTGATTACACATATCCTTTTAGAAAGCAAAACACTAACTAGTTACTACTCCCGTCTCTTTTACATTTACACACATTCATCAAAGGATTTCTTAAAAGTATTCCAAAACCATGGCCTTTTAACTGGTCAGGGTTGCTATCCTATATGCATTTACCCTAAGAAGCCCAATTCAGCTCAACAGAACATACTTTTGAATAGATGTCTACAAGACTGCACTTCGAATCATTAATTGATTAATTGAAACAATTTTGTATATCACTAACTCTCAGTAATGGATTTTTGAAATACTGGATAGATGCGTGAGAGGCCCTTTTCCCCACTTAATTTATAGAAATTAGCCAGTGCTCATTAGAAAAAAAGGCCAAGTTGAGTTTAGCAGGCTTTGCAAGAGGACTAGACGAATGCACAGAAGCAAAGGACATGGATGGGTGACACCTAAATGGAATGTTCATGGGCATGGACAGTGTTCCTCTCGGTTCTGGTCAATGGGAACCAATGAGCACCGGGGTACTGCTATTACTCCCTACTACTACTACTACTACTATTCACAGTTTTACTCTCATTTTCCTCCCAAGGACATTGTGTAAAGTTTCTTGCTTTCTATCTGGACATCACTTGTGTGATGTAGGTTACGGAGGAAGGGCGAAGGTACAAAGCCAGACAGATTCAGCACCTTGGATAGTTCCCTTAAGGTTAAGAGTGAAACTTGGAACAGATTCTCTGCCTCAATGACATGACTGTCACCACTACCACTGCCTAAGACAACACAACCAACATCATGGTCCAACTGAGGACATGAATCTGGGTCTTTCCCAGAGCTTGGGAGAAGTCACTTTGATGGACAACTCTCAGAATCCACCATCCAACATGGCTATTGGCTGGGGTGATTATAGAACCATAGAATCATAGAGTTAGAAGAACCACAGGGGCCATCCGGTCCAAACCCCTGCCATGCAGGAACACACATCAGAGCACTTCTGACAGATGGCCATCCAGCTCCGCTTAAAAACTGCCAAAGAAGGAAACTCCACCACACTCCACTGAGGCAGCAGATTCCATTGCTAAACAGCTCTGACTGTCAGGAAGTTCCTTCTGAGATTCAGGTAGAATCTCTTTTTCTGTAGTTTGAATCCATTGCTCCTTGTCCTAGTCTCTGGAGCAGTGGAAACCAAGCCTGCTCCCTCCTCGACATGACATCCCTTCAAATATTTAAACATGGCTATCATGTCCCCTCTTAACCTTCTCTTCTGCAGACTAAACATACCCAGCTCCCTCAGCTGCTCCTCACAGGGCATGGCTTCCAGATCCTCTATCATTTTGGTCACCCTCCTCTGGACACGCTCCAGCTTGTCCATATCCTTCTTGAAATGAGGTGCCCAAAACTGGCCAGAGTATTCTAGATGAGGTCTGACCAAAGCAGAATAGAGTGGTACCATTACCTCCCTCGATCCAGACACCATACTCCTATTGATGCAACCAAGAATCGTGTTGGCTTTCTTGGCTGCCTTATCACACTGTTGACTCATGTTCAGCTTGTGATCTACCAACACTCCTGGATCCCTTTCACACCTACTGTTATCCAGCCACACATCCCCCATTCTGTATTTGTGCATTCCATTTTTTATGCCTAAGTGTAAGGCCTTACATTTCCCCCTGTTGAAATTAATTTTGTTAGCTTTGGCTCAGCTCTCCAACCTGTCAAGGTCATTTTGAAATTTGATCCTGTTCTCTGGGGTATTAGCAACCCCTCCCAATTTGGTGTCATCTGCGAATTTGATCAGCATGCCCTCTACTCCTTCATCCAAGTCACTGATGAAGATGTTGAATAGCTTTGGGCCCAGGACACAGCTCTGTGGCACCCCGCTAGTCACTCCTCTCCAGGATGAAAAGCAGCCATTCGTGAGCACCCTTTGGGTTTGGTCGGTCAACCGGTTACAAATCCACCTAATAGTAGCCCTGCCTAGCCCGCATTTTACTAGCTTCTTTGCAAGGTTCTGGGGGATGCCCTCAAAAAAGTAACTTTTTGTAAAAAAGTAACTTTTCTAAGCTCAAGTCTCCATAGCTTTAGTGCAAGATCCTAAGCCTAAGATGGTCTTCCACTACTTGGTACCCTACTAGTTGTTTTGACTACATTTGCCATTGTCCTTAACCACGGACTATGCTGCCTGATACTAATGGGAGTTGTAGTCCTTGACAGCACCAAGCTGGAGAAGGTTGCTCTACGCACTCCACCATACCAACTCTCATTATATTATATTATGTAACAGTATTAATTACTGTCAAGTTCTGAATGATGTTATTCACAGTCCTGCTAAGGTCACCCAAACTAAGAGCCGTGGCTTCCTCGACTGAGTCTATCCAGCTGTAATCCAATCTTTCTCTTTTCTTCCTGCTTCCTACTTACTTTTTCTCTAATGAATCATATTGTCTCATGGCTGTGTTCAAAGTATGATAGCTTCAGTTTAGTCATTTTGGCTTCTGGAGAGAGTTCAGGCTTGACTTGCTCTAGGACCCATTTATTCGGCTTTATGGCAGTCCAGGGTATCCACAGAATTCTCCTCCAGCACCCCATTTGAAATAATTGATTCCCATCCTGTCAGCTTTCTTCACTATTTCAGAATGTAAAAAGATTCTATATTACATTCTTCTATATTAATTTATTGCTTCCACTTCTTATCACAGAAACTACAGAAATCACTAATTACTCATAAAGCAGCTATAGTTATTTCATACAGTAACTTAATGACATCCAGGTTCTTTTTTCCATCAGGCAAAGTGTGTCCCTTGCTCTCTGCACCAACCCTTTAAAAATATCCTTCACCAATTAACACTGTGCCCAAGACAAATAAAACGACTAAATCTTTGGCCAATTAATCTGCCAGCAAAAGCTCACAGGCTTAAGGAAATACTAATGGCACGTAGCACCCAACCCCCTTTGTGCTCCTATTGACACAAATCCACATCTATACAACAGAGAGGAAAAGAATATCCAACATTTTTTGGAAAGTAGTTTAAAAAAAACATATTTTTTCAAATGTCAAAAAGACCTGACATGAAGAATCTTGGACTGTTGTAGTTCTGAACTTACTCTGCACAAAATTTGCACACAATTGTTTTGCAATGAAAACAGTTTTTTTTCCTTCTGCACAGGAAATACCATTTTATGCCTAGAAAATACAGTTTCTATGAGGAAGTAGCTTCTCAGCAGTTTTGTTTCCTATGTTTCCTGCATAGAAAATGCTGTAATTAGGAACTTATTCTGCACAAAATCTGCATGTGGTTGATCTGCATAGAAAAATGGCATTTTCTACAGAGGAAGCACCTTTTTCTGTGCAGAAAATAATATTTCTACACAGACGTGTCATTTTTTGCACATAAAAAGCTGTTTACTGTGCAAAAGAGGTCTATGTAAATTTTGTGCAGAACATGTTCCAAACTGCAAATAGGCTTCAAAAGCTATGTGGTTTTTCAAGGTTTTCTTGCATTGGGAAGAAAATAGCTAAAATTACTCATTGCTTCCTTTGAGGAGAAAAGTAATGAAGAATTACATCTCTGGGGCCCACTCGTGATCAAACAGCTGCAGGATCATGGACCCGATGTGCAACTGTAAACTTTTTTGCTATTGCTGCGTCCAGCCAGATACACACTCTGGTAAATGTGATATGCCAGTCATTTCCACACACTTCCCTTCATATCATTTTGCTGAGTTGACCCATCTCTTGGTGAAGAGTCAAGTAACTTTAATAAGAAATCTCCACCGCCAGAGTAATCTGAGGAACGGGTACTTGGCAGTGAAGTTGGGACAACTTCCATCCCGAATATGAATGGAATGGAAAGGTTGGTTTGGAACAAGTGGAACATGGGAGAAAAAGAGAAAAAGAACTCATCCTTTCCAATAAATAATCCAAATTGCTTTCTGTGGTGAAACAGTTGTCATGGATGACCATGTCACCTTCGTTCTCTCCCGCTCACTATGCACAAATGCTGAGCCCAGTTGAAAGTGGACGGATGAATCACTATTAGGATGGGGCCACATGGTGGGGGAATCCAGGCATTTCTCTTCAAAATAAGAATTCTCCCTCTTCCATAAAATTTTTGTTCAGTCCCCAAATTTCTAGCATGGCAGAGAGTGAGACACTTAAAATTCTTCTATCTGCTCAGTTCGCATTCCTTCGGTCCCTTGGATGGCTAGAGTGCCCACAGCCTTCTGGATCTTTGAGAAAAGAGCTTTTCTTTAGATGCCAAAGCTGCATATATGAACCCCCTCATTTCTATCATTGCAGAGGCACTGAAAATGGTTCACACCTGGAACTCTTCTACCTCTCGGGTTCACATTCCCTTGATACTTGGCCTGCCCCTTTTCTTTGGGTGCCAAAGCCGTATTTCTGAAAGCCCAAGAGAAATTTTACATTACTGGAATGCTAGGAATCTGGGGACAGAAGGAAATTTTCACTTAGTGGGCAGAATTATTATTTGAGGTTGCAGTTACCTTATCCTCTACCCCTCACCCCTGCCCCATAGCTATGCCTTGGCCAATGTTGTTGAGACTGGAAATGAACAAGCATGTTCCACCTGGGGAAGCAGGACCTCCCTACAAACACTGGGAATGTAGGTTGCCTCTGAGCTGGAGAGGCCCCCCTGCTTTCCCAAAGCAGTCACACTGAAGAAAACAAACACACACACACACACACATACTCCAACACCAACAAGCTGCATCAGGAGTGCCCCATAGAAACCCATCTCTTCAGATGCGTGCTCCCATACCCTAGCAAGGCCTCCAGAGCCCTGGTAACATGAGCAAAATGGTAGGAATGAAGCAGCTGGAAGCCCTATAAATAAAAACGGCCTAGAGGGGAAAAAAGAGAGACCATTGTGGGGGATTTCAGATCCCTCTCTGGCACAATAGTGAAAAAAGAAATAAAAAGGACAAAAGGGGTTCTGGGGAATAACTGGAGCAAAGAGGAGGAGGAGGTGGTGTGGGGAGATCAGAAGGAAGAAACGATACATACCGGGTGAGGGTGTACAGAAGTTCCCAGGAAATCTTTAATAGCTAGAGAATCAACAATCTTCCTGCTGTATGTGGGGGAGAGCTTTCTGGGGTTAGGAAGAGAGATGCTAGGGACACTTACTGGCTAAGATCAGAGTTTTAGACAGTAACTTTTTAACCCCGCTACAACTGCCAGAACCGCATTGCTGCAGAAGTAAATTTTCCAGGCTCCGATTCAGACCCAGAAATGAGATCTGAGGCATGGCTGTGCTCACTGCAAAGGAGAACCTGCCCCCTTCTTGTCTTGCACGGGTGAAAATCCAAGCCAGAGAAGAATTTCATTTATTGCATTCCCCAGGCCGAAAGGGCCTGATGGAAGGGGAAACAGCAATCCATCAGGCTGCAGGATCCAGCGCAGAACTGAGGCAGAATTCCAACAGTTTAATTTTTGTTCACAGGTAGGTTAGTTTTATAGACTGGAGTGCAGACAGCTTTGAGTAAAGCCATGAAAATACACCCCCAGCCCAGACATCAGAAGGAGCTGCAGTTAGTTTGAGGAAAGGAACAGATCAGCATTGCTGGATTTTAAAAAAAATCCTTGTATGTGTAGAATGTAAAGGGTGGAATCCCACTGATAGATGCCGTAAACGGCAGGAGGAGGCAAAACGCTGCAGGCACAGTGGCTGCGAAGGAAGTCAAGCACTGGAGAAACAGGCTGCTTAAAACCAGGAGACTTTGCCTTTCCTACCACTGCTAAGATATTGTATCTATAGGATTCTGGCTCATGTTTCTTTAACAGCATACGTTTGAGAGCCAGCGCTGGGTGCAGTGGTTTGAGCATTGGACTACATGTTGTGGTTTGAGTGCTGGAGACCGGGGTTCAATTCCCTGCTCGCCAATGGAAACCTACTGGGTGACCTTGGGCGTGTCACACACTCTCAGCCCCAGAACATTTTCTGATAGGTTTACCTTAGGGTTGCCACAAGTCAGAAACACACAGCAAGTTGAAGTCACACAAGAACGACAACAACAACATAACTTCCAACATGTGGCCAAGCAATATCAAAGTGTGATCAAGGTGACAAAAGTTATTAAGGTTATCAGTGAGAAAGAACATACAAGCTAGGGGAGGCAACAGGAGTTTGCTTTTGCCTGATCCTGCTGGGAATGGGAAGATTCAACCCCTACTTTTCTCTCCCCCCTGTTGAAGTAACTGAGTGCCAACTATTTTTGCACTTTGAACTGAGTTTGCATCAATTGAACTAAGCTTGGAATAAAGGAGGAAACATGGAGGAGAGAAAAACTGGGACATTTTAAAAGCAGCTGAAAAAGTGAGAGGACAAGGATTACTTGGGACTGTCCATGCCAAATGAAGACAGCTGGAGGGTATGTAAGAGGTACAAGATCCCCAAACATCCATGGACTCTTGGAGTAATAAGTTGTCTACAAAATCTCAATATATGCCAGTCAGGGCAGGAGATTTCAGGGCCAGAACCTGGGATCTAGAGATGATCCCTTGTGATGCCGCAAGATGCAGGCCCACGTGATGCTACAAAAGACAGCTCCTGGTGATGTCATTAAGCACGATTCCTTAAGCATGAACCACATTTGCCCCGAGTACACCATTTAAATTAAAAAAAAAAAAAAAGAACAACCTCCAAGTGATGAGGAAAAGATACTTAAGACATACTTTTCAAGGCAGCGTTTTTGCCCTGAGATTTCTCCACCTTGTCCTGAGAACTTGAGAAGAGAGGCCAGGCTTTGTGATGCAGGGCCAGGCCCTGAGATCTGGAAACCTTAATCCCAGTGCTTTCCATCTGAGGGGATGAAGGACAAGAGCAGATATTTGGGAAATTTTAATTTGAGATTCATAATGGTAGATTTAAGAAGGGATATATTTAATAATAGCCACTCACTCCTAGGCCATTTCTGCACCGGCCGGCCCCTCCCTGAAGTGCAAACCCCAGGATTCCATAGGATGTTGAAAGTGGAATGATAGCGCTATAACAGTCTGGTGCGGAAATGGCCCTGCTCTTTCCTTCAGTTTTGGCAGGCTTGCTTCCACTTGTTGCTAACAGTTTGGAACAGAACACGCACACACATACCCAGGTTATTATTTTCAGAGCAGTGGAGAAAACAGCAAGCCCCTCACGAGAGGAAGAAGCAACAGAACTGTTTAGCTTTTTGACAAATGTTAAACAAAGTCTGGAAAAGTAACTTTTGTTGGACCAACCAGGTCCCATAATCCCCCTGCCAGCAGCTGTGGTCCCCACCCTTGCAAAAAAGGAACATCTCCAAGCTCTGCTTGTTCTGGCCTTCCAGACTCAACCCTCCTACCTCGAGGAAAATAAGTTTGTGGAGTAAGTAGCGACGTACACGCTTTCTTATTTTGTTCACGCACGGGAGCACAACAAATGTGAAAAGTTTTATACCTGCTGGGTGAGATAATGAGAGTTCTTGTGGAATTTTTCTTTTTTTTTCCCCACACAGTAACAAAAAAAAAAAAACCCACATTTTTTTCAACAACAAAAAATTGTTTGCACAGAAGGTAATGCTTTTTCACATAGAGCTTGGTGCAAATAAGGCTGATTTTTTTTTTAGTAACGAATTTCTCACAAGTCGAGAAATGCAAAAAAAAGTATTGTATCAGATGGCCATTTGTCAGTGGTATCTCTCAAGGATCGCGTCACCCTTTTATATCAGAAATAAACAAATTTGCAAACATTCTTTACATCTGTAGAGGTAAGTATCATGTTGAGCCCTGGACTGGATTTTCACCTTTAGATGGATGGAACAAGGAAGTGGCTAATGTAGATTCAACTCCCCCCCCCACACACACACACATACAAGCCACACCTTGGTTGTGCAGCTGGCTTCTGACAACACCAATGCATGAAGCAGAGAACTGAGAAAAAGGTTTGCTATGGAATCTGCTGCAGCCTTGCCAGATCCTTTCTGCTTGGAAACTTTGTGCCACCGTCTCTGAAAGAGATTATTAATACCAGCTATATTTTCAAGTTGTTCCTTGAAGAACAACTTGAGAGAGAAGGGCACTTCTGCACTATGCTGTGATAGCGCTATTATTCCACTTTCAACACCCTGTGGAATTCTGGGGTTTGTAGTTTACTGGGGCCTAAAGGGCTCCCTGGCTGAGAATTCTCAATGCCCCTCTCTCAACTGCTAACCCCAGGATTCCATAGGATGTTGGAAGTGGAATAATAGCACGATAACAGTATAGTGCTGAAATGGCCAAAGACAGACCTGTAATATTTTGATAAAGTGCTTCTCAACCAGTCTGGTGGACTAGCTGGGTTCCCCCACCCACCCAATATGCTAGGTACCACTACCATGTTTGTACCATACACAGTTTCCTGGAAACCTGCTGGAGACTGGCCGGCCATGGCTCACAAAGGGGCGTCAGTCCACGGACCACCACTTTGCGTAGCACTGTTTTAAAGGACATCATGGTCCTCAGCACTGATAGCTTTGGAAGTAAATCCAGTTAATCTGAGTGAGGCTTAATGTGGTCAGAACTTGGAAAAGAAATGTTTCCAGGTACAGGAAAGGAATAGTGATGAGAGTATCCTCAAGCATGTGCAGAGTACCCTCCAGATCAGGAGACATGACTTCTGAGTGATCCCCAGCAACCCTCTCATGCTGGATTGGCTGCTTTGCCTAAAACAGACAAGGGTCCATTCAGGAAAGCTGCTCGAAGCTTTGTTCTGCAAGCCAAGGCTCTCTCATTTAAGGCAGAATGTCCATTTGCCTGTCTGGATGGGCTCCCGATGACACACACAAACATGTGCACAGCCAGCACACGTACAAGACACACCAACCTGTCCCTCACCACACAGGGCGCAGAAGAAAAACAATCAGAAAAGCACAGCAGGAAAGGCGATTAAAACGCCTGGGTGGGAGATGGGAGCGTAGGATTTACCTAGTTTCATTGCTCTTAAAAAGCCTCTGAAGGCAGGAGCACTGGGGTGGAAAAATGAACAGTCCTCCTGCCTGTACATGAAGGCAGAGCTCCAGCCAGGGCCAGAGAGGCGGCAGGATGACTTCTCGGAAGAGGAACAACGGAAAAGAAAAGGGGCGAACAGACCAGAGAAAGGTTTTACCAGGGGCAGCAGTGATAACCGTGCCAGTGGAGTGGTGAATCCACTCCGGGTTCTAGTCTGAACTTTAAAGGAAGGAACTAGAATAACAATATCCAAGGTCCCGAACCTTCTTTGTCAATATGTTTACTGCTCTGGATGGCTCCTTCAAAGCCTGCGTTAAAATCAGGTAGACTCATCATCCCAAATACAGGGAAGGCACCAGCTCTCAGTGGGCAGCAACAAAAGAGTGACCTGTGACTTCCATAGTAGATCACAATGGGAATCACAATATGGTGGCGCTGGTAGTGTCTTGCTAGATGGCCCTGACTTACTTGCAAGAGAAGGGGCAATGTGAAATCGACCATTTAGAAGAAGGCTGTAAGCAAAAAGGCTTGGAAAAAAAGTAAAGCTTTATACTGCAATTCCCAGAATTCCCCAGCCAGCGTGGCTACTGGGGAATTCTAAGAGTTGCAGTTCAAAAAGTCACCTTTTCAAGTTCTGAATTTGAGCCATATGTTACAAATAATATGACAGCTGAGTCTTGGACGGACACACACAAGGACACACGCAAACACATCCCTCCATGCAGAAAACCAGCAACGGCAGTGCACGGAACCTTGTTGTGCATCTTGGAGCTGCTTCTGACTTATGATGAGCCTAAGGTGAATATGTCACAGAGTTTTCTTGGTAAGATTTGATTGGGGGGGGGGGTGCCTTTGCCTTCCTCTGAGGCTAAGAGAGTGTGACTTGCCAGAGGTCAACCAGTGAGCTTCCATGGCTGAATTGGTTTTGCCAGTTCCTGCCTCTGAAATGTAGCCAATAGCACTGTCCAAGTACAGAGCCATTTCCGCACTAGCCTGTTACAGTGTGATGATTCCACTTTCAACAGCCTCTGGAATCGGCCAGCCCCTCCCGAAACTGCAAACCCCAGGATACCAAAGGATGTTGAAAGTGGAATCATCGCGCTATAACAGGCTAGTGCGGAAATGGCCCAGGTTGGGAACCAGAGGTGTTTGGATTTTTTTGGATTTTAGAATATTTGTATGTACACACACACACACACACACACACACACAATGACCATTCTTTTGACATGGGATTTGCTCTTTCACCAACTGTTCTCTCTTTGCCTTCTTCCTGGAAAGAACATGAGGGAATTACACAGGTTTGCCTGGGACCACTTGTGCTGGTTGCAAATTCTCTCAGTCAGCTCAGTGCCCTTCCCCTCTTCCGATCAGCTCGCAAGGAGGGGAAGGTTCCAAGCCAACTGAGAGACTTTGTAAGCAGTGTGTGCGTGCATGTGTATCATCCCAAACGAGGCTCTGTAATTCCCTCCCCAGGAAGAAGTCTGGGTTCCACTTTTCAAAAGTTTCAGATTTTGGAGCAGTTGGGATTTCAGATGTTTAGTTAAGCATTTTTTTTATTATTATTAAAAAATTTATTTACAAAACTCTAAAGGACAATACAAAGTAAAAAAGGTACAGCGACAATACAAAGTGGGGGGGAAAAGTACAACAAAAATCACTCCCATGAAGTGCTCGACCAGAGTTCTGATCCGCATGGTGAGAGCCCCAGTATACGTATGGTGTGTCATTCATAAAATCAACGAAAGGGTGCCATACTTTTTCAAAGTTATCCTGTATAGTACAACCTTTTGTTACCCTTCCATTATGCACCAGCTTTTCCAACAGCCATGTATCCCAGATTCTTCCCCACCATCTGTTGATAGAGAAATTGCCTACTTTCCAATTGGAGGCAATTTCCAATCTAGCATTTATAAGAAAGTGGATGTGAGGGCGATCTGGCTGCGACATCTGTCACCCCACTGATCGCCAGGGTTGATTCGGCTGATCTGGCTGGCTAGGCGGATGTCCCCTTCCTCCCTCACCGCTCCATGTGCGTCCCTCCCGACGCTGTGCGCTCGGTGGAAGAGGACGACCATCCCAGATGGAAGGAGTGTACCGTTCTTTGGTCAAGGGTATACGATAGCTGCGCTCCCCTGCTAGAACCTCCAAACAAGCTCAAGGTTTAGTTAAGCATTAACCAAGGTTGACCCTGCTTAACTTCCAAGATCAGATGGGATCTGGTGCCTTTAGAATATTTAGGAGAGCCAGTGCAGAGTAGTGGTTTGGGCACTGGACTACAGCCCTGAAGACCAGGATTTGATTCCCTGTTTGGCAATGGAGACCCAATGAATGACCTTGGGCATGTCATACTCTCTCAGCCCAAGAAAACCCCTTGATACGTTCATCTTAGGGCTGCCATAAATTGGAAATGACTTGAAGGCACACAACAACAACGGGCTAGATTAAATATCCTTTGTCCTGTGTCCCTAACTAGGTGAGAAAGAAAAATCCCCGCATTTCATTTGGATAAGGAAACAGTATGTTTAGCTAAGACTTTTGTCTTAATTTCTGAACAGGAAAACATGTGCTCTCTCGCACTCTCTCTCTCTCTGTCTCTCTCTCTCTCTCTCTCATCCTTTCTCCCCTCATCACCATGTCTGAATGGCAGGCTGGGAACCAGCTGCGACTGGTGCCTAACACATAATGCTTAATAACACCTCCAGAGACCATCCATCGGTCTCAGCTATGGCCCAGAAAACCCAAGGCCTGGGAAGATCCTAAACTGGGAGCCCTATTGCCCAAAGACTTCTCAGAAGAGAGAGGAGAAGGATGTGGTCAGAGGTATGGGCTATTCTGCAGAACTCTTTTCACGCCTCCCCAAGGCTGATGGAATAAATTATGCAAAATGAGACAGCGGAATGGCCTTGAGTCTTGTTTAATTTACTCGGGGAAGGGCAGGACGTAAATCTGCGAGTGCATCAGTTCTTTCCAGCTGCAACTGGGGAAGGTTGCAGGTTCCTACATGAAATATTTATTTGTATCTCCTTGACTAATGTGCAGCTTGGAGTTTAGCCATCCTAACACTTCCCCAAATGCGTGGGCAGATTTAGCATGTAAAAATTGACAGTTAATGACGCAGATTGAGAGCAAAATACACATTTAAATATGTGTTCAAATGCACAATTTGAAACAAACTGGGAAGGATTTTTTTGAAAAATCACTAATTAATGTGGTGAAAGAATCTATCCATAACTTATGGCAGATCCTGGGATCAGTTCTTTTCTGGTGCTCCCACCAAACGAAATGCAATTGTTATCAATCTGGGTCTTTTGGGTGGCTGCCTCCCCTCCCTGAACTTATGAAATGCCCTCCCAGGAACGGCTCCCCTGGTACCATCTTTGTGCTCTTTCCTATCTCAGGTGCCTTTTACATTTTCTGTGACTTTAAAATTATCACATGGCTTGACTCCACTGAGCTTTAAGATCTGCTGCAAACTGATAAGCGAGAAAACTGTGGAGACTTTGGGGGAAGATTGGGATCTCTTAATACGCTTCTCGCAAGACAAAGAGAACAATATTCCGACTGTAGGATTTAATAATTAGTGTGCTGGAGAAAGTAGCAGAAGTATTTGACATATTTGTACTTACAGAAATTTTCATTTTTTTTAACTGACCAAGAGGCTACGTTGGGAAAGCTGGAAACCACTTTTAAAAATTTATATACTGTTTGTGTTAGCTATTTTTTATACAACATGCAGTGTTTTGTAGGGTGTCTTTTGACGAAATTTGTTTAGAGTTTAGGGTTTAGGGTTTTATGTCTTCATTTTGTGTAAAACTGATACTTGTTACAAGTGATAGTTTTGTAGCAGAAACTGTATCTTTAATTTTAAAAAAAATCTACTGTAAATTTTAGCCTTGCATGCATTGACATCACTCCAGCGGCCCCTTAGTGTAGAGTACTATGCAACCTCCAAGCAGAATAGTAACGTTGCAGAACACATGCCAATGACTGGGTGCTAGTGTGCAATCGACACATGTGAAACCACAGTGCACAATGTTGCTATAGACCATCGCTATCATCAGAATATGTCTGTTGGTTGCACTATGGTGCACAATTCACCATGCACAAGTACAACAACTTATGCACCGATGGCAGTGTGGGATGATGGTTTGAGTGTGGCTATGACCTTGGAGACCAGAGTTCAATTCCCCAGGTGGCCTTGGTACATGTCACACATTTTCAGCCTCAGAATAACCTGTGATAAGTTCATCTTAGGGTAGCCATAAGCCAGAAACAACTTGAAGGCGAACAACAAGAACAAACCTCACTACGAGAACTGTCTGTTTTTCCCCATGCCATTCAGCTCTGAAATTTCACACTGAATTTTTAGCTCAGAATTCACACATACACACGCACATGCACATGTTGCTTTACTGTTTTGTGATAATTACCACACACTGTTTGTGAGCTGCCCAAGGAATTACCACACTCTGTTTGTGAGCTGCCCAGGGAACCTTGTTCTTGCGTGTCATACAAAAATGAAACAAAATAATAAAGAAACACAATTGCCTGCTCCAATCCTTTCAGCTTTCCAGAGTGTTTTAATGATTCCCTCTGTTTTATCATACTTGCCGCTTTTAAAAATAATTATTTTGGGTTTGAGGGTGGGTTTATTTCTATTGTTGTATTCATATTTTTTACAATGCCTTGCTACTCTCAAGCAAGGAGAACAGTTTAAAAATGGCCTAATGATTCACAATAAATAGTTCTGGTTAAAAACAACGCAAACTGACTCAGGGCAGAGACAGATGTGGATCTGTCCATCCCTAGCTTCGTTGTTGGTGTTGTGTGCCTTCAACTTAACTCTGACTTAGAGTGATCCTCTCACAAGAATGGCCAGATCTGTTCATGGGACATTTGCCACTGACTTCCTCTAAGGCTGAGAGAGTATGGCCATTTCTGCACTAGACTGTTATAGCGCTATCATTCCACTTTCAACATCCTATGGAATCCGGGGGTTTGCAGTTCAGGGAGGGGCTGGCTGGCCCCTCCCTGAACTGCAAACCCTAGGATTTCATAGGATGTTGAAAGTGGAATCATAACGCTATAACAGTCTAGCGCGGAAATGGCCTATGACTAAGTGAACCAGTGGGTTTCTATGGCTGAACAGAGATCTGAACCCTCGTTTCCCAGAATCCTAGTGCAATACCCAAGCCACTACACCACGCCGGCTCTCAACTACTGTTGAATAAAACAGCCAGAGAGAGATTTGTCTGCAGCAAATAAAAAAGTATTAGGTTCATAGTCACCGGTGACTGTTCCAATATACACTGAGATGGGGAAATATGTACTGGTTAAAGTAAATAGGTGCAGCGGTAGAATGTCTGAAGAGGAGACTGTGAGGAGAGAAAAGGGGGAGGGAAGATTTTAGGCCAGTTACCCATCCAAACAATGTCCTTCCAGCTAACCCAGTTAGACAAAAGGGAGAGTGAACTCCCTGAAGAAAGCTGCACAGCTGGAGGCTTGGGGAATATTCTGCTGAGTGCAATTTAGCCCGGGCAGCAGGGGAGTGGAAATAGACCGCCTAATTGAGTAGGCCCTTCTCTCCTTCTAATGGGTATTGATGGCCACCAAGGTAAGATGTGTCTACACACCACGCACAACTCTAGGAGGGTCCCCCAGCTACATGCTCAGGAGGGCAAGGGAAGAAAAGAGAAATTCAAAAACAAAAGCAAACATAGCCCAAACCCACCTGCTTTCACAAAATGAGGGATTTAATGCTTCTTCAAAGCTCACATCCTTCTAAGAACTACCACGATGATCCTAAATCAGCCAGCCAAACTCAGGCCATTTTCCGCACCAGACTGTTATAGCACTATTATTCCATTTTCAACATCCTATGGAATCCTGGGGTTTGTGGTTCCGGGAGGGGCCAGCCGGCCCCTCCCGGAACCGCAAACCCCAGGATTCCATAGGATGTTGAAAGTGGAATAATAGCGCTATAACGGTCTAGTGAGGAAATGGCTTCAGAAGGGATATTGACCTATTGGACTTGACTTATTTTATAAAATGCTTCTCCCAGGAGGGCTCCACCTGCACTTGGGTTCCAGGTTTTAAAAAAGCATGCAAGGCAAATTAGATTATTAACAAAGGCACCCTGCCAGTGCAATCATTAAAATAGCAACAAGGGCATGAAATAGCTCACTGAACAGTCGACAGAGAGCACGTTCATGTCCGCACTAGCCACGTTCTGCCTCAGTGCCAGTACACCTTCTGGCCACACACGTGGTAGACGCAGGTTTGGAGTGAATATGAAGGGATAAGGCTCTTCCATGTATGTGGGAATGCTGATTTACAAACAATGAAGGACTCTTTTTTGCTGAATGTCTTTAAACAGAGGTTAAGAGCCCTTTCTGCACTACACTGTAATAGCGCTATTATTCCACTTTCAATATCCTATGGAAACCTGGGGTTTGCAGTTTAGGGATGGGCGTTTAGAGTCTCCACCAGAGAGCTCTTTGGCCTCGGGAAACTACAAATCCCAGAGTTCCACAGGATGTTGAAAGTGGAATAATGGCACTATAAAACATAGGGTGGAAATGTCCCAAATGGCCATCTCTCAGGGGTGTCTGTTCCTGCACAGCAAGAGGGTTGGGCTCGATGTCTCTTGAAATTCCTTCCTACTCTGTGATTCCAAGAAATAATAAAACCTTGTAACAGAGTATCTACACTAAGATTGTAGCAGTGTAGATTATATCCACACTTGACAGTTATGACAGTTTGACAGCAGTTTAACTCTAATGGCTCCATCCCATGGAATCATAAGATCTGTCCTTTGGTGGAGGACTAAGAAGCCTCTGCTCGAAAGCTCCAATGTATTCCTCTGAATTACAGCACCAACCATGGCATTCTGCAGAGAATTCTGAGTTCCTCACCAACCTACAAATTCCAAAGTTATTGTAGGATGGAGTTGTGACAATTAAAATGGTACAGATTTGTAGGGCAGATACATACTGTGTATCTATACTACACAGCATAGCATACTGGATCATTTTAACTGCCATGACTTCATCCTGAAGAATCATGGCAAACATGGTTTCTTGAAGGGCTTAGAATTTTCTGCTGTACTTCAGGTAAGTAGACTAGAACTCTCCCTAAACTACAAATCCTGGGATCCCACAGGATGGAGCTAAGGCAGTTAAAGTGGTACCAAAGTGTAATGTGTAAATACACATGCAAAGTGATTTAACAGCTTATTCTTTTCTCCAAGGGAAAGTTCCATATAAGCAAATAAGGCCACTTCCACCCTACACTGTTATAGTGCTATTATTCCACTTTCAACATCCTGTGGAATTCTGGGATTTGTAGTTTCCTGAGGCCAAAGAGCTTTCTGGCTGAGAATTCTACATGTCCCCCCTTAAACTACAAACCCCAGCATTCCATAGGATGTTGAAAGTGGAATAAGAGCACTATAACGGTGTAGTGTGGAAACGGCCGAAGTCTCTAAGAAGAAATATTGCTCCTTTAGCAACACTGCACCATGACAGTTATAATAGCATAAAAATCCACTCTAAAATTTCATACTTTTTGCATGGTTGCCTGGTGTTGTTATTTTTAAATAGCTGTCTGAAGTGGGCAGACATTTTGCACTTTCACTTCGGGTGTAAAAATGTTTCTGAGCAACTGGGGGTTTGAGAAACAAATATATACAGCCTGGAGTCAGCTGTGGAGTTAGCTGTTATCCTAAGATAATCTTTGATGATACTGAAAGAAACAGAAGAGAAGAAGTAACCTATTTTTTAAAAAAAGAAAATATATTTACATTTATGTAAAAACATTTGCACTTATGTAAATGTATTTATGTAAAAACAAGTGCTTTTCCGGATGGCACATACGTTCCTGAAGCCAGCTTTCATGTTCTTTGGTGATGCACACAATCACATTTTGAGGAGGTGGCTTCCTCGTTCGACACAATCTCTAACAGGACGGCAAAAAAAAAAAAAGGGAATGAAGCACCAAGTTTTCAGCCTTCCACTTCCAGCAGGAGCTAAGGGGGATCATTCGCACTCCTCGGCTAAAGCAAAAAGTTCTGAAGTCCTTGACTGGCTGTTGTTCCCTCTTCCCTTCTGTTCTCGCTTCTCACACCACAAGCCCCTTTTAGTTCAGTGAGGAACAAGGGTGCAATAAATTTCCTGATGTCAAGTTGAGAAGAAGGCACATTGGGAGCCTTGAAGAACCCTTTTATTAAAGAAGGCTGAGCTGTCCAAACTTCCTTCCTGTCCCTTCATCCCGTTTTCCCTTCCTGAAAGACCCAGATTCTTGAGGAAAATGGATAGGTTGGGAGGGGATTTGGGAGCCCACACAATGTTGTCTCCACAGAGAACTTTGCAGATCAGGAGCCCAAGCCAAGGCCATTTCTGCACTAGACTGTTATAGTGCTATTATTCCACTTTCAACATCTTATGGAATCCTGGAGTTTGCAGTTTAGGGAGGGCCTCAGAGACCACAGATGAAACCAAGTGCCAGAGAGACCAGTTTCAAGCTACCACCATTAGGCAACTTATTCATGTACAAACCCCAACAGACAGGGCTTAGAGTCAGAAGCATGACAGAGCTGCCTTTAAATTTATCCCCGAGAATTGTGAGGAATGTGTGTCCCTCCAGGCACTGTTGGAGTGCAACTCCCATCAGCCCTATTCAGCAGATGGTGAGGGGTATTTAAAATAAGAATGGCTGCTCCTTGACGTTTCCAAGATCAGCAACAATTCTCTTCCATAGGCAGACTTGCCACCCAGATCTTGTCATAGCAAAAAATTTATCTCCTAGCCCAGCTGGAATTTTCAAACCCCAAGTGGTCTTGAAGCCACTTCTGGCGAGGCATGGAGGGCCGCTATAGACACCGTAGCATCCCGGGACTACAAAAATGGCCCCTGGATCCCTGGAGCTTGCAAAATGCAAACCCTAGGATTCCATCGGACGTTGAAAGTGGAATAATAGCACGACAACAGCGTAGCGCAGAAATGCCCCAAAAGTCATCCACGGATGCCAGCGACGAGGAGGAAGACGAGAGAAGTGCCCTGCCGACGGGAAGGGAAAGGCCAGCATGAATTCTGCATGAGGTTGAGGTGTACGTTGCCATGGAGACCTGTTAGGTCGGAGATCCAACTGAGACACTCATCAGTGCGCAGTCACTCCTCCGCTCCGGCGCCCCCCCTCCCCGCCATCAATATTAATTATATCACCCCGGGCTGGTGCGAGGAAGGGGGAAACCTCCCGCTCGTTCTTCGCAGGCTTCGGTGGAACAGCTGGAGGCCGCCCTATTTAAATGCAGCGGAAGCCTTGGGAAAACAAATACAGGTTAGGAGAAGAAACACACGGCCGGGGCACCCAGCAGCCACCGCCGCCGGAGGCTCCCGCGTCCTCCCCAAGCGTCACAGCAGCGTTCCGAGAGCGATGCTGAAGTTCTGGTGGCCCCAGCAGGAGCTTTTGGGCACTCTGTGTCTACGGACAGATCACACGGCCTTTCTTGGGGCCCTTTCATACTACAGAGTTATAGCAGTCTGAGGTCACTTTAAGTGCCATTGTTGCATACTTTGGAATCCTGGAGTTTGCAGTTTGTAGCTCTCTGAATGAGAATTCTTAAGCACCTATAGCTAAACTACAAGTCCCCCGACCCCATAGCATATACTCCAGCTGCCCTGATTTGGCAGGACAATCCTGATCATTCTTCTCTCCTCCCACTTTTTCAGCTGCTATAAAAATGTCCCAGTTTTTCTCTCCTCTTCACACTTTCCCTCTTTGCCCTCAGCTTACTTCAGTTGCTGCAAACTGAGTTCAAAGTGCAAAAGCACTTGGGGAGAGGAAAGGACATGCCAGAATCTTGCCCTTCTCAGTAGGCTCAGGCAAAAGCAAACTGCTGCAGCCTATTCTAGCTTGTGTGTTCCTCCTCACTAATAACTTTTACCACCTTGACCACACTCTGAATGTTGCTTGGCCACGTGTCCCCATTTTCAGCTGTGAAATGTTGGAGGGCACGCTACAGCCATGGCAGTCAAAGCGGTACCAAAGCAGCATAGTTACATACTGTAAAAAGGCCTTTTCTTTTTGCAATGTGTGAGAAGCTCCAACATCCAGAGTTCATTGTTTTCACCAAATCTGCAGGTTGTTTTAGTGGTATTATGTGGACAGGAAAAGCCCTGCCCTTTGCAACCGTAATAAAATATTTACATGTTTAGATAACTTCCCTGTTGAGCTCCCACCAAGCTGGCTTGGATGATCACAGGTTGGTTGAATAAATCAATATGAGATGTGGCACAAGCTATTCGCTCCTGTATGCAGCTGTTTAGCTCTTCCTTTCGACTCATGGGTAAACCAGGCAGCCCCTCACCAACCGTAGTTTGCTTTCTCATCCAAATTTGTAAACCAAGGGGTGGGCAACTTGTGAGCCTCCAGATATTGTTGGACTGCAACTCCCGCCAGCCCTAGCCAACACAGCCAACGGGCAAGGGATCTTGGGAGACACAAGACCAACAATGTCTGGAGGGCCGCAAGCTGCCCACCCCAAATGAAAATGATGGTCACCGTTTTTAGAACAAGCCCAGGTTTAAAAGTGGCTTGTTCCCAAGCTGGGAACTACTGTTTACAGGTTTCAGTGAGGCAAGCAGCTACAGCTAAATGATGTGTCTGTTCATGTTGCAAAGGGTGAATGAAGAGGCTGCATACAAGGACTGTTCACATCTCTGCTTAATAAACTGAGAAATGAACACTGTGGGTTACTACTATTAATCTGCCACTGTTCTGAAAGCAGAATAGTTTGTATAAATGCTCCCTTCACATTCCAGAGAGCTGGCAATGAAAGGGCAGAATACTTAGCTCTCCCTTCCACCTTCTACAGAGTCGTGGCTTTAACCAAACATATAGTGAAATCAGAAGGTGCTTGGATCACTTTGTTCCAGTTCTACAGATAAGGAATACAAATCTAGGAAACAACTCTACCTTTTTTCCTTAGGTCCATAAGACTTTAGATACACAGGTCACATGTAGGCAGCCTATTCCCATGTAGATGGCACAGGCGTGTGCAGGGACACTGGAACTTTCAGGCGTCATCCAAACCAAATCAGAGTCGAAACAGGAAAAGAAAACTTACAACCTGATGAAGTCAGGTACAAATGTCCAACTCCCAAGCTTAAAATCGACTATGTGAAATGCCAAAGAGACACAGAGGACCTGCTATATTTAAAATCACCAAGTGAAATAAAGGTGTTGTAAAAATATATATATACCTGTCTTTCCCAACAGGCTAATGCAAAAATCCAGTAACATGATATACAAGGGCCATGGGTTAGTCAATAGATCAGAGATGGGTAAAATATGGGCCATGAGCTGCATGTAGCCCTTGGGAACATTTTTGTGACTCACCAGGGATCAAAAGATTGTCCCCAAATGTCCTCTATGGGGTGTGCGCAAATTTCTGTCATGGTTTTGGTCCACAGTGGACCACTTTAGAGAGGCCTCTCTTTCAGAACAAGAAGTGATTCTCATGGGCCTAAAACATGGCAAAAAATTCTCCCCATGCCCCTCAAGGGAGTTTGCGGGCATTTTGTGGTAAAGGTATTTGGGGGTGGGGAGGTGAGGTGGAGAAGTGTGGCACGCCAACGTCTCCTGCAGGCCTGATAGTTGCCCATCCTGGCAACATACAGGCCATTTCTGCACTAGACTGTTATAGCGCTATTATTTCACTTTCAACATCCTGTGGAATCCTGGGGTTTGCGGTGTAGGGAGCGGCCTCAAAGGCCTTGAACCTCAAAGGTCCCTCCCTAAACTGCAAACCCCAGGATTCCATAGGATGTTGAAAGTGGAATAATAGCACTGTAACAGTCTAGTGCGGAAATGGCCACAGATGAAACCAACTGCCATAGAGACCAGTTTCAAGCCATCACCATGAGGCGACTTGTCCACGTACAGACCCCTACAGACAGGACTTAAAGTAAGAAGTATGAGCTGCCTTTAAAAATATCATAGGGAATGGTGGGGAATGGGCGTCCCTCCAGGTATTGTTGGAGTGCAACGCCCATCAGCCCTATTCAGCAGATGGTGAGGGGTATTTGAGAACAGCTGCTCCTTAAAGCTTCTGAGATCAGCACCAATTCTCTTCTATCAACAGACCTGCCACCCAGACTTGTCATAGCAGAAAATTTATCTCCTAGCCCAGCTGGAATCTTCAAACCCAGGTAGTCTTGAAGTCACTTCTGACAAGGCATAGAAGGTCACTATAGACACTGTAGCATTCTAGGACTACAAAAATGGCCCCTAGATCCCCGGAGCTTGCCTATCCCTGATACAGAGGGTTTTATAACTGGAGACCACTATAAGAAATCCAGCTCCTGTCATATAGCAGTATATATATAGCAGAAGTGGTAAGGAAATCATAGTTATTAACAACAGGACTTGTTGCTATGTCCCTTTAAAGTACTAGGAAACTTAAAAGCGGCCTTCAAGAATAACAGAAATCTTAGAGCTGGAAGAGTCTTAGGGTCTTTCTGCACTACACTATTATAGTGCTATTATTCCACTTTCAACCTCCTACGGAACCCTGGGGTTTGCAGTTTAGGGAGGGGCCTTTAGACTTCTCAGCCAGAGAGCTCTTTGGCCTCAGGAAACTACCAACCCCAGAATTCCACAGGATGTTGAAAGTGGAATAATAGCACTATAACAGCATAGTGCAGAAACGCCCTTAGAGGCCATCTAGTCCAACCCTCTGTGCAATGTGGGAAATCCAGAGTGACAGCCTCACTAATAGAGGGCTGTCTAACCCTTTGGCTGAGGACCTCTGGGGAAGAAGAGCCTGCAAACCTTCTAGGTAAATAAAATTGTTTCTCCAAATGTTCAGCTAATTCCTGATCCAGGATCTATAGGCCTGGGCCAACAGAGGCAAATACATATCCAAAATTGGAGTAGAAAAAGGCAACGAATATATGAACACAGCACGTGTTTGCATGAACGTAGCTGCACTTCCTTTTTTGCCCTTAGCTGGTCTTCTCAAAACGTGAGAGCCGTTTGGAAGTTATCTGTGGATGTTCACTTCACAGTCCTGTAAAACAGAGATTAAGGGGAGCTCCTCCCGCCACACGCACATAGGGATTAAGATACAGCTCTTGTCCATCTTTGCCATGAACAGCTCTAATCCTCTCTTTCAGATCAGCTATGGGGAGATTCTGGATAACTTTCAGCGGTGAACTTCATCTGAATTCCAACCACTATATGGGACCTCAGGCTGCCATTTTGTTTACCAGTCAACACAAGACTAGTCAACACAAGGACTTTTCAAATATGTGTGAGCCGAGCCTGCCACAACTCTCTGGCTTTCAAACTCTGCCGTGGAAAAGGAGCCAGACGTCTTGTCTTTGTACCCAGCACTCTCCCCAGCCTGCCTGTGTACACAGGAATGAGACAGCAGGAGGAGTGGGCTGAAAAGCTGGATTATGTAGGTTTCAGTAATTAAGAAGCTGGAGGTGGAGAGTTTATCCCTGCATGAGACCCCACGGTCATGCAACTTGGCAAGGGTCTTAGAGGGCACAGGACACATGGGTTGTACAGTCTGCAGAAGGGGGCTATAGAAGGATTCTAGAACAGGATGCATACAAACAGATGCCTCTTAAATATTGGGAAGGCAGTCCTAACCCAACTCATAAATCAAACTATCTAGGCATTGTGTTTGCTCGTTTGTCATAATTCGCCAGCTTCAGCTAGCTCGCTGGCTGGTTGGTGCTTAATCACCCAGAGAATTAATCAGCTTTGTGGAATGGGTGTGGAGAGGGTGAGGTTTGGAGGGGAAGGTGTTGCTACATAAACGGAGAGCCAAGAACAGAAAACAAAGCAGGCCAGGAGACAGGCACCCCTGCCGGGTCTGCTGTGGCTAAGCTGCTCTTTAAGAGCCTGGTGGCGTGGGCTCTGCATCGCCTTTCGCCACCTCCACAACCCTGCCTCCCACGTTTTTCACTGGAGGTAAAACACAAGGAAGAGAAGGAACCTGCCCTGGAGGAATGCTCAGTGGCAGAAAAGTGGGGAAGCAGCAGGGCAGGCATTAAAGAGCGTGTTCTCAATTAAAGGAAGCCTTTCAAAGGAGCCGGCGAGAGCAAAGGAAGGTTGTGAAAAGAGAGAGCGGGGAGAAGAAAGAGCCGCTCAGGAGGTGCTCCCAGCTGTTATTTTTCAGATATCTTGAATCAACATAACCCAAATGGCTGTGGGCTCCAATTACAGAAGGTTCACACTTTAAAGGAGTTATCCAAGGGGCAGAACCATCTCCCCAAATACTTTGGACAGCTCCTTTAAAGCTATCCAAAACCTGGAAGGGATTTACTGCCCCAGCCAGCCACCAATGCTCCGGTGATCCACGGCATCCCCACTTAGCAGCCCAACTTGTGAGTTATTTCCCCACCACCATCATTCTGTATCCTATCACATTCTGATCCCACACTCAAAAGCATGCAACTGTGCTGAAGCACCTATGGCTATTTTATAGCAACTTCAGCAGTGCATCTGATATACATGAAAGCTCACAATGAAATAAACCAGTCTCAAAAGTACTACCATGTTTTCCTTAGTTACAGTTACACTGTTGAGCTCCAAAAGTTACTCATTACAATTACAGTCGCAGTGTTTATGAAATGCTATAAAGTCAGCCCTCCACATTTGCGAGTTTCACTTTTGCCGATTTGATTATTCACGGATTATTTGCTGTCACCTCTGCTGCCTCCCTGTGCCATTTTTAATGGGGACTGCAAGCCTCGTGAGGCTCAGAAACTGCAAACGAAGCTTGTAAGACCCTCTTAAAAATGGCGTGGGGCAGCAGGGAGGTGGCAGTGAGCCCCGCAAGCCCCCACTTCTGCCTTGTGAAGGAACCCTGAGGCCTCAAAGGAATCCATGCTGGGTTGAATATGGTGATCGTACTTTTTTTTGTGCGATATATGGTTTGGAAGGGCCTAGAGTTATTCACGATTTTTCCGCTTTCACGGGAGTCCTGTGCCCCTTACTCCTGTGCTCCTGTGCGTATGTGGAGGGATGACTGTATCTTCTTCTATGTATGGTTGTGAAAGTTGGACAATGAAGAAAGCCGTTAGGAAGAAAATCAACTAATTTGAAATGTGGTGCTGGAGGAGAGTTCCACAGATACTGTGGACAGCTAAAAAGACAAATGACTGAGTCCCAGAGCAAAGCAAGCCTGAACTCTCCCTAGAAGCCAAGATGACTAAACGGAGGCTATCGTACTTTGGCCATATCTTAAGAAAACATGACTCAGTAGAAAAGGCAATTATGTTTGGTAAAGCGGAAGGCAGTAAGAAAAGAGGGAGACTGCACTACAGATAGATTGATTCAATTAAGAAAGACACATTCGTGAATCTGCAAGAGCTGAGCAGGGTGGTTGATTGTAAGAGCGGCTCTCATCCATAGAGCCGCCATAACTTGAGGTCAACTGGACTGCAGTTAACAACAAACAATATTTTCTTGTGATCCCAGCAAACATAGTTACTTTTCTTTACTTTTTTTTTTTAAGTCAGAATGCCACAAGCCGCTGGCCCCAGCAGAAAGTACAACTGACTACCAAGATCACACTCCCTGTAAGAATAATTAAAACTAGTTGCAGTTACACCACAAAAGGAGGGATGTTGTCCTTTGTTTCATCACAGCGCAATATGACTTAGTTAGGTCTTGGTTATTGCAAAAAAGGAAAAAAGGAATTACTAGAAACCATTTTATAAATACTGATGTGTAAGCTCTGGTTAGAAGGATTAAGTTGCAGGTGAAAGGAAGGACTCTTCTCGAAGCAGACCCTGAAGAGTTGCTGCCAGTAAGCCAAAAATACTGGACCAGCCAGACATATCCAGCAGCTTCTTATCTTCTTACAATGCAACACACTTAAATTTGGCTGTTCTTTCAGTTCTGAACGGAGATTTTCAAGTTTTTAAACTTCGTTTTCGAAACGGGACTTGGAGGCGTATTTTTAGACAACTTCAGCACTATCAGTAACACTTAGGACTATTGATGTTATGAAAACCGAAACGGCTGAACGTTTTGCTGGTGGCATCCCCCTAAACTCGCAAATTCAGCATGAGCGGGAACTGAGAATGTTGTGAAGAAAAAAAGTTTGGGAGAGGACAGCCTTCATATTAACGCAGGTAAATCTGATGAGAGAAATATGCTGGAAAATTCTCCCCATGCAACCCAAGTCCCTCCCAAATGTGTTATCTTTCCAAAGAAGGGCACTCCACAACTCTCTGCGTCTCCCCTTTACATGAACTCTGGAAGGGGGCTCCCCCCCATAACTCTAGGAGAAATAGGAAGATCGGGCCTGGGTAATCAAGGGTCTAATTTTATTTAGGGAGAAATGCATTTCTGTCTCCCACCCTGACAGACCAAAATCTGAGGAGAATGGGATCCCTGAGCCACAAGCTCTTCCATTCTAATATAGCTTGCCAAGGGTGGTGTTGTTGTCGTGTGCCTTCAAGTCATTTCTGACTTACAGCGACCCTAAGGCAATCCTTTCATAGGATTTTCTGGACTGAGAGTGTGTGATGCACCCAAGATCACCCAGTGGGTTGCCACGGCTGAACAGGGAATTGAATCCCAGTTTCCAGGGCTGTATTGCAGCACTTAAACCACTATACCCCATTCTTGACCGTAAAACAACAAAGTAAATATCTTCCCACTTTCACAACACCAAATATGCTCCTTGAGGTGGCAACCCTAGGTGTCTGTTGGCCATATGTAGCCTTCTTTAAGGCAAACAACCATTCCCCAATCTTTCCTACCTAACCCCTTCCCTGTTCCCCGGCCTCTTAGGGAGCATCTAACCTTCACAGTGCAACCTTGTTCTTCTGGAGGAAAACCGAGGCAATACAAAATCATTTTGCTAGGTTAGCACATGTGAAGCCATATTAGTTCCCCCTTTACTACCTGGGGAAAGTGTTGCATTTTTGGTGGATTCAGTCCCTGATAACAGGTTGATCTTCCACAAAAATAAAATGACAAAATCCAAATGGCATCTCAGAAATCCAGCTGGGGGAAGGGGAACCGAGTGTTTCTTTTTGTGTGCGCGCGCGTGTGTTTGTGTGTGAACGTTAAATGCCAGCAATGCTGCTGAGAGGTTTTGCTCCATGGGAATGTGGTGCTGGCTTGACTGCAGGTGAACTGGCTATTTGCTCAAAAGACACAATTCTTCCATTCTGCCCTTCAGAAACACTTGGGCTTCGTACTGCGTTGCCATGGCAAAGAAAGGAAGAAAGGTTTAGGGGAGAGAAAAGAGAGAGAGAGAGAGAGAGAGAGAGAGAGAGAACACCACTAAAGAACAAGTGGCACCAGAAGGGGACAGATGGGGAAACAGTGGGAGGGAGACGTGAGAGTGGAAGTGACCCAGGGACTCAACAGCTGGTCCCAGGCTCTGATGGCCTCCCTGGCTGGGCCCTCGATCTGATGGATGAGTAACGAGCCAAAAAAAAAGAAAAGAAAAGAAAAGAAAGAAAGAAAACCCCACCCTCCTTTCTCCTAAAAAGATTTAGCAGTGGACCCTGGTGTCTCTTTAAAGAGGCAGAAAAATTAAAAGTACACAGGGGAACTTAGGGGGTGGGGAACATTCCTGGTGGAGAGAACTTCTCTGTTACTGGGCAAAAACTAGTCCTTCCTCCCCGGATGCCAACCGCCTTCCCGCTTGCTCTCCTTTCTGATATTCCAGGCTCTCCCTCCCCGCTTTGCTCTGCCTAGTCACTGTACTTGCCCAGACCCACAGAACAGGGTGGAGTGGGAGAAATGGTTCTTGTCCCTGCCAGAGTCTGCTAACCGGGCTTAGAGGATGAAGCAAGAGCAGCTCACGGTCTGAGAGCTATCCATGCCAAAGGCCCTCTCGCAGATCTCTTCCACCATCACTAGAGGAAGCCCTTGGGTCTTAACTCCAAGCCTGGTGGGCCTACCAGCTGGGAAAAGCAGCCTCCTGGGCTTCATCAGGCAGCCGTTGTTGTTGCTGCTGCTCTTGCTGGGTGCCCTCAGGTCATTTCCAACATACGGCAACCCTAAGACAAACCTATTATGGGGCTTTCTGAGGCTGAGAGTATGTGATGTGCCCAAGGTCACCCAATGGGTTTTTATGGCCAAGTGAGGAATTGAACCCTGATCTCCAAGGCTGTAGTTTAATGCTCAAACCACTACACCACACTGGGTCTCCAAACAGCTGTAGCTGGGCGCAACTTTAATTTCTAACAACACCCCTGACCATTAGCAGACACTGGCTTCTGTGTCAGTTGGGTGAGCGATCTGAGTTTTACTCTGAATTTTCAGGCACTATCCAAAATGCTGGATCTAGTTTGAGAATAGATTTCAGCACCCTGGATGGATCCTTTAAAGAACTATTCGCTGATGCACTGACATGTAAGCCGGTGGCCCCCATTGCTCCAACTCCTCCTCCCACCACAACCAGTACAATAATCATTTTCACTTTCACTGCATGCTAGGTGTCACTGACTGGAATCTTGGACCATCAATGATTTGGGCTCTGCCCAAGAATCTAGAAACCTTTGCGGTATCATTGGATAACATGGTATGTTCCAAATACTGTTATATTTTTATAAAGGTGCTACTGCGATCCTATCTACACCATTCAAATGTTTTCTCACTCAATTTGCAATTGCTCCCAGAGCACTTATCACTACCAGAATCATAGTTGTTTTCTTTCCCCAGAGGCACTGAATCTCAAATTGCAGTCTTGATATTTCTCCATCTTTTCCCTCCCTTTGTCTTCTATTCTGGTTTCTCCTGGGATTTCCATGTCTATAATCCAGACTTCTTCTTCTCAAATACAGTAATGCCCAGCATATGATGTTTTAGTTGTTTATCAGTTTGAATCTTTAAATCCCATAAGACTTTTACTTCATTACTTTCAACAACTTTTTCCATCCTACCAGTTTTTCAACTTTTCCAGATGCTAAATCATCTTTTGCATAGACTTCAAAATATTAGTGAAGCCACCTTGAACGCTGCTTCTTATGCTGCATCTGTGAGATATTGCTGCATAAACTAATTACAAGGTCAACAGTTTCATTTTTTTTTTGTTTACACAGATGACACTTACTATCCAGATTACTTTTTTCAATATTTGCCTTGCTGCTATGTGTCTAAAGCACCTGTTCTTGAACCACAAATAACTTTTTCTAACACCTCATTCTTGAAACTAGACTCAAAGCCCTCAACATTCCTCAGGGGCATTTGGGAGTAGAATCCTAGGTTCTTATAATCTTAAAGGGACAGGGGGCAAACAGGTGTGAGCCCTCACTGTGGGCACTGTTGCCCCAGGATGCCAGGTTCTGATTCCAGCCCTGGTGATCATACAAAAATCCAGTTCACACTCCTGTAAGCTTGATTCATCCATCAGTTTATATAGCCATGCTTTCCGGAGGGGTCAGAAGAAACACTCCTCCCGTTTCATAGGATCACAGAACCACAGAGTTAGAAGAGGCTCCAAGGGGCATTAAGTCCAACCCCATTCTGCATGCAGCAACACACACTCAAAGCCCCCCCAGCAAATGGGCATCCAGTCTCTGTTTAAAAACCTCCAAAGAACGAGACTCCACCACACTCCACTGAGGCAGCAGATTCCACTGTCAAATAATTTACAACAACAAATCTGTCTACTAGTGATCTTTAGCCACACAGCTCAGTTCTTTTTTAAGCCGGTGACATATCTCTATTTACCAGAGACAATTTCTGATAAGTCTCTGTCTCTGCTTTTCCTTTGAGAGCAGAGCAGAATGGGTAATATGCCTCTTTGCATATTGATAATAAAATATTGACAGCCTACAAATCTCGTCCATTTAGACAGAGAATTCATCAAGTGGCTGGACTGCAGTCTAGTCTCTTTATTCCAGCAGTAGTCAGGCAGGTGACCTTAATGAGAAACCCACAAGAAGAACCTTGCTGTTTCTTCTCATGCACCTGACAATTCAGATACATGAGAATATGGAGGATTAAAGCAGCTGTTAAAGGCCAGAATCCTCTTTGTGACTTACACTAACGTAACTAGGGGTTACACCAGTGCCAGTATTTTTCCAGGTATTATGTAAGGAGACATCCAGTACCTCTTTTTCCAGCTCTTCTGCCTGGTTACAAAACAGCACCCAAACAGCACTGGGTGAAACTGCCAAGTGGAGTTGCACCGAAAAACCTCCCTTGCGCCATTATTTGATTCCCTTTGCTTTCTTGGACCTCTGTGGGATACGCACGTTAAGTACACTGCTGGAATATTATTCTTTATAAACTCTTGGTGAGATCTCATCCAAATTCTTTAGGGACTCCTTCCCTAATGTGGGAAGACCCAGATTAAACACACCATCAGACTCTGTCAACCCAAAATATAAAAGTGAGCCTCACATCCTCCTCCTCCTTTTGCAAGTCTAGTCTGGTCTGAGAGGAGGAGGGAAGAATAAAAAAGAGGATCCTTCAGCTGGGACAAGGTTGGTGAGCATTATCATGTGTTCAAAAGTATCCTCCAAGCTAAAGCCCAAGGCTCGAAAGAATGTCTGGAGGAAAGGATTAAGGGACTTTGCAGACCAAGATGAAATCTAAACAAAGGAGCCACATGGTGAAATCCACAGTTTCCACACCTCTCCTATCTTCCCCCACAAAGACTTTAACCTCACCACATAAAAAGTGAAGAAAATAATTCCCAAGAGGCTGTGAAAGCCAGAAGGTCTATAGCAGTGGGAGAGGGGAGATGAAACCCTCATGCGTGCATACGTACATTCTCAAGAGATCACCAGTGGTAACTAATAACTAAGCACAAATAGCTTCTTTTCTGCACAGCCTTTTGTCCCTAACCCACCTCTAGAAATATGTTTAGCATCTCCTCCCCCTCAAGAATCAATCTGAAGCTGGGCTCAATCAGTTTGGGGAGTGAAATAGACTTAAAAGCAACCAGGACTGAGAGGGTGCAAACAACAGGGAGAGAGGAACGGGAAGACGAACCTCTCCCTGCTTACATTAAGACCTGGCGTCCTTCTTATCTTCTCTCCCCTCCCTGTCCTGTTTTGGTGTGCAAACAGCCTGCCATCAAATAATAGGAGCAAGGAATCAATCCCTATAATTATCGAAGTGCGATGTGAAGGAGCTGCCACTCTGCCAGGAGAAATAAATTCATTAGACAGTTGAAAGCGCCTGTGAGCCTGAAGCAGTCATCTAAACACCCCTTCAGAATCCCACCCACCTATGTGGAGTCCAGCTGCCCACTGTCTCTGCATGATGCTGTGGCTTCCTTCCAACTCATTTTACTTGGGGCAAAAAAAATGCTGCTGTGACTTTCCACGGATGTGACTGAATAAGCTGATTGTGCTCAATGTGAAATGCTCAGCGCAACTCCCACCCTCGAGAGAAGGGGCTGCCCACTGCAACTCTGTGTGATTAGCCACAGATTAGAGTGCTTGCTCTTACTTGGGATTCATGCAGAGACACAGCAGGATAGGCATCTTTCTAAGGTTGAGAATCATTCTTACTCTTGCCTGCTCCAAAACAGCCCACGGGAAGTTCTCCGGCTTGGAGTGCAGAAGTGTAGGTTTTTGGATTACAGCTGGCCCTCCATTTCCATGGATTCTGTATCCATGGATTCAATCACCAATGGCTTGAAAATATATATAAAAAATTTAAAATAGTAAAGTTTGATTTTGCCATTTTATATGAGGGAAGCCATTTTACTATACCACTGTACATAATGGGACTTGAGTATCCACAAATTCTGGTATTCACAGGGAGCCATGGAACCAAACCCCAGTGGATGCCAGGGGCCCACTGTTTTATCTCCCAAAGTCACCCAGCCGGATAGGCAATGAAATGGAGAGCAGGGCCAATGAAAACCAACATTTTCCCACCCTTTATCAGAAACTTAGACAAAATACATCGAATACTAAATGACGACGTGTGCAGCCACCAAGAATGCACGGATAAGTTTTACATGGTTCGATCTAGGTCTTGGAAAAGTTACTTGGGCAGTGAGAAGTGGGGAAACTGCTGGTGACTTGTACTTGCATAATTGGCCATTTATACAAGCACCTGGACTTTTCACTGACTTGTGTAAGGAGGTCTCCTGCCCTCACAACAAGCTGTACCTTTCCTGGAAACAGCGCCACCCTCCCCATCAGCCTGGACGCCTCGGTTCCATTGCAATCCCACAGGGTTATCCCAGTGTAGCTTCACACAACAACTCTGAACAGGATTTTGGCCTTGAACTACAACTCCCAGCTCTTATTGCCAGTCTGCATGGTGGCCATGCCAGTTGGAGGACTGGGGGCACTGCAATCCAGAAAAGCTCTCCCTTAGTTCAAATTCCATTGAACTGAAGGAGAGGAATTCAGGGAGCACTGTATAGCTAGTACTGAGAGGGGCTTCTGCAGCCAGGCAGATGAGTTTTGGAGTCCATCACAGCCAAATGCTCATAGGTGTCCAGTGACACAAAAGGGTTGTTTGTTTTAGTGACCTTGTTTGATACTTTTTGCACTTGCTTGGCAGTTTGAGGCTGGGGAAAGATATGAAGGCTGAGGAGAGACTGGGAGAGTGTGTGTGTGTTGTTTTTCTCCCCTGCTGCTAGCCTGCTTGCACAGTTCTCATAGCTGGGGTGGAGGTTGGGTCATGTTTCTGCACTTTCATTTTCTTTGTGTCATTCTACAGAAAGAAAATGGGACTCAATTTTCTATGGGCCTCAGTTGCGGGGGGCAGTGTACCCTCATCTAGGCTCCCCATATGTCCAGCTAAAGGAAACTGCCTGCCTGTCAGCCAAGGGACAATCTGGGTAGATTTAGCTTGGGGGCCCAAGTCCACCATGGGCTATGGGGAGTGCTAGACCCCATCATCAAAAGTACTGGCATGCTTCTCCGATGGGTACCATCTCCTTCACCATTTGCCACCTATAAAGCTTATGCCACAGCAGCGAAGTGTGTCAGTGTTCAGCACCAAAAGAACTCTGGGGGAGACTGGGAATGACACCCAGTTCTGGAACGAGACGCATCATCTGCCCAAGGTCCTTTTGTGCTAAACAGGAGAAAAGCAGGGCAAAGTTAAGCATGGCTGCACAAAGCCCCCTTAAAAGAGGTCACCTCTTTTCCAAAGTGTCCCCCGAGGCAATGAGGGGAGGCAGCACATGGAAGGAAGCTAATGAGCTCATGGCTCCAAGCAATGATCAATCTTGGACGAGCCTCCTTGGCAAACAACTGTCAGACTTTGCTCCAGAGGGAGCAAAGTTTGCAAATCCTGAACAAGTGGATGCCCGGACAATTAGAAAGAGGGGTGTGGCTGCTGCCCCAGGCTATGCCCTGGTGGGTGAAATATACAGTCCACCCACCTGTATCCCAAAAGCCTTAGGCAGACAAGACAAGCTGATCCCTGCTCCCAGGTATGTATGTGTGCGTGTGCGTGTGTATAGGTATACATATGGGTTAAATTCCAGCCAATTAAACGGCAACTCCCTGCAGTCCTTCCTGACTTAATTCTGATTCCCAAACGGCAGACACGGAGCTTGGATTCTTTCCAGAAAGTTCGTGAGTTAGAATTTTGACAAGTTTACTGTGGGAGGAAGTCCCATTAATTGGCAGGCAGCACCCGAACAAAGTGGTTATAAGCCTTTGCTACTGGAAAATCAATTTTCAGACATTTCATTAAGATTAAGGGGGTGTGGATAGATAGAAAAGATAGTAAAGGCATATAGGAAAGAGGCAGTTCTTACTACCTACTGCTGTGGCTCTACGGCATCACCTTTACTGCTAAATATCTTCCAACTGTCTCCATTTGGAAGGGAACAGTCCTCATTACTCCTCTATCCGACTTTTTCAGCTGCTTTTAAAATGTCCACTATCCCTCTTCTCCCACCTTTCCCTTTTCTCCTCCGCTTATTTCAGTTCTTGCAAACTGAGTTCAAAGTGCAAGAAGTAGTTTGCACGCCATTAACTCAGCAAGGGTAAGGAGGAGGCAAAATCCTGCCCTTCCCAGTAGGCTCAGGCAAAAGCAAACTGTCGCAGCCAATCCTAGATTATGTATTCTTCCTCTCTAATCACTCCTGCCATCATCAACTGACTTGGATGTTCTGGCCACATAAGTCCACATTTTCATCTGTGAAACACTGCAAGGTATGTGCTGCTACCACTACTTCTATTGCCACACAATTTATGTCCTGCGTTTTCTCTGCTCCTGGACTCATAGTGGCTTACAGATGTTAAAACAGATACAGCTAAAAATGCACATCCCACAACATGGATGGGAATAGTGTGACCTTCCAGAAATGGATAACTGCAATCTCCAGCAGCCTTGGCCAGCACTTCCGATGATGAATGTTACAAAGCAGTGCTACTCAAAGTGGTATTCTGTGGACCAGCACCATTCCAGAAGCCACTGACAGCAGGTCTACACCAAGTTTCCAGAAAAGAAAGATAGATTTGTAGCCGATGCACATATATAGTGCTGGTCCCTGGCACACTGGGGGAAAAGCTTGCTGGTCCCAAACATTGGAAAGTCTTAGAAGCACTGTTAGAAAGGAACTTGGGAAGAAAATCAATATTTCAGTAATACAAAAAGTGGAAGATAGAACTTTCCTACAGAAGACAACCATTGTGTTTCAGTTCAGCAATGACAACTAAGAGGAAGGAATGGAGAGGAAAAGAAAAAAAAGTAGCAGCACCTTTAAGACTAACTGGTTTTTATTTCTGTATGAGCTTTCATTGATACGAATTCACATCTCTGGATGCTAGAGTTTTTTCTTCCCCTACTGCCTGGGAATGACAGAAAGCTCCTCCTGTATTTTAAACTCTTGAATTCCTGACAGTACTTTATCATGGTGAGGAACGCTGGGAGTTCAAAAACAACAGCAGCAGCAAAATTCCCACCCATGAATTCTAGAATGAAAAGAAAATTACACAGCAAAATAAAATGGCCCTTCTACGTACCTTCCAACATTTTGCAGATCAAAACCAAGACACGGCTGGCCAAGCAACATCAGAGCGTGGTCAAGATGGCAAAACTTATTAATGACGAAGAGCACACAAGCTGGGAGAGGTTGCAGCAGACTGCTTTTGCCTGAGACTATTGGGAAGGGCAGGATTTAGCCCTTTCCTCCCCTCTACATCCTGGACTGCAAGCTACTTTCGCACTTTGAACTTCATAGCAATTGAAGTGAGCTAAGGACAAAGGAAAGAAGTGGGAGGAAGAGCAAGAAACTGGGACAGTTTAAAAGCAGCTGGGAAAAAGTGAGATGACAGGGGATTTATTAGGACTTTACTCAAGACAGTTGGAGAGTATGCTTCTAGTTCTGCATCTATGATCTTTGGAGGTGCAGAAAGTAGCGCTCCAAAAGTCATTTGGCACCTATTTATTATTATGCAGAATACTAGAATTCAGTGACAGGACTGGATTGACACACACACACTTCCTATTTTGATGCTTTTGAGCAGCATGCAGAACAGAAAAGTTTGTTTGTCTTTTGCATGGAAGCAAACGTGCAAATGCAATAACTGGTTATTCCAGCAAATCAACACAGGCCCTTGGATGGCAAGAAAGCTGGGAAACTATTTCATCTCCCTTGACCACTGCTGTGCTGCCCCCCTTCACCAAATATCCTCCCCAGCTTTATAGAAAACGAACCCCAACAAAAATGCCAATGCTTTCGCTTAGTCTGTCTCCTTGGAGGAGAGAGAGGATCAAAATTCAATCATATTGAGAGCAAGGCTATTTAAAAAAAAGAAAGAAAGAAAAGACACCTAACTTTAAAACATAAAGAACATGCAAACTGATCAATCCATTTTCCTCCTCTTTGGAGCGCGGCTGTCAGCTTTGCAGGCTAATCCCAGCCTATTTCTTTTTTGACACAAGCCAATATGAGTTGTCGTGTTCTGCCAAGTGAATTCATAGCCAGGGAAAGAAGGGGGATGGCACAGCTGAGCTGGCTTAATGGAGTGAAGCCACGCCGTGGCCCTCCGTCCTCTCCTCCCAGGTTCTCGGCAGCCCTTTCATCGCATTCCCTTGGCAGCTGGCAAAGGCAAAGACACACACACACACACACACACACACACACACACGTGACTTTTTGAAGCGTCTGCCACTGACTTCCAGCAGCTTGAGTGAAGAAATTGATCTACCCTAGCAGTAATCCATCTTGCGAAGGCCTGGGGCTGTTGTGTCCACCTGTGTCAGTTTTCCACACAACAAATTCTCCCAGACAGTCACAGCTTTGACGATAAGCTGGGCTGATACTCCTTGCTGGGCCCCAGAGAGACTTCCATGACCTCTGTCCTTGGCCCTGGAGAACGCAGGCAGACTCCAGGAAGCTCAAGGTGGAAGGAATGTGCATGTGTGTTAAATCCTCTCCAGTTTTCTCAACCTTGACAAGAAGAGGCTATCTTGAGACGTGGAACCACCCTGTCAAAAATACTGTCAACCACCTCCTTTTATTTTATTTTAGCATTTTGAGATTTTTTGGTAAAAATGGTGTGAAGTGGTTTTTATGCAAAACAAAACAAAACAATCAGGTTATGTGGAAAAACCCACATACTGGCACAAAAATTTTTCCTTGTAAATATTTGTGTTCAAAAACCAGTTTTCACACAAAACTGAAAGAATTCCAAGATTTATTTTTAAAAGGGAAAGTATGGGAAAGCCAACATGCTGTAGTAGTTTGAGGGCTGGACTACAACCTAGAGACAAGGGTCCAGTTTCCCGCTCAGCCATGGAAACCGTTCAGGGGACCTTAGGATCATCACATACTCTCAGTCCCATAAAACCCTGTGATACATTTGCCTAAGGGTAGCCATAAACTGAGAATGACTTAGAAGGCACACAACGACAATGTCAAAAAAAATCCTCTTGTAATCACATCTAAAGAAAGGGGAAATTGTGATTTTTCCCCCCTCCTCTGCATACAAGAACAGAATAAGCAAAAAATAACTTCTCTACTAAGTTGGATGCCTGAGCTCTGCTTTCATTGCACGGTTCGGCAACTGCCCTGTTCCTTTGCTACATTTTTTGTTTAATATCTTTGGTCATAAGAACAATCACAGTGTAGCAATGTTTCCTCTCAAGGGCTCCTGGGGGAAAGGAAGGTCTCTCTCTGTCCTTCTTCGAGCGTGGGATGAGCTGGCGGTTTTGTTCCTTCTCAGTCCAGGCTCCTAATCCTTTTGGATCACGTTTAATCCATTAAATGGCCAAGGTGACACATGCCAATTCCTCAGCCTTCTTCCTTAGAGAGATTGCCTGCCCCACACACCAGCTGTTCCCCGGGTCATTCCTCCTTTGATTGCTTCCAAGAGCAAGTTAATTATATTATGAATGAGTACACCACTGTATTTCCAATTTCTCTGTATGG
Source organism: Cyclura pinguis (assembly GCA_030412105.1). NCBI lineage: Eukaryota > Metazoa > Chordata > Lepidosauria > Squamata > Iguanidae > Cyclura > Cyclura pinguis. Next base: position 11,727,147 of record CM059612.1, read on the forward strand.
TTGTGAAAGCTGGACAATGAAGGAAGCTGTCATTCAAGGGAAGTAACAATACCACTTTATTCTGCTTTGGTTAGACCTCACCTGGAATACTGTGTCCAGTTCTGGGGACCACAAGTCAGGAAAGATATTGACAAGCTGGAGTGTGTCCAGAGGAGAACGACCAAAACGGTAGAAGGCCTGGAAGCCATAAAGCCCTATGAGGATCAGCTTAGGGATCTGGGGATATTTAGTCTAACAAAAAGAAGGTTAAGAGGAGACATGATAGCCATGTTTAAATATTTGAAGGGATGTCATGTTGAAGATGGAGCAAGCTTGTTTTCTGCTGCTCCAAAAACTAGGACATGGAGCAATGGATTCAAACTACAGGAAAAAGATTTCACCTAAACATCAGGAAGAACTTCCTGACAGTCAGAGTCATTAGTAGAATATGCTGCCTCGATGGACTGTGGTGGAGTCACCTTCTTTGGAGGTTTTTAAGCAGAGGTTGGATGGCCATTTGCTGGGGGTGCTCTGAGTGTTCGTTCTTGCAAGGCAGAATGGGGTTGGACTCGATGAGTGTTGTGGTCTCTTCCAACTCTATGATTCTATGGCCATTTCCGCACTAGAGTGTTATAGCGCTTTTATTCCGCTTGCAACTCCTATGGAATCCTGGGGTTTGCAGTTTCGGGAGGGGCCGGCCCATGATTCATCTGAAGTGTGGTCCTGCAAAAGAATTCTACAGATACCCTGGACTGCTAAAAAGACAAATAAATGCATCCAAGAGCAAATCAAGACTGAACTTTCCCTAGAAGCCAGGATGACTAAACTGAGGCTGTCGTAGTTTGGCCATTTCAGGAGAAGTCATGACTTGCTAGAAAAGAAAATACTGCTTGGTAAGGCAGAAGGCAGTAGGAAAAGAGGAAGACCACATTACAGATGGATAGATTCAAGAAAGGAAGCCATGGCCTTGACCCTGCTGGACCTGAGCAGGGCTGGTGATGGAGGCTTAAGAGGTCTCATAGGGCTGCCATAAATTGAGGCTGACTTGATGGCAGTTAACAATAATAACAACGATACCTCAGTTAACAAAACTGTTATGTTCCTGGGCATTGCTTCCTTAACATAAGATCTGGTATCAGAAGCAGAAATAACTTGGGAAGTTATTTCTGCATGTTCCACCATTGCATTTCAGTGTGCCAGAAGCCGTATAATATCACTTTCAGATGCCATTTTGGCTGTCTTTTGGCTTTTTGTCATTGTTGTTTTAGTGTTTTTTGGGGGAAGAAAACCACTGCATTTGCATCTGTTTTGGGGTGCTTAAGTGTAAAATCCCCAAACCTTCATTTTTTAAAAATGGAGGGCTTAAGGAAGCTTTGGGGGTTACAAGGACAGCATTTTGGTATCTGATGGGCTGCACTCTGCCCATCCCTGTTTGAGAACCACAGAGATGAAGGCAGAAGGGTCAGGTTTTTCGAGTGTTCCCCACTTTTTAAGCCTCTGAAACAGCAGAGAACCATGGAGCAAAAAGAAGGCTAACTGCTGAAAAATGGCTGAGAATAAAGATGCACAAAGCCTTAGAATAAAAATATGTGTGAGCACACAGGCATGTGGTCCAGAATCCACATTCCTTCCGTCAAGCAAACACAGCTTTATTTCTCCGTCCGAGCTTGACGTATATATCTTTTTGCTAATCCAAACAGATAAGACTTCCTATACCAGAGATGGGGAGTAATGACTCTTCAGCAGTGCTGGACTGCAGTGCCCGTGGTCCCCAATCACTGGCCATATTGGCAAAGGCTGATGAATTCTGTGCTTCTAGTAATGCCAGACCGCAATGTCCATAGTCCCCAATCACTGGCCATACTGGCAGAAGCTGAGGAATTCTGTGCTCTTGGTGATGCAAGATACAATTCCCATTGTCCCCAACCACTGGCAATGCTTGCAGTGGCCAATGGGAACCAAAGCACAACAGTATCTGGGAGGTACAGGATCACTGGATCCTTCCTTGAGTCTTCCTGTTGTGTCTCCATTTAAGTTATTTCTGCACTAGCCTGTTATAGTGCTATGATTCCACTTGCAACATCCTATGGAATCCTGGGGTTTGCAGTTCCGGCCGGCCCCTCTCGAAACTGCAAACCCCAGAATTCCATAGGATGTTGCAAGTGGAATCATAGCGCTATAACAGGCTAGTGCGGAAATGGCCTTAGTCTCCGTAATTGATTCAGGGGACCAGCTACCCTGAAAGCACCAGATCCTGTCTCAGACTAAGCAGAGTAAGGGCTGGTTATTACTTGGAAGAGGAGACAGCAGGGAATCCCAAGGGCTGTAGGTTCTATATCAGGGCAAGGCCATAGCCAATAATCCTAGCCCAAGAAAACCCTGTGAAAGTCACGGGGTTGCCACAAGTCAACAGGTGATCTGAAGGCACAAACTACAGTTGGTCCTCCACATTTCCAAGTTATTTGCGAGTTTTTGCAACCCCTGCCCCACATCCTCAAGTGCTTCTTTCCCATGCACTCTGATCAGGCCCTGCAGCCCTTTAAAAACCCACCTCTGGTCATCTTCCTCCTCCACCAGCCACCCCCTGGCCAGCTAAGGATGGCTCACGGCCCAATCTGTCTGCACCACAAATCCTCTTCTAATTCCCCCCACCAACACTCAAGGACGGAGAGAGGAAGTATAGGACTACCACATCATCCCCCTCCCTTTCCTTGTTCCTGACCTGGTTTGGACCCTGGGTGCCTGCTCTCCCCACCATGCCTCAGCCCACTTTCCACAGACACACACACACATTTTGATATTTGCATTTTTTCCACTTTTGCAGAGGTTCTGTGCCCCTAACCCTACGTGCTCAGGCTGTGCAGAGAGCAGGTATGGTCACGCAATGAGACTGCACCTCTCATGAGGCCTCATCACTTGCTATGCTGGCTGAGGCTGATGAGAAGCTCAATTCAGCAACACCTGCAGGATCGTAAAGACACCCACTCTTATTGCAGGGCACACAAAGGGAGCAAAGGACCATGCTTTCTTTTCCCAGAATAGTTCATGCTACCTGATTCCCAGCGGCTCTTGGGAGGACTCGACCATGTTTTAGCTGAACACACAGGAGCGGCAAAGACACCGAGAGTGCAGAGATGTTATCCTGCTTGCCTACTGATAGTCTGAACCGTTTAAATTTAACTGTGATTAAATTGATTTTCTTTTCTTGCTTTTCAAGGAACGGTGATGGCAAAGAGGGACTTAGATAAACATCTTTTCTGGACCAAAGGGCTTTAATTAAAATTACAAAATGAAGGGAAACCCAGAGAGAGACCATAGCTCTGTAGGAGAACACCTTGTTTTGTACTCACAAGTCCCAGCATCAGAAAGTCCAATCTCTGGCATCTCCAGTTCATTCGGAAAAGGTAACGGAAAGACCCCCTCGTCCAGAAACTCTGGATAGCTGCTGGCAATCAGACAGACAGGAGTGCAAGGGGAGGGAGGGGTAGAATGAGGGCATGGCCTGCCAAATAAGAATTCTGCCCCTCCCATGAAGTTTTCCGTTCTCCTCCAAATTTCTAGCTTTGCAGCAACTGAAACTTCAATGTAGGATTTAGAAATATAGTTCAGGCATCCAAAAAGGGGTGCGGGGGAGAGGCAGGCAACATGACCAAAAGAAAGCAAACACAGCAAATGTAAGAGTTCTAGGTATGAATTAGTATCTCACTTTCTGCAATGCTAGACAACTGAAGAAATTCAGAGGAGGGGGTGGAGAGACAATTTTTATTCAGAGGAGCAATGACTTCATTTTGCCGTCCCTGTTGCTACACCTCCTGCAGCCGTCAGTCAGATGGACAAAGACCGATGTGGCAGAAAGCGCTCTCCTAGGTTCCTATGACAGAAGAAATTACCGATCACTTCTTCGTCCTGTGTTGGGGCATGCTAATGAGCGTCAGAGCTTGGAAGGAACTTGTTGCATGTTGCTTGTAATGAGATCCTTTTCACAACCAGGAAAGGAGAGCTACAGATCACACCTGGAACTTAGTGGCCAAGATTCTACATTACATCTACACAGCATAATATCGTACGCAAGCCCTACACTGCCTCCATTTTGCCACCTCTCTCCTGGGTTGTTGTAGCCCACTGCTGGTGCTACAGCTTACAGGTGGCTCCTTATCAGTGCCAGAGAGATTTTTTTTCCCAAAACCATTACAACCAGGGCTTGGGCAATAGGGACATTCACATGTTGTGGCTCTGACAGTCCAGTACCTGCCTTGCTCCAAATGGCAAGGTGGGCTTAAGTGTATGCACCCACCAGTTCTCTCCTGAGTCTTAGAATCATAGAATCCTAGAGTTGGAAAAGACCCCAGGGGCCATCCAGTCCAACCCGCTGCTATGCAGGAACACCCATCAAAGCATCCCCAACAGATGGCCATCCAGCCTCTGCTTAAAAACCTCCAAAGAAGGAGACTCCACCATACTTCATGGAGGCAGCATATTCCACTGCCGGACAGCTCGGAGCATCAGGAAGTTCTTCCTGAGGTTCAGGTGGAATCTCCTTTCCTGCATCCATTGCTCCTTGTCCTAGTCTCTGGAGCAGCAGAAAACAAGCCCACTCCCTCCTCAACATGACATCCCTTCAAATATTGAAACATGGCTATCATGTCCCCTCTTAACCTTCTCTTCTGCAGACTAAACATCCCCAGCTCCCTAAGCCGTTCCTCATAGGTCTTCTCCTCTTCCTATTGGCTTTTCAGCTTCAGCTCCTCAAAACCCCAACCAGTGGGAAGGGATAATGGAGGCTGCAATCCAAAACCTCAGGAGAGCCACGGGTGTCCCACGCCTGTTCAACCTGCTTCACACATTGGCTGCCCTTTCGCACTATACAACTATGGCCATTTCCACCCTATACTGTTATAGTGCTATGATTCCACTTTCAACCTCCTATGGAATCCTGAGGTTTACAGTTTAGGGAAGGGCATTTAACATCCTCATCCAGAGAGCTCTTTGGCCTCAGTAAACTACAAACTCTAGAATTCCACAGGATGCTGAAAGTGGAATAATAGCACTATAACAGTATAGGTAGGAAACAACTTGAAGGCAGTAACTCAGTTAACAAAGCTTCTGAAATTTCTATAATGTCTTTTCACGTCTGCTCCCTTTTTCTTCTTGTCCTCTATCTAGCTGGATATTTTTAGCAGCATTTTAATGGGAGGATGGCAAAGGAGAAACACAGACTTTCTATGCAAGAGTTTGTCTATGCAATCAAGCTACAGAGCTGGGGCTCTGCTTTAGCCGATGCTGCCCACCTACAACATGCAAAGGAAAAATCAGCTGCCCTCCAGAATCCTTTATTAAGCATACATGAATAGTAAAGCAGCTAGAAAAAGGGAGAGCAGAGCAGCCTAACTCACCTGCTCCCCCAGCTTGTTTTTTTAAAAATCTATAATTGTGACCACCAAACTGAAAATCAGAAGAAAAGTGGAGGTTGATGAAAGAAAAAAGTCATTCTGAGGTGCATTTTGGAAACAGCCTTCAAGTGGTCTTTAAAAGATTCAGAAGCTTTTTGTCTCTTGACGCAGGGTTTACCTGATCTTGTCACTTTAATTCATGTGTGTATTGTTAGTTTTGGACAAAAAGTTCGCCAAAACATGCTGAACTGCTTTCTTTTGGGTGGAAGGAGAGCATAGCAATCCATTTCTCTTCTTTCCATGTTATTTCTACCTCTGGTACCAAATTTTCTATTAGAGAAGCAAGGCCCAGGAACACGTCTACTTCATTAACTGAGGTGTATCTGTTGGAAAAGGCCCCAGGATGGTAACTGATCTGGAAACAAAGTTCTATATAGAATGTACAGACATATCTACTACATTTTTACCTAGCCTTCCCCCAAACAGCTGAAAGAGTTGTAGTTATTTTGCCTGGAGAAGAGACATTTAAGGGGAGATGCAACAGCTGTCTTCAAATGGTTGCAAAGGCCATCACGCACAAGACGGAGCAGAGTTCCTCTCTGCTGCTTCCGAAAGCAGGACTGGAACAAATGGGTTGCAAATTATAAGGAAGCAAATTTTGGCAAAACCTTAGAAGAAAAAAGATATCTTCACAGGATGAGGCATTCAGTGGTGGGAGGAGGTATTTGAGAAGGCTGTGGCTGCATCCGGCACTGTAGACCCAACACTGAGCAGCAGGTTGGATTAGAGGACCTCAGACATCCCTTCTAACTCTTAACACTCTTGGAGACTTTTATGGCCTTCCTAGTGGAGAGAGGAAGGATGCCCTAAGATTCATCTGATGCTGGCAGGTATGAGGGCATAAAGAGGCAATCCATGCTGCATGGGAGAGTCTGGGTTCCAAGAAACTCAATTTTCCAAGCCTTGCCCATTTATGAATACAGGAGGGGGTATGACTCCAGGAGCCAAAATACAGGAGGTCTGCTTGGAGTCCTGGAAAAGGGCTGGCTGTGTTTCCATGCTGAAGCTACTTCTGCTCCCAGTCATCTGATGCATGATTACAGTTGCCTGTAAAAGCACTTGACAAGTACAATGATATTAATACATCCCTATTACAGATGGCGGGTAGGGTTTGAAGCTCAAAACACAGAATATTGTAAACATTACTTTCATGGACTACAATTCCCAGGATGCATACTGTCTTGGGAATTCTGGGTGCTGTAGACAAAATAGTAAGTTTCCTAGCTCTGCCCATCCCTGATGCTCAGCTTCGAAGAGGGCAAGACTCCAAGAAACAGTACTGGCCAAACTATCCCACCGTTCCAACAAGATGTCTGCTCATTGAGCAGGGAGCAGATCAAGAAAATCTGCCCCCACCTTTGGGAGTTTAAGAATGAAGCATGCCTTGAATTTTAATCCTGAAGGAAGCTGAGCCTCAGGTATCAGAAGTTTGGGAAACACTATATTAATCTGGGCTAAAGCCTACTAGAAAGTATCCCATAGGATTCAAAGAACCCTTCCAAATGTTAATCTACATTTTCAGTGCTGGCTTTATTATCCTGGAGTGTTCTTACAATTACTCAAGTGCAGACTACAGAGCACTCAAAAGGTTCTTTGGCGGGGGGAGGAGAAGGGTCACCTCATTCAGCACTCAGCTTAAGCACCATGGTCTCTGAGACCAGGGAAGTGGATGAAGTCCATTAAGAAGGTCATCAATCTGCATTAAGCAATCTTGCGAGCACTCACAGAATATTCACGAACATTCTAACTCCTGAGGGGGAGAGAGCTAATAATAGAAGGTTGGAGTTCAGGGCAGCTGCAATGACAGAAGTGAAATGTCCTGATTGGCATAAAGGGCCAAGAAAGGTGATGTGCTGTAGGAAACAGAAATAAGGTGGCACAAGTGGCATATGAGGTTCAGCTGGAAGGATCGATTCAAGGCAGCTAGAGACCGAGGAGATAATTTGCACACGGCAATGGGAAAAGAGGGCAGGAATTCTAGGCCAATGCATCCGCTCTGTGCACAGAGGGCTTCAGGTTCAGTCCCCAACCTCTCCAGACAAGGCTGGCAAACCTCCAGCATGAAGCCCAGGAGAGTTGCTGCCAATAGGCAGTACTGAACTAGAAGAACAAATGGGCTGATGTGGCATAAAGAAGCTCCCTGTACTCCTAAGCCTTAAGAAAAGGGCCATAGCTCAGTGGTCTCCATGCGGAAGGTCCCCAGTTTGATCCAAGAAGGCATTTCCAGGAAAGGCTGTGAAAGAACCCCTCCTGCCATATCTAAGACCCTGGAGTGATACTTCTGGTCAGTGCTGATAATACTAAACAAATGGCCTTATTCTAAGACATCCTCCCATGCAATTTGGTTGTGGCTCTCTACTAGATGCTACAAGCCTGTTCAGAAATGGAGTATTCTCTGATACAATTTGGGAGTTTAAGGAAGGGTCTTGATAGCCCAGTCCCAGGGGTAATCTTTAGTATCTCCATATAAAAGGACCAGGTAGGAGATGCTGGGAAAGAATCTTCTTGAGCTGAAGGCCAACAGAGATGCTGCTAGTCAGTACAGACTAGTACACTGGGCTAGAATGGACCAAGGGCCTGTCTCAGTAGAAGCCTAGATCTTAAGCTTTAAGAAAAGACATTACTTGGCTACACAAGCCAGTAGCCTGACTCTGTACAAGACAGAATTGGAGAGTCCTTCAAAAGAACGCCTGCCATCTTTTGAGATAGAGCTGATGTGTGACAGCACACCCAGGAGGGCAACTGGATAATTTTAAACTCAGGACTTCACAGTGGGATTGGGCCCTCTTTAGAGGGCAACATGTGTTGATCCTTGCACTTCAGAACATGGAAGCTGGCCCTAGAGGCTGGGCATACGGCCCAAAGTCCTACCTTGACGGTAGCACATGCTGTGTATGTGCATAAACACCACAGAGTACAAATCTATCCTCCATTTTGAATCAATGGATTTTTTAAAAAATTGCTGACTAGAAAAGGAAAACCTATCAGCAGATTTTTAAAAGCTGCCATTTTTAAAAACAACTTCAACTTTCAGAAGCAATGTTACATGAGCCATTCGCCCTTCCATATAAGCCCATCCAAGTTTTAAGATCTTCAGGGGATGCCTTTCCCTTGGTCCAATTACCATCAGAGGTAGAAGTAGTGAGGACTCAAGAGAGTAGATTGTTGTTTAATACTTTTTTCAAATTTTGGAATTCAGATTGTTTTGCCCATTTTGTTTTAAGGTACAGTGTTAGCTGCTTTGAGTTCCACATGGGATAAAAGTAGGATATAAATTATATTAAATAAATAAAATAATTCTACAAACAGGGAGGAGTGCCTCTTTGAAAGCAACGGTTGCATAGGTACACAGTGGAGGCTGGTAATTTCCATTTCAGTTTGGGTGGCTGAATTGGTTCCTTCTTTGAGTCAAAGCTTTAAAATCCAAACTTATTCCTAAAATAGGTTTAGCACCTTGGATAGCTCTAATTTGGGCAAAAATATGGAATGCATTCACTGCCCTCCCTAACATGAGAACAACCAATTTCCCCTGTGGGGGCCGCTAACAACAAAAGCGTCTCTCTTTTTATTCAAAATGGCAGTTTTGTATATGTGAGAAACAGATGCAAATTGAATCAATTAACAGATTTAAACCAGAATGATTGAAACTAGGACAGCTGACCCCACGGAGAGACCAGGAACCAGAAGGCAGCTTAAGTAGTCAGACCTTTCGAGCCATAAGGGGAGCAGTGAAGGAACACAAGCGGAGATCACGCAAGAAAAATTTACAACGCTTTCATTTTTAATCAGCTAACTGGTCCTTGACGGGAGAAAGGGGCCTGAAAAAGAAACCTGCCTTGCCTCCCGCCCTGGGATGGCCCCGAAAGGCAGCGAGTAATGCACGGCAATCGCAGTATTTATGGGACTGACAAGGGAGAAAAAGTGGCTTTTCCAATATTTAATTTATCTTGTGGTTTCTCCTTCCATCCTGCATCATTCCTGAGGTTATTATGAGGCTATAAAGAGGCATTCGAGCACAATCTCCTCACACCTGGTGCGCCAGCGACACAGGAGGGGCCATGATTCTTCCCCAGCTAATCCGAGATGGGGACTGTGAAGGCTTAAAGACCCGCATTTCAAATATGACCCTCATTCCAAGTACCTGTTAGCTGTGAATATTTGGGGGAATGAGGAGAAAGGTGAAAGATTTCAGTCACTTTCCACTGTTGGAACTCGTCTTCTGTGGCCAAAGTTAGCAGGACTTGAACTGAGTGCTTCTGGTAGTTCAGAGCTATACCGCTAACAGAGGGAGAAAAGGTGCTTTAGGAGCACGCCACTACGTTCTGTGATGCGCGCAAGCCAGATCTCAGAAGGGAATAAGAACACAAGGAATGCTGTGCGGGATCAGACTGGAGGCCAGCCTAGTCTGGCACTCTCCTTCCCTGGTGGCGAACCAGTTACCTCCGAGAACCCAAGGGCAGTAGACAAGCACAGTGGTATCCACAGTCTCCAGCTTCCCAGCAAGTGCTATACTGCCTCTGACCCAGCAGGTGATGGACTGCCCTCACGAGTACTATATTGTTTGTCTTGTGTGCTTTCCAGTCATTTCTGACTTATGGCAGCCCTACCAAGGGCTTTTTATGGCAAGATTTCTTCAAAGTTGGGTTTGCCTTTTCCTTCCTCTGAGGCTGAGAGAGTCTGACTTGCCCAAGACCATCCCACAGATTCCCATGGCTGACCAAGGGATTCAACCCCTAGTCTCCCAGAATTCTGATTCCACACTCAAACCGCTACACTACGCTGGCTCATGACTAGTGGAGCCTCATCACAATAGCCCTCACCTCCAGAAATTCACCCAGGCCCCCTTAATGGCCATCCAGGTGGGCAGCCATCTGTACTTCTCCCAGTGGTGAGCCCCTTAATACTCTGCGAAGAAAGACTTCTATCTCTGTCTGGAATCTACCACCATTCAGCTTCAGTGGATGACCACACTTGGCTGCAGTATCAGGAAAAAAAGAGAAACATTTCTCATTATCCTTTTTCTCCACACCATGCACAATTCTGCATGCCTCTACTGTGTTTTCATTTACTTGCCTTTTTGCTACACCACTCGTGGGCCAAAGGCAGCCCCAGGGCCAGACACAGCGCCCAGCAACATCTCAGTCCCTTCAAACAAACTAGATCGCCCCTTTTTTTTGGCCATAAAGGAAGGCACGCTGCTTCTCTTGGAAGCTTTCAGAAGTGTAAATTCACCCTTTGACTAGGCTGCAGGCCCTCCCAGCACTGTTTAACATTTTAAAAAAATACCCTTTTTTCCAAAACCAGACCTAGACTTCTGATAGGGTTGCCAGGTTTTTCTGCAGAGCAATATGGGACAGATTTTTTCCACTGCCCAGGCCAGCTTGAGACTGGCTGGGAGACATGAGTCAAGCCTCCGCAAGGCCGTCTCAAGTCATAGAACCATAGGCCATTTCCACACAAGACTGTTACAGTGCTATTATTCCACTTTCAACATCCTATGGAATCCTGGGGTTTGCAGTTTAGGAAGGGGCCTTTGAGGGATTCCATAGGATGTTGAAAGTGGAATAATAGCACTATAACAGTCTAGTGCGGAAATGGCCATAGAGTTGGAAGAGACCCCAAGGGCCATCGAGTCCAAACGCATTCCACCATGTAGGAATACACCATCAAAACATTCCCAAAACTATCCAGCCTTTGTTTAAAACTCTACAGAGAAAGAGATTCCACCACGCTCCTCGCCACACACCTCACCAGAGGAGTTGATCTCATGGCTCCTGCAAGATTTCACACCTTGTGGCAGCCCTAAAACCCATGGAAATCTCAAGTCTGCAAGATGATGATGAAGATCGCTATTTATAACTTGTCTTTTCCCCAAAATTGGGATTCAATGTGGCTTACAGTTTAAAACAAGTACAATATACCTAAAGACATACAAAGGTCAACCCGAAAATTAAAATGACCACAACGAAACCATTTAAAATTGGCAACTACAGAGGATTAAAAAGCAATTAAAACCAGTTCGATAAAAGAAAAAGAAACACCAGTACCCTCGGAAGCCCTGTTTTATAGTGACTTTGCACTGGTTTTATGTGGTTGATTTTAATTGTTTTTAAATGTTATTGTGAATGGCTTTAACTGACCGTTTGGAAGCTGCCTTGGGTCCCATTCTGGGAGAAAAGTGGCATATAAATGCAATAAACAGCAGCAACGATGACAGTAATATTCTAAAACCCAGTTTGAATTTGAAAAAAGAGGGAACCATTCTGGCCTCCCTGGGAAAGGAGTTCTAGAGTTTAGAAGCAGCCATAAAAAGGTCCTCTTGCTGTGCACTGGCCTCCCTCGCCAGACAACAGAAAGCAGAGTTTTGAGCCACCTGCAATCCCCTAACCTGACTGATAAGACCTGACTGCTCTGCATTCAATGCTCAGGAGTTGGGTGTGCAGCTGACGGCATTTTCGAGAGGTCAAAGGGTACACAATTTGGGGTGTCCCAGGGAGACAACACAATGTAGTGCTTTGCGGGTTAGACTAGACCTCCAAGAGACCAGGGTCCACATCCCTGCTTGCCCATGGAAACCCACACTGGGTGCCCTTGGCCAAGTCCCACCCTCTCCGTCCAAGGGGAAGGCAATGGCAACTCCCCTCTGAAGAAATCTGGTCATTTGCATTCTGAGCTAAAGATCATAATTGGAAGAACTTTCAACAGGAAGACAGTGACCTACGGCAAGGCTCACAGGACATCACAACAGCCCACCAGTTGGGAAAGATCTTGGAGAAGAAGTGCAAAGGCATCGTTTGCCATCGATAACCCTTGTGAACCATCAAGAAACAAGTCAGTACAACCAAGGATCCTGACATTTATTCTTAAAAACCTATCCCACCCAAACTCTCCTGCGCTTGCTCTGCCTCTTCCTTCACTAACCCATCCTCCTGTTCGGTTGCTCTGAATGTGGAGTGCCCTGCAGGCTCACCCAGAGCTGGAGGGCACGAATTAGAGAAGGCATCCACAACGACCCAAGAGAGTTCCTTGACTTGCAACGCGGCAATGCCGTTCTGCTGAAGTATGTTTTGTGTGTGTGCGTGTATATGCGTGTGTACATGACCCATATTTTTCCAGCTTGGCTCATTCTTAATTCAAAAGGAACTAGGGGAATGAATGTGCGTACGAAAGAGAGAAGGAAGGAGGGACAGAGAGACAAAACAAAGAAACCTCAGGACTGTTAACTATGCCACGGGGTTTTACTGGGTGTTGATGCCATCAACTTTGGGTGGTGGTTATAGGAAATCATGCACACCCACTTCTGGAGAGAAAGGAACAGACTAGAGCAGCTAAACCTCCGCCTCAGTACGCTGTTATCCTGCCCTTTCTCCAAGTAGCTCAGGATGGTGCGTATAGATGTCTCCCTGCTTTATGTGTGCTCACAATACACCGGTAAGGCAGGCCAGGACAAGAGAAGCAACTGACCCAAGGTGATTTAATAGCTTTAAGAGTGAGTGGAAATTCAAGCCCAGGAGCCCATTTACAGTATAGTGCTATTATTCCGCCTGTAACTGTTGTGATGTCTATGAAATGCTGGGGTTTGCAGTCCAAGGAGGAGCATTAGTGTAATGTAATTAGTGTAATGGTTTGAGCATTGGACTATGACTGTGGAGAGCAGGGTCCAATTCCCCACTTGGCCATGGAAACCCACTGGGTCTCGCACATCACATACACAGGGTCCCCAGAAAACTCCTTGATAAGTTCACCTAAAAGGGTCACCGTAAGTTGGAAATAGCTTGGAGGCCCACAAGAACAACAAGGAGCATTTAGAAGCCTCAGCCAGAGAGCTCTAGTGCCTCCCCAAACTACCGGTCCCAGGATTCCATAAGACGAAGACACGGCAGTTAAAGTGAAATCGTAGCACCATAACTGTGTCGTGTGAATGGGCTCCAGTTTCTCGTGTCTTAGTCCACGGGCCATTGCCAGCACACGGCATTGCTGTACACCCACTAAGGTCCACACCTTGCACTGCTACACACAGAACCTCCTGGAATCTCCTGGCCCTGTAGCACATCCTGCTTCATGTTAAGCAGGAAAGCAGTTTCGGAGATGAGGGCACGGAGCAGCATTAACCATTAACAAGTTATCTTCAAGCTTTCCTCTTAAATAGGCTCTCTCAGGAATCCGCTCCTCGAGACAGACATTTCTTTTCACAGACCAAATATCCACAGTTCTAAGTTCCATTATTTTTCGTTTTATCTGCATATGGACCACCTCTTCTCTTGCACCTGAAACCACAAAAGGCAAGCCACTGGGGGGGCGGGGGGGGCAAAAAGCTAGTTTCTTCCAAATGCCCACCAGTTTGATCTCTTGACTTTGTTCATCCCTCTTTTTTATATATTTTCCTCCTTTTTCTTTCTTTTCTTTTTTTGATAAAAGAAGCACTACAAGCAATTACTAAGGTCTTTCAAGTGAATATGGTACCTCGTTGCCCTTGGTTACACAAAAAGAGAAAGGTAAGGAAGAAAGGGGGGGCGGGGGAACGCTTGCATCCCACTGGACCACTATGTTAACATGATGCAAATTGTTCGGAACACGCTTCAAGTTGGAGAGATGAAAAGGCAAAAGCTAACATTTCATGTAATCCAGAGTGAGTCCAGTTTGGAGACCAAACCTGCTCAATTCGGGGGGCAGGGGTAGGAAATACAGAAATCCACCGCTCTAACACATTCAGAGGGTTGCTTAATGCATCAGATGTCACCACCATTGCCATCCTCTGTTTTGGATTCCGCAGCAGGGAAAGGGGCAATATGGGAGACAATTGAGTTCCCAATAAATATTTTCTTTTAAAAATGAGAAATGAAAGAAGCCCAGGTTTGTCGGCATCATCACGTGGGCCAACTGCTTGACAGTGGTGGAGGCAGAATGCAGAATGTACTGAAGCAAGGCTCTGAAATCACAAGAAGTGCACACGTATGGGCCAGGACCTGCGATATTAGGAGCTAGTGTGGTGTAGTGGTCTGAGTCTTGAATGAGGACTCCAGGAGTCCAGGTTTTGAATCCCTAGTCTGCCATGAAACCCAGTGAGTGGCCTCGGGGAACTCACACTCTCTCAGCCTCAGAAGAAGGCAATGGCAAACCTACTCTGAATAAATATTTGAATTCTTTTAAATATTTGAAGGGATATCATGTTGAAGATCGTACAGGCCTGTTTTATGCTGCTCCAGAGACTAGGACATGGACCAATGGAACTAAAGGGAAAGAGATTCCACCTGATTCCTGATGGCCAAAGCTGTCCAGCAGTGGAATAAGCTGCCTTGGAGTCTGGTGGAGTCTCCTTCTTTGGAGGTTTTTATACAGAGGCTGGATGGCCATTTGCTGGGGGAGCTTTGAATGTGTATTCCTGCATGGCAGGGTGCTGGACTCGATGGCTGTTATGGTCTCTTTTAACCCTTATGATTTCATGAAATCCTGCTGGGGGAAAAAAAAACTTAGGACAAGTTCACCTTAGGGTTGCCCTAAGTGAGAAACAACTAGAAGACAAACAATCACCACCATTACCTGTGAAGTTACCATAGGCTGCCAGATATAAACTGGAGAGGACTGCTGTAGCTCTCATGGTTGTGTGGAAGTGGGAATTTCTGCTTGTCAGGCAGCCAGTTAAGATACAACACCTGCTGAATTTCTCCTCTTCTGCGCAACTATTAAAGGAAGAGGAGCCCTCTTCACTTTTTACAGTGGCAACCAAGGGTGAGTGAAGTCACTTCTCTGCCCGCCTTGCCCATGCCAGCATTTAGAGTTACAAGCAGTGATATGGCAGGCACGGGTACTTGCAGGATTCCTATGCAAATTCAGATGATTCATCAATTAAAAGGAACAGTCTTGCACAGAAGCAAGGTGATGGGAGCTGGAGAAGAGGGAGGGTATTGCCCCCTCATGTCCTACATTTCAAAAGGGATCCTCTTTTAAAATCAGCAACCAACTCAGCCCTACCATTGCATCAAGATGGGCGTAAAGGAATAAACAGGTTCTTTTTCAGGGAGAGTATGTTGGGCAGGATGCATTTTTTTTTTCAAATGGAAGATGTCATCTGGATGGGCTTGGTTTATTAATATTTCACAGCACCGGGATCCAAGCTACACCTACGTTCATTTTTATTTTTAAACAAGACGCCCTTGGTCCAATTATAGATTAATCACACGTGTGTTTTTTAATCAAGCATCCGTTGCTCTCCTACACTTGACAAAAAAGAGAGGAATTAGCAAATCATTAATTGGCTGCTGTTTTTTAACACTGGCTCGCCAGTGTTCTTTGGTGTGGGGGTGCAGAAAAGAAAACAGGGTGTACCTGGGTATAATAACGCACCTCTAAGTAATCTAGAAATCTGAAATGTGGTGCTGGAGGAGAGTTCTGCAGCTACCACAGTCTGCCAAAACAGACAAACGCATGGGTCCAAGGCCATTTCCACACTGGAGTATTATAGTGCTATTATTCTAGTTTCCACATCCTATGGAATCCTGGGGTTTGCAAATCCCAGGTTTCCATAGGATGTGGAAACTAGAATAATCGCACTATAAGAGTGCAGACATGGCCCAAGATTAAGGCAAGCCTGGACTGTCCCAGAAAGCCAAGATGACTAAGCTGAGGCTGTGGTACTTTGGGCATATCATGATATGATATACTAGAAAAGACCGTACTGCTTGGTAAGGTAGAAGGCTGTAGGAGAAAAAGAAGACCGCATTGCAGGTGAGTAGATTTAATCAAGGAAGCCACTGTCTTGAGTTTATAAGAGCTGAGCTGTTGATAACAGAGGGACTTGGAGACCTCTCATTCATAGGGTCACCCTAAGTTGTACTCAACTTGATGGAAGTTAACAACAACGTAATCTAGGGCCATTTCTGCACTAGACTGCTGGGTTCTATTATTCCACTTTCAACATCCTCCGGAATCCTGGGGTTTGCAGTTTAGGGCGGGTCCTTGAGGCCTAGCTCCACCCATAACCCAACAGGTTCCATTCTAGCTCCAGCTGTAAGTCTCCAGGATCCGCTCTGGTTCTGTCTAGAAACCTCTAGGCTCCATTCTGACCCTTTGCCATCTGCACTAAGAGGCAGAGAGGGAAATGTCCCTGCTTAACTATAATCCCTCCCTCCCACACTGAAATCCTCTCTCCTCATTTTAACTCTGTCCTCATCCATGTCAACATCAACTACAGCATCCATGTCAACAGCAGTGCCCTGGGGCACTTTTATGCTATCGGAGAAAAGACACAAAGGAAAACGTTTCACCTCCAAAGAAAGTCCATTTGGAAACTGATCCATACTTTCTAACTCAGCTTGTCTGATTTGAAAGAGCAAAAGTGCTTCCTGGACTTGTCAGAATCTGAAAAATCCTGACTTGCCAGATCAAAGCAGTTTCACTTTGACAAACCTTTGTTACTCTACGAACCACTAACTTTCTTAACCAGAGTGTCTCCATTTTTGGAGGTTTTTAAACAGAGGTTGGATGGCCATCTGTCAGGGATATGTTGATGGCGTCCTCCTGCATTGCAGGGGGTTGATCTCGATGGCCCTTGTGATCTCTTCCAGCTCTATGATTTTATGATTCTAATTCTACAATTCTGATTCCACTAAACTGCTGTGTAGCTCATACCTAAGACCTGAAAAGCACTTTTTGCATGTGATGATACAGTTCAGAATGTGTGTTCAGAACAAATTACAGAATGTGTCATTCAAGCTAGCAGACATGAAAACTGAAGCAGTGGAAAATGTGATCATAACCAGATACACAATATGTTGGACTCTGTGCATATGTACAGACTTTGGAAAAGCTACTTTTCCAAAAGTAGCGACTCTGGCTGGGGAATTTGGGAATATGATGCAAAGGACAGCTTTTCTAAGCTGCCAATACATACTCCACCTTGTGACAGCGAAAGCAGGTATTATCCCAGCCCCTGCATTGAAAAATGGCCTGGCTCAACCTCAAGATGGGGAGCAGGACATTCTCTGCACCTCTAAAACCATCACTACCGCTTCTGTTTGTCAGTTGCTACTGTTTGTCAATTATGACAAGTTCTCTCTAAGCTTGTTTGTTTCAAAACCCAGAGACAGCATATAATTTTGAAAAGGGCTCCAAAAAATCCAAAACAGTGTCAATCTCCTTTCATCAAGGGAAACACACGGAACCCATTAACAATTTCTTGCCAGTTCAGTAGGCTTGTGGATGCAATTTGCTAGGGCCAGATATACATGTACTGTATCCTGGTATTAGAGAAAGCTGTATGAATGCAAACCACAGCCTACTGGGGCAGGTGGATTTTCTGTGCAGAAAGTGGGTATACTTTGGCCGAAGTGGTGAATTTAAATGAAAGATATATACATTTAACATGCATATATACATGGGCTGGCTCGTAAGTGAAGTGTAAAACCTAGTCAGCATTCCTTGCTCACACACACATCTTCATCTCTCTGGACTACACAGTTTTTCAAAGACTACTAGAGGCAGCTGGTTGGGAAAGCCAGAAAACTCTTGTCAGGTCACACTGAGCGCAAGTTCCTACCAAGATTCCATTCTGGGTTGCATCCGTTCTGGTTTGCATCCAGATTCCACTCTGGCTCCACCCACACGGTTGCCAAAATTCCATTCCAACTCCGCCCACACTCCTGCCAGGATTCCATTCTGGGCTCCACCCATACTCCCGCTAAGATTCCATTTTGGCTCCACCCACAATCCTGCCATAATTCTATCCTGGTGCCACCCACAATCCAGCCATTCTGGCTGCGCCGACACGCCTGAGACCATAACATTCTGGTTCTGCCTGAGCTTCTTCCAAGATTCCGCCCTGGATCTCTCCTTGGCTGCTTGTCCACTGCCTGCGAGAAATCTATGCTCAGGGCAGGGGATAGGCATTTATGGTCCCAGAATGATGAGAGGAACAACTCAGGTGTATGAAAGATAAAAGAAAGAATGATATCAGAGGACAATGAGGGGGGCAGCCTAGATAAGCAGGGCACAGGCTGAGTTGTAGGCGAGCTATGACTAAGTAGGGTCTTGCAAATGAATCAAAACTCAAGGATGCTGGAGTTCTCCAGTTTCTACCTTGAATCTTATTCTCACCTGGTTGCATTTCAGGTTGTGAGGGTTTGTTTTTCAGGCGTGGAAATCTATGTGTCTTTCCAGGCACTTTTTACTGAGAATACATATTTGTGTACACTCTTCCGAAACGTACACATTTGTCTCCCATTGACCTCAGGATATTAATGCGTCTTTTTCCCCCCCAGTTTAAACATGTTTTTCATGCAGCTTGTTCAAAATAACCCCATTTATCAAATGCATTTGCCTTTGAAGCATGAACAGGACTGCAAGCATGGAAACACACAGATTCATTCAGTCTCTGGGGATGCAAATTGGTTAAGTTCCAGTCAAAACCAAACTGAAGATAAATCCTCTCTCATTTTCCTCCTTACAGTACTGCAAACCTTGATCCAGTTTATATAATTTTTTTCACTCTTTTAGAATCAGTAGTAGATAATCCATGACTACCTGATAAAAATTCAGTATATTAGCTTGATCAGGATTGGGTCTTGACCCCTTCTAGAGACTCTGGACTATCAATTTTTGGACCCCCTTCCCCAAGGGTCAGTGGCTTCTTTTGGACACCTTCAGGACAGGCAATTTTTTTAAACTCTGTTTTCCAAATCCAGAAGTGGAATTCTGAGGATTTTATCTTTTGGCATTCGGGGGCAGACTGTGTGGCCCAGGGTTGGAAAACTGGGTCTCAGATCCATTGCATTTGTCCACCCAAAGCTCCCTTGGCAGCTGGATTAAGATGTGCTAAAGCCCTGAGCCCGTCATGGGCAAGTTCCAGATGTCCAATGGCCACCTCTACTCTCTGGTACCTTACAGTGCTGCCCCGTGCCTCCAACATCATGGAAAAATAGACATAGGCCCAAGCATCTTACCCTGACCTTTAAGGGCTAAAACTGGCCATTTGATGTCATTTTCCCCACTCAAAACCCATTTCAGTTCCAAGGGGACTTTTCCCCCAAACCTTTCCCCCAAATTGCTTTTCCAAACTTTTCCAAAATTCCCGATTTTTCCCAAAAAAGAGAGGTGTTCTCACATATACACATGTAACAAAAGAAGTGTCCATAAAGAAATTGCTGATTTCAACTGATTCTGAGTAAGAAGATTTGCTGCTTTCACCCTTCAAGGTTACTACCAGTTTGACTGACCTGATGTAGCCCTTCGGAGATTTATAGCCAGGGGCACAATTTGTATCCTTCTGTATCCTAACATGCTCTGATCCCAGCCTCATAATCATGCAACTGCTACATACATGATCATTTAACATTAACTCCGTCTACACTAAAATGGATTCATGCAAAAATAAACCTATTATGCTTAAAGGTGCTGCTACTTTCCCGTTTTTTCTCCCAGAAAACCAAAGTGACCAGATTGTGACTTCTAGGCCATTTCCGCACAAGTCTGTTATAGCGCGATGATTTCACTTTCAACCTCTTATGGAATCCTGGCGTTTGCAGTTTCGGGAGGGGCCGCCTGGCCCCTCCCGAAACTGCAAACCCCAGGATTCCATAGGAGGTTGAAAGTGGAATCATCGCGCTATAAGTCTCTTGCAGAAATGGTCCAGGTTTTCCTCCTGTCTAAAAACAGGTGAGGATTAATAATGGAATAACGTCCATTATGCCCCCTAGTGGGCATGGTTGGCTGTTTGGAAGCAAAAGTTCAGGATACAGAGCAAACACCTGGGGCTGCCGAACCCACAAAGTTTGGGGCCACATCTGGCCCAAGGCTTTTTTTGTGGCCCTTAATTCCTCCAGAATCATTGGACCATCCATTTCTGGCCCAAAAAAAAAAAAAAACTTCCAGAAGTGGCAATTGACCTCTTTAAATAGTTTGCAGGGCTCTCCCTGCATTGTTTAAAATGGAAAAAAAAATGCCAGTGTTTAGGTAGACTTCCCATCGCTTCCAATTACTGTTCTGCTTTGTTGCAGAATCTATGGATTCTATGGGTTTGGAGAATCCATGAGGTGGTGGGTGGGCTCCAGAGGGAACAGAACCGGAGCAGCCACCCACTTCTTGCCGCAGAGGCATCCACTTTCAACAGCTTCGTGGCATGGTGCAATGAGGAGGAAGAAGGGGGACTGAGCCCTGAGGCTGCCATTTTGGGAGTCTGGAAGTGATCTGACTCACCCACAGTTGCCTTTTTTTGGACTGGAGGGGCTGTTATTGCTTCAGCTTGCAGGGAGGTTCTGAAACAGCACTGCCTATAGAATGAGTCTCTCTTTTTTTGGACAAAAAAGTGGGGGTCTGACCAAAGAAATGGGGGTGTTTGCCAGGGGTTTGGTGGAGTCAGTAGGGGGGGGCACACTGATCTTTAAAAGGTCTGTTTGCAGCCTGTGAGCTTCACGATTTCTCACACCAGCCCTGAGCTATAGTTTACTTAACATGCACATAAAGCTGATGCTGTCGGCATAGTGGAGACAGGTTCACATCTCCTCTTGAGGATCAACCTTGGGCCAGGGAAAGGCTCAGTTTCACAATGGTGGAATTTGATCACGTATAACCTATCCTTGCAATGTACGTCATCATAGCTGCAAGGAGGCACATGGGTCTACCTTACGGCACATGCATGCGCCCACGCACTGGAGAGTCAGGTGGAACAACAGAACACAGCCTCTTCAAACAAGACAGCAGAGAGTCACAATCCAAGAATGGCTGAAATGACCCTCCACTCTCTTCTTCAAAGACCTCTCGCGTGTTTGTTTGTGAGACTGGAATTTTACTGAAGAGAGCTCAGGAAAGGGAGAGCATTGAATTTTGGTCGTGCATGCACCGGGGGGTGGGGGGTGAAGCAATGTGGGAGCAAAAAAGAATATGCATTTTTGAAAGGGAGTTCTGTCGGAATTTGTTGTCTTTTAAATTGGTTCAAATTGTTCCTTTTATGATTAAAAAAAAATATGACTTCAGAGAACACAAAGCAATGAGATCATTTGGCTGCAAGCAAGGAGATTCAGAGACGCGAGGAGGATATTTTTAAAAACGTTTCATTTTGCTTTTTAAAGATAGCAGGTTTAAAGTGGGGAAAATTTTCACAGAGGATGAGCCCACGCTGTATCGAGTTTAAGTAAATGAAACGAAATAACCGTTTACTAAATTTGCTTTTGCCCTCGCTTTTTTCCTCCCAAACATTTCACAGTGATCTCTAATACTCTTCCTTCCCTCTCTTTTTATCCCCACAACAACCCTGTAAGGCGGCAGTCAAGCTAAGAAGAGTGAAGAGCCAGGAATCAGTAAAGTCAACTTCACAGCACATTGTATTTTGAACCCAGATCCTGGTCAAAGTTCCTATTGATACCAACTTGCCAAAACAGAATCACCAGCCATGAACAATGCACATTTGTTGTCATAATTATTGGTGTATTTAGAATATTACTAATGGGAAATCATTCTCCCCTTTCCAGCTGGCAAAATTAGCATCAGATGGATAACCAGTTCACTGTGAGCAGCTTTGTCTTTGTGTGAAGGAGCAGGGAGGGATGTGAGCAAGACAACAAAATACAGATCACTAGGTCAGAAGGTAGCAGCCCAAGAGATTATCTTTTTCGACGGCAAAAAAAAAAAAAAAAGAGAGAGAGAGAGATTAAAAATATAAGTCTTATGTTCTGGATCTTTTGCAACTCACCATCCTGAGGCGTTGGCAGTGGCTGTGGGAAGTAGTTTCCAGGTTTGTCTGCAAAGCAAAAGAAGAGAGAGGGGAATTGTGAATATGAGAAACATTTGTAGCCTTGTTAACCACAAGCTAGCTTTCCTTGCTTGCAGCTACCAGCAGTAAACTTTGCACCAGACGGATCTCTGTAAGACAGTTTAATGCCCCCATAAACACAAACTTTATGCCCGTGTTGAGAACTCAGAAAGCCAGATGTGACCCACTGTTTACTTGCAAATAAGTCCCAGTCAGAGCTTGGAAAAGTTCCAGTGATTTCACTATAGCTTAGTTTCAGGAAAGCACAGGTGTGTCAGAGAGATCCCTCCTAAGAGAGATTCAACAGTTCCCTTAACTATGGGCTGCGCTAGGTTCTACATCAAAGGGCGGGGAACTTATTGCTGTTGGACTGCTAGTCCCATCATCCTTTCCCACTGGTTAGTGATGGCTGGGTTTTATGGGAGTCCCTGTCTGACAACATCTAGAAGGCAACAAGCTACCCAGCCCTGTCTTAAACGCCACGCTGCAAGAACTGCTAGACACACTGGTCCACAAATGAAATCGCCTGCTGCCTCTCTGTATGATTAACTATCCTAGCCCTTCTTTGTTCTGGTGATTTTGGCATGTCTTTACAGCACAGGGGAATCAAATATTCCATCTCACTATAGAGCCCTGCAGGAGAATAATACTGGCCGTCGAAGGTGGATGTCCACCCTCTTTACTGTTAAGAACTCACGCAAAGTCGTTGGAGTATTCTCCTCTATCACCAGGTCATGCTTGCTCTTCACACATAGTAAAAGCCTTTCAGATCTTGGGAGCCACAAACATCTCTGACTTCAATGTGAGAGCTGAAACAAAAGTCTGCAGATGTTGGGGGAGCGACTGGGTAGCTCCACAAAGGCAATAACAGAATATACTTCTCTTCTGGTGCCGAAGGAGGTAAGAGACCTGTGACGGGAGGTACCCTGGGCGAGTCAATCCATCAAGGTCCCTCCTGACCCCGGCTGCCAGGCAAATCACACTATTTATTACCTGTCCTGCAGGGCCTCCCAAGACACTGATCCATCAAACCCATTTGAGTTGATTGGTGGGTCGCGTTTGGAAAGCGGCTGCTTGTTAGCTAGTAAGGTGGGGAGAGGATGGTGGGAAGAGGGAAGGGGGTGCCGTGTTTGGTAAGAAAGGCAGGAATGGTGCTCAACAGACCCAGCCACTCTGACCCACACCTTGATCGAAAGAGCAGAACTTGGAAGGAAGGAGCCGCAAGGAGCACAGCTGCCCGCAGTAAGCTCCCTTTGGGGCTGGGTGGCAGAGAGGGTGTAAGCAAGAAAGCCAGCCAGCGGGAAGGAAGTGATTGGTGGATTGCAGGGGTAGGAATTAGGCAGGTTTTGGGTCTCTGTACCCCTGCTTAACACCTTCCCATTGCTCCCACTGCCTCCAAATGAGGGGGCATTAAAAACAGAGAATCACCCTACAAGGAGGTGCAAGTCTCTCTGTAATGAAGGTCTTGGAACACGTACCTGAAAAGGGCCTGGAAGGAAGGAAGGAAGGAAGGAAGGAAGGAAGGAAGGAAGGAAGGAAGGAAGGAAGGAAGGAAGGAAGGAAGAGGAAACTACCAGAACATCTTTTCTAGTTTGGGGAGGATGGCCATATGCCATCCACAAGGGACTGGAATGGCCAAAAATGGGTCAGGTCCAGATTTTGGACTCTCCATCTTCGTCCATCTTTTGGTGAAGCAAGTGCGGGCATCCTCCACTTTTCAATTATTTGTTTTTTGACATTCTGCTTTTTCAGCCATTGCAAATTTAGAGACATGTATTGTTCTTTCGATGGGAGATCCACTCTTCTGTCAGTTCTTCTCCTCTTCTCTTCTTCCTGTAGGGAACATGTGGGAATTACGGAATTCCCTCATGTTTTCTACAGGAAGAAGACAAAAGGAGAAGAACTGACAAAAGTCTGGGTTCTGCTTTTCAGCCAATTCCATTTTCTGACAGGGCTCTTGTCTGTAACCCATCAGATAAGTGGGGATGATGCCTGTGTTCTAGTTCCTTTTAAAAGTTAGTTTTCGAGAGCAATTTATAGGCATTTGAGAGGCATTTTGATAGACTTTTTCCTTTTTTTATGGAATACTAATATCAGTCCTATGGTTTTCTCTTTAAAGGAAAAAAGACATGGAAAATAACAGAAAAACTAGCAAGCAATCTAGGGAGGAACATAACAATGTAACTGTAGAACACTCCAGTAAGTGATGACAAGGAACACTTTAACATGTAAGAGGAACAAATTATTCTTAAAAAGTAATTTTCTATTCTCTGTAAAAGAGTTGGGATGGATGCCTTTTTAAGGCTCAGTTTTATGGATCAGTAGAACCATCTTTGGACTTCCAAAGTGGGGCCCGCAAGTGGAAGGAAGCTTGTCTAAACAATCCTCTCTCCAAAAACATTTTCCCCTCAAGCAGAAAACTAACGTACCAAGGACGAAGCTTGGCTTTCTATGTGCAAGGACAATAGTAACATTCAAACCTGTAGTGCCCCACCCGTAGTGCAAAGTCCTATCAATGAGAAAAAGGCTGCCTGCTCTATTCTGCTCAGAGATGACTCTGCTCCAGTTTATTAGCTGGAGTGGATGCAGAACTCCACATACATGCCCAAGGACTGCCATCACCAATATATTTATCTAACATGGGCCTAACATGTGGAAATAACGGCATGCTACTTGAAGAAGACAAAGAGGATGTTTTGTGCCCAATTTGTTTGAAACCTGATCTGAAATGTTTGATAAGAAATCATGAACCCGTGCTTTTAGCCCTCATGGCGGTGGTATAAGTGGGGTAGTCAGAGAGGGTCACATCCAGTGGTTGGGCAGAGTGGGAGAAATCCTTCCCTTGGTCACAACCACAAGAATGAAAGAGGCCAGCAGTAGCTGGTGATTCCCATGTCAGGGATGGTGGTAAATCCATCACAGCTTTTGGTCCAAAGTTTAAAGGAGCTGAACCCCTTTAGGGGCAGAGTTGCAAGTATGGGTAACTCTTTTGCCAGTCCATACTAAAACCCAGGGCAGATTAAACAACCTGTGGCCATGGGATACTCTATCCGCTCCTGCATGGAGCAGTTAATTCAGCAAACAGAGAGGCCTCCTTTGTGTCACATTTTCCAGAACTGGAAGCTAAGTAGTGGTTGGAGCAGGGGAAAGAGTGACCAGATTTTAAATAAATAAAGTAATACGGAAACAGAGAATACTCCTCCCTACCTCTGAAGAGCAAATGCCTTCCTTGTAAAGTAAAACCAGCACAACTGTTGTCATGAAAGGCACGTTGCTCCCTTCCAGAACTGCTGTCACAACCAGCCACAGCCATTAGGTTTGTGCATCTGTTTCAGTACATCTATCTTCTTTCAAACCACGCACACACTTTCACACACCCACCCACCCATGCCTCCCTTCAGTGCTGGCTCTCCACGCAAGGAACGGCGATGCCTCAGGAGAAATGCTTCCCACACTCTTCGCGCTCCCAGCCACACCCCATTTGCCGTCTACATCCAGCTGAAGCACTTTCAGGGATTCGTGGGGAACAAAGACAGACCTAGGATGTGCTTGGGGCAGGTGTTTTTGAAAAAAAAAATAACGATAATGCACTTGGACCTTGAATCTGATACAAGGGCACGGAACAAGAATCCTGTTTTATAATGCTTAGCCCTAGAGCGGGCAAGTCTAAGAAAAGACAAAGGTGCCTCTGAGCTCCTTGTTTCTTTTTCCCCTAGCGAACCTCTGATGCACATTGGACCGAAGTTCACAAACAGAAGGGGCAATCTTCAGCCAAGGGTGAACTCCGTTAGCTTTTACTAAGAATAACGTACGGCTCTTTTATCACTTTTATGGAGTGAAAGAGCATCAGCTATTGCCTGGGAAAGGCCGAACCAGGTGTCGGAGCCCTAACTTCTAGAGAGGTTGCCGTTTGCTTTGCACAGTGTGGGAAATTATTTGTAAATGGCAGTTCATTCCTGTTAGAGATATTGAAAAATAATTGAGAACCCTTTACTCATGAGACTGATAAGAGAGTAACTGGTTGCATTACTTGTTACCTTTCTTAGGACCCAAAAGACAATTTCATCAAGGTAACTTTTAAAGTTACTATACTGCATCTCTGTACGACACCTGAAGAAGTGAGTTTATATCCATAAAAGCTCATGCTAAAATAAAAACCTTACAGGTACTGCTACATTCCTTTTCCCCCCCTCCCCCACCCTTCTTCATTTTTATTTTTAAAGTAACTACATCACATTGGTCACTACAGTGAAGTTACTTCATCCCTACTTATAAGGTTACTGTGAAATAGAAATTTGTTACAATCTCATGACTGGAAAATTTAACTCCTCACAGGTCATTACATTATTTATAGCTCATTCTTGCCAATCTTGGTTTTCCTCTTTACAAAAAGCAATGGAAGGAGGAGTCCTTCCTTGCACAAAGAGACATCGTAGTTTAGTGGTTTGAGTGTTACATTGGGACTTTGGGAGACCAGAGTTCTAATCACCACTTGGCCATGGAAAACCACTGAATTACCACAGGCATGTCACACTCTCTCAGCCTCAGGGGAAGGTAGTGGAACCCCCTCAAACAAATCTGGCCAAGAAAACCCTAGGGCAGGGGATCCATAAGTTGGAGACTCCCAATTGTCATGTCCCTTCCCCAAGTTGCCTCTGTGGAAGTTTCAAATGTCTGTTTTAAGAACATTAAGGAGAAACAGAGCTCAGAAATGTTGATTTTTCACACGACGTGACCAGCAGAGGGATTTTCCAGGAGTCAAAAAACTTTTCCAAGTTTTGACCAAAACATTCTGCCACCCATGGGATCCAAATTGATAAAACAGGGTGAGGTAGATCACTAAACAGTAGCTGCCATTTTGTACCAGATATAATTTAGCCTGTGATGGCTGCCACACCAGTGCAGCATTGGATCCACTCTGGGTTTTAGTCCATGCTGGATCAAACCCAAGGTCCCCTCCTCTGGTCCTTCTGCTGGCCACACAGATGCCTCTGAGAGTCCCAGCACCACAACACAATGGCTGCCACAGGTGCCTGATGTTCACCCCCAGCATGACAGCTATACTGCCTTTACATACGGAGTATCCATTCCTAACTATTTATTCTAACAGAAATCTAAGAACTGCCAAGCTTGATCAATCAACGATTGGGCTGGAAACCTGCTATGTCTTTGTTGTTCTGGTGGTGGTGGTGTGTTCCTTCAAGTTGCTTCTGACTTATAGCAACACTAAGCTGAACCTATTATTGGGTTTTATGGGGCTGAAAGAGTGTGACTTGCTTATGGTACTTATCAGGACAGCAAAGCCCTGTTGCACTAAGATAAAATATTGCACACGCAGTGAGCTGGACCAACCGCTGGGCACTAATAGCTGGTGGCTCCCATGTTGGTGGAGCAGTGAATCCTTTCCAGGATTTCACTAGCTTTAAAGGAGCTATCCAAAGTGCTGAATCTATTTAAGATAGTGCTCAACACCTTGGAAAGCTTGGATGAAAACCTGGAATGGATTTGCCAGCCCATTGACGTGGGAGCTACCAGTTGCTACTGTTGCCAGGAACAGAAGGATGCATGACTAGGCCATCCAATGCATAATTGGCTATGCAATCCAGGAAATCCAGCTACTCTGATGTAATTTTATGCTATGCAATCAGGTATTTTGGCCCTAGCACTCCCTACCACTCAGAAAACCAACACGTTGCATCTGAAAAGCCTGCAAGCGGGACACAAAGGAGGACAACCTTCTCTAGGTGTTGTTCCCCACCCCTTTGCATCCACACTGCTCCTGAATCTGGAGGTTCCACAGGAACCATCCTACCTGATAACTTCTGTTTAACTAGCACTATTAAGGTTTAACATAAAGACGTAGAATATACTGTGAGGATTAGAGGCAGCAACTATGGCAATTTAGTTGCCAGTGAAAGAAGAAACAGAAAGTCAGAATCACATTCTACCTCTTATAGCTGCAAAGACAATCTCGGAAGCTCCGTAGACAGTGGCTAGCAAAACCTCAGCACTGAGAATCGAGCAGCATCTACAATTATCCAGGGAGATGAACATCATAAGAAGGGCCAGGCTGGATCAAACCAAAGGTCCATCATGCAATTTCCTACCCGTGGCCAGACAATCATTCTTGGCAAGTCTCCAAGCCGTGCATGAAGGCAACAGGTTTCCTCACTTGCCTGCAGCACTTGATATACCAAAAACATAAGAAGCGGCCTTATAGCAGGTCAGACCATTTGTCCATCTAGCTCAGGAAAGTCTGTTTCGTCTGACAACAGTCCCTCAGGGTCTCAGCCAGAGAACAGTGTTTTTGTCCCATTGCCTGCCACCTGATCTTTTTAGCTGGAGATGGCAGGGGCTGAACCTGGGATTTTGTACATAGCACTGAGCTACCCTCTCCCCACAATGCAGAGGGTTGTACATTATACCAGGCCAAGCCCCTGTACCAAGATGCTCAGCAATGTCAATACCAATGGCTCTTCATGGCAGCTGGCAGCTTGTATACCCGTTGGGCAAGGACTCTGGTCTGGACTGCAGTCAGAACTTTAAAGGAGCTAATGAAGACACTGAACCCTATCTGCAAAACAGGCTTCAGCACCTCGGATAGTTCCTTTGAAGCTCACACTACATGCAAGATCAGAGTCACTGCTCTGCTGACATGGCAGCCACCACCGCTAGTTTCCAGACCTGGGGTCGAGAGAGCCACTCAGCATCCACTCTGGGTTTTAGTCCAAACTTTGAGGGAGAGTAGAGTGGCCTTCCCTTAAAAAATAAGAGTTGCTTTTCATGAAGCCACAGGACTGCTCCATCTAGTCCACTTAGTATAGTAAGGCCCACAGTGACTGGTAATGGCTTTCCAAGACTTTAGAAACCAGAGCCTTCTCCAGGCTGTCCGGAAAATGCATGCCAAGGATTGAACCCAGAGGCATCTACATACTTAACTTGTGCTCTAGAATGACCTTACTATCCCTCCTCTGAATATTGCCTCCCTACACAGATACTCTATTATATTACTGCTATGGCTAATATGAGCAACTGACAGTCTTTCATTTGGGTGGGGCTCCAATGCCAGGCATAACTCCCATGCTACTTCATGGACTAGAAGAAGCTGAAGATAGCTCAGAGAAAAATGCCCCATCTGTAGGATCTGTGTGTGTGTGTGTGTGTGTGTGTGTGTGTTTTCCCATGGTCTCAGGTGCAGTAAGGGACAAAGTTTCTGTACCTTTAATAGTTGCACAGAAGAGAGAAATTCAGCAACTGTTGCCTGTCTAACAAGCTCCACCTGCTAAATTTCCTTCTTCTACACCACTATTAAAGGTACAGGAGTCCCCTGCTCTTTCTCAGCTGGCAACCCGATATGACACACACACACACACACACACACACACACACACACTGGCAATTTCATTAACAGAAAAAAACATTAAAGAAAACAACATTCTTTTAGAACCAACCTTGTTCGCCCCACCAGGCTTCCGTAACTGAAACAGTTCAAGATTTAACCAACACACAATATCTCCAAGCCACCCACTCTGCCATTCATCCCAGGCTCGGTCCTTTTAGGGTTCCCAGTGAAAACTGGAGAGGGCGCCTGACCCTTTAATGGTTATGCAGAAGAGGGAATTTCAGCAGGTACCGATTCCCGCTTCTATATCATCATTAGAGGGTCAAGAACCCTCTCTAGTTTTCATGCTGGCAACTCTAATTCCTTCTGTCCCATTGAGCCTGGCACCGCAGCAGCCACGTGCCAAGGGAGACACCTACAGTTGTTGAGGAAAAGCAGGACAGCAAATCCCAGAGTGGAGGTGGCCAAAAGGATCAGGCATATATTACAAGGAATCATGAAGTATCGGACCACCAAGGAGACCTTGTGCTGGTACATCCGGTCCCGCTCCAGGGAGCCGGGCCCCATAGGATACTGGCAAGCGGTCATGCCGCTGACCGGGGCCCAGGCCCCTACCGGGAGATCCAGGGCAGCGGTAACACTGGGCGCTAGAAATACTTGGCCCACCCGTCTCCAAGATGGCAGCTAGCTAAGTGTTCTCAGGAACTGCCATTGTCTGGCAAGTATGTACAAGAGACTTCAGTCCTCAGGAGGAAAGGTCTAAAGTTCCACAAGCCATCTTCAGCTGGTAATCCATAACTTGGAGAAGAACAAAGCCCAAGCCAAAATGACTGGTGTTCCACCAAACTGCTTCCTCTGTTTGAACACTCCCTTCCAAGGCAGTCATGGACATCTGGGTTGTCCCTCTTAGCAACAAGCCACTTCTACCAGGGACAAAACCAAACCCAAAAGGAAATTCCAGACCGTCCTCTGACTCTGAATCGCTTCCCAGATCCACCATCAAAACTCAGGATAGAACCAACCAAACTAGAAAACCATAAAGGTCAATGCCATCCAAAAGGAATTCCGTCAGTGGGACTGCCTGACTGGAAGCAATGAGTTTCTAAGTCTGGTTTCCAGACTGGTTTTCCTTCAGATTTGGAAGTGTATGCTATCATGGAAAACAAGAAGGAACAAGAAGAAAAGACAGGTCCTCCTAGATCCAGTGAGGGGTAACAGAGTCTTTGGGAGTTCTCAAAAGGTGCAGCTCTCTTTATTAAACCATCAACGCGATTGCTGGGTGGTCTTTGTGGGTACTGGAATGTGATCCTTCAGCCCATGCGTACCAGCTGGCAATGAGAGCGCTGTGTGTCCAAAAGGCCCAGGACTTAATCCAGAGAGTGAACAGACGAACTCTTTTCTCCTTTCAGAGCAGGGCAACAACAACCAAACTGCTTTTTTTCCTGCTGCTTCTTTGAAAGGGACGCTGAAGTTCATCAGGGGCTCAGCTGTGGTTTCCTTGATAGCAGCTGGCAAGAGACTCTTTCTGCTTCGCCGTGCCTCCCCTCCCTTTCAGCTCCTTTCACCCCCTTCCTTCGGGAAGAGACAGATCCCAAGCTCTCTTCTTCGATCCTGCATCAGCTGGGATGAGCTGAAACACACCGCCACCTTCTCCGGATGACATGCCAGTCCTTGCCAGAGAGGTACGCTGCCAGTTCTTCACACTCCCAGACCAGCAACAACATGAAAATCAGTGTTTCAAAAAGGGTATCCCTGCACAAAATCCATGAGGCTCCAAAGCGAAGGTGTGGTACGGTGTCCCGATTCCAGAGCCTTGACAACGGGCAGAAGGAGCCATTCGCAGCGTCAAATGGGGCTCAGAAGCAACTGAGCATACAACACACACCCAAGTTTCTTAAGCCCCCTGTCAACCGCTCGGGGAAGGGTGGCAAGAAAAAGAAGCAACGAAAGACAGGAGGTCCACCGGGATTTCGTTGTCACTGTCACGGCCAGGTTTGCTCTTCTTGCCCAGTGTGAGCCGTTCTGGTCCCAACAGCACGGAGCACCTCCATCCTTCACCGGCACGGGGTCTTCCCTCCTGCCGCCACCACCACCACAAAAAGGAAAACAAAAAGCCAGCACCACAGACGCTCTGCTGCCCCCAGATAAGAGAGAAGAAGGATAAAAGAGTGGTAGGAGGGAGAGAAGGCAGAGAAAAGAAAGGCTGTGGCAGACTCTCCCGGGGTCGCTTTTCCCTTCGCCGAGGCACTCCGATCCGATCCGCGGAAGATGGAGCAGGCGTTCAAAACAAAGGAGAGAAGATTGTGGGTGGTGTTGGCGGGGAGCTGTCGTCTCTCTCGGCTTCTCCAGGGAGTTGCTCCCATGCAAATAGGAATCAGGACCTCGTGGTCATCCTCTGCTGCCTTTCAGAGATACCTCTGGAGCCGTGGACACCTGTCAGCATTTCCAGGGAGACGGGAGGGAGGGGAGTGACGCCTCCTCCGTTCAATTCCCCCTGCCTCCCTTGAAGAGACTGAAAGGAAAATTACCCCCTCCCTTCCTCCCTCTCTCTCCCCCCCCCAACCCGTCTGCCCGAGCCCCGCTTCTCATTTGTGAACTCAAGATGTTGAAAGGGGCGGAGAAGACAGTGTCAAAACTCATTATGTGTCTCTTTTCTCCGCCACTCGGAGCTTTGCCTCTCTGAACACTCTCTCTCCCCCACGCGCTCACACAGGCACAAACCTTCTCGGCAGGCAGACAAGAACACGGCTCTGGTCAGCTCAACAGCTCGTTTTGGGAGCTGAGGACAAGCCAAGACAGAAGGCTAGGCTGGCCGGGCTAGGGAGAGGAGCATGGGGAAACAGATCAAGTTGCACGCCCTTGCTTGAAAAGAGAAAGTGGGGAGAGAGCCCAAGATTGCTATCTCTGGAGAAAAGAATTCTCCTTCCCTTTATCTTCTGTTTTGTTTTGTTTTAAAAAGGGGAGATCTAAAGTTGCAAACTGGCTGGAAAAGGAGGAGGGAGGAAAAAAAAACTTCTGTGCCTTGTGAAAAGAGAGGTTGGAAACTTTGGTTTCACCTGGAAAGTTGAAAAGAGATCTCAGAAATGCAGCCGCTACTCATAGCTTGTGAAGGAGCTGTTATTGGTTTTAGAAGATTTTTAAAAGGGGGAGGTGAGACCTTCAAAGCACGGAGGTCCAGTAACCGTTGCCAGGGATGGTGATTAAGGCAGAGCCTCCATGCTCAAAGACAGTATATTTCTGACTACATGCTGGGTTATGGGTTTTAAGGGAATTGCTTGTATGTTTCTCAGAAATAGTGTCTGGATGATTGGCAGTGCCAGGTTTTAGGGGGCACTGGGCAGCACTACCCATGCGCCTGACCCAGCTTCTCAGCAATAGGAAAACGCAGAGATGCACAGAAAAAAAAATCAGAGCACAAGTAGATGCCACTATATTCTCTTAATTTTCCCACAATAGTTTTGGATCGTCTGGCACTGTGGGAAAATTAAGATGGCAGTGGCTCCAGGCACCTTACCCAGAACTTCTTCTCACAACACCGGGCCACAAAAAGAAAAGAAAAAACAAAATAGGGAGAGCAGAATCAGTGAGCCCTCTAGGTCTTGCCATTTGCCCCGCTATGGCAAATGGTTTTGAAACCAGGCCTTGATTTGCTGCTACTGGAATTCTTACGCACTTTTACCTTACTATCAATATGATACAATTGCTTTATTTATTTATTAAATGTATACCCTGCCCTTCACCTTACAGATTCTGGGAGAGATACATATGTATCAGTAAAACAATATAAAACCACTACAAAAGCTTAATTGATACCACCATATGACATGATAATTCCGTAGGAGGCAACACAATGTCATATCTTCAATCCACTTCCAAACGATTGGGGAAAAGAAGGGCATCTTGACTTACTGATAAAATGCCTTATTATCACGGTGCCAGAAGCAACTCATTGGGGGAAGGAATATTATTATCTAGAGGTAAAGTTTAGATGTTACATTATTGGATTGCAACTTCCAGAATCCCCTAACCAACATCGTTACTAGTCATCCTGGCTGGGGGATTCTGGAATCTGTAGTCGAAAACTCTCCCCCCTCTAAACTCTGCCTAGGAGCCAATACAAAACAGGCTCTTTCATCTGCCCACATACATCTGAGAGCAGCACTATTGGTCACAGGGCCTCCCCAAACTTTCCCAATCTGCACTGAGGATGGGCAACAAGACCGGGTGCGTAAGTGATGTGACGTGATTGTCCAAACAGACAATAGAACTGTCCCCCTCAATGCCTTGCTTGCGATCACTCCAGAACTCATTGCCGCAGGAAGGGGAATGCTGGATGAAATGAGCTTTTGCTTTGCTGCCACAATGCTCCGGTAATGTTCTTCCCTACGAACTGAAACTTCTCCCTTGGCCAGCTAGTCCCAGCGAAAAAAGCCTGGCCTTGTGAATACCCAAGGCGTCCTTTTCTACCTTGAAAACCCTCAAGCCTAAAGGTCCAGGTTACCAAGTCTCCAAACAACCGTCCCTTCCTTCTGCGATTCTCTTTCTCAGTGAAAGGCCTTCGGCAGAATGCTGGAACCTTCAAGCTCCAGGTCAAACCCCGAGGCCTGGCGAAGGGGACACGAGTCTAATCCAGAGCGTGACATTTCCAAAGCTTTTCCAGTTTCCAAAGCTTCCCAGAGGACGTGCTGAGGGACCCGCCGTAATTAATTTGACACAAAGCAGCTGCCATTTGTACAGAAAGACAGCTGGGTCCCGGTTTTGTTCTCTGTGGGGTGAATGACAGAGCACACTCCGGGGACTGAACCCGGAGAACCTAAGGGGCGTGGCCCTGGCCCTTTCTCATTTGGGATCGTCTAATAAAGTCAATGTGGGGTAGTGGTATGAGGGTCAGACTTCAATCCTGGAGGCCAGAGTTCGATTCCCCACTCAGCCATGGAAACCCACTGGGTGATCCTGGGTGCATCACACACTCTCGGCCCCAAAATACCCGGTGATAGGTTTGCTTTAGGGTCCCCATAAGTTGGAAATGACTGGAAGGCACACAAGCACGACAGAGACCCACAGAGCCCCCTTCAGGCCTAGAATGGAATGTCAATGCTTTGTCTCAGCCTCTGTCATTGGCAGACTATATACCGTATCAGGATTGCTCAGGCCTCCTACAAATAGCAGGTTCCTTGGCTTAATGATCCTCATTTGGCCAAGAAAGTAGGGCCTACTCCTGCCCAGGTTCCAGCCTAAATCCAAGGCCTCACTCAAGAACACAGAATCATAGAATCCTAGAGTTGGAAGAGACTCCAGGGGCCATCCAGTCCAACCCCCTACCATGCAGGAACACCCATCAAAGCACTCCCGACAGATGGCCATCCAGCCTCTGTTTAAAAACCTCCAAAGAAGGAGACTCCACCACGCTCCCAGGCAGCATCTTCCACTGCCGGACAGCCCTGACCGTCAGCAAGTTCTTCCTGAGGTTTAAGTGGAATCTCTTTTCCTGCGGCTTGAATCCATTGCTCCTTGTCCTAGTCTCTAGAGCAGCAGAAAACAAGCCCACTCCCTCCTCAACATGACATCCCTTCAAATATTTAAACACGGCTATCATGTTCCCTCTTAACCTTCTCTTCTGCAGACTAAACATCCCCAGCTCCCTAAGCCACTCCTTAGATGCTGATGGAGCCACTACTGCGAGGCCAGCGAATCCGTTCTCAGTTCTACAGTTGCTTTTCCTACAGCTGGCCCCAGGTTGTGCAGGAGACTTCTATGCGCCAGACTCTATTCCTGAGAAAGATTCAGCACCAGCAGAGCTCCTGCACAACCCAGAGCAGCTGAGGAAGGAGGAGTCATAAAACCAAGAGCCAATTTGCTGCTGCCATACCCGGCCACCCTAGCCTCACTCCAGCTTCAGATCAAGAGCTTAACATTAGTTCAGGATCACAGAATCAAATTGCTGGAACAGATCGCAGGGGCCATCCAGTTCAAGCCATGCTGTGCAGGAATACACAGCTACAACATCCATAAGAGATTGCCATCCAATCTTTGTTTAAAGACCGTCAAAGAAGGAAAACCCATCATCCTTTAAGGCAGTCCATCCCCATTGCTCAACAGGTTATAGCTTGTCAGGGCGTTCATTCTAGTTACAAGTGAGAATCTCTTGTAATTTGAACCCACTGGTTCATGTCCCAGTTTCTGGAGGAACAGAAAACAAGCCTGACATGACATCCTTTCAAATATTTAAAGATGGCTACCGTATCACCTCTCAGTCTTCTTTTTTCCAAGCTAAACATACCCAGCTGCCTGCATAGTTCCTCATAAGACTTGATTCCCAGATCATTTGCCATCTTGGTTATCCTCCTCTGGATACGTTTGAACTGGTCAGTATCTTTGAATCTACTATTGCAACTAACAGATTGTTAACAAATCCTATTCACTTCAACAGGTCTGCTTTATGTAACCGTAATGCTGAATTTAGCCCAAAGCCGCCAGTTCCACTTCAGGAAGATATAACAAAGAATCAGGACATCATCTCGCTGAAAAGAGCACACCAGGTACTCTGAAACAAGGATGCTGCTGTTGTTGTGATGTTCTTTTCAGCCCACACCTTCCTCTGTGTGGAGATGACCGGCCGTTGAGTCATTGGAAAGACTCCCTCTATGCACTCGCCAGATACCAAACACCACCTGCTTCCAAAAAGCATTGTGCTTCTCTGAGGGAAATGAAGACAGAGGGGGAGCTGGATTCTTGACAGCAGGTACCGACTCTGCACCAAAGCTAAGGGTTCTCCCCTATTTCCGCCTCATCCATAGGAAAACACCCCATCGCAGACAGGATAAAGAAATGAGGACTTTGATGGATTTGGAGGGGCACGCCAGCGGGAGTGGGATGAATGAGATGGTTTCAGAGATGAATCAAAACCTTAGAGGAGAGCTTTCCAAACTTTTCATGTTGGTGACACACTTTTTAGACATGCATCATTTCGTGACACAGTAATTTCAGTTTTACTAACAAACCAAAGGTTAAACTAACTCCTTATAAGAGGTACAGACATATACATACGTTGTAATAACAAAATGTATGGGGACACAACATATCTCTTGATATCCTTTCATATGTTTTTAAAAATATATGATTTATAAATAATAACATCCATTTCCAAGATTGTAGGCGACACACCTACACATTTCAGGAGACCCACTAATGTGTCGCGGCACACCGTTTGGAAAGCCCTGCCTTTTAGCGTAAGCATAACTTGAATCCCACGGTCGGAGAAAAGGCAGGATAGAAATTAAATAAAATAATAAATAAAAATAAATAAATAAGAGTTAGGTGAGAACCTAGACTGGAAGAGGCCAAGGGAACGCAAAGGAACCTGGGACTTCATAGGGTTGCCTCACTTTGGCACACTGTCTTTCAGTCCATAAAGAGTACCTACATTCTCCAGCTGCAGCAGCTTGACGTTGCTTTAACTGCCACGGTTCATTCTTGGGATGTACAGTTTTGTGAGGGACTTCTCAGCTGCTAGAGAGCTTGAATGCTGTAGCTCAGGGGAACGGACTGGTGCTCTTGAGCTGAGAATTTTAAATCCTTGCCTGAATTACAAATCCCAGTGTCCCATCATGGGACAACCTTCAGTCGAAGATAAATCCACTTCAAATCATTTTTACAGAGGCACAAGGGGAAAGAATGCCTCGCGAGTGCTGGGAAGAGCTAGGGGAAGTTAACGTTTTGGCCATCATTCCCAGCATCCTCCAGCCAGATGGCCACTGGCTATGCTGGCTGTGGGATGCTAGGACTTACAGTCCAAAAGGTAACTCTTCTGCACCACCATTCTGCTGCATAAGTTGGAGCAGTCCCTCTCTCCTTCTCTTCCCCCCCTCTCCCTCTCTCTCTCTCACAAAACAATGTCACAGCCTCTGTCACTGGCTCAGTTTCTGTCAACAGCACCTTCCATTACAGAGCCACACTCCCTTTCTCTCCGGAGACACCTCATCCACAGGCTTGAAATCTCACAGCCCCCTTCCTCACCCTCAGAAGAGGTGAAAAGAAAAGAAAAAAAAAGGCGGGGAGGGGGTAGAGGGAGAAAGCGAGCTGCAAACAATTCATTTGAACGCTGCCATTTGCACGTTTCCATACGCAAAGCCTAGAGGGACCGCAGGAATGTGTCCCCAAAGCCGGCCCCTCCAGGGACCGAGGGAACCAATCCAGGCAGGAGGGTGCAAGGCGCCTGTCTCTTTCCACGCTCCTTGGCAGCGGAATTTGACACAGAGAGACAAACACGCCTGCACGGACAATGGTGGTGACGCAAGAGACAGAGACAGAGACAGAAAGAAAGAATTCAGTCAACAGAACCGAATCCTATCTGGTAAGGTTACTCAAAAAAGCCTCCACTTATGCAAAGCCATCAGTCCGTGTCTGGGCTTCAGAAGGCAAGTGGGGGCTTACAAGACAGAATGTTCATATACGGAAATCTGGGAGGGCGGATCACTGATACATGGAAATGTAGCATCTCAGGGAGAAAGCCTATTCCTTGACAGGCTAGTTTTCTCTGCATGTTTATGTGCTTGCTTTATTTTGCAGGGGGAAGAATTCACTCACGCTCCTGATTCTAATATAAGTAGCACAGGAAGCTGCCTTAAAAGAAATTACAGCCATCTAGTCCAGTGTTGCTGTTGTTGTTGTGTGTTCTGATTTCTGGCACTATAACCTACACCCAGGTTCCTCAGCCAGGGACTTCTGGAGCCCTAGAGTTCCACAAGAGGTTGCTAGGGATTCCACAAGAGACCATGATGGGGGGAAAAAACTAAACTTTTTTTGAGCTGTAACAATTTTAGTCCGGGTTCCCTGAGATCTTAATATTATGTCAAGGGTTCTTCCATGGTAAGAGGGTTGGGAAAAGCTGGTGCACATCAAAGATGGCAATCATGTGGCCTAGAGACCGTTCTTCTAATCCAAAGGCTCTTCCTGGTACACCACACACACACACACACACACACACACACACACACTTTTTTTTGCAAAATGAGAGCTGGACAGAGAGAACTGCTGTGTTCTTCGAACTTTGCAAGAACAGTGGTTCTCTTTTATAAGACCTCTGGACCCTTGTTCTGCCTCCTAATGGACCCCTTTGCCAAACAAGCAGTGGATGTTACCACTTCTGGTTTCCTGTGAGGGAGATGATGTGACTTATAGTGCATTCCAGAAACTGAAAAATGGCCTTCGGGCCACTGGAGCTTATAGTCAACACTGGTCTATACTGACTCTAAACAGCTTTCCATGTTTTCAGGCAGAGGCCTTTCCCAGCCCCCCTTGGAATAAATTTTTTAAATTAAATTAGATTCATTACTTTGAGAAATTGGCAAGTTAAGTTATTTAACTATTGGGGGGCTGTAATTAAAGTGGAATTTCATTACTTTTGTAAAAGTAACATTCAAACCTGGTCCACAGAATAGATCCCACCATGCTCTGCAATAGACAGGTGACACCAGAACAGTTTTTAGACTGCGAAGTTTGAAGCCCCAGCAGTCCAAAGTAACTTAAACAAAAGATACATTTCACTCCTTTGGTTGAGAGAATCTCTGCAGACAAGAAGCACAAGAAGTTCTTTGCAGTCATATTCTTTGTGGTCATTCTCAAAACCTCCTGCTCTGACTGGAGCAGCAGATTTTCTGATCTCAGTCAGAGAAGGGTCTTTCCCTCATAATCCACCATTTGAGCATTTTAAATGGTGAAGCATCAGACTGAGCTAGGAGCTTCTGGAGGCAAAGCAAGCTCTGCAAAAAGTGACAGTCTTCTCCAAACCCTGCTCTAGAGAGAGATATATAGGCATTTAAAATGAGAATTCAGTTCACACAGTCCAAAAGGCTACCAACGACCACAGCTGGGCTCATCTTCTGCAATATATTAATCACCTCTCTTTATACAGTCTCATCAAAGATGGCTATTAACCTTGGGCATGAAAATGGGAACTGACACCCTCACATTCAAAGAGAGGACCATGTATATATCTGAGCAGTTTTTGCACAGGCTTACAGTCGTGGCTGGTAACTTCCATGTCTAGGATTCAACGAATCAGCCTTTGGTTTTATTCCAAATCTTACAGAACTATCCAAAGTGCTGAACCTATTTATGGGATGGGATTCAGAACCTTGGAAAGCTCTTGTGAAGTGTAGTGGAGTCTCTAGTGGAGTCTCCTTTTCTGGACATCTTCAGAAAAGGGCTGGACAATTACCTGCTGGGGATACTCTATGTGGATTCCCTACACTAAGCAAGGGGCTTGGGCTTGATGGTCTATGGGGCCCCTTTCAACTTGATGATTCTACAGATAACACCTGAAGCAGATTCACTGCTCCTGTAACAAGGAAACCACCATCTGGCAATGTGTAGGCCTCCTGGAAAATAAAAGGAGGCCTACTAGATTAAGTCAAAGATTCTGTATTGGAATCCAATATCTGACATCCTACAGTGACCAAAAAGGAACCTGCAAGCAGATCTTGAAGACAAGAATTGGCTCTCACCTAGGGGGGAACTCAAGAGCACAAGACTAGGGCCTTGCACACAGAATGGGCAAAGCAATCACTAGATGAGACAGTGGTGGCAGATGATGGGAGTGGCAGTGATGGGAAACAGGCACACTGTCAGGATTTTGGAAAAGTTGCTGTTTGGACATCAACTCCCAAAGTCCTCCAACTAGCCAGAATTCCTCAGCCCGCCTGAGAGTTGTCGCTCAAAAAAGTGACTTTTCCAAGAACTGGCTCAAAGGGACACTATCTCTGAAGACAAAGGCTCTATTTTTAGTTAACCATGCCTAACCTCTGCCCATTAAAACTATCTTAGGTTTAGCATCCTGCTGGAACCTTATGCATGCATAACTTCCCTTCAGCATGTGGTTTACTATTCTGGCTAACATGCAATACCTGTATCAATGGAAGGCTATACAAGTAGGGTAATGAAAGCGACACCTCTGCACATCAATGTACAATTTCAAGTTGCACACCGCACATGAATGCACAACAAACGTCAGGTTGTGCAACCCTGCAATTCTGCAAGATGGTATAGCGCAACCAAGGCATGCCTCCACATGCATAAAGTTACACTACTTCTCTCTGATGAAGGCTTTGGCCCCCATCTCACATAAATGAGTTCCATAAATTAATTCACCATGATGTGAGAAAGTCCTTGTAAGATACCGGGTGATTGCTGACCGCTGAGAGGTCTCGTCCAGTAAAACTTCCGACATGCCAAAGCGCCCTCTGCTGTCCCCTTGTGGAAGTTGTGCATCCATCCTTTCTATTGTCTTCTGGATGTGTGCACGTGCGTGTGCGCACGTGTGTGCGTGTGCACGCCTTCAAATCCCTTGTTGACTTCTAGTGACCCCATGGATTTCACAGGGTTTTCTTAGGCAAGGAATATTCAGAGGTGGTGTTGCCTGTTCCTTCTTCTGACACCAGCCTATAGAACCTCATATTCATTGGGGTCTCTCTACCTATTACCTATTAAAAACACCTTGGCCATTTCCGCACTACATTCTTATAGCGCAATGATTCCACTTTCAACATCCTGTGGAATCCTGGGGTTTGCAGTTTAGGGAGGGGCCGGCCGCAGGGGCATAGGATTCTCAACCATTGAGTGGAGTGAGATAGTTCCCTCATAGGGCAGATTTAAGGTGTCAGGAAAGAGAAACAACCTGTAACTGATTTATTATGTCGGTATTACCAATTTCCCACCAGGCCTGGAGAAGGGCATTTATGGGACTGGGTGCGAATTCAGTTGCCTGGCTTTGCATATTATGTACTGATGGGAGGGGCGGATGAGATGCTGTGCTTCAGGCAGCAAAATATCCTGGGCTGGCCCTGCTCTACAACTGCAGCTGTCTACTTTATTACGAGTGAAGTCAGCAGCAAAGGCAGTGCTCCACTCTCCCCTGCCTGCACTTCACACACACACACACACACACACACACACACACACCACTTTTCCAAGCCAGAGTGTTGAAAAGCATAAAGTAAAGTGGCCATGTTGCCAAACAGCCTCCTCCAAAACCCTGTCTGATAAAGGTGTTTATTACTAAAGGGAGCGAGAGGCTCCACAGCTCTTCTCCTTGCCAGGAATAAGCCACAGGATCCGGGATGAGGAGGACGCACGGCCAACAGCTCAACACAGAGGAGAAGGAAGAGCTGTTCTGTTCATACAGCTCAGCAGCTGGGCAGACCTGAAGGCCATGAGCTCTCATTTGTTTCCACTAGAATCCCACAATCCACCACTCAAAGTGTGATGATGTGTAGGAGACACATTTATACATTTCCCTTTCCTAGGCTATTCATGCCTAAATCCCTTTCTAAAATGGGAATCTGCATCCAGCATACCTCGAGTGTATTAACTGGCACTTATCATTAGCTGATCATCGATGGAGGTTTATAAAATTTTGTAGTGTGGGTGGAGACAGTGAAATGAGGTGCTGGGAGAGATCGGCTGCAAACTTTTCAGCTTCTTCAACCTTGTCCGCCCTGCACTCTTGAGTTTGGGAGGTGTTGTTTTGGCTACAGATGACTTTACACTGAGAGAATTCACTTGTGGGGAGAACCAGCGTGGAGTAGTGGGTTGGCCATTCAACTAAGATGCCAGAAGTTCAGGATGCGAATCCTGAATCAGCCATGGAAATCCGACTTGGGCAAGTCCTACTATCTCAGACTCAGAGAAAGACAACAGCAAACCCCCTTGAGAATAAATCTTGCCAAGAAAGCCCTAGGATAAGGCTGCTAGAAATCAGAGTTGAGTTAAAGGCACACAGCAACAACGCACCCACAGGACATCATTCAGTAGCCATGATATCATCCAGCAATTGGTGGCTCCCATGTCAGGGGGGCAGCTAATCCACTCCATGTTTTACTTCAAACTTGAAAAGGGGCACACAAGGTTCTGAACTGACCAGCAAAATGGGTTTCAGCATTTGGGAAAATTCCTTCAAAGCCTGGAGTAAAGCTCAGAGCAGGTTCACTGTTCCACCGAGAGAGGCGGTGCCGGCTGCCACAACATGTCAAGAGGCCTAGGAACCTTGCACGGTCTTCAGTGTCCCTGATGCCTTTCTAGCCGCACTTGGGGGTTTATGAAGCTGTCAGGAAGGCTAATTGGCACTAATCTAGCAACCCAGGTGGGCTACATAAACACATTTCATTATGGCCTCTTTTGTTGTGTGTCAAAGATGCCTCTCTGAAGTGCTAATGGGTTAACACCTCCCTCTCTCTCTCCCCCCCCACACACACACATTCTCACACACCCCGTGTTCTGTCCTTCGCTTGTGCAAGCTCATTACCAGCATTACAGAGAAAAGCAGCCAACCAGAAGAAAAGTGGGTGGGAGAATAACACTATTCCTCCCCCCCCCCCCTTGTCACCTACAACCACAGGGGACTTTAAGGATGTCATTTAGCACGCTTCCCTGTGTGCACTCCGCGCACTGCTGAAATAAACATTCAAACATTTCAGGAAGAGGCAAAAAAATGGAGCAGCAGACTGCAACGTAAGAGAATAGGTGACTGAGAGAGAAGAGCTATCTGTTTGAACCAGCTTAGGTTCAGATTCAGGATGTGATCAGTTAACAAGGCACTGCTCCCACAGCGTAACTACGGTGTGCGTGTGGCATGTGTAAAATGAGAGGAGGGAGAGGGAAGAGAGAGAAAGAGATATACACATACAGAGAGAGAGACTCCACCATCATCTCCCACATGGTTGGGCCTTAGATCTGAAGCAAGGGCACAGTATAAGACTTGGCGCATGGTGGAGTCTCCTTCTTTGGAGGTTTTTAAACAGGGGCTGGATGGCCATCTGTCAGGAATGCTCTGATGCATTATTTCTGTGTGGCTGAAGGGGCTTGGACTCGATGGCCATTGTGGTCTCTTCCAGTTCTATGATTCTATGTTTTTAATGCTTTATCTTGGAACAGACAATGTCTAATTAAAGGCCGGTGTGCCTCTAAGTTCATGCAA
Source organism: Cyclura pinguis (assembly GCA_030412105.1). Classification (NCBI taxonomy): domain Eukaryota; kingdom Metazoa; phylum Chordata; class Lepidosauria; order Squamata; family Iguanidae; genus Cyclura; species Cyclura pinguis. The sequence continues at coordinate 11,770,631 of CM059612.1, forward strand.
AGTGCAACTTGCATTGCAGTAACTTAAAACTGTAGTTGAATATTTATATAGAATATATCATATAGAAATAAAATATAGAATATATTATAAAGAAATATAGTTTCGGCATCCAAAGAAAAGGAGCAGGCAAGGTGATCAAGGGAATGTGAATACAGCAAAGAGAAGAGTTCTAGGTATGAATGCTTTTCAAAGTCTTGCTCTCTGCAATGCTAGAGATTTGGTGACTGAAGGAAAATGTCAGTGGGGAACAAATTCTTATTTGGGGACAGCGCCACCACTTTGCCCCTCACCACAGCCAAACCCCTGCACACACATGGATGTGTGTGCACACATTGCATACACACGTCACACTTTTAAAGAAAAAGTAGTCTCCAACTTTCTCTTCTCAGCAGGGTTCTTAGGACAGTTCAGTAATCACAGATAAGCAGGAGAAGTTTCACTAAAATTCCACAAAGGATGGATATACATTTTGTACTTTTAAGCCAGCTATCCCAGAGTTTAGAAAAATTACTTTTTTTTAACAATGCAGTCCTCAGAATCCCTCAACCAGAATTGCCAGCAACCAGGATTCTGAGAATTGGACTCAAGGTTGTAACTACAGGGCACTGTGCCCCAAAATAAGCATTCAGCACCCCTCTATGAAATTTTCCTTCTCTGGGAGCAGCATTCTTATTAGAAAGTTAATGTCCTCATATTGTGCCCCCTCAAAGCTACACCCCTGGTTGTCCTCCAAAAAAACCAGCAGTGTGTTAAAGTTTAAATTTTATTAATCTCAGTGTGTTACATTTTAAACTGTTGGACTGATTTTCTGCAAGCAGGCCAGAAATCTTACGATGGGGGGGGGGGGAATATTGCATAATTAAAAATTACACTAAATTTTAAAATTGGATGCCAACAGTCACTGCTCGAGGAGGTAGAGGGGGAAATGGGAGAGAAAGACCAAGGATGTGGCAAGAAATAGGGCTGAACCTACGGGGACACCCTTACAGCATATAGTACAAAAGCATCCTTATTTTAAGGGCCCTTTCCTACTAGACTGTTATAGCACTACAATTCCACTTTAGCTGCCATGGCAACGTCCTGTTGGAACCCTGGGTTTGTAATCTGGTGAGAAACTCCCTAGAGCACTCTGGCTGAGAAACCTAAATTCTCTTCCCTAAACTGCAAACCTCACAATTCCACGGGGTGGATCCATAGCAATCAAAGTGGAATCACGGTGCTGTAACTGTGGAAAGGGCCCTAAATTCACAGGAGAAGAAAGCAGCTGTCATCTAGTAAACCAAAATATAATTTTATTTTTTCTAACAGCCGTGGTTTGAGTCTTGGACTACAGCTCTGGAGATCAGGGTTTGAATCTCTGGTTGGCCATGGAAACCCACTGGGTGACACTGGACTGATCACCTTTTCTCACCCTCAGCAGAAGGCAAAGCAGAGCCTTTCTGAACAAATCTTGTGAAGAAAACCCTGTGATTAGGCTTGTCTTAGGGTCACCATAAGCTGGAAATGCGTTGAAGGTTCACATCATTCTTCTTTCTCTTGCAAGTGGTGCAACAATGCCACCTCGTGGTCCTCCAGAAAAAAAGCAAAACACACCACACCCGGAACTCGCCTGGAAAAGTGATCAGTCACAGTCAGCAAAGTGGTTTCACACAAACATATCTGGGGCTGAGCATCCTCAACCCAAAGCTCTAACTCCGGGCTGTGAAATGCAGGAAGGAGGTGAGCATTTAGGATGCTCGCGGCCACAGAGGACAGGCTGTTTGCCAAGCCAAACTCCACACATCCGCTGAAAACTGAGCCTTCTTAATTTCTCAATGGAGAAACTTCTTGTTCATGTGGCTGACCATAAAAAGGAGAGATAAGCCACACAGGCCAGAAAGCCCACAAATGGGCTTGGTCCATTAATAGGAGCATTATCTCGGCTGGAGATGGGCTATAAAGATGAAAAGCAGAATTATGAAGGTATGTGGTACATGACAGAGCTTCGAGAAGTTTGGGTTTTTTTTACCGCAACCCTCAAAATCCTTTAGATGGCACAGCCATTGCACTTGCCACCTAAGGGATATCTAAGATTGGGCATGTCGATATGAATATGTTTTAACCTACGGACTGGTGGCCAATAGGACATCTCTGCCATATTTTATTAACATCATGATTTACTAAGATGAATAAAGCACCAAAAAATTAGATACTGCATCAGAACACTGCCTCTGCAGGGGAGGCAGCATGTTATTTCCACTGTGTTATCAGTTTGGCTTACAAGGTTATTAGAAGTCTGTTCCTTCTCCTTTCTTTAGTAATCAAAGATTCTGCAGGAAGGAAAAAAATCCTTCTTGAAAGATGCGCTAAGAACTCTTCAGACCTTCCAGGTCAGATCCTCCTAGACAGCCCTGATGGGCCAAGATGAGCAAGACTGGAGAGGCCATGAAAAACGTTCCCCTGAGCAAGACTGTCCGTTTCAACCTCCTCAAGGTGACCAAGGCTGCCGGCACCAAGAAGCAGTTCCAGAAGTTCTGAAAGCTTTCCTCAAGATGTGCTAATAAAACTTTTGTAAAGATCCCCCCCCCCAGAAAAAAAGTGTTTCACCCACTCCCCCTGAATTTTGTCAACTATATATAATTCAACAAAACTGGATAAGAATCAAAGGATGGGAATGTTACTTTCTGGACTACACTTCCCAGGATCCCCCAGCCATAACGGCCACTCAGGACCTACCCCATCCTTGCTGTATAGATCAATGCAGAGATGAATAATTTCACGCTCAAAAGCTCCAAGGAAGTTCAGCCAAGATAGCACTATATTCCCTGCAGACAGTTACCTGTCTGGATTACAAGTTGCAGAATTCCCCCAACCTGCATGGCCAAGCTGGCTGAGGAGTTCTAGAAGCTGTGGCCCACAAAAATATCATTTCCATGTTCAGACTGTTTCCGAGGCAGATGACTATAGGTGTCCACCATCCAGAGAAGCGGCACGGCCTGGGTAGTCAGGGGTGCAATGGTGTAAATCAAGTAAACCTTTTCTGCCTTCATAACCATGCAGTTGGCACAATTACGTGCCTTCTGATATAATTTTGATCAGTACTGAATGCAAGTCCTTTGTGTGCTCTCTCCCCTCCTGCACCCCTGCAGAAAACTGTGGAGCTGGGCTGGTGGTACAGTGCTGGAGATGACAACTGCAAATGGCCATCTCAACAGCCCACCTCACCTTGTCATTGCATAGTGAGATGAAGGTCTTGACTATATAGTACGGTAGTTTTAAAAGATGAGATTTCTCATCTTTTCTTTCCTCTTCTCTGCCCTCAGGTTTCCAATCTAGCAGACACAATACAGAAGGAGAAAGCAGAAAACAAACAGAATGGAGAAAACAAATGAATTTATATCATTATTTCAGCTTCACCATCTACTAGGTGTTACTGACTGGTGGCTTGGACCATCAATGATTCAGATTCTACCTAAGAATCAAGGAACCTGTGAGATTGCTGCTGCTGCTAGCTATTTTAATTTATAATCTTCCCTTTTTCCCCAAAACAGGGATTCAAGGCAGCTTACAAATTAAAACACAATACAGTTAAAAATGTAGACCAGACTTGGTTCCATACTTCACCTGGTGATCTGTGCTAAGGTACCCTCAGATCTTTGAAAATTAAACTTTTTTTGGTGGGGGAGAGCTGCATCTCCCTGGAGGAATCCTGGGAAGTAGAATCCAAAAAAGTAAATCTCTCAGGTCTGCACATACCAGCCAGAAGCTTGTTTGTGCCACATACATGTATAAGCTTCTGTTCAGCCCAAGGACTCCAAGGTAAAAGGCATTCAGGAGTGGTTTAGCACTGCACAGTTGCAACTCTCGAGTTAGGTAGAGTTCCACTGCCGATGTCCCCGAGAAAGTCTCTGCCAGTATCGCCCACCCCCTCACCATGGCTGCCCAGTAGCTGTTTCGCACATTTAGTCCGGTTCCGTTGCAAAAGCCTCTCTGGCTCAGGAAACCCTACCAGCAGCACCGCTGCCATCAGCATAGCTTCTCGCCTCACGGGAGCACACTGTTTCTCCATCGCAGAAAGGCAGCGCCAACGGGGCCTACAGCAGACCAGGCCCGCGCTCTCACTACAAGTCAAAATGACTAAACTGAGGCTGTCGTACTTTCGACATACCAGGAGGTAACATGACTCCCTGGAAAAGGCAACAATGCTGGGAAAACTGGAAGGCAGTAGGAAAAGAGGGCAACTGCACAACAGGTGGATTGACTGAACGGATGAGGCCACAGTCTGCCAGACCTGAGCTGGCCCGAGGATGACCAGCAGCTCTCTCGTTCGTAGGGTCACCACACATCAAAGTCAACCTGACGGTAAATAACGGCAACGAGTTTCCCTACGGAAGCGGCTGAGGAACAGCAGTCCGCGGGTACATTCAGCCCTCTGAGCTACCCCAGAAGCTCTCGGAAGGCTGGGGTTTTGGGGGACAGAGGTTGTATTTCTTCAGACCAGGAGCTTCCCGCGCCTCCCTGATCCTCCCTTCTTGTCTACCGGCAGTGCTGCTTAATTGGCATAAGCAACACGAACGTTGAGAACAGAGGACACAGTGTAAAGGAGGGCACAGTACCGGCCCACGTGCATCTCCGTGCTGATTTATGCAACTCCGAATTTCTCCCAGTATCTCTGGCCACCTCCCTCCCGAAGCGGAATAGTTCCAAGAGAAGCCATTCTCCTTTGAAATAGGTTGCAGGGCCCACAGCTCTCATCATTTTCTTTTTTTTAAAAAAAAAACCCCTACTTTTCAACACCAGAAATGTAGTTCTAGTTACTTCAGAACATGTTTGCTTATTTGATGTGGGTTTGGGGGGGGTCCCTCTATGTGATCCCCAGATAGTCCTGAGGCAGAAAAGTGCCCCTGAAGCCGGCCAGAGTTGCCCACCTCGGCACAATAAATCACAAGTTACTGGAGAAAACTATTCTATCCTTCAGCCAGAAGGGGGTGCTATTGGATACCATAACACGCTCCTTTTACAGGTATGGATTCTGTCAAGAAAACCTAACTTTCCAAACGACCCAGTGTTTCAAAAATCCCTACAAAACAGCAAGCAGTGGAAAAGAGCAGAAACAGGGAGCGGTCTTCAGAGCAAAGGAAACTTAGCGTTAGGCTAGAGAGGAAGCCTGGAGATGCTGGATACAACTCTCTATGAAATTCTAGCTGTTTATAAGGCTAAGGTCTCAATCTTTTAAAACAGCAGACATCACTAACGTCTATCAGTCTTTCCAAATCACCCAGCCTTTAAGTAGCTTCCAAATGGTTAGTTAATTCTACATGTAAACCTGACAGTTTTACATTTGGATTTTCTATTACATTGACCTCCTTTTAAAGATTAATTGGATTTTAGCCATACAGCTTTTGACTGCGGCAAGCAACATAAGGAGCTTGAAAAGCAGGTACACGGGTTATAAATATTTCAAATAAAAAAACCAACTAGAACTATGTTCCTCTATGACTCAGTTCAGATATGATGTCATGGAAGTGTAACAGTGGTTCAGCACGATATCTGAACTATTAGAATCATGACTTTAGACAGCTGGCAAAAACAAACTAGATATCAAGATTGGAAATAGACTTGCAATCCACAATTAGTGCTAACTATAGAAGACAGGAAACTGTTTCCTCCTGGGTCAGAACACTGGTCCATCCAGCTCAGTACAGTTTCCCTCAGACCATAGTGAAAGAAAGAAGGGAAGTATCAGCTCCGTGGAGAAACTGCCTCCGTCAGCTACCTCTTCCACCACAGAATTCTAAGAACTGGTGCCACAAAGGTACCACAAAAAGTCTATCTAGTCCAACCTCCGCCATGCATGATTACACAACTAAAGCATTCCTCAAAGATACCCATCCAATCTCTGTTTAGAGATCTCCAAAGAAGGAGACTGCACTAAACTCTGAGAGTCCATTCCACGGTTGAACAGCATTTACAGATGATCCTAACATTTAGGTAGAATCCCATCTCTTGCAGTTTGAGTCACTGGGTTGTGCTCTTGTTTCTGGAGCAGCAGAAAACAAGCTCACTCAATCATCTACACAGTATCCTTTAAGACCACTAGCCTATCACCTCTGCCTTTTCTTCTCCAAGCCAAACATAGCTCCCCAAGCCATCTCTCTTAGGGTTTGGTTGCCAAACCTTCAGCCATCTTGGTTGCCTTCCTCTGGACACATTCCAGCTTGTAAGTATCCTTCCTGAACCACGGTGCCCAGAAATGGACACCGTATTCCAGGTGAAATCTTCAGTGATCTGTCCATTCCATCAGGCTCCTCGTCCATCTACAGTCACTGACCATTCTATCAGGTCCTCCTCCACTGACTCTTGCCGAGCAGGGGCTATTTTATCAGGCTCAAGTGGAATGAACTGCTTCTTTTCCAGCAGGATGTGATAAAGAATTTTATAACTGCCTGGGTTTGCAGTCTTTCCCAGTCTTTTTTCATGTTGTGTGTTTTAGACTGCAAGCCTGAAGGCAAGGACCGTCTTACTATTGAACTTGGTAAGCCACTCTGGGAGCCTTGCTCTGCTTAAGAGGAATATGGGAAAAGCTTCAAATAAACAAAAGCCTTCTAGAGTTTAAAGCAGAGCTCCTTCCCAGTCCTGCCTGGTGAAACCGGGGTGGAATCTGGGACCTTTTGCACACAAACCAAGAGCTTAGCCACTCGAAGATCAACAAACATGTCTGAAACAACCTTCCAAAGCCCCTGCCTCATAAAAACAGAAGAAACCCTATAAAGGTTGCAGAGCTGCAAAGCACTGCTTGCTTTTTATTTTTGTTTTGTCATAGCCAGCATGGCTGCTGGTGGCTATGCTGGGCCAGGGATTCCTGGAGTTGTAGTGGGGGGAAAAAGTATCAAGGTTGTTGCTGCATTTATTTATTCACTTACGTGTGCTGCCTGTAGCCAGCCCCAGTTAGCAACATGGCTGCAGCTCTTCGGGCCAACTGAAGTTTTTGAGCACTTCTCAGCCCCACATAGGCAGCCCCACATAAAGCACTGTACAGTAATGGAAACAGCATGTAACCGAGGCATGGACCACTGTGGCCAGATCCAAGATCTCGAGGAACAGGTGCAGCTGGCATGCTAGCTTTAACTATGCAAAAGCACTCCTGGTCACTGCTGAAAGCTGGGCCTTCAGGCTCAGAGACGAATCCAGGAGCACTCCTAAACTACAAAACCGCATTTTCAGGGGAGTGGAACCCCGTCTGACACAGGCTGAATCCCTAGTCCCAGATCTATCTTTCGACTGACCAGGAGCACCTCTATCTTGTCTGGATTAAGCTTCAATTTGTTTGCCCTCATCCAGTCCATTACAGCTGCCAGACACCACTTTAGCATAGGAACAGCTTCCTCGGAATTAGACGGAAAGGAATAATAGAGCTGGGTGTCACCGGCATGGTGGTGATACCTGACCCCAAAGCTCCAGAAGACCTCTCCCAGCAGTTTCACATAGATGTTAAATAGTAAACGGGACAAGACAGAATCCGGAGGAAGTCCAAAGGCCAATGGCCAAGGAGGTGAGCAGGAATACCACAGCATCACTAGAGATATGAATCCCCATGAAAAAAACAGAAACATTTTTTGCAGGGTTTTCCCCCTTTTTTTCCTGAATTTTTTTTCCCAAAAAATTCAAAAAATTGAAAAAAGGAAGAAAATTGATTATGGAATGTTTGATTTTAGCATGATGAATAAAATCTTTAAGACAAGGTGTTCATATATTCTCCAAATCATTTCTAAAAACTATGTACAGTATCAGATTTTTCTAATTTCTGTGCACTGAGGACAAGCAAGTCCTGGGTTACAAACTGAACTCTCCAATACAAGAGCAATTTTGCAATGCATTTCTCCCTCTAGGAGCACTTTGTCTCTCCCTCCTCCCTTCCACCCACTTTCGCCCCCTCAATTCTTTTTATGAAAATGGGTGATTTATGTCTATTTGATACTGTGGAGAGGAAATATAAATAATTTTCTTTGTTACTAATGTTGATGGTTTCTTCTGGTTTTTTAATTTTTTTGTCTGCTGCACATAAACTAGCAAAACCAAAGAGGTTCCATACAGTTCAGGAGATTGTTGCTCCATTTGTTACAAATAAATTAAAAAAAAAATTCTGTTTGTAATAATTGTTTGAATACACTATGTTTTTAATATACCAATTGTGATAATTTTATACCAAATCAAATTGTACATAGTCATATTTTATGTTCCTAAAGTAACAGAGTGACTTTCAATCTGTAGAAAGAGCTAATCTGGCATTTTTTCAATTTTTCCAAAAATTTTCATTTTTTTCTGAAAAAAAATGGGAAAAATCCCTCCCCCCCCCCGGCTTCAAAATTTCCAGAAATTTTACATCTCTAAGCATCGCCCTCTGAGAGTGCCCCTCCAGGAAAGAATGGATCCATTCGAAAAGAGTACCTCCAAGCCCCATCCCAGAAAGGCGACCCAGAAGGATACAGTAACTGATGGAACCAAAAGCTGCTGAGAGGCCCAGCAGAACCAACGGGGCCCTGTCAAGTTCCACCAAGGTGACCAGAGCCGTCTCCGTCCCATAAGCAGGTCTGAAGCCAGGCTGGAATGGACCTAGATAATCCACCACACCCAGGAATCCTTGGAGCTGAGAATCCACCACATGCTCTAGTACCTAGCCACCAAAAAGGGTAGGCCCGTTTCTCCGCTTAACCATGCCTTCGGCCCCCTCATAATGCTCCCCAAACCATTTACCAAGCCCTCAAACAGGGCAAACATGGCAGCCTTAAAAAAGAGGGAATCACACAAGCTTCTTGAAGGTGGCCAGGCAAGGCTCATATTTAACTCCTTGCCACAGGTGAGTTGAGATTCTACGCAGGTGAGTGGTCCTGCCGTGGAAAGCTAGACCCAAGTCTTGTTGCTTATACCCATCCTGGAGAGACTGAGTCAATCACTGAACGTTAGGTAAATCCAGCTGATTCAATGGGTCTGCTCTAGTTGCTAGGCAAACAACAGGATTTAAGCTATGTAGCACTCCAACATTTCTCCACCAGCCCACTAGAGATTTTTCTGTCGGCCATAAAGGCTAGCAAGCCCCATCTTCCTGTGTCCAGATCAGAAACCACACAGGCTGAGAGGTGAGGAAAGCCATTGCAGAAGAGCAGCTCTATTAAGCTCTGCTCAGAACCTAGTGAAAGAAAGAAATAGATTTGGCTAGTAATGTCTGTGACCTTACATACAGTTTGGATAGTCAAGAGCAATAAGCCATGGCCACAGATTAGAAAGGTTAAAAGCTCAAGAATATATACATTTTCCAAGCTCATGATTCAGAGAGGATGGGAAATCAAAGCAGAGAATGTGTTCCAAGCTTCAGTTCCCCCGTTGTGCATTCAAGTTCTAAAGTGGGTTGAGCACAACGTCTACCTTAAAAGTTGCCAAATGCTTTTCCTTTGGACAGAAAAGAATATCCCTTCCACAGACACCAGGGAGCAGCATTTCACTCACCAGCCTCCCACAGCTGCCAGATAAAAGCAAAAGGCATGTGAAACATTTCCCAGAAGGGCAAGATATAACTTGGCAGAGTTGGGCAGATTCCAAATTCCTGCCTGGCATGCTTGCCATAGCTGCAGTGCTTCAACAAAGGCACCGCCAGCATACCTCCTCTCATCAAAGCCCGCTCCCCTCCCCACATGCATGCACATTCCCTTGGGACTCTGGAATTCCCAGCAGTGGGTTTCCCAGGAGAAATGGGCACCCACCCAGGTTATGAACAGTGGTGCATGACACCCTCCCCTCACCCGCTTCTGCCTGCCCTCTGCACACTTGTTTGGATCGACAGCACGGGTTTCCTCATTCCAGCACCAGCACGGAATTCACAAAACTGTTTGGACAGTTCAGGACAGGTGGAGGAGGACTGGGAGAGAGTTCGAAAATCCAGTAGTGAAGATGCTGTTGTGCACTTCCAAGTTGTTTCCAACTTATAAGGACTCTGAGGTAAACCTATCCCTGGGTTTTCTTGGAAAGATTTCTTTCGCGGGGGTGCCTTTGCCTCCCTCTGAGGCTGAGAGAGTGTGACTTGCTCAAGGTCATCCGGTGGGTTTCGATGAACGATCAGGACTCAAACCCTGGTCACAGGCCAGGACTCAAACCACTACACACACTGGCTCAGATAGGCTGCAAAGAGCACAAATGGCCCAGAGGGTTCAGCTTTCCGTTAAAAGAGGCACCAGGCAACCTGTGGCCTCCAGGCTAATTTCAAAAACTTGGTAGCCTGATCCTTGAAAAAGCACCTCTGAAGAAGGACTCATGTCTACTAGAGGGGCCCTTCCCTGTTCCCCACTTCGCTGTCACACCCCAATTTCTGAACGTCCTCCACTTAGAGGCAAGACTGGCACCAACACTCACCTCATTCCAGTAGCAAGTAAGAACAGCAATTTACCAAAGCCTTTGGGGCCTAACGGGTTCTACCCAAATCTGAAGACAGTTTTAAATTGTTTGTACCTACCCATTTCTACTGCTTTTAAAAAGCGTCTTGCTTTTAACCTGTCAAATTACTTAGCATGCTTTCAGTCTGTTTAAATTATTCCTGTTGTCTGGGTTTTAAATTCATTAAAATGATGCGATTGTATGTTTCCCTGAGTTCCCATAATAAGGTGGGATATAAGTATTTGAATAAAATAAAATTGCTCTGCAAGTGATCAGCTCAAATCTGTTTGTCAGGAGCCCAAAGGAAAGAAAGGAAGGAAAGAGACAAAGAAACCTAAGGAAAATGACAAGGGAGGAGGGGTCTGGCTCCTTTGCCACAGTTGCCTTCAACAGCAGATGCCTATTTTTTTTTTTAAAGGGGACAAGTTTCTCGCCCTCTTGAGGCTAAAGCCATGCTTCAGAGCTAGAGCTTAGAAAACTTCCTTTTTTTGACTGCAGCTCCCAGGAGTTGAAGTCCAAAAAAATCATTTTTCCCCGCCCTATTCCAAGTATGTTCACAAAGCAACCTCAGAGTCTTTATGGCTCTCAGCAAAGACTGGCAACTTTTTTAGCATGCCTAATGTATCTGGGCTTATGAAGAGAGGGAAACGTACAGAAAATTCAAATGCCCATGCACACATCTGGGGGCTAGGTCGTCCGAGTAGACCCAGGCCAACAGCCACCTGGATCCAAGTCAGATCTCTCAGTTTCTACAAGATGCGAGTGTTAACTTGACCAACACAAAAGAGCAGAAAAATAAGCTGCTATTCTATAGGTATGGAAATACACACACACACCCCAGATGTTGTTGAACTCTAGTTCCCACCACCCCCAGGACATGCTGGCTGGGGATGCTGGGAGATGCAGTACAAAATCATTGGGAGACAACAAATCAGGGGAGATTAGGGGATGCCCCGAATTAGAGGACACATGGAGAGACGGATGGAATGAAAACACAAATGGAGGGAAGGAAAAGAGGGAGGACAAAGCCGCCACTTACCAGCAAGGAGCCTCCTATGTTCTTTAGAAAGCAGGGGGAAGGAGAAAGCAGTGAAAGAAAAGGAGAAAAGACAGATATTAGAACAAGAACGCAAAGGAAGCCATCTTTTCCAAGCACATGAAGAAGAACCCAACTGAGCCAAGCAAAACACTCCACTGAACCCAGCGTCCTATCCCCAACAGTGGCCAGGAGGGTCACAAGCAGGGTCTGAAGATAACAGCAACCGTTCCCCTGGCTTTGAGCCCTGCATTGACCCAAGGCCAGTATTCAAACTTACACGGCATCCAAGCCCCCATTAATCTGTCAAAGTCAGTACAAACCCACAAAACCGTCCTCCATAAAGGGAGAACATATAGGGCACAATCCAGATGTGTGCCATGAGCCCTCCTAAGCCAACCTAGAGTTTCCTCCTTGCCTTGCCTCTTGCATGGAGGTTTCTCTTGGGAACGGCCTCCCAATGGGAGGCTTCTTTTAGCCCATTCGGAGGCTTTTTTCATTAGAGGATGAGGAGGTATTTTTTACTCCCCTCCCAAATCTGATTAAAGGAGAATTAAGCCAGTGGCAGGAAAGTTCGCACTATCCCCAATGCAACCGTGCCCCCAAATTTTTACACCTTCCTATAAGTGGTGCCTGAAAAATGTCTCCCATTTCCTTTTATGGAGGTCAGTTCTATTGGTGGCTGATCCACAAAGGTCCAAAATCAGAACAGATCATGCAGATTAAGGATGAGATATGGGAAAAATGGGAAGCAAACATAAAGATCACCTTAATGTGCAAACTGTATATAATATATAGCAGTTTTTTCCTTGATGCAAAAATGTTAAGTGCTGAAAAACAGCTCTGCCATGGGCCTCAAATCTGGCAGAAGCCGCTGAGATTTAGCACCTGCACAGTACAGAGGTAGGAATCGTGTAGCCTTCCAGATGTTGTTGGAATGCAATTCCCAGCAACCTTTGCCAGCCTAGCCGAGGATAAAGACTACTTGCAAGTACTGCCGGGGCATTTTTTTAAAGAAATTATTCTTGGTGTCCATTCTTCCATGTCCATCCGATCTGAGATTGCAAAAGATACAAATTCAGGATTTTTTTTTTAATTTGCACCAACCTGGAGAAGGTGTTAGAAGAGAGAGTGGGAACCACACAGTTCACCAATTAAATCTTATGCATTCATTAGTCTCCATTGGGTGTCCAAAATCCAGGAATGGGTGTCCATTTGGACACACAACTGTTCCTATAAAAAGGCCTTGTTTGCAGTTCAACAACATCTAGAGGGCCACACAATTCCCAGCCCTGGATGAGAGGATTGTCCATTCCAGAGAATGGAGGAGTGGGGAGGGATCTTTTGGACTGCAGTACCCAGAATCTCCCAGCCAAGCATGGCCATGCTGGCTGGGGGATTCTGGGTGTTACACCCCCCCCCAAAAAAATCTAATGCCCCCAAGCCTCTGGCTCCCTCCCCTACCAGGTTTAAAAGCAAGAATTCAGAGCAGGTGGTAGGAGTATTGAACACTCTCTCTCTCTCTCAGCCTGGGCTCAGAAAGGCTGCGGGAGAACAGCACGCAAGGAACGGATAAATTGAGAATCCAAACAAGGTCAAGTGGGGAGGCAGAATGGTGTTCCCCGGCTTCCAGGGAATCGGCATTACACATACTGGAGCTGAAACAGAAGTTGCTTGCCAGGGGGCAGTAAGCGTAGGGAGCACGTCCGCTCCAGCCAGGGAGGCTGCCATCAGGAGGACAGGGTGAACAAACGGAGAGCACGACTTCGAAAGAGTCAGAAGCCACTCCGGCTGCGGGGGGAGGGAGGAGAAGGGGGACCAGGAGCCAAGCCTCCCAATGTGACCGCCAAGGCCGCCGGAGGGACGTTTGCCAAGGCAATGATGCAATGCTGTTGGCAACCCGTCCCATTTCCCGTGCCGCGGGCTTGGGGTTGGATTAAGATGGCTTAAAATATCCCAGACCAGGAGGGTTATTTTGGGGATGGGGGGTGGAAGAATGAATTGGTCCTTTGAGCGGCTGTGCGTGCACGAGGGAGTGACAGAGCTGTTGTTTCACGGGCATGCAGAAAAAGCTGAATGATACAGAGTTGGAAGGGAATCGAGCCGCCCACGGGAGAGTCACCGGATTTTAACGGCTGGACAGCTACCTCACACGGAGGGCAAAGTGTTCCTAGATATCATGGGTGCACAATCTGTAACCCCAGGCCCCTTGTCCTTCCTTCCCCTTTATGGGTCATTTTGCTCATTCTGGAAGATTTTTGAGGCTCTTGTTAGGCACAAGAAAAGAGCACTTGGAAAAATTCCCTTGTTTGGACTACAACTCCCAGAACTCCCAAACCAGTGTGGTCAAAAAGCAATGGTGGTGCTGGGTAACAATTGGGTGATGATTTCATTCACTTCATCGTCTGGTAAGCACTCTTCCTACATTCAACGTCCAAAATTTTTCTATCTAACAATTTCAGAAGAAAGTTTCCTCTGAACTACAAGTATACTTCGGTCAATAAAGCTGATGTGTACTTCTTTTGACAGAAATTTGGTACAAAAAGTAGAAACAACAGGAGAATAATAGGGATAGGTTCCTATACCACAAAAGAAAGAACAGTTAAACATGTTGCAGCAAATGTTTTATCCAAAACTAACAATATGTATGTGTAAAATGAACCAACCAAGTCAGATAAGCCTTGCATAATAAAGGAAAACATTTTGAACCTTCAAGAGATCACTTGAAAGTTTGTCAGCTGCATCCAGGGATGATTTCTACTTTTCTTGTGATTTCCATTTTGGTGCCCAAAGTTATAGATCCATCCTTTTTTTTTTAACATGCTGGGAATAAATAGCGAAGCAGACTTATATGTTTTCCCCTTTCCCCTTTGTTTTGCTGTTCATTCATACCAAGTAAGGAATTCTGGAGGCAGCTGCTATTTATCTTATCTGTTGTAGGCAGGCACACATAGCTACAGGAGGATCAGCTAAAATCTCTTCTTTTTCAGCTCAAGTTTTATTGCATTGTTTACTGCAGACTCATTGTTACAACCTGACGCTGAAAGTCAGTCTCCTTCTCTCTTTCCAGACCTCATTCACCAACTTCCCAAAGGCAATGCTGCTAAAAATACCTCCAGCTAAACAGAGGATGAGGAGAGCACAAGAGCACTTTGTGAAAAAGAGCTTCACCATCAGAGTCTTTGTTAACTAAGGTATGTCTGTATTGTCTTAGAAACATAAACAGAGGTTTGCTGGGTCAGGCCAGTGGCCAGTCTAGCCTTGTTTCCCACAGTCAGGGCCATGCAGAACACGCTCAGATCCTACTGAAGAAAATGTTTCAGGCTCCCCAGAAAGAGTACACCAGCTGAAACTTTTCACTCAAAAATATTTGGCTCCCGCTCACAAGCTGTCAATCAGAACAAGAAATATACATTTTCTTTTAAAACCACATTACAACTTTATATTCATTTTTAAATATGTAATTAGTAGGTCTTTGGTTGATTAGACACTTTATTGGAAAACATGGAAAGGATTTTATATATCATTGTTTTCTTTGAAGTTCATCATTTTAGCAATGGATGTTTTTAAAAAAATGACAACTCTGAGAAAGACAAAACCTATTCAGTTGGGCCCTGGTGATTTTACCACCTCTCCCCCTGCCTGGAGCATCCAAAGCAATGTCTTTTAGGATACCAATAATGCAGGACACAACAACAACAAGGCTTGTGTACTCTTTGGCAGTTTCCACACTACACTGTTATAGTGCTATTATTCCATTTTCAACCTCCTGTGGAATCTTGGGGTTTGTAGTTTCCCAAGGCCAAAGAGTTCTCTGGCTGAGAATTCTACAGGGTCCTCCCTAAACTGTAAACTCCAGGATTCCATAGGAGGTTGAAAGTGGAATCAGAGCACTGTAACGGTGTAGTGCAGAAACGACCTTTACCTTCAACAACTGCTGTTCAAAGGTAGACTGCTCCCCAACAGAGAGGCTCGATTCGGCTCTCCAGGCCAACAGCTGTTCCGAGCCTTTCCTTCTCCCTGAATTCAACTAACTCCCTTCTGAAAGCGTCTATCCCAGTGACCGTCACAACATTCAGCATCTGTAGATTCCATGCATTAATTAAGCATCCAATTACTGCTCAATAATAAGCAGGACAGGAAAAGTCATGCATGATTTAAACAGAGAAAACACACAACCTTACTCTGACTCTAATGTCAGCTGGCAGCAGCTGCTGCATACGGAATCCCCCTTGAGCAGCATCCCGATAGCTGTAAGACACTATAACTGGTCCCGAAATACAGTTCTACCTACCTCTTCCATAGATCAGTGGAATATGCTTTGATTGGGGGCTGGGGGGATTGGGAGGAAGTAGCAGGAAGGGATGAATCCCACCACATCTTTTTGTAAAGAGGTTTTCTTGCATTCCCTCCAACTACCCAAAACTGGCAGGCACTGTCCCGGCTAATTCTCTGGGGTCCCATTTTTTCCACCGGCTTTTAAAATGTCCCAGTTTCTTTCTCTTTCTCCCACTTTTCCCCCTTTGCTGCAAACTGACTTCACAGTGTAAAACTAATTTGCACTTAATTAACCTAGCAAGGAGAAGAAGAGATTAATCTTGCCCTTCCCAGTAGGCTCAGGCAACAGTAAACTACTATAAACTTGGCATAAAGATTCTGAGGCAATGGCCATCTTTAAATATCTGAATGGATATCATTTAGTAGACGGAGAAAGCTTCTTTTCTGCTGCTTCAGCAACCAGAATATGAACCAAATTACAGTAGCCCCTCCACATTTGCAAGGATTCAGGGCACACAATCCTCGCAAAAGGATTCAAATTACAGTAGCCCCTCCACATTTGCAAGGGTTCAGGGCACACAATCCTCGCAAAAGTGGAAAAACCGCAAATCATTCCCCCTTTGCAATTCCCCTCCCATTCCCATCCAGAGCTTCCCCTTCCCATTCCTTTGCCTCTGGCCCTGGCGTTGGAGAGGGGAGAAGAAAAGACAACCTAAAAGGCTTACCGGTACTTTCCTCTCAACAGAGGAGAGGGGAATTTTGGCATTCTAATTACTTCCAGCAGCCATCTTGTGAAAGGAGTACTAGGAGCAAAGAGAGCACCTGCCTGACCAATCAGCAGCCAATACACAGCAGAATGTGCAACCACGCGGCAGAGAGGCCACGCCTTCGGCAGTGGGAAGGGCTTTGCTCACCCAAATGGAAAAAAACATGCATTTTAAACACAAGCCTTGCAAGTCTGGGGTGAAAAATAAAGGGATGGAGGGAGGAAAATGGGGCAGGGGAGACAAGCAGGTGCCTTGTGAATAATCAAATTTGTGAAGGTCAAACCTGCAGATGTGGAGGGAGGACTATACGAGAAAAGAGATTCCACCTAAACCTTAGGAAGACTTTTTTTTTTTAATTGTAATTGCAGTTTGACAGTGGAATAGATTGACTTGGAGGATCTTTGCAGGTCATTAAACAGAGGCTGGATGAGCACCTTTCAGAGGGTCTTTTCTTGCATATGCCTGCACGTCTGGGGGTTGTATAAGATGGTCCTTGTGGTCCACTTTTAGCTCTGTGGTTCTATGTGAATGGCACCTGGGCTTTATTGAAACAGCATGCCATCTGGCGAGTATGACATGCTCCCTCTCCCTTGGATGATGTGACCACCATCAAAAGGACCCAAAGCCAAGACGCCACAGGCTAAATCTGTGATTTTCCACACATATCCCATGCTCTCTACCACTGAGTTGCAGCCCTTCCACACTTTCCCATAAAAGAAAAAGTCTCAAAGTCGAGCCTGCTGCCCTTGAAACACAAGTAGAATTCGCTTCCTCCCCGCCCTTGCCTAACACTCTCTTTTTAATTTTATGTACATAGCTATATATTTTAAATACATTAGAACAAAAAAAGAAGAAGTGGAACAACAACAAAAAAAGCCCAGCTTCTTGATCTTGACACTTGCTTATTGAGCTGAGTGGTGATAAAGGAGCCAGAGAAAAAGAATCAAAGACCAGTTTAGATCTACTGGCATTCAAAAGCACCTCAGATACTGCTGTCGCATTTTGCTTGAATTGCACTTTTGTTCTAAAACAGGGAAAGGGCAGGAGGAGAATCTGGGAGGGGGAGATGGGGAGGGGGAGGCACAGGAAACAAACACCTCACCACTGAGAAAGTATCTCTCATTTTGGGGTGGAGGCAGTCTTCTCCTTGGAAGTTAATGGAGAAGTGCAGGCTAACTGATAGCTTGATAGTGCTTGTCAACTAAAGCGGCCAAGTTTTCCTCTTTGGAAAAAAATTGCCTCTTCCACAAACCACCCCTGTAGAAAGTAGATCAGCCATACCAACTGCTGAAAGAAGACAAGTGGGACTGAATGAGGGACAGGATATGAAGACGTGTGACAAGGAAAGCGGGGAGGGCATATGGAAGGATCAAAGTGGGCATGATCCCACTGGCAGTTTGGGGCAGATTCTTGGGAAATAGGGCAGTTTGTGGGTGAAACTGGCCTTTGACGTATTCAAAATCAGAAATGGGTTAGCATTAGTAATATTTTTTAATGGTAGCACATTATTTTTGTGCACTGATTCCTGATTAACAGGTTAGTCATGTTGTTGCATACCTTCAAATCATTTCTGACATAAAGTGGTCTTAAGGCGAACCTATCATGGGGCTTTTCTGAGGCTGAGAGTATGTGATACACCCAAGGTCACCCACTGGGTTTCCATGGCCAAGCAGGGAACTGAACCCTAGTTTCCAGGGTCACAGCCCAGAGCTCAAACCACTAGACCATGCTGGCTCATATTACTCATGCAGCCAAAGGTCTTTGAGGCTCCTCCTTAAACTGCAAACTCCAGGATTCCATAGGATGTTGAAAGTGGAATAATAGCACTGTAACAGTCTAGTGCAGAAATGGCGAAAGCTGTGCTAGTCTGTTGAAACATCAAGAGATGGCAAAGGAATCCTGTAGCACCTCTGAGACTGAGAAAAAGACATTTCTAGCATAAGCTTTTGTGAACTCCAGTCTCCGTCATCAGATGCGGAGCAGTTTCCACTCCTTGCATCCAATGGAGTGGAGCAGAGCCCACAGATATTTATGCTAGATATTTCTTTTTCTCCTCTCAAAGGTGCTACAGGATTCCTTTCTATCTCTTTACATCAGCAATGAGGTGTTGATGCATTATTATTTCTTATTTTATTTATTTATTTATCGAAACGCCTCAAAAACGGGGAAATTGCAGAAATGCTCACTACTATGACCCTCCAGAAACATTTTAAAGAGGGGGAAAGCAAGTGCACGTTATTCATTATATTAAAAAAAAAAAAAAAAGGATGTTACAGGTTTTTATATTACTCTATAAAAATATTATTACTTGGCTCTCACTCTCCTTCCAAAGGGCCTTGTGGCATGTTATCTGTGGCACATTATCTCCAAACTCTCGTACAATATCTAGCAACGTAAGGGAAATGCCGGGAGAATGTGACCATTCAGAGGCACAGCCAGTCTGAACCTGGGAGTCTAGGAAACCTAGAAGAAGGTAGCAGCCTGGGGGTGTAGCCAGGAGGTAAAAAATAAAACTTGAGGTAGAAAAGTAACAGATCATGGGAGAGGCTATAGGTATACCTCAGTTAAGGAAGCGGATGTGTTCTTGGCCATTCCCTCTTTAACAGAAAAAATCGGTACCAGAGGCAGAAACAACCAGGAAAAAGTAGGGACAGACTTCAGCACCACAAAAGGAAGAGCAGTTCAACACGTTTCGGCAATTTTTTTTCTACAGAACTGACAATATGCACATGTAGAATGAAGCCCTCCGAACAAAACATTTCCAAAACTACAAACAACATGTGTTTGTGACAGAGCTGTTGTCTAATTGGTTTAAAAAAAAAAACTTTTGTTGATTTAATGTTTTAATCCAGTGGTTCCCAAACTTTGGTCCTCCACCTTCTTGGACTTCATTTCCTGACCATCGGCCAAGCTGGATGGGGCTTCTGGGAGTTGAAGCCCAAAAAAACCAGAAGACCAAAGTTTGAGAATCACTGTTTTAGCTAAACCCCTTTTTTCCCATTATTACAAGCCACCCTGCATATCATGGTGGAAGAAAGCTGGGATATAAACTGAATGAATACATGAATTTAATATAAATATAAAATATTGACAGATATCCCCTCAACCTCCTCCAAAGCAACCTTGCTAATTGGGTTGTCAATTCACCTCATTTTCCCTGATGTCAAAAAGGTAGCCCAGCTTTCTGCTCCACCTTATAAAACCACAGTGCAATTAGATCCATTACACCTGCTAACACGTGCATATCCATCAACTGGCAGTTGATCAACATCGACCCATAAATCAAACCCCCTTCTCCGGGGTAAGGTGTGATCTCAGAAGATTTTCTTCTAAAGGTGTTGATGAATTGCTTTGGCTCCGAGGGTTCAGGAGCACTCTCAAGAAAACCTGCTCCCTTCCTGCAACAGGCTCACCGGAAACAACTATGAAGAAACCACGGGTGCGCATGCAGAAACACCCTCAAAGCTGTAACCGAGCCGCCTCGGAAGGCCTCCCGAATTGAAACCAGACGTGTAGGAAATGTCTCGTTAGGCATAATTGCTTTGCAAGGATTTGAGGTTTCGTCGCTCCTGGGCCATCTCCTTGCGCACGGCCTCCCATGTGCTTTGAGGGTGCGCAGGCTAAAAAAAACAGCCCCGAAGCTGGTGAGAAATGAGGGGGGTAACTGCTTAGTCTAAACACAGGACAGAGCAAACATTGCTTCCTGGGGAATGGCATTTTTTCAATTAAAGTCAGTTCTCAGCTGAAACTTTGTCAGGCCAGAAATTTTGGCTCTACTGTGAGTGAAGGCTGAAGGGGTAAAACAAGAGTAGATTACCCCCCATCACTTTCTGTGAGTTGGGGCTCAGAATTAGAGGATGCAACACTTAGCTACCTCAAGCTCCCTTGGGGGGTGAATTTTCTACCCCACTCCCCCATGACCTGACGAACTCCTCCTCGTTCCCAAAGGTAGCTGCAGAAAGCCCCCAGGTGACAGCCAAGGGTTGCAGGGTCAAGCTATGGGCTGTGGGCCACATGCTCCTTGTGCCCCGCAGTGACCCAGAGCACCCCCAAAGTTTCCAGACACCTTCCTCCCAATTCATTCTTTTTCAGGAAAAAAAATCACTCCATGGCACGAAATTCCACATACATTCTACATGCTGCAGGAAAAGAGCCCAAACTCTGATGAATGCTAACCCTGGAAACTCGCATTAATTCTGTTTCCGAAAGGTCACCTCCAAAAAGCCAAACTGACCAGGATTTCAAGGCAGAAGGAACAAAAATTAGAGCCTGCCCCACCAAGTAGAGGCCACCAGTGAAAAGTATTATTTCTCCTGGAGCCTTCTAAAGTTTATGTGGGATTGCAGTCTTTCTCGGTAGCTATAAAGGGTGCTTGAGACTCAGGGAATCACCTATAAAACCTTTCAGCCTTTCCCTTTCTCACTCACTCACTCCCTAGAACCCTTCCTGATTGAAGGTAAATGAGTCGTGAAATGACCGTAACAACAAAATGGTGCATTCCTGTTTCCTGTCGTCAGGCGGCCACAGTGACTGTCTGCCAGGGCCCTTGCTATGCCTCCCCACACTGGAGGAAGGCAATCTGATGGAATGAATCATGCAGTCATTAAATTGCATGGTCACTGGTTCAATTAATGGAAATTTGCATGTGGGGAGAACATAAAAGATCTCAAGAAACCAAACGTAAAATATTTGTTTTTTAAAGTGCGCGCGCACACACACACGATCTTTCACATGTGTCAAAAATTTTGCCTGGTCTGCACTGGGTGGTTCACTAGCACAGTGCAGCTTTCTGGCCTGTGACTCATCAGCAGGAGGTGTTACATCAACTAGTATCAGAAACAGGGACTTTTTTGCGGTAGCTCCGAACTCACAGTGTTCTCTCCCTCCAGGATAGATATATAGTGGCAGCTGGTGGCTCTGATGTCACCAGGGTGTTGAAGCCACTCTGGGTTTTAGATGGCAGTTTCAAGGAACTATCCAAGGTGCTGAATCCTATTCTTAAAAGGAGAATCAGTAGTTTGGACAGATCCTCTAAAGATCAGACTAAAACTCAAAAGCCATTTCAACACTACTACTAAAACTCAAAAGCCATTTCCACACTGTTATTGTGCTATTATTCCACATTCAGCATCCTGTGGAATCCTGGGGTTTTGTAGTTTCCTGAGGCCAAAGAACTCTCCGGCTGAGAACTGGAAATGCCCCTCCCTCAACTGCAAACCCTAGGGCTCCATAACATGTTGAAAATGAAATAATAGCACTATAACAGGGTAGTGTGGAAATGGCCAAAGTGAATTCACTGCTCCACTGGCGTGGAAATCACCAGAATATGCACAATCTCACCCACAGAAACTTTAGAAGAAAATAATAAAAGGTAAAGGATAAAGGATAATATTAACAAATTCTTCCATATTTGTTGCATACTGTGATTTCAGATACTATGGCAATATGGTAGGATCAGTCACAGAGCATTTCACAGACTGTTTATGCTCTGCCTTGGGCCAATACCTTTGCCCAGAAAGAAGGTTTAAAAATGAATAAATTAGATAAAAGGCAGTTGCCACCACCTTAGAAGAGCCATTCCTGCTGGGTGAAAGTAAAATGCAGACACTTCTGGACAAGGTAGCCACTTGACGTTTTTATACGCTTTTCCAAAACTATGCTACGTTTGAGGCACAGCTCACCACTGCCTGCAACGTTAATAAAGAAAGGTCAAATTATTCCAAGAATTGGAACAGGATCATCATATGCAAAGGGTGCATTAAGTCCAACATCCTCTTTCCAACAGCAGGTGGTCTGACATCCCAGGAGAGTTCACGAGCTGAGAACAAAGGCAGAAGACTCCCCTAGTTTACCGTTTCCAGAGTACGTTATTCTAGTTATAGTGCCATTACAAAGGGACAGTCCATTTCATCTACTGCCACTGATTTTTTTTAAAAAACAGTTCTTCCTTAGAGTGTCAGTAACACAGTGGAAGAGATCAATAAATGAGTACATGGTTGGCACACAGAAAGATCAACATAGCGTGGTGCTTACAGTGTCAGACCAGGGCACTGGAGACATAGTTTTAAACCCCCTCCTACCCTCTCTTCATCATCTTCCTCCCTTCATCCAGGAAGTACCGAAAAAGCTACCAGTATAGCACAAAAGGAGTGATGCTATAAGTTGCAAACATATTGCAATGTTGTTTTTCTTACTACTATTAATGCCGGCCAAGATCCTGCATCACAGACACAGTTATGAATGCATAATGATGTATCACCTCCTAAGCTGGCTCCTCAAAGCTACCTTAACAGCCAGCAATCAGACCAAGAAATGGACGACTTTTCTGCTAGCAAAAGAAGCACTGCAGGATGCTCTTTCCAGCCCCCTCCTGCAAGGGGTCGATGGTGTGACAAGAGGAAGGAGGAACCCTGTCTCAGTTCCTTGTAACACCTCAGCTTGCTGGTGGATCAGGCATGGAAACATCATTCCTCAGCATCCCAATCACTAACAGAACAGGCCTCTGTCACTCCTTGAGGTTGCTAGCTATTAAGGTGGGTGGGGGCAGTTGTGATCATGGCAAAAATGCCCCAGTTGTAAACACACTGAACAGTTGGGGTGCCATATCTGCCCAACAGAATGTCAGCCATTCTGAATCTTTTATTCATTTATATCCCACTTTTTCCCAATAATGGAACTAGAGGCAGCTTACAAATTATTAGAAATAGGACGGAGTTAAAAACATCCTAAAATCTCTGTGCATGCATATGTTCCTGTACAAGTGTGCTTTTGTGTATCCATGCATTATTTTAAAAACAATTAAACCATCTCTAGAGTTAAAGCTATTTAAAATTCATCAGAAGACCAAACATATAAATCAACCGAAAAAAGTACACCATTAAAAGCCCAGCATGGTCAATTCCTAAAAGCCTGACAAAATAGGGAAGTTTTCACTTCTCAGAAGCAGGACAGCAAGGAAGGAGCCCTCCTCGCCTTCCTAGGGAAGGAGTTTCAAAGTCTAGGATCAGCCAGTGAAAAGGCCCTCTCCCTTGTTCCTATCTAATGATGCCGGGAAGGCAGCAGGACAGTGAGAAAGGCCTCTCCAAAAGACCTCAGTGCTGAAAGAGGCTTATATAGTGAGAAACAGTCCCCCCCACCACTATCAGAAAAGGGAATCAATTACTAGTTCTTTACAGCAAATTACCTCCAAATTCTAGGAAGTCCTCAATCTGAGTCCCCGGAGACCTGCTGCCAGCCAGAGCAGACACACCTAGCTTAGTAGACTTAGTACAACCCAGCATAGCATGGTCATAAAATGGAATTCGTTCTAGTTTTTTGGTGGGGGATCTAGGCTACATTTCAAAGCACCCCTTCATGCAAGTTTCTTGGTTTGGATCGTTTTCCCAGACGGCACCTCTCTGCCCCAGAAGAATCAGTCTCATTAGCCAAACTGTGCCCATGTTCCTTTTGACAAAGACCCCACTCTTTCTGAACAAACAAACAAAAAGAAGAGCGAGAATGAGAAACTCTCCGGCCCTCCCTTGGGGAAATTGTGAGGGAAGGAGTGAATCAAACAGCAAGAGAAAAAGGAGTGGCGGCTTTATTTTTTTGGTGAAACTAATGCAATTAAGAAACTCCGCTCTCCGCTTTTATTTCTGGCATCTCTTTCTCAGCGGAGGCCTCCCCCTCCCTGGCTCCCTGTTTTGTGCAAAGTCCACCCCGCTCCTCTTCAGCAGGAGCTCCTATGACAGAGTCCTCGGTAGGGAGACAATAAGTGCTTATGTTCCCTGACGATGCAGCTCTGTTTACTGGGAAGAGGGCCAGGGCTGGCAACCCTCGCCAACAGGGGAATAAAAGGCACATTTGTCCTGCAGAGTTACTCCAGGCTGGCGAGGCGTTTGGCAGGAAGGGGGGAAAAGGAACTGTCACACACACCAATCTGCTGGCGCCCTGTGAGCAGAGGTGGGCACAGCTGGTGCAGATCTTGCACTGAAGAGGAGGATCGAAAGAACCGCCTTGGAATGAGGAAAACAATTCCTCCCAAGAGAGGGTTGAGGCTGGTCTCACACGAGACAGTTATGGTGCCGTGATTCCACTTCAACTCGCAGCTAAATCCTGGGATCTGGAGTCTGGTTGAAGTACTAGAACTTTCTGGCTGAGAATCCTAAATGCCCCTCCCTAAACTGCAAATGCCAGGATTCCATAGGATTTGGGCATAGCAGATCAAGTAGAATCACAGTGCTATAAATGTATAATGTGGAAGGGCCCCAAATGACTAGATTCCATTCCAAAGCAAAGTCAGCCTAGAGGAAACCTAGAGGTGGGGAAAGTGCCACATGCAGCTTCTGAATTTTTGCAGCCCCTACAAGGACACCCCCAGAAGTCCTCTGAACATCCCTAACATTAGTTAATTCATTCCTTTACTCACTATTCATTAGTTAGTTTAGGGGCTTTTTCACTCCTAGAATTTCAAAAAATGGCTAAAAGCAGGTGTACAGATGAGAGAGAACATTCTACCCAGACCTTTGAAAACTTAATGATACCCCTTGCTGTAAAACCATTCAAATAAAGTTATCAGGCTCACATCAAAACACTATGAACTTTTCATCTGAATTAACCTGTCACTTGGTTTGTTATTGGATCCACTAAATTGCTGCTACATTTTAAAAATGGCATTGTAAAAGTAGCAAAGATGACTGGGAACAGATCAGACTGCTGTGAAATGTCAAATTAACATCACTGCCGTTTTAGGATTACAACTAGCTAATTTTAAATGAAAAATTTTTAATGAATGTGGAACAAATTAATCTTTAACAAATGAATTCCAAGCTCTGATGCATTTTCCTGCTGCAAAAAAAAAGTCGTAAAAGATTTGCAGAAATCATTTGCTCTTCCTTAGAAATGCCCTCCACGTCCCCATCACCCTGTAATATGTGGAATTTCTCTTTCCCCCTTAATCATGACCTCTTTTTTATAAAAAAATAAAAATAAATCCCCAGCTACTTTGATCTCCTCCTTCCTCCTCCCCATCATACGCTCAGTGCTCTTGCTGCTGGCTACAAGGAGAAACTTGACAGCGTCTCTTAAAAAAGCCATCCTCGTTGAACTCAAGCAGAACAAAACAGAATCCGGTTTCTTCTCAAACTGTGTAGCACACCGCACATATTCCTGAAAGAAAATCGAGGGCCTCCCATTCTCTCCCTGCTCCACTTTTTCCTCTACGAAGCTCAAAACTTGCACTCCCGAAGTCTTGAATAATTGAAGTTGAACATAAAATTTTAAAGTCTTTCAAGATTTCATTAAAATTCATCTGCTCTTCCCCTTCGAAGGAATGTCACTGTTGGCATGCCACAGAGGGCAAGCAGCAACTTCTTTTAACTCCCTTCTCCCTGGCATCAGCAGAGACCGTGGCCTTATTCTAGAAAAAGGTGGTGCACAGGTACTAAGTAGGTAGATGAGTAGGCAGGTGTTGAGACTGCGCAGGATGAAAGAGAGAGCTGTGGCATCCAATTTAATTCTCATTCCCCTCTTTGCACCCTCCCTGTCCTTCCCAAGAAACCCAAAGCAGCTACAGGCACCCCTCCTGACACCAAACCCAGGTGCTCTGGGATAGCACAACTGGAACTGAAGCCAAAGCACTGGGAAGTTATTTGGGCAGGCAGGTGCGGGGGGGGGTGACAATTCTAAGAATCCTCCCAGTAGCACAGCCACCGGGACTGCAGGGGCATGGGAGTTGTAGCCACTGGGAACTCCGGGAGTTGTAGTCCAAAAAAATAAAGGAGTTTTTCCAAACTCTGACCAAAATGGACCCCTTGATCAACTAAACAGAACCATCAGCAAGCTTGGATGTGCTTGTAGTTACATGCACACCAGGTTTGAAGCAGGGATAGAACCTGGATAAATAAGAAAGGGGCAGTTAGCTTTGCATAGGACAGAGTTTGCTTGGATATCAATGGATGTTACTTTGCTGCTGCTAATGGATTTCAAATGTTACTACCTGTGTTTTACTGCCCTTGGTTCCCAGTTCCCACATCGCCAAGAAAAGGAGTGGTCTGCACTGAGATCCCTCCAGACCATCTTAACTGACAGCAGAAGTACCATCTGAGATAAAACATGGGCATGTGACTTTAACGTTGCTATTTTTCTTCTCCTGTATGGTTTTTAACATCTTGGCCTGATGAAGATGCCAGTGAAGTTTCAAGAGCTTGCATGATACATTTTGTGTATTTTAATTAGAATCACAGAAACATAGAATCATAGAAATGTAGAGTTGGAAGAGACCACACGGGCCATCCAGTCCAACCCCCTGCCATGCAAGAACACCCTCAAAGCACTCCCGACAGATGGCCATCCAGCCTCTGCTTAAAAACCTCCAAAGAAGAAGACTCCACCACACTCCATTGAGGCAGCATGTTCCACTGCCGGACAGCCCTGACTGTCAGGAAGTCTTCCTGAGGTTCAGGTGGAATCTCCTTTCCTGCAGCTTGAATCCATTGCTTCTTGTCCTGGTCTCTGGAGCAGCAGAAAACAAGCCCTCTCCTTCCTCTACATGGCACCCCTTCAAATATTTAAACATGGCTATCATGTCCCCTCTTAACCTTCTCGTCTGCAAACTAAACATACCCAGCTCTCTAAGTCTATCCTCATAGGGCATGGCTTCCAGGCCTCTCACCATTTTGGTCGCCCTCCTCTGGACCTGCTCCAGCTTGACCATGTCCTTCTTGAATTGGGGTGCCCAGAACTGGACACAGGATTCAAGATGAGGTCTAACCAAAGCAGAGTAGAGTGGCACCAGTACCTCCCTCGATCTAGACACCATACTCCTGTTGATGCAGCCGAGAATTGCATTGGCTTTCTTGGCTGCCGCATCACACTGCTGACTCATGTTCAGCTTGTGGTCTATTAAAACTCCTAGATCCCTTTCACATGTACTGCTATCCAGCCATGTGTCCCCCATCCTATACTTCTGTATTCCATTTTTTTCTACCTAAGTGCAGGACCTTACACCTCTCTCTGTTGAATTTCATTTTGTTAGCTTTGGCCCAGCTCTCCAATCTATCCAGGTCATTTTGAATTTTGATCCTGTCCTCTGGCATATCAGCAACCCCTCCCAATTTGGTGTCATCCGCAAATTTGATGTGCATGCCCTCTATTCCTTCATCCAACTCGTTGATGAAGATATTGAACAGCACTGGGCCCAGGACAGAACCCTGTGGCACCCCGCTAGTCACTTCTCTCCAGGATGAAAAGCAGCCATTCGTGATCACCCTTTGGGTTCGGTCGATCAACCAATTACAAATCCAACTAACAGTTGCCCTGTCCAGCCCGCATTTTACTAGATTCTTTGCAAGAATGTCATGAGGAACTTTGTCAAAGGCCTTACTGAAATCGAAAAATGCTACATCCACAGCATTCCCTTCATCTATCGAGCTAGTAACTCTATCATAAAAAGAGATAAGATTAGTCTGGCATGACTTATTTTTGAGAAATCCATGTTGACTTCTCGTGATTACCGCATTGCTTTCTAAGTGATTAGAAACTGACTGCTTAATGATCTGCTCCAGGATCTTTCCGGGTACTGATGTCAGGCTGACTGGGTGATAATTATTTGGGTCCTCTTTTTTTCCCTTCTTGAAGATGTGGACAACATTTGCCCTCTTCCAGTCTGCTGGAACTTCTCCTGTCCTCCAAGATTTCTCAATGATTATAGCAAGCGGTTCCGAAATGACCTCTGCCAGTTCTTTTAATATCCTAGGTGCAATTCATCTGGCCCTGGAGACTTGAATTCATCCAGTGTGGCCAGGTATTCCTGTACCACCTCTCTACCTATTCTGTGCCTCATTTCCCCTGCTTCCTCACCTGCTCCCCAACCACCAGGTTGAGTGCTTGTATCCTTCTGGGAAAAAACTGAGACAAAGAAGGTGTTAAGTGGTTCTGCCTTTTCTCTTCCCCCTGTTAGTAATTCGCCATCTTCTCTGTGCAGCGACCCTATTGCCTCCTTCTTTTTCCTTTTGCTACAGACATATTTAAAAAAGCCCTTTTTATTGTTTTGGATGTCTCTGGCCAGCCTAAGTTCGTTCTGTGCTTTCGCCTTTCTGACCTCCTCCCTACATCTCCTGGCTACTCGCTTAAATTCTGCTTTGGTGGTTTCCCCCCTCTTCCATTTCCTGTACATGTTTCTCTTAACGCTTAGCTCAACTGAGAGTTCTTTAGTCAACCATTCTGGTTTCTTCAGACGCCTGCCATTTTTCCTCCTTATTGGCACAGTTTTAGACTGTGCCTTCAGTATCTCCCTTTTAAGGAACTCCCGTGCCTCCTGAACTCCTTTCCCTTTCACTATTCTTGACCACGGAATTCCAGCCAGCAGCTCCCTAAGTTTACAGAAGTCTGCTTTTTTAAAATCTAAGATGAGTGTCTGGCTACACTTATCTTCTCCTTCCCACTGAATGCCAAATTCCAATAGGGCATGGTCACTCCCCCCTAAAGATCCAACCACTTCTACCTTATTAACAAGGTCATCCCTGTTGGTCAGGATCAGATCTAGAATATTTGATCCCCTTGTGGCCTCTTCCACCTTCTGGACCATGAAATTGTCTGCAAGACAAGCAAGAAACTTGCTGGACCTTGCTGTCTTGGCAGAGTTTGACTGCCAACATATACCCGGGTAATTGAAATCTCCTATTATTACTGTATCTCTCCTTTTTGAATGTGCAGTCATTTGGTTGAGGAAGGCATCATCAAAGTCCTCAGTCTGGGTTGGAGGTCTGCAGTAAACCCCCACCAGAATATCCCTATTGTTTCTCGCTCCCTTAATTCTTACCCAGATGCTCTCGACCTGGCTTTCTGGGTTTAAGTCACGGATCTCTTCACAGGTGAAAACATCCTTGCCATACAAGGTTACTCCTCCTCCTTTCTTGTTTGGTCTATTTTTACAAAATAGGCTATACCCCCCTATTCCTACATTCCAATCATGAGACTCATCCCACCAGGTCTCAGTGATGCCTATCAAATCGTATTTATTTTGTTGTACTAGGAGTTTGCACAATTTAACCTTTATTAGCACAATAAAGGTATCACTGTGTTGTTGATTTTGGATTCCATTGTATTTTACCACTTATATAATTTCCTACAACTCTTCACGTCAACACTAGATCAGAGTATTATGAGAAATTATGATAGCAGCTAGATCCAGCTGGCTAGAGCTTTCCAAAATACTAGGTTAAGAGAAAAAAAATAGGGCAGCAGGGCAGACAACAGTAATGTGCCATCAGGACACCCTGGCAGCAGCCCAGGTATGCCAGATGTTGGCACCAGCCCTGGGTAGCACCAAACCTTCTTTTGGAATGAATGGGCATGTAAACCTTCTGTTTCATATCTGGGCTGCCCATGGAACCACACCTCCTGTAAAAACCTGGAAGCCAACTGCAGCTTTGCCTCTGAAGACTACTGAGCTAACCCAAGTGGTTCCAAATCTGTGGTTCTCCAACTGTTTTGGGCTTCAGCTCCCAGAAATCTCAGCCGATGAGGCCAACGGTCAGGAATCCTGGATGGTGGAATCCAAAATATCTGAAGGAGCACTTATCTAATCAATCAGTATGTAAGACTTCCATAAGTCTTCTGCAGACACAAGACTTTTCTGCTCCCTTGCCTGGTTCCCCAGATAAGGGCGTGCTGCATAATTCTTCAGGGAAAAGGGGTGAGATTTGGGCACCTTGACAGATATGATAATTGGACAGAAAAATCCACTAACATTTCCACTCTACCTCCTTCCTGCTCCCCCACTTCACCATCTACTGCCAAAGCTCTCTCCAAACATGTGTTTCCTTCAGGGGCTCAGCCAGCTGTTTTTGCTTACTGCTGTAATGCCTTTCAGATGCACAGCCTGGGAGCTGCCGACACGTCTGGCCGCAGTGCTAACAGCATCCCAGGACTTAGCAGGTGCACTGCTCAGGTCTTGGGAGTGTAATGCATCTTGTATCCCAAATAAACCCCCCATTAACTATAGATAGTCTACTGTTTCAAGTTCTGGGGCTTTTCAAAGTCCTGGGCGTACACAAGACAGACAGAATGATTATCTGAATAACAGAGATCCTTGTCCAAATTTCTCCTGCCCTATTGTGAAGCTGACTGAGTGATCTTGAAGAATTCTGAGGCCAGAATCCTGCTGGTACCCTGTGCTAGCAGTTGCACTTTTTCCAGTATCATAGAATTGCGGGGTTGGAAGGTATTCTAAGGGCCATTTGGCCTAACCTTCTCAGCTATGCATAAATATATACCTAAAAACCTCCTGAAAGATGGCAGTCTAACATCTACCTTTCACAGTAGTATTAAGGAACACTAAGGTCTAGTGGTTATAGTGTTGGCACAGGATTCAACTGACCCAGGTTCAAATCCCCACAGGGTAACGAAGTTTCCTGGGTGACCTTGAGTCCTACTTTCTCTCCTACCTCACAGTGTTGTTGTGGAGATAATGTGATGAGACGAATCATGTAAACTGTCTTGAACTTCTTGAAGGAATGGTGGAATATAAACTGTTAGGAGGGCTATTTATTTTTATCATTTTATTTGTTAATAAAATGATACAAACAAATAGCCCTCCTATACCATCTCCTCTGAGTTCACAGAGAATGGTATTCTCCAAATTGTAACCATCACTTTATGCAGTTGTGAAATGCATCCTGTTTAATAAATGCATCTGTTTTCTGGTTTTTGTTTTTTTACAATGACAATAATAAGACCTTTAGGTGTTTCTCAGTCGTGTCCTTTCAACAATCCAGCAAACTAACTACAAGTCCACATTTTCAACACACTTAGGTGTAGAAAAAGATGCCTTCCCCCAAGTCAGACATCCGATCTATCCAGTGCATCTCTGAATCAAGAATGGAGAAACTCTTTTGGCGCAAATTCCATTTCAGAAGAGTTCTTGAGGACAGCATGCCAGCAGCAATCAGCTCCAAAGACCAAAGAGGCGGGGTCCAAAATACCAGCCTATTTTAGCTTTAAAGTTCTTACTGCCTGCCAGCAAACAAGTGACATTAGGAGAAGTATTTTTAATCCTTCAGAATGGTGAAAGCTCTGGGGAAAAGCTGGGAAACCACCCATTTCCATAATTTCATGAATGTGCAGATTAGAGCAGTTTTACATGTTCAGTAATAATGAAACATTTTGTGTTAGTTGGGGTTTGATATGAAAATAAGTGTTGAATATAGTTTGATTTTTCTAAAGAAATTTCCTCCAAAACTTGAGGGAAGATGGGTTCCCCCTCCCTCAAGGGTTTAAAATGTTCGGAAATTTTACATCTCTCACCTGACTCTTCCCTGGAGATTCCAAGGAATGGAACCTGGAACCACCTACATACGAGACATCTACTCTACTTCTTTATCATGGGGCTGGTTACAAGGATTGTGGTCAAAAAGGCACCACTAGCAGAATTCCAAGCACTGACTGTGATCTTTGAAACCCTCCATGGGTTGGGGCCAGACTCTCTAAAAAACTGTATCTCTTATAAAAGCCAGCTCATGTTCTAAGATCCAGAGGAGGGCTTCCTCTCCATCCCACCAACATCACAGGCACATTTGGTAAGGACGCAGGAGAGAGAATTCTTCGACCATTTTCGCCCTACAGTGTTATAGTGCTATTATTCCACTTTCAACGTCCTGTGGAATTCTGGGGTTTGTAGTTTCCTGAGGCCAAAGAGCTCTCTGGCTGAGAATTCTAAAAACCCCTCCCTGAACTCCAAACCCCAGGATTCCACAGGATGTTGAAAGTGGAATAATAGCACTATAGCAATGTAGTACAGCCTTAGCGACTGCTTCGAGGTTGTGGAATTCTCTTCCACGGGAGGTTCGGCTGGCCACCTCTCCTTCCACCCGCAGGCAAAAGCATTTTTCTTCAGGTAAGACTTTGATTAATTTGTTTTTAATCACATGGCAAGATAGTATGCATGTTTTTAGCCTGTGTGTTTTAGTTATGTTTTAAAGGTATTTCACACTGTTTTTAACAGTCTGCTTTTAATATGGCTTAGGTCCAGACTATTTGAAAGATCGTATCTCCCTATGCAAACCTGCCAGAGCCCTAAGATATATAGGGGGAGGCTTTTTCTCCATCCCACTACCCTCCCAAGCTCACCTGGTAAGGACACAGGAGAAAGCACTCCCTGTGGCTGCTCCCACCCTGCGGAACTCCCTTCCTCAGGGAGCCAGGCTGGCCCCTTCCTTTCTCTCCTTTTGCCAGCAGGCAAAAACATTCCTATTTAAGCAGGCTTCTAATACGTAAGCAGGCGGGCTTTTAATTTATCAAGGTGTTTCATAATTTTGTAGGTTTTTTTTAAATAATTCTATACATTTTTAAATGTTTTTAATTGTTTTGTATGTTTTATTAATGTTTTTAAACTTTTTTTTGGAAGCTGCCTGAGGTCTTGCTCTGGGAGAACGGCAGCATATAAATATAATAAACTAAAGAAATGAAATAGTGTTCTTGTTTAATTGATTTTTAAAAACTTTTGTAATGTACTGTTTTAGCTAACTTCTGATTTAAATGTTATAAGTGTACTTCACTCCCCTGGGGGGAAAATGCTGGACATTAAACAAATAGATAAAGGGATAAATAGAGAAATAAATAAATAAATAAGCAAGCAAGCAAGCAAGCAAGCAAGCCTCTTTCATTGTCCCATTTCTGAGTCTCTTCTTAAGGCATCACAAGTTTTCCTGTTCCATCCTCGCTACCTTCAGAAGTTTATAACTTCATTTTCAAGCATCAAAAGGAGGAAGGGAGGAGGAGAGGCAAAAAAAAAAAAAGGAATGTGGCAGTACCTTTAAGAATAACTGCTTTTTGTTTTAGCATGAGTGTTCATGGATATAAACCCGTTTCTTCAGATGCAATACATAGTACTCATTTTCAAAGATATCCTTTTCTCACTTAGGAACAAACACAGCCATGAACTTTTTTCCCTCCAGGAGGTCACTGCTCATGGAAACTTTCCAAGTGACTTGAGGTTTGATCCAATTCTCCCAGGGTTAAATAAACTGCAAATGGAGAAGATTCCTTTTTTAATCTCTTCCATGTTCCCTTCTCAATGTGTCCCCTGGGCTTTGCTACTGAGATCACTCACTGGGGGTTCAGGGAGGAAGGATATATGCAGGTCACAGCTGCATTTATATCTCTGAGACAGCAATGTCTGGATATTCTTAAATGCAGTATCTGCCTCCTCCTTTTTTTTTTTAAACCATATCCGCACAAAGGCTAGCTGACACAAATTTGTATTCTGAAAATCACTGAAAATCTGCACAGAGTTCAGACACTCTGAAAACTTTGCCATTCACTTAAAAACAGACACATTTCTAGTGTTTAATGCTTCAGGGAAAGGTTTGCGAGTGATGAACAGAACTTGGTGAAATCTCAACATCTGGAGGTGGAGTTGAACAAGATTTTCAGAATGCAGAGGATATGACTGTGATATCATACTGGGCTCCTCATCCCTTCTCTATATCTAGATGAATATAGTTATGCAAATATACACCTACACATTCCAATTTGTTCTGCTTAACCTCAGTTGCAAAATCCAGCTTTCCTCTGCACAAAAGCTACTTCTCTTTGATGAAGTGTTAATCTAAGTACACTAGGCCCACCAACCTTTTATAGAAGAACATTTTTAAAAAGTGCCCATTATGCTATCAAGAACGCTGCCCCACCTTTCAGAAGGTTCGACTGTTCACAGGCAGCCTGCATAGAGCATGCAAGCAACACGTTAAGAGAACCGACGTAGTCCTTGTAATCCATTACTTTCAGTTGCTATGGGGGGAAAGGCAAGGCATTAACACTGCCTGCCAACAAGAATTCTGCCTCCCCAATGAAATTTTCTTTCGTTCCCCAAATGTTTAGTATTGCAAAGAGTAAGGCACTGAAAATAATTCACACCTAGAACGCCTGTATTTGCTGTGTTCACATCCCCTTAGTTACTTTGACTGCTCCTTGTCTTTGGACACCTGAACTGTATTTCAAAATGCTCAACAGAAGTTTTAAGTTACAGAAATGCTAGAAATTTGGGGACTGTCGGAA
This sequence comes from Cyclura pinguis, assembly GCA_030412105.1. Lineage (NCBI taxonomy): Eukaryota > Metazoa > Chordata > Lepidosauria > Squamata > Iguanidae > Cyclura > Cyclura pinguis. The sequence goes on from CM059612.1 coordinate 11,805,152, forward strand.
AATTTATATTTGGGGAGACAAAATGCTTGTTTGTGGGTTCAGTGGTCTCATTTTGCCTTCTCTGCCCACCCATAACTACATCCTTGCCTCTGTCTCATATACCAAATAGTCTCTACCAAGTTAAATGCCAAGGCAACTTGTTCCATCATCAATGACAGATTTGAAAAAAATAAAAGTATAAATGATCTCACTGGCAGGGAACAAAATGATGGATATAAGAACACAGAAAGAACTACACTGTATCCAAGCAAAAGTCCATCTAGTCTGGCATCCCGTTAGGCTGCGAAGCCCATAAGAAGAGAAATACAGCCTTTTGCTGCATGGGGCATTAGTGGGTCATGAGCGCACATTGTTTATCCACGACTCTTTACAACAGAGTTGAGAAACATTACTTCTGGAGGCTCTAGCTCCCAGAATCCCTGAGCCAGTACTGCCACCATGCTGGGTGCGGGATTCGGGGAGCTGTAGTCCAAAAGTAACTTTCCTAAGCTTTGCACTAGGATCATAGAATCACAGACTTGGAAGAGACCATAGTGGCCATCCAGTCCACCCCCCTACCATGTAGGAACACTCATCAAAGCCCTCCCAACAGATGGCCATCCAGCCTCTGCTTAAAAACCTCCAAAGAAGGAGACTTCACCACACTCCATGGAGGCAATGTATTCCGCTGCCGGACAACTCTGACTGCCAGGAAGTTCTTCCCGAGGTTTAAGTGGGAATCTCCTTTCCTGCAGCTTGAATCCATTGCTCCTTGTCCTAGTCTCTGGAGCAGCAAAAAACAAGCCCACTCCCTCCTTGACATGACATCCCTTCAAATATTTAAACACGGTTATCATGTTTCCTCTTAACCTTCTCTTCTGCAGACTAAACATCCCCAGCTCCCTAAGCTGCTCCTCATAGGGCTTCATGGCTTCCAGACCCTCCAACATTTTGGTCGCCCTCCTCTGGACACCCTCCAGCTTGCCAATATCCTTCTTGAAATGAGGTGCCCCTAGAGATAAAAGATGTATGTATTCCACTTTCAGGTATCTTTTCTAGAGTCCCCTGAGAAGAAATTAAATCCTCAAGACTCTACCACTTAGGGGAAAGAAACTTTAACAAAAGACCTATAAAAAAAAGCAATCAATCAATAATCATTGATAGCTGAGGGCTGTCCCTGGTAGATAAGGGTGGTGGGAGGGTATGTATACATACAACCCTCAGTTCAAAATGCTTCCCTGCAACCAGAACAACCACAATAGCACCAGACAGCTGATGTCCATGTTCGAAGCAGGTTGCCAAGGCTGCAGGGCTTTGTGTACGGAGCAACAAAACCTTTGAAGTCATTGACAAGGAATGTGCCACTACCGCTCCTCTAAGCAGCCCAGCCGAACAGGGGAGGTTTTGTCTCTGGGGCTGCTCGCCTCACCTTTCCTCTCTTCCCTTGTTATCGAGCATGCCTGCTCGGAGAGTCATGGCATGTAAACAACGGGCAGAACCGAGTCTTAGTGCTGTTCCTAGACAGCACTACTTTGTACTACCAGTGGGAAGCTCCACCTTTGTACAACCTTCTGCAGGAAATGTTCCTGCACCTGAAAAATGAGAATTTTGAGAAGATGTCCAGCCCACACTTCCCTCTGAAAGGCTTTATTTTATTTTACTTTATTTTATTTCCATCTTTCTCCCAATATTGGACTCAAGGCAGCTCATGACCGGAGTTAAAACAATAGATAATACAAAAGTTTGTTTTTTTTAAGGGATCTAAGAGTCTTGGTAGATCACAAGCTAAACATGAATCAGCAATGTGATGCGGCAGCCCAGAAAGCCAACATGATTCTTGTTTTCATCAATAGGAGTATGGTGTCTAGATCAAGGGAGATAATGGTTCCATTCTATTCTGCTTTGGTTAGACCTCATTTGGAATACTGTGTCCAGTTCTGGGCACCTCAATTCAACAAGGATATTGACAAGCTGGACAAGGAGCAATGGATTCATGCTGCAGGAAAGGAGATTCCACCTGAACCTCAGGAAGAACTCCTGATGGTCAGAGGTGCTTGGCAGTGAAATCTGCTGCCTCAGAGTGTGGTGGAGTCCCCTTCTTTGGAGGTTTTTAAGCAGAGGCTGGATGGCCATCTATTGGGAATGCTTTGATGTGGATTCCTACATAGCAGGGGGTTGGACTCGATGGCCCCTGGGGTCTCTTCCAACTCTATGATTCTATGATTCTATACAAATATAAGCACAAACATGTTTTCTTGTTGTGTGCCTTCAAACTATTTCTGACTTATGGGAACCCCAAGGAGAAGAAAACTATAATGGGGTTTTCTTGGCAAGAGTTGTTCAGACATGCTTGCCTTTGCCTTCCTCTGAGGCTGAGAGAGTGACTTCACCAAGGCCACCCAGTGGGTTTCCATGGTCAAGCAGAGTTTCAAACTATGGTCTCCAGAGTTGTGGTCCAACATTGAAACCACTATACTATACTGGCTCTGAAATACAAATATAACACATCCCAATAAAACATCCTTCCACAACAAGCAGTTAACACTCAAGGTCTAGGTAAACATAAAGTCTTCACTGGCTGGCTGAAAGTAGGCAACGAGGAGGTCAACTCAGATTCCCGTAAGAGGGAATTCCACAGTCAAGGAGCAACTACAGAGAAGGTTCTCTCCTGTTTCATCACCTAATGCATCAGTGAGAATGATTTTTCCAAGAGACAGCCATCCCCAAGCATCTTAAAACGTGGCCAGTCTGCTATCGGGAGATACGAGTTTTTCATATAATCTAAACCAAAGCCACATTCCTTTTTTAGGCACAAGGTGTTTTCCTTGCACGTAAACCTGACAACCCAGAATGTGGAGCCTGAAGCAAAATAGTCCAGGAAACGCTATGCCTCTTCACTGAGCAGGCTGTAGGATCTGTGGGCAACGATTACAAACTATGCATTAGCCGAGGCTAACCCAAGACAATTTTGCTGTCCAAGAAAGAACATCAAATGGCACTCCCTCCTTCTCAAAAAACAAGATACGGAGTACCCTAACATATCCAAAATATTTTTGCCACATGAGACAGAAGTCCCATGAGCATTTCCCCCTGTTGCTCGTGATAAAAATATGAATATTTACTAAATAAATTAATAAATAAGAACTTGTTTCCCTTTCGTGATACCCCAGATCAGCTGGCTGAGATGGCCGCCTCACGGTAGAGCCGGCCTGGGTGGTAGCAAAGGGCACATTCCTAATTCAAGTAGTTGAAGGAAAGCTCCAGTTTGTGCAAACTGAACCTGTTCATTCCTTGGTCTGCCTGCCTCTCCTGGACTTGTGGAAAATGAGACTAAAGACATCTTAGGACAGGAATCTACTTTCATTGGCTGAGTGGGGAGGCAAAGCCAGGACTCCCCCCTTCTAGTCCAGTCCTCCAGAACCTTTCCAGCAAGTCAAAGCTTGCGAAAATGACTCCCTTGCAATTCTGGCCAGGGGATGCAGGCAGCTGCCACTGAAAAGAAGCTCTCTCTGCTCAATTCTGTACCAAACTGACTGTCAAAATACCATTAAAGTTGCTACATAAACGTAGGAATGTGATCTGAATGAACTCTTTTTAAGACAGACCCAATTGAAGAGGTAGAATGAGATGTCTGAGGACAGAGCGGGGAGTCTGAAACTAACTGTAACATCTTCATTGCAGACATGGACAGCAGATGTTTGCCACTTCCTTCTAAAAGCAGCTTTCTCTCTTTGCCAAGGGAGACAAAGCTCTCTTACTCAAATAACCAGGCCAGGTTACGGGGTCGAGAGGCCTGAAATCAGAGGTGAACTTGCAAAACTCCAGCACCTTTTTCATAGATCTGCCAAGTGCTGGACAGAACCACCAGCCACAGAGCCTTTCATTATGACTGGGGGTTAAACGCACACGGCCTCTGACCTCCCCCTTTTCCCCTCTCTAAGAAGAGGGGGCCTTCCGCTTTCTCCAGGGAAAAAAAGCCAGCTGCTTCTCAAGGAATGACAAATGGCATTTCTGGAGCCTACGAGTTCCTCCTCGGGGAGACCTCAGAGGCGGTCAGGGAATGCGGCTCCTTTGCTGGCTTGCAGCCCTGCTTTTCAAAACAATTGCAGAATGTCACACTGACTGCTGGACATATATTTCTCAAGGAGAGCTGAAACTTCTACCAAGAACAGCTTTTTGTCAATTTGGCATTTCGGCTTTTAGAAAGCCAACTGCAAAAGTGCGATGGGGGAGAAGACAGAGAAAAGAAAGAATTTGTAATCTTTCCCTCCAAAGTCTTGTTAGGGATGGTATGCATTTCCATTAACAATGTGCTGTTGGTCTGGCACATGGCCACAGCTGGCTGTGGAGTGGCAGGCAGGAGTGCTCCTCTTCCAGTTGCACATTCCGGTGAGAATGCATTGCTCTGGCTTTTGCTATGCATCCCTGCCTTTCAATAGACCACAAAACACAGGCCCCCCTAAACATGTTTTCTGCACAAAGGCTTTCCCTTGGCAACACATGAACTCAACCAATCCTTTATGAACACCACAGTTCTTCAACAGCATAAAGAAATGGAATAGGGGAGAAAAAAGCGTGGCTTCCTGAGCACCTCTGTTTTAACTCTTAAAAGGCAGCTTTCTAGTCCTCAGGGGTGTAAAGGAAGGATGGGCAAATGCAGAACATCTAGGAACTAATTCTTTTTAGCACAATCTGGAGCCACCATGGGCAGCCCATGGTGGAATGGCCAAATGGGGAAGGGAACTAAAACAAGATGTGGGAAGCATGCCTTGTTTCAGTGTGGAACCACATATCTCCAGTGGCTTCTAGGAGGTGTAATCCTCACCTTCATCCCTTTTTTTGCCAAAGGAAGAGGAAGAGGAAGAAGGAGATTAAAATAAAATAGGGCAAAGGGGATTTAAAAAAATGACTTTGGTAGCAAAAATACAGACCAGATGACCTCCAGCCATGGTTTAAAAGTAGGCTTAAAAGTTTGTGGGCAACCCTCATTGAAAGATTTGGAATATGAATGAACTCTTTAAATAGCTCCTTTGCATGAACGTCTCTTCAAGTTTGCATAAATTAGTACATAATTTGAATCACTCAGTTCTATTTTTTTTTCCTGAACAGAAGGCCTGTTGCTCTGATTGATTTCATGGAAACAGTTGCCCTCAACTAAGTATGACTGCAGTATGACTAATTGCATGTCAAGCCATAGTTCCAGAGGCATTCTGGAAACTGGGGGAGACGGAGTCCCTGAGGAGTTCTGTATTTAAGACGTGTATTTCCACTATCCTAAACCATGCATCTCCACCATGGTGAAAATTTACCACCATTTCTGTTTCAGCAAACAGCAAAGATAGAGGGAGTGGGACATTTTGAAGAGATACATACAAAACTGACCAAAGATATTACTAGTTCAGGAGCTGATGAGAAGAACACAGGCTAGAACTAGGAAGCCAATTTTTTTCAACAATGCAGGTTCACAAGTCACTTGGAATATAACGGGGGAGGGAATGGGCTAACTAGTTAGGACATGTGTGAAGATGGGCAGCAAGAAAAGGGGAATCTTTCAGCTTTAAGTACAAAACACAATAGGGTCACAACAGTGAGCCAACATGGCATAGTGGTTTGAGTGCCGGAATCTGGGAGATCAGGTTCAAATCTCTACACAGCCCTGGGAATACACTATGGACAACATTTTCTCAGCTTCAGAGCAAACCATCCCTGAACAAATCTTGCTAAGAATACCATAGGACTGGATTGCCATCAGTCAGAGTCAACTCAAACGCAACAACTAGAAATAGCAAGTCACACAGCTGCACACTGTTGCCCCTTGTGGCGATCACTGAAAGCGCATTCAGAGCATACTTAAGATGATAAAGGATTCCTTGGCTCCAAAAATCACTCCATCACCCTGGTGGTCATGAGCTCTCCCTGACCCGGAAGGACTGCAGAAGTTTCACAATCCAGCTAGAGCCTTTCTTGGCCAGCAATAATACTTACCGCTTCTGCATTCCGGTATGAAAAAAAGACCTTGCCTGTGAAACCTTTCACCAGGAATGGGGAGCATGGTCATCCAGAGGGGTTGTTTTTGTTCACATACAACTCCCAGCAATTCTAGCCAGCACAAACTAGGGCAAGCAATTTTGGAAACGGTAGTCCGAAAACATCTAGAGGGTCAGAGCTGCCCATCACTACTTTGCTCCTTGAGAAATCTGTTAGCCTTTAGCCTCCCAGACTTTTTGTTGTTCCTCACAGTCAGAATGTCCATGTGTCCTGACATTCTGCCCTTTCAGCTGCCAGCCACAGATACATGCGTGAATAGATCAAGGCACTGAGGGAACACTCAACAGCTCGTACACCAACCCTTCTGCTTCCACACTGAGCTCTACTTGACAGTCTCTTGTCCATATGCAGACTAAGGAGCCAGAGAATGGGTGAAAAAGCCCCATAAACACAAGTTCCCATTGCCCATCACCCCGTAAAGGGACTCCTGTGGTTTTCAAATACAAGTGATAACCATGTCATAGACTGCAAATTAAACCCTATGCATCGTTAAAATAGGCTGCAACCCTATGCATTGTTAACTGAATTAATGCATTGGCTGCAACCCTATGCATTGTTTTATATATATATATATATATATATATATATATATATATATATATTCGATAGGTAGGTAGGTAGGTAGGTAGGTAGATAGATAGAGCGAGCTTCTAATATATAAAAGTCAAAGTTTGTTTGTCTTTGTCAGGCAAAGACCTCATATATGATTGGCTGCCCAAGAAGATTCTATGGAATCCTGGGGTTCGCAATTTAGGGAGGGGCCTTTAGAATTCTCAGCCAGCGAGCTCTTGGGCCTCGGTCCACTGTGTCCGTCTTGAATAGGCCGGCTGCTATGGAGACAAGGTCTAGCAGCAAGGAGGAAGACAATGTATTCCCTCAGGAACCCAACCTCTTTATGTTAATAACTCTGAATACAGATTGGATTGGGGAATATGGCAAAAAGTGACAGGTACTGGACAAGACAGTTTGGGGAATTAGAGACACAGGATCTCAAATCTTTCTAACAAGTATTACCTATGAGAAAACAAAATCCTGGGCAATGCCTGATATATACACTAGTGTGTGTGTGTGTGTGTGTGTGTGTAAACAGTAGGACCCAACTCAAGTGATAACAGGTTTAAGTGAAACTGGCTGTTCTTTTTCAGAAATCTGACATCGGAGACAGCTCAACCTCACTCCAAAATACACACTGCCTCTTCTATCCACCCCCCCCATAACTCCTCTGTCTTTACTTCTGCCAGAACCATGGCTCACATTTGGGACTGCTACTATTGCTTCTTTAATGATTTCTTCTTCATTCCCCTTGTTGTATCCTGTTACCCTTTTTTTTTCTCAGTCAAGGAGCAAAGACATCTTGCAAATGTAGCACCACACTGGGGCTTTGCCTGTTCTCAAGAAATCTAATCCTCCTTGGTATGTGAACAAGATTAGGACGTCATTTGGGAGGGAAGCGCAGAGAGGAATGAAACGGAGTCACTTCAAAGATGGCATAGCTGGTTGGCTGCCAAGTGCCCTGGACAGAAATGTCCAATACTGCATTGGCTGAGATCCTACATTTTAAGTAAGTATCTAGGAGAGTTACATTACACAATCCCTATTCTGAAGACTGATGTAGCTCAATGGATGTGTCTCAATGGTTATTGAGCTTGTCTGGTAGCACACTGCGTAACTGCAATGCACAATGTGCCACAGCAATGCACAAAGTCGATGCGTATTCACACCCTGCTCGGTGTATTCTAATGAAATACTGCATGCACAACAGTCCTGCATGTGCAACTCTGCTTCTGCCACTGCCAGCTGAAGATGGTCAGTGTTCATTTTCAATTAAAAAAAAAAAGTTCAATTTACACCTGCATATGCCACCAATAGAATGCCAGCCTCTGTTCCAGTTGATCAATACCTACTCGAGGCAGCTAAGTGGTACATGTTATCAAAACCATTCTACCCGGTTCCTGAAAGACCTGAGCGGCTTGCTACTTGCTTTCTGAGCCCCACTCAAAGTGTTGGTTCCAATCTTTAAAGCCCTTCACGGCTGGGGCCTGGCTGTCTAGGCGACCACCTGTCTCTTTATGAGCCTCTCCAGTTGCTAAGATCTTCACAAAAGGCCCTCTTGAGGATGCCATTACCTGCAGAGCGGCTGACTTGGCGGGCGTGTCGGAGTGGGCTGGAGCTGCATTCCAAGTTGCAAAAGGCTCTGAGACTTCAGCTGCAATCAGTTCCCACTCTTGCTGCCTTTAGGAAGAGTGCAAAGACACTTCTTTTCATAGAACCATAGAATCATAGAGTGCAAAGAGACCCCGGGGGCCATCCAGTCCAACCCCATTCTGCCATGCAGGAACACCCATCAAAGCACTCCCAACAAATGGCCATCCAGCCTCTACTTAAAAACCTCTACAGAAGGAGACTCTATCACACTCCATTGAGGCAGCAGATTCCACTGTCGGACAGCTCTGACCGTCAGGAGTTCTTCCTGAGGTTCAGGTAGAATCTCCTTTCCTGCAGCTTGAACCCATTGCTCCTTGTCCTAGTCTCTGGAGCAGCAGAAAACAAGTCCACTCGACATGACATCCCTTCAAATATTTAAACATGGCTATCATGTCCTCTTAACCTTCTCTTCCGCAGACTAAACATACCCAGCTCGCTTAGCCACTCCTCATGGGGTATGGCTTCCAGACCCTTCACCATTTCGGTCGCCCTCCTCTGGACATGCTCCTTAGGCCTTTTGAAACTGTTTTAGTTCATTGCCACCTCTTTAATGATTTTGTTGCTTTAACTGTTTTAGTGATGTATGTCGACTCTCTTGTGCGCTACCTTTAAGGAGGAAGGCAGAATTTTAAAAATGGAATACATAAACAAACAAAGAAGCAATCGTTCTCATACCTAAGATCAGTTGGCTCTGTCCTATATAAACTACTACTAGCTATCCTTGACACTCCAACAGACAATTCTATACCAATTTAAAAACCAAAAGAATGTAGATTTTTTAAAAATTATTTTTAGGGATTGGATAAATCCAGAATTTTCTGAATCCGAATCCAGATCGGAATCCCTGGAAGGTTCTGGGAATCCACGAATCTCACAAATCTTGTATCTTTCGAATCCTTTTTTTAAAAAGGGTTTAAAAAGCAACTTTTTAAAAAAAAAAACTAAATTCTTAAAAAAAAATTTTAAACAGAACTTTTTTTAAAAAAACTATTTTTTGGTTGGTGGATTTGAAAGATTCCATTCACCTATTTTTGCACAAGGATTCCGATTCGCGAATCGCAAATCCTTGCTGAGGATTCGAGGATTCAGTTGGCCCATCCCTAATTATTTTTATTAAGTCCAAAAACATTAAAAATATCAAATCCATACTTGTTAAATTTAGAAGCTTAAAAACATCACATATAATTCTATAATTATTACATCTACGATAAGATTACATACTAATCAAGTATCTCTCTCCTTTTTCCTGTTCTGATCTCCTTCTCTAAAAGTTTAGGGTGCTTCTTTATTTTTTCTATCTTGATTCAGGATACATACTTCGTCTTTTATAAACTTATCCTTCTGCAAAATGAAATATAGTAAATTAATTTTACCTGTGTATATTCTTTATATATACTTTATATAAATACATATACTTTATATATATATTATCTATATATATGTGTGTGTGTGTGTGTGTGTACACACTTGTATGTATGTATGTATGTGTGTATGTACGTATATATATATATATATATGTATATATAGAGATAGATATGTGTGTGTGTGTGTGTGTGTGTGTGTGTAATATTTTTTCAAAGGACAGTGGCCATGAAGGCAAGGACAGTCCAAATTAACCCCCTGTCATCCCAGTTTTACACCTACCTTTAAAATGCCTTAGTTTCTCTCTCCTCTTCCTACTGTCCCCCTTCGTTGTTGGCTTGCTTTAGCTGCTGTACGCTGAGGTCAAAGTGGAAATAGTTTGCACTCAGCCAATTCAGCAGCAGAAAGAGGAGAGAAGGGGACAGAATCTTCCCCTTCCCTCTAGGCTCAGGCAAAAGCAAACTGCTACAGCCTCTCTCAACTTGCTTGTCCTATAACTTTTGCCATCTTGACCACACTCCTGAGGTTGTTTGACCATGGTCATTTCCACACTACACTCTTATAGCGCGATTATTCCACTTTCAACATCCTATGGAATCCTGGGGTTTGCAGTTTCGGGAGGGAAACTGCAAACCCCAGGATTCCATAGGATGTTGAAAGTGGAATCATAGCGTTATAAGAGTGTAGTGCGGAAATGGCCCATGTGTGTCCCAGTTTTCATCTGTGAAATGTTGAAGGGTACGTGAAGTTCTGAGAGTGGAAGTTCTGAGAGCCGTGGTTTAAAAAAAAGTATTTCTTTCCAAGGTTTGGAAAGGAAACTTGTTATAGGCTTACAATCTGTTATTGATAGCTCAACATTTCTCTCGCCAGCTGTCACACGCTGAACAGCAGACTGCTCAATGCATGGGGATTTCAGTGTGCCTGAGAGCATGCTGGGATATCTGCACATGAGAGACCAAGACGCATCAACCTCCCACTCACACCTCACTAGAGATGTAAATCTTTGCTTATTTCCTTCTCACATGCAAATGTGAAAAATTTCAAGTTTTTCCCCACTGGGTGAGACTGTGAATGTTTTAGCACATTTTCACATTTTGCAATATTATTGTAAAAAATAAAAATGGTGAAGAGTTTTTGTATGAAAATGGAATTTTTGTGTATCAAAAAAAAAAGACACCCTACTATGTTTTATGCATATACAAAATGTTCACCCCCCCAAAAAAAAAACACCCCAAAGGCCTGAAATGTAAACATTAATTGAAAAATCCAAAAAAACACTAATAATCTCAACCAGTTGGACAGGGTCAGGGGGTACTGAAACAGTTCATTCTCTCATGCAAGAACGAAATAACCAACATTTGATATCCCTAGTGTAAAGAAAACTTTTCTTGTTGAGGTCAAGAAAATCTGTCATTATTTTTTAAGCTATCCTTAACAACAGACCAAAACAGAGCACATTACAAGAGTCCTGCCTTGAGGTTGCCAAAGCATTGATCACTGAGGCCCGGCAAACCCTGTCCGGCCTCAGAGAAACCTTCGCCATACAAGACAAGCTGGTAGTAGGTGCTCTTTGAACTTCAGCCTTTAGTGACAGAGACGAATTCAAGCACATCCCTGAATGCACCTATGGCTGGGGGGAGGACATAAATCCATCCAAAATAGGAATATGATCCAACGCCTGGGCACAAGAACCATACGCCCACAGGGCTCCAACTTTCCAAAATTCAACATCAGTTCATTAGGCCTCTTCCAGCCCATCACTGTCCTCAGGTGCTGCTCCAGGAGGTATATAGCCCCACTTGATTCAGATGTAACAGGAAAAAAATTAAGCTAAGTGTTGTCTATATACAGATGACACCCAGAAAATCTTTATAGATTTCCTCCTTCTGGGCAAGGGCAAATCACTGAACCATTTTTCTCTCTGCTGTGAGAAAGTCCTCAAAAACCACACAAATTATGGGAAGACTACTGGCAACCGATTTTGATTTGCAACCTGGATTTCTTACCAAGTTCTCTGCTAATTCATGGAAGCACACAGTCCTCTATTGAGGGGGGAGGAATGAAGCAAAATAAGAATTGACCAGTTCTGCCTTTTCCTTGCAATCTATTAGCATTTTATCAGCCTTGTTGAGTGGCAGTCCACCAATTCCTCTCTTGCTTTGAACATATTTGGGGGAGAAAAACCCTCTTCATTGCTCCTTGCTTGCCTAGCCAGTCTCCATTCATTCTGAGCTTTAGCTTTTCTTTCACTATTCCTTCAAGCTTGGGCTATACATCTGTGTTCTTCCTTGGTGTTTCATCCTTCCTTCTATTCTTTATACTTAGTCTTTTTTCTTTTCACTTCTTTTTCATGTGCAATGTGCAGCCCCGTTGGCTTTTTCAGATGTTTCCTATTTTGATTTTTCCGTGGGATTGTGCTTTTAACAGTTCCTTCTTCATTAAATCCCACCCATGTTGGGTGTCTTTTCTCCTCTACAATTCTAGCCATGGGATTCTACCCAGTAGTTCCCTGAGCTTGATAAAATCAGCTTTCCTGAAATCCAAGGTTTGTGTTTGACTATACTTTTCTTTGGCCTGCCCTACAATCATGAATTCTAGCATTTCACGGCCACTCCAAATAGTTTGATTCCAACTTCTCCCGTATAGATTAGGATCAAGTCGAGGACTGCTCATCCCCTTGTTCCTTCCTCTACTGTTTGAAAGAGAAAATTATCTGCAAGACACGTCAAGAATTTGCTGGAGATGCTTAGCAGAGCTAGCCTCCCAGCAGATACCAGGATAATTGAAGACCCCTATAACTACAAGTACTTGTTTCTCAGAGATTTCTGAGATTTGTTTCAGAAAAGTAGCATCTACCATCTTATTTTGGTTTGGGGGCCTGTAGTAAACTCCCACCACAATGTTGTTTTCATTTCTTTCTCCATTTACTTTTACTGAAATGCCCTCCATTGGTCCAGTTTGATCACTCAAATGGATTTCTGCGTAAATGAATTTGTCTTTGACATAAAATGCTACTCCCCCTGCTTCTCATTCCCCTCTAAAGTACCAACTGCTTTGATTCCAGCAACCAGCTCCTTCCCGTCGGTTGCCTAAACCACCCAAAGTAGCTTGGCTTCATCCTCGGGCTGCATCAAATGAAAGCAATCCCACAAAAGCAAACGGACACCCCATTAGGACTGATCTCAGCTTGACTGTAGAGACAAGCAATCTGTTAGTGGTAAATCTTCTCAAAGCAACATACAATAAATTCCCATGCAAAGCATGTGCCGTACCACTGAGCTACAGTTCCTCTCCAGAAAGATTAAAGGAGGGCAGCTCCCAAACTCCTTCAAGGCAAGGGCACAAGCATGGAAATTAAATAGCAAAGCTTGGAAAGCAAGGGTGAGAGAGGTTAGAGATAAGAGGAAAAGGTACTCATTCTTTCTTGGCCTTCTAAAAGTAGAAGCACACCTTTGTTTTGCTGAATTAAAATGAGGGGCACTCTTCCCTACCGCAGTGTTTCTGATGTCTACGTATGGCTGTGAAAGCTGGATGGGAAAGAAAACTGACAAGAAGAGAATCAGGTCATTTGAAATGTGGAGCTGGAGGAGAGTTTGACAGATATCACGGATTGCCAGAAATACAGATAAAGGACTCCAAGAGCAAATCAAGCTAGAAGCCTCCCTAGAAGCCAAAATGACTAATCTGAGGCTAACATACTTTGGACACATAAGGAGACACAATTCATTGGAAAAGACAATACTGCTGAGGAAAGTGGGAGTCCATAGAAAAACAGAAAGACCACATTACAGGTGGAGAGACTCAGTCAAGGAGGCTGTAGCTGCCCTGAGTTTGCAATACTGAACAGGGCTGGTAATAACAGGGTGTCTTGCAGCAATAAACAGCCATCATTCGCACTTGTGCCTGACAAAGGCCATTTCCGCACTAGCCTGTTATAGCGCTATGATTCTGCTTTCAACATCCTATGGAATCCTGGGGTTTGCAGTTTAGGGAGGGGCCGGCCGGCCCCTCCCTAAACTGCAAACCCCAGGATTCCATAGGATGTTGAAAGCAGAATCACAGCGCTACAACAGGCTGGTGCAGAACTGTCCCAGGTTTACTTTTAATAATAATAATAATATTTATTATTTATTTTTATTATTTATTGTTGTTGTTGTTGTTGTTATCCCGCCTCTCCACATGGATCGAGGCGGCGAACAACATTAAATACATTAATACATTAAAAACATTAAAAAACATACCCAATCCTCCCCATCCACCAATCCACCTAAGACCACCCCCTAAAACACACTACAATCAATCAACTATCAAAGGAACAGCAAGACAATTGATGGGAGGCGATGGAAATGCTAGTCTTGGAAGGCCTGTCGGAAGAGATCAGTACTGACATGCAGCATTTGCAACACTATGTGTGTACGTGCCTTCAAACTGCCCAGAGACTTGCGGCTTCCATAGACTTCCATATTTTTAATGGAAAAATATCTTTTAATGATGCAGTCATATAAAGTGGAGTCAGATGATTAGTCAAATCAGAACTGTCTTCTGATTTAGAACACAGCTACTTTCTGAAGTGTTTCATGAAAGTCCTTCAATAATGATTTTATGATACTCAGATAATGAGAAACGCCTTCATAGTGAGTCTGTTGTTCAGCAGTAGCTGACTATATATTTTTCTGTTATTATTCTGGACTTCCCCTTTGGATGTATTCCATCTCTTCAACTGACAATGGCTTCCTCCTGCATTTTTGAGCTAATGTTCTTACTAATTCTAATGTGTCAAGTGTGCCTTGTGTTCTACCATTAAGTGAAGTATGTTGATGGGATGGCGGTCCACCTTCTGTAGAGATCTGTGAGGATGATGCATGAAATGGTGGCACTCTTGATTGAAGAGGCTCTTGCATTTTAGGTCTGGGAGTACCTTTTCTGTCTGGAAACTTAATAAATGGTGTATGAGGACCACCTGAATGACCCTACTGATGGCCGCCATCCTGCTGCCCATAGCAACACCCCCCACCCGGCCAACCCCATGAATTTCATAGGGTTTTCTTAGCCATGGAATACTCAGAAGTAGTTTTGCCAGTTCCTTTCTCTGAAATATGGCCTACAGCACCTAGTATTCATTGGCAGTCTCTCGTCCAAGTACTAACCAAGGCTGACCCTGTTTAGCTTCCCTGATCAGACGGGATCTGGTGCCTTTAGGGTATTCTGTCCCTCTCCTGCAACACAGTACTCTACACCATTCTCCATTCTTCTGCTCTCCTAACAATCAATGAGCATTATCTGAACAATGAACACTCCGTCCTCATTGGGTTATTTCTGGGGTTCCTCCCCATATCTTTTAGGATTTCCTTTCTCCCTGAAAATTCATTGTATTTCTATACATCTTGAGGTTCATTTGAAACAACTAATATCAGAGCATGAAGATTTATTTATTTATTTATTTATTGGCTGAAATTTCTTAGAATCCCAAGAGCCATCCAGATGTGAGAGTCTGGTATGTGTAGTTCAAACAAGTAGCGTTTTTCTGAGCCCTCTTCTGTGTGGGTGATACCATTTTGGCTACATTAGAAATACTATTCATAGCCTGAATCCAGGAAACAGAGGTCACTGTGATGATAAGTAAGAACAACCCTCCTTTACGGTAATCCACATCAATTATGGGTGGCATAGCAGTTTCAAATACCAAGACTACATGTGGCGGAGATAAAAATGTGGGATTGTACCATCAGCTTTCTACCCTCCTTATGATCACTCCTGGTTGATTACTGTCAGTAACAGAAAACACGGCTAAACAAATTTTCAGCCTGATCCAGAAGGACAGTACTTTGAAACGCCTGGCTATTAATCTTCAACCAAATTTACAGAAGTCAATTTAACCAAACAGTTGTTGAAAATGCAAGAAGCTGAAAGTTGGGATTCCCTCCCCCATTCTAGCCACAGTGTACTCCAAAGAAGTAACTTTTCCAAGCTTTGCCTTGATCTGTGCATGGATACATAGTTCCAGCAGCTAGAAACCCATCCAATCAATTGTCCATCTCTTGAAATGTGAGTTACCCGAGTATGAAACAGAAGCCAGGAGCAGACCATGGCACTGGAGTGTACAACACAAGCCAAGTCCTCCCTATCTCTGCTTCCAAGGCAGCTTGCCAAAAAAACTGACATTCTTCTAGAAAAAGATCTGGGTTCTCAGGAAGCTGAAAAGCAATTCCAGCTAAGCCAGAAACCGCTGTGAACAGTGATCGATGTAATCCAAAAACAAGCCAGAAGCAACTTATGAAAGCCCAGCTGTAGCAGAGAGAGCAGAGAGCAAACCCACATTTGTTGTTATTGTGTCTTCTGCAGTTCATGTACAGAAGAGAGGATGGGGAATTTCATACTTATACAAGTGACATACCGGGAGCCTCAAACACTCTGGTTTTTGGAAACATGTTTAAGGCCAAAGGCCCCGGCGACTTCTCGATTAGTCAAAGCTGTGTGAGGACTAAACTGCAATGAGAGCAGCCACGTCTGTTTAGTTGTTTTATGCCTCTGCTCGATCAAGTATAAAACGTAGGGTTGTCAGATTGAAATCCAGACATGGCTACCGTACCTTTAATGGTTGTACAGAAGGGAGAAGTTCAGTATGTGTTGTTTGTAACACAATCCAATAACACTATCACTTTCCACACAATCATGAAAGGTATCCAGTTTTCACTCTGGCAACCTGAGTGAGCTTGGGCTAGAATCTGACTCTCTCTCCCACTCCCCATTTCAGGCTAACCAACTTCACAGGATTTCTGTGAGGACAAAATGTATGGAAGGAAAAGGCTTAGAGCTGCCAAACAGGAAACAGTTCCTGTACCTATAATGACTGCATAGAAGTGGGAATTTTGGCAAGTAACAAGAAATATCTGATCACTTTCTCCCTTCTACACAACCAGTGTAGCATAGTGGTTTGGGTTTTTGACAATGACCCTGGAATCATAGAATCATAGAAATGTAGAGTTGGAAGAGACCACACGGGCCATCCAGTCCAACCGCCTGCCATGCAGGAACACCCTCAAAGCACTCCCGACAGATGGCCATCCAGCCTCTGCTTAAAAGCCTCCAAAGAAGGAGACTCCACCAACTCCGAGGCAGCAGATTCCACTGCCAGACAGCCCTGAACCTGCGTTCAATTCCCTGCGTGACTACAGAAACCCACTGGATGACCTTAGGCGTATCACACACTTTCAGCCCCCAGAAAACCCTATTATAAGTTCATCTTAGGGGCTCCATAAGTCAGAAACTATTTGAAGACACACAACACGATGTGGCAGCCAAGAAAGCCAACACGATTCTTGGTTCAGTCAACAGGAGTATGGTGTCTAGATCGAGGAAACTAATGGTACCACTCTATTCTGCCTTGGTCAGACTTCACCTGGAAGACCGTGTCCAGTTCTGGGCTCCTCAATTCAAGAAGGATACTGACAAGCTGGAGGGTGTCCAGAGGAGGGCAACCAAAACAGCGGAGGGTCTGGAAGCCATGAAGCCCTATGAGGAGCGGCTGAGGGAGCTGGGGATGTTTAGTTTGCAGAAGAGAAGGTTAAGAGGGGACATGATAGCCATGTTTAAATATCCGAAGGGATGTCATGTCGAGGAGGGAACGGGCTTGTTTTCCACTGTTCCAGAGACTAGGACAAGGAGCAATGAATTCAAGCTGCAGGAAGAGAGATCCCACTTAAAGCTCAGGAAGAACTTCCTGATGTCAGAGCTGTTTGGCAGTGGAATCTGCTGCCTCAATGGATTGTGGTGGAGTCTCCTTCTTCGGAGGTTTTTAAGCAGAGGCTGGATGGCCACCAGTTGGGAGTGCTTTGATGAGTGGATGGCCCCTGGGGTCTCTTCCAACTCTAAGATTCTATGAACAATAATAACAACAACAACCATTAGAAGTACAAGAGCCATCTTCAGCTTTTATTATGGCAACCCTTATTGAGACAGTACTTTACTATCCACATGTGGGCCAAAGCTACACGCTCAAACCTGAGAGTTGTACAAAGAACCTGAAAACACCACCCACTGTTTTATATGTGAATAGGAAAGGCATTTATGAACCACCACCACAGCCGTTCTTCTTATGTCTAAATCTGGCCCTCAGACATGCAGCTGAGACAAGATTCACCAGAGCCTTAGGCCTCAGACGTAGCGTGAAGGCCAGGGCTACGTGCACAGACATGTGCAGAAAAATTTACAACACCACCCACGGTTTTATATGGGAACAGGGAAGACAATGAACAAGAAACCTGGGTGCCCTGCTATATCTAATTTGGCTCTCACACAACTCTGGCTGAGATAGAATTCACCAGGCCTTAGGGCATGTTTTGAAAGCCAGGGTTAAACCATAAAATATGTGACTTGAGTGAGAACTTTTGAATTAACTGACAGCGCATAGATTCCGATCAGACATGAGGAAGCCTTTCCTTGCGCAATGCACTTACATTTACTGAATTCCCTACCAGAAGAAGGGGCTGAAATTCAGGACCATCCTAAAACATTTTGGTGCCTGAGACAGGAGTACCAATGGTGCCTTTCATCTATTCAAGTCCAAGTGTTTGCTACCCAAAGCCAAGCAATTTATTTTGGTACCTGAAGCAGAAAATCCCACTCGTAGCTTCTTCCCTCCTTGTTGTTGTTGTGTACCTTCAAGCTGTTTCTGACTTACGACAGTCCTAAAGCAAACCTATCACAGGGTTTTTGGGGGGTTGAGAGAGTGTGACACATCCAAGGACCCTACAGGGGCTTCCATGGCTGAGTGTGGAATCGAATCTCAGTCTCCAGGGTTGTAGTCCAACACTCAGACCACTACATGCCGTTTTTGACAATAAAACAACACATCAAATATTTGGCCACTTTCAGAACACCAAATATGGTCTCTGAGGTGGCCATCCCATTCTGCCTGGTGATACGGCCAGCCCTGTTTAGAGGACTGAAAAGGTCACGAGACAACGGATGGAGGAGGAGAAGTCTGCTGAGGGTTATTGGCCACAACAGCCAAATGGCACATCCATGCTCGGGGCAGTGTGCTTTTGAGCAATCAGCTTTTCAGCGAGGCAGAGCTATTGTTTTCATGCCATGCTAGTGGGCTTCCCAGAACCATCAGAGCTTGGAGAGTTCCTTTCTTAAAAGTGATTAGTTCTCATTTCTCATTGTTTTCATTGCTTAAAAAAAATGATTCATTGTTGCAAAAATTTTTAAGCAGTCAATTGCATCTCTTTTTCTTTTTTCAAATTCAGAATTGATCCTAAAATGCCCTTTAAAAGCAATTTCTAAGGGTTACTAGAAAATATTAATTAAAGAAGCATGTTTGAAGCAAGGTTACTCTAATGAAGTAATTTAGGTCCCACTCATTACCTTGTGTTTAAAAAAATGGCTTTTTTTTGGTAGCCTTGCTGTCCCTGAAAGGGATTACTTGTTAGAGGTAATTATATTATTCATAACTCATTACTTCTCAACGCTGAAATCCATCTGATTAGCCTCCATTAAAAACAGGATAGGGAGTTAAAGGGACTTGCTGCAAAGTTCCTCTTACATTCTTACGTGTGCGCATATAAAGTAATACATAGTTTGCTTCCGAAGACTGTAACTGATATGGTAAGCTTATTTTTAAAAAGAAACTATAAAATAAGCAAAGTTAAAATAACCCAAAACTGATCCTGAGCATTATGGTGCTAAAGTGGACCCATGCCGTATGCCAAGCAACATTAAAATTTTTGGCCTCACGTTGTACAGTAATGATGACTATGTTGGTCCACCCACATAGTTCCCATACCCCTCTGACGTTTCACAGATGAAAAATACAGACAGTCTTGTGTATCTGAAACACCCCATTCTCATTCCAAAGATCACCGTCCAATCAACCCCCTGCCCCACTATTATGTATTCCTCAAAGCCTTTTTTCATTTTGCTGAATGTTGTATTTATTTATTCCTCAACTGTCCATCCTCCACAGTTTAAAACCAAAGAGGGTATCTGTTCTTTGGCTAAAGATATTCAAAGGGACTGCTTTAATGAATGCCCTAAAATATTACTGACAGCTCAAACAAGATTGCATCAGTTGTAGCTTGTAAAATGGCAGCCGATTATATAGCAAATTAGTCTCCGTGTGCGCGCACGAACATTAGACTCAAGATGTAGACACTCTCCAAGTATGGCTACAGTTTTATGCACAGTTCCCTGACCGGAAGACTCAATGAGCAAGGGGCAAAAGCGATGTGGGATCAGGCACTGTAAATAATTAACTTAGGCTAGGGAGGGAATGAATTTTGAAAAGTCATCCTTAAAAGTTTAGCTCACAGAAGAACCAGAAAAATGGGTCTGTCCCTGAAAAATGATGAGCACATGGACAGAGCAGCCTTGAAAATGACTCCTCAGAAGCTTCTAGCCTCCTTACAGTTTTGGGCAGCATAGAGTCTTCTTTGCTGTGGCAACCTGGTTATGAAATATTTTTCTTCAGAGGCCCAATTGGCTCCAACAATGGTGTCATTCCAACTTCAAGTCAAAACACTGCTTTGTGCCAAAGCCTTTGTCAGGTTCTTAAGCGATTTTATCCAATCTCCACATGTGCTATGTCTGTTACTTGCCTCCAAATCATTTCCAACTTATGGTGGCCATAAGGCAAACCTATCACAGCGTTTTCTTGGTAAGATTTGGTCAAAGGGGAAAGGGTTGCCTTTGCCTTCCCTCTGAGGCTGAGAGAATGTGACTTACACATGCATGGGTTTCCATAGTGGAGCAGAGATTTGAATCTTGCTCTCCAGAGTCACACTCAAACACGCAAACCATTACACCACACTGGCTCATATGTGCTACGCTCAGCATTATTCTAAATTGTTTTAACTGGGGTTAAATTGTCTGATACAAATTATTTAATATATATTTAGTCTTCCAAATTATTGTTATTGTTTACTGTCTTAAATTGGTTTTATTGTATGCTGCCTAAGATACTCGGACACTCGGATATGGGACATGATATAAACATTTTAATAATTGTAACAAATACATACAAATAAACATACATACACACATTGGCCTTTGCAAGGAAACTAATTACCAGAAAGAAGAAGAAACCAGCTACCTTTCTTTTTCTAGTTTACAAAACCTTTTCTTTCCGGTTGGTCACCTGGAAAAGATGCTTTAGTCAACACAGGTGACCAAGGGAGTGTTCTTTTGCGGGTGCAAAGACACGCAAGCCTCTAAAGCTGCCAGGCACCAGTTTCTCTCCCATTACTTTAAAAAAACACAGAAGATGGAGCCAGCAGAGGGGGAAAGGGAGAGAAGACAGCAGTTGGATATGGTGATGCGTGCAGTAATTAAGCAAAAAGCTCTTCCTTCACAGCCAGGAGACCTTCTGGGAATTCACAGACTTTTTTTCCTGGCAGATTGGGGAGGGGGACTGGTGGAAGCGTGGAGAAGATGGCTCAGAGTCATTGGGATTCTGTGCCATTTTCTCCCACAAGTCATTTGCTTGGAGAGAGACAGCAATGAATTGCTTGGAGTTTGAAGAAGTAGAGAAGAAGCCATGTGACACAAAGAGCAATTATGCAAAGGCCTACACACACACACACATACACAATTTACCCAGGTGCAGAGCAGGCAAGCCACCTGTAATTAAGAAAGGAAAATGTATTCTGTTGGGATGGGGGTGAGGGTGTCCAACTGGCCCTGAGCTATTCAATTGCAGCTTACCAAAGCTAAGCTCCACAATTAATAAACTCAGAAAGCCAACATGCATGCATACACATTTAAAAGAGTTCACAAAGCAGGCTTTTTAAGGGCCAGTACAACAATATGCACACAGCTCTTCTTTGACACAGCGGTTCTACGTCAGTGGTTTTTGAGTTATCTTCAGAGCTAACTTGGGATTCCTTGGCAGCCTGTCAGCACTGCTCAACTGGATGAAGGGTACCCAGCAGAGAAGCTCTGAGACCAGAGAGCAGGTTTGGCTGTCTGATGTCTTATCAGCACCCTATCTAAACAACTCATGTCTTTGAGGGCATCCCCCAAAACCGTTACAATGCACAAGTGGTGGTTTCTCAGCAGTTGGTTTGGAAAAAATATTTTTTGGACTGTAACATCCAGAACCCCCCAATCAGCCTACCTAGCTAGCTGGGAAATTCTAGAAGCTTCAGTCAAACAAAAAAATTTCCAGACTATGGACAGGAAGTTTGGAAAAAACAGTCATATTTTGTTATTTTTAGACTGGAAAACGTTGGGTAATACAGTTATTCCCAAAATGCAGCAAGTGCGTTGCGAAAACTAAGGCCATTTCCACACAAGACTGTTATAGTGTTATGATTCCACTTTCAACATCCGATGGAATCCCGGGGTTTGCAGTTTAGGGAGGGGCCGGCCGGTCACTTGCGGAAATGGCCTAAGTTAGAGACACCTCAAAGTCAGGCATCTGTTCACAACAGAGGTTGCCGGTCGCACGATTAACTCCTCTGTCTTCCCTGTCTTCTAAGCAAGCATCCACCAAAAGCTGTAGATGCTTCCGGACAAGGTTTTTACTGTGCAATATCGCTGCCTCCTTTACTGGATGTTCCAGAGCATCCAGAAGCCCTTGCCTTCTTCATCTCGTAACCCTCCTCCCCTCCCCCCCGACCCCGCAATTGCTTCTTCCATCTTTTTCCTTAGCAGGAAAAAAAAAGAATCTGTTAAGGAAAGATGGCATAGTTTTGCACTGTCTTTTGTCTGGTAGCACTAGAAGCCATCAGTATAGAAGCATTCTGTGTAGCCACATCAGGGTTATCTGCCTGGATTACTGCCAAGGACCACCTACAAGAACAAGTTCTCTTTTGAAAGGGTGACCTGCTGTACCCCTGCACGAATCACTGCCCTGGGCTAACCTCCTTTCCAACTAGAGGCACATACAACATAGTAAACTCATATAGGGGGGAAAAAAGGTGTGGGCAGATAAGTTGCAACTGTAGTGACCCTATCATAAGGTTTTCTTGGGAAGATTTTTTTCAGAAGAGGTTTGCCCTTGCCTTCCTCTAAGGCTGAGAGCATGGGACTTGCCCAAGTGGCTTTCCATGGCTAAGCAGGGATTCACACTTCCGTTTCCCAGACTCTCAGTCCAATATTCAAACCGGTAGACTATACAGGCTCTCAACACGAGAACTTGCCTCATACTAAATTGCGGCAGTGATCCAACTAGCTTAGTATAACTGACAGTGAGTGGTTGCCCACTTCAGGGTCACAGCCCGAGAAGAGCAGAATTACTCATTCCAACTGCAGTGGTTCACTGCAGAAAAATTAACCTGGTACTGTGATCCGTACAGAGATGCAACAGGCAGACTCCTCATTTGACTTGTTATCTATTTAATTTATTCCCTACAAGTGAATGACTCCAGATCTCTCAGGGCCATCCATTTGGGAATGACTGCTTCTGCCAAGAAGCATAGTCTTCAAACCGCAGAGTGAAAGCAGTTGGCTCACAGGTCAGGACAGGCCTGACAAGGTAATAGGTGCTTAGACAGAAGAACACAAAAATTTAAAAGGCAGCCATGAACTTGTGCATCTAGTTCCTCTGGACTGAGACCGAAGTAGAAAGCAGGGAGGAGATCTGGAGGCAGCAGGTAAACCAGGGCGGTGAGAACCCAGAGGAAAGAAACAATAGCCTGTAGCTACCGGAAAGGATGAGCATACAAGTTGCTTTGTGAGGCCTCTGTGCATTACTCCACGTGGCACCGCACCCGCCCCGTTCCAAGCCGCAGGCTTCGATTAGGATCCACCAACCAGCCAGCATCTGCTGCTAAGTACCACTCCCTCGCCAAGGCGAGGAAAACACCTCTTTAAGCAAAAAGGAAATGGAAATTCATTGCCATACACAGCAAAGTGACAAAAAATTATTTTCACAGGCATGTTGCTTCAGCACCCCACGTTGTAGGTGGGGTAATACCCTGAGGATCCCTGCCTCATTTAGAGATGGGTAGAGTTTGGTGCGGTATTTTGCATTCTGCACTGAAATTCACTTCCCCACTCCCCTGAACTGAAACTTCTGGGTTATGTTGAGAAGAAAGGCAATGAGGATTAAATCAGTTTAATTCTGCAGTATAGACAGATACACCCTAAGCTGAGTTCTTGTATTTTGAAAACAGTTGGGACTGGCAACTCCACAGAATGAATGGAGTTCTCCTGAGAGTTTAGGTATGTTCAGTATAAGGTCAGAAGAGACAAAATGGAAAGAAAGACAAAATCAAGTTCAACGGGGAACATCCTACAGAAGTAGTGGAACACTGACATCAAATCCATGGGAAAAATTTGAAAGGAACAAAGGCAGAGGGTCAGCAGATGTTTTCCTCTCTGTAGGAAACACCAAACGGAAGTCGCTTGGGACCTCTCTCGTGATCCCAGCCTTATCCCAACACACATCACCAGGATGAAAGGTTTTTCTCCTTGCTCTACTCGGCAGGTAGTATTTTCCCCATCACAGGATCAATTTCCTCTTTAGTCTTACCATATTCTTATTGTTCTGACAGAGAGAGACCCCCCCCCCCGTCACATCCTTTGAGCTGGGCATGGCAGACAAGACATGGAGAGAAGAAATACTCTGTGGGATCCAATGAGAGGCATCTTGTTTCCCACAGGAGCCAGTGGCAACTAGTAGCCAGATATATACTAACTCAGAAGTAAAGCTCAGAAGCAACCAGTTGTTCTAACAAGATATTCAGCAACTTTTTGGTTTTGCTATTTTTTGTAGTCACACATTGGAACGGGCTTCCTTTTTTCTCCTTTTCAGTAGAAGAGGAACAGGTCATCTGCCTGTTTCAGGGTGTGTGAGTTGACTCAGTCTGAGCAATGGGAACAGGAGGAGGAAGGGTCCCACAAGCAGATGCCTTGTTCTGCAGCCAGGAAGCATTTCTAGGTAATGTCTTTTGCATTTTTCTCAGAATTTCCAAGGTGCAATATCTGAAGTGGCCACTTGGGGGAACCAGAAAGCAATGTGTATATTTTCCAATGGCACAATAACAGTGACAACAGTTGCTTCTTAGTAACAAGAAACTCAACAACCTAACTTTCTGGACTGCAGTAACAGTAGCAAATAATGAGATGATGAGTTATCAGAGTGAAGTATAAAGTAATTTCTTTCTTCTAAAAAGTACGCTGTTCCTTCTAAAAAGCTTCTGATCTTAAAGCGGTAGATCATTTGCTCTTTCGTTACAAATAGGTTGTTGGACAGTGGAACAGACTGCCACAGGAGATGGTAGACTTTCTGCTTGAAGTACTGAAGCATAAGAACATAAGACAAGACAAGCTGCATCAGACTGAAGGCTTGTGTAACCCAGTTGACACAGCCACTATTTAGTTTCCTATGGGAAGCCTACCAGCGGGCCAGGAGTGCAGCTGCACCCTCCACCTCATATTCCCCAGTATTTCATACATAGAGGCACACACGTGTGTCTGTGTGCGTTCACATGCTCCTTCAACACACCCGTCAACTTATGGCAACCCCACAAATTTCATAGGGTTTTCCTAGGTAAGAATAGTCAGAGGTGGTTTGCCAATTCCTTCCTCTGAATTTCAGCCTACAGCACATGCTATTTGTTACCATCCAAGTGCTAACCCTGCTTAGCTTCCAAGATCAGACAGGATCTGGTGCCTTTAGGGTATTCAGGCTGGCTACACAGAGACATTTGTGACTGCTGACTGACTTTACGGCAACTACAAGGCAAACCTGTCATGGGGTTTTCTTGAGAAGATTTGTTCAGGGGGGCTTGCCACTGCTTTCCTCTGAGGCTGAGAAAGTGTGATATGCTACCTTTAATACTGAAAGCCACACCCTGACAACTCCATTCTCCATGAGTGTATTTAACCTTTGAAAGCTATCCAAGTTGTCAACCATCACATCTTGAAGCAGCGAATCCCACAGTTTAACTAAGTCCATAGAGAGAAGGGCTTCTGTTACTTTAACCTGAGTCCCCCACCAATCAGGTTCATAGGCTGCACCCTACGGTCTGAGTATTACGAAAGAGAGGAAATTGTCTCCCTATCCACTTCCTCCACACCATGCGGAACTCTCTCCTATTATTCCTCTTTTTTCTGAGCTAAAACATCCCAAACAGTTTTTCCTTTCCTCACTAGGACACTGCTCCATCCCCTAATCATTATGGTTGCTCTTTTCTGTACTTTCTACAGCAGTGGCTAGACGGCCATCCGTCCAGGATGCTGTAGCTGGGTTGGACTATGCAATCACCAAGCTCACTGACAGTGACACAATAGCAGTAGTCATGTTATTATTACCATTACTATTATTCATTTATATCCCACCTATTTCTGAATACTGAGACTTAATGTGGCTCATGATTTTTTATACACTCACATTAAATTTTTAAAAACCAACCAAACAGCACATCATTAAAATCCCACTGCAGCCGATTCCTAAAAGCATGGAAGCATGGAATAGCATGAAATATTTAACTTGATGGCAGAAGGAGAGCAAGGAGGAAGCCATCCGACCCGCCCTAGGGACGGAGTTCCAAAGATTGGGAACGGTCATCAAGAAGGGCCTCTCCCTTGTTCCTACCAAATATTTCTATAGGAAATGTGAAGGAAAGGTATTGGCCCAAGTTTCTTGGAAGTTCAACTATTATTGCAGTGGTGCAGAATCTCAGGCCATGGGGTCAAACCTAGCCTAGCCATTTAGATCTGCCCAAACGTTCATGCTCTTTTCCCTAGGATACCACTGTTGGATGATTTCTGATCTTTTCCAGAGCTCTTTCCCTGTTCTAGAAAGGCCAAAACACCAGTCTTAGCTCCTGGCAGTAAGATCTTTAAGCTAAAACATGAAGGTATTTTTCTCCCTACCTTCTGCCACCAGAATGCAGCCCCCAAACACTTCTCTGATATCGAATTTGGCCACTGGGCTGAAAAATGTACCCCAGTCTCCAGTCAGGGTGGGAATTGTGTGGGTCTGCAGGTGGTGTTACTCCCATCAGACCTTATCAGTGGTGAGAAAAGTTGGGAGTCCAGTGACATCTGAAGGGCTTCACAGTTTCCATTCCTGGTTGACTGGATCACTCCGTCGAAATGCTTGCTAGCATTTTTTAAAGGGTCATCTCAAAGATCAGGAAGACCAATTACCTCTTAGTCCATGGCTGAGATCCTACTCTAATTGGTGGGCCATAACACTCTAACCATGCAGCTCTGTGTCTTTCCCTTGTTTCAGCAGCAGTCCAGCCTTAGGAGGGGCTGCTACAACGGCTACTTACCAGTGAGGAGGGAAGGAGGTCAATATAGACAATGAAGAAGCAGCTGATCTCTGCTCAGAAGGGAAAGAAACAAAGTTGCAGTCGCAGATGGAGTGTACCCTCCTTTTCCTTTCCCTTGGAGCCCAGAGCATTCACATCCTCATCAGCTGAATTGCCTCTCCTCTCTCTCCCCACCAGTAAGAACAGTGCCCCTTCTCAGGGCTTGACAACCGCCAGACGGGGAGGTTTTGGACAGTGTAAAGCACTGGAGAACAACAGTTCCCTGGGGTTCATCCAAAAAGGGACATACGGACATGTAAACAAAGCTTAATGCATATTACTAACAGGATGCTATCCAACGGGTCCTTGTGGAAAAGGCAGTGATAAGATTTAAAACTCTCAGATGTGACAAAGTTGATAAGAAAGGAAGTGCAAAACCAATAAATAGCTCGACAGGAAGGACGGATTTGGTGGAAGGAAGTAAAGTTTGAGATTACTCCTAATAGGATTTTAAAAGTTTCATCCTCTTCATTTCCTCTGTTGAGCAAGGCTGTTCTGTGCCTGGGTGTCAATGGAAATACGATTCGCCTCCTTTTCCACAAAGAGATTAAACTTAAAAAAAAAAAATCCCCCTCGCCCGAATTATTTAGGAGCAATGAGGAAAAATCAGAGTGGGTGTATGACTCAGCCTTAGATTTATTGGGTTATTTGCGATTTGTTTCACAATGGCGATATTCAAAGACTGCAGAGTCCCAAATCTACAAAGGCAAACATTTCTGGATTATCAGAAAATTAATGCTGCCAACCACACAAAGGGGAATGATTTTAATTTGATCAACCAAATTCTGTTCAACACATGTGTCAATCAGCAACGAGAGCTGGCTGCAAGATTTGGGAACCAGTAAGCAAAAGCAGGGCTGTGTTAAACTTTTGGCCATTTTAATTTTGCAACGCTATGAGTGGGACAGAAATTTAATGCTAAAAAAAGTGCAAATATCCATAATTTTTAAACTGAATTAGTACCATCATTACTGCCATCTTCCGCTTCCCTCTCACACACAGCTATTTATTCCTTCCTAGATCAGTCACACAGCCAGTCCCATGCAATCGGAAATCCCAGAACCAACAGGATGCCCTACTCCTCTTCCCCAAGCATGCGACATTACTAAATGTCAGCGACATCATGGGAGGTGGCACAAGTGATCAGATTTAGCTAATCGATGATGTCATGGAAGGACCACTGAGAATGGAGACAGGGCGCCCCAGGTGAACTTCTCTGACATAGGCACATTAAATGTGTGCAAACAGGAACCTTGAATATGGAGCAACTGGGTATCCACTAATACCAGCAGGTATGACCCTGGTAAACTATTTATTTGCTTCTCTGTACATAAATTAATTTGTTTAAACCAATGTGTTACAATGGTTAAGAGCACTAGGAAATCCGGAGTCAAGTCCCCAGTGAGCTGTGAAGACTCCCGAAATAGCCTTGGTCTCTCTCTTTCTCTTCCCATCTCTTTCTCTTTCTCTCAGCTTATCCTACCCCACAGGTTGTTGTGAGGATAAACTGGGAAGAAAGAGAACCATGATCACCACCTTAAGCTCACTGAAAGAAAGGCAGAAAAGAAATGTAATATTTTTTAAAAACAAATTAAGGGCCGTGCACACGCATACCTGTGCACACATGCACACACACATGCGCAAACAAACACACAAACACAGCGCACTGAAAACTTTGTGAGGCAACCTAACATCTGATTTCTGATGAGCCACAAAAGAAGAGCAAAAAAGGTATGCATGTCACTACAAACACAGGGAAAAAGTAACTGGTAGCCCCATAGCTTTGATGTAAGCCAACATAAAACAAAGAGAAATGCAACTGTTTGTTACAAAACATTTCGTGGAAAAGAGGCACACCTAGCACCTTTCCTGTACAGATGGCTAATTGAACTGCAACCCCCCCAACTCCATCCAGCAACCAGCTTCTCCCACCCACACCCACCCGCCAGCAAGAAAGACCACCCATTTCTCGAGCTGAGACAAAACGCCTGTTACTATCGTAACCCCAAAGAGCTACATAGTTGGCATTCCAGCCTGGCAGACTTTCTACCTCAGCTAATCCACCTGACCCAAGTGCATGCCAGAACAGGTTAAAAAGCAGCTTTCCCCCGAGAAATGGAAATATCAACGAAGGGAAGAAGGAAAGGGAATAAACGAAGTCTTAAGTACTTTTCTTAAGGGCACCTCATTAAAAACAGCAAACGTGTGATCGATCAGATCTGCTCAATCAAGGCACTTGACCTCTTGAAATTTACAAGAGACTGCGGCCTCGGTGCTGACAAAAAAGGAGATGGAAGAACAGAACAAATGAACACTACAAAGGGGGATGCCCCCTCAACATTTTGCTCCCCAAAATGTTTTACAAAAGTGTGAGCAACAACCACCACCCATCCTGCATATAGAAGGTGGCAGCTGAAACCTCCTTCATCCACCCGATGGGCTAGACCTCTTCCTTCACCACCCCGAGGCAGAAAACTAGATCATGATTGTCTGGCATGTGCTGGCAGTGCCAGGTTTATACACAAGCAAAGTAAATGACAGCTAAAGCCTCAGATTACACAAAGTCTCACAAAGTCGCTTAAACACACACACAAACACAAAACAAAACAAGACAAAATCATTATTTTACAGAAACTGTTAAAAACAGGAATCCATGAAAATAGACTCTAAAACACACAAAGAGTTACTACAATGTATATGGTACACTTTTTCTTATACACCCTGATTTGTCTTTCCCATTTTTCTCAGTAGGTTTTAAAACATCAGTTTCTCTCTCTTCTTCCCACTTTTCCCCTTTGCCTCCAGCTTGCTTCAACTTCTGCAAACATTTCAAAGTTCAAATGTAATTTGCCCTCAATAAACTCAGCAGGGAGGAGAGGAGGGGCAAATCCTTGCCTTTCACAGTAGGCTCAGGAAAAAGCAAACTTCTGCAGCCTCTTCCAGCTTTGTCTGCTCTGCCTAATTACTCGCTTTTGCCATCTCGACCCCACTCTGATGCTCCTTACCTATACGTGTCCTAGTTTCCTTCTGTGAAATGTTGGGGGCTATGCAGTTACTTTTTGTATGCCATCCTCACCAATGTATCGTTACGCGAACCATTTTTCTTCTTAAAATAACACACCAAGGAGCAGGGGGTAGTGGTAATGCTATGGAGTTTCTTTAACCCGACACAGTTTAGTGTTTTAGCATGTCTTAATAGGCCCCTGCTTACGTTACTTTGTTCTCTAACAGGAGAAAACCTGTTCAGTCCAGGAGTTAACAGTCTACAGGCAACTATTGCTGCCCCCCCCCAAGTACATGCCACCTGAGACAATCACCCCACCATGCCTAATAGTAGGGCCGGCCAGCCCTATCTTTCATCTACTTTGCCTTTTAGTGCTGCTGCTGTCACCTGGGTAATGGCATGAGCAAGAGAAAAGGAAGTGTGAACTTCTCTAGCTCAGCTTGGCCAAGTTGCTTTTGGACTACAGCTCTCAGAATCCCCCAGCCAGTATAACTTTGCCGGGATTCTGCTCTTCAGGCCTTCTCTCCACTGACTTGGATGTGGCACTAAGTTGGAGCAGGCAATAAAGCAGACAAGGGCAGCAGCGGTGATAAAAAGGAGAGACAAACTGCTATGAAGTATAACCGGGAGAAATTGGTCAGAGATTCCTCCTAGTCCAACATATACATCAAGCTGAATAGCAGGAGACTGAAGACAGACACTCTTTCCTCAGAAACCATATAACTGAATGGGGGAATTCACTGTTTCAAGACGGGGTGACCGGCACTCAATCGGACAGTGTTTAAAAATTAGACAAATTAATGATGGATGAGGCTACAAATGACCACTATTCATTACGCCTGCATACTGTCTCCAGGATCAGAGGCAACATCCCTCTGCAAATACCAGTTGCCAGGCAGGCGCTGTTCTCTTCATGTCCTGCCTGTGGGCTTCCCAGAAGTATCCGCTTGGCCACTGTGGGAAACAGGATGCTCAACCGGATAGACTTTTGCTCTCATCCAGCACAGCTCTTCATATGCTCTTAGGCCGTCTTCCAAACCTGGAACTTGAAAGTTTTGGTAGCAGTTCTAAAATCATCTGCTCCACAACTGGATTCTCTCAATCCAAGTTGTATATTCCTGCTCCAAACCCAAAAACGTTATTCTAGGCAGTGTTAAATGTCTTCACTAATTTCTGCATGACGTTTTTATCTAACATCTCTTCTGCTTCCACCCCTACAGAATTCCAGCCTTTCTGTGAGTTCAAAGAGGAGCAAGTCTTACCAAAGGAAACCCATTTCCTTCAAAACAAACAGAAGCTGAAGATACATAGATAAGGTGCTGCAGCACCCAAACCTGTCCAGCCTTGTTGAGATTAGGTAGTTTGTCTCTCCCTGCCTACAAAAAAAATTAGTGCCTTTATACAAGGGTGGAAGGGGAGGGCTTGCAGAGGGCAGCAAGCAGTGTGTATGTACATATCCACACACACATATACACAGAGAGAGAATATGTGTGTGAGGGAAAAAAATGGAAATAATACTGTATCGAGGCTCTGCTACCTGGTACTGCAGAGGATGTAAACTGACCTGATTAAATCAGTGGAGGCTGAGAGCTTCCATGTCAGTGGGATGGTGAATCCACATCAGCTTTTAGTCTGATCTCAAGAAGAGGATGAATTCTAGACCTAAAACTTGGATCAGCACCTTGGAGAGATCTTTTAAAGTTTGAACTAAAACCCTGAGTGGATTCACTGCACCTCTGACATGGATGTCACAGCATCACTGGATTAAATGTGTCTCCATAATCAATCACCTCTGTTTCCTTTGCTGAAGCTACGAGTTCTGCTATTTATGTGGTCAAAACTGCACCACCAACACAGAGACCTTGTCATCTTTCAAGCAGAGGGACTTCATCATGTATCTGACAAGGTAGGGTAGAACCCATGAAAAGTTTATGCCTGTGTTGCTTTTGTGACAGCCAGCATGGTGTAGTGGCTTGAACACTGAACAATGGCTCTGGAGACCAGAGTTCAAATCCCTGCTCCGCCACGGAAATTCACTGAGTCATACTGTCTCAGCCTCAGAGGGCGGCAAAGACAAACACCTCCGAAAAAATCTTGCTAAAAAACAAACAAACCCAGTGATCGGTTCACTTTGAGGTTGATGTAAGTCAAAGACACACAATAACAATTACAACAACAAGAAGATTGTTTTTGTAGCAACAGGTTAACGTGGTTGCCCTCCACCAGTACTTTCTTGACTATAGCTTCCAGAATCCCTCTGTAGCCATGCTGGCTGGGGAATTATGGGAGTTATAATCTAAAAAGAAAGCTTTCCAATCCTGCACACGCACATGTGCATGCAGAGATTCCTACATAAAGGAAGTATATGTATTTCATCCGACTGTCACTGTCCTGACCTCAGAGGGAGCGAAGAAGGGGCAGGCACAATTCCACCACGCTGGCTACGGAAACAGAGGAAAGACGCTCCCTCCATCCCAACTGCCCCAGCTGTAGCCTCAGAGGGAGAGAAGAAGATGTCGTACCTGCTGGTCTTAATACCTCCCCACACTGCCATTCCCTTCCCTTGTGTGTTGTGTTTTTGGATTAGTCTGAGGGAAGAGAAATGTTTTTTCTTGTAAAGGACCATGTACAGAGATGGTGCAATAAATAAATAAACACATACATACATACATAACTTTCAAAGAGGTACCTTCAGACCTCTTGCATCTGACGAAGTAGGCTTAAGTCTACAAAAGCTTACGCCACCAACTTCTTTCTCCAAGATCCCTTTGCTTCCAACCTCTAGAAGCTTCAAACTGTGTCTGGCGGCAGTACAGACGAGACACATCCTCAGTTCGCCCCCCTTAAGTCCTCCACCCCCCAATATTTTCCTTGACATGACAGTCATGTTCATACGCCCAGAAGCAGCCTGGGGCTTTACCACCTTTTGGGTGTAGGAGATGGGCAAGTGAAATTCTTGGCAGATCTCGGTTTCTCCTACGGTACTTGGAAAATCCCACAGCAAGCCTCATTCTTCTCCTTCTTATAAAATCATTACAACATGAACTCTCATTTATTTCTCCCCAAGGCTTTCAGTTTAGAAGTGGGAAATCCCCAAGCATTACAATGGGTCTATTGCCAAAAGAAAAACTAGTACAGTAGGTCCCCCATATCCACGGGGGATATGTTCCCAGACTTACCTTAGATGGCAAAAAAACATGAATAACACCAAACATTATATTTTAAGCCCCGGGCCAGGTGAGGTGGTGAGGGTGGGTAGCAGCTACACCATCAAACTCCTCCTCCCTCCCTCCCTCCCCCCCCCTTTGCTGCTCAACCCTGCAATAAAGAGACCAGACACACAACATTGACACAATAAGGATCACTTTCTCTATTTACATAGCATTGGCCTGGGAAATGGAGCCAGAAAGAGGGGGCAATCTGATCCAGGTCCAGTCGAGGCCAGGTGTCACCCCAGTGACCACCGCCTCAGCCTTCCCTTAGGTGAAACATCTGAGCTCCAAGGGCAATTCAGCCATTCTGGGTTGTGCCTCAATAGCCCTCAACTGGCTCCCACCAAAGTCCCAGGACCCTATATACAAGAGCACAGTTTCCAGGTTAACCTTAAAAGTAACCTAGAATCCTTCACCGCCCCCTGAGTCTCAGGACCTTAAAGAAGAGGTTACAGAGCATTACTCTACACCCAAAGGAGGAGCCTAAGGTGAATACCAGTAACTTATCTCCTCCTTCGCTATCTGCCGGGTGACAACCTATTTACTGACACCACCCCAAGCCAATTGCCTAATCTTCTTAGCACAATATGGAATAGGCAAAAAAGGGGGGAAAAAGACAAACGGGAATAAAATTGCTACCCAGCCCCTCAAGGGCAGCCAGACGACTCCCATACCGCCCTGAGGGTTAGAGGGTGAGTCACGTTCAAGCTGCCAACTGCAGCCACGTGGTGGGCGAGCAGGCCTTAAATCGCCTCTCGCTCACTCCCATCACCTGATGCAGCCCGGCAAGTGTGCCAGGTGCAAAGGATCTTGGTTTCTTCCAGGGAGGGCACAGTGCTATGGTTGCAAGGGTCCAGGCAAGCTTCCCAGCAGGGCTTGGGTGCCAGATCCAGCAGGAGGCCCAGCTACTCAGAGTTGTGTGCCTCTCTGGGCTGAGGAAGGAGTGCATGTCTCCTTTCTCAGCTGAGAGAGGCACGTGCCGCCACACAGCTGGCTTCCCACGCCTCTCTTGGCCGAGGAAGCAGCCTCTGTCCCTCCCCAGCCAAGAGAGGTGCACAGCTCCCCCTGTACCTCTCTCAGCCAAGGAAGGAAGGGAGACACTTTCCTTGGCCAAAAGAGACACATGGGGCCCTGCTGCGCAGAGCAAGGACTCTAGGCGGTGGCAGCGGCCACGGGCCTGGAGTGGACCATGGCTAAGTGGAACTGTAGATACTTGCGTGGCAGATACCAGGGGGCTACTTATGTCAGTGTGTGTGTGTTTGTGTGAAAAAGAGATGGGGAGAGGGAAAGGGGGAGAGTGTTTAAATACTTAAAGCTTACATTCCTGGAGTCCAGACAAGCAGAGTTGCCAACTTTTGTTGCCTACCTTCTCTCCCCAGTCAGCCTCAATGAAGGCCTCAAACAGGAGCCATGGACTCACTGGATGATCTTGGGCTGGTCCTTCTCCTTCTTGCTTAGCCTATAACCCCTTATTCCTAAGCTCCACTGGCTGTTGGTCCATTTCCAGACATAATTCAAAGTCCTAGTTATGATCTATGAGGCCCTATATAGCTTATGTGCAGGCTCCCTGATAGACAGTAGCTCCATGTATGGGCCTTCCTGTATCTTGAGATCTTCTGGGGAGGCCATTCTCTGTTCCACCACATTAACATTTGGTGGGAAATGTCCTTTTCTAATAGACCACCAGTGGCTGGAGGTTTCTGGGAGCTGTAGTCCCAAAAGGCACATTTTCTAACTTCTGGTTAGGCAGAGAGAAAGACAGTTAGCAAGAATAACTAGATGAGGTCAGCCAGTAAACTTCATGGCCATGTGAGGATTTGAACTCCAATAATCCCAGTCTGAGTATAAAACCAGATAAAGTACTGCTTGAGTATACTACACACACCCAAACAGCTAGACTTCAGAGCAGAAATGTTTGTGCTTTGAGCGTACCCTAAAAGTCCCTGGCATGACCTCATGCATGCTCTGAAAAAATCTCCTCCTCCAAGAGTTCGACAGATACGTGCTGATCTGTGTTCTTTGTGCCAACTGCGCTGTGCCTTCACTTCAGCAACAGGGCAGGCAAGCAAGTCTAGAACACCTCAATCCTCTGTTCTCTTCCTCTTCCACCTCCCCCTTTCCGACACCTCACCTTTCTTTGCAGAAAACTTGCCCCCAGGCCCCATACGCTCTCTGTGCCAGAAACATACCTGCCCCAGCTATGAGAGGAATGCCTCTGCCCCCAGCCACAGGTCTGGGCACTTTGCTCATACAGAAAGTATTTTACAAGGGAAAAAGATTAAGTACACTGCAGGAAAAAGAGAAAAAAAAGGTTATTTGTCATTGCTTGGAAAATCACCCTTTTTTTTGGATTACAACTCCCAGAATTTCCAAGCCAGTTGACTATTAGGCATGCTAGCTGGGGTTCTAAGAGTTGCAATCCAAGAATGGTAATTTTCCCAAGCTCTCTGGTCTTTCAATCATATGATATGGGGAGAGGGAGGGCAAGATTTCAAGATGAAAAGAAAAGAAAATATATGGAACAGGCCAAGAAAAAACACAGCAGCCACTAAGTCTGATCCAATTGTTTCCCTGGAGGATGTGTCCTATTTATTTTGTGATTTGAAGATGATCAAGGGTTTGTAAGCAAGAGGAGGGGAATGCATAAACAAATCGTAAGTACACAGGAAAAGGCTTATCTAAGTCCAGCCTTCTGTTCCCACAGTGGCCAAGCAGATGTATCTGGGCAGCTCATCGAGCAGGACATGAATTCAGTTGCAACCACTCAGTGGCAAATTGCCTCTGATACAGAAAAGTAATATGTAGTTTACACGAAGGGCTGCATCTCCCTAAACGAGCAGTCCTGATTTTAAGATCTTTAGAGGTGGATGTTCTTTTGGGCCTATCCACCATCACAGGAACATCTGAAGAGGACATGTGATGGCTGCTCCCAGAACGTGGAATGCCCATGGAAAGTTAGCATGGCCCCATCTCTGCTCTCCCTCCCCCGGCAGGCAAAGACCCTCTTATTCAGACCATTAATTGGTTGTTGCATAAGAGTCTTCATGGAAGGGCTACACTTTTATTCTCATTTCAGTTTTAAATGTTTTTTAAACTATCTTATATTAGTACTGTTTTCTATTAATTGTCTTCTTATAATATTTTTATTATAACGATTGGGTTTTTTTATCTGTGCTGTGAGCCACCCTGGGTCCCATATTGGGGAAAAAGGGTGAGTCTATTGAATCAATTAATTAATTGACACTGATAGCCTTAGCCTGCATCGATTTGTACAATCCCCTTTCAAGAGATCCAAAGTGATGACTGTTGCAATATTTTGCGATTGCAAATTCCCTAGCTGAAGATGCAGTGTGTGAACAATTAAATTTCCATCTGTCCTCATTCATTCCCACTGAACTAGTCACTTTCACTGGAAATAAAACTAAAACATATGTATTAACTGGGGAACCTCTGTGTGTTCCAGCATTACAAGAGCAGGACGAAACCATCTCCTAGTCCACTTTCTCTACATCAGGTATAATTTTATACACTTCTTTCAGTTCTCCCTTTATTCACCTTTTAAAAAAATGCTTAACAGTCCCAAATGTATCCTTTCCACACAGGAATTGCTCAAGGCCCTTGACAATTACTGGGGTTGCCAAGCCTGAAAACAAAGTAGACCAAGAAATGGAATGGGCAACAACAACCACATAGGACACATACGTCAAACACAAGGCTCTCAGGCCGCATCCGGCCTGCCAGGACATTTCACGTAGCCCTCACACCTCTCCTGCAACTATGGCACTCCCCCCACATGGCGAGCCCAATCCCCACATTGCGGGCCCCCGGCTGCCAGTATTCTAAAGAGGGGCCCAGCAGCCAGCACTCACGATCTACTTCTACTTCTGACTGCTCCTCTGTCCAAGTCTCACCATCACAGCTTTGCCATGGGTTACCATGGCAATGCTCCGGATAGCTTGTGAGGGTTAGACAGAGGAGCAATCAGAAGTAGAAGCAGATCACCAGTGCTGGCTTCTAGGCCCCTCTTCAGAATACTGGCAGCCGGGGGCCCACAATGCGTGGATTGGGCTCACCAGGTACAAAGAGGGCAAGGGGCAGAAAGAGCCATGGGGGGAGCAGAAAGAGGGGGTCTGGGGGAGCTGAAAGAGTCACAAAGAGGGACGGGGGGGGCAGAAAGAGGCACAGAGAGGGTCTCAACTGGGACCAAAAAGTTAAACAAAGTTAATGTAATAAACAGTGCTTGGTAATATTTGTCTGATGATTTAAAAAAAATAACTTTCTGTTTTCAAAACCTATTTTTCAATAAATTGTACAACAGCTGTACATTTGAATATCTGCTTGCCATTATTTTTCCTAGACTTCTAGTTTCAGAGCTAGTTATTACGAAAACCAGTAATAATCGAACGCAGAGGCAATTATTTAATATGCTAAAAGAGTAGATACATTTATATAGTCTTACAGATACAACTGGCCCTTTAAGGGCAACCATAATGCTGATGAAGTCCAAGACGAAATTGAGCTTGACACACCTGACATAAGACATCCCCCATAACCTCCCAAGTTGCGAAAAGGAACAGAGCGGGACACAAAGATTAAACAGAACTTTCTGAACAGCTACCTTTTTTGAACCTTCTTGAACTTTCCTAGAAGCCAAAATGACTCAACTGAGGCTATCACACTTTGAACATATCATGAGATTGCAGATTAACTGGAAAAGATGATTATGCTAGGAAAAGTAGAAGGCAGCGGGAAAAGAGGAAGACTGAATTACAGATGGATTGATTCAAACAAGGAAGCCACGGTCTTGAGTCTGTAAGACCTGAGCAGGGCTGCTGACCGGGGTTCATGGAGGTTCCTCATTCCAAGAGTTGCCATAAGTCAAATCCCACTTGAAGTAAAATAACAGCAACCCTTCATATAAAGGGTCAGTCATCAGCTATTAACCCAAATAACTGAACTGAACTTCCATGTGGAGCTCCAAATACCAGTTTCTGTGACTAACAACTACAGGGCTTTGTTGCACTTATGCCCTGCACGCCAGGTTTCCAAAAGCAACTGGCTGACCACTGGTGGAAACAAAATGCTGGGGTAAACAGAACTTGTTATGAGATAGTGTTACAGTTCTTTTAAGCAAGTATATAAAGTTCAGATGGCCCAATGAAGTCATGGATGAGAGGGGAGTATATAGGCAGGATTTTAAAACAAGGAATTTAAGAACCAAGAGACAAAAAGAGTGACAGTCAATTTGCAGAATTTGTATGTTTGCCAAGAGATCAGAAATTATTCCAGTTTGCAGAAAGGAGAAGAAAACTCATGTGTGCCAGAGGATTGGGCTGTGCTTTGGTGATGTCACAGAAATCTCCAGCTAAAGCTTTTGGGAGACAACATGCTCTATCTGTGTTTGCACACCACTATGAAGCAGCACTCAGCAAATGTAGAAAAAGTGAAATCCCTGCCTCTTAAACATCATTGGTGTCATAAAGATCTATTCTGGGAGTTCTGGCAGCCAAGAAAGCCAACGTGATTCTTGGTTGCATCAGTAGGAGTATGGTGTCTAGATCAAGGGAAGTAATGGTACCACTCTATTCTGCTTTGGTTAGACTCCATCTGGAATACTATGTCAAGTTCTGGGCACCTCATTTCAAGAAGGATATCGACAAGCTGGAGTGGGTCCAGAGGAGGGCAACCAAAATGTTGAAGAGTCTGGAAGCCATGCCCTATGAAGAATGCCTTAGGGAGCTGGGTATGTTTAGTCTGCAGAACAGAAGGTTAAGAGGTGAAATGATAGCCATGTTTCAATATTTGAAGGGATGTCATGTCGAAGAAGGAGCAGGCTTATCTTCTGCTGTTCCGAAGACTAGGACAAGGAGCAATGGATTCAAGCTTCAGGAAAAGAGATTCCACTTAAACCCCAAGAGGAACTTCCTAACGGTCAGAGCTGTTCGGCAGTGGAATCTGCTGCCTCAGTGGAGTGCGGTGGAGTCTCCTTCTTTGGAGGTTTTTAAGCAGAGGCTGGATGGCCATCTGTCGGGAGTGCTTTGATGGGTGTTCCTGCATGGCAGGGGGTTGGACTGGATGGCCCCTGAGGTCTCTTCCAACTCTATGATTCTATGATTCTATGACTGTCCAAAAATATAAATGTTCTATGCTTACCAGGAAGGAAGAATCATTTGAGCTAGCTAGACTTTATGTCTAACCACACCGCATTCAAAATCCTACACACAGACTTAAAACTTGGTGCTGGGGTTAAATGGTGCCCTCTCATTGAACCATAGTTAAAGGAGGGTGAATATACCATAGGCAGAGACACTCCCTTCTCCAGTATGTCCCTGTTGTCCTCTGTCCATAAATTTTATGGCACTAACTATGGTTAGCAAGACATGCGCACAGATCCCAGGTTAATCATGGTAATGTCATATTACACTTTGCAGTCCTGCTTCTTAACCACAATTAGCATAGCAGCCCTGCTTCTAACCATCTTCCTCATGCTGGAGTCTGCAGTCCTGGTTCTAACCATGGCTATGTAATACCAAAATCTCCAGTGCTGTCTCTAGCCATGGTTATTGCTTCCCAGAGTTTGCAGTGTTGGTTCTAACCATGGTTAGCACAAACATAAAGCTGTAGTACAAGCCACAAGTTAGTATTTAAGATGTATGAGAAATAGAATCTGTGCAAAATGGGAGAAGAAGGGAAAGAGGCTCATGAACCCATCGCAGTTTCTGACTCTCCAGTTAGGTAACTAGAGTACCAGTTGCACTGGCATTAGCTGATGCAGCTAATTC
The DNA here is from genome assembly GCA_030412105.1 of Cyclura pinguis. Taxonomy (NCBI): domain Eukaryota; kingdom Metazoa; phylum Chordata; class Lepidosauria; order Squamata; family Iguanidae; genus Cyclura; species Cyclura pinguis. Next base: position 11,845,011 of record CM059612.1, read on the forward strand.
TGGTTATCTGCCTGCTTAGGTTTTGCAAAGGGAAAAAAGCAGATGAAGGATTGAAGTTAAATCAAATTACCTCTCTGGAACCAGAGTGCCTTTTCTCCACCCACAAGAGCTGCCAGCTGTTTCCTCAGCCGTGTTTATGATCTTGCCAAGACACAGTCTGCGGAGCTTTATTAATCGCTTTGGATATTTCTTGGGTCATTTTCTACAACTCCCCTCTTTGAAGACAGAGGACGACAGGCACTCCGGTTAAACAATATGCTAATCATGTTGTCTGTAATGAGGTCCCATTTGGCCATTTTTTAAAAGAAAATCATAAGAAATTCAGCAAACGGGAGGGGGACAGAGGGAGCCAGGGAGAGTTACAAAGTGAGAAAGAGAAAGCATGCGCAATAGAGTAAGACACCCAGTTAGATTGCTGGGTGGGGAAAGAAGAGGAGTCTAATTGCAAACTCTTCTAAAATCCTCTTTGCTCCCATTAAAATCCTTCCCCCAAAATTATTGTTAGTGCTCCAACAATCCTGAGATTTCCCTACAGTGTTGGGTTATTTTCCATTTCCAAAATAGCGTTCTGCTGGCCTGAAACAAGTGGAGGTGGGCAGAAATAACAACAAAATGGCAAGTTGTCCCACCCCTACTCCACTGATGGGAGCACTATTTGCCTTTTTGGGGGTTTTTTTCCCCCAGGCAAGCACTAAAATGATATCAAGACATTCACAAGTTGCATCCCCCTATACATGATGCCAAGGTATAGCTACGGGCAGGCAAAATGAGATCATTGCTTCCCCCAAATAAGAATACTGGCCCCACCAATAAAAGTCTCCTTCCTTCCCCAACTCTCCAGCATTGCACAGAGTGAGACTTTGAAAACCGTTCACACCTAGGACTCTGACATTTGCTGTGTTCATATTCTCTTGGCCACTTTCCCTGCCTCTTTTCTTTGGATACTGACACTCTATTTCTAAACGTTCCACAGTTTTAAGTTACTATAATGACAGAAACTTGGGGACTGAAGAAAAATGTCACTGGAAGGCAGAATTCTTAGGGGGGCAATGCCCTCATTCTTACACCCCCAGCAAGACCAGGGAGGACTGGGCTGTGCCTGCACTGAAATCTCCACATTTTTCTACATTTTTTTCCTGACTTATGACTGCGTTTGTAAAATATGATTAATTTACGTAACTTCTCCCCACTGACTTTTAAAGCCTCTTTCTGTGTTTTTTTAATCATGCAACTTTTAGACACTTCCATTTTAAAACAGGCAGGCTTATTTATCAGAAACATCCCTGGAACCCTTGGAAATGTACGAACGTTCGAGGCGAGGGGCACCTCTTCTCACAGTAATTCTCGAGAGATGCGCAAATGCTACTTTGGCCAGCACTGTTGAGTCCAATGACATTTCTTTTTCTGCTCCTATTTTCACTACCTGTCAAAACAGATTCTTCAGGGTTAGATGGCTCTGGAGCCTGACTCAGTACCAGCCATTCACATGCAGGTTTGCCTAGAACCACATAAAAATGGATGTTTTGGGTATACTGGATACTGTTATACTGTTTTAGACAGAAACTGCTTACTTCAACTAAAAGTTGAATACAGATCATTCTTCTTTGAGGCATACGATGTGGGCATGTTTAGCGGTTACTCCTTTTTGGTTGAGTGTGTTACACTGTGTTTGAATATACAGTGTACATTCTAATTTTTTATTAGAATGATATGGTATTTGTAGTTGCACGTGTTCTTTTAACTTACTTTCCTATAAAGTGGAATTTAACAGAGAGTAAATGTTGTTGGACCTTGCATGCTTTCACTGTTGTAAAATGGTTGGAAAGGTAAACCCGCACCATCCATCATTCAATAATTTGAAAACCTCATCACTTCAGCTATGCAAGATGTACATTTTATATAAATTAACTTTAAGAAAATGTGTTTTGGGAAAAATGATCAGGTTCTATCAATGTACATGCCCATTTCATTCATACCATACGTGTTTCCTTTCCTTCTTTCTTTCTATTTTCCTCTCTCTCTCTCTCTCTCTCTCTCTCTCCCTCTTACTCTTTTCTGTTTCTTTTCTTTTCTTTGTAATCATACTTAAAAATCCAATAACTTTTTAAAAATGTTTTGCTGGACACTCTTAGAAGGATGACCTAGATTCACTTAGGAAAACAAAGGGCACTCAGGGAAATCTCCTTGGCACAAAGAGTTATGGGCTTCTTCAAAATGTCAATGGACAGAAGGGCAAACCTCCATGGGATTTATTAGGCTGAGAGATTGGAGGAATCCCCTTCCATGACTTAGACACTCCTTCTCTCTGACCAAATTCTTGGTATACACAGTGCAGCTACCTTGGAAGTATAAAACAAGCAAAGAGGTTCAGTGTAACCCAACAGACGCATTCTGTTTGTACAATACTTTATTAACAATTGGGGAAAAACCAATGTGTTATATTTGTTTTGAGTACTGGACTAGGATTCTGGGAGGCCAGGGTTTGAATTCCCGCTCAGCCACAGAAACCCACTGGGTATCCTTGGAAAAGTCACATTCTTTCAGCCTCATAGGTAGGCAATGACAAGCCTCTTCTGAATAAATCGTGAGAGCCAGCATTGCATAGTGGTCTGAGTGTTGGAACAGGACTCTGGAAGATCAGGGTACAAATCTCTGCTTAGCCACAAAAAACCAACTGGGTGGCCATGGGCAAGTCACACTCTCTCAGCCTCAAAGGGAGGCAAGAATAAAACTCCTCTGAATAAATCTTGCCAAGTGAACCCTACAATAGGTTCACCACAAATTGTAGTCAACCTGACAGCACCAAACAATGAATTGGAAAGAAATGGGGAGAAAAATCCACAGGAAAACACAACTGTGCAACTCCTTTGAAAAAATCTGGTGCCTGTATAAACTTTTTCATTGCAATCTTATGTTCTCAGTCTGAATACAGAACCCAACGGAGCCATTTCCAGCTCCAGTTGATTTGCGTAACTGCATCCTAAACAGAAACTGGTCCCTTGGTACTCTCTTCGGTTGCTTCCAAATGGCTTCCCCTTCTTAGTTTTGTATAGTTCACTTGTGATTGTCCGCAGAGGATCATTTCATTGGCCAAGATGTTTTATAAGGAGAGGGAGAGAACAAGGCATTTTTAGAGTAATAGTTATGTGTCCAAACAGACACTCAGTTCTGGCTTTTGGACACAGCCTTTCTGAACAAAGGCTGAGAGAGGTAACATTCAATACTTCTGCCTCCTCCTCTAAATTCTAGCCTTTGAACATGGCTGACAATGGATCAGCTATTGGGGAATTTTTCTTTTTAGACTATAGCTCCCAGAACTCCTCCCACGGCAATGCTAGTTGGCTGGATTCTGGGAGCTGCAAGTCCAAAAAAAGGGCATTTTCCCAGTCTCCATTTTCTGGAATGGACACCATCAATCCTTTCATTCAGAAGCGAGAATCATGTGGCTCTCCAGATATTGTTGAACTGCAACCAATGTATTTTGAAAGTTAACAGTTGTATCCAACCAATCCCAGCTTGTGGAGGTCTAGTGAAGACAGACAGATACATACAATTTTATCAGTGAACAATATGATTCCCACCCTTCTTTCAGCACCTTCTGCATTTACTGCAAACCAAATGTAAAAATAATACCCAGATAAATATATTTTGTATCCCAGATTAGTTTTACATTTTAAACAATTTTTCTAAGCTTTGATAAGAGTCCTGGGGCGTTTTCTTCTTTTTAATTCAGGTTATTTTCTGGTGCTGGGTAGGATAACAAAAACAGCTAGTACCAATGCTTGCAAATGTATTTGCAGTTGTATATTGACTTCCTCCCTTTTAAAAAGAATCGCTTGCAATACAAACTGAATGTCAAGATTGTATATTGCAGGGAAGCTTCCACTCATGAACTTTCTGAATAAGTTTGATAATAAGTTTCTGAATAACTTTCTGACACCAATATCTTTAAAAATGCCTGAGAGGGTGCATTAAAAAGAGAATTTCCCTCCTAGCTTTTCCTCTCTCCAGTTCCAGATGTTCAAATGGACTATGTTGCAAACAAGTTGCCAAGTAGTTGTAGAAAATACTCAGCTTAACTGGCAAGCACCTGCCCCAACCTTTGTTGTTATTTGCCATCAAGTCAGCTTCAATTTATGGCAACCATGTGAATGAGGACGCTCCACGAGTCTGGGCCATCAACAGGTATTGCAGACTCAGAGTAGCCGGGAATTCCCCACTGAGTCAATCCACTGTAATGCTGTCTTCTCATTTCCTACTATATTTTTACCAGTATTATTGTGTTTTCCAGTAAGCCATGTTATCTCATGATATATCTGAAGTATGATAACCTCTGTTTAATCATTTTCTCACCCGATTTTTCTCAGCACTTAGGAAATTCTTTTGGGAATAGGGGACTAAAATTCCCAGAATCCCAAATGCAGCACAATTAATCATTCTTCAAAGTATCTTCCCTACAGGATTTTGGTTTTCCAGTTTTCATGTGGAGATGCCAGGAAGTGAATCTGGGAACCTTGGCATGGAAAGCAAGGGGCAGTGCCATGGAGCTCTAGCCCTTTTGCACAAAGTTGTACCCAGTGCTGTCCAGAAATTAACTGCCACATCCTTTCCCCTCCTCCATGTGGGGACTCTCTTAATTTTTGTTTTGTTTTTACTGGTTTTTTGCTAGCTTGGACCAACTCTTCATAACAGTGCCAAAGCTGCAACAGGCAGCCACAAACCACTTGACGCCAAGCAATTTGAAAATCACGCCTGGTGCAGAGGCGCAAGGGTGAGCAGGAAAAAAGAAAGAAAGCCAGCTCAACTCTACTTGGTTCCCAAGCCTTATCCCCTTTCTCTATGCACTAAATCAAAATTGGCTGCATATCAAAGAGGCAAAGGGACAGCCAGTGCCGGGGATCACTTAAGCTAATTGACCTTCTCTGCACGTGCAGACGCAGAGAGCTGCACGAGGAACGATGCACTCGCGGGAGAGGGAAGTCCAACCACAGCCGGATGGGGGCTGTGCGGGAACACAAAAAGGGAGGGGGGGCAAGGATACAGGAGAACCGGGTGGATGAGCCCCCACCAACCACAGCAGATAGCCTAAAGGAGATGGGGACAACGTGTGACCCCCAGGCCACACGCAGCTCACATGAGACTCCCAAGTGTGACAAAATGCAAAACAAAAATCAGCAATGGGTCTGAAGAGCAAACCAAGATGAGGCAAGCCTGTGTATTAATACATATAAAGTACCAATATTAACAATACGGAAATGAATTGTCAACAGCTATACTACACAGTTAACCGTAGCCATCAAAGGCACTGAATACACAATACAACAATTATAGTAACAATACTATAAACAACTGTGAAGGAATTCTGTAATCCTGCTGAGGATCCAATGTATTGTAAGAAAGGCTTATAAAGTATATGTCAGTTACTCCAACAATGGTCCATAAACTTCATAATCGGATTTAATACTTCTCAAAATCAGCAATCCAAGAAATTGCATCTACTTCTGGAAGTTTATGGACCATTGTTGGGGTAACTGACACACACCTTATAAGCCTTTCTTACAATATATTGGATCCTCTGCAGGACTACAGGACTCCTAAGAGTGATCCCAGAAGCTCCCCCCGCCCATTCCATTGATTTTGAGGTGATGGGGGGGCTGAAAACCAGCTCAAAGCATCCAAAACTGGACACACTACTTCCACTCCAGGGGTGCCCCCCCAACACATTTCCAAAACTGGCCAAAACAGCCCCTGGCAGTGACTTTATGTCACACTGGAGTAGAACAGTGCAGCCCACCAGAGAGGCACAGGGGAGAAAATGGCAGCTGTCCCTGACACGGTTGCCCACGTCCGATCAAACGTTTGAAGGGACCTACAAGACTTAGTCTATTCTCATCCCCACAAAGGCCACCTCTTCAGTTTTCCCTCATTTTTTTCCCCACCTTTGTACTGCATTCCCAGCTCCCATAATCCCCCACCCGGGAGATGGAGTCCAAACCATCTAGAAGACATCAAGTTGGAGGAAGAGGGTTTTAGCTGAGTCTTGGGTCATAAAGGACCATATTTGAATGCCTATGTATTCAGCTAGGAAAAGCTCTTTTTCTTCTCTTTTCTTGAAGTACAGCTTGCAGAATTATGGCTGTTGAATTCTAGAAGCTTCAGCCAGAACATGTAACTTTTCCAAGCTCTGATTCAACCAACACATAATGCATGAGTTAGGGTTACTATATCTCTTTTTTTCTCAACTGATCTTCATCTTTAATATCTATATGGTAAGCAGGTACAACATGGTCTTCTCTCTACTCAGAATAGCTTTTTTTTAAAAACCACAAATTTAAGAGAAACAAAAATGGCAAAATTTTCTCATCCTTAGTCCTTCACTAGACTATTTACTCATTTGTATGCAATTCCTGCTCCTCTATGGTCACCAAAGCTATTGCTAAGAACACGGTTGATGGCATAATTGGTTATGATCAGTCCAATTTATGATGGCCTTTGCCATAATAAGAACTTATCTCATGCTCTGAAACCATCAAGAATAAAGTCTTCAGTGATTTAGACCATTTCTGCACTAGACTGTTATACTGCTATTATTCCAGTTTCTACATCTTATGGAATCCTGGGGTTTGAGGCCCCTCCCTACGCTGCAAACCCCAGGATTCCATAGGACGTTGAAAGTGGAATAATAGCACTATAACAGTCTAGTGCAGAAATGGCCTCAATCTAACGTTAACCTCAGTCCAAAGGAGAATGTTAGCCTCCCTGAATCCTGCCCATCTAGAAGAGATTGTGAAATTACTAATGCAGTATAGTACTTTGTTTCCTCTATAATAAGGTACCAACAGAAAATGTGATTCCAGCTGAACCCTTGGAGAATATACTTTGATTGGGTGGGTTGGTGGGTGTGTCAAACACTCTTAAATTCTTGATTTTATTCATTCAAGTGGGTATCTTGCCCCAGGGCTAGGAATTCAAGAATTACCATTCTTACTGTCACAAAAGGAAACAGAAGCCAGCCCCGCAATTATTGTTTCATCAGCTTGATTGATCTCATTTCTAACGTCTATGTTTTTTAAAAAAAAAAAAAAATCTTATGTAGACTGGAAATAGCACCTTCTGCACTTACATTCAGATTTCGCTAGATTTCTGAGGTCATACAGTATATCTCCAAGTTTTGAACTAATTTTTGAGGGATAAAGAAAAGAAGAGGGGGAGAAAAATTACTGCAGAGTGGGGAGGCAGCAAACACCACCTTCCAAATGTTGTTCTTAATTTTCTTTTTTCACTGACTTTGTAGTTTTGAGTCAAAAGAGCCCGCTCAGGGAATTAACCAAACTGGGCATAAATAATTGAAGTGTCTAGAATCGTATTTCCTTGCTAATCAAAGAGAGTGGTTCGGGCACAGCTGAAGAGGCAAAAAGAAAAATTACAGAAAATTAAGACAAGGCAATTTTGTTGAGTGGGAGAAAGACGCAAGAGGTGCCAGCCGCAGACAGAGTGGGCCAAGCAAAAGTCTGCATAGAAATTGGCTGTTCTGAGACCTATCCCTGACTGAGGCCTTTTCCGCATTAGCCTGTTATAGGGCGATAATTCCACCTTCAACATCCTATGGAATCCTGGGGTTTGCAGTTTCGGGAGGGGCCAGGCAGCAAACCCCAGGATTCCACAGGATGTTGAAAGTGGAATCATCGCGCTATAACAGGTTAGTGCGGAAAAGGCCTCAGGGAGCCCTCGCTGCAAAACAGGAGCTCACTGGAAGTCATCTTGAAGGTACTTTTTTTCTTCTTTTTTACTTTTTTAAGCCTGTTGCATAGGATAAACAAGCTAATGTTGAGCTTACGCTTCAGGACATAGTTGAGAGAAGCAAGTCCAGACTGGATCTTGCCAAAGTACCTTGCTTTTCTGAGGATTTCAAGCTGGCATCTTACTTACAAACCTGTACCGCCCGAGGCAACAGAAAAGATGGTCATAACCTCCAACTTTTTACAGAATGGACAACACGTGACTGAGCCGCATCAGTCAAAGGGGTGCGGCCAGGCATCAAGGGAGCAAACATTATTCATGAGGAACAATGCACAAAACCACTATTTTAAGCAAAGAAGCCGTGCAAATTGTGCACTGAGTTTAGGAAGGGCAAAACTTTTCCCCTCCTCTTCCTATTCTCCCTCCTATTTCTCCTGCTGCATTAACTGAATACAAACTTATTTTGTAATTTGAACTCAGTTTGTAGCAAACGAAGTAAGCCAGGATAAAGAAGAAAAGTGGGAGGAGCAGGAGAGAGAAACCAAGATCTTTTAAGGCCCACTGAGAAAATAGGGCAGTAGATAAGCTGGAATGTGTCCAGAGAAGGGTGACCAAAATGGTGAAGGGTCTAGAAACCATGCCCTCAGCGGAGCAGCTTAGGGAACTGCATATGTTTAGCCTGACAAAGAGAAGGCTAAGAGGTGATAGAATAGCCATGTTTAAATATTTGCAAGGATGTCACATTGATGGAGCAAGCTTGTTTTCTGCTACTCCTGAGACTAGGACATGGAGCAATGGATTCAAACTACAGAAAAAGAGATTTTATCTAGACATCAAGAACTTCCTAACAGTAAGAGCAATTCAACAGTGGAATCTGCTGCCTCAGAGTACGGTGGAGTCTCCTTCTTTGGAGGTTTTTAAACAGAGGCTGGATGGCCATTTGCTGAGGGTGCTTTGAATGAGTGTTCCTGCATGGCCGGGGGCTGGACTTGATGGCCATTGTGGTCTCTTCCAACTCTGTGATTCCAGAAGATTAACAGAGGACTGAGTCTCATGTGTACTCAGTGTTCTTTGCTTTAAAAAAAAAAAATACCTGTGAGATTCAGTCTGAATAACAGAAAACAAAAAAAGTGACAAAGACCACAGAATTGTAACAAAGAATGGAAAGTTCGCAAACAGCAAAAGTTGAAACAATCTGCAAAGGGAAACACATAAATATCCTTTTACAAACAAATGAGCCACATTGTGTTGCTGAACAGCCGCTCTACGTTTTATGCTGGGCATACACGCAGTGATACTAAATTGGTCAGAGCAGGAATTGGCACTCCTAGATCTCAAGGCCTGGCTCTGAGTCTCAGGCTGGCCTCTCTTCTCCAATTCTCAGAGCAAGGGGGAGAAATCTTAGGTCAAGAGCATTGTTTTGAAAAACATGCATATATAAATTCTCCCCATGTTTTTGGGCTTTGTATTTCTCATTTGACTGGTATGCTCTGTGCAATGGTGGTTGATGATTAATGTGTCGTGCTTAATGACATCACCAGGGGGCTGCCCCTCATAACCTCACTAGGGCCTTTTCCGTGCGACACTCTTGTAGTATGATTATTCCACTTTCAACCTCCTAGGGAATCCTGGGGTTTGCAGCTTCGAGAGGGGCCAGCAGGCCCCTCTCGAAGCTGCAAACCCCAGGATTCCCTAGGAGGTTGAAAGTGGAATAATCGCGCTAAAAGAGCGTCGTGCGGAAAAGGTCTAAGGTTTTGGCCCTGAAATCCGAGGGTCTTCAAGAATACTCCCTATCTGGCAAAACTTGTCTGACTGCACCTTTGCAATTCATAGTTGGTGGGTAAGTTGTTCAGCCAGTAAAGCCTCCAACACCCTTCTGAATCTGATTTGGTAGCTGTGTGCTTCCAGTCATTTCTGACTTATAGTGATTCTAAGGTGAGCCTATAACAAGGTTTTCTTGGCAAAATTTTTCTTTGAGGGGGTTTACCATTGATTTCCTCTGAGGCTGAGAAGGTGTGACTTGCCCAAGGTCACTCAGTGGGTTTCCATGGCCAAGGGGGGTTTTGAACCCTGGTCTCTCAGAGTCCTACAAGGACTACACACCACACTGGCTCTTATGAATCAGGACATCTACGGATGTTCCTGGACCTTTCTATCAAGACCTAAGGTTCACTGTTCTTGAAAAAGCCTATAAAGACACTCTCCAGGAACCTGGTTTTTAAAAAAGCCATTCCTCTCTAATGGCCCATTTTCCTCTGCAACATTTTACCATGAATTCTGAGGAACGGCTGAGCTGCCTCTTCACACGACATGCCCACAAGCTGTCACCTCCACTGTAAGAAATGGGACTGTGCAGGTCTCTCCCCCCATCTCAAGCCCCTATGCATCATCCACCCACTCAAATGGCAAAAAGCATGGCAAAGCAGGAGTGGTGACCGGGGGGGGGGGGGGGATGGATATGAATTTATTTCAGGATCTTGGAGAAAACAGGGCACAAAAGGAACTATGGTGACAGCATGACACTTCCCCTAGCAGCTTAAGGAAAAGACCATTGCTGCATTTCTTCCTAGCGTCTGCACTTGCAGTTTCTTATCTCCCACCAATTTCTAATTTTTTATAGTCAAAATGGAGCTTTATTATATAGCCGAAGGCCACCAATTTTAAAAAGTAAAATGTGTCACAAAATACCAATGACATCACTAAGTTAAATTTTTAAATATTTCACAGACCAGTAATAGAGAATTGATCTTTGTCTTGTACCAAATTCAGCACCCCGAGAATCTCATGTTTCGTTAAGCAGCCACACAAAAGTTTCTAGCCCTCATCGCTGCATGTAGGCAGTACCTGCCACAACCTCAGGAGGAGAAGTGGGCTTCAGCAACAGGAGTGGAGTCTTCCTGCTATACCTAACAATAATCAAAGTTAGTTTTTCATGGGGCATAGTCAGTACTGGCTGGAGAATTTGGAGAGTTGTCGCAAAAAAAAAAAAAACTTTTCCAAGCTCTGACAAAAAGTACAGTTGGTCCTCCACATAAGCTAGCATTAGGGGCACAGGACCCCTGCAAAAGTGGAAAAACTGCAAACATCAAAACTGCAAAAAAATTGTGATCCATTCTTAGCTGGCCAGGTAGCAGTTGGCGAAGGAGGAAGAGAACCAGGGGTGGTCGAAAAAGATACTGCTTTCTGGTTCTACCGAGGTTGTTCATCTCTGCTTCACTGCATGTCTGTGCTGCTTAATTCTTTTGTCTCTTTCTCTACCTGCAAACAAAATGCTGCATTTTATTGCTTGTATCACTGTATTTTATTATTTGAGAGCCAGCACGCTGCAGCGGTTTAGCTGATGGATTAGAGCTCTGAGAGCCGAGAGTTCAAATCCCCGCCGAGCCACGGAAACCCACTGGATGACCTTGGACAAGTCAGTCTGTCAGGAAGGGAACAGCAAACCTCCTCTAAACAAATCTTGCCAAGGAAACACAGGACAGAGTCGCCATAAGTCAGAATGGGCTTGAAGCCACACAAAGCAACAAAAAAATTGTCTTAGATCAACTAGACAATACAGCTTTGCTGAGACTTTGAATGTAAGAGCTGGCATTGTGTTAATGACTTACACAGGCGTAAGTCCCATCTTATGACTACAGAACTCAGCGTTTCTAAAATCACTACTAGGTTTTCCAAACAGAAGTAAGGGCGAGTCAAAATTCATGACATGCAGGGCTGACAATCAGGAAGTAGCCATTAACAAGTTTGTGTTCTACCTGAATATAAAATGAAAGCATAGTCAGCCCTCTCATTTGCAGGTTTCACTGGCCATTCCCACACTAGACTGTTATAGCGCTACGATTCCACTTTCAACATCCTATGGAATCCTGGGGTTTGCAGTTTTGGGAGGGGTCAGCCGGCCCCTCCCAAAACTGCAAACCCCAGGATTCCATAGGATGTTGAAAGTGGAATCATCGCGCTATAACAGTCTAGTGCGGGAATGTCCATTTTCACAGATTTTATTATCTGCAACCCCCCCCCCCCAAAACGCTTCTTTTCTGGGGGAACCTTTCTTCTCAGTGGCTCCAATCAGACTGTGCAGCCCTCTAAAAACCCACCTCCGGTCCTCCTCCTCCTTCGCCAGACACTGCCTGCGCAGCTAAGGATGGATCGCAGCCCAACTTCTCAGCATCACAAACTCTCTCCCAACGCTCCCCATGCACCGAAAGAAGGAGACGGGCAAGAGAGGAAGCACAGGGCCACCATGCTGACTTATCCCCTTTCCCTCTCCTTTCCCTGAGCTGGTTTTGGACCCTGGGTGCTCACTCCCCCCACCATACCTCAGCCCCCTTCCCACAAACACACACACACGCACTTTGATATTTGCACTTCTTCCACTTTTGCAGGGGTTCTATGCCCCTAGCCCCAGTGAATGTGGAGGGTCAAGTGTATTGGTATCATTCCACCTAGCCATGGAGCCTGCTGCAAAAATTAGGAAGGGCCCAAACCCTAACAGATAGGATTTGGGGACATCATGTTCTGTCTGTATAAAAGGAAGAAGATTTCCGACCTTCAAATAGGGAGACTTGGAAACTCTAGTTATTCCAGAGGTTGGAATTCTCTACCAACCATGCAACAACTTACTTGCCCCCCCAAAGGCCACCTCTGAAGGAGCTGTATCTGCCCCCCACAACCCTAACCAGTGGAGAGGACAGAAAAGCAAGTGTTCAACCGTGTTCCTAGAGCCGGACGCACAGTAAGAACATCCTCCTCCCGGAGCTTCGGAGAACCACCGGGAAATCCCAGAGGATGTCTGTCCCTGTGCGTCAATCTACAGCAGGAATAGCCAACTGCATGGGGGCCAGGGCCAGTTTAACCCTAGCAGGCCATAACCCATACAACAAACCCAAATACCTCCCTTTTCCTTTGTAGTTTGTCTCAAAACGGTAACAGAAAGCGATGTCATGCCACTTCCCATCACCATTTTCAGAGGAGTCAGAAGGGAAAATGAAAATATATGGAGGCAGTAGAGGTTTCTGAGGTGCTTGGGGCAGAGGGTATTTTTGTGGGTTTTCACTTGTTTAGAGGGCACTTTCTACATGGTTTGTGGGACAAAAGCTACCTGAAAAATCATACTATTTTTTTAAATGGACAGGTGGGGGGGACAAATGGGGGTCTTCAGAAGCCACAAAAGTGGGATCCAGGAGATGCACCCAGTCTATAAACCACCCCGTGCCCACCCCTGAGCTACAAAAAATTAGCAGGATACTGTCATGCTAGCTCTGCAACTCTCCACTGGCCACTAAATGGCCACGTTTGGGAAGACTGCAGCAACTTAAAATGTGGGTTTGGAGGGCATGCAAGGTGTTCCAGTTCCACTCGTGTAGAATTTATGTCTCTCGAACCAGGATCTCGGCCATTGTTTCAGAAACTGACACAAAACAAGTCTGTCAAGTTAAGTCAGTGTACTCTTCAAGTGCGTGAAGAAAGGGGGTTGATTAAGCTGTACAAGTCAAGCTGTACGACTTAGAAAAAAGACACAGCTATGATTCAATAATTATTTTCAAAGCTGTCTTTATAATCAATCCCATGCACAGTTTAAAAGAGCAACCTTCAGGCAAAGAAAGCTCTTCTGTCATTGTTCATAGAAGGTGTCATATTTGAGTCAGGGATTATCTCGGTAACCTTTTCAGCAATCCTATAAAAGGAACTCAGCCTTATATTTGCAATTAGTGGCCAGAGGTTGTGCGATAGCAGCTTGCTAGAGATGAGATTCAAAGCCGAAAGGCTACTAGTTCATAGCTGATCCTCTCAGTCACTACACCAGCCTTCCACATACTGGAGTCTTCCAGATGTGTTGGACTACAACCCCCACCATCCCACAGCCAGGGATAATGGGGTTTGTAATACAACACATCTGGTGGGCCTGGGGTTGGAGAGGATGCACCATGTTCAGAGCCAGGGAACAGTTACCTTTTTAGAATACAACTCCACAAATGTCCCACTCTGCACAGCTCATGATGGCTGGGGGATTCTAGGAGTTGTAGTCCAAAAAGGAACTTTGGTGCATGCATTAGAAGCACAGCAACAGTTCAAGAAATTTTTCATCTCTGTTCTCCATCTGGATCTGACTGGACATGGTCTGTCATCCAGGGACTGAAGCGCAACTTTCCCACACAGCAGACAGAATCATTTGCCAGGCAAGCCATTTTCAAAGCCTCTCCTCTTTTGCAAAAGAAAGAAACCGAGACTCCCATACAAGAAATCTGTTTTTCCACTCCTTGAAGGCACTTTAATTGCTTATACATAATTACTTATACTTAATTACTTTAATTACATATATGTAAGTCACCCGTGACCTTTCAAACTTCAAGGAGTGCTTTTTCCTATATACGCCTGCCTGAGAAATGAAGTCTACTGAAAGGACCCTCCTCTGCTTTCCTCCAGTAGGAGTAACTGACTGGAGTAGGATATAGAAAAGGACCTTCTCTGCAGTGACAACCCAGTCGTGGAATTCCCTCCCCATGGAGGCCTGACTGGCATCAACACTGGTATCTTTTCAGCACCAAGTCACACACAGCTTTTTATTAAAGCCTTCGGACCCTAGCTGATTGTATCCAATTTGAACATACGCTACTCCCGGTATTCTTTTATACTGGTTTTAAGTAATAAAAGTGATCAAGTATATTTTCATATTACTGCTCTTATTTATTGCTTTAAATTGTTTTTATTGCAAGTCTGCCTGAGATCTTTGGTTACAGGGAGCATATAAACATTTAAATGAAGAAACAAACAAACAGTATTGGCAGGAGTACGGACAGCCGGAAAAGTCTAGAGGCCAGTAAGCCAAAGGCATTTCAAAAGTCAGAGGCCAAAAAGAGACAAGATCCACCCTGCCTGTAGAAGAGAGAGGACCAGATGTTGCCAAGATTCCCCCCGACACACACACACACACACACACACACACACACACACAACACAGTCTTCCGCACAGCAATGGTGACCCCCTGGCTCTAGCCCAGTCAATTGTTAACATTCTTCATTTTCTTCCCAAAACAGAAGTCGCATATGGAGCTCTCGCCAAATTGCCTTGACAGACTGCATCAGCCAACCAGAGTAGGAAGGGGTGGAAAGGGAGTGGGGGAGTTGAAGAGAAGAAAGAGAGGAGTTTTAAGAATAAAAATATATAAAAAGACATCTGGGTCATTAAGCAAAGAAAAATTCTCTGCTGGTCCCACCAGGGAAGGAGAATAAAATTCCATGCACAACGATAGGGAGGCAATACAAGAGGCAGATGGCTCCCTCCCTCCTACACAAGTTGAAGTTCTGTTCAGTTGTGCTCCTCATCAGATCTTGGAAAAGTTACTTTCTTGAATGACAACTTTCCAAGGATTCACAAATTAAAAGGATAATTATTTTGAAAAAAAAACAGGCATAAGAACTGCAGCGTCTGTTCAAGGCAGTATGGAGTGGGGAAGTAGCACAGAACCCCACACACCAAGAACTGACCACTAAAAATCATCACCTGACAAGTAAATGAATGGAAGTGCAGGGTAATTCTCTTGAACACAGAGCCTGCATGTTCAGAGGCAGTGTGCCTTTGGATATTAGTTTCTGTAGGACAAAGGGCACAGGGAGTGAGGAGCTCTGCAGACCTTTCCTTTGATGTTGCATTCTTCTAGATAATAAACATGGAAACTCTCTCTCTCTCTCTCCTTTTTTTAAATTGCATATATGTAAGTCACCTGTGGGCTTTCAAACCAGAAAGGGAAGTATAAATGCAGTAAATAAATTGTCTTAGCATTCTACCTTCGTTGAGCAACGGCAAATGTTGCAAGCACGGCAGAAGAACAGGGCTCAGAGCCAACTGGGTTTTGCAACATCTTCCACAATGACGAGAAAGCTTTCCAATTGGTAGGGGGCTATGTTCCAAGCCTCTCAGGTCAAGGATAACATTAAACATCTGACTATGGGTCATTAACCAGAGATATCTCTTTGTTGTGTTTATAAATGCACCAAGTCAAGCCCATTTGGGGGGCCACGGAAAGGCAGATTCCCACAAAACCATTTGCTTTGGGGAGAGCTGGGAAAAAGTCACTTGTTGGACTACAACTCCCAGAATTCCCAAGCTAATGTGGCTGGTGGGGCTTCTAGGAGTTGTAATCCAAAAAGTGAGTTTTCAAAGCTCTGGCTTTCACTCTAACTAGATGTAATTTCATAACCTTATTGCACAGGCATCCTATTTAAGCACAGAACCTCTATATCCTGAAAATTTCCATTTTAATTTTGAGGTTCATTGCCTCCAACCGTTGGCCCTCCAGATGGCTTGAACTTCAGCTCCCAGGAGCCCCATATGGCCAAAGGTAAGGACCTGTGATGCAACACATCTGAAGGCCCAAAAATTCCCCACTGCAGTCCTGGCCCTTAGGCTTTCAAAGATGAGCTCAGAAACATGTAGCCAATATTCCAACCAAGACCAAGATGTTAAATAAACAGCAACAAGCAGCCAACCATAGGTAGGTATGCACTCCCTTCATCTTCGTAGCTATAACAGCACTTTGCAAAGAATGAGGAGAAAGGTCCTTGCACCAAGAGATTTACAAATCGCCCAAGAAACTACAGAGAAGAAAGAAGGGACACAGCGACAAGGTAAATAATAAACAAACATACAAGTTTGTTGTTGCCATTGTTGTTGTGTGCCTTCAAGTCATTTCTATCTTATGGTAGAATTAATTCAGAGCAGATTTGCCTTTGGTTTCCTTTGAGGCTGAGAGAGTGCAACTTGCCCAAGGCCACCCAATGGGTTTACATGGCTGAGCAGGGATTTGAATCCTGCTCTTCCAATGTCCTAATTCAACACTCAAACCACATATGTTTTAAGCTGCAGCATGGCTCTTTTCAATGGAGAAGAGCAAAGATAAATAACTTGATGCAAAAATCCTTCAGTTCATAATTTATAAAGCTGACAGAAGTTTACCTTTATTGACAGAGACCTTTCCGTCCCCAGAGGTTGGGGAAAAAAAATTTTTTTTTGGACTCCTACTCCTAGAAGTCCTTCACCAGCATGGACAGTGGCCATGAGATTCCACCTGAACATCAGGAAGAACTTTCTGTTGGCAGGAGATGCTTGACAGTGGAATACACTACCTCACAAGTTAGTGGGTCTCCTTCTTTGGAGTTCTTTAAGCAAAATGTGGATGACCACAACTATCTGCTTTAGATGTGGATTCCTGCATGGCATCGGGACAGGACTGGATGGCCCTTGTAGTCCCTTCTGATTTTAAAACTAACTTTTCCAGTCTCTGCCTGTCCAAGTAAGCAGTTCCCAAAACTATATGCCTAGGGAAAGGGAAGATACGGCAACCTTTCTCAATAGTGTATTAGATACATCCTACTTTCTTACAGTCTTTGGACAGGAAAAGCCCACGCTGTATTGTCTTCCAACCCACTCTTCTCCATCAGTCTCTGTGCAATGACAAAACAGTTCAGAATGTACCTGCCCAGCATGGAGAAACCCTAGAAGCATCTCTATTGCTTAGAAACATCAGGTGCCCTCTCCTTCAAGTCTGAATTATTGCATAAAGAAGATGGTGGGACAAGACCAGCCCTACCATTAGGCAGATGGGGCAGTGGCTTCAGGCAGTAGAATCAAGGAGGCATGCAAGGGCAAACACCAATAGCCCTCTGGCTGTTCCTCTCTGTTGAAGGACAGAACCCTACCTCTACATCTCCTCTATATCCCTTAGGTTATGTGAGGTGGTGTGTGCAAGTAGTGTCACCAGGAAGACCATAGAGAAAGCTACTCTGGCCTAACAGCCTGCTATAACCCAGACTGAGATCTAACATTTGGGGAATGCTATTCTTGTATCATGCCAGGGCATGCCTGTGACAGCCCATCCCAGCCTCTGAAGAGAATTGGGTCTTCTTGTATTCTCACCCAAGATCTCAGATTCTCATCAGAGACCATTCTGGGAATTCTTGAAGTTTGGAGCAATAAACGAAAAAGCAAGAAGCCGAGACAAGGAAGAGGAGATTCTTGGATGAGGGAGAAGCCTAGAGTTCCTAGAATATAGATCCTGAGCCAGCTGGGAAAAAGGACTGGAGAAAGTGGTCAAGGTCTTGAGTCCCAGGGTCAGTCCCTGAGATCTGGAAAACCTAACAGTGATTGTGTTGCTATTTATGATGTTTTGTATGAAGGTCTGTACGTGAATATGGTTGCACAGACTGGCTTTCTGTACAGCCCCCTGAAGAAGGCCTTAAGGGTATCCACAGAGCCAAACATATCACCCTTTTGGCCAATAAATACAGTTTTCTAGCATACTAAGACGTGTCTGTTCTGTGGATTTTACTGGCTGCTTTGCTGTTTTTGTTCTTTTTGAGAGATATTTCACCCATGGTTCCTCATTACCCTACAGACACCCACCTGGGGTCTAGTTTGTTATCTCTTCACTGCCAATACCTTGTCATCCCATCAAGTCTTTCTACACTCTGTATCCCCACTGCTATATTGTCACAGCTTGGAAAAATTACTTTTTGAATTATAACTCCCAGAATCCCTCCACCCAGCACGACCAGTGGCTATGCTAGCTGATGGTTTCTGCATGTTGTAGTCCAAAAAAGCGACTCTCCCACGCTTGTGTTTTTAAGTAGTTATTTCTTCTTAATGACTGTTTTAGCCTTGGCTGCTTTTTCACAGATGGTTGCTTTTACCCAACTGTTTTATTATGCTGTTTTTGTTTAGATTTCCGATTCTATTTCCGTTCATTACGCATCACCCTGACGGCCAAGAGCTCAGGGGTGACCAAATAAATTTTAGAAATAAATAATACACAAATAAACCCCAACAGGTCGGAGCTCCAGAATCCTGCCCGGCAGGAGTTCCTCGCAGTTACAACTGCCATTTCCACAGCTGTTGGCCAACTTTCTCAGCCTCCTGAAGCTGAAGCTTTCTCGGGGCCAAAAGCAAATAAAAAGGACAACAAAAACACACATTTTAAGAAAACAAGGCCCTCTCTAGCCTCAAACCCCTCACAAAAGCCCAAGGAAGGATTAAGAGAGAAAAGGAGGAGGACTCTTTCCAGAGATGGAGGTGTTCTGTGGAGAGCTAGGAGCATGGGAAACAGCCAGACCCCGGATTCACCCAGCGATGGCCTGCATGCCAGCAATTTCCTTGCTAAGAGCCACCCTCCAGGAGCTTCTTACAAGCTCTTTTAAGGATGCTGAAAGGGGAATTTTGCACGGGCCGGTTTACAAGAACAAAGCTTCTCAGTGTTAAGAGACCTTGTGTGGGGAAAGAAGAAAAGAGGGGTGGAAAGAAAGGAGTGAACGGGCAGGAAGAGAGCAAATAAATAAACTGGAAACACTAAAAAACAGACACACACACACAACCAGCACACATACATGCACAGAAAACGCATTCTAAGAGGACCAGCGGGAGCAAATGGAAAGAGCATCAGCCTTGAATTGGGAAGACCCACGTTTAGAATCCAGGGCCCTTTCACACCACACAGTCACAACACTACAGTTCCATTTTAACCGACATAGCAGCCTCCTGCAGCATCCTGAGATAGCGTGGGGAGACACCAGCACTCTTTGGTTGAGATTTCTCTACAGCCCTCCCCAAACTGCAAATCCTAGAATTCCACATGAACTCTACTCATGTAGCGTGAAACAGCCCCCTGACTGGTCATGAACCCCCTTGTATGAGTCCCTCATGGTCCCAGTCTATCTCCCAAGGTTGGTTGTTGTTGTTTGTCATCAAGGAGGCTTCAGTTTATGATGACCTTAAGAATGAGAGACCGCAGTGAGCCAGAAATGTGCAGCAGAAAATTGTCAGGAAATTTTCCAATGCTGTATTTTTCCATGGTATTTTTTTTAATTTAAATTTTAATTTAAATTATTTAAATTTTCCACATGCTAAACACATAGATACAATCTTCAGAGTTGTCTGGACTTTTTACTGCAGCCCCTTATATTAAATGGGCTAAATGTATGATACAAAGTTCTAGTTCTTGTTATTCTGCTAAGGAGACAAGCAGTGACATACTCTTCTGCTGAGAGAAATAGACTAACAAATGAACACATTGCTGAGCTTTTTTCAATTTCACAAAATCTCTTGCTTCTCAATCAGTCATAAGTACAAGTAGTCAAGACCAAAATGTGACAAGTTGCCACATACATCCTTTAGTGAAATAAACTGTTTAACTAGTTGTACTCAATCAGTGGCTTTTTTTTCCTCAACCTGATATCAAAAATTCCCCTTTCAGCATCCTTAAACCGGATTAGTAAGCAACAAAAGAGTGAATGAACCTGAACGTAATACAGTTATTCCTCAGAAAAAGAAAACTGAACTGTTGACGTTAGATATAAATGGCACAGCCCTCTTTAGGTATGTGACCATAAAAAAATAGTGTTCTTGCAGTGTAGTTATTTTTTTCATTCTCATTGCATGACCACAAATATTTCAATTAAACAATTTCCACATAAAGCTTTGAATGTCTCTGAAAATAATAGGTAATCAACCATCCTAAATCAGATAATATTATATAGAACACTGGAAAATTTTCTACTTTTTCTGGAAAGACGCCATCACGGCCATGGGCCCTGGTCATCGAGATCCATGTTCAGGTCTAGAAAACTCAGGGCCATGGCTTCTGTATTGATTCAATCCATCTGTAATGTAATATCTCTCTTTTTCTACTGCTGTCCACTTTACCAAGCATTATCGGTTTTTCCAGTGTGCCTCCCTCAACTTCATTTTCTCCACCATGAAAGAGGAAGGATACAAAGTCAAGAAAGGCCACCAATTATTGGGTCACAGGTCTTACTCTCACAAACGGTAGACAAAGCAGTCAACCTATATCTGGACTGTATCATTCCAGACTTAAGGTAGGTGAGGAGATAACGTAATGGGACACTTCTCTATCCACATGCACATAATTTTTAATGTTAAAAACAAGCCTGTTCATAGAGACTTAATCTGGATCGTCATACCCTCCAACAACTGAGTTTCCTGGGAGGAGATTTCATTTATATCCCACCTTTTCTCCCATAAGCTCAGAACAACACATATACACAGTTCCCCTCTTCTCTCCCAGCAGACGCTTGTATGGTTACAGCAATCCCGTGAAGTAGCTCAGGCTGAAAGAGGAAAAATGACTCCAAGGTCATACAGTGAGATTCATGGCTATGCAAGCATCGGAACTCTCCTAAGTCTCAGTCCGACACTCCAACCATTACTTTCATTTCATTACCACATTATCCCCGCAGTTTGCAGTGGTACCATCTAGTCACAGGCCAAGCACTTCACTTGTTACTGGAGAAAAAGAGGTTCAAATCACAATGGATCACACCGCCCAGCACCTAGCGGTAGGGCCATACTGTAGCTCAGGGTGAGCAAAATGCAGCCCTACAAACATTGCAGGAGCTCAATTCCCATCAGTTCTAGCAATCCTGGACAAGGGTGAAGAAGAATGAGAACTGCAATCCAGTGACATTTGGGTCTGGTCTTTATCCACCACTGGTGAAGCCAAGGCACCCCTCCACTAACTCCTAATGCTTACCCAACCACATCGGGAAGGGCCTGCTTCTGTTTAGTTTGAAAAAGAAAAAGCTAAGAAAGAACAGGATCGATCATCAGGAAGGCTGTCACATAGAAGAGGCTAAGATCAGCTCTTCCACTAAGCATACTAAGGCAACTGGCTCAGGTGGCAGATTGTGGGGAACAACCGTGGCAGCCCACCTACAATTCCTTCTGAGTGTTTTTACAGATCCCCTCAACATTACTGGGTTAATATCCATCTCCAGGCATACAGTCTTATTTGAACATGTATCATACAAATGAGGATTTTTTTTAATTTTTTTTTTTTTTTGGTGAGCTGAACGATTAAATATGCGTAAGTGTCTATCGATAACATCATGGTCTTGAAGCAGAAAGTATCTCTACTCTTTGAGTGACGCAGATATTTATTCATTCATTCATTTATTCATTCTTAGGAAAAACAGCACCTTGTACCTTGCCCTTCTAGTGTTAGCACATCACTAAGGGCACCTAACAACAAATGGAAGCAAAATAATATAATAAAATTACAAAAGTCAACAAAGGAGAAACAGACATTAAGTATGTGTTGCAACCACCACTGTCTCAGAGAAGAGTGAGAGGGAAATGCCCATTTTAAATGCAATCTGCAGGTTTTGGAGGTACTTGACATTTTCTTAATGAGAATCCATTGCCTGATTTAATTGCAGACTCTTTTTAAAAATTGATTTAAAAGTGCTTTTGATCTATTAATCCCACTGACTGCCTAAACTTGGCAGCTATAGTTCTGTGCATCACAAAAGGCTGGAAAATCAGTTGTCTCTAAAGGGGCTTCTATGTCAACAGGTTGGCAACAGAAGTGTAAAATTTCCAGTCATTCTGAAGCTGGGAGGGGAAACATTTTTCTTTTGGAGTATTTTTTTCAAAGATTTTTAAAAAATGAAAAAATAATAGTACATTTTACAGCTCTGAAGTCACTTTGTCACTTTAGCAACATAAAATGCACTATGCACAATTTGGTTTGGCATAAAATTATCATGTTTGATGTATTAAATACACAACATATTCAGAAAATAATCACAAATTGAATTGAATTTTTAAATTTTTATTTATTTAAAGAATAAACAAACGAATTGTCAGTTTGTGTGGAGCTGGCAAAAAAAGAAGAACCCATCAACATCAGTTAAAAAAAAAAGAACACTATTTTGTCTTTTCTAGTCCTCCATAGCAACAAAAAGACATAAAGCATGCATGCTTTTAAAAAGAACTGAAAAATGGAAGCCAAGACCAGAAACTGCAAAGGTGCTATGATACTGTACATAGTCTTATATGAAAGTCAACATGTTATACAGTTTTTAGAAATAATGTAGGAACAGCAAATAAAGGAGCACCTTGTCTTAAATATGTTATTCTTTATTCTAAAAGAAAACATTGAATAATCAATTTCCCCCATTTATCTGGGAAATAAGGTATGGAAAAAAGTGGAAAACTCTTTCTTCTTAATTTTTATATTTTCGTTCTGGGTCATCACATCCCTAGTTGACAGGCCATTTCTGGTTACTGTTATTGGACTTGTTATTTCTGACTTGCATGATTCATCCATCTGGGGAAGCAGCTCCTACTCAAATTGTTAGACCACTGTGACTCACATCAGAGGAAGAGGAGTCTGGGAAGTTGGATACGGCCTGCCCACCACCACCAAGACAGCCCACCTCAATACTGCCAGCAGCGTCATAGAGGGTATCATGGGAAGCACAGTACTCAACCCTGAGCCTGGACGCCCAGGTTTTGGGAATGACGGGGAGTATTGCATTTGCACATTTCAGGCTTGTGGATCTGGCTACAGTTCCATGTCCATGTCCTGTAACTAAGATATGTGTAAAATAGTCTGTCTTTGAAAAATGACCAGAAACCTCAACTATGCCAAAGCACTGCGGCTAGATTGTTAACTGGGCCTGGCTAGAGGTAGCCTACAACTCCCTCAGTACAACAGTTCCACTGGCTGCCAGTTTGTTTCTGTTTCCCTATTGCAAAATCTTCTTGGGGACGGAGCATCTCACTATCCCACCATCCGCGCAGGTACATCTTGAGGGAATCCAGAAGAGAGGTTCTCAGTGGCTGCTCCCAGGCTCTGGAACTCCCTTCCTAGAGAGACTAGACTGATGCCCTTCTTCTTGTCCTTAGCCATGAAACGTAAAGGGATTGGACCACTGCAAGGTCCTCTTTGTGGAGCAGCTCTTGAAGACTTTTTGGAAACTTCCACTGGCAGTGTATGATTTTGCTTTTTCACGCCATCAGTTCTTTGGTATTGCAGAGTTCCTGAGTCTAATATAAAGCGTCATCCTATAAAGCTCTGAAAAGCTTGGAATGTGGGTGACTAAATATTCTAACGGCTGTCTGATCTTGGAAGCTAAGCAAAGTCAGTCCTGGTTAGTACTTCAATGGGAGAGCACCAATAAATACAGGTGCTGTAGGCTACACTGCAGAGGAAGAAACTGGTAAAACCACCTTGGACTATTCCTTGCCTTAAAAAACCCTATGAAGTTCCTGGAGTCACCATATGTTGACAGGCGGCTTGAAGACACATACATACACATACACCCAAGAGACACACTTCCTTCCTTAGGTACCAGCCCTTTCTCATCAATCAAGGCAATCCAGCATCAAGGGAAGCTGGGTGGATTTAGCCAGATTCGCTGCCTGCCCTTGCTGGCCCTGCCACTAAGAATCAAGCCAGCTTCCCAACCCCATCCTCAGCTACTTTCTTGGGTCACATCAGAGGACAACTGGAGGCGAGGGCAATGCCCTGACAGGCGTCTGATCCCACAGACAACAAAGCACACCACTTATCTGGCTTGGTTCAAGGTCCGCACGACTAAGAGGGAATGCAGCTGAGTCAACCGCAGTACTGGATGAATGGAGGAGATCGCTCTACTGGGAGGAATGCCAACTTTCCTCCCCTGCACAGCGATACTCCTCCTGATCGCCACTTCCTTCCTCCCAAAGGTCAGCACAGAGCCAGCCACACCCACACTACACATAAGAAACCTAGGGCTCTTTTGCACTACACAGTCACAGCACTATGCTTCCAGTTTTGCTGCTGCGGTTATATCCAACAGAATTCTGGGATCTGCAGTGCAGAGAGGGGGATTTTAGCATTTTCATCCAGAGAGTTCTAGTGCTTCCTCAAACCACAAATCCCAGGATTCCATAGAATGTTGCTTTGGCAGTTAAAGTGGAATTATAGTGCAATAACTGCGTAGCATGAAGAGGATGTTACAATAATCACTCTTCAAAACTATATGCCGAAAGAGTGTCCTGGGAGGTTCATCTCTGTCTTCTCGCACACCACTGTTTGTGGTTCATCTTCCTCATTTTCCCCTCAATCACCTCCAGCGGTCGTTGGTAGCTTTAATGTCATCAGGATGGAATCCATGTTGGGATTCAGCTCCAACTCTGAAGGAGCTAACCAAGGTTCCAAACACTATCTTCCCAAATAGTTCAGCACCTTGGAAATCTCCTTTAAAATTCAGCCTAAAACCCAAAACCGACTTTACACCAAAGCAAATTCCTTGCGCCACTGACATGGAAGCGACCAGCCACCACGCTATGTCACAGATACTCAGCTATGAACCAAAGAGTGAATCCAAGGGGCAGATGCATATACCAATGTTTCCCAAATGTCTAAAAGCTTTAGAATCGTCAACTCTCATAACGGCCTCATTTCAAAGATCTTATCTTGAAATCTTATCTCTTTTGGGGAACAATTCAAAGTGCTTGTTTATAAGATCCCATAAGACAGGGGTTATCAAGCCCTAGTCCTCTACGTGTTTGAACTTCAGCTCCCAGAATCTCCTAGCACTGGCCACACTGGTTGGGACTTCTGGGAGTTGAAGCTTAAACCATCTGGACAACTAGAGTTTGAGAACCACTGTTACAAAGCGCCCTATGATTTGGGAGACAATCTGAAAAATCATGTTCCCCCATACAGATCTGTTCAGATCTTAAGATTTTAGCGGAGGTCTTGTTTTGGACTCACCACAAATGCGGTGGGATAGACTCTTTAGCAATCAAGTGAAATACTGCATTTCATAAAGAACCAGCATGATGCAACAATCTGAGTGTTGGAATAGGACTCCAGAAAACCAGGATTCAAATTCTAATTCAGCTGCAGAAACCCACTGAGTGGCCTTGGGCAAGCCACACCCTCTCAGCTTCAGAAGGTAGGACTGGAAAACTTCTTATGAATAAATTGTGTCAAGAAACTCCTACAAGAGGGTCATCTTAGATCAGAATTGATGTGAAGGCTCACAACAGCAACAAAAAGGCATTTCACATGCATACACACCATTTGGACCATGGGCCCTAACTAGGTTCAAGAGCAGAGATGTGTAGGCCTGGAAAAAAAAACCTAGAAAAATCTGGAGGGGAAACTAGGTTTTTCTCCCCATTTTTGAAGCCTTTTTTTCTGCAAAGAGTAGAAAAATTGAAAATTGAATGGACTATTTTATTGTAGAATGATGAATTAAATATTAAGACAAAGTGTTCATATATTTACTCCCCCGAAATTACTTCTAGAAATCTATGTATCACACCAACTTTTACATAAGACAGTCTATAAAATCATATGTTGCAATTTCTGGTTTCCTTTTCTCAGATCTTTCTGTGGAATGAGTGCTTTGTGTTTTCTTTACAATATGAACAACTAGAGGAGACAGAATCATTTGCTCTATTTTGTTATGCTTAATGGTTTCTTCTGTTTTTATTGTTATTTGTCTGCTCTTAACATACTGCTAAAACCAAAGAAGTGCTTTATAGTTTAGAAATTTGGAGTTTAATTTGAAACAAACAATAGATTATTTTAAAAGGAACTTCAATGTATAATTAATGTCTCTACTTTTCATATACCAGATTCGATAATTTTATGACAAACAGATATATACATAATATATTTTATGCTCCAAAGGTAAGAAATTGAGTTTCAATCTATAAAGGAGGCCCATATTACTTTTGCTTTCCTTTTTCTGAAAATTTCTTTTTGTTAAAAAAGAGAGAGAGAGAGAGAGAGAGAGAAACTAGTCCTCTCCCATGGTTTCAAAATTTCTGGAAATTTTACATCTCTTTTTACCAATCTGCATCAGAGCTGTTGGAGACATGCAAAAGAGCTCTGACACACTGGGAGAGGTTGTGAACCCCAATGACATTCAGTCACGTGCCTTTCAGGAAAGAAGAGAAGTTACTGCTTTACTGGGGAACGCGGAAACTCTTTTTAAACACTTGCTATACATTATCTGCCCACGCAAGATACAGTACTTTCAATTTCATTCTCCACTATAAACTGTAGCACTGTTGTTCCTATTGTAGCTGTTTGTTTGTTCATTTAATTTCCCATCTTTCTCCTTCTCCTCCTAGAGGACTTACATTAAACTAAATTTACAAACAAGACAAGACAAAATGAAGATAACATTTCAAAAAGTGGGGAGGGAGGAACCAGTGCTATTGATTTAATAAGCATTTTCCAACATATACATCACCTTCTGGACATGAGAATAAGAAGAATGGAGTTCAAAGCTCAGCCACCTCTAAAAGTATGATCCTACACTTGAGAAGAAATCCCTATTGATTCCAAAGGGATCCACTCTTGGATAAACATGTACAGCCAACAGCCATAAAAAGAAACAAGATGGCTCATAAACAGTAGGTGTTAAGTAAGCTGGACCAAAGCCATTGGGCCATCTGTTCTGTTTACCGATCATCTGTTATGTTTACTGATTCTATTACAATAGTATCTTTATCACATTATTCAGTATTATTGTTATTATCAGCTTCTCTACACCAGGAGTGGGAAACTGCTAGTTCCGAGAGCTAATTTCACATACCCCTGAACCTTATGTGGGCTGCACACACACACACAGCAGCCAAATTCAGCAGCAATTATATATCCAAATCTCAGTGGCAAACCAGGAGAAACCTTTAAAACAAGCAGGGAATGTTGGATTTGTCAACAGAACCACAAAAACCCATTGGTGCAATTATTTCTTAAGAATCATGCAGCACCACTGAGTCTAACAAAGAAAAAATTTTAGCATAGGCTTTCATGGACTCTAGCCCACAGTTCCTGGATTGTTTTCAACAGCTTTTAGCCATTTCCTCCTGAAATCTGGTGGTGTGATTTCCCACCAAATTTCAGCAGCACAGCTGGGGAGATGTTCAGGCTACAAAATGGCCAATGGGCAGCACGTATACCCACCAACATTTCATAGATAAAAGCTGAGATACACCTGGCCAAGCAACACAAGAGTGTGGTCAAAATGGCAAAACTTATTCGTGAGGAAGAACACACAAGCTAGGAAAGGCTGCAACAGCTTGCTTTTTCCTGAGCTTACAGAGAAGGGCACGACTCGCTCCTCTTTTCTTCCTGTGCTGATTATTTGAGTACAAACTACTTTTGCAATTTGAACTGTTTGCAGCAAGTGAAGTAAGCTTAGGACAAAGGCAGAAAGCAGGAGGAGAAGAGAAACCAGGACATTTTAAAAGCAGCTGAGAAAGTGGGATGACAGAGGATTAATCAGGATTGTCCTTGCCAAATCAGGAGAACTGGAGGATATGAGCATGCAGTCTGGGAGAGGGCATGTAGATGACTTTATCTAGACATGGAAGCAAAGTAAGATAGAAATTCAACAACACAGGATTAAGAATCAATGAAGACAACAGAGGAGTTTATGAAGGAGGAAAGCCAGGGAAGGGACTAAAGGGCTAGCAACGTTTTCTCTGACTACTTTCTCGGGAGACAAGGCACAAGCACAAGTTTACCTTTAACTCTGGCCATCCTTCCCTCCCCTGACATCTATTTGCTGCTCTGTAAGGAATTATTTCCCATTTGCCTCCATTTTGGCTCCCTGGGAAGAGTCACTGGCACATGCAACAGGAGAACTGGGGACAATGGCCTCCACTGGAGGGAAGGCAAGGCATATTTTTAATTAAGAGTTGTATGTCCAAATGGACATCCAGTCTTAGCTTTTGGACATCCAGCAGAGATAAACGGATACATGCAATTTAATCAGTGAATATGTGATTCCCACCCCTGTTTCAGTGACTTGCACAAATTATGAAAAATCAAAAATAAAAAAAAATAATCTCCAAATATATATCTTTTCCCATCCCAGATCAGTTGTCATTTTTAACCAATTTTTCTAAGCCTTGATAAGCGGTGTCATGATTTTTCTTCTTTTTAATTCTGGTATTTTCTGGTAGCATGTAGAATAATAAAAATTATTAGGGCAGCATGCGTGTAAATGTATTTGCAGCTCTCTATTGACTTCCTTCTTTTTTTAAAAAAAAAAAGCACAACGCAATCTGAATTTCAGGATTGCATGTAATGGAGAGGCTTTCTCTCAGGAATCTTTTGAGTGGGAGAATGGACATGCACAAGCAATTTGTTTTAAAAATCCCTCAGGAAAGGAATGGGTTAAAAAGCCCTTTGCTCACTCACTCCCCTCTATGCACCCATCTATCTTCTGTTTCAAGAAATAATGGCCGAAATGCACAAGAGAACAAGGAAGCTGGACATAATGGACTCCTCTCTAACACTTTAGCCCATATTTCAGAGGTAGAAATTCCTTAGTCCTCCAGATGTTGGACTGCAATGCCCAGCGGCCTGTCCACTGGATCTTCTGAGAGTTGCAGTCCAACAGGACCTGGAGATCTCCCTGATTCCTTCCTTGTTTCTAACCGAAAAGCTTCAAATACTAGTTGTTTCACTGAACGTCTTTTCTCCGACTGGCTTCTTCCCCTTTCTGAAGGCCCCAGAAGGACAGGGGTGGGGGACTGCAGAAGGAAAGCTAGCAGGAATGTTTGTTTGCTGGCACTCTTCTGAATTATTTGTTCACCTGCTCCTTGGGCCGGATTCAAAGCACAGGCAGAGATGCCACCAGAGGTTGCTTTGTTTGCAAACACCCGCAAGTATCAGTGCAGCAGCCCTTGGGCAGACACAGCGAAAAGTCAAACACAAACCCACACACATTCCCAAGAACAGCAGATTAATCAGAAATCCCGCTGGGGGAAGGGAGACACCCCTCACACCTCAAACATGTGTTAGAGCTGCCTGCCAGATCAGACCAAATGTTTTCACCTTATCTAGCATCCTCATCAGAGCCTGGAAAAGTTCCTTTGTTGGATGATACCTCCCAGAACTCCCAGGTTGGAAGCTGCAGTCTAAAAGCGTAACCTTTTCACCCGGGCTGGCTTGCGTAGCTGATTGAATGTTGGACAAGGACTCTGCGAGACCAGGGTCCAAATAAGTCACGGAAACCCACTGAGCAAGTTGTACCTTCTCCATCTCAGAGGAAGGCTGTGACAAATTCCCTCTGAGCAGATCTTGTTGAGAAAACCAATGCAAGATAGCCTTAGGGTTGCCAAAAAAAAAGTCAGAAATGAATGGAAGGCACACATCAGCAACAATAAGGATCAAAATAATTGGAAGCTTCATAGGTGTGCTTGGGTGAGAACATGGAAGAGACCATTCATGGTGGGTTCTCTCGGGCTGTGGAACTCTCTGCTGGGGGAGAAAAGACTACCCCCTCCCTGCTCTTCTTCCACTAGAATAAGCCAGACTTTTTACCTCCGTGACCCCCTTTAGATCTGCATGCAGACATTACACCCTCCCTGCTCAGTGTCATCCCCCCCATGTCCTACCCCACACCTTTCTCTCTCTCCCCCTCCTTCTCCCCTCGCGCTGCATGTGCCATCCGTCTTCATGCTGGGCTCTTGCGCTCTTCGCCTCCCACACCACCCAAGAAACTGTCTCACGGTGGCCAAGGAGCATGTGCCTGCCGTACGGACGACAGAATGGCCATTTCTCCACCAGGCTGTTACCGTGCCATTATTCCGCTTTCAACATCCTACGGAATCCTGGGGCTTGCAGTTTAGGGAGGGGCCTTTGAGGGCCCCCCTTAGGGTCCCACCCCACAGTGTGAGAATCACAGGAATAGGCCTTTGGAGACCAAGCGACTACGCAGAAAATTGTTAAGGGGGTTGTGCCACATTTTTATTGTTCTTGTTCGGATTCTAAATTATTTTACATTGTTTCAAAATACTGATGTTTCAATACGGTACTTACTCACTTGTTTTCTAACTTTTTTGTTATTAATTTTTTAAATTCAAGTACCTAGTTTTAATTCATGTCGATTCTCCCATTCACGAGAGAGGCAGGATTTAAAACAAACAAACAAACAAACAAATAAATAAATGGGCTAATGAAGCTTATTTTCTAAAGCAACTGTCCAAATCCTTTTGAAAATACTCAAGCAGGACATGAAAGCAACAATCTTCTTCCTTCCTCAAAGTAACTGCTACTTGGAGTTTTACTGCTTCTAAACACAGAGGTATCATTAAGCCGCCATAGCCTCTTCTACAAGTTAGAAAGCATTCTCTCTCAATCTCTGTCTCTCATGTGCACATACACACAGCCACACACACTTTTATGTTCCCAAGCCAAATTTCAGTCCACAGAGAAGGTCCAACAAACAAACAGAAACACACAGCCCGTGGCCAACTTTCACACAAAAGGTAAGCCAGATCGTAGTTTGTTGAGTACAGCTTGTTGTTGCCTCTTAACCCATTCCCACAAACAAACCCTGGTTTATTAGCCACACACAAGCCATGGTTTAAGTCCCTAGCTGATGACTGGCTTCCAGAGCAGTTTGCTTAAAAGGTGGTTTGTTGTTATATTTGAACTCAGAAAAGGGACTTGTCCCAGGACTTGTTTCTCCAACTGTCCACTCTGAAACAGGAGATGACAAAAGAAGTGAGAAAGAATCAGAGACCAGAACTATGGTTTGCACAGAACACCAAATTATGGCTACCACAAACTGTGAATAATATGCAAATGCAGCAGCCAGTGACCACTGTTGCTTCCAGAAGGTTCAAAGAATTTTGGACCAATAAGCAAACTCACCCTACAGCCAAAGGTTAACACAGCACTCACCTACACCCTCACCCAAAAGCGGCATAAGTGGTAAGAGACCCACACTGCTTGCTTACCACGGCTCCTTTAGTGCTAGACCTACCCATGCCACTAAAAGATCACAGTCTTCCAAGACGCACAGCACTGCATCCATAGCCTTGTTTTCACAAATGCTCAGCAAGGCATCACACCTGTACCATTGCAGGTAAATGGTCTTCCCCATAATATGGCTGGGGATTCTGTGAGTAGTAGTCCCCAAAAGCCAAGCCCAACTCTGAACATGGCTATGCCAACTTGGCGACCAATGTCCACCCTGGCTGGTGACAATGGGAGTTGTAGTCCAAACACCCTGGAAGACATTGTGTTAAGGTTGTAGAGCAAAATGCATGGCAGACCTACCTTCCACACAGTGTTCCACCTCTTCCAGGTTGCGTAGAGTAATCCGCATGAGGCTGGAGTTGAGCATCAGTTCATTCTTGTGAGCAGGCCACATGTAGTGCGGGGCAGGGTTAACAAAGAAAATCCGCGTGTCCCCTGTGGACACCTGGTTGTCACAGATCATGGGGTCCCCGAAGCCCCCAATCACCACTTTGTTCCCGCCATCTAAGAGGATTTCATGAGTCACAACTTCCTTTCCTTTCAGGTACCTCCAGACCCTCACCTGGAGAAAAAAGAAGAAAAGACATTGTCATGGGAGAATCCCTACAGATCCTTCATGCTCAGGGCAATGTGCAGTAGGCGAGAGTGACAGTTCATCTTTCTTCCGCCATCAACCAGAGCAGGCAGAGAACAGCAGCTTACAGAAACACTCTCCAAGGGAGTTAATTTCATTAGCTACCTTGCAAGAAGCCACAAAATAACACAGTTGAAAGACAACAGAATAAAGGAATTTGTTATTTTGGTTCACACTGCCTTAGACTCACCTAGACTCATTTGCTCACTTTTAAACACTTCTTCCACTCACCAAATCTGCTCTTGGCATGTTAATCCCTGCCATTCCAGGAAAAAAAAACTTGTAAGAACTTTGCAAATAAGAACTAGTGTCCAAGACTGGTTTCCTTTTTCTCCAGATCCAAGAACTTCCGGAGAGCTGCATGGTTCCCACCCCCGCTGTAAGCCTTCAACAACCGAGTCTGCTTTTTTATTGATCTCTGGAAGCTGTCCAACGAGCCTCTTGGAACTGAAGCTCCAGCGACAAGCACTTTAAATAAATGAATACGTGAGAGAGGGACCAGCCATATGGGAAATTATGCCACAAGAGAGAGACAGCAATCTCTTTCCAAGGCGCATTGCGCTACCTATGCATGCATGCACTGACCATGCTGGTTGGCTGACTCTGGGAGTTGTCGTCCAAAGAAATTAACTTTTCCAGGCTCTACAGAGACTAGAGAGGCAAGTATGAGCTCAGCCCTTCATTTGCAGCCACTGCCAGGCTCATGGATCCTTTCCCTCCTGTCTCGACACATTCCAGGCTCCTGCTATCTTTGGGTATAAAGGCCACCAGCCAGCTAGCAATGGATCCCCACTGGCCACAACACAGACCTTGGACCACTCTGAGAGAGAGAGAGAGAGAGAGACAGCAGCAGCCACCAAATGAAAATGTGAGAGGGATCTGATCTGATCGGTGGGGGCCCCAGCAGGGACAGTGAATCTGCTCTGGGCTTCAGCCTGGACTTTAAAGGTACTATCCAACGCAGATGACCTGTTTGGGGAAAGGATTCAGCACCCTCAGACAGCTCTTTGTCAAGTCTGGATTAAAAGCCAGAGCGAACGTATTGATCCCCAATGACATGGAAACCATCAGCCGCCACCGATTAGTTATGGCAGTGCAACTTCCACCAAGTAAAACCACCCAAATCAAAAGGTTAAGGCTGCTCAACAGGAAGGTGAAAACTGGACTCCGAAGCAAGGAAACCATACAGCAACCATGGCCACAGACAGAAAGAGATGCCCAACACATGTCACAAGTTAACAAGGTTATTTATTTATTTATTTACTGAGTTACTTATCGTCTGTCTGTCTGCCTGCCTGCCTGTCTGTCTGTCTGTCTGTCTATCTTATATCCCTCCTTTTCCCCTTTCCCTGAGACTCCAGGCAGAAAAAAACAGATGCAGCTAAGTCCTCATATTATCCAAAGTTAAATATAAGTAAACTACCAGCAGAATAAAAAGCAATAAAAAGCATCTCGTTGAAAAAAAAAAACAGATATAGGCAATACAACACATTATTGAAGGCCCTGTTCCCTGGAATGATCACTCTTCAAAAGCCTGCTGAAACAAACAAGCAAAAAATGTCTTCACTCGAACACCACAGTTATTTATTTCTTATACTGATTGCCTGACTCAACTTCAGTGAGCTCAAGGCAACAAACATGGCTCTCCTCCTCACAACAACCCTATGAAGTAGGTCAGATTGAGCTCAGTGGGGACAAGAGCTTGGATCTCCCAAGTCCCAAAGCAAGAGTTAACCATTACTTCACATTGGCTCTGACACGGGTGATATGGTTCCTGCTTCCAAAAAAAGACTCAAATATGAAATGTGTGGCTTCCTTTCATAGTTAGCAGCTATTAACTATAACAGCATAATTCAGACTGGGGAACATGCAATGGACTGCAGTTTCTGTCACTCCTCAGCATTGGCTGTGGCCAATGGGAACTGCAGTCCCACAGCAGCTGGAAGGTCACCTCTTCCACATTTCCCATATTCTCCATATACAGGATAGCATGTGATGATAAATTATTTCCCTTTTGCCCTGCTTCTCAATACCTTGTTCCACAGAGTCAGAAATAAAATGAACTAGAAACCCTCTGTCTAATCCTAAAAGGCAAGCCATATACTCTTTCCAGCAGAAAAAGTCAAAGAAAATGTGGTCCTGGGACCACAGGCACTCCCTCCATCCCCCAGGCTGTGATAACTCACCTTTTAAACAGGTTGCAACCCACACTGCACTGTTCAACACAGGGGTGGGTTACTGGAGGGGGTACAATTTTAATGCATTAGCACGTCCAACACAAGCAGAAGTGACATTACGTCTTTTGTTGTTTCAATTTAGGACAATTTTTGGTCTTTTTTCCCCCTTATTTTTGGCCATTTTTGGATAGGAAGTGAGGCTGGAGGGGCATTAAGCACTGTGTTTTCAGCAGTTTTGAACTGTCGGGGGGGGGCAAATTGCCAAATTTTTTTTAAAGGGGGGATTCAGGGATTCAAAGGGGTGTACTTTGCCCACGCATAATTTAGCATTTTTTAAATATTCTTTTTCAAAACTAGAAGTGGCCTTGCAACCATTTCTGGGGCTTTTGGCACCTTTGAGAGCCCATGTTGCCTCCATAGAGTTCCGAAAAATTCATCTCTGGACCTACCACAGTTGCCCACCCCTGTTGAAACAATCTGCTCAGCCTTCCCCCAGAGGTCACCTGAAAGTTTTCAATGACACTGCCCATAAACCCCAGCCAGCCTTCCAGTTCGGGATGATGTGGGTTGCAGTCCCCAAAATAAGGAGGAGATAGGGCTGGAGACAGCCAAACTAGATACAGAGCTCAAAAAGGTTGCTTTGTATGACTATAGCTCCCAGCATCCCAAAGCTAGTAGAGCCAATCTGAAAAAGTATCATTTTCTAAGTTCTAGTTAGACAGTCAAGGGAGGAAAAGGTAACCTCTTGCCATGCACAAGTTTTAGCTTCTAAGAAGCAAGAACTTCAGAAACTGCTTCCCAATTAAAATGGTGCAGCAGCCAGCAGGTTCCTGTAGACAAGGCAAAAAGGAAAAAGGATTTTTTTTTTCAGAAGGAGTCGCTCCACCAACTAATAAGGCAATGCTGGATCCAAAAAGGTCCCCAGCAGTGAACTCTGGCCTCCTCCAGAAAGACGAATTAAAAAGAAAGAAAGACCAGGATGGTCAAAATGGAAGAAACTAGTTACTGAGGTCCCAAGCAAAGCAAAGTGATCTTCTGGTCACCTCAAATCAAGTTAAAGATTTCTAGCTATCTAGTGCAAATTCTATTTAAAAGAGAGAGAGAGAGAGAGGCAGACGGACAGAAAGAGAGGGAGGAGAGAGAGAGAGAGAAAGAGGGAGAATATTGTCCTGGAGCAGCTGGCAGGAGCTTGACCAAAAGTAAAAAACGGTGCTATGGCATGTGTACCTGTGTGGAATCCACTAACATTAAGATCACGGCTAACATTAAAATGGAAATATGGTGAGCAGTTGTCAAATGAGCCAGGAGCTGAGAACCAGAAACCTCAGGCTTAATTTGGTGGGAAAAACTGAAAGGCTGTAGGAAATTTAACATTGTCTCCTGAAGAATCAATAAGATTGAAATGCGATTGGCCCTTGTTTTATTGAAGTCTTGTTATGCTCTACAGTCATCAGTCTTTTTTCTCCACTCCACTTTTTTCTTTTATACTCATTGCTACTAAACTGCTTGGATTGCGTTTTTAAATATATATATGTGTACACACACACACACACACACACACACACACACACACACACACAGAGTTCATTTTTGTCTTTTGCTTTTGACAGGTGCCATATCCCTTTCTTTCTTTTGTGGAAGTTGTAAAACGAGCCAGCCGCAATCAGGACTGGATAGGGCTTAGAAAAGTTACTTTTGCAGAGGGAACCCCAGCTCACAGAATCCCCTGGCTAGCAGGAGGCACTGGAGTTGATTTCTAATTCAAACAAAATACAGCAGCCCAACACCATCTGGAGAGCCATACTTGCCATCTCTATTCCATCTCTCTTTTTTTTTTCTTTTGTATTGTGTCTACGCATCTGTAACCTTGCTAACAGAGAATGTCACTTTTTTTGTTACTCAATCTAGTTGCGGGGGGATCCTTCAGAACCTTAATAAAACCAGCTGGCGCCCCTTGTAGGATTGTTGTACCAGTGTCTGATATCAGAACGTATCACATGCTTTGACAACCACAAAGGGTTGTGAAAATGCCTAAAAAACGGCGGAAGGGGAGAGAAATACAGAACCCTCAGTGAAATTCATAAGAAAAAGATCCATACGAAAGCAGGGGACTTGGACCAGTCCCAACTCTGTGCAGCTTTAGGTGTCATCAAGAATGATGATGCATTGGCTTCATGGGAAGCATGCAGCTCTTGGGATGTTGTTAAAATAAAACTCCCAGCATTCCCCACCATTGGCTGTGCTGACTAGAGCTGCTGGGAGTTGCACTCCCATTGGCCACCCAGACTGCAGCGGGACAGATTCTGACCTTCAAGAGCCAGAGCTTTCCCTTTCTTGCCTTACAACAAGGGATGATCAATAATCCAAAACATTATTCCTCCTTCTCTCCTACTTCCATTCCATTCAGGATCACTCAAACAATACTGATTGGCAAGAAGGTTCAGGAAACACAAAAAGAAAAGTTAATACAACACTGCTTTAATTTAGACTCTTTGGGGAGTTTTTTTAAATGAATTAATTCAGGGAGTTCCTTCACTTCCACACCACTGGATCACAGTCACTGACTTTCAAGGGAAATTAGACAAATTTCCAGAGGAGAAGGAACAAAGCTGCTTCTCACGGTATCCAGACAGAACCTTCAGCTCCTGTGGCAGTCCACCTCCGAGTACCATTGCCGAGAAGCAAGCCTAGGAAATGACCACTGCCTTCCCACCGTGGGCACTGCCAGAAACCGGATGTCAGAGCAGACAGACCTTTGCTCTGATCCAGCAGGCTTTTTCTTACACCATCCAGGGGAAGGAGGGGTGGATTTTAAAGCTGAGCTCCTTCCCCTTGCTCTCCTGTCAACGTGAAACAAAAGATGTGGGGAGGGGAAGGGAAGTGAGCTCCCATCTCTGAGAAGCAACAGACATCCCGCTCCCCATTATCTGTTTTGCAGTGTCTGCCAAGTTCCAATTTTTTTTCTCCACTGCAGGCTTTGCTCCCTAATATGCAGAACCATTTCAAGGAAGGTGAACTCTTCCAGATAGTAGCTTGTCCCCTACACTCCACAAAACACGATTTTTGCACCATCAAAGGCAGACACTTCTTTGCCTAGGAAGAATCTGGGGCAAGATCGCTCCCTCTCCCAGGGCAGTGAAAGCAAACATATGAACACACAGAAACACAAGGAGGGGCCATCTGAAGCCAGAGAGTTCCAGAAAATACAGCTCCACCTCCTCCCCAGCAGGCACAGCGCCAGCTTAAACGGTGCCAAGGGAGGTACGGAGGTACAGCACCAGCTGTTTGCCAAGCTGCGCCCTGCAGGTACACTTTACCCCAGATTCGAGGCAGCAAATACACACACACACACAGACAACACACAGGGTGAGTCCCACCTGTTTTCTTTGCAGGGCTGAAGAAGAGAGGGTTCTGAAACCTCACAAGGGTCCACAGGACAGAGCCAATGCATGGCCTCTCCCATCCCCAAACCCTGGTGGAGAAGATACTGGAGGGACCAAAAATAATTTTGCTGTTTGAGGGAAAGGGGGCAATAGTGCTGTCCTCAGGTAGCTGGATCTTAGGGTCCTCCACCAACCCTGGAGTAGAAAGCTAGTGAGGGAGAGGCCATCGTTGCTTTCTCTCAGCTTCCATTTCCTAGACCAGCTCCTTTGCTCTTCCTCCTGGAGGGGGTGGCTTGGGCAGGCCCCTGCATAACTCTGGCCCACCAGCAGAGCCATCCTAATGCCCCCATCCTAATAATTAACTATCTGCTTCTCCATTGCTGGGTGCCTGTGAAAAGACACTTTTCCAAAGCATAAATTATACTGTGGCCCCTCTGCTTTCATGAGGGGTCAGGGGGCAGAACCCTTGCAAAAGTCAAAAAAATTGCAAATAACTCCCCTACAACCAGGTGAACGAGCAAGAGCATGCACATACTTGCCTTCACTACCCACACTCCCTCTCCCATTCCCTTGCCTTTTGCTTGGACACGTGTGCCTTCCTTTGCTGCACCTGAGCAAAGGACAAGGGAATGGGAAGGGTGAGCCCAGTGTACGGAGAAGGAAGGACACATGTCCCTTCCCTCCCCATTCTCCCCGTCCCATTCTCCCACTCCCTTGCCTTTTGCTCCACACCCAGGCACAATGCAAGAGAACGGGGGGGAAGGAGGTTCGTGCACACCTTCGTTCTCCGTGCGCAGAGTTCCTCCCTTCCATTCCCTTGCCTTTTGCCTTGGTGCAGGGAAGACATCCTTGACCAGGCAAAAGGCAAGGGAACAGGAGGAGGAGGATGGGAGGAGGCAGACACGAGCCTCACGAATAATCAAATTCATGAAAGTCAAATTCACTAATGTGGAGGGGGGCTGTAAATGAATGGTGAACTATATCCTGGCCAGTAGTGAGGGATGATGGGAGCTGTTATCCAGAAACACATGGCAGGCCATAGCTGACAAATCCTGTCATCAGAATCTGCATCTCAGGATGTTCAAGCTTTCCCACACTCTTTCAGACATGCAGAGTAGCAAAAGAATGAAGCGCTAAATTACTAAGAATTCCTCGATCATATTTATTAAGATAGCAGTACGTAAGGCACCAGATTCCATCTGAGCTTGGAAGCTCAACAGGGCCAGCCCTGGTTAGTACTTGGATGGGAGACTGTAAAAAAATACCAGGCGCAGTAGGTTATATTTCAGAGAATGGAACTGGCAAAACCAGCTCTCAGTTTTCCTTGCCTAAGAAAACCCTGCAAAATCAATGGGATCATATTAAGTACACAGGTGACTGGAAGGCACATACGCATAGACAGCTATCAGTCTTATACAATCTTATGGAGTGCCTTTAGCCAATTTCTTTTAATGTTTACATACAGTCCTTCCAAGTCAACTTTTAAACAAACACTGATCACAATTAGGTGATTTGCAGCAATTCAGAAGAGCAAATACAAGCAATCCATGCACAAGAAGAATTTTTAAAAGGAAAGAAGTACTTAATTTCTTTCCCCCTCCCCCCCACACACACAAATGGGGGGGAGGTCTTCCTTTAGAGGAATATCCTGAGCAGCCAACTGAGAAAAGAAATCTCTCCACGGTGTCCATAAAAATACAGAGAATATTGCTCTGCCAACCAGTTGCCATTATATTCCTCCAAAATCAGAACCTGTAAACATTACTATGAGGACTGCAATTCCCAGAAGACACATCTAGCATAATATGGAGCTTCCATGGACAGAGGTAGTAATACTGGCCTGCCTCACAGGGCCCTTAGTTGCCTTCCATCACATTAAACTATTGGTTCATCTAGTTCAGTGCTATCTACCCTTATTGGCCCTCCAGGGCTTCAGGCAGGAGTCTTTTCTCCAGCCTTAGGTGGAGATGAAGAGCTAGCAGGGCATAGCAGTTTGGGTGTTGGAGCAGTTTGGGTGTTGGAGCAGGACTCCTGAAGACCCAGGTTTGAATTCCCACTCAACCATGGAAACCCACTGGGTGGCTCTGGGCAACTCACACTCTCTCAGCCTCAGAGGAAAGCAACGGCAAACCCCCTCTGAACAATTCTTGCCGAGAAAACCCCATGAAAAGAGTTGCTAAATAAGCTAGAGTCAACTTGAAGGCACAATACAACACGGAAACTGAACCTCAGACCTTGTGAAAGCAAAGGATGTGCTCCACCACTTAACTATGGACCTTTCTCTCTAAGGGCTACTGAAACATGGCCACGGATACACTAAGTCACATTGGCCAGAGTTCTGGTAATGTCTTCTACGCACACAAGTTCCGCTTGGTATTTTTGTCTGACATGGAGCATCCACATCCAGTTTAAGGTTGCAGAAGTGGAGTGGTGCATGGTGTATTATCACACAGGCACACATGGTTGCACATTCATCAATGCATAACTCCACACAGACAGATTTATACTACGCAGTCCCAGTCTAAGAATTCAGCCATTATTTTCACAGCGTGGACAGCTATCCAGAGTAAACTAGTGCCATTTCCGCACTACACTGTTATAGCACTATTATTCCACTTTCAACATCTTATTGAATCCTGGGGTTTGCAGTTTAGGGAAGGGCCTCAAAGGAAACCTCAAGATTCCATAGGAGGTTGAAAGTGAAATAATAGTGCTATAACAGTCTAGTGTGGAAATGGCCTTGGTTCAAATCCAGCACTCAGCCATAACATTTACTGCAACAATAGGGAACCTCTTTAGTCCAAGGTCCAAGTCCAATAATGAGAAATTCTAAGGGACCACATTCCATGGGTAAGATGAGGCCAAAGGGATAGAGCCAATATACCAACATTACTTTAGCCGAACTGAAATACAGCCAGTAAGGGAACCTGAAAGAGAAGCTTTTCAAATTTTAAAACAGGGAAGAGGGGAGATCTACAAAATCTGGGAAACCACAAAAAATTGGGAAGTTGGAATGGCTGTTTGGGCAATCCCAGGGGATCAGTGAGAACCCTAGGAGTGCCATATTTGGCCCAGGGCCAGAAGTTTCCCACCCCTGACTTCTTTGCTCAACCTCCTCATAAGGCTGTTTTCGGGGAAAAAAGCAAAGGAAAGTGAAGAGACAGGCAGATAGACAATTCTATCCTCTTTTGAAGTATGGGCCAAGTTTTTAAAAGGCAATAATTAATTACCAATGTGTAGTAAATACAACAATATCATAGACTAAAGACGGATTTCACTCAGCCCCAAACCATCTACCATAATGGTTCTTAACCTTTTCTTTATCAAGGACATCCTATAAATATACTTTGTTGCCAGGGTCCTCCAAGACTTAGCTCAAGATTTAAATATTTTAGATTTAAATCTTCAGATATTTATTTATTAAAGGCTTCTGGAGTCTAGGATTCAAATCCCTGCTCAGATACTGGGTGACTTTGGGCAAGTCCCTGCTGCTGCCACAGCCGTTGGTATCCAGCAACAGGGCTTTACAGACCCCCGTG
Source organism: Cyclura pinguis (assembly GCA_030412105.1). Taxonomy (NCBI): domain Eukaryota; kingdom Metazoa; phylum Chordata; class Lepidosauria; order Squamata; family Iguanidae; genus Cyclura; species Cyclura pinguis. The sequence continues at coordinate 11,886,063 of CM059612.1, forward strand.
AGGTCTCCGTGGACCACTGGGGTCCCCAGACTCTAGGTTAAAACCACTGGGGCATCATAAAAGTGGCCAAAATGTGGGCTGTGGACTGGACCCAGGGCTGCTTCTGGGTGATTCTTTGTTGTACAAAATATCTCTCTTCGGTCTAAAAAGCGGGGGAATGTGGCAAAAATGCCCCCCACAACCCCAGAAAGTGTTCAGGACCATCAGGGGGCAACAAGTTCTTCCTCCCGCCCTCCTCATCTTCGTCTTGGCAAGGACGGGTTCAGAGCCCAGCACGATGTAGTGGTTTGAGCACTGGGCTACGAACCTGGAGCCCAAGCTTCAAATCCCCGCTCTGCCATGAGAACCCACTGGATGACCTTAGGCAAGTCACACTCTCTCAGCCTGAGAGAGAGGCAAAGGCAACCCCCTTCTGAAAAAAATCTTGCCAAGAAAACCCCATGATAAGGTCACCTCGGGGCTGCCATAAGTCAGAAATGACTGGAAGGCACACAGCAACAGAATACGACAAGAAGGAGGGGAGAAGCACTCCAAAATCTTCTGGGTGACCTTTGTTGTTGATGATGATGATAGTGACGCTGTGTGCCTTCAAGTCTTTTCTGACTTATGGCAACCGTACGGCACGCCAAAGGCGAACCTATCACATGGTTTTCTGAGGCTGAGAGTGTGTGACATGCTCAAGGTCATCCAGTGGGTTTCCAAGTGGGAAATTGAACCCTGGTCTCCAAGCTTGTAGTCCAGTGCTCAGACCACTACACTACACTGGACCAACGGTCATCCTTTATAACTGCCCAGCTACGGTAACTCCGTAACGCTGACCAATCTTCTCTCTTTCTTTTCAGAAGAATGTTTTTTTCTCTTCTCAGTGCAGAACAGGCAGAGAGTATACATCTGCCAGCAGCACTTTTAGCTCCTATGCTGGCTCGCCAACAAAAGAATGGACAAGAACGGGAAGGTCACACGTCAGCCGACGGCGGCCTGCTCAAGAAGAGACAAGGACCTCATCAAGGGCAATTACAGACTCCTTGTGCAGTGAGTCACCTCCACCGCTGAAAAAATTTTTTTAAATAAAAGACCCTGAAGGAAGAGAATCTAGTCTGAGAGATAACAGCTACTTTCGATCCCTCGGATGACCAGGAAAAAAAAAACTGGTGTGTTTTAAGAGAGATTTATAAGACAGCAAGAGCAGAGGGCATGGATTTTTTTTTTCTGTAAAATGCTTTTAGCTCAGATCTTACATTCAAATGAGAGCTAGACACATTAATGGGCACTGCAGATCAATCAGAGTGGGAAATTCCCATTAAGAATGTATTGGGGTTAATTGGAGCTGCTCACCCCCTACCCCACATAAAAAGGAGAGGGCAAGTCTGACTTTTAAGGGAGACGAGAATCATGGCTCATATCTTTGCCTGTGAGTCCTGTCTCTCATTTCTACAGGATGGCCATGGTGTCACTTTGTTGTTGCTGTTGTCGTTGTCATTGTGTGACTTCAAACCATTTCTGGATTATGTTGACCCTAAGATGAATCCATCATGGGGTTTTCTTGCCAAGATTTGTTCAGAGGGGGTTTGCCTTTGCCTTCCTCTGAGGCTGAGAGAGTGCAACTTGCCAAAGGTTGGTTTCCACAGTCCAGCAGGGATTCAAATCCTGGTCTCCAAGGTTGTAGCCCAATGCTGGAAGTACTACACTACGCTCCCTCTAGAAAATTGTTGTTGTGTGCCTTTAAGTCATTTCTGACCTTTAGCAATCACACTTCGGGGGTTTCTTGGCAAGATTTCTTCAGAGATGTTTGCATTTGCCTTCCTCTGAGGCTGACAGAGTGCAACTTGCCCAAGGTCACCCAGGGGGTTTCCATGGCCAAGCAGTGATTCAACCCCTGGGCCATTTCCACACCAGACTGTTATAGCGCTATTATTCCACTTTCAACATCCTATGGAATCCTGGGGTTTGCAGTTTAGGGAGGGGCCTCAAAAGCCATCTCAAAGGCCCCTCCCTAAACTGCAAACCCCAGAATTCCGTAGGATGTTGAAAGCGGAATAATAGCACTATAGCACTTTAGTGCAGAAATGGCCCTCGTCTCCAGACTCATAGTTCAATATTCAAACCACTAGACCATGCTGGCTCTGATGTCACTTTAGTAACATTCAAAGTGCTGCAGGGAAATGATAGCAGAGAGTATCACAGAATCATACTGCTTGAAATGAGCCCAGGGGCCATCTAGTCCAGCTCCCTTTGCCAGTGAAAGAATCCACAGCCAAAGCATCCCAGCAAGGTGGCTATCCGGTTGCTGCTTAAATGTTTCTCCTTCAGAAAGTCCTCCCACTTTCTGAGGCAGTCGACTCCACTGTCAAACAGCTCTTACTGGCAGGAAGCGTTTAGTTGGAATCTCTCATTTCTTGTAGAGTCAGGCTGAACACTGGGAAGAACTACCTGGGGTTTACAGGAAATCTGCTTAAGGGGAGGGCAAACCACGGGCTCTCTACAGGAAAAGAGAATGGGGTGCTGAAAACACAGAGGGGAGGTTGTAGGAAAAGCTGGCTGCAATGCTACATATACTTACTCAGAAGTTGCCTTCAGAAAGTGTGCTTAGTGTTATAGCCTTAAATGCAACCAACACTCATTGATGGACTTGAGCTAAATAGCTAATTCACTGGCAGCGCCTCAGAAGTCAACAGCCTACAGCCTTCCAGATGGAGTTAGGCTAAAATCCCTACCAGCTCATAGTGAGAGACTATGGAAGTCACTATCCCAAAGCCATCTGGAGAGACGTGGTTGTCAAACCCACTGTAGGCCCTGTTCCGTTCGTTCATCCGAACTGACGCAGGCAATAGCAGGGCTTCGGAAAGTTACTTGGGCTTTTGGTGTTGTTGGTTTCGCCTTCAAGTCATTTCTGACTTGCAGTGACCCTGAGGCAAACCTATCACAGGATTTTCTTGGCAAGATTTGTTCAGAGAGTTTTCATTGCCTTCCTCTAAGGCTGAGAGAATGTGACCTGCCCAAGGCTACCCAGTGGGTTTCCATGGCTAAGCAGGGATTTGAACCCTGGTCTCGACTAACGAAAAGACATCTTCCTAGAGGTCTGTGAAGCATTACTACCTCTCTCCATGAAGATTCCTTATTGTGTTTAACTGGTCTTCTGGGAGCTGTAGTCCAAATGGTAACTTTTCCAAACTCTGGTTTTCCACAAGGAGCAACTTGGGGGCTGAGTGATTCAGTAAAAGTCTCCCATTCAATAAAAGAACAAACCTAAAGAACGACACAAGCTTCTTAACCTAAATCCCCCCACTCATCTCCATGCTGACAAAGAGCACTGTGTGTCTCAAAACCTCACATCTCCATTCCAAGCAGAAGCTGCTTCCAAGCCAGACTGGCCCATATACTTTGGCCGCCCCCTCACCTGACTGAGAGGAGTAGACAATAAACCTGGATTAAAACAGTGAAACTTAAAAGCACAAGAGCTGCCTCCTCACCCTTCCCGCTTAGTCGTATATAACCAAAGGAGACGAGATTCACCATCCTCCATCCCAACAGCATCTGCCTTCCTTCCTTCTTCTTTTTCAACCAGATTCTTAATCAGCTGGCAGGGAAATTAATGTCTGGGAGCAATCTGCAACTGTTTAGACAGAATTAGCTCTAATTTCTTTCATCAGCTCTGTATCTCGCTTATCTCTGGATATATCAAAGGCTTCCGTCTGGGAAGTTTTAGAATTTAACCGGCAAAGATAGGAAGGCTCAGTGTGATAACACTGCAAATCTGGCAGGGCGCATCCACATGGACCACCCAGTCCAGCCCAACAGACGTTTCCCACAGAAACAACCCAATACCTCAGAGGCCACGCATGTTATAAACCAAAGATCTGTTTCGGAGCAGTTGGGTACCTCCCAGTGACTGAGAGACAGAAAATTAAATACAAATGGGTGAACATATGCAAGGCGTCAAGCAACAGATTCACACTATGCAACACTTGCTGGTGCGCAAGTTATAACAGTCTTCCCTCGCGTAAAGCAGAAACGGGAAAAACCAATTTGGCATCAACGCAGGTTCAGATCCAGCCTAGAGGTATACAGCTGAAACAGCCCTATCACATTTCTCCCGCTTACTCCAAAGTGATCACAACGGTCCATGCGATGTCTTTTTCCTCTCCTTCCTCCATTTTTTCCTCATAACAATTCTGCAATATAGGTTAGATGGAGACTGCAATTACACACTACTAGGGATTTAGCTAAAGGGGAAAAGAAATTTGAAGGCGTTGCCCCTTCCCGTGACATGCTCCACCAATGAAATCTTACTTCAAATTTCTAGGCTATCAATAACTTAAAACTTCAGCTGACCATTTAGAAATATGGATTTAGGCAGCCAAATAAATGTGGGAGGCCAAGTGACCAAGGGAATGAGAACACAGCAAATACAAGAGGTCTAGGTGTGAACAATTTTCAACATCTCATTCTCTGCCATGGTAGAAATTTGGAGACTGATGGATAACTGAGAGAGCCGTCATTTTGCACACAGCCCTTCCGCCAGTAGCTACTACCCTCCACCTTATATATCTATGGATATAGAGTTCCAAAAGCCCACGGTTTACCTCAAAACAGTGGTGCGGTGCAGAGGGCGAATTTAAAAGGAAGACACAATGGTGAGGGGACATCAGTCTTCACCAACCAGCCTATTTTGCCTATGCAAATACAAACTCCCATCCTCAGGCTGTTTTTAACTCTCTCTCTCTCTCCCCCCCCCCCACGCACACACACTTTGTAGCTGAAGTTTGAAAGCGGAAATATCAGGGCCAGCCCTACCATTAGAGAGTGGGGCGACAATCCCGAGAGGCAGTGCTTGGACACAGGTGGTTTGTTGTTGTTAACTGCCATCAAGTCGACTTTGTCTTATAGCAATGAGAGAACTCCAAGCCACCTTAGCCATTTTGCTCAGGTCTTGCAGATTCAGGGATGTGTCTTTCTTGATTGAGGCCATTTCCGCACTAGACTGTTATAGCGCTATCATTCCACTTGCAACATCCTATGGAGTCCTGGGGCTTGCAGTTTCGGGAGGGGCCGGCCGGCCCCTCCCGAAACTGCAAACCCCAGGATTCCATAGGATGTTGCAAGTGGAATGATAGCGCTATAACAGTCTAGTGCGGAAATGGCCTGAGTCTATCCACCTGCAACGCACTTTTCCTCTTTTCCTGTGGCAGCCCATTCCAAACATTCCTCCTGAGCAATCCAGCCTCTCTTGAAATTGTTAAAGTAGCCTGCTACCACTGGGGTGGTGCAAAGCCAATGCTGTTGCCAGCATTGGCCCTAGATCCAACGGCCAGGCCGATCAACTTCTCTGCAGTGAACTGAGGGAGTAAAGTGCCATCCCAAGCAGCAAAATATGTTGTGTTGGTCGTAAGAAATATGGCTCCCTTGGGAGAACACAAGAGAGAGAGAACCATTTTCAGGTGGCCATAGGTAGATGCTGAAGAGGATAAAGCTTGACCTCCACCCACAGAGCGCGCGCGCGCACGCACACACACACACTGCTCTTTGTTTGGGGGAGACATATTTACCAAAGTTATCACTTTATCTCAAAACAGGCAAGCACTAGCTTGCAGTCAGCCAATAAACCTCAAGGTTCTGTGGGGACAATGTCTCTGTGCAATTCCAAGGCTCCAACCACTATACCTGCTGGCTCTAGTGCAAAGTGAGTCAGTATTCTAACTCTTTCCTTTTGAACAGCAATATCTCTACATCACAATACAAGCTATTCCCAACCTCTGCCTTGCCTTCAAAAATAGTTTTAAATACTACTTGAAGGACAGAAACCAGTAGCCCTCCTGATGTTGCCACCAGGTGTGTAAGAAGTTGCCATGTCGCTGGTGTTAGCTGCCACCACCAACACATCCTCATGTGAGGTTTCCATTGTGCTGGGTTCATATGCCATTTTTTTCCAGCAAAGACCTGAGGAAGGCTGGGGCAGCTCATGTGAGACAAAACTGATAAAAAGCAGGCGGACTTGTAAGAAAGCAAAAAGTTACTGCTCTAAGAGTGACGTGTTAATCCAAAATATTTCAAAGGTGGATTCTGTAACATCACCAGAAATGTTTTCATGGGGTATTAAAGAATTGGATAGTAAATACAAAATAATAAATAATAATATAGTAAATAAATAATATTTACTATATTTACTAGCCAATGCAATTCTCGGTTGCATCAATAGGAGTATGGTGTCTAGATCGAGGGAGGTACTGGTACCACTCTACTCTGCTTTGGTTAGACCTCATCTTGAATCCTGTGTCCAGTTCTGGGCACCCCAATTCAAGAAGGACATGGCCAAGCTGGAGCAAGTCCAGAGGAGGGCGACCAAAATGGTGAGGGGCCTGGAAGCCATGCCCTATGAGGACAGACTTAGAGAGCTGGGTATGTTTAGTCTGCAGAAGAGAAGGTTAGGAGGGGACATGATAGCCACGTTTAAATATTTGAAGGGATGCCATGTAGAGGAGGGAGTGGGCTTGTTTTCTGCTGCTCCAGAGACCAGGACAAGGAGCAATGGATTCAAGCTGCAGGAAAGGAGATTCCACCTGAACCTCAGGAAGAACTTCCTGACGGTCAGAGCTGTCCGGCAGTGGAATCTGCTGCCTCCATGGAGTGTGTTGGAGTCTCCTTCTATAGAGGTTTTTAAGCAGAGGCTGGATGGCCATCTGTCGGGAGTGCTTTCAGGGTATTCCTGCATGGCAGAGGGTTGGACTGGATGGCCCCTGGGGTCTCTTCCAACTCTACATTTCTATGATTCTATGAATACTTCTTCCATATATGATAACAGCAACAAGAACATTGTTTGTTCAAACTTGGGAATAGACTGAAGCACCAACGACAGAAGAATGTTGTTGCGATTGTTCTTGTGTGCCTTCAAGTCATTTCCAACTTAGACCAACCCTAAAGCAACCCTATCATGGGTTTTTTGGGGGCTGAGAGTATGTGACGTGCCCAAGGTCACCCAGTGTGTTTCCATGGCTGCGCGGGGAATCAAACGCTGGTCTCCATGCTTGTCGTCCAGCCCTCAAAGCACTACAGCACTCTGACCCTCTTGTTAAGGTTGCTAAGTTCAAATTGCTAAGCTAGCATGGGTTTTAAAGGCTACGGCAACTGAATTTTTTTTTTGAAAGACTGGAAACCATTTATGGACATTTTGAACAATAAGAAATCTAATGACACAATCATCTGTGGCTATGTTTACTAATAATTCTAATGGATCTGTGACAGTAGAATAATATATTTTTTCTTTTTCCTCTTTCATTACCGTTTGGCTTTGCGGCGGGTGCCTTTTATGTTTCAGTAAGTTAGTGTTCAGTGCTTAGTGTTTCAGTATCGTGTTTCAGTTTAATTTTTTATTTAAGTTCTTATTTGTGAATTGGATTGTTTGTGTCTGTGCTTAGAATTAATTAATAAATAATTCTTTTGTGAATTGGATTGTTTGTATCTGTGTTTAAAATCAATTAATAAAATAATTCTTTTAAAAAAACCGATAGAAAGCAGAAGCTCTACATTAAAGGGCCACATAGTTATGAGCATATATGGAGCAAGAACTACTGAGACTCTGGTTTAGTTTTTAAAAACGATTTGTACAAGTTTCCACATTGCTTCATATTTGTGAAAGGAAAAGAATTATAACTTCTTTCCTAAAAGAATGCGGGAGAAATTGAGACTGAAAGTTTCATCCATCCCAGTCCAGATCAATGAATGCCTAGTTTGGAATTCCTGAGTATTGAGTCACATTTAGGACTGAATTAAGATTGCCACCTCTTTTTTTTTCCCTGAGAGGATCCTCCTCTTTAACACCCACAAGGCAGCAATGGTCCACTTCAGTTGAAAATATCTTTGGGATCTGATGAGTGCAGGCTGGGGGAAAAACTGACAATGCCCCCCATCCGGGCCTTTTGGAGCCTAACGAAATAAAGCATCAGTCCAGTCAACTATCAGTCCAGAAAACTCACAAGCTGTCCCCTCAAGCCTGATGATGACCACCCCTCTCTCCCAAAACTGGCACTCCAGAGAGCTCACAATGCATATTTAAAAAAACCCTAAAAAAATGTACAAAGATGAACATTAAAAGAGATGAACATTAAAGCAGGATTAAACTATCTCATCACCCTCTGCCATCCTTTGATGTTTGAAACTATTTTAATAGTTCGCTTTTGACATTTTAAAAAGACTTTTAAGGAGTACTTTAATATGTTTTAGAAGGTTTTTTTTAAAATCTCTGTAGCGTTTTATACTGTACGCTTTGACACGTTGTGTGCCTTGCCTTAGGAGCTCCTGTAGGCTGGGAAGCAATATATAAATACTTTAAACTTAAAATAAGATACATGATCAGGAATGATGGGCACCACCAGTACCCAAAATACCTGGAAGATGCCAGGGTGTGAAAGGGCATCTTGTCCTTATGGAGATGAATGGAGACTGATTTTGGGGATTTTTTGAAATCTATTACGTCTCTTTTTCTCCCTTACAACAACTATTTCAAAGGTGGCAGGAAGGATCAGTTGCCTCTGCAGAATCTGCTTTAAGAGCAAATGGAACAACCTACTAAGCAAGTAAACTCGAGGGAGATTCAGTCTGTCCCCTCTCAGCTGTCTTCTCCCCACCAGGCAAAAACCTGGTTGCTTAGACAGACCTTCAGCCTTGGTTGACCAGGGTGGAATGATGTGGAATTGGCTGTGCCATCTTTAGCACGCAGTGCCTATTTTAAGTGTTTAATTGTTCAATATTTTAATGTTTAAAAGGTGTGTTTTAATTGAACAGTTGATTTAATGCTTTTTAAACTTTTGAACTTCATGTTGTTTTAGATGTTATGTTTTCATTTATATCACAAACCTCTTTGAGTCCCATTTAGAAACAAAACAAGATATAAACAAACAGATATTAAACAGAGGCAGCTGGTGGTTTGCATGTTAGCAGGGACCACAAAGTTGCTCCAGGTTTTAGTCTGAACTTCAAAGAAGCTACCCAAAGTGCTTCAATCTATTTGATACAGATTTCAGTTCCTTGGAGAGCTCCTTTAAAATTTAGACTAGTGGTTAAATTTAGACCAGTGGTTCTTAACCTTTCTTTACCAGGGCCCCCTGCAAATATAATTTTTTAGTCAGGGAGCCCCCCTCCAGACTTAACTAAAGATTTAAATATTTAAATTTAGATTTAAATGTTCAAATATTTATTTATTCATTAAAGACTTCTGGAAACTAGGATTCAAATTCCCGCACAGACACTGGGTGACCTTGGACAAGTCACATTCTTTCAGCCTCAGAGGAAGGCAAAAGGCAAACCTGCTTACCAAAAAAAAATGCCAAAAAATCCCTGTGATAGGTTCACTTTAGGGCTGCCGTAAGTCAAAAGAGACTTGAAGGCACACACCAACCAAGTGCCACTGATGGGGGAGGTTCTTTCTAGCCATCGCATCTCCCCCCCTTTGAAAACTGACATATGCCAACCCTTAGGCAAACCTATCATGGAAGCTTTCTTGGCAAGATTTACCGCCTTTGCCTTTCTCTGAGGCTGAGAGAATGTGACTTGCTTGAGGTAACCCAGTGGATTTTCGTGGCCAAGTGGGGATTCAAGCCTTGGTCTCAACGGTCATAGTCTGGGCACGAGCATTTGCCTCCCATCCCTTGCAAACAAAGGAAAAGTTTCAGCACCCACACACACACACCCCGCACATCCCTGTTCTTGTTGCAGCTGTTGTGTCTGGCAACAAGGCTTCATGGACCCCTGGACCCCAGGTTAAGACTGGCTGATTTAGACTAAAACTTGGGAGTGCATTCATCATACCCAATGACATGGAGGTTGCCGCTGCTACTGAAACACTTTTACCATTAAATGATCCCTTAGCACACTTTGGTAGTATATGGTCAGCCCTCCATGTTTGTGGGTTTGACTTTTACAGATTTGATTACCCCTCCATCTTAGGTGCTTCTTTTGCAGGGAAACCTTCTCTCTCAGCAGATCCCATCAGGCTGCAAAGCCCTTTAAAAATCCTCCCTGCTCCTCCTCCTCCTCCGCGACCGCCAGCTAAGGATGACTTGCAGCCGAATTTATCGGCATCACAAATCCTGTCCCAATGAACCCCATACACCCAACAAAAGAGATGGGCGAGAGAGAGGAAGTATAGGGCCACCATGCCAACCCAACCCCTTTCCCTCTCCTTTCCCTAACCTGGGCCATTTCCACACTGGCCTGTTATAGCGCTATGATTCCACTTTCAACATCCTATGGAATCCTGGGGTTTGCAGTTTCGGGAGGGGGCGCCTGGCCCCTCCCGAAACTGCAAACCCCAGGATTGCATAGGATGTTGAAAGTGGAATCATAGCGCTATAACAGGCTAGTGCGGAAATAGCCCTGGTTTGGACCCTGGGTGCCTGCTCTCTCCAGCATGCCTCAGCCCACTTCCCACGGACAAACATACACATTTTGATATTTGTGATTTTTCCACTTTCGTGGAGGTCCTGCAGCCCTAATTCTATCAAATGTGGAGGGGCGACTGTAGTTTTCTTCCAAAAACAGAACGATAGGAAGGGTGGGGTATTTTCCACGGTCATATGCTTATGAATGGAGAGTTCTGACCCACACCAGCCCAACTGTGGGTGTGGAATAAGAAGGTGAGTGTTTTTTCCATGGCAAGCAGATTTCTTCTCCCAATTGTTCTGGCCTCTTCCCCTTCCCCATTACGATGAAAGATGGGGGGTAGTGGAAATGGGGCCCCTTTCAGCAGCCAACCTTGAAGCAGTCAAAAGGAAGAAGCAATCTGTTCTAAGCAAGCTTGAATACCTTAACTTTCAACTCTGAAAAGATGCCTTCCTTGGATTTGGGAGGAGTCTGCTGTTTTCAGTTGCTGCAATCTCTCTCTCTCTCTCCCCTCACTCTCTTTTATTGTGCCAACTCCCCACCCATTGGTGGAATTTTCTGGCACTCCACCTTCTTACTTTCTTGTGTTTTCCCATCTTTCCCTCTTTCTTTAGAAAATCCATTGAAGAGGAAAAGACAGAACGGCGACACAAAGACTGAGACCTATAATGCTAAGAGCCCACTTTCTGGATGCTCTCTCTCTCTCTCTCTCTCTCACTCTCTCTCTCTCTCACACACACACACACAGACAACTTCCGTATTAACTACTCCACCTCAACCACAAACACCTACATTCAGAGCCCCTCCAGAATGTAAAACTGCTCCATTTTTTCCCTTCACCACTCACCCACAGCAGAGCACCAGGGCTTTCCCATAAGCCTTGCAACCACTCCTGAGAAAACGACTCTCTAGTCCAATTCTTTAATGGTCCTCAGCTCCCAATCATCCTATGTGGCCCCAAAAACCTCACTTCCACTGGGATGCCTTAGAAATAAATACAGAACATTCTAGCTATAACAGAATGTATTTCTGGACCAAACACGAGCTCGGTGCATATCTTACAGGGATGGAGACCTTTGCTCTGATGTTCAACTGGGAAGTTACAGCCAAAAATAAAAATAAATAAATAAGGATGCAGCCAATATAGGGGTTAAATTGTGACGGGTTAAATTTTGCAGGCCATTCGACTGCCTGAAGGTGCAACTGCATCCTAAGACATTCATTTACTCACCGCAGCTCACCACATCCCTGATTCTCCCTCTCCATCTGCTATTTGCATCACAACTAGCCGTGCCAGGTTTTCAGAACAGCAGTAAGGGACAGTCAATTTTCATGACATACACTTTGACAGTCCGAAAGTAGCTGTTAACAAACTGTGTTCTACTTAAATACCAAAAGAAAGTGTTGATTTCAGTTAACTTTACTGTATGTTTCCCTGTAAAATTATCATTGAAGGACCTACACCTCCAAATATAGAATATTCTGGAATTTTGTTCTGTCCTTATTAAAAGAAAAGCTTTCCAACCATCAAATCAGGGGCTTCCTTTACAATAATGCCAGTCCTACAAGGGACAAGTTTTCCAATCCTCAAATAAGGGACACACTCCTTATATTAAAAGACAGCAATCCTAGCCATAACATATTAAGTCATAAGTTTTTACAAGCACCATGAGCACCCACGAGGTAACAGCAATTGAAAAAAAAAGTGCCAGCAGTCAAGAGAGGTTGGCATTTCATACTGTTGTTTCAAATCACAGAAGTTTAGGAGACGAAAATAAAAATCTATAGACCGAGGGTTGCTTTAAACAAAGTGCGGGGAAAGTGCAGCTCACAGATTGCGTGTGTGTATATGTGCCTTCAAGTTGCCTGTTGACTTATGGTGTCCCCATGAATTCCACAGGATTTTCTCAGGCAAAGAATACTCAGAGGTGGTTTTGCCATGGGACCCCCAAATCCTTTAGCACTATCTTCTAGTTCTTCAAAGTCCCTACCTCCAATCCAAATTTTTAAAATTCATGCAAAAAACCATCCACAGCATGCCCCAAAATGCCACCTGGAGCGGTGGACTCCCCCTAAACTTAAAATACTGAAAAACCTAGAAGTGCAAACTGTAAGCAGAATTCTAGTCACTTCCAGGTCAAATTTTTGGCCACTCTTTAGCTGAAAATGTGCTAATGTGTCCCATCAAAAATTGGCTGCCATCCTTCTACTAGTTATTCATCCCCACTTTAGAGTCGAACAATAGACAGAGGCTGGAAAAATTAGGAGGAAAAAAAAAACTTTCTAGGAGCCCATCTGGAGTCAGGTTTTCAACAAGTTCTCTTCTAACTGGTGTCTTTGAAACTTTTCCAGCCAGAAAGCTGACTCTACTGCAGATGTCTGGGCTTGGGTTCCCTTAACAGCAGCTTTCCAAAGACGCTCCCTTTCTGGGGTTAGCCTTTCTTTCAAGAAGGTTACTTGCCGTCTCAAAATACATAATTATGTGCCAAAGCTTTTAAACTTTCCCAATCAAAAACATATGTCTTTGCCTTAAAAAAGTGAACTTGCTCAGATTTGGGAGAAACATTTAAAAGAAAAATCAAAGGAGAATTGGTTGTTATCAAAACGGAACATCTTAATGCAAGCAGTTCTCAGATGAGATTTGCAGTGAACTGAGATCTAGAACCAATGAGGAGAATTTAGCAGCTACTCTGAAGGCATGACGATCAAGGACAAGGTGAACACAAAGGAACAATGGTTGTATTCACTTCCCCAAATTAATCTGTTGTGAAATCAGGTCTATATTTTTATTCTGTAAATCAATTACACTGATGCGCAAGTGGCACAGAGCCTTTGAAAATCCTATCAGTGGAAGGTGCAAATGGACCAACAAAGATTTCAGGCTTTATGACAGTTCAGTCGGGGAGAGCAATACGGCAGTAAAGGAACTAGCAAACTGCCTTTGACTGAATCAGACCACTCGACTATCCAGCTCAGAAATGTCTTTGTTGATTGGTATCAGCTAGGCAAAAGACTGAAGTCTTTTTCCAAGCTGTACTTGCAGATATCAACTTAACCTGGAGATATTAGACCTTCGGCATACGAAGCAAACAGACTGCTACTTAGCTACTGTCGTTCACCTTGCGCTCGTCATCTGATAGGTAATACTTAACGTGCCCTGGGGAAAAATGGGGGGAAAGGACCCCATTCACATTCAAAAAGGAACCTGGCTGTTCTCCCCCTGTATAAGCAACTGCTCCGCTCTGCACTCTTCAATCATTGATTCTTCAAGTGTCAAAATGCCCCATATCTCTGTATTAGATGGAACAACTCATTCAGCTGCTATCCACAAAAAAAATCAGAATAAGATGAATCCATGGTATCTCCGCATGAGTCAGGACTGTAGTTTCATTCTGATGGCAGCAACCCGTGCAGAAAAGGACGCACACTCCCAAGGGTGGACAGTTCTTACTCTTTCAGAAAATAAGGGTGGAACAAGATTCTCAGCTTAGAGGCTGAAACTTTGCTTTCTGGGTAGAAGACCCCAGAAGGCTCGCAGAAGGAAGGACAGGGGAACACTCTTGTCCAAGACCCTGTGCAGAAACCACTGGTCAATGTAGATGAAGAAATGGGGAACCCGCCAACACTCCACTGGTTTACTGGGCTACAACACCCATCATTCTTGGTTCTTGGTCAGGCTGGTTGGGGATGATGGGAGTAGAGCTACATAAGCCAGTAGTCCGATTTGATTACATTCATTTCCTATGTCAACCTTCTTGGGTTCAAGACTGAAATAGGCCTCCACTTTGGTGTCAAAGCTTTAGAGGACACAACTGGTGACTTAATGGTAATGAATCTGGCAGGTAGGTTTCTGGAGGGGCAGAAGTGGCTGAAGCTCATAAGGACATGGCACCTTAAATCATGAGTGCTCCTTCTACCTTTGAGGCCCCTCCCTAAACTGCAAACTCCAGGATTCCATAGGATGTTGAAAGTGGAATAACAGCACTATAACAGTCTAGTGCGGAAATGGCCTCTATCGTAAGACTTTCAGAAATGGAGAGGGCATGACGGTATAGCGGTTTGAGTGTTCAACTAAGACTCCAGGAGACGAGAGTCTGAATCCCTGCTCAGCCACCAGGTGACCTTGGGCATCACACTCATAGCCTTACACAAAGGCAGTGGCAAACCTCCGCTGAATAAATCTTATCAAGAAAACCCCATGACAGGACCACCATAAGTTGAAGCTGATTTGCAGACATGTAACAACGACAATGGATGATAGCTCTGCAGTAGAGCACCATCATTGCATCATTGCATCCTATGCATGCCAATTTCAGGTTGATAAAAATGGTTCAAGTAGCAGTCTGCTGAGAAAGAACCCTGGAATGGCACTGCCACGCGGAACAGAAAGTACAGTACAAAATGGTGACAGGGGTTTTCCAGGAGAAGCAAAACAAGTTTTATATGCTCAGAGTCATTCTTACTCAGCTCTCCCACACTGTCCCAAGACTGAAGATAACCTCAGCTCAAATAGATATCTTAGACGCAAAGTAGTAAAAATCTACATATCAGCCTGAACTCTGTTGGGAAGAGGGATCCTGCATGTGTATTAAGACTGTAGCATTCACAAATGTCTTTCTCTTCTGAGAAGCATAAGGAGAATTGGGGACATTACTTTTAACAAGCAGAATTTCCCAACCAGCATGACGCAGGCTGGCTAGGGGTTCTGAGAGCTGCAGTCCAAAAAAAACCATTTCCCAGAGCCCTGAGCATAACCCTGTTCTTCTCCTAATGGTTCCAAGTTCACTAGATACCCAAACAGGGCAAAGCTGACAGTTTTAAACAATATATGAGGCAAAATTCTCACAGGAGGTCAGGTCAGCCATCACAGCCAATTATTTGCCATAGGCAAGCAGGAATTCCACACAGACAAGCATGCTGCAGGGGAAAGACATATCACTCGAACCTTCTTCTGCTAGCTTGCTAGGTTTCTGTGTTGGAAACGAGGGAGAGAAACCCCTTCTTCCACAGCCTGCACGGAAATCATACTGGCTGGCTGCTGAAGGATGGAGAGATTGATTGTAGAAGGCTATTTCTTCTACTAGCCTGCTAAAAAGGGTGGTTAACAAACCAATCTGGCTAGTGACTTCCTCACCCTTATGTACGCTCTGGATTATCAACAATCGTAAGCCATCACCAGAGCTTGGGAAAGTTAATTTTTCTGAATACTACTCCCACAATACAGCAGCCAGAGTTGGCTGGTCTTGTTAAGAAATTTTAGGAGTTATCAGCAAAAATAAGCATTTCTCAAGCTCTGGCCAAGACAATTAAAAAGAACCTCCACAGTCAGTGGCAGTGCAGTTGCTGTATGAACCAAACCTCTTCAGGACAGTGCCAGCAGAGAGACGGTATTGGCCTTTGCACCCTGCAGGCTTGCTTCTCGTTCCAAACCAGAGCCTGGGCTTCATGGACTTTGGCCTGACCCATCCAGGGAACAAGTTATGAGACGGCAAGTTTTAGCAACACACTGTCTCCCTGGGCAGCATTCCAGGTCTGCGTAAAGATATCAGTGCCTCAAAAGACACATTGACTTACAAGCCAATCTGCTGGTGATATATGTGTGCCTTGTGTGAGTCTTCAGAGAGCCAGCACGGGTGTAGCCATTTGGGCACTGAACTAGGACTCTGGAGACCCTCTAAAGTGAAAACCCACTGGGTAACCTTGGGCAAGTCACACTCTCTCAGTCTCAGAGGGAGGTGACGCAACCTCCCCAGAACAAATCTTGCCAAGAAAACCCCACGGCACACTTGGCAACCCTCTAGCCATTTCCGCACGAGACTCTTATAGTGCTACGATTCCACTTTCAATGTCCTACGGAATCCTGTGGTTTGCAGTTTCGGGAGGGAAACTGCAAACCACAGGATTCCACAGGATGTTGAAAGTGGAACCGTAGTGCTATAAGAGTCTCGTGCGGAAATCGCCCATGAATCTCATAGGGTTTTCTTAGGCAAGGAATACTCAGAGGTGGTTTTGCCATTTCCTGCTGGTATTCTCAGAAGCAAAATCATATTGGGTTCCGGAGTACTCAGGTAAATTGTCTATATGGCACTGCAGTGTTTGGGGAAGTGGGGATAAGTCTCCATTGATTTCTACCGAATTTTCACTCATTTAAAGCTACATCTTTAAGGCTGTCATTCTTTCCTCTTTCAGCTCCCCTACTCTTGAGTAAAGCAATAAAGCTGTACTCTTTCCCTACTAGTTACCTTTTACTTTTTAAGAATAACTTTTAATAGCCCACACACTCTCATCTCCTGGAAGAATCTCCTACCACTGGTGGAAAACTTTTCATTTAAAAATGCTCCATCCCCACATTTTTTTTTAAAAAAAAATCAAATTACAAAGGATGTTTTTAGCTGTTGCTCTTTATAAATCCTTCCCTTGCCCCAAAGTGTTCTTTAGACTATATTTAGTTCTTTATATGGAACATTTTCTAAAGCAGGGAAGCCGAACAGAGGACATTCACTCAAAGGGGATCTGGGTTCCAATCCATAAATATAACTTGGTTCTTGGAGGGCCTTTTAGAATAAATTTCTTTCATTCATTCTCCAGGAAAGTCCTGTTCGGAGAAGCTGCACAGGCGCCTGCTGGGGCTACTCGAGTATAAAACACAAGATGGTGAGAAATAGAGTTATTTTAAAAAAATAAGGTTCACTGGGAAAGCGATCAATAAATCCGGGCTTATTTAACGTGTGCGTTTGCAATCGGAGAGGAAAGAAGAAAACCAACAAGTGGAAGAGAAAGGACCTGATTCAAAGAAAGAAAGTGGGGGGGGGGGCAGCTTATGAAGATTTTACAGTCACCTTGGAGACAACTTTGCGTGTTCACATATGTATATACACAGTTTTCCGCATACACTTGAGACACAACTTTGTGAATGAATGCGTACACGCACCCGCACGCATGCACACGCTTTGGAGTGCGCGTAAGAGGCGAGGCCGCGTGCGATCGTCCGCACGACCACCTTTGGGGATGGTTGCACCCAGCGACCCGCTGCCGCTCCCGGGAGGCTTCCGTCCCCTCCGCGCGCTGCCCCCTTCCAGAGCCGTGCGTACTGTACTCACCGGCAACCCACCCACCCACCCGGGCAACCTCTGAGGCAGCCCGCGAGGGCAACCCGCGTGGGCCCCCCCGCCCAGCCCAGCCCAGCCCAGCCCGGCGCCCCCCGGGCCCGGCGCTCCGCCTTACCTTGCACGAGTAGGTCTGATGGACGGGATCCACGTTCATGATCTCCTCCACCGTCCCCGTGAGGACCACGTTGGCCTCCTCCTCCCGCCTCTCCAGCTCCCTCTCGGGACAGCTTCCGCGGCAAAGCCCCGGCCCCCACGCCAGCCCCGCCAGCAGCAGCAGCAGCAGCGGGGGAGGCGGCCGCCAGAGGCTGGAGGGGAAGCCGGGGGGTCTCTTCTCCCACCCCATGGCCAAACACAAAAGGACCGGCCGGAGGGAGGCGGGGGGAGGCCGGCTGCAAACAAGAGACCCGCACAGGAGGCGAAATCGGGGGGCGGCGAGGCACCGACCGCGTCCTACCGACTCCCCGCTTGCACCCCGACGAGGCTCCCGGCTTGCATCGGAGAAGGGTTACTTTTGTCGCCGGAGGGGAGGGGGGCAGCACGGGGACGGGAGGGGGGCAAAGCCGAACGGGAAGAGGAGGGGAGAGAGCGAGGGATGGCTTTCCAGGCGCCGCGAGGAAGCTCCGAGGGATCGCCTTCGCTTCTTCGCCTGCTTTGCTTCCTCCCTCGCTCCCTCGCCTTTTTTTTTGCCAGTGTGAGAAAAAGGCTCCGGAGGGGGAGAGAGCGAGAGCGAGAGAGAGAAGGGAGGCGGGTGGGAATTTGCATGCGATCGGAATTGCTGATAAGGAAAAGGGGGAGGGGGCAGGCGGAGGGGAGGCTTGGCGAAAGGGAGCTGCGGGGGGGGAGCAGAGAGAGAGAGAGAGAGAGAGAGAGAGAAGGGGTGGAAGAAAAGCCCCCCTTGGCTGGCTGGCTGGCGAGCTGGCTGCTTGGCTCCCCGCCTGCTTCTGGGTCCTCTTTGCAAAAGAAAAAGCAGCAGTGGCGGCGATCGGGGGTGGGGGGAGAAAGAGCCGAGAGAGAGAGAGAGACGACGCCACCCGCAGGAAATACGGCTCACGTCAGGTTAATGGATAATCAAGGCCTCCAAACGTGATGTGACTTTTAAAGGTGCAGCTTAAGACGTTCAGGAGGCGAGGCGAAGGGGGACGAGCCGCCTTCCGCTTCGGCAGGCACCAGCTCGGGCTTGGGAAGCGAGTGCTTTGCCGCCTTCCCGGCTTTCTGGTCGCCTGGCGTTCCGCTGACCTCCCCTTCCACCTGGAAGGCTAGTCGCATCTGACCACCACCAGCAGAGGAGGAGGAGGCTTGGCTACACGCGCTTACAGAGGGACCGAATTTTATTCTTCAAAAAAGTCCAAAGGGCTTTTTTGGTCCACCTATAAGCACGTGGAGCCTAGCCTCCTTCTTGGCCGATTCATCATACCTGCTTTAATAGAATCATAGAATCACAGAATCCTAGAGTTGGAAGTGACCCCAGGGGCCATCCAGTCCAACCCACTTCTGCCATGCAGGAACACTCATCAAAGCACTCCTGACAGATGGCCATCCAGCCCCTGCTTAAAAACCTCCAAAGAGGGAGACTCCACCACACTCCATGGAGGCAGCCGATTCCTGCCAGACAGCTCTGACCATCAGGAAGCTCTTCTTGAGGTTCAGGTGGACTCTCCTTTCCTGCAGCTTGAATCCATTGCTCCTTGTCCTGGTCTCTGGAGCAGCAGAAAACAAGCCCACGCCCTCCTCGACATGACATCCCTTCAAATATTTAAACATGGCTATCATGTCCTTTCTTAACCTTCTCTTCTGCAGACTAAACCTACCCAGCTCCCTAAGCTGTTCCTCATAGGGCTTCATGGCTTCCAGACCCTTCACCAGTTTGGTCGCCCTCCTCTGGACACACTCCAGCTTGTCGATATCCTTCTTGAACTGAGGTGCCAGAACTGGACACAGGATTCCAAATGAGGTCTAACCAGAGCAGAATAGAGTGGTACCATTACCTCCCTTGATCTAGACACCATACTCCTATTGATGCAACCAAGAATCGTGTTGGCCTTCGTGATTGCCGCATCACACTGCTGACTCATGTTCAGCTTGTAATCTACCAAGACTCCTAGACTTTCCAGTATTTGTTCCTGATCTTACCACCACCACCACCACCATCTCAGGGCTCCATCTCTTGTCCCCTGGCACTCTTCTTGTCCTTTGCTTTCACCATGGCTGTGTAGATTGAATTTCTAATTTCTAACTTTGTTTTTCCCTCTTGTCCCCTGGTGGTTCACCATCCTATGTTCCATCTGGACAGTGGATTACTAAATTTGTTATATTTTTCTTTCAAAAGCTTTTGCCTGTCTCTGCCTTCCACCTGTCCTCATCTTTCTCTAAAATAGCTCCAGACTGTAGTACTTTCTTTATATCCCTCCTTTTTCTTGTCTCTGGTTTTCCACTCTCCTTCTGTTTCACCTAGAGAGATGGATTAGATTTCTGTTGTTATTTTTTCCCAAGCTCCTCTTTCTTGTTTCCTGGTATTAGGTTTGT
The DNA here is from genome assembly GCA_030412105.1 of Cyclura pinguis. NCBI lineage: Eukaryota > Metazoa > Chordata > Lepidosauria > Squamata > Iguanidae > Cyclura > Cyclura pinguis. Next base: position 11,906,069 of record CM059612.1, read on the forward strand.
CTTCCCCTTCCCTGAAGATAGCTGGACTGGATGTTTACTATTTTAACTTCTCTTTCTTGGTTGTTGGCCTTCCACTCTCCTCCTTTTCCACCAAGAAAACTACATTGAATGGTTATGTTTCCCTCTCCAACCTCTCCTCTTTCTGGTCTCCTGGTATTCCGCTGTCTTCACTTTTTACCAAGATTTGCTGTTGTTATTATTTGCAGCCAAGCCAACATTGACTTAGGTAATCCTATGAATAACATACTTTTTTAAAAAGGAAGTCTTTTTCTTCTTCTTACATCTTGGTATTCCACCGTCCCCACCTTCCATCTGGATAGGCTGGGTTGTGTTTTTATTTTTTTTTTTAAAAACTGATTTTCTTCTTTCCTATTTTCCTTCGGTCTTCATTTTAACATCACTTGACAGCTGCCCTGTTGTTTCACAACCACATGATAAAAATGTGTAATGGGATACATAAAAAGATAGGAAAAGCATCCTTACTTGTTGAATTTCTGCCTTCCAGGACCTTCATCCACTCATCCTCCTACATCATCATGAATTTTGTTATTGTTGTGTGCCTTCAAGTTGTTCTGACTTATGGCGACCCTATGAAAGGGTTTTCTTGGCAAGATTTGTTCAGTGATGTTTGCCTTTGCCTTCCTCTGAGCCTGAGAAAGTGTGACTTTCCCAAGATCACCCAGTGGGATTCCATGGCTGAGTGAAGGTTCAGACCCAGAGTCATAGTCAAAGGCTCAAACCACTACACCACACTCCAGTCCAAACTAAAGCCACTGGGTTTACCTATGTGTTGATGCAACATGGCGATGCAACAATGGATTCAATGGGCTTGCTTTGGTCATTGTGAACTGACATCAGGTCAGTTTTAACTTACAGTAGTCTATGAAGGAGAGACCTCCAAGCCACTCTGTTATCAAGGCCCTGCTCGGGTCTTGCAGATTGAGGCTGTGGCTTCCTCGATTGAGGCTATCCAGCTGTAACACAGTCTTCCTCTTTTTCTACCGCCTTCTACCTTCCCGAGCATTATTGTCTTTTCTAGTGAGTCAGGTCTTCTCATAATACGGCCAAAGTACGACAGTCTCAGTTTAGTCACCTTTGCTTCTAGGGCACGTGCAGGCTTGATTTGCGCCAGGGCCCATTCCTTTGTCATTTTAGCAGTCCACAGTATCCGCAGAACTCTCCTCCAGCATCACATTTGAGATGACTTGATTTTCTTCCTGTCAGCTTTCTTCACTGTCCAGCTTTCACATCCACACACAGAAACTGGAAATCTAATGCCATGGACAATCCTGACTTCGGTATTCAATGATATATCTTTACACTTTACACTTGAGGATATTTTCTAGTTCCTTTATAGCTGACCTTCCAAGTCCTAGCCTTCTTCTGATTTCCTGACTTGCAGTCTCTATTTTGATTAATGACTGACCCAAAGCATAGGAAATCTTTCACTATCTCAATGTCTTTATTGTCTACTTCAAAGCGTGTTTTATAGGGCGTGCTGTATTTTATCTTTTTTAATAATTATGTTTTAAACTGTTTTAACTTGGCGTTTTCAATATAATTTGTGTTGTTAATGTAATTGTCTGTTTAACAATATTTCATATGTGGTGGTCATGTCCCAAGGAAAAGAAATATTGGAGTGAAATACATAAAAAGATGTGTGAAATATTGAAGGTTCAATTTGTAAAAAAACCTGAATGTTATTTGTTAAACATGACAAATGTTCTTGAGAATACTAATATTAAGAGGCATTGGAGATTAATATTGTACATGATAACGACGGCGCGAACTGAATATGCCAAATTGTGGAAGTCTCAGCAAATACCCACAATCGAACAATGGTGGGGGGCATTTATTGAGAATAGAAATGCGGATATTGTTTCACAAAGATAAAAGGGGAAATCGGACGATCAGATAAAAGCAGAATGGCAAATTGTAATGGGTAATTGCTGGGAACTGCCAAGTGAAAATGTCTGAATTATGGTTGAAATTAAAGGGGAATAACTGTAACATAACAGGAGTTGATGAGAGAAATGCAAGACCAAACACGTAAGATGAACATGGAATTGTGAGGCATAATTTTTTATATGTGAGTAGATATCTAGAAAATGAAAACTAGATCAGAGTGGAAGAACAAAAACATTACATGTAAAAGTACAATTTGAGATGTGTTTTTTTATTTGTGAAACTTAATAAAATTATTTAAAAAATATAATTGTCTGTTTAATTATTTTTAAATTTTGTATTACTGTAATGTTTTTAAAAGGCATACTTTGTTTTAATCTACTTGGGTTCAGTGCTGTGACAAAGTTGGGATATCAATTAGATAGAAATCTAAATAGATAAAGTAAATGGCATCTTGATGTTTGTTGTTGCATGCTATGGCTGAGCAGGAATTCGAACCCTAGACTCTAGAGTCCTAGTACAACATCCAGACTGCTAAACCACACTGGCTCCCATGTTTAGATGTTTATGGACTTTAAAGGAGAAGAGGGAGCAGATTCATGCCTTTCCCAGCAGGCTGAAGCAAAAGCAGGCTCCTAGCTTGTGCATTCTTCCTCATTAATAGCGTTTGTCATCTTGACCACACTCTTTGACTTGGCCGCATGTGTCCCAGTTTTCATCTGTGAAATGTTGAAGGGTATCTATTCATGTACTACACGTTACTGAGGATTTCAATGCAGCATACAAACATCCCAGCCCATTAAAATAACGGTAAATTTGAAATTTGAGGTCCCAAGGAGAAGGCTTGGTGAATGTTCCAACACTCTGGCGATTTCCGCACTAGGCTGTTATAGCGCTGTGATTCCACTTTCAACATCCTATGGAATCCTGGGGTTTGCAGTTTCGGGAGGGGCCGGCCGGCCCCTCCCGAAACTGCAAACCCCAGGATTCCATAGGATGTTGAAAGTGGAATCACAGCACTATAACAGCCTAGTGTGGAAATGGCCTCTGTGAGGCTCAGCTGATGTGTACGTGTGATAGGATCTTCTTTGTATCAGCCCCGACTGTGAAAATCCCTGCCAAGGGAAGTTAGACCCACTTGATCTGTTCTGAACTTCCAACAAACAGCTAAGATAGTGCTTTTCAGCATGGCCTCTGCTGCTCCTCTCTGCTGTTTTAATTGTCCAGTTTTTAAGGAGGCTTTTTAGTTTGTTTCAAGAGTTTTTACCTCTGTTTTTAATGTTCTAAATGTTTCTATTTGTTGTCTATCAACTTAGAGGCCCTAGTGGACTGAGATTTGATACACAAATGCCATAAGTAAACACAGATAAATAAATACATTGTGCAAAATAAACAGCAAACTAAGTTCAGAAGGTTGGCCGTAGGATAAATAGTACACTGACCGAGGAGCAAAGCTTTTGAAGTTACTTTTCTGGACTACATGGAACATCCACAGTAGATTAAAGCAAAGTCCAATCAGACTTCCAGTGGACGTGTTAGCTGGGATATTCTCAGAACTGAATCTAAAATTAACTTTTCCAAGTTCTGATCCAGCTTCCTGTTCCCCACAGGGATGTTTCCAGGAAGCTTACAAGCAGAACCTGAGTCCGACATTTATTCCCAACAGCTGCTGTTGAGACTCATGCAGAGGCCTTGATAGTGCTGTCTTATATACAGTTGTGTAATCCCCCTTTAAGCCCTTCCAGGTTGGTGGCAATGTGGCCCATCTCCTTGGAAGAAAATGCCATAGTTGAACTGTGCATCACACTAAAAATATTTGTCTTTTTATCTGCTCTGTATCTCCCACTCATTCCGCTTTCTGGATGACCCCAGGCTCTGGCGTTATGAGAGAGCGAGAATTTTTTTTCCTTATCTGCGCCATACCATGCATAATTTTATATACCTTGGAGGAATTTTGCAGTTATTCCCAGCACTTCTTGGGGCCCCTCCCGGCCTCCCAGGATGTCCTGCATTTGCTTTAGCCTCAGGTCTAGTTCTTAAAGAGTACTTTAACTTGCTTTTACCTCTGTTTTGTTTTATATGTTTTTACCTATTATCCATCACTTTGGGAGTCCTGGTGGGCTAGGTGGTGATACAGAATTATCTTAAATTAGTACATTCATCTGCAGGTACCCACACATACGCAGGCAGGGGCAGACGGTAGTTGCAATGTCAGTGGGGCCATAAATCTGCTCTGGGTTTTAGTCAGAACTTTAAACGAACTCTTCCAGGTGCAGAAATCTATCCTCCAGGATGGGTTCAGCACAACATCATAATCATCATCTTACAAAGTTAAAACAAGCATAGTTAAACAGCACAGAAAGCTGAAAGGCAATTAAACTATCATAAAATTTGAAGCCAAATTTAAAAAGTCAAAGTAACATATGAAGCCCGGCATCCCATACAGGGCCTGTTTTCCCTGAAAAAATTCTCAAAGGCCTACCATAATAGAAAGGTTTTTACCTGCTTGCAAGAACATAGTAAGGAGGGTAACCAGTCTAGCTTAGAGATACCTTGAGAGTTCAGACTGAAACCTGGAGCGGATACACCCACAAACACCCAGTTGACATTGCAGCCACCAGCCTCCACTATGTGTGTGTTTGTGTGTTGTGGTAAAGAGAAGATGGCACTCTCACTGCCAGTCACTGCAAATCTAGACTGAAAACTTTTAAGTGGTATCCAGAAATGGACAATATCTTGCAAGATATGTTTCTTGACCAGGGCCATTTCCACATTAGCCTGTTATAGTGTGATGATTCCACTTTCAACATCCTCTGGAATACTGGGGTTTGCAGTTTCGGGAGGGGCCGGGCAGCCCCTCCCGAAACTGCAAACCCCAGGATTCCAGAGGATGTTGAAAGTGGAATCATCGCGCCATAACAGCCTAGTGCGGAAATGGCCCAAGAGACCCCAAACAAGTTTCCTTTGCAATGTACAGGCAACCTGTGGAACTGCTGACCAGAATGGATACAGAAAAAGCACCAGTAACCCAGCAGGAGGGAGAGATGATAGAAGAAAAGGCATGATCAAATGCAGATCTGTGTACTCACTTTCAACCATATTTATTATGAGGAAATGTTTTAATTGGGCTTGACGATGCTTCATACACACACATACATATCACACATACACACTTGAAGACATTTCGCATGACATTTGCTTTTTTTAAAGACTTGTAAAATATTTGTGCGTGTGTATGAGTAAATTATTGCTATTTTTAGAAACGTTCAAACATATTTTCTCATCTAGGCTTCTATAGAAAGAGGGGTAGCTACAGATAACAATCAGTAGCAATGAATAGGAAAGCCAGTATGGTGTAGTGGTTTGAGCATTCAACTATAATTCTGCAGACCAAGGTTCAAGTCCCCACTCAGCCCTGGAAACTCACTGCATGACTATGGGCAAGTCACACCCTCCCAGCCTCAAAGGCAACCCCACTGTGAACAAATCTTTCCAAGAATATCCTATGATAGAGTCACTGTATATGTGCGTGTGTGTATGCTTTTGAGTGCTGAGGAACCAGACTTAGGACATTTTCCGCACTAGACTGTTCTAGTGCTATTATTCCACTTTCAACCTCCTGTGGAAATCTGGGGTTTGTAGTTTCCTGAGGCCAAAGACCTCTCTGGCTGAGAATTCTAAATGCCTCTCCCTAAACTGCAAACCCCAGGATTTGTAGAATAATAGCCCTATAACAGTGTAGTGTGGAAATGGCCTAAGTCTGGCTCCTCAGCACTTAAAAGCATGCACACACCCATGGGCCAAACAGCTATTGAAAAGCTCCAGCAATGGGACGGGTGGGTGGTGAGAGTGGCGGAGGATCTCTCCGAGACAACAGAAGTGGCATTTTGACTCATGTTAGCACTGCACAGAAGAAGGTAGCGGCGAACCAGTGCCGAATGCCTTTTAGCTCACGAGCTGTATGACGAGACAATGATAGCGGGAGGGCAGACACCACGTCAAAAACATAAAGAGGCACTCATGCGCAGCCTCATAGATGACAGCAGTTGGCAGTCTTCCGAGAGACTCCTCCCGGAGCAAAGAGGCAAGGCGCTATGCCAACATTGCAAAAAGCAGGTTAAAACTGGAAGTTCAGGGGAAAGAAGGTTATGCGGCGTGGCACCACATCAGTGTGGTGAAATGGCATGCTCCCACCTCTGCAAACCAACCTGTGGGGGCACCTGGCCATTGCATGTGTAGCTAAGCAGAAAACGTTGTAACGGAGGTAGAAATTCAACTCTTCACAAGGAAGGGCTGCAACATGAAGCTAAAGGGCCAGAACCCCAAAAAGAGCACGGGAGGGGGGCAGGTTATGCCTATAATTTTTTAAAAATGTGTAAAGGCTTTTAATGTGTAAGCAGGAGCACTTCTTACTGGGATGTTTTATTTATCTTTTTTTTTTTTTAACTTTTATATGTTTGAAAAGTGATATTATACTGCTTTATATGGTGATTTTAATTGTTTTTAAATTTTTATGGTGAACATTTTGTAATTGGTTGTCTCTGGACGCCACCTTGGGTCCCACTCAGGGAGAAAGGCAGCGTGGAAATTAAATACATACATACGTACAAACATAATTACCAAAAAGAACCAGTTGTTTGGAAGCAAGGGAGATCCCACCTGGATGGCAGCCACCAGAAATTTAATTGGGAAGAGAAAGGATGGTGCAGGAAAGAAGGAGCTGCCCACAGCTTTGCAATCGTGACAGAGCTTTTACACTTTATAAAATTTAATGTTATTTTAATATAATTTTTCTCATCGTGTTTTATCTTTTCTATTATCAAACTTCTAGGTTTTTCTTGTTTTAAAATATGTATACCTCATTGGATCCCATTCCAGAAGAAAGGCAAAATATGGATGGATGGATGGATGGATGGATGGATGGACGGACGGACGGACGGACGGACGGAATTCAGAGGCTGTGTACCTCAAAATATCAGATGCTTGGCAGCGGGGTGGTGGTGAAGAGCAAGTGGGGTGTGAATTGCCTTTTCCCTGTCCTGCTTCTGGGCTTCCTGGGGGCATCAGAGTGGTCCATTGACTTCAACCAGTGACTCGTGTTTCTTATGCTCCTGCAAAGTGTGGTTAGTTGGAATCATTTTAGACCTGAACTATTTTCCCTGCTAGCTGGTATTCTCTCATGCCCAGAATCACCGTGGACCCAGAGCTCGCTGGAGGAAACAACACCAGATTAGGTATGATGGTGACATGCTTTACCACTGTCAACACCCTAGGATTCCTTTCTGAGCTTACCTGCAAAGCTCATAGTACCTAGAAGGGAAACTGCATTTTTACCCCAGTAATATATTGTTGTGAACTATTATCGTTAAAATGCAACGTATATGAGGGGAGTGGCTTGGTTTCAAATGAGCTATTAAGAGCCATTAGCATTACAAAAGACCTGTTTGGAATGAGGGAGAAGAAAACTGGTTAGTATGGTTTAGAACAGGTTAGTATGGATCCACACAGCTGTCTGTAGCACTCTTTCTTACGCACACATGCACACTCAAACACACACACTTACCCTGAGATATTTGAGAAGCAAATAGTTTGAAATCAATTTTGCTGATACAAGGACTTCTTGGGCTCAAAGTATTGAGTTAATTTCCCTCACATAAATCTTGCAAAGTTGCTGATGCATCATGTCGACATGCAAGAACTGAATGTATTTGTGACACAGAGAAGTGGTGCCATCGTAATTATTTTTTTCAAAAAACGCATTCATTACAATATTATTTCATATTCCTTTCTTCTCCAGACAAGGCAGTATCAATAGCATGCGGTCTTTGCACAGGTCCACAGTACCATCTATGCATATCCACTTGGAATGCAAAGGGATTTTGTAGCATCTTTGAGACTCAGAATTGTTACAAGATCCCTTTTATACTGACCCAGACTAATACAACTATGGCCATTTCCGCACGAGACTGTTATAGCGCTTTGATTCTACTTTCAACATCCTATGGAATCCTGGGGTTTGCAGTTTTGGGGGAAGGGCTGGCTGGCCCCTCCCAAAACTGCAAACCCCAGGATTCCATAGGATGTTGAAAGTGGAATCAAAGCGCTACAACAGTCTCGTGCGGAAATGGCCCATGTCTTTGGAATCTACTTGGAAGTAATCTCCATTGAATTAAATGATAATTACTTCCTGACAAGCTTGTGTTGGGTCACAGTCATGGTCTCCCTATCAGTGGACAGTATGGCAGAGCTTGGGAGAGTTACTTTTTTAAGCTACAGTTCCCAGAAACTCTCAACCAGCATGGCCAGTGGTCACACTGTTTGGAAGTTTGTCTTAAAGCGCAACTTTTCCAAGCTCTGTCAGGCAGACAGAGCAACTAACTGCCTTCATAGAATCAAATAATTGCAGAGCTGGAAGATACCACAAGAGCCATCAAGTCCAACCCCCTGCCCTTCAATGACTTGGATGAAGGAGTGGAGGGCATGCTGATCAAATTTGCAGATGATACCAAACTGGGAGGGGTTGCTATCACACCAGAGGATAGGATCAAATTTCAATACGACCTTGACAGATTGGAGAACTGGGCCAAAGCTAACAAAATGAATTTCAACAGAGAGAAATGTAGAGTCCTGCACTTGGGCAGAAAAAATGAAAGTCACAAGTATAGGATGGGGGACGTGTGACTGGATAGCAGTACATGTGAAAAGGATCTAGGAGTCTTGGTAGATCACAAGCTGAACGTGAGTCAGCAGTGTGACACGGCAGCCAAGAAAGCTGACGCAATTCTTAGTTGCATCAATAGGGGTATGGTGTCTAGATCAAGGGAGGTAATGGTACCACTCTTTTCTGGATTGGTTAGGCCTCATCTGGGATACTGTGTCCAGTTCTGGGCACCTCATTTCAAGAAGGATATCAGCAAGCTGGAACGTGTCCAGAGGAGGGTGACCAAAATGGTGAAGGGTCTGGAAGCCATGCCCTATGAGGAGTGGCTTAGGGAGCTGGATATGTTTAGTCTGCAGAAGAGAAGGTTAAGAGGGGACATGATAGCTGTGTGTAAATATTTGAAGGGATGTCATGTTGAGGAGGGAGCAGGCTTGTTCTCTACCACTCCAGAGACTAGGACAAGGAGCAATGGATTCAAGCTGCAGGAAAGAAGATTCCACTTGAACCTCAGGAAGAACTTCCTGACGGTCAGAGCTGTCCAGCAGTGGAATCTGCTGCCTCAGAGTGTGGTTGAATCTCCTTCTTTGGAGGTTTTTAAGCAGAGGCTGGATGGTCCTCTGTTGGGAATGCTTTGAAGTGTGTTCCTGCATAGCGGGGGGTTGGACTGGATGGCCCCTGGGGTCTCTTCCAACTCGATGATTCTATGATTCTAAGACACCATCAAAGGATTCCTGACAGATGGCCATCCAGCCTCTGTTTAAAAACCTCCAAAAGAGAAGACTCTATCACACTCCCAGGCAGCATATTCCAATGTTGAGCTGCTCTTAACATCAAGAAGTTCTTCCTAATGTTTAGATGGAATCTCTTTTCTGGAAGTTTGAAGCCACTGCACTGTGTCCTAGTCTCTCAGCAGCAGAAAACAGGCTTGCTCCATCCTCCATATGATGCCCCTGTCAAATGTTATGTTACGTTACGTTATGTTTATTGTACATATTTCTTTATCACTTCCCAGCCCACAAGGGCTCTCAAACAGAGAAAAATCAATGAAAACAATACAAAGACAAAACATTTTTTAAAAAACACATTAATATACTCTCTAAAAACTCCTAAAAGTAGTCTATTAAAAATCCTATAATCCAGTTTTGAACCACTTAAAACAGCAATTTCAAATGAATGCCATACAGAACAGCACTATTCTGGCTGCCCACTGCAAACTTAAAAGAGACAGGGCCAGCCTAACTTCCTTAGGTATGGAGTTCCACAGTTGAGGTGCTGCTACAGAGAAAGCCCTGTTACATGTACCCACCAACCTAACCTTATAAGATGAACTTTACAAGGTGTTGGGACTTGCAACAGGACCTCTTCTAAAGAGCTCAAATTTCTGGCAGACTCAGATAGGAGGAGGCCGTCTTTCAGATATCTTGGCCTCAAGTCATTTAGGGTTTTATAGGTCAACGCCACCACTTTGAATTGAGCTTAGAAGCAAATTAGAAGCCAATGTAGTTCTTTCAGGACTGGTACACATGTGACACTGGTCTGGCAGCTGCATTTTGCACTAGCTGCAGCTTCCGAATATTTTCAAGAGCAGCCCCATAGAATGCATTATAGTAATCTAACTAAGAGGTAACTAAGGAATGACCCACTGTGGCCAGATCTGCCCCAAGAAAGGACACAGCTGGTGTACTCACTGAAGATGGGCAAAGGTGCTTCCTGGGCACTGTGGCAACCTAGCTGACCAAGAGCAATGCTGGGTCCAAGACCATCCCCAAGCTACGCACCTGATCTTTCAGAGGGAGAGCATCCCCATCCAGAAGAGGCTGTGATCCCAATCCCAGGCTGGTTTTCCTACTGACCAGCAGCACTTCCATCTTGCCTGGATTAAGCCTCAATCTGTTCACCTGCATCCAGTTCTTCACTGCACCCAGACAATGATCCAGTGCTATCACAACCTCCTTGGCATCAGTTGCAAAGGAGAGAGAGAGCTGGGTATCATCATCATACTGATGACACCTAACCCCAAAGCTCTGGATGACCTCTTCTAGTGGCTTCATGTAGATGGTGAAGAGACCAGCCAGCAATGCTGGTTACTAAGAAAACCAACCTGGTGGGCAATACAGATGATGTCATAGTCCCTCTGCATTAACTCTGTGGTCACTGCTTACCCTTCAACCAATGGTTAAATGGCTTAAAGAGCCAGTGTAGTGCAGCGATTTTAGTGATGGATTGTGACCGTGGAGACCAGAGTTCAGTTTCCTGCTCTGCCATGGAAACTTACCGGGTGACCTTGGGCACATCACACACTCTCAGCGCCCCCAGAAACTCCTGTGATAGGTTCACCTTAGGGTTGCTGTAAGTCAGAAATGACTTGGAGGCACACAACAACTCTGAGCCCAACCATTTGTATTCAAGCCACTATTTACTTGTGATTCCAAAAGGTTTTGGCAAAATTTCTCACCAAAGACGCTGGCAGTCATGGCAAAAGAAAAGAGGTCCTCTTCCAGAAATAGAAAACACACAGTTCTCACAATGAAAAGATGTAAGGAGGGTCCCCTCAAACGGGTGCTTCGAAGATTTGTTCATAAATGATCCAGAGTTAAGGATGAGCAGCAGTGCAGCGACCGGGTATGCAATCAATACCAAACTATTTGTGTTAGTCAAAACAAACATGAATTGTAGAGAGCTCTGGAAGAATCTCTGTAAAATGGGCAAATGGGCATTGAAATGGCAAACATGATTAGTGTGTGTGCACGGTTTGTTCCCCCTTCTTTCTTCTTCCTCTTTCCTCCCTCCCTCCTTCTCTCCCTCCCTTTTTAAATTTAATCCCTGATGGTGGTATCTGACATTGTCAAATGGCTTTTGTGGCCACCATCAGGGAAAAAACTCTTGTAGTAGCAATCCACCAGCTTCCCTAACAAGTCGCCCCTGGGAGACCGTTTCTTAGTTAGGCCTGTCTGCTTGGATAATGATTTTCAAATAAGTAAATCTATTAATGAGATCGCAGTGGGAGCAGCCATGTGCTGTGAGGAGGAGGAGGTGAGGGAAAGCAGGCAATATTTTTCCTAGTCAGAAGGTAAGTTTAGCTGGGAAGCAAAGATCAGTGAACTATCCCTTTTGGGGGGGGGGGTGTCATTTTTCTGTTAAGGAAAAGAGGAAGAAGGAAGGAAAAGAACAAGTAGATGGTCTTCCTTTCTTTTATAGTTGCCATTGGGATGAAAAGCATGGTGGATCCCCTGTTAGCGGGGCAGTTAATCTGCTCCAGGTTTTAGTCTGAACTTTCATAGCCTACAACATTTCACAGATGAAGACTGGAACGCATAAGGCCGAGTAACATCAGAGCATAGCCAAGATGACAAAAGATGATGAGGAAGAACAGACAAGTCAGAAGAAGTCGCAGCAGTTTGCTTTTGCCTGATTTTACAGGGAAGGGCAAGATTCTACTCCCTCTCCCCTTTGGCCCTCTGCAAAGCTGATGGAGTGCATGCTACTTTTGCCCTTTGAATTCAGTTGCAGCATTTGAAGTAAGCTGAAGGAGGAAAGTGGGAGAGTGAGAGAAAAACTGGGACATTGTAAAAGCAGCTAAAAAAAGTAGGGTGACAGAAGGTTAAATGGGACTGTCCCTATCAAATTGGGACAATTGGAGGGTATGGACTTTAAAGAAGCTATCCAAGGGTGGGATAGGAGGTATCCTTTCTCTTCAGGGGTAGGGTTCAGCACACTGCACAGCTCCTTTAAAGCTTGAACAAAAGTCCAGAGAGAATTCTAACTGCTAAGAAAGCCCATGTGATTCTGGGCTGCATCAATAGAAGTATAGTGTCTAGACCAAGGGAAGTGATGGTACCACTCTATTCTGCTTTGGTCAGACTCCACCTGGAATACTGTGTCCAGTTCTGGGCACCACAGCTCAGAAAGGATATGGACAAGCTGGAAGGTGTCCATGGGAGAACCACCAAAATAGTCAAAGGCCTAGAAAATCATGCCTATGAGGAGCAACTGAGGAGTTTGAATCCATTGCTCCTTGTCCTGGTTTCTGGACAAGGAGTCGCATCAGTATGAGCTACTAAGAGGATGCTGGCATTATATTCCATGAAATGATGGGAGGGGAAGATTGCAAAAGTTGCTTCCAGTCATTGCTGACAGTCGAAAACTAGATGGGCAAATAATCCAACCTGCTATGAGACAGCAACCTGTTTGTCCTGATGAAGGCATTCTCTCTGTGGCTCACGCATATCTTTAGAGCCGAATCAGTGTTCCTTTATTGCTCTTCCACAGCCTGGGCCTCCGTGAGCAATGGTTCCATCATCACGCTCATTTCCTGTGCCTGTTGCATGCTCCATCAATATTATATAACCCAGCACTGTTTATCCTGGCAAGAAGGAATGTCTGCTGGGATAAGGGGCATTTCTGAAAGGGTAGAGAAGAGGAAGCAGATTTTTCTGATGGAAAAAAAAAATTGAGTCAGACTTGAACTGCCTGAGCAACTATGATGTCAGGGACAGATGGCCTGATTTTTGATGATGAGATACTTAACCCACATCCTGAAGCTTCACTAGCCTTTGTAAAAGTTCTATCACAACTCTGCACGTACTAATTAACCCCTGGCAGTCAGAAGCATCCCCCAGGACAGCATCCAGGGCCAGGCCAGGATCGAATACAGAAGGGGCCCTGTGTTTAAGAACAGATTACAAAATGAATCAATGAATGAATCAACTTCAGCTGGTCTAAAGTGCTTCAGTCAGTTTGTTGGCCAGGACTGATTGTGGGTCACATGTGGAAATCCCTTGTTCTGACAGTTTTACTGGCAATTGGTCCATTTCCCGGAACAGTTGAAAGTGCTGCCTATAACTGATGATGAGGGGGAGCAACTGCAGAAGATATGGGGTGCAACCTTGGACACTGTGCCCCTCCTCCTGGTGGGCTGCACAAATAAGCAGACAAAAATGAGACCAAAAGTTACTTGCAATTTCCAGTTTTGGCCAGTTTTCTTAGCTTTCACACTAGTTCACAAGGCTGAGGGATGTTTTGCAGAATCCCACCTCTCTGAACATTTGAGGGTGATTTGTGCCCCCCCAAAATTTTAGGGATGTGGTGAATTGGGATTTGAGAAGTCTGACAAAGGTCTTGGAAGGTGCTAAAACATGGCTGCGGGCCAAACAACCCACAGTATGCCCAGCACGGACCTCTAATGATGTTATACAACTTGGATCCAGGCAATTTGTCGCCAAAGCAAAACACAGGGCCAGCCCAAGGGGGAGCATAAAATGGCATCCATCACCTCCATCACTTCACTTCACTTTCAGAATCAGACAATGGCCTGAATGCTATTGGTGAGTTCCAACTAGAGGAGATCCATTGCTTAACTGGTGAATCAATACATTCATTCAATGAGTTTACTCTAGTTGGGACTAACGGAAGGACTCAGGCTAAGGCTATTTCCGCACTAGCCTGTTATAGAGCGATGATTCCACTTTCAACATCTTCTGGAGTCCTGGGATTTGCAGTTTCCGAAACTGCAAACCCCAGGATTCCAGAGGATGTTGAAAGTGGAATCATTGTGCTATAACAGGCTAGTGCGGAAATGGCCTAAGATTGGGTATATTCAGGACATACCTCATTCTCCCTACAGTAGTGACTCCTATGGCCAGAATCCTATTAGTGGCTTCTGCTATTGTAAACGCTGATTATCTCAGCTAAGTTATCTTTAAAGATATTGTGAGATTATCCCAGCTAAGTTATCTTTAAAGATATTGTGGAAGGGTATCCAATACTTCTTTGCGCAGTGCCTTTGTCCACAGGGTGTACATGGGCAGCTGCAATCTCCTGGGAACAATTCCCTCCCTCTGCAGCCATTGATTGGCCATGGAGGTGCATCTGGGAACTGTCTCGCTGTCTTTATGTATCTGAGAATAAAGAAGCAGCATCTACACTTGTCTGGAGGGTGATGGTTGCTACGGAAGATGGAGCAAGCCTGTTTTCTGCTGCTCCAGAGACTAGGACATGGAGCAATGGCTTCAAACTTCAGGAAAAGAGATTCTAACTGAACATTAGGAAGAACTTCCTGAGAGTAAGAGCCGTTTGATAGTGGAATGTGCTGCCTTAGTATGGTAGAGGCTCCTTCTTTGGAGATTTGTAAACAAAGACTGGATGGCCATCTGTTGGTAATGCTTTGACAGTATATTCCTGCATGGCAGAAGGGGGTTGGACTTCATAACCCTTGCGGTCTCTTCCAACTCTATAATTCCATGATTCTTCTTCCCTTAGGTGTTTAAGGACAATGGGACAGCTCTTGTCCACCCCTACAGGAATTAGTGGCTGGAGGGAGAGGAACCTGTGCCCAACAGTCTCCAGCCGCCTGTGCATTTCTGTGGAAGGGGAAGCTGTCATTACTGCCCACGCACCAGTGTACATCCACCAGAAGAGAGTTATGCTCTGCCAGGAGTCTCATTTGATCTTGGTCTACAAGTTACTTATGGATTGAATGTCCCTGCAAGGGAAAATAATTCAGAATGATTAAGGAGTCCAGCTTTGTGTTCCCAGTGGTATAGTAGTAAATTTTGAAATGTAGGGAGTCATCATGACAATCTCTATGGCCTCCAAGGCTGATCCATGTCTGCATGACTGTTGTGTTATATATGTTCTCTGATCTTTTGAAAAGCTAGAGACTCTTAATTACCATTTTTACCCTATGCACCTCCAGTGGCTCACATCACCCTGCCCTGTCAAAACCTGAACTGGTGTCATCATAGAATCACAGAGTTGAAAGGGATCACAAGGGCCATCTAGTCCAACCCCTGCCATACAGGAACACGCAACTAAAGCGCTCATGGCAGATGGTCATCCAGCCTCTGTTTAAAAACCTCCAAAGAAGGAGACTCCACCATTGTCTGAGAGAGTTTATTCCACTCTCAAGCAGCTCAAATAGTCAAGGAGTTCTTCCTAACCTTTAGGGAGAATCATTTTTCTTGCAATTTGAATCCACTGATTCATGTCCTCGTATCTGCTGCACCAGAAAGCAAGCTTGTTCCATTTTCTACATGACATCTTTTCAGGTACTTAAACATGCCTATCTTATTACCTCTCAATCATCTCTTCTCCAAGCTAAACATACTCAGATCCCTACACCATTTCTTCTAGGGCATGGTTTTCAAACACTTTACCGTTCTAGGTGGCTTCCTCCAAACACATTCCAGCTTAGGTCAATATCCTCCCTAAATTGTGCTGCCCCAAAATGGACATAGTATTCCAGGTGAGGTCTGACTAATGCAGAATGCAGTGGGACTGTTACTTCCCTCAGTTCTATTCTTGTTGATGTGGCCTGGAATTGCATTGGCTTTTTTGGCTGCTGCATTACACTGTTGACTGTTAATATTAAGGCTCCTTGATCCTTTTCACTCATAGTGTCTATCAAACCAGATGTTACCCACCCTACATTTGTACATTTCATTTTTTTCTTGCCTAAATGTAGTACTTTACATTTACTCTTGTTTATCCCTGTTGAAATCCATTTAGTTAATTTTGGCCCAGCTCTCCAACCTGTTAAGGTCGTTTTGAATTATAAGTTCATCCTCTGGGGCACTTACTACTCTACCTTCCAGTTTGGTGTCATCTGCAAATTTGATAAGCCCTGTCTTCTATTCCATCATCCAAATAATTTATAAGCACACTGAACAACACTGGACCTGGGACAGAACTCTGTGGCACGTCAGTAGTCACCTCTCTCCAGAATGAAGAGAAACCTAGTGAGTATTCTCTGGGTGATGTCTTTCCAGTTACATTTTTGGACATTCTCAGCTTTCTGGAGGGGAGAGCAAAACTGCCAACAGGTTTTGAAGCCATTTCTTGGAGACGGTTGGTGATTTTTATGCCAAAGTGGGGAAAAAATAAAATGGGGGTATCTGGGGACTTGTGAGGTGGTCCAGGGGGCAGAAAGAGGGTTGAGCCATGAAAAGAAGGCCTGGGGTTGCTCTCCCCACCCCTGCCCTAAGCCACCTACATCACATCCACACTCACGTTTGAATTACCATGACAGATGCAGATACAAGGGAGGGGAATGCATTTTGCCTTCATGGCAGGGTCTCACTTCCACCCTCACCAGCAATGTCTTCCGTGCCCCAAAGAAACGAGAGTCCTCCTTTAATTGTGTAAAGGCCAAGAAACACAAAAAGTGGTTCTCCATGATCAAATCCCGTTTTAAAAGTGTGCTGGGGTTAATTGTATCACTGGTGCTGGGCTGCCATCTCCAAGAGTGAAACCATCCTAATAGGGACTGATGGGATAAATCTGTTCTCTGTTGAGGGGATGAATCGGGGTGGAGGACCCCAGGATCTCAAGCCTTTTGACATCCATCTCTCCCTTCCCTCCCTCCCTCCCTCCCCTTGGAAATCCCATCACATTTGACATTTCCCTCCACTGCGTCTAAGGGAAGGATGTTTCTCTACATTACCCCTGACATGTTGGCTGCTGAGGGATGCCAGAGACAGGTTGTATTTAATTACTGCTCTGGGTGGATTTATTACTATTATGCCTGGATTAATTGGGAAAGTAAAAATGCTTCATCGAGCGATCCATCTTCTCTAAGTTACTTACCTTGTCATGGGCTAATAACACTGAAATAAAAATCTCTCTCTCTCTGCTGCATTGTAGAGGATGGATTTCCGTAATTCTTCGAGTAGAAAATTTTAAGAGGCATTTGAAACTGGCAGAAGATAGATGGACCAATGTGGGGGGAAGTAGAGAAGGGGGAGGGAAAGAGCACAGCCCTGCTCTTTATAACATAAAATATAAAGAATTGAAAACTGTACTCTTTTTTTTTTTTTTTTAAGAACAGGACGAAATAGAGGTCCTTCTGCAAGGATGAAGCATCAGTTTTGGATAAATTAACAATTGTTGGATGGTTGTCTATCATTTTTTTTTAAATCATTCCTGAAACTGGTTCACAGTTCCCTTTTTATAGAGAGCAGCAACTAAAGATGCAGCCAGCTATATAGAACTAATTCATCAAATTCAGCCCACTTCCCTTCTCCATACTGATTCCTATGTAAGTTTAGTAAGGGTGTACTGGCCACATAAATATTCACTGGTCCCTGACCCTCTGCAAGGATGCTGTGTGTCCTCCTTTACAGAACATAGTCTTCTTTTTTAAGGTGCCTTCTATTCAAAGGCTGGCAAATCAAAGTCTGATTTAAAGACCTTAAGACCCTGGGTGAGGTTTTTGCTCCGTGTCCTAGCCCCCATCTAAGTGTGCTTTCTTAGAAATGAAGGAAATTTCCTTTTATTCAGTGGCAGATGGTAGTCCCCATACTGGTCAATCCATTCAAGGGAGCTGTCTCAGTCGCTGAACCCTATTCCCCAAACAGGTCTAGGCCCTTGGGCAGCTTTAAAGGTCAGACTAGAACCCACTGACCTCAGAGCCACCAGTCACTGCTGCACTGACTTGGTCCTTTGTCTGCACTGACTGGCAGTTGCAGGCAGCAGTTTTTCTCATTCCTACCAAGACAAGAATCAAGCCTGGGACCCTCTGCTGCAAAGCCTAAGCTGAGGCACTGGTCTATGGCCCTTCTTCCCTCAAGTCACATGGACACAGAAGCTCGCCTTACCTCACATTGGACCATTGGTTCAGCTAGGAAAATGTGACTCAAACTGGTGGACCATAGACCACTGCCAGTTCCCAAACCATCTGATGATATCCACCTGTGCTTGGATATGAATGAATCGTTTCACTGATCAGGGACTATTAATGTGACAGTACACTCAGAACATCCACTGATGCAGAATCTCTCTGAAGACAGAGCATTCTTAAACACATGCAACACAAACACTGAAGGCTGCCTACTCAGATCAGTGTCCACTGGTCCATCTAGTTCAGTCTATACCCATGCTATTCAAAGTGGTACTTCGTGGATGGGTACTGGCCCAGGATCCCCAGCAAGCTGCCAGGAAAGAAAAAAGCAATTGTAGTGATGGGCACAAAGATCATACCAGTCCCTGGCACAGAGGAAAAGAGCTGTCCATTGCCTATCTAAACTGGAGATGCACCATGCCTTCCAAACCAGGCCACGTGTGTACAAGCAATATCAGAGTAAAGTCAAGATGTCAAAAGTTATTGATGAGGAAGAATAGACAAGCCAGGACAGACTGAGCTGGATGCATCCAGAGGAGGGCAACCAAAACGGTGGAGGGTCTGGAAGCCATGAAGCCCTATGAGTAGCTTAGGGAGCTGGGGATGTTTAGTCTGCAGAAGAGAAGGTTAAGAGGGGACATGATAGCCAAGTTTAAATATCTGAAAGAGCGTCATAGCAAAGAGGGAACAGGCTTGTTTTCCACTGGTCCAGAGACTAAAACAGGGAGCAATGGATTCAAACTACAGTAAAAACTACAGGAAGAACTTCCTGGAGGTCAGAGCTGTCCAGCAGTGGAATCTGCTGCCTCAATGGAGTGCAGTGGATTCTCCATCTTTGGAGGTTTTTAAACAGAGGCTGGATGGCCATCTGTTGGAAGTGCTCTGATGTGGGTTCCTGCAGGCCAGGGGGTTGGACTCGATGGCCCCTGTGATCTCTTCCAACTCTAGGATTATATTATTCTATGAAACAGTTTGATTTGCCCGAACCTACTGAGAAGGGCAAGATTCTGCACACTCCTCTCCTCTCCTCTCTTCTCCCCACTGCTGAGTTAATGGACTGCAAACTACTTTTGCACTTAGAATTTAGTTGGCAACAACTGAAGTTAATTGGTGACAAAGGGGAAAGTGGAAGAGAGAGAGAAACTGGGACATTTTAAGATTCACTGAAAAAAAAATGAGATAAATTGGGACCATCCCTGCTAAACTGGGACAGTTGGAAAGTATGGATGCACTGGTCTACGAGATGATCCTACCCAGAGATGCTGGGCAACGAACCTGGGTCCTTCTGCCGGCAGAGCTTGTGTCTTGTCTACCCCTGAGCTGCCTCTTACCCACTTCCGTTTCGCTGGCTCTGCCCAGTTTCTCCAAAGTCATCAAGGACACCTCTGGGGCTTAGCTGATGCCAAATGGTGCCAAGAAAGAAAATAAAAATGATAAAGTTTTTATTCTTTTCCAGCGGCAGGGAAATAAGTGGTTTCTCTCGGTTTCTAAATGTTTCTAATTTCAGCTTGTTCAACCTCATTTCTGAACCAGTCTCTGATTTAAAAAGGGAAAAAAAGTTCATAAGGAAATCCATGTGCATTCCCATGGTGCCTTTCCCCGAAAGTTTGGAGCAGTTGCATTTTGGGGCTACAACTCCCAGAATACCCCAACAAAAGTGCCCACTGGAATTGTGTGCCCATTCTAGGAGTTGTGGTCCAGAAAAGTAACTTTTTGAAGTTCTGTTTTCTCTTGCCATGTACATTTCTGCCTGATGTAAATTTTTATGCAAGCAGATCTTTTTCTTGTATCAGGGTGAGAATGATGTAACCCCTTCCAGATATTGTTGGACTGCAACTCCCAGAATCCTTAGCCAGTGCAAGCATCAGCTAAGAATGTGGAAGCTGCAATGACACAATTGTGGGACCCACACAATTCCTGCTCTTGCCTTATATAATGTGACTTTGTATGCCTCCACCAAATATAAGTTTTTTAGTGCATTTTCTTTAGTTGAGAGAACTGCATCACAAAAATTAATTTTAATTTAATTCAGTTCAATTTATACCCCACCTTCCTCCCACCATGGGACCCAAGGCGCTTCTAGCATACGTTAGAAAACAAACTACAGCTGAAACCTAATGATAAGAAGTTTGAAAATTAAATAAACTGTTCTATTAAAACACTGCTAATTTAAAACCATACAAAAGCATTTAAAAAACAAAAATTAGAACAAAAAGTACCACTCTCACATGCCCCATTCTAAGGCCATAAAATTAAAGACATGTAAATTCCGAGAAGTCTGACTTAATAAGTGATGGATAACTACTGGATAGCTGTATTCTGGTTTGTACCATTTAGGAAGCAAAGAAGAAGCAGGAAGGAAGAATTTGACTAAGTACATATATAGACACCCACACCCCAGAGTCTTTGCAAGTTACAGCAACAGATCAATTAAGCCTTGAAAATGGTGGCAAGCTTCTGCTGTCCTAGCTGAGCTGGAGATTTGCACACAGCTCTTTCCTCTTCCCTGGAGATCAGCCTCATCCAAAGCTGGAAAATTTGCACCCCTGTCTTCTGTCTGACTCTGAGATCTATCCACACTAACAGTTGCCCTAAACTGACCTATTACCCTCTGGTACGGTGGTCGTAGTCAAAGCCAGCCAAATTACTTCAAGCACAAGGCAGAAAAAAACAATTGTTCCTCACTCCAAGCAAGAATACCACAGTAACAATAATCTTCAAATCACTGACAATGCCATGCCTTTTCCCAACAACCAAGAGCTACTGCCTGAGGCAACTGCCTCACTCTGGTTCTGTCGTGGGGCTGGGCAGCCTCCCACCTCTGCTCTCCCCTGCCTTGATGAAAGACGTGGGGAGTCCCACACCCACACGTGACACTTACTGGTCAAGCAGGCTGGCCTCATGTTGGGGAATAAGTTGGCAGAAACCTCAAAGTAGGAGACACGTAGCTGCGGAAAGAGACAGAGAAAGAAAGCTGGAGAGAAATAAAAGCCAGTTGTTTTTAGGTTCTCCCCTCTTGAACTGAAAAGGCATTAAGTGTTCTGGGAAAGAAGTTTCCAGTAGAAAGAGGTGAAATCAAGATTCAAGGCACACATACAGAGAGAGGGAGAGAGAGGGAGAAAAATACACATACACATATACTGGCTTCCATTGGCATGGTGTTCCAAGCCGTTAAAACAGAAATACCATGCTTCCTGGATGCCCTGTCACCACAGGATTGGGCATAACGGCTGTTTTATAAGGGAGCAAGGCTTGAAATGCAGACAGGTGCCCCTCTTCCTTCCTGCTCTCCCCCCCATCCCATGCTCACCCCTACGTTCACCCTCGCCTTTCCTCTGTTCTCCCTGGTGGAGGGAGCAGGAAGATTTTCCCATCTGCAATTCTGCAGGTCCCTGAAATCTATAGAAAAGCCAGTATTAATGGGTGCTAACTGTCAAGCAGAAGATCAAGATTAAAAAGGAAAGAAAGAAAGAAATTTTTGAGGTTTAGCCAAATAGTTAATGTAACTATTGCAATTCCCATTAGTGTAGGCAGAAAAGAAGGACAGAGAAGCTGGAAGTACTGGAACTAGCAGCTCTTTAAAAAGATTTGTTTTCACTCTATACTAACACACACACACACACACACACACACAAATATTTATGATCTCCTTTTAAGTCTTTACCAGAAAGAAGATATCTTTATCCTCTCCGTAAAAAGGAACTAAACTCATGTAGGGTTGCCAGAAGGTGCACGCAGCTTTTTCTTCTTAGATAACACTTGTGTCTTTAACAGCTGTGTGCAGAAGCAGACATTCTTTTAAGTAACAGCTGTTGTTTGCTGACTTACTGTACTTATTAAAAGTAATTAAAAATAATTTTTTAGGCCCTTAAGGGCACCTGATGAGATGCACAATAATAGGGTGACATAAAAATAGAACAGAAATACAGCATTCTTTCAAAAATAGCTTAGAAACAATTTTAAAAACCAAAGGGCTGATAGAATAATATGAGGGTCATACTTAAAAGTATTTCCTGTGTGCCATTTTCTCTGAAACTTTTAATCCAAATGTGATGCTATTAAACCACCAGAGAGAGCAATTCTTACTGCCTGACTGACATGATTTCTGTATTTCTAGGTGCTACATAACCATGGATATGAAGCAGAAACAAAGAGCAGTTATCAAGTTCATGACCAAAGAAGGATATATCACTGCTGACATCCACAAAAGGCTCAGAAACATATACAGTGAGGCAACAATTGATGAGAGTAATGGGTGAAGATGGGTGAAAAAGTTTAATGAATGCAAAACCAGTGTTGAAGACAAACCACATGGTGGAAGACCATTGACAACAGTCATCAATGAAAATCAAAGCAATGTGGACAACATTATTCACACAGACTGGTATATGACTATCTAAGACCCTTTCCACACCTTACCATTTTTCAGCACTGGGGTGCAGGGATCGCATGAGCAGCCTCCAGCGAGAGGGTCTCATGTCTCCACTGCTTCAGCTCCGCACGAGCTGCCTGCTCCTGAGCAGGTAGTGCAAGAGCCCCGCCTCTTCCTTCCACAGCGCAGCCTGGGAGTTTCCCAGGCTGCGCTGGGGCAGGAAGCACAACTGCCTTGGCTCTGGAGGCTCCACACGCACGTTAAGTGTACGTGGAAAGCCGAAAATGAAAAAGTGCGCAAGCGGCACCTGCCAGACCCTGGAGCGTCGTGCGATTGTGAGTGCATCATGCAGAATGCTCCTCACAATTGTGCAATGCTCCAGGTGCCCTTTCGCATGGCAAATGCCATGCAAAAAGGGCCTATGAGATTGTTGAAGAACTTGGCTGTGGTCACAGTGCTGTTGAGCAGATTATCCACAATGCTGGATACTGGAAAGTTTGTGCCAAATGGGTTCCTCATCAACTAAAAGCTTATTTAAAAAAGGAGAGACTGCATGTGTATTCAGAACTGTTGGGAACGGTTGTAGCCCACAAAGACACCTGTTTTGACAATGTTTGCGCTGGTGATGAGACCTAGATATGACTCAGAGACCAAGAATCAGTCCATGTACTGGCAGCATTCCACTGCCCCTAGACCAAAGAAATTCAAATGCCAGCACTCAACACAGAAGATTGTTGTAATGTCTTCTGGTATGACAAGGGGATGATTTTGCTTGATTTCCTCAAATGTGGGACAACAATGAGCAGTGACCACTACATTGCATCACTGTGAAAACTTTGAGAAGCCATTCATAAGAATAGATCACAGAAATAGACCACAGAAACTGAATCTGATCCAGTTACACCACGATAATGCATGGTCCTACACTTCTTTGGCAGTATCACAGGTTCTTGCACAAATGGAATGGTCAGTGATGCCACTCTGCCTTACAGCCCTGATTTGGCACCCTTAGACTTTCAGTTGTTTGGCCAGATGAAGTAAAGCCACCAGAGACAGTGCTTTGATGTTACAGAAGTGGAAGATGTGATCAGCCACTGGACCAGGGAGTGCCCAAAAGAGTTTTTCCAAAGTAGATTTGATGAGTGGGTTTGAAGGTGGTGCAAACCCATTGCCAATGGTGGAGAGTATTTTGAATAGTACCATGCTGTATACAAAGAGTTACCTTACCCATGTATGTCTCATGTTGTTAATAAAGGAGTTATGACCTGACAGACATTACTTGCAGTATGACCTTTTGACTACCTGTCAGATGGAGTCAGCCTGACTTCCTTTGTGAGGCTGTTTCATAACTGAAGAGCAGCCACAGAAAAGGTCCTGCCTCATGTATTCACCAACATAGCTTCTTGGCTGGACGGGACATTCAAATAGCCTCTTTTGCAGATCTCAGATTCTGTGCAAGCTCACATGGGAGAGATGCAAGCCACTGAGTCATCAGTGCATTGTGTGAGCCATTCAAACTGTTTTAATTCCAATTTAATTGTCACTGTTAGTACCTTATCTGATCCTGCTGCCACCTCATAGCCAACATCTCGCCCCTGATTGTGCGCACTGCATCTATATCTCAAACCTTCAAGTCAGAGGCAGGAAATATATGGCCCTCCAGATGCTGTTGAACTGTGACTTCCAGCTTCTCTAGCCAGCATAGCCAATAATGAAGAATGCTGGGAGCTGCAATCCAGCAACCTCTGGATGGCCACACAGTTCCTACCACTGCTCTAAGATATTACTCCAGTTATCTGAGAAAGTGGGCTGTAATCCACAAACACCCACAATAAAATGAATCGGCTAGTCTGAAGGACTAACTATTTGTTTGCTGTAGCACATTAATATAGCTGCCTCTTTGAAAATTTAATTCAAAGGCTGGAATCCTGGTGGTGTTTTACACAAGAAGTGTGTACAGAAGTGTTTGGACATTTTTGTGGAATATCCACATTTTGTTCACAGCTGTGGGAGCAAAACAGCACATGTGGTTCTGTTGCACATGCGGGTGCTCATTGGACTGTGCATTGGGTTGTGCATTCAGCTGTAAAACATTGCCATCCAACACAAGGACTGTTTCCCCACTGGACTGTCATAGCGCTATTATTCCACTTTCAACATCCTATGGAATCCTGGGGTTTGCAGTTTCGGGAGGGGCCTCTTGGCCCCTCCCCGAAACTGCAAACCCCAGGATTCCACAGGATGTTGAAAGTGGAATAATAGCGCTATAACAGTCCAGTGCGGAAATGGCCAAGGTTGTGTAACACGATAAATGCATACGTCTGCATGCGTGCAGAGATTTATATCATGCAACCCAAATGTGGGATCTTAGTCAGTGTGGTCGACTTTTGCACAAGGCTCACTTGGTGGAATTTAAGATTCTGGTAAAAACCAAACCTATAAAGTTCAGATTCAGCTTATTTGAAGGGCTGTTCTCTCCAGTATGAATCTGTCTGTGTTTTGAGATTTTCTGGGGAGGCTCTGCTCTCTGTTCTACCACCCTCACAGGTATATCTGGTGGGAACACAGGAGACAGGGCCTTCTCAGTGCCTGCTCCCAGGCTCCACAACTCCCTTGCCAGCAAGCCTAGGCTGGAACGCTCCTTGCTAGCTTTCCACAAGCAGGTCAATCCCTTTTTATTCTGGCAGACCTTTTGGAACTGATTCTTCGGAGAAAACAGGCCTTGTATACTATGCTGGGGTTTTATTTGTTGATGTTGTTTTAATTTGCTTGAACTGGTTTCACTTTTATGATGGTCTAACTACTTCTTAGCTTTTGTATACTGCTATTTTTTATTTATGTTTAGTCTAACTGTTGTCAGCCTCCTGGAGCCCTGAACTGGGAAAAAGCAGAGATATAAACAGCCATAACAGCCAACACACACAAAGCAGATCTAATATAAGCTTGCCATGGGTTCAGCAATGAGTTAAAATGTGGGGGAGTCTTTGGATTTGAATCTGCCTTTTGGATTCACATTATGGAAAGGAAGGCCTCACCATCCCATCAGTTTCCAGCTCCTGACCTCCTCTTGACTTCATTACCAGCTCTTTGAGAAAATGCACATCTCAGCACACATCAGCACAACTGTATGGCTTTTTTCTTTTTCTTTAAGTAACCATTCCTCATCATCATTCCCTAACTTGGATCATCTCCTGTTCTGCTTTCTGTATTACCTTTATTGGTTGAGGGGAAGTTATTTATGAACCTTCTCTGATAATTGCAAAGCATGCAGGAAGCATAGAAGGAGTGGAGTGGGAGGGCAGTGGAGGGGAAGAGAGAGCGCTCAGGGCTTGGCACCAGGACTTGGCGTTCTGAGGCACCCCAGCACTGCAGAGGGGTCTACAGTTAGCACCCACCTCCCTCGAGCTCTCCCTTCCTGCACAAACACCATCAAGTGGGTTTGTTAGTTACCTCCCATTTTAAACCCCTATAACCACACCTTGGGAAAAGTTTGCTTTTCAGACTACAGTTCCCAGACTTCCTTGGGTAGCCTGGCCACTGGCTCTATATTGGGGGTTCTTTGGGAAGTGTCCTGATGATGCACTGTTGTGGCAATCCTAAGCAGTTTACCAGGGACAGATGAAGCACCTAAAAAAAAAAAAAAGGTCAGAGCTTGGAAATATTCCATTTTGGACTAGAGTTCCCAAATCTCTGGGCAGAATGGCCAGTGTATTCTGGGAGTTGCAGTGCAAGAAGGAACTTTTCCCAGATGTTTGCAAAGTGGCATCAGTCTGGCATATTGTAAGGAAATTGAAAGTGCTGAATCTTTTTTTTCGGGGGGGGAGGGGTGAGTTCAGCACTTTCAACAACTCCTTCAAGGTCTGAACTGAAACTCAGAGTAGATTCTTTAAAAAAAAAAAAGAATAGGATTGACTCTGGAAAAAAGAAGCTTTTCTCATTACCTGCTGTCCAAGATCATTTTAACAGGAGATGTCAAGAACTGAACCTGGGAATAACTACATGCAAAGCATGTTCCATGACTGAAATGGATGTCCTGCTGTGCTGTGTTAAGCTGGAGGCACTCTGGCTAGCCTGTTGTCCTCACTGAGCCTCTCAGCAAACTAGAACTTGGCTTTCCACCACAGGAAGAGGTCATTTCCCACAAGAGACCAGCCCCTCCCAAAACTGCAAACCCCAGGATTCCATAGGATGTTGAACGCGGAATAATCGCGCTATAGGAGTGTAGTGCGGAAATGGCCAAAGACTGCTCCTGCTCCTTGCTGCCCCACCTTCCACACAGCTGCTTCTCTGCCAACTTCTCCCATCTAGCTGCTGTCATTCCTATACCACCCACCTCCCAACCTCTTCAGCTAGAATGGCTTCATGGCACAGTGGGTGCTGTTTTCTCTATGTTTTCAAAAGACACTGTTACGTGCTCTCCGCTCCTTTCCCCAGTGAGAACTTCTGGCATAGCAACAGAAGGCTGGTTTTCTTTTGATAAAGAAAGGAAGTGTGGGGAAGCACTAGAGATTCATAGTGTTTTGATAGCAGAGTACACTGGAGGAACACACAAAACTTCAGTGGGCAGCACAACCACAAAACCTTAAAAAGACCAAAGACACCTCTTCAAATGCTGTTTAGCAAAATCATCTCTCTTCCCCAGATCTTCATTCAAGATGAACTTAATTATAAGGCAAATATGTTTTTCTGGTATATCTGAAATATAAAGAACAGCTTCCTGTCTGTCCTGTCCCACCACATTTTAATACCTTTGCCAATGTGTCTGAGCTATCACTTTAATATACAGAAACATATGTGAAAGTGCATCTTAAAAATGTATATACATGCAAGAACCGAAATATCTCCAGGCAGCAGTGCCTTTGCAAAATCCTGATAAATAAATATCCAAAAATATGCAGTAGGCTTCTGCAATCGCTGGTATTCAAATGTGCAAATACTCAACCTCCATCCATCTGGTAAACACTTGTCAGTAAATATTTGCTTTGCTGCCAGCTACACAGTTCCATAATGGACTTTAATCCTGGCCTGCAGCATTTTCATGCAAGTCCAGGCCACATTTTTTTTATTCTTGGTGTAAACAAAAGGAAAAATAAAATGCTTGCAGACATTGCACTGTTTGCAGCATGCACATAGCTCTCTGGGCAGGGAGATCTGCAGAGGGACGGATGGACATTTTGCTCCCTGGAGTGAGAAACAATATGGTGCCTTCCCTTACCATTCCATATACAAAAGCCAACCAGACTGGCAGCTGAATCTTCCTTGAATATTGATGATGGGAAAACATCTTTCCTTACTCCTGAAGGCAAAGGGTAACTTAGGGAAGTAAGAAGTCCTATGTGGCACACAGCTGTGTGTTCTCCAACACCCTGCTGCCACTTCTCAGCATTTGCCTCCTGAGGCAGCTGCCCCACTCTTGCTAATGGGAACGCTGGCATTACAGAGACGACTGACATCTCTCCAGGGACAAGGGTTCAGAACCCAGCCAGGGAAAGTGGAAATGCTTAGACAGCCTACTATCTCCTTTTCTGAGAATCTATACCTGGAAGGCCTCTTGACCCTTTGTGAAGAGTGGGCAGGAAGTGGATGATGATGATGAAGACATGATAGACTCTTCAAATACCTGAAGGACTGTCATATGGAAGAGGGTCAAGGCTTATTCTTTGCTACCTGGAGAACAGCACTAGATCTTTTTTTTATATATATATTTTTTATTGAATTTTTCACAAAAACTACTCACAATTACATCACAATTACATAGCAGTTATTACACCCCCTTTTCATCATTATCCCAATTTTCCCCCCATCTCATACATCCCCCCTATACTTCCACTCCCCCTATAAACATTATAAATTTTACCTACATACTATCTTATATCACAAAACACAGACAAAATCATATAACACCAAAAAAACCAACAATACAATCAACATTTATCCTTTATACATACTACAAACAAACAAATGACTTCCTTTTTATGATCATGTTTTCCTTTTAGGCATTAATTCCTATAACCTATCTATAACTTATTTAACATTAATACTTCTACTCTTCTTTTATATTGACTTCCTGCGTATTATCACCAGTTTAAGAACAGCACTAGATCTTAGAGGTTCACCATGGGGCATGATAGATTTCATCTGAAAAGTAGGAGAGATGTCTTCAAGGGAAGCACAGTTCAACAAGAAAGTCAATGACCTACAGCAGGGGTGGGAATCATGCAGCTTGTAGACATATAGAAGAGAGGTGTCCAGCACAACCTTTGTGATCACCCCCGCAAGCCCAGGCATACCTATTTTTTTCAGGCAACTCCCCTCTGGTTTTGGTCTAAAAGGCTGAACTATTTTGCCATGCTCAAATCTACTGTTTCAGGATAGGGCTGCTGATCTTTAGATTTTAAGGTCAAAACCTGGGACCTTGAGATGGCCTCTTGTGATATCATAGGAGGCAGTCCCTGATGTTATTTCAAAGATGATGAGCAGATCCTGATGATCCCACTAATCGTGATGCATTAATCATCAACCACGATTGCATAAAGTCTGCTCTTTAAAAAAAACAAAAACAAGGGCCCTGTCACAGCGTGCACTTAAAACATTTTGATTCCCCTTTAACTACCATGGCTACTTCCTGTGCAATACTTTGACATGACACTGGAGGTCCCTGGCTAAGAATTCCAAATAACCCTGCCTAAACTGCAAATCCCTGGATTCCATAGGATCAAACCATAGCTGGTAAAGTGGAAATATAGCACTATAATTCTGTTATGTCATAGTGCCCTTAGTCTAACAAATGGGAAAATATATATGCACAGACCTTTCAAGCCAGTGCTCTCTCTCTCTCCCCGAGAAGGAAGAAGAAGGGCCAGACCTTGAGAGCTGGCAACCCTACTCAGGGGGATCCATCCTCCCATACTCGAAAGAGCAAGAAATCCCCCAAAGAGACAACAGGGAGCACTGCCTTGAAAGGGGTACATATATAGGGGGCCAGCATGGCATAGTGGTTTGACCATTGGACTATAATCCTGGAGATCAGGGTTCAATTCCCTGCTCAGCCACAGAAACTCACTGAGTGATCTTGGGCACATCACACACTCCCAGCCCCAGGAAATCCTGTGATAGTTTTGCCTTAGTGTTGCTGTAAGTTGGAAATGACTTGAAGGCACACAACAACAACATATATGTTTTCCCCATTTGTTAGTGTTGGAAAATTTTTGTTTAAACATCACTTCCAGTCATCAAAATGGTGGGAACAATGGCATTGCTATGGGTCTCCAAGGGTGCCAAAACTTGGTTGGTTTGATCCTCTGGGCTCCAAAGCCCGTTGTTTGTTTGTTTGTCCCTTCCCTCTGACTCCAGTCTCTACGGAAGGGGAGGGCAGGGAAATTGGAGGCTCTTTCTTCTCCTCCTTGCTCTTGCCTTGGCTGTTATGCACACAGAGGGCAAGGGAAAGCTCAGTGGGCACACTGGAGAGGAGCAGAAGCAGGTACAGGCAGCTCCAGGGGTCAGTGGAGATCTTTCTGGTAGAGCGTGGGCCTAAATAGGTGTGCTCTGTTGCCAACCCCATGGTACCTCATGATGCTGACCTATTTACCAGGGCAGGTACAGTACCAGAAAGCAAAGGGAGTATGGCAACATTTATTCTAAGCTCTTTGACCTATTGCACAACGATCTCGAAACAGTTGACATGATCAGTATGGTTCCCAAATCTCAGAGGCTGGTGTTGAGTCTTGGAGCCCAGACTCTCTTCTTCAGTCCTCAGGGTGTGGGAGAGAACTCTCAGGACAAAAGTGCTGCATTGGAAAGTGTGTGGAGATTTTCCTTGTTTGTTAGATCTGGTGTTTTTAATTTGAACAACACAGTTTGGGCAACTGTGTTTGATGCAAATGTACCATTCCCAGTGACATCACTAGGACCTAACTCCTCTGACCTCACAAGGGGTCACCCTGGGGCCTCAGATTCTGGCCCTGAAATTTTAGGGCATGAGGTAGTTCATAGAGTCATAGAGTTGGAAGAGACCCCAGAGGCCATCCAGTTCAACCCCCTGCCATGCAGGAATACACATCAAAGCACTCCCGACAGATGGCCATCCAGCCTCTGTTTAAAACCCTCCAAAGAAGGAGACTCCACCACACTCCATTGAGGCGGCAGATTCCACTACTGGACAGCTCTGACCGTCAGGAAGTTCTTCCTGAGGTTCAGGTGGAATCTCCATTCCTGCAGCTTGAATCCACTGCTCCTTGTCTTAATCTCTGGAGCAGCAGAAAACAAGGACAAGGAGCAATGGATTCAAACTACAGGAAAAGAGATTCCACCATCTGTGACCTGGCCACTCTGCTTGGTCAGTATAGTGTATGACACATGCGTATGACACATGGCACATTCATGAAGGCTGGAATTCTGTAGGCCAGTCATCATTGGATCATTTGTGGAACAGTGAGACCAACATACATTTGGTCTAAGCTAGCTGGGACTAACAGGCTTTAGGCCACAATCTTCGGTTCTCTGTTGGCACTGCCATATAATTGTTACATGAACATAAACTTTT
Organism: Cyclura pinguis; assembly: GCA_030412105.1. Taxonomy (NCBI): domain Eukaryota; kingdom Metazoa; phylum Chordata; class Lepidosauria; order Squamata; family Iguanidae; genus Cyclura; species Cyclura pinguis. The sequence continues at coordinate 11,937,165 of CM059612.1, forward strand.
CATTTACAGAGGTCAATGTGAGTTAATATGAGTGTTTTTGAAAGGTCAAGTACTCAGTTCTAATAATGTACTATGACTATAAGAATAGGATGAGAACGAAATGTAACAGGAACCATTTTAGTTTTCTTTTTCTTGTCTGTTTAAGAGATAACCTTGCTCCTCATTAAAGCCCATATTGCCACCTCCGCAAAATCTTATTTCCCACTGCACACTTTATTTTCCTAAAGCATAAAATGTGCCCAGCTGCACATTAGAGTAATGCCTGGAGAACAGAAGAGAATATTTTGGGTTTTTTTCCCCACAAAGTATGTGTTTTTACCTGTAATTATTTTATTT